>OY723403.1:28922534-31707298 GCA_963210345.1 Inga oerstediana
CCAAGTGTTTTTTTCTTGTTCCTTTTTACCATTAGATTGTACATAAAATGAATGACATTTGGATATTTTATGGGCAAAAAATAGAGTCGTTTTCAATTTTTTATGATTTTTCAAAGATTTAGTACTCAAAATGAAAAATAAAACTGTACCATTTTTCTGAAATATCCTTAAAAAATCATAAAAAATTGAAAACGACTCTTTTTTTGCCTATAAATATCTAGATGTCACTTATTTTATGTAGAATCTAATGGTAGAAAAGGAACAAGAAAAAAACACTTGGGAAGGCTCCCATTTCTGCCGTGCAGCAAGGTGCATAGCAGCTAACGTACATCAGGGACCCCGAATCCGAAACTAACTGTGAAAACCTGACCTAATAGTTGCTGCAAAATGCTGCAGTGTTGACAAGACTAAAGCGTCATTTTTTCAAATTAATGGGACTAAATTGTTATTTTTGTAATTTGAACCCCAAATTGCCATTTTCAGTTTTAATCCAATTTTTCAAACACATACAATTAAGAATAATTAAACCAACATCAAATATTCTCAAAAAATAACGATTAAGAGTAATTACAATTATTTTGATAATTTTACCCTTTTTCGTCTTAATTTAATGTATTTACTTTTAATCTCATTTTATCACACAAAATACATTTTAAACTCAATTATTATAACAGAAATCCCAGATAAAATATGAAAATATATAATAAAAATAGAAATTTGTGGACATTTAAAAGGGGCATAAGACGGATAAACATGTGAATGAGAGGATTGTTAGGAATTTGAAGTGACACAATGAGGGAATGAGCGTCCTTGTTGTGGGGAAGAATACGCTGGTCACTCTCCCAACTTAGTAAAGTTGTGTTTCTCTATGTCACTTGGGAGAGTCGCCAATGTATAGATACGTTTTCTATGTTGATTGAAGACAAAAACCGACATAAATACTTGAATTTTATAACTTTTTATTTACAATTTTACAATCATGTTTTTTCTACATTGTATTTTTTTTTTTTTTGTTATATTGACTTGGACAAGCAAGGTTAATAATCCTTTGGTCATGTTTATCAATCACTTCTAGCATGTTTTACACAAATAAAGAGAAACATTAAACTTCACTTATTCTGCTTTAAAATTCAGCAACTTTTTACTTTATCTATATTTAATACTATATGTTATGCCTATGAAAATCAAGGCAAGAATAAATAAAGGGTAAATTATGCATTTATAAGAAAAATTTAGTATGAAAAATTTTAATTGTTTCTCTAACTTTCTTTGAAAGAAAAGTTACTGTCCACCATGGACACAAGCTTTTGTACATTTTTAAAAAAGAAGTTGCAAAATTTCGTCGGATTGCCATTGGTTTTAATTTTTAGAAATGGGTTGGCCTAGGTGTTATGCTGCCCAAATTGGTACTAAATGATAGTTGTAACCTAATGTAATAGTTAATAAAAGTGGTGAGGAGTAGAAAGAAACACGTCTGCAGAACCGAAACCGAAAAACCCCAATTTTTCTTGGAGTATCTATGAATTTTGGCTAGGGTTCTTAGAGGGCCTTAGAGTTGGATTTCCAATGATTTAATGGTTCCATTGAGTTCAAGAGAGAAAATTAGGTGGGGTTACATGAAGGATCACTCTCGTCGGTGAACCAAGGTACCTCTAGCCAAAGTATTTCTGAGGAGCAAAAGTCTACAGAGACAAGGACACTAGGGGAGTAGGTTCATGACGGAGCGATATATGGGCAACAGTCAAGACTAGATCCAGTACCTCAAGAATGGATGGGAGATTCTAAACAACTGCTGACCGATGAATCAGAATCAGATATGGATTCTGCTGCCTATTCCAGAGCTGGAACTATGCACGTATTATACGACTTACGACCACATCGAGACTTATAGGAGTATGTGAAAGGTATATATCGGTGGGCCTTCTTTGCATGGGACACCCCCGTTGACCGATATAAGGATTATTTGGAAAGATAGACATGCTACACGCGGGGCAGAGTTACTCTAACTTAGATATTCCGGATAATGTGGATTCGCACTACATTATATTTCCTTCTAGATACGGTATTTTGGGCCAAAAGAAGAATGATATAATGAAGCGAGGCCCAAATAATAATTTCACTGAATTCATGAAGTACATTTCCCATCTGGTACAGCGGTACATATATAGCGAGTGATGTGGGACTCAGCTATTATGTTTTGGTGACCGAAGGTGACCGGCACGTATTTTGAGACAAGAGCAGTCATGTGGAATCAACATATAGGAAAAGATTGAGCTGAAGCCAGTATTTTGGGAGGGTACATAGAAAGTTAAGCGTACTCGACCTAGGGTAATCCTAGGATGGGTGACTCCCTGGGAAGTTGCCTATAACTTAAGAGTTATGTAATATTAAAAAGGACGAGTATGTGATGTACTGTACTTTGTAGGTTGTGTGATGTTTCTAGCTTTCTGTAACTACTATAAATTGTTGATGTATGTTATAAATGACCTATCTATGTACCCAAATTATTATGAAATGATGAAAATACCCTTGTATCCATATGAAAATTTATTGTCCTTATTTTCATTAAGCGAGGTACCGAGATGATGAGTACAAGGGGAGAAGATCATGACCCAAATTGGGACGGTAGCCCTGACTCTATGCAACAAATTCGGAGCAGGATGGCATGACAACAACTTATAATAAATGATCTTAGAGAAAAATTGATCCATTTACGACAGAGACAAGGAAGATTGGAGTATTTTGGACGTCAATAGGGTGAATATATTGCATCTAACCAACCTCATTAGGAGTCACAACCCATGATTGTGTATGAAGCAAATGTTTTTCAAACATGAGTGAAACAGTTTGAGAAACAACAACCTCTTACTTTCCAAGGGAGATTCGATCCTCTACAAGCAGAAGAATGGTTATCCGCATTGGAGCAAATTTTCACAAGATTGATGTGTTCCAATGATATTAAGGTTTAGCTAGCCATTTGTAAATTGAAGGGAGAGGCGGATATATGGTGGAGGAATATAGAGTTGATTCTACAAGTATGGAGTATTCCAGTAACATGGGAAATGTTTCAAGGGAAATTTAATGAAAGATATTTCTCTCAACCTGACAAGTTTGCAAAAGAAAAGGAATTCCTCAACATACGACAGGATAATGAAGAAAGCTTTGATGAGTACCTGGCACGTTATGTGCGATTGTCTCGATATTCCTCGTACCTAAGACATCGGGATGACAAGGAGTAGAGCTTCGATATACTGATACGAGAGTTAAAGCTAGAATTGAGAAAGAAATTGATTTCTAAACACTTTACAGTGTTCGCCAAGGCAGTTAAAGAGAGTCGACTTGCTGAGAATAATATGTTAAGCTTGTATCGTGACAGAAACAATGAGTATAGGGATGTGTTTGGTAGTGGGAGTTCCTTACAAAAGCGCAAAGATTAGGATGAATTGTCCAGAGGGAACTATAAATGGCTGAAGCAAGTGAAGGCTGTGGAGGTCAAAATCCTGCTAAGGGTAGAAAATGCTGGTGGTGTCATAAGCCATATCATCTTGGTAAATCATGTAGAGATGCATCGGGAAGATACAGTTCAACTGGATGGGATCCAACTAGTCGGACCTATTATCAATGTCAGGAACCAAGACATATTGCTAAGAATTGGCCACAGAGGCAACAATTAGAGAAGACTATACCAGGAGCTCGTGAGGTACATATGATAGATCAGGAGGAGGCCAGAAAATTTCCTGAACTTATTAAAGGTACAGATTCTTTTAATAGCGATTCAATGGGAGTAATGTATTATTTGAGTTTAATTATTTACTCATTGTATATGCTCCCTAGTGATGCTTGATATTTGATTATATTTAGAAGCTAGTCCTCAATGAGAACAAAATAGAGAGAATAGAAGATAGGTCTATGGTCGGTAAATTCCCTGAATCCTTCTGAAACATAAGAGGTGACGATAGGGATAATTGAGGTGGAACGATTTTGAACCCTGATAAAATTGAGGTTTGAGTTGTGATTGAGAGAATTGTAATCTGAGAATCAAAATTAGTAATTAAGTTGACTCCTTAGACATATGATATGGCCTAAGTTGCTCGAGGTATTAGAATGTGATACATAATGTGGGTTAATTATGCAATAAGTTGATCCTAGAGGATCTGATTTGATGATACTGAGGATTGAAGATAGGCTTGAATTTGATCTAAGCTGAGATAATGCTTTGATCAAAATGTGAACTGATTGCACTATGGGTCTATTCCATGATGAAGGGTTGAACCTTGTGAACCTTATGAATAGTATTAAACCTTTAGTAACATTAATGTCTTTAGGACATGAATCACTAGTGGACTTGATTGTCTATTGTTGCATGGTTGTATGGCTTAGCACTAATCCTCAAAATCTAGTTGGTTGATGACCTATTAGTGAACTCATAGGGTAAAATGACACGTGAGTAACAATTGTGAATGGAATTGAACATGGTGAGAGAAAAAAAACTCTATGCCAAGTCAAGTAAATGTGAGTTATAGCTTTCAGACGTAACACTTCTGGGCCATACAGTCTCATAGCAATGGATCCTGATAGACCCTGGTAAGGTAGAAGCAATACTAGACTGAGAAGTCCAGAAATTATGATTGTGATACACAGTGTTCTGAGTCTTGTTGATTATTATGAGATGTTTATATCGAATGTCCCCATAAAAACTCAACATTATGCATGGGATGATGATTGTGAGAGGAGCTTCAGAGAGCTGATGATGAAAATTTATTAAAGTACCGACACTGAGAATCCCAGATGCGAGTAGGCATGGAATGGGATGTGACTAATGTGAGCCAGGTGAGGGCGTATGCATCTCGTCAGCTAATGCTTCAGAAATTGAACTATTCCATCCATAATCTTGAGTTGATGATAGTAATGTTTGTATTGAATCTGTAAACGTTTCCTTTATGGTATCATTGTGGAGTTGTACTGTAACCACTAATATTGAAATATGTGTATGATCAAAAAGAGAGAAACATGACGCAATGAAAGTGGGTAGAGTTATTGAAAGATTAAGACCTGGAATGTAAATGTTATCCAGGGCAGGCTAATGTTGTTGAAAGATTAAAATAGTGTAGGTGGTAGATATGATGACTTTTGAGCAAAAAGTCAATCGAGGAATTTTATAGATCTTAGTCTGTATAAGCAGATCTTGATCAGCAGTAATGATGACAGTAAGATGTACACAGAAGTGTTTTCCCGGAGTCTATGGTTATGAATGTGTAGCAAATTTTGAAGACAAAATTTATTTAAGTGGGGTAGAACTGTAACACCCCAAATTTTATTCATCAAGAATATATTATAATTATTTTATATGTTCAATAAAATGGTGAATATTTAAGGTCAAAGGAATTAAATATTGAAAATTGAAAGGTGAATAGTGTTTTCAATGATATTGCCTATGAGACAGTGAGTTTGCCATGTGGTTTTAGAAAACCAAATGATGAGAAAAAATTATGAAATTTTATAGGATGAAAGTAGAAATCCCAAGCTTTAATTTGATAAATCATATGAATCATTTGAAGCAATATGCAAAACGACATAAATTTTTGAAATTAGCCCAGAAAAACTGGAAAGTTTCTAGAGCAACATTCAAAGATGGAATTTCTGGGACATTTGTGCTTCCAAATGGCTAAAGCCTATATTTTTCCTTGAAACTAGACTCAATAAGGGTTCCATAGCCTTTAGAATCACTCCAATTAGAATTAGTTATGATTTTTCAAAATTAAGGCAAAAAATCTACCAGAATTTTTGAAAAATGAAAATAAAGCAAATAAATAAAATAACATAAGAAATATTATAAAAGATATCATCTTCTTCCTCCTAGATCATTTGAGTGTGAAACAGCCCTAAAATAGAGAGAGAAAGAGAAGATTTTCCAAGAGAGAGAAAGTGAAGAGATCTTGTACAGTAAGTTGATTTCTTCGGTAAATCCTTACATAACGCGTGTAACTCTGCTTCTAAGATATTCTTTTATATGGATTAAGGTTTTGAAGCTCAAATTTCAGTCTTGGGAGCTTAAGGTTTTCAGCCATTTTGGGAAAAAGCCAGAAGGAGCTTGAGGTAACTTCCAAACCTTCGTATATTAACTATTCTGGCTGCTGTGGGCAATTTAATCGGTGAAATTTTGCTGGATTGCTATTAGTTTTAATTTTTGGAAATAGGTTGGCCTAGGTGTTATGCTACCCAAATTGGCACTAAATGATAGTTTCAACCTAATGTAATAGTTAATAAAGTAGTTAGGAGTAGAAAGAAACACGTCTATGGAATCGAAACCAAAAAACCCCAATTTTTCCTGGAGTATATGTGAATTTTGGCCAAGGTTTTTAGAGGACCTTAGAGTTGGATTTTCAATGAATTAATATTCCATTGAGTTCAGGAGTGAAAATTAGGTAGGGTTATAGTTGGTCACTTTTTCAAAAAACCCCAAAAAGCATAATTACGAAAACGCCCCTGAAACCCTTAAAGTGGGGCTGTCAATGGTATTTTTTTTAATTTGACAATGAATTTGGTAATTGTGAGTCTGGAAATGGATTCTATGGATGAAAATATGTTAGAACAGCCTATATCAAAATTTGAAAAAAAGTACAGCCAAGCCGAGTACAACGGGGCCAGGCCAGGGTCGAGGGGGCATTTTGGTAAATTCTCACCATAGGCTAATATAACCACAAGAAACACTATGGTAGTGCCTAAAATGATACATGGATAGGTTATAACCTATTTCTTGTACATTTAATATTTTAGGACCGAGTCGGGAGGCGAAAGTCGACATGTTTTACAAGGCATGCAATATAGGGGTGAAAGAGACTTGAGGTAGGAACATTATCTTTCATACATCATGCCATAGTTCATATGATTGTGTGGTCACCATTGTTTGTAAATGTGCTATATTAATTAACATGGTTTACCTAAAAAGTGCAGTTAGTGCCGGTGTGCACTTACATTGGGAGTTGGGTAAGAAACCAACCGGTGTACGATTAGTAGGGCTGGACCCTACTCATGTAGAGATGACGATGATGTGTTATGATGATGTGTGACGATGATGTTATATTGTTCATTAATTGATGTATACATGATGCATATCATATTTACTTTTCGCATTTTATATGAATGATAGCATGTTTCTACTGGGATTCCTTAGAATCTCAACCCTTTTTCTAAACCAAACATCTCAGCGGGTGCCAGTAGATCAAAAGGCGAGAACATAGATAAAGGGAATTGACAGGCATGTGTCTCGAGGTGAAGATAACGTTCATGGTTATAGATAGTCTATGTTTAAAATACTTTTGGATATCCTGTAAATGTTGTAAGTATAGTCGCCTTCTATATTTTAACTTTGGACTGTAAACAATTACTTATATCAGTATATATATATGTGTATGTGTACTTTTCTATATGCCTGTGGAACTTAGTCTCTATTACTCTGTATATATCGAAATAGAAACGGGTGTTGATAATATTTAATATCAAATTAAAAAGAAACCAGCAGATAAGGGCCCCAGCTATCAATTTACAATAAAGAAAAAATGTGAACACGTTTTCTCGTCTTGTTTTTTTTTTGGTTACGGGAGAATCAAAGTTTCTCAACTTTCGTCATGTGAATACCAATCCTACATATAAAGTCTCTGCCTCTGTACTAATTTGGTGTTCATCACTGGCATAATGCTAAATGTATGTCGGTTACTTAGTTGTAACCGACACAAAGTGTTATTTACCTCATAAATATAGTCTACGTTGATGATGGTTAAGCAATGTAAAATATTGTCTTAATTTTTTAGGAGTTTCCAAAATCCTCAAATGAAACTAACGGAAGATACGGTTTTCACTAGACAAGAAAACTATATAAAATCCACCATGAAATTTTTTTAATTCTTTCTTTAACTTCTTAAAAGAGAAGGCTTAAGTTACAAAATTTCATAAGGGAGGACACAAGGCTTTATAAACTAAAAAAAAAAAATTTTCAAAGCTATATGATATTTCAACAATTTAAGATGCAAAATGTGTGTGTAATTTCATTTATGTCTAAACCAATCAAAGGCTCAATGCAAAATGGCATCAGGGGAGGATTTTGGTGACAACCAAAAATCCCGATTTAACTTGAGAAAATACAGACAAATTAAAATTAATTGAAGAGAGGCTAAGAAATAGTATATTTGCTTGCTAGATTCTGGCAGTGTCCATCGGACGGCTTTTTTTTTTTTTATCAAACCATCGGATGGCTTTTGAAGGGCCATTTTAAATAGCTAATGTAGTTCTATGGAGCCAAGTCATGTTTATTTATTTCATATTTTTATATTTTGAGACATAAGAGGACAAGAAGGGAATAATTTAATATTGACAATGATTATTCCATTCCAGTAAGGCGGCGATCTTCAATATTATGTGGACTACTCCAGGAATAATAACATCTATGATATTACTATAATGCCCTGCCGTGCCGCGATGGCGAGGAGGAACATGCTCTCCCTGAGAGCCAACTGGTCGTAAGAATTATAATAATGGAATCATATTGTTCAGTTTTATCTCTATAATCTTTTTGTGACATAATGCGTAAATCTCTTTAAAGCAAATCTGATGGAAAGAAAAAGTATGGACTTTGTGTAATTTCTTGTTTTGTACCTAAACGATTTTTTTTATAAAAAACTTATTTGATGGATAACTTTTAATTAAATTTTTTGTAAAAAAAAATATTTTTAAGGACAAACTCAAAACAATTGTTTTGTGTTTTCTATTTTTCTGTCTTGTCCTGTTATTTCTCCTAATTACCCCTTTTTACTTATTGTTGCGCTCACCTTCTTGGGTGCTTGTCTTCATCTACATCATCTCTTAGTCCTCAAACTCTCCCTCCATCATCGCCACACTTCCAGTCTCTTATCTTCTCTCAGTCCTTCATGTTGATTTTAAAAACAATTATTCCTAATTTTTTTTCTTCAATTGTAACTTTTAAAAACAATCCTCAAAACACATATTTTTTGGGTTTTTTTCATTATAGAAGCTCCAAAGATAGAAGACTTTAATATTGACTGAGACTATTTACAACTTTTTGGTTGCCCATGTCACACGATATCATTATGTCCACCGACCTTTTGATGGGTAAACTGCTATAAATATTATATACGGGTGTGTTAAAAGAAGAAGTCTCATATAACTCAAGATTGGGAACACTTTAATATAAAATTAAATATGACCTTGAGTTAGTAAAATGGCTGATAAGAGAAGTTTTTGAACTGACCGTTGGAGTTTAACTGATTGGTTTTAATGACATTTAAAAGATTTTATTACATTAAATCATCATTAACACTTATTTTGTAATTGTTATTTTAATTAGCATTAAATCGTCTTTAACGGTCACATGATTTTTGCCTATAAAAAGCAATGTATAGAGTAAGGTTAGTAAGACTGAGCACTCACACTTCTCCAAGGCTTACTGTTGCTTGTGTCCTGGTGTGTCACCTTTCGGTGGCATCATCAAGTTTGGTAGGGCATTCACATTATTGTTGAACCGTGTGGCTTGTGTAATGTTGGTGAACACCAGTGTTAAGCTAGCTACAAGGTCAGGGGTTGTCGTAGCTAGTGTAACTTCTAGCTACCTATGGCTTCTCCAAGTGGAGTTTGCAAGTTTGATAGGATTGTTAGGCTCTGCTAGACATAATGCGAATGTAGGATCCCTATTTACAACCTCAATATTTGAGTGTTATGGTAGTATCAAACAGCTCTGCTGCTGTAATACTCTTGTGTTAAGGTTGCTGCTAGGGGGTGGCATCCTATTTTGAATAAAGTCTCATTATATGGTACTTTGTGCTCTTGCTCCACAATGTTGGATATAGCCCCTATTGGTGCATTGTTGCTTAGTGAATTAGCAAATACTACTTAGTAACTAAGTAACAATGTGCTAGTATGGGTTGTTCAATGCTGTGCTGGAATCCTGGACAGGTATATGACACCACTCTGACCAAACGTTAGAGTTGTGTCATATACGAGGTTATGATAGTAGTCGACGAATGTCAACTGTTATCCCAATCTCTAAGTATGGAACTTGTCATACCAATGGTGAGTTCTCATGCTTATTGTACATTTAGGATTGGATGTCAGTCGAAGCAAAGAGGTTTGGTGACACTATCGTTTGTAAGTGTTAAATGACGGTTGTGTTTTAGGAACTATCATTTTTCTAGCCAAATAAAAGACAGTTATTAACTACAACTATTATTTTTGTGCTTTTGCGAATTATACCTCACAATACATGACGGTGCACATGAATAACTGTTACTTTTAAGCATTATATATCATTGGGTGATCTTTGCCTCAACATGCATAACGCTTATTCAATGTAACTGTTATTTATTAAGCTTTATATATGCCTGAATATGTAGTAGTGTACTCAAATGAGTGGACTGATCTATGTTTGTGTTAGCCCAAAGCTCATCTCTTGTCTAGTTGACTCACCTTTTCTTTCTTATTTCATCCAAAAGAAAACTTGCTTCGTCGTTCATTTATACATCGGAATTGAGTTTCTGATTCAACAAAATGGAAGATCATTCGTTTTACTCGAATTTTTTTACCTATATTGTAAGAACCAAAACCTTCCAAACTTTTTTCCTCATATTCCTATAAAAAATTATAATTAGATCGAACCAAACCAACTCGTGACCATAGTTCCCTTCCCTAAAAAAAAAAATCCAAGCACAAAAGTATAAACATGTGCGCATGATCAAAGCCTTACCTTATTGTTTTTAGTATTTCCAAAAGTCCACACAAACGTAAATATACCCAATTACACATGTTCCACAATAAGATTCAAGTTACAAGAGTCCAAAAGTTAGGACAGAAGCAAACCAACATGACATTTATAAGGTGTATCCAAAGTCTTCATATTAAAAAATTTTGTATTCTACTGACCACAACACAAATAAGTCTCTAGCAAATTTTCATCCACAAATCCTCAATCAAAGTAGCTTCAAAAATTCATGAAGTGTGGTGAAAAAACATTTTCAAGTCATATACCAAGATAGCCCCCGCAAAAATATTTTCCCTTTTAAGAAACAACAGCAAGAAGCAACAGTCACATCTTAGGGTAAGCTCCTTAATTATATAGCAAATTAAGCCCAATACTCATCAAAACTTTGGACACACTAATGGCATCTCAATGAAGCTAAATACAACAATTTCTGGGCCAAACAACAATCATTTCAAATTCCCCTTGAAACGCCGAAGTTTATTTATCCATACTGTTTTTTTTACTATAAATACCGATTGTTTTATAGTGTTATTTTTCTCTGTATTTCTCATTTTTTGAAACTCAGCCCAGCCACACAATTCAAGATATTAATTAAATCCTTTCTATTTGACGTTGCCATTATTATTGATAAAACTGTCACATTCTTTACTCTACTAAAATGCATAGACATTTTTTATTGAACTATATGATTTTAGATGCACCCCATCAAATTATATCTTCCCATTAAACACTAATCATTCATCTAAATCAAAATTTTGTTATGGTGACCGGTTTGCTTTTTTTTCCCTTTTTGGTCAGTTGTAATCTGTTTTCTCTTGTAACTGTCCACCGGAATGGCCACGTATTGCTCATAAATTAACAAACCCATTTCAATGACATTCGGACAAGCATGTTTCAACGAAATTGAAGAGCAATGGCGTTTGAAAGGGAAAACAAACTTTCATTTATTTTCTATACCTTCATTCTTAATACATATAATATGGAGCCTCAATTACACATTTCTTGCAACATGATGAATGAGGGATTTTATGTGGACAGCATAATCCAAGAGAAAGAAAAATAAGCTACAGTGAAAATCATATGCACTAATAACGTTCTTGAGCATTACCACTTTCAAATGGATTGAACCATCTTCTATAGCTATGAAAGGATTGTGTAGAAGCTTAATAGTATTATCTGGGACCTAATCAACACAGTGTTGGTCAAGCAGTGTAAAGCTCCGCTAAATCCCCCTTCGGATCTCAAGTTCGTGTCTCAGAAGAGACACCTATGTTCGGAGGGATAACCACGAACCTTTAAAGTAGAGCAGTTGATTGCTTTGATACTTGGTAATAGGATCCACAAAAGGAGTCGGATACCAATTAATAGTATGAAACAAAAGTATTACCTAGGACCTGACAGTTCATCAAGGGGCATATGTGAAGCTGAGTCCACAATCGCCCAATTGGCATTAGGGAGAAGGATCTGATTATTTGGCTTGAAAATCTCATCTTTCTGCCATTGATCCCATTTTTCAGCCAAACCATTATCTTCAAGCATCCTCACCACCTCAGACATCTTTGGTCTTTCCATAGCAGAGCTTTGTGTGCAGAGCATGGCCAATTGGATTAGTTTCTCTACCTCCCCTTCATTATATTCACCCCCAGATCAGCATCCACTATTGTTTCCAGTCTCTTGTCTTTCCAAAGGTCTTTCACCTATATCCAAAGCAGTTTCAAGTTGCCAAATCATATAGAAAGAGGAAAAGGATGTGTCCAGATTCTGTCTAATTAAGACAAAAAATCATTTATAGTACCAAATTCTACCCATCTAGATAAACTCAATGATATTAAATTATTCTAAATAGATATCAGTTGTATGTCTTAAATTGAGAGGATTAATTCATGAAATTCAAGGATCTAGGATGGACTCTCAAAAACCATGGAGATGGTTAAATTATAAACTTAGTATCAGATGTTACAAGATATAACAATACTCAGAATTGGAACTAAAATCCTTCTGCCAGAAATGTATAGCATGGAATAAATAATTACGAAACATTAGCAATGTTATTATTATATTTCCAAATAAACCTTAACAAGAAACCAAGAAACAAAAATTCAGTAAAGATGGAATTCAACCAACATGCAAGTTATTCAAGACAATTATTTGTAAATAATAGTGCTTTAATTTCTTCATTTGTTAGGAAAATCTTTGTTGCAGAGAATGGACTTTAGGCAATACAGTTAGAAAAACATAAAAATCAAATATTGAGTATGTCATTGTTACGCTGATTGCTGGATAACTTTATGGTCAAAAGGAAACATTCAAGGAAACTAGAAAGACACTACTATTAGCAAAAGTTGATTTTTTAACCATAAATTAGCAAAAGTTGTCTGAACACTATAAAATAGCTTGTGAGTTGTGACATGTGAGAAAATAGAATAAACACCCAATCAAGTAACATGACATTATCGTCAACAGCACGTCGTGCAAGATCAAAAGCCTTCTGTCCAGTTATTAGTCGAAGAAGCATCACACCATAACCAAAAACATCAGTATTCTCCGTAGACTTTCCAGATGAGAGGTATTCTGGTGCAATATATGCAATTGTACCACGCACAGCAGTGGTAACATGAGTATCTTTGTAATCCATAAGTTTTGCCAAGCCAAAGTCCCCAACAACTGCTTCACACTCTCCATCCAACAATATACTTGCGGCTTTAACAGCATGGTGAATGATCTTTGGACTGCAATCATCATGTAAATAAGCAAGCCCCTTGGCAGCTCCCAATGCAATTCGGTTCCGTACAAGCCATTCAAGCGGTGGTTTTGATTTAGGGCGGTCTAAGACGTTAGAAGACAATAGAGGTAAAACCCTATATACATAAATGAATCCTCAATATGAAACTATAAGTTTAAATAGTTTATGACAGTTAGATTTTTATGTTAAAACTATTTATAATTTTCCACGCCATGCTGTGTTAGCATCATAGTGCAAAATAACTTACTGTGAATTGCATAATTTTTTCGGGCAAAAAAAGAATTGCATAATTTATACTCCTCTGGTTCTTAATATATGATATACTTACTTAATTTGATTAGATTAAGAAAATTAGTTAAATTATTTAATAGGACATTTATTATCTAGTACACCCTACCCATCTCCCTTAATTCTCTCATTCATTCTTCTCCTTAATTATAATTGAGAGAGCATCATTGAGGGTAAATTAGAAAAAGATTGGCAAATATGAAAACTATGTTTTATATTTAGAACCAATAGCAACTCTCCAAATATGTCTTACATTAACAACCGGAAGAGTATTTCACTAACAACAAATCAAGAGACACAATGAATGAGTTTCATATTAAAACTAACATGAATGGCACCTAAAAAAGAAACACAAGAATTCTTTTTGTGCCAAATATTTACAGGCTTAGTTACAAGTGTAGTATCCCGAATTTTAGGACTAGAGGCTTTGGAATAAGCCTAAATTAAACAAACTGCTAAGCCCAGGTTTAGCAGGTATCTCGAACTTATTCGCTAACGTTTCTTATATCTATGAGGTATTAAAGGGAATAAAATGGTGAATTAAAGAGTATGGGAAATTTGTATACAAAAATGGAATTTGTTGCAGTTGCAAGTGCATTCCATTTCATTGCTTCTAGTGAGGCAGAGTTGTTGTGTAATGCATTTCATTAACCAACTGATATTCAAAAATTTTGAAATTTTACATTGTAAAAGTAGACATCTTAAGCTTTAATTTGATAGGTCATATGACGCAATTGGAGCTATATACAAAAAGTTATGAATTTTTGAAGTTTACCTAGCGAAATTGATTATTTTCTAGTACAGCATGCAAAGATTGAAAATCTGGGAATTTTGTACTTCTAGATAGCAAAAGTCAATATTTTGCCTTGAAACTAGACTCAATAAGGGTTCTATAGGCTTTGAAATTACTCTGCAACGATGTCTACAAAATTAGTTATGATTTTTCAAAGATTGGATATAAAATCAGAAAATGAAAAGAAAATGTAATGGCAAACTTGAAAGTTTGCCAAACAAGCACCAAATTAATTATTTTTCAATTAATTGAAGTTAATTTCAATTAATTAAGGAAAATAAAGAAAACAAATATATTTGGAGTATTTTGGTCAAACAAATATGAATTTATAGAAAATTTGAGCAAAAAAAGCAAATACGACCAAAATTGTGATTTTACGTGTATACGTAATTTGAACAAGTTGTGAAGCCAATTTAGACCTAAAAGAGGGATCCTTGGGATGCTATTTCATGTAATAAGAGAGGAAAATATTAGTTGTATGTTAATTGGGCTGAAGACATCAAGTTACATAAATCAATGGATTTAAACCTTAAAAGTCATAATTTTGGAATTATGACATAAGCAAACCCAAAGATGACATAAGCATGGACTTATAAATCATTTCCCATCTTCATCCTCTTTTCATTTCCGTCGTGCAAGGCAGCCAAGGAGAGAGAGGAGCTGGTTTGATTTTCTAGAGAGAGAAGGAGCAAGAAATTGCAAGGTAAGTTGATTTCTCCGATGATTTAGCTTCTAACTGGTGCAATACTTCTCCTAAGCTTCTACTCCATGTAATTTAAGGTGTTGAAGCAAGAATTTTGCTATTTAAAAAGGGCTAGGGTTCATCCATATTAGGAAAAGTCATAGGGAGCTTGAGGAAACTCTAAACTCTTATATATTAACTATTCTGGCTGTTGTGGACAATTTAATCGGTGAAATTTCGCCAGATTGTCCTTTATTTTAATTTATGGAAATGGGTTGGCCTAGGGGTTATACTGCCCAAATTGATACTAAATGGTAGTTGTAACCTAATGGAATCGTCAATAAAGTCGTTAGGAGTAAAAAGTAACGCGTTTACGGAGCCGAAATCGCAAAACCCCAATTTTCTTATGAGTATTCATAAATTTCTGCCAGGCCTTTTAGAGGACCTTAGAGTTGGATTTTTAATGATTTGATGATTCCATTGAGTTCAGAAGGGAAAATTATGTGGGGTTACAATTGGTCATTTTTTCAGAAAAGCCCAATAAAGCATAATTACGAAAATGCCCCTGAAATCATTAAAGTGGGGTTGCCAACGGCAATTTTGTCTTTTGGTAGTGAATTTGGTAATTCCAAATCTAGAAATGGATTTCTTAGGTGGAAATATGTCAGGATAGCCTAGGTTAGAATTTTAGGAAAAGTACAATCGAACCGGGTACGAGGGGGCCGGGCTAGGTCCCCGGGGTTATTTCAGTAAATTTTCAATATAGACTCATATAACCCCCAAAAACAATATAGAATAGTCTAAATGGTACATTTGGCAATGTAGGATCGAATATGAAGCCCAAGTTGTTTGCACATAAATCGAGGAACTATTTTTGTTTAGCAAAAGGGACACAAGGTAAGGGACTTACCTTATTTGCATATATTTGATATCTTTGCTTGTATAGTAATATATGTGATTGCTTTACTCAATTGTGTATAGCATATTTGAATAAATAAAGCATTGTTTCTATTTTTGCTGTGGCCATAGTTTTGTTACATGAAACATTGAGCATGCAGAAATGTCATTATGGATTCAATAGTGGAAAATTGACTTTTTAACCTGGTTGTGAATTAGGTCTTGTTACAGCAAGTCTAAAAATTCTGTTATTTTTTAGACCGATTGTGACAACTAGTCTTAAAAGTCATACTTTTAAGGTCTTAAAAGTCATACTTTTAAGACCGGTTGTTCTTAAAACCAGTCTTAAAGGTCTCCTTTAAGACCTGTTCTGCCGACAACCGGTCTTAAAGGTGGATTTTTAAGACCGGTTGTGACTACAACCTGTCTTAAATCTTTTATTTTTTTTAAAAAATGTCCCTTTTATATATACACGCAGTGGATGCTCCAATTATAACAACAGTATAGAACAATCACATATTTCAATTTCAATATTCAAAAACAGCAGTCTATAGCAGCAACAAATTTTCATACAAGCCAGTCACACATTGATGATTCATTTGTAGCACTTTAATTAAAGTATGGAAAATATGGTAGCAAGTAATGTAAACTTCATTGCATTGGCTCAATTTCAGCACAAATGCACTTATCATTTCAGTCCCTAAGTTAACAGATTGGGAAAAACTAATAATGAGTTCAGACAATGTTAACAGCAGACCAGTGTATAGAATGTACAGCAAAACTCAGATGGAGATAATGCTTGACCTAACCCAACCTGCAGAAACAAAAAGCAGACAAGAAATTAATATCAAATGCACATAAAATGACAAACAGATTTGCTCAATTTCAGCAAAGGCTTCATAATAATGTAGAAATTTATTTAAATCCTAGACTTCAGGAAACTATGCATGACAACTTAATGCACAACTTTGACAATAATTCCAGTTACAGTAGAGTGCAAGCAAATTTGTCAAGAATTTAGTCAAAGGTAATGACCAACCTTAGTTTAGCACTAAATAACACAACAGTGCAATTAGACAGTAAGGAGGACCAAATGACAACAGTAATGAATCTTGAAGCAACAGAGAACAATGCAAAATGCAACGGATGAAATGGAGTGCATGTATTTGTCTATCTATATGCAACTCCCCAAGTATGAAGTAAGTAACAGATTGCATAGAAGCAACATAATAGATTTCATAAAAGCAATGACAACAGCAAGATCAACAACAAGCACAAATAAAGGTGTAAGCCAGGTGACTTTAAATAAACTTATAACAAATGGTAATTAGTGTAGAACAAGGTTCAAGATCAAATGTCACAATTTAAGCAACAAACTAAAATCAGATTCTAGAAACTCCAAATTCAATCCATTTCTTGCAATTTCAATATGCAACATGAAGTTGTCTAAAACTAAAAACATGAATGAATGTCCAAACAGATGAATTTGCTCAGAAATGGATGCAAAACTTTGAAATGACAACGGCAGCAATAAAATTCAAGTATTGATACAAGCAACAGCGGAGATTCCTCAACTTTACAGAATTCAAAGGGAAGAAAAATTCCAAAGGTCAGTCCCTCAAATCCCATGCCTCTTGTATCACCCATATCATAGAAATTGTCCTACACAGATACATAAACCTTGTTAGCAATACATATGAGAACAATGTACAATGTAACGTTGGATTCAAAAACTCACTATTTTTGTAATAGCTTATAGATGAATTCAGCACAACATGTGCGAATGAAATCAATATCTTCTTCAGGAAAGGGATCAGTATGATCAAACATCTGTAACACCAAAACCAGACGAAACATTAACTTAGTAACTTAAAAACAATAAAGTAATACAAAAGTTATGAAATATAAATTTACCTCTTGAGTAAAATCAGTCGTGCCTAGAGTGATAATATTGTAAATGTGTTTCAAAACATAAAAACCATATAAGTTGGACCCCTGTGGTTGCCTACGGCTCTGAGAAAAAACATGATATCATTAAAACAAATATAAAGGCATGGCTTATTACATTCTTTAAACAAATCAATATGTACTAAACTTTGGCATGATCCATGTAGGGTCCTTTAAGTCACGAACATGCTTACCACAAGCAGTGTGTAGGAATGTCCACATAGCCCTATGATCATCACAATGACAAAGGTTATTGGTTTTACACAAATTCCATAAACTTTGCATACAAAATGTAATAATGCAAGAAAACTAACGAGTTCATGGTCTTTTTCAAATCATTCCCTGGCTTAAAGTGGAGGGAACATAAGAGGATGACAGTGTAACTACTCTTGCATAAAAGAAGCAACTGCCAATGATCACTGAAAAAAAGAAGAATATTAAACAAACATAAAACATTATATAAATTATAAAATATTAGTTTGTTTCTTACCCATGCACATATGGAGCCAAGAAACACTCAGTTCCAGTTTTACTAAGCCTTTTTTATAAGAATCTATGTCTGCTAGCAGCAATGGTCCCTTTCTCTTGGATGTGATGGAGGCATAAGAATCCAAATTTTTTGCTTTTGCCAGAGGAGACCAACCTACGATGCATGTACCTACAATAATGCAAGCACATAAATAAAAGGTAAACAGTGAAACTTTTAAAATATTTACTTTGAATTGTAAAAGATACTTACATTAAGAACAGTTGGACAATCCCAATAGTAAGATTTTGTCTAGGAGCTACCAGGTACATCAAATCATCCCTCTCAAGATAGCATGTCAACTCTGACTGTCCAACAACTAAATCCGTAGGCCAATCTCTTGTTTTAAAGGATGTATCATATGCCATCATAATCAGTTGTTGCATGATATTCAATGGAGACTGTGAAACTTCTTGCTGAGTGAAGGGAGCTGGACTTGGTGGGGCTTTGATCAGACTTTCCTCGGCTCAAACAGAAACAAGGTTTGTTGGCCACAAGATGAACGTACCCAGGACATCACATACAATCTTGAATTCATCAGAAGGGATAGGGACAGGTGCATCTGTAATGATCACCTCGTCAACTGACACTCGGACTTGATTAGCTTCTATTTGTCAGTGGTGGACAGTTGATCCTAGGTTATGCACACTACCCCGTGCAACTAACCGTCTTAGAGGATCCTCGACAAAAATATCACAAGGCTCAGTAATTTCTCTTGCAGGACCCTCTAATGACTGCCCGATGTTGCAACAACTCCCTTTAGTTCTCTGCTTATTAGGATCAATCGATTATGGATGGGGAGCAGTGGTATCTTGTCTTGAGCTCATAAACACTATCATTTCCTCTTTCATCTTGCTCAACTGTCTCTTTAATAGTGTATCAACTGATGCTTCAGCCTTGGCCTTTGCTTATGCTCTTGCAGTGGCCAACATAGTCTCCAATTCCTCCTTAGTCACCATATTTGACAAATGGCATACGGGGGCTCTAAAGTAATTCCGTATCCCTACCCCTCCTCCAACTCCCCTGACACGGCCTGGATGCTCATGTTTGCCAGTAGCAACTGTTAGAATATCATTCTTGCCCTCCGACTTAAAAGATCCCTCAACTTGTGTTTTCTGTGTTCTTCCTGTAAAATAATACAAAATAACAAACATAAGTAATGATGTACATTTCTTATGTAATTAATAACAGCAACGATATATACTTACAATTCTTTCACCTATTATACAAGATTGTTCACTCGTATAAGACCCACTCTTCTTTTGGTGGGCAAATTGCCATTTTTCTTGACGACGAATCGGAGATGGTGGAGAAAGAAGAACAGAAGGATCGGATTGAGATACTTCTTCCAATCTCTTCCGTTTGGCCGCCAACAAGTCTCTTTCAGCCTTTGCATAACCCCCACGAGACATTGTATGAGGGAAATCATTCTTTCTACTACTTTCTTGTGCTTTTTGCCTTTTTGCCTGTGAATAATAAATGATACAAAAGGAAAGTGTTATAATCAATTAAGATAATTACTAAGTAAATAAAACAAAAAATAAGTCAACTAACCAAAGATTCTAGAGTAGTCCGAAGCCTAACAAATGCTTGCCAAGTGGCTTGATCAAGAAATGTATAATGGTCACACAGATTAAGACGAGGCTGACAATCTTTCACCTCGATATAAATGTAATTGTTGGTCAAATTTGTCTTAAACTTGCTCTAGCGCTCATAACAATACGTCATTATCTTGTTGTACAAGATCTCACTCCGAGGAATGTCGTACGTGAGCTGGAATGCATGCATTAAAGGAGTAAGTGACAAATTTGTGACATATTTGATAATAATTAGTTACATACATAAGAGAATTGTATACTTGGATAGTGTCCCAAATATGTTTCTTCACCTTTTCATCGACATTTCTTTACTCCTCTATCAAGATGCTCGGCTTGTTGCGTGCAAGGAGGCCGACAAAACTCCTATACCATTGGGCATTAGGACCTATTGATTTCCAATATCTATTAAGCTCAATCGGTATCCTTTACCCCACACTCCGACTAAGGGAAATATCTATCAACCGTGTGCCACGTCTACCCCTCTGTACAGACTGGCTACTGCGCTCACTATGACCCTGGCTCCGTGCATTGCTAGGCTCACCCTGATTAACACTAGCTGGCTGACTCTCCAGAGCACTAGGTGGCTGACTCAAAGGTGCAATAGGTGGCTGATCCTCTACATTAGGATGCTGGGGATTCATCATTTACCTTTAACGACAACAAAGAAAGATAAATCCTAAGCTATGATATGTGAAGACTATATCAATAAAATAACTAAACATATTCTTTGGATATAAATCATAATCATAATTACTTTAGTTAGTTAAATTCAAAGTAGTATCATAAAGAGATATCCTCCCATATTCCCTCATGATGATCATTTCTTGTTTCATGTGCATTATATGCTTCATCTTCTTCGTTCAATTCTGGTAGACCCCTGGAAAAGGAAGGAGTCTTAAGAAGATCATAATTTGAGTGACCTTTCTCGTCAATATCAACGACCCTTTTTCCTTGAAGAGCTACAGACCACATTTTATTTGCCTGATAAGTGATATAGAACACTTGTTACGCCTGATCTGCCATAATGAAAGGTTCATCTCCAAAACTTCTACTATTCAGATCTACTAATGTAAATCCTAACCTATCGATCTTCACACCATTATTGACATCAACCCACTTGCATTTGAAAATGGGAAATCTAATTTTAACATAGTCAACCACCCAAATCTCTTCAATCACCCCATAATAAGGTATGGCAGCCAAGTAGGGTTCTTATCTTTCGAACTAGAGAAGTGCATAGATTCAGCCACTAATACAACACCACTGTTCTGGATGGTGCTCTTATCATCTAGGGACTTTGTGTAAAAGGTAAAACCGTTAATCATAAATGAAGTCCAACTTATGACATCAACTTCAGGACCACGTGCTAACCAATTTATTGTATCAGAAACACATTCTTCTCGGTCAACGTTTTGTTTGAACCAATGTGTGAAAGTTCTATTAACTCCCTAATTAACCTTTGTTCAGTCATTCGACTATTTTGTTTCTGTACAATTTCTTTATGGGCATTCATGTAATATTGAACTTCATCAACATTGTTCAAGATATACAAGTGGACTTGTTACAATTCATCAGCATCTATGCTTTATATTGTTGCCCCGCGTCTACCCCCTTCTTGATCATGATATTTAGGAAGGCCAATATGTAGTACATTTGACAAATAATGTTGACAAAATTCCATAGCTTGTTCAGAAACATATTTTTGAACAATAGATGCTTCAGACCGGTTGGGGTTCTTTACATACCCTTTTAGTATTTTCATAGTTATTTTGATTGGGTACATCCACCGAAAATAGATAGGGCCACACAACTTTATCTCCCTCACTAGATGAACAATCAAGTGTAGCATGATGTCAAAAAAGGAAGGAAGAAAAAGCTTCTCAAGCTGGCACAAGATCATATATCCTTCATTTTCCAATTCCTCCAATCTTTCTGTGTCAATGACTTTACAACAAATGGCATTGAAGAAGAAACAAAGTCTAGTCAATATGTGTTGAAGATCATATTCGACAATGCCTCGAATAGCTACTGGGAGTAGTTGTTGTATTAAGACATGACAATCATGAGACTTTAGCCCTATTAACTTCAAGTTTTTCATCGATACAAGCTTTTTAAATTTGAAGAATACCCTGAGGGAACTTTAGCGCCATGTAAACACTCACAAAAGCTTCTTTTCTCAACCTTAGACAAAGTATGAGTAGCTGGAGGACAAAAAGTTCTAGTACCATATGGCCTTGGATGTAAATCTTCTTGTATTCCCATTTCTTGCAAGTCTAATCTTCCTGCACGCTATCCTTAGAACTTCCTTGTATGTTGAGCAGTGTCCTAACAATACTATCACATATGTTTTTCTCCACATGCATGAAATCAATACAGTGTCTGACGTTAAGATTGCGCCAATATGGAAGATCAAAGAAGACGGACCTTTTTTTCAATATATTTTTCTCATTTCTACTCTTTGATGACTTACCAAACATAGTATTGATATTTTTCACCTTTTTATAAATTTTCTCCCAAGTTAATGCCTCTGGAGCATCTTCAAACTATTGGCCACTGAAAAAGCTTTTTTTAATCTATGATATGGGTGGCTTCGTCTAAGAAATCGCCTATGGCCAAGGTAAACCGTCTTTCTTTCATGTTGAAGTTGATGGTAGCATATGTCTTCTTCACATATCGAACAAGCTTTATGGCCTTTAACGCTATATCCTGACAAGTTCCCATATGTAGGGAAGTCATTTATATTACAAAAGATCATTGCTCGCATATTAATCCTTCTTGTTTGCATAAAAAACATTGACACCTTTATCCCACAACTCCTTCAAGTCTTCGATCAAGGGTTCTAGGTAAACATCTATGTCATTTCTGGGTTGCTTTGGTCTCAAAATCAACATAGACAACATAATGTACTTTCATTTCATACATAATAAAGGATATAAGTTGTAAATTACCAACAGAACAGGCCATGAACTATGTATACTGCTTAGGCTACCATAAGGATTCATGCCATCTGTGCTAAGCCCAAGCGTGAGATTCCTAGGTTCTTCACCGAAGCTATAAAATAATTGATCGATTTTCTGCCATTGAGAAGAATCAGCTGGATGTCAAAGCTTTCCATCAGAAATCCTCTCATCTGCATGCCATCTCAAATTTTTGGCATCAATTTCGTCATTGGCAAACAGGCGCTTGAACCTTGGAATGATTGGAAGATACCACAACACTTTTGCAGGGGCTTTATTTGATTTATTCCTCGGATTTTCACATATTGGACATTGCTCTTTCTCTTCATGATCTTTTCTATACAATATGCAATCATTAGGGCAAGCATGGATCTTTTTATACTTCATCCCTAATGTACACAGTATTTTCTTTGAATCAAACTATCGACAAGGTAACACATCATCATCAGGAAGCATGTCTTTAAAGGCCTCAAGCGTTTCTGAAGAACTCTTGTCGCTCCATCCATGCCGTGCTTTCAAGCTTACCAATTTCAATACAGCTTTCATCAATTGGTATTTTTTACACCCTGGGTACAGCAGCTTCTCAGTATCACTACACATATTACCATATGCATGTGATTGTTCAAAAGCCTCTTCTCCTACATCACGAATAATATCCTCTATCTGATCATCCATTTCCGTGTCATTATCATTACAAGTCACTTCCCCCTGTTGAGATGCACTTGGCATTTCTAATTGTTCACCATATGCCATACCCATACTACATATGTCCTACAAAACCCTTCACAAATTAAATGTGTATATATATTTGCAGCACTTAATCGCTTCTCATTCAAACATTTTACACAAGGCAATAAAACATCCCACTATCATCATCGGCATTTCTTTTTGTAAAGTCTAAAAAGCCCCTCACCCCAACATCATATTCAACACTCGTCTATTTAGCTTGTATCCAACTACGATCCATATACTCCAACACCTTTTTTTGTTTTCTACTGTTTCCCCTGGAAAAGGCAGGAGTATGATAAGAGCATGCATTCATTACACTGAACCGCACTTTGGAAATCCTAACAAAACAACTAGTTCTTCATTCAAATTAAGGCTTTCAAAGTTCAAACTAAGTTTATTCATGAAAACTAATTCTAAAAATCGAAATCCCAAGTAGGGCATAGTTTCAAAATATTATTTTCAAAGGGCTAAGAAAATGTTACAATTAGTCTGTGGAACACATGAAAACCAAGAGTAAAATTCTATAAAACAGAACTTTGTAGGGAACAAACTTTAATTTCTCTTGTATCTAGTTAAGGGAATAAGAAAGTGCAAGTACCAAAACCCCTACTACCCTCTCACATCCACGAAAGGGCACAACAGAATAAATTGTCCCAACCATTACTGAAGTCTAAAGAAGAAACTCTCCAGCCCAAAGAGAGAGAGGGTGGAAAAGAAATAGTTTATGTAATTTTATCATTTAGATTACAAAAGTAATTAAACTTGAAAGGATTCATATGCAGTCTCTATTTTTCTTCTCTCGTTTGTGGGAGGTACCCTACAACTTGCTTATAGTCACAGGGAGGCTAGTGTTCCAAGAATGGGTCATCTTTTTTCTTCAAGCATAAACAAGAGTGTTGACTTTTTTACTTCTTTGAAATATAAGAAACATTTTGGCCACAAATTTATATGAATGGGGTTGAAGAAGTTAGATCTCAACCACATTCATGCATATTGAATATGTGATGACAAGAGCTAGCAATATTGCTCTTATAATTAATATTCTAATGGATTAATTAAAGGCACATATGCACTAACTAATATTAAAGGAACACAAACTCATGTCACATTGCCCTTGTATGTATCCCTCCATTATATATGCTCATAAAAAAGCAATAATGATTAATATAGCACCTGGATCAGTACCTATATATATGATATATTCCTATCCTTCCCAATTATTTATGCTCCTATATTTTATTCATCATAATGGGTCCAAAAGTAGTACACAAAAACATAAAACAAGTTTTTTAATAAATCAACTGTAAATGGTCCCGCTAGATCCAGCACTTGCAAGCAAATAATTAGATTAATGTAACTAATCATATTGAAGAATCTTGCCTTATGACTTAACCCCTAATGTTTATGGATATAATTATAGAAATTGAACACTTGTTAATAGTGCAGTAACCACCACGAAGAGACAGCAGTGTTGGTTTGTAAATCCCTCATAATAATTCTAATTTGACTTGTTTGTTATAATCATTTTCTATCACACTCACACTTCAAGGCCAAAAAACAGTCAAATTAACTGTAAATGTTAAATTTAAGGTAAGGCACTGACATTGGCATTCAATAAACCAAATCCTGCCTGAACAACTATCCAGTTTTCACCAAAACTTCTGCTCATACAATTGTTGCCAAAACTATGCAAGAATTTTAATATATTTTGAGTATGGTGAAATTGCTCGTCCTCTGTAGAAAAAAAGCATCAAAACCTCTCAGACCAACAAGGCGAAAATAAATATTTCACATGTCTTTAAAACCTCTTAGATCGAGACCAAGGGAGTAAATATTTCACACTGTTCAGCCTCCCATCATCATTATCCTAGCTATGACATTTCTTATACCTAAAATTTAATCTTAATATATATATATATATTTGGTAGATTTTCTATGAGATATCACCTAAGAAAGGTACTGGTTTCTTGACATGAACATATATATTACTCCCTCCTTTACTTAATAAAAATACCCACTTTAATGAATTGTCACTTGTCAAGCACAGAAAACACACACACAAAAGAGAGCTCTACATACCTTTCTCGATACATGCCAATAACTGCAAAAGCTTGGTCTTGTTGGTAACAAGTATGGTGACAATCTCAGGAGGCTTCCATGTTAACTTTAATTTCTCCTTTCAAACATTTTATCAAACACCTAATATGCATTCACATTCAAACAAAGTCATCAAGCTTATTAAACGACAATTTTAAGCTTGTTCCCATTTTTCCTCATGTACCACACACAACCACAATTCAATAAAGAAAATTTATGAAACTAAAAACATACCCTCACACATGACAATCACAGATTTAAAGAAAGATGAATTTTTCAAACATAACCCACATAATGGTGTTTTATCGAGTTGAGGAAGGAGAAGGAAATAAAGGAGAATTCCATGATCTCGCATAGCATCAACAATAGAACAGAGGAGGAACATAATGGTGTTTTCTCCTTTTTTTAAGAGGGATTTAAACACCAAACACACTAGAAAATTTATATTAAGCTACTGTTTAGTTGATCCCCATTGCTAGCCTAGGCCGATAACCAAATCTGGAGGTAGTACAGCTTCTATATAGTAATTGTAGAGGACGATGAAGCATACCTCAAAAAAGAGATTGAAGATGAAGATGTCCCAGAAATGCAATGAATAAGCAGGGACGACAGCACCCACGATGACAACCACGAGCAGCTGAAGTAATGTATGACAGTACAGCGACCGAATAGCGACAACAAACTCGATTTAGAATGGGATCAGGTAAGGGATGGGGAGTCAATGGCTGAGGAGAGAAAAGATTGGGATCAAAGTAGCTTAGGTGATTCAGAATGGAAGGGATCAATTCAGAATGGAAGAGGGCGGGAGTGTGAGCTGAGGCACGGCGCGAAACTAAATTGGGGAACAATTTTTAGACTGGTTAATAGGATAACCGGTCTAAAATAAGTTTTTAAGACCGGTTGCCTAACAACCGGTCTTAAAAGTCCACTTTTAAGACCGGTTGTTAGGGAACCGGTCTTAAACACCTTGTTTTTAGATCAGTTATCCTATTAACCAGTCTAAAATAACTATCTTTTAGACCGGTTCTCTCAGTAACCAGTCTAAAAAATAAAATCCTTAATTTTTTTAGACCGGTTAATATAGAACCAGTCTAAATAATCTTTTTTAGACCGGTTATTATAATAACTGGTCTCCCAACTTGTTTATAATTATGAAAATGCCACCGCGCATTTCTTTTAGACCTGCATCCACTACAACCGGTCTAAATGGGCCGATCTAAAACACCTTTTTTGTACTAGTGGTTATACCTCTAGTTGAAGCTAATATGTCATACACAATGTATCTATCATGCATGCATTATGGTATCTGTTTCCTACTAAGATTCTCTCGAATCTCACCCTCCCATACCAACAATTCAGACAGGAGGAGATAGAAGATATGCTACTAACAAAAAAGAGAACCGTACGAGGGGCTTACAGTGGTGGAACGAAGACGAGAAGATGTCTCTATTTCACTGGGATGGGCTTAGATACCCTAGAGCCCTATGTGGCTATAAGGTTTGTAAATATTCTACACGAACCCCTATGGGGAATTTATGTAATCATGCACATATTATCAGTATATTTGTACTATTCTGGTGTTGACCACCGAACCATGCATTAATATTCCACTGCAAGTCATAATAAGATAAGGGCGAGACAACAAGTACAAGTAATGCTAATTAATTAACCTTCCTAGAAAAGTTAATAAAAAATCCAAGGTAAAAGAAGAATAATGATACCTTGTAAACATGATGCCACACTACCGTTAGCCATGAAAGGATATACAAGCAACCGTTCAGTAGTTGTCATGCAAAAACAATGCAACCGAAGCAAATTACGATCGACAGCCAAGCTGATCAATCTTATTTCCGTTTGAAATTGCAGCTCTCCACCCTGTGCGCCTTCCTCTTTAAGTCTTTTCACTACAACTAAAGACCCATCACTGAACCATCCTTTGTAAACCTTACCAAACCCACTTCTACCAAGAAACTTTTTGTTAATAAAGTTGTCTGTTTCAACTTGAAGTTCACGCAGGGGGAACTTTTGTAGTTGACAAAAGTGAGCTTCAATGTCCTCCTTACCTGCCAATGAAAGGGAAAAATTCTGATAAATCAATTACCGCTGTCAGATACATCATCAATCATTATATATACACCATCTTTTCTATTATTCAATTAACCAGAAACATCAAAGGCATAACCTGATGGTCTCCTTTTCCATTAGCAAGCAATTGGAATCCTTTTACGGTAATAACAAACAAGTGCAAGTGCAGAGACTGTAAACAATAGAGCAACAGCAACAACTCCTGCAGCAATAGCTGCAATTGCACTCTTGCCTAAAATAGTTTACAAATTACAAGTAGAACAACAAATCATAATTATATTCAAGGGATTTAATAATGAATACAGTATAATCTCTTCTTTTTCTATGAATTAAAGATTTGATAAACAAAAATGTTATTTCATTCTGCCCCACACTTCTGTCCAGAAATTGTGAGCATATTATTTCATTCTGCGCTGCCACAATTATCCCACCTTGCACACTTTTCTTCAGGGAACGGAGCAAATAATGGTGTAGGTTGTTTAACCCTCACTCTTCTTTTGTTATTCGTGCAATAATATAATATGAATATGAAAACACTTCATTCGGTAACATGTCTAAGTCCAGCTAATCATTCTTGTAATAAAAAATTTGTAGTTATAATTTAAGGTAGTTATAATGCAAACCTATACTGTCTTCTTTTCAAGCTCAATCGGTTTCTACATGAGAGGGTATATTCTCTTATTTAAAGATTTAATGTAGAGTAGTTCTTTGAACAATTTAAGTTATTATTGAAAAAGACATCAACAAACCTGAAAGAGATGGCGGCGGCGTTGGTGAAATTGGTTGAGGTGTAATGTTTAGTGGATTCAAAGCAGGACTATTGTCAAACCTGTTAAGTGAAACAGAGTGATTAGAAAAACTTTGATATGTTCGTCCTCAATAATCACCAGAAATAAACAAAACCACTTGCTCCAACCTGAGTTGAGTAAACGATTGAAATGAACCACTGGTTGGATGTCTCCTTGTAGCTTGTTTGTTGAAAGATCACTCGATTCCATAATGACCATGAGCTTACACTTTATTATAGATATATAACTTAATATCTATATTTGCTTAAAATCATTGAAACTTAGTAGAAACACTCATAGAACTTGCAATGAATAGACAGCAGTCAAGGTCATGGGAATGGCGCCATTCAAGGTGTTATTGTTGAGACGTCTATTTCAGAGGGCAAGAAGGATTAGTTTTCAAATAATAGTAAGTTGAGGTAGAGAAAAGGATAAAAATAATGGACACGCCATAGTATTTTGATAAATAAATAAAATATATACCTTCAATGCAGATAACACAAACTTGTACTTGGGAAAATAAATTTGTTAAAAAATAAATATGTCTAAAATAATTTTTTTTCTTTGCCTATGACCTAATGATCATGGTATGGCACATAAACATTATTTTCAAACTCATGAGTTGACTCTTTGAGTCTATCATTTTTACGTTTATACCCTACAAAATAGAGTCAAGTCACTTTTAAACTCGTAATAGTTATAAACTCGGTCAAACTCATGTTTTACGCTTTTATGTTTCTAGTTTACAAAATCATGTTAATTCTCTCTTAAACTCATTCTAACTTTTTTTATTTGATCATGGCTAGTGACTTTATAGATGAATTTTATAAAAAAATTATTTGATGAGTATGACCTTTTGGCTTAACTTTATCCCAGTTTTGCTGAGAGAGCAACCCCCTTTTTCACCTTGAATTGGTCAAAATACATGAAATTTCTTACTTTCTGTGGAGGATTAGATCCAGTAACTCGTGGTCAATGGCTGACCAATATTGCACACCATCATTTAGCTATTGCATTTCTTTTCCTGATAGCGGGTCACATGTATAGAACTAACTGGGGTATTGGTCATGGTATACAAGATATTTTAGAGCCTCATAAAGGTTAATTTACAGGCCAGGGCCTATATGAGATCCTAACAACGTCATGGCATGCTCAATTATCTATTAACCTAGCTATATATGGCAAAAAAAAATGATACATTATGAATGTTGATAGATTTAATTTCAATTATTTGGATTTAAAATATATTTAAATCAATTTTTTTTATTTTTTCTATTTTAATTATTTAATTATACACTATTAATACATATTTTTTGATAAAAGTAAACTTTAATGAGTTTATGATTTGAGTCTACAATATGATTTTATGTTACTCTTAGGATTTTGTTTAAATGCGTGAGTTTGAACCTTACACATAAGAACACACTATGGAGTATAAACCATCAAAGATAAATATAGACTTTTCAAATTAAAAGCAATAACAACGTCAGGGAACCTAATCCATCACAACCTAAATTATCTTATAATTAATATAGATTATACATTTCAAATAAGAAATTATTAATCATTGGATTTCAAGCTTACTGTTACTCAATTTTTTTGACAATACATTAGACAGTGAAACAACGCCCCACCCTTATTGGAAAAAGACCAGGAAGACAACAGGTGGCTTATTCGATTGTAACATATTGCACGCCTTCAACTAGGCATGCTTAAAAGCCTTTACTATTTGACAGATGACAATCTGATGTTAAGAAAAACAAGCAAAATGTAGAGCACTATGAGTGCCTAACAGACCAAGACACTTTAATCAACAAAAAGAATAGAAAAAGATTTAAATATAAACTACAAATTTAAGAAGAGCATGTCATACATGAAACGTAGTTTTTGAAGCTTGCCCAATGTTTTAGGGATGCTACCAGATATGCGATTGGCATACAGATCCAAGCTCACCAAATTTGTCAAATTTCTAAATTCGTCTGGTATTTTTCCAGTTATGTTGTTACTATTAAGCTCCATGTCATAGATTAGAACAAACTGAGCTAATGAAGATCAACAGTTATAAGTTAGGCTTTAAGATCAATAATACTCAATTAAGATTTCATGTCCTTTCATACACAAATTGGGGTTTGGTATACTGTACGATAATATGCACTAACTTTTAAGTCTCAATTTTATATGCACTTTCATAACATTGAATAAGGACTTGTCTATTTGATTTTTTCTTCCATTCTATCATCATTTATTGGTTAATTTGCCTATAGTAGAAATTTATAGATTTGGCATGCTTTTATGTGGAAAAACCTTACTTGGACTCCATTTATTTATTTGTCAAAAAGTTAAAGAAGCAAAGAGGGTCCAAGTTCTGAAGCTTGGAGGCCTCATACGATGAAGAGTCCAAAGGATTGAATCTAACATCACCCAAAGCCATAAGCCTAAAAGGTACTAAAGGTGGCTCCTAACTAAGTTTGACCTTTCCCATATGTCTAGGAGTCCAATTACAAGGAGATATTAATCTAATGAAGGTCTAGATGCCAATATGCCAAATTGGAGGCTCAATCTATCTTTTGCGTGATGTCTAACTTGGACAATATTTAAGATAAAGTCAGCAAATTTAAGATAGAGTAATTAATTACAGTCAAGTTTGAAGTTCAGAGGAACCGTACTAAGAAACAAGTGAAATGGCAGCCTAATTTATAAAGCCAGCCACTATAATGATGGTAAAATCATCAAGTAAAAAACCACTAAAGAACAAAAGAGATAATGTCTCAAGATATAATTTCAACTAATAATATTCCCATAAAAACATTCAAATCTGTGCAACAAAATCATATCTGATTCACAACTTACAAATACTGCAAGTTTGGGAGGAGACCAAGCTGTGCAGCTTGTTCACCCGAAAGGTTGGCATTTCCAAGATCACTGACCAAAGATAAATAGAAATTTTAACATATGCAGAAAGGCCATAAATTATAGGTAAAAATCCAAGAAATAACTTACACATGCTACACTCACTATTGCACATAACATGAAACCATGTGCAAGGATTGACATGGGTAGCACCCCAGGTTTGAAGAATATTGTTTGGATCAGCTACATTGGTCTTAAATATTTCATATATTTTATTTGAAGATGTGCTAAATTTACAACTCTATTGCTAATAAATAAGCAGCCATGAACTATAGGATGTAATATCCCAAATTTTGGGACTAAAGGCTACAGAATAAGCCTGAATTAGGTGAACTACTAAGCCCAGTTTGAGAAGGCTTTCAAGAATGTCGAGAAATAGAAAGACTTTTGGGAAATATGCGGTCTGGTCCTACTGGGTAGAGGGCCAAGTATGCATAGGCTGGAGGATCAAAGTATCAGTGTAAATGTGCACAAGACACATATACGGTGCCATTGAGTTGGTAGAAGATGCCACCCAACTATGTCATGAGGCAAGGGACGGATTGGTCAGGCGAAGTAGGCTGGTATAAGTGTGTACATGGCATTTTCTGGGCAAACATGTGTACCCTACACTTTTAAAGAAGACATCGGTATGTGGCGCCATATGAGGCCCACACACATACTCTAACCTGGCATCATCTTACGGGCCTAGATATGTGTGTCACGGTCCCAAGTAGAATCTTGAGTATGCACCAATAAAAACTTTATTAAAGTAACTTTAATAAAGTAAGTAATGATGGATCATGATGACATACTTTTTGTGTTAAGAGCTTGACAAGTGTCCTTTAATGATAACCAAGTACAAAGTTACTTTTGTGTTGGCCAAATGAGGAGATGACAAGTCTCCCTCATCATTACACTTACTTTATGCCTTTTGTGTTGGCATTCCCAGAAAACGCCACATGTTACCTCAGTCAAGAAAATCTACCAGTCTCTAGTTCGATCACCCGACTAACTTTCTTGAACAACGCGCTGAGAGTCTAGGGAAATTGTCAGGTCCCTTCCTTCCTCTGACCTTTATGGTGCCATGTAGGAGAGAGAAAGAGAAGATGCATTGGATGGATGACACATGGCAATCAAGAGCTACAAGCTTGCGACACTTGGCAAGATCATGAGAGATCACTTTGTAAGATTAAATCACAACCATCCATTCCTCTAAAAGGCCCTTAAATTCGTCCAAATAGAGAGAGAGGGAGAGAAATCTGATTTTAGTTCATAGAAATGGCTAGAAGAAAGAGAAATAATGAATAGTAAAATTTCCTAAGCTCCAGAGCTGATTCTGACCCAGAAACACCGTTATCGTCTGGTAAGTCCTTTAGGAAACTTCTTCTACTCACTGTAAGCTTCAATTCTATGGTCTCAAATTTCTCATTTGAGGTGTTTTGTGTCCATTAGCTAGCTAGAGTGTCACCGGAATACCGAATAACTTGTAGGAACACGAAGAGGTAATCATCGTCTCTGTTTTGAACTGACGACTTCTTATTTTCGTTGAGTATTTCTTGACTTTGGTGCCACCCTTGATTTTTGGCCAAGGGGTGTTTTTAAAGAAGGAAGATGTTTTTAATCATGTTTAAGGGGATATATGATGTTGTTGAAGTATTAAGCTTGTTGGTAGTTAAATATACAAAGTTGGACTTTTGGTTGTATGAGGGGCAGATTTTGTTTAGGGGTAAGAACTAGGAGAAAGAGTTCGATTTTGGTAATTCTGATGGTTCGATTGGATTTAGAAGGGAAAATTGTATGGGAATATATGTGTTCATGATATTTGAAAATTTGTACACAAATATGGAAATTATTGAAGTGCAAACGCATGCTGTTTGGTTATTTCCTGTGAGGCAGTGTTACTGTGTCATACATTTCGTTGGCCAAACCAAGTTTAAATGTAATGAAACTTTGTAGGATTAAAGTAGACATCCTGGGCCTTAATTTGATAGGTATTTAACTAATTTGAACATGTGGATTGAAAGCTATGAATTTTCAAATTTTTGCCCTATTTCTGGCCATATGATTGATAGTCAAGTTTCCCTAATTTAATTGCTAGCCTCTTCCAAGGTCAAGAAATTCTATAATTCATTGTTAATCCAATATATTCCAATATGAATTTAAGCAATTAATTATGCATTAAGATTAATGGAACTCAGTAAGACTACACAACTCATATGAATATATTCCTATTTCATATGCAAGTCATGGTTTTAATTATATGATCTATACACATGCATCTCCTACCGGTCACAACATGCATATTGAAATCATTCAAAAGATGGCCAATCAATCAAATGCATTAAGAATAATAATTAAAACACAATCATGAAGGAGAAATTCAAATTAGATTTAATAAGTTAAGATTTAATCCGTCATTAGTAAGCTACGTCATCACCATAGGAAAATGGAAATTTAGCACATGATGAAATTAAAAACAAAATCAGAATAAATTGACATTATATAAAACTAGAATGAAATCCTCATAAATATTGCATAAAACTTGAATATTAAATTCTCAAACATAATTATACAACCAAAAGATGTATGAAAAATGTAAAAATCTAGCCGTCCCTTTAGGAGGTAAAACCTTCCATGTAGGCGGCATACAAAAAGTAATACAATCCTAAGCCTTCCATATAGGAGGCATGCAAGAAAAAATAGAAGAGAGGAAATTAATGGATATGAAATGGTTGTGTGTGAAGAAGATAGGAGAGTAATGGATATCAATTGGTGTGTGAAATGTGAAGGAGAGGGTGGCTATATATAGGAAAGAATGGAGTAAGGTAGATGAAGTAGTAGGTGAAATGTGGTAGGTGAAGTAGTAGATAGAATTTGGTAGATGAAGTAGTTGGTGAAAAGGCAGATGAAGTGGTAGATGAAATATGGTAGATGAAGTAGTAGGTGAAAAGGAAGATGAAGTGTTAGATGATATGGTTGGTGGAATGGTAGATGATTCCCGCTTTCAACTTCCAAGCAAAATTCGAAACCCTTGGAGATGAAACTGGATTTTGGTCTCAACATCAAAGTTATAGAGCTCTTTCTTAGCTTTTTATTCATATAAAGAACTTTCCAATCCGACATCTAGCATATATTGCCTGAAAACTGAAAGAGGGTCTAATTTAGTATTTTTTTAAGAAATTCTATTTTATTCCAAAATCATTATTTATTTATTAATTACAACCAAATTTATTAAATTGAGCTCAAATATCATCCATAAAATCATCATATAAGGGAAAATAAATATACAAATATTTTACTTATCACTCTCCCTATTAGGGAAAGGAATAATGAATTGAAGATAAGATTTACTAAGTATACCCACCTAATCAAGGTTCCATAACGTCACATCCTGGTCAGTGGTATAAATGTGTAGAATTAAGTTTTATATACCTGACAGCCAAAGTTGATCTACTTCTCAATTTACATACTAAAGGAGTTTTCATCTCCCATCTTCCACACGAGCAGTCCAGATGGGCAGCTTGTTTAAGAGTCATCAGCCCCCCAAAACAGAACCTGACTTAGATCTGTGTTCCACATCCACATGACCCTAGTACTACTCGGATGAAGGATGCTTACCTTATTCCCTCACCTCATCACCTTCCATCAAAGTTCCAATTCATTTACATGGTGGGGTTACCCTTATTCTTAAGGACTGCACAGTCATCAAAGCTTAAATATCATTTTCTTTGTATGTTTTCAAAATCATTTTTCTGATTGGGAACTTTCTTCTATCCTTGCTTTGTAATGCTCTATGGACTATTTTAATTTGCGCTCTGGTCATTGTCTTTTATTGAATCATTCCCCTTGAACGAATTGGGTTTTGAATGTGATTGAAAACCTGAGTTTGCATAGTGAAAATCAGTAGGCTTCTCCAAATTGTGGGTTATGATGATTTCATGTGTGCTTGTTGGAACTTCTTCCACTCTGACAGATTGGTTCAAGAACTTTAATCTTTGCAAGTGAAATTTAAACAAATTCACCATGTGAATTGCCATATGGTTGAACATTTCTAGAAAGTAAGGGGATAATGTTGATTTTAAAATAGGGGAACCAAATTGAAATTTGTCAAAAAAATCAGACAAGCTTAAGTGTATTATATCTCAGTTTTTTACTGGCTGCAAATAGAAAATTTGACTTATTCATTTTTGTTTTATGGAGTTCAATTTCTTTATAATTACCTTCTGTGTCATGTGATTTGGATTTTCTGCAAACGCTCATGCTTTGTTTTTAAAAAATTAGTCTTGAGAATATCTCACTCACGAACTATTCCTATTAGTTTGTGAGGTGGTTTCTATTCAAAATAGCATGAGAATTGTCATATAGGTAATATGAGTAATGATAGGATAAATTAAGAACTTAGTTTTCTCTTTCATAAGACTCTGTCTTTCTCTCTTTCACTATTATTCTAGTTAAGTTCTTTGATAGATATATGTGAGATAGTATAGAAAATAGAAATAATGATGGTATATTTGATTTGCTGATCTATATTTAGAATTTGTGTTGATCAAGTTCAGATTTTTGTTTCTTCATCTTCAGCATTATATGGCTTTGGAATTTTCTCATAGATTTGTATGTTTTATATGTTTTGGCAAATGTCTAGAAGATTTCAACTAGGAGCAGTGGGACTATCAAAATTTCAAGGATGGAATATTTTTCATAAGGAGATTAATCATTTATTCTTTTGTGCTTTTCAAACTTCTTCCTTAAATTTTTTGTCTGCTTATAACGCCAGCACTGCAATCAGTAATAGACATGCTAGATATCATTAACAAAGTTTATCCATCTCAAACTTTAGCATTACCAATGTGTTATTATTTGTTAATTATTGCATTTGTTACAGGTACATCACACATTTGCAACTGCGGGTTCTGATGGTGCTTTTAACTTTTGGGACAAGGATAGTAAACAGAGACCAAAGGTTCTTCTGATGCTTTCATTAATTTTTAATTATCGAACATTTTTCCTGTAATCACATGCATGACCTGCATATGGATATAATAGCGGAAACCTGTTTGCTCCTCACATCTTCTCCTTCAGTCTTCAGCATAATCTTTAATTCCATATATATTGCAGTGGTCGTTTGGTTTAATCAAGTGTCCTTAATGCTTTTCCAATTTTAATGCAAGCTTTTCTAATTTCATGCCATGTTAAGGTGCAGTCAACCTATTCCTTGCAGTACCTTCAATAATGATGGTTCAATCTTTGCTTACTCGGTACATCCTGTTTCTTCACAAGTTTGCAGCTCTATGAAATAAATTTTGGAATCGTTGGGAGTCTTGGAATTAAGATAGAAAACGAAGCTGATACATGTAGGCATTTCACTGAAAAAAATGTAGGCATGCAAAAAAATCTCAAGAAATGAGAGCTAGTTTATGGCTCTTCATAGTGAGCTTGTCTGTCATGTCATGTAGGAAATACAAGTTATACATTTTAGAGAAACTGGTCAAGTGTCAAAAGAAGCTGTAAATGATGCGTTTGTATCCCTGTTTCGCTATGATTGAGAAATTGTGGATTTGTGTAGTTCACTCACAAGTTTTGCTATTGCAGAAGAAAAATCTTAATGAATCTTGTTAAACCTTGTGCGAATGACATTTGTTCATATTTCTGTTTATAGGTCTGCTATGACTGGAGCAAAGGGGCTGAAAATCATAATCCTGCAACATCGAAGACTTGAATTTTCCTGCACTTGCCCCAGGTATCCGATTTGGTTGTTAAAAAAGAATGTTCTTTAAAATCTTTTGGCGCCATGCAAATATGATATGCTTCTTGTGCAATATATGCAGGAATCTGAGGTTAGGGGCAAGCCTCGAATTGGAACTACTGGTAGAAAGTAGAGTTTATTCTTGCTTGTAATACTCTTCTACGCACATAGATGTATAAGTTGTATAAGTTTTTATTGTTTACTTTGTAATATATACATATAAGACAATATCTATTTTTTATCAGGTACAAAGAAGAATGATATATTTGAATATTTTCTTTCATATTAATATATACGAAATGTAGAAGTTCTATAAACATTTTCTTCAACGACTTCAGCGCGTAAACAATTGCTTTGAAATCAATGATAAGCTTTTGCCATTTTCAATATAAAGAATCTATACTCATTTGGCGATCACCTTTTTCTTCAACAAAAGAATTAAAGATGGATATGAAAATGGTTTCTTTTATTATCCTTTGCTATAACCTGCTTCCATGTTAATGGTGCAATGAAAGCAGAGGAGAAACGTGCTCTGTTTCAGAGTAATAATGGTTCCAACTTCTCAGATCCTTGTGACTGGGAAGAGATACATGCAATGACTTTGGAAGCGTTATTCAAATGAATCAACCAAAGATCACTTCCCAACGACCTCAACTAGCAGATCTCAATCTTACTACATTTTGCAATAAAAATATTTGGTACTCTCTCAAATGGGTTTGATGGGTACCATTCCAAGTGAGATAGGATCTCTTCATGATCTCAACTATCTGGATTTGTCTTATAACAATCTCACCGGTGAGTTACGTATCTTTCACTTTTCCCTTACAAATTCATTCAATTTCGAAATAGTATTTTACCTTAACCTAATGGAATATGTTTTTGACAGGTACCATTCCAATACAGATATTAGCTCTTCATTATCTTAGCTATCTAAACTTGTCTCATAACAACATTACAGTAATCACTGGAAATAAACAAAATCCCTAGTACCAACCTAAGTGGATCAGTCAGCAATTGAAATGAACCATTGGCAGGGGTCCTTCTAGCAGCTTTTTTTAAAAGATCACTAGATTCCATAATGAACATGAGCTAACACTTCATTATAGATATATACTCCAACGGTCCTTAATATAAGATATATTTACATAGCTTGATCATATTAAGAAAGTTATTTAACTTAGTAAATAAAACATGTATTTTCTAATACATCCTAGTTATCTTCCTTAATTCCCTCATCTTCCTTATTTTCTAAAGCAACCTAGACATGTATTTTCTAAGGAGCATTAAAAAAGGGTGGCCTAGTGCACAAGTCTCCTACCAAGTATACTCAACTTTACCCTCGTAAGAAGAGAGAGCATCAATATGGGGTAAATTAGGAAAATATTGACAAACATAAAAAATATGTCTTATATTTAAGACCAATATCAAATTCCCAAATTTGTCATATATTAAAAGATCGGAGGGAGTATAACTTAATATCTAAATTTTCGTAACATCACTGAAATTTAACAACCCATTAATCTATCAACATTTGCATAACATCATTTGATTGGATAACTTATGGGAACTTGCACTGAATAGACAATAGTCAAGGCCATGGGAATGGGAATGGAAAAATCCAACCAATAATTTATCTTAAAATTATTAATCATAGTTTGTAATAGTCTTCTACTCACATTGATGATGCATTATACTGGTGTGGAATGGGGAGCATGGTCTTGACTTTCTGTTTAATGTATCCGTTTTATGTTTTAGTTATATATATTACTAGGGTTTGGATGCCCTCACGTGACATGATGGCTGGTCATGTGAACAGAACAATGGATGACAAAGAAGGCACCACATTTTACTTCTTTTTATCCACACAGCCCCATCATGTTACCGTGGGAGGATCCAAATTGTATTTTTTGGATTATTGCTAGCAAAAGTGACCCCTTTATACCGATTTTTGCAAATTAAAGTTGAAGTAAAAGTTAATTAATAGTGTAATGCGATTTTTATTTCAATAGACTTTTATAAAAATAAGGGAAAATCCCATTTAAATCCATTTAACATACCTAAATTCAAAATCAGGCATGCACTTTGAACAAATCCTTAATAAAGCCTGTAGGCTTGATTAGAGATTTCTGAATTTGTTGATTTTACTAATATATCCCTCTATTATTTTTTCTAAGTCTCACATTTTTTTAAATAAAATCTCTATCTCAATTGCTCCACACCTCTCCTCTCCTCCGTCTTGAGATCTCGTCAAGTGATTCTCCATCAAAGAACTCCCCTGAATCTATAGCCTGATAGCTACTGGGAAGAAAAATGGCGATGTTGAAGAAACTAAGATGAGGCAGACCTGGAAAAAGTGATAGACTGAAAAAATAGCACTAATTGCAATTAATTTTGTTCCACATCGCAGGATAAGCTTCTGAGGGATGTTGAATAAACTTTTTTTTTAATTGGCCAATGGCTCTAATTTCGTTCATTATCGCAAAAGAAGTACAACAATACAATTGATAGTTTAAAGCAAAAATACCAGAGAGAGAGAAAAGCGAATAACAAGTAAACACCAAGAGGTCTAAAAGAAATGAAAATAGTAAGATCAACAATTGTGATCCAAAAATTGAATACAATTGGTCTTTTTGTTTAAAATCATTCCACATACATCCCATATACATCAAGCAACATTAGGGTTAAAGAGAAATTGTTAGAACTTACCTTTTAATGGTGTTGCAAGTCGGCTAAAAATGGAGATCCCAATTATTCCAATAATTCAAATGAGCGTAGATTCTGACGTTAGGGTTAGAAGTATATGAGAATTTACAAATTAAAAACCTTTATTTTTTAATTGAATAGGGGCATTATGATCTTTCAACAACATTCTTAAATCCATCACGACCTAATTAGGAATTTGCTGAAAGTATTGGCCTAAATTTAGATTTTACTATTTCGAAAGGATTTAATTAGGATTCTCCCTAAAATTAAAGTCAGTTCAACAAAAACTTGATATATTTAATAGTCAGTTTGGAAAGGATTAAATATAAAGAAAAGTAAAAAAGTTAGAAGTTAAAATCCTAAAAAAAGTTGCTTCAATTTTAAAGTAGACTTTTGACAATAATTCAGTTGCTCCCAAAGTCATGTCAAACATCATTTCTTCATCCGGCTAGCTTTATTGGGTCCCAACTTACTTTTGAAACTCCATAATGCCTATTATTTTGTTAGTTTTATGATGAGGGATGGTTTTAGTTTCTATGGCCAAAGGCATCTGTAGGTAGGCTGTGATTGCTTTGCATTGAGATTGCAGAATTGTGACACATTTTACTTTAAGGTGTATATGTGTGTGTGTATTTCATTTATGTCTAAGCTGATTAAAGGCTAAATGCAAAATAGCATCAGGGGAGGTTTTTGTTGAAAACCAAAATCTCGTCTAAGAATAAGAAAATACAACGATTCAGAAAAAAAATACAAAATAGGAGGAGGAAAATTAATAGAAGAGAGGCTAATACAACTAATCTAATTTGGTAGCGAAGAAAATGTATATTTTTATAAATTGATTTGTCATACGTCTTTTAATAAAGAAATATTATCCTAAAAGTGAAAAATAATTTGTTCTTTTTCGGAGTTTCACAGGACTCTCTGTTGTTGTATTTCATATCTATTTTCAATTTACAAGCTTCAAAGACTGAAGACTTTAATATTTAATATTGATGAAGAGCAATTAAGAATGATGTTTCAAATATTTGTTATAAAATGATATTTGAATATTTGCTGAACGCGTTTGGACAAGTCTTTTAAGACAAAGACCATAACGGTAGTCGTAGAATTTTGAATCTTTGCATGAATAGCAAGTGGCAAGTAACTTCATGCCTAAATGAATGGTCATTAATATGTGACTGTGACTTATAAAGAAATTCCTACCCCGTCTTTCACGTTATTGATAATTCAAATTTCACCACTTGAAAATATTAATTATTAAGAATTATTGAAAGAAGTCTAATTAAATCAACAGATTATGACTACACGGACTAATGCCTATAATTGAGAAAACGGAGAGATCTAATAAAACTGAAAAAAAAAATACAAAACCTTGATTAAAAATTAAAATACATTAGATGAAACAATAAAATTAATTTTCTCTTTCTTATAAGGCTTTGTATATATTAAAAAATTTAGCTAAAATTTTTTAAATTTCAAAATTACGTTAAATGATTTAGTAAAAAAAGAACACATCAGTGAAGTCAACACCTCCCATGTCACACGTTATGGATATGGTTATCTCCATTTGCCTTTGGGCATACTCCAACGACTTTGACGTCCACAAACGTCATCATCTTTATTTTATTGTTTATAATCTAATAGTAATATACAACATAAGTGATGATTAAATTATTTATTTCACTTCTTTAATTTTTTTTTTTAAAAAAATCAACTAGTTTCATATTAAAGACCAGCGAGTGAGTATATTTGTAGAAGTTATATGCTAGGTGTTTTAAAAATATTTTTTAATCATTTGCATTAAAAATTAAGTGTGTGTCATGTTTAAAAAGTATTAAAATAGCTTCGGTATTATACGGCCGGTATTAAAAAAAATGGCTTTTTTCTTTAGTTGGACCTAAAAAAACCCCGATTAGTAAAAAGTCGGCCCTTTTTACCAGGTATAGTAATACAAGAGAAAACTTTTGGTAAAAAAAAAAAAGTGAAGCCTTAAATAAGGCGTCCCGGCGTGACACCGACAACGCGTTTTCTTTGTCCTTTTCAAATGTGGAACAAGTGCACAACGTGTTTTAGCGTGTGTTTGGTATTCCGTTTTGGAGCATATAAGCCTGTTTTTAATGGAAAAAAGCCTGAATGAGTTGGATTTTATTTTCTTGATGTTTGGTTCAGCTTTTTACAATTGCATCATGGGTAGAATAAGCTACTTGTTAAGCGCTTGTTTGGGATAACTTATTTAGAGTCAATAAGTGCTTATAAATTGTGATTCACGTTATACAAGGTAACTATGTGAGAGGAGCTTTGTCTCGACTTACATAATAAGGACTTATTGTCCCAAAATAAGTATGTAAGAGGAGTTTTGTCTTGACTTATGTAAATAAGCCCCTCACTGCAGCTTTTCTATTAAGTCTATTATTACGCAAGTCGAGATTAAACTCCTCTCACATACTTACCTCGTATACCGTAAATCATGATTTATAAGCACTTATTGTCTAAAAATAAGCTATCCCAAATTGCTCATTCAAACATAAATCACATTATAAAAACTAACTTTTCTATTAAGTCATAATTATATAATAAATCATTTTTCCCACCAATATCCTAAACAGACACTTTATTTGACACCGGTTTCTCCTTTTTATTAAGTCAATTTGAAAAGCTACATTCTGTTTTTTTTTCCCGGTAGTATTGAAAAGCTATATTCTAAATGTAAAAGTTGTTGCTGGTTGGGAAGAAAAGGTACAAGTTGCTTAATTAACTGAGATTAACATAATTAATTAAATTATACTATCTCCTGTAATTAAAATAAGACTCAGTTAACTGTTTTTTTAGATATTAAAGAAACTAATTAACTTACTTTGAAATATTTATATTTATCATTTTTATACCAAAATAATTTTGCTAACTTATAAAACTAATATATAATCTAATAGTAATATACAACATATGTGATGATTAAATTACTTATTTATCTTTTTTATATTTTATTTTTTAAAAAGTCAACTAATCTTATATTAAAGAGCAGAGAGCGAGCATATTTGTAGAAGTTATATGTTAGGTTTTTTTTAAATATTTTTTAATTATTTGCATTACAAATTACTTACCAAGAGAAAATTCCTTAATATGTTAGGTCAATAGGGAGAGTAATTTGAGAGGCAAAATATATTAAAATGTAAAAACAAACTCTTCTACGAGCTTTTAGTTTTAAATTGAGAGTAAATTTTTTCAAAACAATTAATTATTCTTCCTATATATATGAACTACGAAGTCTCAGCCTCTGCATTCTTCCTTTCCTTTCACTTTGCATGAACCAACCAATGGCACTCTCCAGTATTATGTGGACTCCTCCAACAATAAGCACTGTGATATTATTATTATTATGCCCTGCCATTAGTTTCTTCCCCAATATTGCTACCGCCATGATAGCTGAGGAGAAACTTGCTGTGTTTCAAAGCAACTGGTGGAATGGCCGCAACTTTTCAGACGACCCTTGTGACTGGGTTGGCATATCTTGCAATGATGTTGGAAGTGTTATTTCCATTGACATGAGATATTATGAACTCAGTTCAAAGCACCAACCTCAGCTAGCAGATCTCAACTTCACTGTGTTTCCCAATCTTGAAAGATTGTATCTTATAGAAACGGGATTTGTTGGTAAAGTACCCTCTTCTCTCGCAACCCTCACTTATTTGAAATTCTGGAGTTAGTTGGATGGAGCCATTGCGTGTTCAATTCTACATTTGACAAAATTTGTAGTGCTTAACGTTTCCCTAAATCAGCTGTGTGGAAACGTGCCTTGCATTGAGAACCCCATACTTTTCTATGGTAATTAACTTTTGTTACTACCTTCGATATTTAATATAAAACTCAATGGACTAATTTAAGAAAATTAAATAAGCTATATAAATGATTTTAAAGTATTTATATTTATTATTTGTTGCTAAAATAATTTATTTGACTTATAAACTGATATATAATCTAATGATACATATGATTATTTCAGAGAAATCATGTCACATATACTATAATGAAATAATTTATTTGGTTTCCTTGATCTCCCCAAATTAATCAACTAAGTTTTGTATTAAGTATTGGAGGTGGTATAACATAACTAGGGGGTGTTACCACCTAGCTTTTGCTTTTCTCCATCAATTTGACGCGTTTATTTGATTGCAGCAATTACATCTATGAAAGTATACCTAGAAAACTAGGAAAGTTGTTATATTCCAAAGAAAATTGTAGCTCTTTTCCACACTACATTTTTAATGATAACGCAGCTACATTTGGGGTAGAGAATTAGATCCCCATTTCTTCTAAAATTCGTCTATTTGGTAAGAAACTGAAGGAAAAATATAAAGTGAGAGAAGAGACTTGCATATCACGGCAAATCCACATTTGGATCCAGGTCAATGCTTCATAACTTGAACATGATAATGATCACGCAATTATTAGATTACTAGAGCCTAAATAAGATTGGCACTACAGATCACAAAAACAATAAAGATTGTAGAAGAGAAGAGATTGCCTGATAGCTTAATGGCAAGAGTGAATCTCAACCGAGACACATCCTATTTATAGAGGTTTAGGAAGACTACCAATTAGAAAGTTATATGCACTCTTACTTGCCCTCTAAGTAATAATTAGGAAATTAATTCTTGATTAATCTCCTAATATACAATTATTTGTTTCTTAATTAACAAATCCATAATTAATGTTGATTTGTTTCTTATTTGATGAGACTATTTGTTTCCTAATCAAATAATCTGACCTATCAAGGGCAAGCATGGACTCAAAGTCTAACATAAACAACCACAACACATTTTTAACTCAAATGATTGGCCTTGGCATGTATCATTCCAACTCAAATTGGAACTCTTCATAATCTGATCCATTTGTATTTGTTGCAACACAATCTTAAAGGTAGGGGTGGAAATAGGTTAGGCTAGGCTTTAGCTAATTAGGTCTTGGCCTGCAATGGAAATCCAAAGTCTTGGCCTGTATGTAGGATTTGTTTTAGGCTCGAGGGCTGAGCCACAGCCTTCAAAAAGCCTAACAAGGCTTAAAGCCTATTTAAATACCTACTTAAAATGTAAGCCATTAAATAGACTTAAAGCCTATGCATCTAAATTCATATATAATTTATCAAGTCTATTTAAATGCCTACATTATGTTTTAAAAGTTTAGGAATTCATTCTCATATGAAATAAAAGAGTTAGTAAGAGAAAGAAAAGAATATCTCGTGGCAAAAATTGTCTGAGCAAATAAGAATAAGAAAAATCAATCATCTACTAACTAAGAATATATATTTTTTAAATCAACCAAGCACAAGTCACATGTAAAACTAGATCTTACCTCTTGTTTTTCTTACATAAAATTAGAAAAACTCCCTCTATTGAGATCATTTTCATTTGGGCATCACTAAAATAAACTTATTGCAATTATTATATTACATCAAATGGCATAAATCAAGGGAGAGGTAGTGAGCTAGCATTGCCATCTTGAGCGATAAAAAAGAAAAGAAGTAGTTGTGGTAAATTGATTAATGAAAAGGTTAAGCTCATTGATAAATGATAAAATGTGAACCTTAGGGTTAAGACTAAGTTATTAATTTTACAAATAATTCATAAAAATAATTTAGATTAAATTATATATAATTATGCATAATAATACATATTTTTAAAAACAAAAAAAAATGAATAGGCTAAGCTTGTAGACTAGGCCTAGCCTGTTTACCTAAATAGGCTTGACAAAAGGCCTAAGCCTAAGCATGACCTATTTAGTATGAGCATGACAAAAGGCCAGGCCAGGCTTAAAGTGGCCTAGCCTATTTCCACCCTTACTTAGAGGTGAGTTATATACTTTCTAGTATACCTCTTACAAATACGCTCAATTTAAAAATGTTGCATTCACGTCTATAATTTAGTAGAGTACGTTAACTCTCAATTTTTATTTGAAAATAATAGCTTACAACACATTTATAAGTGAAATAATTGGCTTTGACAAGTGCTATTCTAACTCAAATTGGAGCTCTACATAATCTCATCGATTTGGACTTATCTTTTAACAATCTTCATGGTGAGTTTACCTTCCCCTCTTACCTTACAAATTCATTCAATTTACAAATGTGTATTGATCTCTATAGCATAAGAGATTAGGTAAATCCTCAATTCTTATTTGATAACAAATAACCTACAAACATATTTGTAACACTGATAATTGGCTTTGCAAGTACCATTCCAACTCAAATTGAAACTTTTCAAAATCTAATCTATTTGAACTTGTTTGATAACAATCTTACTAGTAAGTCATGTACTTTCTACTATACCTTGCAAATTCACGTAATTTAAAAATGTTGTATTTACGTCTATAATTTAATATAGTAGGTTAACTCTCAATTCTTATCTGATAAAAGTAACCTACAAAACATTTATAACTTAAAGGATTGACTTTGACAGGTACCATTCCAACTGAAATTGGAGCTCTTCAAAATCTCATCTATTTGGACTTATCTCAAAACAATCTAAGTGGTGAGTTTACTATTCCCTCTTACCTTACAAATTCACTCAATTTAGAAATGTTGTATTTACCTTTATAACTTAATAGAGTAGGTAAATCGTCAATTCTTATTTGATAAGAAATAACCTGAAAACATATTTGTAACTCTAATAAAGGGCTTTGGAAAGTACCATTCCAATCCAAATTGGAACTCTTCATAATCTAATTATCTATACTTGCCTTATAACAATCTTACTGGTGAGCTATGTGCTTTTTGCTATACCTTGCAAATTCACTCAATTTAAAAATATTGTATTTACGTCTATTATTTAATAGAGTTAACCCTCAATTTTTATTTGATAAGAAATAGCCTACATACATATTTATAACTCAGTTGATTGGCTTTAGCAGGTGTAATTCCAACTCAAATCGGAACTCTTTATAATCTCATCGATTTGGACTTATTTTCTAACAATCTTAGTGGTGTGTTTACCTTCCCCTCTTACCTTACAAATTCACTCAATTTAGAAATGTTGTATTTATCTCTGTAACTTAAGAGAGTAGGTAAATCCTCAATTCTTATTTGATAAGAAATAACCTACAAATATATTTGTAACTCAAATAAATGGCTTTGGCAAGTACCATTCCAATTCAAATTGGAACTCTTGATAATCTCAACAATTTGGTCTTATCTTCTAACAATCTTAGTAGTGGGTTTACCTTACTCTCTTACCTTACAAATTCACTCAATTTAGAAATGTTGTAATTATCTCTGTAACTTTAGAGAGTAGGTAAATCCTCAATTCGTATTTGATAAGAAATAGCCTGCAAATATATTTGTAACTTAGTTGACTGGCTTTGGCAAGTACCATTCCAACCCAAATTGAAACTCTTCATAATCTAATCTATTTGGACTTGTTTGATAACATTCTTACTAGTAAGTCATGTACTTTCTACTATACCTTGCAAATTCACGTAATTTAAAAATGCTGTATTTACGTCTATAATTTAATACAGTAGGTTAACTCTCAATTCTTATCTGATAAAAATAACCTACAAAATATTTATAACTCAAAGGATTGACTTTGAGAGGTACCATTCCAACTGAAATTGGAGCTCTTCAAAATCTCATCTATTTGGACCTATTGTTTAACAGTCTAAGTGGTGAGTTTACCTTTCCCTCTTACCTTACAAATTCACTCAATTTAGAAATGTTGTATTTACCTTTATAACTTAATAGAGTAGGTAAATCGTCAATTCTTATTTGATAAGAAATAACCTAAAAACATATTTGTAACTCTAATAAAGGGCTTTGGGGAGTACCATTCCAATTCAAATTGGAACTCTTCATAATCTAATCCTTCTGTACTGTCCTTATAACAATCATACTAGTGAGCTATGTACTTTTTGCTATACCTTGCAAATTCACTCAATTTAAAAATATTGTATTTACGTCTATAATTTAATAGAGTAGGTTAACTCTCAATTTTTATTTCATAAGAAATAGCATAAAGACATATTTGTAACTCAATTGATTGGCTTTAGCAGGTACAATTCCAACTGAAATTTGAACTCTTCAAAATCTCACCAGTTTGAACTTATTTTCTAACAATCTTAGTGGTGGGTTTACCTTCCCCTCTTACCTTACAAATTCACTCAATTTAGAAATGTATTATTTACCTCTGCAACTTAAGAGAGTAGGTAAATCCTCAATTCTTATTTGATAAGAAATAACCTACAAATATATTATAAATGGCTTTGGAAAGTACCATTCCAACTGAAATTGGAACTCTTCATAATCTCAACAATTTGGTCTTATCTTCTAACAATCTTAGTGGTGAGTTTACCTTCCTCTCTTACCTTACAAATTCACTCAATTTAGAAATGTTGTATTTATCTCTGTAACTTAAGAGAGTAGGTAAATCCACAATTGTTATTTGATAAGAAATAGCCTGCAAACATTTTTGTAACTCAGTTGAGTGGTTTTAGTAGGTACCATTCCAAATTCTTATTTGATATAAATAACCTACAACATATTTATAACTCAAATGATTGGCTTTGACACATACCATTCCAACTCAAATTGGAACTCTTCATAATCTAATCCATCTGTACTTGTCTCTTAACAATCTCATTGGTGTGTTATGTACTTTATAGTACTCCTTGCAAATTTACTCAATTTAAAAATGTTGTATTTATGTCTATAATTTAGTAGGGTAGCTTAACCTTCCACTGTTATTTGATAAAAAAAATCGACAAAAAATTTATAACTCAAATGATTGGCTCTAACACATACCATTTCAACTCAAATTGGAGCTCTTCATGATCTCACTGATTTGGACTTATCTTATTACAATCTTAGTGGTGAGTTTACCTTCCCCTCCTACCTTCTAAATTCACTAAATTTAGAAATATTGTATTTACCTCAACAACTTAAGAGAGTAGGTAACTCCTCAATTATTATTTGATAAGAAATAGCCTAAAATCATATTTGTAAGTCAGTTGACTGACTTTGGCAGGTACCATTCAAACTCAAGTTGGAACTCTTCATAATCTAATCCTTCTGGGCTTGTCTCAAAACAATGTTATTGTTGAGTTATGCACTTTCTACTATCCCTTACAAATCATTCAATTTAAAAATGTTTTGTTGACAACTATAATTTAATAACATAAGTTAACCCCCAATTCTTATTTGATATAAATAAACTACAACGTATTTATAACTCAAATGATTGGCTTTGACACATACCATTCCAACTCAAATTGGAACTCTTCATAATCTAATCCATCTATACTTGTCTCATAACAATCTTACTGCGTGTTATATACTTTCTACTATACCTTACAAACTCACTCAACTTGAAAATGTTGTATTTACATCTATAATTTAATAGAGTAAGCTAACCCTCAATTCTAATTTGATAAAAATAACCTACAAAATATTTATAATTCAATTGATTGGCTTTGACAAGTGCCATTTCAACTCAAATTGGAGCTCTTTGTAATCTCTCCGATTTTGACTTATCTTATAACACTCTTAGTGGTCAGTTTATCTTTCCCTCTTACCTTACAAATTCATTGAATTCAGAAATATTGTGTTTACCTCTATAACATAAGAGAATAGGTAAACCCTCAATTCTTGTTTGATATAAAATAGCCTACATACATATTTGTAACTCAGGTAACTGGCTTTGGCAGGTACCATTCCAACTCAAATTCAAACTCTTCATAATCTAATCTTGCTGGACTTGTCTTATAACAATCTTACTGGTGAGTTATGCACCTTCCTTTCTTACCTTGCAATGTTACTCAATTTAACAAGATTTTATTTTCCGCCGCACAGTCTAATTCTACTATTGATAGCTACCATTCCAAAACTCAATTTAAAAATATTTTATTTGCCTCCACACAATCAAAGGCCTGTAGTTAAGCACAAATTTGTTCATTGATTTACAAAAATTAGTTTATTTGAATCTATAAAATGGGATTGACAAGTATCATTCCAACTCAATTTGGAGCTCTTCAAAATTTCATTCATTTGAAATTGTCTTACAATAAACTTACAGGTGTGTTACCATTCGCCCTCCCCAACCTTATTTATAATCAATGGATTTAAGTAGAAACAATGTAGTTGGAGTCATTCCTTTAACTTTAGGTTTTATGACATATCTCAAGAATTTATTTTATCCTCAAATTTCTTCATTGCTGGTGAAATCCCGTCTCTAATTTTCAATTTAAAAATCTTACAAGACTTTGATGTTTCTCAAAATCAACTAAGTGGTGGCATGCCACGATGATTTGGAAATTTCTTAAATATTGTCCTCTAAATATCTCCCAAAAAATAGCAACTTGCCCTACATTTTGAACAATTATTTTCATTTTCATGGTGACTTTAGTCACAACAAATTCAACGGAATATTACCATCTAATATATGTGGTGTTCCACCATTGTGTAGCATTAAGTTGAGCTACAATAATATCTTTGGTAGTATACCTTGAGATCATTTTAGCATGCAATACATCAACTTATCATACGATCTTCTCAGTAGCTATATTCCAAGTGAAGTTTATAGCTTTTTTCCACATGACATTTTACATGGGAATACATAATTATTTGGTCTAGAGAAAACACAGGATCCTTCTAAAGGTTCAAAGTGTTTGTTGAAAATCTTTATTCCCTCAACAATTTTTCTTGTCATCATATTTGCAGTGCGTTTCATCTTATTTGATTCTTTAAAAACAAAAAAGAAATCCAAAGTTGAGACAAGAGAAACAAAAAATGGGGTTTTGTTTTCCATATGAAATTATGATGGAAAAATTGCATATGAACTACCTTACTTAAAATCCAACTTATGTAGGTGTTCTTCAACAAAAAGTCCAATAAAAATTCCCATATTTTTGGACTTGTCTTATAGCAAACTTATAGGTGTGTTAGCTTCTAGACTTACCATCCTTATTTAAAATTGTTTGATTTGAGTTCAAACAATGTAGTTGGAGTCATGCCTTTAACTTTGGGTAATATTGAGAAACTTATATTTGTAGTTAAATTTATTATTCACTATAAGTGATATCCCTTTTTTGATTTATAATTTGATATATTTACAAGATGTTGATTTTCTAAAAATCAATTGAGTGGTCGCATGCTAGTTAAGTTTGAACATCTCTGTTATCTTCTTCATTGATATATCTCCTAAAGTAATCTGAATAGGAACATGCTCTACGTTTTGAACTATTTTGATTTTCATGGGGACTTTAATCACAACAAATTCAATGGAATATTACCATTTAGTATACACCTTGTATTGCCATTGTGTAAGATTATTGATTTGAGCCATGATAATATCTTAGGTAGTATACCTAGAGAACTTGGTAGGTTGTACCGCTGCTACATCGACTTGTCATACAATCATCTCAGTGGCTATGTTCCAAGTGAAGCTTATCGCTCTTCTCCTACCTTTAATTTATATGGCAATAAAGAATTACTTGGTCCAGAGAAAATACATGGTTCTTCTAAAGGTCCAAAGTCTTTTTTGAAAATCATTATTCCATTGACAATTTTCCCCATCATCATATTTGTTGTCGGCTTCATCTTATTTAAATCTTACAAAAACAATAAGAAATCCATAATTGAGACGAGACCAACAAAAAATGGGGATTTGTTTTCCATATGGAATTATGATGGAAAAATTGCATTTGAAGACATCATTCAAGCAACAGAGGACTTTGACATCAAATATTGTATTGGAACTGGTGCCTATGGAAGCGTTTATAGAGCACAACTTCCTAGTGGCAAAATTGTAGCATTGAAAAAACTTCATAGAGGAGAATATGGAAACACATCTTTTTCTAAGAGTTTTCATAATGAAGTACATATTTTAAGTGAAATTCGACATCGCAATATTATAAAACTACATGGTTTTTGTTTGCATAATCAATGCATGTTTCTCATATATGAGTACATGGAAAGAGGAAGCCTTTTTTATGTCTTGAATAATGATGATGAGGCTAAAGAGTTGGATTGGGGTACGAGGGTGAATACCGTCAAAGGAATAGCAAATGCTTTGTTCTACATGCATCATGATTGTGCTCCTCCAATTATCCATCGAGACGTAACAAGTAATAATGTATTGTTGAATTCAAAAATGGAGGCTTTTCTATCTGACTTCGGCACAACTAGAATTCTTGATCCAGCTTCATCTAATCAAACTCTTTTAGTTGGTACTTATGGTTATGTTGCTCCAGGTTAGCTTTTCTAATTCTCTATTACTTCTCTTATTGTATTGTATTTTATTTTAACTACTACTTACCTTGGGATAATACATAATTTCTTTAATTTTTGATTTGTTGCAGAACTTGCATACACCTTAGTTGTGACCGAAAAATGTGATGTTTATAGTTTTGGAGTGTTGACATTAGAAACATTCATGGGAAGACATCCTGGAGAGTTGATATTGTCATTTTCAAAGACCTATAGTGAAAGCATTTTGCTAACAAATGTCTTAGACGCACGTCTCCCACTGCCATCAAAGAAAGATGCACAAGATGTGACTTTTTTGGTCACGATAGCATTAGCATGCGTGAATTCATCTCCCAAATCTCGACCATCAATGCACCACGTGTCTCAAAGCCTTTTATCCTCCAATAAGCCATTAGGCATTCCTTTCAATAACATCTCACTCCAGCATTTAATGAATCAAGATATGCAAATAATCTAGTAAAAAGCTAGGAGATTTTACTCTATGTTTGCTTGGCATCTCAGAAGATGAAACTTGGATTTGCCACAAAGTCCAGATTTGATGTTTGCCATATGTTTAATTACTTGCGGCTAATGACATTTGTCCACAACAAAATCTTTACAGTTTACCCGTCAAGTTTAGTATAACCTTATACTGTTAAAGTAATAAGATATCAAAAATCAGTTATATGGAATATACAGAGTAATTAAAATTAGAGCATCGCAATAGAAATAGAAACTCCTACTGCAATACATTACGTTCAAAGAATTTAATCATGAATAGATTATAGTTGAAAATAATCCCTTCTTTTCCCATGAATTAAAATTTAATAAAGATAAATTTGAGTCACAGAATCACACAAAAGCATCATCTATGATTACAGTAAAGAATTTTAAAATAGCAATACAGTCTTTAAGTTGCCAACTCTTTCATCTTTCCTTACCCCCCACATTTTAGTCCAAAACTGAAGAGCATGTTCTTTCTTTCTTTGTTTTTTTTTTGGTGAACTAAGGCAGCTAGGGCCTTTGGCTTGCAAACCCTTGCTTCCCCCTAGTATTTGGTGTTTTTTCTGAGCCCCTGGCCTTCTACAACAGACCAGGTAATACGGGCAACCAACTAATTCGGAGTCAGAGCATGTTCTTTCATTCTGCACCCTTTTTACCAGGGAAGGAAATAAAGGAAGTAATGGTGTGGATAGAATAAAGGAATAATCAGTTTTGTAAAAAGTAAATTCAGAGAAAGTTGTATTAGGTGTAGTTGTAATCTAAACCTATACTATCATAGTTTTCAAGCTCAATAGTTTTGTGCATGATATGAGAGGGTTTGTTCTCTAACTCTAGCTATAAGGTAGAGTACTTCTTTCAACAATTTAAATTATTACTGATATAAGATAAATTTGCATGGAAAAATATCAGTATGATATGATATGCTTTTTGCAATTTGGCTGTCATTCTATACACACACACACACACACACACACATATATATATATATATATGCTAATTGAGTTTTGGAAGACAATTTAAATTAGTTCTGGGACGCATGTGACTTGCCCAACCTGGGCTATCAAACATTTCTTTTTTTTTTTTTTAAATGTAGAATATCAATTAAAGGAACCAATTAGTTCTAAAACTAACATATCCGGGGTCCCTTATGTGCGGTAAAAATGGGAGCCTTCCCAAGTGTTTTTTTCTTGTTCCTTTTTACCATTAGATTCTACATAAAATGAGTGACATTTGGATATTTTATGGGCAAAAAATAGAGTCTTTTTCAATTTTTTATGATTTTTCAAAGATTCAATACTCAAAAAGGAAAATAAAACTGTACCATTTTTCTGAAATATCTTTGAAAAATCATAAAAAATTGAAAATGACTCTTTTTTTTCCTATAAAATATCCAAATGTCACTCATTTTATGTGGAATCTAATGGTACAAAAGGAACAAGAAAAAAACACTTGGGAAGGCTCCCATTTCTGCCTCACAGTAGGGTGCGTAGCAGCTAACGTACGTCAGGGACCCCGGATCCGAAACTAACTGTGAAAACCCGACCTAATAGTTGCTGCAAAACACTGCAGTGTCGACAAGACTAAAGTGTCATTTTTCAAATTCATAGGATTAAATTGTTATTTTTGAAATTTGAACCCCTAAATTTGAAGTAAAAGTTAGTAGTGTAATGCGATTTTTATTTGCATAGATCTTTATAAAAATAATGTTAATTCAACAAAAACTTGATATATTTAATAGTCAGTTTCGAAAGGTTTAAATATGAAGAAAAGCCAAAAAGCTAAAAGTTAAAATCCTAAAAAAAAGTTGCTTCAATTTTAAAGTAGACTTTTGACAATAATTCAGTTGCTCCCAAAGTCATGTCAAACATCATTTCTTCATCCGGCTAGCTTTTTTGGGTCCCAACTAACTTTTGAAACTCCATAATGCCTATTATTTTGTTAGTTTTATGATGAGGGATGGTTTTAGTTTCTATGGCCAAAGGCATCTGTAGGTAGGCTGTGATTGCTTTGCATTGAGATTGCAGAATTGTGAAACATTTTATTTTAAGGGTGTCTATGTGTGTGTATTTCATTTATGTCTAAACTGATTAAAGGCTAAATGCAAAATAGCATCAGGGGAGGTTTTTGTTGAAAACCAAAATCTCGTGTAAGAATAAGAAAATACAACGATTCAGAAAAAAAAAATACAAAATAGGAGGAGGAAAATTAATAGAAGAGAGGCTAATACAACTAATCTAATTTGGTAGCGAAGAAAATGTATATTTTTATAAATTGATTTGTCATGCGTCTTTTACAAAAGAAATATTATCCTAAAAGTGAAAAATAATTTGTTCTTTTACGGAGTTTCACATGACTCTATGTTGTTGTATTTCATATCTTTTTTCAATTTACAAGCTTCAAAGACTGAAGACTTTAATATTTAATATTGATGAAGAGCAATTAAGAATGATGTTTCAAATATTTGTTATAAAATCCTATTTGAATATTTGCTGAAAGCGTTTGGACAAGTCTTTGAGTGTTTGGTTGGGCTTAAACTAGCCAAATAAGCCCGTTTTATAAAGATAAGCCCGAAAAAAAAACGTGTTACAATTTGTAATGTTTGGATGGGCTTTTTCAAATTGGGTTTGAGGTAAAAAAAATCCCATTTCGAAAAAGCTACTGGACCAAGCTTATACAAACCCGTTTCACATTTTATTACCGTTGTATTTACTTCTCTCACCAACTATTTTTAATTTTTCACTCCTCTCCCTGCAAAGCTGCTCGACGCCTGCTGCAAAGGAATCTTTTCACATGCTCTGCTTCAGTTGCCTGTTGCTGTCGGTGGTCTTCGTCTCCCTCTCGTCGGCGGCGAGGGTTGGTTAGCCGAAGAAGCTGTGTAGTCCGTCTTTCCTCTCTAGCTGTCTCCGTCTTCTTCCCCCTCGTCGCTCGGTTTTCCATCTGTGACAGATCCGATCCCAGGTCCGTCCGTGTCATCGACTGCATTGTAGTCTTGGAGGTCACTCGTAGAATCTGAAGGGCGTGTCCATCTTTATTCGTGCTGAGCCATCTCGGATCTGTGCTTCAACCGAGTGCTCTGCCGTCTTCGATCTGTGGTTGAAGCTGAACAGGCCGTTCTTCTTCATCTGCGATCGACACTTCAACCACGAGCTGTGCCTCAACCTCAACAAGCCCTTCTTCTTCATCTAGGATCTAGCTCATTGTACGAGGAGATCTTCAACCGCAACAGGGGCATGATCTTCATCTAAGACTTGGAGGTAATATGAACTTGAAATGTATTTTATTCCATAGAGAGTATGACTGGTTTTGTTTGCGTGTGGCCTGCGTTTCTGTAGTTTTTCATGTCTGTGATAGTTTAGTTAGGGTTGTTGGGGGATTAACTTGGTTCTGTTTTCGTCCCTCTCTCTCTCTCTCTCTGTTTCATTGTCTTCCTGATCCAGGCACACCACACTTCACTGTTTTGTTACCTTGCACTCACCTTCTATTAGATGCACAGTCTGCTTGTGGAACAAAAATGGGTACTAGAATATCCAAAAAATTTTTGCTCAAGTCACCAACATGACAGGAGAGCCGAAAATTTTTCATGAATGCACAAATATGTGCTGACCTTGTGAAATAGTAATTTGAAGAGGCTAAAATGGTACTCTTAGTGATATAGCATGCTTCAAAGGCAAAACTTTCAGTTTGAGTTTGAGCTTCTTTCACTGTTGCTATATACATTTTGGCGCCCATACACATAACTAATAATCTGAAAAATTAGGTAGCAAATTAGATGAAGTTTGGTGAATGATTCTTCAGGGGAAATTTCATGATTTCACTTCAATTTTGTATGACATAATAAGGACGTTTGGGGGACACTTGCGTACACATGAAAAAATGTTCAGCTGGAACCTAATTGTAGTTAAATTAATCTTTCATGACCGAATTGTTATTCCCCCTTAATACTAGTTACAAGATCTCCATTCCAACAAATAATATAAATGAGTTGACCAAAATCATCATTGTTATATATATGTACAAGTTCAATTTGATTGGGATGTTGTAGAATGAAGTGACAAAACCAACGATCAATGGCCTATTAAGTATCATGAAAGCATGCCTCAAGGCCAAACATAGAATTTTTCCCAAGTGGCTTGTTCGTGCCAATATGGCCTTTTCCAGAGGAGGCAGAGAAGCTTCAATGTTTGTGGGATGGAAGCATCAACTTTGGCATTTCTTTTGTATTATTCGTAATTTGTTTGGCCTTGTCATTATTTCAGAAGAAGCCTTAATCCATATTGGCGAACTGATCTTCAACCTAAACAGGCCTTCATCTTCATCTGTGGTAAGATTATAAGTTCATCCTAAGCATAATTTCTGGTTTCATGTTATTGATTGCCACCTACTACTATCATTATTCAGTTAAGGCTTTTGCTAGTGTGGTCTCTGTTTCTTCATTTTCCATCTTCATTTGAGGTGTTATGAATGTTACTTGTGTTCAGTAGATTGTTTATCCCTGGTGCTCATTAATTAATTGAACAAAAGAAGCTTCACAAATTTTGGTGGATACATGTATTTTCAAAGTAAATGTTGTTGTGGAATATGCCGTTTATTGTTTTTTGTTAATCTGGTTGCTTCATGAGAAGGTAATAACTAGCATATGTTTATAGTCCACACTATAAAGTTAAACTTTTCTATAGAAAAATGAATGACAGAGCACCGTGGGATGATGAGACAACAGAAATTTTTGTCCATGCAATGATGGAACAAATTTTAAAAAAAGAACGTCGAGGGTTGTCTTTCTCGAAGGATGGATGGGACAATATTGTTGCTACATTCAATGAGAAGACAGGGAAAGCATACGAGAAGAAGCAATTGAAGAATAAGTTTGATATGTTACGGAAGGACTTAAGGACTTGGGATGCCTTAACAAAAGAGACTGGTGTTGGTCGAGACCCAATAACTGGAAATGTCGTAGCGGATCCAGAGTGGTGGCAGCGGAAATGTCAGGTTAGTAATGCCTATAATTACTTATAACGTTGCATAATAGTAATTCAGTTGCCTCAATCAGCTTGTTTTGTAATATAGCAAATGATTTTGTTACACCTCTGTATGCAAGAGAAGTTGACGTATAGGAAGTTTCGCCGTTCAAGCCTCAAGAATGAAAGAGAATTGAGGCTTATATTCAAGAATGTCGTGGCAACAAGCGAGGATGAGTTTAATCCAGCTTTCATAGGGACACAGACAGAGGATGCAAAGGAAGAAGATGTTTACCGACCTACTATGGATGAGGAGGAAGGTTCAAGGGACAGCGAGGACAAGAATTTTGGAGTTAACCCAGCAGTTAGCACAGGAGTGACAAATAAGCTAGAGAGCATTGGGTTATCAACTCAAACCCCTCCCTCTGATCCAGGCGCACCCTCTTTTCATACTAATTCCGGAAGTCAGGGAAAGTGGAAATGATTTGATCCCTCTGAGAGGAAAAAGAAGCAAAAGATGCCAGCCTCAAAGCAAATTGCGGATGCGGTCAGTGTCATAGCAAAAGCATCGAAGAATAGAGCTGAAACCATTAGTGAGATTCAAGCAAGGAGTGTTGATGCTGCTCTTGCAGACCTGTTTGACTTGGAAGAAGTACAAGAAGATGAGGACTTTCAAGTCCGATGTATCAGGCTGCTTATGGACAAGACTAGTCGGGACACGTTTTGCTCACTTGTTAAGAGGAGAAAGGATTCTGTGATTGTGTGGCTGCGTTATATGGTTACGACCCTTGATTGAGTCGCTACGGATTATGTTGTTGACTATAGATGCTGCTTTCATTGGATGACACCATCCTGATATGAACTTTATGACAAAATAGTTTAGTGTTTATTGTATGCATGCTTGTTCTTTTGTTTTTACTAGACCAACAATGCAAATTTCGGATATATATTATGTATGTTTTAATCCAACGTTCCTTTTATGCCTTATATTATAACTTCGACTGAATTACCTTTATGTTATATACGTTTGAATCAATGGACAGGTGACATCTACAATGGCAAATTGGATGGAGGAAGAAGATGATGACTCTCAGATACTAGCTCTTATCGATGAAGAGATAACAGAGTATGAAAGTGTGTCAATATTGGATTCCGTTCATGTCCAAAGAACCTCGTAAAACAAGTAAACGATCCGGTCATTTTTTTGTCCAAGAAATTTTGGCAGAGCATGAAAAACAATGTCATGACATGTTTAGAGTTGAAAAACATGTGTTCTACCAGCTGTGCAGTAAATTGGTCGAACATGGGTTACGAGATTTTAGGAATGTCGGAGTCGAAGAAATGGTAGCGATGTTTTTGCTCACGGTTGGCCACGGTGTAGGGAACAGGATGGTCCAAGAGTTGTTTCAGCATTCAGGGGAAACTGTCAGTCGACTATTGCACATGGTACTACAAGCTTGTATTAGCCTAGCTCGAGAATATATCAAACCCTCTGATCCCAAATTCAAAGGATGCCACCCAAAAATACTCTAGGATCCCCGCTATTATCCCTACTTTAAGAATTCCATTGGGGCAATAGACGGAACTCACATCAAGTGTGTCATCACTGGTCCCAACCGGGAAAGATATATCGGGAGAAAAGGATATACAACACAGAATGCAATGGCTGTATGCGATTGGGATATGTGTTTTACATTCGTGTTGGTGGGTTGGGAAGGTTCTGCACATGACGCTCGTATGTTTGAAGCTGCTGTCTCAAATCCAAATCAGAATTTCCCTCATCCACCTGCAGGTATATTTTCGTCCCAATCAGTTTAATTACTTTTACTATGCGTTTTGCTTAATCTCACACCTTCAAAATGATTTGAGACATTTATTAGGCAAATATTACTTGGTCGACGTTGGCTATCCCACACCAGATGGGTATCTTGGTCCCTACAGATGTGAGCGTTATCACCTGCCAGAATTTCAACGTCGACCTGGTTTGGCAAATGCTAAAGAGACCTTTAATTACTATCATTCCAGTTTGAGGTCAACTATTGAAAGGACTTTTGGAGTGTGGAAGAATAGATTCGAATTATTACAAAAAATGCGCAAATACAGCTACCCAACGCAAGTCCGCTTAGTTGTGGCAACTATGGCTATTCATAACTTTATTAGGAGAAATTCTCAGAGTGATGTTAATTTTGACGCAGCAGAAACTGCCAATGTAGCTCATGAAGATAATGATACTATAGATGAAGCGGTTTCCTCGTCCAATGTTGTTGCGACATCTTTAACCAGAATGAATTGCATTCATGACATGATTAGAGATCAACTTGTACGGAATTTATGATCCCAATTTTAGTTATGTAATATTTTTATATGAAATTATGTAATTTGCCAAGTTATTTGCTTTTTTTAGCTCAACGTGACCTCATACCACAATTGTGGCCATTGAAATTCTACTTTAGGAGTTATTTGCTCTAGTGGCATAATAGAGTGAATCAGAATGTGTTTATGTTGTTATAATTTCTGAAGTTTCATTCTTAGTTTGAGCTTCATCTCTGGAGTTACAAGTTTGAATTTTCATATATCTTCCTGGGCCAGATGATATGTTACTATTGGATATCGCATATATGATCTATATAAAATTTGAAGAATATACAAATACCCTTCAAATTTTTACTTAAAACGCACTTATCAAATCGCTAATCCAAATACGTTTTGACTTATGAAAACTGACTTATTCAACCGCTCATCCAAACATAAATATATTACAAAAACTGACTTATTTGATAAGTCATTTATAATAAGTCAGAATTATAATAAGTCATTTTGCCTACCGCTATCCCAAATACACACTAAATAAGACAAAGACCATAACGGTAGTCGTAGAATTTTGGATCTTTGCATGAATAGCAAGCGGCAAGTTACTTCATGCCTAAATGAATGGTCATTAATATGTGACTGTGACTTATAAAGAAATTCCTACCCCGTCTTTCACATTATTGATAATTCAAATTTCACCACTTGAAAATATTAATTATTAAAAATTATTGAAAGAAGTCTAATTAAATCAACAGATTATAACTACACGGACTAATGCCTATAATTGAGAAAACGGAGAGATCTAATAAAACTGAAAAAAAAATACACAAAACCTTGATTAAAATAAAAATACATTAGATGAAACAATAAAATTAATTTTCTCTTTCTTATAAGGCTTTGTATATATTAAAAAATTTAGCTAAAATTTCTTAAATTTCAAAATTAAGTTAAATAATTTAGTCAAAAAAGAACACATCAGTGAAGTCAACACCTCCCATGTCACACGTTATGGATATGGTTATCCCCATTTGCCTTTGGGCATACTCCAACGACTTTGCCGTCCACAAACGTCATCATCTTTATTTTATTGTTTATAATCTAATAGTAATATACAACATAAGTGATGATTAAATTACTTATTTTGCTTCTTTAATTTTTTCAAGAAAAAAAAAATCAACTAGTCTCATATTAAAAACCAGCGACAGCAAGTGAGTATATTTGTAGAAGTTATATGCTAGGTGTTTTAAAAATATTTTTTTTATCATTTGCATTAAAAATTAAGTGTTTGTCACGTTTAAAAAGTATTAAAATAGCTTCGGTATTATAGGGCCAGTATTAAAAAAAATGGCTGCTTTTCTTTAGTTGGACCTGAAAAATTTTTACGGGGTGTAGTATTACAAGAGAAGACTTCTGGTAAAAAAAAAAAAAAAGAAAGTGAAGCCTTAAATAAGGCGTCCCAGCGTGACACTGACAACGCGCTTTCTTTGTCCTTTTCAAATGTGGAACAAGTGCACAACGTGTTCTAGTGTGTTTGGTATCCCGTTTTGGGGGCATATAAGCCCATTTTTAATGGAAAAAAGTCCGAATGACTTGGATTTTTTTTTTAATGTTTGGTTCAGCTTTTTATAATTATATTATGGGTAGAATAAGTTACTTGTTAAGTGTTTGTTTGGGATAGCTTATTTTTAGGCAATAAGTGCTTATAAATTGTGATTCACGGTATACGAGGTAAGTATATAAAAGGAGTTTTGTCTCGACTTACGTAATAAGGACTTATTATCCTAAAATAAGTATGTAAGTGGAGTTTTATCTCGACTTACGTAAATAAGCCCTTCACTGCAGCTTTTCTATTAAGTCACTTATTACGTAAGTCAAGATTAAACTCCTCTCACATACTTACCTCGTATACTGTAATTCATGATTTATAAGCACTTATTGTCTAAAACTAACCTATCCCAAACCACTCATCCAAACATAAATCACATTATAAAAGCTGACTTTTATATTAAGTCATTTTTAATAAGTCAGAATTATAATAAATCATTTTTCCTACCGCTATCCTAAACACACACTTTATTTGACACCGGTTTCTCCTTTTTATTAAGTCAATTTGAAAAGCTACATTCTGTTTTTTTCCCGGTAGTATTGAAAAGCTATATTCTAAATGTAAAAGTTGCTGCTGGTTGGGAAAAAAAGGTACAAGTTGCTTAATTAACTGAGATTAACATAATTAATTAAATTATTCTACCTCCTGTAATTAATATAAGACTCAGTTAACTTTTTTTTAGATATTAAAGAAACTAATTAAATTACTTTGAAATATTTATATTTATCATTTTTATACTAAAATAATTTTGCTAACTTATAAAACTAATATATAATCTAATAGTAATATACAACATATGTGATGATTAAATTACTTATTTAACTTTTTTATTTTTTTAAAAAAAGTCAACTAATATTATATTAAAGAGCGGAGAGTGAGTATATTTGTAGAAGTTATATGTTAGGTTTTTTAAAAATATTTTTTAATTATTTGCATTAAAAATTACTTACCAAGAGAAAATTCCTTAATATGTTAGGTCAATAGGGAGAGTAATTTGAGAGGCAAAATATATTAAAATGTTAAAACAAACTCGTCTACGAGCTTTTAGTTTTAAATTGAGGGTAAATTTTTTCAAAACAATTAATTTCTTCCTATATATATGAACTATGAAGTCTCAGCCTCTGCATTCTTCCTTTCCTTTCACTTTGCATGAACCAAGCAATGGTACTCTCCAGTATTATGTGGACTCCTCCAACAATAAGCACTGAGATATTATTATTATTATGCCCTGCCATTAGTTTCTTCCCCAATATTGCTACCGCCATGATAGCTGAGGAGAAACTTGCTACGTTTCAAAGCAACTGGTGGAATGGCCACAACTTTTCAGACGACCCTTGTGAATGGGTTGGCATATCTTGCAATGATGTTGGAAGTGTTATTTCCATTGACATGAGATATTATGAACTCAGTTCAAAGCACCAGCCTCAGCTAGCAGATCTCAACTTCACTACGTTTCCCAATCTTGAAAGATTGTATCTTAGAGAAACGGGATTTGTTGGTAAAGTACCCTCTTCTCTCGCAACCCTCACTTATTTGAAATTCTAGAATGAGTTGGATGGAGCCATTGCGTGTTCAATTCTAAATTTGACAAAATTTGTAGTGCTTGACGTTTCCCTAAATCAGCTGTGTGGAAACGTGCCTTGCATTGAGAACCCCATACTTTTCTATGGTAATTAACTTTTGTTACTACCTTCGATATTTAATATAAAACTCAATGCACTAATTTAAGAAAATTAAATAAGCTATATAAATGATTTTAAAGTATTTATATTTATTATTTGTTGTTAAAATAATTTATTTGACTTATAAACTGATATATAATCTAATGATACATATGATTATTTTAGAGAAATCATGTCACATATACTATAATGAAATAATTTATTTGGTTTCCTTGATCTCCCCAAATTAATCAACTAAGTTTTGTATTAAGTATTGGAGGTGGTATAACATAACTAGGGGGTGTTACCACCTAGCTTTTGCTTTTCTCCATCAATTTGACGCGTTTATTTGACTGCAGCAATTACATCTATGAAAGTATTCCTAGAAAATTAGGAAAGTTGTTATATTCCAAAGAAAATTGTAGCTCTTTTCCACACTACATTTGTAATGATAACGCAGCTACATTTGGAGTAGAGAATTAGATCCCCATTTCTTCTAAAATTCGTCTATTTGGTAAGAAACTGAAGGAAAAAAATAAAGTGAGAGAAGAGACTTGCATATCACGGCAAATCCACATTTGGATCTAGGTCAATGCTTCATAACTTGAACATGATAATGATCACGCAATTATTAGATTACTAGAGCCTAAATAAGATTGGCACTACAGATCACAAAAACAAGAAAGATTATAGAAGAGAAGAGATTTCCTAAAAGCTTAATGGCAAGGGTGAATTTCAAGCGAGAGAGACACATCCTATTTATAGAGGTTTAGGAAGACTACCAATTAGAAAGTTATATGCACGCTTACTTGCCCTCTAAGTAATAATTAGAAAATTAATTCTTGATTAATTTCCTAATATACAATTATTTGTTTCTTAATTAACAAATCCATAATTACTGTTGATTTGTTTCTTTTTTTATGAGACTATTTGTTTCCTAATCAAATAGTCTGACCTATCAAGGGCAGACATGGACTCAAAGTCTAACAGAAACAACTACAACTCATTTTTAACTCAAATAATTGGCCTTGGCATGTACAATTCCAACTCAAATTGGAACTCTTCATAATCTGATCCATTTGTATTTGTCGCAACACAATCTTAAAGGTACGGGTGGAAATAGGTTAGGCTAGGCTTTAGCTAATTAGGCCTGGGCCTACAATGGAAATCCAAAGTCTGGGCTTGTATGTAGGCTTTGTTTTAGGCTCGAGGGCTGAGACAGAGCCTTCAAAAGGTCTGACAAGGCTTAAAGCCTATTTAAATACCTACTTAAAATGTAAGCCTTTAAATAGGCTTAAGACCTATACATCTAAATTCATATATAATTTATCAAGTCTATTTAAATGCCTACATTATGTTTTAAAAGTTTAGGGATTCATTCTCATATGAAATAAAAGAGTTAGTAAGAGAAAGAAAAGAATATCTAGTGGCAAAAATTGTCTGAGCAAATAAGAATAAGAAAAATCAATCATCTATTAACTAAGAATATATACTTTTTAAATCAACCAAGCACAAGTCACATGTAAAACTAGATCTTACCTCTTGTTTTTCTTACATAAAATTAGAAAAACTCCCTCTATTAAGATCCTTTTCATTTGGGCATCACTAAAATAAACTTATTGCAATTATTATATTGCATCAAATGGCATAAATCAAGGGAGAGGTAGTGAGCTAGCATTACCATCTTGAGCGATCAAAAAGAAAAGAAGTAGTTGTGATAAATTGATGAATGAAAAGGTTAAGCTCATTGATAAATGATGAAATGTGAACCTTAGGATTAAGACTAAGTTATTAATTTTATGAATAATTCATAAAAATAATTTAGATTAAATTATATATAATTATGCATAATAATACATATTTTTAAAAAGAAAAAACTGAATAGGCTAAGCTTGTAGGCTAGGCCTAGTCTATTTACCTAAATAGGCTTGACAAAAGGCCTAAGCCTATGCCTGACCTATTTAGTAAATAGGCCAGGCCAGGCTTAAAGTGGCCTAGCCTATTTCCACCCTTACTTAGAGGTGAGTTATATACTTTCTAGTATACCTCTTACAAGTACGCTCGATTTAAATATTTTGCATTCACGTCTGTAATTTAGTAGAGTAGGTTAACTCTCAATTTTTATTTGATAATAATAGCTTACAACACATTTATAAGTCAAATAATTGGCTTTGACATGTGCTATTCTAACTCAAATTGGAGATCTACTTAATCTCATCGATTTGGACTTATCTTTTAACAATCTTCATGGTGAGCTTACCTTCCTCTCTTACCTTACAAATTCATTCAATTTCCAAATGTTGTATTGATCTCTATAGCATAATAGATTAGGTAAATCCTCAATTCTTATTTGATAAGAAATAACCTACAAACATATTTGTAATACTGATAATTGGCTTTGGCAAGTACCATTCCAACTCAAATTGAAACTCTTCAAAATCAAATCTATTTGGACTTGTTTGATAACAATCTTACTAGTAAGTCATGTACTTTTTACTATACCTTGCAAATTCACGTAATTTAAAAATGTTTTATTTACATCTATAATTTGATACAGTAAGTTAACTCTCAATTCTTATATGATAAAAGTAACCTACAAAACATTTATAACTCAAAGGATTGACTTTGACAAGTACCATTCCAACTAAAATTGGAGCTCTTCAAAATCTCGTCTATTTGGACTTATCTGTTAATAGTCTAAGTGGTAAGTTTACCGTTCCCTCCTACGTTACAAATTCACTCAATTTAGAAATGTTGTATTTACCTTTATAACTTAATAGAGTAGGCAAATCCTCAATTCTTATTTGATAAGAAATAACCTACAAACATATTTGTAACTCTAATAAATGGCTTTGGCAAGTACCATTCCAACCCAAATTGAAACTCTTCATAATCTAATCCATCTGCACTTGCCTTATAACAATCTTACTGGTGAGCTATGTACTTTTAGCTATACCTTGCAAATTCACTGAATTTAAAAATTTTGTATTTTCGTCTATAATTTAATAGAGTAGGTTAATCCTCAATTTTTATTTCATAAGAAATAGCCTACAGACATATTTGTAACTCAGTTGATTGGGTTTGGCAGGTATCATTCCAACTCAAATTGGAACTCTTCATAATCTCAACAATTTGGTCTTATCTTCTAACAATCTTAGTGGTGAGTTTACATTCCCCTCTTACCTTAAAAATTTACTAAATTAGAAATGTATTATTTACCTCTATAACTTAAGAGAGTAGGTAAATCCTCAATTCTTATTTGATAAGAAATAACCTACAAATATGTTTGTAACTCTAATAAATGGCTTTGGCAAGTACCATTCCAATTCAAATTGGAACACTTCATAATCTCAACAATTTGGTCTTATCTTCTAACAATCTTAGTGGTGAGTTTACCTTCCTCTCTTAAATTACAAATTCACTCAATTTAGAAATGTTGTATTTATCTCTGTAACTTGAGAGAGTAGGTAAATCCTCAATTCTTATTTGATAAGAAAAAGACTGCAAACGTATTTGTAACTTAGTTGATTGGCTTTGGCAAATACCATTCCAACCCAAATTGGAACTCTTCATAATCTAATCTATTTGGACTTGTTTGATGACAAACTTACTAGTAAGTCATGTACTTTCTACTATACCTTGCAAATTCACATAATTTAAAAATGTTGTATTTACGTCTATAATTTAATATAGTAGGTTAACTCTCAATTCTTATCTGATAAAAGTAACCTACAAAATATTTATAACTCAAAGGATTGACTTTGACAGGTACCATTCCAACTGAAATTGGAGCTCTTCAAAATCTCTTCTATTTGGACTTATCTCATAATAGTCTAAGTGGTGAGTTTACCGTTCCCTCCTACGTTACAAATTCACTCAATTTAGAAATGTTGTATTTACCTTTATAACTTAATAGAGTAGGCAAATCCTTAATTCTTATATGATAAGAAATAACCTACAAACATATTTGTAACCCTAATAAATGGCTTTGGCAAGTACCATTCCAACCCAAATTGGAACTCTTCATAATCTAATCCATCTGCACATGCCTTATAACAATCTTACTGTGGAGCTATGTACTTTCTGCTATACCTTGCAAATTCACTTAATTTAAAAATGTTGTATTTACGTCTACAATTTAATAGAGTAAGTTAATTTGATAAGAAATAGCCTGCAGACATATTTGTAACTCAGTTTTTGGCTTTGGCAGGTACCATTCCAACTGAAATTGGAATTGTTCATAATCTCACCAGTTTGAACTTATTTTCTAACAATCTTCGTGGTGGGTTAACCTTCCCCTCTTACCTAACAAATTCACTCAATTTAGAAGTGTATTATTTACCTCTGCAACTTAAGAGAGTAGGTAAATCCTCAATTCTTATTTGATAAGAAATAACCTATAAATATATTTGTAACTCAAATAAATGGCTTTGGCAAGTACCATTCCAATTCAAATTGGAACTCTTCATAATCTCAACAATTTGGTCTTATCTTCTAACAATCTTAGTGGTGAGTTTACCTTCCTCTCTTACCTTACAAATTCACTCAATTTAGAAATGTTGTATTTATCTCTATAACTTAAGAGAGTAGGTAAATCCTCAATTGTTATTTGATAAGAAATAGCCTGCAAACGTATTTGTAACTTAGTTGGCTAGCTTTGGCAAGTACCATTCCAACCCAAATTGGAACTCTTTATAATCTAATCCATTTGTACTTGCTTTATAACAATCTTACTGGTGAGCTATAAACTTTCTATTATACCTTGCAAATTCACTCAATTTAAAAATGTTGTATTTACGTCCATAATTTAATAGAGTAGGTTAACCCTCAATTCTTATTTGATAAGAAATAGCCTACAAACATATTTGTAACTCAGTTGACTGGCTTTAGCAGGTACCATTCCAAATTCTTATTTGATATAAATAATCTACAACATATTTATAACTCAAATGATTGGCTTTGGCACGTACCATTCCAACTCAAATTGGAACTCTTCATAATATAATCCATCTGTACTTGTCTCATAACAATCTCATTGGTGTGTTTTGTACTTTCTAGTACTCCTTGCAAATTCACTCAATTTAAAAATGTTGTATTTATGTCTATAATTTAATAGCGTAAGTTAACCCTCAATTTTTATTTGATAAAAATAACCTACAAAACATTTATAATTCAATTGATTGGCTTTGACAAGTGCCATTTCAACTCAAATTGGAGCTCTTTGTAATCTCTTCGATTTGGACTTATCTTATAACAATCTTAGTGGTATGTTTACCTTTCCCTCTTACCTTACAAATTCACTCAATTCAGAAATATTGTGTTTACCTCTATAACATAAGAGAGTAGGTAAACCCTCAATTCTTGTTTGATAAGAAATAGCCTACAAACATATTTGTAACTCAGGTGACTAGCTTTGGAAGGTACCATTCCAACCCAAATTGAAACTCTTCATAATCTAATATTTCTGGACTTGTCTTATAACAATCTTACTGGTGAGTTATGCACCTTCCTTTCTTACCTTGCAATGTTACTCAATTTAACAACATTTTATTTTCCTCCGCTCACTCTAATTCTACTATTGATAGCTACCATTCCAAAACTCAATTTAAAAATATTTTATTTTCCTGCACACAATCAAAGGCCTGTAGTTAAGCACAAATTTGTTCATTGATTTACAAAAATTAGTTTATTTGAATCTATAAAATGGGATTGACAAGTATCATTCCAACTCAATTTAGAGCTCTTCAAAATCTCATTCATTTGAACTTGTCTTGAAATAAACTTACATGTGTGTTACCATTCGCCCTCCCCAACCTTATTTATAATCGATGGATTTAAGTAGAAACAATGTAGTTGGAGTCATTCCTTTAACTTTAGGTTTTATGACATATCTCAAGAATTTATTTTATCCTCAAATTTCTTCATTGCTGGTGAAATCCTGTCTCCAATTTTCAATTTGAAAATCTGTCAAGACTTTGATGTTTCTCAAAATCAACTAAGTGGTGGCATGCCACGATGATTTGGAAATTTCTTAAATATTGTCCTCTAAATATCTCCCAAAATAATCAAAATAGCAACTTGCCCTACATTTTGAAAAATTATTTTCATTTTCATGGTGACTTTAGTCACAAAAAATTCAATGGAATATTACCATCTAGTATATGTGGTGTTCCACCATTGTGTTGCATTAAGTTGAGCTACAATAATATCTTTGGTAGTATACCTTGAGATCTTTTTAGCATGCAATACATCAACTTATCATACGATCTTCTCAGGAGCTATGTTCCAAGTGAAGTTTATAGCTTTTTTCCACATGACATTTTACATGTGAATACATAATTACTTGGTCTAGAGAAAACACAGGATCCTTCTAAAGGTTCAAAGTGTTTGTTGAAAATCTTTATTCCTTCAACAATTTTTCTTGTCATCATATTTGCAGTGGGTTTCATCTTATTTGATTCTTTAAAAACAAAAAAGAAATCCATAGTTGAGACGAGAAACAAAAAATGGGGTTTTGTTTTCCATATGAAATTATGATGGAAAAATTGCATATGAAATACCTTATTTAAAATCCAACTTATATAGGAGTTCTTCAACAAAAAGTCCAATAAAAATTCTCATATTTTTGGACTTGTCTTACAGCAAACTTATAGGTGTGTTAGCTTCTAGACTTACCATCCTTATTTAAAATTGTTTGATTTGAGTTCAAACAATGTAGTTGGAGTCATGCCTTTAACTTTGGGTAATCTTAAGAAACTTATATTTGTAGTCAAATTTATTATTCACTATAAGTGATATCCCTTTTTTGATTTATAATTTGATATATTTACAAGATGTTGATTTTCTAAAAATCAATTGAGTGGTCGCATGCCAATTAAGTTTGAACATCTTTGTTATCTTCTTCATTGATATATCTCCTAAAGTAATCTGAATAGGAACATGCTCTACTTTTTGAACTATTTTGATTTTCATGGGGACTTTAATCACAACAAATTCAATGGAATATTACCATTTAGTATACACCTTGTATTGCCATTGTGTAAGATTATTGATTTGAGCCATGATAATATCTTAGGTAGTATACCTAGAGAACTTGGTAGGTTGTACCGCTGCTACATCGACTTGTCATACAATCATCTCAGTGGCTATGTTCCAAGTGAAGCTTCTCGCTCTTCTCCTACCTTTAATTTATATGGCAATAAAGAATTACTTGGTCCAGAGAAAATACATGGTTCTTCTAAAGGTCCAAAGTCTTTCTTGAAAATCATTATTCCATTGACAATTTTCCCCATCATCATATTTGTTGTGGGCTTCATCTTATTTAAATCTTACAAAAACAATAAGAAATCCATAATTGAGACGAGACCAACAAAAAATAGGGATTTGTTTTCCATATGGAATTATGATGGAAAAATTGCATTTGAAGACATCATTCAAGCAGCAGAGGACTTTGACATCAAATATTGTATTGGAACTGGTGCCTATGGAAGCGTTTATAGAGCACAACTTCCTAGTGGCAAAATTGTAGCATTGCAAAAAAATCATAGAGGAGAATATGGAAACACATCTTTTGCTAAGAGTTTTCACAATGAAGTACATATTTTAAGTGAAATTCGACATCGCAATATTATAAAACTACATGGTTTTTGTTTGCATAATCAATGCATGTTTCTCCCCACATTTTAGTCTAAAACTGGAGAGCATGTTCTTTCTTTCTTTGTTTTATTTTGGTGAACTAAGGAAGCTAGAGCCTTTGGCTTGCAAACCCTTGTTCCCCCCTGGTATCTGGCGCTTTTTCTGAGCCCCTAGCCTTCTACAACGGACCAGGTAACCCGGGCAACCAACTAATTCGGAGTTGGAGCATGTTCTTTCATTCTGCACCCTTTTTACCAAGGAAGGAAATAAAGGAAGTAATGGTGTGGATAGAATAAAGGAATAATCAGTTTTGTAAAAAGTAAATTCAGAGAAAGTTGTATTAGGTATAGTTGTAATCTAAACCTATACTATCATAGTTTTCAAGCTCAATAGTTTTGTGCATGATATGAGAGGGTTTGTTCTCTAACTCTAGCTATAAGGTAGAGTACTTCTTTCAACAATTTAAATTATTACCGTGATAAGATAAATTTGCATGGAAAAATATCAGTACGATATGATATGCTTTTTGCAATTTGGCTGTCATTCTATATATATATATACATACACATATATATATTGGCTAATTGAGTTTTGGAAGACAATTTAAATTAGTTCAAGGACGCATGTGACTTGCTCAACCTGGGCTATCAAACATTTCTTTTTTTTGTTTTTTTTTTAAATGTAGAATATCAATTAAAGGAACCAATTAGTACTAAAACTAACATATCCGGGGTCCCTCATGTGCGGAAAAAATGGGAGCCTTCCCAAGTGTTTTTTTCTTGTTCCTTTTTACCATTAGATTCTACATAAAATGAGTCACATTTGGATATTTTATGGGCAAAAAATATAGTCTTTTTCAATTATTTATGATTTTTCAAAGATTCAGTACTCAAAATGAAAAATAAAACTATACCATTTTTCTGAAATATCTTTGGAAAATCATAAAAAATTGAAAACGACTCTTTTTTTTTTTTTTTGCCTATAAAATATCCAAATGTCACTCATTTTATGTAGAATCTAATGGTACAAAAGGAACAAGAAAAAAACACTTGGGAAGGCTCCCACTTCTACCGCGCAGCAGGGTGTGTAGCAGCTAACGTACATCAGGAACCCCAGATCCGAAACTAAATGTGAAAACCCGACCTAATAGTTGCTGCAAAACGCTGCAGTGTCGACCAGACTAAAGTGTCATTTTTCAAATTCATGAGACTAAATTGTTATTTTTGAAATTTGAACCCCAAATTGCCATTTTCAGTTTTAATCCAATTTTTCAAATACATACAATTAAGAATAATTAAACCAACATCAAATATTCTCAAAAATTAACCATTAAGAGTACTTACAATTATTTTGATAATTTTACCCTTTTTCGTCTTAATTTAATGTATTTACTTTTAATCTCATTTTATCACGCAAAATACATTTTAAACTCAATTATTATAACATAAATCCCAGATAAAATATGAAAATATATAATAAAAATAGAAATTTGTGGACATTTAAAAGGGGCATAAGACAGATAAACATGTGAATGAGAGGATTGTTAGGAATTTGAAGTGACAGAACCGAGGGAATGAGCGTCCTTGTTGTGGGGAAGAATACGGTGGTCACTCTCCCAACTTAGTAAAGTTGTGTTTCTCTATGTCACTTGGGAGAGTCGCCAATGTATAGATACGTTTTCTATGTTGATTTAAGACAAAAACCGACATAAATACTTGAATTTTATAACTTTTTAACAATTTTACTATCATGTTTTTTCTACGTTGTTTTTTTTTTTTTTTTTTTTTTTTTGGTTATATTGACTTGGACAAGCAAGGTTAATAATCCTTTGGCCATGTTTATCATCACTTCTAGCATGTTTTACACAAATAAAGAGAAACATTAAACTACTCTGATTCTGCTTTAAAATTCTGCAAATTTTTACTTTATCTATATTTAATACTATATGTTATGCCTATGAAAATCAAGGCAAGAATAAATAAAGGGTAAATTATGCATTTATAAGAAAAATTTAGTTTGAAAAATTTTAATTGTTTCTCTAACTTTATATGAAAGAAAAGTTACTGTCCACCATGGACACAAGCTTTTATACATTTCTAAAAAAGAAGTTGCAAAATTTCGCCGGATTGTCATTGATTTTAATTTTTGAAAATGGGTTGGCCTAGGTGTTATGCTGCCCAAATTGGTACTAAATGATAGTTGTAACCTAATGTAATAGTTAATAAAGTGGTCAGCAGTAAAAAGAAACACGTCTGCAGAACCGAAACAGAAAAATCCCAATTTTTCTCCAAGAGCATCTATAAATTTTGGCCAAGGTTTTTAGAGGACCTTAGAGTTGGATTTCCAATGATTTAATGGTTCTATTGAGTTCAAGAGCGGAAAATTAGGTGGGGTTACAGTTGGTCACTTTTTCGAAAAAGGCCAAAAAAACATAATTACAAAAACACCCCTGAAACCCTTAAAGTGGGGTTGTTAAGGGTATTTTTATAATTTGATAATGAATTTGGTAATTCCGAGTCCGGAAATGGATTCCATGGATGAAAATAAGTTAGAACAGCCCATGTCAAAATTTCAGCAAAAGTACAGCCAGGCCTGGTACAATGGGGCCAGGCCGCGGTCCTGGGGGCATTTTGGTAAATTTTCATCATAGGCTAATATAACCACAAGAAACACTATGGTATTGCCTAAAATGATACATGGATAGGTTATAACCTATTTCTTGTACATTTAACATTTTAGGACCGAGTCGGGAGCCGAAAGTCGACACGTTTTACAAGGCACGCGATACAGGGGTGAAAAAGACTTGAGGTAGGAACATTATCTTTCTTACATCATGCCATAGTTCATATGATTGTGTGGTCACCATTGTTTGTAAATGTGCTATATTAATTAACATGGTTTGCCTAGAAGGGGCAGTTAGTGCTGGGGTGCACTTACACTGGGAGTTGGGTAAGAAACCAACCGGTGTATGATTAGTGGGGCTGGACCCAACTCATGTATACATGATGATGATGTGTTATGATGATGTGTGACGATGATGTTATATTGTTCATTAATTGGTGCATACATGGCGCATATCATATTTAATTTTTGTATTTTATACGAATGATAACATGTTTCTATTGGGATTCCTTGGAATCTCACCCCTTTTTCTAAACCAAACATCTCAGCGGGTGCCAGCGGATCAAAAGGTGAGAACATAGATAAAGGGAATTGATAGGCACGTGTCTCAAGGCAAAGATAAAGTTCATGGTTATAGATAGTCTATGTTTAAAATACTTTTGGATATCCTGTAAATATTGTAAGTATAATCGCCTTCTATATTTTGACTGTAAACTGTAAACAATTACTTATATCAGTATATATAGATATGTACTTTTCTATATACCTGTGGAACTTGGTCTCTATTACTCTGTGTATATCGAAATAGAAATGGGTGTTGATATTTTTGGTATCAAATCTCAAGTGGTTCTGGTAGAGCTAATAAGCAGTTTTGGCATTATCAGAATGGTATACTGATATAGTTTTCTTTCCATAGTAATATGAATCATGAGCCGTTGGAGTTTAAACAGTTCGAGCGAAGAACATGAGGGATCACTCTCGTTGGTGAACCAAGTACCCCTAGCCAAAGTATTTATAAGGAGCAACAATCTGCAGAGACAAGGACATTAGGGGAACAGGTTTATGACGGAGCGGTATATTGGCAACAGCCAAGACTTGATCCAGTACCTTGAGAAGGGATGGGAGATTCTGAACAACAACAGATCGATGAATCAGAATCATATCTGGATTCTACTGCCCTGTTCTAGAGCTGGAACTGTGCACGTATTATACGACTTACGACCACATCGAGACTTATGAGAGTATGTGAAAGGTATATATCGGTGGGCCTTCTTTGTATGGGACACCCCCTTGACCGATATAGGAAATATTTGGAAGAGATAGACACGCTACACGCGGGGCAGAGTTACTCTGACTTGGATATTCCGGATAATGTGGATTTGCACTACATTATATTTCCTTCCAGATACGGTATTTTGGGCCGAAAGAATCATATAGTGGAGCGAGGCCCAAATAATAATTTTACTGAATTCATGAAGTACATTACCCATCTAGTACAGTGGTACATATATAGCGAGTGATGTGGGACTCAGCTATTATGTTTTGGTGACCGAATGTGACCGGCACGTATTTTAAGACAAGAGCAGTCAAGTGGAATCAACGGATAGGAAAAGATTGAGCCGGAGTCAGTATTTTGGGAGGGTACATAGAAAGTTAAGCATACTCAACCTAGGGTAATCCTATGTTGGGTGACTCCCTGGGAAGTTGCCATAACTTAAGACTTATGTAATATAAAAAAGGACAAGTATGTGATGTACAGTAGTTTGTAAGTTGTGTGATGTTTCTAGCTTTTTGTAACAACTGTAAATAGTTTATGTATGTTATAAATGACCTATCTATGAACCCAAATTATTATGAAATCATGAAAATACCCTTGCATCTATATAAAAATTTATTTGTCCTTATTTTCATTAAGCGAGGTACTGAGATGATGAGTACAAGGGGAGGAGATCATGACCCAAATTGGGATGGTAGCCCTGACTCTATGCAATAAATTCGGAGCAGGATGGCATGACAATAACTTATAATAAATTATCTTATAGATGAATTGAGCCAGTTACAAGAGAGACAGGGAAGATTGGAGTATTTTGAAAGTCAAGAGGGTGAATATATTGCATCTGACCAACCTCATCAGGAGTCACAACCTATGCTTGTGTATTAAGCAAACGTTTTTCAAACATAGGTGAAACGGTTTGAGAAACAACAACCTCCTACTTTCTGAGGGAGATTCGATCCTCTGCAACCAGAAGAATGGTTATCCGCACTAGAGCAAATTTTCACAAGACTGATGTGTTCCAATGATATTAAGGTTCAGCTAGCCATTTGTAAATTGAAGGGAGAGGTGGATATATGGTGGATGAATACAGAGTTGATTCTACTAGTATGGAATATTCCAGTAACATGGGAAATGTTTCAAGGGAAATTTAACGAAAGATATTTCTCTCACCAGGACAAGTTAGCAAAAGAAAAGGAATTCCTCAACATATGATAGGATAATGAAGAAAGCTTTGATAAGTACCTGGGACGTTATGTCCGATTGTCTCAATATTCCTCGTATCTAAGACATTGGGATGACGAGGAGTAGAGCTTCGATATATTGATACGAGAGTTAAAGCTAGAATTGAGAAAGAAATTGATTTTTAAACACTTTACAGTGTTCGCCAAGGCAGTTAAAGAGAGTCGACTTGCCGAGAATAATATGTTAAGCTTGTATCGTGACAGAAACGATGAGTATAGGGATGTGTTTGGTAGGAGTTCCTTACAAAAATGCAAAGATTAGGATGAATTGTCCAGAGGGAACTATAAATGGCTGAAGCAAGCTAAAGGCTGTGGAGGTCAAAATCCCGCTAAGGGTAGAAAGTGTTGGTGATCTCACAAGCCATATCATCCTGGTAAATCATGTAGAGATGCATCGGGAAGATACAGTTCAACTGGATGGGATCCAGCTAGTCGGACCTATTATCAATGTCAGGAACCAGGGCATATTGCTAAGAATTGCCCACAGAGGCAACAATTAGAGAAGACTATACCAGGAGCTCATGAGGTACGTGTGATAGATCAGGAGGAGGCCAGAAAACCTCCTAAACTTATTAAAGATACAGCTTCTTTTAATAGCGATTGAATGGGAGTAATGTATGATTCGAGTTTAATTATTTACTCATTGTATATGCTCCCTAGTGATGCTTGATATTTGATTAAATTTAGAAGCTAGTCCTCAATGAGAACTAAATAGAGAGAATAGAGGATAGGTCAATGGTCGGTAAATTCCCTAAATCCTTCTAAAACATAGGAGGTGACAATAGGGATAATTGAGGTGGAACAATTTTGAACCCTGATAAAATTGAGGTTTGAGTTGTGATTGAGAAAATTGTAATATGAGAATCAAAATTAGTAATTAAGTTGGCTCCTTAGGCATATGATATGGCCTAAGTTGCTCGAGGTATTAGAATGTGATACATAATGTCGGTTAATTGTGCAATAAGTCGATCCTAGAGGATCCGATTTGATGATACTGAGAGTTGAGGATAGGCTTGAATTTGATCTAAGCTGAGATAATGCTTTGATCAAAATGTGAACTGATTGCACTATAAGTCTATTCCATGATGAAGGGTTGAACCTTGTGAACCTTATGGATAGTATTAAGTCTTTAGTAACATTAATGTCTTTAGGACATGAATCACTAGTGGACTTGATTGTCTACTGTTGCATGGTTGGATGGCTTAGCAGTAATCTTTGAAATCTAGTTGGTTAATGACCTATTGGTGAACTCATGGGGTAAAATGACACGTGAGTAACAATTGCGAATGGAATTGAACATGGTGAGGGAAAAACAACTCTATGCCAAGTCAAGTAAATGTGAGTTATAGCTTTTAGAGGTAACATTTCTAGGCCATACAGTCTCATAGCAATGGATCCTAATGGACCCTGGTAAGGTGGAAGTAATACTGAACTGAGAAGGCTAGAAACTGTGATTATGATACACAGTGTTCTGAGTCTTGTTGATTATTATGAGATGTCTATATCGAATGTCCCCAGAAAAACTCAACATTATGCATGGGATAATGATTGTGAGAGGAGCTTCAGAGAGCTGATGACGAAAATTTATTAAAGTACCAACACTGAGAATCCCATTTGCGAGTAGGCATGGAATGGGATGTGACTAATGCAATCCAGGTGAGGGAATATGCATCTCGTCAGCTAAAGCTTCAGATAGTGAACTATTCCAGCCATAATCTTGAGTTGATGATAGTAATGTTTGTATTGAATATGGAAACGTTGCCTTTATGGCATAATTGTAGAGTTGTACTGCAACCACTAATATTGAAATATGCGTATGATGAAAAAGAGTGAAACATGACGCAATGTAAGTGGGTAGAGTTGTTGAAAGATTAAGACCTAGAATGTACATGTTATCCAGGGAAGGCTAATGTTGTCACTGACGTATTGAGCTGTAAGATGGTGCAGGTGGCAGATATGATGACTTTTGAGCAAAAAGTCAATCAAGGAATTTTAGCGATCTTAGTCTGTATAAGCATATCTTGATCAGTGGTAATGATGACAGTAAGACGTACACAGAAGTGTTTTCCCGGAGTCTATGGTTATGAATGTGTAGCAAATTTCAGAGACAAAATTTATTTAAGTGGAGGACAACTGTAACACCCCAAATTTTATTCACCAAGAATATATTATAATTATTTTATATGTTCAATAAAATGGTGAATATTTAAGGACTAAGGAATTAAATATTGAGAATTGAAAGGTGAATAGTGTTTTCAGTGAAATTGCCTACGAGACAGTGAGTTTGTCATGTGGTTTTGGAAAACCAAATGATAAGCAAAAAATTATGAAATTTTACAGGATGAAAATAGCAATTCTTCTAAGCTTTAATTTGATAGGTCATATGAATCATTTCAAGTTATATGCAAAAAGACATAAATTTTTGAAACTAGCCTAGAAAAACTGGAAAGTTTCTAGAGCAGTATTCAAAGATGGAATTTCAGGGACATTTGTGCTTCCAAATGGCTAAAGTCTATATTTTTCCTTGAAACTAAACTCAATAAGGGTTTCATAGCCTTTAGAATCACTCCAATTTGATTATGTTAGAATTAGTTATGATTTTTCAAAATTAAGGCATAACATCTACCAGAATTTCTGGAAACTGAAAATAAAGAAAATAAACAAAATAACATAAGAAATATTATAAAAGATATCATCTTCTTCCTCATTGATCATTTCAACGTGAAACAGCCCTGAAATAGAGAGAGAAAGAGAAGATTTTCCTAGAGAGAGAAAGTGAAAAGATCTTGTACGATAAGTTGATTTCTTCGGTAAATTCTTTTATGTGGATTAAGGTTTTCAAGCTCAAATTTCAGTCTTGGGAGCTTAAGGTTTTCAGCCATTTTGGGAAAAAGTCAGAAGGAGCTTGAGGTAACTTCCAAACCTTCATATATTAACTATTCTGGTTGCTTTGGGCAATTTAATCAGTGAAATTTCGCCGGATTGCTATTAGTTTTAATTTTTGGAAATGGGTTGATCTAGGTGTTATGCTACCCAAATTGGTACTAAATGATAGTTGCAACCTAATGTAATAGTTAATAAAGTGGTTAGGAGTAGAAAGAAACATGTCTGCAAAACCGAAACCGAAAAACCCCAATTTTTCTCAGAATATCTATGAATTTTTACCCAGGGTTTTTATAGGGCCTTAGAGTTGGATTTCCAATTATTTAATGGTTCTATTGAGTTCAAGAATGAAAATTAGGTAGGGTTACAGTTGGTCACTTTTTCGAAAAAGGCCGAAAAAGCGTAATTACGAAAACACCCTTGAAACCCTTAAAGTGGGGCGGTTAAGGGTATTTTTGTAATTTGATAATGAATTTGGTAATTCTGAGTCTGGAAATGGATTCCATGGATGAAAATATGTTAGAATAGCCCATGTCAAAATTTCAGAAAAAGTACAGCCAGGCCTAGTACAACGGGGCCAGGCCGCGGTCCTGGGGGCATTTTGGTAAATTTTCACCATAGGCTAATATAACCACAAGAAACACTATGGTATTGCCTAAAATGATACATGGATAGGTTATAACCTATTTCTTGTACATTTAACATTTTAGGACCGAGTCGGGAGTCGAAAGTCGACACGTTTTACGAGGCACGCGATACAGGGGTGAAAAAGACTTGAGGTAGGAACATTATCTTTCATACATCATGATGCCATAGTTCATATGATTGTGTGGTCACCATTGTTTGTAAATGTGCTATATTAATTAACATGGTTTTCCTAGAAAGGGCAGTTAGTGTTAGGGTGCACTTACACTAGGAGTTGTGTAAGAAACCAACCAGTGTACGATTAGTAGGGCTGGACCCAACTCATGTATACATGACAATGATGTATTATGATGCTGTGTGACGATGATGTTATATTGTTCATTAATTGGTGCATACATGGCGCATATCATATTTACTTTTCGCATTTTATATGAATGATAGCATGTTTCTATTGGGATTCCTTGGACGCCCCTTTTTCTAAACCAAACATCTCAGCGGGTGCCAGTGGATCAAAAGGTGAGAACATAGATAAAGGGAATTGATAGGCAGGTGTCTCAAGGCGAAGATAAAGTTCATGATTATAGATAGTCTATGTTTAAAATACTTTTAGATATCCTGTAAATGTTGTAAGTATAGTCGCCTTCTATATTTTGACTTTGGACTATAAACAATTACTTATATCAGTATATATATATATATATGCACCTTTCTATATGCCTGTGGAACTTGGTCTCTATTACTCTGTGTATATCGAAATAGAAACGGGTATTGATAATATTTAATATCGAATTAAAAAGAAACCATCAGATAAGGGCCTCAGCTATCAATTTACAAAGAAAAAATGTGAACACGTTTTCTCGTCTTGTTTTTTTTTTTTTTTTTTTTTTGGGTTACGGGAGAATCAAAGTCTTTCAACTTTCGTCATGTGTATACCAATCCTACATATAAAGTCTCTGCCTCTGTACTCATTTGGTGTTCATCACTGGCATAATGCTAAATGTATGTCGGTTACTTAGTTGTAACCGACACAAAGTGTTATTTACCTCATAAATATAGTCTACGTTGATGATGGTTAAGCAATGTCAAATATTGTCTTAATTTTTTAGGAGTTTCCAAAATCCTCAAATTAAACTAACAGAAGATACGGTTTTCACTAGACAAGAAAACCATATAAAATCCACCATGAAATTTTTTTAATTCTTTCTTTAACTTCTTAAAAGAGAAGGTTTAAGTTACAAAATTTCATATGGGAGGACACAAGCTTTTATAAACTAAAAAAAAAAAAAAAAGAAAGAAGTTTCAAAGCTATATGATATTTCAACAATTTAAGTTGCAAAATGTGTGTGTAAGTTCATTTATGTCTAAACCAATCAAAGGCTCAATGCAAAATGGCATCAGGGGAGGATTTTGGTGACAACCAAAAATCCCGATTAAAATTGAGAAAATACAGACAAATTAAAATTAATTGAAGAGAGGCTAAAAAATAGTATATTTGCTTGCTAGATTCTGGCAGTGTCCATCGGACGGCTTTTTTTTTTTTTTTTAATCAAACCATCGGATGGCTTTTGAAGGGCAATTTTAAAAAGCTAATTTAGTTCTATGGAGCCAAGTCATGTTTATTTATTTTATATTTTTATATTTTGAGACATAAGAGGACAAGAAGGGAATAATTTAATATTGACAATGATTATTCCATTCCAGTAAGGCGGCGATCTTCAATATTATGTAGACTACTCCAGGAATAATAACATCTGTGATATTACTATAATGCCGTGACGTGCCGCGATGGCGAGGAGGAACGTGCTCTCCCTGGGAGCCAACTGGTCGTAAGAATTATAATAATGGAATCATGTTGTTCAGTTTTATCTCTATAATCTTTTTGTGACATAATGCGTAAATCTCTTTAAAGAAAATCTGGTGGAAAGAAAAAGTATGGACTTTGTGTAATTTCCGATTTTTTTATTTTTTTTATAAAAAACTTATTTGATGGATAACTTTTAATTAATTTTTTTGTAAAATAAAAAAATAAATATTTTTAAGGACAAACTCAAAACAATTGTTTTGTGTTTTCTATTTTTCTGTCTTGTCCTGTTATTTCTCCTAATTACCCTTTTTACTTATTGTTGCGCTCACCTTCTTGGGTGCTTGTCTTCATCTACATCATCTCTTAGTCCTCAAACTCTCCCTCCATCATCGCCACACTTCCAGTCTCCTATCTTCTCTCAGTCCTTCATATTGACTTTAAAAACAATTATTCCTAATTTTTTTTCTTCAATTGTAACTTTTAAAAACAATCCTCAAAACACATATTTTTTGGGTTTTTCCATTATTGAAGCTCCAAAGATAGAAGACTTTAATATTGACTAAGGTTAGTAGGACTGAGCACTCACACTTCTCCAAGGCTTACTATTGCTTGTGTCCTGGTGTGTCACCTTTCGGTGGCATCATCAGGTTTCATACGGCATTCACATTATTGTTGAACCTTGTGGCTTCTGTAATGTTGGTGAACACCAGCATTAAGCCAGTTACAAGGTCAGGGGTTGTCGTAGCTAGTGTAACTTCTCGCTACCTATGGCTTCTCCAAGTGGAGTTTACCAGTTTGATAGGATTGTTAGTCTCTGCTAGACATAATGCGAATGTAGGATCCCTATTTACAACCTCAATATTTGAGTGTTATGGTAGTATCAAACTCTGGCTCCACAGTGTTGGATATAGCCCCTATTGGTGTATTGTTGCTTAGTGAATTAGTAAATACTACTTAGTAACTAAGTAGCAGTGTGCTAGTATGGGTTGTGTTCAATGTTGTGCTGCAATCCTATATAGGTATATGACACCACTTTGGGCAAAATTCGGAGTTGTGTCATATACGAGGTTATGGTAATAGTCGACGAATGTCAACTGTTATCACAATCTCTAAGTATGGAACTTGTCATACCAATGGCGAGTTCTCATTCTTATTGTACAATTAGGATTGGATGTCAGTCAAAGCAAAGAGGTTAGGTGATACTGTCGTTTGTAAGTGTTAAATGACGGTTGTGTTTTAGGAACCGTCATTTTTCTAGACAAATAAAAGACGGTTATTAACTACAAATGTTATTTTTGTGCTTTTACGAATTATACCTCACAATACATGACGGTGCACATGAATAATTGTTACTTTTAAGCATTATATATCATTGGGTGATCTTTGGCTCAAGATGCATAATGCTTATTCAATGTAACTATTATTTATTAAGCTTTATATATGCCTGAATCTGTAGTAGTTGTTAGATTCCAAGTTTTGATGATAACAAAAGGTTTATTGTGTGCAAATTATGTTTTTTCAAGTCTAGACAATAGTTACAAAGTTACTAAATGCATATGGCAAAGTTTAGAAGTGTTTGCTATCAGTTTTACTGATGCACTCGAGCAACAGAGTTAACACTTGAGCACTAACCTCTTTTGCACTCGAGCACATGCAAGTGTTGGACAGAAAGTGTTTGACAGAGAGCAATTGCTATCAATTTTACTGATGCACTCGAGCACTATAACTAACACTTGAGCATCAAGCTGTTTTGCACTCGAGCATATGAAAGTGTTGGACAGAAAGTGTTTGACAGAGAGCAAAGTCAGAAACAAGATATCAACACTTCACTCGAGCACATTTTCTGTACTCGAGTGATGGTCTTATTTGCACCCCAAGTCCAAGCGAGTGAGAGACTGCGAGTGTTTGCTCGTGAGTCATGCAGAACAGAGAAGCATAAGCATGTCCAAGTGAGAGTACATTCACCCGAGTAATACCTCAGCACCTGCGAGTGAGAAATCTAACTCTCTCAATTCTGATGCAAGTGCTGAAGACAAAGAGTATATTATAGAAGAATATTCTTCTCACTCGAGTAAGAGTAAATATGCTCGAGTGAGGGCCCATATCACCTGCAAGTGCAAAATCACACTCTTGATAAAATAGGGTGCGAGTATTGTCCAGAGACGTGGCTCATAGTGTAAAAGAAGAAGCACTCGAGTGAGGAGACCCGTGCTCGAGTGAGGACCCACATCACTAGCAAGTGTGAAAATGCACTGTCTCAAAATCCGTGGAAGTGGAAGTGTAAAACTGAAGCAAAAGGAGAAAATATGGTATTGCACTCGAGTGATACTCTGCCAGAAGCCAAAACACACCAGTCTTACAGCGTTCAATCCGAATATGGTTTAATGTTATTTATTCATTTTATTTTCACTTATTATTATATAACATCATTTAACATGTATTACGAGCGTGATACAGGATTTTGAACGTTTGAATTAGAAAGACATAGAGAAAGTCAAACAATGGCAGACAACATCATTATGACCATCCAAGCATGTACCTACCACATTCAAAGATTTCAAACGTACGCATGCCGTTCGACGGTAAAATGCCCCGCTTCACAATGATTATTATTCAAATGGGCAAAAACAAATGTCTATAAATACAGAGCTCCATAGACCATAAAAAACAACGAAGTACAAGAATTCACACAAGCAAATTCACGAGTCTCTGTTATTCACATTTCCTCATTATTCATATCGTTCTTCAGTGATTATCATATTTGCTCTATAAGAGAGTCTATATATACTTCAAATTCTATTTTCATTTGATCTCAAGGTAATGGGAACTTGAGAGGAGAGATTTCCTTATGAGAGAAGCAGTGAGAGAATTCCTAGTAGGACTTTCTGCTCGTAAGACTTACAAGATACAAGCAGTAGAGAACGTTGCTGCTCGTAAGACTTATAGTGGTGTAAGCAGGAGAGAACGTTGATGCTCATAAAACTTGTATACGTAAGCAAGAAAGAAAGGTCATAGGTTTGTTTTTCTGCATATAAGACTTGTCATAAGGGGGAGAGAAATTGTTAGTATTTCTACTCGTAGTCCTTCCAAGGACGGTTGTTGTCTAGCGGCGTTCCGAGAGCCCACTGAATCTTGGAAGAATAGTGAAAATCTTAGTAGGTCTTGATCTCACAGGACTGAACGTAGGCCTGGGTTTTGGGCCAAACCAGTATAACTCTATGTGTGCTTATCTTCTCAACTCTACTATATCTACAACTATTGCTATATCACCACATCAACCGAAAAATTTATCACATCACCCAATTCACCCCCCCCCCTCTTGGGTGAAGCTTGCCTCTTTCAGTAGTGTACTCAAATGAGTGGACTGATCTATGTTTGTGTTAGCCCAAAGTTGATCTCTTGTCTAGTTGACTCACCTTTTCTTTCTTATTTCATCCAAAAGAAAACTTATTTTATGTACAATCTAATGGTACAAAAGGAACAAGAAAAAAACACTTGGGAAGGCTCCCATTTCTGCCGCGCAGCAGGGTGCGTAGCAACTAACGTACATCAGGGACCCCGGATCCGAAACTAACTATGAAACCCGACCTAATAGTTGCTGCAAAATGCTGCAGTGTCGACAAGACTAAAGTGTCATTTTTCAAATTCATGGGACTAAATTGTTATGTTTGAAATTTGAACCCCAAATTGCCATTTTCAGTTTTAATCCAATATTTCAAACACATACAATTAAGAATAATTAAACCAACATCAAATATTCTCAAAAATTAACCATTAAGAGTACTTACAATTATTTTGATAATTTTACCCTTTTTCGTCTTAATTTAATGTATTTACTTTTAATCTCATTTTATCACACAAAATACATTTTAAACTCAATTATTATAACATAAATCCCAGATAAAATATGAAAATATATAATAAAAATAGAAATTTGTGGACATTTAAAAGGGGAATAAGACAGATAATCCTGTGAATGAGAGGATTGTTAGGAATTGACAGGCACGTGTCTTAAGGCGAAGATAAAGTTCATGGTTATAGATAGTCTATGTTTAAAATACTTTTGGATATCTTGTAAATGTTGTAAGTATAGTCGCCTTCTATATTTTGACTTTAAACTGTAAACAATTACTTATATCAGTATATATATGTGTACTTTTTAGTATACTTGTGGAACTTGGTCTCTATTACTCTGTGTATGTCGAAATGGAAATAGGTGTTGATATTTTTTTGTATTAGAGCCCAAGCGGTTTTGGCAGAGCTAATAAGCGGTTCTAGCATTATCAAAATGGTATATTGATATAGTTTTGTTTGCATAGTGATAGGAATTATGAGCAGTTGTAGTTTAAGCAGTTCGAGCGAAGAACACGAGGGATCACTCTCGTCGGTGAACCAAGGTACCCCTAGCCAAAGTATTTCTGAGGAGCAATAGTCTGCAGAGACAGGACACTAGGGGAGCAGGTTCATAATGGAGCGGTATATGGGCAACAGCCGAGACTTCATCCAGTACCTCGAGAAGGGATGGTAGATTCTAAACAACCACAGACCGATGAATCAGAATCAGATATGGATTCTACTTCCTATTCCAGAGCTGGAACTGCGCACGTATTATATGATTTACGACCACATCGAGACTTATAGGAGTGTGTGAAAGGTATATATCAGTGGGCCTTCTTTGCATGGGTCACCCCCGTTGACCGATATAAGAAATATTTGGAAGAGATAGACATGCTATACGTAGGGTAGAGTTACTCAGACTTGGATATTCCAGATAATGTGGATTTGCACTACATTATATTTCCTTCCAGATACGGTATTTTGGGCCGAAAGAAGAATGATATAGTGGAGCGAAGCCTAAATAATAATTTCACTGAATTCATGAAGTACATTACCCATCTGGTACAGTGGTACATATATAGCGAGTGATGTGGGACTCAGCTATTATGTTTTGGTGACTGAAGGTGACCGGCACGTATTTTGAGACAAGAGCAGTCATGTGGAATCAACGAATAGGAAAAGATTGAACCGAAGTCAGTATTTTAGGAGGGTACATAGAAATTAAGCGTACTCGACCTAGGGTAATCCTAGGATGGGTGACACCCTGGGAAGTTGCCTATAACTTAAGACTTATGTAATATAAAAAAGGACGAGTATGTGATGTACAGTAGTTTGTAGGTTGTGTGATGTTTCTAGCTTTCTGTAACTACTGTAAATAGTTGATGTATGTTATAAATGACCTATCTATGTACCCAAATTATTATGAAATGATGAAAATACCCTTGCATCTATATGAAAATTTATTTGTCCTTATTTTCATTGAGCGAGGTACCGAGATGATGAGTAAAAGGGGAGGAGATCATGACCTAAATTGGGATGGTAGCCCTGACTCTATGCAACAAATTCGGAGTAGGATGGCATGACAACAACTTATAATAAATGATCTTAGAGATGAATTGAGCTAATTACAACAGAGACAGGGAAGATTGGAGTATTTTGAAAGTCAAGAGGGTGAATATATTGCATCTAACCAACCTCATCAGGAGTCACAACCCATGATTGTGTATGAAGCAAACGTTTTTCAAACATGGGTGAAACGGTTTGAGAAACAACAACCTCCTACTTTTCGAGGGAGATTCGATCCTCTACAAGCAGAAGAATGGTTATCCACACTGTATATATATATGTACTTCTCTAATTACCCTCTTTACTTATTGTTGCGCTCACCTTCTTGGTTGCTCGTCTTCATCTACATCATCTCTTAGTCCTCAAACTCTCCCTCTATCATCGCCACATTTCCAGTCTCTTATCTTCTCTCAGTCCTTCATGTTGATTTTAAAAACAATTATTCGTAATTTTTTTTCTTCAATTGTAACTTTTAAAAACACTCCTCAAAACACATATTTTTTTGGGTTTTTTCATTGTAGAAGCTCCAAAGATAGAAGACTTTAATATTGACTAAGACTATTTACAACTTTTCCTTTGCCCATCTCACACGATATCGTTATGTCCACTGAGCTTTTGATGGATAAACTGCTGTGAATATTATGTACAGGTATGTGAAAGGAAGAAGTCTTATATAACTTAAGATTAGAAACGCTTTAGTCTAAAATTAAATATGACCCTGAGTTAGTAAAATGGCTAATAAAAGAAGTTTTTGAACTGACCATTGGAGTTTAATTGACTAGTATTAATAACATTTAAAAGGTTTTATTACATTTAATCGCCATTAACACTTATTTTATTTTGTAACTGTTATTTTAATTGTCATTAAATCGTTTTTAATAGCCATTATTGCTGCTTAATGGTCACATGATTTCTGCCTATAAAAGGTAATGCATGGAGTAAGGTTAGTAGGATTGAGGTCAAAGCACGGAGGTCAGGTGACATTGTTGTTTGTAAGTGTTAAATGACGGTTGTGTTTTAAGAACCGTAATTTTTCTAGCTAAATAAATAAAGGTTATTAACTACAAATATTATTTTTGTGTTTTTGCAAATTATACCCTACAATATATGACGGTGCACATGAATAACTGTTACTTTTAAATGTTATATATCATTGGGTGATCTTTGTCTCAACATGCATAACGCTTATTCGATGTAACTATTATTTATTAAGCTTTATATATGCCTGAATCTGTAGTAGTGTACTCAAATGAGTGGGCTGATCTATGTTTGTGTTAGCCCAAAGCTAATCTCCTATCTAGTTGACTCTCCTTTTCTTTCTTACTTCATCCAAAAGAAAACTTTCTTCATCGTTCATTTGTACATCGGAATTGAGTTTTTGATTCAACAAAATGGAAGATCATTCGATTTACACAAATTTTTCGACCTAAATTGTAAGAACCAAAACCTTGCAAAATTTTTTCCCCATATTCTTATAAAAAATTATAATTAGATCGAACCAAACCAACTCGTGGCCATAGTTCCCTTCCCAAAAAAAAAAAAAAATCCAAGCACAAAAGTATAAACATGTGCGCATAATCAAAGCCTCACCTTATTGCTTTTACCATTTCCAAAAGTCCACACAAACGTAAATATACTCATGTTCCACAATAAGATTCAAGTTACAAGAGTTCAAAAGTCAAGACAAAAGCAAACCAATATGACATTTTATAAGGTGTATCCAAAGTCTTCATATTAAAAAATTTCGTATTCTACTGACCACAACACAAATAAGTCTCTAGCAAAGTTTCATCTACAAATCCTCAATCAAAGTAGCTTCAAAAATTCATGAAGTGTGGTGAAAAAAAATCTTCAAGTGATATATATATATCAAGATAGCCCACGCAAAAATATTTTCCCTTTTAAGAAACAACAATAAATCAACAAATTCCTATTGGAGCAACATTTTAGGGTAAGCTCCTTAATTATATAGCAAATTAAGCCCAATACTCATGAAAACTTTGGACACACTAATGCCATCTCAATGAAGCTACATACAACAATTTCTAAGCCAAACAACAAGCAATTTCAAATTCCCCTTGAAACGCCTAGGTTTATCTATCCATACTTTTTTTTTTTTAATATAAATACCGATTGTTATTTTTCTCTGTATTTCTCATTTATCGAAACTCAGCCCAGCCACACATCTCAACATATTAATTAAATCCTTTCTATTTGACCTCGCCATTATTAATGATAAAACAGTCACATTTTTTATTCTACTAAATTGCATAGACATTTTTTATTGAACTACGTGAGTTTAGATGCGCTCCATCAAATTATTTCTTCCTTTTAAACACTAATCTTTCAACTAAATTAAAATTTCGTTATGGTAATAGTTTGCTTTTTCTTTTTTTGGTTAGTTGTAATCTGTTCTCTCCTGTGACTATCCACCGGAATCGCCAAATTGCTCATAAATTAACAAACCCATTTCAATGACATTCGGACAAGCATGTTTCAACGAAATTCAAGAGCAATGGCATTTGAAATCCCAAAAATCTACATCTTTGTCTGTGTGCCTGAGTTTTGAAAGGGAAAACAAACTTTGATTTATTTTCTATACCTTTATTTTTAATACATATAATATGGGTCTCAATTGTACATTTCTTGCAACATGATGAATGAGGGATTTTATGTGGACGGCATAATCCAAGAGAAAGAAAAACAAGCTACAGTGAAAATCATATGCACTAATAACGTTCTTGAGCATTACCACTTTCAAATGGTTTGAACCATCTTCTATGGTTATGAAAGGATTGTGTAGAAGCTTAAGGCATTGTTTGATGCGTGGTATTGAATTTTGATAGATTGAGATTGAGACTGAGATTAGTGCTTTAAAAATATATTTGGTATGAGATAATAATTGGAAGGAAAGATTTCATTAATCTTATTTAATAAACAATTTTTAATTATGAAAAGACCCAAACATCCCTATCCTAAAAAGAAAAAAGATGAAGGGGAAGAGATAGTTTCCCCCGATTTCGACCACGGAGGCAACTCCAATAATGCATAAAACAACGATTCCACAATTTTCACACGCAGATTATGGCTGATAGTAGCGTGTGGGGGGGGGGGTGTTGTTGCCCAGATTAAACATGCGCAGAAAACGGTGAAAAAGATAGTGCAACTAGGACTTGGGAGAATATATGTGGTTTATAGGGAGCCACAGCCCAGAGAGAATATCCATTACTGGTTGGAAGTTTGCTGATCCACTAAAGTGATAGCGATGATGAGCGATGAAATAAAGTGATGAGTTCTAATTTAGGGTAAAATTGATAAGGGGTATTTTTGTCAAGAAAATATTATAAACAAATATATTTTTATCTCTAAAATTTGCAATTCTAGTATTGAAAACGCAATACCGGGGGGAGGTGGCTTTGCAGTAATTTCACTTTCGTGGTACTCCCAATCCCTAGTTATCAGTAGTCTCTCAAATCAAACGATATATTCTGGTCTAATCCCTGATCCAGTCCCAGTCTTTACCCCCCAATGCTTCATACCAAACAGGGCCTAACAGTATTATCTGGGACCTAACCAATACAATGTTGGTCAAGCAGTGTAAGGCTCCGCTAAATCCCTCCGGGTCTCAAGTTTGAGTTTCAGAGGAGACAACTATATTGGGAGCGGTAGCCACAAACCTTGAAACTAGAATAGTTGATTGCTTGGATACTTGATAATAAGATCCAAAAAAGGATTCGGACACCAGTTAATAGTATGAAACAAAAGTATTACCTGGGACCTGACAATTTATTAGGGGGCACATGTGAAGCTGAGTCCACAATCGCCCAATTGCCATTAGGGAGAAGGATATGATTATTTGGCCTATAAATCTCATCTTTCTGCCATTGATCCCATTTTTCAGTCAAACCATCACCTTCAAGCATCCTCACCACCTCAGACATCTTTGGTCTTTCCATAGCAGAGCTTTGTGTGCAGAGCATGGCCAATTGGATTAGTTTCTCTACCTCCCCTTCATTATATTAACCCCCCAGATCAGCATCCACTATTGTTTCCAATCTCATGTCTTTCCAAAGCTCTTTCACCTATATCCAAAGCAGTTTCAAGTTGCCAAATCTTATAAAAAGAGGAAAGGATGTGTCCCGATTTTGACTAATTAAGACAGAAAATTATTTATATTACCAAATTCTACCCATCTAGATCAACTCAATGACAATAAATTATTCTAAATAGATATCAGTTGTATGTCTTAAATTGAGAGGATTAATTCATGAAATTCAAGGATCTAGGATGGACTCTCTAAAATCATGGAGATGGTTAAATTATAAACTTAGTATCAGATGTTACAAGATATAACAATACTCAGAATTGGAACTAAAATGCTTCTGCCAGAAATCCATAGCATGGAATAAATAATTACGACGCACGCGCAATGCTATTATTATATTTCGAAATAAACCAAAAATACAGTAAAGATGAAATTCAACCAACATGCAAGTTATGCAAGACAATTATTTGTCAAGAACAGGGCCTTAATTTCTTCATTTGTTAGGAAAATCTTTGTTGCAAAGAATATGGACTTTAGGCAATGCAGTTAAAAAAACATAAAAATCAAATATTGAGTATGTCATTGTTATGCTGATTGCTGAATAACTTTTATGGTCATAAGGAAAAATTCAAGGAAACTAGAAAGACACTACTATTAGCAAACGTTGTTTTTTTAACGATAAATTAGCAAAAGTTGTCTGAACGCTATAAAAGAGCTTGTGAGTTGTACCCAATCAAGCAACATGACATTATCGTGAACAGCACGTCGTGCGAGATCAAAAGCCTTCCATCCAGGTATTAGTTGAAGAAGCATCACACCATAACCAAAAACATCAGTCTTCTCCGTAGACTTTCCAGATGAGAGGTATTCTGGTGCAATGCATCCAATTGTACCACGCACAGCAGTGGTAACATGAGTATCTTTGTAATCCATAAGTTTTGCCAAGCCAAAGTCCCAACAACTGCTTCACACTATCCATCCAACAATATATTTGCGGCTTTAACAGCACGGTGAATGATCTTTGGACTGCAATCATCATGTAAATAAGCAAGCCCCTTGCCAGCTCCTAATGCAATTCGCTTCCTTACGGGCATTCAAGCAGTGGTTTTGATTTAGGGCGGTCTAAGACATTAGAAGACAATAGAGGTAAAACCCTATATACATAAATGAATCCTCAATAAGAAAGTAAAAGTTTGAATATTTTATAACAGTTAGATTTTTATGTTAAACTATTTATAATTTTCCATGACATGCTGTGTTTGTATCATAGGGCGATATAACTTACTATGAATTACATAATTTATACTCTTATGATTTTTAATATAAGATATATTTACCTAATTTGATTAGATTAAGGAACTTGATTAAATTATTTAATAGAACATTTATTGTTTAGAACACCCTACTCATCTCCCTTAATTCTCTCACTCCCTCTTCTCCTAAATTATTATTGAGGGAGCATCGATGTGGGTAAATTAGGAAAAGATTGAAAAATATGAAAACTATATCTTATATTTAGAATTAATAGCAACTCCCCAAATATATCTTATATTAAGGATCGGAAGATTATTTCACTAACAACAAATCAAGATGCACAATGAATGAGTTTCATATTAAAACTAACATGAATGGCACCTGAAAAGGAAACACAGGAATTCTTTATATGCCAAACATTTACAGGCTCGGTTACAAGTACCAAGGTAAAAGAAGAATAATGATACCTTGTAAACATGATGCCACACTACCGTTAGCTATGAAAGGATACACAAGCAACCGTTCAGTAGGTGTCATGCAAAAACCATGCAGCCGAAGCAAATTACGATGGAAGGCCAAGCTGATCAATCTTATTTCCGTTTGAAATTGAAACACTTCACCCTAAGCACCTTCCTCTTGAAGTCTTTTCACTGCAACTAAAGACCCATCAGTGAAACCGTCCTTTGTAAACCTTACCGAACCCACTACTACCCAGAAAGTTTTTGTACTAAAGTTGTCTGTTGCAACTTCAAGTTCATGCAGGGTGAACTTTTTTATATGAGAAAGTGAGCTTCAAGGTCCTCCTAAGCTGCCAGTGAAAGGGGAAATTTTCTGATAAATCAATTACCGCTGTCACATACATCATCAATCATTATATATACACCATCTTTTCTATTAATCAATTAACCAGAGGCATCAAAGGCATAACCTGACGGTCTCTTTTTACAGCAGAAAGCAATTGGAATCCTTTTGCGGTAATAACAAGCAAGTGCATTTGCAGAGACTGTAAACAATAGAGCAGCAGCACCAACTCCTGCAGCAATAGCTCCAGTTGGACTCTTGCCTAAAACAGTTCACAAATTACAAGTAGAACAGAAAATCATAATTACATTCAAAGGATTTAATCATGAATACTGTATAATCTCTTCTTTTTCTATGAATTAAAGATTTGATAAACAAAAATGTTATTTCATTCTGCCCCACGCTTCTGTCCAGAAATGGTGAGCTTATTATTTCATTCTGCCCTGCCACAATTATCCCGCCTCGCACACTTTTTCTTCAGGGAAAGGAGCAAATAGTGGTGTGGGTTGTTTGACCCTCACTTTTCTTTCGTTATTCGTGCAATAATATAATATGAATATGAAAACACATCATTGGGCAACGTGTCTAAGTCCAGCAAATCATTCTTGTAATAAAAAAATTATAGTTATAATTTAGAGTAAAATACTATAACCTTCCCTCTGTTTTGCCTTAATTACACAGACCTTCCCTCTATTTTAGAAACCCATATAAACCTCCCTTAAAACTAAAATATATGTTATACAAACCTCCCTTATAGTTTGAGATTCTATTTCCATCCACCCAAACAGTTAGTTGACCATTAAGTTTGACTTTTAAACTTTTTTTAACCAAAATGCCCTTCTTCAGTATTAAAATTATTTATATATATATAGGGGCTAATAAAAATTTATACAACCATAAATTTATTCTATTAGATTCTCTAACTTTCTAATTTTTTAAAAAAATTATTAATTTTGATATTATAAATTAATTTTTACTTAAAATATATATTAAACACATATTTTTATCAAATATAATAAACTATATAAGTATGAGATTGTATGTTTCATTTAAATTTATAATTTAATATTTTTTTCCACAAATATTTATGAACACATTTGATCAAGCATATTTTTATTTAAAATCTTGCTTGAATATTCAACATTTGTGATATTTACATTAACCAATGCTAAAATCATCAAACAGATAACTACTTGTAAAAATAAAAATAGAAATTAAGGAATAGATAAAAAAAATCTTAAATTCTTTAAAACAACTTTAGTCAAAATATGCAAGAAAAAATAAATTTAATTAAAAAAACATATTTTTAGAATCTTTTTAGAATATCCTTAACGGAGTTAACTGTTTGGACTTAAGTGTATGTTTTTAAAATAGAGGGGAGGTCTATGTAATTAAGGTAAAACAGGAGGGTGGTCAGAGTATTTTACTCTATAATTTAAAATAGTTATAATGCAAACCTATACATTCTACTTTTCAAGCTCAATAGGTTTGTACAGGTGAGGGTCTGTTCTCTTAACTAAGATTTAAGGTAGAGTAGTTCTTTCAACAATTTAAGTTATTATTGAAGAAGGCATCAACAAACCTGAAGGAGATGGCGGTGGCGTTGGTGAAATTGGTCGAGGTGTAATGTTTAGTGGTTTCAAATCTGGGATATTGATAAAAACTGTTTAGTGGAACAGAGTGATTAGAAAAACTTTGACATGTTCCTCCTCAATAATCACCAGAAATAAACAAAACCACTTACACCAACCTGAGTTGAGTAAACGATTAAAATGAACCATTGGTTGGGATGTCCCCTTGTAGTTTGTTTGTTGAAAGATCACTAGATTCCATAATGACCATGAGCTTACACTTTATTATAGATATGTAACTTAATACATTTGCTTAACATCATTGAAACTTAGTAGAAACACTCACAGGACTTGCAGTGAATAGACAGCAATCAAGGTCATGGGAATGGCTCCATTCAAGGTGTTATTGTTGAGACGTCTATTTCAGATAGCATGAAGGATTAGTTTTCAAATAATAGTAAGTTGAGTTAGAGAGAAGTATGAAAATAATGGACACGCCATAGTATTTTGATAAATAAATAGAATGTAAATTTGTTAAAAAATAAATGTCTAAAATAATTTTTTTCTTTGCCTATGACCTAAAGATCATGGTATGGCACGTAAGTATTATTGTCAAACTCATGAGTTGACTTTTCGAGTCTACCATTTTTACATTTCTACATTACAAAATAGAGTTGAGTCACTTTTAAACTCGTAATAGTTATAAACTTGGTCAAACTCATGAGTTCATATACTGAGTTTACTATTTTTATGTTTCTAGTTTACAAATTCATGTTAACTCACTCTTAAACTCATCCTAACTTTTTCGATTTGATCATGGCCAATGGCTTTATATATGAATTTTTTTGAAAAATTATTTGTTGAGTATGATAAATTATTGATGTTGATGGATTTAATTTCAATTATTTGAAGTTAAAATCTATTTGAATCAAATTGGTTTTATTTTTTCTATTTTAATTATTTATTTATACACTATTAGTACATATTTTTTGATAAAAATAAACTCTTACAAGTTTATGATTTGAGTCTATAATATGATTTTACGTTACTCTCACTATTTTGCTTAAATACGTGAGTTTGACAACCTTTTACATCAGAACACACTATGAAGTATAAACCATCAAAGATAAACATTGACTTTTCAGCTTAAAAAGAAGTACCAACGTCACGGAACCTAAGCCATGTCAACCTAAATTATTGTATAATTAATATACAATATACATTTGAAATAAGAAATTATTAATCAGTTGATTACAAGCTTACTGTTATTCAGTTTTTCTGGCAATACATTAGATAGCGAAATAACGCCCCACCCTTCCCAATTTAAAAAGACCAGGAAGACAACAGGTGCTTTATTCAACTGTAACATATTGCACGCCCTCAACCAGGCATGCTTAAAAGCCTTAACTATATGACTGATGACAGTCTGATGTTAAGAAAAACAAGCAAAATGCAGACCACTATGAGTGCCTAACAGACCAAGACACTTTAATCAGGAAAAAGAATAGAAAAAGATTTAAATATAAACTGCAGATTTAAGAAGAGCATGCTATACATGAAACGTAGTTTTTGAAGCTTGCCCAATGTTTCAGGGATGCTACCAAATATGCGATTGGCATACAGATCCAAGCTCACCAAATTTGTCTGATTTCCAAATTCGTCTGGTATTTTTCATGTTATGTTGTTACTATTAATCTCTCTGTCATAGATTTGAACAAATTGAGCTAATGAAGATCAACAGTCATAAGTTAGGCTCTAAGATCAATAATACTCAATTAAGATTTCTTGTCCTTTCATACCCAAATTGGGGTTTGGTATACTATACGATAATATGCACTAACTTTTAAGCCTCAATTTTATATGCACTTTCATAACATTGAATAAGGACTTGTCTATTTGATTTTTTCTTCCATTCTATCATCATTTCTTGGTTAATTTTCCTATAGGAGAAAATTATAGATTTGGCATGCTTTTACGTGGAAAACCTTAGTTAGACTCCATTTATTTATTTGTCAAATAGTTAAAGAAGCAAAGAGGGTCCAAGTTCTGAAGCTTGGAGGCCTCATATGGAGTCCAAAAGATTGAGTCTAACATCACCCAAAGCCAGAAGCCTAAAAGGTACTAAAGGTGGCTCCTAACTAAGTTTGACCTTTCCCATACGTCTAGGAGTCCAATTACAAGGAGACATTAATCTAATGAAGGTCTAGATGCCAATATGCCAAATTGGAGGCTCAATCTATCTTGTGCGTGATGTCTAACTTGGACAATATTTAAGATAAAGTCAGAAAATTTAAGACAGAGTAATGAATTGCACTCAAGTTTGAAGTTCAGAGGAACCATACTAAAAAACAAGTGAAATGGCAACCTAATCTATAAAGTCAGCCACTGTAATTATGGTAAAACTAGCAAGTAAAAAACCACTAAAGAACAGAAGAGATAATGTCTCAAGATATAATGTCAACTCATAATATTCCCATAAAAAGATGCAAATCTGTGCAACAAAATCATATCTGATTCACAATTTACAAGTACTGCAAGTTTGGGAGGAGACCAATCTGTGCAACTAGTTGATCCGAAAGGTTGGCATTTCCAAGATCACTGACCAAAGATAAATAGGATTTTTGACATATGCAGAATGGTCATAAATGGTAGGTCCCCAGTTTTGAAGAACATTTTTTGGGTAAGCAACACTGGTCTTAAATATTTCATATATTTTATTCGAAGATTTGCCAAATTTACAACTCTGTTGCTAATAAATAGGCAGCCACGAACTATAGGACAGGACCCAAAAGGTAAAATAAACACCTATACTAGGAATGGAGACATAAAAGCTAATTGAAAAATCAGAGTTATGCATCCTAAGTAAGGCAACTATCCATTGATTGATTGAGACTGAACTTGAATCTGATGATATGGCCATTGTAGGTTGGATCAATCGAAGGGAGAGTCGGGGTGCATCATTTGGATGATAGCCAACAGAGTAAAAACTTTACTTTCAAATGCCACAAAGAGGGCAATGAGATGTACTCAGTCAACTCTTTAAATTTTCTTCCTATAAGATTTTGCTTTTCGTTATTTTCTTCGTTATACTCCTAAGTTGATTATCAATAAACAATAGGCAAGCCGAATTGTCATTTGAGTCCTTTAAATGGTGAAATTGCATTATTATCTTCCCATTTTAGTTTGAAAGTGTCGAACACCACTCTATCCTTCAATACATGCAAGGGTAAGGAGGTGTCCTTTAAAATATGTGAATTTCTTTTCAACCAAACTACCTCTAAGTTGCACAGATTACACTTCACCGAAGTTTCTCTCTTTTTGTCATCACTCTCTTAAAAGGAATCAGCAAAATCTTCTCTGAAGTTCCTGGACGGACATCTCTGCTGCTAAAAAACGCATGACAAGTTATTCTAAAACAAATCTGCTGCTTGACTGTGAAGTAACCCAACTCAAATAAGAGAAAGTTACCTCAGCCTCCTAATTCTTCAATCTGTCCTTAGATTAATTTTACTGAGTGCAGCAGCCTGAATAAATGATCTTGTTAATGGATCTTAGAATTCACAATCAGTTTTCTTCCTCCTTTTGTGGTGAAACCAATTGGAGGTTTTATAATGTAGAAAACTCTTCCTATTAGGGAAATGAATAATGAACTGAAGATAAGATTTACTAAGGATACACACCTAATCAAGGTTGCATAACGTCACATCTTGGTAAGTGGTATAAATGTGTAGAATCAAGTGTTATATACCTGACAGTCAAAGCTGACCTGCTTCTCAATTTACATACTAAAGGAGTTTTCATCTCCCATCTTCCACACGAGCAGTCCAGATGGGCAGCTTGCTTAAGTCATCAGCCCCCCAAAAGAGAACCTGACTTTGATCTGTGTTCCACATTCACATGAGCCTGGTACTATTCGGATGAAGGATGCTTACCTTATTCCCTCACCTCATCACCTTCCATCAAAGTTCCAATTCATTTACATGGTGGGGTTTTCCTTATTCTTAAGGACTGCACTGGCATCAAAGCTAAAATTTCATTTTCTTTGTATGTTTTCAAAAAACATACACATTTGATCCATGCAATTGCTCCATGTATAGTTGAAGGATTAGAAGACAAAGACAAATGACATCAAAATCATTTTTCTGATTGGGAACTTTCTTCTATCGTTGCTTTGTAATGCTCTTTGGGCTATTTTAATTTGCGCTCTGGTCATTGGCTTTTATTGAAGCATTCCCCTTGAATGAATTGGGTTTTGAATGTGATTGAAAACCTGAGTTTGCATAGTGAAAATCAGTAGGCTTCTCCAAATGGTGGGTTAGGATGATTTCATGTGTGCTTGTTGGAGCTTCTTCCACTCTGACGGATTGGTTCAAGAACTTCCCCATGTGAACTGCCACATGGTTGAAAATTTCTAGAAAGTAATGGGATAATGTTGATTTTAAAATAGGAGAACCAAATTGAAATTTGTCGAAAAATCAGACAGGCTTAAGTGTATTATATCTCAGTTTTTACTGTCTACAAATAGAAATTTGACTTATTCATTTTTGTTTCATGGAGTTCAATTCCTTGATAATTACCTTCTGTGTACATGATTTGGATTTTCTGCAAACGTTCATGCTTTGTTTTTAAAAAATTAGTCTTGAGAATATCTCACTCACGAACTAATAGCATGAGAATTGTCATATAGGTAATATGAGTAATGGTAAGATAAATTAAGAATTTAGTTTCTCTTTCATAAGACTCTATCTTTCTCTCTTTCACTATTATTCTAGTTAAGTTCTTTAATAGATATCTTTAAGTCTATTAAAGACCCATCAGTGAACCGTCCTTTGTAAACCTTACAAACCCGCCGCTACCCAGAAAGTTTTTGTTACTAAAGTTGTCTGTTGCAACTTGAAGTTCATGCAGGGGGAACTTTTTTAGCTGAGAAAAGTGAGCTTGAAGGTCATCCTTAGCTGTCACTGAAAGGGAAAAATTCTGATAAATCAATTACCGCTGTCACATACATCATCAATGATTATATATACTCCATCTTTTCTATTAGTCAATTAACCAGAAACATCAAAGGCATAACCTGACGGTCTCCTTTTCCAGCAGCAAGCAATTGGAATCCTTTTACTCTAATAACAAGCAAGTGTAATTGCAGAGACTATAAACAATAGAGCAGCAGCACCAACTCCTGCAACAATAGCTCCAGTTGCACTCTTGCCTAAAGCAGTTTACAAATTACAAGCAGAACAAAAAATCATAATTATATTCAAAGGATTTAATCATGAATACAGTATAATCTCTTCTTTTTCTATGAATTAAATATTTGACAAACAAATGGTGAGCATATTATTTCATTCTGCCCTGCCACAATTATCCCACCTTGCACACTTTTCTTCAGGGAAAGGAGCAAATAGTGGTGTGGGTTGTTTAACCCTCACTCTGCTTTTGTTATTCATGCAGTAATATAATATGAATATGAAAACACATAATTGGGTAACATGTCTAAGTTCAGCTAATCATTCTTGTAATAAAAAATTTATAGTTATAATTTAAGTTAGTTATAATGCAAACCTATACTGCCTACTTTTCAAGCTCAATAGGTTTGTACATGAGAGGGTTTGTATATAAGGTAGAGTAGTTTTTTTCAACAATTTAAGTTATTATTGAAAAAGACATCAACAAACCTAAACGAGATGGTGGCCGAGGTGTAATGTTCAGTGGTTTCAAATCAGGAATGTTGTCAAAACTGTTAAGTGGAACAGAGTGATTATAAAAACTTTGATATGTTCCTTCTCAATAATCGCCAGAAATAAACAAAACCACTTGCGCCAACTTGAGTTGAGTAAATGATTGAAATGAACCATTGATTGGGATGTCTCCTTGTAGCTGGTTTGATGACAAATCACTAGATTCCATAATGACCATGAGCTTACACTTCATTATAGATATATAACTTAATATCTACATTTTAATATCTACATTTGCTTAGTATCATTGAAACTTAGCAGAAACACTCACAGGACTTGCATTGAATAGACAGTAGTCAAGGTCATGGGAATGGCTCCATTCAAGAAGTTATTGTTGAGACGCCTATTTCAGATGGCAAGAAGGATTAGCTTTCAAATTATAGCAAGTTGAGGTAGAGAGAAGCATGAAAATAATGGACAGACCATAGTATTTTGATAAATAAATAGAATGTATCACTCCAATGCAGATAACACCAACTTGTACTTGGGAACGAAAAATTTGTTGAAAATTAAATGTCTATAATAAATTTTTTCTTTGCTCTTCGACCTAATGATCATGGAATGACACATAAGAACACACTATAGAGTATAGACCATCAAAGATAAATATAAACTTTTCAGCTTAAAAGCAGTACCAATGTGACGGAACCTAAGCCATCACAACCTAATTTCTGAAGCTAAATTACTTGCAATGAAGAATAATGGATTGCAAAGGGAGAAAGCCAAATGAATATCAATATGCTAATCCTCACTTATAGACACTGGTGTCAATAAAAAAAATAATCTTACATTATTGAATAAATGTTTAGGAAAAAAACTTTTTTTTTAACAAAAATCCACTGTTGAATTTGAAGTTATCATCATAAATATCTCACAAAATTTGACATTGATCCATAGTTATTTATGCCACATTCACTTGTCTTCTTTTTTGTTTATACAAACGCAACTCATAGAATTATGTGATGGAATGAAAGTAGATAGAAGATGGTTAAAAGCAGTACCACGTGACGGAACCTAAGCCATCACAACCTAAATTATCTTACAACGAATATACAGTATACATTTCAAATAAGAAATTATTAATCATTTGATTGCAAGCTTACTATTCTTCAGTTTTTCTGATGATACATTAGACAGCGAACAGCCCCCCACCCTTCCCTATTTAAAATGCACTTTGATATTATAAATTTGTATGGAAAAAGACCAGGAAGACAACAAGTGCTTTATCCAATTCTAACATATTGCACGCCCTCAGCCAGGCATGCTTAAAAGCCTTAACTATTTGACTGATGACAGTCTGATGTTAAGAAAAGCAAGCAAAATGCAGAGCAGTATGAGTGCCTAACAGACCAAGACACTTTAATCAAAAAAGAGAATAGAAAAAGATTTAAATATAAACCGCAGATTTAAGAAGGGCATGTCATGCAGGAAACGTAGTGTTTGAAGCTTGCCCAATATTTCAAGGAAGCTACTAGATATGCGATTGGCATACAGATCCAAGCTCACCAAATTTTTCAAATTTCCAAATTCGTCTGGTATTTTTCCAGTTATGTTGTTACTATAAAGCTCCCTGGCATAGAAAAGAACAAATTGAGCTAATGACGATTAACAGCCATAAGTTAGGCTCTAAGATCAATAACATTCAATTAAGATTTCAAGTCCTTTCATACACAAATTGGGGTTTGGTATACCATACGATAATATGCACTAACTTTTAAGTCACAATTAAGATCAACAATGACAATTTTCCCTGTCATCATATTTGTTGTGGGCTTCATCTTATTGAAATCTTACAAAAACAACAAGACATCCATAATTGAGACGAGATCAACAAAAAATGGAAATCTGTTTTCCATATGGAATTATGATGGAAAAATTGTATATGAAGACATCATTGAATCAACAGAGGGTTTTAACATCAAATATTGTATTGGAATTGGTGCCTATGGAAATGTTGTTAGAGCACAACTTTCTAATGGCAAAATTGTAGCACTGAAAAAACTTCATACAAGAGAATATGAAAACACATCTTTTGCTAAGAGTTTTCACAAAGAAGTGAAGATGTTAAGTGAAATTAGACATCACAATATTATAAAGCTCCATGGTTTTTGTTTGCATAATCAATGTATGTTTCACATATATGAGTACATGGAAAGAGGAAGCCTTTTTTATGTCTTGAATAATGATGATGAGGCTAAAGAGTTGGATTGGAGTATGAGGGTAAATATCGTCAAAGGAATAGCAAATGCTTTGTTCTACATGCATCATGATTGTGCTCCTCCAATTATCCATTGCGATGTAACAAGCAATAATGTATTGTTGAACTCAAAGATGGAGACTTTTCTATCTGACTTTGGCACAGCTAGAATTCTTGATCCAGATTCATCTAATCAAACTCTTTTAGTTGGTACTTATGGTTATGTTGCTCCAGATTAGCTTTTCCAACTCTCTACTACTTCACTTGTTGTATTGTATTTTATTTTAACCACTACTTACATTGGGATAATACATAACTTCTTTAATTTTTTTTATTTGTTGCAGAACTTGCCTACACTTTAGTTATGACTGAAAAATGTGATATTTATAGTTTTGGAGTGTTGATATTAGAAACATTCATGGGAAGATATCCTGAAGAGTTGATATTGTCATTTTCCAAAGACCTGTAGTGAAGGCATTTTGCTAATAGATGTCTTAGACCCACGTCTCCCACTGCCATCACAGAACAATGTACAAGATGTGACTGTTTTTGTAATTCCCTACCTTGATTAGCGTAATTAATGTTCGATAATGCATAATAAAATAGATTAGAGACCGTTGGATAATTCAAAACTCGTTTAAAACTCCCTCCTTGTAGTAGCGGCTTCACAAAATTTTCAAAACCTCTTTCCCATCCTGGTCTCAAGTTCAAACATCGAATATAATTATCTGTGCAGTTATATCACATTTAACATATCAGAGTGCATAACTAAATCCCCAGCAACCCCCGGGTTTCATCCATATATAGAACTATAGGGCTTCAGTTCCCAATTAGGGGATTACACCACCATATATTTAAAGACTATTTATAACTCAAAAATATCATACAGTAATCCCTATCCAAAATGAATGACCAACACGGCCGAATCAAATATCCCTATAGGGTTCTAACCGCTCCGGGTCGTTTGCTTTTCCTTGGAACCACTTGCCCTGTCTGAAATGTTAGTCAAAGGAAAGAATGAGATTCAAGAGAATCCCAGTAGTAACAAATCATTCATACCACACATAAGTACACAGCATGTAAGCAAATCATTATACAGCAACAGCAACACAAATCACACTCCACCCTCATCCCCTTTTACCGCCAGGAAGGCACACCGTCCTAACCCGAACCATTGTTAGCAACTCAGGGACTATTGGTGTGGCAGTGCATACAGATAGCCTTATGGCTCACATATAGCCTTTCGGTCAACAATATAGCCTTTTGGCCCACGAAATCACAAATATCACACCCCATCCTCATCCCATTTTACCGCCGAGAAGGTACGCAGCCCTTACCCGAACCGTTGTTAGCGACTCAGGGCCTGTTGGTATAGCGGTGCTTACACATATCCACAATCATTACAGCATTCAAATCCATCACAAATCAATGATATTTAGCACATACATTAATGCATCACATATGGTATAAAAGAAAGAGTCACTGCCTTGTTCCTTCCTGACGTTCGCTGGCACAGTGGGCTCACGAGGACGGCAGATGTCAAATCCTATAAACCAAAATCAATGATGGCGGATTAATTCTCTACCCCCAATTCTCACTTTCAAACACTTAAAATAGGTTACCACATGAGTTCCTTAAGTGACTATAATAGGCTCAATGAAAATCTAGAAGGATTGGGAAGTACTAGATTGGAAATTACTTTTCAAAATCACAAAGTGCTGAAAACAGGGTTTTGGCTGCAGCCAGGAATTCTCTGGCTGCGGCCAAAAACAGCACAAAAGTATTTTGGCTGCAGCCAAGAATTTTCTGGCTGCGGCCAAAACGTGCACATAAAGTTTTACGCTGCAGCCAAGGAAACTTCAAAAAAACATAACTAATTCTAGAAAAATCAAAATGAGGTGATCACAAAGCCAAATGAAAGCTCTTTAAGTCCTTTTTATAGGAAAAATATGGATCATTACCAGAAATTACCACAAAACTACAGAGTTACACGAAATTCACCACTACTCCAAAACAGATTCCAGTTTTAATCCTAAATTTTGGACAATCATTACTCTTAGCTCAAAAAACGAAATGACACAAAATTTATGTCCATTTTGAAGCTTGGAATGTGAACTTTAAAACTGGAAATTTTCAGAATTTTTAGACATCATTTGCCTATTCAAAACTCCCAGACAACCTGACTGCCCTGTATAGAGTTTTAAGAGACAGAATTTCAGTTTTTTGAGTAATTGCTTCCAATGGTTCCTAATTCACAACCAATACCATTCCCACACTAATTTTCCACAAGGAATCCATTGAAAACACCAAAATGACCAAATTCAACTCTCATTAACATGTTCTACAAGAAAATCAACATGTCACACAATAACTCAACTCAAAACTCACAATGCAATTCCTATCCATTTAAGGTTCCAAACCAATTCTATTGCACCAAAGCAGAAAATGACACCTATTCCAACACATCACACAATTCAATTCTTCCAACCCAAAATCACATGAAAATCAGGGGGGAAATTTGAAAATTTCAAAACTTGATCAATGGTTACAAAACTTAGCTCAAAATGTGTTAAAATTCTTACCTCTTCTTCTTCCCCAAAGCAACTTCCTTGTTCCCCCAACTTTCAATTTTTCTCAAGTTCTCAAACACCACCTTTCAAAAACCTAAAACCATAGGCATGAAGCCCTCAACATCATGAACAATATTAATGAAGGTAAATTGAGCATTCATGGACAAATTCTCATCTTTCTTTAAGCCTTCTTCTTTCTCTTTCCTTCTCTAGTTGAACGAAAATGGAGGAGAGGAGAGAGATGAGATGAGATAAAGAAGATGATATGAAATTTCTGCCCTAAATTGCTTGCCCAATGTCCTAAATGAGAGAGGGAAGAGAAAAAGAAAATTTTGACACTTTGACTTGATCCAACGGTCCATATAGTGCCAAGTGTCAAGATCTTGTTCTCTCTTCCATAACCTCACATAGGCATACAAACATGTGATTCTAACCTCTTGATCTCTTGGCAATGCATCTTAACCATTGATCTTTAAGTTACCAATGAGTTTCCTCTTCAGTAACTAATCAATTGGTCGATAACTTTGCCCCTGACTATCACAATGCTTACCACACCACCACCAAACACATTTATATAGTTCATATCACTCAACCATGTGCCCTCCCTCTTATTTGACTCAATTTAGATATTAATCCAAACTTAATCATAAATATAGGGTTTAGGCATTGATTAAGACATATTCATATTGAATTCAACCATAATTACATCGCTTCTAACATAATTAGCCCTTAATCCCAAATTGGGTCATTACAGTTTTGGTCATGATAGCATTAGCATGCTCATTTCATCTCCCAAATCCCGACCACTAATGCATCAAGTGTGTCAAAGGCTTTTATCCTCCAATCAGCTGTTAGTCATTCCTTTCAATAACATCTTATTCCATTATTTTGGGAATCAAGATATGCAAATAATCTAGAAAAAGCTAGGAGATTTGGCTCTATGTTTGCTAGGCATCTCAGACGATGAAACTTGGATTTGTCGCAAAGTCCATATTTGATGCTTGCCATATGTTTAATTTCTTACCGCTGATGACATTTGTCCACAACAAAAATCTTTACAATTTACACGTCAATTTTGGCATAACCTTATACTGTTAAAGTAATAAGATATCAAAAGTGAATTATATTGAATATACATAGAGTAATTTAAATTGCAGCAACAACAGAAACTCCTGTAGCAATATTATTGCAGCAATACATTACGTTCAAAGAATTTAATCATGAATAGATTATAGTTGAAAATAATCCCTTCTTTTCCCATGAATTAAAGATTTAATAAAGATAAATTTGAGTCATAGAATCACGCAAAAGCATCATCTATGATTATAGTAAAGAATTTTAAAATAGCTATGTAGTCTTTGAGTTGCCAACTCTTTCATCTTTCCTTATCCCCACATTTCTGTCAAGAACTGGCAAGCATATTCTTTTACTCTGCACCCTTTTTATCAGCAAAGGGAATAAAGGAAATAATGGTGTGGATAGAATAAAGGAATAATCAGTCTTGTCACAAGAAAATTCAAAGAAAGTTGTATTTAACCACAATTTAATTAAGGTATAGTTGTAATTTATACCTTTTTTTTTTTTTTGCCAGTAGTTGTAATCTATACTTATGTTGTCCTAGTTTTCAAACTCAATAGTTTTGTACACGACATGAGAGGATATGTTCTCTAACTTTAGAGAAATAAGGTAGAGTGCTTCTTACAACAATTTAAATTATTACTGTAATAAGATAAATTTATACGGAAAAATATCAGTGAAAAAATATCAGTATGATATGATATGGTTTTGGTGATTTGGCTGTCATTATATATATATATATATATATATATTGGCTAATTGAATTTTGAAAGAAAATTTAAATTAGTTCAGCAACACACGTGGCTTGCCCAACCTGATCGATCGAACATTTAATTTTTTTTTAAAATATGGAATATCAATTAAAGTAACCAATTAGTACCAAAACAAAGGAGAATTGTGGCTGAATATGAGCCCAGAAAAATTCAGAGGAGCCACGGTCTGAACGAGAGAATTGACGGCGGTGAAGCTACAGAGAAGGTTGCCGGGGGTCAGTGCTCAAATCTGAACTCTCAAACTGAGCTCTGTCTCACGGCGCTGCTACTCTCTTCTCCAAGCCAGATGCCGGTGGCTACGACGGAGGTAAGTGACGGTAATGGAAGGTCAGTGGTCTGGGTATGGTCTCCTCCACCGTGTTCAAGCTCTGTGTCTGCACCGGCGGCGATTCTCTGTGTTCGATCTCTGTCCTGTGTCTCTCTGATATAGAGCTCGCCGACGACACAGATGTAGAGTGAAGGTGAAGCAAAGGTCGCCGGTGAGGATAGAGGACGGCGGGGTGGTTGGTGGAGCGAAGGAGGAAGAAGGTGATGATGAGGTCCGATGGTCCGAGAGATCGTTCGCGGCAACTGCCTGTGGTCTGAATGTCGCTGAAACTGTGAAAATCAGACCTAAGAGTTGCTGCAAAACGCTGCAGTTTGGGGATTTGGGGTGCCTGCTGTGCGCTAGGTGCTGCGCGGCAAAAATGGGATGTTTCCCAAATGTTTTTTTCTTGTTCCTTTTTATCATTATATTCTATATAAAATGAGTGACATTTTGATATTTTATGGGCAAAAAATAGAACTGTTTTCAATTTTTTATGATTTTTCAAAGATATTTCAAAAAAATGGTACAGTTTTATTTTTTTCTTTGAGTGATAAATATTTGAAAAATCAAAAAAAATTGAAAACAATTTCATTTTTTACCCATAAAATATCAAAATGTCACTCATTTTATGTAGAATATAATAATAAAAAGGAACAAGAAAAAAACATTTGGGAAACATCCCATTTTTGCCGCACAGCACCTAACGCACAGCAGGCACCCCGGATCCGCAGTTTGGCGGGACTAAAGTGTCAGTTTTCAAATTAGTGGGACTAAATTATTATTTCTAAATTCGCGCCCCAAACTGTCATTTTCAATTTTAACCCAATTTTTAAAGCAACTATAATTAAAAATAATTAAACCAATATCAACTCTCAAAAATCAATAATTAAGAGTAATTATAATTATTTTGACAGTTTTTCTTTTTTTAGTCTTAATTTAATGTATTTACTCTTAATTTCAATTTATCACAAGAAATGCATTTTTGAGTTTAATTATTTTGACAAAAATCTCAAATAAAATGTAAAAATATGTAATAAAAATAGATATTTGTGGACATTTAAAAGGGCATAAGACGAATAAACATATGAATGAGAGGATGTTAGGAAGAAGTGCCAGAATGAGGGAGTAAGCGTGCTTATTGTGGAGAAGAATATGTAATTAGCGATATAAAATATTTTTCTATCGTAATTTATGGTATACGAAGTAAGTTTGTGAGAGGAGTTTTGTCTCAATTTATGTGAATATATTTTTCCATCGCTTTCTGAAATAAGCCCTAGGTTGGTCACTCTCCCAACTTAGTAAAGCTGCGTTTCTATATGTCACTTGGGAAAGTAGCTAATGTATAGATACATTTTTTATGTCAATATAAGTCAAAGACCGACATAAAAGCTTGAATTTTATAACTTTTTATTTACAATTTTACCATCATATTTTTTCTTTGTCGTATTTTTTCTTTTGTTAAATTGACCTAGACAAGTAAGGTTAATAATCCTTTGACCCTATTTATTAATCACTTCTAACGTGTTTTACATAAATAAAGGGAAACCTCGAACTTTACTGATTCTACGTTAAAATTCAGCAACTTTCTACTTTATCTATACTTAATACTATATGTTATGCCTATGAAAGTCAAGATAAAAATAAATAAAAGGTAAAATCATACATTTATATGAAAATTTTACTATGAAAAATTTTAATCTTTTCTTTAACTTTCTATGAAAGAAAAGTTACTGTCCCCTATGCACACAAGCGTTTATATACTTTTAAACAGAAGTTGCAAAGCTACATGATATTTAATATCAAATTAAAAGAAACCAACAGATAAGGCCCCAGCTATCAATCAACCATGACAATGAACAAAAAGTATGCACACGTTTTTTTTTTTTTTTTTTGGGGGTTATGGGAGAATCAAAGTCGTTCAACTTTCCTCATGTGAATACCAATCCTACATATAAAGACTCTGCCTCTGTACTCATTTGGTGTTCATCACTGGCATATATAATACTAAATCTATGTCGATTACTTAGTTGTAACCGACCCACAGTGTAAAGTGTAATTTATTTACTTCATAAATGTAGTCTACGTTAATGATGGTTGAGCAAAGTAAAATATCGTCTTAATTTTTTAGGAGTTTCAAAAATCCTCAAATGAAACTAACAGAAGATACGGTTTTCACTAAACAAGAAAACCATATAAAATCCACCATGAAAATTTTTTAATTCTTTCTTTAACTTCTTAAAAGAAAAGGCATGAGTTACAAAATTTCATAAGGGAGGACACAAACTTTTATAAACTTAAAAAAAAGAAAAAGAAAAAGAAGTTTCACAGCTATACGATATTTCAACAATTTAAGTTGCAAAATGTGTGTGTAATTTCATTTATGTTTAAACCAATCAAAGGCTAAGTGCAAAATAGCACGAGGGGAGGTTTTTAGTGAAAACCAAAACTCCCGATTAAAATTAATTGAAGAGAGGTAAAAAACTAGTATAGTTTGTATGCTAGATTCTGGCAGTGTTTCATCGGATGGCTTTTGAAGGGCCATTTTAAGTAGCTAATTTATTTCTTAGGATCCAAGTCATTTTTATTTATTTATATTTTGAGACAAAAGAGGACAAGAAGGGAAGAATTTAATATTAACAATTATTATTCCATCCTAGTAAGGGCGATTTCAATATTATGTGGACTACTCTGGGAATAATAAGCACTATGATATTACTATAATGCTCTGCCATGATAGCGGGGCAGGAACGTGCTCTCCCTGAGAGCCAACTGGTGATAAGGATTATAATAATGGAATCATGCGGTACAGTTTTATCTCTATAATTTTTGTGACATAATGCGTAGTTCTCTTTAAAGAAAAACTGGGGGAAAGAAAAAAGTATGACTTTATTTAATTTCTTGTTTTGTTCCTAAACGATTTTTTATTTTTTTTTATAAAAAAAACTTGTTTGATGGTTAACTTTTAATTAATTTTTTTGTAAAATAAAAAAAATAAATATTTTTAAGGACAAACTCAAAATAATTTTTTCTGTGTTTTCTATTTTTCTGTCTTGTTTTGTTATTTTTTCTAATTACCCTTTTTATTTATTGTTGCGCTCTCTCGCGCTCACCTTCTTGGTTGCTCGTCTTCATCTACATCTTCTCTTAGCCCTCAAACTCTCCCTCCGTCATCACCACACTTTCAGTCTCTTATCTTCTCTCAGTCCTTCATGTTGATTTGAAAAACAATTATTCCTAATTTTTTTCTTCAATTGTAAATTTTAAAAATAATCCTCAAAACACTTTTTTTGTGGTTTTTTCCCCCAAAAATTATTTTAAAAAACAATTTGATAAAAAATTTAAAAACATAAACACAGAGAAAGCAAAATCAAAGAAGGCCTAGAGTTCTATGATTTGTCAATTTTCACCGTGCAAGCTCCAAAGACCGGAGACTTTAATATTGACCAAGATTATTAACTACTTTTGCTTCGCCCATCTCACATCATATCATTATGTCCACGGACCTTTTGCCGTGTAAACTATTACAGATATTGTGTATAGGTGTGTCAAAGAAAGCAGTCTCATATGATTTAAGATTGGGAACACCCTATTATCAAATTAAATATAACCTTGAGTTAGTAAAATGACTAATAAGAGAAGTCTTCACACTGACTGTTGGAGTTTAATTGACCGGTTTTAATAACATTTAAAATGTTTTATTATATTGAATCATCATTAATACTTATTTGGTAACTGTTATTTTAATTGTTATTAAAGTCTTTAATAGTTATTATTGTTGCTTAACAGTCACATGATTTCTACATATTAAAGGCAATGTATAGAGTAATGTTAGTATGATTGAGGTCAAAGTATGGAGGTCAGTTGGCACTTTCATTTGTAAGTGTTAAATGATGGTTGTATTTTAAGAACCATTATTTTTCTAACTAAATAAATAAATTACGGTTATTAACTATAACCATTATTTTTTTACACTTTTATAAATTATATCTCACAATACACTTTTGTAAATTATATCTCACAATACATAACGGTGCACATAAATAGCCGTTACTTTTAAATGTTATATGTCCTTAGGTAATATCTACCTCGATATATATTACGTTTATTCAATATAACCGTTATTTATTAATTATTATATAAGTCCGAGTTTGTAGGAGTGCACTCAAATGAGTGGGCAATCTATGTTTGTTAGCCCAAAGCCAATCTCCTATCTAGTTGACTCTCCTTTTCTTGCTAATTTCATCCAAAAGAAAACTTGCTTCGTCGCTCATTTGTACATCGGAATTGAGTTTCTGATTCAACAAAATGGAAGATCATTCGATTTAGAATTTATCGACCAAAATTGTAAGAACCAAAACCTTGCAAAAATTTCTCTTCATATTCCTATAAAAAAATTATAATTAGATCGAATCAAACCAACTCGTGCCCATAGTTAAGTCAACAAACTCCTATTGGAGCAACATTTTAGGATAGGCTCCTTAATTATATAGCAAATTAAGACCAATACTCATGAAAACTTTGGACACACTAACAGCATCTCTATGAAGCTAAATATACAACAATTTCTGGGCCAAACAACAAGCATTTCAAATTCCCCTTGAAACGCCTAGGTTTATCTATCCATTTTTAATATAAATACTGATAGTTTTATAGTGTTATTTTTCTCTGTATTTCGCATTTTTTGAAACTCAGCCCAACCACACAACTCAAGTTATTAATTAAATCCTTTCTATTTGACCTCGCCATTATTATTGATAAAACAGTCACATTTTTTACTCTAATAAAATGCATAGACATTTTTTTATTGAACTATATGAATTTAGATGCGCTCCATTAAATTATTTCTTCCCTTTAAACACTAATCTTTCAAATAAATCAAAATTTTGTTATGATGACTAGTTTACTTTTTTTTTTTTTTTTTTGTATTTTGTTAGTTGTAATCTGTTTTCTCCTGTCTCATAAATTAACAAACCCATATCAATGGCAATCGGACAAGCATGATTCAACGAAATTCAAGAGCAATTGCATTTTAAATCCCAAAAATCTACATCTTTGTCTGTGTGCCTGAGTTTTGAAAGGGAAAACAAACTTTCATTTATTTTCTCTACCTTCATTTTTAATACATATAATATGGAGTCTCAATTATACATTTCTTGCAACATAATGAATGAGGAATTTTATGTGGACGACATAATCCAAGAGAAAGAAAAACAAGCTACAGGGGAATCATATGCACCAACAACGTTCTTAAGCATTACCACTTTCAAATGGTTTGAACCATCACCTATAGTTATCAAAGGATTGTGTAGAAACTTAACAGTATTATCTGGGACCTAACCAACACAGTTTTGGTCTGTAAAACCCCGTTAAATCCCTTTGGGTCTCAAGTTCGAGAGTCTCAGATGAGACACCTTTATTAGAAGGGGTAGCCAAGAACCTTGAAACTGGAGTAGTTGATTACTTGGATATTTGCTAACAAGATCTAAAAAAGGAGCCAGATACCGGTTAATAGTATGAAAAAAAAGTACTACCTAGGACCTGACAGTTCATCTGGGGGCATATGTGAAGCTGAGTCCACGATCGTCCAATTGGCATTAGGGAGAAGGGTCTGATTATTTGGTCTGTAAATCTCATCTTTCTGCCATTGATCCCATTTTTCAGCCAAACCATCACCTTCAAGCATCCTCACCACCTCAGACATCTTTGGTCTTTCAATAGCAGAGCTTTGTGTGCAGAGCATGGCCAATTGGATTAGTTTCTCTACCTCCCCTTCATCATATTCACCCCGCAGACCAGCATCCACTATTGTTTCCAATCTCTTGTCTTTCCAAAGCTCTTTCACCTATATCCAAAGCAGTTTCAATTTGCCAAATCATATAGAAAGAGGAAAAGGATGTGTCCGGATTCTGACTTATTAAGACAGAAAATTATTTATATTACCAAATTCTACCCATCTAGATCAACTCAATGACAATAAATTATTCTGAAGAGATATCAGTTGTATGTCTTAAATTGAGAGGATTAACTCATGAAATTCAAGGATCTAGGTTGTAGACTCAAAAACCATGGAGATGGTTAAATTATAAACTTAGTATCAGATGTTCCAAGATATAACAATACTCAGAATTGGAACTAAAATGCTTCTACCAGAAATCTATAGCGTGGAATAAATAATTACGACGCACGCGCAATGCTATTATTATATTACCAAATAAACCTTAACAAGAAACCAAGAAACAAAAATCCAGTAAAGATGGAATTCAACCAACATGCAAGTTATGCAACACAATTATTTGTAAAGAACAGTGCTTTACTTTCTTCATTTGTTAGGAAAATCTTTGTTGTAGAGAATGGACTTAAGGCAATGCAGGTAGAAAAGCAGAAAAATCAAATATTGAGTATGTCATTGTTATGCTGATTGCTGAATTACTTTATGGTCATAAGGAACAATTCAAGGAAACTAGAGAGACACTATTATTAGCAAAAGTTGTTTTTTTAACCATAAATTATCAAAAGTTGTCTGAACACTATAAAATAGCTTGTGAGTTGTGACATGTGAGCAAATAGAATAAATACCCAATCAAGTAACATGACATTATCATCAACAGCACGTCGTGCAAGATCAAAAGCCTTCCGTCCAGTTATTAGTTGAAGAAGCATCACACCATAACCAAAAACATCAGTCTTCTCCGAAGACTTTCCAGATGAGAGGTATTCTGGTGCAATGTATCCAATTGTACCACGCACAGCAGTGGAAACATGAGTATCTTTGTAATCCATAAGTTTTGCCAAGCCAAAGTCCCCAACAACTGCTTCACACTTTTCATCCAACAATATATTTGCGGCTTTAACAGCACAGTGAATGATGTTTGGACTGCAATCATCATGTAAATAAGCAAGCCCCTTGGCAGCTCCCAATGCAATTCGCATCCGTACAGGCCATTGAAGCGGTGGTTTTGATATAGGGCGGTCTAAGACATTAGAAGACAATAGAGGTAAAACCCTATATACATAAATGAATCCTCAATATGAAACTAAAAGTTTAAATATTTTATAGCAGTTATTAGATTTTTATGTTAAAACTATTTATAATTTTCCATGCCATAATGTGTTCGCATCATAGGGCAAAATAACTTACTATGAATTACATAATTTATACTCTTCTGGTTCTTAATATAAGATATATTTACATGATTTGATTAGATTAAGGAAACTGGTTAAATTATTTAATAGGACATTTATTGTCTAGAACACCCTACTCATCTTCCTTAATTCTCTCATTCCCTCTTCTCCTTAATTATTAATGGAGGTAAATTAGGAAAAGACTGATAAATAGGAAAATTATGTCTTATATTTAGAATCAATAGTAAGGAAGAGTATTTCATGAATAACAAATCAAGATACACAATGAATGAGTTTCATATTAAAACTAACATGAATGGCACCTGAAAAGAAAACACAGGAATTCTTTTTATGCCAAACATTTACAAGCTCAGTTACAAGTATAAGCAATGCTAATTAATTAATCTTCCTAGAAAAGTTAATAAAAAAACCAAGGTAAAAGAAGAATAATGATACCTTGTAAACATGATGCCACACTACCGTTAGCCATGAAAGGATACACAAGCAACCGTTCAGTAGCTGTCATGCAAAAACCATGCAGCCGAAGCAAATTACGATGGACAGCCATGCTGATCAATCTTATTTCCGTTTGAAATTGCAGCTCTCCACCCTGAGCGCCTTCCTCTTTAAGTCTTTTCACTGCAACTAATGACCCGTCAGTGAACCGTCCTTTGTAAACCTTACCAAACCCACCACTACCCAGAAAGTTTTTGTTACTAAAGTTGTCTGTTGCAACTTCAAGTTCATGCAGGGGGAACTTTTTTAGCTGAGAAAAGTGAGCTTCAAGGTCCTCCTTAGCTGTCACTGAAAGGGAAAAATTCTGATAAATCAATTACAGCTGTCACATACATCATCAATGATTATATATACTCCATCTTTTCTATTATTCAATTAACTAGAAACATCAAAGGCGTAACCTGATGGTCTCCTTTTCCAGCAGCAAGCAATTGGAATCCTTTTGCGGTAATAACGAGCAAGTGTGATTGCATAGACTGTAAACAATAGAGCAACAGCACCAACGCCTGCAGCAATAGCTCCAGTTGCACTCTTGCCTAAAACAGTTTACAAATTACAAGTACAACAGCAAATCATAATGACATTCAAAGGATTTAATCATGAGTGCAGTATAATCTCTTCTTTTCTATGAATTAAAGATTTGGTAAACAAAAATGTTATTTCATTCTGCCCCGCACTTTTGTCCAGAAATGGTGAGCATATTATTTCATTCTGCCCTGCCACAATTATCCCACCTTGCACACTTTTCTTCAGGGAAAGGAGCAAATAGTGGTGTGGGTTGTTTAACCCTCTCTCTTCTTTCGTTATTCGTGCAGGAACATTATATGAATATGAAAACACATCATTGATACATGAGATGGTCTGTTCTCTTAACTAAGATATAAGGTAGAGTAGTTCTTTCAACAATTTAAATTATTATTGAAAAAGATATCAACAAACCTGAAGGAGATGGCGGCCTTGTTGGTGAAATTGGTCGAGGTGTAATGTTTAGTGGTTTCAAATCAGGATTATTGACAAAACTGTTAAGTAGAACAGAGTGGTTAGAAAAACCATGATATGTTCCTCCTCAATAATCACCAGAAATAAACAAAACCACTTGTGCCAACCTAAGTTGAGTAAACGATTGAAATGAACCATTGGTTGGGATGTCTCCTTGTAGCTTGTTTGTTGAAAGATCACTAGATTCCATAACGACCATGAGCTTACACTTCATTATAGATATATAACTTAATATCTACATTTGCTTAACATCATTGAAACTTAGTAGAAACACTCACAGGACTTGCAGTGAATTGACAGTAGTCAAGGTCATGGGAATGTCTCCATTCAATAGGTTATTGTTGAGACGCCTATTTCAGATGGCAAGAAGGATTAGTTTTCAAATAATAGTAAGTTGAGGTACAGAGAAGTATGAAAATAATGGACAAACCATAGAATTTTATAAATAAATAGAATGTATCACTCCAATGCAAATAACACAACCTTGAACTTGGGAACGTAAATTTGTTGAAAATTGAACTTGTCTAAAATAAATTTTTTCTTTGCCCTTTGATCTAATGATCATGGAATGGCACATAAGAACACACTATAGACAACAGACCATCAAAGATGAATATAGACTTTTCAGCTTAAGAGCAGTGCCAACGTGACGGAACCTAAGCCATCACAACCTAATATCTGAAGCTAAATTTCTTGCAATGAAGAATAATGGATTGCAAAGGGAAAAGGCCAAATGAATATCAATAAGCTAATCCTTGCTTATGGACACTGGTGTCAATAAAAAATAAACTTACATTACTGAATAAATGTTTAGGTTTACATTATTGAATAAATGTTTAGGTGAAAAACTTTTTTTAACAAAAATCCACTGTTGAATTTGAAGTTATCATCATAAATATCTCACAAAATTTGACATTAATCCATAGTTATTTATGCCACATTCGCTTGTCCTTTTTTTGCTTATACAAAAACAACTCATAGAATTATGTAATTGAATGAAGCTCGATAGAAGACGGTTAATACATTCATTGGATGCTTCCACTTCATTCCCAGAACCAAGAAAAAAAAAGTTTTTCTTAGTATCACAATATCCACCCAAGGTATCCAGAGCATTATCTCCTTGTTTGCCATTGAGGATGGCAAATGATAGACCTTGGAATCCAAAGGAAAATTTATAATTAATATACAGTATACATTTCAAATAAGACGTTACTAATCATTTGAGTGCAAGCTTACTGTCATTCGGTTTTTCTGAAAATACATTAGGCAGCAAAACAACCCCCACCCTTACTGTCATTCGATTTTTCTGACAATACATTAGGCAGCGAAACAACAGGTGCTTTATTCAATTGTAACATATTGCACGTCCTCAACCGGGCATGCTTAAAAGCCTTGACTATTTGATTGATGACAGTCTGATGTTAAGAAAAAAAAGCAAAATGCAGAGCAGTATGAGTGCCTAACAGATCAAGACACTTTAATCAAGAAAGAGAATAGAAAGAGATTTAAATATAAACTGCAGATTTAAGAAGAGCATGACATACAGGAAACGTAGTTTTTGAAGCTTGCCCAATGTTTCAGGTATGCTACCGGCTATTTTATTGGCGAACAGATCCAAGCTCAACAAATTTGTCAAATTTCCAAATTCATCTGGGATTTTTCCAGTTATATTATTGCTATAAAGCTCCCTGACATAGAAAAGAACAAAAATTCAGATTAGAGCAAACAGGAAAAAAAAAAATCCCAACAAATGGCTAGATGATGACAGATATGAGCTGGAAATTGGTGTGGAGCAGTTGAAACCTTATGCTGATAAGGTGAAAACTGAAGCGAGAACACACCCAAAAAAAAAACAAAAAACAAATCAATGTTGGATATGACATACGATACGTAATTTTTGCTTCAGCAATTTATATAATCATCTCTAAAGGTCGGTTGATGTCAACTGTCAAGCAAAAGCTTGGGAGACAGAAAAAGTTCTAAACACATGACTGCTCCACAAATTCAGTCTCTCATACAACCAGACGGGGAGCAAGATGCCTTAGAATGTCAACATCACGAATTAGAAAGTTGTTCTAATTATGGTAACAACCAACGATTGACCACAAGATTTAGGAATAATAGACAGCATAGTTCATGATAATAACTAAAGCAGATGAGATTTTGGGTTATAGCGTTGCATAGGAGGACTCAGGCTGAGATAATTTTAAATGATTCATGACCTTAAGGTTTGAAATCACTCCATTTGTGTATCTATTTCATCTTCAGACACGAGGTTTAAAATTGAACTAATGAAGTTCAACAGTCATAAGGTAGGCTCTATGATCAATAATATGATCAATAATATTCAATTTAGATTTCCTGTCTTTTCTCTCACGAATTGGGGTTTGGTATACTATACAATAATATGCACTAACTGTTAAGTCTCAAGTTTATATACATCATCATAACATTGAATAAGGACTTGTCTATTTGATTTTTCCTTCCATTCTATCGTCATTTCTTGGTTAATTTGCCTAGAGGAGAAATTTATAGATTTGACATGCTTTTATGTGGATAATCCTTAGTTGTAGTCCATTTATTTATTTGTAGAAAAGTCAAAGAAGCAAAGAGAGCCCAAGTTCTGATGCTTGGAGGCCGCTTATGAAGAGTCTAAATGGATGAGTCTCACATCACTCAAAGCCAGAAGCCTAGAAAGTAGTAAAGATGGAACCTAACTAAGCTTGACCTTTCCCATATGTCTAGAAGTCCAATTACAAGGAGACACTAATCTAAGGAAGGTCTAGATACTGATATGCCAAATTGGAGGCTCAATCTATCTTGTGAGTGATATCTAAACCTAGAGAGGAAGAAACCAGAGGAGGACATTCATTGCAACAAGAGAAAAGAAGCTTCCTAGAGCTGCAGGGATAGCAAAATAGGGAAGTCATTACACGTCAATGAAAACTTCAGCTAGGAAACTCTTTGTTCTTCACTGATTATTATTTATTCATAAAGTCCCCATATCAAAGGCTTAAGTAAATAAGAAAGTTGTCTAGAACAAGGACATAAAAGGAAATTTGGATACTGTTGCAATTTCTACTGCAGAAAACCAGAGGAGGAGAACAAGGAATAGACAGCAAAACAAGTACCAATGAATAGTCAAAATGAATGACAAGTACCAATATGAAGTGTCTGTATAGCAAGATATTCATGTACTAAATATCACAAGAATAAGGACTGATTTTTCCCCAATAACATATCCTAGTCATAGATTGTTGATCAAATAGAATGAAAAAGGTAGACAGATGGATGGACAAGGTAAAGCAACTGAACTTTGCTAGATGGGAGTAGAGAGGGAAGATAGACAATACTTTGCCAATATGGATAGACAATACTTTGCCAATATGGACAATATTTAAGAAAAAGTCTGAGAATTTAGGACTTTGAGCAATGAATTGCACTCAAGTTTGAAGCTCATAGGTGTCAAACTAAGAAACATGTGAAATGACAGCCTACTTTATAAAGCCAGCAACTGTAATTATGGTAAAATAACCAAGTGAAAAACCACTAAAGAACAGAAGAGATAATGTCTCAAGAAATAATGTCAACTCATAATATTCCCATAAAAAGATGCAAATCTGTGCAACAAAATCATATCTGATTCACAACTTACAAGTACTGCAAATTTGGGAGTAGACCAAGCTGTGCAACTAGTTGACCCGAAAGGTTGGCATTTCCAAGATCACTGACCAAAGATAAATAGGATTTTTAACATATGCAGAATGGTCATAAATGATAGGTAAAAATCCCAGAAATAACTTACACACGGGTCACGCTATTATCACTATTGCATGTAACATGAAACCAAGTGCAAGGATTGACAAGGGTAGCATCCCAGCTCTGAAGAACATTGTTTGGATCAGCCACGCTGGTCTTTAATGCATTCAGGGCATCACCTGTCTTAGGAAAATGCAATTTTCAGATGCAGAAATCCTTTAAATTAAATCATATATCCTGCCTCATATATCCTGTTATCCAAGCACCATCTCATCAGCTCACAATTATGAAAAGCCAATTATACTAAGTAATTAAAGATATTTAATCAAACAGGGAGTCAATGTTTATGCTGCACTGGGAAGTGGGAAATACAGGGGGAAAAAAAAAAGCACAAAGGGATACTTTCTTAGTTCATTCTTAGTCACAGTTCAAAACACAGCCAAACAGTTTGGAGCGATGGGAACGCAGCAGTGTTAAAATACTTGGTGGTAGAACTTTGCCATCCTTGTAATCCTACCCGGCTCAATCTGAATTAGTCTGGACCCCCAATAAATTTTGTAAGTTAAAAGGAGGTAGGTTCGGGGGATACCCAATGCTCCACTAATGGGGTAAAAAAAAAGGAAAAATATGATCAATTTCTAGATATCAAAAACATTTTGACGAGCCATTCGAAGATGGTCAGATCTTTCAAAACTCAGACCCAACAATTCTGAATGAAGTATAAGAACACAACAGTTTACTCTGAGCATATAAAAAATTTTGCCTTTATTATGGACAATCAACCCAAGCCAGGACCAACAAATATAGCATAAGAACAAATTTTATGAAAACCCTTCAATCCTCTCTGTTCATGCTCGAACAAAAGAATTACAGACAGAGAAGCTTGAAGTTGGAATATTAAAATTGCTGCTCCATCAAGAAATCCTACTAACTTCTCTAGTTATGTATGACAATCAAGAAGTAATATAGCTAACAAAGCAAGCAGATCAGCCAAATAATGAATTTTCCCATCTCAATGCATTAAAAAGCCTCCATAATAACATTAAAGAAACCAAAGAACAGTGAAAAAAAAGTACCACCCACCTTCGACGTTACCAGAAACATTCAGCACCAAATTAAACACTAAGATTGCGCAAAGAAGAAAAGCACCCACGAAAAACGAAATCACTCTGTCCATATGTCTCATCCTCTTCAACTAGAATCCCATGAACTTCATAGCGGAGCATAAACTCACAGGCACGTTGACCTCATTGACCAAACAGACTCATGGGGCTTGTTTGGTTTAAGGGGAGGGGAAGAAAAGTGGGCGGAGGAAAAAAATTTTTGAGTTGAATTTAAAAAAATTAGAGAAGTGGGGTTAAAAATTTTTAGTTAATTTTTCTTACTTTTTTATCTTATATATTTTCTTTATTAAAATTTTATTACCTCACTTCTTCAATCTTTTAAAATTCAATTCATAAAAATTTTTCCTCCCCTATCCTCCAAATCCCTCATACCAAACAGACCCTTGAGGATTTCCCACAGATTTCCCACAATCACCTTCTGGGTAGCTTCCACCTTTCTCCTCCCTCAATTTAATAGATGCCATTGTGTCATCCAGTTAGTCGCTCTATTGGATAATCTAAATAATAATGCATGTACTTTACTAATAGAGTTCCAATTATTGAGAGTGTTATCCAAATAAATGATTATATATGTTTTTTTTTCCCCAGAGATTATATATGTTCATTATTACATGTGATGAACCTATTGAACAATTCCACATAGACAACGATCGTTTCGAAGATTTATACTCGACCAAATTTTTCAATATGATTTATAGTTCTAATTTACCTTTGTTGGACTTTAGGTCCAAATCCGCCCTTGATAGGCCGGGCTATTTGATTAGGAAATAAATTGCCTAATCAAATAAGAATAAAATCAGCATAAAATGCAGATTGGGGAATAATTCAGCAATAATTATAGATTTGTTAAAAGAGGAACAAATCATCATAATTAGGGAATTAATTGAGAGACAATTAATTGCTGTCTTGGAGGGCAAGAAGGAGTGCATACGTTTCCTAATTAGTAGCCTCCATAAACCACTATAAATAGGGTGTGCCTCCTCAATTGCAATTCACCCCGCCATTGAGTTTTCTGGCAATTCCCTTCTCTCCTACCATCTTTCTGGTTCTGCTGTGCATATCACAATTAGGCTCTAGTAGTTTAATAATTGTGTGGGCACAAGTATGGAGTATTGGAACTTTAACCCGGATCCGAACATGGATTCGTCCAAGTACGTCTAATCTCCTTTTAGTTAATATTTTTTCCTACAACATCAATCCTCAAATGCTGACTTTGAGGGTCTGTTTGGTGTGAGGGATTTGGAGGGGAAGGGAGGGGAGGAAAAAAATTTTTGAGTTTAATTTTAAAAGATTAAAGAAGTGGAGTAATAAAATTTTAATAAAGAGAATATATAAGATAAAAGAGTAAGAAAAAATAATTAAAATTTTTTAACTCCACTTTTTTAATTTTTTTAAATTTAACTCAAAAAAATTTTCCCTCCGCCCACTTTCCCTCCTCTCCCCTTAGACCAAACAAGCCCTCAAGGTTGGTGCACACATCATATTAATTAAGCTGCAGAATTGTACGATGGAACTTGATTCTGTATCACTAAACTTCCAAAGAATGTCACTTTAATGGTTCTAAGCCAAACCAAAATATGTTTCTTCATGGAATGGATATGAAACTATCGGAGCCATGTGGGCATCTCACATGTTACAAAGGCGATTTCCAATTTCTTTTTTATTTGCAATGAATGTCAACAAAAGTTTAGAATAATCATTTTATCGGTTTAGATAATATCTATTAAAGTACATATTTACACGTCGGCAATTCTATGTCACTCTAAAATGTAGAAGGAATTATTTTGTTTAATAATAGCAACAAAAATCCTAGAAACTTCGACCACAAATTAAATGTTGCTTATAGATAAATTTTTTGGAATCTCTAATGTTTAAATCCCATATAGAAGTCTAAAATATAGAAGGAATTATTTTGTTTAATAATAGCAACAAAAATCCTAAAAACTACGACCACAAATTAAATGTTGCTTATAGATAATTTTTTTTGGAATCTTTAACTTTTAAATCCCATATAAAAGTATATGCCTATATGGCATGTTTAATAAACATTTGCATTATGGAATGATTAACAATTTATAGCACTCCCTCCTATCCTCAACATAGAAGTTAATTGGGGAATTAATCTTAATCTTAAATGTAAAACTTATTTCTCATATTTATTAATATTTTTCTAATTTATCCTTATTTATACTCCCTTAACAATAATCAAACAAAAGAGAAGTTGAGTAAATTAAGGAAGATGATTAGAATGTTTTAGAAGACCATGTCATATTAACTAACTTCCTTAATTTAATCAAATCAGGTAAATAAGTTTTACATTTTCATTGTAACTATATTATGTTATGATTCCACACTATGTGATGTTTGTTGTATAATTTAGATTGTAGGACTTACTTTATACTATGTAGGCATTAACTTGACAAAATGTTTGATTAAAAAATAATTAAAATACTAACTAACAAGAGTTGGATTTAACATAAGGAGTTAGTATCTCCAAATTTAACCCACCGAAAAAGATGTCTATATTTAATTGCCACGACTCTAATTACTTTCAATAAAAGAATAATAGGCCTATAAAAAATATTAAAGTACTAGATTTTCGTGGAACCAACAAAAGGAATATATGCTAGTTATAGTTTAATATAAACCTTTGAATAAGGTAAACATATATCTTTGGTCTTTGGCTCTGTGTAATAATGCGTAGCTTATTGGCTTATTGCTCACATATAATTTGTTGGAACGAATTTTTGGATATTTTCTCATTCTTAATTTTGATTTTATTATTTGTTTTGGGTAGTGATTGGTCTAAAATAAATTTTCTAATAGATTAATCTGAGTGTGTGTGGAGTCCAAACTCAATAAGACAATCAAGCTTTCTTGCATACTAATGTTTAGCATATACTAATAATAGTTAATTTTCAATGTAAATGATATATCAAAGGGATATTTTAGGAAAACAACACATATTTCTTATATAAATAAGTAATTTAACCAACTTCCTTTAATTTCCACAAATTAATTATATAACTCCCATATTTTGGACTAGATGAGTATAATCTTTTTATTTTCTTCCTATATTTCTATCTGTTTTTTTTTAATGAAATGGACCCAAAGGGACAGTAGAGGACAAAATTTTTGGCATGGGTCAATCCATTTTTGGTCAAAAAAAATGAATTGGTCTCTTTTTTTGTGGGGCTCTCTCTTTTTCTTCCGTGTTTGACCCCCCCCCCCCGCCCCCCCCCCCCCCCCCCCCCCCCCCCCCACCCAGCTATTTTAAAACTAATGACCATCTTTTTGTTTTTGTATTTCTATTTCTGCTTTCTTTTCAATTTCCTTTTCCGACCAATGAAAGGCTACTTTCATGACCTAAAGCGGCATGGATTTTTTCTTTTCTAAAACTACTTTTTTTTTTTACTACTGGTGTCCAAATTCAGATATTTTTATTGCATAATTATTTAAAATATTAACATACTTAATAATGAGTCTCTTTCAAAATAATTGATTTGATTTTTTGTAACAAACTAATACATGCATTCATGCTAAGAATACGAATATTTGCTTAAATAACTATGATATCCAAATCAGAGAATGTGATATTTTTAAATTCATCTTAATATTATTCAAAACCGTTAATTAAAGCAAGTTGATTTTATGTTTTAATAAATCATTTAAAGTCGTTGATGAGATGGCAATACCGTTTATTAATAACCCATTTTCAATCTTTTTTATTTTTTGAGTTACAATCTAAGTTCCAATTGTCGTAACCACGTTGATTGAACTTGTTTTATGCTTCGGGCAAAAAAAAAAAAAAAAAGCAAAAAAAGAACTTGCTTTATGCTTGGCCTTTTATGTTCTATCTTTTCCTTGGTGTTAAATAATAGTAATACTACTACGTTATAATAATAAGTCTAAAGTATACATAATTTCCCTTAACTTTATCTTTTATAAATAATCTCTCTAATATTTTTCCCTTGAACCCTCTATACTTTTACACTTATGCGGATACTTTCCTACTATTAGTTTTTTTTTTTTCCCCTTACGTTTTTTAAAAACTCTCAAAGGACCTCAATAACATCAATATGATTCATTATCTAAAAACTCTTAAAGGACCTCAATAACATAGATTTAAATTGCGAAATTACTTGTTTGCTCCCATTGTCAATATAACACATAAACTTATTAACAATAACACTATGATTTGTTAATATGGCACACACACTTATCAATTGTAATACTATAACTTATTAATATGATACATACACTTGTCAATAGATAGATTTATCAATGGGGGCAAAAAGATATTTCACAATTCGAATCTGTATCACTGAAGTCTATTGGGAGTTTTTAGATGTGAATCGTATATTGTGAGTTTTTTATATTTTCTATTCTTTGGGACCATAATGTGATTTTCCCTTTTTTAATCTTATTAGAAAAGATAGGTATTTTCCCTTAATAGTTAATATAAGTCGTCTAATTAAATTTATTATATGAATGTACAATTTTACTCCTAATTTATTATTTTGGAAACTATTATTTTCTAGGACTTCTCACTGAAGTATATTTCTTAAATATGGGTAACATTAGAAAGTTATTAAATTTTAAAACTGAGTGAATAAAATTTTAGGTTTTCCTTGATTTCAATGAAATTTGTTGAATGTGCTTTTATAAGACCAAGGGCAGGGGAGCACTTATTTGTGTATAGCTTAAAGTTTATGGGATTATCGCAAATAACTCAAGGTTTACAGGAATAAGGTGCTTTTAACAATGAGAGTTTATACAAAAAGCAACTCATAGAATTATGTAATGGAATGAAAGTAGATAGAAGACGGTTAATACATTCATTGGATGCTTCCACTTCATTCCCAGAGCCAAAAAAAAAAAAAAGTTTTTCTTGGTATCACAATATCCACACAAGGTATCCAGAGCATTGTCTCCTTGTTTGCCATTGAGGATGGCAAATGATAGAACTTGGAATCCAAACGAAAATTTATCATATATAGTAATTAATATACAGTATACATTTCAAATAAGACGTTATTAATCATTTGAGTGCAAGCTTACTGTCATTCGGTTTTTCTGACAATACATTAGACAGCGAAACAACCCCCTACCCTTCCCATTTTAAAATGCACTTTGATATGATAAATTTGCATGGAAAAAGATCAGGAATACAACAGGGGCTTTATTCAACTGTAACATGTCACACGCCCTCAACCGGGCATGCTTAGAAGCCTTAACTTTTTGACTGATGACAGTATGATGTTAAGAAAAACAGAGCAGTATGAGTGCCTAACAGACCAAGACACTTTAATTAAGAAAGAGAATAGAAAGATTTAAATATAAACTGTAGATTTAAGAAGAGCATGACATACAGGAAACGTAGTTTTTGAAGCTTGCCCAATGTTCCAGGTATGCTACCAGATATCTTATTGGCGTACAGATCCAAGCTCACCAAATTTGTCAAATTTCCAAATTCATCTGGGATTTTTCCAGTTATATTACTACATAAAGCTCCCTGGCATAGAAAAGAACAATTCAGATTTGGGCAAAAAGAAAAAAAAAAAATCCCAACAAATAGTTAGATGATTACAGATATGAGCTTGAAATTGGTATGAAGCAGTTGAAACCTTGTGCTGATTAGGTGAAAACTGAAGCAAGAACACACCCAAAAAAAATAATCAATGATGGATCATATGACACACGATAGTTAACTTTTGCTTCATCAATTTATATAATCATCTCTAAAGGTCAGTTGTACCCAAAACAAATTCTCTAAAGGCCAGTTGATGTCAACTGTCAAGCACAAGCTTGGGAGACAGCAAAAGTTGTTAACACATGAGAGAGGAGGAGCAAAAAATCTGTCTCTTATACAACCAGAGGAGGAGCAAGATGCCTTGGAATATCAACTTCATGAAGTAGAAAATTGATCTTATAGTAACAACCAGCGATTGGTCACAAGATTTAAGAATAATAGACAGCATAGTTCATGATAATAACTAAAGCAGATGAGTTTTTGGGTTCTATCTTTGCACAGGAGAACTCAGGCTGAGATAATCTGAAATGGTTCATGAAGGTTTGAAATCACTCCCACTTTTGTATCTATTTCATCTTCAGACATGAGGTTTAAAATTGAACTAATGAAGTTCAACAGTCATAAGGTAGTCTCTAAGATCAATAATATTCAATTTAGATTTCATGTCCTTTCCTACACAAATTGGGGTTTGGTATGCTATACAATAATATGCACTAGCTGCTAAGTCTCAATTTTATATGCATTATCATAACATTGATCAAGGACTTGTCTATTTGATTTTTCCTTTCATTCTATCATCATTTCTTGGTTAATTTTCTTATAGGAGAAAATTATAGATTTGACATACTTTTTGTGGATAATCCTTAGTTGGACTTCATTTATTAATTTGTGGAAAAGTTAAAGAAGCAAAGAGAGCCCAAGTTCTGATGCTTGGAGGCTGCATATGAAGAGTCTAAAAACACTCAAAGCTAGAAGCCTAGAAGGTACTAAAGATTGCGCCTAACTAAATTTGATCTTTCCCATATGTCTACAAGGTCCAATTACAAGGAGACACTAATCCAAGGAAGGTATAGATACTGATATGCCAGATTGGAGGATCAATCTATCTTGTGAGTGATGTCTAAACAAGGAAGAAACCAGAGTAGGACATTCATTGCGACAATGGCAAAGAAGCTTCCTAGAGCTGCAGGGATAGCAAAATAGGGAAGTCATTGCATGTAAAAGAAAACTACAAATAGGAAACTCTTTGTTCTTCACTAATAATTATTTATTCAGAAAGTCCCCAAATCAAAGGCTCAAGTTAATAAGAAAGTTGTCTAGAACAAGGAGAAAAAAGAAAATTTTGATAATGTTGCAATTTCTACTGCAGGAAACCAGAGGAAGTGAACAGGGGATAGACAACAAAACAAGTACCAATGAATGGTCAAAAGGAATGACAAGTTTCAATATGAAGTGTCTGTATAGCACGATATTCATGTATTAGATGGGGGCATAGGAAGAGAGTGAAAATAGACAATACTTTGCCAATATGGACAATATTTAAGAAAAATTCTGGGAATTCAAGACTTTGAGCAATGAATTGCACTCAGCTTTGAAGCGCAGAGGCATCGAACTAAGCAACAAGTGAAATGGCAGCCTACTATATTAAGCCAGCCACTATAATTAAGGTAAAATCATCAAGTAAAAACCACTAAAGAACAGAAGAGATGATGTCTCAAGAAATAATGTCAACTCATAATATTCCCATAAAAAGATGCAAATCTGTGCACCAAAATCATATCCGATTCACAACTTACAAGTACTGCAAATTTGGGAGTAGACCAAGCTGTGCAACTAGTTGACCTGAAAGGTTGGCATTTCCAAGATCACTGACCAAAGATAAATCAAATGTTTAGCATATGCAGAATGGTCATAAATGATGGGTAAAAATCCCAGAAATAACTTAGACACGGGTCACACTTTCACTATCGCATGTAACATGAAACCATGCGCAAGGATTGACAAGAGTAGCATCCCAGCTTTGAAGAACATTGTTTGGATCAGCTACGCTGGTCTTAAATGCATTCAGGGCATCACCTGTCTTAGAAAAATGCAATTCTCAGATGGAAAGTGGGAAATACTGTGTTATCCAAGCAACATCTCAGCAGATCACAATTATGAAAAGCCAATTATAATATAGTAATTAAAGATATTTAATCAAACAAGGTGTCAATGTTTATCCTGCAATGGAAAGTGGGACATACAGCTAAAAAAGAGGCATAAAGGGATACTTTCATAGTTCATTCTTAGTCACAGTCCTAGAACATGGCCAAACAATAAGAAATTTATGTTAATGGAAAGAAAAATATGATATATTTATTTCAAAATATCAAAATCATATTGACAAGCCATTCGAAGATGGTCAGATCTTCCAAAACTCAGACCCAACAATTCTCAAATGAAGTATAAGAACACAACAGTTTCTATGAACTCTGAGCATAAAATAAATTTTTTCCTTTACTATGGACAATCAACCCAAGCCAGAACCAGCATATATAGCAAAAGAACAAATTTTATGAAAACCCTTCAATGACCTCTGTTCATGCTCGAACAAAAGAATTGCAGACAGAGAAGCTTTAAGCTGGAATACTAAAATTGATGCTCCATCAGGAATTCCTATTAACTTATCTAGTTATGGATAACAATCAAGAAGTAATATAGCTAACAAAGAATGAATTTTCCCATCTCAATGTATTAAAAAGCCTCCGTAATAACATCAAAGAAACCAAAGAGCAGAGACAAAAAGGTACCACCCACCTTCGGGATTACCAGAAACATGCAGCACCAAATTAAACACTAACATTGCGCAAACGAGTAAAGCACCCATGAAAGCCGAAATTACTCTGTCCATATCTCTCATCCTCTTCAACTTGAATCACATGAACTTCATAGCGAGGCGTAAACTCACAGGCACGTTGACCTCATTTACCAAACGGACTCTTGTGGATTTTCCACAATCACCTTCTGGGTAGCTTCCACCTTTCCACCCCCTTAAATTTTACTCTGGAATCTGGAGCTGAAATTTCATATGGGTGTCGATTAATTAAGCTGAGAACTGGAAAACGGAGACGAGATAGGAGAGGAGCTTCAAAATTTGCAAGGCATTAGAAAGTGGACTGTAGAAAGGAGAGCATAGCCGAGTCAATGCATGCTTCATCGTCAGACTGAGAAATTTCTTCACTTCTTTTTCTCCCTTCCTTTTTTCCCTTCTTTGTTGTTTCTTTTTTACTTAATTTTGGTTCGTTTTCATATGATTTATCATTTGAGTTTTGAGCTGTTACGAGAAAATGAAATTCAGAAGAAAATAAACCAGAGGGTGGGGTTTCGGAAGAGCGAGAATGATCAAAGACGCCCGCTTCCCGGCCCCACCTCCATGCAAATGGCGAAGAAGCTCCCATGGCTTTATATTGAAAAATAGGGAAAATGTCCTAAAAATACAATTGATATAAGATAAATAAGTATATCAAATTTTAATAATTCTAAAAAAACTAATTTAAGATTTTGAAAAAATACAACCTAATTACCCTTAAACTTTTTTTAATTAAAAATCCTCAACCACGCCAAAACTCTGGCACTAGTGACCGTCACCGGAGCTCCGGTCCAGTAGCCTAATATTTTTTTAAGAAATTTCTCAAACAAAAGTTGTTAATATTGATACTTGAGTTATTAATATATATATATATATATATATAAATTGTAAATAAGTGTCACCAGAACTCCGATGGTCTCATATTTTGTTGAATTTTTCAATCAAAAGTTTTTAATATATACTTAAGTTATTAATATGGATATTAAAGTTGTAAACAAGGCTGACTAGAGCTCCGGAAGTCTCATATAATTTTTTGAATTTCTCAAGAAAAAATGGTTAATATGGATACTCAAGTTGTTAATATAAATACTAAAGTTGTAAATAAGATCGATTAGAGCTCCGATAGTCTTATATTTTTTTTTGATTTTTCAAGAAAAAGTTGTTACTATATATACTTGAGATGTTAATATATATAGATACTAAAGTTGTAAATAAGATCAATTGGAACTCCAACGGTCTCATATATTTTTTGAATTTCCCAAAGAAAAGTTGTCAATATAAATAATTGAGTTGTTAGTATAGAAACAAAAGTTGTAAATAAAGTCGATCGGAACTCCGGTAGTCTCATATATTTTTGTTTTTGAATTTCTCAAAAGAAAATTGTCAATATAGATATACGAGTTGTTAATATAAATACTAAAGTTATAAAAATATATATGAAACCGTCAGAACTCCAGTCGACCTTATTTACGACTTTAGTATCTATATTAACAATTTAAGTATCTATATTGACGACTTTCTCTTAAGAACTTCAAAAAACTATATGAAACCGCAGGAGCTCCGGTCAACCTTATTTACAACTTTAGTATCTATATTAACAATTCTAGTATTTATATTGATGACTTTTGCTTGAGAAAGTCAAAAACAAAATATGAGACCATCGGAGTTCCGGTGAACCTTGTTTACAACTATATTATCTATAATACCCCGAATTTTAGGATTAGAGACTTGGGAATAAACCTAAACTAAATGAACCGCTAATCCCCGATTTAGTAGATGTCCCAGATCTATTCTCTAATGTTTCTTATATCTTTGAGGCATTAAAGAAAATAAAATGGTGAATTTTGAAGAAAGTGATTATGCTTCCAGTGAAATTTCTTGCGGGGCAGTGAGCTTTTCATGAGGTTTTGGAAGGCTAAATGATGAGAAAAAATTATGAAATTTTACAAGGTGAAATTAGGCATCCTAAGCTTTAATTGGATAGGTCATATGAATCAATTGAAGCTACATACAAAGAGTTATGAATTTTTGAAATTAGCCCAGAAAACTAAAAAGTTTTCGGAGTAGTGGTCAAAGAAATTAAATCTGGGAATAATATGCTTCCAACTGGCTAAATTCCATATTTTTTTTCTTGAAACTAGACTCAATAATGGTTCCATAGCCTTTGGATCTCTCAGAAACGATGTCTACAAATTTAGTTATGATTTTTCAAAATTTAGGGAGAAAATCTGTCAGAATTGGCACTATTCCGAAAATTAAAAAATTAAATGTGTTGACAATTGCATAAATTTTGGAATAAAGAAATAGGAAGGGAAAATAATTATTTGGCTCATAAACGTGCCAAGTGGTATCATCCTAATCCAAACAAATAAATATGAATTTGTGAAAAGTAGAGCACATGTACAATTAAGATTAAAATAATGTTTATTGTACATATAATTGGATTAATAAAATTAAAGCCCAATTGTGTGCATGAAGGGGCTCTTATGCGTTTTATGGGCTAACCAAATGGAAGAGGAATTAGTTCAATTGTGATGGAAGCTATTATGCATATTTAGTTGAAGATAAAGCCAAGTACAAGACATATCATAAATCTCATTTTTGTGATAATATTAATTAGGGAGAAGGTGAGATATTTTACAAAACTTTTCCTTCATCTTTTTGTTCCCCCATTTCACGCCTAAGCATAGAGAGAGAGAGAAAGAAAAGCTTCAAGAAAAACTTGGAAAAGGAGGAGCACAAGGAGGCTAAATCCAAAGGTGAGAACTTGAAATTTCAAAAGCCAAGCCTTCTAATTTGTGTAGTTCATCTTCTAATCCCTTGATCTTCATGGAAATCATGTGTATTAAGCAAATATTCAAGATTGAAGAGAGAGTGAAAAGTAACTTCTAGAGAGAGAAAGCAAGAGAAGCCAAAGGCAACCTCAAAAACCCTAAATCCTTAGTGTTGTTGTTGGTATGATATTGTTCTTGGCTTGGTATGGTGTTTGTTGGTTGAATTTGTAAATTTGGAAAGTGAAAATCTTAAGGGGTTATAGTGCCCAAAGTTCTTCAAATCATGGCTAGTACATGTTTAAATGGTTTAATAACGGATTAGGAGTGAAAAGGAGTAAGTTTTAGGTGTTGAAACACCAAAATTGCATTTTTTTCCCTTTTCCCTTAACATGTTTCTGCCAAGAGGAGTTCATGAGGAAGCAGCTGGATTTTCATAAATCTGATGATTCCATGGTGTTCAGGAGGGAAAATTAGGTGGAGTTACTGTTGGCCACTTTTTCGAAAAATGCCGAAAAAGCATAATTACGAAAACGCCTATAAAACTCTTAAAGCAGGGCTACCAGGAGTAATTTCATCTTTTGGCAGTGAATTTGGTAATTCGAGTCCAGAAATAGATTCCTTGGGCCAAAATATATCATAATAGCCCATGTCAAGATTTCAGAAAAAGTACGGTCGAATCGGGTTCGACAGGGCTGGGTCAGGGTCCCGTGGTATTTTGGTCATTTTTCAATATAGACTCTTATAACCACAAAAAACACTATGGAAATGTTTAAATTGTACATTTGACATTTTAAGACCAAGTTGAAAGCCTGAGTTACTGGCGCGCATTATGAGGCACATTATTCGAGGATCAGGGAAGGCAATTAAGGTAAGGAACTTACCTCTCCTACATGTATTTGATATTTGTGATGGTGTATTAATGCATGTTATTGCTTTACTTGATTATGTGAAACATATATGAATGATTGAAGCTCTGTTTCTATTTATGTTATGGTCATAAGTATGTTGTTTGAAACATTGAGCACGCAGATATGTCATTATGTGAGCATGAGTTATGTAATGCAAGCATGTCATACATTAAGCACTTATCTTACATGCATATTGGAACTGTTTTCCTGCTGAAATTCTCTCGAATCTCACCCCCTACCAACAATTTAGTCAGGTGAAAACAAGAGGTATACTGAAAGCAGAGAAGAGAACTACATATTAGGAATGCAATGGTGGAACGAGGATGAAAAAGATGTCTGAGTTTCACTGTATGGGTCTAATTTGCAATTATTATATACAACCCCTATGAGGAATATCTGTAATCATGCACATATTATCAATATATTTATGCTATTCTTGTGTTGCCCATCGAATTACGTATCGTTTTCCGCAAATACTCTGAAAAATGTGAAAATAAGATAAGGGTGTGACATTATCTATATTAACAAATCAAATATTCATATTAACGACTTGTGCTAGAAAAATTCAAAAAACAAATATTAGGCCGTCGGAGATCTGGTCGCTGAAGCTAGAGATCCGCGCGGCCACCTGCCAAGTCACCTGAGCTCCAGTGACCGCTGTTGCCGGCGGTAACTAGTGCAAGAGCTCTGGCGACTGTCAAGGGTGGTTGAGGATTTTTAATTAAAAAAACTAAAGGTAATTAGATAATTTCTCAAATTTTGAAACTTTTCGAAATTCCAAATCAGTCCCTCTAAAATTATTGGAATTCAATAGACTTATTTGTTTTTTTTACCAATTTTAATTGTATTTTTCTTTCTTTTTCCCTAAAAAATATAAATAAAAAAAATAAAGGAGTATATAATTTAGGGAAAATCGCACTCAATAGCAAAAGAAGTCCCACAATAGATTCTCATATCAAAAAGTTCTCTAGAAATTGCTGTTGTAACATCCCAATTTTTATTCATAATAATTAAGTAACATTACAATGATTTATTAAGTAACTTGAAGTCTAGAGAAGATGCAAAAACATAGAATTAAGATAATATTGAAAATTGAAGGTAATATATATTTATCAATATTGAGTTGAATTTTATGGTAATTGGAAATTATCATATAATTATTTTAATATTGAAACAATTTGATAAGGATATGGTGGGACCAAATGAAAGTATTTTAAATATTTTTCCACATAAAATATTATAATTATTTATATATTATAAAAATTTCTATTTGAGTAAAATAGATAAATAAAGCTTAATTTTTTTGACTTTTGGGAATTTTTGGTATATGGTGGTTAAGTAAGAAAGACCATTTTTAGATTTCCAAATACCAAAATACGAGTGTGAGAATAATCAAATTTTTTCTAAGTATAAATTTGGAAAAAAATAAAAAGAGAAAGGGACTATATATATATATATATATTAAACTGTTTTGGGATTTTGTTATGCCCATGAAGGGTTTGATTTGGAATTGTATATTTGACTAAAAACTTATATTGATGTGATTGGAAACCATTCAAGCATGTTTATGTATATTACAACTCATGGTTATGTATTTTGGAAATTGTTTAAGCATGCTTGTGTATTATGATAAAAATATCATGTTTATAAATGATTTGGAAATGTTGTTATGTATTTTAGATTATAAACACATTTTGTTATGGTTCCTTGAGTTGAAATTGTATTATTGTCTTATTGATTATTTAGACGACGTGTTAGTTGATAAATCTTGTTTGGAATCATATTGATATATTTTGGAACTTGTATATACATACCATAATTGTGATTATTTGTCTTTGATGCACATGGATGGATGTAGAGTTGTGATGGAAGATATTGTGTAAGTAAATACCACATGGTATGCCACTACTTGGTGCATAGTGAGTGGCGATTCTCAAGGCCCCGTCTCCAGTGTTTTTCCTTTGGCCGGGAATCATACTTGGTTTAGTAGACAATATAATGACACCTCCTTGGTTTTGTAAAAAAGGAGGGGAGTCATAGTCCAATCATGACGAGCTAGAAACCTTAGTCGGGTGACGCCTAATGATTTGGAACCTTATATAATCCAGTTAAATGGATAAATCATTTGCTAGCTATGGCTCCAGTTAGCGGTTATAAGGCTGGTCAAGGGAATAAGGATGGTCTATTTTGCTTGGCATGTTAAATATGTAATTTATGATTTGAATATGATAAAGCTTTTGTATAATTATTTTTGTAATAAGGTTGAGATATGTTTTTGTGAAATTTCTTCTTAACGATATTTTGAATATGAATTATGATTTTCAATCGTCTTAGAACCTATTTGGAAGGGGGGGTTTTGATAACCAAATGAAGAACTAAAATGTGTAAGATTTTATGTAAAGAATAATATAAATTAATTATTGTGAGTTGAACTTGATTTTAAAGCCGTATGTTTTTTATCTTCGTTTACATGTATATTTTTGAATAACTAATAATTACTAAGATCTTTTAATCTCATAGTTGCTATATTTACTTTCTTTTAGGTGAGATTTGAGTAGAGCTGTAGGGAAGTTGTAAGAAGTGAGCCTAGTTGTAGGCTCTTGTTAAGGCTCCTCTTACTTGCACATGTAATCAATTGTCAGTCTTGTTTACATATGAAGTGCCATGACCTAGAAACTATTTAATTATCATTTGAGAATTCTATATTATTTGAATATTGTGAACTATGGTTTTGGAAACTATTCGTTTTAGTGTTTGATTGAGATATTCGATAAATATGTATTGTTGTTATTGGGCGGAGCCCCTGTTGCTATGATTTTGTGATAATGGATTTGGATAAAAGGATTTAACAAATTGTTGTTTGAGCTTGTGGAACTACTATGATCATGTTGGGCTTCAAATGCCAGAGGCCAACTTACTTCCATTGTGTTTGGAAATGGTTTATTAAATTGTTTGTATTAGTTTTTTCTGTCAAAGTGTTATTAAAACTATTCTATCATAGAATATTTTTTTCTACTATGATATTGTGTTAAAAGCTTTAAAAAAAGTTATTGTTTTCTAAATAATCATGGTAGACATCTTATATACAGTTTTGTTCTTTTCTACATTACTAAAGTCTACTGATTTGATAAATGTTTAATTTGTTTTAATTGGCTTTTACACTTTCTACCATGGTAATCTTTATTGTTGAGTTTTTATTTTTTTTTATTACCATAGTAGTATATTTAAATATTATTTTAAATGTGCTTTAGAAATCGGGGTGTTACAAACTTGGTATCAGAGCCTGGTGTTTCAAGGTTTTCTGGTATGGTGTTTTCAAAAAAAAAAAAAATTAGTTAGTGCTCATGGCAACATATATAATAATGGCATGTGCAATTCCCTGTTTAGTAATTATATTTCTTAGTTTAGTCCTTTAGTTGTGGTTCCATCCTTCGGAGAGAAGAAGTGGTGAGAACACTACAAAAAAACACCCGATTTTCAACGGAATCATTTTCGTGGTAAATTGTCATAGATATTTCTGTAAGAAATTCTGTCAGAAAAATGAAAATTTTTTAATTTTTTAAAAAATAATATTTATAAAATTAAAATATTAATTATTAAATAATTCTATTTAACCTTAATTATTAAAATTATATTATTATTTATTGACATTATATTAAAAAATATTTATAATATTAAATTATTATTTATTAAGAAATTTTATTTAAAAAATTGCTTAATTAAATATATAAATATTTTTTTACGTTTTTATTAAATTTTTCATTATTTTTAATAATATTATATTTAATTAATAATTAATTATATGTATATAATTAATTAATTATATGTATGTATGTATGTGTGTGTGTATATATATATGAGAATATTATATATATATATATAATAATATGTAATAATATGACACGGGTTTATTTCGGCGCAACTGGCAACGACTTGCGCTTGAAGGCATTAGCAGCCCGTTGGTCTGAACGGGAGGAGAGGCACTTGGAGGAATTATGAGATGCAGACAGCCAGGGGAGAGGGACACGTGGTACATTAAGGAGCAAACACATGGCATTTGGAAATTTTAAAAAAAAAATTCAAATTTTTTTTAAAAAAAAATTTGTGACGGAAAGGAATTCCGTCGGAAATTTCTGGCAAAATTTCTTTTTTGTAATACACCTATTAGTGACAGAATAGATTCCGTCGAAAAAGCAGTTTATCGGAAATTCCTTCAGAAAAGCTGATTCCTTATAATAAATTCCATCAGAAATTCAATACTTTTTTGTAGTGGAAGCAAAGGTCGCAGACTTACGATAGCCAACTTTAACCCTAAGGTAAGAATAAAATTTTGAGGCAATTAAAGGACTTATGTCAAAAGTTGATTGGAGAGTGTAAGTACAAGAGGAGTTAAATAGAGGGGCCAAAACAATTATTATAGCATTCACGAAGTATATTCTTTCTTCTTTTTTTTCCAGTAATCATGAAGTAAATTCAATCACCCATTTTGGGAGAATTTTCGATTTGGACACATGATTAGTTAGGAGATGAGGAATGGGAAGAGAGATTGGAGAATATTTATTATTATTATTATTATTTGCATTATCTACCAAAAGGAGCAAATGGCGGGGCATTGTTGGTGAAAGCTACCTCAAGGTGGTAATGAATTATAAAACTTAGTTATGAGAACGTTGTTACTTGTGAAGAATTTGAGGAAAATTCCTTGGTCACTATTCTTTGAATGCGTTGAGATGTAAAAAGACAGATGTATTTCTTACATTTTAGCAAGAAAATAGGAACAAATGCGAGTTGATAGACAAGATTTTTGGAGTTGTCTAAGTACTCCATGTACCTCCATAATGTGAATTATAGTAAGAAGATGTCAAGAAGATTATTAGATCATGGTAGGCTGAAACTGAGTTTGCATCTTCGCATATCTCCTTCCTAGAAAAGATATGCTCTAGAGTGTAGATAATTGATGGATATATGAAAGGGGACGAGGAATTGATGGAAGCATATGGTAAATGTTATTCGACTATTTGAGGCCACCAAGAAGGGTTAAAAAAATAATTATAACTCAAAAGTTATGGTAATATATATAATTAATATTTGAGAACCATGATTTCAATTGGAAAAAAATGTAAACATCGCTAGATGTCAGAAATTATGAAGCGTGGGAAACAACATGAAGAAAAATTTAATGTATGAAGTATTTCAAGTAGAGAAAGTCATGTCACATTTTGAGTTTTTATGAGTTTAAACAGTAATAAGGAGCAAAAGATAAAAATATAAGCAGACTCTGGAGCTTAATTTTTATGGTTATAGCTTGTGAGCATGCATTTGAGGATAAAGTAAATTAATATATTTCTTGATTATATTTGAATTTGGAAAATTTGAGAGGATGGACTATTAGTTGGTGCCTGTTGTCTTTTGAATATTTGGAAAAGAATATTTTGGATAATTGTGTCTATAAAAATATTATCAGCATCAATAATAAAGACAAGCATCCTTACTAAGTGCTTGAATGATAGTTGAATTGAGGGCAGAGTAAAATTTGTTATTGGAAACGATTATATGTAAATGATGAGCATATAGATGAGTGCATAGAGGATTTTAGCAGGAGAATCTGAAACCAACTAGAGTTGATGATGAGAGTTAATGAACTTAGTTTGATGTGGTGGTAGGTGCGGATTGTCTAGCAATGGTTTGGTATAAGTGGAAAATCTTTAAGTGAAACCTATCATATGATTAATAGAATATGAGGACTGTTTGGGAAATGTGTTGATTGATCTAATAAGCGTAATAGGCTATGGAGTTGGACCAAGCATTCGGATGACATTCTTTAGGATAATTGGGAATTAGGAAATATAAAGACAAAACTTGTGTTGAGTATTGGACTTTTTAAGAGTTAGAAATGTGGACATAAGCATTTTATAAGGTTTGACCTTTACCCTTGAATTTTTTTAAAGTGAAGAGTCCTACAAAAGGCATTTTTGCAAGTAACGTATTGTGGGCAATTACCTTTATTTCATTGAGTTTTTCACATATTTTTACGAACTCAATGTATTAGAAATTTTATTAATGATTTGATCAAGTTAAAAAAACAATCCATGAAGTAGTGTTCTGAATCTTTCATGAGAAATGGATATTTTATGTGAGGTTACGAAAGAAAATAGTTATAAATTTGTGATTTACCAATTGAAAAAGATTTTGAAAATTATGTTTTCATACTCAACAGATTTTGGGCATTTTCAAAGATGTGTAGTTACTACTTTCCATGATAAATTTACGAAATTTTGCATAGAGTACCAAAAAAAAAAAATTTGAAAAGTGAAAGTGCATTAATAAGAAATTTTCAAAAGTTATATGATTTACAAATTCTTAACTTGTCTAAAAAGAATGCGAAAATTACTAAAGGTAATGTATTATCTGGATGATTAGTGTCGATTATTTGACTGGAAAAAAAGTATGGATGATGTTTTGATTGAGGATATAGAAATTTATTCACTACAAAAAAATATAAAATTTCTGACGGAATTTGTCACAAAAACAATTTTGGTGGCAAATTCTGTCAGAAAGACAGCAAAATTTTCTAAAAAATTATCCACAGAAAATATTTCGTGGCAAATTCCATATAAAATTATGTGACAAATAATTTTGCCACAGAATAATTCCTTGGCTAATTTTGCCACACAAAAATTCCATGGCTAATTTCTTCGGAAAAATTAAAAAATTATTATTTTTAATTAAATTTAATTTTAAAAAAATATCTTTATAAAAAATAAAATTATGATATTATTAGCCATATAAATATTTAAAAATTAGGGTTAATACCATATTTCATCCCTCAAATTTTTTCTTATTTTGGTTTTGACCCCTCAAATTTCCAACAATAGGTTTTCGTCCCTGTAGGGGCAAAAGGGTTATATAAAAATTTATTTATAAAAAATAAAATTTATTAGTTATTAATTAATGTTAATAAAAAAATTATTAGTTAGTAATTATTTATTAGTTATTATTTAATGTTAATAAAAAATAAAATATAATTTTAGAAATTAGACAAAAATATAGTCATATGAAATTTATTTAAGATGTGAAATTTTTTAATTTGAAATTAATTTATATTAAAAATTATAAGAATATATAGAATATTTTATATTATTATTACATTTATATTTAGTTTTTTATAATAATATATATTTATGTACAAGAAACAAATATATATTTATAAATAATTGATTATATATAATAAGATTATATATATATATATATAATTGTATAATAATAAAATACCAAAATAGTCCAGCCCATTCAATAAGGCATCGCGCGCATACAGACTAGATCGTGGATTTGAATCAAAAGGGGCCAAGAGGAGTTACATTTTTAGGAAAAAAGAGGTTGCAACACGTAGCGGAGCTGGGCATCGGAGATGAGGTGGAGGCCGCCAAAGCTGCCATGCGCTGCCACTGACGAATGAGGTAGCGGTCATCGGAGTTGCCACATGGCTTTTTAAAATTAAAAAAAATAAAAAAAACAATTTTACGACAGAATTCAAATTTCCGACGGAATGCAAATTTCCAACAGAATCTGAATTTCATCAGAAAATGGTTTGTCGCGTTATTATCAATGACGGAATTCATTCCGTCTGAAATTCATTTCCATCGTAAATCCGTGGAAAATTCATTCGGAAACTCTAAATTCCATGAAAAATTCTGTCAGAAATTCAGTATTTTTTTGTAGTGATTATATATGAGTTTGATTTTCAGTGGATATCTATTCAAAATCAGAAAGTTGCATTGGAAGGTTGTAGAATAAGATTTAACAAAATGGATCATAAGATGAGTTTCTTGAGGATTTTGGAAATAAAGAATAACAATGATTTATGATCTTAGTTTATGGCTAGTATGGTCTACGGGAAAACAAAATTGAAATTTATGAAATTTGATGTGATACTATAGATTAGTTCAAGAATTATAATAGTGTATGAATAAAGAAGTTTTTCTTTTTTTTCTTTTTGGTCAAAATAAAGAAGTTTTTCTAGGTTCCCTAATAATAAGGGAAAAGCGGATTACAAAAATTGCAAGTGCTGGAGAACTGGTTAATTATATGGCATAATAATAACATTGACTTTATTTCCTTTCCACCAGTGTAATTTGTATAGAGGATGAACTATGGTTGTATCTACTTAGGTTAGGATACTTACACTTAGATGTAATGACAATTGGAGGTGTGCATATGTATGTGAAAGTATATAGTGTGAGTGTGAACACCCTATTTTGTCCGGGCCCCACTAAAAAATACAAAAATAATTGATAATGATTGGTGTCCAAATTGGCAATCATCATTGAAAGAAAAAAATAAAAAAAAACGAAAATAAAAAAAATAAGGAAATCCTCCTATTGATGATGATCGGTGTCTAAATAGGCAATCGTCATTGAAAGGGAAAAATAAAAAATTAAAAAAAAATCTCCATTGATGATAAATCCCCTCATTGATATGATTGGCATTATCATTCATTAACGGAAAATAATAAATAAAAAAAATCTCATTTATGTTGACAGGTTTAAATTAGGAAGTTACTTGTGCGGAGAATAATGAAAAAAATTAAAAATGAAAAAATCTCCACTAATGGTAATTAGGTCAAGTTAGGAAGTTTTATCAATAGAAAATACAAAAAAAATAATAAAAAAACGAAAATTAGAAAAAAAATCTCCATTGATGGTGATTGGGTTAAATTAGGTAGTTCTTAACATAAAATACAAAAAAATAAAAAAAAACGAAAAATAAAAAATAATAATAAAAAAAAAGGGAGCATTTATGAAGAAAACCCTACCTTGAGACTATAAATAGGAGTGTAAGGGTTGAAGCAAAAAAAAAAATAACTCTGGTGGAAAAAGACTAGTGAGAAAAGGTAGAGAGAATATGTTATACTTTTTACTTCTCTTATTCTGATGGTCAAATAAAGGGATGTTTAGGGACACATAATTATCATATGGCTCCAACAATTCCTTTACCCATAAGAACAGCGTCTGTCATCTTCTTTAATGTTATGGTGATGTTGCTTTAATCTATATCCACATGATGTTCTTGGCGCGTATGACTATGTGTGTACCTTTTGTTTTATTACTTGTTTTGCTTGCCTATAACACCTCTTGCGCAGTATCTAAGATCAGGCTTATGTGATCATTCAACTTTAGTATGCAACGACCTCTACTTGTTGCATTCAGGATTAAGAGTGAGTTTAAAGGATAAAAGGTACGCATAAATCTCCTCACATTTGACTTCCCTTTTGTTTAACTTGTGTTACTTTTCTTCCTTTATTTTTTTTATCCCTTTCTTAGGTTCTCTTTCAAAAAAAAAAAAAGGAAAAAAATATTTTGACACATTTCGATAAATGAAAATAAAATGGAAAAACTCTTTTTTTACAAGAAAATAAAAAAAACGTTTTTTTAAAAAAATAATAATAAAAGATACAAACCAAATAAAAAAAATATTTTTCTCAAATAAATTAAATAGACATTTTTTCTAAAAAAACACAAACAAAGTGACACGCATTTCTACCCCCGAACTATGTGGGCTTTGATCCCTCTAAAGGGTACGTAGGCCCTAGGTTTTCATCCTAGGTCAAGTCCAATTTTGTAAATAAATATATATTTTTTTCTTATTTTCTTATTGTAAATAAATGTTTTTTTAAATAAGTATATTTTTCCTTATTGTAAATAAGTGTTCTTTTTTTTTTCCCTCTTCTTTTGCTTTCATTTCATTTAGTTTTGTAAATATTTTTTTATTTGGGTAATTATAATAAAGTTAAAGGCCATCTTTATTTTTAAATAATTAACTTAGGGTAACCATTATTATGAATGGGTGTTGTGGGGTGCCTAACACTTTCCCCACACACAATCGACTCCCGAACCCTAAATGGTTTTTGTATACCAGTTTCCATTTTTAAAAAGGTTTCTAAAGTTATCCTATCTTTAAAATTTTGGTGGCGGCTCTATGTTTTTTCAAAATTCCGGGCGCTACAGTAAAATTAGTATAAACTATAAACAAGTGAGAAAAAAAAGTACTAAATTGGCCAAGGTTCATCATAAAAGGTGTAGTTAGTAGTAATATGAGTTTGTAACCCTTAAAAACAAAATTGTAAGTAGGAAAAGGATATGGGGAAAAACAATATAATGAATGGATTGGAATCAGTGTGACTGACCAAAATAGCGCAACAAAAATGTGACCTGTAAAATGAGGGGAACATAAATTGCTTGATGCCATATATGTAGAAGTGTTTGAGCAAAAAAAATATATGTAGAAGTGAAATTCAAAGATGGTATATATAAGAGAGAACTAAGAGAAAAGAAAATAATGATGTTCCAAGTATGCTGAATTTTGAGAACAAAATTCCTACATGGGGGAGAGAATTGTAACATTCGAATTTGTGTTTATAGTAATTAAGTATCTTTACGATGATTTATTAAGTAATTTGAGGTCTAGAGAAGATGCAAAAACATAAAATTAAGATAATATTGAAAATTGAAGGTAATATACATTTATCAATATTGAGTTGAATTTTATGGTAATTGGAAATTAAATTACCATATAATTTTTTGAATATTAAACAATTTGATAAGGATTTGGTGAGATCAAACAAAAGTATTTTAAATATTTTCCCACGTAAAATATTATAATTATTTATATATTATAGAATTTTTTTTGTAACATATATAAATAAAGCTTAATTATTTTGACTTTTGGGAATTTTTGGTATATATTGGTTGAGTAAGAAAGAGCATTTTTAGATTTCCTAATGCCAAAATACGAGAGTAAGAATAATCAGATTTTTTCTAAGTATAAATTAGGAAAAAAAAGTAAGGTTCATGAACCCGGACCAGGTACTGAACTGGTCGGGGTATTAGGTTAGGTGAAACCGGTTGAACCGATCTGAAACCGGTAAAAACCGATAAAACTGGTAGTTCAACCGGTTAAACCAGTTTCATTATTTTTTCAAATTTTTATTTTGTGATTTTTTAGGATAAAATGGAAGGTTAAAAACCATAATGAAGAGAAAAGTAGGTAAAGAAAGAACAAATCTAAAAAAAAAATAAAGAAGATAATAAAATAATTATTTAAAAAGATATAATAATTATACGAAAGGAGATATCATTGCATAAGTATTGGCAATATAATTAATACTAATTTGAAATTAATTTATATTAAAAATTATAAGAATATATAGAATATTTTATATTATTATTACATTTATATTTAGTTTTTTATAATAATATATATTTATGTATAATAAACAAATATATATTTATAAATAATTGATTATATATAATAAGATTATATATATATATATAATTGTGTAATAATAAAATGCCAAAACAGTCTAGCCCATCCAGTAAGGCATCACGTGCTTACGGACGAGGTTGTGGATTTGAACCAAAAGGGGCCAAGAGGAGTTACATTTTTAGGAAAAAAGAGGTTGCAACACGTAGCGGAGATGGGCACCGGAGATGAGGTGGAGGCCGCCGGAGCTGCCACGCGCCGCCACTGACGAATGAGGTAGTGGTCACCGGAGTTGCCACGTGGCTTTTTAAAATTAGAAAAATAAAAAAACAATTTTACTACGGAATTCAAATTTTCGACGGAATGCAAATTTCCAACAGAATCTGAATTTCATCAAAAAATGGTTTGTCACGCTATTATCAATGACGGAATCCATTCCGTCTGAAATTCATTTCCATCATAAATCCGTGGAAAATTCATTTGGAAACTCTAAATTCAGTGAAAAATTCCGTCAGAAATTCAATATTTTTTTGTAGTGATTATATATGAGTTTGATTTTCAGTGGATATCTATTCAAAATCAGAAAGTTGCATTGGAAGGTTGTAGAATAAGATTTAACAAAATGGATCATAAGATGAGTTTCTTGAGGATTTTGGAAATAAAGAATAACAATGATTTATGATCTTAGTTTATGGCTAGGATGGTCTACGGGAAAACAAAATTGAACTTTATGAAATTTGATGTGATACTAATTAGTTCAAGAATTATAATACTGTATGAATAAAGAAGTTCTTCTTTTTTTTCTTTTTGGTCAAAATAAAGAAGTTTTTCTAGGTTCCCTAATAATAAGGGATAAGCGGATTACAAAAATTGCAAGTGCTGGAGAACTGGTTAATTATATGGCATAATAAAAACATTGACTTTATTTCCTTTCCACCAGTGTAATTTGTATAGAGGATGAACTATGGTTGTCTCTACTTAGGTTAGGATACTTACACTTAGATGTAATGACAATTGGAGGTGTGCATATATATGTGAAAGTATATAGTGTGAGATTAGTATAAACAAGTGAGAAAAAAAGTACTAAATTGGCCGAGGTTCATCATAAAAGGTGTAGTTAGTAGTAATATGAGTTTGTAACCCTTAAAAACAAAATTGTAAGTAGGAAAAGAATATGGGGAAAAGCAATACAATGAATGGATTGGAATCAATGTGACTGACCAAAATAGCGCAACAAAAATGCAAGGTATTAAAACTCGGACCGGTCATTGAACCGGTCGGGGTACTGGATTAAGGGTCAGTGGGTCAAACCGGGACCAAACCGGTGAAAAATTGAAAATTTTAGACTTATAGTATGAAATTCTAAAGGAAATTTTTTTTTTTTTTATTAAAAACACCAACCCGGACCGGACCGGTTTACCGGCCGGTTCGCCTGTTACCGGGCCGGACCAGCCGGTCCGGTCCGGGTTTCACAACATGGCAAAAATGTGACCTGTAAAATGAGGGGAACATAAATTGCTTGATGCCATATATGTAGAAGTGTTTGAGCAAAAAAAAAAAATATATGTAGAAGTGAAATTAAAAGATGGTATAAGAGAGAACTAAGAGAAAAGAAAATAATGATGTTCCAAGTATGCTGAATTTTGAGAACAAAATCCCTACATGGAGGAGAAAATTGTCACATTCGAATTTGTGTTTATAGTAATTAAGTAACATTACGATGATTTATTAAGTAATTTGAGGTCTAGAGAAGATGCAAAAACATAAAATTAAGATAATATTGAAATTTGAAGGTAATATATATTTATCAATATTGAGTTGAATTTTATGGTAATTGGAAATTAAATTACCATATAATTATTTGATAAGGATTTGGTGAGATCAAATAAAAGTATTTTAAATATTTTCCCACGTAAAATATTATAATTATTTATATATTATAGAATTTTTTTTTGTAACATATATAAATAAAGCTTAATTATTTTGGCTTTTGGGAATTTTTGGTATATATTGGTTGAGTAAGAAAGAGCATTTTTAGATTTCCCAATGCCAAAATACGAGAGTGAGAATAATCAGATTTTTTCTAAGTATAAATTAGGAAAAAAAAAAGCAAGGTTCATGAACCCGGATCAGGTACTGAACTGGTCGGGATATTAGGTTAAGGGTCAGTGGGTCAGATCGGGGCTAAACCTGAGCTAAACTGAGGCCAAACCGATGAGAAATTGAAGATTTTAGGCTTGCTAACATGAAATTCTGAAGACATTTTTTTTAAAAAAATTTAAATAAGAACCCGGACCGGATCGGTCTAACGGCCGGTTCGCCGGTTTCAGGGCAGGACCGGCCGGTCGGGTCCAGGTTCCTGAACCCTGAAAAAAAGAGAGAGAAAGGGACTAAAGAAGAAACGAAAAGGTAAATAAAATAAAATAAAACATGGAGCCCACACAAGTTTAAAATCTATTAACCCCTTTTCTTCTTCCGCCTCTCACTTCACTTCATCTTTTTCCTTTTCCAACAAAGTGGCTGCTCCCCTCCTCTATTAATCATAGAACAAAAAACTGGACCGGCCGGTTTGATCGGTTGAACCGGGAATCGGTCAGTTGTCCGGTCTAGTTTGATGGTTAAATCATGAAACCGGTCAGAACCAGTTTGAAACCGGTCAGAACCGGTAAAAACCGATAAAACCGGGGGTTCAACCGGTTTCATTTTTTTTTATTTTTCAAATTTTTATTTTGTGCTTTTTTAGGATAAAATGGAAGGTTGAAGACCATAATGAAGAGAAAAGTAGGTAAAGAAAGAACAAATCTAAAAAAAATAAAGAAGATAATAAAAAAATTATTTAAAAAGATATAATAATTATAGGAAAGGAGATATCATTACATAAGTATAGGCATTATAACTAATAATAATAGATTTTAAGCTTTTTTTTTCTAAAAATCTTCATTTTTATCTATAGAAGTTAATTTAAAAATATATTAATATATATTGCCACTAATAAATTATAATATCTTAATATGACCGGTTCAACTACCGGTTAAATCCCGGTTGACCCATTAACCCTTGAACCTGTGCTGTGACCGATTCATTGCCCGGTCCGGTTTTTCATTCCTTGCTATTAATGGCCATTTAAGGTCGTTTTGAGCTCTATTTCATCCTCAAAAATTCTTCCAACTCAACACTTGTTTCAAAAATATTTTTCTATACATCTAGAGCTTTCTAAGAATATAAATTTCATTGAGAGTAAGACAAGTTTAAAGGTTTGTGTTTAAAGCAAGTGCTGAGTTTCAACAAATGGGGACCATAGAAATGTAGAGGTGAGTAAATATTTACATAACCGGTTTAGAATGTTTATATTGTATTATTTGAGAGGTTTAGAGTTAATATTTGAATATTAGAGTAATGTTATGAGCAAATATGATAGTTTTACCAATTAAACTTAAGTTTAATGGTTGGTTTTTGTTTATTAGAGGTAGAATTGGAGTTTAATCGGTTTAGATTAATGTTGTTAGAGCTTATAAAATGAAAATGGGTACTTTGAGTAAAATCCTAAGTTGGAGAAATTGGATATTGATCTATTTAAGTAATTATGGGTTAATTATTAGTTCAAATGAGATATTAGGATTTGGAAAAAATATAATTTGATATTGGATTGGAGATTTAGTCATTAAAAGTAATATTTGGAAGTTAAAGGTAGAGTTAAAGACTTTAAATCTATATAATTAAATTGATTATTTGTTTAGCAAATTGATTGATAAGGAATTGTATAATAATAGCGTAGATTGAAGTTAAATTAGTTGGTGTTGGCAAATTAGAAGCATTCAAGTGTTGGAAAAAATAAGTTTGGAGTATAAGTTATTCTTTCATATACTTGTCAACTATATATATATATTAAACTGTTTTGGTATTTGTTATGTCCATGGAGAGTTTGATTTGGAATTGTATATTTGACTAAAAGCTTATATTGTTGTGATTGGAAACTATTCAAGCATGTGTGTATTACAACTCATGGTTATGTATTTTGGGAATTGTTCAAGCATGCTTGTGTATTATGACGAAAATATAATGTGTTATAAATTATTTGAAAATGATGTTATATGTTTTATATTATAAACACATTTTGTTATGGTTCCTTGAGTTGTAATTTTATTATTGTCTTATTGATTACGATGTATTATTTGATAAATCTTGTTTGGAATCATACTGATATACTTTGGAACTTGTATATACATGCCATAATTGTGATTATTTGTCTTTGATACACATGGATGGATGTGAAGTTGTGATGAGAGATATTGTGTAAGTACATACCACATGGTATCCCTCTACTTGGTGCACAGTGCGTGGTGATTCTCAATGCCCTGTCTTTAATGTTTGTCCTTTGGCCGAGAACTTGATTGAACCATATTTTTATATGAATTTTCCATGATTAATTTGGCATTTTAATGTATTTTCTAAGACATTATTGCATATTAAACATTAATTTTGGTTAGGGACAATTATTTTGAATTAATGGGAATTATGGGCAAAAAGGTCAAAATTGATTAATTATTATTTTTTTATATATTGTCCCTTGAACTTTTGATATTACCTTGTGCTTAATATTGCATTTCAGGTGTTTTGGAAGAAAATTGTGGCGCCTGGTGCAGCTGTGGCGCCTGGTGGGTTAGGCGCCACAGCTGCTTGCGTGGCGCCAAGTGTGGCACCTGTGTAGGCAGGCGTCACACTAAGCCTCCCCAATTGTGGCACCTAACCTATTAGGCGCCACAGCTGGTACCCAAAATAAAAAAATATATACAGGTAAAAAATAAAAAAAGGGAAGCTGTGACACTTGTTTTAAGAAGGACCACAAAATGTACGCCACCTTTTACCCTTTTTGTAGTAGTGTATGTTGGTTAATATCTTGTGTTGAATTTAGTATTGGTGCATTTGAATTTTATTGAACTTATTTTCCTATTGGATTAATGAAGTTATACATTCTATGTGATATCTAGATTGTGTGGTGGATTTAATTTAATTTGAATGTCGCGATAGTGCTTTCAATTAAGAGGAACCAAATGCATTAATCCATTTTCAATACACATCAAGTGGGTTTTTAACAATTTGCCTAAGAGGTGACTATGAATGCGATTGTAGGACTAGTCATTTATTAGATAGATTTGACCTAATACGATTGCTTAGGGTTTTGAATTTGACTTGATGCAAAAATAGCTCCCAAATTATTTTAAAGAAGCTAGGAAAGCCACCCAATTTGCCACCAAGATTCATTCTATTATATAATCCCTTTTTAATCCAAATCGTTTCTTTATCTTTTTCCCAAAATACCAAAAATATTAGAATTAGCTTTATTTTCATAAATTTTAATTTCTAGAAAACCAATTTCAAAACCCCTTTCTCTAACCATGTTTATAGCACTTAGTTTTACTTAGGTAAATCAAAATAAATGGCTCCTTGATAAGAGAACGATCCCGAGTTGTTTGCACTATATTGCATTTAATTCGTAGTAATTTGTAATTTGACCCCGAGGCGACTAGATGATTGGAATTTATAAAATTGTGTTTAATTGCCTTTGTTCAAGAGTACAAAGGTCTAAGTGTAGGGGATTGATTGGACCATATTTTTATATGAATTTTTCATGATTAATTTGGGATTTTAATGTATTTCCTCGGACATTATTGCATTATTAAGCATTAATTTTGGTTAGGGACAATTGTTTTGAATTAATGGTAATTAGGGGTAAAATGATCACAATTTATTAATTAATTTTATGCAATTGTTCCTTGAACTTTTGATACAACCTTGTGCTTAATTTTGCATTGTAGGTGTTAAAGAAAAAATTGAGAATTTTGGAGGTCCAATTAATTATTTTGAGGGAATTGGGCTAATGTTGAAATTGGCAGCTGAAAGCCTCAAATAGAGGGTGCCCAAAGCCGAAAATGCAAGCTGTTTGACCAGGGAATTTGGGCCCATGTCAGATTTTTGAATGGGCTGGAAAATAAGAAAAGAAGGATGAAGCCCAGACCCAATACGTTCACTCCAGGCCCAATATATATAAAAAAGAGAAACAGAAGCAAGGTGGGCCGCAAGGAGAGACAGGCCCGACAAGGAAAAGAGACAGAAACGCAACTGGGCAGGGGAGTATGGAGTGATCTGAGATTTGGAAACGGAAGACCCGGTGGATATGGCATTTGGATACTCGACTGAGAAGAAAAAGAGAGCTGAGTTTGGACGAGAGGGTGCGCCGCAAGAGATCGCATCATCACCTTCACCTCTCTTCCTCGCCAGTGACAACGTCCATCTTCACTGTCGCCGGTGAGCACCGCGTCTTCATCACCATAAACCATATCAGACTTCTACCGCCGGCGAGACAGAGTCGAGACTGAACCAAGGACTGGAGCAGAGACCTGACTTGGAGAGCAACCCTGGAGCTGAAGAAGCCACCACCGAATACCACTACCATAATCGCCTTCCCTTCATTCTCTCTAGCTCTCACACCACCACAAGAGCTGTGCAGCTTTCCACCAATCTGCAGTCCTCTGTTCTTCACCACTGGAAGGAGTTTAAGCCATCAACACCACCGCCATCATTCTCCCCAGTCTCCCCTTCTCCCTGTGCATTCCACCATCTTCATCAACCTCATCCTTTCTTTTCACTTTACAGCCTAAATTTCCATCCTAGAACAGCCACTGATCTTCCTTTGCTTCCCATTCCATTATAACCACCACAATTTGATTGTCCAGATCCTCTATTCTTCTGTTTTCAACTTAGCCGACAGTACACATCAATTTTTCATTGGAATTTAGTCTTCTACTGATCTATCATGGCTTTGTTGAGTTTTAGAGATTTTGTGGCTATTGTTCATGCGATGATTGGCTAAATTGCTGGGTCTTGGTGGCAAAAGAGGTGGCTAGAGTTTTAAGGTCTTACAAGGGGAGTTTATGATTTTCCATTAGCTCAATTTATACATATGCTGTGTGGATTAATTTTGCATTGATATATGTGTATTTTTGAGCCTTAGATGAGTGATAATTTATCTATGATGGATTATCTTGTGTTGAATTTGGTATTGGTGCATTTGAATTTTATTGGATTTATTTTCCTATTGGATTAATGAAGTTATACATTCTATGTGATATCTAGATTGTGTGATGGATTTAATTTAATTTGAATGTCGCGATTGTGCTTTCAATTGAGAGGAAACAAGTGGATTAATCCATTTTCAATACACATCAAGTGGGTTTTTAACAATTTGCCTAAGAGGTGACTAAGAATGCGATTGTAGGACTAGTCATTTATTATATAGATTGGACCTAATGGGATTGCTTAGGGTTTTTACTTTGACTTGATGTAAAAGTAACTCCTAAAATATTTTAAAGAAGCTAGGAAAGTCATCAAATTTGCCACCAAGGTTCATTTTATCATATTATCCCTTTTTAATCCAAATCATTTCTTTATTATTTTCCAAAATACCAAAAAAAATCAGGAATAGCTTTATTTTCATAAATCTTAATTTCTAGAAAACCAATTTCAAAATCCCCTTTTTCTAACCATGTTTATAGCACTTAGTTTTACTTAGGAAAATCAAAATAAATAGCTCCTTGATAAGAGAACGATCCTGAGTTGTTTGCGTTATATTGCATTTAATTCGTGGTAATTTGTGATTTGACCCCGAGGCGACTAAGGTTATGTCGAATCATAGTTATAGCAGGTTCGGTGGACAGTGACACCTCTTTGGTTTCATAAAAAAAGGAGGGGAGCTATAGTCCAATCATGATGAGCTAGGGACCTTGGCTGGGTGACGCCTCATGATTTTGAACCTTATGTAATCCAGTTAAATGAATAAATCACATGATATTTTTGGCTCCAATCAACGGTTATAAGGTTGGTTAGGGGTAATAAGGATGGTCTGTGTATCAATCATTTGATTGGCTTGTTATATATGTAATTTATGATTTGAATATGATAAAAATTTTGTATAATTATTTTTGTAACAAGGTTTAGACATGTTTTTTTTTGAAAATTTTTCTTAATGAAATTTAGAATATGAATTATGATTTTCAATCATGTTGGAACCTATTTGGAAGGGGGTTTTGATAACTGAATCAAGAACTGACTTGTGAAAGATTTTATGTAGAATAATATAAATTAATTATTGTGAGTTGAACTTGATTTTGAAACCATATGTTCTTTATCTCGTTTTACATGTATATTTCTGAATAACCAATGGTTACAGTTATCTTTGGATCTCATGGTTGCTATATTTACTGTTTTTTTCATGTGAGATCTGAGTAGAGTTACAGGGAAGTTGTAAGAAGTGAGCATAGTTGTAGGCTCTTGTTAAGGCTCATCTTACTTGCACATGTCATTAATTGTTATTCTTGTTTACATATGCAGTGCCATGACCTAAAAACTATTTAATTATGATTTGAGATTTCTATATTATTTGAATATTGTGAACTATGGTTTTGGAAACTATTGGTTTTGGTGTTTGATTGAGATATTCAATAAATATGTATTGTTGTTATTGGGTGGATCCCCTGTTGCTATGATTTTGTGATAGTGGATTTGGGAAAAAGGATTTAACAAGTTGTTGTTTGAGCTTGTGGAATGACTATTGTTATGTTGGGCTTCAAATGCTTGAGGCCCAGCTGTCTGTCAAGGATTCCTTGTACTTACTTCTGCTGTATTTGAAAATGGTTTATTAAATTGTTAGAATTAGGTTGTTTTTTTCAAATTGTTATTAAAACTATTCTATCATGGAATATTCTTTTCTACCATGATATTATGTTGAAGGCTTTAAAGAAAGTTATTGTTTCCTAAATAATCATAGTAGGCATTTTATATGCAGTTTTGTTCTTTTCTACATTAATAAGGTCTATTAATTTTGATTAAAAAAATTTTAAATTGGCTTTTACACTTTCTACCATGGTAATATATATTGTTGAGTTTTGATTCTTTATTACCACGATAGTGTATTTAAACAATAGTTTAAATGTGGTTTAGAAATCGGGGTATTACAACATTGATATAAATTCTGAGGAGAAACAGTGATATATGATTAGTGCTTATTTGGAACAGTGATTGGAGTTTTCAAAAGTAGTTTTTCAATCGTGATTTATGCTATATAAGGTAAGTATGTGAGAGGAGTGTTGTCTTGACTTATGTGTATAAGCACTTATAAGCCTTTCATAAGTGATGCCAAACATACACTCTAAGTGTAGGTACTTGTCAATTGCCACTTGATGACTTGTCAAAATAGGCACATTCACTTGTCAATCATAAACTCTGAATGCAGTAGACTCCAATTATGTATTTTGACAAGTTTATGTGCCTATAATAACAAGTTATACATTGACATGTATGAACCTATTTTGACAAGTTTATGTGCCTATTTTGATAAGTTATATATTGTTAAGTGTATGTGCCTATTTTAACAAATGATACATTGACAAGTGTATGAGCCTATTTTAACAAATTATACATTGACAAGTGTATGTGTCTATTTTGATAACATTTTGTGCCTATTTTCAGAAGTTATATATTGGAAAGTATACGTGTCTATTTTAACAAGTTTATGTGCCTATAATATCAAGTTATATATTGGCAAGTGTATGTACCTATTTTGACAAGTTATATATTGGCTAGAATATGTGCCTATTTTGAAAAGTGTATGTGCCTATAATGGCAATTTATACACTGGCAAGTATATGTGCCTATAATGGCAATTTATATATTGACAAGTATATGTGCCATTTTGACAAGTCATAGAGTACCTATTGACAAGCCCATCTATATTAACCAAAATAACTCCCATTGACAAGTGGATGTGCCTATTTTAACAAATTATAGAGTGATGATTGACAAATACCTGCACTTAATCATATATCACTATTTCTCTTTTCCTTTTTTAATCAATAGGGGTAAGTAGGTAATTTTACATTTGGAATTTATATCACTGCAATCTTTAAGGAGCTTTTGATAGAAGAATCCACCATGGGACTTTTTTACTATTTTTTTATGTTTCTTAGGACATGAGTGTAATGTTCTCTATAATTTAAGCTTGTGTCACATGTGAGAATAATATAATAAATATCACTCAGGTCTCAAGGACCAGAAAAATATCAAAAAAGTCTCAGTTTAGATTCCTCTATCAAAAAAGTCTCTTGGTGATATATATAGGTTTGTCAATGTCCACTTTTTGATTTGTCAATATAGTCAGATACACTTGTCAACGGAAGCTATTTTAGTTAACATAGATGAGCTTATCAATGATCACTCTATGACTTGTCAAAATAGTGGCATACAATTGTCAATGAGAGTTGATTTAATTAACATAGATGTGCTTGTCAATGGACATTCTATAACTTGTCATTATAGTCACATACAATTGTCAATGTGAGCTACTTCAGTTAAAATATATGAGCTTGTCAATGACCCTCTATGAATTATCAATATAGTGACATATACTTGTCAATAAGGTAAATTCACATTTGAAATCTATATCACTGAGGTCTCTTGAAACTTTTTTGATAGAGTAATATATACTAGGACTTTTTTGATATTTTTTTTCTTGTCCTTGGAAACAGTGTGAGATTCTCCCTATAATTTACCTTTTTGGCGATGTGAATATATTTTTTAAACCTATAATTTGATATAATTAGAAAAGAACAAGAGATTATTGACCTCAAACAGTTAAATAGTACTAAATAAGGAGCAGGGTGTAGACTTTCTTTTTTTAACCAAAAAAACAGTTATATTATAAAATAATATGTAAAATGATGAAAATACAAATTTAACATGAGATAAGAGTGTAGACCTCCGAAAACAAACTTTTAAAAACCAAAAATGCCTTGGAAGTTTTCATCAATGGATACTGGGTACCCAGTAGTTTTCAAGGGGCCAATTTTATCATAGAAGTTTAAAAAATGGTGCAATATTACCCCGCCATTTAAAGTGTTAATTTTGAACGATAAAGTTAACTAATTTATCTACATGTCACACCAACTCGTCACTCTATCTCCGCCTCACCCTTCCTTTCATCTCTCTCCCTATGAGGATACCCCCTCTCTCTCTCCTTATGAAGATATTTAGAGTCAGGCATGAAGAGGGAAAAATATTTAACCAGAATTTCTCTATTATCAGACTAAATGAACAAATTTTTGGTTATAAAAAACAAAGACTAAATGAACAAGTCAAGCCTTAGCTATATAGCAATGACGAGAGGGAAAATCCACCTGTCCTTGAATGCGTGATGTTGCCTGAGGTGCATGTAACAACTCTTCAGTTTCTTCATTTTCGAACGTAATGAAGAAGAAGGTATATATTAGAGGGGAATAGAGATTCAAGCCAAGCTGAAATTGGGGAAGACAAAGAGGAAAACAAGTAACAAAAACAAAAGCAACGACATCTCTCTACCTTCTCTTCATCTCTTGCTCGAGCGACCTTCGTTTCTCTCACTCTATCATCTAACCCTCATCATTCTCAAATGGGACAGCGTTGTTGAGACAGTATAAAACCAAATGTAAATCACGGAAATCAAATATAAATTTAATTTAATCCAATCTAAAGCAAGAAAAAAATTCGGCGATGAGTGTGAAGAACCGAAGAAAACCCCTCCCTCCGTTTTTAAGTTTCCCGCAACCACCGACCCAGAGGTATTACCAGATTTAGAAGAAGTGAAAATTCTTTTTATTTTAAACCTTGAAATAGAAAACTCTTGTTAAAAAAGAAGAAGAAAAAGATAATACTATCAATACAAATTTATTATTATTTGTTATGACCCTACTCTTAAAACATCTTTTGTGCTGTACCTTTAAAAAAATAGTTGAATTTGTAGGGGTTGAATCTGAGTGAGTGAAGTGTGTATCTATAATATTATCTTAGAGGGTATTTTAAGTATTTTGACTTTCTTTCAAGCAACTTTAGAATAGTTTGAGTAATATATTAATAGATATTTATGTCATAACTTTGTAGACGGAGTCTAGAGTAACTTTGTGTGTTCACCCTCTATATATATATTTCATGGATATATACATCAGTCAAAAAATAATAACTCGATGCTTTTACCTGGGGTAAACTATATTGAGTGAAAAAGCCAATAATTATTTACAGCCAGGAATTCAGAGGCACAGAAGCAATATAATTAAGAATAACAGAAATGAAAAGTTCAGATTGGTCACAGTAGAGGGATGGGGAGCAGAGAATTACACCAGAGAGGGGAAAAATCATAACCTTCCTCTTTAATTACTCATTACTCATAATTGAAGTTATTGCACTCTGAAAAGTGGCCTCCTCCGTCCATATGAATCAAAAGAGGGAATTAATGAGTGTGTGTGGAATCTGATAATGCATTGAAATAACCACCGTTTCTGCAGTTTCCATTCTAAGCAAACGTCACTTTCAAAATCAATGCAACTCAGATAATATACAATTATTATATAACTGATCAAATTCATTCAAATCCCCATCCCCTACAATTATATATTATAGCTAATGAATCCATGCAGAATTATTGGGTTTCATACGTTTCAGAAGGTGATCTGTAGTTAGTTACTGTTATTTATCCTACAAAGAAAATGGACTTGCTTATACTTTTTTTTTTGGTAAAAGGACTTGCTTTTTCTTTGTTTCAATGTGATATATACTGAGATTTCATTCATTGAATCATAAAAATTGACCTACTACTATAATCAAGCTGTTGATGATGTTTCTTTGTTTTTTTTTAATTCATGTTTACATGTGTTATATATATATATTGTTATTTAATGAAAACTATTATACATCTTATAAAACGCTTTCTGGACAATGTTGTTATAAACACCAAACATAAAAGAGCTTCTCAGATCAACAGCCATATATATCAGCACAGTTCAAAATGGTTTTATTGCTTGCATATAAGTTAAAACGGGCAAGCTTCGGAAAGGATACTCATTTTTTTTTTTAAAATTGAAAACGGAAAATATGTATGTAAAGCCAGATTATTCTTCATTCATCATCCCAACCACATCCTAAATCCAACCACACCACGCTGTAACTGAGGGGTTTCAGCTGAACCAACTAGTTTTTTAATGGTATTATAACACAGATCGAAGGTTTTCAATGGGAAGTTTATTCACATATGTTATATTTGGACCATATTGAATAATGAGGTTGCGTATTTGGTTTCTCCTACTCCCAAGTATGGTTCCTGCAACTATGCAAAGTCACTGTGTACGTACATCTATCACGCAGAGAGAGAGAGAGGGACTGGATTGGATAAAAAAGTGTGCTTTATGATCACATCAATGAGCTATATACAAGCACAAGAAGGGTAAATGATGTAGATTCATGCATAATATATAATCTCTGTAGCTGCTAACGTACGCTTCTTGACATTTATGACTAACTTTTCCATCAAGCAAGCCCTTCCCCCTCTCTCATAATCTCAGATTCAAAATTCAAATTCAAAATCTGTCTATAAATTGCTACCCCTGAGAGTGTTTGGAAGCACCGGTGAGGATGATGCATTGAACTAGTCACAAGGTTCTTCAACCATTACCTTCTTCAGTTCTTCTTCTTCTTGTTATTATTAGAATCTGAATCTGAATATGTTTTCAATATTTTAGTTTAGATATGCATATTAAGATACTTATTATTATTATTATTTGTATTTTAGTGTGTTCTTGTGGTTCATACGGGCTGCTACCAAATATGTCTTTCCTTATTTTATGACAGTGAAAAGTGTTATGAAGTTGATATTTTCGGCACCACTGAGAATAACCTTGTGTTGTTGTGTATTGTTGGACTGAACCATTTTTTTTTGTAAAAAAAAAAACTCAGGCTTTTTAAATCAAACATGTGTGCTTATTATTAGCTATCCTATAACCCCATTTACCTTGCATTATACCGTAGCTACTGATTTTTACCATTCTAAGTATGCTCATTTTGGTTCTTTATTAATCTCTCATTTGGGTTCTACCATATCCTTGCACACTTAGAATATGACATTTTCCTTTACATGTTACTGTAAAACCCTTTCCAGACTATGTTCTTATTAACACCAAACATTAAAGATCTTCTCAATTGCCATATCATATCAGCACCGTTTAAGATGCTTTTATTGTTTAATTTGCATTTGCATATATAAAACAGGCAAAGCTTTCATATGGATAATCGTTTTATTTTTTTTAATATATATATTTTTTACTTTATCCTAGTTATCCGTGTTCTCGTGGCTCAGTAGCTCTGTTTATGATGCTTGGTTTAGATCTGCTTCCAACCTCATAAGCTTCCTTTTATTTAACTCACACACACACACACATATATATATATATATTGTCCTTCATAGTTTCACTTTTATTCCCAGCTCCTTCCTATATATATCATCCCTTCATTTGGTTAAAGAGGGCAGGTAGTGGAAGTAATATGCAAGTCAGCATGCATTTGACAGACTGGGACTTGCAATTTTTTTCTCAAAATGTCTGTAATAATGAAGGGAGTGTTCGTTTTGGACTATTACAAGGGTAACATGTAGCAATTAAAAGTACTCTCATTGTATAAATGGATCCTTACTCCCAAGAAGTCCACAATATGATTATATGTCACAATTATTTGAATTTAGCAAGCTTTTATTGTGAAAAGGTTGATAGCTTTTATGAGTTTTTTTTTTTCATTGTCACCGAACCATGTCATACAACTCTCAAAGAATTCCTTATACATAGAAGGGGATACCCTTATGATGCTCAAGCCATCCAATAAAAATGTTGGTGGAAATAATGAGGTATGCACTTTTTTTCCCTTTTGTTATTTGAAAATCTTTAAAAAAACATTTTAATTAAATTATTAATTATTGATTTTCATTTTTTTCCTATTTTGGTTTCTAGTGATATCGTGATCGGTTTATTTGACATACACGAGCATCAAATAATCCATGGCAATCTTTTGCCCTGGAATATCATAGTTGTTCAAAGCTGGGTAGTTCATAGTACAAACAAGTTTATAGCTAAAATCTCCAATTTTGAAAAGAGCAGATACCTTAATGATCTAAGTCTGGTTCTTGAACCAGTGATGAATATTAGTAAGTATTATTTTAAGTATTAATAATAATTTTCTTGTCTTTTCACATTTAATTATACCGCCTAATTATCTAAAATTTTTAATTATTATTATTAGGTGGATTAGTAGGAAGAGGTTGGTTTTGGCAAAGCCCATAACATGAAAACACAATGCTTCTTCAAAATCGAAATTTGGATATATTTAGACTAGCTTGCCTTTTAGATTATATTGTCCTCGGAAGTCATCCATTTGGGGAGAAAAATGATCGTTTAAATAATATTATGAATAATTTGATTCTTCACAATGAGCTACTATTCCAAATTCCCCATGTGCTTTGTGATTTAAATTTTCGTCGAACATACACAGTTTTCTATTTCTATAATTTTATTTTTATTTATTAAATGAAAATTTGTATATAAGCTTTTATTGACTAAGGAATACTATTTTTTTTAATTTTCAGATAAGATATAAAGGGAGCAAAAGTCCACCCTTAGCTTCTTTTAGAACACTAAGGACAAAGTTGGGTTCTTCCAGAAAGCTAGTGACCTTGTACAAGATCAAGAAGCTATTAAAACAAGTTTGAACCAGATGGGGCAAGACATACTTAGGACCGCAAGTTGGCATAATGTAGTAGAATCACATACACCGTTCAGTCCTAAGTATGCCTTGCTCCATCTGATTCAAACTTGTTTTAATAACTTCTGACCTTGTATAAGGTCACTAGCTTTTTGGAAGAACCCAACTTTATCCTTAGTGTTCCAAAAGAAGGATGGACTTTTGCTCCCTTTGTATCCAGCCTGAAAATTAAAAAAATATATTATTCTTTAGTCAATAAAATCTTATATATGAATTTTTATTTAATAAATAAAAATAAAAGTATAGAAAAAGAAAATTGCGCATGTTCTATTTATCAAATGAAAAATTAAATCACTAAGGGGTTTGTGGAATAGTAGCTCATTGTGAAGAATTATATTATTATTCATAATGTTATTCAAAAAATCATTTTCCTCCTTGAATGGGTGACTTCAGAGGAAAATATAACATAAAAGACAACTTAGTCCAAATATATCCATAGTTCAATTGTGAGGAAGTACTGGGTTTTGATTTCTGGACTTTGTCAAGACTGGCCTCTTCCTACTAATCTACCAAATAATAATAATTAAGAAATTTATATAATCAGGTGGTTTAATTAAATATTAAAATACAAGAAAATTAATATTAAAATTTAAAATAATACTTACTAATATTCATCCCTAATCAAGAATAGGACCTGGATCATTAAGGTACCGGCTCTTTTCAAAGTTGGAGATTTTAGCTACAAACTTTTATGTACCATGAACTATCCAACTCTGAACAACTATGATATTCCATGAGAAAAGTCTGTCATTGATTATTTAACATTGGTGTATGTCAAATAAGCTGCTCATGATATCATTAGAAACTAAAATAGGGGAAAAAAAGATAATCAATAATTTAATTAAAATATTTTTTTAAAGATTTTCAAATAACAAAAAAAAAAAACGTGCATACCTCATTATTCTCACCAACATTTCTAATTTCTATTGGATGGCCTCGAGCATTATAAAAGTCTGCCCCTCTTCATACAAGGATTTCTTTGAGAGTTCTATGGCAGGGTTTGGTGATAATGTGGTGAAACCCATAGAAGTTTTAAACATTTTTATAGTAAAAAGCTTGCTATATTCAAATAATTGCGGCACACAATCATATTGTGGACCTCTTGGGAGTAATGATCCACTTGTGCAATGAGAATACTCTTAACTATTATATGTTGCATTGTAAAAATCCGAAACGAACATTCCCTTCATTATTTCCAAAATTTTGAAAAAATATTTGCGAGTCCAAGTTAGTAAAATACATCTAGACTTGCATGTTACCTCCACCACCTGCCACTTCAACCAATGGAACTGTGATATATTGATTAACACTTGGTAGGGACCTGGCCATGGCAACGGCAACGAAGGTGTGGTTGCCAAAGCTCTTCATTAGAAAGGGAGGAGAGAAAGAAAAAAAAGAGAATAGGGTTTGAACTCTTCAAAAATAAAAAATATGGAGCAAAGCAGGTGCTCGTTCATCTCTTCAAAGGAAGAGATTCATTTGCTGATGCCATCCTCTTAACTCACCTGAAGTGCTTCACATCAAATCCATGATATGTAATGTCACTATCATGACCATATTGATGAATCTTGAAGATGTAAAATTGAAGTTAAAGAAAAATTATGTGCTTTTTCTATCAGGAGAAAAAAAAAAAACAAACTCACCGGTGCGCCAAAAAAAATGAAAGAAGGATAGCTTTAATAACTAAAACTGCTTTCCAGAAGGAAACTCAAATATGCATCAGGTAGGAGAGCCATATATTCACTTTATCAGACCCCATTAAAACACAACATACCTCCTCTGAATCAAAAGCAAAAATAATTAAAGACAATGGCATCTGCAAATATACGAGGGGCCCACGAAATTCTGCTCACTTGCAACTAAAGAATTGAAACTCATGAAGGAAGGAGAAAGAAAGAACATGGAGATCAGTGGAGTCAGAGGAGGCTGGTGGGGCGCATTCAACGCTCCACCGCCATGTCACCACCCACTCAAAATAAAGTGACGAATGTTTGGTTTGAGAAAACGGGGTGGATACTATTGCTCCTTTTTGTATGATAACAGCGTATAGTTTGGTTCATTATTATTATTATTATATATATAAAAATTCATTCATGGAAGATGATTAGCATAAAAGTACATTTCTTTATGAAAAAATTGATTATTTTGTAATCTCCAAGGAGTCTATACTATACTATGAAGCTAGAGGTAGGATGCCGTATTAAAATAAAACAATGTTCTGTTCAACTCTTTTTTTAGGACATAAAACAAAGGTAAATAAAAGTAGGTGTAATTGAAATATCTTAATTAAAAAAATAATTCTTTTTCGTCGAATGATGTAATTGTGGAGAAAATATGTTAGCGATTCCAATGATATTCACCCATGTTTCCAAGGCCAAAATGTGATTGTGGAGATAACTGGTGGTTGAGCAGAAGACGCCGGAAACAACGGTGGTGCAGAATTCATCTTGACAAATATTCATTGTAAGTGTAGAGAATTGGGTGGCATTGACGGTGGACATAACCCAGGGCTGTACAGTGTACACCGAGAAGATATACTTCATCGCTTTTTAACATTGTTACGACTATCTACGGCTTTTTTACGTGTCTGGCTGACATAACTTCAAGGATCCAATAAAAAGGAAAACAACCTTAGGGATGTGATTAAAAACTAGATAAAACTATAAGTACTCTAAATTAAATTTCCCAAAACTTTATTATTAAAATTGTACTTGATCCAAAAATAAAGGTAATTATTACCTCCAGTTTAAAATATAAAAGTCAAATAATTAAATTGTAATTTAAAAAAATAGTTAAAATTAGTTAAAGATAATAAATATGCAAAAAGTATAACTTGCTTTTCAAAAAAATCCGTATTTATAGAGAGAGTGCTTGGGAGAGGGTGAGTGGAAGAGGAGAAGATAGAATGAGTGGAAAGAAAGAGGGTGTGTTTGGGTTAGCAATAGTAGAAGTTTTTTGTTTTTTTTTTAATTTGAATTTTACAAACATAAGATTGGGTAAAAGTTAGACTGCGAAATGTGATTTATATTTGAATTAACTTTTAAAAAGTCAGTTTGATGAACTGAAACTTGTTTGGATGATTAATGCAAAAGTAGGTTTAGATGCAAAATAACTTAAAAGTACGGGAATTTAATAAAAATAAAAATATTTAATGTGTTATTGAAAAAAATTTGAAAATACTAAATTACTTAAATTTTATGAAAAATTGGAGAAAAGTCCCTCTTTAAAAATTTAATTGATAATAATGACCTCAATCAGGATACTGTCATTCTTTGTACATATAAATTTATCAAGTTATTCACGCCAATTAAATTTCTAATGTAAGAGTTTTTCCTAATTTCTCTTAAATTTTATTATTTATTTTTTCTTTTGATAGTTTTATAAATAAGGATAAAATTGAAAAACAATCATTTTTAACCTTTAAATGGAATTATATTTAAGACCAAAATTTCCATCTAAAAGTAGACTTATAATAAAGATCAAAACTTTCATCAACAATCATTTCAAATTGAGCAACCTTATCTTTAGTGGTTTACTTGACCCTATTAGGAGGATGGAGAATAAAAGATAAATAGGTAGAAAAGATTTACAGTGACATTGAAAAATCGCCCTAGTCTCAATATGATGAGACCAATTCTTAAATGTAATTTTTAAGCCTCCTCGTCCACAAAATCCATCAAATGTTTCACTTCCAACATATGCTAGTTCCGAAAGCAATTAGACAGAAATACCACTATAAATACTTAGCACCACCGTTCGCGATTCAAAGCCACTCTCCTCACTTTTTTTTTTTTTGATATCAAAAGGGGCTAAACGCCCAATTCTCTTATTTATTCATGGCACAAAACCGTAGGACTGAGACACCTACCATATCAGCAAACAATAAAACTAGACTCCCAGTAGGAGGCTTATGAAACACAGTCATATTTTCCCTCCAATTAAACCCCAAATTAGCCAACCAATCTGCAACCACATTCCCTTCTCTATAAGAGTGAGAGAATCCAAAATCAAAGTTACTATTTGCTGATCGTAACCAAGAACACAGAATTCAGTTACTTGTCCTCCCATCATTCCATGCTTCTTTCAATAAAGCAATGGCAGTACTTGAATCCCCTTCAACAATGAGCTTTGAAATACCCAGCTCCTTTGCTAACGGCAAACCAGTAACAGCTCCGCACAGTTCCACTGTAATTGCTGAACAGCATCCCACTCTCTTAGAGTACCCGCCAAACCACTTCCCGTCAGCATCCCTCAACACCCCTCCACAACTAGCCCTTCTTGGACATCCTTTAGCCACCCCATCAAAGTTAAACTTCACCCATCCAAAAGGAGGAAATTCCCATTTAATATTATGCAATGATTTTCATAGTCCATTACCATCAAATTCTTTTGTCAAGGCCAGACACTCCCATACATATTTCCATACCACCAACTCAGGCCTTGTAGGTAATACAAAACCATCCACAAAAAGAGAGCAATTCCTCCAATATCATAACCACCAACAACCTACACTGAACACTACCCTCCAATTCCCTCTATCTATTAAATTCTATACAAACCAATCCTTTCTCTGTAAACTGAAAAAATCATCTCCAGGATCAGATTTACCCAGTGACGTCCACAGCCCCCTAGCCACTGAACAATCCCTTAATACATGTATGAGATCTTCCTCCCCGTCCCCACATCTTGCACATATAGGACTACCATCCATAATCCTTGTTCTACACACTGAAGTCAATAATCTATCTTGTGCCGCTAACCAGATAAAGGTCTGAATTCTCCTAGTAACTGGAATATTCCAAATCAACTTCCATATTCTATCATTCCCTCCCTCCACCATAGGAATAAAAAATTTATACATACCGACTACCGAGTACTCACCATTGCTAGCTCCCAGCCATGTGATACGGTCTTCACCCTCCTCATCACAAGGAGGAGGCATCGCTTTAATTTTCTGAACCACTTCTGTAGGTACATTTTCTTCCAACCATTGCCAACCCCAACTTCCATCCTTTCTTTTAGCATCCCTCACTACTATATCGTGAGAAGCTGGCACAACCCTTTCATCACCACTATGATTCAATCTCAAACCCTTCTCTAACCAGCAATCATTCCAAAACCTTATTCACTCCCCATTCTATACTTCCCATTTCAAGTTTCTCACTATCTTAGGCCATAATGCCCCCAGATGTTTCCACAGCACTGTGTCAGAATTTTTCACAAAACATTCCTTCTTAAGGTTGACTTTTCTTTTATACTTGGCAGCCAGCACTTTCGAACATAAATTTCCAGGCTTTCCAATCACATTCCACCCCCATGTCCCAATAAGGCTTCATTCATTTTTCTCATTCTCCTAATCCCCAAACCTCCTTGGTCTTTCATATACAAACTTGTTCCCACTTAACCGCATGCAATTTCCTTTACTCCTCTATAGAACCCCATAGAAATATTTTCTGCAACTTTTCAATCTCATTACATACTCCCCTAGGAAGATATTCATGTTGCATTTGGAAGTTTACCAGTTGTGAAGTAACTAATTGAACCAATGTAGTCCTCCCCACCAGCGACAAAGATTGAGCCTTCCAACAACTCAGTTTATTCTGAACCTTATCAATCAAATATTGGAATTTAAACCTCGAATGTTTCCCATTTGAAATCTGAGCTCCCAAATACCTACCAAGCTCATCTTTCCTTTGAAAACCACTTAGATTACAAAGGATGTTATGCCTTTCTCGCCCCACATTCTTAGAGAAAAAAATTGTTATCTTCTGTGCATTTATCTTCTGTCCAGACATGGCCCTAAATAGTTCCAGACAATCTAGAACATTACTCATTTGTTCCTCACAAGCTTCACAGAACAGCAAAAGATCGTCCGCAAAATGTAAATGCGAAATAGATATTTCGTTTCTCCCAACCTTAAATGGTTTTCACCTTTGAGAACTTACTAAATCAGCTATGATATGAGATAGCTTCTCCATTGCTAACACAAAAAGATAAGGCAATAGAGGGTCCCCTTGCCTTATACCCCTAGAGGGAAAGAACACTTCTTTTTTACTACCATTCCACATCAATTTCATAGAAATAGAGGATATAAACTGCTTTACAATATTTATAAAGCTTAAAGGCAGTCCTACCTCCTCCAATAGCCTCTCCAAAAAATCCCAACACAATCGATCATATGCTTTTTCCAAATCTATTTTAATTACCATAAACCCCTTCCTTCCACTCATCCTACTCATAGTATGAGCAACCTCTTTCGCAATAATAATGTTATCCTAGATATTATGCCAGGAACAAAACTGGATTGAAATGGTGACACCACCTTATCCATTAAAGGTTTAAGTCTTTGAACCAATGTTTTGGTTAATCCTTTGTAAAGCACATTACACAAAGCAATCGAACGAAACTATGTAACATTCTCAAGGTGTTCTAATTTAGGAATGGGAACCAATAATGTCGTATTTAGTTCTATTATCCTTTCTGGATCAGTCCATAACTTCCTTATTAAATCCACCACCTCCTTACCAACAACCTCCCAATTCTTTTGATTAAAGATAGCTGAGAACCCATCATCCCCAGGGGCCTTGAACCCTCCAATACTAAGAAAGCCTGTCTGATCTCTTCCTCTTCTAGCTTCCTCTCCACATTTCACAATTCCTCACTAGAAACAAAACCCTATCACTGATTCATGAAATGCCAAACTCTATTTTTAATTTCCTCATTGAAGAGCTTCTTAAAGAAGTCATTAAACAATCCATAGATTGCAGCCTCCTCCTCAATTCAAACTCCCTCCCCATTCTTCAAACAACGGATTTGATTCCTTCTTCTTTTAGCGATAGTCTTTCCATGATAATATTTAGTGTTTTTATCTCCTTGGCTTAACCACAACCCCCTTGACTTCTGAAACCATAACAGCTCCTCTTGTTTTAAAGCCACAAGCAATTCTCCCTCCAGTCCTCTTTCCAAATTACATAAGAACAAATTCTCCTTCCCATCCACTGCCTTTTGGATCCCTTCTAGCCTTCAATTTAACCTTCTAATACAACCTTGAATATGCCCAAAGACTTCCTTATTCCACCATATTATGTCCTTCTGTAAAGAGATAAGACCTTGATGAACCTCCTCCCCTCTTTTCCAGTGTTCCTCTAGGAATTCTCTAAAACCTAAATGATTTAACCATGCTGGCTCAAAACGAAATGGCCATTTACCTCTATTATTAATACGCAGCCTACATGTAATTATTATTAATGTATGATGATCAGAAGCTACTCGTATACCAACTAGTACTTCTGCCTCTTCAAAAGTTCCTGCCATTTCAGATTACAAAGCTCTATATCTAATCTTTTACACAACCTTTCTTGCCCTTGCCATTTTGGCCTTGTCCATATAAAAAATGGTCCAGTATAACCAAGATCGATTAACCTACAACTTTCAATCCAATCTCCAAACCAACGACATCTTCCTTCATTCACACAACCTCCCCTTTTTTGCTCTAGAGGGCTACGAATTTCATTCATGTCCCCCGCAACTAGCTATGGTTCCATCATACTATTTGCAATCTGACCCAACCTACTCCACAACTCCCTCCTCTGATTCTCATGAGGACTAGCATAAATAGCCGTAAAAAACCATGGCATTAAACCATCAAAACTTAGTTTACAATGTAAAAATTGCATGTTTCTCACACACTTCCACTTTCAAATTTGCCACATTCTATAGTACCCATATGACTCCTGCAAACCCTATAACTTCCACAATCTCAGCATTTTAAACCCCAAACTCCAACTCATTTGTTGTGCTCTACGCCCACCAACCCTAGTTTTCATTAACACAACTATCTCAGGTTTATACATATTCCTTAAATTCTTTAAAGCAGCCGCCAAACCTTTACTAGCGGCTCCTCTGCAATTCCAAACTATCAACTTAACCATATTAACTAGCATTATTGGACTCCCTTACTTCCAACCTCCTTAAGCCTATCCCCTTGGCTTTGCCATCTTTGTTTGTATTATCTTCCCTATTCTGACATAGCTATATATTATCACCATAAAAACCCTTGCAAACTTATTCCTCCCCCTCCTGGCAGTATGCACATCTAGCCGCAGGACCTTCCCTATTGAACAAGCAATATTATATAAAATTTTTTTATCAAACAATTCTGCTTCAATTTCTGGAAATCTGAACCAGGCTGCAATTCTATCAATCCTCTCATTCCTAGGATTGAAAGGTAGCCTCCACCTCATCATACTAAGATAGCTATCTAAAATCACCCATGGCCCTCTTGTCAAAGCCCTCTCATAATCCTACCATTCATGGAAAGTTACAATAAAAAATTCATTATCCAAATCCCCCAAGCTTATATCCCCCTTATGACCCCAAATTTGCCTCAGTTTCACTTGCAGAGGTTCATAATTGATATACCTTCCCAGCAATTTCACAATCAGCGACTTAGCAAACGGCCTACATATATGATCTCTCTCACTCTCATCAAGAAAGAATTTGGACATAAAGGATCAGAACGATAAATCAAAATACCTGTATCCGGGTCCATAACATCCTCAAAGTTTACACTAGAACCGAATCCTAATTTCTTCAAATTAGTGTTTAATCATGCAACAATGTCTTAAAAAATGCATTAAAAATCCCAAATTAATCATAAAAAGCCTATAAAACTATGGTTCAATCAATTTAATATACTAAAAACGAAAGGTTTCTTCAAAGAGCTACCATATATTAAATAAACTTCACTGTTGTATATGATTAGGTAATTTCACTCTATCAGGATAAAAGGTCTATCAATAATTGACCTTCAAGCTACATATAATATGCCTATTTATATAACATAGGAGAGGCACAAAACCTTATAGCTACATATAACAGAGGAGAGTCAAAAAAAAAAAATTGCACAACGAACATGCTAAATAACTATGAAACTTCGGAATGACTATTTTATATTTATTGCTAGGTACAAAGATACGGCTACAATAATTATGTTTAATGCCTATGCAACATATAGTAAGAAGTAACTAAAACGAGACCTTGTATAAGGTGTCATTTCTTGTATGGAATAACCACGAAATTCAGAATAAATGATAAAGATACTTTACTCTGTGGAAAAGTGCTAGAACAATTTATTTAAGGGTGCACAATATTGCTCTTTGTTCCTAGATACTTTACTCTTTCGTGGATTTCTTTGTCCTTTGTTCTTCATTTCTTTCTTCCTTCCCCCTATTACTCACATTCTTTCTTCCTTTCCATGAGCAGCTCTAATACATGAATTTTTCACGATGATAATATAATTCCTCCAAGGCACAAGCCGAATGCAAGCTACCTATATATGTATGTTTAGCCTCTACCCAATCTCCGCATAAGGAGAAAATGACTTATGTTTTAGAGATGCTCATAACCCCTATTTATTTCAGTGGGTATGTTTTTTATTTGCCATTTCAGATTTAGTGAAAAATCAAATCTTGCCTCTAAAACTGCCATGGACATTAAGGACCAAAGGTGGAGTTTTTTATCTTCTCTCATGAATTCTTTAAATCTTTGTTGTAGGATTAATGACAAAGATCAAAGAATTATATTTGTCCACAAATTTATTCGTTGTATTAAAAAACCAGTATATTTGAATCTTAATGAAATGGGGTTGACAGATATCATTCCAAATCAAATCGGAGCTCTTCAAAATCTGGACTTCTCATACAACAACCTAATAGGTGTGTTACCTTCCACTTTTGCAAACCCTATTTATGGCAAATATCAAATACAAATATTTGTGCACAAATTTAATCATTTCTTTACAAAAACTAGCTAGTATATTTGAATCTTTATCGAATGGGGTTGACAGGACTCATTCCAACTCAAATTGGAGCTCTTCAAAATCTCACTCATTTGGACTTGTCATACAACCATTATTCCTCGCATAATTTTTCTTGTCATCGTGTTTGTTATGGGTTTCATCTTATTTGAATATTAAAAAAAGAGCAGGAAATCCAAAATTGAGACACGAGAAACCCAAAATGGGGATTTGTTTTCCATATGGAATTGTGATGAAAAAATTGCGTATGAAGAGATCATTAAAGAAATAGAGGACTTTGATATCAAATATTGCATTAGAACTGATGCTTATAGAAGCATTTATATAGTAGAACTTCCAAGTGGAAAAATTGTAGCATCCAAAAAACTTCATAGAAAGAATATGGAAATTACACAATCCATCTCCTTTATAATGTCTAAACTTGGAGAGGAAGAAACCATAATAGGAAACTAGGAAATTACACATATTATAAGCCCTCTACCTTCTCTCATATGTCACTCTTAGAACCTTTTTTCAACATATATTTGCTCCATTTGGTCCTAAATGTAAGAGATATATAACTAATTTATAGAGACTAAATAAATGAGTTAAGTTAGTTATTTGTAGTAAAAGTGTGTTGGTTTTGCTAAAATATTCTCTTTAGTCATTTGTGCTAAAAGCGACCCTAATTGATGAAAACCTCCTTTAATTTGTTCAATTAATAAGATTGTTTGGGTAAAGAACAATTAATTTTGTGTTACAAAGTGAATTGAGATACATTAAAGTAAACCCATCAACTAGCTCCTCCTATATATATGTGGGGCTCAACACACACTTACGTCATTTTCATTGACCAAAAAGCAAAAAGTTACTAAATTTTAAAAGTGGTAACAAAGTTTCTATAAACAAACAAAAAGAACGAAGTTGCAAAGCTATATGATTATTTTTAATCTCAGACTAAAAGAACCACCAGATAATTAAGTGCCCTATATCAATCAACCACAATGATAAAGAAAAAGCGTAAAAGTGTTATGGCTGCTGTTGGACAAACTCGTTCCACTTTATTCCCCAACACTGTTACATTTCACCGTTAGGGTTAACCACCGTTTTTTTTTAATTACAACAAATAAAATTATCTCAGCCATGAGATATTTTTCACAACAAGCCTGAGATTTTTCTTGGGAACAAACAAATTTTAAATTATTTATCAAACAGAAAAAGTTCTAATTTCCAAGAATACTAAGTTAAACTTTTTAATTTGAAATTTTTTATCAATCAAACAAAATAAACAACAAGCCGTGAGATTAGTATCTTGAAACTTCACGTCTCACGCAAAACGTGCAAGCTAAAATATAATAATATATCTTCAATGTTTGTACGCATTAATAACACGTAACCTTAATTATTTTTTAAAAAATTTTCAAGATTAATCTGCAAATCAAATCAATCAAATGCAAAGATGATTTCCACTATCGATTAATAAAACCGTAAAATATTCCTCTATATTGCAAGTGGAGCCTTATTTTCAGCCAAGCTCTTTCCTTTCCCAAAGAAATAGTTTCATTGAAGAAATTCTTTGTATAAATTATTAAAAAGAAGTTGCAAAGTTATGATTTTTGCTACCAGATTAAAAGAACCAACGTGTAAACGCACCATATCATTTACCCACACAATGATGATCACTATCGTGTTAAAGAGCACCACAAGACGCAAAATTGAAAGCAAGATCATGAAGACGTTAGGTTCGTTTCTTTATTTATCACCAAATTACTTTAAATCCTGTTCTATATTGATTAGATGATTAAATTTTTTATTTTTAAAGTTTATACAAATTTTCCCAACAAAAAAGAAAAAAATTAAGGCCTTTTTTATTTCCTATTTCCAAAACAATTTTTTGATTCTTTAAAAAAAAACTTGTTTAGTAATTATATTTTTACAGTGTTTTATAAAATACATAAATTTTTTCTGAAAAACCAAAAAAATAGAACAACTTTTATATGTTGTCTTATTTTTTATTTCGTAAAATTATTTTTGTTCCCTAAAATAAGGAATAAAACATAGAACAACCCTATATTCATTCAACCGCTTGAGCTCTCGCCCTTTAACCTTGAACTCATCGGAGTTTCCTTTATAATCTCAATCTTCTCAATTATGATTTTTCTTAGAACATTTTTCTAAACAGACTTTTTTTTTTCCCTTTTCAAAACTTGTTTTTAATAACAATTTTATAAAACTATTCTAACAACATAAAAACTAAAAACATAATCAAACAAGCCCTAAATAACTTAAAAGGATTCATCCCAACTGTCTGAATTCAAGATTTATCTTTTTTTTTTTTGGTAAGAAAAATGATTTATCTTATATTTTTTAAAATACATGAAAACTTCGCTTGAAAGTAAAGAATAAACTATACAAATCATCTTTAGATTTTGCTAAATTTATATGCACTAATCCATTTTCTTTTGTTTAAAAAGGTTTAGGTGAACCAATAGGCGTTATTAGTGAAAGGGCCAGGGTTACATATCGCCGTTTAAGTACAAGGTTTCAAGTTCAAAAATTCTTATGAAGGCAAAAAGTTGCCTTTGCTATATCACTCATGTTTGGTTGTTGTGAGACAAATTCATTCAACTTTCGTCAATTCGAATACCAATCCTGTATAAACTAAAGACTCTGTGCTTTTGTACTCATGTTATGACAAGGTATTGAAAAGTGAAAACGTCCTCCATCAAGAATCAGAGTAGGAGTATACAAGAAAGTAGCAGAATGTCTTGCGTTTGTAAAACACCAGTTATGGATAATATTTTCTACACATAAAGTGTTATCTACCTCAATTATAACTATAATCAACGTAAAAATGGTTAAGCAATACAAATGTTGTCTTAATTTTTTAGGAGAAAAATCCAAGAAAAGTGTTTAAATATTCTTTCTTTAACATTTTAAAAGAAAGGACATAATTTACAAATTTCATAAGGGGGTCACAAGCTTTTATAAACTTTAAAAGAAGAAGCAGCAAAGCTATATGATACTACCTCCGGTTCCAAATGTAGTACATAATTTGTAGTGCAACTGAAAGAATATTTAATATCAAATTAAAAGAACCAAATGATAAGGGCCCTATCAATCAACCACGATGATAAGGAAAAAAGCATAAACATGGTTTTTTTTTTTTTTTTTGGAGAATAAAGTTGTTAAACTTTCGTCATGTGAATACCAATCCTATAAATAAAAACTCTGCCTCTGCTTTCATTTCATTAAACTTGCAAGAAGTAATTAAGTGAAGATGTCATTCTCCAAGATTCTGTCCATTTCACCAGCGATGGCTGCATTAGTGATATTACTATTATGCCCTGCCTTTGCTACTTTGTTCTTCAATGCTAATGCTATTGCCATGAGAGAAGAGGAGAAGCATGCTCTGCTTCAGACCAAATGGTGGAATATTAGCAATATTCCCTACAATTTCTCAGACCCTTGTGACTGGGAAGGCATTTATTGCAATGACTTTGGAAGCATTGTTAAGATAAATCAACCCATGATCACTTCACAACGCCCACGACTAGCAGATCTCAACTTCACTGCATTCTCAACCTAGAACATTTGACACTTCAAGGAAGGGGTTTGATAGGTATCATTCATAATTACATAGGAGTTTTTCGTAAACTCGTTTATTTGGAATTGTCATATAATGATCTTACTGATAATTTATGTACGTTCCACTCTTAATTACCTTGCAAATTTGAAATGTTGTATTTACCTTTACACAACCTAATACCTCTATTGACAGGCACAATTCCAGTCCAAATAGGAGCTCTTCAAAAACTCAAATATATTAATTTGTGTGAAAACTATCTTACCGGTAAGTCATCATTTACTCTTACTGGTACCAATCTTGATTTTGAATATTTGACACTCAAGGAAAGGGGCTTGATAGGTACCATTTCAAATCTGATAGGAGCTCTTCATAATCTCATGTATCTAGACTTGTCTTTTAACATTATCACGGGTGAGTTAAGTACCTTCCACTCTTACCTTGCAAATTGAATTAGCTTAGAGATGTTATATATTTACCTCCACACAACCTAATAAATCTAATGACAGGTACCATTCCTGTACAAATAGGAGCTCTTCAAAATCTCACTGATCTTTATTTGACTCAAAACAACCTTACTGATAAGTTACAATTTACTCTTACCAAATAAGTTATTATATATGCTTAATGGTACCAATCTTAATTAGGAATATATGATGCTCCAAGGAGGCTCTGAAAGGCATCATTCATAATTAGATAGGATTTCTTCATCTTATTTACCTAAAACTATTTTATAACAATCTTACTAATAATTTATATACCTTTCACACTCTTACCTTGAAAATTTTACTCAATTTAAAAATGTCATATTTACCTTCACACAACCTAATACCTCAATTGACAGGTACAATTCCACCCCAAATAGGAGCTCTTCGAAATCTCATCTATCTTGATTTGTCTCAAAACATCCTTACTGGTAAATTACCATGTACTCTTGCCAAACTCATTCATTGAATCGTAAGATACCATTTTCTCTTAATGGTACCAATTTTTTTTTCCAAAATATTTGACACTCATAGGAAGGGGTTTGACAGGTACCATTCCAAATCAAATAGGAGCTCTTCATAACCTCATCTTTCTGGCCTTGTATAGTAACAATCTTATTGGTGAGTTATGTACCTTCCACTCTTCCCTTGCAAATTTACTTAAAGTATAATTATAGTATTTACCCCCACAACCTAATACCTCCATTGACAGGTGTCATTCCAAGACAAATAGGAGCTCTTCAAAGTCTCACTTTCCTTTATTTGTTTCAAAACAAGCTTACTGGTAAGTTATCATTTACTCTTACCAAACTCACTCACTTACTTCTAAGTTACCATTTTCTCTTAATGGCACTCAACTTTTATTTGGCATATTTGACACTCAAGAGAAAGGGTAGGGCTGCACAAAAAAACCTGTCAGTCTAAATAACCCAGTATAGGTAAATTAAAAAAGGCTCGAACAAGCAATCGGTTTGGTTGGTTTGGCTAGACGAAGCTAATGACTGTGTCAAGACCACCTCTTCTAATCTGGTCTAGCCCGAAGGTTTTTTTTTTTTTTTTTTAAAAAAAACAAAAAAAAAAATTTTTTGTTCACCCTTGAGGATAGGTCACTTTCTATGGGAATTGATTTTCCGACGTAGTGGGAAAATCCCAAAGACAAGTTTGTCCCTGTTCCTCTTCTTCTATGTTGCGGCCTCTTGTTCTTCTTCACTGTTGGAGTCTTGGGAGTGAAACTCCAAGGCACCTTGAGTTGCCTGGGAGTTAACTCCCAAGAAAGCTTTTGTCTAGGGCTAGGAGTCACCTCCCAGAAAACTCTTTCTTTTCATGTTTTTTAGTAATTTTATATTTATTCAACCTATATCAAACATAAATTTTCCCATCAAATCATTTTCATTCCAATGCATACCAAACATGTCAGTAGTAGGAAAATTTTCATTCCCTTCCTTTCATCATGCACAATGAATTTTTGTTTTTCTACCAAACATGTCGCTTCTGCTTTTTCTATAGTTTCGATGAATTGATTCAAAGCAGGAGACTGGAAACCACTTGGAACCAAAACATAAAGGCCACACCCTCCCTCCCTCCTTTCTCGTGCATCACAAAATTGAATTAGTTTAGAAATAGATATGAGCTATTAATAATCTCATCAATTGAGAGTTGTGTACCTTCCACTCTTACCTTACAAATTGAATTAGTTTATAAATGTTATATTTACCTCCACGCAACCCAATACCTCTATTGACAGGTATCATCCCTGAACAAATAGGAGCTCTTAAGAATCTCACTAATCTTCATTTGTCTAAAAACTACCTTACTGGTAAGTTACCATTTACTCTTACCACTCACTCATTTAGAATTTAGTTATCATTCACTCTAAATGGTACTAATCTTGATTTAGAATATTTGACATTCAAATGAATGGTTTTAGAGGTACAACTAGGTATTCTCCCCATGCGATGCACAGGACGGCATGTAGTGTTCATATCATCTTCAAAATTTAAATTTGTTAATTAGAGACGAATAAAATACTATTAATTCAAAGGTTTTGTTGAAATCATCCTTTATATTTGTTTATAGATAGTTTGCTCATCTACTAAAGACATTAAAAATAAATGGTAAACATGATATATGAGCGAGAAATTAAAAGTTCTTTCAAACGGAAAATAGCCAAAAGGATAATACATTCACTTGAAGGATGAAAACGATAGTTATCAACATGCATAATGCTTCATTGGTTGAATGTTCTTTAATCTCTCTTGTATAGAACAATTATGTAGACTTGAATCAAAAAATCGTATACAAGTCAAATGTATGATATAGAATGGAAGGAATGTGCTACATATGTAAGGAAACCTCATAAATAACATACCTCTTCATCCGTCATAATCATGTCAACCTTTCAAGGAGAATATGGTAGGGTTTTCATACAAGAAACAAACTTTGTTAGAACCACATGCGATAATGACCCTGGTGCACTTTCAATCCTCCATATTGCTAAAAAGATCATGGGCAACTTGTCACATTGTATCGTCATATTTTTAAGCGTTAAACTCTGCGTGGATGTCAAGAAAATTTGAAAGGATAGAAAATGAGAAGAATAGAAATGAAGAAAAAAGAAAACTTGAAATAAAATATCATCACCCATCCTACTTGGATGGATGAGAGAAAACAGAAAAGAAAGAAAATGAGTAAATGTCAGAATAACTAAAAGTGATGAAATGCAAATATAAAATCCTTACATTACGATGTCCATTGGTCCTTTACGATGTCCTAATTTCCCCCCCATGACCATCTTAGGAGTATACTTTACGATGTCCAATGGTCCTTTATGCATCTTCATATAAAAGTGATGAAATGCAAATATAAAATCCTTACATGCTTACTATTATAAAATCCAAATTTTTGGACTCTAGGGAGAAGACTAAGGACTAATGACTGCTTCATCCCTGAGAGGGCAGGCACGGAAATAAATTTTTTAGCTAAAAATATCTCCACCCCATTTACCGCATATTTTTCTTTCTCCTACATTTTCCCTCCCACCCAAGCTGGGGAAAACCTATTTCCCCTCCCATTTTATTCCCTAGTTTTTCCCCTCACATTTTCTCTCAATTCAATCAAGGGGTTAGAGTAAAATGAGCAGCAAAGTTGACTTGCTGTGAACACAAACACAAATCACATTACTTACAAAGAAATTTTCCTATGACATATTAATTAAATTAATTATTAATTAAGTGATAATAATTTATGGAGTAAGTTATCCAAATGTCAATATTTGTAGAGGCATATGAAAGGTGTAGGCCTATTGCGTTAATTGATGAGAATCACATTTACTATTTCATAATTAACATTAAAGTGATTTTTTCCTCTCAAATGACTTTTTATAGGGTTTTTGATGATTTTGTATAGTTTTTGTTTGATCAATTTGAGCATCATATATCATATATATCTATAATAAAATAGGACATATTTAGGGAGTTGATATCAGTCCTAAATATAAAAAGATATTTACACATGTAAGACCTACTTTTATATTTATACATATTCCTAGAGTGTTTTAGAAACTACATCTCATTTTCTTTCCACTCACTCATTTAGAATTAAGTTACCATTCACTACTCTTAATGGTAACAATCTTGATTTAGAATATTTTGACACTCAAATGAATGGTTTTATAGGTACAGTTCCAATTCAGATAGGAGCTCTTGATAAACTTATTGATCTGGACTTGTCTTATAACATTATCGATGGTGAGCAATGTACCATCCACTCTTACCTTGAAGATTGAATTAATTTATAAATGTTATATTTTCTCACCTAGTGAGATAAATCTTTGTTGTCATTGTTGTTGCTATTTGAAATGTTATATTTACCTCCAAAGACCCTAATACGTCAATTGACAGGTGTAATTCCAATGCAAATAGGAGCTCTTCAAAATCTCACTTATCTTGATTTGTCTCGAAACAATCTTACGGGTAAGGTACCATTTATTATTACCAAACTCAACTCATCTACAGGTAATTAAGCTATCGTTTACTCTTAATAGTACCAATCTTGATTTGGAATATTACACTCAAGGGAAGGTGTTTAATAGGTACCATTCCAAATCATATAGGAGCTCTTCATAATCTCACCTACATGGACGTGTCGTGTAACAATCTTAATGGTGAGTGATGTACCTTCCATTCTTACATACCTTGCAAATTCACACAATTTAGAAATGTTGTATTTACTTCCATGCAACCTAATACATGTATAACTTAATGGAGTGGGTTACTGATAGGTACTATTCCCGCACATATTGAATCTCTTCAAAATCTTGAATATCTGGTCTTGTTTCAAAACAAGCTTACTGGTAAGTTTTCGTTTGCTCTTACCAAGTGAATTTTTGTTTAATTGGAAATAACCTATTTGTAACTCAAATGGCTGGCTTTAATAGGTACCATTCCAAATAAGATAGGAGCTCTACATACTCTCATTCATTTGAACTTGTCTTTCAACAACCTTATAGGTTTGTTACCTTCCACCCTTGCCAATCCTACTGAGAACTATTAGATTTGAGTAGAAACAATGTAGTTGATGTTATTCCTTTAACTCCAGGTTTAATGAAAATTATCATGAACTTATATTTGTACTCAAATTTATTCACTACAGGTGATGTCCCTTCTTCAATATTCAATTTGACAAATTTAGAAGACTTTGATGTTTCTCAAAATCAATTAAGTGGTAGTATGCCAGAAGTGTTTGGATATCTCTATTATCTTTCTACTCTAAATATCTCCCGAAATAATATAAGTGGCAACGTGCCCTACCTTTTGAACCATTTTGATTTTCATGGTAACTTTAGTCACAACAAATTTAATGGAATATTACCATCGAGTATATGCATTGTTCCATCAAAGTGTAGCATTGATCTGAGCTATAATAATATCTCTGGAAGTATACCTAGAGAACTTGGTAGGCTGCACTACATCAACTTGTCATACAATCTTCTCAGTGGCTATATTCCAATAGAAGTTTACAGCTCTTTTCCTCATGACATTTTATAGATGGTAATAAAGAAGTACTTGGTTTAGAGAAGATAACCAATTCTTCTAAAGATCCAAAGCCTTTGTTGAAAATCATTATTCCTTCGACAATTTTTCTTGTCATCGTATTTGTTGTGGGTTTCATCTTTTTTCATTCTTTTACAAAGAACAAGAAACCCATAATTGAGACAAGAGAAACTAAAAATGGGGATTCATTTTCCATATGGAGTTTTGATGGAAAAATTGCATATGAAGATATCATTGAAGCAACTGAGGACTTTGACATCAAATATTGTATTGGAACTGGTTCCTATGGAAGCGTTTATAAGACGCAACTTCCTAGTGGTAAAATTGTAGCATTGAAAAAACTTCATAGAAGAGAATATGGAAACACATCTTTTGCAAAGAGCTTTCACAATGAAGTGAAGATGTTAAGTGAAATTCGACACCGCAATATTATAAAGCTTCATGGCTTTTGTTTGCATAATCAATGTATGTTTCTCATCTATGAATACATGGAAAGGGGAAGCCTTTTTTATGTCTTGAATAATGATGACGAAGCCAAAGAGTTGGATTGGAGTAAGAGAGTAAATGCCATCAAAGGAATAGCAAATGCTTTGTTCTACATGCATCATGATTGTACTCCTCCAATTATCCATCAAGACATAACAAGTAGTAATGTATTGATGAACTTAAAGCTAGAGGCATTTCTATCTGATTTTGGCATAGCTAGAATCATTGATCCAGATACATCCAATCAAACTATTTTAGCCGGTACTTATGGTTATGTTGCTCCAGGTTAGCTTTTCCAACTCTCTGTTACTTCTCTCATTGTGTTGTGTTTTATTTTTGCAATTACTTGTTTCGTGATAAATATGTGATTTCTTTAATCTTTCGTCCATTGCAGAGCTTGCATACACCTTAGTTGTGACTGAAAAATGTGACGTTTATAGTTTTGGAGTTGTGGCGTTAGAAACAATCATCGGAAGACATCCTAAAGATTTGATATTGTCTTTGTCAAAGACTTGTACTGAAAACATTTTGCTAAAAGATGTCTTAGACCCATGTCTTCCAATGCCATCACCTAAAGATGCACAAGATGTGACTCTTGTAGTCACAATAGCATTAGCATGCTTGAATCCATCTCCCAAATCTCGACCATCAATGCACCACGTGTCTCAAAGGTTTTTATCCTTAAGCCTGCCATTTGTCATTGCTTTCAATAATATCTCAATCAAACATTTAGTGAATCTAGATATGCAAATAATCTAGTAAAATGCTAGGAGATTCGGCTCAATGTTTGCTTAGTATCTTAGATGAAACCTTTAAGGACTTGCCAGCCAGGAGATTCGATGTTTCCATTTGTTTAATTTCTTGTAGCTAATATTTTCCCATCAATAAACTCTTCACATGTCAAGTTTGGCATAACCTTGTTATTCTAAAATAATAAGGTATATTAATGGAATCATAAGGAATCTATACATAAAAGCACCTATCAAAATTTGAAGTGGCAAGTTATGGTATAAAAACAATAACAATTCAATAAACTTGTACTTAATTGGTTGAGTTAATAAATGCCATACTCGAATGAGTGTGAAAGCACAGTTTTTTGACCCATAGTTGATGTCCAATCCAGTCGACCCACCTGGTACAGATGCATACTTTTTTTTGGTAAATACTGATTGTTTTTATAGTATTATTTTTCTCATTTTTGAAACTCAGCCCGGCCACACCTCTAGATAGAAAATAAATTCTCAGTATTTGAGCTCACCATTATTGATGCCAGAATCGCATTTTTTTTACTCTACTAAATTTCATAAACATTTCATTCATCCATATGAGCTTATATGCCATTAAATTAATTCTTCCCTTCAAACACTAATCCTTCAACTGAATCCAAATTTTGTTTTAGTGACTACTTTGCTGTCCTTTTCTAGTGTGCTTATTTAATTGCAATCCGTTTTCTCCTGTAATTGTCCACTGGAATTGCTACATTGCACGCAAATTGACAAACCCATTTCATTGTCATCCTGACAACATGAAATTCAAGAGCACTGGCTTTTGAAATCACCAAAGTCTACATCTGTCTGTACCAGAATTTTGAAAGGGAAAACAGACTTTCATTTATTTTCTATACCTTAATTTTTCATACATATGATACAAACAAGTGATGGTCACTTGAGGACCAGAGTCCCAATTATACATTTCTTACAACAATCACAACATGATGAATGTGGGATTTTGTCTTAACAGCATAATCCAAAAGGAAGAAAAACAAGCTACCATGAAAATCAGTTGCACTAACATTACTGAGCCATCTTCTATAGTTATGAAAAGATTGTGTACATGCTGAGTAGTATTAAGGTTGAAAAGATCATCTGGGTCCTGACAATTCATCTGGGGGGATATGTGAAGCTGAATCCGCAATCGGCCAATTAGGATTAGGGAGAAGGGTTTGATTATCTCGCCGATGCATCTCGTCTTTCTGCCATTGATCCCATTTTTCAGCCAAACCATCACCTTCAAGCATCCTTACCACCTCAGACATCTTTGGTCTTTCCATTGCCGAGCTTTGTGTGCAGAGCAAGGCCACTTGGATTAGTTGCTCTACCTCCTCTTCATTATATTCACCCGCCAAATCAGCATCCACCAGTGTTTCCAATTTCTTGTCTTTCAAAAGCCCCTTCACCTGGATCCAAAGCAAAAGATGTTTGATTACATAAAATTACCTCATATAAATGTTAGTACTTAGTAACATGTTATGAGAAAATAGAAAATATGCACAATCAAGTAACATGACATCATCATCATTGGCAAGTCGTGCGAGATCGAAAGCCCTCTGTCCGGTTAGTAGTTCAAGAAGCATCACGCCATAACCAAAAACATCAATTTTCTCTGAAGACTTTCCAGTGGAGAGGTATTCTGGTGCAATGTGCCCAATTGTACCACGCACAGCAGTGGTAACATGAGTATCTTTGTAATCCATGAGTTTTGCCAAGCCAAAGTCCCCAACAACTGCTTCATATTCCTCATCCAATAATATATTGGCAGCTTTAACATCATGGTGAATGATCTTCGGATCACAATGGTCATGCAAATAAGCAAGCCCCCTTGCAGCTTCTAGCGTGATTCGCTTCCGTGTAGGCCATTCAAGCGGGGGTTTTGACTCCGGGTGGTCTAAGACATTAGAAGACAATTGAAGGCATATCCAATATACGTGCACTATGAAACTACAATTTATATATTTAACAGATTTTTTTTGGAGATATTTATATCTATATTGTGTTTGCATTCTAGTGCCAAATAACTTATAATAACTGTGTAATTCATATTTCATTAACAATAAATCAAGATAAACAACGAACGAGTTTGAAATTAACATTAATGTTTACTGACAAGGAAATACGATAATTCCTTTTATGCCAACAATATACAGTTTTCAATCATGAGTAGAAGCACTGCTAATTAAATTAATCTTCCTATAAAAAATTATTCAAACAGCCAAAGTAGAGAATAAGAATACCTCGTAAACATGATGCCACACTACCGTTAGCCATGTAAGGATACACAAGCAACCGTTCAGTCGGTGTCATGCAAAAACCACGTAGCCGCAGTAAATTACGGTGGACAGCCAAGCTGATCATTTCTACTTCTGTTTGAAATTGCAGCTCCCCACCCTGAGTGCGTTCCTCTTTAAGTCTTTTCACTGCAACTAGAGACCCATCAGTTAACCGTCCTTTGTAAACCTTACCAAATCCACCTCTGCCCAGAATGTTTTTGTTACTAAAGCTGTCCGTTGCAACTTGCAGCTCACGTAGGGGAAACTTTTTAAGCTGACCAAGGTGAACTTCAGGGTACTCCTCAGCTGCCAGTAAAAGAGCAAAATGTTGATGAATCATTTATGGCTGTCATATAATTCATCAATCATTATGTATACCATATTTTCAATTATTCAACTTACCAGGAACATCAAAGAAATAATCTTCTGGTCTCCTCTTCCGGCAATATATGCAAGTGCAATTGCAGGGGCTTCAAACATTAGAGCAGCAGCAACTCCTCCAGCAATAGCTCCAGCAGAACTACTGCCTAAAACAGTTTACACATTACAAGATGACCAGCAAATCACCAATTTATTCAAAATAGTTAATCATGATCTCTTCTTATCTTTGAATTGAATATTTGATAAAAATAATGAGCCACAGACTCACAAAGGCATCATCTTTGATTCAAGTTAAGAATTTAAAATAGCTGTAGAATACCGAAATTGAAGGAGAAACTGAAGGAGAAAAAGTCAAAAAATGAGGGAGCAATTTCAAGATCCAATATTGTAGGCGTTAATTTAGGAAAAATTAGTCTTAATTTTCTTCGAGTGTACAGTAACTTGTTACGACCAAATGTACGCCTGATTTTGTATATATAGATGTAATCCACCTATGAAATATATCTGAACAATAATTCAGTCTTCCTATTCTCTTCATGGTATCAGAGCTATCAAGGTTATCAGGATTATCAAGGACATCAGGAGTAGTTTGGGTATCAGGAGTAGGTTCTATGTAGGTAGGTGTATAAATTGTGACTGTCTGGTCATCCGTTGGTGTCTCTTTTGTCTGAAATTCACTATCTTTCTCCCCCTGAATTGCAGACAAGGCATAATAGGGAGAAGTTTCATGGAAGGTGACATCACATGTAACAAACAACGTTTGGAGATTGGATCATAACACTTGTATCCTTTTTGGGAATGAGAGTAGCCAAGAAAGATACAACGAAGGGCTCTAGGATCCAGTTTGTTAGTGTTATAGATGTGAACATATGATGTGCAGCCAAACACCCGGAGTGGTAGGGTATTTTCAAGATATGGGATGTTGTAGTATTTGTGGAGGAGTTGAAGTGGTGTTTTGTAAGACAGTGGTCGGCTTGGCATTCGGTTAATGAGGAATGTAGCAGTAAGGATAGCATCATCCCAATGATATTTAGGAACGTTACTACTAAACATGATAGCTCTAGCAGTTTCAAGAATATGAAGATTCTTTCGTTCCGCAATACCATTTTGTTGGGGCGTATTAGGACAAGTGCTTTTGTGAATAATGCCATTTTCGGTTAGAAAGGTGGATAAGGCTTGATTGAGGTATTCAGTCCCATTGTCAGTATGTAGGATATGGATTTGGGTTTGGAACTGAGTTTGGATCATTTTGTGGAAGTTAAGGAAAGTGTGATATACTTCTGTTTTATCCTTTAATAGGTAAACCCAGCTCACACGTGTATGGTCATCAATGAATGTGATAAACCATTTTGATTTTGACCGGTTTGGTGTGCGTGATGGTCCCCATAAGTCACTATGAATTGTGGAAAAAGGTTGTGATGCTTGGCATGGGATTTTTGGAAATGAGGTACGATGATGTTTAGCCTTTTCACATGAATCACAATGGAAATCAGAGGCAATTTTATTTGAAACAAGAGATGGAAACATTTGAGACATATAATGGAAATTTGGATGACCTAAACGTTTGTGCCACAACTCCAAATTACTAGTTTTAGGAAGAGACACTTTATTGCAAGATGTAATTGAACGACTATTACTTTCATCAAGGTAATAGAGACCATCAAGCTCTTTCGCACTCCCAATCGTCGTTCCCGTCAACAGATCCTGAAAAACACAGTAGGAAGCAAAGAAGTTAGCTTGACATCGTTCATCATTGGCTAACTTACTTACAGATAGTAAATTACACTTCAACTTTGGAACATGTAATACAGAATGAAGTGTGAGTGTAGCAGAGATTTTAATAGAACCGATTCCAGTGACAACAGACTCAGAGTCATCAACGATTCACACAGATACTCCCTTGGTGATAGGAGTATATGATGAGAAGAGAGCCTTATTGTCAGTCATATGATCTGAAGCACCTGAGTCAACAATCCAACAAGGTCCTGTACATTGTTTTTTTATCATGGACAAGGCTTGAAAGAAATTACCTTTCCTGACTATTGAAGCAGTAGGCTTTGTCGTAGTCTGTAGTGTTGCTAGTATTTCCATGATTTTATTTAGCTGGTCATTTTGGGATGATTCCTTGGATGCTTCAGCCACATAACCTCTTCCTTTTCCTTTCTTAGGCTTCCAGTCAGCAGGTTTACCGTGGAGGTTCCAACAAGTGTCTTTTGTGTGCCATTGTTTCTTCATTTCTTTAGAACCAGCATCGGCGTTTCCGACTCCACCAGCGGCTCAGTTCACTGGCGATTTCCGAAGGTTCTCCGTTCCTGTCTATCTGGTATCCCGATTTTATCAAGATGAGATATAAATGCATTGTATTTAGATGAAAGGGCCTTATAAGAGACAAATTTCTCAATGGGATATCTAGTAGATGATTTGGGTTGTCTAGGTTGTTTTCGCACTGCAATGGGTGTTCACTCCTAAGTATAGAGCAGATGGAACTCTGGAGAAATACAAAGCTAGATTGGTTGCAAAAGGCTTCACGCAAGTATATGGGGAAGATTACACTGAAACATTTGCTCCAGTAGCCAAATTAAATACCATCAGAATTCTCTTAATTATTGCAGTAAATTTAGATTGGAATCTACACCAGCTCGATGTTAAAAATGCTTTCCTCAATGGAGAACTCAAGGAAGAGGTGTATATGAAGTTACCTCCAGGGTTCCCAGGAAAAAAGGCTGGCCAAGTCTGCAAGTTAAAGAGATCTTTATATGGGTTAAAGCAATCTCCGCGTGCTTGGTTTGACAGATTCACCCGGGTTCTGAAGAGACATGGTTATACTCAAGGAAAGAGCGACCATACTTTGTTTGTCAAACATCATAAGGGTAAGATGGCTGTTCTAGCTGTATATGTTGATGATATAGTTCTTACAAGAGATGATGAGGTAGAAATCAATCAAATCAAGACGGCCCTAGCACGAGAATTTTAGATCAAAGATCTTGGAGAAATGAAGTACTTTCTTGGAATGGAAGTTGCCCGATCCAATAAAGGAATTTATATCTCCCAAAGGAAATATGTACTCGACCTTCTAAAGGAAACTGGAATGACAAGTTGCAGACCTCGTGACACACCTATACGGATTGACAAAATAGATGAAGATGCAGATCTTGGTAAGGCAGCAGACTTGGGGAATTATCAACGGATGGTAGGCAAGCTAATATATCTGTCTCATACCAGACCAGACATTGCCTTTGCAGTAAGTGTGGTCAGCCAGCATTCTTATGATCCTAAACAGAAACATTTGAATGAAGTATACAGGATCCTTCGTTACTTGAAGGGATCTCCAGGACGTGGCTTGCTGTTTAAGAAAACTGACAAACGGATTGTAGAATTATTTACAGATGCAGATTGGGCAGGTGATCGAGATGACAGGAAATCCACATCTGGTTATTGTACATATGTGTGGGGTAACTTGGTCACATGGAAAAAGCAAAGTGTTGTTGCGAGAAGCAGTGCTAAAGCTGAATACAGGGCTGTGTCATTGGGAATCTGTGAGGGTATATGGATAAAACGTGTTCTTGAAGACTTGAGGAAATGTATAAATCTACCGATCAAAGTCTATTGTGATAACATGGCTGCAATTCATATTGCTCATAATCCAGTTCAGCATAATAGAACTAAACATGTCAAGATAGATAGACATTTTATAAGGGAAAAAGTTGATGAAGGTATTGTTGATCTAAGGTTTATACCATCCAAAGAACAGACCGCAGACATTCTCACTAAAGGATTGCTCAAGGACAGATTTGAATATTTGATTGGCAAGTTGAACTTGATTAATATCTACAGTCCAACTTGAGGGGGAGTGTAGAATACCGAAATTGAAGGAGAAACTGAAGGAGAAAAAGTCAGAAAATGAGGAAGCAATTTCAAGATCCAATATTGTAGGTGTTAATTTAGGAAAAATTAGTCTTAATTTTCTTCGAGTGTACAGTAACTTGTTACGACCAAATGTACGCCTGATTTTGTATATATAGATGTAATCCACCTATGAAATATATCTGAACAATAATTCAGTTTTCCTATTCTCTTCAATAGCTATGAAGTATTTGAATTGTTAATTCTTTTCTTTCTCCTTCCCCACACTTCTATCCAGAAATGGTGAGCATATTATTTCATTCTGCCCTGCCACAATTATCCCACCTTGCACACTTTTCTTCAGGGAAAGGAGCAAATAGTGGTGTGGGTTGTTTAACGCTCACTCTTCTTTTGTTATTCATGCAGTCATATAATATGAATATGAAAACACAGCATTGGGTAACTGTAGAATCCCATAATCTAAGTCCAGCTAATCATTCTTGTAACATGATGTGTTTAGTTATAATTTAAGGTAGTTATAATGCAAACCTATACTATCTACTTTTCAAGCTCAATAGCTTTGTACATGAGAGGGTCTGTTCTCATAACTAGAGATTTAAGGTAGAGTAGTTCTTTCAACAATCTAGGTTATTATTGAAAAGACATCAACAAACCTGAACGAGATGGCGGCGGCGTTGGTGAAACTGGTCGAGGTGTAATGCTTAGTTTTTTCAAATCATTATTATTGTCAAAACTGTTAAACGGAACAGAGTGGTTAGAAAAACTTTGATATGTCCCTCCTCAATAATCACCAGAAATAAACAAAACCACTTGTGCCAACCTGAGTTGAGTAAACGATTGAAATGAACCATTGGTTAGGATGTCTCCTTGTAGCCTGTTTGCTGAAAGATCACTAGATTCCATAACGACCATGAGCTTACACTTCATTATAGATATATAACTTAATATCTACATTTTCTTAACATCATTGAAACTTAGTAGAAACACTCACAGGACTTGCAGTGAATAGACAGTAGTCAAGATCATGGGAATGGCTCCACTCAAGCTGTTATTGTTGAGACGCCTATTTCAGATGGCAAGAAGGATTAGTTTTGAAATAATACTAAGTTGAGGTAGAGAGAAGTATGAAAATAATGAACAAACCATAGTATTTTGATAAATAAATAGAATGTATCACTCCAATGCAAATAACACAACCTTGAACCTGGGAACGTAAATTTGTTGAAAATTGAACATGTCTAAAATAAATTTTTTCTTTGCCCTTTGATCTAATGATCATGGAATGGCACATAAGAACAAACTATAGAGTGCAGGCCATCAAAGATGAATATAGACTTTTCAGCTTAAGAGCAGTGCCAACGTGACGGAACCTAAGCCATCACAACCTAATTTCTGAAGCTAAATTACATGCAATGAAGAATAATGGATTGCAAAGGGAAAAAGCCAAATGAATATCAATAAGCTAATCCTTGCTTATGGACACTGGTGTCAATAAAAAATAAACTTACATTACTAAATAAATGTTTAGGTTTACATTATTGAATAAATGTTTAGGAGAAAAATTTTTTTTAAAAAATATCCACTGTCGAATTTGAAGTTATCATCATAAATATCTCACAAAATTTGACATTAATCCATAGTTATTTATGCCACATTCACTTGTCCTTTTTTTGTTTATACAAAAGCAACTCATAGAATTATGTAATTGAATGAAACTAGATAGAAGACGGTTAATACATTCATTGGATGCTTCCACTTCATTCCCAGAGCCAAGAAAAAAAAAGTTTTTCTTAGTCTCACAATATCCACGCAAGGTATCCAGAGCATTATCTCCTTGTTTGCCATTGAGGATTGCAAATGATAGACCTTGGAATCCAAACGAAAATTTATCTTATAATTAATATACAGTATACATTTCAAATAAGACGTTATTAATCATTTGAGTGCAAGCTTACTGTCATTCGGTTTTTCTGACAATACATTAGACAGCGAAACAACCCCCTACCCTTCCCATTTTAAAATGCACTTTGATATGATAAATTTGCATGAAAAATGACCAGGAAGACAACAAGTGCTTTATTCAACTGTAACATATCACACGCCCTCAACCGAGCATGCTTAAAAGCCTTACCTATTTGACTGATGACAATCTGATGTTAAGAAAAACAAATAAAATGCAGAGCAGTATGAGTGCCTAACAGACCAGGACACTTTAATCAAGAAAGGGAATAGAAAAAGATTTAAATATAAACTGCAGATTTAAGAAGAGCATGGCATACAGGAAACGTAGTTTTTGAAGCTTGCCCAATGTTTCAGGTTTGCTACCAGATATCTTATTGGCGTACAGATCCAAGCTCACCAAATTTGTCAAATTTCCAAATTCATCTGGGATTTTTCCAGTTATATTATTACTATAAAGCTCCCTGGCATAGAAAAGAACAATTCAGATTTGGGCAAAAAGAAAAAAAAAATCCCAACAAATAGTTAGATGATTACAGATATGAGCTTGAAATTGGTATGAAGCAGTTGAAACCTTATGCTGATTAGGTGAAAACTGAAGCAAGAACACACCCAAAAAAAATAATCAATGATGGATCATATGACACACGATAGTTAACTTTTGCTTCATCAATTTATATAATCATCTCTAAAGGTCAGTTGTACCCAAAACAAATTCTCTAAAGGCCAGTTGATGTCAACTGTCAAGCACAAGCTTGGGAGACAGCAAAAGTTGTTAACACATGACAGAGGAGGAGCAAAAAATCTGTCTCTTATACAACCAGAGGAGGAGCAAGATGCCTTGGAATATCAACATCATGAAGTAGAAAGTTGATCTTATAGTAACAACCAGCGATTGGTCACAAGATTTAAGAATAATAGACAGCATAGTTCATGATAAAAACTAAAGCAGATGAGTTTTTGGGTTCTGGCTTTGCATAGGAGGACTCAGGCTGAGATAATCTGAAATGGTTCATGAAGGGTTGAAATCACTCCCACTTTTGTATCTATTTCATCTTCAGACATGAGGTTTAAAATTGAACTAATGAAGTTCAACAGTCATAAGGTAGTCTCTAAGATCAATAATATTCAATTTAGATTTCATGTCCTTTCCTACACAAATTGGGGTTTTATGCACTAGCTGCTAAGTCTCAATTTTATATGCATTATCATAACATTGATCAAGGACTTGTCTATTTGATTTTTCCTTTCATTCTATCGTCATTTCTTGGTTAATTTTCTTATAGGAGAAAATTATAGATTTGACATACTTTTTGTGGATAATCCTTAGTTGGACTTCATTTATTTATTTGTGGAAAAGTTAAAGAAGCAAAGAGAGCCCAAGTTCTGATGCTTGGAGGCTGCATATGAAGAGTCTAAATGAATGAGTCTAAAAACACTCAAAGCTAGAAGCCTAGAAAGTACTAAAGATTGCGCCTAAGTTTGATCTTTCCCATATGTCTACAATTCCAATTACAAGGAGACACTAATCCAAGGAAGGTATAGATACTGATATGCCAGATTGGAGGATCAATCTATCTTGTGAGTGATGTCTAAACAAGGAAGAAACCAGAGTAGGACATTCATTGCGACAACGGCAAAGAAGCTTCCTAGAGCTGCAGTGATAGCAAAATAGGGAAGTCATTGCATGTCAAAGAAAACTACAACTAGGAAACTCTTTGTTCTTCACTAATAATTATTTATTCAGAAAGTCCCCAAATCAAAGGCTCAAGTTAATAAGAAAGTTGTCTAGAACAAGGAGAAAAAAGAAAATTTTGATACTGTTGCAATTTCTACTGCAGGAAACCAGAGGAAGTGAACAGGGGATAGACAACAAAACAAGTACCAATGAATAGTCAAAAGGAATGACAAGTTCCAATATGAAGTGTCTGTATAGCACGATATTCATGTATTAGATGGGGGCATAGGAAGAGAGTGAAAATAGACAATACTTTGCCAATATGGACAATATTTAAGAAAAATTCTGGGAATTCAAGACTTTGAGCAATGAATTGCACTCAGCTTTGAAGCGCATAGGCATCAAACTAAGCAACAAGTGAAATGGCAGCCTACTATATTAAGCCAGCCACTATAATTAAGGTAAAATCATCAAGTAAAAACCACTAAAGAACAGAAGAGATAATGTCTCAAGAAATAATGTCAACTCATAATATTCCCATAAAAAGATGCAAATCTGTGCACCAAAATCATATCCGATTCACAACTTACGAGTACTGCAAATTTGGGAGTAGACCAAGCTGTGCAACTAGTTGACCTGAAAGGTTGGCATTTCCAAGATCACTGACCAAAGATAAATCAAATTTTTAGTATATGCAGAATGGTCATAAATGATAGGTAAAAATCCCAGAAATAACTTACACACGGGTCACACTTTCACTATCGCATGTAACATGAAACCATGCGCAAGGATTGACAAGAGTAGCATCCCAGCTTTGAAGAACATTGTTTGGATCAGCTACGCTGGTCTTAAATGCATTCAGGGCATCACCTGTCTTAGAAAAATGCAATTCTCAGATGGAAAGTGGGAAATACTGTGTTATCCAAGCAACATCTCAGCAGATCACAATTATGAAAAGCCAATTATAATATAGTAATTAAAGATATTTAATCAAACAAGGTGTCAATGTTTATCCTGCAATGGAAAGTGGGGAATACAGCTAAAAAAGAGGCATAAAGGGATACTTTCATAGTTCATCCTTAGTCACAGTCCTAGAACATGGCCAAACAGTAAGAAATTTATGTTAATGGCAAAAACATATTGACAAGCCATTCGAAGATGGTCAGATCTTCCAAAACTCAGACCCAACAATTCTCAAATGAAGTAAAAGAACACAACAGTTTCTATGAACTCTGAGCATAAAATAATTTTTTTCCTTTACTATGGACAATCAACCCAAGCCAGAACCAGCATATATAGCATAAGAACAAATTTTATGAAAACCCTTCAATGACCTCTGTTCATGCTCGAACAAAAGAATTGCAGACAGAGAAGCTTTAAGCTGGAATACTAAAATTGATGCTCCATCAGGAATTCCTATTAACTTCTCTAGTTATGGATAACAATCAAGAAGTAATATAGCTAACAAAGAATGAATTTTCCCATCTCAATGTATTAAAAAGCCTCCGTAATAACATCAAAGAAACCAAAAAGCAGAGACAAAAAGGTACCACCCACCTTCGGGATTACCAGAAACATGCAGCACCAAATTAAACACTAAGATTGCGCAAACGAGTAAAGCACCCATGAAAGCCGAAATTACTCTGTCCATATCTCTCATCCTCTTCAACTTGAATCACATGAACTTCATAGCGAGGCGTAAACTCACAAGCACGTTGACCTCATTGACCAAACGGACTCTTGTGGATTTTCCACAATCACCTTCTGGGTAGCTTTCACCTTTCCACCCCCTTAAATTTTACTCTGGAATCTGGAGCTGAAATTTCATATGGGTGTCGATTAATTAAGCTGAGAACTGGAAAACGGAGACGAGATAGGAGAGGAGCTTCAAAATTTGCAAAGCATTAGAAAGTGGACTGTAGAAAGGAGAGCATAGCCGAGTCAATGCATGCTTCATCGTCAGACTGAGAAATTTCTTCACTTCTTTTTCTCCCTTCCTTTTTTCCCTTCTTTGTTGTTTCTTTTTTACTTAATTTTGGTTCGTTTTCATATGATTTATCATTTGAGTTTTGATCTGTTACGAGAAAATGAAATTCAGAAGAAAATAAACCAGAGGGTGGGGTTTCGGAAGAGCGAGAATGATCAAAGACGCCCGCTTCCCGGCCCCACCTCCATGCAAATGGCGAAGAAGCTCCCATGGCTTTATATTGAAAAATAGGGAAAATGTCCTAAAAATACAATTGATATAAGATAAATAAGTATATCAAATTTTAATAATTCTAAAAAAACCAATTTAAGATTTTGAAAAAATACAACCTAACTACCCTTTAACTTTTTTTAATTAAAAATCCTCAACCACCTTTGCCGCCCACCGGCCGGCAAAACTCTGGCACTGGTGACCGTCACCGGAGCTCCGGTCCAGTAGCTTAATATTTTTTCAAGAAATTTCTCAAACAAAAGTCATTAATATAGATATTTGAGTTATTAATATATATATATATATATATAAATTGTAAATAAGGGTCACCAGAACTCCGATGGTCTCATATTTTTTTGAATTTTTCAATCAAAAGTCTTTAATATATAATTAAGTTATTAATATGGATATTAAAGTTGTAAATAAGGCTGACCAGAGCTCCGGCAGTCTCATATAATTTTTTGAATTTCTCAAGGAAAAATGGTTAATATGGATACTCAAGTTGTTAATATAGATACTAAAGTTGTAAATAAGATCGATCAGAGCTCCGATAGTCTTATATATTTTTTTGAATTTTTCAAGAAAAAGTTGTTACTACAGATACTCAAGGTGTTAATATAGATACTAAAGTTGTAAATAAGGTCAATTGAAACTCCGACGGTCTCATATATTTTTTGAATTTCTCAAATAAAAGTTGTCAATATAAATAATTGATTTGTTAGTATAGAAACAAAAGTTGTAAATAAAGTCGATCAGAGAGCTCCAGTAGTCTCATATATTTTTGTTTTTGAATTTCTCAAGAGAAAGTTGTCAATATATAGATACACGAGTTATTAATATAAATACTAAAGTTATAAAAATATATATGAAACCGTCAGAACTCCAGTCGGCCTTATTTATGACTTTAGTATATATCTATATTAACAATTTAAGTATCTATATTGACGAATTTCTTTTGAGAAATTCAAAAAACTATATGAAACCGCAGGAGCTCCGGTCAACCTTATTTACAACTTTAGTATCTATATTAACAACTCTAGTATTTATATTGATGACTTTTGCTTGAGAAAGTCAAAAACAAAATATGAGACTATCGGAGCTCCGGTGAATCTTGTTTACAACTATATTATCTATAATACCCCGGATTTTGGGATTAGAGACTTGGGAATAAGTCTAAACTAAATGGACTGCTAAGCCCCGGTTTAGTAGATTTCCTAAATCTATTCTCTAATGTTTCTTAAATCTTTGATGCATTAAAGAAAATAAAATGGTGAATTTTGAAGAAAGTGATTATACTTGCAGTGAAATTTCCTGAGGGGCAGTGAGCTTTTCATGAGGTTTTGGAAGGCTAAATGATGAGAAAAAATTATGAAATTTTACAAGGTGAAAGTAGACATCCTAAGCTTTAATTTTATTGGTCATATGAATCAATTGAATTTTTGTACAAAAAGTTATGAATTTTTGAAATTAGCCCAGAAAACTGAAAAGTTTTTGAAGCAGCAGTCAAAGAAATTAAATCTGGGAATGATGTGCTTCCAACTGGCTAAATTCCATATTTTTTCTTGAAACTAGACTCAATAACAGTTCCATAGCCTTTGGATCTCTCAGAAATGATGTCTATAAATTTAGTTATAATTTTTCAAAGTTTAGGCAGAAAATCTGCCAAAATTGGCACTATTCCGAAAATTGGAAAATAAAATGTGTTGACAATTGCATAAATTGTGGAATAAAGAAATAGGAAGGAAAAATAATTATTTGGCTCATAAACATGCCAAGTGGTATCATCCTAAGCCAAACAATTAAATATGAATTTGTGAAAAGTAAAGCACATGTACAATTAATATTAAAATAATGTTTTTTGTACATATAATTGGATTAATAAAATTAAAGCACAATTGTGTGTATGAAGGGGCTCTTATGCGTTTTATGGGCCAACCAAATGGAAGAGGAATTAGTTCAATTGTGATGGAAAGTATTATGACATATTTAGTTGAAGATAAAGCCAAGTACAAGACATATCATAAATCTCATTTTTGTGATAATATTAATTAGGGAGAAGGTGAGATATTTTACAAAATTCTTCCTTCATCTTTTTGTTCCCTCATTTCACGCCTAAGCATAGAGAAAGAGAGAGAGAAAAGCTTCAAGAAAGACTTGGAAAAGGAGGAGCACAAGGAGGCTAAATCCAAAGGTGAGAACTTGAAATTTCAAAAGCCAAGCCTTCTAATTTGTGTAGTTCATCTTCTAATCCCTTGATCTTCATGGAAATCATGTGTATTAAGCAAATATTCAAGGTTGAAGAGAGAGTTAAAAGTAACTTCTAGAGATAGAAAGCAAGAGAAGCCAAAGGCAACCTCAAAAACCCTAAATCCTCAGTGTTGTTGTTGGTGTTGATATTGTTCTTGGCTTGGTATGGTGTTTGTTGGTTGAATTTGTAAATTTGGAAAGTGATAATCCTAAGGGGTTATAGTGCCCAAATTTCTTCAAATCATGGTTAGTACGTGTTTAAATGGTTTAATAAGGGATTAAGAATGGAAAGGAGTAAGCTTTAGGTGTTGAAACACCAAAATTGCATTTTTCCCCCCTTTTCCCTTAACATGTTTCTACCAAGAGGAGTTCATAAGGAAGCAGCTAGATTTTCATAAATCTTATGATTCCATGGTATTCATGAGGGAAAATTAGGTGGGGGTAGTTGGTCACTTTTTCGAAAAATACCGAAAAAGTATAATTACGAAAACGCCTCTGAAACTCTTAAAGCGGGGCTGCCAAGAGCAATTTCGTCTTTTAGCAATGAATTTGGTAATTTGAGTTCAGAAATAGATTCCTTGGGCGAAAATATATCATAATAGCCCATGTTAAGATTTCAGGAAAAGTACGATCAAATTGGGTTCGACAAGGCCGGGTCATTTTTCAATATAGACTCTTATAACCACCAAAAACCTATGAAAATGTTTAAATTGTACATTTGACATTTTAAGACCAAGTTGAAAGCCCGAGTTGCTGGCACGCATTACAAGGCACATTATTCGAGGATCAGGGAAGGCAATTAAGGTAGGGAACTTACCTCTCCTATGTGTATTTGATATTTGTGCTGGTGTATTGATGCATGTTATTGCTTTACTTAATTATGTGAAACATATATGAATAATTGAAGCTCTGTTTCTATTTATGTTATAGCCATAAATATGTTGTTTGAAACATTGAGCACGCAGATATGTCATTATGTGAACATGAGTTATATAATGCAAGCATGTCATACATTAAGCACTTATCTTACATGCATATTAGAACTGTTTTCCTACTGAAATTCTCTCAAATCTCACCCTCCCCTATACCAACAATTTAGTTAGGTGAAAACAAGAGGTATACTGAAAGCAGAAAAGAAACTACATATTGGGAATGTAATGGTGGAACGAGGATGAAAAAGATGTTTGAGTTTCACTATATGGGTCTAATTTGCAATTATTATGTACAACCCTTATGAGAAATATCTATAATCATGCACATATTATCAATATATTTATGTTATGCTTGTGTTGCTCATCGAATTACGTATCATTTTCTGCAAATACTCTGAAAAAGATGAAAATAAGATAATGGTGTGACATTATCTATATTAACAAATCAAATATTCATATTAACGACTTGTGCTAAAAAAATTCAAAAAACAACTATTAGGTAGTCGGAGATCTGGTGGTCGAAGCTAGAGATCCGCGCGGCCGTCTGCCAGGTCACCTGAGCTCCAGTGACCGCTGTTGCCGACGATCACTGGTGTAAGAGCTCTGGCGATTGGCAAGGGTGGTTGAGGAATTTTAATTAAAAAAACTAAGGGTAATTAGGTAATTTCTCAAATTTTGCAACTTTTCAAAATTCCAAATCAGTCCCTCTAAAATTATTGGAATTCAATAGACTTATTTGTTTTTTTACCAATTTTAATTGTATTTTTCTTTCTTTTTCCCTAAAAAATATAAATAAAAAAATACAGGGGTATATAATATAGGGAAAATCGCACTCAATAGCAAAAGAAGTCCCATAGTAGATTCTCATATCAAAAAGCTCCCTAGAAATTGCTGTTGTAACATCCCAATTTTTATTCATAGTAATTAAGTAACATTACAATGATTTATTAAGTAACTTGAAGTCTAGAGAAGATGCAAAAACATAGAATTAAGATAATATTGAAAATTGAAAGTACGTGATATATATTTATCAATATTGAGTTGAATTTTATGATAATTGGAAATTACCATATAATTATTTTAATATTGAAAAAATTTGATAAGGATATGGTGGGACCAAATAAAAGTATTTTAAATATTTTTCCACGTAAAATATTATAATTATTTATATATTATAAAAATTTCTATTTGAGTAAAATACATAAATAAAGCTTAATTTTTTTGACTTTTGGGAATTTTTTGTATATGGTGGTTAAGTAAGAAAGACCATTTTTAGATTTCCAAATACCAAAATACGAGTGTGAGAATAATCAAATTTTTTCTAAATATAAATTTGGAAAAAAATAAAAAAGAGAAAGGGACTATATATATATATATATATATATATATTAAACTGTTTTGGGATTTTGTTATGCCCATGAAGGGTTTGATTTGGAATTGTATATTTGACTAAAAACTTATATTGATGTGATTGGAAACCATTCAAGCATGTTTATGTATATTACAACTCATGGTTATGTATTTTGGAAATTGTTTAAGCATGCTTCTGTATTATGATAAAAATATCATGTTTATAAATGATTTGGAAATGTTGTTATGTATTTTAGATTATAAACACATTTTGTTATGGTTCCTTGAGTTGAAATTGTATTATTGTCTTATTGATTATTGAGACGACGTGTTAGTTGATAAATCTTATTTGGAATCATATTGATATATTTTGAAACTTGTATATACATACCATAATTGTGATTATTTGTCTTTGATGCACATGGATGGATGTAGAGTTGTGATAGAAGATATTGTGTAAGTAAATACCACATGGTATGCCACTACTTGGTGCATAGTGAGTGGCGATTCTCAAGGCCCCATCTCCAGTGTTTTTCCTTTGGCCGGGAATCATACCTGGTTTAGTGGACAATATAATGACACCTCCTTGGTTTTGTAAAAAAGGTGGGGAGTCATAGTCCAATCATGACGAGCTAGGAACCTTAGTCGGGTGCCTAATGATTTGGAACCTTATATAATCGAATTAAATGGATAAATCATTTGCTAACTATGGCTCCAGTTAGCGGTTATAAGGCTGGTCAAGGGAAATAAGGATGGTCTATTTTGCTTGGCATGTTAAATATGTAATTTATGATTTGAATATGATAAAGCTTTTGTATAATTATTTTTGTAACAAGGTTGAGACATGTTTTTGTGAAATTTCTTCTGAACCTATTTGGAAGGGGGGTTTTGATAACCAAATGCAGAACTAATATGTGTAAGATTTTATGTAAAGAATAATATAAATTAATTATTGTGAGTTGAACTTAATTTTAAAGCCATATGTTTTTTATCTTCGTTTACATGTATATTTTTGAATAACTAATAGTTACTAAGATCTTTTAATCTCATAGTTGCTATATTTACTTTCTTTTAGCTGAGATTTGAGTAGAGTTGTAGGGAAGTTGTAAGAAGTGAGCCTAGTTGTAGGCTCTTATTAAGGCTCCTCTTACTTGCACATGTAATCAATTGTCATTCTTGTTTACATATGTAGTGCCATGACCTAGGAACTATTTAATTATCATTTGAGAATTCTATATTATTTGAATATTGCGAACTATGGTTTTGGAAACTATTTGTTTTAGTGTTTGATTGAGATATTCGATAAATATGTATTGTTGTTATTGGGGCGGAGCCCCTGTTGCTATGATTTTGTGATAATAAATTTGGATAAAAGGTTTTAACAAATTGTTGTTTGACCTTGTGGAACTACTATTGTCATGTTGGGCTTCAAATGCCAGAGGCCTAGATGTCTATCAAGGATTCCTTGTAGTTACTTCCGTTGTGTTTGGAAATGGTTTATTAAATTATTTGTATTAGTTTTTTCTGTCAAAGTGTTATTAAAACTATTCTATCATAGAATATTTTTTTCTACTATGATATTGTGTTAAAAGCTTTAAAGAAAGTTATTGTTTTCTAAATAATCATGGTAGGCATCTTATATACAGTTTTGTTCTTTTCTACATTACTAAAGTCTACTGATTTGATAAATGTTTAATTTGTTTTAATTGGCTTTTACACTTTCTACCATGGTAATCTTTATTGTTGAGTTTTGATTTTTTTAATTACCATAGTAGTATATTTAAACAATAGTTTAAATGTGGTTTAGAAATCGGGGTGTTACAAATTTGGTATCAAAGCCTCGTGTTTCGAGGTTTTCTAGTATGGTGTTTTCAAAAAAAAAAAAATAGTTAGTGCTCATGGCAACATATGTAATAATGGCATGTGCACTTCCCTATTTAGTAATTATATTTCTTAGTTTAGTCCTTTAGTTGTGGTTCCTTCCTTCGGAGGGAAGAAGTAGTGAGAACACTACCAAAAAACACCCGATTTTTTACAGAATCATTTCTGTGGCAAATTGCCATAAATATTTCTGTAAGAAATTCTGTCAGAAAATTGAAAATTTATTAATTTTAAAAAAAATAATATTTATAAAATGAAAATATTAATTATTAAATAATTCTATTTAACCTTAATTATTAAAATTATATTATTATTTATTGACATTATATTTATAATTTTATATTAAAAAAATATTTATAATATTAAATTATTATTTATTAAGAAATTTTAATTAAAAAATTGTTTAATTAAATATATAAATATTTTTTTACATTTTTATTAAATTTTTCATTATTTTTAATAATATTATATTTAATTAATAATTAATTATATATATGTATGTAAGTGTGTGTGTGTGTATGAGAATATTATATATATATATATATATATATAATAATAATAATATGTAATAATATGACACGGGTTCATTTCGGTGCAACTGGCAATGACTCGCACGTGAAGGCATCAGCAGCCTCGCTAGTTTGAACAGGAGGAGAGGCACTTGGAGGAATTATGAGATGCAGACAAGTGGCGGCCAGGGGAGAGGGACACGTGGTACACTAAGGAGCAAACACATGACAATTGGAAATTTCAATTTTTTTTTAAAAAAAAATTGTGATGGAAAGGAATTCAGTCGGAAATTTCTGGCAAAATATCTTTTTTGTAACGTACCTATTAGCGACAGAACGGATTCCATCAAAAAAGCAGTCTGTCGGAAATTCCTTCAAAAAAGCTGATTCCGTATAGTAAATTCCATCAGAAATTCAATACTTTTTTGTAGTGGAAGCAAAGGTCGCAGACTTACGATAGCCAACTTTCACCCTAAGGTAAGAATAAAATTTTGAGGCAATTAAAGGACTTGATGTCAAAAGTTGATTGGAGAGTGTAAGTACAAGAGGAGTTAAATAGAGGGGCCAAAACAATGATTATAGCAATCACGAAGTATATTCTTCTTGTTTTTTTTTTTTTTGCCAGTAATCATGAAGTATATTCAATCACCCATTTTGGGAGAATTTTCGATTTGGACACATGATTAGTTAGGAGATGAGGAATGGGAAGAGAGATTGGAGAATATTTATTATTATTATTATTATTATTATTATTATTTGCATTATCTACCAAAAGGAGCAAATGGCGGGGCATTGTTGGTGAAAGCTACCTCAAGGTGGTAATGAATTATAAAACTTAGTTATGAGAACGTTGTTACTTGTGAAGAATTTGAGGAAAATTCCTTGGTCACTATTCTTTGAATGCGTTGAGATATAAAAAGACAGAGGTATTTCTTACATTTTAGCAAGAAAATAGGAACAAATGCGAGTTGATAGACAAGATTTTTGGAGTTGTCTAAGTACTCCATGTACCTCCATAATGTGAATTATAGTAAGAAGATGTCAAGAAGATTATTAGATCATGGTAGGCTGAAACTGAGTTTGCATCTTCGCATATCTCCTTCCTAGAAAAGATATGCTCTAGAGTGTAGATAATTGATGGATATATGAAAGGGGACGAGGAATTGATGGAAGCATATGGTAAATTTTATTCGACTATTTGAGGCCACCAAGAAGGGTTAAAAAAATAATTATAACTCAAAAGTTATGGTAATATATATAATTAATATTTGAGAACCATGATTTCAATTGGAAAAAAATGTAAACATCGCTAGATGTCAGAAATTATGAAGCGTGGGAAACAACATGAAGAAAAATTTAATGTATGAAGTATTTCAAGTAGAGAAAGTCATGTCACATTTTGAGTTTTTATGAGTTTAAACAGTAATAAGGAGCAAAAGATAAAAATATAAGCAGATTCTGGAGCTTAATTTTTATGGTTATAGCTTGTGAGCATGCATTTGAGGATAAAGTAAATTAATATATTTCTTGATAATATTTTAATTTGGAAAATTTGAGAGGATGGACTATTAGTTGGTGCCTGTTGTCTTGTGAGAATTTTAGGATAGTTTGATTTGTAGGCTTGAATTGAGGAATTTATTGTCTTATCACATAAGTGTGTTTGCTGTTGGAAATTGAGAATAGATAGAAATGCTGGTTGTTGAGGAGGATTTTGATAGTACCATTGTAAGTTATGAATGGTAATGTTACGGGGTCAAATGCCTCCTTATTAACGCCTCAAATATAATTAGTCATTAAAGTAATTAACTAATGATATTATTGAGTGTTTTCTTTTAAGTAAGAAAGAGTTTTAAATTGACTTGAAGTTGCTAAAAAAAAAAGAGAGAGAGGGTACAATTGATTTGGAAAGGAGATTGGAAAAGAATATTTTGGATAATTGTGTCTATAAAAATATTATCAGCATCAATAATAAAGACAAGCATCCTTACTAAGTGCTTGAATGATAGTTGAATTGAGGGCAGAGTAAAATTTGTTATTGGAAACGATTATATGTAAATGATGAGCATATAGATGAGTGCATAGAGGATTTTAGCAGGAGAATCTGAAACCAACTAGAGTTGATGATGAGAGTTAATGAACTTAGTTTGATGTGGTGGTAGGTGCGGATTGTCTAGCAATGGTTTGGTATAAGTGGAAAATCTTTAAGTGAAACCTATCATATGATTAATAGAATATGAGGACTGTTTGGGAAATGTGTTGATTGATCTAATAAGCGTAATAGGCTATGGAGTTGGACCAAGCATTCGGATGACATTCTTTAGGATAATTGGGAATTAGGAAATATAAAGACAAAACTTGTGTTGAGTATTGGACTTTTTAAGAGTTAGAAATGTGGACATAAGCATTTTATAAGGTTTGACCTTTACCCTTGAATTTTTTTAAAGTGAAGAGTCCTACAAAAGGCATTTTTGCAAGTAACGTATTGTGGGCAATTACCTTTATTTCATTGAGTTTTTCACATATTTTTACGAACTCAATGTATTAGAAATTTTATTAATGATTTGATCAAGTTAAAAAAACAATCCATGAAGTAGTGTTCTGAATCTTTCATGAGAAATGGATATTTTATGTGAGGTTACGAAAGAAAATAGTTATAAATTTGTGATTTACCAATTGAAAAAGATTTTGAAAATTATGTTTTCATACTCAACAGATTTTGGGCATTTTCAAAGATGTGTAGTTACTACTTTCCATGATAAATTTACGAAATTTTGCATAGAGTACCAAAAAAAAAAATTTTGAAAAGTGAAAGTGCATTAATAAGAAATTTTCAAAAGTTATATGATTTACAAATTCTTAACTTGTCTAAAAAGAATGCGAAAATTACTAAAGGTAATGTATTATCTGGATGATTAGTGTCGATTATTTGACTGGAAAAAAAGTATGGATGATGTTTTGATTGAGGATATAGAAATTTATTCACTACAAAAAAATATAAAATTTCTGACGGAATTTGTCACAAAAACAATTTTGGTGGCAAATTCTGTCAGAAAGACAGCAAAATTTTCTAAAAAATTATCCACAGAAAATATTTCGTGGCAAATTCCATATAAAATTATGTGACAAATAATTTTGCCACAGAATAATTCCTTGGCTAATTTTGCCACAAAAAAATTCCATGGCTAATTTCTTCGGAAAAATTAAAAAATTATTATTTTTAATTAAATTTAATTTTAAAAAAATATCTTTATAAAAAATAAAATTATGATATTATTAGCCATATAAATATTTAAAAATTAGGGTTAATACCATATTTCATCCCTCAAATTTTTTCTTATTTTGGTTTTGACCCCTCAAATTTCCAACAATAGGTTTTCGTCCCTGTAGGGGCAAAAGGGTTATATAAAAATTTATTTATAAAAAATAAAATTTATTAGTTATTAATTAATGTTAATAAAAAATTATTAGTTAGTAATTATTTATTAGTTATTATTTAATGTTAATAAAAAATAAAATATAATTTTAGAAATTAGACAAAAATATAGTCATATGAAATTTATTTAAGATGTGAAATTTTTTAATTTGAAATTAATTTATATTAAAAATTATAAGAATATATAGAATATTTTATATTATTATTACATTTATATTTAGTTTTTTATAATAATATATATTTATGTACAAGAAACAAATATATATTTATAAATAATTGATTATATATAATAAGATTATATATATATATATATATAATTGTATAATAATAAAATGCCAAAATAGTCCAGCCCATTCAATAAGGCATCGCGCGCATACAGACTAGATCGTGGATTTGAATCAAAAGGGGCCAAGAGGAGTTACATTTTTAGGAAAAAAGAGGTTGCAACACGTAGCGGAGCTGGGCATCGGAGATGAGGTGGAGGCCGCCAAAGCTGCCATGCGCTGCCACTGACGAATGAGGTAGCGGTCATCGGAGTTGCCACATGGCTTTTTAAAATTAAAAAAAAATAAAAAAAAACAATTTTACGACAGAATTCAAATTTCCGACGGAATGCAAATTTCCAACAGAATCTGAATTTCATCAGAAAATGGTTTGTCACGTTATTATCAATGACGGAATTCATTCCGTCTGAAATTCATTTCCATCGTAAATCCGTGGAAAATTCATTCGGAAACTCTAAATTCCATGAAAAATTCTGTCAGAAATTCAGTATTTTTTTGTAGTGATTATATATGAGTTTGATTTTCAGTGGATATCTATTCAAAATCAGAAAGTTGCATTGGAAGGTTGTAGAATAAGATTTAACAAAATGGATCATAAGATGAGTTTCTTGAGGATTTTGGAAATAAAGAATAACAATGATTTATGATCTTAGTTTATGGCTAGTATGGTCTACGGGAAAACAAAATTGAAATTTATGAAATTTGATGTGATACTATAGATTAGTTCAAGAATTATAATAGTGTATGAATAAAGAAGTTTTTCTTTTTTTTCTTTTTGGTCAAAATAAAGAAGTTTTTCTAGGTTCCCTAATAATAAGGGAAAAGCGGATTACAAAAATTGCAAGTGCTGGAGAACTGGTTAATTATATGGCATAATAATAACATTGACTTTATTTCCTTTCCACCAGTGTAATTTGTATAGAGGATGAACTATGGTTGTATCTACTTAGGTTAGGATACTTACACTTAGATGTAATGACAATTGGAGGTGTGCATATGTATGTGAAAGTATATAGTGTGAGTGTGAACACCCTATTTTGTCCGGGCCCCACTAAAAAATACAAAAATAATTGATAATGATTGGTGTCCAAATTGGCAATCATCATTGAAAGAAAAAAATAAAAAAAAAACGAAAATAAAAAAAAAAAGGAAATCCTCCTATTGATGATGATCGGTGTCTAAATAGGCAATCGTCATTGAAAGGGAAAAATAAAAAATTAAAAAAAAAAATCTCCATTGATGATAAATCCCCTCATTGATATGATTGGCATTATCATTCATTAACGGAAAATAATAAATAAAAAAAATCTCATTTATGTTGACAGGTTTAAATTAGGAAGTTACTTGTGCGGAGAATAATGAAAAAAATTAAAAATGAAAAAATCTCCACTAATGGTAATTAGGTCAAGTTAGGAAGTTTTATCAATAGAAAATACAAAAAAATAATAAAAAAACGAAAATTAGAAAAAAAATCTCCATTGATGGTGATTGGGTTAAATTAGGTAGTTCTTAACATAAAATACAAAAAAATAAAAAAAAAAACGAAAAATAAAAAATAATAATAAAAAAAAAGGGAGCATTTATGAAGAAAACCCTACCTTGAGACTATAAATAGGAGTGTAAGGGTTGAAGCAAAAAAAAAATAACTCTGGTGGAAAAAGACTAGTGAGAAAAGGTAGAGAGAATATGTTATACTTTTTACTTCTCTTATTCTGATGGTCAAATAAAGAGATGTTTAGGGACACATAATTATCATATGGCTCCAACAATTCCTTTACCCATAAGAACAGCGTCTGTCATCTTCTTTAATGTTATGGTGATGTTGCTTTAATCTATATCCACATGATGTTCTTGGCGCGTATGACTATGTGTGTACCTTTTGTTTTATTACTTGTTTTGCTTGCCTATAACACCTCTTGCGCAGTATCTAAGTATCTAAGATCAGGCTTATGTGATCATTCAACTTTAGTATGCAACGACCTCTACTTGTTGCATTCAAGATTAAGAGTGAGTTTAAAGGATAAAAGGTACGCATAAATCTCCTCACATTTGACTTCCCTTTTGTTTAACTTGTGTTACTTTTCTTCCTTTATTTTTTTTATCCCTTTCTTAGGTTCTCTTTCAAAAAAAAAAAGGAAAAAAATATTTTGACACATTTCGATAAATGAAAATAAAATGGAAAAACTCTTTTTTTACAAGAAAATAAAAAAAACGTTTTTTTAAAAAAATAATAATAAAAGATACAAACCAAATAAAAAAAATATTTTTCTCAAATAAATTAAATAGACATTTTTTCTAAAAAAACACAAACAAAGTGACACACATTTCTACCCCCCGAACTACGTGGGCTTTGATCCCTCTAAAGGGTACGTAGGCCCTAGGTTTTCATCCTAGGTCAAGTCCAATTTTGTAAATAAATATATATTTTTTTCTTATTTTCTTATTGTAAATAAATGTTTTTTTAAATAAGTATATTTTTCCTTATTGTAAATAAGTGTTCTTTTTTTTTCCCTCTTCTTTTGCTTTCATTTCATTTAGTTTTGTAAATATTTTTTTATTTGGGTAATTATAATAAAGTTAAAGGCCATTTTTATTTTTAAATAATTAACTTAGGGTAACCATTATTATGAATGGGTGTTGTGGGGTGCCTAACACTTTCCCCACACACAATCGACTCCCGAACCCTAAATGGTTTTTGTATACCAGTTTCCATTTTTAAAAAGGTTTCTAAAGTTATCCTATCTTTAAAATTTTGGTGGTGGCTCTATGTTTTTTCAAAATTCCGGGCGCTACAGTAAAATTAGTATAAACTATAAACAAGTGAGAAAAAAAAGTACTAAATTGGCCAAGGTTCATCATAAAAGGTGTAGTTAGTAGTAATATGAGTTTGTAACCCTTAAAAACAAAATTGTAAGTAGGAAAAGGATATGGGGAAAAACAATATAATGAATGGATTGGAATCAGTGTGACTGACCAAAATAGCGCAACAAAAATGTGACCTGTAAAATGAGGGGAACATAAATTGCTTGATGCCATATATGTAGAAGTGTTTGAGCAAAAAAAATATATGTAGAAGTGAAATTCAAAGATGGTATATATAAGAGAGAACTAAGAGAAAAGAAAATAATGATGTTCCAAGTATGCTGAATTTTGAGAACAAAATTCCTACATGGGGGAGAGAATTGTAACATTCGAATTTGTGTTTATAGTAATTAAGTATCTTTACGATGATTTATTAAGTAATTTGAGGTCTAGAGAAGATGCAAAAACATAAAATTAAGATAATATTGAAAATTGAAGGTAATATACATTTATCAATATTGAGTTGAATTTTATGGTAATTGGAAATTAAATTACCATATAATTTTTTGAATATTAAACAATTTGATAAGGATTTGGTGAGATCAAACAAAAGTATTTTAAATATTTTCCCACGTAAAATATTATAATTATTTATATATTATAGAATTTTTTTTGTAACATATATAAATAAAGTTTAATTATTTTGACTTTTGGGAATTTTTGGTATATATTGGTTGAGTAAGAAAGAGCATTTTTAGATTTCCTAATGCCAAAATACGAGAGTAAGAATAATCAGATTTTTTCTAAGTATAAATTAGGAAAAAAAAGTAAGGTTCATGAACCCGGACCAGGTACTGAACTGGTCGGGGTATTAGGTTAGGTGAAACCGGTTGAACCGATCTGAAACCGGTAAAAACCGATAAAACTGGTAGTTCAACCGGTTAAACCAGTTTCATTATTTTTTCAAATTTTTATTTTGTGATTTTTTAGGATAAAATGGAAGGTTAAAAACCATAATGAAGAGAAAAGTAGGTAAAGAAAGAACAAATCTAAAAAAAAATAAAGAAGATAATAAAATAATTATTTAAAAAGATATAATAATTATACGAAAGGAGATATCATTGCATAAGTATTGGCAATATAATTAATACTAATAGATTTTAAGTTTTTATTTAAAAAATATTCATTTTTATCTATAGAATTCTAAAAATATATTAATATATATTGCCACTAATAAATTATAATATTTTAATATGACCGGTTCAACTACCAATTAGAACCCGGTTGACCCATTAACCCTTGAACCTGTGCTGTGACCGGTTCATTACCCGGTCCGATTTTTCGTTCCTTGCTATTAATGGCCATTTAAGGTCGTTTTGAGCTCTATTTCATCCTCAAAAATTCTTCCAACTCAACACTTGTTTCAAAAATATTTTTCTATACATCTAAAGCTTTCTAAAAATATAAATTTCATTGAGAGTAAGACAAGTTTAAAGGTTAGTGTTTAAAGCAAGTGCTGAGTTTCAACAAATGGGGACCATAGAAATGTAGAGGTGAGTAAATATTTACATAATCGGTTTAGAATGTTTATATTGTATTATTTGAGAGGTTTAGAGTTAATATTTGAATATTAGAGTAATGTTATGAGCAAATATGATAATTTTACCAATTAAACTTAAGTTTAATGATTGGTTTTTGTTTATTAGAGGTAGAATTGGGGTTTAATCGGTTTAGATTAATGTTGTTAGAGCTTAATTATAAAATGAAAATGGGTACTTTGAGTGAAATCCTAAGTTGGAGAAATTGGATATTGATCTATTTAAGTAATTATGGGTTAATTATTAGTTCAAATGGGATATTAGGATTTGGAAAAAAATATAATTTGATATTGGATTGGAGATTTAGTCATTAAAAGTAATATTTGGAAGTTAAAGGTAGAGTTAAAGACTTTAAATCTATATAATTAAATTGATTATTTGTTTAGCAAATTGATTGATAAGGAATTGTATAATAATAGCTTAGATTGAAGTTAAATTATTTGGTGTTGGCAAATTAGAAGCATTCAAGTGTTGGAAAAAATAAGTTTGGAGTATAAATTATTCTTTCATATACTTGTCAACTATATATATATATATATATATATATATTAAACTGTTTTGGGATTTGTTATGCCCATGGAGAGTTTGATTTGGAATTGTATATTTGACTAAAAGCTTATATTGTTGTGATTGGAAACTATTCAAGCATGTGTGTATTACAACTCATGGTTATGTATTTTGGGAATTGTTCAAGCATGCTTGTGTATTATGACGGAAATATAGTGTGTTATAAATTATTTGAAAATGATGTTATATGTTTTATATTATAAACACGTTTTGTTATGGTTCCTTGAGTTGAAATTTTATTAGTGTCTTATTGATTACGATGTATTATTTGATAAATCTTGTTTGGAACTATACTGATATACTTTGGAACTTATATATACATGTCATAATTGTGATTATTTGTCTTTGATACACATGGATGGATTTGGAGTTGTGATGAGAGATATTGTGTAAGTACATACCACATGGTATCCCTCTACTCGATGCACAGTGCGTGGCGATTCTCAATGCCCTATCTTTAATGTTTGTCCTTTGGCCGGGAACTTGATTGAACCATATTTTTCTATGAATTTTTCATGATTAATTTGGGATTTTAATGTATTTTCTAGGACATTATTGCATTAATTTTGGTTAGGGACAATATTTTTGAATTAATGGAAATTAGGGGCAAATGGTCAAAATTCATTAATTATTACTACCTCCGGTCCTAAATATAGGACATAGTTTGTAGTGCAAATTGCACTACAAACTATGTCCTATATTTAGGACCGGAGGGAGTATTTTTTTATATATTGTCCCTTGAAATTTTGATATTACCTTGTGCTTAATATTGTATTTCAGGTGTTTTGGAAGAAAATTGTAGATTTTGGAGGTCAAATTAATATTTTGAAGATTGGGGAAAATCATAGAAAGGGGCCCTAGATTTGGGGAAAATTACAAAAATAGGAAGAAAAGGACAGGGTAGAAATACAGATAAAGACCCAAAAGTTTCATAAATTTTAGTCCTGCCTCACAAGTATTTCAAAATATTGCCCTTTGATCCTTCCTTCAGAACTTTTCAACTTGCACATAGGTCCCTGGTCAAAACTTGCGTTTTGACCAGGACCTATGTACTTTTCCCTTTCTTCATCAGCACAGAAGTACCCGACTGGGTTGGAGAAAATCAGAGACCAGGGCCTACTTTGGATTATTTGAATGGGCTGAGAAACATGACAAGCACAGACCCGACTTGGTTGCATCTGGATGGACATGGCAGACCCGATCCGAGACGCAAGCAGAGAGTTCCATATACAGAGTGGCGCCGTAGATACAAGGGGAGCTGGTACACGATCATCGAGTATCATCATCAGACCTCATCCTTCCTCTTCTTCTCGTTGCCAGCGGCGAGCTTCACTCTCATCACCATTGCCACCGGAGACCACTGTGAACCAGAGCAGAGGCAGCTTCCTTCAACGTCCATTGTGCTTCACCACTCTCCTCATCTCTGTCTTTTGTTTTCTGGACTTCACCGCCACCATCTTCTTTCTCATTCCTTCATCATCTTCACAGCATCAGCACCAGCATCGTCCTTCCTGCTCTTTCCATCTTTTTCTTCATTCCTCTGTTCTTCTTTGTCCAACGTTTATCCACCACCGTGACAGATCTTGGATCAGAACCACAATCATCACCATCCTCCACTACCTCCTCTATTCCTTTTCCTTCAGACACCATCAACTCCTATTCCCAACTTCATTCATAATCTCTCTACTTCACAATCTTCAACATTTCCATTACCACCCACTGCTCCTTCACTTTTTTTCTTCATTGACCGAATCATTCTCATCTTTCATTAATTCAGTCATTCATTCGTATTTCCATGGATTTTTGGTGTCTTGAGGAGATTGTGGTTGCTATTAAAATCATGGTTGGCTAAATTGCTTGGGTATTGGTGATAGAGTAGGTGGCTAGAGCTTCAAGGTTTTACAAGAGAAGTTTATTATTTTCCATTTGTTCAATTTATACATTATGTTTTTATGAATTAATTTTGTATTGGGATATGTATGTCTTGAGACTTAGATGAGTGATTATTTGTCTATATTGGTTAATATCTTGTGTTGAATTTAGTATTGGTGCATTTGAATTTTATTGAACTTATTTTTCTATTGGATTAATGAAGTTATACATTCTATGTGATATCTAGATTGTGTGATAGATTTAATTTAATTTAAATGTCGCGATAGTGCTTTCAATTAAGAGGAACCAAATGCATTAATCCATTTTCAATACACATCAAGTGGGTTTTTAACAATTTGCCTAAGAGGTGATTATGAATGCGATTGTAGGAATAGTCATTTATTAGGTAGATTGGACCTAATGCAATTGTTTAGGGTTTTAAATTTGACTTGATGCAAAAGTAGCTCCCAAATTATTTTAAAGAAGCTAGGAAAGCCACCCAATTTGCCACCAAGATTCATTCTATTATATAATCTCTTTTTAATTCAAATCGTTTCTTTATCTTTTTCCCAAAATACAAAAAATATTATAATTAGCTTTATTTTCATAAATTTTAATTTCTACAAAACCAATTTCAAAAACCCCTTTCTCTAACCATGTTTATAGCACTTAGTTTTACTTAGGGAAATCAAAATAAATGGCTCCTTGATAAGAGAATGATCCTGAGTTGTTTGCACTATATTGTATTTATTACATGGTAATTTGTAATTTGACTCTGAGGCGACTAGATGATTGGAATTTAGAAAATTGTGTTTAATTGCCTTTGTTCAGGGGTACAAAGGTCTAAGTGTGGGGGAATTGATTGAACCATATTTTTATATGAATTTTTCATGATTAATTTGGGATTTTAATGTATTTCCTGGGACATTATTGCATTATTAAGCATTAATTTTGGTTAGGGACATTTGTTTTGAATTAATGGTAATTAGGGGTAAAATAATCACAATTTATTAATTATTTTTATACAATTGTCTCTTAAACTTTTGATGCTACCTTGTGCTTAATTTTACATTGTAGGTGTTAAAGAAGAAATTGAGGATTTTGGAGGTTCAAATTAATTATTTTGAGGGAATTAGGCTAATGTTGAAATTGGCAGCTGAAAGCCTGAAATAGAGGGAGCCCAAAACCGAAAATGCAAGTTGTTTGACCAAGGAATTTGGGCCCATGTCAGATTTTTGAATGGACTGGAAAATAAGAAAAGAAGGATGAAGCCCAGACCCAATACTTTCACTCCAGGCCCAATATATATAAAAAAAGAAATAGAAGCAAGGTGGGTCGCAAGGAGAGACAGGCCTGACAAGGAAACGAGACAAAAATGCAGCTGGGCAAGGGAGCATGGAGTGATCTGAGATTTGGAAACGGAAGACCCGGTGGATATGGCAGTTGGATACTCGACTGAGAAGAAGAAAAAGAGAGCTGAGTCTGGACGAGAGGGTGCGCCGCAAGAGATTGCATCATCACCTTCACCTCTCTTCCTCGCCGGCGACAACGTCCATCTTCACTGTCACCGACGAGCACCGCGTCTTCATCACCATCAACCAGATCAGACTTCCACCGCCGGTGAGATAGAGTCGAGACTGAACCAGGGGCTAGAGCAAAGACCTGACTTAAAGAGCAACCTTGGAGCTGAAGATGCCACCACCGAATACCACTACCATAATCGCCTTCCCTTCATTCTCTCTCGCCCTCACACCACCACAAGAGCTGTGCAGCTTACCACCAATCTGCAGTCCTCTGTTCTTCACCACTGGAGGGAGTTTAAGCCATCAACACCACCCCCATCATTCTCCTCAATCTCCCCTTCTCCCTATGCATTCCACCATCTTCATCAACCTCATCCTTTCTTTTCACTTTACAGCCCAAATTTCCATCCTAGAACAGCCACTGATCTTCCTTTGCTTCCCATTCCATTATAACCACCACAATTTGATTGTCCAGATCCTCTATTCTTCTGTTTTCAACTTAGCCGACAGTACACATCAATTTTTCATTGAAATTTAGTCTTCTACTGATCTATCATGGCTTTGCTGAGTTTTAGAGATTATGCGGCTATTGTTCATGCGATGATTGGCTAAATTGCTGGGTCTTGGTGGCAAAAGAGGTGGCTAGAGTTTCAAGGTCTTACAAGGGAAGTTTACGATTTTCCATTAGCTCAATTTATACATATGCTCTGTGGATTAATTTTGCATTGATATATGTGTATTTTTTAGCCTTAGATGAGTGATAATTTTTATCTATGATGGATTATCTTGTGTTGAATTTGGTATTGGTGCATTTGAATTTTATTGAATTTATTCCTATTGGATTAATGAAGTTATACATTCTATGTGATATCTAGATTGTGTGATGGATTTAATTTAATTTGAATGTCACGATTGTGCTTTCAATTGAGAGGAAACAAAGTGCATTAATCCATTTTCAATACACATCAAGTGAGTTTATAACAATTTGCTTAAGAGGTGACTAAGAATGCGATTGTAGGACTAGTCATTTATTAGATAGATTGGACCTAATGCGATTGCTTAGGGTTTTTACTTTGACTTGTTGTAAAAGTAACTCCTAAAATATTTAAAGAAGCTAGGAAAGTCACCAAATTTGCCACCAAGGTTCATTTGATCATATTATCCCTTTTTAATCCAAATCATTTATTTATTATTTTCAAAAATACCAAAAAAAAAAAAAATAGGAATAGCTTTATTTTCATAAATCTTAATTTCTAGAATACCAATTTCAAAATCCCTTTTTTCTAACCATGTTTATAGCACTTAGTTTTACCTAGAGAAATCAAAATAAATGGCTCCTTAATAAGAGAACGATCCCGAGTTGTTTGCACTATATTGCATTTAATTCGTGGTAATTTGTGGTTTGACTCCAAGGCGACTAAGGTTGTGTCAAATCAGAATTATAGCAGGTTTAGTGGACAATGACACCTCTTTGGTTTCATAAAAAAAGGAGGGGGGCTATAGTCCAATCATGATGAGCTAGGGACCTTGGCCGAGTGACGCCTCATGATTTTGAACCTTATGTAATCCAGTTAAATGAATAAATCACTTGATATTTTTGACTCCAATCAATAGTTATAAGGTTGGTTAGGGGTAATAAGGATGGTCTGTGTATCAATCATTTGCTTGGCTTGTTATATATGTAATTTATGATTTGAATATGATAAAAATTTTGTATAATTATTTTTGTAACAAGGTTTAGACATGTTTTTTTGAAAATTCTTCTTAATGATATTTAGAATATGAATTATGATTTCAATCATGTTAGAACCTATTTGGAAGGGGGGTTTTGATAAGTGAATCGAGAACTAACTTGTGAAAGATTTTATGTAGAATAATATAAATTAATTATTGTGAGTTGAATTTGATTTTGAAACCATATGTTCGTTATCTCGTTTTACATGTATATTTTTGAATAACCAATGGTTACAGTGATCTTTGGAACTCATGGTTGCTATATTTACTGTTTTTTTTCATGTGCGATCTGAGTAGAGCTACAGGGAAGTTGTAAGAAGTGAGCATAGTTGTAGGCTCTTGTTAAGGCACATCTTACCTGCACATGTCATTAATTGTTATTCTTGTTTACATATGCAGTGGCATGACCTAAAAACTATTTAATTATGATTTGAGATTTCTATATTATTTGAATATTGTGAACTATGGTTTTGGAAACTATTGGTTTTGATGTTTGATTGAGATATTCAATAAATATGTATTGTTGTTATTGGGCGGATCCCCTGTTGCTATGATTTTGTGATAATGGATTTGGGAAAAAGGATTTAACAAGTTGTTGTTTGGGCTTGTGGAATGACTATTGTTATGTTGGGTTTCAAATGCTTGAGGCCCAACTGTCTGTCAAGGATTCCTTGTACTTACTTCCGCTGTGTTTGGAAATAGTTTATTAAATTGTTCGAATTAGGTTTTTTTTTTTTTCAAATTTTTATTAAAACTATTCTATCATGGAATATTCTTTTCTACCATGATATTGTGTTAAAGGCTTTAAAGAAAGTTATTGTTTCCTAAATAATAATAGTAGGCATTTTATATGCAATTTTGTTCTTTTCTACATTAGTAAGGTCTACTAATTTGATAAAAAAAAATTTAAATTGGCTTTTACACTTTCTACCATGGTAATATATATTGTTGAGTTTGATTCTTTATTAGTATGATAGTGTATTTAAACAATAGTTTAAATGTAGTTTAGAAATCGGGGTATTACAACATTGATATAAATTCTGAGGAGAAGCAGTGACATATGATTAGTGCTTGTTTGTAATAGTAATTGGAGTTTTCAAAAGTAGTTTTTCAATCATGATTTATGGTATATGAGGTAAGTATGTGAGAGGAGTGTTGTCTTGACTTATGTGCATAAGCACTTATAAGCCTTTCATAAGTGATGCCAAACATACACTAAGTGTAGGTACTTGTCAATTGCCACTCGATGACTTGTCAAAATAGGCACATTCACTTGTCAATCATAAAGTCTGAATGTAGTAGACTCCAATTATGTATTTTGACAAGTTTATGTGCATATAATAACAAGTTATACATTGACAAATGTATGTACCTATTTTGACAAATTTATGTGCCTATTTTGATAAGTTATATATTGTTAAGTGTATGTGCCTATTTTAACAAATGATACATTGACAAGTGTATGTGCCTATTTTAACAAATTATACATTGACAAGTGTATGTGCCTATTTTCAGAAGTTATATATTGGAAAGTATACATGTCTATTTTAACAAGTTTTGGCAAGTGTATGTACCTATTTTGACAAGTTAGATATTGGCAAGAATATGTGCCTATTTTGAAAAGTGTATGTTCCTATAATGACAATTTATACATTGGCAAGTGTATGTGTATATTTTGACAAGTGTATGTGCCTATAATGACAATTTATATATTGACAAGTGTATGTGCCATTTTGACAAGTCATAGAGTACCTATTGACAAGCCCATCTATGTTAACCAAAATAGCTCCCATTGATAAGTGGATATGCCTATTTTAACAAATTATAGAGTGATAATTGACAAATATCTGCACTTAATCATATATTACTATTTCTCTTTTCCTTTTTTAATCAATGGGGGTAAGTAGGTAATTTTACATTTGGAATTTATATCACTACAATCTTTAAGGAGCTTTTGATAGAAGAATCCACCATGGGACTTTTTTACTATTTTTTATGTTTCTTGGGACCTGAGTGTAATGTTCTCTATAATTTAATCTTGTGTCACATGTGAGAATAATATAATAAATCTCACTCAGGTCTCAAGGACCAAAAAATATATAAAAAAAGTCTCAGTTTAGATTCCTCTATAAAAAAAGTCTCTTGGTGATATATATAGACTTGTCAATATCCACTTTTTGACTTGTCAATATAGTCAGATACATTGGTCAACGGAAGCTATTTTAGTTAACATAGATGAGCTTATCAATGATCACTCTATGACTTGTCAAAATAGTGGCATACACTTGTCAATGAGAGTTGATTTAATTAACATAGATGTGCTTGTCAATGGACATTCTATAACTTGTTATTATAGTCACATACAATTGCCAATGTGAGCTGCTTTAATTAAAATATATAAGCTTGTCAATGACCCTCTATGACTTATCAATATAGTCATATATACTTGTCAATAAGGTAAATTCACATTTGAAATCTATATCACTGAGGTCTCTTGGAACTTTTTTGATAGAGGAATATATACTAGGACTTTTTTGATATTTTTTTTCTTGTCCTTGGAAACAGCGTGAGATTCTCCCTATAATTTACCTTTTTGGCCATGTGAATATATTTCTTAAACCTATAATTTGATATAATTAGAAAAGAACAAGAGATTATTGACCTCAAGCAGTTAAATAGTACTAAATAAGGAGCAGGGTGTAGACTTTCTTTGTTTTTAACCAAGAAAACAGTTATATTTATAAAATGATGAAAATACAAATTTAACATGAGATAAGAGTGTAGACCTCCGAAAACAAACTTTTAAAAACCAAAAATGCCTTGGAAGTTTTCATCAATGGATACTGGGTACCCAGTAGTTTTCAAGGGGCTAATTTTATCATAGAAGTTTAAAAAATGGTGCAATGTTACCCCCGCCATTTAAAGTGTTAATTTTGACGGATAAAGTTAACTAATTTATCTACATGTCACACCAACTCGTCACTCTATCTCCGCCTCATCCTTCCTTTTATCTCTCTCCCTATGACGATACCCCCCCTCTCTCTCCTTATGAAGATATTTAGCGTCAGGCATGAAGAGGGAAAACTATTTAACCAGAATTTCTCTATTATCAGACTAAATGAACAAATTTTTGGTTATAAAAAAAAAGACTAAATGAACAAGTCAAGCCTTAGCTACATAGCAATGACGAGAGGGAAAATCCTCCTGTCCTTGAATGCGTGATGATGCCTGAGGTGCATGTAACAACTCTTCAGTTTCTTCATTTTCGAACGTAATGAAGAAGGTATATATTAGAGGGCAATAGAGATTCAAGCGAAGCTGAAATTGGGGAAGACAAAGAGGAAAACAAGTAACAAAAACAAAAGCAACGACATCTCTCTACCTTCTCTTCATCTCTTGCTCGAGCGACCTTCGTTCCTCTCACTCTATCATCTAACCCTTATCATTCTCAAATGGGACAGCGTTGTCGAGACAGAATAAAACCAAATGTAAATCACGGAAATCAAATCTAAATTTAATTTAATCCAATCTAAAGCAAGAAAAAAATTCGGCGATGAGTGTGAAGAACCGAAGAAAACCCCTCCCTCCGTTTTTAAGTTTCCCGCAACCACCGACCCAGAGGTCTTAGATATGTATGTGTACATGTGAACTTATGATTATATGATAAAAAAACCCTAATAAGATAATCGTTTTAAATATATGTGTACATGTGTAGAAATAAATATGTATATCTCTTGTTGTTGGAATAAATAATATAATATATAATTTTACCAAAAAAATAATATAATATATAAATGTTTCTAGTAGTCCACATTTATTGAAAGAAGTGAAAATTCTTTTTATTTTAAACCTTGAAATAGAAAACTCTTGATAAAAAAAGAAGAAGAAAAAGATAATACTATCAATACAAATTTATTATTATTATTATTTAATCAAAGAAACAAACCCTGGTTCTCTCCTGTAAAATTTCTTTTCTCCACACTCCGCGCTCCTTCTTGGCATGGCACCACTCCCAGCTACACACAACATAACAAGTATAGCCATGGAAAAAAAAACCGGACCGGACCGGCCGGTAGGACCGGAAAACCGGCCGACCGGTCCCAGGCCCGGTCCGGTTACCTATATGTGAGGGGACATTAAAAAAAAATAAATTTCACAGATCAGAACTGAAGCAGAGTGCGTGCGATGCGAGAGTGAGGCAAGTTTCATTTCAGAATCAGATCCCTTTCCTTCCCTCTCGAGTTCCGACCTTGTGCCCTAGCTCCAATCGGCGGTGGCTGCTTGAACGACGGCGAAGACGGCGAGCGGCGAGGAGCAAGCGGCGACGGCGAGCTACGGCGACGGCGAGCGACGAAGATCATCGAAGGTATTTCACTCTTTTGACTATTTTCGTTTTTAGATTTTTAGATTTTCTGATTATTTGAGATTTGGCCATTTGGTTTATGTTGGTTACTTGATTTACTGCCTAGCTTTCCGAAATGGCTTGATAATCAATCACTGTTGTTGCCTCTTGCTCTCGCTCTCGCTCTCGGTGAATCATCCAAGTTGGGGGTCTGATTAGTGATTAGGGACATTGATGCCCATTTCTTCTTTCATTGTCCTTGTAGTGTTCGAAAGTTGGGGGTCCTTATTAGTGATTAGGGACATTGATAATCACTGTTGTTGCATTTCTTCTTTCATGCCCATTTCTTTTGAATGATTATTGATATTGTTATGTTTTGACTATATTTTGATGTTAGTTATGGGTTTGCTTTGAAGAACTTATTATGTATTTTAACTATTTTTATGTTAGTGATGACTTATAAGTTATGAATGTTGATTATTTTGTTATTGTCAATTAAATTATAATATTTTAATATGACCGGTTTGACTACCGGTTCGACCACCGGTTCGACCCCGGTTGACCCATTAACCCTTGAACCTGTACCGCGACCGGTTCATTGACCGGTCCGATTTTTCGTTCCTTGAGTATAGCTGATAATTTAGGTCGGACCGTATCAATATGGGTTTGTGCAAAAAAAAAAAAAAAACCCACATCAATATGATTCGACATTGAGCCAACTTAATCTATAACCTCTGGGTTGGCTGTTAGCCCGCCCAACATATATATATATATATATATTTTATATTGTGTTTTTCAAATTTTTTTTGTAAATATTAAATTGATTTTTTTTTTTACAAACCTAAACCATAAAAAAATAAAAAATACATTACAAAATTATAAAGTGATAATAAACCATCAAATTTAAAGTTTCAAACATTATAAATTAAGTATTCATTACAAGTCCACACATTACAAAATAAATATAAATCCAAAAGACATCATTAACATTTAATACAATCAATAATTAGTTGATATTAATGGTGTTAAGTTACACAATACATTCAGAGAAGTCATGTATTTTTTTCAAAAAATAAATAAATAAAAAGGGTCCAACTCGCTACTAGTTGGGCCCATACAAATTCAGATAAAAAAAACCCCATCAAATCATACCAGTTGTTGAATCAGCAGGGGTACTAGATTAAATGTTAATGGGTTAGATCAAAGTCAAATCAGAACTAACCCAAGGCCAAACTGATGAGAAATTAAAGATTCTAAGGTTATGAATATGAAATTCTAAAAGAAAAAAAAATGATTTAAAAAAAATACCGAACCGGACCGACTTGACCGAGCCAATTCGCCGGTTTCTAGTCCAAGTTTAAGAACCTGCGTGTCATCTCCTTATAAGCACACTCTCCCGTGCTTGCATGCATACACCATGCTCAGCAAGAAACCCCAAACTCCTTCCCCCCTTATCAATGTGTGCGTGTTGTGAGATATTTTAATTATTATTAATATAATTATTAGTTATTAATTAGGTTAATTAAAATATCCTGAGTGTGGCCCGTTAGTCAGATCTAGGCCCAACTACAGGATTAGGGTAAAGAGAAATGGCTATTTAATTTATTTCTGATGGTGAAATAAATAATTAAGGAACATAGCCGTCTAAACTGAGCGTACGAGTGAAAACCCTAGCAGCTCTTTGAGGTTCCCTGACTGGCGACGGCTCTCACACCAGTTGCCATCACTGTGCCTTACGGTCAGTTAGAAGAGTTACCTGTCAATTCTTTCTTCTGACTCTTTCTGTTTTGCAGTCTCATTTTCCCAGTGTCCGTGATCTCGTTCTGTTCAGAGAAAAGCAATGGCGAGAGGTATTTATAAAGTCTTCCGCTGTAATTTTAGAATATGTTGTGCTATGTTTATTGAGATGTAATTGGTAATTAGCATGATGTATTCCAACATAATGTGAGATATTTTAATTATTATTAATATAATTATTAGTTATTAATTAGGTTAATTAAAATATCCTGAGTGTGGCCCGTTAGTCAGATCTAGGCCCAACTACAGGATTAGGGTAAAGAGAAATGGCTATTTAATTTATTTCTGATGGTGAAATAAATAATTAAGGAACATAGCCGTCTAAACTGAGCGTACGAGTGAAAACCCTAGCAGCTCTTTGAGGTTCCCTGACTGGCGACGGCTCTCACACCAGTTGCCATCACTGTGCCTTACGGTCAGTCAGAAGAGTTACATGTCAATTCTTTCTTCTGACTCTTTCTGTTTTGCAGTCTCATTTTCCCAGTGTCCGTGATCTCGTTCTGTTCAGAGAAAAGCAATGGCGAGAGGTATTTATAAAGTCTTCCGCTGTAATTTTAGAATATGTTGTGCTATGTTTATTGAGATGTAATTGGTAATTAGCATGATATATTCCAACATGTGGTATCAGAGCCAGGTTCTCTGATTCTCTGCCTCTTTTCTTTGATCGGGGACGATTTATCTATGGAATTTAATGATTTTACCGTAATAGTTTTTTATACGGGTTCCATATTTTAAATCAGAGATCACACTTATTAATATTGCCTTCATTTCGTTGTCGAGGGATCCGATACTGGTTTTTTGTTTAAATTCGATGTATATGGAATATTGTTCATCGATTATCTCTGCTTCATGTTCATCTGGCTTTGAATATATCTGTGTTATTTAAGAGCTGGCTTTCGGAATCATGTTTTCTGTTTGTCTTAGAATTTCCTTTTGACTGCAAAAGATGATTTGCGATGTATTTTGGCTTTCTATTATTTTCTGTATGCATCGCCATTTTGGCCGTTGGAACCTCCGGGTTTCATTTTCGATTCTGAGAGCTTTGTTTTAGAAAAGGTTGTGATTGCGATTGTTGATTTGCTTCGCATATTCTTGTTTGGTTTACGATGGATGCATTTTCTGTAAAACCCGAGAGAGAGAGCGTCGCCTATGTCTCACCGTCGGACCTGCGTTTTTGATTTTGGGTTTTCAAATCTGAGATCGAAATCTTGCTTTTAATCGCTGTTTTATGGAATAAATTGTGTTTGGATTGCATTTTCGATGAAAACCGTCGGTGAGAGCACCATTTTTTAGCCCTCCGATTGCCGGAAAGCACCGCCTGAGAACGTCCCCGACGTTGCGGGTCGCGGCGACTCCAAGCGGGTCCTGTCGGGTTGCACTTGGGTCGGGTCGGGTAGGGCTACTGCAGAAACGGGTAGGGAAGGAGACTGAGACGACGTCGTTTTGGCATTAGCCAAAACGTCGTCGTTTTGGCTCATTTGGATGAGCCTCCCCTCCGCGCGCAAAATGGCACCGTTTGGCCCAAGTGAAACGCTGCGTTTCACTTATCCAGTGGGTGGGCCGACGTGTTTTGTGCTGGGTCTTGCATTCTGGGCCGGTTTTAAAATTTTTTTTCCCTTTCGCTAATGCTCGACTGGGCCGAATTGACTGGGCTTCTGTGAATTTTTTTTTAAGGCATGCTGAAGCGTTCTGGGCCGAAACAAAAAAAAAAAAAGAAACATTTTTTTTAATTGAACAGTGATGGTTTTTGGTTTTTCTGGGCCTTATATATATATATATATTTTTTTTTTTCTGGACTATGCTATAATGATGAACCTTCCAGAAACAAACATTGGGCCTATTCGTTTTTTGTTCTTCTGGGCTATGGTTTTTTATATTCCAGAAAACATTTTTTGGGCTTTTCTGATTAATTAATTAATTCACTGTTTAATTAAATTCTTTTCTGTTTTATGTATTTTTTCTGATTAATGATTTTAAATTGTTTAAATTAGTGACAGTAGTTAATTTTGGCATTTTCACATACTGAAAAATTTGTAAAATTGTTAATTAATTGTCTAACATTTTGAAAATAGCTTTAGACAATTATTTAACAATTCAAAAATTTTGCAAAAATTGAGATTTGAGTTGAATGGTGCCAAAATTAATTATCTAAACAATTTTGAATACATAAAACAGTGGGAGGGATTTAATTAATTATTTACTGTATTTATTAAATTGATTAATCTCTCCATTATGATATGCATATTTTGATCTAAATGCGCTTATATGATATTTGTGACTAGCATGTTACTTTTTCAAGGAATAACCACAGCATCCTTTAGTTTTGCATGCAACTTGATCACATATGGAACTTATAAAATATCTAATTGTAATTAAATATAGAATTGTAATTGTTCTTTACCCATAGGTAGACGGTTATGATTATATATTTAATTAGGGTGGGATAGTTTGGTCTTATATTTTCTAAGTTGCCCACAGGTATTAGGAAATGTAAATTATACACTCTAGGCCCACCAATTTGAGATAAATGCATGCATTGCTAGGTTTTTTGCCCACAGGTAGAATTTAGTGATACGCATTTATATATATTGCATGTTTACATTGGTGCATAACATGCATACAAAAGGCACAGAATTCGTGATTGTCTCAAACATTTATCTTGTGAGCTAATTTAAGTTTTTAAATTGCAGTACCTACTACTTTCCCTAATCTTTTTGCTGACACTACTGGCAAAATTGTGCTGGATGGTACTAATTACCCTGAATGGAGAGAGGACATAACTTTGCAGATTGATATGCTACACATGCATTTTGTTATGGAGAAACCTAGACCTCCCAAACCAACTGACAGGTCAACTAAAGATGAAATTGACTATCAGGAGCACTGGGAGCACTACAATCGCATGTGCATGTCATATATTAAGACCAGGATCCATAGAAGCATTAGGGGAGCAATTCCCAAATGTGAAACTGCTAAGAAGTTTCTGGAAGCTGTGGATAAACAGTTTAAGCCAACTGACAAACAAATGGGTGGTTCCATCATGTCAGAGCTGTGTGCCATGAAGCTGACAGGTACTAATGGAGTCAGACAACATATCATGAAGATGAGAGACTTGTCCTCTCAGCTGAGGGCCTTTGACATAGAACCAACAGAGCAGTTCCTAGTACATCTGGTACTGAACTCCCTTCCTTCTCATTATGAGGCCTTTAAGGTTTCCTATAACACACATAGGGAAAAATGGACAATTGATGAACTGCTGTCCATGTGTGTTCAGGAGGAAACTAGGCTTCATATGAGTGGTAGGGAGGCACCTAGGGCAGCTCATTTGGCTGAAAGTTCCAGCAGGAATGGTGCCAGGGGCAACAAGGACAAGCAGAAAAAGAAGAAAAAGATTCCTGCTGTGCCATCCATTAAGAAAGCTGAAGCTATTTGCTTCTTCTGCAAGAAGAAAGGGCACATGAAGGATGAGTGCCAGAAGAGGAAGGCATGGTTGGAGCGTAAAGGTATGTATATTTCAAGTTTAGCTTTAGAAGCTCATCATATTGGCACTAGTAATGATACTTGGTGGATCGATACGGGTTCAATGATCCATATTTCTACTACTATGCAGGGGTTTCTAACCACCAGGCCTCCACTTCCCAATGAAGCACGAGTCCTTTCAGGAAGTGGGAAAGGAGATCCGGTCGAAGCAATTGGAACTTTTAGAATTGTTTTCCCAAATAAAACCGTGCTGGATCTTTTGAATTGTTTTTACATTCCTAGTTATATGAGAAACTTGATTTCTATGTCAAAACTCATTCCTTTGAATTATGGTATTTATTTGCAAAAGGACTTGATGTATTTCAGTAAGGACTATTTTCCAATTGCAAGGGTTGTTATGATTGATGATTTGTTTAAAATAATTCCTGAACCGCATGAAGTTTTTTCTGTTACGCATGGTATTAGACAAAGTATCATTGATGAGAATTCTATTAGCTTGTGGCATAGGAGATTAGGACATATCTCTGTTGACAGGATCAAAAGGTTAACTAAAGATGGAATCCTTCCATCTTTAGACCATTCAGAATTTGATACTTGTGTGGACTGCATAAGGGGAAAGCAGACCAATAAGTCACAAAAGGGAGCTAAGAGAAGTTCTGATTTACTTGAAATTATACATACCGATATTTGTTGTCCTGACTTATCCGCAAACAGTCAAAAGTACTTTATCACTTTTATTGACGATTACTCACGATATACTTATGTCTACTTGCTTGATAATAAAAGCGAGGCACTAGATGCCTTTAAGGAATATAAAGCTGAAGTAGAAAAACAAGTTGGGAAACCAATAAAGATCGTGAGATCCGATAGAGGTGGTGAGTATTACGGTAGGTACACTAGTGAAGGACAAGCGCCAGGTCCCTTTACTGATTTTCTTCGGGAGCATGGTATAGTTGCTCAATATACCATGCCTGGCTCACCAGACATGAATGGTGTAGCAGAAAGAAGAAATAGGACCTTGCTAAACATGGTTAGGAGCATGATGAATGGCTCTAAACTACCAACATCCTTGTGGAAGGAGGCACTTAAGACAGCTGTGTACTTATTAAACAGGGTTCCAACAAAGGCAGTGCCAAAAACACCCTTTGAAATCTGGAAAGGATGGAAACCCAGCTTAAGACACCTTAGGGTATGGGGCTGTCCTGCGGAAGTAAGAGTGTACAATCTACAAGAGAAGAAACTAGATCCTAAAACCATTAGAGCTTACTTTGTAGGCAGGCTATCCATGTATGACTAAGGGTTATAGGTTCTATTGTCCTTCACCTTCTGCACGTTTTATAGAATCTAGGAATGCTGTTTTTCTTGAGAATGACGTGATTAGTGGGAGTGATCAAACAAACAATGATCATATGGAATTGACCCCTGATTTACGTCGTGAAGGTTTTGTTCAGATTTATCCACCTCCCACACATGGAGATCCAAGACAAGTTGTGGGGAGGATGTCCCGAATGAACAATCTGAACCAACCTAAGAGGTTGAATTAAGAAGATCAACTAGAGAAAGAAGGCCAGCATTGCCTAGTGACTACGTGGTGTACTCTGTTCAGACTGATTGTGATATTAGCATTGAAGATGATCCATTAACATTTACTCAGGCTGTTAAGGGTGAGAACTCTAAGTTGTGGCATGATGCTATGACTGAAGAAATGAACTTCATGGCAAACAATAATGTATGGGATCTTGTAGAGTTACCAAGTGGGTCTAAAGCCATTGGCTGTAAATGGGTTTATAAAACCAAAAGAGACTCACAAGGTAACATTGATCGATACAAGGCTAGGTTGGTTGCCAAGGGTTTCACACAAGTGGAAGGTGTCGACTACAGGGAAACCTTTTCTCCTGTATCAACGAAAGACTCTTTCCGCATAATCATGGCATTAGTTGCACATTTTGATCTAGAGTTGCACCAAATGGATGTTAAGACTGCATTCCTCAATGGGGTTCTTGAGGAAGAAGTCTACATGAAACAACCTGAGGGATTTATTGCAAAGGATAAGGAACATCTGGTATGCAAGTTGAAGAAATCGATCTATGGCTTGAAGCAAGCCTCACGACAGTGGTACTTGAAGTTCCATGAGGTAATCACATCATTTGGATTCGATGAGAACATCATGGATGAATGCATATACCACAAGGTTAGTGGGAGCAAGATCATTTTTCTGGTTTTATATGTCGATGACATACTACTTGCAACCAGTGATTTAGGACTATTACGTGAGGTGAAACAGTTTTTGTGCAAGAACTTTAATATGAAGGATATGGGTGAGGCATCTTATGTCATTGACATCAAGATCCACAGGGATAGAGCTCAAGGCATTCTAGGCTTGTCTCAACAAACCTATATCAACAAAGTTCTTGAACGATTCAGGATGCAAAACTGTTCAGCTAACGTAACTCCTCTTGAGAAAGGGGACAAGTTTAGTCTAGGTCAATGTCCTCAAAATGAGCTCCAAAGAAAGCAAATGGAAAGGGTCCCATATGCATCAGCAGTGGGAAGCTTGATGTATGCACAGGTTTGCACGAGACCTGATATAGCTTTCGCTGTTGGCATGTTGGGAAGGTACCAAAGCGATCTAGGGGAAGCACATTGGACAGCTGTAAAGAAAGTGTTTAGATACCTACAAGGTACTAAGCACTATATGCTCACATACAGAAGAACAGATGACCTGGAAGTGGTTGTTTACTCAGACTCTGATTTAGGAGGATGTTTAGACACAAACAAGTCTACTACTGGTTACATCTTTCTACTAGCAGATGGAGCTATATCATGGAAAAGTACAAAATAAACACTTACAGCTCCCTCTACTTGTGATGCTGAGTACATAGCGTGTTTTGAGGCAAGTTCACAAGCGATCTGGATAAGGAATTTCATTGCTGGTCTTAAGATTGTGGACTCAATCTCTAGGCCAATCAGGATGTACTGTGATAACACAGCCGCAGTAGCCATTGCAAATAACAAAAGGAGTGGAAGTCGAAGCCGGTGGGTCAAACTGAAATTCCTAAGTTTAAAAGAGAGAATTGCAGATGGTGAAATTTCGGTTGATCATATCAATACAAAGGACATACTAGCTGATCCTTTGACTAAGGGAATGAAACCGAATGCTTTTGTGTTACACGTCCCTCAAATGGGGGTTAAGCCTTCATTTATATAGAAGAGGTATGCAATGAAATTGACCTTATAGTTTATTATCTCTATCATTATCTGTATACATTCTGTTGATGAGACTAATAAACACTAAGTTTGGAACCGAATAAACATTGGCGTTTATTCATAAGGTTATACCCATTAAGTAAGGGTGTTGTATGTAATGCATGGAAGGTAATACTCAGCCTAAGAGGACTTATCGCCATGATTCTTGCAGCATAGCCTTAGTTTAATCTAGAAAGGGCGACTGACATTAAGATACGGGCCAAGTGGGAGAATGTGAGATATTTTAATTATTATTAATATAATTATTAGTTATTAATTAGGTTAATTAAAATATCCTGAGTGTGGCCCGTTAGTCAGATCTAGGCCCAACTACAGGATTAGGGTAAAGAGAAATGGCTATTTAATTTATTTCTGATGGTGAAATAAATAATTAAGGAACATAGCCGTCTAAACTGAGCGTACGAGTGAAAACCCTAGCAGCTCTTTGAGGTTCCCTGACTGGCGACGGCTCTCACACCAGTTGCCATCACTGTGCCTTACGGTCAGTCAGAAGAGTTACCTGTCAATTCTTTCTTCTGACTCTTTCTGTTTTGCAGTCTCATTTTCCCAGTGTCCGTGATCTCGTTCTGTTCAGAGAAAAGCAATGGCGAGAGGTATTTATAAAGTCTTCCGCTGTAATTTTAGAATATGTTGTGCTATGTTTATTGAGATGTAATTGGTAATTAGCATGATGTATTCCAACACGTGTATGTGCATATATTTATTTATTTCCTCCTTTTTGACCCATTCATCCCCTCTCACATACGTGTCATATTTATATACAATGTGTGTATATATATATATGTATAACCCAGCTCATGTACCTTCTACCATAAGATGAAGGTAGCTTTTCCCATATTCCTTGAACCAAAATCCCTTTTTCGTTACTGTTATTGCTGGTGTTGCTTTATATATATATATATATATATAAAATTTCAAGACCCCACATTAATTATTTTGTTCTTTCTTGTGTGGGTGTATACATATAGTTCTTTTATTTGTTATGACCCTACTCTTAAAACATCTTTTATACTGTACCTTGAAAAAAATAGTTGAATTTGTAGGGGTTGAATCTGAGTGAGTGAAGTGTGTATCTATAATATTATCTTAGAGGGTATTTTAAGTATTTTGAGTTTCTTTCAAGCAACTTTAGAATAGTTTGAGTAATATATTAATAGATATTTATGTCGTGACTTTGTAGACAGAGTCTAGAGTAAATTTGTGTGTTCACCCTCTATATATATTTTTCATGGATATATACATCAGTCAAAAAATAATAACTCGATGCTTTTACCTGGGGTAAACTATATTGAGTGAAAAAGCCAATAATTATTTACAGCCAAGAATTCAGAGGCACAGAAGCAATATAATTAAGAATAACAGAAATTGAAAGTTCAGATTGGTCACAGTAGAGGGATGGGGAGCAGAGAATTACACTAGAGAGGGGAAAATCATAACCTTCCTCTTTAATTACGCATTGCTCATAATTGAAGTTATTGCACTCTGAAAAGTGGCCTCCTCCGCCCATATGAATCAAAACAGGGAATTAATGAGTGTGTGTGGAATCTGATAATGCATTGAAATAACCACCGTTTCTGCAGTTTCCATTCTAATCAAACGTCACTTTCAAAATCAATGCAACTCAGATAATATACAATTATTATATAACTGATCGAATTCATTCAAATACCCATCCCCTACAATTATATATTATAGCTAATGAATCCATGCAGAATTATTGGGTTTCCTACGTTTCAGAAGGTGATCTGTAGTTACTTACTGTTATTTATCCTACAAAGAAAATGGACTTGCTTATACCTTTTTTTTTTTTGGTAAAAGGACTTGCTTTTACTTTGTTTCAATGTGATATATACTGAGATTTCATTCAATGAATCATAAAATTGACCTACTACTATAATCAACTAATCAAGCTGTTGATGATGTTTCTTTGTTTTTTTTAATTCATGTTTACATGTGTTATTCCTCAAGTGCAGTAGTGTAATACAATATATATATATATATATATATATATTGTGCTTTAATGAAAACTATTATACATCTTATAAAACGCTTTCTGGACAATGTTATTATAAACACCAAACATATTAAAAGAGCTTCCGATCAACAGCCATATATATCAACACAGTTCAAAATGGTTTTATTGCTTGCATATAAGTTCTTCTGAAAGGATACTCATTTTATTTTTTTAAAATTGAAAACGGAAAATATGTATGTAAAGCCGGCTTCTTCTTCATTCATCATCCCAAACACACCCTAAATCCAACCACACCACGCTGTAATTGAGGGGTTTCAGCTGAACCAACTAGTTTTTTTAATGGTATTATAACACAGATCGAAGGTTTTCAATGGGAAGTTTATTCACATATGTTATCTTTGGACCATATTGAATAATGAGGTTGCGTATTTGGTTTCTCCTACTCCCAAGTATGGTTCCTGCAACTACGCAAAGTCACTGTGTACGTACATCTATCACACAGAGAGAGAGAGAGAGAGAGAGAGAGAGAGAGAGAGAGAGAGAGAGAGAGAGAGAGAGAGAGAGAGAGAGAGAGAGAGAGAGAGAGAGAGAGGATTGGATAAAAAAGAAGTGTGCTTTATGATCCCATCAATGAGCTATATACAAGCACAAGAAGGGTAAATGATGTAGACTCATGCATAATATATAATCTCTGTGGCTGCTAACGTGCGCTTCTTGACATTTATGACTAAACTTTTCCATCAAGCAAGCCCTTCCCCCTCTCTCTCATAATCTCAGATTCAAAATTCAAATTCAAAATCTGTCTATAAATTGCTACCCCTGCGAGTGTGTAGAAGCACCGGCAAGGATGATGCGTTGAACTAGCCACAAGGTTCTTCAACCATTACCTTCTTCTTCTTATTATTATTATTATTAGAATCTGAATCTGAATCTGAATATGTTTTCAATATTTTAGTTTAGATATGCATATTAAGATACTTATTATTTGTATTTTAGTGTGTTCTTGTGGTTCATATGGGCTGCTACCAAATATGTCTTTCCTTATTGTATGACAGTGAAAAGTGTTATAAAGTTGATATTTTCGGCACCACTGAGAATAACCTTGTGTTGTTGTGCATTGTTGGACTGAACCATTTAAAAAAAAAAAAAAACTCAGGCTTTTTAAGTCAAACATGTGTGCTTATTATTAGCTATCCTATAACCCCATTTACCTTGCATTGCACCGTATCTACTGATTTTTATACCATTCTAAGTATGATCATTTTGGTGCTTTATTAATCTCTCATTTGGGTTCTACCATATCATTGCACACTTAGCATATAACATTTTCCTTTACATGTTACTATAAAACACTTTCCAGACCATGTTCTTATTAACACCAAACATTAAAGATCTTCTCAATTGCCATATCATATCAGCACCGTTTAAAATCCTTTTATTGTTTAATTTGCATTTGCATATAGAAAACGGGCAAAGCTTTCATATGGATATTCGTTTTATTTTATTTTTTTAATATATATATATATATATATATTTTACTTTATCCTAGTTATCCATGTTCTTGTGGCTCGGTGGCTCTGTTTATGATGCTTGGTTTAGATCTTCTTCCCACCCCACAAGCTTCCTTTTATTTAACTCATATATATATATATATATATATATATATCATCCTTCTTAGTTTCACTTTTATTCCCAGCTTCCTATATATATCATCCCTTCATTTGGTTAAAGATGGTAGGTAGTGGAAGGTAACATGCAAATCAGCATGCATTTGACAGATTGGGACTTGCAATTTTTTTCTCAAAATGTCCGAAATAATGAAGGGAGTGTTCGTTTTGGAATGTTATAAGGGAAACATGTAGTAGTTAAAAGTATTCTCATTGTACAAATGGATGCTTACTCCCAAGAAGTCCACAATATGATTATGTGTCTCAATTATTTGAATGTAGCAAGCTTTTATTGTGAAAAGGTTGATAACTTTTATGGATTTCATCACGTTGTCACCGAACCATATCATATGATTCTCGAAGAATTCCTTGTACATAGAAGGGATACCCTTATGATGCTCAAGGCCGTCCAACAAAAATGTTAGTGGAAATAATGAGGTATACACATTTTTTTCCTTTTGTTATTTGAAAATCTTTTAAAAAAATTTAATTAAATTATTAATCATTGATTTTCATTTTTTTTATCCTATTTTGATTTCTAGTGATATCGTGAGCGGTTTATTTGACATACAGAAGCATCAAATAATCCATGGCAATCTTTTGTCGTGGAATATCATAGTTTTTCGAAGTCGGGTAGTTCATGGTACAAAAACGTTTGCAGCTACAATCTCCAATTTTGAAAAGAGCGGGTACCTTAATGATCTAAATCCAGTTCTTGAACCAGAGATGAATATTATTAAGTATTATTTTAAATTTTAATAATAATTTTCTTGTCTTTTAACATTTAATTATACCACCTAACTATCTAAAATTCTTAATTATTATTAGTAGGTGGATTAGTAGGAAGAGGTTGGTCTTGGCAAAGCCCAAAACATCAAAACCCAGTGCTTCCTCAAAATCAAACTTTGGATATATTTACACTGGCTTATCTTTTAGGTTATATTGTCCTCAAAAGTCACCCATTTGAGAGAGGAAAATGATCGTTTAAATAATATTATGAATAATAATTTCATTCTTCATAATGAGCTACTATTCCAAAATCCCATGTGCTTAGTGATTTAAATTTTCATCTGATAAATAAAACGTACACAATTTTCTTTTTCTATAATTTTATTTTTATTTATTAAATGAAAATTTGTATATAAGTTTTTTATTGACTAAGGAATACTATTTTTTTTTTTAACTTTCAGATAGGATATAAAGGGAGTAAAAGTCCACCCTTCTTTTGGAACACTAAGGACAAAGTTGGGTTCTTCCAGAAAGCTAGTGACATTATACAAGATCAAGAAGCTATTAAAATAAGTTTGAACCAGATTGGGCAAGGCATACTTAGGACCACAAGCTGGCATAATGTAGTAGAATCGCATACACCATAGGCGTTTACTATATACACCAACTTGTAGACCTAAGTATACCTTGCCGCATCTGATTCAAACTTGTTTTAATAACTTCTTAACCTTGTATAAGGTCACTAGCTTTCTGGAAGAACCCAACTTTATCCTCAGTGTTCCAAAAGAAGGGTGGACTTTTGCTCCCTTTATATCCAACCTGAAAATTAAAAAAAAAATTATTCTTTAGTCAATAAAATATTATATACAAACTTTTACTTAATAAATAAAAATAAAATTATAGAAAAAGAAAATTGCGTATGTTCTATTTATCAGATGAAAAATTAAATCACTAAAGGGGTTGTGGAATAATAGCTCATTGTGAAGAATTATATTATTATTCATAATGTTATTCAAACAATCATTTCCTCCCTGAATGGGTGACTTCAGAGGACAATATAACATAAACAACAACCTAGTCCAATATGTCCATAGTTCGATTTTGAGGGAGCACTGGGTTTTGATTTTCAGACTTTGTCAAGACCAACCTCTTCCTGCTAATCTACCAAATAATAATAATTAAGAAATTTGGATAATCAGGGGGTTTAATTAAATATTAAAATTTAAAATAATACTTACTAATATTCATCCTGGATCAAGAACCGGACTTAGATCATTAAGGTACCTGCTCTTTTCAAAATTGGAGATTTTAGCTACAAACTTTTCTGTACCACGAACTATCCGACTTTGAACAACTATGATATTCCATGGCAAAAGTTTGTCATTGACTATTTAACGGTGGTGTATGTCAAATAAGCTACTCATGATATCATTAGAAACTAAACTAGGAAAAAGAAAAAGAAAATCAATAATCAATAATTTAATTAAAATATTTTTTTAAATATTTTCAAATAACAAAAAAAAATGTGCATACCTCATTATTCTCACCAACATTTCTAATTTCTGTTGGATAGCCTCGAGCATCATAAAAGACTGCCCCTCTTCATACAAGGAATTCTTCGAGAGTTCTATGGTAGGGTTTGGTGACAATGTGGTGAAACCCATAGAAGTTATAAATATTTTCACAATAAAAGCTTGCTACATTCAAATAATTGCGGCACACAATCATATTGTGGACCTCTTGGGAGTAAGGATTCAATTGTGCAATGAGAATACTCTTAACTGTTATATGTTGCCTTGTCACAATCCAAAACGAACATTCCCTTCATTATTTCTAACATTTTGAAAAAATATTTGCGAGTCCAAGTCAGTGAAATGTATCCAGATTTACATGTTTCTTCCACCACCTACCACTTCAACCAAGAGAATTGTGATATATTGATTAACACTTGACAGGGAGCTGGCCATGGCAAAGGCAACGAAGGTGTGGTTGCCGGAGCTCTTCATTGAAGAGGGAGGTGAGAAAGAAAAGAAAGAGAATGGGGTTTGAGCTTTCCAAAAATGAAAAAAATGGAGTAAAGCAGGAGTGCATCCAACTCTTCAAAAAGAGAAGAGTTTCATTTACTGATGTCATCTTCTTACCTCACTTGAAGTACTTTACATGAAATTCGTATGTCATTATCGTGACCATACTAATGAATCTTGAAGATGTACAATTGAAGTTGAAGAAAAATAATTTGTTTTTTCTATCAGGAGGAAAAAAAAAACTCACAGTGCGCCGAAAAAGCTAAAGAAGGACAGCCTTAATAAATAAAACTACGTTTTTCAAAAGCAAACTCAAATATATATCGGGAAGGGGAGTCATATATTCACTTTATTAGACCCCGTTAAAACGCAACCTGCCTCCTCTGAATCAGAAACAAAAATAATTAAAGACAATTGCATCTGCAAATAAACGAGGGGCCCACGAAATTCTGCTCACTTGCAACTAAAGAATTGAAACTCATGAAGGAAGGAGAAAGAAAGAACATGGAGATCAACGGAGTCAGAGGAGGTTGGTGGAGTGCATTCAACACTCCACCGCCATGTCACCACCCACTCAAAATAAAGTGACGGACGTTTGGTCAGAGAAAACGGGTGGATATTATTGCTCCTTTTTTTATGATAACGGCATATAGTTTGGTTCATTATTATTATATATATATATATATAATTCATTCATGGAAGATGATTAGCATAAAAGTACATTTCTTTACTGAAAAAAATTGATTCTTTTGCAATCTCCAAGGAGTCTATGCTGTACTAAGAAGCTAGATGTAGGATGCCGTTTTAAAATAAAACACTGCTCTGTTCAACTCTTTTTTTAGGACATAAAACAGAGGTAAATAAAAGTAGGTGTAATTGAAATATCTTAATTAAAAAAAAAAAAGATTCTTTTTCATTGAATGATGTAATTGTGGAGAAAATATATTAGCGATTACAATGATATTCACCCGTGTTTCCACGGCCAAAATGTGATTGTGGAGACAACTGGTGGTTGAGCAGGAGATGCCGGAAACAACGGTGGTGCAAAATTCTTCTTGACAAATATTCATTGTAAGTGTAGAGAATTGGGTGGCATTGACGATGGAGATAACCCAGACCTGTACAGTGTACACCGATAAGATACTTCATCGCTTTTAACGTTGTTACTTGTTACGACTGTCTATGGCTTTTTTACGTGTCTGACCGACATAACTTCAAGGATCCAATAAAAAGGGAAACAACCTTAGGGATGGGATTAAAAACTAGATAAAATTATAAGTACTCTAAATTAAATTTCTCAAAATTTTATTATTAAAATTGCACTTGATCCAAAAATAAAGGTAAATATTATTACTTCTGGTTTAAATTATAAAAGTCAAATAATTAAATTATAATTTAAAAATATAGTTTAAATTAATTAAAGATAATAAATATACAAAAAATATAACTTGCTTTCCAAAAAAAAAATCCTTATTTATAGAGAGAGTGCGTGGGAGAAGGTGAGTGGAAAAAGAGAAGAGAGAATAAGTGGGAAAAAAGAGGGTGTGTTTGGGTTAGCAATAATAGATTTTTTTTTTTTTAATTTGACAATGATAAAGTTAGACTTCATAATATGATTTATATTTATATGGACTTTTGAAAAGTCAATTTGATAAACTGAAACATGTTTGAATGATTAATGTAAAGTAAATTTAGATGTAAAATGACTTAAAAGTACGAGAATTTAATAAAAATAAAAATAAAAATAGTTATTGTGTTATTGAAAAATATTTGAAAATACTAAATTATTTAAAGTTTGTGAAAAATTGGAGAAAAGCCCATCTTTAAAAATTTAATTGATAATTACCTCAATCGGGGTAGTGTCATTCTTTATACATATAAATTTATCATGTTATTCATGTCAATTAAATTTCTAATGGAAGAGTTTTTCTTGATTTATCTTAAATTTTATTATTTATTTTTTATACTTTTATAAATAAGGATAAAATTAGAAAACAATCATTATTAACCTTTAAATGAAGTTATATTTAAAACCAAAATTTCTATCTAAAAGTAGACTTATAATAATATCAAAACTTTCATCGACAATCATTTTAAATTGAGCAACCCTATCTTTAGTGATTTATTTTATCCTTTTGGGAGGATGGAGAATAATAGATAAACAGGTAGAAAAGATTTACATGGACACTGAAAAATCGCCCTAGTCTCAATCTGATGAGACCAATTCTTAAATGTAATTTTAAGCCTCCTTGTCCACAAAATCTATCAAATGCTTCACTTCCAACATATGCTAGCTCCAAAAGCAATTAGACAGAAATACCGCTATAAATACTTAGCACCACCGTCTGTGGTTCAAAGCACTCTCCTCACTTTAGGTTCAACATGATGTTGATTTAGAACTTTCCTGTATTGCAGAACAGCTTAGCATGTTTTTTGACGTGTAGAACATCCATCAATAACAGCATCTAAAGCCTCTCGGCACCCAACCCCATTATCGTTCTTGAGCAACATGGGCTTAGGCCCAAGTTAGGTGTATTGAGAAATATTAAGAATAATTGTTATTTTGTATTTGGATTTTGAATTTACTGTAATATAAAGTTATCTTAGCATTGGTTAAAATTATGATAAGATACTAGGGTTAGGCGCTTTATATGTAAACCCATGGTGTATACACTTCAATCAATGAAATAACAAAGCAATTGCATCTTGCTTCTAATTTTTGTGCGTAAGGTGAATTTTGTGCTTTTAATTTCATATGTTGCCTGGACGAAACCTCAGCAACAAGATGAGATTTCTGGAAGACGAATCAACATTGTAACCTTGACTCCATTGCAGCAGCTTAAGAAGCAAGTCCTCCTTCTCAGGTTGATCTATATACCGTGACACAGCCGTCTGAAATAAATCCTGACCAAAGGAGAAAACAAACAGGAAAAAAGGGGAAAAAAAAAAGCACTATATAACTAATTCTGGAGTACAAAACCAGAACTTGGATTCATAAAATTGACCATTAATTATTTTTCTTATATATATATATATATGGGATTTGGTTCAAAGGTTATATGGTATAGGCGTTGTCTAGGACATAAAATCATGAACCAACCATCATTTTCATTCCAATACATAAATATTTGAGTACATGCATATTAAAAGCCGATTTACCTTATCAAACTTGTGACCACAACCATAGAGGGTCTTCAAGACATCATTTGTCATGTTGATATTACCTACTTTCATGAAGGCGGCTGCAAATCTTTTTATAGCAGGCCGAGAGATGAACTTTGCATTATCCTGTACATAAGATTCAACATAAAAGCAGCAATTCCAAGAGAAAAACAGAGGAGATTCATCACAAAATCTTGGCATACCTTGACCACCACGTAAGCATCATTTAAAAGTCGTTCTGCTAGAAGAATGTGCAGAATCTTCTCTTGAATTGCCTTGCACATCGTTCTCTTGCCATATCTCAATATATTGCAAACTGAAAATGCCTCTTGGCAAGCTTTTAAGTTACCAAGATCAGCATTAAAGAAGAACAAAGTTCCAACAAAGAGACAAAGCGATTAGGAAATTTTGATTAGTAAACTGAAATGATAAAACGATGCAAACAAAAAAGCCTATATAATTTGATACGATTTAAGAAAATAATGAATCAGTTATACAAAACGAAGCATTCTCAGCTTATTCAAGTCAAATAATGGCAACAATACTTTGACACAATCTTGGTCATGAGCCTAAAAAGGTAATAAAGTTTATTATGACCAATTTAGTACAACAAGAAGAAGCCTTATCCTATTAAGTGGAGTTGGCTACATGGATCATTCGATGCCATTATGTTAATCATTGTGCTCTATTAACAGGGAGGCATGAAAAAAGAGAATATTGGAAATCAAGATGAATAATAACATAAGAAAGCATTGAAAGTAGGGAAAGCATGTACTATGTTATTGGGTTGGCTGGAGCCAGGTTCAACTCTGCACTGGAGTCCTATAGGCCTAGTGCTTGGGCTTTGATTTAATTTCATTGGTCCAAAAGTGAGACAAATAGGGACCATTATGCCCAATGGCTGTCCTGACCCACAAATAGCTGTAATTACAAATAACGTAGGGCAGATCCACGCATTGCAAAGGATCTGAGATATGTACCACATAATTCACATTTTACAAATACTGTGAACTGCTAGAGTTTTTGTATGTTATATGGATAGGAATAAAGGACAGATTATATTCTGCTTAGGAAGACATGTTCAGTTGAACAAGGGAATCAATGTCAATACGAGCATCGGTAGATTCCATAACGTCATACCTCTGATGGTTGATATAACCTTTACTATGCATGTCCTTCATGGTTCGGTAAGCTAACAGATACAGCTTTTCCTTAGAGAAATATCTTATTAGGATATGGAAAGTATTGTAATCAGGACTGAATGCCAATCCATCCATCTGTCTTAGTGATTGCATTACGCTTTCCATTTCACCTGCTCTACAGTAAGCGCACAGCATATTATACATCATAACCAAGTCATATTTGTTGAAGGTTGCTTCAAAATCATTGGCCAACAGTCTTGCCTCATCGGAAAGCTTGCTTCGGCAAAATGCTGATATCATGATACTGTGAGCATTACCATATGCATTTAGGAATTAAAACTAAATGATATAAGAACATCAAAAAACAAAAGCATAATATTAGCACATATTTTAATCAAATATAAAGAAAATGGCACATGAAAGATTAAAATCCATCATTTACTTGACTTGCATAAATTACAAAACAATAATACATGATGGTGAAGAAAAACAGAAAGGTCAGCTAACTCAGCAAGTTTGTATAATCAATTACAAGTGAAGTCAGATCCAGCAAAGCTTCCAGTCATAGAAAATAGGATGACCAGACCATTGATTTCTATGAAGCAACTAAATATCATTAACTATATTTGACCATAGAAGAAGATAAGGGGAAAGGTAAAAAGAAAAAGGGAAAAAAAAAAAGAAATGAGTTTTCACAATATGCCAATGCCATCAAGACAAAGAACTAATTAACATGGATATTTCGCAAGTGAAAATAAAAAATATGAACACAGCAGTATGTGATATTAATTCTCAAAAATTCATAGGATCCCTTACTGCATGCCTCCAGAACGATCAACTGAAAAAATTCATTATTCATTCTAGAAATTGCTTTGCCAAAGTTCAAACACCGAAAGAAAACTGACCAGATATGACATGCTGTTTCATCATTTCATCAAACAGTAGTTTAGCTTCTTGCAGTTGTCCAGCCTTAGCAAGTCCATCCATCAATAAACAGTAAGGCATCTTCATATATACTCACAGTTGTCAAGTGAGAAAATATAGATAAAGAAAAAAGGTTTAAAGAAGGATATATCAATTGTTATGTAATAAACGAATTTCACAACATCAACTAAGTAATGGCAATGCTAAGATGTACAGACTATATAAAATAATTTGGTAAACTGTCAGATTCAAATACAGCAATCCACTCTCATATTTTTCAGAAGGTCTTATACCTCATCTTCAGCATAGCCCAAATATTCCAATTCTGTTAATAGCTCTCTGGACTTCTCAAATAGGCCTCCTCTGACATACACCTTCAGTAAGGTTGTCAAAATGACCTGCGATTACTTGTTCCAATATAAATCAAATTCAGTGGAGGATTACTAAAACAAAAGCTAGAAAACAACCTGGCACCAATATAAAAGATTTTTCTTTTCGTTGAAAATATAAGGGAAGTCAATAGCTATTTGGAAAGATGTCTATTTATTTGGGAAATAGTCAAATATATGTTTATTAAAAGTATTTAAAATTTCACACTCACCATAATTTTTTTTTAGGAGTTCATTGTAGTATCGAATCAAGTCCAAATTAAGGTTTTAACTTTTAAGGTTTAGTAAGCTGCTATATATTTTAGTTCGTCTGCCCTTTGTTTATGTTAAAAGAGTTATGAAAGGTTTTTTTTTTGGGACTAAAAACAAATTTTTATTTTGTTTTGAAGTAGGAGCTTATTGTGATTTTCCATGGTTTAATCAAAAATTAGGATTCAGGCTTTGTAAGTTGCAATATATTTTACTTCATCTATTGTATATGTCTTAGTATCTTGATACCTAGTAAAGGCTTGTATGTGTTTCGTATATTTACACTTTTTAAGTATCAACCAGCTTTTGCTTATATTGTTGCTGGTAGATTTTTACTGGAGAAGAAAGGAAGATAAATACAAAGACAAAGGATATGGCATACATTACTCTTCAGATAAATAAAAAAACAGGGGAAAACAGAGAAAACACATCAATCCAGCACAGCTCACTGATTCATTTGCGAGTTTGGTAGAGAAACCCTTCTAAAAGACCATTTGCTTAAACACCCAAAAGGAACGGGGAACAAAAACGTCAAACACTCAAGCTTCATAAAAATTCAACTGCAAATATCTTGGGCTTCTCACCAATGATGAGTGCCAAAATAACATCACAGATCAGCAGATCCTATTCAGCTTCTAGAACTATTATGATGTTTTAATTTTAATTCTTGAATGGTCATTGCATATCTTTGTTTCTCTCAATTTTCAGCCATCAAACAGCAAGATGCACTGCCCCATAAATTGTGAAAACTAAGGAACCCCAGGTATTATCTTAATAATGCACAGCAATAAATAGCTTAGAGTGGGAGCATACTACTTGTAAAATACCATCCCATAAAGATAAATAACGAGAAAAACAGACCATGTTAGGTACTAACCCTGAAGATTTCATATCCTGAACCAATTCATGAGCCTTTTTGTAGTCTCCACGTACTGAATAAGCATTAAGCAAAGAGCTATTGTTATGAGTATATATGACCTATTAAAGAGTGTAAGTGTACACTGTCATAATCAAGTAATACAGAAGTGAGTAGAGTATTGTTCCCACGATGATTGATCACTAAGTATCAAAATGAGTAATATTAATTCTATTTAGTCAATCGATTAGTTGGTGATTAAGAAAACAAAATAAAATGATTAGATATGAGTGAAAATAATATAAAAGCAAATATGAAAAAAGCCCTAGGGGTTAGATTTCACTCAACAAATTTCAGATTGAATCACTTATCTATTCTAGCCTAATTTATTCCACATAATTGATAGTCAAGGTTCCCTTATTTAATTATTAACATCTTCCAAGGTCAAGCAATTCTATAATTAATATTTAATCCAATATATTCCTATATGAATTTAAATAATTAATTATGCATTAAGATTTATGGAACCCAATAAGATTACACAACTCATATGAATATATTCCTATTTCATATACAAGTCATGGTTTTAATTATAGGATCTACACACATGCATCTCTTTCCGGTCTCAACATACATATTTAAATCATTCAAAAGATAACCAATCAATTGAAAGCATTAAGCATAATAACTAAAACTCAATCATGAAGGAAAAATTAAAAATAGATTTAATAAGTTAAGATTCAATCCGTTATTAGTAAGCTACGTCATCACCATAGGAAAATAAAAATTTAGCTCATGATGAAATTAAAAACAAAACCAAAATAAATTGAAAACTTTATAAATATTTCATAAAACTTGAATGAAAACCTCATAAATACTACATAAAACTTGAATATTAAATTCTAAAACATAAATACACAACCAAAAGATGCATGAAAAATGGAGAAATCTAACCTTCTTTATAGGAGGTAAAACCTTCCATGTAGGTGGCAAATTATCAAGGAACGAAAAATCGGACCGGGTAATGAACCGGTCACAGCACAGGTTCAAGGGTTAATGGGTCAACCGGGGTCTAACCGGTAGTTGAACCGGTCATATTAAAATATTATAATTTATTAGTGATAATATATATTAATATATTTTTAAACTTCTATAGATAAAAATAAAGATTTTTAGAAAAAAAATGTTTAAAATCTATTAGTATTAGTTATAATACCTATATTTATGCAAAGATATCTCATTTCCTATAATTATTATATCTTTTTAAATAATTTTTTTCATTATTTTCTTCATATTTTTAGATTTGTTCTTTCTTTATCTATTTTTCTCTTCATTTTAGTCTTTAACTTTCCATTTTGCCATCAAAAAACACAAAATAAAAATTTGGAAAATTTAAAAAAAAAGAAAAGAAAGAAACCGGGTCAACCGGTTAGACCACCGGTTTTACCGGTTTTAACCGATTCTGATCGGTCCAACCGGTTCTGACCGGTTTACTGATCAAACCGGACCGGACCAAGGACTGGTTCCCGGTCCAACCGGTCGAACCGGCCGGTCCGGTCCGGTTTTTTGTACTCTGCAAATTATACCATCCATAAAGGAGGACTACCTATTTTGTCCATATAGGAGGTCTACCTAAGCCTTCCAAGATGGAGTCATGCAAAAAGTAATACAATGAATGAAATTAAATCTAAGATATAATACAATATTTTTCTCAATAGAACATGCCACACACACACTCATAGAGAGAAATTCTTCATGTTCTCCGTCCGTCTCCTCCTATCATATTCATAGGTTGAATTTTCGCCATATATAATTGGTTAAACAATGGCCAACAATTTTTTTATTTGCTGCTACAGTAACTTGTCCCCATGCTACAGTATATGGCGGCTCTATAGTGATTCCGTCACTACAGTAAATTCCATCAACTCCTCTACAGTAGTAACCTCCGTCCGCTACAGTAACTGTTTGCTACAGTGATTCCATTATGAATAGTACTATCATGAATAGTGAGCCAGTGAATAGTAACCAATGCTACAGTATTTGTCCTTTCTGAATCTCATCGGTCCAATTTTTGGTCTCCTTTCTCCTCTTATTGTGTGGCTATCAAAAGAGAAAACAAGTAAATATTATAATAGTAATAAAAATATTTATGCCGAAATCATCCTGTTTTTATCAATTACACCTAAATTTATTACATTAATCTCAAATATCGTCCACAGAATCATCATATAAGGAAAATATAAATATGTAAATATTTTACTTATCAAATACCCCCACACCTAGCTCTTGGACGTCCTCAAATAAGAAGTGACTAATAAGTGCTTCTAACAAAATCAGAAATGTCAAGTCATAAGCAAGAACACAATTGAAAAGTAAAGAGGTCATATTATTCATGAATCAATGAAAATATAAACTGGTGACTTTATTTGAAAATGAATAAATCGAGTTCGTAAGTGTAGCTCATTCTTTCAATTTCTCAAGTGTTTAAGGGTATGTATTTCACTCAAATTCTTATGAAAAAATTACACTACTATAGGCTTGCTAAAAATATGAATCTCCACTACCTAGTTTACATGCATAATTCAAATCAAAAGAACTTATTAAGGGTTGTAATGGAGTTAAGGTAAAAGGAATGTAAAACATGATATGAAGGGCTACTTTTAAGAAATAGAGTAATTGAAAAATGGGCCAACTTATAAATAAATTTATCTCATTACAACAACCCATAATTCGAACACTATTTTTTTCTTCTTCTTTTTTCTTCCTTTTTTTTTATTTTTCCATAAAATTGCAACTCTAAAGTTGATGATATACACACCCCCACAATTGTCAAAAACCCATTTCACAAAAATTTCAAATGCTATGGTAATCTTCAAAATTAGGTAAAAGCACTTAATATATCATTACAACAAATGTTAATGGGTTGAGAACAAAGAAAAAATCAATTAGGCTCAAAGGGGTTTATCAACGACAATAGAATTGCAAGGTTGGCTATTTGGTTCTAGCTAAAGAAAATGAATGCCTTTATCATTTTTGAATGTGCATGTGAGATGTAATTTCAACCAAATTTAAAGCAAGTTCTAGAGTGATAACTTAATAGGTGAATATCACACACAAGAGAAATAATCATTATAGGCTCAAAAGCTCATGGTTAAGGGCTTTCAAACTCAGATCATTCAATCTCAAAATTCATCACCAATTGCAAAAATCAGTTGTTCATTTATGCTATGAAATCTCTAAATTCAATTGATCCATCCTTAAAACTTATATACTTCTTAAAATAATTACAAAGCACTTGAATAGGATGATTATTTTCACTTTTACTCTCTTTTTTAGAAAAGAACAAAAACATATAACTAATTAAATGTGTCTCAAGAATTAAAAATAACTCCTTACTATGCCATTTTTTCACACCCCATGCATCTAATGGTTTTTACTAACTAACTTTTTTTTTTTACAATTCCTTCCCTAACCTAAATCAAACATTGTCCTCAATATCTTCAAGAGCTTAGGGAAAGTTCTTTTTTTTTTTAAACGTAAACACATAATAAACCAAAATACTAAAAGCGAAACCAAAAGATTAAGGAGAGTTACAACCGAAGAGTGGTATCTGGATTCTACTTTTGACTGCTATCTGAAGATTGCCCACCTACTTGCTTGACTAATAGATCTTCTTTAGGTTCATAGGTTTGTAGTTGATCGAGTAGTTGATTAGCAGTTGATGTAGAAATAATGGAATAATAAGTTACTTGGGGTATGAATCCTGTTTCCACAGCATGATCAAAAAAAGACAACAGATCATCAAAAAAACCATTAATATTTAACAATCTTAATGGCTTTTTGTGAAAGTTTAACTTAGCCCAATATGCAACGCTAGAAATGCCATCCAATGTCTCCAAACCACCAGGTAGAGCAATGAAAACTTGAGCATGGTAGAACATTCGTCCCATTCATTCAGGCAAGCTCGAAACCTGTAATTCTTATCCTAAGAAAAATGTGTGATCTTCCAACTCCTTCACCCTTACACTCAAACCCTTGCTTCCATTCATGAATGCAGAAATGGCCACACTTCCCCTTAGGCCCTGGATGCCTCCCCCATATATAAAGTTGATCTTTCTAGCAGCTAATGCAATTCCAAGTTCTTTTCCTGCAGTTACAAACTCTTCATTCTTGTCCGAATCAGTTTCACCAAAAATGTAAATAAATGTAAATCTACATTTTTGTGTGATACTCTTTTTCTCTTTTTTTTCTCTTGGACTATTTGTGTTCACAAGTAGAAGAATGCATATTTATAAGTGAAGAGTATATATTTATTAGTGGAAGAGTACATATATATAACACTAAAATAGCAACAACAAGATCATGCAAATTAGGCACTTTTCAAAGAAGTTTGAAAAATTTCTGACACGAATGACCGACATAATTTGTGTGAAGAAATTAAACAAAAAGAGGAAAGAAAGTCAAAAGTTACTGAAAAGATAAAACAAATTAGACAAAAGCTGCTAAAAAGATAAGACAGATTTGACAAAAGCATGATTATGTACAGTTTTTGTCTCACATCTTCCTCTGGTTTTACGTTTAGTAACGGTTTAAACGATTTTTATGAATCGAGGATTTGCTTCCCATCTAGTTTTCTTATAAACTGGAAAACAAGGTCTTTTAACGTCAGATTCCCAATATAATAGCTCTCTTTTTCTCTGTTGAATATGTCCACTAAATCAAGAAAAAATATTATGAACATTACCACTTGGATGTGTCTCAAGAGTTTGAATGATATCATCCAATGACTCTTTACTCGGTCTATCCATTATAAATTTAATTTTATCTTCTCGATTTATAAAAACCATACCTTTGCTCCTATAGCGCTGATCACATGTCCACCTTGCACATTTATAGCAGACATTCGTTCTCTTAGCTCTTCTCTTTTTGGAGTAAGAACTTTTTCTCATTCCTGGCATAGGTTTAACAAATGATGTATGAATCTCACCTACTAAACGTATCTTAGCTTCAATGATTCAGCGTACATCCCTAGGAAGGCCCAAACGCTTGAATATCTTCATCCTTTCAAGTCGACTGTTATAGATCTTCTTGAGCACATCTTTGGGAAGAGTGGGGAACCTGTTCTTAAGCTTTACAAGAGATTCCTCCATGTTATCTTGAAATGAAACTAATGAAAACTAAAATTCTCAATGTAGTACAGTGTGTTTCGGTGAGTAGGAAAGAAGTTTGGGTTGCCTCCAAATAGCTGCCATTCTTTAACGTCTTTAGCTAGACAAATACCAAATCAATTTTTTTTTATTTTTTTAATATTTTTTTAAAAAAATTACAAGAAGGAGGACTTACCTATTGGTTCCTCAAATGTGATGACAGTTTTCAAAGTGTTGAGTGCACCGTCATTATTGTAACACCCCAAATTTTGATTAAGGGCTAATGACAATTATTGTGAAATAATTTTGTAAATTAATATGGATTTGAGATCCGAATTATTATTGAAAATGCACAACACCTTGTATTTTAGCATAATTATGTGATGAAATAATTATTTGGGCTAAAATAAGGGTAAATGGCGCATGGAAGAGGAAAAAGGATTTAATTATGAGCTATGTGGCAATTTAGTAAAAATTTCCATGATCAGGGGAAAATTTGAAAGAATGGAATTTATCAGTAAATTAGCTAGTGATTAATGAAGAAATTAATTGCTAACTAAGAGGAAAATGAGATGTGTAATTAAATGGCTAATGGAGGGATTAGAGTAACTAATTTGGTTACTTACTTTATTGAGAGCCAATAGAATTCTGACATGTGTCAAGTTGATAAGAAAAGAGAGAGTGTAGAAAGTCAAATCTCAATAAAATAATCAGTTTTCTCTCTCTTCCCTCTCATTTTTTTGGCTGACATAAGAGGTATGGGGAAGAGGAGTGATCATTCCATCTTCAACCTCCTTTGTCTCTCTTTTTCGTCCACCATTGGAGCTGCTTGAGAGAGGAAGAGTTATTGGTAAAAGGTAGGCTTTTGACCCTCTTAATGACCTCTAATGGAAAAAATCTCTTATATAAAGTTTTTCCTTGAGTTGAGAGCTTTAATTTCATGGTTTTATATTTTTCATTTGGTGGTGTTTGAGGTCTCAGGAATTTTGGAGTTTGGAGAATCAAGGAACTCCTTTGGAAAAATTGTAAAGGTGAGTAAGACAAACCTTTTCATATAGGTTTTGTAACCATTGGTTGAGTTTAGATTTTCTAAAAAATTTTCCTTGAAATTTGAAAATGAGGGTCATTGTGTTGTTGGCATGTTGTTGTCATGGAATTAGTGCATTGTTTAGTGTTTTGAATGAATAGAATTGAATTGAAGCTTAAAGGTGAAGTTTGGCAACTTTGTGTTTGGTTTTGTGTATTGGTCAAAACAGGGCATGGTGATAGGTTGGGATTTTGGTTATTTTGAGGTTGCCATTGTGTTCCTTGTGAGAAATTGTATGAGAATAGGCTTGGTTATTGATTTTGGAGTCATTGGACACTTTGGTAGAAAATTGGAAATCTGTCAAGTGTGCACTCTGTTCTGGGCAGTCAGTTTGCACGAAAGTTTTGAATGACCAAATGGTGTTGGAAAATTATGAAACTTTCCAGTCTTAAATTTCACATCCCAAGCTTCAATAATTCATGTCATTTTATTTTGTGAACTGAGAGTTATGCTTTGCCAAAGTTTGGGACTAAAACTGGACTCTGTTTTGGAGCAATGATTATATTTGTGTAATTATAGAATTGTGTGGTGATTTCTAGTAATATCCCATATTTTTCCTATGAAGAGGACTTAAATACCTTTCATTTGGCTTTAGAATAACCTCATTTTGATTTTTCTAGAATTAGTTATGATTTTTGGAAGTTCAGCTAAGAAACAGAATTTTTCTTACCCGCGACCAGCCGATTTTGGGCCGCAGCCCAAATGTTTCAGACCTGTTTTTGGCCTCGGCTAGTGGATTTTTGGGCTGCGCCCAAGCCCCAAAAATCAGCTTTTTGCACTTCTAAAAAGTGGTTTTCAACCCAATATTTCCCAACCCTTTAGGGCTTTTGTTAGATACATTTGTAGCCTCTTAAGGGTCATTTATTATAACCAAATTTAAGAGTTTGAAATAAATTGAGTCTTGGAATAGAGAATAACTCTTCGTCCTTAATCATGATTCTAGGATTTGACATTTTCCCTATTCGGGAGAGACCAGTGCCTGAGCAAGTGTGGGAAGACCAAGGTAGTGACTCTTCTCTCATGTTGTGTATGATGTTTTGGTATGCATGACTGATCATGGATTGTTGTGAAACAACTTTGTGAACTATATGTTCCATGGTCCATTACAGCGTGAGCACTTCAGCGTGAGCCATTTAGGGATTGACGCTGGTCATCTCTAGTTCGGCCATTGAACTGCCGTTATAATTGACATGGATCTTTGTGAATCCGACCGTGGAGCGGCATGTTGTGAATCCAATCATGGGTTGTGTGTTATATATTTTGCCTGTATGGCTTGCATATGAAATGCTTTATATGAATCTCAACTGTGGTGAAATATATTGTGTGAACTGTTGTGGTGCACTTCAGCGTGAGCAAACGTAAGGGTGACGCATGTCATACCTGCCCTTGCCGCTGTAACTCTCGTTGTAGTTGCTATGTGTGGGTTATGATTTGCTTTAATGCCTTATTGTTGTGCATACTATGAGTGATTTGACATTACGGAGATTCCTTGGAATATCACTCTCCCAAAATAATTTTAGACAGGGTCGAAGGATCAAAAGGGAAGCAGGTAACAAAGAGTGGTTAGAGCTCCGGATAGGAGTTTCATTTTGGAATATTTGGTTCTCATACTTGTAATTGGTATTTTGGATTTTTCATTGGGAAACAATTATGTATAATGGATATATGATGTAGTTTTGTATAATCCCCAAGTTAAGGGAATTAGATTATGGGCATTATGCCTTGTATAAACCCTTTATTTATTAATGGAACCCGAGGATGTCGGAAATTTATATTGTACTCTGATATGTATAAATGGAATCGAATTGTACAGGTCATTTGTGTGTTGATTGTTAATGTGAGACCGTTGTTGAATATATTTTAGAAAAGTTTTTGTAAGCCCGATTTTGAGAAAATGAATACTTTATTAAGTCTCAAACCGTATTATGGTCTCTAATTCAACCTAATCACATTTCTTGAACATAAATCTCGGCCTTGGTTAGAAGGGGGTTACAATTATACTCTTTGAATGTTCTTGATTGTAACCACCAAAGTGGAATACATCATCAGGGGCTACCAGAAGTCCTGCAAAATCACAACAAACATCAAACCAAACCTTGGGTTGTCTCCCAAATAGCACTAAATTTATAGTCTTCAGTCAGAATTCTCAAAACAAACCACTAATCAAAAGTATCAAACACTAGGATTACCTTGTCTTCATTTCTTTTCAAGCAATAATGGTTGAAACATAAGAAATGATCATCAAAGTAATTAACTGTACTTCTTCAATCATAAACAATTTTAGAGTACAATTATTTATTGAATTCAAATAAAGCACAACATGCATAAATTTGCAAACAGATTTAGGAGCTTCCAAAATTTTAGAGCATCCTACAAAATCCACTTGACTCTCATCAGTAAGAGTCAACACTTCAAATAGAGAGACATGAAAAACAACTTTTGGAATGTCCACATTAATTTCAACATTAAAATGATAGGAATTAGGTTCTACAACCAGAAACTCTTCTAGACTACACCCTCTATTCTCTCCAAAAGTGATTTCATGTTTCTTATCACATTCCACAAGAGCTAAAGTTTCATTCAATTCTAGATCCTCAACTTCCTTAAAATAATCATCATCAACACAAGAAGTAGCCATCATACTTAAAGAATTATCTTGCCTCATAGTCTCAAGTGATGCGACAATTTAACTAATATATATTCTAATATTTTGAACACTTGACTCAACTCTAGTGACAAGTTCCTTTTGCTCTCTACTAAATCTTTCTGATGAATCCACACACACCTCACATAATCTTTCTAAATTAGATTTTTCCTTATACTCAAGGGTGTGTTCTTCAATATGTGGATAAGAGTAGAAAGAAAGATTAGGACAATAATTATCATATGGATCCAAAGACTCTTGTAACTCTAAAATTCCACCAGGATAAAAGGAATGATCAAAACAAGTTTGGTGTATAGTGAAATCATCTCTCATCTAATGACTGGTAGTGCTATGTGGATAATGCTCATAAGAATGACACTCTCCAGAACAACACCAGAAAAACAATTATAAGGAGAAGAGTTTTCAATCCAACCGGCATTTATATTTTCTTTTCTCATTCCATCCACGTGTGTTCCTAAAAAAGAATCAAGATATGACAATTTATCACTGATTAAACCAAAAGAATGCTGTGAATAATCCTTTTTTTTTAAAATTATTTTTTCTTTTTGAAAATTTTAACATGAAGACTAAATTAGTATTAAAATTACTTGGTATTGATATTAATAATAATAATCCATGGCAACGGTGCCAAAAACTTGTTACGAGTGTGGATGATCTATTAAAGAGTGCAAGTGTACACTATCATAATCACGTAATATAGAAATGCCAAAAATTTTCTATAGGAAGATGCATTATGCTATGAAAAACATACAAAACTACCTAAACTAACTAAAATACAACATAAAGGCTTAAGGTACCAATCAATCAAAGATTGTCACTTAGCTACTAGAGAACCAATTACTTGGCTCCCCGGCAACGGCGCTACTTGAAGAATTAGGCATTGTCTGCTTTTATGCCTTGATAATCTCTTCAAAAATTAAACCAAGGATTGTAATATATGATACAATCTCGAATCGTCTCTCAAAGAGCCTTTTATTAATTACCTAGAAACTAAGTGCAATGATTGATATGAAATGAGTTAAAAATGGTTTTTAATTTTTTATATAACAACTAAATTGCAATTAAACTAAAATGCTTTTAAAAATAATATTTTTGGATTTTTTTGGGGAATAAAATTGAAGAAGGAATGGAAATTGGTTAGAAATGTAAGTAATAAATATGCTCTTGGAAATGGTTTTCAATGGTTATCCTTACTCAATTAAGATATTTTGGGAGTTAATGCATTAAGCTTCTAATATACCAAACCTCAATTACCATTGAGTCTAGCATCACAAGAGAGGAACCCCTACCCTTGAAATGCTATTAAGCCCTCTTAGTGTAATGAGTTTCTCTAAGTTTTCTAATATACCAAACCCCAATTACCTTTGAGTCTAATGCTTAAACTCATGAACCCATTTATTTAAGCATTATTAAAACCCCTTAGAGAGTGACTATGGAATAAGCAATGCATTTAGGTTCAACTACAATTCCAATTCAATCAAACTATCCAACAATACCATGTTAAATAGAGAGAAACAATAGAATCATAGATAAACATATATATAACCATATATATTGATGAGCACAAATCCTCATAACAAATTCCAAATCACAACAACTCAATCCATAGAAATCATAACTAAAATTATAGTCTCATTACATAAATGAATTTCTAAATCTAAGAAATCACAAATAGAATGAGCTATAGATAAAATAAACTCCCCTTTAAAGTATATGCGAGCTCAAATCATCTCCAAGAGTCAACAAAATCAGCTACTCATAGCCATAGAATCAAGAAAGATAATCACACTCTGATTCAAACCAACCATAAAATCACAGATTAAAATAATCAATTAGCACTAATTCAAGGAAGGCAATGGGGCTGGATTTTGAACCAAAGAAACAGAACCGAGATAGCCACTGCTGGGATGATTTAAAACAGAGCAGACCGATGGCTGGGACAAGTCCAGAACAGATCCGCGACCTGCGTGAGTGCAGAAACAGAGGCAATCTACAGCTGAGATGATGTTGAAAATAAAGGAGGCTGCCGGCGTTGAAGAAGGAAGGTGGTGACAGAGAACATAGGAGAGGTTGCCGATGGATGATGGAAATGGGACAGTAGTGGATAGGCAGTAGTAGGTGGATGACGGTGTGAAAAGGGAAGGTAATGGTGATGAAGCTTGCGGTTACTCCCTCCGATTCTCACTTGCGGCTGTATCTCTGTTTCCTGAACCTGTCGACACTCTCTGTGATTTTCCTCTCAGCTTCTGTTCTGCTGGCGGCTGTGGATGATGCTCGCCGGCGGCTGTGGTGGTGGAAGGTGCCGCCGGCGAGAGATGAAGAAGAAGATGAAAGTGATGAAGATTTGTGTGTTGTGGCTCCCTGATTTCGCGTCTGCCTCCCTCAGTGAAGCTCTGCAGTTGGGTATATAAACTGATTAAAGAGCTAACCTAAGGGCTGTCAAAACATAGCAGTTTTACGAGGACCATTTTGTCATTTTTGAAATTTGTGGTACCAAAATGTCATTCTTAAATTCGAGCCCCAAAACTGCCATTTTCAATTTTAATCCAAATTTTCAATTGAAAACAATTTAACCAACATCAAATGCTCTCAAAAAATCAATGATTAAGAGTAATTACAATTATTTTGACAATTTTACCTTTTTAAGTCATAATTTAATATATTTATTCTTAATCTCAATTAAGCACAAATAAAGCGTTTTAAGCTAAATTAAATTGACAAAATCCTCAAATAAAATATAAAAAATATATAATAAAATAGAGATTTGTCAAGGATTGATCACTAAGTACCAAAATAGGTCATTTTAATTCTATTTAGTGGATCGATTAGTTGGTTATTGAGAAAACAAAATAAAATGATTAGATATAAGTGCAAATAATATAAAAGCAAATATGAAGAAAGCCCTAAGGGTCAGATTTCACTCAACAAATTTCAGATTGAATCACTTATCTATTCTAGCCCAATTTATTTCACATGATTGATAGTCAAGTTTTCCTAATTGAATTACTAGCCTCTTCCAAGGTCAAGTAATTCTATAATTAATTGCTAATCTAATATATTCCTATATGAATTTAAATAATTAATTATGCATTAAGATTTATGGAACCCAATAAGATTACACAACTCATATGAATATATTCCTATTTCATATACAAGTCATGGTTTTAATTATAGGATCTACACACATGCATCTCTTTCTGGTCTCAACATACATATTTAAATCATTCAAAAGATAACCAATCAATTGAAAGCATTAAGCATAATAACTAAAACTCAATCATGAAGGAAAAATTAAAAATAGATTTAATAAGTTAAGATTCAATCCGTTATTAGTAAGCTACGTCATCACCCTAGGAAAATAAAAATTTAGCTCACGATGAAATTAAAAAAAAAACCAAAATAAATTGAAAACTTCATAAATATTTCATAAAACTTGATTGAAAACCTCATAAATACTACATAAAACTTGAATATTAAATTCTAAAACATAAATACACAATCAAAAGCTGCATAAAAAATGGAGAAAGCTAGCCTTCCTTGTAGGAGATAAAACCTTCCATGTAAGTAGCAACATATACCATCCATAAAGGAGGACTATCTATATTGTCCATATAGGAGGTCTGCCAAAGCCTTCCAAGATAGAAGCATGCAAAAAGTAATACAATGCATGAAATTAAATATAAGATGTGATACAATATTTTTCTCAGTAGAACATGCCACACACACACACTCACAGAGAAATTCTTCATGTCCTCCATCTGTCTCCTCCTGTCATATTTATAGGTTGAATTTTCACCATTTTTAATTGGATGAATAGTGGCCACCAATTTTTTTATTCACTGCCACTACAAAAAAAACGTGATTTAGTAGTGGTTAAAAATAGGTATTCGTAGCGGTTCTAACCGCTACAAATTAGGTTAGTAGCGGTTAGAAAAACCGCTACTAAATCGTACGTTGCAAGCGGTTTTGTAGCGGTTCTATAAAACCGCTACTCAATCAAAAATAACCGCTACACATTTTGTAGCGGTTAATAGTAACCGCTACAAAATCAAGAGATATTTGTAGCGGTTATATAACCGCTACAAATATAAAAAATTTTATTTACAGCTTTAAAAAGAATTTTTTTTTGTAGCGGTTAAAAAACCGCTACAAATATATAAACATGAAAATTTGTTAAAAATGACTTTTTTTATTTGTAGCGGTTAAGAAACCGCTACCAAATTTGAATTTCATGAAATTAGTAGCGGTTTTTAAAACCGCTACTAATTTCATGAAATTCAAATTTGCCGCCAAAAAATTTAAATTTACCTTTAAAAAGGCGCGTTATTTAGTAGCGGTTTAATAACCGCTACAAATATTTAAAATTTTTTTAAAAAATATACGTTGATTTTTTTCTTTTTTTTCAATATTATATTAAATAGTTTAATTTGTTATTATTTTATCTATTTCAATTAGTTTATTATTTAATAGTTTAACTTATTAATAAATTAAAAAGAAAAAATGTAATTGAATATGATTAGTATAAAATTATATTAATAATATTATTAACGATAGTTAGGTAATAAGGAATTATTATGTTTTATAATATAATGTAATTGTATATGAAAAATAGATGAAAATGAGATAGAGTTAAGATATATCTAGAAAAAAAGATGTTTAGAATAAATTTTATTGAAAGGAAAGAAGTATTCTAAAAGAAATTGAAAATCTTGTTACCATATTTGATCGTATTATTCAGCTCCTCTACTCATACGAAAGAAGTTGTAAATGAGAGGAAATGAAAGAAGGGTAAGGTGAAAAGAAATTGGGGAGTGTTTGAAATGAGTTGTGATAAGGGTATTTATAGGGATTTACGTATTATTTGTAGCGGTTAATGTAGCGATTACTAATTAGTAGCGGTTATTTATATTTTTGTAGCGGTTTAATTATTTGTAGCGGTTAATGTAGCGGTTATTTATTTTTTTGTAGCGGTTTAATAACCTCTACAAATATTATATTAATTTTTTTTTAAATTTTTTTTTACATTTTATTTTAACACAAATTTTTTGCATTTTTTGTAAAGAAAAATTTTTTACACTTGAATTCTACAATTATTATTTTAATTTTTTTTTACATTTTATTTTAACACAAATTTTTTGCATTTTTTTTAAAGACAAATTTTTTACAATTGAATTTGATCACTCATCGTCGCCATCCCTACAGAAATTTTGTAGAAAAATTATTGTTATTGATGTATTATTAAATTTAAAAAATTTAATTGAAATGACGTGGACTTAAAAAAACTCACCGCAGTAGAGGTAAATTGTCATCGCCTTCAGGGAAATAGTTTTCAAAATCAGCTGGCTGAAATGGCTCACTCTCGTAGGCGATGTTATCGCCTTCACCCATGTCGTAAAGGTCTCTTGGCTTTAAATGAACGACCATGTGCCAATCCCTATGCCGCTCGTCCTCGACATAATAAACCTGATGTGCCTCTGAAGCTAGAATATACGGCTCATCATCTTGAGAAATACCAGTATGAATCGGGCGTGAGAAATTGACTGATGTGATCCCTAGGTCGTCAGTTGTCAGTCCCCGAGAAGTCGTGGTATTTGCCCACAAACACTTGAACAGCGTCACGGTGAAACGGCCTTGATAATTAAGCTCGACCACATCAAGAAGCTTGCCATAGTAAGGGACGCCTCCGAACTGCATGTTGGCGTCACTGCTGCTTGCATAACTCCTTGTCCCAAATGTGCCATAAACACCCGAATTCTGTGTTTGCAATCCCTGATCCCGTGAAACCGTACAAAACTTTAAACCATTGACATTGTATGCTGTAAACCGTTTTGCATGATCAAGAGGGCCGATTGCGAGAGCTCTGAAATCCGGTGAGTGTGGGTTGTGGTCATTTAGTATTCTGCGCGCAAACCAGCCCGGGAATTCTCTGTGGACCCTCCTATCAACTTCCGAGGATGTCTGTGTACGGATCCTGAGCTGACGCTTGACATGACTTCTGAATTCCCTGCAATTAATAATGGAAAGGCGTTAGTGAAATGAAAGTGAGAAATGTTACGAAAGATATAGATCGAATAACATACATGTGAGTGTACAATTCTTACCGTATGAAAGGCTCAACTTGAGTGCAATTAATCAAGACATGTCTATGTGCTTGGAACTTCTCAGTTGCCGTTAGTTTGAAGTTCTCAGTTGCTCCAACTGGTTTACCAACACGAGGGATAAATTCTCCTGATGTCGGCGCAGGTTCAGGACAATCGTCAACACGAGGCGGGCGGTTGAAAGCCGTCTCAAGATCATCAAAGTACCTTGAGCAAAAATATAGCACCTCATCCCTTATATAGCCTTCAGCTATAGAACCTTCTGGCCACGCCTTATTCCTCACGTAAGATTTTAATTTGCCAAGGAACCTACGAAGTACATAAGAGAAAATTGATATAAAATGATGAAAAGGACGACGAGCAAACATTAAATACGGACAATAAATGAAAGCACATATTTAAAATGAGTACCTCTCAATCGGATACATCCAACGATATTGTACTGGTCCAGCGAGCTTTGTTTCATGAACGAGGTGGACTGTGAGGTGAACCATCACAGTAAAAAAGGACGGAGGAAAGATCATCTCCAAGTGACAAAGCGTAAGAATGATTTTCGACTGCAGCTGATCGAGCTCCTCAACGATCAAAACCTTAGAACACAACTTCCGAAAGAAAGAACAAAGTTCCACCAAAACGATGGAAACATCGGGAGGAAGTGTATTCTTTATAGCCAGAGGGAGTAACTGCTGCATAAGAACATGTGAGTCGTGACTCTTCAGGCCAGCAACCTTTTGAGCCTGCAAGTCGACACATCGAGAAATGTTGCTTGAATACCCATCAGGAACTTTTAATTTCTTCAACGTCGCGAGGAACACATCCTTGTTCGGTTTTGTGAGGGTAAACTTTGCCGGTGTAAATCTGTCATTCTCATCTGGCCAAGCGTCTTCACGAACTCCCATGTCGCGTAAATCTTTCCTAGCTTGAAGGTGATCTTTTGTCTTGCCGGGTTCGTTAAGCAGCGTATACAGCACATTGTCGCAAACATTCTTTTCAATGTGCATTACATCAAGACTGTGGCGAAGTAAATTAGATCTCCAATACGGAAGCGTGAAGAAGATACTTATCTTCTTCCACTGCTGAGGCGCCGAAGTCCTGCGCGTCTTTTGGCGAGTTTGTGCTGAATCGTCACTTTTTCCAAACTCGACGTCAACATGCTCAAGCTGCTGTAAGATATCTGTACCGGACAAAGTCTGAGGTGGTCCTCTTTTCTCTGGTTTCCCATTGAAGCGATTCCGTTGCAATCTGAACTTATGCGTTCCATCGAGAAACCTCCGATGCCCCATAAAGCACCACTTTCGACTGTGGGGAAGGCGCAGTGCGTCAGAGTCGAAATTGCAAGCTGGACACGCCGACCCAATGTGCACATTCCAACCAGATAATGTGCCAAGGCCAGGAAAGTCACTGATCGTCCACATCAAGGCTGCACGCATGTTGAACAAAGTCTTGCTGTGAGCGTCGTACGTCTCCAAGCCGACATTCCACAGGTCAAGCAATTCCGCAATAAGCGGTTGGAGATACACATCGATGTCATTGCCCGGTGCCTTTTTGCCTGGAATGATCATAGACATAATGAAAGAGCTTTGTTTCATACACATCCAGGGGGTAAGTTGTAGGGAATTAAGACTACCGGCCAAATGCTGTAACTTGTGCTAAGATTCCCGAAAGGATTGAAACCGTCGGTCGCCAACGCAAGCCGGACATTTCTGGGGTCAGTCGCAAAATCTGGAAAGTCGTTGTCAAACGTTTTCCAACCAGCTGCATCCCGCGGATGTCTTAATTTACCGTCTTCATTTTTATCAACGGCATGCCACCTCATGTGCTCAGCAGTTTTAGACGACATAAATAATCTTTGTAGACGAGGTTTCAAAGGGAAGTACCTGAGAATCTTTATAGGTTTCTTCTTCTGCTTTTTCCCCTTCCGAATTGTCTTGTACCTCAATGTGTGACATCTCTTGCACGTCTCCCTGCTGGAATCGTCTCCCCAATACAGCATACAATCATTTGGGCACGCATCAATCTTTTGATAATTCAACCCCAACCTGTTGATGATCTTCTTGGCCTCGTAGAAGGTTGTGGGAATCTCGGCGTCGGGGAATGCATCTTGTAATAAGTCGAGCAACATCGACATTCCCTTATCCGTGATCCCACACAAGCACTTGATATGATACAATTTGATCAAGAAAGATAATTTAGAATATTTGCCACAACCTTGATATAAAGGACGATCTGCCTCATCCATCAAGCTGAAAAAATCCCGAGCTGCTTCATTCCCCATAAAAGCCGGCTCAGAGCCGTTCACTTCTTCGTTGAAGTTGTCGCCTTGAAATCCAAACGCATCACGCACAGCATCATTCACAGGATCATCTTCATCTACGTGAACGCCTACTTGAGAACTTCGAGGAAGAGCCTCGTCATATCTAATGCCGGTCTTCTCACCATGAACTGCCCAGAACGTATAGTCCTCAGGGAAAGGCTTCACAAGCAAATGTTCCTTCACAACATTTCGTGCAAGCCACTTCTTGAACTTGCATTTCCGACAGGGACAGACGATCTTGCCGTTACAGCTGGCGTGAGTGAATGCGAAATCTAAGAAACTGTTTAATCCGTACAAATATTCAGGAGAATTGCGCGGCAACCTTATCCATGATTTATCCATAGCTACAAGTGAGAGAGAAGAAAGTATAGAGAAGAAGATGAGTGAGAAGATAATGACGAATGCCTAGAACCTTATATTCTGAAAATCCAACGTTTATAATTTTGTAGCGGTTATTAAACCGCTACACCAACCGCTACAGAAATTCCAACGTTTATAATTTAGTAGGGGTTATATATATAAAACCGCTACTAATATTCAAGCCGTTAATTGGAGGGAAATTTAAAATGTACTTGTTGAGTATTAGTAGCGGTTTTATATCTATAACCGCTACTAATGTTCAACGTATTAGTAGCGGTTATCTATATATAACCGCTACTAATATTAAAGCCGTTGGACATTAAATATAAAAATAATTTTCTAATTTGTAGCGGTTATACATAAGATAACCGCTACAAATGTGCACAAAGGCGGCAAATTTCAAAATTCAAATGATTTGAGTGTTTGTAGCGGTTATTAGTGTGTAACCGCTACAAACTTATATATTTGTAGCGGTTTCTGAAGGGAAACCGCTACAAATATATAAGTAAATTTGTAGCGGTTATGAGTTCAAAACCGCTATAAATATACATTTATAAATTATTTATAAATGTATATATAATTTATTTTTTTTAAAAATATATTTAAAAAAATAAATTATATATATATTTAATTTATAAATTATTTATAAAATTATTATATATTTGTAGCGGTTATGTACTAATAACCGCTACAAAGATATACATTTGTAGCGGTTTTAGGTTAAAACCGCTACAAATATATATATAATTTATTTTTTTTTTAAATTTAGATTTAAATCATTTATAAATTATTTCAATGCGATATAATAATATAAATATAATTATATAAAACACAATAAGAAAATTCTGAAATAAAATCTCATAAATATTTACAAATGTTTAAAAGAAAAGAATATGTCCTAAACTAAGGAGCTGGGGGCTGATCCTCTGGTGCTCCCTCAGGTGGGGCTCCCTCAGATGCCGCTGGATCGGGCCGCTACGCAGACTGAACCGCACCATCGTCATCAGCAGGAGGAGGAGCAGTAGGAGGAGGAGCAGTACTCGGGACGACGTAGTGAGGGACAGGGGGAACCGCTGGATGCTGCTCGTTCGGGAACAGGCGACTCCATGCTCCCTCGAGTATGGTGTTCGCGATCTCACGCCACTGCGTCTGCTGAGCGTACATCGTATCTGCGTGCACCTGCAGCATCTGCTGCATCTGCTGCTGCTGCTGCGCCATCTGCTGCTGCGTCTGCTCCAAATCTGACCGCAGTTGGTCAATCGACTCGTCCCTCCGACGTCTGACCCCTCTAGAGCTTCCAGCCTCAGAGGCGGCGCTCCTGCCATAGATCATGCTGGGTCTGGCGCCTATCCCCATCCCCCGCACTCGTCCGGGGTGCTCAGGCTGAGCCAAACCCGCCTTCAGAGGAGCCGTCGGGTCCACTGACCCCTGTGACTCCTCAGGCTGGGTCTGTCGCAGCTCAGCCTGCGACAGCTGCATCCGCTCCTGCCATTTTATGAAACAATTAATAATTACCATTTTTCATTATTAACTTGGTTTTATAAAAAATATAATAATAAATTAACTTACAATCGCCGCCTCTGCCTGCTGAGAGGTCGCAGTCCCGTCACGGTGTCTGTGTGTGATGGCGTACAGCTCCGCATAGTCCGTCTGACGGTTCTCCTGCTGTGCCCTCGTCTCCTGAAACAATTACAAAACAATTAGTATTATGAAATAATCAGCTAAAAGTAAGTGAAGCACTTGAAAAGTTACCAGCTCGCTGTAGGTCACAGCAAAGGTCTTCGATCTGCTGTGTGGTGGATCGTCTGCTGCGCCCGGATCGCGGCGTTCCTCTGAGAAAGCTCCTGGAAAAACAAATAATTAAATGTATTATAAAATTTGAAATTAAATACAAATTAAATTGAAATTATAATTTAATATTTAACAATTAGAAAATTATATATAAAAAATATAATAAATACATTACCTGCGCCTGAGGGCTCCTCCTGAACTGGATGAAACGCGCCCAGTCGTTCGGCGGCACGCCGTCCGGGACGCTCTCCTGCAGCTGCTCCAGAGGCATCGTCCCGTCCCCATCCACACTGTGGAAGAGACGGTTCCTCCTGTTCCTCCAGGCGTCGCCCATCTTCACGAGGGCGTACCTCTTCCGGTTGGCCCGGACGGCAAACCGCAGCTGAAAAAAATACATTTAAATATCAATAATACTAAAAATCATAATTTAAAAAAAATAATTAAATAGAATTAATTACAAAAGATATTAATTAAATAATTTTAATTACCTGAACCACCTCCTCCCAAGCCTGGTCCTTCGGCCCCTTCGGAATGTGCCTCCACGTCGGGAAGTGAAGGGGGAACCGCATCCAATTCGATCCCAGGTCGCTCAGGAAGCGGTTGAGCAGGTGACCCCCATTGTGGATCGGCTGGTCAGTACCCTCGTTCCACGGCATTACAACTCGCAGGGACCGGTCCATGCTGTTCAGACCGGCCACATCCAGCCTCCTTGTCGACACGTTCCCCTGCTCATCTGCACAGTTGACCGCACGTTAGATAAATTATAATTCAAAGTTAAAAAATTAAAAAATTAAATAATTTACCTTCGACCTGCACCTCAAACCCAGTGGACCGCGAAGACGACCCTCGTGGGTTATTCTGCTCCCGAGCCTCTTCCTCATCGAGGAACTGCTCCATCTCCCTGAACCCACTAATCGGGATCTCGAACTCCTCCTCGTTGAGGAAGTCCTCAACGCTAATCTCTGGCACCTCCACCTCAGGCACCTCAGCTGCGGTCAGCCTGTGGGATCGTCTGCGGTTCCTGTGGAGGGATGGGCTGAGATGCCTCGGTAGCCCTGCCTGCACGCTGCCCCCTCCCTCTGCCCCCTGCCCGGCTGCTGCCACCCCGTAAAGTCGGTTTGGGGAGCATAGGGGCCTTCCCCTTATCCTGTCCTGAAGCCATATCAACTGTACAAATTAAAAAAAAAATTAGTCCATTATTATACAAAAATATAATAAAAATACAAATATAAATAAAAATACGTGTTATATACGTACCTCAAGTGTAAATACTGCGGAATACTGACCAAAAACTCCTATAGACTCGTCTGAACGCTCAAATATCGAATAAACCACTCAGAGAAACTTCAGGAAACAAAATGAGCAAAATGAGAAATGGAGGAGGTGAGGGGTTTAAATAGGCCAGATATTAGTAGCGGTTATTAAAAATAACCGCTACTCTAACCGCTACAAATAATTAAATTTGTAGCGGTTCTACAATAACCGCTACAAATCTTCACAACGTTTGAAATTCTGTAGCGGTTATTGCCTAAAACCGCTACAAATTTGGAGGCTCTTGAAATTCTGTAGCGGTTTTGGGCAAAAACCGCTACAAAATCTGACCTTTGGTATTTTGTAGCGGTTGATGTGCATGAACCGCTATAAAATAACCACTACAAGTTTTGGCGGGAATTTCGCGCCAAATTTGTAGCGGTTTTTTTTAGGAAACCGCTACAAATATTCTTGCCGCTACAAATTTGTAGCGGTTTAGGAAAAAACCGCTACAAATACTATAATTTGTAGCGGTTTAATATAACCGCTACAAGTGCACCGCTACGAAATACCTTTTTTTTTTGTAGTGTGCTATGGTAACTTGTCCCCCCGCTACAGTATATGGCTACTCTACAGTGATTCCGTCGCTACAGTAACTTCCATCCGTTACAGTAGTAACTTCCGTCCGCTACAGTGATTCTGTTGTGAATAGTGACTCAGTGAATAGTACGATGCTACAGTATTTGTCCTTTTTAAATCTCATCGGTTCAATTTTTGGTCTCCTCTCTCCTCTTATTGTGTGGCTATCAAAAGAGAAAACAAGTAAATATTATAATAGTAATAAAAATATTTATGCCAAAATCATCCTGTATTTATTAATTACACCTAAATTTATTACATTAACTCAAATATCATCCATAGAATCATCATATAAGGGAAAATAAATATGTAAACATTTTACTTATCAGCTATAATAATAACGATTTGGAGAGAGGTCTTCATCCTTCATCTGATTGAAATAGAATTCTGCTTCTTCCTATTTACTATTATATTGGAAGCGCACACTGCTAGAATTACCTCATAAATTACACATCAGCCATTTGCAGCCTTTTGAGTTACAAGTCCTAAATTAGCTCCAGCGCTTTAGAATATCCATCTTGATCTTAATGAAACCTGCCAGCAGCTAAGGATAACAACCATTATAAGATAGCAACAAAAGTAAAGAAATCATGTCACTACAAAAAAAAAGGTATTTTGTAGCGGTGAATTTGTAGAGGTTATATTAAACCGCTACAAATTATAGTATTTGTAGCGGTTTTCACCTGAACCGCTACAAATTTGTAGCGGTAAGGTTTTTTTGTAGTGGTTTCGTACAAAAAACCGCTACAAATTTGGCGCGAATTTCCTGCCAAAACTTGTAGCGATGAATTTGTAGCAGTTAATGCACTGAAACCGCTACAATATTTCCGCCAGCTGGCGCGCCAACAGTGTAGCGGTTATTTGTAGCGGTTACAGCAATAGAACAGCGGTTACAGCAACAGAACAGCTACAAAATTCCAAAGGTCAGACTTTTATAGCGGTTATGCCCCTATAACCGCTACAGAATTTCAAACGTTGTGAACATTTGTAGCGGTTCTGGGAAATAACCGCTACAGAATTTCAAACGTTGTGAACTTTTGTAGCGGTTATTGTAGAACCGCTACAAATGTAATTATTTGTAGCGGTTACAGTAGCGGTTATTTTAATAACCGCTACTAATATCTGGCCTATTTAAACACCCCGCGTCCTTCATTTCTCCCTTTGCTCATTTTGTTTCCTGAGGTTTCTCTGAGTGATTTCTTCGAGGTTTGAGCGTTGAGACGTCTCTATAGGAGTTTTAGCTCAGTATTTCTCAGTATTTACACTTGAGGTACGTATATAACACGTATTTTATTTATATTTGTATTTTTATTATATTTTTACATAATAATGTGACTAATTTTTTTTTAATTTGTACAGTTGATATGGCTTCAGGACAGGATAAGGGGAAGGCCCCTGAGGTCCCCAGACCGACTTTACGGGGTGGCAGCAGCCGGGCAGGGGGCAGAGGGAGGGGGCAGCGTGCAGGCAGGGCTACCACGGCATCTGAGCCTATCCCCCCACGGGCACCGCAGACGATCCCACAGGAGACGACTGTACTAGAGGTGCCTGAGGTTAGGGGGCCAGATATTAGCATCGAGGACTTCCTCAACGAGGAGGAGTTCGACATCCCGATCAGGTTCAGGGAGATGGAGCAGTTCCTCGATGAGGAGGAGGCTCGGGAGCAGAACAACCCGCGAGGGTCGTCTTCGCGGTCCACTGGGTTTGAGGTGCAGGTCGAAGGTAAATTAATTTTTTAATTTAGTAAATTATTTCTTTAAATTAGAAATGTTAACTTTGAATTACAATTTATCTAACGTGCGGTAAACTGTGCAGACGAGCAGGGGAACGTGTCGAGAGGAGGCTAGACGTGACCGGTCTGAACAGGTTGGACCGGAGCCTCCGAGTTATAGTGCCGTGGAATGAGGGCACTGACCAGCCCATCCACAATGGGGGTCACCTGCTCAACCGCTTCCTAAGCGACCTGGGCGCGAACTGGATGCGGTTCCCCCTTCACTTCAGGACGTGAAGGCACGTTCCGAAGGGGCCGAAGGACCAGGCTTGGGAGGAGGTGGTTCAGGTAATTAAAATTATTTAATTAATATTTTTTGTAATTCCCGAGCTGGTTTGCGCGCAGAATACTAAATGACCACAACCCACACTCACCAGATTTCAGAGCTCTCGCAATCGGCCCTCTTGATAATGCAAAATGGTTTACAGCATACAAGGTCAATGGTTTTAAGTTTTGCACGGTTTCACGGGATCAAGGATTGCAAACACAGAATTTGGGTGTTTATGGCACATTTGGGACAAGGAGTTATTCGAGCAGCAGTGACGCCAACATGCAGTTCGGAGGCGTCCCTTAATATGGAAAACTTCTTGATGTGGTCGAGCTTAATTATCAAGGCCGTTTCACCGTGACTCTGTTCAAGTGTTTGTGGGCAAATACCACTACTTCTCGGGGACTGACAACTGACGATCTAGGGATCATATCAGTCAATTTCTCACGCCCGATTCATACTGGTATTTCTCAAGATGATGAGCCGTATATTCTAGCTTCAGAGGCACATCAGGTTTATTATGTCGAGGACGAGAGGCATAGGGATTGGCACATGGTCGTTCATTTAAAACCAAGAGACCTTTACGACATGGGTGAAGGCGATAACATCGCCTACGAGAGTGAGCCATTTCAGCCAGCTGATTTTGAAAACTACTTCCCTGAAGGCGATGACAATTTACCTTTACTGCGGTGAGTTTTTTTTAAGTCCACGTCATTTGAATTAAATTTTTTAAGTTTAATAATACATAATAACAATAATTTTTCTACAAAATTTCTGTAGGGATGGCGACGATGAGTGATCAAATTCAAATTATGCTTTTGTCTTTACAAAAAATGCAAAAAATTCTTTATAATAAAATGTAAAAAAAAAAATTTTTAAAAAAAATTAAAATAATATTTGTAGCGGTTTAATAACCGCTACAAATAAAAAATTAACCACTACTAAATTAATAACCGCTACATTAACCGCTACAAATAGCACTATGAATATTAAACCGCTATAAAAATATAAATAACCGCTACTAACTAATAACCGCTACATTAACCGCTACAAATAGTACGTGGATCCCTATAAATACCCTTACCACAACTTATTTCAAACACTCCCCAATTTCTTTTCACCTTACCTTTCTTTCATTTTCTCTCATTTACAACTTCTTTCGTATGAGTAGAGCAGCTGAATAATACGATCAAATATGGTAACAAGATTTTTAATTTTTTTTAGAATACTTCTTTCCTTTCTTTAAAATTTATTCTAACCATTTTTTTTCCTATATATATCATAACTGTATCTCATTTTCATATGTTTTTCATACACAATTACATTATATTATATAACATAATAATTCCTTATTACCTACCTATCCTTAATAATACTATTAATATAAATTTTATACTAATCCAATTCAATTACATTTTTCCTTTTTATTTATTAATAAGTTAAACTATTGAATAATAAGCTAATTGAAATAGATAAAATAATAACAAAATAAATTATTTTATTTAATATTGAAAAAACAGAAAAAAATAATTGTAAATTATTTAAAAAAAATTTTAAATTTTTGTAGCGGTTATTAAACCGCTACTAAATAACGCGCCTTTTTTCAACCAATTTAAATTTTTTGGCGCCAATATTTGAATTTTATGAAATTAGTAACGGTTTTTAAAACCGCTACTAATTTCATGAAATTCAAAATTAGTAGCGGTTTTTTTAACCGCTACAAAATAAAAAATGTCTTTTTTTTCGCCAACAAATTTGCAATTTTTTATATTAGTAGCGGTTTTTTTAACCGCTACAAAATAAAAAAACTTTTTTTTAACTCGCAAAATTTCAATTTTTAATATTTGTAGCGGTTGTATAACCACTACAAATATCTCTGAAAAAAATTCGTCCATATGCGTGTTGTAGCGGTCAATTTGAACCGCTACAAAGGATGTAGCGGTTATTTTTGATGGAGTAGCGGTTTTATATAACCGCTACAAAACTGCTTGCAATGTACGATTTAGTAGCGGTTTGCCTAACCGCTACTAACCTTATTTGTAGCGGTTAGAACCGCTACTAATACCTATTTTTAACCGCTACTAAATCACGTTTTTTTTTGTAGTGTGTGTTGTAGCGCTCGGAATGTAGAAAAACATGGAGTCGCCACCAAAATTTTGAAAAAGGATAATTTTGGAAACCTTTTTAAAAAATGGAAACTGGTCTACAAAAATCATTTAGGGTTCGGGAGTCGATTGTGTGTGGGGAAGGTGTTAGGCACCCCACAACACCCATTCATAATAATGGTTACCCTAAGTTAATTATTTAAAAATATTATGGCTTTTAACTTTATTATATTTACCCAAATAAAAAGAATATTTACAAAACTAAATGAAATGAAAACTAAAGAAGAAGAAAAAGAACACTTATTTACCATAAGAAAAATTATATTTATTTTAAAAAAAAGGAACATTTATTTACAACAAGAAAATAAGAAAAAAATATATTTATTTACAAAATTGGACTTGACCTAGGATGAAAACCTAGGGCCTACGTACGCTTTAGAGGGATTAAAGCCCACGTAGTTCGGGGGTAGAAATGCGTGTCACTTTGTTTGTGTTTTTTAGAAAAAATATCTATTTAATTTATTTGAGAAAAATAATTTTTTATTTGGTTTGTATTTTTTTATTATTTTTTTTAAAAAACGTTTTTTTATTTTCTTGTAAAAGAGAGTTTTTCCATTTTATTTTCATTTATCAAAATGTGTTAAAATGTGTTTTTTCTTTTTCATTTTTTGAAAGAGAACCTAAGAAAGGGATAAAGGAAAAAAAGAAGAAGAAGAAGAAGAAATAGCACAAGTTAAAAGAAAAGGAAGTCAAAGGTGAGGAGATTTATGCGTACATTTTATCCTTTAAACCCGCTACAACAAGAGATAGGGTGATAGAACCACATAATAAATAAGAAGAAAGTATAGACAAAGCGACACATACCTCTTGAGCTCAAACACAAACACGTTCAGCAATGTTAATGTCAACCGTACAAGTGCTCCAATGAATAGATGATTCACGTCCAGCAGTGTAATATCATATATTAAGGTAGGTGCAGTGATTCATGCAATTGTTGAGTCATCAAGATAAACACAAAGCCAAGTACAAAGTCATAAAACATTACAGTGGTGGGGAGAGTTAGTCAAATTCATCATCTTGCACATATATGACTAAATATTATCAAAAAGAAGAGCATGCAAATTTAATCACAATTAAAGAGTAGTGAGCAAAATAAGATGGGCTCTTATGTTAACTACCCTTCCCCATGAGAATTATGTATGAGCAATAAAATTAACTCTCTACCTTGCCTCCCTCTTTCTCCCAAAATTTTTTGTCTCCCTTGCTTTAATCCTTACACTCCTATTTATAGTCTCAAGGTAGGGTTTTCTTCATAAATGCTCCTTTTTTTTAATTTTCGTTTTTTGATTTTTTTTTTTGTATTTTATGTTAAGAACTACCTAACTTGACCCAATCACCATCAATGGAGATTTTTTTTAATTTTTGTTTTTTATTTTTTGTATTTTCTATTGATAAAAATTCCTAACTTGACCTAATTACCATTAGTGGAGATTTTTTCGTTTTTAATTTTTTTTCATTATTCTCCCCACAAGTAACTTCCTAATTTAAACCTATCAACATAAATGAGATTTTTTTTTCATTTTTTTTATTCATTATTTTCCCTTAATGAATGACAATGCCAATCATATCAATGAGGGGATTTATTTTAATTTTCATTTTTTTATTTTTTTCCCTTTCAATGATGATTGCCTATTTAGACACCAATCATCAACAATAGGAGGATTTCCTTATTTTTATTTTTTTTCATTTTTATTTTATTTTTTCTTTCAATGATGATTGCCAATTTAGACACCAATCATTATCAATTATTTTTGTATTTTTTAGTGGGGCCCGGACAAAATAGGGTGTTCATAGTTGCCCCTCTTTACTTGTTTCGTAGCTGAAAAAAGTGAGATTCTCGTCTATGAAGCAAGTAAAGATAAGAACACGTATTTTGTCCGGCCAGAGAACAAGGTGCCACCCTTGGAACCAAAGAGGGTTGGGACAAAATACAGCGCCCATGTCATTAAAAACGAAATATATGGAGTCGCCACCAAAATTTTTGAAAAACGTTTTTTGAAAAAAAAAAAGTAAAAAACACAAACCCAACAAAAAAAAAAGATTTTTTTCTCAAATAAATTAATAAACATTTTTCTAAAAAACACCAACCAAGTGACACGCTTTTCTACCTCCCGAACTACGTGGGCTTTGATCCCTCTAAAGGGTACGTAGGCCTTAGGTTTTCATCCTAGGTCAAGTCCAATTTTGTAAATGAATATATTTTTTCTTATTTTCTTGTTGTAAATAAATGTTCTTTTTTTAAAATAAATATATTTTTTCTTATTGTAAATAAGTTTTTTTTCTTCTTTAGTTTTCATTTCATTTAGTTTTGTAAATATTCTCTTTTTTTATTTGGGTAAATATAATAAAGTTGAAGGCCATAATATTTTTAAATAATTAACTTAGGGTAACCATTCTTATGAATAGGTGTTGTGGGGTGCCTAACACCTTCCCCATACACAATCGACTCCCGAACCCTAAATGGTTTTTATAGACTAGTTTCCATTTTTAAAAAGGTTTCCAAAGTTATCCTATCTTTAAAATTTTAGTGGCGGCTCCATGTTTTTCCAAACTCCGGGCGCTACAGCTTGGCGACTCCGCTGGGGACGGTTTGAGAGTCAAGCCCATTTAAGTTAAATGTTTAAAAATAATATGGCCTTAATTTTATTTTAATTACCCTTTTTCTTTTTTGTAAATATTTGTTTTATTTTTTTAAATTCTTTATTAATCTATTGTTTATTTTTTTTCCTATCTATCTTGTGATCTGCTTAGCAGATGAGGGTTGGGTAGAACCTAGGCCCATAGGTTGGTATGCTCTCCACAAACCTTGAGCACATACACTATTCTCCTCACACACATTTTGGGCCCTATACTCGAGTCTGTGAGTTCCTTAGGTGAGTGGAAGTTTCTAGCAGTCTCCCTGTGGGGTTTTAAGAACCCCCTGAGGTTACTGTGAAGACTTCATCCTAGCTGTTACTCATTTGGTGAGGTTGATCCCTGTGGGGTTTTCAGAACTCTCTGAAGGTCAATTTCATCAAATGGGGTCTTCATCTTTACGATAGGGGCAGTTAGGAGACCTTTATCTGTGAGAATTAGAACCACCTTGAAACCATTGCACCTATTAGTGGAAATTATCGACCTACCCAATTAATTAGTACCTGTCTTTCTTAAGATAGATACCACTAACCTAGGGTCATTCCTAAAATAGGACACTGGAGGGCATATATTTATTTATTGTTGATCATCTTTATTGTCATCCATACATAATAAATAAAATCCCTAGGATCAAGTGACTAACTGTCGCTTCACCTGAGTATGTATCTAGCATCACTTCACATAAAGATTCAACACAAGGACGGTGTATACATTAGATAGCCAACCTTAGTCTAAGGGTCTATGACCCTAAAAGACCATGATCTCATCATATCAATCATGTTAGAAAACATCTCAATGAGAGATAATCCTTCAGGACTCATGAGGTATCATTATATCATTCATTAGCATTTTAGCTTCATTTGATATGGGCCTTGGACATAATCATCATTTTTTAAAACCCTTAGCCTTGTAATGGCTTGGGCCATTCGCAGGTTAATGGGCACTTCATTCTCTCTATGAGGTAATAGATCTCTTGAGGAGGTGAAGTTCTTTTTCTTAATGTCCATCACCCATATCAAAACTTGAAGTATAAGTCATCACTCTTTCATGTCTCATGAGGTATCATTACATCATCTATTGGTATTTAGCTTCATTTGATATGGGCCTTGGACATAATAAACATTTAACAAAACCCTTAGCCACGTAATGGCTTAGGCCGTTCGCAGGTTAATGGGCACTTCATCCTTCCTATGGGGTATTGGATCTCTTGAGGAGGTGAAGTTCTTTTTCTTAATGTCCATAACCCATATCAAAACTTGAAGTATAAGTCATCACTCTTTCATGTCTCATGAGGTATCCTTGCATCATCTATTGGTATTTAGCTTCATTTGATATGGGCCTTCGACATAATAAACATTTAACAAAACCCTTAGCCGCGTAATAGCTTGGGCCGTTCGCAGGTTAATGGGCACTTCATCCTCCTTATGGGGTATTGGATCTCTTGAGGAGGTGAAGTTCTTTTTCTTAATGTCCATCACCCATATCAAAACTTGAAGTATAAGTCATCACTTTTTCATGTCTCATGATGTATCCTTGCATCATCTATTGGTATTTAGCTTTATTTGATATGGGCCTTGGACATAATAAACATTTAACAAAACCCTTAGCCTCATAATAGCTTGGGCCGTTCGCAGGTTAATGGGCACTTTATCCTCTCTATGAGGTATTGGATCTCTTGAGGAGGTGAAGTTCTTTTTCTCAATGTCCATCACCCATATCAAGGCTAGAAAGCACATGTAATCATCTACATAGCATGTATTCGGAAATACTTTCTGACTCTTCCTTCTATTTTCTTTAATAAAGGACAAGCAAATTATCCAACAACTAAAAATTTGGCACAGAGGTTAAATGGCACAAGAACCATGTTTAAATCAAGTTCCTATAAGAAAGGTGTATTGCATGCTTATCACTATGGTTAATGACAAGATCTGGGATAGGATGGGACTCAGGGTCCCTCTTATCTAATGATCAACTCTAGTTCTCCCTGTGGAATAATAGATTCCCTGAGGAAGCTAGAGGATACTTATGCCAGAATACCTTTATGCTAATACACCATGGATAACTCGCTATGCCTGCTCGAAATTGTGAGTTCAAATAAAATAATGATATTTTGTTCCTTTTTAAGCAGGTGATACAATATTGCTTCGTCTAAACGTCCTAACCAGCTACCCCCTACGCTTTCATACAACACGCACTCACGTAGTCGTCAGATGGCATCCAATCCCAGTGAAGTTGAATCTAATATGAATTATTGGATAGGGAGGGAAGATTAGCACTATGAAATCCCCATATAAGGAAGAGATTCCTGATGTCATCTGAAGTGCTAAACAAGCCGACTTTTGCAATGGTTTCAACAATAAGCAAAAAGACCTGCACGTGGATTTTAGCTGATGATTCTGGAAGGGCTCTGGAAAATTGGGAGTTTGAGGACACCTTCAATTCTATCATTTTAGAGTAACATGCCTAGCTAAAAGTTGTCTTTTTATGCTTTGTATGTGCCTTTAGGCGAGCTCTTATATGAACCATGAATAAAGAATGATATGCAAATAAAATTCACTTATTTATATCCATTCCTTTTTTTCTTTTTCCTTCTATTCATTTCTTGTTCATTTTTCACCCTCCAGGAAATCGATTTCCTCGGAACTCTTGTCCAACGCAGAGGTTCCTGAGTCCCTGAATGATGATTCGCTTGTTGCCATTGATATGCATGATTACGAGTATGATGATGATGAGATCATCCAAGTATACAAAAAAATCCTCGAATCCGACGACAATAGAATGTGCCCACATGAAGATGTAATTGAAGTAATAAATATGGGCACAGAGGAAGAAAAGAGAGAACTAAAGATAGTAGATAACCCCGAAAGAGAGCTAATGATTGAACTCTTCAAAGAATTCATAGATGTGTTCGCATGGTCTTATCAAGACATACCAGGCCTTGATTCAGGGATTGCTTCTCACAAGATCCCCTTATTCCCAAACAATAAGGCTAAAAAGCAGAAATTGAGGAGGCTCACTTCCGATATGTCCTTAGTGGTTCGAGAGGAGGTGATGAAGCAATTAGAAGCGGGTTTCCTAGAAGTAGCTAAATACCCACAATGGATAGCAAATGTTGTTCTTGTCCCAAAGAAGGACGGCAGAATTTGAATGTGTGTGGATTATCGAGATCTGAACAAAGCTAGCCCAAAAGATGATTTTCTGTTGCCTCATATTGATGTCCTGGTTGATAATACAGCCTATAGCTATAGGTACTCATTCATGGATGGGTACTCAGGGTATAACCAAATCCCTATGGATAAAGAGAACAAAGAAAAGACCATATTTATTACACAATGGGGCACTTATTGTTACCGCGTCATGCCATTCGGGCTAAAGAATGCTGGGGCAACTTATCAACGTGCCATGGTGGCACTCTTCCATGAAATGATGGATAAAGAACTTGAAGTTTACGTGGATGATATGGTAGCTAAATCTTCTGAGGGAGAAAGCCATGTTGTGGTGTTAAGAAAGCTGTTTGAAAGGCTACGCAAGTACAAGCTACGACTAAATCCTAACCAATGCGTCTTTGGGGCGTTATTTGGAAAATTGTTGGGCTTCATTATAAGCCAAAAAGGGATTACAGTAGATCTAGACAAAGTAAAAGTAATACGGGAAATGCCCCCTCCTCAAACAGAAAAGGAAGTTCGAAGCTTTTTGGGGCGATTGAATTACATTGCACGATTCATGGCCAACCTGACTGCAACTTGTGAGCCGATATTCAAGCTTTTAAAGAAGAACTGCACCAGGAAGTGGGATGAAGATTGCCAACAGGCATTTGATAGAATCAAGGATTATTTGCTAAATCCCCCAATTTTGGTTCCTCCTGTACCAGGACGACCTTTAATTTTGTATTTAATAATACGACCAAATTCCATGGGAGCCATGCTGGGGCAACAAGATGCATCTAAGCAAAGAGAACAAGCGATCTATTACTTGAGCAAGAAGTTTAATGATTGTGAGTCATGTTACCAGATGATCGAGCGAACTTGTTGTGGTTTAGTCTAGGCTATAAGGAGGTTGAGGCAATACATGCTTTACTACACCACTTGGTTAATTTCTAAAGTAGACCTACTCAAGTACATCTTTGAAAGCCCGCATGTAGCCGGAAGAGTCTCTAAGTGGCAAGTAATATTGTCTGAATATGATATAAGATACGTCATTAAAAAATCCTTAAGGGTGGTACAATAGCAGATCACTTAGCGGAAAACCCCATAGATGAATGCCAGCCACTAGATTTCAAATTTCCAGATGAAGACATATGTGCTACAGAAGATCCGATCGAGGAAAGCAAATCGAAGGGGTGGGAAATGTATTTTGATGGGGCAGCAAACATGCATGGCAATGGTGTAGGGGCAGTAATCATATCCCCAGACGGAAAGCAATTTCTGATTGCTATAAAGTTAGGATTTGGCTGCACCAATAACATGATAGAATATGAAGCTTGTATTAATGGTCTCCAGGCTGCCATAGATCTTGGGATAAAAAACCTAAAAGTCTATGGTGACTCAACTCTCATAATTTATCAGGTGACTGGTGAATGGCGTACTAAAGACCCAAAGTTGATCCCTTATCAAGAGTATTTGATAGAGTTGATCAAAAACTTTGAAGTAATCAATTTTCATCACATGGCTAGAGAAAAGAATCGCTTCGCTGATGCGTTAGCTACTTTAACAGCTATGATCCAACTTGATTGTAGGGTCTAAGTTCAACCAATACAGATTGAGACTAGAAGATCGCCAGCATTTTGCTTCAATATTAGAAGAGAGCACAACGAGCAACCTTGGTACCATAATATCAGGATATATATAGAACATGGTACTTACCCTCCAGACACGACACATAATGAAAAGAAGACCATCCGGTGATTGGCCATGGGCTTTTTTATTAGTAATAACGTCCTATATAAGAGAAGCTTTGATGGGACATTGCTACGCTGTTAAGGGAGGTGCACAAGATTATGGCAGAGATTCATGAAGGCGTATGCGGTACACATGCAAATGACTACTCATTAACTAAACAAGCTCAAAGATCCGGTTACTACTGGATAACTATGAAGAAGGATTGTATCAATTATGTTAGAAAGTGTCATAAGTGCCAGATATATGCCAACAAAGCTAATGCCCCTCCGACTATAATGCATAGTCTCGTATCTCCATGGCCATTCTCCATATGGGGAATAGATGTCATTGGCGATTAACCCAAAAGCTTCGAATGGTCATCGTTTCATCCTCGTTGCTATTAACTATTTCACTAAGTGGGTAGAGCTAATTTCTTTGCTAGTATTACTCAGAAGGCCTTCATCAAGTTCTTAAAGGCCAACATCATCTGTAGATATGGGTTACCGGAGAGGATCATAACTGACAACGCACCAAACCTCAACGGGGCAGCAGTTAAAGAATTATGTGATCAATTCAAGATCAAACATCATAATTTTGCACTATATAGGCCACAGATGAATGGTGCAGTTGAGACAGCCAATAAAAACATTAAGAATAGATCATCAGCAAAATAACAGTGACCTATAAGGACTGGCATGAAATGCTTCCATATGCATTACACGGATACTGTACCACAATGCGTACTTCAACTGGGGCAACCCCTTACTCTTTAGTTTATGGCATGGAGGCTGTTACTCCAATTGAGGTGGAAATACCATCCCTGAGAATCTTGGCTGAATCAGACCTAGATGAAAGCGAATGGATATGTTCTCGATTTGAACAATTAAATATGATTGAAGAAAAGAGGCTCACAGCAATATGTCATGGGCAGTTATATCAGTCACGAGTGGCAAGGGCCTTTAATAAAAAACGACCCAGGTGGTTTAAAGTAGGAGACCTAGTCCTCAAGAAGATCCTGCCAAATCAAGAAGATGACAGAGGTAAATGGGCTCTGAATTATGAAGGCCCATATGTTGTTAAGCAAGCTTTCTCTGGAGGGGCATTGATATTGACAAACATGAATGGCCAAGATTTACCAAGGCCAATCAATTCAGATGATGTAAAGAAATACTATGCGTAAAGAAAAAAAAAAGCTCGCTAAGTTGAAAACCTAAAAGGGCAGCTTAGGCAAAAGTAGGAGCAAAACAAAAAAAAGGGGTTCGCTAAGTTGAAAACCCGAAAAGGCGGCTTAGGCAGAAATTAGAAAAAAAAAAGAAGCTCGTTAAGTTGAAAACTCGAAAGGGCGGCTTAAGCAAAAGTTAGAGCAAGAAAAAAAAAGCTCGCTAAGTTGAAAACCCGAAAGGGCGGCTTAGGCAAAAGTTAGAGCAAAAAAAAAAAAGGCTCGCTAAGTTGAAAACCCGAAAGGGCGGCTTAGGCAAAAGTTAGAGCAAGAAAAAAAAAAGATCGCTAAGTTGAAAACCCGAAAGGGCGGCTTAGGCAAAAGTTAGAGCAAAAAAAAAGCTCGCTAAGTTGAAAACCCGAAAGGGCGGCTTAGACAAAAGTTAGAGCAAAAAACACTCGCTAAGTTGAAAACCCGAAAGGGCAACTTAGGTAAAATTTAGAGCAAAAAATTGGGAGCTGTTAAGTCAAAAACCTGAAAGGGCGAGTTAAACAAATATCGGAGAAGGTTATCAGTCCTAGCCCCATGACCCTCTTTACTTTGTCTATTTGGAAGACTCCGTAATCATTCATCGAAAAGTGTATATCTTCGGCAATTAAGCAAGGCACCATCAGGGGGACTATACGAAACTAAAAGCGAAGGACCTCCTAATAACATCACGTCTACACCAATATATGATCATCATCATGCATCCACTTGAATATTGGAAGATCATTTCTTTTAAATGAATCTTTATCCTTAGTATATCTTTCCCTTCCATTAAATCGCATGTCAAACTTCGTGTCATGATTTGTATAAGGTTAACTCTTTTTAATGAAAGTACAATTTTTGGCTGGATAAACACTCACAATGATATACATAGGGTCTTCTACTCCCATTTAACTTGTGTAATTTCAGGATCATTAGCGAAGGTCCGAACTGAATTTTTGTTGTGGGGCCAAACAGTTGACAAAGGGACACAATCTAAACTGAGGGTTCTAGGCTGTGGCTTCTATGTGAATCTCATTATACACATCTTCATACCTCCGACAAGACTGCGCAAGTAACGGGGTACTGGTTAGGCACCTAGACGAAGAAGGAGCAATATCACCTGCCAGGCTATTCTTTAACACCACAATTATTGCACTCATTCTCATTAGGATGTCATCACATCCATTATCAACATCACCATTAACATCATCATCATCACTACTATCATCATCATCATTAGCATTATCATTGTATTCATCATCCTCATTAGGATTTCATCATCACTGTCATCATCATTATTAGTGTCATCACCTCTATCATGACATCACTATTCTGATATTCCCTTCATTATCATAGCCATTATCATCCTCTTCTTCATCATCGTTGTCATCATCACTGTCATCATTATTATCAATGTCATCATCTTCATAAGCACTACTCCAAGGGGCATCACATGTTCATAGCACCCTTTCAAAGCCCTGTACCGGTAGGCACCCTCAAAGCCCAGTAACGGCTGGCACCCTTTCAAAGCCCTGTACTGGCAGGAACCTTTAAAGCCCAGTAAATACTGGCACCTTTTTCAAAGCCCTGTACCGGCAGGCACCCTCAAAGCCCAGTAACGGCAGGCACCCTTTCAAAGCCCTGTACCGACAGGCACCCTCAAAGTCCAGTAACGGCTGACACCCTTTCAAAGCCCTGTACCGGTAGACACCTTCAAAGCCCAGTAACAGCTGGCACCGTTTTCAAAGCCCTGTACCGGCAGGCACCCTCAAAGCCCAGTAACGGCTGGTACCCTTTCAAAGCCCTGTATCGGCAGGCACCCTCAAAGCCCAATAACGGCTGGCACCCTTTCAAAGCCCTGTACCGGCAGGCACTCTCAAAGCCCAGTAACGGCTGGCACAATTCTTTTAAAGCCCAATAACACTTGGCACAATTCTTTCAAAGCCCTGTACCGACAAGTACAATCATATTATCTATATTTATTAAGCATAACACCTAGTATCATAAGAAAATAAGACATCACATACCTCTTGCCTATGTATGAGATAATTCAGTTGGATAATAAAATGCAAATCCACAAGACCACAATGAGCTAATCCACGTCCAGCAACATCATAGTACAAAGTAAAGCAGTGTAATGCATATTGGATAAAGTCATAGTGCATGAATGATGAGGTAAGCATGAGGCATGATGAGGTAAGCATGAACCAAGGGATATTAGATGAGAGAAAAAAAATGAGATGTCACAGTGAAATAAAAGAAAATGATGAAAACTCAACCACAGACCTTATCTCCTTGCTCTCCCAAAATTCTTGTCCCCCCTTACTTCAACCCTTGCACTCCTATTTATACTCTCAAGGTAGGGTTTTCTTCATAAATGCTCCCTTTTTTTTTAAATTTTTGTTTTTTGACTTTTTTTTTTTGTATTTTATGTTAAGAACTACCTAACTTGACCCAATCACCATCAATGGAGATTTTTTTTTAATTTTTGTATTTTCTATTGATAAAACTTCCTAACTTGACCTAATTACCATTAGTGGAGATTTTTTCGTTTTTAATTTTTTTTCATTATTCTCCCCACAAGTAACTTCCTAATTTAAACCTATCAACATAAATGAGATTTTTTTTTATTTTTTATTTTTCGTTTTTTTTATTTTTTATTTTCCCTTAATGAATGACAATGTCAATCATATCAATGAGGGGATTTATTTTAATTTTCGTTTTTTTTAGTTTTTCCCTTTCAATGATGATTGCCTATTTAGACACCGATCATCATCAATAGGAGGATTTCCTTATTTTTCTTATTTTCATTTTTTTAATTTTTTCTTTCAATAATGATTGCCAATTTGGACACCAATCATTATCAATTATTTTTGTATTTTTTAGTGGGGCCCGGACAAAATAGGGTGTTTACAGTTGCCCCTCTTTACTTGTTTCATAGCTGAGAAAAGTGAGATTCTCGTCTATGAAGCAAGTAAAGATAAGAACACGTATTTTGTCCGGCCAGAGAATAAAGTGCCCCCTTGGAACCAAAAAGGGTTTGGACAAAATACAGTGCCCATGCCCCTCTTTACTTGGTTCATAGGGGAGAAGAATGCAAGTGGAGATAGATGATTACCTGGAGTGGAAGTGAAGCGCCTAGTTGCATAGGACTTTGGTGGGGCATAAAAGAATTGTTCCAACCGGTACTGGGCTTTGAGAGTGCCGCTGATACAGGGCTTTGAAAGAATAGTGCCTGCCGTTATAGGGCTTTAAAAGAATTGTGCCAGTAGTTACTGGGCTTTGAGGGTGCCTGTTGGTACAGGGCTTTGAAAGAATAGTGCCTGCCGGTACAGGGCTTTAAAAGAATTGTGCCAGCCGGTACTGGGCTTTGAGAGTGACTGCTGATACAGGGCTTTGAAAGAATAGTGCCTGCCGTTACAGGGCTTTAAAAGAATTATGCCAGCCGTTACTAGGCTTTGAGGGTGCCTGTCGGTACAGGACTTTGAAAGAATAGTTCCTGCCGGTACAGGGCTTTAAAAGAATTGTGCCAGCCGTTACTGGGCTTTGAGGGTGCCTGTTGGTACAGGGCTTTGAAAGAATTGTGCCAAGCGTTATTGGGCTTTAAAAGAATTGTGCCAGCCGTTACTGGGCTTTGAGGGTGCCTGCCGGTACAGGGCTTTGAAAGGGTGCCAGCCATTACTGGGCTTTTTTTAAATCTCATCGGTTCAATTTTTGGTCTCCTCTCTCCTCTTATTGTGTGGCTATCAAAAGAGAAAACAAGTAAATATTATAATAGTAATAAAAATATTTATGCCAAAATCATCCTGTATTTATTAATTACACCTAAATTTATTACATTAATCTCAAATATCGTCCATAGAATCATCATATAAGGGAAAATAAATATGTAAACATTTTACTTATCAGCTATAATAATAACGATTTGGAGAGAGGTCTTCATCCTTCATCTGATTGAAATAGAATTCTGCTTCTTCCTATTTACTATTATATTGGAAGCGCACACTGCTAGAATTACCACATAAATTACACATCAGCCATTTGCAGCCTTTTGAGTTACAAGTCCTAAATTAGCTCCAGCGCTTTAGAATATCCATCTTGATCTTAATGAAACTTGCCAGCAGCTAAGGATAACAACCATTATAAGATAGCAACAAAAGTAAAGAAATCATGTGTTACTGGTACAAATCTACAAACATTAAACAATTAACTTCTCCATACAAACGTGTAAGCTAAAAAAAAAAGATACATCCTTTACATGAAAAATAAATTGAGAAAAATAACAGCATTGGAAATATATTAGATGCATTCATTTTTTTTTTAAAAAAAAGGTACTACTTCTCCACTTTTCTACGGTCATATGAATGTCAGAAAGAATCAATGAAACAAAATTAATTTGTAAGACAAATACACAAGACTTTATATTTGTGCGTGTTTCTATAGACGGAGAAAGAGCATAAATAATACATTTGTGTCCTATGATACAGGTTCTATGGAAGCAATTTATGTTGTACTCTCGAGTCTCCTCTAGTTGAGAGGATATAAACTGTCATCTGTTCCATGTCTAGCAGATAATAAAATGATAAGGGAAAATGAACTTGAAACAGTAATTTATCAGAAATATGATGGTCGATGGTAGAGTATACAAATACGACTCCACACACATCACAAACAAATTCAATTTCACCAACACCATGATAATTTCTCAAGGTTTAGAATCTCATACCCTACTATATGTAACAACATAAGGTATTAGACCATCTTCTCTCATTTTCTCAAACAGTTTCATGCTGCCATCAAATTTGCCTTTCCGGATTAAAAAACTGAGAACAGAATTACATAGATAGGCATTGGTCTAGGCTGATTCATCTTGAATGCTATTGTATATTTCTCCAACCTTTGAAGCATCAAGATTATTCCCCATAAACCTTAGGAAACTGACGTAAGATGATGCATTCAGCTTCCTGTTTTCTTGCATCCATACAAAGAGCTGCAATTATTGGACAAGGTGTTACAATTACGAAAAATTACATGAAGGGCAAATTACACTCTAGATGAAACTCTGTGCATGTGATTGGTCAGTGCATGTACATCAATACCTTTTCTTTCTTGTTTCCATTTCTTGCTACTTCTTATACTCTTGGGTAAAATGTATCAAAGACAAACGATTTTCTTCATTCCATATTTAAGTCATTAGATCATTTAATGATGATTGATTTTCTTGAGTCGTTAAATATGATTTGTAAGTAAGAGTACTTGAGGAATGCCTTGTAATCTGTTAAGCTGCCCAAACTCATGTAAAATGGCATTTAGGTCTTGCACTTTCAGCAATTCTCCTACTCTGAAAATAAGAAAATAATGAATTTAATGAACTGACACTACTACAAAAAATGCTTTTAACGTCCCTTTTTTGGGCCTTTTAACGTCTGAAAACAGAGGGACGTCTATCTGAGCGTCGTAGAAAAAACTGTCAATAACATTCCTAAAATAGGGGACGTCTTTTGGTCAGACTTTAGACGTCCCCAGTCGTTACTGGGGATGTCTAAAGTGTTTATGAACCACTTTAGACGTCCCCAGTTTGCACTGGGGACTTCTAAAGTTTTTTTATGGCCTTTTATATATACATCACTGTCCGGTAAATTTAAACTACAGAAATTGGATAGAAGAAATATTGCATAAACCAGAATGGAAACAATAGCAGTTCAACACTATCTAATAAACATGTTATCCAACAATCTAATAGTATGTACAACAACACAACTCTAAGTATCATTGTCATTTTATATAACAACACAACACAACAATCTAATAAACATATTGGCGCTAGTTAAACTAGACTAACCTAAGCCAAACCAAATTCATTCCTAAGTATCATTGTCATTTTTTTAACTCATGTCTATATATATACATCACCGTGTTGAAGTCTGCTGACGAAAAAAACAAGTATGCAATAATGACAGTCCATTTCCATATCAAGAATATTAGAAGCAGATTAAAAGTATGCATATACAAGTTACTCTGTTTTTCCAGTTTCATAATCTGATTTAAATTAACAGTTACAAGCATTTGTTCAATCATTTGTATCCAAAGTTGTGGGAGTGAGAGACAAACCTGTGGACGACGAAAATGGAGATGACTCAAGGTGCCACCAGCTAGGAAGACGATAGTTGTGAAAGGGAGACACAAACGATGGTGCTCTCGTCAAAGAAGAGAAAGGGAAAAATAGAAATATGATTATGAGAAAGAGGAAGGTAGATAGGGAAGGAAGCACGGGAAAGGGAGTTGCAGCAACGAACTGAGAAAGAGGAAGGAAGACGGGAAAGGAAGCAAGGGGAAGGGGAAAGAGGAAGACAGCTTGGAACGAAGCTCACGAGGGAAGACGGAATGAAGCTTGGGGAAGGAAAATAAAGCTGCTGGCCTGCTGCTGATGGGATGGGTGTCTGACAGGCTTTTCCGCGTCCCCAGTCAAAATGGGGACGTCTAAAGCTCACTTTAGACGTCCCCAGTCAAACTGGGGACGTCTAAAGTGAGGTTTAGACGTCCCCAGTTTAACTAGGGACTTCTAAAGTGGCACTTTAGACGTCCCCAGTCAGACTGGGGACTTCTAAAGTATTATAAAAAAAAAAGTTGAACCACTTTAGACGTCCCCAGTTAGACTGGGGACTGCTAAAGTGGCACTTTAGAAGTCCCCAGTCAGACTGGGGACGTCTAAACCTCACTTTAGACGTCCCCAGAGTGACTGGGGACGTCTAAAGTGAGCTTTAGACATCCCCAGTCTGACTGGGGACGTCTAAAGTGAGCTTTAGACATCCCCAGTCTGACTGGGGACTTCTAAAGTGCCACTTTAGAAGTCCCCAGTCTGACTGGGGACTTCTAAACCTCACTTTAGAGTCCCTAGTCTGACTGGGGATGTCTAAAGTGGTTCAAAATTTTTTTTTAAAATTCAACCAGCGCCAATGTTTCCCTCTAAATATTGAACTTTGGGCGTCCCTAATTTAAAAAGGGACGTCCTTTAGGGTCGTTAAATGTAAAGTTTGTAGTAGTGTGAGCATAAGCTTGACTCACGTGAGAAAGTAGCCAAATATACCCACATATATACGATGCCCCTGCATTTTGCCAGTATTAATTATATTCAACGCAATTAAAATGCTAATAGCCTATTTGGTATGCTGGAATTGACCCCATGGAAATGGAAATGGAGGCTAATTCCATGTCTTGAGGATGTTTGGTGTGATGGAATTTGACAAAATTCTATTTCCTTATGGAATCTAATTGAGACCAATTTTCATACAGGAGTTTTCCCCGCAGGGTTTGATAATATGTACAAATTTTGTCCAAAATATCCAACATATTAAATTAAACTAATATAACCAAATAACTCTGATCTTAGGACCTGCACATCTCAATTGCTCATGTCTTCCACTTTGCCTTTGGAGCCACTAGTTCCCGCTGGAACATTTATTATTTATGAAAAAGGGTGAGATTCCAAGGAATCTCAGTAGTAACACATGATCCATCATATAAAATGCGAAAATTAAATATGTAATGTACCATATAATGTAAATGAAAATTCATACTATAATATGTGTGTACACAATACTCAGGGCCAAATGACTATTTGGATCCCCTACATGTCCGTGTACCTCAACAGAGTCTCATACCACAGCTAGGTAATGTGCCTTAAGGCACGTGTTCATATCACATAATATAGCAATATATAGCATATCAACATTCACATAGTGTATGAGAGATAAAGTTACTACCTTATGCCCCTTTTTGCTGCACAAGAATAGTTCCTCGAACTATGTGCCAATGGCTCTAGTGATTAATTCGGTCCTAAAATTTCCAATGTACAAAAATTAAGTTAAAACCAAGGTAATTAAACCCGGACCGGTCAGTGAACCGGTCGGGGTACTGAGTCAAGGGTCAGTGGGTCAGACCGGAGCTAAACCGGGATCAAACCGGTAAGAAATGAAATATTTTAGACTTATAATATGAAATTCTAAAGGAAAATTGTTTTTAAAAAATATTTAAAAAAAATTAAAAATCTGACCCGAACCGGGTCACCGAACCGGACCGGTTTAGAGGTTAGGTCATCGGTTTCCGGTTCGGTTCGGCCGGGCCAGTCCGGGTTAGATAACCCTGGTTAAAACCCATTCATGTACCTCTCTAGAGACTTTCATAGTGTTTTTTGTGGTTATATTAGTCTATATTGAAAAATTACCAAAATGCCCCTAGGACTCGGTCCCGGCCCCACCACACCCAGTCCGACTATACTTTTTCAGACATTTTGACCCAAGCTATTCTAACATATTTACACCCAACGAATCCATTTTTTATCTTAGTTTTTGCAAAATCGCTACCAAACAATAGTTTCACAATGTTCCAAAAACTGACAGATTTTGAGCCAACTTTGAAAATTTATAACTAATTCTAGAAAATTCCAAATTGACTTATTCCAAAGCCTAAATGAAGCTCTCTAAATGTAATTTCATGAAAAATATTCAAATATAATTACTGATTATATATATTACCCAGAAATTCGGCCAACTACTACTGTTCCAGATTGCGTTTCAGAAACAGAGCTCAAATTCCAAAAATCATAACTAATTCTACAAAAATCAAAATGGAGTGTTCTAAAATTTTATAGAAATATAATTAAGTGTACTTTCATGTAAAAATACCCAAAACTACTAGATGTTATCTAATATTTCCCAGAATTATCAAAAATCATAACTGCTAGACTTGAATGTCCAGAATGTTCTCTGTTACTGACTTAACTTTCAAAAATAATAACTCTCTCTACAGATATCAAAATAATGTGTTCTTTGATCTTTGGAAAGCTATGAATGTCTACTATATTCCTTTAAAATTTTCATAATTTTTCACTAAGGTTTGTCTGGTCAAAACGCAACATGAAATTCACTGACTCCCAAAAACTTCAGTTTTGATAGTCTGACTTCAAAAATCAAAATCTCATCCATTTTCACTCCAAATTATACTTTTCTTGATTCTATCATCAACTACGCATCCTAAAATATCTATAAAAAAATACCCATTTCGAAAGTTCTATCTATAGTCTCTGTTTAAGATTTTACAAGTTTAAGGTATATAGTCTGTTTTTCTGACAGCAAAATAGAGTTGAGAAAACTAACATGTATACATGAATTTATACTCTAAACCTCATGAATTTAACTCTATACTCTCCTACACATATGTCCTGAGGTTAATGATCAAATTTCAGAACCAAAGAACTCCAAAATGGTCACACAATCATTGGTTTAACAACCTTTCGGTGACAGAATTTTCTTGCAAATTTTCTCAATTCCAGCAACTAAACAACCCAGAAAACAACCTCAAATCCAATGGGAAAATGAAGATAAATGTGTAGGAGACTCACCTATACAAGGATCAGTGGTTGCATGTAAGGTTTAGAGCTTCCTTCTTTCTCTACGCCAACATAACTTCGTCCGGTTCTCTCACATTTCTCCCTCTATTTTCTATTATGCTTTCTCTCTTTCTTTCTCTGGCAGACTTGGTAAATGGAGAGGTGAGTCAATGTCTAAATAAATGGCTGAGTGGGTGCAGATGTGAATCATATGGCCGGATAAAAGTGTGGTGAGGTGTTGAGAGTGCTTGTACGTGAATGTGTGTGTGTGTGTTTGTGAATGGCCCATGCAATTTTAATGATAAGTGCAAGGTAGTGGCCGATGGTGTGCTCTTATAGAATGCCAAGTGTAGTGTGTGTCGGTAAAAAGGGTGTGTGTGTTTTAATATATATATATATATATATGTATGTATGTATAATTTTATCCTATTAGATACACACACTATGCCCTAATTTTTCCCTTTATCTAATTTAAGATTCCTTAAATTTTGTAGGTTCCATAATTTGACTTATTATCAAATTCCCATTTAAATTTTCTTTTTAAAAGAAAATTTAACCTTCACTAAATTTGGGATATTGCAACGATGGCGGCTGTGCCATCCACCGTGCTCCACGGTGAGAACTACGGTGATTGTGAGATCTATTTTCAGCAGTGGTGGCTTTTTGCCGGAGTTCGAGTTCGGCGCCTCCTTCGATTTTGATTTTGACGACCTTTTTGGAACCAACCAATTACCAAATCTGTTTGAAGGGGAGGAAGAAGAGATGAGGATGATGGAGAAGGAGTGGACGCCGGACAGAGAGGTATGGTCGGAGTGGAAGAAGGAGAGGAAGGGGACAAGAGACAAGTTCAGTGTAATTTGAACAAGGAAATATGACTTTTTATTTTTTAATTATAAAGGCATTTTGGTCTTTTCACTTAAAACTTAGGACTCATTTCCATGACATACCAAACATATTTTTAAACCCCGTTTCCATTTTTATTTCTATTTCCATATCCATATCTATCAAAATCAATTCCATTGTACTGGACCAAGCAGTTGCCATGGTCACAGGAGGAGAGCAACGCGTAATTTTTTTTAAAAAAAAAACACAAATCAACGCTTAATTTTGAATGAAACAAAGAAAATTAAGAAATAGCCGTTGCTCAGATTTGCATGATGGGCTTTTGGGGAAAAAAAGTTTTAAAAAACTACTTGACGTCTTTGAATTCTCGACAAAAAAAAAAGTAAGAAATTCACTACAAAGATTAATTTAATACAACTCTACCAAGTAAAAGTTCATGGTATAGCCGCGCGCACGGGCTATAAACTAATCAACTCAATTGAATAAACCCTTCCACTTCAACTAATTTAGTTTACTCTTACAACTTCTTATGTAACACCTTACATTTCTGCCTCTTTCAACTCATACATGTCAGAAGCATTACTATCCAATTTTTTAGGAGTTCATTTCTTATTTCTTGCTATTGAGTCATTATTCTTACCATGTTCATATATCAGAGTCAGTACTATTTCTTTGCTCTTACTTTTAGTTTCAGTGATCCTGATTACCATTCAATTCAAATTCTCGTATTCATACTAGTGCATATTCATACATATACGTCAAGTGTAAATATTTTATATACAGTAAACATAAATACACTTGGCCTTTCAATTCTTCATCTTCTTTCTTTCTAGTTCATCTTCAGCATTCTTTTCTTTCGTACTCTCGTGCCTATATGGTTGGTGGGGGAAGATGAGATTCAGGAGAATCTCAGTAGCAAACATATAGACAATGCATGTAAGATGGATGCTAGTGCATGATATGCTTACCTTACATAGGCTCATATTCACATAATGATATTATGTATGCTCAATGTTTCATACAATATACTTATGGCCACAGCAAAAAAAAAAAAAAACATAGCTTCATTCATTCATATATGCTTCACATAATCAAGTAAAGTGATACAGTAAATCAATACACAGCATAAACATCACAGACATACAAGTTTACTACCATGTGTCTTGAGTCCTCCTCTTGTACCTTTTTCTCCAACCATTGAAAATGCTTCTTCTTTGACCCCTCATGGCCCTGGATATATAATCATATCATTAGAGTCATTATGGTCATTTTACCAAGCCAACCAATGAGTTAAAATGGTCAAATTATCCTAAGGGACTAATTTCTACCCTTAGAGTTCAACGTAATTACATTGTGCCATCACCTTTTTCCATTTTCACACATATACCCAACTCTGCCAGAATTTTCAGCAATCTTTGAAAATTCATAACTAATTGTACAGATGTTCAATTGTGATGATTCCAAAGGCTATGTGACCCCTAATCAGTCTAGTTTTAGGGGAAAATACTAACCACAACCAATTATAGGGCTAAATTTCCCAGAATCATCGAATAACATAATTGGCCCAGAAAACGTTCTAGATTCATTGGCTAAATTCAAAAATTCATATCTCACAATCTACAAACCAAATGATAATAAAGCTTATGATATCTACTTCAAAGCTGGAAATTTTCATGTCCATTAGACAAGATTTGATTATTCAAAAACTCATCACAAGCTTATTGCCTCCATAATTCACCAGTTTTCCAGACCAAATTTTAAAAATTCATCATTAATTCTACAAAAATCCAAATGGGTTGGTTCCAGTGGCTAATTAAAGATCTTTAAGTCCTCTTTAAGGAAAAAATATCACAAAGCATAGATTACAGCCACACATTTTTCAAAAATTCGTCAAACTCAGACTATCATAGATTTCATTCTAAAATCATGGTCAAATTTTGAAAAATCATAACTTTCAATTCACTAGTCCAAATGGTTCGTCTTACCTATCAAAATAAAGCTCTGGATGTCTACTTTAATCTTATAAAATTTTATATCATTTGGACCAAGTTTGACTGATCAAAAACACATTGCAAGTTTATTGCCTCCAGAAAACGAATTCAGGCAGCTTTAAACATAAACTTCCAAAATCATCATAAATCATCATTTAACCATAAACACATGATTAAACCATGATTAAGTCTTAAAAAAACCCTCTAGATGAAAATGAATAGTACCATAGCCCTCAAGAAAACTCATCCAAACAATAAACCAATCAGTTCAAAATGAAGCCTACGCTTACCTCTACGCGTTTCCGCAACCGGTTCGGAAATCCGGCAGTACTCTGACAAGTGAGATAGCACCAAACACCTCTAAATGAAAATCCAAAATTGTAGAAATGTTGTTCTCACTAAGACAAACAACCTTGCAGAAAACTCCGGGAGCTAAAAACACCAAATTGGGGGTGAAATCGGCTCCGGAGTCTAAGAACGGTTACTATTCATCTACCTTCTCTTCCATTTTTCTCAACATTCTTTGGCTATTTTTTCCTAAATTTTGGGGCTGTTTGGCTGAAAACATATGACCAAGAGGAAATCTTGAAAAGTTATGCTAAGTGTCAAGCTCTCATGGTGCCATTTGTCCGGCAATCCACTGGTTTGGTGACACGTGTCACTTGCTTTAATAAAGTGGGTCCCACCTACTTTCTCAAGTTCTATCCGTCCTTTATTTTCAGGGGAAGGAGAGGCCTGACAATTTCCTCAGACTCTCGGGTTCGGTGTTCGAGAAGTCAAATACACAATCGGACCGGAGACCGACGGATTCCCCGGATTCAAGCTCTAGGCGGCGCTCTCCGGAGATGCCAACACCAAAGGCATAAAGCATGTGTCACCTTCCTATCAAGCCAACACAAGTGACATGGTACTTTGTCATGATGAGAGGACACTTGTCACTCTTTTATTCATCTAAAACAAAAGTTGTGTCATCATTTACTATAATGACTTACTTTATTAAAGTTACTATAATAAAGTTACTTTATCGATGCCACCTTGGGACTCTAACCTGGTTTTGCTTGGGAATGCGACACGTATATCGATGCCCGCCAAATGATACCAAGTCAGTGTGTGTGTGTGTGGGCCCCAATGACACCACATACCGGTGTCTACTTCAAAAACGCAGGGTACACGTGTCTGCCCTGAAAATGCCATGTGCACACCTACACCGACCTATTTCTCTCGATTAATCCGTCCTTTACCTCATGACATAGCTAGGTGGCATCTTGTACCAATCCAATGGCACCATATATTTGTCCTGTGCACATTTACACCGACAGTTTGATCTTATTACCTACGCATACTAGGCCCTCTGCCCGGTAGGGCTGAATCACATAGTCCCCTCTAGTCTTTCTATCTCTCGATATTCTTGGGACTCTACCCGAATTGGGATAAGTCGTCTACCTAATATAGACTTATCCTCAAAGCCTTAGGCTCAATATTCGGGATATTACATCTTGCCCGAATTCAACAAAATAAACAGCAATTCATTTGTTGAAAGCTCTTTGAATGATTATTAATATAATCCGCATGAAATCTTAAAACGCCATATCAAATTCAAACCCCATACCAAATCCCTCTATAGTTTACACCCAATCAGCAAACTCCAATAAAAACAATGATACTCATTTGAAATAAATACAGTGACAAAGTAACAAGACGACCTGCTACGGTTTTGCACAAGGTAAAATACCTTCCACTATTGCAGCTTGTATTTCTGTGTTAGGCTTCTTGAGCGCCTTTAACCTTTGATTGTGGTTCTACCACTGGGTAGTTCACCATTGTTGGTTCAATCTATTTTCCCAGTAAACGTCGTTGATAAGCTATACTGTAAACGAACTGTTCTTATGGTGAAAGGAGATGCAGAAGAGTTTGAAGAAGAAAATATCGGATTTTGAAAGGCTATACCATGCTCCAAGCCAATTCCCAGTACTGATATTTCCATTTCCACCTCTTCCACAGAAAGGGAGGAAATTGAAGCGAGTTCTCTTCACTCTAACTCAAGGCCTTGCTGAAAAAGATCAACAAGAAGGCTGGAGAAAAGAAGAAGCAAACAGAGAAAAGGTGGAGGAAACTTGAGACTGAGGACCATTTAATTTTTTAGACGACCAGAGGCGAGCCTTGATAGACTAGATTTGGAAGCATATGGTAATGGGAGGGAGAACTCACTGAAGAAGAAAGAGGGCGGCACCTTTTATTTTCCCGTATTTAAATAAAATAAATTAAAAGAAAAACTCAATTCAGATGGCTCATAGTACAACATATTTAATGTGATAATACCCACCAGTAAATGCACTAATAAACTAGAGACTATTTTCTATTAGATCAACTTTTAATGGTTGAGATTTAATGATAGATATAAAAATATTACTATAATTTTAAATATAATAAAAATCTATTATTGAATCTCAACCATTAAAAGTTGATCTAATGGTAGAGACATTAAATGGAGAGTAAATGGAGAAGGAGGTCAATGGAGACACCTTTCTCCAATTAGGAACCGCAAAAGACAAGTTCAATCTTTAAAATCAGATCTAACATGCAAATTTTTTGGCAAGAGTTGCATCCCTTTTTTGAGAAATTTTTATGTGCACGGGGGCACCAAATCATTTGTGCACTCCCCAATAAAGATGGGATAGGGGTATCTCTATTGATTTCCCTCTTTATTTACTCTCCATTAAGTATATATATCATTAGGTCAACTTTCAATGGTTGAGATTTATCATGGTAGATTTTTATTATAATAATATTCTTTACATATTATTAAATCTCAATAATTGAAAGTTGATCTAATAGTAGATACTCCCAATGGAGAGTAAATAGAAAGAGAAATCAATGGAGACACCTATCTTCCAATGAAAATATGCCAAACATATCAGCTGTTGTACCTTCTTAATTTATAATATTTTATTATTTTCATGTTTAAGAAATTTGGAAAAATCTCATTTAAATACCATTTGAATTCTCAAAACCCCAAAAGGTCTATTAAGAAATTGAAATGACATAGTGGTCATTGGGAGGAATCTGAGATTTGGAAGTTTAATTGTTTTTACCAAAACACCCCATCCTCTTTCTCTCTCCTCTCTTCCTCTTCATCTCTTCAAAATTGTCAACAAATGTGTCAAAATGTAGGCCCAAAATTGTCAGCGCCCACCCCTTTTGGGCTCACACTTTGACACATTTGTGATGATGTCTTTTGTGATATTGTCTTTTGACATGCACATTATCCAATTTGTTAAAACCATTACTGAATTTGTTAGTTTCTCCTCTTGGCCAATAACACATTGAGGATGTCATGCATTATTTATCATTCCTATTAGCCTTTTTGTCAAAACCAATTATGACTTTGTGAACATTATTGACGACTTTGTCAATCCCATTATCCTTTTTGTCAAAACCAATAATGAGTTTGTGAAAACCACATGAATTTGTCAATCTCATTATCCTTTTTTTTAAATCCACTACAGAATTTATCAATCCCATTATCCTTTTTGTCAAAACCTATTATAAGTTTGTGAAAACCACTGATGAATTTGTCAATCCCATTATCCTTTTTGTCAAAACCATTAATGACTTTGTTAAAACCATTACTGAAATTGTCAATCACATTATCCTTTTTATCAAAACCAATTGAGTTTGTGAAACCACTGATGAATTTGTCATTCACATTATCCTTTTTGTCAAAACCATTAACGACTTTGTTAAAACCACTACTGAAATTTTCAATCATATTATCCTTTTTGTCAAAACCATTAACGAATTTGTTAAAACTATTACAGAATTTTCAATCCCATTATCCTTTGTGTCAAAACCAATTATGAGTAAACTATTCTGTTACCAGACTGAGTAAATGCGTTGACTAATTTTGTTAATGGTATTGACATGTTTAGTAATGGTAATGACAAGTGTAGTGATGGAGTTGACAAAAAACCAGAAATATTCTTGACAGCAACTTCTTCAACCTAGTAATGTCAGATCTGCAACCCAATCTCAGAAATGAAAGCCTCATCACATTCATTTATCACTCAAGAAAACCATTTTCGTCATCATCACCACTACAAAACAGATCCATAAAGGGGTATGAATCCTCTGACGACGTCAAAGGATTTGAGCTTGTGGGCGTCTTCATCAGGTATTACAGCGGGGGAGGGCACACTTGCAGTGAACAAAATGACTAGATTCGGGATTAATAGGGAAAGGCCGAAGAGTTGGGATTTGAGATCTAAAGTGGGGGAAGAAGATGACAAGAAGAGGAAGAGAGGGAAGAGGGAAGAGGAAGAGAAAGAGGGGGTGAGTTTTGATTTAAGGGGCATTTTGGTCATTTGGTACAAACATGGAAAACCTAGATTCCTCCTAAATCCCTCAATCCCCTCGTTGTCATATATAAGTGTTAATAGACTTTTCTGGTTTTTGACAATTCACATGGTATTTGTGTCTTTTTTACAAAAAATTTCTAGATGCCCATTTACTCTCTTTGGCTCATTTATCATTATTTGAATTTTCTCTCTCGTGGTTAATTCCTCACTCTTCCCCTATTTTACAGCACACTTCCTCCCTCTCTCACACTCCTTCCTCAGTCACAAAGATATCTGTCACCATTATCGGCCATGGATCAAATTTTTAACAAGCCCCCTCTTCTCTTTTCCTTAATCCTCCTTAATGTCTCATCTCCTTCATCTCGCTCCCATCGACCTCTTCCCCAAAAATCATCTTCTCCACCACCACCTCCATTCGCTAGCAACCGACTTGTCGAAACCCTACCTCGCCAACCCCATCACAATGGTGAACCCCAACGGCTTCTCGGAGTGTGCACCGTTCTCTACCAGCAGTAGAACTCAGGGGAGCCCTGACTCCATTCCAAGCTCCAATCCAATGGGGACTCTGAACATGGTGCTTGAGACTATGTGGAGGTGGAGCCGTAAGCTAGTCGTGGAGGCTAGATTTGTTATTTTCAAAGTTAAAGGAATGGATTAAACCCAATGGGGATGCTTACCAATATTTGATTAGGGGTTTTTACGACGGGGGTGATGTAATTGAAGCTTTAAAAATCTGGAATTTGATGGTGGATGAAAAGTTCAAACCTGACATAGAAGTGGTTCAAAACATAACGATGAGAGGGGATGGAATGTGGAACAAGGGAAAGATAATGGAAGAAGAGGGAGAGAGGGAGGAAGTGTGCAGTAAAAAAAAGGGAAGTGTGAGGAATTAGTGATGAGAGAGAAAACTCAAATAATGACAAATGAACCAAAGAAAGAGAATTGGTATTTGGAAATTTTCTAAATAAGAAAATAATAAATTATTACTCATTCCAACATATGATATGATTAAGTGTATGTTTTGAATAGCTTAAAAAGTACTTATAAATGCCTTTTACATAAATCGAGATAAAACTCTTCTCACATACTTACCTCTTATACCGTAAATTATGATTAAAAAGCACTTAAAAGTTAAAATTACGCTATCCCAAACAAGTACTAAGTAACTTTTTAGCTTCCTTAATCTCTCAAAAAAAGTCAACTTTATTTTATATTTAGAACTGGAGGGAGTATAAATTAAGAAGGCGCTGCACCAGCTGACATATAGTGCTCGTTTGGGATAGTTTATTTTTTACTTATAAGTGCTTATAAATCATGATTTATGACATATGAGGTAAATATATGAAAGGGGTTTTATCTCGATTTATGTAATAAACACTTATTCCCAAAAAAAAAAGCTATTCCAAACATAGCTATAGACTTGGCATATTTTCATTGGGGAGTACACAAATGAGCTGATTCTCTCAGTGCGTACAAGAATTTCTCCCCTTTTTTCGTCTCTTCAATGAAATTTGACTTTTTTAACCATTTAACCGCCCTTCGATCCATGTGCACCATAGTATATTTCTCATAAACAACATTTTCAATTTAATAAAAAATATTTGCAATTAAATATACATATTTAATTAAATTAGATTATTCTAATCACAATTGGTTTAGTCTCGGGTTAACCACCGATCTGACTCATTGACCCTTAAACCACTGCCTCGACCGGTTTATTGTCCAGTCCGGTTTTTAATACCTTGTCCCTAACACCAAGATGAATTAAAGTTTCGTAAATGGGTTTGATAGGTGCAAGACCAATTTAGATAGGATCACTTGATTATCTCATTTATCTGGACTTGTCCTATAACAATCTTATCGATAAGTTATATATGTACCTTCTTCTGCTTCTACTCTTACCCTACAAACTCACTAAATTTAGAAATGTTGTACTATCTCCGATCTTAAATATAAGACCTAGTTGACTTTTTTTTTGGAAATATTAAGAAAGCTAATTAAATTACTTTAAAATAATTATATTTATCATTTTTTCTCCAAACTATTTTCCCTAACTTATAAACTAATATATAATCTAATAATGCATAACATATAATATGATTAAGAAACTTATTTAGTTTCCTTAACCTCTCCAAAAAGAGTCAACTAGCTATGTCTTATATTTAGGATGGGAGGAAGTATTTACCTTCACATACACAACCTAATCCCTCTATTGACTGGGATCATTCCACCACAAATAGGAACTCTTTGAAAACTAATTTATCTAGATTTGTCTCTTAACTACCTATTTGGTACGTGGCATTGAGTTTTAAGAGATTGGGACTGGGAGAGCTAGTGGTAGTGGGATTGGGTATGAGATTGAAGATTTAAAATTACGTTTGGTATAGAGTGTTATTTAGAGGGAGAACTAAATTTAATTTAATTTAATAATTAGTAATGAATTATAAGAAGACTATAATACCCTTTAAAATAAATTAAAAAATATAAAAATAATCTCGCTAAACAACGTACATCATCTCCCCCATCCAAAGTATATGATTGCTTCAAAATTCTCCTTACAATTACTCAACTATCCCAATTCGGGGATCTGGCAAAAAAATCCAAAAAATAAGAAATCATATAAATGTCATGGTGGATTTTGGCGCCCTTATAAAAATATTGCCGCAAATGAAGTTTTACAATTACTCATTTATCCCAATTCACCAATAGAACCAAGCGACTTTAATGACTGACAAGAGTGATGCTGAGAGGTTCAACGAAAGGGACGATGAGAACTTGCTTTGCGATGATGGAGATTCTTGTAGCTGGACAGCTGGGGAGGGATAAAAGTGAATTAATTTATACCTAAAGCACAATTTAGAAGGACAATTATGTCCAAAAATTATTATAAATAGGGACAATTCTGTCCCAAAATTTTCTAATCCCAGCACTACTCTAACAATACCAAGGGTGGGTGGTTTTCTCGAAGTCTCACTTTCATAGTACTTCCAATCTCAAGTGATCCTCAGTCCCTCGTTCCAAACATTGCAAAATAAGCGGTACCAGTGCCCAGCCCAATATCAACCCCTCTAATCCTACGTACCAAACAGGGCCTTATTACCCTGAATTTTTATTTGAATCTTTCTAGAATGGTTATAACAAGTACCATTCTAGTTAATATCGGAGCTCTTCATTCATTCAACTCATATTTTCATGTCTTGCAATTAATCTATCTTACCCTCCAGCCAACATTATTTAAAATTGCTCAATTTGAATAGAAACAATCTTTTTGATCCATTACTTCAGCTTTGGGTTTTATCAAAGATTTATATTAACAAATTTATTCAATGTATTATAAAAGCTTGTATAACAAAATATTAATGATTGGGATTGACAAGTATTCATTCCAACTCATTGGATCTCTTCAAAAACTCACACATGAGAACATGTCTTGCAACAACAATATAGACGTGTTACTTTCTTCATTTACCAACTATACTTATTTGGATTTGCTCATTTTGAATAAAACGATCTAGTTGGACGCACTTCTTCATCTTTGTGTTTTATAACAAATATCAAATGCTTATATTTGTGCACAAATTTATTCACCACATTACAAAAACTAGTACATATTAGAATTTTCATGGGATATGATTTGCAGGTATCATTCTAGATCAGATTTACAAAATCTCACATTTGAACTTGTCTTTCAACAACCTTATAGGTCCCTTCCACCCCTTGTCAACCTGACTTATTCAGAATAGAAACAATCTAGGTAGAGCAATTCCATCAACTTTGGGTTTTAAGACAAATATCAAAGAGTTGTATTTGTGTGAAAATTTATTCACTGCATTAATAAAACTAGTATATTTGAATATTCATGGAATGAGGTTACAGGTACCATTCGAACTCTGATTGAAGATCTTAAAAATCTTGCTCATTTGGACTTGTCTTACAATTACCTTACAAGTGTGTTACATTCCACCCTTGCTAAACATGAGACACTTATATTTGTGCACAAATTTATTCAACGTATTACAAAAATTAGTATATTTAAATTTTCAAGGAATGGGATTCACAGGTAACATTCCAACTCAGATTGGAGCCCTTCATTATCTTATTCTTTTGGATTTGTCTTACAACAACCTTTCAGGCCAGTTACCTTTTATGTTAACCAACCTTACTTATTTTGAATTTCTCTATTTGAATTAAAACCATCAAGTTCTCCATTCGTTTAGTTTTCGGACTAATGACAAAGATCAAAGAATTATATTATTAAAAAACTAATATATTTGAATATTATTAAAATGGGGTTGTAAGATATAATTCCAACTTAAATTGGAGCTCTTCAAAATCTCACTGATTTGGACTTGTCATACAACAACCTTATAGGTGTGTTACCTTTCACTTTTGCGAACCCTATTTATGACAAATATCAAATACAAATATTTGTGCACAAATTTAATCACTGCATTACAAAAACCAGCTAGTAAATTTGAATCTTTATCGAATGGGGTTGACAAGATTCATTCCAACTAAAATTGGAGCTCTTCAAAATCTCACTCATTTGGATTTGTCGTACAACAACCTTATAGGTGTGTTTACTTTCCACTTTTGCAAACCTTATTTATGACAATATCAAATACAAATATTTGTGCATAAATTTAATCATTGCATTACAAAAGCTAGCTAGTATATTTGAATCTTTATAGAATTGGGTTGAGAGGATTTTTTCCAACTCAAATTGAAGCTCTTCAAAATCTCAGTTATTTGGATTTTTCTTACAACAACCTTTTAGGTGTGTTACCTTCCACCCTAGAATATCTTATTCAGAGTTGCTCATTAATAGAAACAATATAGTTGGAGGAATTTCATTAGCTCTGGATTTTATAATAAATATCAAATACCCATATTTGTGCTCAAATTTAACTATTGCATTACAAAAACTAATATATTTGAATTTTAATGGAATGTGGTTCACAGGTACTATTCCAACTGGAATTGGAACTCTTCAAAATCTCACTCATTTGGCCTTGTCTTACAATTACATAGGAAGTGTGTTATGTTCAACCCTTGCTAAGCTTACTCATTAGAATCCCTCCTTTTGGAAGGAGGCAATCTAGTAGGGGATCTTCTTTCAGCTTTGTTTTTATGGCAAATATCAAATATGAATACTTTTGCACAAAATTGTCCTCTACAATACAAAATCAAGCTAGTATATATATTTGAATATTTATAGAATGGGGTAAACAAGTATCATTCCAACATAAATTGGAGCTCTTCAAAATCTCACTTATTTGGACATAACCAAAAACAACTTTGTAGGTGTGTTCCCTTTCATTCTTTTCATCTTCTTATTTATACAAATATATAAAACTTATATTTCTACACAAATTTATTTGCTACAATATAAAAGCTAGTATATTCAAATCTTTACGGACTAGTGTTGACAAATATTATTCCAACTCAAATTAGACGCCTTAAAAGTCTCAAACATTTGAACTTGTCTTATACCAATCTTATAGGTGGGTTACATTCTACCCTTGCCAACTATAATTATTTAGAATTGTTCATTTTGAGTATCAACAAACTAGTTGGAGCCATTATAATCCCTCATCTTTTGAGTTTTATGACTTTTATTTGTGCAAAAAATTTATTCAATACATCACAAAGACTACCGTTTTGAATCTTCATGGAATGAGGTTGACAGGTTACATTCCAACTCAAATTGGAGGTCTTCAAAATCTAATACGTTTCAACTTGTCTTATAACAGCCTTGAAGGTGTGTTATCTTCCACCCTTGTCAACCTTGCTCATTTTGAATCAAAACAAAATAGCTGTAGTCGTTCCTTCATCTTTGAGTTTTATCACAAATATCAACACTTATGTGTGCACAAATTTATTTACTGCATTACAAAAACTAATAGATTTGAATCTTCATGGAATGAGTTGACAGGTATTATTCCAACTGTAATTGGAGCTCTTCAAGATCTCACTTATTTGGACTTGTTTTACAACAATCTTATAGGTGTGTTACCTTCTACTCTATCCATCCTTAGTTATATATTTAGAATTGCTCATTTTGAACAGAAACAATATAGTTGAAGTGATTCCATCATCTTTGGATTTTATGACAAATATGAAAGACTTGTATTTGTTCACAATTTTATTCGCTGCATTAATAAAAAGATATTTGAATATTCATAGAATGGGGTTGACAGATGCCATTCCAATTCAAATTGGAGCTCTTCAACATCTTACCTATTTGGACTTGTCCTACAATTACCTTAAAGGTGTGTGTTACCTTCTACTCTTGCCAACAATTTTTAGAATTTTTCGTTTTATATAAAAACAATCTAATTGAGGGAATTCTATCAGCTATGGATTTTATGACAAATATCAAAGACTTAAATTTGTGCTCAAGCTTGTTCATTACAATAAAATAATTAGTCTATTTGAATTTTTACGAAATGGGGTTGACAGGTGCCATTCCAACTAAGATATCAAAGACTTAAATTTGTGCTCAAGCTTGCAATTGATGTCCCTGTACCCTGTAGCCACTGACGAATTTTGTTCTGACTTCTTACACTTGTATTTTTTACAATCATGACTTCTCGATTTCCGTGAATGACATAATGGACATATGGGAATTCCGAAAATAACTCTACCTTTAATTTTTAAATACCAATATTTATTTTATTCCATTATTTTCATATTTACACATTTTCAGTATTACAAAATTTGGTATATTACAATTCTTCCCCCGAACAAGAAATTTCGTCCCCGAAATTTGTTGCACGTCCTAAGACATAAATTCCGAGTAACGTTTCTTCATATCCTCTTCTACTTCCTATGTTACCTCTCTTGGAGATAAACCTTTCCAGACCACCTTCATGAATGGTATACTTCGATTTCTGAGTCATTTCTCTTGTCGGTCAATTATTTGCTCCGGCTCTACTTCATAGGTATTATTCTCTCGTACCTCAATTTCTTCATACTCGATCACATGCTCGGGGTCCGGTTGGTACTTCTTTAACTGAGATGTGAAATACATCATGTAGTCTGCTCAGGTTTGAAGGTAGGGCTATTTTGTATGCCACTTGTCCAATTCTCGTAAGAATCTCAAAAGGACCAATATACCATAGGCTTAACTTCTTTCTCTTTATCGCACTACCGATTCTAGTAATTGGAGATACTTTCAGGAATACATGATCTCCAACTTCAAATTCCAGAGGTCTTCTTTTGTCAGCATAGCTTTTCTGTTTGTTCTATTCTACAAGGAGCCTCTTTCTGATAGTTTTTATTTGTTTAAAGTCTGATCAACCAGATCCGGCCCATACAATTTTCTCTCCAATAATTATGTCCAGCAGAGAGGTGACTGGCATTTCCTTCCATAGAGTGCTTCATACGGAGCCATTTGAATGCTCGCATGATAGCTATTGTTGTTAGCAAATTCGGCGAGTGGAGGAAACAATCCCAATTCCCCTTGAAATCCATAACACCTGCTCGCAACATGTCTCCCAATATATGTATAGTCCTCTCTAACTACCCATCTGTTTGTGGATGATAGGCTGTACTAAATTTCAACTTCATACCCAATGCTTCTTGTAGAGCTTTCCAGAATCGAGATGTAAAGCAAGGATCTTTATCACAGATAATACTCTTTGGCGTACCATGCAATCAGATTATCTCCTTTATATAAATTTTTTCTTGCTTCTCAGGAGAATAACCAGCATTGATAGGTAGGAAATGAGCCGACTTTGTAAACCAATCAACAATTACCCATATCACATCATAGTTTCTGATATTGGGTAATCCCACCACCAAATCTATGGTAACGCTTTCCCACTTCCAGTCTGGTATTTCGGGACTTTGCAGAAGTTCTGGTAGTCGTTGATGTTCAATTTTTACCTTTTGACAAGTAAGGCATCGATCCACATACTTGATTACCTCACTTTTCAGTCCTAGCCACTAGTATTCAGATTTCAAGTTATGGTACATCTTGATCGCTCCTAGATGAAGAGTATATTTACTCTTATGTGCCTCATCCAGAATTTTTTGCCTTAGGTCAGCCTTTGGTGGAATATATACTCGCTTCTAGTATCTGACTAATCCACTGGGTGAAAGATCATAGTTCGGAGTTTCACCTGTTCTAATCATTTCTCGAATAGACGTGGCCTGTTCATCTTGTTTATGAGCTTCTTCAATTTCTTCTCTCAGACTACTTTCCTCTTGACTAACATTAAAGTTAGCAATGAGTACTTTATTTGGTACATTCATATTCAGGAATACTTGATTTGACAGATTCAGATCCCTAAATTCCTCTAGTTATTTCTGTTCTCACCATCATAACTGTCGCCTGCACCACCTTTCTACTCAAAGCATTAGCGATGACTGTCACACCCACCCCAGTATTCACATTTCGCGGCGGCAGGCTGGGTACTCACATTTCCCCAGGACTCAAAGGAATATCCCCCCTCTTGTGGGTTCTTCTCGCCTCCCCACAACTCAAACACGCGACCTGAGGCATAAGTACAACAATTTCGCTCGTGTTTACCTTCTTTCCTAAAGAACTACTTGCCCGAGCTGAAAATGTGTTTTGGAAAAATAGGTTGAGATTCAATGAATCTCAGTAGTAATATATATCACTCATATAAAATGCACATATATCATGCCATGTCAACCAAAGTTACAATACAATCAACATATTCAACATTCAGAGATAAATTCATAATATGCAGAAAGCATAAAGTTACCAATTCAAGGACAACCATCCCTTACCACAGCTCTGGGAAATTCTACTGGGCCTTAGCCCTTCTCATCTGAATCTTTTAAATTCACAATGGTACAAATATGCATATAACATATCACATAATATGCGAGGGATAAGTTACTACCTGAAAATTTTTCCAAATCTTGATCTTGATTGACGTGCTTTGGACGTCCTGGGCAAGTGTCAAATCCTATAAATTATAATTTATGGGTAATGAGTTATTACTTAGTCCAATTCTATTACAAAAACCATTTACTTTGAATTTTCGCACAATTACAAAAAGTTGGTAGATTTTTCACTTAAGTTTGAAAAATCATAACTAATTCTAGAAAAATTGAATTGGGGTGATCCAAAATTCTATATGACCCTTATTAAGTCTATTTTAAGGGAAAAATACTTCCAATAGCTACCTATCCAAACACACTTCCCATATTTTCATTTTCTCCTTGTTGTCAGAAAATCTGACCAGTTTTAATGGTCAGATTATAATTTACGAGTAATGAGTTATTACTTAGTCCAATTCTATTACAAAAACCCTTTACTTTGAATTTTCACACAATTACAAAAAGTTGGTAGATTTTTCACTTAAGTTTGAAAAATCATAATTAATTCTAGAAAAATTGAATTGGGGTGATCCAAAATTCTATATAACCCTTATTAAGTCTATTTAACCCTTATTAAGTCTATTTTAAGGGAAAAATACTTCCAATAGCTACCTATCCAAACACACTTCCCATATTTTCATTTTCTCCCTGCTGTCAGAAAATCTGACCAGTTTTAATGGTCTACATCAAACGCTCATAACTCCTAGTATACTTATCGAAATCCTTCATAATACATATCAAATTAAAGGTTTTTAAGTGTACTTTAATTCTGAAAAATATCATCATCATTATCAGATGAAGTTTGAACAATGAAATATTCACCACAACAAAACTGCCAAACAAAAACACACAATGCAAGCTTTGTTACACAAGCATACTTAATTTCCAATTTTTGAGTCTTTAAACCAGTCTATCAAGAATTATAACCAAAGTCTATTCCTACACAATTTTTCATGTAGAATGCAATGGAAAGATCAAAAATACCAAAATCAAACTCCCTCAACATTTTTGCTTCTGGCCGAAATATATGCTCAAAAATAACAAAATCTAACTTTGTGATTTTAACTACCGATAAGCCTAATACTTCAACAAGCATCATATATCACTTTATATATGATTAAAACATCTTCCTTCTTCAAAAACACCCCTTGGATGAAATACATGGGTGGTTCAAGATTTAAGAAAAACTCAATGAAATCACAAAGTATTTGGTTCAAAAGAAAGCCTACGCTTACCTCTTCGCGTTTCTACAAGTAGTTCGGTATTCTGGCGGCACTCTGGTAGACTAACTAACACAAAACACCTTAGATGAGAAATCTAATAGCATAGAATTGACGCTTATAGTGAGTAGAGGAAGTTTTCTGAAGGACATACCGGACAATAATGGCAATTCAGGGTCAAAATCGGCTCCAATAGTCAAGAGAACTCACTATCCATTCCTCCTTCTCTCTTCTTGTGTTCTTGAGTTTATGAGATCAGATTTCTCTTTCTCTTAGATGGCTGAACAAAATTGACACTTAAAGGGCAAGGAATGGTTGAGATTTAGTCTTGAAAAATGATCTCATCTTAGCATGCCAAGTGCACAAGTTTAAGGCTTAAGAGTGCCACGTGTCGTGCAACTATTGGTCTTCCATTTTCTCTTTCTTCGGTGGGGCATAAATGGTCAGGGGGAGGGGGAGTCTTGACAATTTCCCTGGACTCCTGGGTCCAGTGCCCGATTCGTAAAGTAAATGACCCAGCTGGAGACCCGTGAATTTCCCATACCCAACCACTAGGTGGCACAATCCGGAGATGACAACACGAGAGGCTTAAAGTGGGTGTAATAATGTGTAATGATGAGGGACACATGTTGCCTCCTCATTTGACCAACACAAAAACATGTTTATACTTTGTAATGATTTCGGGACACTTGTCATTTCGCCAACACGAAAGATATGTCATCATGAGTCATAATGAGTTGTCATTACATACTTTACTAAAGTTCTTTTAATAAAGTTGCTCCATCGGCGCATTATCCAGAATTCCACGCGGGACCCATGCAGGACCTTGGCATGCATATCGAGGCATGCCACGCAACGTCCGAATTCCTCCTATCTCATAATTGATTCCCCTGTACTCTACACCCACCGACGAATTTTGCTCCGACTTCTTACACTTGTATTTTTTACAATCTTGACTTCTCAATTTCCGTGAATGGAACAATGGACATCTGGGAATTCCTAAAGTAACTCTACCTTTAATTTGTAAATACCAGTATTTATTTTATTCCACTATTTCCATATTTACACATTTTTAGTATTACAAAATTTGGTATATTACAGTCCGCCTCATACGAAGACTTTTAGAGCGAAATACTTCACAAACAACTATCCCTTCGGAATCTGCTACTCCGATGGAACCTGGTTCACGAATGCCAGCGAAACCTCATACTGCTCGCTGGAATTGCTCATGATATTTCTTCATTATGCAAACAAGACCATATCAGTATATTATTCTGTTAATGCCGGAATCGCTTATTAGCTCTGCTAGAACCGCTTGGGCTCTAATACCAAAAATGTCAACACCCTTTTCCATTTCGATATATAGAGAGTAATAGAGACCAAGTTCCACAGGCATACAGAAAAGTATGAATATCTGATAAAAGTGTTTGTTTACATACCAGAATTAACCATACAGAATTCGAAGATATTTACAACTTTTGACAAAGCTATCCAAAAGTATTCCAATTACAGACTATATATAACCATGGTCTTCATATTGGGAAATGTGCCCATCAGTTTCCTATATCCACGTCTTTTCCTTTAGAGCCGCTGGCACCTGCTAAGATTTTTGTATAGAAAAATGGGTGAGATTTCAATGAATCCCAGTAGAAATATGATATCGTTCATATAAAATATGAAAAGTAAATATGATATGCACCATATATGCGCCAATTAATAAACAATATAACACATCATCATAACATATCATCGTCATATCATTATCACATCATCGTCATGTATACATGAGTAGGGCCCAGTCCCACGATTCATACACGGTTGGATTCTTACCTAACTCCCAGTGTAAGTACGCCTCTAGCATTGACTGCCCTTTCTAGGCAAACAATGTTGATTAATATAGCACATTTACAAATAATAGCGATCACACAATCATATGAACTATGGCATGATGTATGAAAGATAATGTTCCTATCTCAAGTCTCTTTCACCCCCGTATCACGTGCCTCATAAAACGTGTTGACTTTTGGCTCCCACCTCAGTCCTAAAATGTTAAATGTACAATAATTAGGTTGATACCCATTCATATACTACTTTACACTCATAATATTTGCTCTATTTTGGGCTATTTAGATGGCCATTGGAGGTTGATACAAGTACCCATAGAATTGGAAAACTTAAACCAATCAAAAAGGGTGAAAATGTTGAAACAAGGGTATTGGCTCAGGCCAAAAGTCTTTGGCTGCGGCCAAAAAAAGGTCAGAAGGTTTTGGGCTGTGCCCAAAAAATAGCTCAAAAGGTTTATGGTTGCAAACAGAATTTTCTGGTGGCAGCCAAGAAGCTGTCCTGTTTCTTGGCTGAATTTGCAAAAATCATAACGAAATTTATAGACATCATTTCAGAGCGATTCTAAAGGCTATGGAACCCTTATTGAGTCTAGTTTCAAGGAAAAATATCGACTTTATCTAGTTGGAAGTACATCAATCCCAGATTTAATTTATTTGGGCGCTACTCCAAAACATTTCAGATTTTATGGGCTAACTTCAAAAATTCATATCTTTTTGCATATAGCTTCAAATGATTCATATGATCTATCAAATTGAAGCTTGGGATATCTACTTTAATTCTATAAAATTTCATAATTTTTTCTCATGATTTAATCTTCCAAAACCATATGACAAACTCACTACTTCGTAGGCGATTTCACTGAAAACACTATTCACCTTTCAATTTTCAATATTTAATTCCGTTGACCTTAAATATTCACCATTTTATTGAATATATATAAAATAATTACAATATATTTTTTGTGAATAAAATTTGGGGTGTTACATCAAACTTGTAAATTGAATCTTCAAATCTGATATGGATCATCCAAATTTGATTTTTTTTAAAGAAAAAGTTTATATTTTTTAAAAATCTTATTTTAATTGATATGGAGTCTAAAATAATGATAATTTCTTAATAATTAGTTTTTTTTTTAAAATGATTATTATTTAAAAATCACTCTTTAAAAAAACAAATTTGGATCGTCCAAATCAGATTTGGACAATTCATATATACTTAGCTCTCCCTACTAATTAAGCAAAGTGCTTAGCAGAGAAACCGGTCCAGGAACGTAGCTTTTGAAGCTTGCCAAATGTTTCTAGGATGCTACCAAATTCAAGCTCACCAAATTTACCAAATTTCCAAATTCAGCCCGGATTTTCCCAGTTTTATTATTACCATAAAGTTCCCTGCTGACATTGAAAAGAACAAAAATTCATATTTGAGCAAAAAGAAAAGTCCCAACAAATAGTTATGTGATATAGAATTTGGCAAGGAACTGCTGAATCTAAGGGTTCATAAGGTGACAGCTGAGGCAAGGACACACAAAAAACATTGATGGGTTGTACATATGGTATATTTAAAAACTTAGCTTCAACAATTTATATAATCATCTCTAAAAGCCAGCTGATGTCAAGAAAAAGTTGACAACACAAAACTACTCTACAAGATAGTTAAATGCCTTAGACAATTAGAGGAGATCGCAGCAATTAAGATGCCTTAGAACATCAACATCATGAATTAGAAAGTTTGTGTAATTATAGTTCCAAATAATGATGGATCCCAAGATTTACTAATAACTAAGTAGATGATGAGTTTTTCAGTTCTTGAGTTGCACAGGAGGAAAGGCTGATATAATCTTAAATGATATGTAGATGAGTTAAAGAAACATAGGGAGCCCAACATATTATGCTTAGAGGCCTCACTTGAAGAGTCCATCTAACTAATATATTTACATGGAAAGCTAATCCAAGGAACATTGTTAGATTTGGAGGCCCAGTGCCAAAGGCTTTGTAGCCAAGTGGCATGAGAACTCCCCTCTAAGTGGGAGATCACAGGTTCAATCCCGCTAGTAACCTCAAGCCGTTAGTGCTTACCCTCTTAATTTTTTTTTTTTTTAAAAAGATTTGGTGGCCCAGTCCATCTCCTTTATAATATCTAAACTTGGAGAGGAAGAAATCATAATAGGAAACTAGGAAATTACACACATTATAATCCCTCTACCTTCTCTCATCTGTCACTCTTAGAACCTTTTTTCAACATATATATGCTCCATTTGGTCCTAAATGTAAGAGGTATATAATTAATTTATAGAGACTAAATAAATTAGTTAAGTTGATTATTTGTAGTAAAAGTGTGTTGGTTTTGCTAAAATATTCTCTTTAATCATTTGTGCTAAAAGCTACCCTAATTGATGAAAACCCCCTTTAGTTTGTTCAATTAATAAGATTGTTTGGGTAAAGAATAATTAATTTTGTGTTAAAAAGTCGATTGATATATTGCATTAAAGTAAACCCATCAACTAGCTCCTCCTGTACGTGGGGCTCAACACACACATACGACATTTTCATTGACCAAAAAGCAAGAAGTCACTAAATTTTTAAAGTGATGACAAAGCTTATATAAACAAACAAAAAGAAGTTGCAAAGCTATATGATTATTTTTAATCTCAGACTAAAAGAACCAACAGATAATTAAGTGCCCTATATCTTTTTTTTGCTCAAAATTAAGTGCCCTATATCAATCAACCAAAATGATAAAGAAAAAGCCTAAAAGTGTTTTATGGCTGCTATTGGACAAACTCGTTCAACTTTATTCGCCTACACTGTTACATTTCACCGTTAGGGTTAACCACTGTTTTTTTTTTTAATTACAACAAATAAAATTATCTCAGCCATGAGATATTTTTCATAACAAGCCTGAGATTTTTCTTGGGAACAAACAAATGTTAAATTATTCATCAAACAAGAAAAATTCTAATTTCAAAGAATACTAAGTTAAACTTTTTAATTTGAAATTTTAGATCAATCAAACAAAATAAACAACAAGCCGTGAGATTAGTAATTCCTCACTTCACGTCTCACGCAAACCATGCAAGCTAAAATATAATAATATGTCTTCAATGTTTGTACGCATTAATAACACGTTACGTTAATTATCTTTTCAAAAAGTTTCAAGATTAATCTTCAAATCAAATCAATCAAACGCAAAGATGATTTCTACTATCGATTAATAAAACCGTAAAATATTCCACTATATTGCAAGTGGAGCCTTATTTTCAGCCAACCTCTTTCCTTTCCCAGAGAAATAGTTTAATTGAAGAAATTCTTTATATAAATTATTAAAAAGAAGTTGCAAAGTTATGATTTTTGCTACCAAATTAAAAGAACCAACGTACAAACGCACCATATCATTTACCCACACAATGATGATCACTATCTTTTTAAAGGGCACCACAAGACGCAAAATTGAAAGCAAGATCATGAAGACGTTAGGTTCGTTTCTTTATTTATCACCAAATTACTTTAAATCCTGTTCTATATTGATTAGATTAAATTTTTTATTTTTAAACTTTATACAACTTTTCCCAACAAAAAAGAACAAAAATTAAGGCCTTTTTTATTTCCTGCTTCCAAAAATTTTTTTTTATTCTTTAAAAATTTTTTTTAAAAAAAACTTGTTTAGTAATTATATTTTTTTAGTGTTTTATAAAATACATAAATTTGTTCTGAAAAACCAAAAAAAATAGAACAACTTTTATATGTTTTCTTATTTCTTATATCGTAAAATTATTTTTGTTCTCTAAAATCAGGAATAAAACATAGAACAACCCTATGGCCCTGTTTGGTACGTTGTACTAAATTTTGATGGATTGGGATTGAGACTAGGATTAGGACTGTGATTGATACTTTAAAAATATATTTATTCATTCAACCGCATGACCGCTTGAGCTCTCACCCTTTAACCTTGAACTCATTGGAGTTTCCTTTATAATCTCAGTCTTCTCAATTATGATTTTTCTTAAAACATTTTTCTAAACCGATTCTTTTTTTTTTTCCTTTTCAAAACTATTCTAACAACATAAAAACTAAAAACATAATCAAACAAGCCCTAAATAACTTACAAGGATTCATCCCAACTGTCTGAATTCAAGATTTATCTTATATTTTTTAAAATCCATGAAAACTTCACTAGAAAATAAAGAATAAACTATACAAATCTTCTTTAGATTCTGCTAAATTTTCATGTACTAATCCATTTTCTTTTGTTTAAAAAAGTTTAGGTGAACCAATAGACATTATTAGTGAAAGGGCCAGGGTTACATATCACCGTTTAAGTACAAGGTTTCAAGTTCAAAAATTTCTGTGAAGGCAAAAAGTTGGCTTTGCTTACCATATGTTTGGCTGTTGTGAGACAAATTCATTCAACTTTCGTCAGTTCGAATATCAATCCTATATATAAACTATAAAGACTCCGTGATTTTGTACTCATTTGATGACAAGGTATTGAAAAGTGAAAACGTCCTATATCAAAAATCAGAGTAGAAGTATACAAGAAAGTAGTAGTATGTCTTACGTTTGTAAAACACCAGTGATAGATAATATTTTCTACACATAAATTGTTATCTACCTTAATTATAACTATAATCAACATAATAATCGTTAAGCAATATAAATGTTGTCTTAATTAACTTTTTAGGAGTTTCAAAAATCCAAGAAAAGTTTTTTATTCTTTCTTTAACTTTTTTAAAAGAAAAGGCACAAGTTACAAAATTTCATAAGGGGGAACACAAGTGTTACGAGTTTAGATGAATTATTAAATAGTGCAAATGTACACTGTCATAATCAAGTAATACAGATGAAAGTAGAGTATCGTTCTCACGAGGATTGATCACTAAATACCAAAATCGGTAATTTTAATTCTATTTATTCGATCGATTAGTTGGTAATTGATAAATCCCAAATTTTATATATTTTATCCCACCTTGTTCATTTATTTTAGGGACTATTTTAGGCTAAATTGGATTTATTAGATAATATTTGAATTATTAGCCAATTCTAGGAAATAATATAAATTTGAATTGATTATAATATTATTGGGCTTAAATTGATAATATTCTTATTAGTATCTTATAATTGGATAATATTTTCAAATATATGATAAATCAAGATTTTATTTAATTCTTACAGAACAAGGAAAAGCATATTAGAAGATCCTATGGTGCAGAAATTTTCTTGAAAACTAAAAAAGAATCTAATGGTGAAATTTTATTTGGACTTTTTAAATTTTAATGAGTCCAAATTGGTATCCAAAAACTCTCCCCTCCTCTCTTAAAAATTAAGCTAGCAGCTGCCACTAGGGGGGGTTTTCCCTATTCGGCGCCATCTTATCGCATGAATCTGACAATCCTCTCCCTCGCTTAACAGTCAATCACGCATATTGATTCATTGTTCACGGGACCCATTCGCGTCATTCAATTCGTACGTCATTCAATTTCCACTCATCATTATTCATTAACCCATCTTCATTGGATCATGTACATGTTGAGTATGGATCGGCTTGGATGGGAGAAATCGATGGCAGCTTAAGCTCTTTTGGGAGACAATTTGGAAGAAGCATAAAGGAACCTAGAGCTTAGGAGCTTATATTTGAAGACCACAAGGGAGTACCTTTCCTTTTATCTTTTTTATTTCAGACTTGAGATTGTTTAGTTTTAAATTATTTTGGGTTATATATACTGATTGAGAACAATCTAGTTTTAGATTGTAGACTTATTATTAATTTGGATTGAATTGATATTTTGGAATTGATTTGTTCTTAAGTGATTGTTGGGATTTTTGTTTGCAAACCATTTGGTTGTCAATTAGATTATTAACTGAGTTTTCATTATTAATTTAATTGTCAATTTGGGTTTAATCTCTTGATTGTTTAATTAGGTTGATTAATTTTCAAATTGTTTAATTAGATAATTGTAAACATAATTTCCAAAACTATCTTAAACTAATGTGATTGGTTTTTAATGAATTTAATTAGCCACCATTTATTTCATTATGAGTTTTCTAGTGGAATAAATGTTATTGAGCTTGAGGGTTTCCCATGTTTCAATTAGGTGATTGAGTTTATTAATTCTAATTTTTCTTCAACCTCCCTTTGGTCTAACAAATTGAATGGCTAAGAAAGTTAATTCCATATGAATCCTAAGTTGTCCCCTTCATTATCATAACTAAACTAAATCCTTGTTGTTGTCTTGCTTTTAATTATTCTCTTTGCTTAGGATTTTAATTCTCCTTTCAATAAAAAACCCCAAAAATTGCATTCAAATTCATATAGATTAGTTTCATTCTCATCACTACTACAGAATATATATTTTACGTCCCTAAAGGACGTCCCTTTTTAAAAAATGGAAGTAAAAAATAAAGACGGTGGCATTTTTATAATTATGGGTGAGAACTGAATAGCTTTAGACGTCCCCAATTTAAATAGAGACGTCTAAAGTGTGACTTTACAGACTTTAGACGTTCCTATTTGAATTAGGGACATATAAAGTAAAAACAAAATTACTTTAGACGTTCCTAATTCAAATTGGGGACGTCTAAAGTCACACTTTAGACGTCCCCATATACATCGGGGACGTCGAAAGTTTTAAAAAAAAAAATTTAAATGAGGGACACCATTTAGCGTCCCTCATTTATATAGGGACGCCAAAGGGCGTCCCTGATGTATCATCCTAATACTATTATTAGGGACGCCATCTGACGATACATCAGGGACGCCCTTTGGCGTCCCTATATAAATGATGGACGCCAAAGGGTGTCCCTCATTTAAAAAAACTTTTAAACTTTAGACATCCCCAATGTATATGGGGACGTCTAAAGTATGACTTTAGACGTCTCCAATTTAAATTGGGGACATCTAAAGTAAAAAAAATAACTGAACAAATTTAGACGTCCCTAAATTAAACTGGGAACACAAAAAACAATTCAAATTTTTTCTGATAGTCTTTATTTGTCAGTTTTAGACTACTTTTACACTCATATTTTCCTTCCCATCACCATAAACACAATAAGAGACACTACCACCACGCCTTGAACTCTTGCTTCTTCTTCTTTATATGCTCCTTTTACTCTTGCTTCTTCCTTTCTCTCTCTTTATTTCACCTCCAGATCTGTTATGCTTTCTTACCATTTTCTATTATTTTATCCTCTTTCTCTTTTTTCTTTGGGTTTTCCTTCTATTTTATCTTCTAACTCGTGTTGTTATGGTTTGTAGATCAGGACTCTGAAACATGCTTCATGGCTACGTTCCCGCTGAGAAAATGAGGTTCGTCTCTCCCTGTCCCTCTTCTCTATTCATTATTACGAGAAAATGAATTTCAATAATAGAAGGAGATAAATTTTTTGCAACTAATTCTTCTTATTGTTTTCATCTTCTCCCTATGAGATTTCAGCTTTGGTGTTATTATTGTGTAGATTTGGATTTCAGATACTAGATCTGTAGTTTTATTGACGATGATCTGTAATTTCTGGTTTTAAATACTGTTTAGCCCAGATCTGTAATATAAACGATTTTTTTTTTTTAAAAAAAGAACTTTAGATGTCCCCATTTTAAATTGGGGGACGTCTAAAGTGTCAGTGTAGCACTTTAGACATCCCTTTGTAAAATGGGGACGTCTAAAGTCTAGACTTTAGACGTCCTTTTATCTATGGACGTTATTGCCATTTTTTACTACGTCGCTCACATAGACGTCCCCTTGTTTTCAGACTTTAAAAGGCCTAAAAAAGGGACGTTAAAAACGTTTTTTGTAGTAGTGCATATAGGTTTTAGAATCAATTGCATTAGTACATTTAGTTAGTATAATTTCATTTAAGTAGTAGTATCTTGCATTCTAGTTTAGGTCCATTCCATTGCATTTTTTGTCACTTGAAAATCAATCCTAAAGAAAACTCATAGCTTGCTCCTTGGGAAAATGACCTAGGTTGACCCTAAATTGTATAACAATTCAGGATCTAGTTTAATTGATTGCTTTAGCGACAAAAGCACACATCAGTGATTGAAAGTACAAAATAGAAAATGATTAAATATAAATGCAAATAATATGAAAACAACATGAGAAAAAGACCACGGCGTCATATTTCAATAACAAATTTTGGATTGAATCACTTATCTATTCTAGCCCAATTTATTCCATATAATTGATAGTCGAGTTTCCCAAATTTAATTACTAGCCTCTTCCAAGGTCAAGCAATTCTATAATTAATTGCTAATCCTATATATTCCTATGTGCATTAAGATTTATGGAGCTCGGTAAGACTACACAATTCATATCAATATATTCATATTTCATATATAAATTATGGTTTTAATTATAGGATCTACGCACATGCATCTTCTTCCGGTCTCAACATGCATATTGAAATCATTCAAAAGATGGCCAATCAATCAAAATCATTAAGAATAATAATTAAAACTCAATCATAAAGGAAAAAATTAAACTAGATTTAATAAATTAATATTCAATCCGTCATTAGTAAGCTACATCATCACCATAGGAAAATGGAAATTTAGCTCATAATGAAATTAAAAACAAAACCAAAATAAATTGAAAACTTCATAAACATTGCAATAAACATAATTATTAAATTATAACACATAAAAATACAACCAAAAGATGCATGAAAAATGGAGAAATCTAGCTATCCATTTAAGAGGTAAATGCTTCCATGTAGATGGCAACCTATACCATCCATAGAGGAGGACTACCTAAGCCTTCCATGTATGAGGTATGCAAAAAGTAATACAATCCTAAGCCTTCTGAGATGGAGGCATGCAAAAAGTAATGCAATGCATGAAATTAAATCTAGAAAATAACACAATTTATTCAAAACTGTCAGGAAAAAAATCTCTCCCTGTCAGAGAATGACCTCTAATTGTCAGAGAAGGAAGCCTCTACATCTCTTCCTCTCTTCTTTTGATACTTGGCTAAGAATCTCTATTTATAGGCAAAAAACACGTTTGTTATAGTGCCAAAAGCGCGTTGCTACAGTGAAACTGCATTTACAACAGTGCTTCCATCTTGAATAGTTATTTCCTTTGTGAATAGTGCCGTCATGAATAGTAACCCTAGTGAATAGTAACTGATGCTACAGTAATTGACCTTTTTCAATCCCATCGGTCCAATTTTTTGTCTCCTTTCTCCTCTTATTGTGTGGCCATCAAAAGAGAAAACAAGTAAATATTATAATAGTAATAAAAATATTTATGCCAAAATCATCATGTATTTATCAATTACACGTAAATTTATTACATTAATCTCAAATATCATCCCCAAAATCATTATATAACGGAAAATAAATATGCAAATAATTTACTTATCCAATTCCCCCACACTTAGCTCTTGGACGTTCTCGAACAAGGAATAACTAATAAGTGCTACCAACAAAATCAAAAGTGTCATGTCATAAACAAGAACACAATTGAAAAATAAAGAGATCATAGTATTCATGAATCAACGAAAATATAAACTGGTAACTTTAATTGAAAATGAATAAACTGAGTTCGTAAGTGTAACTCATCCTCTCAATCTCTCAAGTGTTTAAGGGTAAGTATTTAGCTCAAATTCAACTGAAAAAATTGCACTACCATAGACTTGCTAAGAATCTCAATCTCCACTACCTAATTTATATGCATAATTCATATCAAAAGGACTTACTATGGGTTGTAATGGGGTTAAGGTAAAAGGAATGTAAAACATGGTATGAAAGGCTATATTTAAGAAATTTAATAGAGCAATTGAAAAATGGGCTACAACAACACAATTCAAATAGTTACTTTTTTTTTTCTTTTTTTTCATAATTCTGCAATTCTGAAGTTAATGATATACACACTCCACACTTGTCAAAAGCCCATTTCACAATAATTTCAAATGCTCTGCTAATCTTCAAAATTAGGTAAAAGCACTTGCTATATCATTACAACACATCTTAATGGGTTGAGAACAAAGAAAAAATCAATTAGGCTTAAAGGGGTTTATCAGCAATAATAGAATTGCAAGGTTAGCTATTTGGTTCTAGTTAAAGAAAACGAATGCCTTTATCATTTTTGAATGTGCATGTGAGATGTAATTTCAACCAAATTCAAAGCAAGTTCTAGAGTGACAACTTAATAGGTGAATATCACACACAAGAGAAATAATCATTATAGGCACAAAAGCTCACAGTTAAGGCCTTTTAAACTTAGCTCATTCAATCTCAAAATTCATCACCAATTGCAACAAGCAGTTGTTCATTTATGCTATAAAACCTCTAAATTCAATTGATCCATCCTTAAAACTTATATACTTCTTAAAATCATTACAAAGCACCTAAACAAGATTCTTTTTTTTTTTTTACTCTCTTTTTTTTTTTTACTTTTACTCTTTTTTGTTTTAGAAAAGAACAAAAACAAAACATGCAGCTAATAAAATGCAACTAATGAAATGCGTCTCAAGAGTCAAGAATAATTCCTTACTCTGCCATTTTTTCACACCCCATTCATCTAATGGTTTTTACTAACTAACTAATTTTTTTTACTCCTCCCCCAACCTAAATCAGGCCTTATCCTTAATGTCTTCTAGAGCTTAGAGAAATCTTTTTAAAAAAAAACACAATAAAAATAAACACACAATAAACCAAGATACTAAGAGTAAAACCAAAAGATTAAGGAGAGTTACAACCGAAGAGTGGTATCTAGATTCTACTTCTGACTGCTTTCTGAAGATTGCCCACCTATTTGCTTAATTGATAGATCTGGGTGAGGTTTATAGGTTTGCAGTTGATCGAGCAGCTGATCAGCAGTTAGTGCAAAAATTATGGAGTGACGAGTCGCTTGGGGTATGAATCCTGTTTCCACAGCATGATCAAAAAAAGACAACAAATCATCATAAAAACCATTAACATTTAACAATCCTAATAGCTTTTTGTGAAAGTTTAACTTAGCCCAATATGCAATGCTAGAAATGCCATCCAATGTCTCTAAACCATTGGGTAGAGCAATAAAAGCTTTAGCATGGTAGAACATTCATCCCAGTCGTTCAAGCAAGCTCGAAACCAATAAATCTTGTCCTAAGGAAAAAGTGTGAGCTTCCAATTCTTTTACCCTTACACTCAAACCCTTGCTTCCATTCATGGATGCAGAAATGGCCACACTTCCCCTTAGGCCCTGGATACCTCCTCTGTATATAAAGTTGATCCTTCTGGCAGTCAGTGACAAACCCTCCATCCTTGCCCGAATTAATTTCACCAAAAATACATATAGATCTAAATCTATATTTTTGTGTGATACCCTTTTTCTCTTTCTTTCTCTCAGACCATTTGTGTTCACAAGTAGAAGAATGCATATTTACAAGTGAAGAGTGTATATTTACAAGAGGAAGAGTACATATTTATATTACTAAAATAGCGACAACAAAATCATACAAATCACACATTTTTTAAAGAAGTTTGAAAATTTTTCTGACACAGATGACCAGTGGGCCATTACGTGAAGAAATTAAATAAAAAGAGGAAAGAAAGTCAAAAGTTACTGAAAAGATAAAACTAATGAGACAAAAGCTGCTGAAAAGATGAGACAGACTAGACAAAAGCATGATTATGTATAGTAGTTGTGATTTTGGCTCACATCTTCCTCTGGTTTTACGTCTAGTAACGGCTTAAACGCTTTCTATGAATCGAGGATTTGCTTCCCATCCAGTTTTCTTATAAACTGGCAAACAGGGTCTTTTAAAGTCAAATTCCCAAGATAGTAGCACCCTTTTTCTTTTTCGAATATGTCCACTAAATCAAGAAGAATACGATGAACATCACCACTCGGATGCGTCTCAAAAGTTTGAATGATATCATCTAGTGACTCCTTACGCAGTCCATCCTTTATAAATTTAATTTTATCTTCTCAAATTATAAAAATCATACCTTTATGTCTATGGCGCTGATCACATGTCCACCTTACACAGTTATGGCAGACATTTATCCTTTTAGCTCTTCTCTTTTTGGAGTAAGAACTTCTTCCCATTCCTGGCAAAGGTTTAACAAATGATTTATGAATCTCACCTGCTAAACGTACCTTAGCTTCAATAATCCAACGTACATCCATAGGAAGGCCCAAATGCTTGAATATCTTCATCCTTTCAAGTCGACTGCTATAGATCTTCCTGAGCACATCTTTATGAAGAGTGAGGAATATGTTCTTAAGCTTTACAAGAGATTCCTCCATGGTAACTTAAAATGAAACTGATGAAAACTAAAATTCTCAAAGCGGTGAAATGTGTTTCGGTGAGCAGGAAAAGAAAAAATGAGAGTAGGAAACAAAAATGAGTGAGTAGAAAAGAAGTTTTGGGTTGCCTCCTAAATAGCCGCCCTTCTTTAACGTCTTTAGCTAGACAAAAACCAAACCACTTAAACTTTTTTTATTTAATTTTTTTTATAGTTTAATATTTTATTTTGTTATATGTGTATATATATATTTTTTCATTTTTTTAATTGTAACTACCAAAGTGAAATACATCATCAGGGGCTACCAGAAGTCCTACAAAATCAAAACAAAACATCAAATCAAACCTCGAGGTGCCTCCCAAGCAGCACTAAATTTATAGTCTTCAGCTAGACTTCCCAAAACAAACTCCTAATCAAAAGTATCAAACACCATGATTATCTTATCTTCATTTCTTTTCAAACAATAGAGGTTCAGAAACAGGAAATGATCATTCAAGGTGATTAATTGTACTTCTTCAATCATAGACAATTTTAGAGTACAATTGTTTACTTAATTCAAATAAAGCACAACATGCATGTATTTGCAAACAGATTTAGGAGCTTTCAAAATTTTAAACCTACAAAATCCACTTGACTCTCATCAGTAAGAGTCAACACTTCAATAGGAAAGACATGAACAATAGTTTTTGGAACATCCACATTAGTTTTAACATCAAAATGACAGGAATTAGGTTCCACAACCGGAACCTCTTCTAGACTACACCCACTATCCTCTCTAAAAGTGATTTCAAGTTCCTCATCACATTCCACAAAAGCCAAAGTTTCATTCAATTCCACATCCTCAACTTCCTCACAATAATCATCATCAACACAAGAAGTGGTCATCATGCTTGAAGAATTATCTTGCCACATAGTTTTAAGCAATGAAATAATTTGACACACATATATTCTAATATTTTGGACACTTGACTCAGCTCTAATGACAAGTTTCTTTAACTCTCTAATAAATCTCTATGATGATTTCACAAACTCCTCACATAATCTTTCAAAATTAGACTTTTCCTTATGTTGAAGAGTGTGTTCTTCAATATGTGGATAAGAGTAGAAAGGAGGATTAGGACAATACCTGACATATAGATTCAAATACTCTTGTTGCTCCAAAATTCTACCCGGATAAAAGGAATGATCAAAAAAAGTTTGGTTTATATTGAAATCATCTCTCACATAATGACTGGTATACCTATATGGACAATGCTCATAAGAATGACACTCTCCACAATAAGCACAAGAAAAACAATTATAAGGAGAAGAATTTTTAATCCAATCAGCATCTATATTTTCTTGTCTCATTCCATCCACATGCATTCCAAAAAAAGAACCAAGATATGACAATTTATCACTGATTAAGCTAAATGAATGCTGTAAATAGTCCATTTTTTTCAATTTTTTTTGAAATGTTTACATGAAGACTAAATTAGTATTAAAATTACTTGGTATTGATATTAATGATAACAATCCCCAGCAACGGCACCAAAAACTTGTTATGAGTTTAGATGACCTATTAAATAGTGCAAGTGTACAATGTTGTAATCAAGTAATACAGAAGTAAGTAGAGTATCATTCCCATAAGGATTGATTACTAGTACCAAAATGGATAATTTTAATTCTATTTAGTCGATCGATCAGTTGGTGATTGAAAGTACAAAATAGAAAATGATTAAATATAAATGCAAATAATATGAAAACAACATGAGAAAAAGACATAGGGGTCAGATTTCACTTAACAAATTTCAGATTGAATCACTTATATATTCTAGCCCAATTTATTCCACATAATTGATAGTCAAGTTTCCCAAATTTAATTACTAGCCTCTTCCAAGGTTAAGCAATTCTATAATTAATTGCTAATCCTATATATTCCTATATGAATTTAAGCAATTAATTATGCATTAAGATTTATGGAACTCAGTAAGACTACACAATTCATATAAATATATTCCTATTTCATATGTAAATTATAGTTTTAATTATATGATCTACACACATGCATCTCCTTCCAGTCTCAACATGCATATTGAAATCATTCAAAAGATGGTCAATCAATCAAAAGCATTAAGAATAATAATTAAAACTCACTCATGAAGGAAAAAATTAAAACTAGATTTAATAAGTTAATATTCAATCCATCATTGGTAAGCTACATCATCACCCTAGGAAAATGGAAATTTAGCTCATAATAAAATTAAAAACAAAACCAAAATAAATTGAAAACTTCATAAACATTGCAATAAACATAATTATTAAATTCTAACACATAAAAATACAACCAAAAGATGCATGAAAAATGGAGAAATCTAACCATCTATTTAGGAGATAAAACCTTCCATGTGAGTGGCAATTATATACCATCCATAAAGGAGGACTATCTAAGCCTTCTATGTAGGAGGCATGCAAAATGTAATACAATCCTAAGCCTTCCAAAATGGAGGCATGCAAAAAGTAATACAATCATAAACCTTCCAAGATGGAGGCATGCAAAAAGTAATACAATGCATGAAATTAAATCTAGAAAATAACACAATTTATTCAAAACTGTCAAGAAAAAAATCTCTCCCTGTCAGAGAATGACCTCTAATTGTCAGAGAAGGAAGCCTCTACATCTCTTCCTCTCTTCTTTTGATGCTCAGCCAAGGATCTCTATTTATAGGCAAAAAAACACTTTTGCTACAGTGCCAAAAGAACGTTGCTACAATGAAACTGTGTTTGCAACAATGCTTCCATCCACTACAGTAACTTCCATCTTGAATAGTGTTTCCATTGTGAATAGCGCCGTCATGAATAGTGACCCTAGTGAATAGTAACTGATGCTACAATAATTGACCTTTTTTAATCCCATAGGTCCAATTTTTGATCTCCTTTCTCCTCTTATTGTGTGGCCATCAAAATAGAAAACAAGTAAATATTATAATAGTAATAAAAATATTTATACCAAAGTCATCTGTATTTATCAATTACACCTAAATTTATTACATTAATCTCAAATATTATCCACAAAATCATCATATAAGAAAAAATAAATATGCAAATATTTTACTTATCAACAAGCTTTTATAAACTTTAAAAAAAGAAGTAGCAAAGCTATAAGATACTACCTCTTGTTCTAAATGTAGCACATAATTTATAGTGCAACAGAAAGAATATTTAATATCAAATAAAAAGAACCAAATGATAAGGGCCCTATCAATCAACCACAATGATAAGGAAAAACGCGTAAACACGTTTTTTTTTTTTGGGAGAATCAAAGTTGTTAAACTTTCGTCATGTGAATACCAATCCTATAAATAAAAACTCTGACTCTGCATTCATTTCATTAAACTTGCAAGAAGTAATTAAGTGAAGATGTCATTCTCCAATATTCTGTCCATTTCACCAGCGATGGCTGCATTAGTGATATTACTATTATGCCCTGCCTTTGCTACTTTGTTCTTCAATGCTAATGCTATTGCCATGAGAGAAGATGAGAAGCATGCTCTGCTTCAGACCAAATGGTGGAATATTAGCAAAATTCCCTACAATTTCTCAGACCCTTGTGATTGGGAAGGCATTTATTGCAATGACTTTGGAAGCATTCTCAAGATAAATCAACCCATGATCACTTCACAACGCCCACGACTAGCAGATCTCAACTTCACCGCATTTCTCAACCTAGCACATTTGACACTTCAAGGAAGGGGTTTGATAGGTATCATTCATAATGACATAGGAGTTTTTCGTAAACTCATTTATTTGGAATTGTCTTGTAATGATCTTACTGATGAGTTATGTATCTTCCACTCTTAATTACCTTGCAAATTTGAAATGTTGTATTTACCTTTACACAACCTAATACCTCTATTGACAGGCACAATTCCAGTCCAAATAGGAGCTCTTGAAAAACTCAAATATATTAATTTGTGTGAAAACTATCTCACCGGTAAGTTATCATTTACTCTTACTGGTACCAATCTTGATTTTGAATATTTGACACTCAAGGAAAGGGGCTTGATAGGTACCATTTCAAATCTGATAGGAGCTCTTCATAATCTCATGTATCTAGACTTGTCTTTTAACATTATCGCGGGTGAGTTAAGTACCTTCCACTCTTACCTTGCAAATTGAATTAATTTAGAGATGTTATCTATTTACCTCCACACAACCTAAAAATCTAATGATAGGTACCATTCCTGTACAAATAGGGGCTCTTCAAAATCTCACTGATCTTTATTTGACTCAAAACAACCTTACTGGTAAATTACAATTTACTCTTACCAAATAAGTATTATGTACTCTTAATGGTACCAAACTTCATTTGGAATATATGATGCTCCAAAGAAGAGCTTTGAAAGGCATCATTCATAATTAGACAGGATTTCTTCATAATCTCATTTATCTGAAACTATTTTATAACAATTTTACTGATAAGTTATATACCTTTCACACTCTTACCTTGAAAATTTTACTCAATTTAAAAATGTTATATTTACCATCACACAACATAATACATAAATTGGCAAGTACAATTCCATCCCAAATAGGAGCTCTTCGAAATCTCATCTATCTTGATTTGTCTCAAAACATCCTTGGTGGTAAATTACCATTTACTCTTGCCAAACTCATTCATTGAATCGTAAGATACCATTTACTCTTAATGGTACCAATTTTTTTTTTCAAAATATTTGACACTCATAGGAAGGGGTTTGACAGGTACCATTCCAAATCAAATAGGAGCTCTTCATAATCTCATCTTTCTGGCCTTGTATAGTAACAAACTTACTGGTGAGTTATGTACCTTCCACTCTTCCCTTACAAATTTACTTAAAGTAGAAATATAATATTTACCCCCACAACCTAATACCTCTATTGACAGGTGTTATTCCAAAGCAAATTGGAGCTCTTCAAAGTCTCACTTTCCTTTATTTGTTTCAAAACAAGCTTACTGGTAAGTTATCATTTACTCTTACCAAACTCACTCATTTACTTGTAAGTTACCATTTTCTCTTAATGGCGCTCAATTTTTATTTGGCATATGTCCCACTCAAGGGAAAGGGTAGGGCTACACAAAAAAACCAGTCAGTCTAAATAACCCAGTCTATGTAAATTAAAAATGGCCCAAACAAGCAATCAGTCTGGTTGGTTTGGCTAGACGAAGCTAATGACTGTGTCAAGACCACCTCTTCTAATCTGGTCTGGCCCGAAGGTTTTTTTTTTTCAAAAAAAATATTTTTTGTTCACCCTTGAGGATAGGTCACTGTCTTCTCTCCCTATGAGCTTGTTTGGTATGTAAAAATTTAGGGAGGAAAGATATTCCTTTTCCAAAACCCATTCGGTGCACCATTTTAGCCAAGAGAGCGATTTCCCGCCACGCTAGATTTTCCCTTATACATGGGAAGTGCGCTGCCCACCCTTTCTGTGGGAATTTATTTTCCGACGTAGTGGGAAAATCCCAAAGACAAGTTTGTCCCTGTCTTCTTCTATGTTGCGGCCACTCGTTCTTCTTCACTGTTGGAGTCTTGGGAGTGAAACTACAATGCACCTTGAGTTGCGTGAGAGTTAACTCCCAAGAAAGCTTTTGACTCAAAACAACCTTACTGGTAAGTTACCATTTACTCTTACCAAATAAGTTATTATATACGCTTAATGGTACCAATACGCTTAATGGTACCAATCTGAATTAGGAATATATGATGCTCCAAGGAGGCTCTGAAAGGCATCATTCATAATTAGATAGGATTTCTTCATCTCATTTACCTAAAACTATTTTATAACAATTTTACTGATAAGTTATATACCTTTCACACTCTTACCTTGAAAATTTTACTCAATTTAAAAATGTCATATTTTTTTTGGACTGATAAAAATGTCATATTTACCTTCACACAACCTAATACCTCAATTGACAGGTACAATTCCACGCCAAATAGGAGCTCTTCGAAATCTTATCTATCTTGATTTGTCTCAAAACATCCTTACTGGTAAATTATCATGTACTCTTGCCAAACTCATTCATTGAATCGTAAGATACCATTTACTCTTAATGGTACCAATTTTTTTTTTCAAAATATTTGACACTCATAGGAAGGGGTTTGACAGGTACCATTCCAAATCAAATAGGAGCTCTTCATAATCTCATCTTTCTGGCCTTGTATAGTAACAAACTTACTGGTGATGGTACCAATACGCTTAATGGTACCAATCTGAATTAGGAATATATGATGCTCCAAGGAGGCTCTGAAAGGCATCATTCATAATTAGATAGGATTTCTTCATCTCATTTACCTAAAACTATTTTATAACAATTTTACTGATAAGTTATATACCTTTCACACTCTTACCTTGAAAATTTTACTCAATTTAAAAATGTCATATTTTTTTTTTTTTTTTGGACTGATAAAAATGTCATATTTACCTTCACACAACCTAATACCTCAATTGACAGGTACAATTCCACGCCAAATAGGAGCTCTTCGAAATCTTATCTATCTTGATTTGTCTCAAAACATCCTTACTGGTAAATTATCATGTACTCTTGCCAAACTCATTCATTGAATCGTAAGATACCATTTACTCTTAATGGTACCAATTTTTTTTTTCAAAATATTTGACACTCATAGGAAGGGGTTTGACAGGTACCATTCCAAATCAAATAGGAGCTCTTCATAATCTCATCTTTCTGGCCTTGTATAGTAACAAACTTACTGGTGAGTTATGTACCTTCCACTCTTCCCTTACAAATTTACTTAAAGTAGAAATATAATATTTACCCCCACAACTTAATACCTCTATTGACAGGTGTCATTCCAAAGCAAATTGGAGCTCTTCAAAGTCTCACTTTCCTTTATTTGTTTCAAAACAAGCTTACTGGTAAGTTATCATTTACTCTTACCAAACTCACTCACTCACTTGTAAGTTACCATTTTCTCTTAATGGCACTCAATTTTTATTTGGCATATTTGACACTCAAGGGAAAGGGTAGGGCTGCACAAAAAAACCTGTCAGTCTAAATAACCCAGTATAGGTAAATTAAAAAAGGCTCGAACAAGCAATCGGTTTGGTTGGTTTCGCTAGACGAAGCTATTGACTGTGTCAAGACCACCTCTTCTAATCTGGTCTAGCCCGAAGGTTTTTCTTTTTTTCAAAAATAAATATTTTTTGTTCACCCTTGAGGATAGGTCACTTTCTTCTCTCCCTATGAGCTTGTTTGGTATGTAAAAATTTAGGGAGAAAAAATTTTCCTTTTCCAAAACCCATTTGGTGCACCATTTTAGCCAGGAGAGCGATTTACCGCCACGCTAGATTTTCCCTTATACATGGGAAGTGCGCTGCCCACCCTTTCTGTGGGAATTGATTTTCCGACGTAGGGGGAAAATCCCAAAGACAAGTTTGTCCCTGTCTTCTTCTATGTTGCGGCCACTCGTTCTTCTTCACTGTTGGAGTCTTGGGAGTGAAACTCCAATGCACCTTGAGTTGCGTGGGAGTTAACTCCCAAGAAAGCTTTTGTCTAGGGCTAAGAGTCACCTTCCAGAAAACTCTTTCTTTTTATGTTTTTTAGTAATTTTATATTTATTCAACCTATATCAAACATAAATTTTCCCATCAAACCATTTTCCCTTCCAATGCATACCAAACATGTCAGTAGTAGGAAAATTTTCATTCCCTTCCTTTTTATCATGCACAATCAATTTTTTTTTCTACCAAACATGCCGCTTCTGCCTTTTCTATTGATTCTGTGAATTGATTCAAAGCTAGAGACTGGAAATCACTTGGAACCAAAACATAAAGGCCACACCCTCCCTCCCTCCTTTCTCGTGCATTACAAAATTGAATTAGTTTAGAATTAGATATGAGCTATTAATAATCTCATCTATTGTGAGTTGTGTACCTTCCACTCTTACCTTACAAATTGAATTAGTTTATAAATGTTATATTTACCTCCACGCAACCCAATACCTCTGTTGACAGGTACCATCCCTGAACAAATAGGAGCTCTTAAGAATCTCACTTATCTTCATTTGTTTAAAAACAACCTTACTGGTAAGTTATCATTTACTCTTACCACTCACCCATTTAGAATTTATTTACCATTCACTCTAAGTGGTACCAATCTTGACTTAGAATATTTGACATTCAAATGAATGGTTTTATAGGTACAACAAGATATTATCCCCATGCGATGCACGGGAAGGCATGTATTGTTCATATCATCTTCAAAATTTAAATTGTTAATTAGAGACAAATAAAATACTATTAATTCAAAGGTTTTGTTGAAATCATCCTTTACATTTGTTTATAGATACTATACTCATCTATTAAAGACATTAAAAATAAATAGTAAACATGATATATGACAGAGAAATTAAAAGTTCTTTCAAACGAAAAATAGCCAAAAGTATAATACATTCACGAGAAGAATGAAAGCAACAGTTATCAACATGCATAATATAAAAGTGATGAACTGCAAATATAAAATCCTTACATGCTCACTATTATAAAATCCAAATTTGGACTTCAGGGAGAAGACTAAGGACTGGTGAGTGCTTCATCCCTGAGAGGGCTGGCGCAAAAATAAATTTTTTTGCTAAAAATATTTCCACCCCATTTCTCCCATATTTTTCTTCCTCCTACATTTTCCCTCCCACCCAAGCTGGGGAAAATCTATTTCCCCTCACATTTTCCCTCAATTCAAGCAAGGGGTTAGAGTAAAATAAGCAGCAAAGATGACTGGTATGTGGACACAAACATAAATCACATTACTTATAAAGAAATTTTCCTATGACATATTAATTAAATTAATTATTAATAATTATCAAGTGATAATAATTTGTGAAGTTATCCAAATGTCAATATTTTTAGAGGCATATGTAAGGTGTAGGCCTATTGGGTTAATTGAGAATCATATTTACTATTTCATAATTAACTTTTAAGTGACTTTTCTCCTCTCAAATGACTTTTTATAGGGTTTTTGACGATTTTGTATAGTTTTTTGTTTGATCAATTTGAGCATCATATAGCATATATCTGTAATATAGGACATATTTTGGGAGTTGACTTTGGTCCTAAATATAAGACCTATTTACATATGTAAGACCTATTTTTATATTTATACATATTCTAAGGGTATTTTAGAAACTACATATCGTACTCTTACCACTCACTCATTTAGAATTAAGTTACCATTCATTCTTAATGGTACCAATCTTGATTTAGAATATTTTGACACTCAAATGAATGGTTTTATAGGTACAATTCCAATTCAGATAGGAGCTCTTCATAAACTTATTTATCTGGACTTGTCTTATAACATTATCAATGGTGAGCAATGTACCATCCACTCTTACCTTGAAAATTGAATTAATTTATAAATGTTATATTTTCTCGCCTAGTAAGATAAAGCTTTGTTGTTATTGCTGTTGCTATTTGAAATGTTATATTTACCTCCAAAGACCCTAATACGTCAATTGACAGGTGTAATTCCAATGCAAATAGGAGCTCTTCAAAATCTCACTCATCTTGATTTGTCTCGAAAAAATCTTACGGGTAAGTTACCATTTATTATTACCAAACTCAACTCATCTACAGGTAAGCTATCGTTTACTCTTAATAGTACCAATCTTGATTTGGAATATTGCACTCAAGGGAAGGTGTTTAATAGGTACCATTCCAAATCAAATTGGAGCTCTTCATAATCTCACCTACATGGACATGTGTTGTAACAATTTTAATGGTGAGTGATGTACCTTCCCCTCTTACATACCTTACAAATTCACACAATTTAGAAATGTTGTATTTACTTCCATGCAACCTAATACATGTATAACTTAATGGAGTGGGTTATATTCCCGCACATATTGAATCTCTTCAAAATCTTGAATATCTGGTCTTGTTTCAAAACAACGTTATTGATAAGTTTTCATCCGCTCTTACTAAGTGAATTTTTATTTGATTGGAAATAATCAAGAACACATTTGTAACTCAAATGGTTGGCTTTAATAGGTACTATTCCAAATAAGAGCTCTTCATAATCTCATTCATTTGAACTTGTCTTACAACAACCTTATAGGTTTGTTACCTTCCACCCTTGCCAATCCTACTGAAAGCTATTAGATTTGAGTAGAAACAATGTAGTTGATGTTATTCCTTTAACTCTAGGTTTTATGAAATTGTCATGAACTTATATTTGAACTCAAATTTTTTCACTAAAGGTGATGTCCCTTCTTCAATTTTCAATTTGACAAATTTAGAAGACTTTGATGTTTCTCAAAATCAATTAAGGGGTAGCATGCCAGAAGTGTTGGATATCTCTATTATCTTTCTACTCTAAATATCTCCCGAAATAATATAAGTGGCACCGTGCCCTACCTTTTGAACCATTTTGATTTTCATGGTAACTTTAGTCACAACAAATTTAATGGAATATTACCATCGAGTATATGCATTCACTACCAAAAAAAAAAAGACTTTCAAGTTGCCGCTGAAAGTCTAAAAGTCGCCGCTGAAAGACTTTCAGCGGCGACAAAAAGTCACTGCCTATGCGACTGTCGCTGAAAGTTTTAGCGGCGACAATTTTTGTCGCCGCTAAAAGTATACTTTCAGCGGCGACTTTTGTCGCCGTTGAAAGTGTTAATTTTTTTATAAAAACAAATTCAAAAAATTAAATTTTTTATTAAAAAAATTCGAATTTTTTATTAAAAAAATTCGAATTTTTTTTTAAAAAAATTTAATTTACAATGGCCACGTGTCTCCTCCCCGTGCTACCACGTGTCGCTTCCCCGTGCTGCCATGTGTCGCCTCCTCGTGCTGCCACATGTCGCCTCCTCATAATTCCTCCATGTGACTCTCCTCCAGTTCGAAACCGGCGACCTCAGAGAGCCGATGCATTAGCGCGCGAGTCTCTACCAGTTGCGCCGAAATGAACCTATGTCATATTATTATATATTATTATATATATATATAATATTATCATATATATAAACATACATACATATAATTAATTAATTATATGATATAATTAATTATTAATTAAATATAATATTATTAAAAGTAATGAAAAATTAAATAAAAATGAAAAAAATATTGATATATTTAAATTTAAAAATTTTTTAATTAAAATTACTTAATAAATAATAATTTAATATCATAAATATTATTTTTAATAAAAAATTATAAATCTAATATTAATAAATAATAATATAATTTTAATAATTAAGGTTAAATAGAATTATTTAATAATTAATAGTTAAATTTTATAAATATTATTTTTAAAAAATTATAATAAAAAAAATATGAAAAAGACTTTCAGCGGCGACATTAAAGTCGCCGCTGAAACTCACTTTCAGCGGCGACTTTTAATAGTCGCCGCTGAAAGTGTTTTAAAAAAAAAAAATTTTAAATATGAAAAAGACTTTCAGCGGTGACATTAAAGTCGCCGCTGAAACTCACTTTCAGCGGCGACTTTTAATAGTCGCCGCTGAAAGTGTTTTTAAAAAAAAAATTTTTTTAAATTTTTGAAAAAGACTTTCAGCGGCGACACTAAAGTCGCCGCTGAAACTCACTTTCAGCGGCGACTTTTAATAGTCGCCGCTGAAAGTGTTTTAAAAAAAAAAATTTTAAATTTTTTGAAAAAGACTTTCAGCGGCGACACTGAAGTCGCCGCTGAAAGTGTTTTAAAATTTTTTTTTTTTATTTTTCGAAAAAGACTTTCAGCAGCAACACTATAGTCGCCGTTAAAACTCACTTTCAGCGGCGACTTTTAATAGTCGCCGCTGAAAGTGTTTTAAAAATTTTTTTTTTTAAAATTTCAAACAACACTTTCAGCAGCGACACTAAAGTCGCCGCTGAAACTCACTTTCGGCGGCGACTTTTAATAGTCGCCGCTGAAAGTGTTTTAAAATTTTTTTTTTTTATTTCAAACAACACTTTTAGCGGCGACACTAAAGTCGCCGCTGAAACACACTTTCGGCGGCGACAAAACAATGTCGCCGTTGAAAGTCTGACTTTCAGCAGTGACACCTTCAGCGGCGACATTAAAAGTCGCCGCCAAATGTCGCCGCTGAAAGTGATTTTTTTTGTAGTGATTGTTCCATCAAAGTGTAGCATTGATCTAAGCTATAATAATATCTCTGGAAGTATACCTAGAGAACTTGGTAGGCTGCACTACATCAACTTGTCATACAATCTTCTCAGTGGCTATGTTCCAATAGAAGTTTACAGCTCTTTTCCTCATGACATTTTAGATGGTAATAAAGAAGTACTTGGTTTAGAGAAGATAACCAATTCCTCTAAAGATCCAAAGTCTTTTTTGAAAATCATTATTTCTTCGACAATTTTTCTTGTCATCATATTTGTTGTGGGTGTCATCTTTTTTCAATCTTTTAAAAAGAACAAGAAACCCATAATTGAGACAAGAGAAACAAAAAATGGGGATTCATTTTCCATATGGAGTTTTGATGGAAAAATTGCATATGAAGATATCATTGAAGCAACTGAGGACTTTGACATCAAATATTGCAAACACCCTATTTTGTCCAAGCCCAACTCAAAAATAATAAAAAAAGAAAAAATCTTTCTTAATCTTGACACATTTAAATTAATAAGCAAATGACATTGATGGTGATTGGATTGTTTGAAATTTGAAAAATGATCATCATTAATGGTGATTGTCTTGAACTTGGGGTTTTGTAGTAAATGGAAACAAATTTCAAAATACTTCATCTCATTGATGTTATTTAATATTCGGTTAGGAAATTTAGTGTGAAGTATTGTGGAGGAAAAAATAGAATTTAAAATATAAAAAAAATATCTCTCATTCATAGATTTAAATTAGGAAATTGTTCATAGAAAAAATATAACAAAAAAAAATAAATTAATTAAAACAAAAATTAAAAACAAAAATCTCTCATTTATGTTGATAGGTTTAAATTAGGAAATTAATTTTGGGAAAAATAAAAAAATTAATTAAAAACGAAAATAAAAAAAAAAATCTCCATTGATGGTGATTAGGTCAAGCTAGGAGGTTTTATTAATAGAAAATACAAAAATTAAAATAAAAAACGAAAATTAGAAGAAAAAAAATCTCCCTTAATGGTGATTGGGTCAAATTAGGTAGTTTTTAACATAAAATACAAAAAAAAAAAATCAAAAATGAAAATTCAAAAAAGAAAGGAGCATTTATGAAGAAAACCCTACTTTGAGATTATAAATATGAGTGCAAGGGTTAAAGCAAGACACACAAAAATTAGGAGAGTAAAGACACAAAAGAATAGAAAAAGAAAAGAGGCAAGGAATGGTTAGAAGTGTCTAAGAATAAGAGTGAATTATTGATTGTGTTAATCTTTTTATCTTCTTCTTTTTCATACCCAAGGAAAGCCTATGCTCTTATGGTTGTTGCCACATATATGATGCTTCAACACCAATGGCTAGAGAGAGGAATCCAATATGATGAGGATTAATTCATTTTCTTATTATTTTGCATTTTCCTTCTCTCCTCTATTTTCCTTTTCTTAAAAACCCAAGGAAACCCTATACTCTTGTGATGATTATCACATATGCAAGCTTAAGCATCAATGGCTAGAGGGTGTAATCCAATATGATTTGGATCATTTTGTCTTATTTTTCTTTTCCTTTCTTTTTCTCCTTATATCTTTCCTCTCTATTCTTTTTTCTCTTTTTGTTATTTTTTTCTATTTAATTTTTTTAGTCACATGTGATTATACTACTCATCCCTCTTTCTTTTTATTTCTTTCACTCCACCACCCCAACAATGTTTATACTGCTCTCTTCTTGTTGATATTGTGAGGATATGCCCATTGATATTTGTGTGTTACTTGGACTATGAAAAAGGTACGCATCCTCCATTGATTGACTTGATATGTGATGGTTTTGCTTCCACTACTTACTTTCATTGTTTAGATGTGTATTAGCTATTCGTTATCTTCATATCTCCCTCTAACATAAGTTTTCTTTATAAAAAGGAAAAAGAAAAAATGTTTGTGATCCGTTTTCATAAATGAAAATAATTATAAAAAAAAAAGCTTCTCTTTTACAAAATAAATAAAATTGATTTTAAAAGGGATTTTTATCGTGTGAGGTTTTTAGAGTCTCCTAAGGTAAAAATCGATTATTCTTTCATGTGAGATTATGGGAATCTCTTCAGGAAGTTTAGTCCAAGAGCCTTCTAAAGACCTTTCTTTTCTTCAATAAAAAAATAGAAAAGTTGTTTTCATAAAATAAAAAATACCAAACAAATAAAAAATCGTTTTCCCAAATAAATTAAAGGAATTCCTTAAAAAATACAAACAAAGTGACACGCATTTCTGTCCCAAACTACGTGGGCTTTGATTCCTCTAAAGGGTACGTAGGCCATAAGTCCTCTTCCTAGGTCAAGTCCGATTTTGTAAATAAATATTTTTTTTTCTTTTTGTAAATAAATGTTCCTTTCTTCTTTAGTTTTCATTTTATTTGTTTTTGTAAATATTCTTTTTGATTTGGGTAATTATAATAACATTAAAGACCATATTTATTTTTAAATAATTAACTGAGGGTAACTATTCTTATAAATGGGTGTTGTAGGGTGCCTAACACATTTCCCATGCACAATCGACTCCCAAACCCTATCTGGTTTCATTTTCAAACAACAGTTTCCAAAATTATCCTTTTTCAAAATTTTGGTGGTGTCTCTCCATATGTTTCAAATTTCGAGCACTACAAATATTGTATTGGGACTGGTTCCTATAGAAGCGTTTACAAGACACAACTTCCTAGTGGTAAAATTGTAGCATTGAAAAAACTTTATAGAAGAGAATATGGAAACACATCTTTTGCAAAGAGATTTCACAATGAAGTGAAGATGTTAAGTGAAATTTGACACCACAATATTATAAAGCTTCATGGTTTTTGTTTGCATAATCAATGCATGTTTCTCATCTATAAATACATGGAAAGGTGAAGCCTTTTTTATGTCTTGAATAATGATGAAGAAGCCAAAGAGTTGGATTGGAGTAAGAGAGTAACTGCCATCAAAGGAATAGCAAATGCTTTGTTCTACATGCATCATGATTGTAGTCCTCCAATTATCCATCAAGACATAACAAGTAGTAATGTATTGATGAACTCAAAGCTGGAGGCATTTCTATCTGACTTTGGTATAGCTAGAATCATTGATCCAGATACATCCAATCAAACTGTTTTAGCTGGTACTTATGGTTATATTGCTCCAGGTTAGCTTTGCTGATTCTCTGTTACTTCTCTCGTTGTGTTGTGTTTTATTTTTGCAATTACTTGCTTTGTGAGAAATGTGATTTCTTTAATTTTTGGTCCATTGCAGAGCTTGTATACACCTTAGTTGTGACTGAAAAATGTGATGTTTATAGTTTTGGAGTAGTGGCGTTAGAAACAATCACCGGAAGACATCCTAAAGATTTGATTTTGTCTTTGTCAAAGACTTGTACTGAAAGAATTTTGCTAAAAGATATCTTGGACCCACGTCTTCCAATGCCATCACGTAAAGATGCACAAGATGTGACTCTTGTAGTCACAATAGCATTAGCATGCTTGAATCCATCTCCCAAATCTCGACCATCAATGCAATGCACCAAGTATCTCAAAGGCTTTCATCCTCAAGCCTGCCATTTGTCATTCCTTTCAATGATATCTCAATCAAACATTTAGTGAATCAAGATATGCAAATAATCTAGTAAATTGCTAGGAGATTCGGCTCAATGTTTGCTTAGTGTCTTAGATGAAACCTTTAAGGACTTGCCAGCTAGGAGATTCGATGTTTTGCAGTTGTTTAATTTCTTGTTGCTAATACTTTCCCATCAATAAACTCTTCACATGTCAAGTGTGGCATAACATTATTATGCTAAAATAATAAGGTATATTAATGGAATTATAAGGAATCTATACATAAAAGCAACTATCAAAATTTGAAGTGGCAAGTTATGGTATAAAAACAATAATAATTCAATAAACTTATACTTAGCTAATTGAGTTAATAAATGCCACACTCAAATGAGTGTGCAAGCACTAAGTTTTTTGACCCATAGTTGATGTCTAATCCAGTCGACCCACCTGGTACATATGCATACTTTTTATTGGTAAATACCGATTGTTTTTGTAGTATTATTTTTCTCATTATTTTCTTATTTTTGAAACTCAGCCCAGCCACACCTCTAGATAGAAATTAAATCCTTAGTATTTGAGCTTTACCATTATTGATGCTAGAATCGCATTTTTTTTACTCTACTAAATTTCATAAACATTTCATTGATCCTTATGAGTTTATATGCTCTCCATTAAATTAATTCTTCCCTTTTTATTTTGGTCAAAAAAAAATTAATCCTTCCCTTCAAACACTAATCTTTCAACTGAATCCAAATTTTGTTTGTGACTACTTTGCTCTCCTTTTTTGGTGTGTTTAGTTAATTGCAATCCGTTTTCTCCTGGAATTGTCCACTGGAATTGCCACATTGCACACAAATTGAAAAACCCATTTCATTGCATCCTGACAAAATGAAATTCAAGAGCACTGGCTTTTGAAATCCCCAAAATCTACATCTTTGTCTGTACCAGAATTTTGAAAGGGAAAACAGGCTTTCATTTATTTTATATATCTTAATTTTTCATACATATGATACAACACAAGTGATGGTCACTTGAGGACTGGAGTCCCAATTATACATCTCTTACAACAATCAACATGTGAACAGCATAATCCAAAAGGAAGAAAAACAAGCTACTGTGAAAATCATATGCACTAACATTATTGAGCCATCTTCTATAGTTATGTAAAGATTGTGTAGATGCTGGGTAGTATTAAGGTTGAAAAGATCATCTGGGTCCTGACAGTTCATCTGGGGGGATATGTGAAGCTGAATCCGCAATCGGCCAATTAGGATTAGGGAGAAGGGTTTGATTATCTCGCCGATGCATCTCATCTTTCTGCCATTGATCCCATTTTTCAGCCAAACCATCACCTTCAAGCATCCTTACCACATCAGACATCTTTGGTCTTTCCATAGCAGAGCTTTGTGTGCAGAGCAAGGCCACTTGGATTAGTTGCTCTACCTCCTCTTCATTATATTCACCCGCCAAATCAGCATCCACCAGAGTTTCCAATTTCTTGTCTTTCAAAAGCCCTTTCACCTGGATCCAAAGCAAATGATGTTTGATTACGTAAAATTACCTCATATAAATGTTAGTACTTAGTAACATGTTATGAGAAAATAGAAAATATACCCAATCAAGTAACATGACATCATCATCATTGGCAAGTCGTGCGAGATCGAAAGCCCTCTGTCCGGTTATTAGTTCAAGAAGCATCACGCCATAACCAAAAACATCAGTCTTCTCTGAAGACTTCCCAGTGGAGAGGTATTCTGGTGCAATGTGCCCAATTGTACCGCGCACAGCTGTGGTAACATGAGTATCTTTGTAATCCATGAGTTTTGCCAAGCCAAAGTCCCCAACAACTGCTTCATATTCCTCATCCAATAATATATTGGCAGCTTTAACATCGCGGTGAATGATCTTCGGATCACAATGATCATGCAAATAAGCAAGCCCCCTTGCAGCTCCAAGCGCGATTCGCTTCCGTATAGGCCATTCAAGCGGGGGTTTTGACTCCGGGCGGTCTAAGACATTAGAAGACAATTGAGGGCATATCCAATATTGATAAGTAAAATATTTGCATATTTATTTTCCCTTATAAGATGATTTTATGGACAATATTTGTGTTTAATATAATCAATTTGGGTGTGATTGATAAATAAATACCGTTTTTGGAATAAATAGCATTTAAAAAAAAAATAAATAATAATAAAAAAAATAAAAAATACAAGTACTGTAGCAGGTCAATGGCACTGTAGCAGCCATCGGGAACTGTAGCAGGTCAACGGTACTGTAGCAGCCATCAGGGACTGTAGCAGGTCAACGTTACTGTAGCAACCGCCAGGGCACTGTAGCACCCGCCAGATCACTGTAGCAGTACTGTAGCACACGTTTTTTTTCCCCTATAAATAGAGATCAATGCCAAGCTCAAAGGGGGAGGAGAGGAAGAGAAGCAGAGGTTTCCTTCTCCGACCGGGAGAGATCCTTCTCTGACCGGGAGAGATCTTTCTCTAACATTTCTGAGTTCTTTGTGTTGTTTCTTAGATTTAATTTCATGTATTGGATGCCTCCATCTTGGAAGGCTTAGGATTGTATTACTTTTTGCATGCCTCCATCTTGGAAGGCTTAGGATTTTATTACATTTTGCATACCGCCTACATGGAAGGTTTTACCTCCTAAATGGACGGATAGATTTCTTCATGCCTCCATCTTGGAAGGCTTAGGATTTTATTACATTTTGCATACCGCCTACATGGAAGGTTTTACCTCCTAAATGGACGGCTTGATTTCTTCATCTTTCATTCATCTTTTGGTTGTATATTTATATTTGAGAACTTAATATTCAAGTTTATGCAGTGTTTCTGAGGATTTCATTCTAGTTTTATATAATGTCAATTTATTTTGGTTTTGTTTTTAATTTCATCATGTGCTAAACTTTCATTTTCCTAGGGTGATGACGTAGCTTACTAATGACGGATTGAATCTTAACTTATTAAATCTAGTTTGAATTTCTCCTTCATGATTGAGTTTTAATTATTATTCTTAATGCTTTTGATTGATTGGCCATCTTTTAAATGATTTCAATATACATGTTGAGACCGGAAGGAGATACATGTGTGTAGACCCTATAATTAAAACCATGACTTGCATATGAAATAGGAATATATTCATATGAGTTGTGTATTCTTATTGAGTTCCATAAATTTTAATGCATAATTAATTGCTTAAATCCATATAGGAATATATTGGATTAGCAATTGATTATAGAATTGCTTGACCTTGGAAGAGGCTAGTAATTAAATTAGGGAAACTCGACTATTAATCACGTGAAATAAATTGGGCTAGAATAGATAAGTGATTCAATCCGGAAATTGTTAAGTGAAATCTAATCCCTAGGGCTTTTTCTCATATTTGCTTTCATATCATCTGCATTCATATTTAATTGTTTTTGTTTTATTTTGTATTCTCAATCACCAACTAATCGATCGGCTAAATAGAATTAAAATTACCTATTTTGGTACTTAGTGCTCAATCCTCGTGGGAACGATACTCTACTCACTTCTATATTACTTGATTACGACAGTGTATACTTGCACTATTTAATTGATCATCTGAAATCGTATCAAATATACATGTGCGCATCTCAATATGAAACTACAATTTATATATTTAACAAAGATTTCTTTTGGAGATATTTATATCTATATTGTGTTTGCATACTAGTGCCAAATAACTTATAAGAAATGTGTAATTCATATTTCATTAACAATAAATCAAGATAAACAACGAATGAGTTTGAAATTAAAGTTAACATTAATGTGTCTTGACAAGAAAATACGATAATTCCTTTTATGCCAACCATATACAGTTTTCAATCATGAGTAGAAGCACTGCTAATTAAATTAATCTTCCTATAAAAAATTATTCAAACAGCCAAAGTAGAGAATAAGGATACCTCGTAAACATGATGCCACACTACCATTAGCCATGTAAGGATACACAAGCAACCGTTCAGTCGGTGTCATGCAAAAACCACGTAGCCGCAGCAAATTACGGTGGACAGCCAAGCTGATCATTTCTACTTCTGTTTGAAATTGCAGCTCCCCACCCTGAGTGCGTTCCTCTTTAAGTCTTTTCACTGCAACTAGAGACCCATCAGCTAACCGTGCTTTGTAAACCTTACCAAATCCACCCCTGCCCAGAATGTTTTTGTTACTAAAGCTGTCCGTTGCAACTTGCAGCTCACGCAGGGGAAACTTTTTAAGCTGACCAAGGTGAACTTCAGGGTCCTCCTCAGCTGCCAGTAAAAGAGCAAAATGTTGATGAATCAATTATGGCTGTCATATAATTCATCAATCATTATGTATACCATATTTTCCATTATTCAACTTACCAGGAACATCAAAGAAATAATCTTCTGGTCTCCTCTTCCGGCAATACGCAAGTGCAATTGCAGGGGCTGCAAACATTAGAGCAGCAGCAGCAGCAACTCCTCCAGCAATAGCTCCAGTAGTACCACTGCCTAAAACAGTTTACACATTACAAGATGACCAGCAAGTCACCAATCTATTCAAAATACTTAATCATGATCTCTTCTTATCTTTGAATTGAATATTTGATAAAAATAATGAGCCACAGACTCACAAAGACATCATCTTTGATTCAAGTTAAGAATTTAAAATAGCAATGAAGTATTTGAATTGTTAATTCTTTTCTTTCTCCTTCCCCACACTTCTATCCAGAAATGGTGAGCATATTATTTCATTCTGCCCTGCCACAATTATCCCACCTTGCACACTTTTCTTCAGGGAAAGGAGCAAATAGTGGTGTGGGTTGTTTAACCCTCACTCTTCTGTTGTTATTCATGCAGTCATATAATATGAAAATGAAAACACATCATTGGGTAACTGTAGAATCCCATAATCTAAGTCCAGCTAATCATTCTTGTAACATGATGTGTTTAGTTATAATTTAAGGTAGTTATAATGCAAACCTATACTGTCTACTTTTCAAGCTCAATAGGTTTGTGCATGAGAGGGTCTGTTCTCTTAACTAGAGATTTAAGGTAGAGTAGTTCTTTCAACAATCTAGGTTATTATTGAAAAGACATCAACAAACCTGAACGTGATGGCGGCGGCGTTGGTGAAACTGATCGAGGTGTAATGTTTAGTTTTTTCAAATCATTATTATTGTCAAAACTGTTAAGTGGAACAGAGTGGTTAGAAAAACTTTGATATGTTCCTCCTCAATAATCACCAGAAATAAACAAAACCACTTGTGCCAACCTGAGTTGAGTAAACGATATAAATGAACCATTGATTGGGATGTCTCCTTGTAGCCTGTTTGCTGAAAGATCACTAGATTCCATAACGACCATGAGCTTACACTTCATTATAGATATATAACTTAATATCTACATTTGCTTAACATCATTGAAACTTAGTAGAAACACTCACAGGACTTGCAGTGAATAGACAGTAGTCAAGGTCATGGGAATGGCTCCATTCAAGGTGTTATTGTTGAGACGCCTATTTCAGATGGCAAGAAGGATTAGTTTTGAAATAATAGTAAGCTGAGGTAGAGAGAAGTATGAAAATAATGGACAAACCATAGTATTTTGATAAATAAATAGAATGTATCACTCCAATGCAAATAACACAACCTTGAACTTGGGAACGTAAATTTCTTGAAAATTGAACATGTCTAAAATAAATTTTTTCTTTGCCCTTTGACCTAATGATCATGGAATGGCACATAAGAACACACTATAGAGTACAGACCATCAAAGATGAATATAGACTTTTCAGCTTAAGAGCAGTGCCAACATGACGGAACCTAAGCCATCACAACCTAATTTCTGAAGCTAAATTACTTGCAATGAAGAATAATGGATTGCAAAGGGAAAAAGCCAAATGAATATCAATAAGCTAATCCTTGCTTATGGACACTGGTGTCAATAAAAAATAAACTTACATTACTGAATAAATGTTTAGGTTTACATTATTGAATAAATGTTTAGGAGAAAAACTTTTTTTAACAAAAATCCACTGTTGAATTTGAAGTTATCACCATAAATATCTCACAATATTTGACATTAATCCATAGTTATTTATGCCACATTCACTTGTCCTTTTTTTGTTTATACAAAAGCAACTCATAGAATTATGTAATTGAATGAAACTAGATAGAAGACGGTTAATAAATTCATTGGATGCTTCCACTTCATTCCCAGAGCCAAGAAAAAAAAGTTTTTCTTAGTATCACAATATCCACGCAAGGTATCCAGAGCATTATCTCCTTGTTTGCCATTGAGGATGGCAAATGATAGACCTTGGAATCCAAACGAAAATTTATCTTATAGTTAATATACAGTATACATTTCAAATAAGACGTTATTAATCATTTGAGTGCAAGCTTACTATCATTCGGTTTTTCTGACAATACATTAGACAGTGAAACAACCCCCTACCCTTCCATTTTAAAATGCACTTTGATATGATAAATTTGTATGGGAAAAGACCAGGAAGACAACAGGTGCTTTATTCAACTGTAACATATCACACGCCCTCAGCCGGGCATGCTTAAAAGCGTTACCGATTTGACTGATGGCAGTCTGATGTTAAGAAAACAAGCAAAATGCAGAGCGGTATGAGTGCCTAACAGACCAAGACACTTTAATCAAGAAAGAGAATAGAAAGAGATTTAAATATAAACTGCAGATTTAAGAAGAGCATGACATACAGGAAACGTAGTTTTTGAAGCATGCCCAATGTTCCAGGTATGCTACCAGATATTTTATTGGCATACAGATCCAAGCTCACCAAATTTGTCAAATTTCCAAATTCATCTGGGATTTTTCCAGTTATATTATTGCTATAAAGCTCCCTGGCATAGAAAAGAACAAAAATTCAGATTAGAGCAAAAAGGAAAAAAAAATCCCAACAAATGGCTTGATGATGACAGATATGAGCTCGAAATTGGTGTGGAGCAGTTCAAACCTTATGCTGATAAGGTGAAAACTGAAGCAAGAACACACCCCAAAAAAAAAAAACAAATCAATGTTGGATATGACATACGATATGTAATTTTTGCTTCAGCAATTTATAATCATCTCTAAAGGTCAGTTGATGTCAACCGTCAAGCAAAACCTTGGGAGACAGCAAAAGTTGTAAACACATGACTGCTCCACAAATTCAGTCTCTCATACAACCATAGGGGGAGCAAGATGCCTTAGAATATCAACATCACGAATTAGAAAGTTGTTCTAATTATGGTAACAACCAGCGATTGACCACAAGATTTACGAATAATAGGCAGCATAGTTCATGATAATAACTAAAGCAGATGAGATTTTGGGTTATAGCGTTGCATAGGAGGACTCAGGCTGAGATAATCTTAAATGATTCATGACCTTAAGGTTTGAAATCACTCCCATTTGTGTATCTATTTCATCTTCAGACATGAGGTTTAAAATTGAACTAATGAAGTTCAACAGTCATAAGGTAGGCTCTATGATCAATAATATTCAATTTAGATTTCATGTCTTTTCCCTCACGAATTGGGGTCTGGTATACTATACAATAATATGCACTAACTGCTAAGTCTCAAGTTTATATACATCATCATAACATTGAATAAGGACTTGTCTATTTGATTTTTCCTTCCATTCTATCGTCATTTCTCGGTTAATTTGCCTATAGGAGAAATTTATAGATTTGACATGCTTTTATGTGGATAATCCTTAGTTGGAGTCCATTTATTTATTTGTAGAAAAGTCAAAGAAGCAAAGAAAGCCCAAGTTCTGATGCTTGGAGGCCGCTTATGAAGAGTCTAAATGGATGAGTCTAACATCACTCAAAGCCAGAAGCCTAGAAAGTAGTAAAGATGGAACCTAACTAAGTTTGACCGTTCCCATATGTCTACAAGTCCAATTACAAGGAGACACTAATCTAAGGAAGGTCTAGATACTGATATGAAAAATCGGAGGCTTAATCTATCTTGTGAGTGATATCTAAACCTGGAGAGGAGGACATTCATTGCAACAAGAGAAAAAAAGAAGCTTCCTAGAGCTGCAGGGATAGCAAAATAGGGAAGTCATTGCACATCAAAGAAAACTTCAGCTAGGAAAATCTTTGTTCTTCACTGATTATTATTTATTCATAAAGTCCCCATATCAAAGGCTTAAGTAAATAAGAAAGTTGTCTAGAACAAGGACGAAAAAGGAAATTTGGATACTGTTGCAATTTCAACTGCAGGAAACCAGAGGAGAACAAGGAATAGACAGCAAAACAAGTACCAATGAATAGTCAAAAGGAATGACAAGTTCCAACATGAAGTGTCTGTATGGCACGATATTCATGTACTAAATATCACAAGAATAAGGACTGCCTTTCCCCCAAAACAATATATCCTAGTCATAGATTGTTGATATTGCAAACAGGTAGACAGATAGATGGACAAGGTAAAGCAACTGAACTTTGCTAGATGGTAGCAGAGAGGGAAGATAGACAATACTTTGCCAATATGGACAATATTTAAGAAAAAGTCTGAGAATTTAAGACTTTGAGCAATGAATTGCACTCAAGTTTGAAGCTCATAGGCGTCAAACTAAGAAAGAAGTGAAATGGCAGCCTACTATATAGAGACAGCCACTGTAATTATGGTAAAATCATCAAGTAAAAAACCACTAAAGAACAGAAGAGATAATGTCTCAAGAAATAATGTCAACTCATAATATTCCCATAAAAAGATGCAAATCTGTGCAACAAAATCATATCTGATTCACAACTTACAAGTACTGCAAATTTGGGAGTAGACCAAGCTGTGCAACTAGTTGACCCGAAAGGTTGGCATTTCCAAGATCACTGACCAAAGATAAATAGAATTTTTAACAAATGCAGAATGGTCATAAATAATAGGTAAAAATCCCAGAAATAACTTACACACGGGTCACGCTATTATCACTATTGCATGTAACATGAAACCATGTGCAAGGATTGACAAGGGTAGCATCCCAGCTTTGAAGAACATTGTTTGGATCAGCTACGCTGGTCTTTAATGCATTCAGGGCATCACCTGTCTTAGGAAAATGCAATTTTCAGATGCAGAAATCCTTTAAATTAAATCATATATATTGTTATCCAAGCACCATCTCAGCAGCTCACAATTATGAAAAGCCAATTATACTATAGTAATTAAAGATATTTAATCAAACAGGGTGTCAATGTTTATGCCGCACTGGGAAGTGGGAAATACAGGAAAAAAAAAAGAAGCACAAAGGGATACTTTCTTATCATTCTTGGTCACAGTTCAAAAACACAGCCAAACAGTTTGGAGTCATGGGTACACAGCAGTGTTAAAATACTTGGTGGTAAAATTTTGCCGCCCTTGTGATCCTACCCGGCTCAATCCGAATTAGTCTGGACCCCCAATAAATCCTCCAAGTTAAAAGGAGGTAGGTTCAGGATACCAAATGCTCCACGCATGGAAAAGAAAAAAGAAAAATATGATCATTTTGACAAGCCATTCGAAGATGGTCAGATCTTTCAAAACTCAGACCCAACAATTCTCAATGAAGTATAAGAACACAACAGTTTACTCTGAGCATATAATAAAATTTTGCCTTATTATGAGCCAGGACCAACAAATATAGCATAAGAACAAATTTTATGAAAACCCTTCAATCCTCTCTGTTCATGCTCGAACAAAAGAATTACAGACAGAGAAGCTTGAAGTTGGAATATTAAAATTGCTGCTCCATCAGGAAATCCGACTAACTTCTCTAGTTATGTATGACAATCAAGAAGTAATATAGCTAACAAAGAAAGCAGAGCAGCCAAATAATGAATTTTCCCATCTCAATGCATTAAAAAGCCTCCATAATAACATTAAAGAACCAAAGAACAGTGAAAAAAAAAGTACCACCCACCTTCGGCGTTACCAGAAACATTCAGCACCAAATTAAACACTAAGATTGCGCAAAGAAGAAAAGCACCCATGAAAGACGAAATCACTCTGTCCATATGTCTCAACCTCTTCAACTAGAATCCCATGAACTTCATAGCGGAGCATAAACTCACAGGCACGTTGACCTCATTGACCAAACAGACTCTTGAGGATTTCCCACAATCACCTTCTGGATAGCTTCCACCTTTCTCCTCCCTCAATTTTTACTCTGGAATCTGGAGCTGTAATCTCATATGGGTGTCGATGAATTAAGCTGAAAATGGTGGAAAACGGAGACGAGAAAGCAGAGGAGCTTCAGAATTTGCAAGAATGGACTGTAGAAATGAGAGCATAGCCGAGTCAATGCATGCTACATCGTTCTGACTGAGAAATTCCTTTGCTTCTTTTTCTCCCTTCCTTTTTTTTTTTTTTTTTTTGGTTCGTTTTCATTTGATTTGTCATTTATGAGTTTTGGGCTGTTATGAGAAAATGAAATTCAGAGGGTCGGGATGTGGGGCTTGAGAAGAGCGAGAATGGTCAAAGACGCCCGCTTACCGGTCTGTGGATGACCCCACCGCCATGCGAATTGCGAAGAAGCTCCAATGGGCAATGGCATTATATTAAAAATTATAAATAAATAAATAATAAAGGAGCATATAATTTAAACGTTTGTCACACGTGAGGTTGATATAATTTCCCCTTTCTGGCCATGAAAATATTTTTTTAAACCTATAATTATATAATTAGAAAAGAACAAGAGATTATTGACCTCAAAGAGTACAATACTCTACTAAATATGGAGCAGAGCGTGGACTTCCTTTTTTTCAAACAAAAAACAATTGTGTTAAATTGTTATTGTGTCATCCAATTAGTCGCTCTGTTGGATAATCTATATAATAATGCATGTACTTTACTTATAGAGTTATTCTAACTCCAATTATTGAGTGTATTATCCAAATAAATGACTTTATATGTTCATTATTACATGTGGTGAACCTATTGAACACTTCCACATAGACAACGATCGTTTCGATGATTTATACTCAACCAAATTTTTCAATATGATTTATAGTTCTAATTTACCTCAATCCTCAAATGTTGACTTTGAAGGTTGGTGCACGCATCATATTAATTAAGTTGTAGAATTGTACAATGGAACTTGATTCTGTATCCCTAAACTTCAAAAGAATGTCACTTTAATGGTTCTAAGCCAAACCAAAATATGTTTCTTCATGGAATGGATATGAAACTATCGGAGCTATGTGGGCATCTCACATGCAAGAAAGGCGATTTCCAATTACTCTTTTATTTTGTAATGAATGTCAACAAAAGTTTAGAATAATCATTTTATCGGGTTGGATAATATCTATTAAAGTACATATTTACACGTCGGCAATTCTATGTCACTCTAAAATATAGAAGGAATTATTTTGTTTAATAATAGCAACAAAAATCCTAAACTACAACCACAAATTAAATGTTGCTTATAGATAAATTTTTTGGAATCTCTAATGTTTAAATCCCATATAAAAGTATATGGCATGTTTAATAAACATTTGCATTATGGAATGATTAACAATTCATAGCACTCCCTCTGATCCTCAACATAGAAGCTAATTTTGGGAAATTGATCTTAATCCTAAACGTAAGACTTTTTTCCATGCATATTTGTCAATATCTTTCGGTCCTTAATGTAGAAGTTAATTGGGGAATTGATCTTAATCTTAAATGTAAGATTTATTTCTCGTATTTATAAATATTTTTCTAATTTATCCTTATTGATACTCCCTCAACAATAATCAAGCAAAAAAGAAGTTGAGTAAATATTAAGGAAGATGATTAGGATGTTTTAGAAAAACATCTCACATTCACTAACTTAACTAAATTCCTTAATTTAATCAAATCAGGTAAATAAGTTTTACATTTTCATTGGAACTGTATTATACTATGATTCCACACTAAGTGATGTTTGTTGTATAATTTAGATTGTGAGACTTACTTTATACTATGCAGGCATCGAGTTGACAAAGTGTTTGATTAAAAAATAACTAAAATACTAACTAGTGAGAGTTGAATTTAACGGAAGGAGTTAGTATCTCAAAATTTAACCCGCTGAAAAAGATGTCTATATTTAATGGCCACGGCTCTGATCACTTTCAATAAAAGAATATTGGGCCTATAAAAAATATTAAAGTACTAGATTTTCGTGGAACCAACAAAAGGAATATATGCTAGTTATGGTTTAATATAAACCTTTGAATAAGGTAAACATATATCTTTGGTCTTTGGCTCTGTGTAATAATGCGTAGGATATTGGCTTATTGCTCACATATAATTTGTCGGAACGAATTTTTGGATATTCTCATTCTTAATTTTCATTTTATTATTATTTTTGGGTAGTGATTGGTCTCAAACAAATTTTCTAATAGATTAATCTGAGTGTGTGTGGGGTCCAAACTCAATAAGACAATCAAGCTAGGAATATTTTAATTATAGTGCAATTGTTAAATTTGCCTATCTAAAACTAATTAACTTTTTATCCTCAATATCAAACTTTTTTTTTTTTTTTTTTTTTTGCCAAGAATATCAAACTTCCTTGCATACTAATGTTTAGCATATACTAATAATAGTTAATTTTCAATGTAAATGATATATCAAAGAGATATTTTAGGAAACCAACACGTATTTCTTATATAAATAAGTAATTTAACCAACTTCCTTTAATTTCCACAAATTAATTATATAACTCCCATATTTTGGACTAGATGAGTATAATCTTTTTATTTTCTTTCTATATTTCTACTTTTTTTTTTTAATAAAATGGACCCAAAGGTACAGTAGAGGACAAAATTTTTGGCATGGGTCAATCCATTTTTGGTCAAAAAAAATGTATTGGTCTCTCCGTTTGTGGGGCTCTCTCTTTTTATTCCGTGTTTGACCCCCCAGCTATTTTAAAACTAATGACCATCTTTTTGTTTTTGTATTTCTATTTCTGCTTTCTTTTAAATTTCATTTTCCCAGCAAATAGTGGTGTGGGTTGTTTAACCCTCACTCTTCTTTCGTTATTCGTGCAGTAATATAATATGAATATGAAAACACATCATTGGGTAACATGTCTAAGTCCAGCTAATCATTCTTGTAATAAAAAATTTATAGTCATAATTAAAGTAGTTATAATGCAAACCTATACTGTTTACCTTTCAAGCTCAATGGGTCTGTACATGAGAGGGTCTGTCCTCTTAACTAAAGATTTAAGGTAGACTAGTTCTTTCAACAATCTAAGTTATTATTGAAAAAGACATCAACAAACCTGAATGAGATGGCGGCGGCGTTGGTGAAATTGGTCGAGGTGTAATGTTTAGTGGTTTCAAACCAGGATTTTTTTCAAAACTGTGAAGTGGAACAGAGTGATTAGAAAAACTTTGATATATTGCTCCTCAATAATCACCAGAAATAAACAAAACCACTTGCGCCAACCTGAGTTCAGTAAACGATTGAAATGAACCACTGGTTGGGATGTCTCCTTGTAGTTCGTTTGTTGAAAGATCACTAGATTCAATAATGACTATGAGCTTACACTTCATTATAGATATATAACTTAAAATCTACATTTGCTTAGCATCATTGAAACTTAGTAGAAACACTCACAGGACTTGCAGTGAATCAACAGTAGTCAAGGTCATGGGAATGGCTCCATTCAATAAGTTATTGTTGAGACGCCTATTTCAGATGGCAAGAAGGATCAGTTTTCAAATTATAGCAAGTTGAGGTAGAGAGAAGTATGAAAATAATGGACAAATTCAACCATAGTATTTTGATAAATAAATCGAATGTATCACTCCAATGCAGATAACACAAACTTGTACTTGGGAATGTAAATTTGTTGAAAATTGAATATGTCTATAATAAATTTTTTCTTTTCTTTTTGACCTAATGATCATGGAATGGCACATAAGAACACACTATAGAGTATAGACCATCAAAGATAAATGTAAATTACTTGCAATGAAGAATAATGGATTGCAGAGGGAAAAAGCCAAATGAATATCAATAAGCTAATCCTTGCTTATGGACACTGGTGTCAATAAAAATAATAAACTTACATTATTAAATAACTGTTTAGGAAAAAAAAACTTTGTTTAACAATCCACTGTTGAATTTGAAGTTATCATCATAAATATCTCGCAAAATTTGACATTAATCCATAGTTATTTATGCCACATTCACTTGTCTTTTTTATGTTTATACAAAAGCAACTCATAGAATTGTGCAATGGAATGAAAGGAGATAGAAGACGGTTAATACATTCATTGGATGCTTCCACTTCATTCCCAGAGCCCAAAAAAAAGAAGTTTTTCTTGGTATCACAATAAGCACACAAGGTATCCAGAGCATTGTCTCCTTGTTTGCCATTGAGGATGGCAAATGATAGACCTTGGAATCCAAACGAAAATTTATCTTATAATTAATATACAGTATACATTTCAAATAAGACGTTATTAATCATTTGAGTGCAAGCTTTCTGTCATTCGGTTTTTCTGACAATACATTAGACAGCGAAACAACCCCCTACCCTTCCCATTTTAAAATGCACTTTGATATGATAAATTTGTATGGGAAAAGACCAGGAAGACAACAGGTGCTTTATTCAACTGTAACATATCACACGCCCTCAGCCGGGCATGCTTAAAAGCCTTACCGATTTGACTGATGGCAGTCTGATGTTAAGAAAAACAAGCAAAATGCAGAGCAGTATGAGTGCCTAACAGACCAAGACACTTTAATCAAGAAAGAGAATAGAAAAAGATTTAAATATAAACTGCAGATTTAAGAAGAGCATGACATATAGGAAACGTAGTTTTTGAAGCTTGCCCAATGTTTCAGGTATGCTACCAGATATCTTATTGGCGTACAGATCCAAGCTCACCAAATTTGTTAAATTTCCAAATTCATCTGGGATTTTTCCAGTTATATTATTACTATAAAGCTCCCTGGCATAGAAAAGAACATTCAGATTTGAGCAAAAAGAAAAAAAAAAATCCCAACAAATAGTTAGATGATTACAGATATGAGCTTGAAATTGGTATGAAGCAGTTGAAACCTTACGCTGATTAGGTGAAAACTGAAGCAAGAACACACCCAAAAAAAATAATCAATGATGGATCATATGACACACGATAGTTAACTTTTGCTTCATCAATTTATATAATCATCTCTAAAGGTCAGTTGTACCCAAAAAAAAATTCTCTAAAGGCCAGTTGATGTCAACTGTCAAGCACAAGCTTGGGAGACAGCAAAAGTTGTTAACACATGACAGAGGAGGAGCAAAAAATCAGTCTCTTATACAACCAGAGGAGGAGCAAGATGCCTTGGAATATCAACATCATGAAGTAGAGAGTTGATCTTATAGTAACAACCAGCGATTGGTCACAAGATTTAAGAATAATAGACAGCATACTTCATGATAATAACTAAAGCAGATGAGTTTTTGGGTTCTAGCTTTGCATAGGAGGACTCAGGCTGAGATAATCTTAAATGGTTCATGAAGGTTTGAAATCACTCCCACTTTTGTATCTATTTCATCTTCAGACACGAGGTTTAAAATTGAACTAATGAAGTTCAACAGTCATAAGGTAGTTTCTAAGATCAATAATATTCAATTTAGATTTCATGTCCTTTCCTACACAAATTGGGGTTTGGTATGCTATACAATAATATGCACTAACTGCTAAGTCTCAATTTTATATGCATTATCATAACATTGATCAAGGATTTGTCTATTTGATTTTTCCTTTCATTCTATCGTCATTTCTTGGTTAATTTGCTTATAGGAGAAAATTATAGATTTGACATACTTTTTGTGGATAATCCTTAGTTGGACTTCATTTATTTATTTGTGGAAAAGTTAAAGAAGCAAAGAGAGCCCAAGTTCTGATGCCTGGAGGCCGCATATGAAGAGTCTAAATGAATGAGTCTAAAAACACTCAAAGCTAGAAGCCTAGAAAGTACTAAAGATTGCGCCTAACTAAGTTTGATCTTTCCCATATGTCTACAAGTCCAATTACAAGGAGACACTAATCTAAGGAAGGTCTAGATACTGATATGACAAATTGGAGGCTCAATCTATCTTGTGAGTGATATCTAAACCTGGAGAGGAAGAAACCAGAGCAGTACATTCATTGCAACAAGACAAAAGAAGCTTCCCAGAGCTGCAGGGATAGCAAAATAGGGAAGTCATTGCACGTCAAAGAAAACTACAACTAGGAAACTCTTTGTTCTTCACTAATAATTATTTATTCCGAAAGTCCCCAAATCCAAGGCTCAAGTTAATAAGAAAGTTGTCTAGAACAAGGAGAAAAAAGAAAATTTTGATACTGTTGCAATTTCTACTGCAGGAAACCAGAGGAAGTGAACAGGGGATAGACAACAAAACAAGTACCAATGAATAGTCAAAAGGAATGACGAGTTCCAATATGAAGTGTCTGTATAGCACGATATTCATGTATTAGATGGGGGCATAGGAAGAGAGTGAAAATAGACAATACTTTGCCAATATGGACAATATTTAAGAAAAATTCTGGGAATTCAAGACTTTGAGCAATGAATTGCACTCAGCTTTGAAGCGCAGAGGCATCAAACTAAGAAACAAGTGAAATGGCAGCCTACTATATTAAGTCAGCCACTATAATGAAGGTAAAATCATCAAGTAAAAACCACTAAAGAACAGAAGAGATAATGTCTCAAGAAATAATGTCAACTCATGATATTCCCATAAAAAGATGCAAATCTGTGCACCAAAATCATATCCGATTCACAACTTACAAGTACTGCAAATTTGGGAGTAGACCAAGCTATGCAACTAGTTGACCCGAAAGGTTGCAATTTCCAAGATCACTGACCAAAGATAAATCAAATTTTTAGCATATGCAGAATGGTCATAAATGATAGGTAAAAATCCCAGAAATAACTTACACACGGGTCACACTTTCACGATCGCATGTAACATGAAACCATGTGCAAGGATTGACAAGAGTAGCATCCCAGCTTTGAAGAACATTGTTTGGATCAGCTACGCTGGTCTTAAATGCATTCAGGGCATCACCTGTCTTAGAAAAAGTTGTAAATAAGATCGATCAGAGCTCCAATAGTCTCATATTTTTTTGAATTTTTCAAGAAAAAGTTGTTACTATAGATACTCGAAGTGTTAATATAAATATTAAAGTTGTAAATAAGGTCAATTGGAACTCCGACGGTCTCGTATTTTTTTGAATTTCTTAAACAAAAGTTGTCAATATGAATAATTGAGTTGTTAGTATAGAAACAAAAGTTGTAAATAAAGTCGATCGGAGCTCCGATAGTCTCATATATTTTTGTTTTTGAATTTCTCAAGAGAAAGTCGTCATTATAGATACACGAGTTGTTAATATAAATACTAAAGTTATAAAAATATATATGAAACCGTCAGAACTCTAGTCGACCTTATGTACGACTTTAGTATCTATATTGACAACTTTCTCTTGAGAAATTCAAAGAAATATATGATACCACAGGAGCTCTGGTCAACCTTATTTACAACTTTAGTATCTATATTAACAACTCTAGTGTTTGCTCAAAAAAAAAAAACAACTCTAGTATTTATATTGATGACTTTTGCTTGAGAAAGTCAAAAACAAAATATGAGACCATCGGAGCTCCGATGAACCTTGTTTACAACTATATTATCTATAATACCCTGAATTTTGGGATTAGAGACTTGGGAATAAATCTAAACTAAATGGACTGCTAAGCCCTGGTTTAGTAGATGTCCCAAATCTATTCTCTAATATTTCTTATATCTTTGAGACATTAAAGAAAATAAAATGGTGAATTTTGAAGAAAGTGATTATGCTTTCAGTGAAATTTCCTGTAGGGAAGTGAGATTTTCATGAGGTTTTGGAAGGATAAATGATGAGCAAAAATTATGAAATTTTATAGGGTGAAAGTAAACATCCTAAACTTTAATTTGATAGGTCATATGAATCAATTGAAGCTATATACAAAGAGTTATGAATTTTTGAAATTAGCCCAAAAAAACTGAAAAGTTTTTGGAGCAGCGGTCAAAGAAATTAAATTTGGGAATGATGTGCTTCCAACTGACTAAATTCCATATTTTTCCTTGAAACTAGACTCAATAAGGGTTCCATAGGTGTTGGATCTCTCAGAAACGATGTCTACAAATTTAGTTATGGTTTTTCAAAGTTTAGGCAGAAAATCTACTATAATTGGCACTATTCCGAAAATTGAAAAATAAAATGTGTTGGCAATTGCATAAATTGTGGAATAAAGAAACAGGAAGGGAAAATAATTATTTGGCTCATAAACATGCCAAGTGGTATCTGTAAGATCAAGCGTTTCACCCAAGAGGGGGGGTGAATTGGGTGATACTGAAATTTCTTTCGAAAATATAAAATTTTGACAAAAGAATTAAAACAGTAATGAGTAAGGAGAAATATCACCGAAGTGTACACCGGGAGTTATACTGGTTCGGTCACAACCACTTTGACCTACGTCCAGTCCTCAGAGCTTCTCTGAGAGTTTCACTATAACTTCCAAGATTCAGTGGGTTCTTGGCACCACAGTACAAGCAAGTTCCTTCACACCTGGACACTCGCTCCCCCTTACAGGTTGTAATCCAATCCCAACTCAAGGTTCCACAACCTTAAGTTATCTCAATAACAAATATTGAGTTTGAATGAAATATCTCTCACAAAGAGTAAATGATAATCACTGAAGCATATGAATACAATTTCAACGTGAAAACAGAGCAATGAACTTAATGAATTGTTTGTGTGGATGCTTGGTTGTGCTTCTCTGTTTGAAGGTTCCCATATATATAGATATGATGGTGATGACCGTTGGAACGTTTTCCTTTCGTCCGTTGGTGAGTGCGCAGCCACTGTTGACTTTTCAAGTTTTTTTGAAAAATATCCGTTGGCGGTGGTTGGCATTTGAACGTTTGATTTGACTTTCATCTCTTGAAGTGATTCCTTCATTGTTTATCTGTAAATAGACTAAGAATACTAATACAATGAAAGGTTAATCATATAGGAAACAAATCAATGAACGTTTGAATGATTTCTAAATTTCTGGGTATGCTTACTCGAGTAGCTCCTCGAGTAACCCTTGAAGTTTACTCGAGTAGCTCCTCGAGTAACATCGGGAAATCATTTACCAACTGCAAGTTAATGAACAAGTATAAGATTACTCGGGTAGTGCATGGAGTAAACTAAATTTCAAACCTTTGGAATAGTTATTTACTCGGGTAGCTACTCGAGTAAGGCACTCACAACTTTATGAGTTACTCGGGTAACACCTCGAGTAATCCTTTGAAAAACTTTTGATTACTCGATGCTCTACTCCAATAATGTTGGCAGGATCAAAATGCCGAGAGCACTTACCTCATTACTCGAGTAGCTCCTCGAGTAAAGCACTCAATCTTGCATAAGTTACTCGGGTAGCACCTCGAGTAACTGAGACATTTGTACATAACTTACCCTGGTCATGACTGGAAGTTTCCTTTGAAAATATTTGTGCTTACTGGGGTACATACTCGAGGAATCCACTCAGGCTGTTACTCGGGTACCTCCTCGAGTAACATTGGCAGTGGTACAAAGTGCCGAGAGTTACACATTTTCAAATACACGGTTACTCGAGTAGCTCCTCGAGTATCATGGAAAACTTGAAGGCTGACTGGAAGTTTCTGACCTGGTTACTCGAGTAGCTCCTCGAGTAACATTAGCAGTGGTACAAACTGCCGAGAGGTACATATGGTTACTCGAGTAGCTCCTCGAGTAACATTCTGCTCACTTGAAGGTCACTGAAAGTTTTCACATGGTTACTCGAGTAGCGCCTCGAGTAACATTGGCAGGCCGAGAGCAACCTTGAAGTTTTACCTGGTTACTCGAGTAGCGCCTCGAGTAATGGTGGCAGGTCACTGGAAGTTTTGCCTATTTACTTCAAGTTTTGGGTCATTACTCGAGTAGCGCCTCGAGTAATGCCTTAGAAAATGCACTTCAACTTAAGTTCCTTAGCATTTTCTCTTGGCCAATCTTCACTACTTCCATGCTTTCCTCAAGTAAACCTTATTCCTGTCATTACTTAGTTCAAGCCTGATATTTAAACATTTCCTTTTCAAACCATTCTTTTGTTATCATCAAAACATGAGATCTAACATTCTCCCCCTTTTTGATGATGACAAAACTTGGTGTGATTTTGAACCATGATTTTTCAAATTGATTTCTTAATTAATTATTTCTTATTAAGTTGAATAAACCTTGCATATATAACAACTTCATTAGTCCAAACAATTATCACAAACTTAAATGAAAACAAATGAAGTCATAATTTAAACATACTTGTATTGAACTAAAATTTCAAATTACAAAATAAGTTCATACTGAATTCAAAAAGCTCCCTAAAGTCCCATGTACACCCATATACCTATGAAAATCAAAGACAAATCCACAAAATCTCTCTCAAGTTCTTCTCCCCCTTTTTGGCTTCATCATTCAAGAGGAGGGTTAGAAGGCTTCACCATAGAGATGGGCTTTACAGGAAGAACCAATCCACCATCTGAACTAGATGAATCAAAGGAACTGGATGATTCTGGTTCAGGAAGATTAAGAGGTGGGATATGGATGTCATCTCTAGGCAGGAAAGGAGAAGGTTGAAATACAACCATAGTGGTCTCAGCCTCTGGAGGAGTGTCTAACACAGGAGTGAGATGTTCAGAGGAGAAAGAAGATGATACTTCCTCTGTTTGGGTAGGAGAGGGGATAGGTTTAGGAGTAGTCTCTGGCTGTGGCTTCTGAGGTGAATCATCAATGGTAATATGTGTAGTCTCATGGGTTTCAGGATCATCCACTGTGAATAAGATATCTTTTCCTTGGGGCTCAAGTGGATCAGAAACTAAAGGGGTAAAGGGTTCAGCCTCTGGAATAGGAATATCAGTAGGAGGGTTCTCTGGAGGTGGTGGTGCAGATGAGGATGGACCGGCAGAAGGTCCGGGACCCAATGAGTCCAAGCGTGCCAGTATCAGTCTCAAGGTCTCTCCCTGGGCACGTTGCTCTTCAAGCAACTCCTCATGTTTCCTATCCATTCTCTCAACCAACTCCTCATGCCTTTTGTCAATTTTCTCAACCAGTTCTCCCATCTTGAAGTTGGTATTGGTAATCAATTCAGCATTAGTATTGGCTATGTCCACATGGAAGCCTCTGAGGATGTTCTCCATGAAGTGCTGGAGAGTGGCATTCAGGAAAGATGGTGAGGATGTGGTAGCAGCTGGAGCCGATGACTGAGTGTCATCCATTCTACTGGTTTCAGCCTCAGTAGCCTTTCTCTTCTTCTTGGACCCAGACTCCAGTGGGCCTTTGAGAGGAATGTCTATGTTTAGTTTACCAATCTGGTTCCTTCCGACCGGAGACAACCTCTCAATTGGCTCTTTGCTATCCAAGTACCATATTTTGTTCTCTTTTAGGATAAGAGACACAATTTGGGGATATGGCATTGGAGTAGTCCCTTTCCCATCCACCTTATACCTCTTCATCTCTGAGAATATATACTCTCCCAGATCCTTTTCTTCTTTCAAGAGGAGTGAAGCAAACCATCTATAGTCCCTATCCGAAAAGTGGGTATAGTTGTTGGCTTTGTTTACTAGGGACCTAGAGTAGATGTACCATAGGACCCTGTGATGATCACACATATCACTCGGTTTAAAGTTTAAGGGGCCAACTAATTCACCGGGCTTAAGGATAGTGAATATTTGGTTTGGCTCAAGCTCAGAATAGATATCATCCGGGGGATTCTCAATTCCTAACCATAAATTGATCCTAGAGGGAGATATAAGGATTTTCTGTCCTCTCACTGTGGTAGTCATTTCTTCCTCAACTGAGGTTCGGTCAGGCTCATCAGTGATTTCTAGGTTACAGTAAAAATGGGTGATTACCTTTGTGCAAAAAGGCAATCTCACAGACAACCAAGACATAAATGGATTAAGATAAGAACTAAGGTCAAACTTCACTACCTCTTGAAGAAGCTTCAGATCAACGTAGTGTGTTTTACACACTTTCCTTCTGGAGAACTGTGTCAGATACTTGGGGGACTCCACCAATTTCCCCACATTGAATCCTTTGGGAGGGGTAGTGATCTCTGCCTCTGGAATCTTGGATTTCTTTGATGATTGACCCTTCTCCAATTGGTCAATGATCCCAGCCATTGCCTTAGCCACATTTTTGTCATATTTTGGCTTTTTGGGAATTTTTGGAGTAAAAGAGGGTGTGGATGAGTCTGAGTGTGAAGGTGAGGGAGTTTTGACACCTTTGCTTCTTCCAGTGGATGTGCTCTTTTTAGACTGAGCCCTAGTCACAATAGGCTCTTTGATTACCACCCCTTTGGCCTTTGGTTGAGCTTGAGGTTGAAGAGGGATTTTGGCTTTTGATCTTGGGGTCAATTTTCTTCTTTTTCCCTTGGGATGAGATGAAGGAGGATCAGAATGTTGCTCGGATTCAGAGGAATCTAAGGGAGTAATATTTTTGGTTCTCATCTTCCTGAAGAATTGAGAAACTGAGATTTTAAAAAAAATAAGGTAACTGTCGCAAGTTTAGGTCAGAGGGATTTTGAACAAAATAGGAAGTTTTTGGACTTGAAACCAGTTGGGTTTTGACGGAAATGAGGCAAGGAATCGATTGGGAAAAGTTTTTGAAAGGGTGTATAGTGATTTACTCGAGGAGATTTTGTGGAAATGACCAAGTTTGCGCAAGATAAAGACCTAAAACCCGACTTTACTCGAGGCCTTACTCGAGTAATATTCAAAGTTACTCGAGGCCTTCCTCGGGTGATCATACAGAAAAATTCAAAAATAATTCATTTAAATTGCGTACCTGGCATGAATAATATAGTAATTATCCATGAAAATTCCCTCGATCATTTATAACTCATGTTGATCAGATTTTCATCATTCCTTATCAATTTGAGAATCTGGACTCCGACTTTACTCGAGGCCTTACTCGAGTAATCTTCAAGTTTACTCGAGGCTTGCCTCGGGTAACCTGTCTTTTGAACTTCTGACTTTTCATTTCCTCAAAACTGAACCGTTAGATTTAAATTTCAAGTTACTCGATCCATTACTTCCAGTTTTGGGGGGGCCATTACTCGAGTACATACTCGAGTAAACTGCTACATTACCTCAAGTTACTCCTCGGGTAAATCTTTTCTGTCACCCATTACTTCAAGTTGGTACTCCAGTAATGGTGTCCTCTGATTACCTCTGTTTTCGTTTCCCAAAACAGAGTTTCTTTCTTCCTGCAAAACACATTTCTACATACTCCGATGCTTAAGTTAGTAATCATCAAAACATTATTAAATGACTTCATCTAATATTATGAAATGTTGAAATTCCTTATAACTCATTGGGATTTACCATTCCCAATTCTCTTCTAATATATAGAAATTGATCTTTTGCAAGGGGTTTTGTGAAGATATCGGCTAATTGAAGATGAGTAGGAATGAATATCACTTTCACATCTTTCTTTTGGACATGATCTCTGATGAAGTGATGTCTGACATCGATATGCTTGGTTCTAGAGTGTTGAACTGGATTCTTTGCCAAGCTTATCGTACTAGTGTTGTCACAATAGATTGGTATCTCTTTGAGATAAATACCAAGATCTTGTAGTTGTTGTTTTAACCATATCACTTGTGCACAACAACTTGAGACTGCAACATATTCGGCTTCCGTTGACGAAAGAGACACTGTATTTTGTTTCTTGCTGAACCACGAGACAAGAGATCCTCCAAGGAATTGTCCTTGTCCACTGGTGCTCTTTCTGTCTGTCTTATATCCTCCATGATCAGAGTCCGAATATGCAATTAGATACTCACTTCTTCCTTTGGGATACCACAGACCCAATTCTGGTGTGTCAGCAAGGTATCTAAAGATTCGTTTGACAGTTTCAGCATGTGATTCCTTTGGTGCCGATTGATATCTTGCACATATGCCAACACTAAATTGGATGTCTGGTCTACTTGCTGTGAGATAGAGTAATGATCCAATCATTCCTCTATATTTTGTGATATTGTAGTCTTTCCCTTTGACATCAGCATCAAGCAACGTTGTTGAGCTCATAGGCGTATCTGAGCCATTTGCTTCATCCATTCCATACTTCTTCAATAGCTCTTTTAAATACTTTGTTTGAGATATGAAGATCCCATTCTTTCTTTGTTTGATTTGCAAACCAAGAAAGAAATTCAATTCTCCCATCATTGACATCTCAAACTCTCCCTGCATAATCTCAGAAAATTCCTTACACAGAGATTCATTAGTAGCACCGAAAACAATATCATCAACATATATTTGTACAATTAAAATATCATCACGTTTTCGATTTATAAATAATGTTGTATCAACTTTTCCTCGTACAAAACCTTGATCGATGAGAAACTTACTAAGCCTTTCATACCAGGCTCTAGGAGCTTGTTTTAAACCATACAAAGCCTTTTTAAGTTTGAAAACATGGTCCGGTTTAGTGACATCTTCAAAACCAGGAGGTTGTTCCACATACACTTCTTCCATGATGTAACCATTTAGAAAGGCACTCTTAACATCCATTTGATAGAGTTTGAATCCTTTGATGCATGCAAAGGCTAAGAGTACACGTATAGCTTCCAATCTAGCCACTGGAGCATACGTTTCCTCATAATCAATTCCTTCTTCCTGATTATAGCCTTTGGCCACCAATCTTGCCTTGTTTCTGACAATAATTGCAGATTCATCAAGTTTGTTTTTGAATACCCATTTAGTACCAATGATCGTATGATCTTTGGGTCGGGGCACCAAATCCCAGACTTGATTCCTTTCAAATTGATTTAATTCTTCTTGCATTGCTATGACCCAATCATTGTCTGATAGGGCTTCATCAATGTTAGAAGGTTCAATCTCAGAAATAAATGCAGAAAAACTTACTTCATTGAAAACTCTATTTCTGGTTTTGATCCCTTCATTCACATCTCCTATGACTTGATCTAAGGGATGACTTCTATTGTATTTCCAGGCTTTAGGTTGACCTAGGGATTGCTCTTCATCCTTAGTTTCATCAACCTCTGGAATAAGAGACTTAGAGATAGATTGACCATTTTCTTGATTTAAAACAACTTCCTGTTCTTCATCAATGGTTTTGTCAGAGGTTTCAAATTCATCAAATACAACATGAATTGATTCTTCAACAACACAAGTTCTTTTATTGAAAATTCTATATGCTTTACTTCGGTTAGAATATCCTAAGAAAATTCCTTCATCAGTTTTAGAATCAAATTTTCCTAAGTTATCTTTACCATTATTATGAATGAAACACTTACAACCGAAGATGTGTAGATGACCAATGTTTGGCTTCCTTCCTTTGTATAGCTCATATGGTGTCTTTCCAAGTTTCGTTCTGATGTAGGCTCTATTTGAAATATAGCATGCTGTACTCATAGCATCAGCCCAGAAAACTTGAGACATGTTCTTTTCATTTAACATTGTTCTAGCCATTTCAGTAAGTACTCTATTCTTGCGTTCCACAACTCCATTTTGTTGAGGCGTCCTTGGAGCAGAGAAGTTGTGATCAATGCCATTAGTATCACAATATTCTTCAAAGGCTTGATTTTCAAATTCTCCACCATGATCAGTCCTAATACCTGCAATAGACATACCTTTCTCATTTTGCACTTTCTTGGCAAAAACAATAAATTCTTCAAAGGTTTCATCTTTTGATGAAAGAAAAATAACCCATGTAAATCTAGAAAAATCATCAACAATGACCAATGAATACAAGTTGCCACCAAGACTCTTTACTCTTGCTGGACCAACTAAATCCATATGCAATAATTGTAATGGTCTATTTGTTGAAATCTCATTTTTCAATTTGAAAGATGATTTAGTTTGTTTACCCTTTTGACATGCGTCACAAATCAAATCGTTTTTGAAATTTACTTTGGGTAATCCAAGAACTAAATCCTTTTTGAGTAGTTTACCTAGTTGATGCATATTGACATGAGCCAATCTCTTATGCCATAACCAACTTTCATCGGTATTACTCAGAAAACAATTTTCAGATTCATTTCTACTAATATCTAGAGTATAGCAGTTACCTTCCCTTTTTGCTCTGAGCTTAGCCTTGATATTTTTCTTATCAAGCTGTAAGTCATTCTTGTTGATAATTAGACATTCCTCTGAATCAAATATTATCCAGTTGTCTTTATCTGCACTTTGACTTACGCTCAGCAAATTATGACACAAGCCTTCAACGTAATATACATCTTTGATTTGTATGCCTTTGTCATTTTTGATTTCACCAATTCCTGCTATTTTTCCGGATTGATTTCCTCCAAATTTTACCTTTCCACCTTCCTTAGGTTGTAATGTGGTAAAACTTTCGAAATCTCCGGTCATATGTCTAGAGCATCCACTGTCTATGAACCATTTGTTATTTTTGGATGCTTTAAGACATACCTCTTCTTCTGTCTCTTCTTGAGCAACAAGACATATGTTGGCTACTTCTTCCTCATCACTTTCTTCGTCTGAGGAACTATCTCCCCATATAGCAGATACAAAGGCCTTCTTTTTGTTAAAGAATTTGCCTTTTCTCTTTTCTTTGCTCTTTTGATTGAGCTCTGGACATTCTGATTTGATATGTCCTGGTTTACCACATTCATAACAAATGATATGGTCTTTGTTGCTAGTTCCTCCTTTTTGAAAGTGTTTGTAGCCTTGACCTTTCTTGTAGAACTTTCTGAATCGTTTTATGATTAAGCCCATTTCATCATCATCAAACTCCTCAACTTCATCTTGATTTTCTTCTTTTGCTTTTAGAGCTAGACCTTTCTTTCTTTTGTCACTGATGTCGTCTAGTTCCCGTTTGAACTTTAACTTGCTTTCATATTCAGAAAGGCTTCCAAATAGAGAAGCAACTGATCTCATTGATTCTCCTTTTGCCTCTTCTATCGCAGTGACTTTGGCCTCCCACTCTTTAGAAAGAATATTCAAAATCTTTCGTACTTGGATATTTTGATCATATACTTTTCCAAGTGCTGCAAGTTGATTAACAAGATGAGTATACCTAAGTTCGAATTCAGAAATTGACTCACCTGATTTCATTCGAAGTAGATCGAATTCTGTGATCAAGGTGTTGATTCGATTCTCCTTTATTCCCGAAGTTCCTTCATGAGCTATTTCCAGAGCTTCCCACATTTCCTTTGCTGTTGGGAGTGTGCAGATTCTGAAGTATTCATTTTGACTCAAGGAGCTTTGTAACATCAGAATTGCCTTGCTATTGAGAGTGATAAGTTTCTTGTCATTCTCATCATATTCCGCTGGCGTCTTTGGAATTTTCTGAGAATCTACAGTCTTTGTAGGTTGATAGTTTCCACTCTCGATCACATCCCATAGCCCATATTCAGTAGCCATCACGAACACTCTGAATTTAGCTTTCCAGAAAGAAAAGTGTTCTCCATTAAAACCGGGCGGTCTAGTGATGGATGCTCCGTCGGGAAGAATTCCTTCACCCATGCTTGCCATTGGATCCTTCTTAGGTTGTTATACCTTAACAAGAAGACCTACGCTCTGATACCAAATGTAAGATCAAGCGTTTCACCCAAGAGGGGGGGTGAATTGGGTGATACTGAAATTTCTTTCGAAAATATAAAATTTTGACAAAAGAATTAAAACAGTAATGAGTAAGGAGAAATATCACCGAAGTGTACACCGGGAGTTATACTGGTTCGGTCACAACCACTTTGACCTACGTCCAGTCCTCAGAGCTTCTCTGAGAGTTTCACTATAACTTCCAAGATTCAGTGGGTTCTTGGCACCACAGTACAAGCAAGTTCCTTCACACCTGGACACTCGCTCCCCCTTACAGGTTGTAATCCAATCCCAACTCAAGGTTCCACAACCTTAAGTTATCTCAATAACAAATATTGAGTTTGAATGAAATATCTCTCACAAAGAGTAAATGATAATCACTGAAGCATATGAATACAATTTCAACGTGAAAACAGAGCAATGAACTTAATGAATTGTTTGTGTGGATGCTTGGTTGTGCTTCTCTGTTTGAAGGTTCCCATATATATAGATATGATGGTGATGACCGTTGGAACGTTTTCCTTTCGTCCGTTGGTGAGTGCGCAGCCACTGTTGACTTTTCAAGTTTTTTTGAAAAATATCCGTTGGCGGTGGTTGGCATTTGAACGTTTGATTTGACTTTCATCTCTTGAAGTGATTCCTTCATTGTTTATCTGTAAATAGACTAAGAATACTAATACAATGAAAGGTTAATCATATAGGAAACAAATCAATGAACGTTTGAATGATTTCTAAATTTCTGGGTATGCTTACTCGAGTAGCTCCTCGAGTAACCCTTGAAGTTTACTCGAGTAGCTCCTCGAGTAACATCGGGAAATCATTTACCAACTGCAAGTTAATGAACAAGTATAAGATTACTCGGGTAGTGCATGGAGTAAACTAAATTTCAAACCTTTGGAATAGTTATTTACTCGGGTAGCTACTCGAGTAAGGCACTCACAACTTTATGAGTTACTCGGGTAACACCTCGAGTAATCCTTTGAAAAACTTTTGATTACTCGATGCTCTACTCCAATAATGTTGGCAGGATCAAAATGCCGAGAGCACTTACCTCATTACTCGAGTAGCTCCTCGAGTAAAGCACTCAATCTTGCATAAGTTACTCGGGTAGCACCTCGAGTAACTGAGACATTTGTACATAACTTACCCTGGTCATGACTGGAAGTTTCCTTTGAAAATATTTGTGCTTACTGGGGTACATACTCGAGGAATCCACTCAGGCTGTTACTCGGGTACCTCCTCGAGTAACATTGGCAGTGGTACAAAGTGCCGAGAGTTACACATTTTCAAATACACGGTTACTCGAGTAGCTCCTCGAGTATCATGGAAAACTTGAAGGCTGACTGGAAGTTTCTGACCTGGTTACTCGAGTAGCTCCTCGAGTAACATTAGCAGTGGTACAAACTGCCGAGAGGTACATATGGTTACTCGAGTAGCTCCTCGAGTAACATTCTGCTCACTTGAAGGTCACTGAAAGTTTTCACATGGTTACTCGAGTAGCGCCTCGAGTAACATTGGCAGGCCGAGAGCAACCTTGAAGTTTTACCTGGTTACTCGAGTAGCGCCTCGAGTAATGGTGGCAGGTCACTGGAAGTTTTGCCTATTTACTTCAAGTTTTGGGTCATTACTCGAGTAGCGCCTCGAGTAATGCCTTAGAAAATGCACTTCAACTTAAGTTCCTTAGCATTTTCTCTTGGCCAATCTTCACTACTTCCATGCTTTCCTCAAGTAAACCTTATTCCTGTCATTACTTAGTTCAAGCCTGATATTTAAACATTTCCTTTTCAAACCATTCTTTTGTTATCATCAAAACATGAGATCTAACAGTATCATCCTAAGCCAAACAATTAAATATGAATTTGTGAAAAGTAGAACACATGTACAATTAAGATTAAAATAATGTTTCTTGTACATATAATTATATTAATAAAATTAAAGCCTAATTATGTGCCTAAAGGGGCTCTTATACGTTTTATGGGCTAACCAAATGGAGGAGGAATTAGTTCAATTGTGATGGAAGGTATTATGAAATATTTAGTTGAAGATAAAGCCAAGTACAAGACATATCATAAATCTCATTTTTGTGATAATATTAATTAGGGAAAAGGTGGGATATTTTTACAAAACTCTTCCTTTATTTTTTTGTTCCCTCATTTCACGCCTAAGCATAGAGAAAGAGAGAGAGAAAAGCTTCAAGAAAGACTTGGAAAAGGAGAAGCACAAGGAGGGTAAATCCAAAGGTGAGAACTTGAAATTTCAAAAGCCAAGCCTTCTAATTTGTGTAGTTCATCTTCTAATCCCTTGATCTTCATGGAAATCATGTGTATCAAGCAAATATTCAAGGTCGAAGAAAGAGTGAACAGTAACTTCTAGAGAGAGAAAGCAAGAGAAGCCAAAGGCAACCTCAAAAACCCTAAATCCTTGGTGTTGTTGTTAGTGTTGTTGTTGTTCTTCTTCTTCTTCTTAGCTTGGTATGGTGTTTGTTGGTTAAATTTGTAAATTTGGAAAGTGATAATCCTAAGGGGTTATAGTGCCCAAATTTCTTTAAATCATAGTTAGTACGTGTTTAAATGGTTTAATAAAGGATTAGAAGTGGAAAGGAGTAAGCTTTAGGTGTTGAAACGCCAAAATTGCATTTTTTTTCCTTTTCCCTTAACATGTTTCTGCCAATAGGAGTTCATGGGGAAGGAGCTGGATTTTCATAAATCTGATGATTCCATGGTGTTCAGGAGGGAAATTAAAATTAGGTGGAGTTACAGTTGGTCACTTTTTCGAAAAAGGCCGAAAAAGTATAATTACAAAAACGCCCTTGAAACTCTTAAAGCGGTGCAGCCAAGAGCAATTTTGTCTTTTGGCAATGAATTGGGTAATTCGAGTCCAAAAATAGATTCCTTGGGTGCAAATATGTCAGAATAGCCCATGTCAAGATTTTGAAAAAAGTACGGTCGAATCGGGTTCGACAAGGCTGGGTTGGGGTCTCGGGGGTATTTTGGTCATTTTTCAATATAGACTCTTATAACCACCAAAAACACTATGGAAATGTTTAAATTGTACATTTGACATTTTAAGACCGAGTTGAAAGCTCGAGTTGCTAGCACGCATTACGAGGCACATTATTCGAGGATCAGGGAAGGCGATTAAGGTAGGGAACTTACCTCTCCTGCATGTATTTGATATTTGTGCTGGTGTATTGATGCATGTTATTGCTTTACTTGATTATGTGAAACATATATGAATGATTGAAGCTTTGTTTCTATTATGTTATGACCATAAGTATGTTGTTTGAAACATTGAGCACGCAGATATGTCATTGTGTGAGTATGAGTTATGTAATGCAAGCATGTCATGCATTAAGCACTTATCTTACATGCATATTGGTATTGTTTTCCTACTGAGATTCTTTTGAATCTCACCCTTCCCTACCAACAATTTAGTCAGGTGAAAATAAGAGGTATACTGAAAGCAGAGAAGAGAACTACTTATAAGGAATGCAATGGTGGAACGAGGATGAAAAAGATGTTTGAGTTTCACTATATGGGTCTAATTTGCAATTGTTATGTACAACCCCTATGAGGAATATCTGTAATCATGCACATGTTATCAGTATATTTATGCTATTCTTGTGTTGCCCACCGAAATACGTAACGTTTCCGCAAATACTTTGAAAAATGTGAAAATAAGATAAGGGTGTGACATTATCTATATTAACAAATCAAATATTCATATTAAGGACTTGTGCTAGAAAAATTCAAAAACAAATATTAGGTCGTCGGAGATCTGGTCGCCGAAGCTAGAGATCCGTGCGGCTGGCCGCCTGCTAGGTCACCTGAGCTCCAGTGACCGCTGTTGCTGGCAGTCACTGGTGTAAGAGCTCTGACGACGGGCAAGGGTGGTTGAGGATTTTTAATTAAAAAAATAAGGGTAATTAGGTAATTTCTCAAATTTTGCAACTTTTCAAAATTCCAAATTAGTCCCTATGAAATTATTGGAATTCAATAGACTTATTTGTTTTTTTACCAATTTTAATTGTATTTTTCTTTCTTTTTCCCTAAAAAATATAAATAAAAAAATAAAGGAGTATATAATTTAGGGAAAATCGCACTCAATAGCAAAAGAAGTCCCGTCCCATATCAAAAAGCTCCCTAGAAATTGTTGTTGTAACATCCTAATTTTTATTCATAGTAATTAAGTAACATTAGAATGATTTATTAAGTAACTTGAAGTCTAGAGAAGATGCAAAAACATAGAATTAAGATAATATTGAAAATTGAAGGTAATATATATTTATCAATATTGAGTTGAATTTTATGGTAATTGGAAATTAACATATAATTATTTTAATATTGAAACAATTTGATAAGGATATGGTGGGACCAAATAAAAGTATTTTAAACATTTTCCCACGTAAAATATTATAATTATTTATATATTATAAAAATTTCTATTTGAGTAAAATACATAAATAAAGCTTAATTATTTTGACTTTTGGGAATTTTTGTTATATGGTGGTTAAGTAAGAAAGACCATTTTTAGATTTCCAAATACCAAAATACGAGTGTGAGAATAATCAAATTTTTTCTAAATATAAATTTGGAAAAAAATAACAAAGAGAAAGGGACACTATATATATATATATATATTAAACTATTTTGGGATTTTGTTATGCCCATGAAGGGTTTGATTTGGAATTGTATATTTGACTAAAAACTTTTATTGATGTGATTGGAAACCATTCAAGCATGTTTATGTATATTACAACTCATGGTTATGTATTTTGGAAATTGTTTAAGCATGCTTGTGTATTATGATAAAAATATCATGTTTATAAATGATTTGGAAATGTTGTTATGTATTTTAGATTATAAACACATTTTGTTATGGTTCCTTGAGTTGAAATTGTATTATTGTCTTATTGATTATTGAGACGATGTGTTAGTTGATAAATCTTGTTTGGAATCATATTGGTATATTTTGGAACTTGTATATACATACCATAATTGTGATTATTTGTCTTTGATGCACATGGATGGATGTAGAGTTGTGATGGAAGATATTGTGTAAGTAAATATCACATGGTATGCCACTACTTGTCGCGATTCTCAGGGCCCCGTCTCCAGTGTTTTTCCTTTGGCCAGGAATCATACCTGGTTCAGTGGACAAAATAATGACACCTCCTTGGTTTTGTAAAAAAGGAGGGGAGTCATAGTCCAATCATGACGAGCTAGGAACCTTAGTCAGGTAACGCCTAATGATTTGGAACCTTATGTAATTCAGTTAAATGGATAAATCATTTGCTAGCTATGGCTCCAGTTAGCGGTTATAAGGGTGGTCAAGGGAAATAAGGATGGTCTGTTTTGCTTGGCATGTTAAATATGTAATTTCTGATTTGAATATGATAAAGCTTTTGTATAATTATTTTTGTAATAAGGTTGAGACATGTTTTTGTGAAATTTCTTCTGAACGATATTTCGAATATGAATTATGATTTTCAATCATGTTGGAACCTATTTGGAAGGGGGGTTTTGATAACCGAATGGAGAACTAACTTGTGTAAGATTTTATGTAAAGAATAATATAAATTAATTATTGTGAGTTGAACTTGATTTTAAAGCCGTATGTTTTTTTATCTTGGTTTACATGTATATTTTTGAATAACTAATAGTTACTAAGATCTTTTAATCTCATAGTTGCTATATTTACTTTTTTTTAGGTGAGATTTGAGTAGAGCTGTAGGGAATTTGTAAGAAGTGAGCTTGGTTGTAGGCTCTTGTTAAGGCTCCTCTTGCTTGCACATGTAATCAATTGTCATTCTTGTTTACATATGTAGTGCCATGACCTAGAAACTATTTAATTATGATTTGAGAATTCTATATTATTTGAATATTGTGAACTATGGTTTTGAAAACTATTGATTTTAGTGTTTGATTGAGATATTTGATAAATATGTATTGTTGTTATTGGGCAGAGCCCATGTTGCTATGATTTTGTGATAATGGATTTGGATAAAAGGATTTCACAAATTGTTGTTTGAGCTTGTGGAACTACTATTGTCATGTTGGGCTTCAAATGCCAGAGGCCTATATGTCTATCAAGGATTCCTTGTACTTACTTCTGTTATATTTGGAAATGGTTTATTAAATTGTTCGAATTAGTTTTTTCTGTCAAAGTGTTATTAAAACTATTCTATCATAGAATATTTTTTTCTACTATGATATTGTGTTAAAAGCTTTAAAGAAAGTTATTGTTTTCTAAATAATCATGGAAGGCATCTTATATACAGTTTTGTTCTTTTCTACATTACTAAAGTCTACTGATTTGATAAATGTTTGTTTTAATTGGCTTTTACACTTTCTACCATGGTAATCTTTATTGTTGAGTTTTGACTTTTTTATTACCGTAGTAGTATATTTAAACAATAGTTTAAATGTGGTTTAGAAATCGGGGTGTTACAACCTTGATATCAGAGCCTCGTGTTTCGAGGTTTTCTGGTATGGTGTTTTCAAAAAAAAAAAAAAAAAGTTAGTGCTCATGGCAACATATGTAATAATGGCATGTGCACTTCCCTGTTTAGTAATTATATTTCTTAGTTTAGTCCTTTAGTTGTGGTTCCTTCCTTCGGAGGGAAGAAGTGGTGAGAACACTACAAAAAAACACCCGATTTCCGATGGAATCATTTCCTTGGCAAATTGCCACAAAACTTTCTGTAAGAAATTCCGTTAGAAAAATTAAAATTTATTATTTTTTTAAAAAATAATATTTATAAAATTAAAATATTAATTATTAAAGAATTCTATTTAACCTTAATTATTAAAATTATATTATTATTTATTAACATTATATTTATAATTTTATATTAAAAATAATATTTATAATATTAAATTATTATTTATTAAGAAATTTTAATTAAAAAATTGTTTAATTAAATATATAAATATTTTTTTACTTTTTTATTAAAATTTTCATTATTTTTAATAATATTATATTTAATTAATAATTAATTATATGTATATAATTAATAAATTATATGTATGTATGTGTGTGTGTGTGTGTGTGTGTGTGTGTGTGTGTGTGAGAATATGATATATATAATAATATGTAATAATATGACACGGGTTCATTTCGGCGCAACTGGCAACAACTCACGCGTGAAGGCATCAACAGCCTTGCGGGTTCAAAAGGGAGGAGAGGCACTTGGAGGAATTATGAGATGCAGACAAGTGGTAGACAGGAGAGAGGGACACGTGGCACACTAAGGAGCAAACACATGGCATTTGGAAATTTTTTTAAAAAAATTTCAAATTTTTTTTAAAAAAAATTTGCGATGGAAAGGAATTCCGTCGGAAATTTCTGGCAAAATTTCTTTTTTGTAACACACCTATTAGCGATGGAATGGATTCCGTCGAAAAAGTAGTCTGTCAGAAATTCCTTCAGAAAAGTTGATTCTGTATAGTAAATTCCATCAGAAATTCAATACTTTTTTGTAGTGGAAGCAAAGGTCGCAGACTTACGATAGCCAACTTTCACCCTAAGGTAAGAATAAAATTTTGAGGCAATTAAAGGACTTGATGTCAAAAGTTGATTGGAGAGTGTAAGTACAAGAGGAGTTAAATAGAGGGGCCAAAACAATGATTATAGCAATCACGTAGTATATTCTTTTTATTTTTTTTTGCCAGTAATCATGAAGTATATTCAATCACCCATTTTGGGAGAATTTTCTATTTGGACACATGATTAGTTTGGAGATGAGGAATGGGAAGAGAGATTGGAGAATATTTTATTATTATTATTATTATTTGCATTATCTACCAAAAGGAGCAAATGGCGGGGCATTGTTGGTGAAAGCTACCTCAAGGTGGTAATGAATTATAAAACTTAGTTATGAGAACGTTGTTACTTGTGAAGAATTTGAGGAAAATTCCTTGGCCACTATTCTTTGAATGCGTTGAGATGTAAAAAGACAGAGGTATTTCTTACATTTTAGCAAGAAAATAGGAACAAATTCAAGTTGATAGACAAGATTTTTGGAGTTGTCTAAGTACTCCATGTACCTCCATAATGTGAATTATAGTAAGAAGATGTCAAGAAGATTATTAGATCATGGTAGGCTGAAACTGAGTTTGCATCTTCGCATATCTCCTTCCTAGAAAAGATATGCTCTAGAGTGTAGATAATTGATGGATATATGAAAGGGGACGAGGAATTGATGGAAGCATATGGTAAATTTTATCCGACTATTTGAGGCCACCAAGAAGGGTTAAAAAAATAATTCTAACTCAAAAGTTTTGGTAATATATAGAATTAATATTTGAGAACCATGATTTCAATTGGAAAAAAAATGTAAGCATCCCTAGATGTCAAATATTATGAAGCGTGGGCAACAACATGAAGAAAAATTTAATGTATGAAGTATTTCAAGTAGAGAAAGTCATGTCACATTTTGGGTTTTTATGAGTTTAAACAGTAATAAGGAGCAAAAGCCAAAAGTATAAGCAAACTCTGAAGCTTAATTTTTATGGTTATAGATTGTGAGCATGCATTTGAGGATAAAGTAAATTAATATATTTCTTGATTGTATTTGAATTTGGAAAATTTGAGAGGATGGACAATTACCTTTATTTCATTGAGTTTTTCACATATTTTTACGAACTCAATGTATTAGAAATTTTATTAATGATTTGATCAAGTTAAAAAAACAATCCATGAAGTAGTGTTCTAAATCTTTCATGAGAAATGGATATTTTATGTGAGGTTACGAAAGAAAATAGTTATAAATTTGTGATTTACCAATTGAAAAAGATTTTGAAATTATGTTTTCATACTCAACAGATTTTGGGCATTTTCAAAGATGTGTAGTTACTACTTTCCATGATAAATTTACGAAATTTCGCATAGAGTACAAAAATTTTTTTTTGAAAAGTGAAAGTGCATTAATAAGAAATTTTCGAAAGTTATATGATTTACAAATTATTAACTTGTCTAAAAAGAATGCGAAAATTACTGAAGGTAATGTATTAACTTGTTTAAGATGTAAAATTTTTTAATTTGAAATTAATTTATATTAAAAATTATAAGAATATATAGAATATTTTATATTATTATTACATTTATATTTAGTTTTTTATAATAATATATATTTATGTATAATAAACAAATATATATTTATAAATAATTGATTATATATAATAAGATTATATATATAATTGTGTAATAATAAAATGCCAAAACAGTCCAGCCCATCCAGTAAGGCATCGCGCGCGTACGGACGAGGTCGTAGGTTTGAACCAAAGGGGGCCAAGAGGGGTTACATTTTTAGGAAAAAAGAGGTTGCAACAGGTAGCGAAGCTGGGCACCAAAGATGAGGTGGAGGCCGCCGGAGCTGCCACGCGCCATCAACGACAAATGAGGTAGCGGTCATCGGAGTTGCCACGTGGCTTTTTAAAATTAAAAAAATAATTTTACGAAGAATTTCAAATTTTCAACGGAATGCAAATTTCCAACGGAATGTGAATTTCATCAGAAAATGGTTTGTCACGCTATTATTATCGACGGCATCCATTCCGTTAGAAATTCATTTCCATTGTAAATCCGTGGAAAATTCCGAAGGAAACTCTAAATTCCGTGAAAAATTCTGTCAAAAATTCAATATTTTTTTGTAGTGATTATATATGAGTATGATTTTCAGTGGATATCTATTCAAAATCAGAAAGTTGCATTGGAAGGTTGTAGAATTAGATTTAACAAAATGGATCATAAGATGAGTTTCTTGAGGATTTTGGAAATAAAGAATAACAATTATTTATGATCTTAGTTTATGGCTAGGATGGTCTACGGGAAAACAAAATTGAAATTTATGAAATTTGATATGATACTATAGATTAGTTCAAGAATTATAGTAGTGTATGAATAAAGAAGTTTTTCTTTTTTTCTTTTTGGTCGAAATAAAGAAGTTTTTCTAGGTTCCCTAACAATAAGGGATAAGCGGATTATAAAAATCGCAAGTTCTGGAGAACTGGTTAATTATATGGCATAATAATAACATTAACTTTATTTCCTTTCCACCAGTGTAATTTGTATGGAGGATATGAACTATGGTTGTATCTACTTAGGTTAGGATTCTTACACTTAGATTTAATGACAATTGGAGGTGTGCATATGTGAAAGTATATAGTGTGAGATTAGTTAAAACAAGTGAGAAAAAAAGTACTAAATTGGCCGAGGTTCATCATAAAAGGTGTAGTTAGTAGTAATATGAGTTTGTAACCCTTAAAAACAAAATTGTAAGTAGGAAAAGGATATGGGGAAAAACAATATAATGAATGGATTGGAATCAGTGTGACTGACTAAAATAGCGCAACAAAAATGTGACCTGTAAAATGAGGGGAACATAAATTGCTTGATGCCATATATGTAGAAGTGTTTGAGCAAAAAAAAATATATGTAGAAGTGAAATTCAAAGATGGTATAAGAGAGAACTAAGAGAAAAGAAAATAATGATGTTCCAAGTATGCTGAATTTTGAGATCAAAATTCCTAAATCGGGGAGAGAATTGTAATATTCTAATTTGTATTTATACTAATTAAGTACCATTACGATGATTTATTAAGTAATTTGAGGTCTAGAGAAGATGCAAAAACATAAAATTAAGATAATATTGAAAATTGAAGGTAATATATATTTATCAATATTGAGTTGAATTTTATGGTAATTGGAAATTAAATTACCATAGAATTATTTGAATATCAAACAATTTGATAAGGATTTGGTGAGATCAAATAAAATTATTTTAAATATTTTCCCACGTAAAATATTAAAATTATTTATATATTATAGATTTTTTTTTTTTGTAACATATATAAATAAAGCTTAATTATTTTGACTTTTGGGAATTTTTGGTATATATTGGTTGAGTAAGAAAGAGCATTTTTAGATTTCCCAATGCCCAAATACGAGAGTGAGAATAATCGGATTTGTTCTAAGTATAAATTAGGGGAAAAAAAAGCAAGGTTCATGAACCCGGACCAGGTACTGAACTGGTCGGGGTACTAGGTTAAGGGTCAATGGGTCATATCGGGGTTAAACCTGAGCTAAACTTGGGCCAAACCGATGAGAAATTAAAGATTTTAGGCTTACTAATATGAAATTTTAAAGACATTGTTTTAAAAAAAATTAAATAGGAACCCGGACCGGATTGGTCTAACAGCTGGTTCGTCGGTTTTCGGGCAAAACCGGCCGGTCGGGTCTAAATTCCTGAACCCTGAAAAAAAGAGAGAGAAAGGGACTAAAGATGAAAAGAAAAGGTAAATAAAATAAAATAAAACATGGAGCCCACACAAGTTTAAAATCTATTAACCCCTTTTCTTCTTCCGCCTCTCACTTCACTTCATCTTTTTCCTTTTCCAACAAAGTGCCTGCTCCCCTCCTCTATTAATCATAGAACAAAAAATCAGACCGGCCGGTTTGATCGGTTGAACAGGAAACCGGTTAGTTGTCCGCAAGGAACGAAAAACCGGACCGGGCAATGAACCGGTCACAGCACAGGTTCAAGGGTTAATGGATCAATCGGGGTCTAACAGGTAGTTGAACCGGTAGTGAACCGGTTATATTAAAATATTATAATTTATTAGTGACAATATATTTTAATATATTTTTAAACTTCTATAGATAAAAATGAAGATTTTTAAGAAAAAAATACTTAAAATCTATTAGTATGAGTTATAATGCCTATACTTATGCAATGATATCTTCTTTTCTATAATTATTATGTCTTTTTAACTAATTTTTTTCATTATCTTCTTCATTTTTTAAGATTTGTTCTTTCTTTACCTATTTTTCTCTACATTTTGGTCTTCAACTTCCAATTTTCCCCTAAAAAAAGCAAAAACAGAAAAATAAAAAAAATAAAAAAAATGAAACCGATTCAACCGGTTGAACCATCGGTTTTATCGATTTTAACCGGTTCTGACCGGTTCCCCAGTTCAACCATCAAACCAGACCGGACCACTGGCCGGTTCCCGGTTCAACCGGTCGAACCGGCCGGTCCGGTCCGGTTTCTTATACAGTGGTTGTCCAGTCTAGTTTGATGGTTAAATCGTGAAACCGGTCAGAACCGGTAAAAACTGATAAAACCGGGGGTTCAACCGGTTAAACTGGTTTCATTTTTTTTTTATTTTGTGATTTTTTAGGATAAAATGGAAGGTTGAAGACCATAATGAAGAGAAAAGTAGGTAAAGAAAGAACAAATCTAAAAAGAATAAAGAAGATAATAAAAAATTATTTAAAAAGATATAATAATTATAGGAAAGGAGATATCATTGCATAAGCATAAGCATTATAACTAATACTAATAGATTTTAAGCTTTTTTTTCCTCTAAAAATCTTCATTTTTATCTATAGAAGTTTAAAAATATATTAATATATATTGCCACTAATAAATTATAATATTTTTATATAACCGGTTCAAATACCAGTTAAACCCCGATTGACCCATTAACCCTTGAACCTGTGCTGTGACCGGTTCATTGCCCGGTCTATTTTTTCGTTCCTTGCTATTAATGGCCATTTAAGGTCGTTTTGAGCTCTATTTCATCCTAAAAAATTCTTCCAACTCAACACTTGTTTCAAAAATATTTTTCTATACATCTAGAGCTTTCTAAGAATATAAATTTCATTGAGAGTAAGACAAGTTTAAAGCAAGTGCTGAGTTTCAACAAATGGGGACCATAGAAATGTAGAGGTGAGTAAATATTTACATAATCGGTTTAGAATGTTTATATTGTATTATTTGAGAGGTTTAGAGTTAATATTTGAATATTAGAGTAATGTTATGAGCAAATATGATAGTTTTACCAATTAAACTTAAGTTTAATGGTTGGTTTTTGTTTATTAGAGGTAGAATTAGAGTTTAATCGGTTTAGATTAATGTTGTTAGAGCTTATAAAATGAAAATGGGTACTTTGAGTGAAATCCTAAGTTGGAGAAATTGGATATTGATCTATTTAAGTAATTATGGGTTAATTATTAGTTCAAATGAGATATTGGGATTTGGAAAAAATATAATTTGATATTGGATTGGAGATTTACTCATTAAAAGTAATATTTGGAAGTTAAAGGTAGAGTTAAATACTTTAAATCTATATAATTAAATTGATTATTTGTTTAGCAAATTGATTAATAAGGAATTGTATAATAATAGCGTAGATTGAAGTTAAATTAGTTGGTGTTGGCAAATTAGAAGCATTCAAGTGTTGGAAAACATAAGTTTGGAGTATAAATTATTCTTTCATATACTTGGCAACTATATATATATATATATATATATTAAACTGTTTTGGTATTTGTTATGCCCATGGAGAGTTTGATTTGGAATTGTATATTTGACTAAAAGCTTATATTGTTGTGATTGGAAACTATTCAAGCATGTGTGTATTACAACTCATGGTTATGTATTTTGGGAATTGTTCAAGCATGCTTGTGTATTATGACGGAAATATAGTGTGTTATAAATTATTTGAAAATGATGTTATATGTTTTATATTATAAACACGTTTTGTTATGGTTCCTTGAGTTGAAATTTTATTATTGTCTTATTGATTACGATGTATTATTTGATAAATCTTGTTTGGAATCATAATGATATACTTTGGAACTTGTATATACATGCCATAATTGTGATTATTTGTCTTTGATACACATGGATGGATGTGGAGTTGTGATGAGAGATATTGTGTAAGTACATACCACATGGTATCCCTCTACTCGGTGCATAGTGCGTGGTGATTCTCAATGCCCTGTCTTTAATGTTTGTCCTTTGGCCGAGAACTTGATTAAATCATATTTTTATATAAATTTTTCATGATTAATTTAGGATTTTAATGTATTTTCTAGGACATTATTGCATATTAAGCATTAATTTTGGTTAGGGACAATTATTTTGAATTAATGGGAATTAAGGGCAAAATGGTCAAAATTCATTAATTATTATTGTTTTATATATTGTCGCTTGAACTTTTGATATTACCTTGTACTTAATATTGCATTTCAGGTGTTTTGGAAGAAAATTGTAGATTTTGGAGGTTAAATTAATATTTTAAAGATTGGGGAAAATCATAGAAAGGGGCCCTAGATTTGGGGAACATTACAAAAAAAGAAAAGGACAAGGTAGAAATACAGATAAAGACCCAAAAGTTTCAGAAATTTTAATCCTGCCTCACAAGTATTTCAAAATATTGCACTTTGGTCCTTCCTTCAGAACTTTTCAAGTTGCAAATAGATCCCTGATCAAAACTTGCGTTTTGACCAAGACCTACGTACTTTTCCCTTTCTTCGTTAGCACAAAAGTACCCAACTGGGTTGGAGAAAATTAGAGACCCGGGCCTACTTTGGATTATTTGAATGGGCTGAGAAACATGACAAGCACATACCCGACTTTGTTGCATCTAGATGGACATGGCAAACTGGACATAGCAGACCCGATCCGAAACGCAAGCAGAGAGTTCCATATACAGAGTGGCGCCATAGACACAAGGGGGGCTGGTACACGATCATCGAGTATCATCATCAGACCTCATCCTTCCTCTCCTTCTCGTTGCTAGCGGCGAGCTTCACTCTCATCACCATTGCCGCCGGCGACCACTGTGAACCAGAGCAGAGGTAGCTTCCTTCAACGTCCACTGTACTTCACCATTCTCGTCATCTCTGTCTTTTGTTTTCTGGACTTCACCGCCACCATCTTCTTTCTTCATTCCTTCATCATCTTCACATCATCAGCACCACCATCGTCCTTCCTTCTCTTTCCATCGTTTTCTTCATTCCTCTGTTCTTCTTTGTCCAACGTTTATCCACCACCGTGACAGATCTTGGATCAGAACCATAATCATCACCATCCTCCACTACCTCCTCTGTTCCTTTTCCTTCAGACACCATCAACTTCTATTCCCAACTTCATTCATAATCTCTCTACTTCACAATCTTCAACATTTCATTACCACCCACTGCGCCTTCACTTTTTTTTTCATTGACCGAACCATTCTCATCTTTCATTAATTCAGTCATTCATTCATATTTTCATGGATTTTTGGTGTCTTGAGGAGATTGTGGTTGCTATTAAAATCATGGTTGGCTAAATTGCTTGGGTATTGGTGATAGAGGAGGTGGCTAGAGCTTCAAGTTTTACAAGGGGAGTTTATTATTTTCCATTTGCTCAATTTATACATTATGTCTTTGTGAATTAATTTTGTATTGAGATATGTATGTCTTGAGACTTAGATGAATAATTATTGTCCATGTTGGTTAATATTTTGTGTTGAATTTAGTATTGGTGCATTTGAATTTTATTGAACTTATTTTCCTATTGGATTAATGAAGTTATACATTCTATGTGATATCTAGATTGTGTGGTGGATTTAATTTAATTTAAATGTCATGATAGTGCTTTCAATTAAGAGGAACCAAATGCATTAATCCATTTTCAATACACATCAAGTGGGTTTTTAACAATTTGCCTAAGAGGTGACTATGAATGCGATTGTAGGACTAGTCATTTATTAGATAGATTGGATCTAATGCGATTGCTTAGGGTTTTGAATTTGACTTGATGCAAAAGTAGCTCCCAAATTATTTTAAAGAAGCTAGGAAAGCCAGCCAATTTGCCACCAAGATTCATTCTATTATATAATCCCTTTTTAATCCAAATCGTTTCTTTATCTTTTTCCCAAAATATCAAAAATATTAGAATTAGCTTTATTTTCATAAATTTTAATTTCTAGAAAACCAATTTCAAAACCCCTTTCTCTAACCATGTTTATAGCACCTAGTTTTACTTAGGGAAATCAAAATAAATGGCTCCTTGATAAGAGAACGATCCCTAATTGTTTGCACTATATTGCATTTAATACGTAGTAATTTGTAATTTGACCCCGAGGCGACTAGATGATTGGAATTTATAAAATTGTGTTTAATTGCCTTTGTTAAGGAGTACAAAGGTCTAAGTGTGGGGGATTGATTGAACCATATTTTTATATGAATTTTTCATGATTAATCTGGGATTTTAATGTATTTCCTCAGACATTATTGCATTATTAAGCATTAATTTTGGTTAGGGACAATTGTTTTGAATTAATGGTAATTAGGGATAAAATGATCACAATTTATTAATTAATTTTATGCAATTGTTCCTTGAACTTTTGATGATACCTTGTGCTTAATTTTGCATTGTAGGTGTTAAAGAAAAAATTGAGGATTTTGGAGGTTTAAATTAATTATTTTGAGGGAATTGGGCTAATGTTGAAATTGGCAGCTGAAAGCTTGAAATAGAGGGAGCCCAAAGCCGAAAATGCAAGCTGTTTGACCAGGGAATTTGGGCCCATGTTAGATTTTTGAATGGGTTGGAAAATAAGAAAAGAAGGATGAAGCCCAGACCTAATACGTTCACTCCAGGTCCAATATATATATAAAAAAGAAACAGAAGCAAGGTGGGCCGCAAGGAGAAACAGGCCCGACAAGGAAAAAAGACAGAAACGCAGATGAGTAGGGGAGCATGGAGTGATATGAGATTTGGAAACGGAAGACCCGGTGGATATGGTAGTTGGATACTCGACTGAGAAGAAGAAAAAGAGAGATGAGTCTGGACGAGAGGGTACGCCGCAAGAGATCGCATCATCACCTTCACCTCTCTTCCTCGCCAGCGACAACGTCCATCTTCACTATTGCCGGTGAGCACCGCGTCTTCATCACCATCAACCAAATCAGACTTCCACCGCCGGTGAGACAGAGTCGAGACTGAACCAGGGGCTGGAGCAGAGACCTGACTTGGAGAGCAACCCTAGAGCTGAAGAAGCCACCACCAAATACCACTACCATAATTGCCTTCCCTTTATTCTCTCTAGCTCTCACACCACCACAAGAGCTGTTCAGCTTACCACCAAGCTGTAGTCCTATGTTCTTCACCACTGGAGGGAGTTTAATCCATCAACACCACCCCTATCCTTAGTCTCCCCTTCTCCCCGTGCATTCCACCATCTTCATCAACCTCATCCTTTCTTTTCACTTTACAGCCCAAATTTCCATCCTAGAACAGCCACTGATCTTCCTTTGCTTCCCATTCCATTATAACCACCACAATTTGATTGTCCAGATCCTCTATTCTTCTGTTTTCAACTTAGCCGACAATACACATCAATTTTTCATTGGAATTTAGTCTTCTACTGATCTATCATGGCTTTGTTGAGTTTTAGAGATTATGCAGCTATTGTTCATGCGATGATTGGCTAAATTGTTGGGTCTTGGTGGCAAAAGAGGTGGCTAGAGTTTCAAGGTTTTACAAGGGGAGTTTACGATTTTCCATTAGCTCAATTTATACATATGTTGTGTGGATTAATTTTGCATTGATATATGTGTATTTTTGAGCCTTAGATGATTGATAATTTATCTATGATGGATTATCTTGTGTTGAATTTGGTATTGGTGCATTTGAATTTTATTGAATTTATTTTCCTATTAGATTAATGAAGTTATACATTCTATGTGATATCTAGATTGTGTGATGGATTTAATTTAATTTGAATGTCACGATTGTGCTTTCAATTGAGAGGAAACAAGTGGATTAATCCATTTTCAATACACATCAAGTGGGTTTTTAACAATTTGCCTAAGAGGTGACTAAGAATGCAATTGTAGGATTAGTTATTTATTAGGTAGATTGAACCTAATGTATGTAAAAGTAACTCCTAAAATATTTTAAAGAAGCTAGGAAAGTCACCAAATTTGCCACCAAGGTTCATTTTATCATATTATCCGTTTTTAATCCAAATCATTTCTTTATTATTTTCCAAAATACCAAAAAAAATTAGGAATAGCTTTATTTTCATAAATCTTAATTTCTAGAAAACCAATTTCAAAATCCATTTTTTCTAACCATGTTTATAGCACTTAGTTTTACCTAGGGAAATCAAAATAAATGGCTCATTGATAAGAGAACGATCCCGAGTTGTTTGCACTATATTGCATTTAATTTGTGGTAATTTGTTATTTGACCCTGAGACGACTAAGGTTGTGTCGAATCATAATTATAGCAGGTTCGGTGGATAGTGACACCTCTTTGGTTTCATAAAAAAAAGGAGGGGAGCTATAGTCCAATCATGATGAGCTAGGGACCTTGGCCAGGTGACGCCTCATGATTTTGAACCTTATGTAATCCAGTTAAATGAATAAATCACTTGATATTTTTGGCTCCAATCACGGTTATAAGGTTGGTTAGGGGTAATAAGGATGGTCTGTGTATCAATCATTTGCTTGGCTTGTTATATATGTAATTTATGATTTGAATATGATAAAAATTTTGTATAATTATTTTTGTAACAAGGTTTAGACATGTGTTTTTGAAAATTCTTCTTAATGATATTTAGAATATGAATTATGATTTTCAATCATGTTGGAACTTATTTGGAAGGGGGGTTTTGATAACTGAATCGAGAACTAACTTGTGAAATATTTTATGTAGAATAATATAAATTAATTATTGTGAGTTGAACTTGATTTTGAAATCATATGTTCTTTATCTCGTTTTACATGTATATTTCTAAATAACTAATGGTTATAGTGATCTTTGGATCTCATGGTTGCTATATTTACTGTTTTTTTTTTCATGTGAGATCTGAGTAGAGTTACAGGGAAGTTGTAAGAAGTGAGCATATTTGTAGGCTCTTGTTAAGGCTCATCTTACTTACACATGCCATTAATTGTTATTCTTGTTTACATATGCAGTGCCATGACCTAAAAACTATTTAATTATGATTTGAGATTTCTATATTATTTGAATATTGTGAACTATGGTTTTGGAAACTATTGGTTTTGATGTTTGATTGAGATATTATATAAATATGTATTATTGTTATTGGGCGGATCCCCTGTTGCTATGATTTTGTGATAATGATTTTTTTTCATGTGAGATCTGAGTAGAGTTACAGGGAAGTTGTAAGAAGTGAGCATATTTGTAGGCTCTTGTTAAGGCTCATCTTACTTACACATGCCATTAATTGTTATTCTTGTTTACATATGCAGTGCCATGACCTAAAAACTATTTAATTATGATTTGAGATTTCTATATTATTTGAATATTGTGAACTATGGTTTTGGAAACTATTGGTTTTGATGTTTGATTGAGATATTAGATAAATATGTATTGTTGTAATTGGGCGGATCCCCTATTGCTATGATTTTGTGATAATGGATTTGGGAAAAAGGATTTAACAAGTTGGTGCTTGGGCTTGTAGAATGACTATTGTTATGTTGGGCTTCAAATGCCTGAGGCCCAGCTGTCTGTCAAGGATTCTGTCAAGGATTCCTTGTACTTACTTCCGCTATGTTTGGAAATGGTTTATTAAATTGTTCAAATTAGGTTTTTTTTGAAATTGTTATTAAAACTATTCTATCATGGAATATTCTTTTCTACCATGATATTGTGTTAAAGGCTTTAAAGAAAGTTATTGTTTCCTAAATAATCATAGTAGGCATTTTATATGCAGTTTTGTTCTTTTCTACATTAGTAAGGTCTACTAATTTGATAAAAACAAATTTTAAATTGGCTTTTACACTTTCTAACATGGTAATATATATTGTTGAGTTTTGATTCTTTATTACCATGATAGTGTATTTAAACAATAGTTTAAATGTGGTTTAGAAATCGGGGTATTACAACATTGATATAAATTCTGAGGAGAAGCAGTGATATATCATTAATGCTTATTTGGAACAGCGATTGGAGTTTTCAAAAGTAGTTTTTCAATCGTGATTTATGGTATATAAGGTAAGTATGTGAACTGAGTGTTGTCTTGACTTATGTGCATAAGCATTTATAAGCCTTTCATAAGTGATGCCAAACATACACTAAGTGTAGGTACTTGTCAATTGCCTCTTGATGACTTGTCAAAATAGGCACATTCACTTGTCAATCATAAACTCTAAATGCAGTTGACTCCAATTATGTATTTTGACAAGTTTATGTGCCTATAATAACAAGTTATACATTGACAAATGTATGTACCTATTTTGACAAGTTTATGTGCCTATTTTGATAAGTTATATATTGTTAAGTGTATATGCCTATTTTAACAAATGATACATTGACAAGTGTATGTGCCTATTTTAACAAATTATACATTGACAAGTGTATGTGCCTATTTTGATAACAATTTGTGCCTATTTTCAGAAGTTATATATTGGAAAGTATACGTGTCTATTCACTACTACAAAAAGGGGTTTTAACCTCCCAAATTTGGCACCTTTAACATCCCAAAACGGGGGGGGGGGGACGTATATGCTGGGGGCGTAGTAAGTTGAAACAAAAGACGTCCCAAATGATAGGGACGCCTAAAGTCCCCCAGGGTGGGACTTTAGGCGTCCCAAATTGTAATTTGGGACGCTTAAAGTCCCACCCTGGGGGACTTTAGACCTCCCAATTCTTAATTTGGGACGTCTAAAAGTTAGGTTTTTTTTTATACCATAATTTACATTCTGTATTACCCAACGAATTGAAACTGCAGAAACAGAATAGAAGATGGATTCATAAACCACACTGTCCATTACAAACTGGTAAGGACATCCAGCACTACAATCTTTACTATATATACATACAATAACCTTTCATGCAACCTACTACTATATATATCAACAAAAAACAACCAGAAAGTGTCAAAACGCTGTCATCACACAAGTACAAACTGATATAAAATAACAAGTTTACTGCTCTATATGTTGAAGAAGATGTCCAGCCAAAAGATCTCTGATCAAATCAAGGTCTTCACGTAGGTAGGCATCTTCATTATCAAAAATCTGAAAATTAGAAAGTAATAAGCTTTGATGAAATGAATCTCAAGCAAATGAATTAATTAGCATTTCGATTAGAACACCAAAAATATTATCATTTGAGAATGAAGAAGCGATTACCTTTTCAAAATCGCTAGTAATTCCACTTTGAGTTATGTTATACATATAAAGTATAACATAATATCCGCATTCATTGTTGCCAGGTTGCCGAGGGCACTTTTAATCAAAGGGATGCAATTGGTTGTTAAAATCAATAAAGGTATGTCTAAAAGGACCGTCAATGAAACAATTATGTAGGATCGAATGTACTTACTATGGGATAAAACCACTTTGGCTTTTTAACAACTGCACCCTCGCGTGACCCACCTAGGATTCTATATGTTTGACAAGCACTATCATGAAAAGCAAAATGAACAGAAATTAGAACCATTCATTTATTTTTGTTGTCAATGAAATACAAACAGAATAACTTACGTGTCGAAGACGGATTTTGTATCTCTGTCTGGCTTTTTACTCAAGGGATCAAACCAATAGACTACGTTGCGGCGGGGACATATAACACACAAAGTCCAGTGGAAACTTTAACAACATGTACACATTAAAATGAAGTTAGATGAGTGAGAAGACAATTATTTATTAAACTTCTTAAATTGACAAAATGTAAATACGAACCGTTGGACAATGGATGCTAGATAACAACAAAGTTTGGTATTTGCCATTTGGTAGCCGACATAGTGAGTCCTATGCGCCACAGTACAAGTATCCCCTGTCGTATTCGCAGGACATAAGAATCCATACCAATTACCTCTTTCCATGTTTGCGTAGAGATCGTGGAAGGTGCTATAATAGAATTAAAATAAGGAATCAATTCTTGAATGTATGAAAACAAAAAACCACTAAATGAATTCTATGGGAAAATTGAAAAAAAACTTACCGGACTGCAAATTTGACCCAGCCTGCATCTATCTCCACCAACCTGATAAACTGCTTGAGATCTTTATTGTCAATCGTGTAGGGATACTCCACTTGGCCCACAATCCCTGGAGGCATCTTCAAGTCAATCTGTTTAATGCCCTTGTAGATCTGTTGCAGCCGTGCTAAGTAGGGCCTTTTGCTCGCAGCTTCGTCATCCTTTTAGAACATCAAAAAACAAATTGTTATTAGGATGCCAACAGATTTTTAGTAACAGTAAGGTAATTCCTACCATTGGAGGTGTTGCGTCTGAACCAATAACGTGCCAACCTCTGGATCAGGAAGAGGGATGGCTGTACCTTCTTCCCCCTTTCTAACACTCGTCACATTCACCCTACGAAAATCCTCCGGAATTTGCTGATTATGGTGGGTGGTAGCACGTGTGTGAACGAGAGCATCAGCAACAACACGCAACAGTGGATCATCCAAATAGAGGGTGCTAGGGTCTCCCGACACTGGAGTGGGAGAAGGGTCGCCAAGTGGTCCCGACACTGGAGTGGGAGAAGGGTGGCCAAGTGGTTGCTCCAGAGGGTTGTAACTTCCTCTGGTGCTATTGAAGGCCGGGGATTCCTGAGTTTGAGCCTCGTCCCTTGCCCTTTGTGCTTCAAACATCTTTGCCATTTCAAGTTGAAGCTCTGGCAACAGCTCTTGTCGGAGCTTGTCGCGAAGGTTGGCCTCGATCTCTCGTTCGAGCTCCTCTCGAATCTTGGCCACAACGTCCTTACTAGGTCCAGCTTGTGACGAATAACGTGGCTCTCGTCCAAAATACCTCGCGGCACTAACTCCCCGTGTCTCTCCTTGAACACGACCGAGGTCATCTGCCTTCCTAATAGCCGTTGACAAGATGTCCATCCGTCTACTTGGATTGAATGAACCTTGGCTACTCTGCTCGTCCAGGTCATCCTGTAGCATGCAGTTTATCGTAAATGTATCGAAACCACTCGCGACATGTAAAAAATTAGGTACTTATGGTATAACTACTTATAATCCTCACAGCAACCTCAGCAACAGTCGGATTTATGTACTTCCCAGCCTTAATCCTCCCTGCTTTCCATTTTTTGTGACGTGGAGGAGGTGCCGGTGGCTAGATAACAACGCTAGGATCAGATTCCGCTGCTTCCTTCATTTTCTGTAACTCTTCTGCCATCATTTGCCGCTCAAGCTTCCGATATCCACCGCGAGACATGAAATGTTGATATTTATTTTCTGCTTGCCTCTGGGCATTTGCTGCACTTAATTTCTATGAATGAAAAACAAAAAAAAATGAATCAACAATATAAAGTATATGAAATCAACGATATAAGTAGTTCTATATCATGACAGAAATCTTACCAAAAACTCAGGATCTGCTCGTGATGCCGCAAACAACCTCCAATCCTCTAGAGATAAATATGTATACTGTGCACATGGATCGTTACCCCTAAGGGCCCCTCGAATGTAATGCTTTGTTAGCTTGTTCTTGAAACCTTTCCATCGTACACGAACCTCATCCATCCAGTGCCTATGCATCTCTGTGGTGTCGGGGACATCGTATGTTTGCTGCAAGGTAAAACATAAGATTATTATATTTGAAACAATAAGAACAAAGCTACAATGCATCAAAACTTACATACCAAAAGTTGCTGCCAAATCATGTCTTTTGTTTTTGGGGGAACCAATCTCCAATTATCGTAGGTAATGCGCACTTTGCTTCGAGCCAAAAGCCCTATGTAGCTAATGAAGTGGTCTTCCTCAGGACCAACTGGATTCAGATTGTCATCGAAGTCTATATGCAGCCTCTCCTGTTGATGTTCATGACGTGCAACCAATGCTCCCATCTTTGTACAGCCTCTAACCCTCTTTCTTGCAGGGGGTTCAACTCTAGGAATTTCGTCATTGCTAGAGCTTTCGTCATCTCCACGCCTCTCGTCATCACTAACGTTGTCCATATTCCTGTTAACACAAAAAGCATCATCAGAAACGTAAGTAAATTGCAATGAAAACACATGTATATAGTAAGTCCGAAGTAAAACAGAAAAAACACAGTTCTCGTTTATAAATTAAGGTCTTACTCTAGATTGTTTCCCATAGTCCTTCACCATGGTCATTTCTTATAGCATATTCGTCATCATCTACCAATTCTACTTCATTTGTTCGAGGTGTAGTTGTTGTGAAAGGTGGTGTGTCATCAAGGTTGAAGGTCGGATCACCATACTTCTGTTTTTTACTTTTAAGGACAATGGACATAATTTTGCTGGCAGGATCGGTGACATAAAACACTTGTTTCGCCTGGCTTGCTAAAATGAAGGGCTCTTCTCTATAGCCAACTCTTCGAAGATCGACTGAGACAAATCCAAATTGTTTATCTATTACCACGGCATTGTTGCTAACCCACTTACATTTAAATAAAGCAACTTTGAACTTGTTGTACGTCATCTCCCATATTTCTTCTATAACTCCATAATAGGCCATAGACGCTAATATGGGGTTTTTGTCTCTCGAACTGGAAAAGTGCATAGATTCAGCTTCTACCATGACCCCACTATTTTGCATGGTACTTTTGTCATCTTGCTCTTTGGTATAGAAAGAATAGCCATTTATATCATAACCGGTCCAAGTAATGACTTGAAACGAAGGCCCCCAAGCTAGCCACTCGATTGTCTCAGACACACCGATCTCGTGCAAAACCTTTTCCTCGAACCACTGCATGAATGTCTTGTTTTGCTCAATATCAATCTGCATGTCATTCTTCCTTGGATTCTTGTTCTTCAAAGTGTTTCTGTGTTCATTTATGTAAGGTTGAACTTCTTCCATATTATTCAGGATATACAAGTGAGCTTGCAACACCTCTTCACGAGGAACATTCTTCACTTTCAGTCCTCGTGTTCCCTTGCTTCTCCCTTCTTCATGCCGAGATTGTTCCTTCTTCCCTGACATATAATCTTTGCAAAACTCCATAGCCTCCTCAACTACATATCTTTCTACTATTGAGGCTTCTGGTCGATAAGGATTTTTAGAATACCCTTTTAAGATCTTCATGTATCACTCGAAAGGGTACATCCACCTCAGGTAAACTGGACCGCATAGCCTTACCTCCCTCACCAAATGAACTACCAAATGCACCATTATATCAAAAAATGAAGGCGGAAAGTGCATCTCTAGTTGTGACAAAATAATGTAACCCTCATTTTCTAGTTCATCCAACTTTTCAGTGTCAATGACTTTGTTACAGATAGCATTGAAGAAAACGCACAATCTTGTCACTGTGTTTCGTACTTCATCGTTCATTATGCCTCTAATAGCTACTGGTAATAGTTGTTGCATCAACACATGATAATCATGGGACTTCATTCCCACTAACTTCAAATCGTCCATTGAGACACATCTTCTCACATTCGAGGAATACCCTTGCGGCACCTTCATTTCATGCAAACACCCACACAAACTTCTTTTCTCTGCTTTTGATTGTGTATGCGCTGCTGGCTCCATGTATGCCCTCCTACCATCATCTCTTAGTTGTGGATGTAACCGTTCTCTTATTCCCATATCGACAAGGTCTAATCTCGCATTAATCCCATCCTTAGTCTTCCCTGGTATGTGCAAAAGAGTACTGATATGGCTATCACAAACATTCTTCTCCACATGCATCACATCAATACTGTGTCTCACGTCTAGCGAACGCCAATATGGAAGATCAAAGAAAATGGATCTCTTCTTCCATATGTTCTTCTCACCCGCAACCCTCTGATTCTTACCAAAAGTGACATGGATTCGTTCCACTCGACTGTAGACTTCCTCTCCGGATAGTGACTTTGGAGCCATTCCATGCTCCGGTAAGCCGTTAAACCACTTTCTTAGCCTATGATACGGGTGGAACCGATGAAGAAACCTCCTGTGGCCAAGGTAGACAGTTTTTCTTCCATGCTTTAGTTGTTGGAAGTGTGTGTCTGCTTCACATATTGGGCATGCTTTGTGACCCTTCACGCTGTACCCTGACAAGTTTCTGTACGCAGGGAAGTCGTTTATCGTTGTGAAAATCATTGCACGTAGCTTGAAAGACTCCTTCTTATAAGCATCAAACACATCTACGCCTTCCTCCCACAACTTCTTCAAGTCCTCAATCAAAGGCGCCAAATAGACATCAATATCGTTCCCTGGCTGTTTTGGTCCAGAAATCATCATAGATAGCATCATATACTTACGTTTCATACATAGCCAGGGAGACAAGTTGTATATTACAAGGAGAATCGGCCACACACTATGTGTGCTAGTAAGAGTTCTATACGGATTGATGCCGTCTGTACAAAGCCCAAGCCGTAGGTTTCTCGGCTCGCTGCCAAATTGAGGGAAGATTTCATTTATTTTTTTCCATTGTGGAGAGTCAGCTGGGTGCCGAAGATATTTCCCATCAGATATTCTCTCATCAGAGTGCCATCTCAACTTCTTCGCTTTTGTTGCACTCGCAAACAAACGTTTAAAACGTGGTATTATTGGAAGATACCACATAACCTTTAAAGGTTGCCTTTTACTTGTCACATCACCACAACCACCATCTTTTTTCACTTTGTATCATGCAGTTTTACACTTAGGACACTCATTAAGACCTCCGTACTCATTTCTGTACAGTACGCAGTCATTAGGGCAAGCATGTATCTTCTTATACTCCATACCCATTGTAGACAGGATTTTTTTGGCCTCATACATACGATTTGGAAGTACATTATCCTCCAGAAACATATCACACAATAGTTCAAGTAGCAATGTGAAACTACTATTGGTCCACCCACAAGTTGCCTTTAAGTTAACCAAATGTAATGTTCCTGTCAGCCGCATGTACTTACTACCACTGTACAATGGTGTCTCTGCATCACTCCGCAGGCTATCATACTCCTGCGACTGCGCAAAGGATTCTGCCTCAACATCGTTAATCATTCTCTCCATTCTCTCTTCATCTATGACATCCACAGCTTCCTTCTTGTGTGACGGACAATCAGTTACTTCCTCACCATGCCATATCCACCTTGTGTATCGCAGATTTATTCCATCACAAAGTAGGTGATCCTTTATGACATCAACATCCCGTCTACTCTCATTCAAACAATTAAAACAAGGACAAAAATACTTCCCATTTCTTGCAGGAGCATTCTTTTTAGCGAATTCAATAAATTCGTCCACCCCTTTCTCATATTCTTCACTAGTTCTCAAAGCATTCATCCAACTATGATCTATTTTGTTACCACCTAAGGCATTACCAATAACATTCACACGTTTAGTACAATTCTCAAGGACATATGATGGGATTGCCTAATTAAGTTATCAACCCAATTTAGGATTTTAAAATATGGGCTTAATAACTTTATTGCCCCCTCCTAGCCTCATCTCTCCTATTAAAAGGGTTTCAGTGCTATGTAACTTATTTTTTTAATAAGTATATGTATATAAAATTAATGTATAATAAAATAAATACAATAAGATTAAATTAAAGAATTTTTTTGAGGTTTGGAAGAATTAAAAACAAAACGAGTTTCATATTAACAAAACAATTTTAAGTTGAGTTCTTCCAAAAATAAAATTATTTTATTGAAAATATTTAGATAAAAATCATTTAATGAATATTGGGGTTATCGTTTTCTTTTTAAGTTTTGGCTTGAATTATTCTTCATAATTCAAGAATTTGGAATTAACAAAACAATTGTGTGTAATTAATACAAGATTTTCTTTAATTTAAATAAATCATATTTTATTTTATTATATATACTAATTAAAGGTGCAGGAACAAGACCAATGAAGTGGGGTGGTGCCACTACGTGTGTATGGATAAATCTCCATTGCCTTATAAAAGTTAGATTTCCCTAAAACTGAACAACAGGGATCTATTATACTTTTAGAAAAGCCGTAGAAACGGCTTTGTATTAACAGGGTTAACATATTGAGCTTATTATGAGGTTTCAAATTAAACGGGGTTAAAGATAACAAATGGTTTCGCCAAATTCATGGTAGGATTTTAATGAGAAGTTTTAACGGTTTCATGAACAACTATGAATTGTATTGGTTTCATGTGGCATACACTAATCAATGATTGGAAGAAAATTTTATGAGCCACTTTCATTATGTTACACTTGAACAAATAAATAAATAAAAGTTCAAAAACTTTGTCTTAAAATTTAATACTCTACTTCTAATCGTTCTTATAAGTCACTTTTAACATGATCCATAATAATCAAAGAAATCTTTAAATCTCATTAACTCTACCTTTAAATTTAAAACCTTTCTAACTACATCCCTATTTAATATAACATTTTATCTTATAAGAACAAGATTGTCTCTATAATTAACGAGAGGCAAATTGAAACAGGGGAGTAACTTTTAAACTTTACTCATATTTAACACAATGGAACGGGTGAGAACTAAGAAGACTTGTTTCTATTATACACAAGTAAATTTATATTTAAACAAGAAAATAAACCATTCCTGAATAAATGCAATTTAAACAATATAACCACACCAAACACATCAGGCTAATCTCAACTATCTCAATATAAGCAATGTATAATAAGCACAATCTCAACCATTTAATTTATTTTTCAAAAACAAAATAAACCATATTCTGTTACAAAAAAAAAACGAAGAAAATAAACCAACCTGATCAGGGCGCCCCCTAGCTACTATGTTTGAGAGGTAGAGAAGACGTTGGAGCTCCACCCACGCACAACAATGGAGGAGAGAGCAAAACCCACTGTGGAGGAGGTGAAAACGTTGGAGCAAAACCCACTGTGGAGAAGACGTTGGAGCTCCACCCACGCACAACAATGGAGGAGAGAGCAAAACCCACTGTTGCAGCCGTTGAAGAAACAAAGAGGAAGAAGAAGAAGGGAGGAGGGAGGAGTTCAACAACCGACGGTGGAGGAGAGAGCTTGAACAAGGGAGGAGGGAGGAGTTGAAGAAAAAAACTACATAGGAGGGCCGACGGTGTGGGTGGGGAGAGGAGGAAGAAGAGTAAAGTTGTTGAGAGGATGTGAGGAGAGGGTGTGATAGATAGATGAGAAGACCGCATGTCAGACAAGTGTCTGACATGCAGGGGACGCCTTTAGGCGTCCCAAATACCATTTGGGACGCCTAAAGGTGACCTTAGGCGTCCCAAATGCCATTTGGGACGCCTAAAGTAGGGACTTTAGGCGTCCCAAATGGCATTTGGGACGCCTAAGGTCCCACTTTAGGCGTCCCAAATGAATTTGGGACGCCTAAACTAAGACTTTAGGCGTCCCAAATGCCATTTGGGATGCCTAAAGTGGGACTTTAGGCGTCCCAAATTCATTTGGGACGCCTAAACCCAGCTCTTGGCGCTAAAATTTGGGACGCCTAAAGTGGGACCTTAGGCGTCCTAAATGCCATTTGGGACGCCTAAACCCAGCTCTTGGCGCTAAAAAAAATTTATGAAATTCGCGCCATGAAGCACTTTAGACGTCCCAAATTCAAATTTGGGACGCCTAAAGGTTCCCCTACACATATATAATTACGAAAATGCCACCGCCTCCCTTTTTAACTTTGGGACGCCTAAACTAAGACTTTAGGCGTCCCAAATGCCATTTGGGACGCCTAAAGTGGGACTTTAGGCGTCCCAAATGACTAAACCCAGCTCTTGGCGCTAAAAAAAATTTATGAAATTCGCGCCATGAAGCACTTTAGACGTCCCAAATTCAAATTTGGGACGCCTAAAGGTTCCCCTACACATATATAATTACGAAAATGCCACCGCCTCCCTTTTTAACCACCCAATTTTCAATTTGGGACGTCTTTGGGGGTGGTTATATCTCAATTCTGTTGTAGTGATTTTAACAAGTTTATGTTGTTAGATCCCATATGTTTTGTTGATAACAAAGATTGGATCAATAATATAAAAGGATTTGATAACAAACAAATGGATTTGAACAAAGTAGCAAAGCATCACTTGGAGTCAGCACTGGAAGTAATCAACATCACTTGGAGTCAGCACTGGAAGTAATCAACAAAGTTTAAGAAGGCTTACTCGAGTAGCCACTCGGGTAATAGAAGCCATTACTCGAGTAGCCACTTGAGTAAGGAAACAGAATTTCATCCAATGATGCACTGCCAAATTTTGAACGACGTTACTCGAGGGACCACTCAGGTAATCTGCAAAGTTATATAGATCATTACTCGAGTAGCCACTCGAGTAACAAGATTTTCATAGGCATCACTCGAGTAACCAGGTCCAAAATCTTCTAGTGACTCTCGGCCAAGAAATGTAGTCCGAGTAGCCACTCGAGTAACCAATGAGAAAATAGCATTACTCGAGGGACAACCCGAGTAATCTGCAGAGTTATATGAAGTGCCACTCGAGTAGCCACTAGAGTAACTAGATAGTAAACTCTCTGCGAAGAATTTGATGTCATTACTCGTGGGAGTAATCGAGTAATCTGCCGGGCTATTTTAAAGCCACTCGAAGGATCACTCAAGTAAGGTGTGAAGAAATATGAAGCCCACTCGAGTAGCCACTCGAGTAAGCAGTTTACCACAGTGATCACCCGAGTAACCAATGAAGGTAAAGACATGGTCACTCGAGTAACCACTCGAGTAATCGGGTATTTCCAAGGTTTGTAATATATCACTCCATGTCTTACCCGAGTAATTCTTGATGCAAAATGTTGATTTGCTCACTGCCATATTTTTGACATGTTTACTCGAGGGACAACTCGAGTAACAAACTTGATCACTCGAGTAGCCACTCGAGTAAGGCAGTTCAGAAATTATATTTTCATCTAATGTCTCTTGATTTGTTATCTATATGATTAACTCTTCATTGTATTAGTATTCTAAGTACATTTACAGAGAAACAATGAAAGAGTATAACAGATTTGAGAAGTCAAATAAAAGTCCGAACGTTCACCTAACGCTACCTACCGCCAACGGATAGTTTTCAAAATACAAAGAATAGTCAACCGTTGCTGCGCGACTATAATGGACAAGTTTGAAATTGCTTCCAACGGACACTTCAAATCATCTATATATATGGAGCATTCAAAGAGAAGAAAAAAAGGAGATACAAACTGAGAACACACATCGATCAATACATTTAGTGCCTCATTTTCATATACTCATTCATTTGTACTTCAGAAATTATATATTTGCAATGTGAGAGAGTTTTTCATTACAAACTCAATATTTGTTATTGAAACAACTTAAGGTAGTTGAACCTTGAGTTGGGGATTTGATTGCAACGTGTAAGGGGGAGCAATTGTCCAGGTGTAGGAACTTGCTGTGTACTGAGGAACCAAGAACCCACTGAATCTTGGAGAATATAGTGAAACTCTCAGAGACGCTCTGAGGACTGGACGTAGGTCAAAGTGATTATGGCCAAACCAGTATAACTCCCGGTATACACTACGGTGATATTTCTCCTTGCTCTTAACTGTTTTAATATTCCGTAGATTTCCTTATACACAGCGAAATTTTTGGAATCACCCAATTCACCCCCCTCTTGGGTGAAACGCTTGAACTAACATTTGGTATCAGAGCGTAGGTCTTCTTGTTAAGGCTTAACAGCCTAAGAAGGATCTAATGGCAAGCATGGGTGAAGGCATTCTTCCCGACGGAGCTTCTATCACAAGACCTCCAGGTTTCAATGGCGAACACTTCTCATTCTGGAAAACGAAGTTCAGAGTCTTTGTAATGGCTACTGAATATGGGCTATGGGATATGTTTGAGAGTGGAAACTATAAACCTGAAAAGATTGTAGACTCATAAAGAGTTCCCAAGACACTAGCAGAATATGATGAGAATGACAAGAAACTCATCATACTCAACAGCAAAGCAATCTTAATGATTCAAAGTGCCTTGAGTCAAAATGAGTACTTCAGAATCTGCACACTCCCAACAGCTAAAGAAATGTGGGAAGCATTGGAAATAGCTCATGAAGGAACTTCTGGAATAAAAGAAAACTGGATCAATACTCTGGTTACTGAGTTTGATTTACTTTGAATGAAGTCAGGTGAGTCGATAGCTGAATTTGAACTTAGATATACTCACCTTGTTAATCAACTTGCAGCACTTGGAAAAGTCTATGATCAACATACCCAAGTATGAAAGATTTTAAATATTCTTTTTAAAGACAGGGAGGCAAATGTCACTGCAATTGAGGAAGCAAAAGGTGAATCAATACGATCAGTTGCTTCTCTATTTGGAAGTCTTTCTGAATATGAAAGCAAATTAAAGTTCAAACGAGAACTAGATGATATTGGTGACAAGAAGAAAAGAGGTCTAGCACTGAAAGTTAAAGAAGAAGAACAAGATGAAGATGAAGAGCTTGATGATGATGAAATGGGCCTAATCATGAAACGATTCAGAATGTTCTACAAGAAAGGCCAAGGATTCAAAAACCTTCAGAAAGGAGGAACAAGCAATAAAGAACATATCATCTGCTATGAATGTGGAAAGCCAGGACATTTCAAATCAGAATGTCAAGAGCTGATTCAGAAGAATAAAGAAAAGAGAAAAGGCAAATTCTATAACAAGAAGAAAGCTTTTGTATCTGCCATATGAGGAGATAGTTCTTCTGACGAAGAATGCGATGAAGAGGAAGTAGCCAATATATGTCTAGTTGCTCAAGAGGAAACAGAAGAAGAGATATGTCTCAAAGCATCCAAAAACAACAAGTGGTACATAGATAGTGGATGCTCTAGACATATGACCAGAGATTTCAAAAGTTTTACCACATTGCAACCTAAGGAAGGTGAAAAGGTAAAATTTGGAGGAAATCAATCCGGAAAGATAGCAGGAATTGGTGAAATCAAAAACGACAAAGGAATACAAGTCAAAGATGTATATTACGTTGAAGGCTTGTGTCATAACTTGCTGAGCGTAAGTCAAAGTACAGATAAAGACAATTGGATAATATTTGATTCAGAGGAATGCCTGATCGTCAACAAGAAAGACTTACAACTTGATAAGAAAAATATCAAGGTAAAGCTCAAAGCAAAAAGGGAAGGTAATTGCTATACACTTGATATAAATAGAAATAAGTCTGAAAATTGTTTTCTGAGTAATGCCGATGAAAGTTGGTTATGGCATAAGAGACTAGCTCATGTCAACATGCACCAACTAGGCAAACTACTCAAAAAGGATTTAGTTCTTGGTTTACGTAAAGTAAGTTTTAAAAACGATTTGATTTGTAACGCATGTCAAAAGGGTAAACAAACTAAATCATCTTTCAAATCGAAAAATGAGATTACAACAAATCGACCACTTCAACTGATACATATGGATTTAGTTGGTCCAGCGAGAGTTTAAAGCCTTGGAGACAACTTATATTCATTGGTCATTGTTGATGATTTCTCTAGATTTACATGGACTATTTTTCTGTCATCAAAGGATGAAACCTTTGCAGAATTCATTGTTTTTGCCAAGAAAGTGCAAAATGAGAAAGGTATTTCCATTGCAGGTATTAGGACAGATCACGGTGGAGAAGTTGAAAATCAAGCCTTTGAAGAATATTGTGATTCTAATGGCATTGATCACAATTTCTCTGCTCCAAGGACACCACAACAAAACGGAGTCATGGAACGTAAGAATAGAGTGCTCACTGAAATGGTTAGAGCAATGCTAAATGAAAAGAACGTGTCTCAAGTTTTCTGGGCTGATGCAATGAGCACAACATGCTATGTTTCGAACAGAGCCTACCTTAGAACAAAACTTGGAAAGACACCATATGAGCTATACAAAGGAAGGAAGCCGAATCTTGCTCATTTACACATCTTCGATTGTAAGTGTTTCATTCATAATAATGGTAAAGATAACTTAGGAAAATTTGATTCAAGAACAGATGAAGGAATTTTCCTAGGATATTCTAACTGAAGTAAAGCATATAGAATTTTCAATAAACGAACATGTGTTGTTGAGGAATCAATTCACGTTGTATTTGACGAATTTGAATCCTCTGACAAAACCATTGATGATGAGCAGGAAGTTGTTTTAAATCAAGAAAATGGTCAATCTATTTCTAAATCTCTTATTCTAGAAGTTGATCAAACTAAGGAAGAAGATCAGTCACTAGGTCAACCTAAAGCCTGGAAATACAATAGGAGTCATCCCTTAGATCAAGTCATAGGAGATGTGAATGAAGGAGTCAAAACTAGAAATAGAATTTTCAATGAAGTAAGCTTTTCTGCATTCATCTCTGAGATTGAACCTTCTAACATTGACAAAACTCTTTCAGACAATGATTGGGTTCTAGCAATGCAAGAAAAACTAAATCAATTTGAAAGAAATCAAGTTTGGGATTTGGTACCCCGACCCAAGGATCATCCGATCATTGGCACTAAATGGGTATTCAAGAACAAACTTGATGAATCCGTAATTATTGTCAGAAATAAGGCAAGATTGGTGGCCAAAGGCTATAATCAGGAAGAAGGAATTGATTATGAGGAAACGTATGCTCTAGTGGCTAGATTGGAAGCTATACGTGTACTCTTAGCCTTTGCATGCATCAAAGGATTCAAACTCTATCAAATGGATGTAAAGAGTGCATTTCTAAATGGCTACATTATGGAAGAAGTATATGTAGAGCAACCTCTAGGTTTTGAAGATGTAACCCAACCTGACCATGTTTTCAAACTCAAAAAGGCTTTATATGGTTTAAAACAAGCTCCTAGAGCATGGTACGAGAGGCTCAGTAAATTTCTTATTGATCAAGGTTTTATATGAGGAAAAGTTGATACAATACTTTTTACAAAACAAAAACATGATGATATATTAATTGTGCAAATATATATTGATGATATAGTTTTCGGTGCTACTAACGAAACTATATGCAAAGAATTTTCTGAGATAATGCGGGGGGAGTTTGAGATGTCAATGATAAGAGAATTAAATTTCTTTCTTGGTTTGCAAATCAAACAAAGAAAGAATTGAATCTTTATATCTCAAAAAAAATATTTGAAAGAGCTATTGAAGAAGTATGGATTGGATGAAGCAAATGGAATGGACACACCCATGAGCTCAACCACATTGCTTGATGAGGATGTCAAGGGAAAAGATTACAATATCACAAAATATAGGGGAATGATTGGATCATTACTCTATCTCACTGCAAGCAGACCTGACATTCAATTCAGTGTGGGTATGTGTGCAAGATATCAATCAGCACCAAAAGAGTCACATGCTGAAACCATCAAATGTATCTTTTGATATCTTGCTGACACACAAGAATTGGGTCTATGGTATCCCAAAGGAAGAAGTGAATATCTAGTTGCTTACTCAGACTCTAATCATGGAGGATACAAGACAGACAAAAAGAGCACAAGTGGACAAGGCCAATTTCTTGGAGGCTCGCTTGTATCTTGGTTTAGCAAGAAACAAACTACAGTGTCTCTTTCATCAACAGAAGCTGAGTATGTTGTAGTATCAAGTTGTTGTGCACAAGTAATTTGGCTAAAGCAACAACTCCAGGATCTTGGTATTTATTTGAAAGAAACACCAATATACTGTGACAACACTAGCACGATAAGTTTGGCAAAGAATCCTGTTCAACATTCCAGAACCAAACATATTGATGTTAGACATCACTTCATCAGAGATCATGTCCAAAAAAAAGATATCAAAGTCATATTCATTCCAACTCATCTTCAACTAGCTGATATCTTTACAAAACCTCTTGCAAAAGATCAATTTTTATATATTAGACGAGAATTGGGAATGGTAAATCCCAATAAGTTGTAAGTTATTTAGTGTTTACAAAATGTTAGATGATATTATTTATTGATGTTTTGATGATTACTAACTTAAGCATCGGAGATTCTAGCAATTTGGTTTTACAAGATCATAATATTCTGTTTTGAGGTATGAATAACAGAGGTTAACAGAGTACAACATTACTGGAGTGTCAACTTCAAGTAATGAGCATCACTGGAGTGACAACTTCAAGTAATAGATGTATCACTGGAGTGACAACTTGAAGTAATGGATGTATTACTCGAGTAGCCACTCGAGTAATGAACTTGGAAATGTGCCAGTGAAATATTAATTTCAAATAAAACAGCACAACGGTTGAAAATAAACAGTTAGAAGGTGAAGAGACAGCTTACCCGAGGGAGGCCTTGAGTGATATTCAATGTTACTCGAGTAAGGCCTCGAGTGAACCTGGGAGAAAATTTCAAATCGACTGAATTTCAACTCAAATCTGTTCTAAAGAGCCATCAAATGATTGAGGGAATATACATGGGTAATTACAATATTATTCATGCCAAGTACGTGCTCAATATCACTATATTTTAAGAATTGCTGGTATCATCACTCAAGTAGCTACTCGAGTGAAGCTGATGATCACCCGAGTAATGCCTCGAGTGATATCGTGCCCTAGGTCTTTATCAGTCGCAACTCGGTCATTTCTCACAAAATCACCTCGAGTGATTCACCAAGTGCTCTCACAAAAATTTTTCACAACCATTTCCTTGTTTCATTTCCGTCAAAACCCAGCAATTTATTGCTCCAAAAACCTCTTACATTTCTTAGATTTTCCTGCCCTATACCTTCGACAGTCACTCTGTTTCTTTTTCTGAAAATCCCATTTTCTCCAAATAACAATGGTTAGAACCAAAAATCTCACCCCTTCAAAGTCTTCTGAACCTAAACAATCATATGACCCATTCTCTTCTAAGCCACCCACCAAGAAATGCAAGCTTACAGTGAAATCCAAAGCCAAATCTCATTCTAAGCCGAAAGAGAAAGGGGTTGTGATCAAAGAGCCCATTGTCACAAGAGCTCAATCCAAGAAGAGTGTCTCAACTGAAAGAGCCAAAGGCACAGAAGTATCATCTCCTCCTCCTTCTGATTCAACCGATACTCTCACTTTCTCTCAAAAACCTCTGAAAAAGCCAAATATTGATGAGAGGCTTACCAATGTCATGATAGGCATGCTTGATCAAGCCTTTCAGTCTAAGGGAGTGAAGAAAGGGGAATCCTCTAAGAAGCCAGAAGTACCAGAAGAGGAAATTACTCTCCCTCCTAAAGGTTTCAATGTTAGCAAATTGGAGGAGTCTCAGAAGTTCCTGACTCACTTCTCTAGGAGGAAGGTGTGCAAGACTCACTGCATTGATCTCCAAATTCTTCGGGAGGTATTGAAGTATGACCTTAGTCCCTACCTTGAACCCTTTATGCCTTGGTTATCTATTAAATTACCCTTTTGCACCAAGGTAGTTAGTCATTTCTACTGCAATCTTGAAATACTAAATGACCCTGTTAGAAGATCAGTAAAGGAAGAAATGACAACACAAGTTAGAGGTCAGAGAATCCTCATCTCACCCTCTAGGATTAATATTTGGTTAGGAATAGAAAATCCCCCTGATGATATCTATTCTAAACTTGAGCATAACCAGATCTTCTCTGTTCTTAGACTTGGTGAGTTAGTAGGACCTCTAAACTTCAATCCGAGTGATATGTGTGACCACCACAGGGTTCTATGGTACATCTACTCTAGAGCCTTAGTAAACAAATCCAACAATTATACACATTTCACTGAAAGGGACTATAGGTTATTTGCTTCTTTCCTTCTCCAAGAGCAAAAAGACTTGGGAGAATATATCTTTACAGAGATACAAAAGTACAAGACTAAAGGGAAGCCATCCACTCCTATGCCATATCCTCAGCTCATATCTCTGATTCTGAAGAAGAACAAGATTTGGTATCTGGAGAGTAAGGAACCGATTGAGAGGATAACTCCTATTGGGAGGAACCAAATTGGGAAGCAGAACATTCAAATACCTCTCAAGGGTCCTCTGGAGTCAGGCCCTAGAAAGAAAAAGAAAACTGAGACTGAGACAAGTAGAATGGATGACACACAGTCTTCTACTCCAGCCGGCACTACATCCTCACCTTCATTCCTCAATGCCACACTACAACATTTTATGGAGAATATGCTAAAGGAATTTCATATCGACATTGCAAATACCAATGTCGAGTTGATCACTCACATGAATGACAAGATGGGACAAATTATGGAAAGGATAGATAAGAGGTACAAAGAGTTGTTAGCAGAACAACGTGCCCAGGGTGAACTTCTGAGGTCGATTGTAGCCAGACTTGATGCAATGGCATCTGGCCCCTCTACCTCTGGTACCTCTAAACCTTCTGAGCCAGAGTCACCTCCTGAACCCAGACCATTTGAGGCACTACATTCTGAGTTAAGACCTCCTGAGTTTGTCTCAACTTCTCAGCCTGGACCTGCTCAGCCAATATCCTTTAAGCCTAAACTTTTTGAGGTCGGTCCTTCTTCTATTCCTCCTTCTACATTACCTATCACTATCTCTAGGAACCTTTTGTTTTCCTTGCCTGACCCAGAAACACTTCAGTTGGTTCATGTCACCCTTGATGATCTAGTTCAGCCAGCTCAGCCTGTCCAACCTGAGTCAATACCTACTCCAGTTGCCTCACCTACTCACACTTAGGAGGTTCTAGTTACTTCACCGTTGGTACAGAGGAAGTAGAAATTACTTCTCTGCATCCAATAAATCCTCCAGAGGATCTTCAGACACCTCCGGTGCACCTACCTGACCCTGAACCATCATCCTCACACTCTTTTAGTTCAGATAGTTCATATGAGTCATTGGTTTTTCCTGTCAATCCCATCTTAGCCACCAAGCCATATACTCCTCCTCATGATTGATTCCACCTTTCTGATGAAGACAAAAAGGGGGAGAAGAACTTGAGTGATTTTGTGAAGAATGATTAAATCTATAGATTGGGATTTGGGTGTGTGAGGTTTTTAGGGTGCTTTGTTTCTTTTTGTTCTTGAACGATTTTAAGTTTAAAGTTTGATTATATATTGAATTCCTCATTATGCAATTTTTCCTTTATGACATTTCATTAAAATTATATTGCATTTTGGGACTAATAAGTTTTTGATTGTGTATGCAAGGTGAACAATTAATCATAAGAACAAAACTTTGAAAAGATCTCTAATAAGTTATTTCAAAAAGAGTTTTCAAGGTTAAATTCAACAAATGATTTCATATGAAAAGAATTTGAGAAGCATATGTTTGAAAACTCAACTTCAAAAACTTTGTTCAAAATCACCAAGTTTTGTCACCATCAAAATGGGGGAGAATGTTAGATCCCATATGTTTTGATGATAACAAAGATTTGATCAATAATATGAAAGGATTTGATAACAGACAAATGGATTTGAACAAAGTAGCAAAGCATCACTTGGAGTCAACACTGTAAGTAATCAACAAATTTTAAGAAGGCTTACTCGAGTAGCCACTCGGGTAATAGAAGCCATTACTCGAGTAGCCACTCGAGTAAGCAAACAGAATTTCATCTAGTGATGCAGTGCCAAATTTTGAACAACGTTACTCGAGGGACCACTCGGGTAATCTGCAAAGTTATATAGATCATTACTCGAGTAGCCACTCGAGTAACAAGATTTTCACAGGCATCACTCGAGTAGCCAATCGAGTAACCAGGTCCAAAATCTTCCAGTGACTCTCGGCCAAGAAATGCAGTCCATCACTTGAGTAGCCACTCGAGTAACCAATGAGAAAATAGCATTACTCGAGGGACAACCCGAGTAATCTACAGAGTTATATGAAGTGCCACTCAAGTAGCCACTCGAGTAACTAGATAGTAAACTCTCTGCTAAGAATTTGATGTCATTACTCGAGGGAGTAATCGAGTAATCTGCCGGGCTATTTTAAAGCCACTCGAAGGATCACTCAAGTAAGGTGTGAAGAAATATGAAGCCAACTCGAGTAAGCAGTTTACCACAGTGATCACCCGAGTAACCAATGAAGGTAAAGACATGGTCACTCGAGTAACCACTCGAGTAATCAGGTATTTTCAAGGTTTGTAATATATCACTCCATGTCTTACCCGAGTAATTCTTGATGCAAAATGTTGATTTGCTCACTGCCATATTTTTGACATGTTTACTCGAGGGACCACTCGAGTAGCCACTCGAGTAAGGCAGTTCAAAAATTATATTTTCATCTAATGTCTCTTGATTTGTTATCTATATGATTAACTCTTCATTGTATTAGTATTCTAAGTACATTTACAGAGAAACAATGAAAGAGTATGACAGATTTGAGAAGTCAAATAAAAGTCTGAACGTTCACCTAACGCTACCAACCGCCAAAAAATAGTTTTCAAAATACAAAGAATAGTCAACCGTTGCTGCGCGACTCTAACGGACAAGTTTGAAATTGCTTCCAACAGACACTTCAAATCATCTATATATATGGAGCATTCAAAGAGAAGAAAAAAAGGAGAAACAAACTGAGAACACACATCAATCAATACATTTAGTGCCTTGTTTTCATATACTCATTCATTTGTACTTCAGAAATTATATATTTGCTTTGTGAGAGAGTTTTTCATTACAAACTCAATATTTGTTATTGAGACAACTTAAGGTAGTGGAACATTGAGTTGGGGATTTGATTGCAACGTGTAAGGGGGAGAGAGTGTCCAGGTGTAGGAACTTGCTGTGTACTGAGGAACCAAGAACCCACTGAATCTTGGAAAATATAGTGAAACTCTCAGAGACGCTCTGAGGACTGGACGTAGGTCAAAGTGATTGTGGCCGAACCAGTATAACTCCCGATGTACACTACGGTGATATTTCTCCTTGCTCTTAACTGTTTTAATATTCCGTAGATTTCCTTATACGCAATGAAATTTTTGGAATCACCCAATTCACCCCCCCCCCCTCTTTGGTGAAATGCTTGAACTAACATATGTGCCTATAATGTCAAGTTATATATTGGCAAGTGTATGTGCCTATTTTGATAAGTTATATATTGGCAAGAATATGTGCCTATTTTAAAAAGTGTATGTGCCTATAATGACAATTTATACATTGGCAAGTGTATGTGTATATTTTGACAAGTGTATGTGCCTATAATGACAATTTATACTAAATAAGGAGCAGGGTGTAGACTTTCTTTTTCTTTTAACCAAAAAAATAGTTATATTATAAAATAATATAAGAAATGATGAAAATACAAATTTAACATGAGATAAGAGTGTAGACATCTGAAAACAAACTTTTAAAAACAAAAAATGCCTTGGAAGTTTTCATCAATGGATATTGGGTACCCAATAGTTTTCAAGGGGCTAATTTTATCATAGAAGTTTAAAAAATGGTGCAATGTTACCCCGCCGTTTAAAGTGTTAATTTTGACCGATAAAGTTAACTAATTTATCTACATGTCACACCAACTCGTCACTCTATCTCCGCCTCACCCTTCCTTTCATCTCTCTCCCTATGAGGATACCCCTCTCTCTCCTTATGAAGATATTTAGCGTCAGGCATGAAGAGGGAAAACTATTTAACCAGAATTTCTCTATTATCAGACTAAATGAATAAATTTTTGGTTATAAAAAAAAAGACTAAATGAACAAGTCAAGCCTTAGCTATATAGCAATGACGAGAGGGAAAATAACAACTCTTCAGTTTCTTCATTTTCGGACGTAATGAAGAAGGTATATATTAGAGGGGAATAGAGATTCAAGCCAAGCTGAAATTGGGGAAGACAAAGAGGAAAACAAGTAACAAAAACGAAAGCAACGACATCTCTCTACCTTCTCTTCATCTCTTCCTCGAGCGACCTTCGTTCCTCTCACTCTATCATCTAACCCTCATCATTCTCAAATGGGACAGCGTTGTCGAGACAGAATAAAACCAAATGTAAATCACGGAAATCAAATCTAAATTAAATTTAATCCAATCTAAAGCAAGAAAAAAAAATCGGCGATGAGTGTGAAGAACCGAAGAAAACCCCTCCCTCCGTTTTTAAGTTTCCCGCAACCACCGACCCAGAGGTCTTGCCAGATTTAGATTCGACCTTCTCGATCTCCTTCACCACATCCATGCTCTCCACGATGGTAGAGAAATTGAACTTAGCCACGTTGATTTTCTAACATCCTATTTTTTGCAACTTAAATATTCATTTGTAAACCTAGAGCATGGAAAAGATATATTATGATTTTTGTGAGAGATTATATGTTTAAAATTTTTCACATTAGTGTTAAAAAAGAGTAAATGATTATATGATGAAAAAACCTTAATAAGATAATCGCTTTAAATATAGGTGTACACGTGTAGAAATAAATATGTATATCTCTTGTTGTTGGAATAAATAATATAATATATAATTTTACCAAAAAAATAATATAATATATAAATGTTTCTAGTAGTCTGATCCTTTGCACACTTATTGGAAGAAGCAAAAATCTTTTTCATTTTAAACCTTGAAATAGAAAACTCTTGATAAAAAAATAGGAAGAAAAAGATAATACTATCAATACAAATTTTTTATTATTATTATTATTATTATTATTATTATTATTATTTTATCAAAGAAACAAACCCTGGCTCTCTCCTATAAAATTTCTTTTCTCTACACTCCGCGCTCCTTCTTGGCACCGTACCACACCCAGCCACACACAACATAACAAGTACAGCTGGTAAGATGGGTCGGATTGTATCAATATGGGTTTGTGCAAAAAAAAAAAAAATTATATCAATATGGGTCGACATTAAGCCAACTTAATTTATAACCTCTGGGTTGGCGGGTTAGCCCACCCAACATATATATATTTATTATACTGCATTTTTCAAACTTTTTTTGAATATTAAATTGAAAATTTTTTCTACAAACCTAAACCATAAAAAAATAAAAAATTCATTACAAAATTATAAAGTGATGATAAACCATCAAATTTAAAGTTTCAAACATTACAAATTAAGTATTCATTACAAGTTGACACATTACAAAATAAACATAAATCCAAAAATCATCATTAACATTTAATACAATCAATAATTAGTTGATATTAATGGTGTTAGGTTACACAATACATTTAGAGAAGTCACATATTTTTTTCAAAAAATAAAATAAATAAAAACGGTCCAACTCGCTACTGGTTGGGCCCATATAAATTCAAATAAAAAAGAACCGCATCAAATTATACTGGTTGTTGAATCAGTAGGGGTACTGGATTAAATGTTAATGGGTCATATCGAAGTCAAATCGGAACTAACCCAAGACCAAACTGATGAGAAATTAAAGACTCTAGGGTTATGAATATGAAATTCTAAAAGAAATAAAAAAATGATTTAGAAAAAATTCCGAATTTGACCGATTTCCTGACTGAGCCGGTTCACCGGTTTCTAGTTCAAGTTTAAGAACCCGTGTGTTATCTCCTTATAAGCACACTCTCCCATGCGTGGATGCATACAACATGCTCAGCAAGAAACCCCAAACTCCTTCCCCCCCGCCCCCCAAATCACAAATCAATGTGTGCGTGTATGTGCATATATTTATTTATTTCCTCCTTTTTGACCCATTCATCACCCTCTCACATACATGTCAAATTTATATACAATATATATATATATATATATGTATAACCCAGCTCATGTACCTTCTACCATAAGATGAAGGTAGCTTTTCCCATATTCCTTGAACCAAAATCCCTTTTTTGTTACTGTTATTGTTGGTGTTGCTTTATATATATATATATATATAATTTCAAGACCCTACATTAATTATTTTGTTCTTTCTTGTGTGGTTGTATACATATAGTTCTTTTATTTGTTATGACCCTACTCTTAAAACCTCTTTTGTACTGTACCTTGAAAAAAATACTTGAATTTGTAGGGGTTGAATCTGAGTGAGTGACGTGTGTATCTATAATATTATCTTAGGGGGTATTTTAAGTATTTTGATTTTCTTTCAAGCAACTTTAGAATAGTTTGAGTAATATATTAATAGATATTTATGTCGTGACTTTGTAGACTGAGTTTAGAGTAACTTTGTGCGTTCACCCTCTATATATAGTTTTCATGGATATATACAGCTCGATGCTTTTACCTGGGGTAAACTATACTGAGTGAAAAAAGCCAATAATTATTTACAGCCAAGAATTCAGAGGCACAGAAGCAATATAATTAAGAATAACAGAAATGGAAAGTTCAGATTGGTCACAGTAGAGGTATGGGGAGCAGAGAATTACACCAGAGAGGGGGAAAATCATAACCTTCCTCTTTAATTACGCATTGCTCATAATTGAAGTTATTGCACTCTGAAAAGTGGCCTCCTCCGTCCATATGAATCAAAACAGGGAATTAATGAGTGTGTGTGAAATCTGATAATGCATTGAAATAACCACCGTTTCTGCAGTTTTCATTCTAAACAACCGTCACTTTCAAAATCAATGCAACTCAGATAATATACAATTATTATATAACTGATCAAATTCATTCAAATCCCCATCCCCTACAATTATATATTATAGCTAATGAATCCATGCAGAATTATTGGGTTTCATACGTTTCAGAAGGTGATCTGTAGTTAGTTATTGTTATTTATCCTACAAAGAAAATGGACTTGCTTATACTTTTTTTTTTTTTGGTAAAAGGACTTGCTTTTTCTTTGTTTCAATGTGATAAATACTGAGATTTCATTTAGTGAATCATAAAAATTGACCTACTACTATAATCAAGCTCTTGATGATGTTTCTTTGTTTTTTTTTAATTCATGTTTACATGTGTTATTCCTCAAGTGCAGTAGTGTAATACAATATATATATATATATATATGTGTGTGTGTGTGTGTATTGTTCTTTAATGAAAACCATAAAATTTTTTCTGGGTGCAAAAATGCCCATGAATTTTTCAAAAGTTTATGGTATTGGGTGCACTTTTTAGAAAAGTTTATGGGTATTTTTGCACCTCAAAAAATAAAATTGTGGGTCTCACAAAATGGACGTTTGTACCAATTAACGGTTTGACATTTTTGCCCCATTTTGAGAAGTTCATGGGTATTTTTGCACCTAAAAAAAGTTTATGGTGTTGGATGCACTTTTAAGAAAAGTTCATAGGTATTTTTACACCTTAACCCTTTTTTAAATTGAAAACGGAAAATATGTATGTAAAGCCATATTATTCTTCATCCATCATCCCAAACACACCCTAAATCCAACCACACCACGCTGTAACTGAGGGGTTTCAGCTGAACCAACTTGTTTTTTTAATGGTATTATAACACAGATCGAAGGTTTTCAGTGGGAAGTTTATTCACATATGTTATCTTTGGACCATATTGAATAATGGGGTTGTGTATTTGGTTTCTCCTACTCCCAAGTATGGTTCCTGCAACTATGCAAAGTCACTGTGTAAGTACATCAATCACGCAGGCAGAGAGAGAGAGAGAGAGAGAGAGAGAGAGAGAGAGAGAGAGAGAGAGGATTGGATAAAAAAGAAGTGTGCTTTGTGATCACATCAATGAGCTATATACAAGCACAAGAAGGGTAAATGATGAAGACTCATGCATAATATATAATCTCTGTAGCTGCTAACGTACGCTTCTTGACATTTATGACTAACTTTTCCATCAAGCAAGCCCTTCCTCCTCTCTCATAATCTTAGATTCAAAATTCAAATTCAAAATCTGTCTATATATTGCTACCCCTGAGAGTGTTTGGAAGCACCAGTGAGGATGATGCATTGAACTAGTCACAAGGTTCTTCAACCATTACCTTCTTCAGTTCTTCTTCTTCTTCTTCTTCCTCCTCTTCTTTTTATTATTAGAATCTGAATCTGAATATGTTTTCAATATTTTAGTTTAGATATGCATATTAAGATACTTATTATTATTATTATTATTTGTATTTTAGTGTGTTCTTGTGGTTCATATGGGCAGCTACCAAATATGTCTTTCCTTATTTTATGACAGTGAAAAGTGTGTGTGAAGTTGATATTTTCGGCACCACTGAGAATAACCTTGTGTTGTTGTGTATTGTTGGACTGAACCATTTAAAAAAAAAAAAAACTCAGGCTTTTTAAGCCAAACATGTGTGCTTATTATTAGCTATCCTAGAACCCCATTTACCTTGCATTATACCGTAGCTACTGATTTTTACCATTCTAAGTCTGCTCATTTTGGTGCTTAATTAATCTCTCATTTGGGTTCTACCATATCCTTGCACACTTAGAATATACTCCCTCCGGTCCTAATTATAAGATAAAGTTAACTTTTTTAGAGAAATTAAGGAAGCTAATTAAATTACTTTAGAGTATTTATATTTTTATATTTTTCTTCAAACTAATTAGTTTGACTAATAAGTTAATATATAATCTAAGGATATATAACATATGATATGATTAAGTAACTTATTTAGCTTCCTTAATTTCTCCAAAAAAAGTCAACTTTGTCTTATAATTAGAACCGGGGTAGTAACATTTTCCTTTACATGTTACCATAAAACCCTTTCCAGACTATGTTCTTATTAATACCAAACATTAAAGATCTTCTCAATTGCCATATCATATCAGCACCGTTTAAGATCCTTTTATTGTTTAATTTGCATATGCATATATAAAACAGGCAAAGCTTTCATATGGATACTCGTTTTATTTTATTTTTTAATATATATATTTTTTACTTTATCCTAGTTATCCATGTTCTTGTGGCTCGGTGGCTCTGTTTATGATGCTTGGTTTAGATCTGCTTCCAACCTCACAAGCTTTCTTTTATTTAACTCATATAAATATATATATATATATATATCATCCTTCTTAGTTTCACTTTTATTCCCAGCTCCTTCCTATATATATCATCCCTTCATTTGGTTGAAGAGGGCAAGTAGTGGAAGTAACATGTAAGTCAGCATGCATTGGACAGACTGGGACTTGCAAATTTTTTCCTCAAAATGTCCGAAATAATGAAGGGAGTATTCATTTTGGACTGTTGCAAGGGCAACATGTAGCAGTTAAAAGTACTCCTATTGTACAAGTGGGTCCTTACTCCTAAGAAGTCCACAATATGATCATGTGTCGCAATTATTTGAATGTAGCAAACTTTTATTATGAAAAGGTTGATAACTTTTGTAGGTTTCATCATATTGTCACTGAACCATATCATACAACTTTTGAAGAATTATTTGTACATAGAAGGGGATACCCTTATGATGGTCAAGGCCGTCCAACAAAAATGTTGGTGGAAATAATGAGGTATGCACATTTTTTTCCTTTTATTATTTGAAAATCTTTAAAAAAAATTTAATTAAATTATTAATTATTGATTTTCATTTTGTTTCCTATTTTGGTTTCTAGTGATATCGTGAGCGGTTTTTTTGACATACATGAGCATCAAATAATCCAGGGCAATCTTTTGCCATGGAATATCATAGTTGTTCGAAGCTGGGTAGTTCATGGTACAAAAAAAAATTTGTAGCTAAAATATCCAATTTTGAAAAGAGCAGGTACCTTAAGGATCTAAGTTCGGTTCTCGAACCAAGGATGAATATTAGTAAGTATTATTTTAAATTTTAATAATAATTGTCTTGTCTTTTAACATTTAATTATACTACAACTACAAAAAAAAAGGTATTTTGTAGCGGTGCAATTGTAGCGGTTATATGAAACCGCTACAAATTATAGTATTTGTAGCGGTTTTAACCTAAACCGCTACAAATTTGTAGCGGCAAGCTACACGCCAAGTGGCACGACAGATTAGCCACGTTTTTTGTAGCGGTTGGGTATACAAAACCGCTAGAAATTTGGCGTGAAATTCCCGCTAGAACTTGTAGCGGTGAAGCGGTTAAAGCACAGAAACCGCTACAATATTCCTGCCACTTGGCGCGACCAAGCCCCGCCAACAGTGTAACGGTTATTTGTAGCGGTTACAGCAACCAAACCGCTACAAAATACCAAAGGTCAGCTATTTGTAGCGGTTATAGGGGTATAACCGCTACAGAATTTCAAGAGTCTCCACCTTTGTAGCGGTTCTGGGCAATAACCGCTACAGAATTTCAAACGTTGTTGTCATTTGTGGCGGTTATTGTAGAACCGCTACAAATTTAATTATTTGTAGCGGTTATAGTAGCGGTTATTTGAATAACCGCTACTAATATATGGCCTATTTAAGCCACCGCCCCCCTCATTACTCCTTTTGCTCATTTTGTTTCCTGGGATTTCTCTGAGTGGTTTCTTCAAGATTTGAGCGTTCAGACGTCTGTGTAGGAGTTTTTGCTACAGTATTTCTCAGTATTTTCACTTGAGGTACTTATATAACACGTATTTTATTTGTATTTGTATTTTTATTATATTTTTACATAATAATGTGACTTTTTTTTTATTTGTACAGTTGATATGGCTTCAATAGAGGATAAGGGGAAGGCCCCTGAGGTCCCCAGACTGATTTTACGGGGTGGCAGTAGCCGAGCAGGGGGCAGAGGGAGGGGCAGCGCGGAGGCAGGGCGACCGCGGCATCTCAGCCCATCCCCCCACAGGAGTCGGCCTTACCACAGGCACCGCAGACGATCCCACAGGAGACGACCGCACCAGAGGTGCCTGAGGTTGGGGGGCCAGATATTAGCTTCAAGGACTTCCTCGACGAGGAGGAGTTCGAGATCCCGATTGGGATCAGGGAGATGGAGGAGTTCCTCGATGAGGAGGAGGCTCGGGAGCAGAACAACCCATGAGGGTCGTCTTCGCGGTCTACTGGGTTTGAGGTGCAGGTCCAAGGTAAATTAATTTTTTAATTTAGTAAATTATTTATTTAAATTAGAAATGTTAACTTTGAATTACAATTTATCTAACGTGTGGTAAACTGTGCAGATGAGCAGGGGAACGTTTCGACGAGGAGGCTAGACGTGGCCGGTGTGAACAGCTTGGACCGGAGCCTACGAGTTATAGTGCCGCGGAATGAGGGCACTGACCAGCCCATCTACAATGGGGGTCACCTGCTCATCCACTTCCTGAACGACCTGGGCGCGAATTGGATGCGGTTCCCCCTTCACTTCAAGACGTGGAGGCACGTTCCGAGGGGGCCGAAGGACCAGGCTTGGGAGGAGGTGGTTCAGGTAATTAAAATTATTTGTAATTAATTCTATTTAATTAATATTATTTAAATTATGTTTTTTGTAATTATTGATATTTAAATAATTTTTTTTTCAGCTGCGGTTTACCGTTTGGGCCAACCGGAAGAGGTACGTCCTTGTGAAGATGGGTGACGCCTGGAGGAACAGGAGCAACCGTCTCTTCTGCAGGGTGGATAAGGACGGGATGATGCCTCTGGAGCAGCTGATCGAGAGTGTCCCAGACGGCGTACCACCGAAAGACTAGGCAAGTTTTGTCCAGTTCAGGAGGAGCCCTGAGGCGCAGGTAATGTATTTATTAGATTTTTTATATATAATTTTGTAATTGTTAAATATTAAATTATAATTTCAATTTAATTTTTATTTAATTTTAAATTATAATACATTTAATATTATTTTTTTTCCAGGAGCTTTCTCAGAGGAACACCAGGATCCGTGCGCAGCAGACGATCCACCACACAGCAGGATCGAAGACATTTGCTATGACCTATAACGAGCTGGTAACTTTTCAAAATATCACTGACTTTTAGCTGATTATTTCATAATACTAATTGAATTTTGTAATTGTTTCAGGAGACGAAGGCATAGCAGGAGAACCGTCAGAAGGACTATGGGGAGTTGTACGCCATCACACACAGACACCGTGACGGGACTGCGACCTCTCAGCAGGCAGAGGCGGCCATTGTAAGTAATTTTATTATTATAATTTTTATAAAACCAAGTTAATAATGAAAAATGCTAATTAGTAATTGTTTCATAAAATGGCAGGAGCGGATGCAGCAGTCGCAGGCTGAGCTGCGACAGACCCAGCCTGAGGAGTCACAAGGGTCATTGGACCCGACGGCTCCTTTGAAGGCGGGTATGGCTCAGGCTGAGCACCCCGGACGCGTGCGGGGGATGGGGATAGGCGCCAGACCTAGCATGCTCTACGGCAGGAGCGCCGGCTCTGAGGTTGGCAGCTCTAGAGGGGTCAGACGTCCGAGGGATGAGTCTATTGACCAGCTGCGGTCAGATTTGGAGCAGCAGATGGCGCAGTAGCAGCAGCAAATGCAGATGCAGCATATGCAGCAGATGCAGGTGCAGCATATGCAGCTGCACGCTGATTTGATCTACGCTCAGCAGACGCAGTGGCGTGAAATCGCGAACAACATTGCTCGAGTGGTCATGGAGTTGCCTGTTCCCGGATGAGCAGCATCCACAGGTTCCCCCTGTCCCTCGTTACGTCGTCCCGAGTACTACTACTCCTCCTCCTCCTCCTCCTCCTGCTGATGACGATGGTGCAGTTCACTCTGCGCAGCGGCCCGATCCAGCAGCACCTAAGGGAGCCCCACCTGAGGGAGCACCAGATGATAAGCCCCCAGCTACTTAGTTTAGGACATTTTTTTTGTTGAAACATTTGTAAATATATATATATATATATATATGAGTTTGTATTTCAGAACTTTCTTATTGTGTTTAATATAATTATATTTATATTATTAGATCGCGTTGTTGAATTTATGAATTAATTGCAATAATATTATTTATATTTCTAAATTAAAAAAAAATAAAGCATATAAATTTGTAGCGGTTTTAAGTTAAAACCGCTACAAATATATATAATTGTAGCGGTTTTAAGTAACAACCGCTACAAATATATTTATTTGTAGCGGTTCTAAAATAAAAACCGCTACAACAAATGTATATAGTTGTAGCGGTTTTTCTTGTGGAACCACTACAATAATATATATATATTAGTAGCGGTTCTACAATAGAAACCGCTACAAATATGTATATATTTGTAGCGGTTTTCCAATAAGAACTGCTACAAATACTCATCATTTGAATTTTGAAATTTACCGCCTTTGTGTACATTTGTAGCGGTTATGTTATGTATAACCGCTACAAATTAAAAATTATTTTTAAATTTGCTATCCAACGGCTTTAATGTTAGTAGCGGTTTTATATATATAACCGCTACAAATACTCAACATGTAAATTTTGAATTTCCCACCAATATGTAACGGCTTGAAAATTAGTAGCGGTTCCGCTACTAATATTATATAACTGTAGCGGTTAGTGTAGCGGTTTTAGAACCGTTACAAAATTATAAACGTTGGAATTTCATAATATAAGGTTTTTGGCATTCGTCATTATCTTCTCACTCATCTTCTTCTCTATACTTTCTTCTCTCTCACTTGTAGCTATGGATAAATCATGGATCAGGTTGCTGCGTAATTCTCCTGAATATTTGTACGGATTAAACAGTTTCTTGGATTTCGCATTCACTCACGCCAGCTGTAACGGCAAGATCATCTGTCCGTGTCGGAAATGCAAGTTCAAGAAGTGGCATGCACGAAATGTTGTGAAGGAACATTTGCTTGTGAAGCCTTTCCCTGAAGACTATATGTTCTGGGCAGTTCATGGTGAGAAGGCCGGCATTAGATATGACGATGCTCTTCCTCGAAGTTCTCAAGTAGGCGTTCAAATAGATGAAGATGATCTTGTGAATGATGCTGTGCGTGATGTGTTTGGATTTCAAGGTGACAACTTCAATGAAGAAGTGCACGGCTCTGAGCCGGTTTTTATGGGGAATGAAGCAGCTCGGGATTTTTCCAGCTTGATGGATGAAGCAGATCGTCCTTTATATCAAAGTTGTCGCAAATATTCTAAATTATCTTTCTTGATCAAATTGTATCATATCAAGTGCTTGTGTGGGATCACAGATAAGGGAATGTCGATGTTGCTCGACTTATTACAAGATGCATTCCCCTACGCCGAGATTCCCACAACGTTCTATGAGGCCAAGAAGATTATCAACAGGTTGGGGTTGAATTATCAAAAGATTGATGATTGTATGCTGTATTGGGGAGACGATTTCAGCAGGGAGACTTGTAAGAGATGTCACACATCGAGGTACAAGACAATTCGGAAGGGGAAAAAGCAGAAGAAGAAACCTGCAAAGATTCTCAGGTACTTCCCTTTGAAACCTCGTCTACAAAGATTATTTATGTCGTCTAAAACTACGGAGCACATGAGGTGGCATGCCGTTGATAAAAATGAAGACGGTAAATTAAGACATCCGCGGGATGCAACTGCTTGGAAAACGTTTGACAACGAATTTCCAGATTTTGCGACTGACCCCAGAAATGTTCGGCTTGCGTTGGCGACCGACGGTTTCAATCTTTTCGGGAATCTTAGCACAAGTTACAGTATTTGGCCGGTAGTCTTAGTTCCCTACAACTTACCCCCTGGATGTGTATGAAACAAAGCTCTTTCATTATGTCTATGATCATTCCAGGCAAAAAGGTGCCGGGCAATGACATCGATGTGTATCTCCAACCGCTTATTGCGGAATTGCTTGACCTGTGGAATGTCGGCTTGGAGACGTACGACGCTTACAGCAAGACTTTGTTCAACATGCATGCAGCCTTGATGTGGACGATTAGTGACTTTCCTGGCCTTGGCACATTATCTGGTTGGAATGTGCATACTGGGTCGGCGTGTCCAGCTTGCAATTTTGACTCTGACGCATTGCGCCTTCCCCACAGCCGAAAGTGGTGCTTTATGGGGCATCAGAGGTTTCTCGATGGAACGCATAAGTTCATATTGCAACGAAATCACTTCAATGGGAAACCAGAAAAAAGAGGACCACCTCAAACTTTGTCCGGTACAGATATCTTATAGCAGCTTGAGCATGTTGACTTCGAGTTTGGAAAAAGCGATGATTCAGCACAAACTCGCCAAAAGACGCGCAGGACTTCAGCGCCTCAGCAGTGGAAGAAGATAAGTATTTTCTTCACGCTTCCATATTGGAGATCTAATTTACTTCACCACAGTCTTGATGTAATGCACATTGAAAAAAATGTTTGCGACAATGTGTAATACCCCGAATTTCGAGACTCGAGGCTAGAGAATAAGCCTGAGATTAGTGGATTGCTAAGCCCCGGTTTAGCAAGATCCCAAATTGTGATTAGGGTTTAATGACTACAAAAGTGGACGTGGTTAGTGATTAATGAACCCTTTTAGAGAATATAAAGAGGATTGTAGTCGCTTGTGTTATGAGCAACGCCAAAACCCTGCATTTGAGTTCAATTGTGGATTAACATCCAAATTGACTTAGAATAGAGGGAAGAATTGAATGGGGTATTGTGATGGAAATGGTGTCATGTTGTGGTATTTAATCATTGGAATTGATTTAAATTGGATTGGACACATTGGTTGCAAAACTGGAAATGCTGTCTAGTGAAACTCTATTCTGGGCTGTCAGTTTGTGTGAACGTTTTGAATGATCAAATGGTGTCTAAAAATTCTGAAACTTTCCAGTCTTATAGTTCATATCTCAATCTTCAAAATGAACATATAATTTGTGCCATTTCGTTTTGGGAACCGGGAGATATGACTGTCCAAAGTTTGGGATAGAAACTGAACTCTATTTTGGGGCAGTGATGAGTTTTATGTAATTCTGGAATTGTGTGGTGATTTTTAGTAATGGCCAATATTTTTCCTATGAAGAGGACTTAAATATTTTTCATTTGGATTTGGAATCACCTCATTTTGAGTTTTCTAGAATTAGTTATGATTTTTCAAAGTTTGGGCAGAAAATCTGCCAGAAAATCCGAAAATGGGATTTATGACATCAGCATAATAAAACATGACATCATCCTAATGTTAAAACACTTTTTATTCATCTTCCTTCCTCCAAACCGATGCCATATTCAGCTGAATGAGAGAGAGAACGTTTGAGATGTCTAGAGTGAGAAAGAGGAATAAATCTCATAAGATAAGCAGATTTCTCCGACGATCTAGCTCCTAATGTGTATAACTCCGATCCTAAGCTACTCCTTTATGTTCTTTAAGATTTGGAAGATCTTCCTTTGGTGTTAAAACAGCTAGGGTTTCAGCCAAGACAAGGAAAAGCTAGTGGGAGCTTGAAGTAACTTCCAAACTCTTGTGTATTGACTATTCTGGCTGCTGTGGACAATTTAATCGGTGAAATTTCGCCGGATTGTCATTGGTTTCAAAAATGGAAAATGGGTGTGTGGGGCTGTTATGCTGCCCAAATTGGTACTAAATGGTAGTTGTAACCTAATGGAATAGTCAATAAAGTGGTTAGGAGTAGAAAGGAATGCGTTTACGGAGCCGAAACCGAAAAACCCCAATTTTTCCCGGAGTACATGTATATTTTGGCCAAGGCTATAAATGGGTCTTAGAGTTGGATTTTCAATGATTTGATGATTCCATTGAGTTCAGGAGAAAAAATTAGGTGGGGTTACAGTTGGGCACTTTTTCAGAAAAGGCCGAAAAAGCATAATTACGAAAATGCCCCTGAAACCCTTAAAGTGGGGCTGTCAAGGGTAATTTTGTAATTGACATTGAATTTGATAATTCCGAGTCCGGAAATGGATTCCTTGGGCGAAAATATGTCAGAATAGCCCATGTTTAAATTTCAAAAAAAGTACAGTCGGACCGGGTACGGCGGGGCCGGGCCGGGTCCCCAGGGGTATTTTATTAAATTTTCAATATAGCCTCATATAACCCCCAGAAACACTATGGAAGTGTCTAAATGGTACATTTGACATTGTAGGATTGAATGTGAAGCCCTGAGTTGCTGGCACGCAAATCGAGGAGAAAAGACTGGAGGTATGGGACTTGCCTTACTTGCATGTATTTGATATCTTTGCTTGTGTAGTGATGTATGTGATTGCTTTACTTGATTGTGTAGAGCATATTTGAATAAATGAAGCTCTGTTTCTGTTTTACTGTGGCCATAGTTTTGTTACATGAAACATTGAGCATGCAAAAATGTAATTATGGGGCATACATCTAGATAAAGCTAACATGTCATACACATAGCATCAATCATGCACGCATTATGGTATCTGTTTCCTACTGAGATTCTCTCGAATCTCACTCTCCCCTACCAACAATTTAGACAAGGCAAGTGGCTCGTGGAGGGAGCGGCCAGGACTCCTTCGAGATGAGATTGTGTAATCCCCATTTGAAGAATTGTAATGGGCAATTGTACCCTGTGTATCTTTAGCGAAGGTATGTACCCGAGATTGCCGGGATGATTATGTTGTGCACTCTGATATTTATATGAATGTGATTTATCTTTGCGTAGTAATTGTATTCGAAATGTGAATATGAGACCAAGTTTATAAATGATTTTGAAAGGTATTTTTTGAAAACCCCATCAAGTGATGGGTTAGTAAATGTTATTTGATTATTATTGGTCTCTATTTCATTTTAATCGCGTATTTCGGATATAATTACAGAGGGGGTTACACAATGTGCTGTATACGCTGCTTAATGAACCCGGCAAGACAAAAGATCACCTTCAAGCGAGGAAAGATTTACGCGACATGGGAGTTCGTGAAGACGCTTGGCCAGATAAGCATGACAGATTTCCACCGGCAAAGTTTACCCTCACAAAACCGAACAAGGAAGTGTTCCTCGCGACGTTGAAGAAATTAAAAGTTCCTTATGGCCTGAAGAGTCATGACTCACATGTTCTTATGCAGTAGTTACTCACTCTGGCTATAAAGAATACACTTCCTCTCGATGTTTCCATCATTTTGGTGGAACTTTGTTCTTTCTTTCGGAACTTGTGTTCTAAGGTTTTGATCATTGAGGAGCTCGATCAGCTGTAGTCGAAAATCATTGTTACGCTTTGTCATTTGGAGATGATCTTTCCTCCGTCCTTTTTTACTGTGATGGTTCACCTCACAGTCCACCTCGTTCATGAAACAAAGCTCGCTGGACCAGTACAATATCGTTGGATGTATCCAATTGAGAGGTACTCATTTTAAATATGAGGACGAGAGGCATAGGGATTGGCACATGGTCGTTCATTTAAAGCCAAGAGACCTTTACGACATGGGTGAAGGTGATAACATCGCCTACGAGAGTGAGCCATTTCAGCCAGTTGATTTTGAAAACTACTTCCCTGAAGGCGATGACAATTTACCTCTACTGCGGTGAGTTTTTTTAAGTCCACGTCATTTGAATTAAAATTTTTAAATTTAATAATACATCCATAACAATAATTTTTCTACAAAATTTCTGTAGGGATGACGACGATAAGTGATCAAATTCAAATTATGCTTTTGTCTTTACAAAAAATGCAAAAAAGTTTTTAAAATAAAATGTAAAAAAAAATAAATAAAATAAAATAATATTTGTAGCGGTTATTGAACCGCTACAAATATAAAATTAACCGCTACTAAATGAATAACCGCTACAAAATGGATACATTAACCGCTACAAATAGTACGTGGATCACTATAAATATTAAACCGCTACAAAAATACAAATAACCGCTACTAACTAATAACCGCTATATTAACCGCTACAAATAGTACGTGAATCCTTATAAATACCCTTACCACAACTCATTTCAAACACTCCCCAATTTCTTTTCACCTTACCTTTCTTTCATTTTCTCTCATTTACAACTTCTTTCGTATGAGTAGAGGAGCTGAATAATACGATCAAATATGGTAACAAGATTTTTAATTTTTTTTACAATACTTCTTTCCTTTCTATAAAATTTATTCTAACCATTTTTTTTTTTAGATATATCATAACTGTATCTCATTTTCATATATTTTTCATACACAATTACATTATATTAGATAACATAATAATTCCTTATTACCTACCTATCCTTAATAATATTATTAATATAAATTTTATACTAATCCAATTCAATTACATTTTTCCTTTTAATTTATTAATAAGTTAAACTATTGAATAATAAGCTAATTAAAATAGATAAAATAATAACAAAATAAACTATTTAATTTAATATTGAAAAAACAGAAACAAATGATCGTATATTTTTTAAAAAAATTTTAAATATTTGTAGCGGTTATTAAACCGCTACAAAATAACGCGCCTTTTTAAAACTCAAATTAAATTTTTTGGCGCTAATTTTGAATTTCATGAAATTAGTAGCGGTTTTCATAACCGCTACAAATTTCATGAAATTCAAAAATAGTAGCGGTTTGTTAACCGCTACAAAATAAAAAAATGTCATTTTTTTCGCCAACAAAATTTCAATTTTTTATATTTGTAGCGGTTTGTTAACCGCTACAAAATAAAAAAATGTCATTTTTTTTTCGCTCTCAAAATTTCAATTTTTTATATTTGTAGCGGTTATATAACCCCTACAAATATCTCTGAAAAAAATTTCGTCCATGAGGGTGTTGTAGCGGTTGGGTTGAACCGCTACAAAGGATGTAGCGGTTATTTTTTATTGAGTAACGGTTTGATATAACCGCTACAAAACTACTTGCAACATATGATTTAGTAGTGGTTCTAGTAACCGCTACTACTATTTTTTGTAGCGGTTAAAACAGCTACTAATACTCATTTTTAACCGCTACTAAATCACTTTTTTTTGTAGTGTACCTAATTATCTAAACTTCTTAATTATTATTATTATATGGATTAGTAGGAAGAGGTTGGTCTTGTCAAAGCCTGGAACATCAAAACCCATTGCTTCCTCAAAATCGAACTTTGGATATATTTAGACTAGCTTGCCATTTAGGTTATATTGTCCTCAAAAGTCACCCATTTGGAAAGGAAAATGATCGTTTAAATAATAATTTGATTCTTCACAATGAGCTACTATTCCAAAATCCCATGTGCCTAGTTATTTAAATTTTTGTCTCATAAATAGAATGTACACAATTTTCTTTTTCTATAATTTTATTTTTATTTATTAAATGAAAATTTGTATATAAGTTTTTATTGACTAAAGAATACTATTTTTTTTAATTTTCAGATAGGATATAAAGGGGGCAAAAGTTCACCCTTCTTTTGGAACACTGAGGACGGAGTTGGGTTCTTCCAGAAAGCTAGTGACATTATACAAGGTCAAGAAGCTATTAAAACAAGTTTGAACTAGATTGGGCAAGACATACCTAGGACCCCAAGTGGGCATAATGTAGTAGAATCGCATACACCATAGGCATCTACAACATTACACCAACTTGCAGTCCTAAGTATGCCTTGCCCCATTTTATTCAAACTTGTTTAATAACTTCTTAACCTTGTATAAGGCCACTAGCTTTCTGGAAGAACCCAACCTTATCCTTAGTGTTCCAAAAGAAGGGTGGACTTTTGCTCCCTTTATATCTAGCCTGAAAATTAAAAAAATATATTATTCTTTAGTCAATAAAATCTTATATACAATTTTTTATTTAATAAATAAAAATAAAATTATAGAAAAAGAAAATTGTGTATGTTCTATTTATCAGACGAAAAATTAAATCACTAAGGGGGTTGTGGAATAATAGCTCATTTTGAAGAATTATATTATTATTCATCATAATGTTATTCAAACAAACATTTTCCTCCTTGAATGGGTGACTTCAGAGGACAATATAACAAAAAAGACAACCTAGTCCAAATATGTCCATAGTTCGACTTTGAGGAAGTTCTAGGTTTTGATTTCTTAACTTTGTCAAGACCAACCTCTTCCTGCTAATCTACCAAATAATAATAATTAAGAAATTTAGATAATCTGGGGGTTTAATTAAATATTAAAATACAAGAAAATTATTATTAAAATTTAAAACAATACTTACTAATAATATTCATCCCTGGTCAAGAACCGGACTTGGATAATTAAGGTACCTGCTCTTTTCAAAATTGAAGATTTTAGCTACAAACTTTTCTGTATCATGAACTATCCGACTCTGAACAACTATGATATTCCATGGAAAAAGTTTGTCATTGATTATTTAATGTTGGTGTATGTCAAATAAGCCACTCACGATATCATTAGAAACTAAAATAGGAAAAAAAAATCAATAATCAATCATTTGATTAAAATATTTTCAAATAACAAAAAAAAACGTGCATACCTCATTATTCGCACAAACATTTCTAATTTCTGTTGGATGTCCTCAAGCATCATAAAGGTCTGCCCCTCTTCATACAAGGAATTCTTCGAGAGTTCTATGGCAAGGTTTGGTGACAATGTGGTGAAACCCATAGAAGTTATAAACATTTTCACAGTAAAAGCTTGCTACATTCAAATAATTGCGGCACACAATCATATTGTAGACCTCTTGGAAGTAAGGATCCACTTGTGCAATGAGAATACTCTTAACTGTTATATGTTGCCTTGTAACAATCCAAAACAAATATTCCCTTCATTATTTTTGTAGAAAACCAGCCTCTCACCTCTACACCTTTGCAAAAAACAATTGGAGACCTTATTATTATCAGCCTCTCAACTAACCTTTATACACAGTAAGTTTAACAAATCAGATGGGCCTAACAGCCTGGCCCAAAACTAAATACAAACTCAATTAATTCCTAATTATACAAAACAAAGACAATAATATCAACTCTCAACACTCCCCCTCAATGTTGGGAACAGATCAAAAGTTCCCAACTTGGACAATAAGCTTCGGTGCACAGCTCCCCCAACAGCCTTAGTCAACAGATCTGCTTGTTGGTTCCTCGAACTCACGTGCTGAAGACTTTTCTCATTCGATTCCTACCTTTCTCAAACAAAGTGGTAATCCACTTCAATATGCTTGGTACATTCATGATACACAAGATTTGATGTTATGTGTATAACAGCTTGATTGTCACAATAAACCTGCACCGGGTTTAAATGATCTATTCCCAAGTCACGAAGCAAAGCTCTTGCCCAAACTATTTCTGAAACTGCCATGCTCAATGCTCTATACTCCGCTTCAGCTGAAGACTTCGATACTGTGGCTTGCTTTTTGGTTTTCCACATGACACATGAGCCTCCCATCTTTAAAAGATAGCCGGTCACGGATCTCCAAGTCATCCCACAAGCTGTCCAATCAGCGTCACAGTAGCACTCCAAGAATGGTCTTCCTTCGGTGTTGATGAGTAATCCAAGCCCCGGGGTACCTTTCAAATATCGTAGAACATTTCTAGCTGCTGCCAAGTGGTGTTTAGTTGGTAGGTGCATAAATTGACTTAGTACATGCACGCAAAAGCAGATATTAGGACGGGTCTTGGTTAGATAAATTAGTTTGCCAACCAATATTCGATATCTTTAAGGATTTGGAAGCAACTCTTCCCGTTTATCTTTAGTCTCATTGTACCCCATCAGCTTTAAGCTTTGTGCCATAAGAATGCTCAAAGGTTTGCATCCACTCATACCTGTTTCAGCAAGCAAATCTAATACATATTTCTTTTGAGATTGCACAATTCCCTTATTAGACTTGGCAACCTCAATGCCTAGAAAATATTTCATCAAACCTAGATCTTTAATTCTAAAATTGTCATGAAGTAGCCTTTTAGCTTCCTCAATTCCTGATTCAGAACTCCCTGTTATAAGCAAATCATCAACATATACTAGAATTAAAACAATTCCATCAGTGTAATGCCTAATAAACAAGGAGTAATCATTCTTGCTTTGTTGAAAACTACCTTTTATCAAGGCCTTAGACAATTTCTTATTCCATTGGCGTGAAGCTTGCTTCAAGCCATATAGGGATTTGTTTAGCTTACAAACTAAACGCTCCCCCTTAACCGCAAACCCTTGAGGTATTTGCATATATACCTATTCATTCAAGTCGCCTTACAAGAAGGCATTGTGGACATCCATTTGATATAGATTCCACTGATTCATAGCTGCCAATTCCAATACTACTCTCACAGTAAACATTTTACTACAAGGGAAAAAGTTTCATGGTAATCTATTCCTTCTTGTTGAGTGAACCCTTTTGCAACTAGGCGGGCTTTATACTTATCAATTGTGTTATCAGCATTATATTTTATCTTACAAACCCATTTACATCTAATAGCTTTCTTACCTCTTGGAAGTGGAACAATGTCCCAAGTTTTGTTGGCCTCAAGAGCCTCCATCTCGGCTCTCATTGCATCTATCCACTCTGGAGTTCTAATTGCTTCTGCATAACTATTCGGTTCAGAAGTTGAATCAATTGAGCATAAGAAACACATATAGTCAGCAGAAACATTAGAATAACAAATGTGATCAGCAATGGGGTATGCACAATTAGAAGGTGGTTTCATTAAGGCACTCATATAATCCTTTGACCATATGGGTGGTTTCCTATCTCTATTGCTTCTAAGAGTTGTTTGAGAACTAGATAAGGTCTATTTCTCATGCTCAATAGGCTCCTTTCTACTAGATTCAATGCTGTTTTTATTACCTATATCAACTGGGTTAATAATCGTTGTATGTTTGATTTCCAAATCAAGTGGCTCATACGCAAACATTTCTTTAAAATCTGTACCTACTTGTTTCTCATTATCTATTATGTTATCCTTAAAAGGAAACCTACCCTCCATGAAACTAACATGTCTACTAACAGAGATGTTTTTATTTCTCAAGTCAAGAAGTAAGAAACCCTTTTAATTGTCAGGATAACCTAAGAACACTACTGGAATAGATATGGGTTGTAATTTATCACTTACTCTCAAGTCAGTGGCATGAGCCAATGACCCAAATACCTTCAAGTTACCTATGTCTGGCTCTACTCCATAGATCTTTTCATAAGGTGTTTTATAGTCGAGCACTTTTGAGGGAATTCTATTAAGTAACTACACGGCTATTCGCACACATTCGCCCCAATACTGCATTGGTATACCAAATTGCAAGATAAGGCTGCGTGTAATTTGCATGATGGTTCGATGTTTCCTCTCTGCCACTCCATTTTGTTCCAGAGTGTAAGGGCATGAGGTCTCATGAACCATCCCCTTTTCCTGAAAGAAAGACTTCAGCTCATTCTTAGTAAATTCAGTATCGTTATCACTTCAAATTTTCTTAACCTTTATGGAAAATTGTGTGGATACATATGCTAGAAAACTGTATGGACACATATGCAACAAAATTCTTAATGTGGGTAACTGACTCATTTTTATGTCGCATTAAGAAAATCCAGGTGCCTCGTGAATAGTCATCGACAATAGTAAGAAAGAAATGATGACCTTTGTGTGTAGGTGTTCTATAGGAACCCCAAACATTAAGGTGTAGTAACTCAAAGCTATGACTGGATTTAATGAAGCTAGATGCAAACGGGAATTTTATTTGCTTAGATTGAACACATATCTCACAATTTTTATTCATCTTAACTTTATTCCCAATAGTGCTCAAATACTTCATTACAGTAATAGGTGCATGACCTAATCTTTTATGCCAAAGGCATACATCAATATCATTTTGCTCAATCCTATTACACAAAGCAAAATTAAGAGAGTCACTACTTTTCCTAATATCCAAAACATAAAGTCCTGCTGCTTTCTTACCAATAGCCTCTTCTTCCCACCCTGAAGGTCCTGCATAACACAAATATCAGGGAAAAAGGAAACTACACAGTGTTGTTTAGCTGTTAGTCGAGACATAGAGATCAGATTGAATTGCAATCCAGGTGCATATATGACATTATGAAGGACTATATCATCAGTAAAACTAACATCTCCTACATGATTAATTGGCATACAATTTCCATATGGTATTCTAATTGTTGTAATGGATCCATGATATGGTCTATGGTTACTCAATATATTCAAATTTCCTACCATATGTAATGTAGCTCTTGAGTCTAATATCCACTTATTATCAGAAAAGGTAAATGAATTAGGAACAGCCAAACTTGTACCAGTCAGGGCATGCACGGTGGGCTCCTCTTCACATTTGATAAGGTCAAGTATTTTCTGGTATTGTTCCTGAGTGAATGAGGGACCCATCGGAGCTGTGTTGATAGTTGAATTTTTTGTAGCAATGTTCGCAGTATCAGTGCCATTTGTGTTTGATTCTTTGGGCTGTTTACCTGTGGGTCCACAAAAATTACGTTGATAACCCACTATTTGATAGCCTTAATGTGTCATTTCTTACCGTAATGAGCACATTCAGGAATGTTGTCACCTCTCCCCCTTCCCCTACCACGACCTCTATTTCGAACAGCCACGGTGATTCCTTTAAGGGAAGGTGCCATATCAGAACTGAGGATGTGACGTTGACTCTCATCCTCAACAATCATGTTGTAAGCATCATTAACGTTAGGCAGTGGAAGCAAAAGAAGGATATGGCTTCTTACTGGTGAATATACCTTATTAAGTCCTATCAGGAATTGAAGCAACTTTTGTTGCTGAAGTACCTCAGTATAGGCCTGAGAGGTGGCACAGGTGCAGGACGGAATGGGGACTAGGGAGGATTATTCCTCCCAAAGTTCTTTAAGCTTGGAGAAATACGCCGTAACCGATAGAGATCCTTGGCGAAGAGAATTAATCTCACGGTGCAATGCAAATATGCATGAGCTAGATCGCTTGTCAAAACATTGCTGGAGATCCAGCTAGACACGTCGAGAATCAGAAAAGAAAATATACCATTCGCAAGGTCCTTCGAAAGAGAACCCAGAAGCCATGAGAAGACGATCGTGTCGCATATGTCCCACTGTGATCGGAGTGCTTCATCATGAGCCTTTTTGGTACAGGTCCCGTCAATAAATCCTACTTTGTTATTTCCTCAGAGAGCAATCAACGTTGCCTGACTCCATATGGTATAGTTCTCAACGGCAGTGAGAGTTTGAGAGATGAGTGGTGCTCCGTGGGTGTCTAATGGGTAAAGGTAGAGAGGATGATGAAAAGAGAGGGATTCACCAGCAGTCTTGGAGAGGGATTCACTGGCGGTCTTCGCTTCAGCCATCATCGGAGAAGAAGAAGGATGACGCTACGAAGAAGAATCTGGAATTTCAGAAGATGGAGTCGAAATGGATGTGCTCGAGACAGGCAGAGAATATGAAGTGGGGATTAGGACCGAAGGACAGGTGGACAATCTTGGACTATTGTGATGGCTTTCTTGACTTTCAGCCGTGAATGTTGAATTGGTAGAGGGAATGGGCTGGCGAGGGTTGGGCCTTGGAAACACTTTCTTGGGCTTTCTTGAGAAACAGCCTAGAGTGGCTCTGGTACCATGTAGAAAACCAGCCTCTCACCTCTACACCTTTGCAAAAAACAATCAGAGACTTTATTATTATCAAAAGCTCAACCTGTACAATGAGTCTCAACTACCCTTTATACACAGTAAGTTTAATAGATCAGATGGGCCTAACAGCCTGGCCCAAAACTAAATACAAACTCAATTAATTTCTAATTATACAAAACAAAGACAATAATATCAACTCTCAACAATTTCCAACATTTTGAAAAAATATTTGCGAGTCCAAGTCAGTGAAATGCATCGAAACTTGCATGTTACCTCCACCACCTGCCACTTCAACCAACGGAACTGTGATATATTGATTAACACTTGGCAGGGACCTAGCCATGGCAATGGCAACGAAGGTATGGTTGCCGAAGCTCTTCATTGGAAAGGGAGGAGATAAAGAAAAGAAAGATAATGGGGTTTGAGCTCTTCAAAAATAAAAAATATGGAGCAAAGGAGGAGCACGTCCAGCTCTTCAAAAAGGGAAGAGATTCATTATCCTCTTACGTCATCTGATATACTTCATATGAAATCCGTAACATGTAATGTCACTATTGTGACCGTACTGATGAATCTTGAAGATGTAAAATCGAAGTTGAAGAAAAATAATATACTTTTCCTATCAGGAGGAAAAAAACAAACTTATCAGTGCACCGAAAAAATAAAAGGACAACTTTAATAAATAAAACTGCACTTTCTAGAAGCAAACACAAATATGTATCGGACAAGGGAGCCATATATTCACTTTATCAGACCCCATTAAAACGCAACCTGCCTCCTCTGAATCAAAAGAAAAAATAATTAAAGACAATGGCATATGCAAATATATGAGGGGCCCACGAGATTCTGCTCACTTGCAACTAAAGAATTGAAACTCATGAAGGAAGTAGAAAGAAAGAACAAGGAGATCAATGGAGTCAAAGGAGTTTGGTGGGGTGCATTCAACGCTTCACTGCCATGTCACCACCCAATCAAAATAGAGTGACGGCCATTTGGTTAGAGAAAACAGGGTGGATATTATTGCTCTTTTTTTTTATGATAACGGCATATAGTTTGGTTCATTATGATATATATATATATATATATATATAATTCATTCATGGAAGATGATTAGCATAAAAGTAAATTTCTTTATGAAAAATATTTATTCTTTTGCAATCTCCAATGAGTCTATACTGTACTATGAAGCTAGAGGTAGGATGCCGTATTAAAATAAAGGGCAAAGGAGCAAAAATGCCCATGTACATTTACACTTGGAGCACCTAACACCATGTACAAATTAAAGGTTCACAAATGCCTATTGGATCAGAAATTTGTTGCAAAAATGCTACAGCCATTTAAAGAAGCTAACGTCCGTCTAATAGCTGAGAAAACTGGTAGCAATTGGTGAGTCAGAGCTTCACGTGGCAGGTGAGATTGATGAATGGTGTAGGTGATGGAGTTAAAGGCCACGCCTCCGTCTGTGTTTTGACATCCGTCCGTGTTTCGAGCTCCATTAAAGGCAAGATCCAGGTGCAACGGGAAGAATTAAAGGCGCGACGGGAAGAATTAAAGGCGAAGAAGAAGGAGAGGAGAGAATCGAAACTTAAGGAGAGGAAGGAAATGGCTTCATCATCATCTTCAACATCTGGAAGAAGCAGAAGACGGGTGGCGTTAGTAAGGCAACCAAGTCGCGAAGACGAATACGAGGGGCCGCGGCGGTACTGCCATCACGGATTCGTGGCCCCCCGTTGGACGGCATGGACGCGAGGGAATCCTAGGAGAAGGTTTTATGGCTGTCTGAACTATAACCAGGTAATATGATTGAGGCATGGATTGATTATCGAAGCGACAAGGAAGCGTTTATCCAGTGTTCTGTTTATTTTTTCTGCAAATGAACACGAAAACAGTATTTTTCTGCAAATTAACATGATAACAGTGACAGCAAGCATTTATCCGCTGTTTTTTTCCTGGAATGAACACGATGACAGATTTTTCTGCAAATGAGCTCAATAACAGTGAGAGAAAGCCTTTATCTGCTGTTCTATTTTTTTTTTCTGTAATGAACATGATGACAGTAAATTTTTGCAAATGAAGAAGATAACAGTGCATTTATTAAAAGGAAATGAAGAACACTTCCTCTTAAAAAATCCTCTTTTCTCAATCATAAGGAACGTTTTGGATGATGTAGAAGAATAATACATAGCCACAACTATTTGTCAACAGCTCCCAAACTTAACAGCAGTGACCAACTAGTTATGACAGTCATTCGTACGGATATAGAGGGCATCAGCAGATAAACTCGTCCACAGTTATGAAAAGATTATCATATGAATAGTCAAGATAATGCATATGTTATTCGAATACTTAAAAGATTATCATATGAATAGTCAAGATAATGCATATGTTATTCGAATAGTTAACTTTTAGATTCCCTTCACATGGCGTTGTTCACTTTCGATCTTTTAGCTTATTGTCACTTTCTCGATTTCCCACTCTCTCACACTATATTCCCTCAATTCCGTACTTGCTTCATTTTCCCTTCCTCCCTGTTGCGATTCGCCTTGCTCGACAGCTCATGATTTCGTTCCCTCGCTTTCGCCCTCAATTCTGTTTCAGGACTCTGTTTTCTTGTTCCCAATTCATATGCTTAGGTGTTTGTAAAACAGTGTTCATATACAACAATACCCACACAGCCTTTGCCAACTCGGTGGCCACTTCAGCATCTTTAATCCTTTTTTTTCAAAACCCAGTCAACGTTCGCTTCTTTAAACGGCTGTAGCATTTTTGCAACAAATTTCTGATCCAATAGGCATTTGTGAACCTTTAATTTGTACATGGTGTTAGGTGCTCCAAGTGTAAATGTACATGGGCATTTTTGCTCCTTTGCCCTAAAATAAAACAATGCTCTGTTCAACTCTTTTTTTACGGCATAAAATAAAGGTAAATAAAAGTAGGTGCAATTGAAATATCTTAATTAAAAAAATGATGTTTTTTTTCTTTGAATGATGTAATTATGGAGAAAATATGTTTGCGATTCCAATAATATTCACCCATTTTTCCACGACCAAAATGTGATTGTGGAGATAACTGGTGGTTGAGCAGAAGACACCAGAAACAACGGTGGTGCAGAATTCTTCCTGACAAATATTAATTGTAAGTGTAGAGAATTGGGTGGCATTGACGGTGGAGATAACCCAGAGCTGTAAAGTGTACACCGATAAGGTACTTCATCGCTTTTAACATTGTTACGACTGTCTATGGCTTTTTTACGTGTCTGCCCAACATAACTTCGGATTTGGGGTGTCAGCCGCATCACCCCAGCTGCCCCCTCTGTTGCATCCCTATTTTGGGGTCTTTCTAAATATATTTTTTTAGGGTTCTTTGAATCATTAGATTCTATATAAAATGAGTGAAATTTTGACATATAATGAGCAAAAAGTGGATCTGTTTTCAATTTTTTATAATTTTTTAAATATGTTTTTAAAAATATGGTGTATTTTTTTTTCACTTTAAGCACTTTTTTGTGAAAATTATTTGAAAAATCATAAAAAATTGAAAACAGATCCATTTTTTACCCATAATATATCAAAATTTCACTCATTTTATATAAAATATAATGATCTAAAAAACCTAAAAAAATACATTTTATAAGGCCCCAAAATGGGGGCACAGCAGAGGGGGCAGCTGGGGTGGCATAGCTGACACCCCAGATCCCATAACTTCAAGGATCCAATAAAAAGGAAAACAACCTTAGGGATGTGATTAAAAACTAGATAAAACTATAAGTACTCTAAATTAAATTTCCCAAAACTTTATTTTTAAAATTGTATTTGATCCAAAAATAAAGGTAAATATTATTACCTCTAGTTTAAAATATAAAAGTTAAATAATTAAATTGTAATTTAAAAAGATAGTTAAAATTAGTTAAAGATAATAAATATATAAAAAGTATAACTTGCTCTCCAAAAAAAAAAAAAGCTGTATTTATATATAGAGAGAGTGCGTGGGAGATAGTGAGTGAAAAAAGAGAAGAGAGAATGAGTGGGGAAAAAGAGGGTGTGTTCGGATTAGTATTAGTAGAAGTGTTTTTTTTTTTTAATTTGACTTTTACAAACATAAGATTGGATAAAAGTTAGATTGCGTAATATGATTTATGTTTGGATTGACTTTTGAAAAGTCAGTTTGATAAACTGAAACTTGTTTAGATGATTAATGCAAAAGTAAATTTAGATGTAAAATGACTTAAAAGTATGAGAATTTAATAAAAATACAAATATTTAATGTGTTATTGAAAAAAATTTGAAAATACTAAATTACTTAAATTTTATGAAAAATTGGAGAAAGGTCCCTCTTTAAAAATTTAATTGATGATAATAATGACCTCAATCAGGGTACTGTTATTCTTTGTACATATAAATTTATCAGGTTATTCATGCCAATTAAATTTCTAATGTAAGAGTTTTCCCTCATTTCTCTTAAATTTTATTATTTATTTTTTCTTTTGATATTTTATAAATAAGGATAAAATTGAAAAACAATCATTATTAACCTTTAAATGGAGTTATATTTAAGACCAAAATTTCCATCTAAAAGCATACTTATATTTAAGATCAAAACTTTCATCGACAATCATTTCAAACTGAGCAACCCTAACTTTAGTGGTTTATTTTACCCTTTTGGGAGGATGGAGAATAATAGATAAACAGATAGAAAAGATTTAAAGGGACAATGAAAAATTGCCCTAGCCTTAATCTGTTGCAACCAATTCTTAAATGTAATTTTTAAGCCTCCTTGTCCATAAAATCCATCAAATGCTTCACTTCCAACATATGTTAGCTCCAAAGGCAATTAGACAGAAATACGGCTATAAATACTTAGCACCACCGTCCGCGGTTCAAAGCCACTCTCCTCACTTTAGGTTCAACATGATGTTGATTTAGAACTTTCCTGTATTGCAGAACAGCTTGGCATATTTTTTGACGTGTAGAACATCTATCAATAACAGCATCTTAAGCCTCTTGGCACTCAACCCCATTATCAAATAAAGTAGCTCTTGAGCAACATGGGCTGGCCCAAGTTAGATGTATTGAGAAATATTAAGAATAATTGTTATTTTGTATTTGGATTTTGAATTTACTGTAATATAATCTTATCTTAGCATTGGTTAAAATTATGATAAGATATTTTTACCAAAAAAAAAAAAATTATGGTAAGATACTAGTGTTAGGGTTATTTATTCTAGCTCTATATGTAAACCCATGGTGTATACACTTCAATCAATGAAATAACAAAGCAATTGCATCTTGCTTCTAATTTTTGTGCTTAAGGTGAATTTTGTGCTTTTAATTTCATATGTTGCCTGGGCAAAACTCAGCAACAAGATGAGATTTCTGGAAGACAAATCAACAATGTAACCTTGACTCCATTGCAGCAGCTTAAGAAGCAAGTCCTCCTTCTCAGGTTGATCTATATACCGTGACACAGCCGTCTGAAATAAATCCTGACCAAAGGAGAAAACAAACAGGAAAAAAGGAAAAAAAAAAAAGCACTATATAACTAATTCTGGAGTACAAAACCAGAACTTGGATTCATAAAATTGACCATTAATTATTTTTCTTATATATATATATATGGGATTTGGTTCAAAGGTTATATGGTGTAGGCGTTGTCTAGGACATAAAATCATGAACCAACCATCATTTTCATTCCAATACATAAATATTTGAGTACATGCATATTAAGAGCCGATTTACTTATCAAACTTGTGACCACAACCATAGAGGGTCTTCAAGACATCATTTGTCATGTTGATATTACCTACTTTCATGAAGGCGGCTGCAAATCTTTTTATAGCAGGCCGAGAGATGAACTTTGCATTATCCTGTACAGAAGATTCAACATAAAAGCAGCAATTCCAATAGAAAAACAGAGGAGATTCATCATAAAATCTTGGCATACCTTGACCACCACGTAAGCATAATTTAAAAGTCGTTCTTTCTAGAAGAATGTGCAGAATCTTCTCATGAATTGCCTTGCCCATCGTTCTCTTGCCATATCTCAATATATTGCAAACAGAAAATGCCTCCTGGCAAGCTTTTACGTTACCAAGATCAGACATTAAAGAAGAACAAAGTTCCAACAAAGAGACAAAGCCATTAGGAAATTTTGATTAGTAAACTGAAATGACAAAACGATGCAAACAAAAAAGCCTATATAATTTGATACGATTTAAGAAAATAATGAATCAGTTATACAAAGCGAAGCATTCTCAGCTTATTCAAGTCAAATAATGGCAACAATACTTAGACACAATCTTGGTCAGGAGCCTAAAAAGGTAATAAAGTTTATTATGACCAATTTAGTACAACAAGAAGAAACCTCATCCTATTAAGTGGAGTTGGCTACATGGATCATTCGATGTTATTGTGTTAATCATTGTGTTCTATTAATAGGGAGGCATGAAAAAAGAGAATATTGGAAATCAAGATGAATAATAACATAAGAAAGCATTGAAAGTTGGGAAAGCATGTACTATGTTATTGGGTTGGCTGGAGCCAGGTTCAACTCTGCACTGGAGTCCTATAGGCCTAGTGCTTGGGCTTTGATTTAATTTCATTGGTCCAAAAGTGAGACAAATAGGGACCATTATGCCCAATGGCTGTCCTGACCCACAAATAGCTGTAATTACAAATAACGTAGGGCAGATCCACGCATTGCAAAGGATCTGAGATATGTACCACATAATTCACATTTTACAAATACTGTGAACTGCTAGAGTTTTTGTATGTTATATGGATAGGAATAAAGGACAGATTATATTCTGCTTAGGAAGACATGTTCAGTTGAACAAGGGAATCAATGTCAATACGAGCATCGGTTGATTCCATAACGTCATACCTCTGATGGTTGATATAACCTTTACTATGCATGTCCTTCATGGTTCGGTAAGCTAACAGATACAGCTTTTCCTTAGAGAAATATCTTATTAGGATATGGAAAGTATTGTAATCAGGACTGAATGCCAATCCATCCATCTGTCTTAGTGATTGCATTACGCTTTCCATTTCACCTGCTCTACAGTAAGCACACAACATATTATACATCATAACCAAGTCATATTTGTTGAAGGTTGCTTCAAAATCATTGGCCAACAGTCTTGCCTCATCGAAAAGCTTGCTTCGGCAAAATGCTGATATCATGATACTGTGAGCATAACCATATGCATTTAGGAATTAAAACTACATGATATGAGAACATCAAAAAACAAAAGCATAATATTAGCACATATTTTAATCACATATAAAGAAAATGGCACATGAAAGATTAAAATCCATCATTTACTTGACTTGCACAAATTACAAAACAATGATGATGGTGAAGAAAAACAGAAAGGTCAGCTAACTCGGCAAGTTTGTATAATCAATTACTACCTGCGGTCCTAATTATAAGACAAAGTTGACTTTTTTTTTGGAGAAATTAAGAAAGCTAAATAAGTTACTTAATCATATCATATGTTATGTATCCTTAAATTATATATTAATTTATTAGTCAAACTAATTAGTTTGAAGAAAAAAATATAAATATAAATACTCTAAAGTAATTTAATTAGCTTCCTTAATTTCTCTAAAAAAAGTCAACTTTGTCTTATAATTAGGATAGTCTTATAATTAGGATAGAAGGGAGTACAAGTTAAGACAGATCCAGCAAAGCTTCCAGATATAGAAAATAGGATGACCAGACCATTGATTTCTATGAAGCAACTAAATGTCATTAACTATATTTGACCACAGAAGAAGATAAGGGGAAAAGGTAAAAAGAAAAAGGGAAAAAAAAGAAAGAAATGAGTTTTCATAATATGCCAATGCCATCAAGACAAAGAACTAATTAACATGGATATTTCGCAAGTGAAAATAAAAAATATGAACACAGCAGTATGTGATATTAATTCTCAAAAATTCATAGGATCCCTTACTGCCTCCAGAACGATCAACTGAAAAAGTTCATTATTCATTCAAGAAATTGCTTTGCCAAAGTTCAAACACCGAAAGAAAACTGACCAGATATGACATGCTTTTTCATCATTTCATCAAACAGTAGTTTAGCTTCTTGCAGTTGTCCAGCCTTAGCAAGTCCATCCATCAATAAACAGTAAGACATCTGCATATATACTCACAGTTGTCAAGTGAGAAAATATAGATAAAGAAAAAAGGTTTAAAGAAGGATATATTAATTGTTATGTAATAAATGAATTTCACAACATCAACTAAGTAATGGCAATGCTAAGATGTACAGACTATATAAAATAATTTGGTAAACTGTCAGATTCAAATACAGCAATCCACTCTCATATTTTTCAGAAGGTCTTATACCTCATCTTCAGCATAGCCCAAATATTCCAATTCTGTTAATAGCTCTCTGGACTTCTCAAATAGGCCTCCTCTGACATACACCTTCAGTAAGGTTGTCAAAATGACCTGCGATTACTTGTTCCATTATAAATCAAATTCAGTGGAGGATTACTAAAACAAAAGCTAGAAAACAACCTGGCACCAATATAAAAGATTTTTCTTTTCGTTGAAAAGATAAGGGAAGTCAATAGCTATTTGGAAAGATCTATATTTATGTGGGAAATAGTCAAATATATGTTTATTAAAAATATTTAAAATTTCACACTCACCATAAATTTTTTTTTAGGAGTTCAGTGTAGTATCGAATCAAGTCCAAATTAAGGTTTTAACTTTTAAGGTTTAGTAAGCTGCTATATATTTTAGTTCGTCTGCCCTTTGTTTATGCTAAAAGACTTATGAAAGCTTTTTTTTTTTGGGACTAAAAACAAATTTTTATTTTGTTTTGAAGTAGGAGCTTATTGTGATTTTCCATGGTTTAATAAAAAATTAGGATTCAGGCTTTGTAAGTTGCAATATATTTTACTTCATCTATTGTATATGTCTTAGTATCTTGATACCTAGTAAAGGCTTGTATGTGTTTCGTATATTTACACTTTTTAAGTATCAACCAGCTTTTGCTTATATAGTTGCTGGTAGATTTTTACTGGAGAAGAAAGGAAGATAAATACAAAGACAAAGGATATGGCATGCATTACTCTTCAGATAAATAAAAAAACAGGGGAAAACAGAGAAAACACATCAATACAGCACAGCTCACTGATTCATCTGCGAGTTTGGTAGAGAAACCCTTCTAAAAGACCATTTGCTTAAACACCCAAAAGAAACGGGGAACAAAAGCGTCAAACACTCAAGCTTCATAAAAATTCAACTGCAAATATCTTGGGCTTCTCACCAATAATGAGTGCCAAAATAACATCACAGATCAGCAGATCCTATTCAGCTTGTAGAACTATTATGATGTTTTAATTTTAAATTCTTGAATGGTCATTGCATATCTTTGTTTCTCTCAATTTTCAGCCATCAAACAGCAAGATGCACTGCCCCATAAATTGTGAAAACTAAGGAACCCCAGGTATTATCTTAATAATGCACAGCAATAAATAGCTTAGAGTGGGAGCATATTACTTGTAAAATACCATCCCATAAAGATAAATAATGAGAAAAACAGACCATGTTAGGTACTAACCCTGCAGATTTCATATCCTGAACCAATTCATGAGCCTTTTCGTAGTCTCCACGTACTGAATAAGCATTAAGGAAAGAGCTATTGTTACGAGTATAGATGACCTATTAAAGAGTGTAAGTGTACACTGTCATAATCAAGTAATACAGAAGTGAATAGAGTATTGTTCCCACGATGATTGATCACTAAGTACCAAAATGAGTAATATTAATTCTATTTAGTCAATCGATTAGTTGGTGATTGAGAAAACAAAATAAAATTATTAGATATGAGTGCAAATAATGTAAAAGCAAATATGAAAAAAACCCTAGGGGTCAGATTTCACTCAACAAATTTTGAATTGAATCACTTATCTATTCTAGCCTAATTTATTTCATATAATTGATAGTCAAGTTTCCCTTATTTAATTAATTACTAGCATCTTCTAAGGTCAAGCAATTCTATAATTAATATCTAATCCAATATATTCCTATATGAATTTAAATAATTAATTATGCATTAAGATTTATGGAACCCAGTAAGACTACACAACTCATATGAATATATTCCTATTTCATATACAAGTCATGGTTTTAATTATAGGATCTACACACATGCATCTTTCTGGTCTCAACATACATATTTAAATCATTCAAAAGATATCCAATCAATTGAAAGCATTAAGCACAATAACTAAAACTCAATCATGAAGAAAAAATTAAAACTCGATTTAATAAGTTAAGATTCAATCCGTTATTAGTAAGCTACGTCGTCATCATAGGAAAATAAAAATTTAGCTCATGATGAAATTAAAAACAAAACCAAAATAAATTGAAAACTTCATAAATATTACATAAAACTTGAATGAAAACCTCATAAATACTACATAAAACTTGAATATTAAATTCTAAAACATAAATACACAACCAAAAGATGCATGAAAAATGGAGAAATCTAACCTTCCTTATAGGAGGTAAAACCTTCCATGTAGATGGCAACTTATACCATCCATAAAGGAGGACTACCTATACTGTCCATATAGGAGGTCTACCTAAGCCTTCCAAGATGGAGGCATGCAGAAAGTAATACAATGAATGAAATTAAATTTAAGATATAATACAATATTTTTCTCACTAGAACATGCCACACACACACTCATAGAGAGAAATTCTTCATGTTCTCCGTCTGTCTCCTCCTATCATATTCAAATATAGGTTGAATTTTCGCCATATATAACTGGATAAATAGTGGCCGACAATTTTTTTATTCGCTGCTACGGTAACTTGTCCCCATGCTACAGTATATGGAGGCTCTATAGTGATTCCGTCACTACAGTAAATTCCATCAACTCCTCTACAGTAGTAACCTCCGTCCCCTACAGTAACCGTTTGCTATAGTGATTCCATCGTGAATAGTCTGTCATGAATAGTGAGCTTGTGAATAGTAACCGATGCTACAGTATTTGTCCTTTTTGAATCTCATCGGTCCAATTTTTGGTCTCCTTTCTCCTCTTATTGTGTGGCTATCAAAAGAGAAAACAAATAAAGATTATAATAGTAATAAAAATATTTATGCCGAAATCATCCTGTTTTTATCAATTACACATAAATTTATTACATTAATCTCAAATATCGTCCACAGAATCATCATATAAGGAAAATATAAATATGCAAATATTTTACTTATCAAATCCTCCCACACTTAGCTCTTGGACATCCTCAGATAAGGAGTGACTAATAAGTGCATCTAACAAAATCAGAAGTGTCAAGTCATAAGCAAGAACACAATTGAAAAGTAAAGAGGTCATATTATTCATGAATCAATGAAAATATAAACTGGTGACTTTATTTGAAAATAAATAAACCGAGTTCGTAAGTGTAGCTCATTCTTTCAATTTCTCAAGTGTTTAAGGGTAAGTATTTCGCTCAAATTCAATTGAAAAAATTACACTACCATAGGCTTGCTAAAAATCTGAATCTCCACTACCTAGTTTACATGCATAATTCAAATCAAAAGGATTTATTAAGGGTTGTAATGGGGTTAAGGTAAAAGGAATGTAGAACATGATATGAAGGGCTACTTTTAAGAAATAGAGTAATTGAAAAATGAGCCAACTTATAAATAAATTTATCTCATCACAACAACCCATAATTCGAATACTATTTTTTTTCTTCTTTTTTTCTTCCTTTTTTTTAATTTTTCCATAAAATTGCAACTCTAAAGTTGATGATATACACACCCCCACAATTGTCAAAAACCCATTTCACAAGAATTTCAAATGCTATGGTAATCTTCAAAATTAGGTAAAAGCACTTGATATATCATTACAACACATGTTAATGGATTGAGAACAAAGAAAAAATCAATTAGGCTCAAAGGGGTTTATCAACAACAATAGAATTGCAAGGTTGGCTATTTGGTTCTAGCTAAAGAAAATGAATGCTTTTATCATTTTTGAATGTGCATGTGAGATGTAATTTCAACCAAATTTAAAACAAGTTCTAGAGTGACAAATTAATAGGTGAATATCACATACAATAGAAATAGTCATTATAGGCTCAAAAGCTCATGGTTAAGGGCTTTCAAACTCAGCTAATTCAATCTCAAAATTCATTACCAATTGCAAAAATCAGTTGTTCATTCATGCTATGAAATCTCTAAATTCAATTGATCCATCCTTAAAACTTATATACTTCTTAAAATAATTACAAAGCACTTGAATAGGATGATTTTTTTTTTCATTTTTACTCTTTTTTTTAGAAAATAACAAAAACATAAAACTAATAAAATGCATCTCAAGAATTAATAATAACTCCTTACTATGCCATTTTTTCACACCCCATGCATCTAATGGTTTTTACTAACTAACTATTTTTTTTACAATTCCTTCCCTAACCTAAATCAAACATTGTCCTCAATATCTTCAAGAGCTTAGGGAAAGTTCTTTTTTTTTAACATAAACACATAATAAACCAAAATGCTAAAAGTGAAACCAAAAGATTAAAGAGAGTTACAGTCGAAGAGTGGTATCTGGATTCTACTTTTGACTGATATCTGAAGATTATCCACCTACTTGCTTGACTAATAGATCTTCTTTAGGTTCATAGGTTTGTAGTTGATCGAGTAGCTGATCAGCAGTTGATGCAGAAATTATGGAATAATAAGTTACTTGGGGTATGAATCCTGTTTCCACAACTTGATCAAAAAAAGACAACAGATCATCAAAAAAACCATTAATATTTAACAATCTTAATGGCTTTTTGTGAAAGTTTAGCATAGCCCAATATGCAACGCTAGAAATGCCATCCAATGTCTCCAAACTACCAGGTAGAGCAATGAAAACTTGAGCATGGTAGAACATTCGTCCCATTCATTCAGGCAAGGTCGAAACCTGTAATTCTTGTCCTAAGAAAAATGTGTGATCTTCCAACTCCTTCACCCTTACACTCAAACCCTTGCTTCTATTCATGGATGCAGAAATGACCACACTTCCCCTTAGGCCCTGGATGCCTCCCACATATATAAAGTTGATCTTTCTAGTAGATAATGCAATTCCAAATTCTTTTGCTGCAGTTACAAACTCTTCATTCTTATCCGAATCAGTTTCACCAAAAATGTAAATAGATGTAAATCTACATTTTTGTGTGATACCCTTTTTCTCTTTTTTTTCTCTTGGACCATTTATGTTCACAAGTAGAAGAATGCATATTTATAAGTGAAGAGTACATATTTATTAGTGGAAGAGTACATATATATAACACTAAAATAGCGACAACAAGATCATGCAAATCAAGCATTTTTCAAAGAAGTTTAAGAAATTTCTGACATGAATGACCAACATAATTTACGTAAAGAAATTAAACAAAAAGAGGAAAGAAAGTCAAAAGTTACTGAAAAGATAAAACAAATTAGACAAAAACTGCTAAAAAGATAAGACAGATTAGACAAAAGCATGATTATGTACAGTTTTTGTCTCACATCTTCCTCTGGTTTTACGTCCAGTAACGGCTTAAACGATTTCTATGAATCGAGGATTTGCTTCCCATCCAGTTTTCTTATAAACTGGCAAACAAGGTCTTTTAACGTCAGATTCCCAATATAATAGCTCTCTCTTTTTCTGTTGAATATGTCCACAAAATCAAGAAAAAATATGATGAACATTACCACTTGGATGTGTCTCAAGAGTTTGAATGATATCATCCAATGACTCTTTACTCAGTCCATCCATTATGAATTTAATTTTATCTTCTCGATTTATAAAAACCATACCTTTGCTCCTACAGCGCTGATCACATGTCCACCTTGCACATTTATAGCAGACATTCGTTCTTTTAGCTCTTCTCTTTTTGGAGTAAGAACTTCTTCTCATTCCTGGCATAGGTTTAACAAATGATGTATGAATCTCACCAACTAAATGTACCTTAGCTTCAATGATTCAGCGTACGTCCCTAGGAAGGCCTAAATGCTTGAATATCTTCATTCTTTCAAGTCGACTGCTATAGATCTTCCTGAGCACATCTTTGGAAAGAGTGGGGAACCTGTTCTTAAGCTTTACAAGAGATTCCTCCATGTTATCTTGAAATGAAACTAATGAAAACTAAAATTCTCAACGTAGTGCAGTGTGTTTCAGTGAGTAGGAAAGAAAAATGATTGAGTAGGAAAGAAGTTTGGGTTGGCCCCCAAATAGCTGCCATTCTTTAACGTCTTTAGCTAGACAAAGACCAAATCAATTTTTTTTATTTTTTTAATATTTTTTTTAAAAAATTACAAGAAGGAGGACTTTCCTATTGGTTCCTCAAACGTGATGACAGTTTTCAAAGTGTTGAATGCACCGTCATTATTGCAACACCCCAAATTTTGATTAAGGGCTAATGACAATTATTGTGAAATTATTTTGTAAATTAATATGGATTTAAGATCCGAATTATTATTGAAAATGCACAATACATTGTATTTTAGCATAATTATATGATGAAATAATTATTTGGGCTAAAATAGGGGTAAATGGGGCATGGAAGAGGAAAAAGGATTTAATTATGAGCTATGTGGCAATTTAGTAAAAATTTCCATGATCAGGGTAAAAATTGAAATAATGGAATTTATCGGTAAATTAGTTAGTGATTAATGGAGAAATTAATTGCTAACTAAGAGGAAAATGAGATGTGCAATTAAATGGCTAATGGAGGGATTAAAGTAACTAATTTGGTTACTTACTTTATTGAGAGCCAATAGAATTCTGACATGTGTCAAGTTGATAAGAAAAGAGAGAGTGTAGAAAGTCAAATCTCAATAAAATAATCAGTTTTCTCTCTCTTCCCTCTCATTTTTTCTGCTGACATAGGAGGTATGGGGAAGAGGAGTGATCATTCCATCTTCAACCTCCTGTCTCTCTCTTTTTCGTCCACCATTGGAGCTGCTTGAGAGAGGAAGAGTTCTTGGTAAAAGGTAGGCTTTTGACCCTCTTAATGACCTCTAATGGAAAAACTCCCTTCTATAAAGTTGTTTCTTGAGTTGAGAGCTTTAATTTCATGGTTTTAGATTTGTCATTTGGTGGTGTTTGAGCTCTCAAGGAATTTTGGAGTTTGGAGAATCAAGGAACTCCTTTGGAAAAGTTGTAGAGATGAGTAAGACAAACCTTTTCATATAGGTTTTGTAGTTATTGGTTGAGTTTAGATTTTCTGAAAATTTTGCCTTGAATTTTGAAAATGAGGGTCATTGTGTTGTTGGCATGTTGTTGTCGTGGAATTAGTGCATTGTTTAGTGTTTTGAATGAATAGAATTGAATTGAAGCTTAAAGGTGAAGTTTGGCAACTTTGTGTTTGGTTTTGTGTATTGGTCAAAATAGGGCATGGTGATAGGTTGGGATTTTGGTTATTTTAAGGTTGCCATTGTGTTCCTTGTGAGAAATTGTATGAGAATAGGCTTGGTTATTGATTTTGGAGTCATTGGACACTTTGGTAGAAAATTGGAAATCTGTCAAGTGTGCACTCTGTTCTGGTCAGTCAGTTTGCACAAAAGTTTTGAATGACCAAATGGTGTTGGAAAATTTTGAAACTTTCCAGTCTTAAATTTCACATCCCAAACTTCAATAATTCATGTCATTTCATTTTGTGAACTGAGAGTTATGCTTTGCCAAAGTTTGGGACTAAAACTGGACTCTATTTTGGATCAGTGATTATTTTTGTGTAATTCTGGAATTGTGTGGTGATTTCTGGTAATATCCCATAGTTTTCCTATGAAGAGGACTTCAATACCTTTTATTTGGCTTTGGAATCACCTCATTTCGATGTTTCTAGAATTAGTTATGATTTTTGGAAGTTTAGCCAAGAAACATGATTTTTCTTAGCAACAACCAGCGGATTTTGGGCCACAGCCCCAATGTTTCGGACCTATTTTTTGCCACGGCCAGTGGATTTTTGGGCAGCGCCCAACCCCCAAAAATCAGCTTTTTGCACTTCTGAAAAGTGGTTTTCAACCCAATGTTTCCCAACCCTTTAGGGCTTTTGTTAGAGACATTTGTAACCTCTTAAGGGTCATTTATGATAACCAAATTTAAGAGTTTGAAATAAATTGAGTCTTGGAATAGAGAATAACTCTTTGTCCTTAATCATGATTTTAGGATTTGACATTTTCCCTATTCGGGAGAGACCGGTGCCTGAGCAAGTGTGGGAAGACCAAGGTAGTGACTCTTTTCTCATGTTGTGTATGATGTTTTGGTATGCATGACTGATCATGGATTGTTGTGAAACAGCTTTGTGAACTGTATGTTCCATGGTCCATTACAGCGTGAGCACTTCAGCATGAGCCGTTTAGGGATTGACGCTTGTCATCTCTAGCTCGGCCGTTGAACTGTCATTGTAATCGATATAGATCTTTGTGAATTCGACCCATGGGACGGCGTGTTGTGAATCCAGTCGTGGGCTATGTTATATATCTTGCCTGTATGGCTTGCATATGAAATGCTTTATATGAATCCCAACTGTGGTGAAATATATTGTGTGAACTGTTGTGGTGCACTTCAGCGTGAGCAAACATAAGGGTGACGCATGTCATACCTGCCCTTGCCGCTGTAACTGCTGTTGTAGTTGCTATGTGTGGGTTATGATTTGCTTTCATGCCTTATTGTTGTGCATACTATGAGTGATTTGACACTATGGAGATTCCTTAGAATCTCACTCTCCCAAAACAATTTTAGACAGGGCCGAAGGATCAAAGGGGAAGCGGGTAACGAAGAGTGGTTAGAGCTCCGGATAGGAGTTTCATTTTGGAATATTTGGTTATCATACTTGTAATTGGTATTTTGGATTTTTCATTGGGAAACAATTATGTATAATGGATATATGATGTAGTTTTGTATAATCCCTAAGTTAAGGGAATTAGATTATGGGCATTATGCCTTGTATAAACCCTTTATTTATTAATGGAACCCGAGGGTGTCAAGAATTTACATTGTACTCTGATATGTATAAATGGAATTGAATTGTACAGGCCATTTGTGTGTTGATTGTTGATGTGAGACCATTGTTGAATATATTTTAGAAAAGTTTTTGTAAGCCCAATTTTGGGAAAATGAATACTTTATTAAGTCTCAAACCGTATTATGGTCTCTAATTCAACCTAATCACATTTCATGAAAATAAATCTTGGCCTTGGTTGGAAGGGGGTTACAATTATACTCTTTGAATGTTCTTGATTGTAACCACCAAAGTGGAATACATCATCAGGGGCTACCAGAAGTCCTGCAAAATCACAACAAACATCAAACCAAACCTTGGGTTGTCTCCCAAATAGCACTAAATTTATAGTCTTCAGTCAGAATTCTCAAAACAAACCACTAATCAAAAGTATCAAACACTAGGATTACCTTGTCTTCATTTCTTTTCAAGCAACAATGGTTCAAACACAAGAAATGATCATCAAAGTAATTAATTGTACTTCTTCAATCATAAACAATTTTAGAGTACAATTATTTACTGAATTCAAATAAAGCACAACATGCATAAATTTGCAAACAGATTTGGGAGCTTCCAAAAGTTTAGAGCATCCTACAAAATCCACTTGACTCTCATCAGTAAGAGTCAACACTTCAAATAGAGAGACATGAAAAACAACTTTTGGAATGTCCACATTAATTTCAACATTAAAATGATAGGAATTAGGTTCTACAACCAGAAACTCTTCTAGACTACACCCTCTATTCTCTCCAAAAGTGATTTCATGTTCCTTATCACATTCCACAAGAGCTAAAGTTTCATTCAATTCTAGATCCTCAACTTCCTCAAAATAATCATCATCAACACAAGAAGTAGCCATCATACTTAAAGAATTATCTTGCCTCTTAGTCTCAAGTGATGCGACAATTTAACTAACATATATTCCAATATTTTGAACACTTGACTCAACTCTAGTGAAAAATTCCTTTTGCTCTCTACTAAATCTTTCTGATGAATCCACACACCCCTCACATAATCTTTCTAAATTATATTTTTCCTTATACTCAAGGGTGTGTTCTTCAATATGTGGATAAGAGTAGAAAGGAAGATTAGGACAATAATTATCATATGGATCCAAAGACTCTTGTAACTCTAAAATTCCACCAGAATAAAAGGAATGATCAAAACAAGTTTGGTGTATAGTGAAATCATCTCTCATCTAATGACTGGTAGTGCTATGTGGATAATGCTCATAAGAATAACACTCTCCACAAAAGCACCAGAAAAACAATTATAAGGAGAAGAGTTTTCAATCCAACCGGCATTTATATTTTCTTCTCTCATTCCATCCACATGCATTCCTAAAAAAGAACGAAGATATGACAATTTATCACTGATTGAACCAAAAGAATGCTGTGAATAATCCTTTTTTTTAATTTTTAATTTTTTAATTATTTTTTTTTTGAAAATTTTAACATGAAGACTAAATTAGTATTAAAATTACTTGGTATTGATATTAATAATAATAATCCATGGCAGAGGTGCCAAAAACTTGTTACGAGTGTAGATAATCTATTAAAGAGTGCAAGTGTACACTATCATAATCACGTAATATAGAAGTGAGTAGAGTATTGTTCCTATGAGGATTGATCACTAAATACCAAAATATGTCATTTTAATTCTATTTAGTTGATCGATTAGTTGGTGATTGAGAAAAAAAATAAAATGATTAGATATGAGTGCAAATAATATAAAAAGCAAATATCAAAAAAGCCCTAGGGGTTAGATTTCACTCAACAAATTTCAGATTGAATCACTTATCTATTCTAGCCCAATTTATTCCACATGATTGATAGTCAAGTTTCCCTAATTGAATTACTAGCCTCTTCCAAGGTCAAACAATTCTATAATTAATTGCCAATCCAATATATTCCTATATGAATTTAAGCAATTAATTATGCATTAAGATTTATGGAATCCAGTTAGATTACACAACTCGTATGAATATATTTCTATTTCATATATAAGTCATGGTTTTAATTATAGGATCTATACACATGCATCTCTTTCTGGTCTCAACATACATATTTAAATCATTCAAAAGATGGCCAATCAACTAAAAGCATTAATCACAATAATTAAAACTCAATCATGAAGGAAAAATTAAAACTAGATTTAATAAGTTAAGATTCAATCCATCATTAGTAAGCTACGTCATCACCCTAGGAAAATAAAAATTTAGCTCATGATGAAATTAAAAACAAAACCAAAATAAATTGAAAAATTCATAAATATTTCATAAAACTTGATTGAAAACCTCATAAATACTACATAAAACTTGAATATTAAATTCTAAAACATAAATACACAATCAAAAGATGCATAAAAAATGGAGAAAGCTAGCCTTCCTTGTAGGAGATAAAACATTCCATGTAAGTAGCAACCTATACCATCCATAAAGGAGGACTATCTATACTGTCCATATAGAAGGTCTGCCTAAGCCTTCCAAGATGGAGGCATGCAAAAAGTAATACAATGCATGAAATTAAATCTAGGATGTGATACAATATTTTTCTCAGTAGAACATGCCACACACACACACTCACAGAGAGAAATTCTTCATGTTCTCCATCTGTCTCCTCCTGTCATATTTATAGGCTGAATTTTCACCATTTTTAATCGGATGAATAGTGGCCAGTAATTTTTTTATTCCCTGCTATGGTAACTTGTCCCCCCGCTATAGTATATGGCTACTCTACAGTGATTCCGTCGCTACAATAACTTCCATCCGCTACAATATTAACTTCCGTCCGCTATAGTGATTCTGTTGTGAATAGTACCATCATGAATAGTGACTCAGTGAATTGTACCGATGCTACAGTATTTGTCCTTTTTAAATCCCATCGGTTTAATTTTTGGTCTCCTTTCTCCTCTTATTGTGTGGCTATCAAAAGAGAAAACAAGTAAATATTATAATAGTAATAAAAATATTTATGCCAAAATCATCCTGTATTTATTAATTACACCTAAATTTATTACATTAATCTCAAATATCGTCCACAGAATCATCATATAAGGAAAAATAAATATATAAATATTTTACTTATCAGCTATAATAAGAACGATTTGGAGAGAGGTCTTCATCCTTGATCTGATTGAAATAGAATTCTGCTTCTTCCCATTTACTATTATATTGGAAGCACACACTGCTAGAATTACCTCATAAATTACATCAGCCATTTGCAGCCTTTTGAGTTACAAGTCCTAAATTAGCTCCAGCGCTTTAGAATATCCATCTTGATCTTAATGAAACCTGCCAGCAGCTAAGGATAACAACCATTATAAGATAGCAACAAAAGTAAAAGAAATCATGTGTCACTGGTACAAATCTACAAACATTAAACAATTAACTTCTCCGTACAAACGTGTAAGCTAAAAAAAAAAAAAGATACATCCTTTACATGAAAAATAAATTGAGAAAAATAACAGCATTGGAAATATACTAGATGCATTCGTTTAAAAAAAAAAAAAAGGTACTACTTCTCCACTTTTCTACAGTCATATGGATGTCAGAAAGAATCAATGAAACAAAATTAATTTGTAAGAGAAATACACAAGACTTCATATTTGTGCGTGTTTCTATAAACGGAGAAAGAGCATAAATAATACATTTGTGTCCTATGATACAGGTTCTATGGAAACAATTTATGTTGTACTCTCGAGTCTCCTCTAGTTGAGAGGATAGAAACTGTCATCTGTTCCATGTCTAGCAGATAATAAACTGATAAGGGAAAATGAACTTGAAACAGTAATTTATCAGAAATATGATGGTCGATGGTAGAGTATACAAATACGACTCCACACACATCACAAACAAATTCAATTTCACCAACACCATGATAATTTCTCAAGGTTTAGAATCTCATACCTTACTATATGTAACATCAGGTATTAGACCATCTTCTCTCATTTTCTCAAACAGATTTATGCTGCCATCAAACTTGCCTTTCCGGATTAAAAAACTGAGAATAGAATTACATAGATAGGCATTGGTCTAGGCTGCTTCAACTTGAATGCTATTGTATATTTCTACAACCTTTGAAGCATCAAGATTATTCCCCATAAACCTTAAGAAACTGACGTAAGATGATGCATTCAGCTTCCTATTTTCTTGCATCCATACAAAGAGCTGCAATTATTGGACAAGGTGTTACAATTACGAAAAATTACAGGAAGGGCAAATTACACTCTAGATGAAACTCTCTGCGTGTGATTGGTCAGTGCATGTACATCACTACCTTTTCTTTCTTGTTTCCATTTCTTGCTACTTCTTATACTCTTGGGTAAAATGTATCAAAAACAAACGATTATCTTCATTCCATAAGCCAATTTTAAGTCATTAGATCATTTAATGATGATTGATTTTCTTGAGTCGTTAAATATGATTTGTAAGTAAGAGTACCTGAGGAATGCCTTGTAATCTGTTAAGCTGCCCCAACTCACGTAAAATGGCATTTAGGTCTTGCACTTTCAGCTGTTCTCCTACTCTGAAAATAAGAAAACAATGAATTTAATGAACTGAGCATAAGCTTGACTCACATGAGAAAGTAGCCAAATATACCCACGTATATACGATGCCCCTGCATTTTGCCAGTATTATTTATATTCAACGCAATTAAAATGCTAATAGCCTATTTGGTATACTGGAATTAACCCCATGGAAATGGAAATGGAGGCTAATTTCATGTCTTGAGGATGTTTGGTGTGATGGAATTTGACAAAATTCTATTTCCTTATGGAATCCAATTGAGACCAATTTCACCAAGATCAATTCCATAAAAAAAGATCAGATTTGCAATTCTAGGTCCCATTTCCCACCTTACCTTCTTTGCTTTCTACCCACCATGCTCACCTCGCCTCACCCACCACCAGCGACTCACCAGCTTATGTCGCCTCATCCTACAGCCGGCAACGACAGAGCCTCCTCCAATCTAGGTGAATGATGGCGACTGTGCCCTCTGCCCTACTCGACCACTTGTGCCCTCCATTGTGCTTGACGATGAGGATGATAAAGAAGGATAGATCTGTGCTCGACGGTGAGAACAATTGTCAACACCCGTTTACATTTCGATATTCGTAGAGTAATAAAGGTACAGTTCCACAGGCATACAGAAATAGCACAAACATACTGATATTAAGTGCTAATTTACATACAGGAGTCTTTCTCACAGGGTTTGATAATATATACAAATTTTTGTCCAAAATATCCAACATATTAAAATTAAACTAATATAACCAAATAACTCTGATCTTGGGACCTTCACATCTCAATTGCCTGTGTCTACCACTTTGCCTTTGGAGCCACTGGTTCCTGTTGGAACATTTATTATTTATGAAAAAGAGTGAGATTCTAAGGAATCTCAAAAGTAACACACAATCCATCATATAAAATGCCAAAATTAAATATGCAATGCACCATATAATATAAAAATGAAAATTCATACTATAACATGTGTGTACACAATACTCAGGGCCAAATGACTGTTTGGATCTCCTATATGTCCGTGTACCTCAGCTGAGTCCCATACCACAGCTAGGTAATGTGTCCTCGGCACATGTTCATATCACAAAATACAACTACATAGAACATATCAACAATTACATAATATATGAGAGATAAAGTTACTACCTTATGTCCCTTTTTGCTACACAAGAATAATTCCTCGAACTATGTGCCAATGGCTCAGGCGATTAATTCGGTCCTAAAATTTCCAATGTACAAGAATTAAGTTAAAACCCATTCATGTACCTCTTTAGAGACTTTCATAGTGTTTTTGGTGGTTATATTAGTCTATATTGAAAAATTACCAAAATGCCCTTAGGACTCGGTCCCAGCCCCACCATACCCAGTCCGACTATACTTTTTCAGACATTTTGACCCAAGCTATTCTAACATATTTTCGCCTAAGGAATCCATTTTTTATCTTAGTTTTTGCAAAATCACTGCCAAAAAATAGTTTTACAATGTTCCAAAAACTGACAGATTTTGAGTCAATTTTGAAAATTTATAACTAATTCTAGAAAATTCCAAATTGACTGATTCCAAAGCCTAAATGAAGCTCTTTAAATTTAATTTCATGAAAAATATTCAAATATAATTACTGATTATATATATTACCCAAAAATTCAGCCAACTACTAATGTTCTAGATTGCATTTCAGAAACAGAGCTCAAATTCTAAAAATCATAACTAATTCTACAAAAAATGAAATGAAGTGTTCTAAAATTTATAGAAATATAATTAAGTGTAGTTTCATGTAAAACTACCCAAAACTACTAGATGTTATCTAATATTTCCCAGAATTATCGAAAATCATAACTGCTAGACTTGAACATCCAGAATGTTCTCTGTTACTGACTTAACTTTCAAAAATAATAACTCTCTCTACATATATCAAAATAATGTGCTCTTGGATCTTTGGAAAGCTATGAATGTCTACTATATTCCTGTAAAATTTTCATAATTTTTCACTAAGGTTTGTTTGGTCAAAACGCAACATGAAACTAACTGACTCCCAAAAACGTCAGTTTTGATAGTCTGACTTCAAAAATCAAAATTTCATCCATTTTCACTCCAAATTATACTTTTCTTGATTCTATCATCAACTACACATCCTAAAATATCTATAAAAAAAAGACCCATTCGAAAATTCTATCTATAGTCTCTGTTTAAGATTTTAAAAGTTTCAAGTATGTACTCTGTTTTTCTGGCAGCAAAACAAAGTTGAGAAAACTAACATGTATACATGAATTTATACTCTAAACCTCACGAATTTAACTCTATACTTTCCTACACATATGTCCTGAGGTTAATGATCAAATTTCAGAACCAAAGAACCCCAAAATGGTCACACAATCACTGGTCTAACAACTTTTCGGTGACAGAATTTTCCTGCGAATTTTCTCAATTCCAGCAACTAAACAACCCAGAAAACAACCTCAAATCCAATGGGAAAATAAAGATAAATGTGTAGGAGACTCACCTATACAAGGATCAGTGGTTGCATGTAAGGTTTAGAGCTTCCTTCTTTCTCTACTCCAACATAACTTCCTCCGGTTCTCTCACATTTCTCCCTCTATTTTCTATTCTGTTTTCTCTCTTTCTTTTTCTGGCAGACTTGGTGAATGGAGAGGTGAGTCAATGTCTAAATAAATGGCTGAGTGGGTGCAGATGTGAATCATATGGCCGGATAAAAGTGTGGTGAGGTGTTGAGAGTGCTTGTACGTGAATGTGTGTGTGTGTGTTTGTGAATGGCCCATGCAATTTTAATGATGAGTGCAAGGTAGTGGCCGTTGGTGTGCTCTTATAGAATGCCAAGTGTAGTGTGTGTGTCGGTAAAAAGGGTGTGTGTGTTTTAATATATATATATATATATAGGTATAATTTTATCCTATTAGATACACACACTATGCCCTAATTTTTCCCTTTGTCTAATTTAAGATTCCTTAAATTTCGTAAGTTCCATAATTTGATTTATTATCAAATTCCCATTTAAATTTTCTTTTTAAAAGAAAATTTAACCTTCACTAAATTTGGGATATTACAACGATGGCAACTGTGCCATCCACCGTGCTCCACGGTGAGAACTACGGTGATTGTGAGATCTATTTTCAGTAGTGGTGGCTTTTTGCCGGAGTTCGAGTTCGGCGCCTCCTTCGATTTTGATTCCGACGACCTTTTTGGAACCAACCAATTACCAGATCTGTTTGAAGGGGAGGAAGAAGAGATGAGGATGGTGGAGAAGGAGTGGACGCCGGACAGAGAGGTATGGTCGGAGTGGAAGAAGGAGAGGGAGGGGACGAGAGACAAGTTCAGTGTAATTTGAACAAGGAAATATGATTTTTTATTTTTTAATTATAAAGGCATTTTGGTCTTTTCACTTAAAACTTAGGACTCATTTCCATGACATACTAAACATATTTTTAAACCTCATTTCCATTTTTATTTCCATTTCTATATCCATATCTATCAAAATCAATTCCATTGTACCGGACCAAGCAGTTGCCATGGTCACAGGAGGAGAGCCACGCATAATTTGTTTTTAAAAAAAACACAAATCAACGCTTAATTTTGAATGAAACAAAGAAAATTAAGAAATAGTCGTTGCTCAGATTTGCATGATGGGCTTTTGGGGAAAAAAGTTTTAAAAAACTACTTGACGTCTTTGAATTCTCGACAAAAAAAAAAAAAGAAATTCACTATAAAGATTAATTTAATACAACTCTACCAAGTAAAAGTTTATGGTATAGCCGCGTGCACGGGCTATAAACTAATCAACTCAGTTGAATAAACCCTTCCACTTCAACTAATTTAGTTTACTCTTACAACTTCTTATGTAACACCTTACATTTCTGCCTCTTTCAACTCATACATGTCAGAAGCATTACTATCCAATTCTCCAGGAGTTCATTTCTCATTTCCTGCTATTGAGTCGATATTCTTACCATGTTCATATATCGGAGTTAGTACTATTTCTCTGCTCTTACTTTTAGTTTCAGTGATCCCGATTACCATTCAATTCAAATTCTCGTATTCATACTAGTGCATATTCATACATATACATCAAGTGTAAATATTTTATATACAGTAAACATAAATACACTTGGCATTTCAATTCTTCATCTTCTTTCTTTCTGGTTCATCTTTAGCATTCTTTTCTTTTGTACTCTTGTGCCTATATGGTTGGTGGGGGAGGATGAGATTCAGGGGAATCTCAGTAGCAAACATATAGACAATGCATGTAAGATGGATGCTAGTGCATGATATACTTACCTTACATAGGCTCATGTTCACATAATGATATTCTATATGCTCAATGTTTCATATAATATACTTATAGCCACAGCAAAAATAAAAACAGAGCTTCATTCATTCATACATGCTTCACATAATCAAGTAAAGTGATACAGAAAATCAATACACAACATAAACATCACATACATACAAGTAAGTTTACTACCATGTGTCTTGAGTCCTCCTCTTGTACCTTTTTCTCCAACCATTGAAAATGCTTCTTCTTTGACCCCTCATGGCCCTGGATTTATAATCATATCATTAGATTCATTATGGTCATTTTACCAAGCCAACCAATGAGTTAAAATGGTCAAATTATCCTAAGGGACTAATTTCTACCCTTAGAGTTCAAGGTAATTACATTGTGCCATTACCTTTTTCCATTTTCGCACATAAACCCAACTCTGCCAGAATTTTCAGCAATCTTTGAAAATTCATAACTAATTGTACAGATGTTCAATTGTGATGATTCCAAAGGCTATGTGACCCCTAATTAGTCTAGTTTTAGGGAAAAATACTAACCACAGCCAATTATAGAGCTAAATTTCCCAGAATCATCGAACAACATAATTGGCCCAAAAAACGTTCCAAATTCATTGGCTAAATTCAAAAATTCATATTTCACAATCTACAAACCAAATGATACATATTATACATCAAATTAAAGCTTATGATATCTACTTCAAAGCTGGAAATTTTCATGTCCATTAGACAAGATTTGATTATTCAAAAACTCATCACAAGCTTGCTGCCTCCATAATTCACCAGTTTTCCAGACCAAATTTTAAAAATTCATCATTAATTCTACAAAAATCCAAATGGGTTGGTTCCAATGGCTAATTAAAGATCTTTAAGTCCTCTTTAAGGAAAAAATATCACAAAGCATAGATTACAGCCACACATTTTTCAAAAATTCGTCAAACTCAGACTGTCACAGATTTCATTCTAAAATCATGGTCAAATTTTGAAAAATCATAACTTTCAATTCACTAGTCCAAATGGCTCATCTTACCTATCAAAATAAAGCTCTGGATGTCTACTTTAATCTTATAAAATTTTATATCATTTGGACCAAGTTTGTCTAATCAAAAACACATTGCAAGTTTATTGCCTCCAGAAAATGAATTCATGCAGTTTTAAACATAAACTTCCAAAATCATCATTTAACCATAAACACATGATTAAACCATGATTAAGTCTTAAAAAAACCCTCTAGATGAAAATGAATAGTACCATAGCCCTCAAGAAAACTCATCCAAACAATAAACCAATCGGTTCAAAATGAAGCCTACGCTTACCTCTACGCATTTCCGCAACCGATTCGGAAATCCGGCAGTACTTCGGCAAGCTAGATAGCACCAAACACCTCTAAATGAAAATCCAAAATTGTAGAAATGTTGTTCTCATTAAGACAAACAACCTTGCAGAAAACTCCGGGAGTTGAAAGAGCCAAATCGGGGGTGAAATCGGCTTCAGAGCCCAAGAACTGTTACTATTTATCTACCTTCTCTTCCATTTTTCTCAACGTTCTTTGGCTATTTTTTCCCTAAATTTTGGGGCTATTTGGCTGAAAACATATGACCAAGAGGGAATCTTGAAAAGTTATGCTAAGTGTCAAGCTCTCATGGTGCCATTTGTCCGGCAATCCACTGGTTCGGTGACACGTGTCACTTGCTTTAATAAAGTGGGTCTCACCTACTTTCTCGAGTTCTATCCATCCTTTATTTTCAGGGGAACGAGAGGCCTGACAATTTCCTCAGACTCTCGGGTTCGGTGTTTGAGAAGTCAAATACACAATCGGACCGGAGACCAACGGATTCCCCGGATTCAGGCTCTAAGCGGCGCTCTCCAGAGATGCCAACACCAAAGGCATAAAGCACGTGTCATCATGAGGGACACATGTCACCTTCCTATCAAGCCAACACAAGTGACATGGTACTTTGTCATGATGAGAGGACACTTGTCACTCTTTTATTCATCTAACACAAAAGTTGTGTCATCATTTGCTATAATGACTTACTTTGTTAAAGTTACTATAAATAAAGTTAAATTATCGATGACCACTTGGGACTCTAACCCGGTTTTACTCGGGAATGCGACTCGTATATCGATGCCTGCCAAATGATACCAAGTCAGAGTATGTGTGTGTGGGCCCCAATGATGCCACATACTGATGTCTACTTTAAAAACGCAGGGTACACGTGTCTGCCCTGAAAATGCCATGTGAACACCTACACCGACCTATTTCTCTCGATTAATCCGTCCTTTACCTCATGACATAACTGGGTGGCATCTTCTATCAATCCAATGGCACCATATATTTGTCCTGTGCACATTTGCACCGACATTTTGATCTTATTACCTACGCATACTAGGCCCTCTGCCCGGTAGAGCTGGATCACATAGTCCCCTCTAGTCTTTCTATCTCTCGACATTCTTAGGACTCTTCCCGAATTCGGATAAATCGTCTACCTAATATAGACTTATCCTCAAAGCCTAGGCTCAATATTTGGGATATTACATTTTTCCCGAATTCAACAAAATAAACAGCAATTCATTCGTTGAAAGCTCTTTGAATGATTATTAATATACTCCGCATGAAATCTTAAAATGCCATATCAAATTCAAACCCCATACCAAATCCCTCTATAGTGTACACCCAATCAGCAAACTCCAATAAAAACAATGATACTGATTTGAAATAAATACAGTGACAAAGTAACAAGACGACCTGCTACGGTTTTGCACAAGGTAAAATACCTTCCACTATTGTAGCTTATATTTCTGTGTTGGGCTTCATGAGCGCCTTTAAACTTTGATTATGGTTCTACCACAGGGTAGTTCACCATTGTTGGTTCAATCTATTTTCCCAGTAAGCGTCGTTGATGAGCTATACTGTAAACGAACTGTTCTTGTGGCCAAAGGAGATGCAGAAGAGTTTGAAGAAGAAAATGTTGGATTTTGAAAGGCTATACCATGCTCCAAGCCAATTCCCAGTACTCATATTTCCATTTCCACCTCTTCCATAGAAAGGGAGGGAATTGAAGCGAGTTCTCTTCACTCTAACTCAAGGCTTTACTGAAAAAGATCAACAAGAAGGCTAGAGAAAAGAAGAAGCAAATAGAGAAAAGGTGGAGGAAACCTGAGACTGAGGACCATTTAATTTTTGAGACAACCAGAGGTGAGCCTTGATAGACTAGATTTGGAAGCATACGATAACGAGAGGGAGAACTCAGTGAAGAAGAAAGAGGGCGGCACCTTTTATTTTCCCGCATTTAAATAAAATAACTTAAAAGAAAAACTCAATTCAGATGGCTCATAGTACAACATATTTAATGTGATAATACCTATGTTCGCTACCGCAAGTGCACGGATCGCGTCAAGTAATAAAGTGATAAGTAAAGATCGTTCCCTCGAGGATTTGAGTAACAAATTAGTCAAGCAATAGATTTGGTGAATTCGGTTAAGTTGAACCAAAACATGTTGTTGTGTGTGGAAAAAGGAATTTCAAAAGATATATTTGTAAAACTGAAATTTACTAAACAAAACTCTGATTTGTATGACTTCAATCAAGTAAAATAAGCCAAGGATTGTTCATCCCCTTAGTATTTCATAAACTTACTTCTTTTCCTCTCCAAGGATCCTTTCCACGGGGTATATATATATGTCAGTTTAAGAATCCCAAGCATATGATTATGCTCTCTCAAGTCATAATCAGTTGTATACCTTCTATTAGCATACACAATCTCTCGCTACAGCTAAGAGAAGATATTCATTACATACCAATCTTAATTTGACAATGCTAGGTTAATAACTATATCTCTATGTTACTAACAAACCATCCGTTTAGTTGTAAACTTCAAGTCTAGCATGATTTCACTCAAGTTCTACAATTAAATTAACTCTCTCAAGCTTAATTTAATTGAACACATCATCCACAGTGATGGCCTATCACATACAGCAGTAAAAACGGAGTGAAATCAACATATATATGCCATTAGATACTTAGAGAGTAAAGGAATCAAGTTTAATCCATACAAAGGATCATAAACAATCCTAGAAAAGGACTCTAGCTATCCATGTTCACAAATAAATCACAGATATAAGCTCTCATTACAGCCATATCAGAATTACAGAGGAGAAATGGAAGGAATACAGAAAAACCAGAGAATCTGAGCTGCAAATCTTCAATCTCTCCTTGATTCTCCTTGATTTCAGACACACCCAAGCTCAAAGGATGATCTCAGCCGCCTGCCTAGGTCTTTCCTAATCTGGATCCCCCTCTTCAGCCTCTGGTTTTCGCTTTTATAGTTCCCAGGTAACAAAACGCACAACAGCATTTTCAAGGGTTAGTCGCGGCCAGGCAATATGTGGGCCGTGGCCAGAGAGCTTTTGTCCAATTTTGGGCCACGGCCCATGGATGCTTGGCCACGGCCAGTAATTGTCTAACCTCAAATTGGCCGCGGCCCATGGATGCTTGGCCGCGGCCAGTAACTTTCTGACCTCTTTTTGGCCGCGGCCAGGCATCTCTAAAGTTCAGCTTCCTCTCTTTCTATGCTCTGTTCTCATCCCTTCTTGCATTTCCTTGGCATGGTTGATAGCTTCAACTTCATTTCACCTCCTCCTCATTGAATTTAGCTTTCTCTGGTCCAGCTATGACTGAATTTGTATCCTTTCAACACAAAGAACTCACAAACAACCACAGTTGAATAATCATAGCAGTTAGTAACATATTTCCTCCATAGTTTTTACTCTTTTTATGCCAAGCATGAATAGAACACATTTCCTCTACTTTAGTACTCCCAAATGCCCACTAATATACCCAAAGTGTGGGAGAAATAGGAGGAAATGTGCAATTCTGACAAGAATTTCATGCGGTTAACACACCCCCAAACTTAAACTTTTGCTCGTCCTCGAGTAAAATCAGTCAAATAACAAGAGCTAGATTAAATTAATCCTAGACATAGTGCTCATGCATGACAATTTCTTCTCATTGGGTACTCATAACAACAAAATATACATGGATGCATGGTTCACAGTTTAAAAACGAATTTCCCAACATTTTTTAGAATGAGTGTGTTTGACAAGAGTTGACTGACAATCTTCCTACAGTTATTAAGATTAGATACAACACTTCAACATGTATGAATCAACCTCAATATCCAGACTTGATCATCTGCATTCTCTTTTCTTTTCACTTATAAATCATTCCACACACCTTTAAAATCAATGGGATTTTAGGGTTTTATGGAATTGCTCATTATCACCTATGAAGCTAACACAAGTTTCAGTATGAGGCAATGTAGATGAATTAGATTAATGCTCAATCAATCAAAGATATGTACACAAGAGAACACTCACGGATTTAAGTGTTTAGCTCTCACAACTATAGGGAATTTCGCTCAATGCCACCTATATTAGGTCCTGCCATAGGCTTGTAGAAACTCTACTCTCTCTACCACTTTGTACACCTAGATTCATGAATTAAGGGGACTTTTGAAAAGGGTTGTAATATTGGAAATGGTCTAATGGAAAGGATAATAGACAAAGTACTATACACGCATAAGTGTATATAATGACATCTTTTCTTTTCTCTCTCTCTCTCTCTCTCTCTCTTTTCAATATATTGCTTTTCTTTCACCAATTCCTTCTCTCTTTTGTAAATTATATAACTTAGCACCTACTGAAACAAAGAGTGAATCAAATGCTATTTCAATGCTTTTTAAGTGTCATTCTAATGCAGAACGGAAGCATACATAGCTTGTTGATGAATGCTAGATTTTGAAAAGTAAAGGGCTCAAAGGGGTCATCAATGGGTTAGTATGTAAGGTTTATGTTTAGGTCAACGGGTTCAAGAATGAATGCCCTATCATTTTCATTAATCCACATACATATGTGATTTTGAAAAAGAATTTAAACAAGTTCTAGAGGTACACTAGCATAAGCGGCACAAACATACTAATGAATGAAACTTGGGCTCGAAATCCTTCCAATAGAGGTTTTCTTCTCTCATGCACATTCACCCAGATTAATTTAACATTAGCCTAATCCGAATGCATTAACTCAACTGATCCACATGCTAACTCTAAGCGCAATAACCAACCAATTCCTTACAATTTACCCAAGAACACAAGCAAGTCCCATAATTTTTAGCTCAAAGATAATGCCAATCATGATCTCAACATGTGTGAAATGTTAATTTCTTTCAAGAAATTCAAATACGAATTCAACAGGCCTTCAATGAAAACAGTTCATACATGTCAATTTGCTATAAAATCCTCTAACAAAGCATTCGAATTATTTTCAACCCTCATGCGTAGTGTTTAATCAGGTAAGTATTAGGAATTAGCTTTTAAAATGAGAACCACGCATTCATGAATATTCATTCTTGTTTTCCTAGAAAGCCCACAACTCAAGTATTCACTTCAGATATGATTAATTAAATCTAACTCGACTTTGACTCCAGGACAGGGCACAAAACATATTTACAAAATTTGAACTTCTTTGTCAGTGATCAAAGCATGCATACGAATATTCAAGTACCCCCAAACTTGAGGCAGACAGTGTCCGTACTGTCACGGGGCACAAAGTGTCACACATATCACCTGCAATGAAAAAGAGGACACAACAACCCATATACAGAATAGTGACAAGTATATGTGAGAGGCACAATATCAAGCTAAATCCAATATCAGTCATTAATCAGAAAAAGTTCAATAATAGTCACTGAATCAGAATATGATCAATAGTTAAAGCAATAAAACAAGAGTAACAATCTCAACAACAACAAAATGAACAACTAATCCCCGCCCCTATCGTCACTGGTATCCACATCTACATCATCTCTGTCGTCATCATCATCCTCGCCATTATCACCATCGTCCTCGCCATCATCACCCTCACTAGCCTAAGCTGCAGCAGGTATGTGAGCAGTAAATAACTCCTCTAAATGGGTCAAGTGAACACCATGGTCCTGCAGATATGTGAGGCATTGGGCAGCAGTAGCCTCAGTGCATTGGATGGCCGCGAGGATCACATCCAAAGTAACAGAAGACTGAGAAGAGGAAGGGGCATCGGATGGTTCGCCCTGCTCCAGATGAGATGGAGAGTGTCCCACGTGTTCCGGAGGAGCCTGAGAGGGTCCTCCCTGTTCAAAAACAGGGTTATTCGCTAAACGTTGGGATGCTGGGACTTGTTCATTCGGTTTTGGCTTGATGCTCAAGTAGTGAAACTTCTTGATAGGCTTAAACAGAACATCAGTGGCCACGGCGGAGACACCCATAAAAGCACAGAAGGCAGAGATAAGGTGTGGCAACATTAAACCACCACTGTGCTCATGGACATGGTCTCTGAGAGACTTATAAACCACAGCGCCTATGTCTACTGGTTCCTTGTTCATCAGCAGGTAAATAAGAAGTGCCTGGTCCCGAGTAAGTCGGTTCCGGTTGGACGAAGGCCAAAAGTAATCCTTGCCAAAATGCAACCAAACACGTGCTTCCACTGATAACTGAGTACGGGGTAAGTACTTCTGAGCCCCACCATGACTCTGCCACGCCACCTCACCATTATAGACCAGCAATCGAGAAATAGCATCTTCAGGAATATCATCTGCGTTGTCTAAATGCTGCTGGTATCTGCATTCCTCAATCATTGGAAGTAATGCAAACTACCGGAAACTGGCCAAGGTGAAGTCAATGTTGACTCCTCGAATGGGAAATCGCCAAATCGGGCCCACGCACGCATTAGCATAGAACTCCTGCACAATCTGCAAATTCCCATTGATTTTGGGGTCCATAAGTCATTGGAAGTTATAGGTCCGAGTGGCCAAATCGTAAAAGGTATAAGAGACAGTGAATGGGAATTCACACTCTTGTAGCAGGGGTCGGTTAATGATCTTTGCTTTGGCTTCAGCAACGGCCCTGGGACTCATTCGGTTAGCAACACGCTTGGCAGGCATTGTAACTAGAGGAACAATTAAAAGATACCCGCAGGCAAGCAAACAGGACTCAAAATTAACATCACAGCGAGGAAGAGAAGCCTATAAGCAACTTTGAATATAAACAACCAAACAGCCCCCCCGAACTTAACCTCTTACTACTGCCACACATCAGCCAATCAGTCAAGCCTAACTCCTATCCTTACTGCATGGAAATTGCCCTCTTCTGCCCTAGACAACTAATCTTATCCAAAAGGTAAAGCATTTTAATGATTAAGGAAGGAATTGAAAACAATGTGAATTCTCAAAATATTGCCAATCGCTAAACCATTCTACACTTTTCAAACCTAGGCGTAATATACAATCTATCCATTGGAAACTTTGCCAAAAATAGTGCAAAATGACAGAAAAGCCTTACCTACAGAAAAAAAGAGAGAATGATTTGTGAAATAACAGAATCCAGGGCAATGTGCAAGAACATTTCCTAGATTTATGAAATTGAGGCAGCACAAGGACAGAAAAACTCCATAATCATGTACATTATCCTCAAAACTAGCCATATCTACAGATTATTCAAGCCTACACCTAAATCCCCAATTCCAAACTAAACTACACTACCTTTAATGCAAGTAAAAGGGCGAGAACTAGACTTCTTTACCTCAGATGGTGGAAGAATCAACAGATTGTTGGAGAAATCAGAGATGGAAGAGGCACGTCCGATGCCCTAGGTTGCAAAAACAGCAGCAGCTACGCAAATCTTTAATGGGGAGTGTAGTAGAACGATTGGGAGGAGGAAAATCAAAGGGAAGATGAAGTGGGAGTAATGGATATAGGGCAAAATGGAAGGGAGAGGTCGAGGAAGGTGGGTCGACGTTGAGAGAGGGAGAAGAGAAGGGGTCGACGACCCTAAGAAAGTGAAATGAGAAGAGGAAAGACTAGGCAGGGTTTTTTAAAAACCCTACTATCGCACCTGGGCCGCGACCAACCATGTTCTGGCCGCGGCCCAAAACTGTCTGTGCAAGGGCTGGCCGCGGCCCAAAACTCTCTGGGACCTCATTGGCCGCGGCCAGTGAATCGCTTGGCCGCGGCCCATGACCTTCTGTGCTCTTTTGGGCTACGGCCCACATCATCTTGGTCGCGGCTAGCATGTTCCTTCCAGATTTATCAGATGTCAATTGCAACATAAAGACACAGAAGTTAGGCTATGCCTGTCACCCTATGATTCTCAATACAGCATACCAAAATTTGAATCATTTTCACCATAACTTCCACATTGACTCTCACACAATCAACAACCATTGTTCACACATTTGAATACACTTTCTTATGATCAAAATGCCTCCCTAATTCAGAATTCACTATGCATAACAGAAATTTGACAGAATCAAGCAAAAGACAATGCACATTGCCTCTCTAACCTATACTACAACCATGAATGCATTCGTATGAGAGGTTAGAGAAGTGCTCAGTGGTCATCAAATCAAATCACAGTCATCAAGAATTTGGGTCAATCAGAGCATAGGAATTGAAGAACTTCCCTGAAATACGCCTTTCCAAACCACATGTCACCACCCCTCCTTTGAATCCTCATGCTCTTTTCCACACTCAATTTGGGGTTCCTTTCTTCCTACAAAATCAAAGGCCCAAACAGAAATCTACCAAATTATACTAAAATCAAAGAAACTAAAGAGATTAAGTTCAGAACTTGGGTTGCCCCCCAAGAAGCGCTTAGTTTATAGTCTTTAACTTGACTCTTCACTTTGGTCAATCTTCATTTGATAAGTAGATGATGGATACCAGCCTATCCACATCTCCTCCCCAATAATGCTTCAACCGTTGACCATTAGCCTTGAATCTCTCTCCTTTTTCATTCTCCAGCTCCACATCACCGTATTTTGATGCTTGAACCACCTTGAATGGACCAGACCATCAAGACTTAAGCTTTCCTGGAAATAGCTTCAGCTTAGAGTTATAAAGTTTAAAGCTCTTAGGAATGATTTTGCTGTCATGGTCCCTCTTTGTCTTCTCTTTGTAAATCCTTGCACTCTTATAAGCATTTAAGCGGATTTCATCTAACTCATTGAGTTGAAGTAGCCTCTTTTCTCCCATAGCTTACGGATCAAAATTTAGCTTCTTGATAGCCCAATAGGCCTTATGTTCCAATTCCACCGGTAGATGGCATGCTTTCCCAAACACCAATCGATATGGAGACATACCAATAGGCATTTTATAAGTCGTTCGGTAAGCCCACAGAGCATCATCTAACTTGGAAGACCAATCCTTCCTAGTAGTGTTCACCATCTTCTCAAGAATGTTCTTGATCTCCCAATTGGAAATCTCAGCTTGGCCATTTGTTTGGGGGTGGTAGAGCAATGCTACTTTGTGTCTAACACCATATTTCTTCATCAAAGCTTGAAATTGGTGATTACAGAAATGTGATCCACCATCACTGATAATTGCTCTTGGTGTGCCAAACCTTGTGAAGATGTGCTTCTTGAGGAATTTCAGCACCGTCTTGGCATCATTAGTCACACATGCCATAGCTTCAACCCATTTTGATACATAATCCACTCCAACTAAAATATATTCATTATTGAAAGACTTAGGAAACGGACCCATGAAATCAATCCCCCAAACATCAAAGAGTTCAACTTCTAGCATGCTATTCAGTGGCATCTCATTCCTTCTAGATATGTTCCCTACTCTCTGGCACCGATCACATTAAAGGACAAATGCATATGCATCTTTAAATAGAGAAGGCCAATAAAACCCACTCTGAATGACTTTCGCAGCGGTTTTCTCTCCTCCAAAATGGCCACCATACTCAGACGAATGGCAATAATACAGAATGCACTCTTGTTCATTTTCTGGGACACATCTTCGAATGAGTTGGTCGGGGCACCTCTTGAATAAGTAAGGTTCATCCCAAAAGTACTTCTTCACTTCATGCAAGAATTTATGCTTTTGATGAGAGTTGAACTCTGGAGGTAACACTCCACAAACCAAGTAATTTACAAAATCAGCAAACCATGGTGTGGATGAATGATCAATGAAGAACAGCTGTTCATCTAGAAATGATACATGGATCATGTCAAAGTTATCAAGTTGAGTCTCAGTACTCAACCTTGACAAGTGGTCTGCTACTTGATTCTCTGTACCTTTTTTGTCAATGATGTTCAAGTCAAAATCCTGAAGTAAGAGCACCCAGCGAATTAGTCTAGCCTTAAAATCCTTCTTGGTGAGTAGGTACTTTAGAGCTGAATGATCAGTGTAGATAGCAACTTTAGTACCCACAATATAAGGTTGAAATTTCTCACAGGCATAGACTATAGCAAGTAACTCCTTTTCAGTGGTGGTATAATTGAGTTGGGCACAATCAAGAGTTTTGCTAGCATAATATATGGGGTGGAAGAGTTTCCTGCCTTTTGCCCAAGAACAACACCAACGGCGTAATCACTCGCGTCAGCCATGATAATAAAAGGTAAGACCCAATCTGGGGCTACTAAGATAGAAGCTGAAATAAGACGCTTCTTTAACTCCTCAAAATCTTGTAAACACTCATCATCAAACTTGAATTCCACATCTTTCTCCAATAGCTTAGAAAGGGGTTTGGAAATTTTTGAGAAATCCTTGATAAATCTCCGGTAGAACCCGACATGTCCAAGAAAGCTTCAGATACCTTTCACATTAGTAGGCGGTGGTAATTGCTCAATAATAGCAATTTTAGCCCTATCTACTTCCAACCCTTTCTTGGATACCCTATGGCCAACTACAATGCCTTCTTGCACCATGAAGTGACATTTCTCCCAATTGAGAATCAAGTTTGCCTCTTCACATCTTTTAAGCACCGCATCCAAGTTTTCCAAGCACGAGTCAAAAGATGGACCAAAGACAGAGAAATCGTCCATGAATACTTCAATGGTCTTCTCAATCATATTAGCAAAAATGGACATCATGCACCTTTGAAATGTGGCCGGCGTATTGCATAGTCCAAAGGGCATTCTTCTAAAAGTAAAAGTGCCACATGGACAAGTAAAGGTTGTCTTTTCTTGGTCTTCTAGGGCTATGGAAATTTGGTTGTAACCGGAATATCCATCAAGGAAGCAAAAGAACTCCTGACCTACTAGCTTATCCAACATTTGATCAATGAACGGCAAAGGAAAATGATCCTTTCTTGTAGCAGTGTTGAGCTTCTGATAATCCCTACACACTCGCCAACCTGTCACCGTGCAAGTGGGAATTAGTTCATTTTGGGTGTTAGCCACTATAGTCATGCCACCCTTCTTAGGGACACATTGGATTGGGCTCACCCATGAACTGTCAGAGATAGGGTACACAATTCCAGCTGAGAGCCATTTGAGGATTTCTTTCTTGACCACTTCTTTCATGATTGGATTCAAGCACCTTTGATGCTCAATAGAAGTTTTATGATCATCTTCTAACAAAATTTTGTGCATACACGTCAAGGGGCTTATTCCCTTAATATCAGCTATTGTCCAACCTATGGCCTGCTTGTGCTCTCTCAAAACTCATAGGAGCTTCTCTTCTTGCAAATTAGAAAGATCGGAAGAGACAATCACCGGTAAAGTGTTGGCATCCCCCAAGTAGGCATACTTGAGATGAGACAGTAAAGGCTTTAATTCAAGAGCTGGTGGAACTTCAATATAGGGCTTCAAAGGAGTACTCAAGGCCTCAGCCACCTCAAGTGGCTCAAAATTCCTCTGTCTTGAGTGAGGGAATGCTTCCATCCGGAAAAGGTTTTCAATAGCTTCTTCATCAAATTCATCCGAGCTTTTTTCCCCAATTAGAAATGCCTCCAAAGGATCTTTTATCATAAGAGCATATGAATCTTGAGGAACGAGCGAGTCCAATATATCAACAAATGAGCATTAGGCTGAATCATCATGGAACTTCAAGGCTTTTGGCATGTTAAAGATCACTTTTTCATTGTCCACCCTCAAAGTGATTTCGCCCTTCTCCACATCAATAAGGGTCCTTGCTGTAGCTAAGAAAGGATAGCCTAGAATGAGCGGTATCTTCCAATCAACCTCACAATCAAGCACCACGAAGTCTGCTGGGAATATGAACTTGTCTACTTTCACTAGGACATCTTCAATGATTCCTCTAGGCTTAGAAATACTCCGATCAGCAAATAGAAGGGTTACTGTGGTAGGCCTTGGCTCTCCGATCCCCAATTGGTTAAAAAGGCTAAGGGCATCAAGTTGATGCTAGCACTTAAGTCACATAGGGCTTTACCATTGAAGTTCGTTCCAATATTGCAAGGAATATAGAAACTTCCTGGATCCTTCAGCTTGGTGGGTAACTTCCTTTGGATCACTGCACTACATTCTTCGGTTAATGCCATAGTTTCAAATTCATTAAATCACCTTTTCTTGGACAACACATCCTTTAGGAACTTGGCATATTTAGGCATACCCTATAAAGCTTCGGTAAATGGAATGTTTACATGTAGTTGCTTAAACATGTTCACAAACTTTTTGAATTGTGCATCTTCCTCCTTCTTCTTGAATCTTTGAGGGAAGGGTAGTGGAGGCATGATAGTGGAGGTGGTTGGCTTTCTCTTCTTCTCATTATTCAACTCTTGGTCCCCCTTCTTACTCTTGCCAACCTCATCCAACCCTCCTTCAGTCTGCTTTCTCTTTTTAGTTTCATCGTCTTCCACCACATTTTCTTGAGTCATAACTTCTTCCTCTTCAATCTCAATGTCCTCTTGCTCATCTTGCTTTGGTCCAGTTATGCTCGAGTTAGGCATATTCGGAAGCACCTTGCCACTTCTCAAGTGAATGGTCTTGCATTATTCTTTTCCACCCCACTTTGGATTAGGGATAGTATCACTTAGGAGAACATTTCGAGCCAAAGCATTTACTTGTATTGCTAATTGTCCTACTTGAACTTCAAGGTTCTTAATTACATATTCATGAAGAAAAAAGGTAGCCTTACTCTCACCCCTTGAAGATTCCACCTCTGATAAGATCCGGGCCAACATCTTGTCCATCTTAGATTCTTCTTCTTTTGTAGGAGCTTACCTTGATGGTAATGGAAAACCCGGTGGAGGAACCGGCTTGGTGCCAGAAGTAGACTCGTGTGGAGGGTTTAAGGTGTTACCTTGACTCCAAGAAAAGTTAGGATGAGCTCTCCAAGCACGGTTGTAAGTTTGTGAGTATGGATTACCTTGAGAAGGTTGAAATTTGCCCATATAGTTGACAGATTCAGTGCTCATGTAGAGGGGGCAATTATCGGGCATGTGGATGTCATTGCATTGCTCACATACAATCAGAGCAGATTGAACAGAATGTACACCATGAGAAGTGCCCTTATGTATTTGAGACTCTAGGACATCAAAACGCTTGTTCATAGCGGATAAAATTGTGGCAATTTGTGATGAAGAGTCTTCTTTTGTGTTGAGCAGGGCTGGGGTAGTCCTTCCATCATTGCCTTGCGTGTTGTTTGCAGATAATTGATCCAAAAGTCTAAACACTTCATTGACAGGCACATTCCGGTAACCTCCGTTAGTCATAGAGTCCACCATCACCTTAGATTGAGGATTCAGGCGCGTGCAGAAAATTTGGATCACTACCCATTTGTCCACCCCATGATTAGGGCATTGCTTCATTAACATCTTGTATCTTTCCCAGGTGGCATACAGATGCTCATCCGGCTGTTGTCTAAAACTTAGAAATTCATCCCTTGCTTCCACTGATTTATCATCTGAGAAAAATTGAGCTCTAAATTTCGCTTCAAGATCATCCCAAGAAGTTATCGATCCTTCTGGGAGATTGTTAAACCAATCCCTAGCTTTCCCTTGTAGAGAGAGAGGGAATAGCCACAACCTCAGCACATCTTGGGGTACTCTATTCTGCTTGAAGGAATCACACACCTCTAAGAAGTACATCAAATGCTTGTTGGCGTCTTCATTGTAGAGACCATGGTACAAACCATGCATTTACAACATTGTGATCATCACCGACTTGATCTCAAAAGTGTGTGCTTGCATCTCCGGCATTCGAATGCAAAATTAAGTCCCTCGCATATTCCGGCTGGCAAAGTCATTGACGATAGCTCTATCATATTCATCTGCCATTATTTCAGCTTCAGTTTCAGCTTCAGATTCCTCTTCAAATTCAGATTCAGTTATCTCTGACTCAGATTCTGCTTCTGATTCAGTTTCTTCTTCGATGCGCGGTAATCCGTCAAGTACCACTATCAATCCGTCCAAGTGCAAATGTTGCATGTACTGAGATGATACCTACAAAAGGCACAAACCAGCAAGTATCAAACTAAAACAAACAAAATGAATTCAAAAAATAAGGAAAGAAAAATTATAAACCTAACTAAAGACCCAAGCGAAATCTACTATTACAAGCCTAAGGTCAACTAAAAGATTTGTTAAACCAATCCCCGGCAACGGCGCCAAAAACTTGTTCGCTACTGCAAGTGCACGGATCGCGTCAAGTAATAAAGTGATAAGTAAAGATCGTTCCCTCGAGGATTTGAGTAACAAATTAGTCAAGCAATAGATTTGGTGAATTCGATTAAGTTGAGACAAAACATGTTGTTGTGTGTGGAAAAAGGAATTTCAAAAGATATATTTGTAAAACTGAAATTTACTGAACAAAACTCTGATTTGTGTGACTTCAATCAAGTAAAATAAGCCTAGGATTGTTCATCCCCGTAGTATTTCATATACTTACTTCTTTTCCTCTCCAAGGATCCTTTCCATGGGATATATATATATGTCAGTTTAAGAATCCCAAGCATATGATTATGCTCTCTCAAGTCATAATCAGTTGTATACCTTCTATTAGCATGCACAATCTCTCGCTACAGCTAAGAGAAGATATTCATTACATACCAATCTTAATTTGACAATGTTAGGTTAATAACTATATCTCTATGTTACTAACAAACCATCCGTTTAGTTGTAAACTTCAAGTCTAGCATGATTTCACTCAAGTTCTGCAATTAAATTAAATCTCTCAAGCTTAATTTAATCGAACACATCATCCACAGTGATGGCCAATCACATACAGCAGTAAAAATGGAGTGAAATCAACATATATATGCCATTAGATACTTAGAGAGGAAAGGAATCAAGTTTAATCCATACAAAGGATCATAAACAATCCTAGAAAAGGACTCTAGCTATCCATGTTCACAAATGAATCACAGACATAAGCTCTCATTACAGACATATCAGAATTACAGAGGAGAAATGGAAGGAATACAGAACAACCAGAGAATCTAAGCTACAAATCTTCAATCTCTCCTTGATTCTCCTTGATTTCAGACACACCCAAGCTCAAAGGATGCTCTCAGCCGCCTGCCTAGGTCTTTCCTAATCTGGATCCCCCTCTTCAGCCTTTGGTTTTTGCTTTTATAGTTCCCAGGTGACAAAACGCACAACAACATTTTCAAGGGTTGGCCGCGGCCAGGCAATATGTGGGCCGTGGCCAGAGAGCTTCTGTCCAGTTTTGGGCCGCGGCCCATAGATGCTTGGCCGCGGCCAGTAACTGTCTGACCTCAAGTTGGCCGTGGCCCATGTATGCTTGGCCGCAGCCAGTAACTTTATGACCTCTTTTTGGCCGCGGCCCATGTAATGGTTGGCCGCGGCCAGGCATCTCTGAAGTTTAGCTTCCTCTCTTTTTATGCTCTGTTCTCATCCCTTCTTGCATTTCCTTGGCATGGTTGATGGCTTCAACTTCATTTCACCTCCTCCTCATTGAATTTAGCTTTCTCTGGTCCAGCTATGACTGAATTTGTATCCTTTCAACACAAAGAACTCACAAACAACCACAGTTGAATAATCATAGCAGTTAGTAACATATTTCCTCCATAGTTTTTACTCTTTTTGTGCCAAGCATGAATAGAACACATTTCCTCTACTTTAGCACTCCCAAATGCCCACTAATATACCCAAAGTGTGGGAGAAATAGGAGGAAATGTGCAATTCTGACAAGAATTTCATGCGGTTAACAACCCACCATTAAATGCACTGATAAACTAGAGACTATTTTCTATTAGGAATGGGAGAAGGATGTCTGTATTGACCTCCCTCTCCATTTACTCTCCATTTAATGTCTCTTCCATTAAATCAACTTTTAATGGTTGAGATTTAATGATAGATATAAAAATATTACTATAATTTTAAATATAATAAAAATCTATCATTGAATCTCAACCATTAAAAGTTGATCTAATGGTAGAGACATTAAATGGAGAGTAAATGGAGAAGGAGGTCAATGGAGACACCTTTCTCCAATTAGGAACCGCAAAAGACAAGTTCAATCTTTAAAATCAGATCTAACATGCTAATTTTTTGGCAAGAGTTGCATCCCTTTTTAGAGAAAGTTTTATGTGCACGAGGGCACCAAATCATTTGTGCACTCCCCAATAAAGATGGGATAGGGGTATCTCTATTGATTTCCCTCTTTATTTACTCTCCATTAAGTATATATATCATTAGGTCAACTTTCAATGGTTGAGATTTATCATGGTAGATTTTTATTATAATGATATTCTTTACATATTATTAAATCTCAATAATTGAAAGTTGATCTAATAGTAGATACTCCCAATGGAGAGTAAACAGAAAGATAAATCAATGGAGACACCTATCTTCCAATGAAAATATGCCAAACATATCAGCTGTTGTAACTTCTTAATTTATAATATTTTATTATTTTCATGTTTAAGAAATTTGGAAAAATCCCATTTAAATATCATTTGAATTCTCAAAACCCCAGAAGGTCTATTAAGAAATTGAAATGACAGAGGTCATTGGGAGGAATCTGGGATTTGGAAGTTTAATTGTTTTTACCAAAACACCCCCATCCTCTTTCTCTCTCCTCTCTTCCTCTTCATCTCCTCAAAATTGTCAACAAATGTGTCAGAATATGGGCCCAAAATTGTCAGTGCCCACCCCTTTTGGGCTCACACTCTGACACATTTGTGATGATGTCTTTTGCAATGTTGTCTTTTGACATTCACATTATCTAATTTGTTAAAACCATTACTGAATTTGTTAGTTTCTCCTCTTGGCCAATAACACATTGAAGACGTCATGCATTATTTATCATTCCTATTAGCCTTTTTGTCAAAACCAATTATAACTTTGTGAACACTATTGACAACTTTGTCAATCCCATTATCCTTTTTGTCAAAACCAATAATGAGTTTGTGAAAACCACATGAATTTGTCAATCTCATTATCCTTTTTGTTAAATCCACTACAGAATTTATCAATCCCATTATCCTTTTTGTCAAAACCTATTATAAGTTTGTGAAAACCACTGATGAATTTGTCAGTCCCATTATCCTTTTTGTCAAAACCATTAATGACTTTGTTAAAACCATTATTGAAATTGTCAATCACCTTATCCTTTTTATTAAAACCAATTGAGTTTGTGAAACCACTGATGAATTTGTCATTCCCATTATCCTTTTTGTCAAAACCATTAACAACTTTGCTAAAACCATTACTAAAATTGTCAATCATATTATCCTTTTTGTCAAAACCATTAACAAATTTGTTAAAACTATTACAGAATTTTCAATCCCATTATCCTTTGTGTCAAAACCAATTATGAGTAAACTATTCTATTACCAGACTGAGTAAATGCATTGACTAATTTTGTTAATGGTATTGACAAGTTTAGTAATGGTAATGACAAGTGTAGTGATGGGGTTGACAAAAAACCAGAAATATTCATGACAGCAACTTCTTCAACCTAGTAATGTCATATCTGCAACCCAATCTCAGAAATGAAAGCCTCATCACATTCATTTATCACTCAAGAAAACCATTTTCGTCATCATCACCACTACAAAATAGATCAGCAAAGGGGTATGAATCCTCCGATGACGTCAAAGGATTTAAGCTTGTGGGCGTCTTCGTCAAGTTTTGCCGCGGGGGAGGGCACACTTGCAGTGAACAAAATGACTAGATTCAGGATTAATAAGGAAAGGCCGAAGAGTTGGGATTTGAGATCCAAAGTGGGGGAAGAAGATGACAGGAAGAGGAAGAGAGGGAAGAGGAAGAGGAAGAGGAAGAGGGGGTGAGTTTTGATTTAAGGGGCATTTTGGTCATTTGGTACAAACATGAAAAACCCAGATTCCTCCTCAATCCCCTCGTTGTCATATATAAGTGTTAATAGAATTTTCTGGTTTTTGACAATTCAAATGGTATTTATGTGTTTTTTTACAAAAAAAATTCTGGATGCCCATTTACTCTCTTTGGCTCATTTGTCATTATTTGAATTTTCTCTCTCGTTGTTAATTCCTCACTCTTCCCCTATTTTACAGCACACTTCCTCCCTCTCTCACACTCCTTCCTCAGTCACAAAGATATCCGTCACCATTATCGGCCATGGATCAAATTTTTAACAAGCCCCCTCTTCTCTTCTCCTTAATCCTCCTTAATGTCTCGTCTCCTTCATCTCGCTCCCATCGACCTCTTCCCCAACAATCATCTTGTCCACCACTACCTCCATTCGCTAGCAACCGGCTTGCCGAAACCCTACCTCGCCAACCCCATCACAACGATGAACCCCAACAGCTTCTCGGAGTGTGCACCGTTCTCTACCAGCAGCAGAACTAGACGGAGCCCCGACTCCATTCCAAGCTCCAATCCAATGGGGACTCTGAACATGGTGCTTGAGATTCTGTGGAGGTGGAGCCGTAAGCTAGTGGTGGAGGCTAGATTTGTTATTTTCAAAGTTAAAGGAATGGATTAAACCCAATGGGGATACTTACCAATATTTGATTAGGGGTTTCTGCGATAGGGGTGATGTAATTGAAGCTTTAAAAATCTGGAATTTGATGGTAGATGAAAAGTTCAAACATGACATGGAAGTGGTTCAAAAAATAACGATGGGAGGGGATGGAATATGGAACAAGGGAAGGATAATGGAAGAGGAGGGAGAGAGGGAGGAAGTGTGCAGTAAAAAAAAGGGAAGAGTGAGGAATTAATGATGAGAGAGAAAACTCAAATAATGACAAATGAACCAAAGAAAGAGAATTGGTATTTGGAAATTTTCTAAATAAGAAAATAATAAATTATTACTCATCCCAACATATGATATGATTAAGTGTATGTTTTGGATAGCTTAAAAAGCACTTATAAATGCCTTTTACATAAATCGAGATAAAACTCTTCTCACATACTTACCTTGTATATCATAAATTATAATTAAAAAGCACTTATAAGTTAAAATTACGCTATCCCAAACAAGTACTGAGTAACTTTTTAGCTTCCTTAATCTCTCAAAAAAAGTCAACTTTATTTTATATTTAGAACTAGATGGAGTATAAATTAAGAAGGTGCTGCACCAGCTGACATATAGTGCTCGTTTGGGATAGTTTATTTTTTACTTATAAGTGCTTATAAATCGTGATTTATGGCATACGAAGTAAATATATGAGAGAGGTTTTATCTCGATTTACGTAATAAGCACTTATTCCCAAAAAAAAAGCTATTCCAAACATAGCCGTAGACTTGTAATCATTGACTTGGCATATTTTCATTGGGGAGTGCACACATGAGCTGATTCTCTTAGTGCGTACAAGAATTTCTCCCCTTTTTTTCGTCTATTCAATGAAATTTGACTTTTTTAACCATTTAACCGCCCTTCGATCCATGTACACCATAGTATATTTCTCATAAACAACATTTTCAATTTAATAAAAAAATATTTGTATTTGAATATACATATTTAATTAAATTAGATTATTCTAATCACAATTGGTTTAGTCTCGGGTTAACCACCGATCTGACTCACTGACCCTTAAACCACTGCCTCGACCGGTTTATTGTCTAGTCCAGTTTTTAATACCTTGTCCCTAACACCAAGATGAATTAAAGTTTCGTAAATGGGTTTGATAGGTGCAAGACCAATTCAGATAGGATCACTTGATTATCTCATTTATATGGACTTGTTCTATAACAATCTTATCGATAAGTTATATATGTACCTTCTTCTGCTTCTACTCTTACCCTACAAACTTACTAAATTTAGAAATGTTGTACTATCTCCGATCCTAAATATAAAACCTAGTTGACTTTTTTTTTTGGAAATATTAAGAGAGCTAATTAAATTACTTTAAAATAATTATACTTATCATTTTTTCTCCAAACTACTTTCCCTAACTTATAAACTAATATATAATCTAATAATGCATAACATATAATATGATTAAGAAACTTATTTAGTTTCCTTAATCTCTCCAAAAAGAGTCAACTAGCTATGTCTTATATTTAGGATGGGAGGAAGTATTTACCTTCACATACACAACCTAATCCCTCTATTGACTGGGATCATTCTACCACAAATAGGAACTCTTTGAAAACTCATTTATCTGGATTTGTCTCTTAATTACCTATTTGGTACGTGGCATTGAGTTTTAAGAGATTGGGACTAGGAGAGCTAGTGGTAGTGGGATTGGGTATGAGATTGAAGATTTAAAATTACGTTTGGTATAGAGTGTTATTTAGAGGGAGAACTAAATTTAATTTAATTTAATAATTAGTAATGAATTATAAGAAGACTATAATACCCTTTAAAATAAATTTAAAAATATAAAAACAAATCTCTCTAAACAGCGTACATCATCTCCCCCATCTAAAGTATATGATTGCTTCAAAATTCTCCTTACAATTACTCAACGATCCCAATTCAGGGATTTGGCAAAAAAATCCGAAAAAAAGAATCATATAAATGTCATGGTGGATTTTGGCGCCCTTATAAAAATATTGCCACAAATGAAGTTTTACAATTACTCGTTTATCCCAATTCACCAATAGAACCAAGCTACTTTAATGATTGACAAGAGCGATGCTGAGAGGTTCAACGAAAGGGACGATGAGAACTTGCTTTGCGATGATGGAGATTCTTGTAGCTGGATAGCTAGGGAGGGATAGAAGTGAATTAATTTATACCTAAAGCATAATTTAGAAGGACAATTCAATCCCAAAATTTTCTAATCCCAGCACTACTCTACCAATACCAAGGGTGGGTGGTTTTCTCGCAGTCTCACCTTCATAGTACTTCCAATCTCATGTGATCCTCAGTCCCTCGTTCCAAACATTGCAAAATGAGCAGTACCAGTGCCCAGCCCAATATCAACCCCTCCAATCCTACATACCAAACAGGGCCTTATTACCCTGAATTTTTATTTGAATCTTTCTAGAATGGTGATAACGGGTACCATTCTAGTTAATATCGGAGCTCTTCATTCATTCAACTCATATTTTCATATGTCTTGCAATTAATCTATCTTACCCTCCAGCCAACATTATTTAAAATTGCTCAATTTGAATAGAAACAATCTTTTTGATCCATTACTTCAGCTTTGGGTTTTATCAAAGATTTATATTAACAAATTTATTCAATGTATTATAAAAGCTTGTATAACAAAATATTAATAATTGGGATTGACAAGTATTCATTCCAACTCATTGGATCTCTTCAAAAACTCACACATGAGAACATGTCTTGCAACAACAATATAAATGTGTTACTTTCTTCATTTACCAACCATACTTATTTGGATTTTCTCATTTTGAATAAAACGATCTAGTTGGACGCACTTCTTCATCTTTGTGTTTTATAACAAATATCAAATGCTTATATTTGTGCACAAAATTTATTCACCACATTACAAAAACTAGTACATATTAGAATTTTCATGGGATATGATTTGCAGGTATCATTCCAGATCAGATTTACAAAATCTCACAGATTTGAACTTGTCTTTCAACAACCTTATAGGTCCATTCCACCCCTTGTCAACCTGACTTATTCAGAATAGAAACAATCTAGGTAGAGCAATTCCATCAACTTTGGGTTTTAAGACAAATTTCAAAGACTTGTATTTGTGTGAAAATTTATTCACTGCATTAATAAAACTAGTATATTTGAATATTCATGGAATAAGGTTACAAGTACCATTCGAACTCTGATTGGAGATCTTAAAAATCTTGCTCATTTGGACTTGTCTTACAATTACCTTACAAGTGTGTTACATTCCACCCTTGCTAATCTAACATATTTAGAATTGGTCATTTTTTACAAAAACAATCTAGTTAGAGCAATTCCATCAGCTTTGGGTTTTATGACAAACATGAGACACTTATATTTGTGCACAAATTTATTCAACGCATTACAAAAATTAGTATATTTAAATTTTCAAGGAATGGGGTTCACAGGTAACATTCCAACTCAGATAGGAGCCCTTCATTATCTTTTTCTTTTGGATTTGTCTTACAACAACGACCTTTCAGGCCAGTTACCTTCTATGTTAACCAACCTTACTTATTTTGAATTTCTCTATTTGAATTAAAACCATCAAGTTCTCCATTCGTTTAGTTTTCGGACTAATGACAAAGATCAAAGAATTATATTATTAAAAAACTAATATATTTGAATATTATTAAAATGGGGTTGTAAGATATCATTCCAACTCAAATTGGAGCTCTTGAAAATCTCACTCATTTGGACTTGTCATACAACAACCTTATAGGTGTGTTACCTTTCACTTTTGCGAACCCTATTTATGACAAATATCAAATACAAATATTTGTACACAAATTTAATCACTACATTACAAAAACTAGCAAGTAAATTTGAATCTTTATCAAATGGGGTTCGCAAGATTCATTCCAACTAAAATTGGAGCTCTTCAAAATCTCACTCATTTGGATTTGTCGTACAACAACCTTATAGGTGTGTTTACTTTCCACTTTTGCGAACCTTATTTATGACAATATCAAATACAAATATTTGTGCACCAATTTAATCATTGCATTACAAAAGCTAGCTAGTATATTTGAATCTTTATAGAATTGGGTTGAGAGGATTCTTTCCAACTCAAATTGAAGCTCTTCAAAATTTCAGTTATTTGGATTTGTCTTACAACAACCTTTTAGGTGTGTTACCTTCCACCCTAGAATATCTTATTCAGAGTTGCTCATTAATAGAAACAATATAGTTGGAGGAATTTCATTAGCTCTGGATTTTATAACAAATATCAAAGACCCATATTTGTGCTCAAATTTAAGTATTGCATTACAAAAACTAATATATTTGAATTTTAATGGAATGTGGTTCACAGGTACTATTCCAACTGGAATTGGAACTCTTCAAAATCTCACTCATTTGGCCTTGTCTTACAATTACATAGGAAGTGTGTTATGTTCAAACCTTGCTAAGCTTACTTAATTAGAATCCCTCCTTTTGGAAGGAAGCAATCTAGTAGGGGATCTTCGTTCAGCTTTGTTTTTATGGCAAATATCAAATATGAATACTTTTGCACAAAATTGTCCTCTACAATACAAAATCAAGCTAGTATATATATTTGAATATTTATAGAATGGGGTAAACAAGTATCATTCCAACATAAATTGGAGCTCTTCAAAATCTCACTTATTTAGACATAACCAAAAACAACTTTGTAGGTGTGTTCCCTTTCATTCTTTTCATCTTCTTATTTATATGAATATATAAAAGACTTATATTTCTACACAAATTTATTTGCTACAATATAAAAGCTAGTATATTCAAATCTTTACGGACTAGTGTTGACAAATATTATTCCAACTCAAATTAGACGCCTTAAAAGTCTCAAACATTTGAACTTGTCTTATACCAATCTTATAGGTGTGTTACATTCTACCCTTGCCAACTATAATTATTTAGAATTGTTCATTTTGAATATCAACAAACTAGTTGGAGACATTATAATCCCTCAGCTTTTGAGTTTTATGACTTTTATTTGTGCAAAAAATTTATTCAATACATCACAAAGACTACTGTTTTGAATCTTCACGGAATGAGGTTGACAGGTTACATTCCAACTCAAATTGGAGGTCTTCAAAATCTAATACATTTCAACTTGTCTTATAACAGCCTTGAAGGTGTGTTATCTTCCACCCTTGTCAACCTTGCTCATTTTGAATTAAAACAATATAGCTATAGTTGTTCCTTCATCTTTGAGTTTTATCACAAATATCAACACTTATGTGTGCACAAATTTATTTACTGCATTACAAAAACTAATATATTTGAATCTTCATGGAATGAGTTGACAGGTATTATTCCAACTGCAATTGGAGAGCTCTTCAAGATCTCACTTATTTGGACTTGTTTTACAACAATCTTATAGGTGTGTTACCTTCTACTCTATCCATCCTAGTTATATATTTAGAATTGCTCATTTTGAACAGAAACAATATAGTTGAAGTGATTCCATCATCTTTGGATTTTATGACAAATATGAAAGACTTGTATTTGTTCACAATTTTATTCGCTGCATTAATAAAAATATATATGAATATTCATAGAATGGGGTTGACAGATGCCATTCCAATTCAAATTGGAGCTCTTCAACATCTTACCTATTTGGACTTGTCCTACAATTACCTTAAAGGTGTGTGTTACCTTCTACTCTTGCCAACCATTTTTAGAATTGTTCGTTTTATATAAAAACAATCTAATTGAGGGAATTCTATCAGCTATGGATTTTATGACAAATATAACAGACTTAAATTTGTGCTCAAGCTTGTTCATTACATTAAAATAATTAGTCTATTTGAATTTTTACAAAATGGGGTTGACAGGTGCCATTCCAACTCAGATATCAAAGACTTAAATTTGTGCTCAAGCTCGCAATTGACGCCCCTGTACCCTGCAGCCACTGACGAATTTTGTTCTGACTTCTTACATTTGTATTTTTTACAATCCTGACTTCTCGATTTCTGTGAATGACACAATGGACATATGGGAATTCTGAAAGTAACTCTACCTTTAATTTTTAAATACCAGTATTTATTTTATTCCACTATTTCCATATTTACACATTTTTAGTATTACAAAATTTGGTATATTACAATTCTTCCCCTGAACAAGAAATTTCGTCCCCGAAATTCATTGCACGTCCTAAGACATAAATTCCGAGTAACGTTTCTTCATATCCTCTTCTACTTCCTATGTTACCTCTCTTGGAGATAAACCTTTCCAAACCACCTTCATGAATGGTATACTTCGATTTCTAAGTCATTTCTCTTGTCGGTCAATGATTTGCTCCGACTCTACTTCATAGGTATTATTCTCTCGTACCTCAATTTCTTCATACTCGATCACATGCTTGGGGTTCGGTTGGTACTTCTTTAACTGAGAGATGTGAAATACATCATGTAGTCAGCTCAGGTTTGGGGGTAGGGCTATTTTGTATGCCACTGATCCAATTCTCATAAGAATCTCAAAAGGACCAATATACTGTAGGCTTAACTTCTTTCTCTTTATCGCACTACCGATTCTAGTAATTAGAGATACTTTCAGGAATACATGATCTCCAACTTCAAATTCTAGAGGTCTTCTTTTGTCAGCGTAGCTTTTCTGTCCGCTCTGTTATGCAAGGAGCCTCTTTCTGATAGTTTTTATTTGTTTAAAGTCTGATCAACTAGATCCGGCCCATACAATTTTCTCTCCAATAATTCTGTCCAGCAGAGAGGTGACTGGCATTTCCTTCCATAGAGTGCTTCATACGGAGCCATTTGAATGCTCGCATGATAGCTATTGTTGTTAGTGAATTCGGCGAGTGGAAGGAAATAATCCCAATTCCCCTTGAAATCCATAACACATGCTCTCAACATGTCTCCCAATATATGTATAGTCCTCTCTGACTACCCATCTGTTTGTGGATGATAGGTTGTACTAAATTTCAACTTCATACCTAATGCTTCTTGTAGAGCTTTCCAGAATTGAGATGTAAAGCAAGGATCTTTATCACAGATAATACTCTTTGGCGTACCATGCAATCAGATTATCTCCTTTATATAAATTTTTTCTAGCTTCTCAAGAGAATAACCAGCATTGATAGGTAGGAAATGAGCCAACTTTGTAAACCAGTCAACAATTACCCATATCGCATCATAGTTTCTGATATTGGGTAATCCCACCACCAAATCTATGGTAACGCTTTCCCACTTCCAGTCTGGTATTTCGGGACTTTGCAAAAGTTCTAGTAGTCGTTGATGTTCAATTTTTACCTTTTGACAAGTAAGGCATCGAGCCACATACTTGATTACGTCACTTTTTAGTCCTAGCCACTAGTATTCAGATTTCAAGTTATGGTACATCTTGATCGCTCCTAGATGAAGAGTATATTTACTCTTATGTGCCTTATCCAGAATTTTTTGCCTTAAGTCAGCCTTTGGTGGAATATATACTCACTTTTAGTATCTGACTAATCCACTGGGCGAAAGATCATAGTTCAGAGTTTCACCTGTTCTAATCATTTCTAGAATAGACGTGGCCTGTTCATCTTGTTTTTGAGCTTCTTCAATTTCTACTCTCAGACTACTTTCCTCTTGACTAACATTAAAGTTAGCAATGAGTACTTTATTTGGTACATTCATGTTCAGGAATACTTGATTTGACAGATTCAGATCCCTAAATTCCTCTAGTTATTTTTGTTCTCGTACCATCACAACTACCACCTGCACCACCTTTCTACTCAAAGCATTAGTGATAACTGTCACACCCACCCCGGTACTCACATTTCGCGGCGGTTGGGTGCCCTCCCCGGTACTCATATTTCGCGGCGGCAAGCTAGGTACTCACATTTCCCTAGGACTTAAAGGAATATCCCCGCTCCTCTTGCGGGTTCCTCTCACCTCCCCACAACTCAAACACGTGACCTGAGGCATAAGTACGCGTGTTTGGTGAGAGGTGGTAACAATTTCGCCCGTGTTTACCTTCTTTCCTGAGGAACTACTTGCCCGAGCTAAAAATTTGTTTTGGAAAAATAGGTTCATATTCAATGAATCTCAGTAGTAATAGATATCACTCATATAAAATGCACATATATCATGCCATGTCAACCAAAGTTACAATACAATCAACATATTCAACATTCAGAGATAAATTCATAATATGCAGAAAGCATAAAGTTACCAATTCAAGGACAACCATCCCTTACCACAGCACTGGGAAATTCTACTGGGCCTTAGCCCTTCTCATCTGAATGTTTTAAATTCACAATGGTACAAATATGCATATAACATATCACATAATATGCGAGGGATAAGTTACTACCTGAAAATTTTTCCAAATCTTGATCTTGGTTGACGTGCTTTGGATATCCTGGGCAAGTGTCAAATCCTATAAATTATAATTTACAAGTAATGAGTTATTACTTAGTCCAATTCTATTACAAAAACCCTTTACTTCGAATTTTTGCACAATTACAAAAAGTTGGTAGATTTTTCACTTAAGTTTGAAAAATCATAACTAATTCTAGAAAAATTGAATTGGGGTTATCCAAAATTCTATATGACCCTTATTAAGTTTATTTTAAGGGGAAAATACTTCCAATAGCTACCTATCCAAACACACTTCCCATATTTTCATTTTCTCCCTGCTATCAGAAAATCTAACCAGTTTTAATGGTCTACGTCAAACGTTCATAACTCCTAGTATACTTATCGAACTCCTTCATAATACCTATCAAATTAAAGGTACTTTAATTCTGAAAAATATCATCATGATTATCAGATGAAGTTTGAACAGTGAAATATTCACCGCAACAAAACTGCCAGACAAAAACGCAAAATGCAATCTTTGTTACACAAGCATACTTAATTTCCAATTTTTGAGTCTTTAAACCAGTCTATCAAGAATTATAACCAAAGTCTATTCCTACACAATTTTTCATGTAGAATGCAATGGAAAGATCAAAAATACCAAAATCAAACTCCCTCAACATTTTTGCTTTTGGCCGAAATATATACTCAAAAATAACAAAAATCTAACTTTGTGATTTTAACTACCGATAAGCCTAATACTTCAACAAGCATCATATATCACTTTATATATGATTAAAACATCTTCCTTCTTCAAAAACACCCCTTGGATGAAATACATGGGTGGTTCAAGAGTTAAGGAAAACTCAATGAAATCACAAAGTATTCGGTTCAAAAGAAAGCCTATGCTTACCTCTTCGCGTTTCTACAAGTAGTTTGGTATTCTGGTGACACTCTGGTAGACTAACTAACACAAAACACCTTAGATGAGAAATCTAATACCATAGAATTGACGCTTATAGTAAGTAGAGGAAGTTTTCTGAAGGACATACCGGACAATAATGGCAATTCGGGGTCAAAATCGGCTCCAATAGTCAAGAGAACTCACTATCCATTCCTCCTTCTCTCTTCTTGTGTTCTTGAGTTTATGAGATCAGATTTCTCTTTCTCTTAGATGGCTGAACAAAATTGACACTTAAAGGGCAAGGAATGGTTGAGATTTAGTCTTGAAAAATGATCTCATCTTAGCATGCCAAGTGCACAAGTTTAAGGCTTAAGAGTGCCACGTGTTGTGCAACTATTGGTCTTCCATTTTCTCTTTCTTCGGTGGGGCATAAATGGTCAGGGGGAGGGGGAGTCTTGACAATTTCCCTGGACTCCTGGGTCCAGTGCCCGATTCGTAAAGTAAATGACCCAGCTGGAGACCCGTGAATTTCCCATACCCAACCACTAGGTGGCGCAATTCAGAGATGACAACACAAGAGGCTTAAAGTGGGTGTAATAATGTGTAGTGATGAGGGACACATGTCGCCTCCTCATTTGGCCAACATAAAAACATGTTTTTACTTTGTAATGATTTCAGGACACTTGTCATTTCGCCAACACGAAAGATATGTCATCATGAGTCATAATGAGTTGTCATTACATACTTTACTAAAGTTCTTTTAATAAAGTTGCTCCATCGGTGCATTACCCGGAATTCCACGCGGGAACCATGCGGGACCTTGGCATGCATATCAAGGCATGCCATGCAAAGCCCGAATTCCTCCGATCTCGTAATTGATTCCCCTGTACCCTGCACCCACCGACGAATTTTGCTCCGACTTCTTACACTTGTATTTTTTACAATCTTGACTTCTCAATTTTCGTGAATGGCACAATGGACATCTGGGAATTCCTAAAGTAACTCTACCTTTAATTTGTAAATACCAGTATTTATTTTATTCCACTATTTCCATATTTACACATTTTCAGTATTACAAAATTTGGTATATTGCAATCCGCCTCATACAAAGACTTTTGGAGTGAAATACTTCACAAACAACTATCTCTTCGGAATCTGCTACTCCGATGGAAACTGGTTCACGAATGCCAGTGAAACCTCATACTGCTCGCTGGAATTGCTCATGATATCCCTTCATTATGCAAACAAGACCATATCAGTATATTATTCTGTTAATGCCGGAATCGCTTATTAGCTCTGCCAGAACCGCTTGGGCTCTGATACCAAAAATGTCAACACCCGTTTCCATTTCGATATATAGAGAGTAATAGAGACCAAGTTCCACAGGCATACAGAAAAGTATGAATATCTGATAAAAGTGTTTGTTTACAGACCAGAATTAACCATACAGAATTTGAAGATATTTACAACTTTGGACAGAGCTATCCAAAAGTATTCCAATTACAGACTATATATAACCACGGTATTCATCTTAGGAAACGTGCCCATCAGTTTCCCATATCCACGTCTTTTCCCTTAGAGCCGTTGGCACCCGTTGAGATATTTTGTATAGAAAATGGGTGAGATTTCAATGAATCCCAGTAGAAATATGCTATCGTTCATATAAATATAAAAAGTAAATATGATATGTGTCATATATGCGCCAATTAATGAACAATATAACACATCATCATAACACATCATCATAACATATCATCGTCATATCATTATCACATCATCATCATGTATACATGAGTAGGACCCAACCCCACTATTCGTACACAGTTGGATTCTTACCCAACTCCCAGTGTAAGTGCGCCTCTAGCATTGACTGCCCTTTCTAGGCAAACCATGTTGATTAATATAGCACATTTACAAATATTAGCGACCATACAATCATATGAACTATGGCATGATGTATGAAAGATAATGTTCCTACCTCAAGTCTCTTTCACCCCGTATCACGTGCCTCATAAAACGTGTCAACTTTTGGCTCCCGCCTCAGTCCTAAAATGTTAAATGTACAGTAATTAGGTTGACACCCATTCATATACTACTTTACACTCATAATATTTGCTCTATTTTGGGCTATTTAGATGGCCATTGGAGGTTCATACAAGTACCCATAGGATTGGAAAACTTAAACCAATCAAAAAGGGTGAAAAAGTTGAAACAAGGGTATTGGCTCAGGCCAAAAGTCCTTGGCTGCGGCCAAAAAAAGGTCAGAAGGTTTTGGGCTATGCCCAAAAAATAGCTCAGAAGGTTTTTGGCTGCGACCAGAATCTTCTGGCTGCAGCCAAGAAGCTGTCCTGTTTCTTGGCTGAATTTCCAAAAATCATAATGAAATTTATAGACATCATTTCAGAGTGATTCTAAAGGCTATGAAACCTTTATTGAGTCTAGTTTCAAGAAAAAATATCGACTTTATCTAGTTGGAAGTACATCAGTCCCAGATTTAATTTGTTTGGGCGCTACTCCAAAACATTTCAGATTTTCTTGGCTAACTTCAAAAATTCATATCTTTTTGCATATAGCTTCAAATGATTCATATGACCTATTAAATTAAAGCTTGGGATGTCTACTTTAATTTTGTAAAATTTCATAATTTTTTCTCACGATTTAATCTTCCAAAACCACGTGACAAATTCACTACCACGTAGGTGATTTCACTGAAAATACTATTCACCTTTCAATTTTCAATATTTAATTCCTTTGACCTTAAATATTCACCATTTTATTGAATATATATAAAATAATTATAATATATTTTTTGTGAATAAAATTTGGGGTGTTACATCAAACTTGTAAATTGAATCTTCAAATATGATATGGATCATCCAAACTTGATTTTTTTAAAGAAAAAAGTTTATATTTTTTAAAAATCTTATTTTAATTGATATGAAGTCTAAAATAATGATAATTTCTTAATAATTAGTTTTTTAAAAAATGATTATTATTTAAAAATCACTCTTTAAAAAAAATTTGGATCGTCCAAATCAGATTTGGACAGTTCATATATATGTTTAGCTCTCCCTACTAACTAAGCAAAGTGCTTAGCAGAGAAACCGGTCCAGGAACGTAGCTTTTGAAGCTTGCCCAATGTTTCTGGGATGCTACCAAATTCAAGCTAACCAAATTTACCAAATTTCCAAATTCAGCCCGGATTTTCCCAATTTTATTATTACCATAAAGTTCCTTGATGACATTGAAAAGAACAAAAATTCATATTTGAGCAAAAAGAAAAGTCCCAACAAATAGTTATGTGATAAAGAATTTGGCAAGGAACTGCTGAATCTAAGGGTTCATAAGGTGACAACTGAGGCAAGGACACACAAAAAAAAAACATTGATGGGTTGTACATATGGTATATTTAAAAACTTAGCTTCAACAATTTATATAATCATCTCTAAAAGCCAGCTGATGTCAAGAAAAAGTTGACAACACAAAACTACTCTACAAGATAGTTAAGTGCCTTAGACAATTAGAGGAGATCGCAGCAATTAAGATGCCTTAGAACATCAACATCATGAATTAGAGAGTTTGTGTAATTATAGTTCCAAACAATGATGGATCCCAAGATTTACTAATAACTAAGTTGATGAGTTTTTCAGTTCTTGAGTTGCACAGGAGGAAAGGCTGATATAATCTTAAATGATATGTGGATGAGTTAAAGAAACAAAGGGAGCCCAACATATTATGCTTAGAGGCCTCACTTGAAGAGTCCATAGGAATGAGTCTAACTAATATATTTACATGGAAAGCTAATCCAAGGAACATCGTTAGATTTGGAGGCCTAGTGCCAAAGGCTTTGTAGCCAAGTGGCATGAGAACTCCCCTCTAAGTGGGAGATCACAGGTTCGATCCAGCTAATAACCTCAGGCCGTTAGTGCTTGCCCTCTTATTTTTTTAAAAAAAAAAAGATTTGGTGGCCCAGTCCATCTCCTTTATAATATCTAAACTTGGAGAGGAAGAAATCATAATAGGAAACTAGGAAATTACACACATTATAAGCCCTCTACCTTCTCTCATCTGTCACTCTTAGAACCTTTTTTCAACATATATATGCTCCATTTGGTCCTAAATGTAGGAGGTATATAATTAATTTATAGAGACTAAATAAATTAGTTAAGTTGATTATTTGTAGTAAAAGTGTGTTGGTTTTGCTAAAATATTCTCCTTAATCATTTGTGCTAAAAGCTACCCTAATTGATGAAAACCCCCTTTAGTTCGTTCAATTAATAAGATTGTTTGGGTAAAGAATAATTAATTTTGTGTTAAAAAGTCGATTGAGATATTGCATTAAAGTAAACCCATCAACTAGCTCCTCCTATACGTGGGGCTAACCACACACATACGACATTTTCATTGACCAAAAAACAAGAAGTCACTAAATTTTTAAAGTGATGACAAAGCTTATATAAACAAACAAAAAGAAGTTGCAAAGCTATATGATTATTTTTAATCTCAGACTAAAAGAACCAACAGATAATTAAGTGCCCTATATCAATCAACCAAAATGATAAAGAAAAAGCCTAAAAGTGTTTTATGGCTGCTATTGGACAAACTCGTTCCACTTTATTCGCCTACACTGTTACATTTCACCGTTAGGGTTAACCACTGTTTTTTTTTTTTAAATTACAACAAATAAAATTATCTCAGCCATGAGATATTTTTCATAACAAGCCTGAGATTTTTCTTGGGAACAAACAAATGTTAAATTATTCATCAAACAAGAAAAGTTCTAATTTCCAAGAATACTAAGTTAAACTTTTTAATTTGAAATTTTAGATCAATCAAACAAAATAAACAACAAGCCGTGAGATTAGTAATTCCTCACTTCACGTCTCACGCAAACCATGCAAGCTAAAATATAATAATATGTCTTCAATGTTTGTACGCATTAATAACACGTTACGTTAATTATCTTTTAAAAAAGTTTCAAGATTAATCTTCAAATCAAATCAATCGAATGCAAAGATGATTTCCACTATCGATTAATAAAACCGTAAAATATTCCACTATATTGCAAGTGGAGCCTTATTTTCAGCCAACCTCTTTCCTTTCCCAAAGAAATAGTTTAATTGAAGAAATTCTTTATATAAATTATTAAAAAGAAGTTGCATAGTTATGATTTTTGCTACCAAATTAAAAGAACCAACGTACAAACGCACCATATCATTTACCCACACAATGATGATCACTATCTTTTTAAAGGGCACCACAAGACGCAAAATTGAAAGCAAGATCATGAAGACGTTAGGTTCGTTTCTTTATTTATCACCAAATTACTTTAAATCCTGTTCTATATTGATTAGATTAAATTTTTTTATTTTTAAAATTTATACAACTTTTCCCAACAAAAAAGAAAAAAAAAATTAAGGCCTTTTTTATTTCCTATTTCCAAAACAATTTTTTTATTCTTTAAAAAAAATTTTTAAAAAAAACTTGTTTAGTAATTAGATTTTTATAGTGTTTTCTATTTCTCAATTATGATTTTTCTTAAAACATTTTTCTAAACCGATTCTTTCTTCTTCTTTTTTTTCCCTTTTCAAAACTATTCTAACAACATAAAAACTAAAAACATAATCAAACAAGCCCTAAATAACTTACAAGGATTCATCCCAACTGTCTGAATTCAAGATTTATCTTATATTTTTTAAAATCCATGAAAACTTCACTTGAAAGTAAAGAATAAACTATACAAATCTTCTTTAGATTCTGCTAAATTTTCATGTACTAATCCATTTTCTTTTGTTTAAAAAAGTTTAGGTGAACCAATAGACATTATTTGTGAAAGGGCCAGGGTTACATATCACCGTTTAAGTACAAGGTTTCAAGTTCAAAAATTTCTGTGAAGGCAAAAAGTTGGCTTTGCTTACCATATGTTTGGTTGTTGTGAGACAAATTCATTCAACTTTCGTCAATTCGAATATCAATCCTATATATAAACTATAAAGACTCCGTGATTTTGTTCTCATTTGATGACAAGGTATTGAAAAGTGAACACGTCCTATATCAAAAATCAGAGTAGAAGTATACAAGAAAGTAGTAGTATGTCTTACGTTTGTAAAACACCAGTGATAGATAATATTTTCTACACATAAAGGGTTATCTACCTTAATTATAACTATAATCAACATAATAATCATTAAGCAATACAAATGTTGTCTTAATTAACTTTTTAGGAGTTTCAAAAATCCAAGAAAAGTTTTTTTCTTTAACTTTTTTAAAAGAAAAGGCACAAGTTACAAAATTTCATAAGGGGGAACACAAGTGTTACGAGTTTAGATGACCTATTAAATAGTGCAAGTGTAAACTATCGTAATCAAGTAATACAGATGAAAGTAGAGTATCATTCCCACAAGGATTGATCACTAAGTACCAAAATAAGTAATTTTAATTCTATTTAATCGATCGATTAGTTGGTGATTGATAAATCCCAAATTTTATATATTTTATCCCACCTTATTCATTTATTTTAGGGACTATTTTAGGCTAAATTGGATTTATTAGATAATATTTGGATTATTAGCCAATTCTAGGAAATAATATAAATTTGAATTGATTATGATATTATTGGGCTTAAATTGATAATATTCTTATTAGTATCTTATAATTGGATAATATTTTCAAATATATGATAAATCACGATTTTATTTAATTCTTACAGGACAAGGAAAAACATATTAGAAGATTCTACGATGTAGAAATTTTCTTGAAAACTAAAAAAGAATCTAATGGTAGAATTTTATCAGGACTTCTTAAATTTTAATGGGTCCAAGTTGGTACCCAAAAACTCTCCCCTCCTCTCTTAAAAATTAACCTAGCAGCTGCCACTAAAAGATATACACTGACAGACGCGAAAAGGGGGGGGTTCCTATTCGGCGCCATCTCATCGCATGATCTGACAATCCTCTCCCTCGCTTAACAGTCAATCACAAATATTGATTCATTGTTCACGGGACCCATTTGCGTCATTCAATTCCTACGTCATTCAATTTCCACTCATCATTATTCATTAACCCATCTTCATTGGATCATGTACATGCTGAGTATGGATCGGCTTGGAGAGGAGAAATCGAAGGCAGCTTAAGCTCTTTTGGAAGACAATTTGGGAGAAGCATGAAGAAAGTTAGAGCCTAAGAACTTATATTTGAAGACCAGAGTACCTTTCCTTTTATCTTTTTTATTCCAGACTTTAGATTGTTTAGTTTTAAATGATTTTGGGTTATATATACTGATTGAGAACAATCTAATTTTAAATTGTAGACTTATTATTTATTTGGATTGAATTGATATTTTGGAATTGATTTGTTCTTAGGTGATTGTTGGGATTTTTGTTTGCAAACCATTTGATTGTCAATTAGATTATTAACTGAGTTTTCATTATTAATTTAATTGTCAATTTGGGTTTAATCTCTTGATTGTTTAATTAAGTTGATTAATTTTTGAATTGTTTAATTAGGTAATTGTAAACATAATTTCCAAAACTATCTTAAACTAATGTGATTGGTTTTTAATGAATTTAATTAGCCACCATTTATTTCATTATGAGTTTTCTAGTGGAACAAATGTTATTGAGCTTAAGGGTTTCTCATGTTTCAATTAGGTGATTGAGTTTATTAATTCCAATTTTTCTTCAACCTCCCTTTGGTCTAACAAATTGAATGGCTAAGAAAGCTAATTCCATATGAATCCTAAGTTGTCCCCTTCATCATCATAACTGAACTAAATCCTTGTTGTTGTCTTGCTTTTGATTATTCTCTTTGCTTAGGATTTTAATTCTCCTTTCAATAAAAAAAAAAACCCCCCAAAAATTGCATTCAAATTCATATAGATTAGTTTCATTCTCATATAGGTTTTAGAATCAATTGCATTAGTACATTTAGTTAGTCTAATTGCATTTAAGCAGTAGTATCTTGCATTCTAGTTTAGGTCCATTCCATTGCATTTTTTGTCACTTGAAAATCAATCCTAAATAAAACTCATAGCTTGCTTCTTGGGAAAATGACCTAGGTTGACCCTAAACTGTATAACAATTCAGGATCTAGTTTAATTGATTGCTTTAGCGACAAAAGCACACATCAGTGATTGAAAGTACAAAATAGAAAATGATTAAATATAAATGCAAATAATATGAAAACAACATGAGAAAAACACCAAGGCGTCAGATTTCAATAAAAAATTTTAGATTGAATCACTTATCTATTCTGGCCCAATTTATTCCATATAATTGATAGTTGAGTTTCCCTAATTTAATTACTAGCCTCTTACAAGGTCAAGCAATTCTATAATTAATTACTAATCCAATATATTCCTATGTGCATTAAGATTTATGGAGCTCGGTAAGACTACACAATTCATATGAATATATTCATATTTAATATGTAAATTATGGTTTTAATTATAGGATTTACGCACATGCATCTCCTTCCGGTCTCAACATGCATATTGAAATCATTCAAAAGATGGCCAATTAATCAAAAGCATTAAGAATAATAATTAAAACTCAATTATAAAGGAAAAAATTAAAACTAGATTTAATAAGTTAATATTCAATCCGTCATTAGTAAGCTACATCATCACCATAGGAAAATGGAAATTTAGCTCATAATGAAATTAAAAACAAAACCAAAATAAATTGAAAACTTCATAAACATTGCAATAAACACAATTATTAAATTCTAACACATAAAAATACAACCAAAAGATGTATGAAAAATGGAGAAACCTAGCTATCCATTTAAGAGGTAAACCCTTCCATGTAGATGGCAACCTATACCATCCATAAAGGAGGACTACCTAAGCCTTTCATGTAGGAGGTATGCAAAAAGTAATACAATCATAAGCCTTCCAAGATGGAGGCATGCAAAAAGTAATACAATGCATGAAATTAAATATAGAAAATAACACAATTTATTCAGAACTGTCAAAGAAAAGATTTCTCCCTGTCGGAGAAGAACCTCTAATTGTCAGAGAAGGAAGCCTCTACATCTCTTCCTCTTTTCTTTTGATACTTGGCTAAGGATCTCTATTTATAGGCAAAAAACACATTTGCTATAGTGCCAAAAGCGCGTTGCTACAGTGAAACCGCGTTTACAACAGTGCTTCCATCCACTACAGTGCTTCCATCTTAAATAGTGATTTCCATTGTGAATAGTGCCGTCATGAATAGTAACCCTAGTGAATAGTAACCGATGCTACAGTAATTGACCTTTTTCAATCCCATCGATCCAATTTTTTGTCTTCTTTCTCCTCTTATTGTGTGGCCATCAAAAGAGAAAACAAGTAAATATTATAATAGTAATAAAAATATTTATGCCAAAATCATCCTGTATTTATCAATTATACGTAAATTTATTACATTAATCTCAAATATCATCCACAAAATCATTATATAAGGGAAAATAAATATGCAAATAATTTACTTATCAAATTCCCCCACACTTAACTCTTGGACGTCCTCGGACAAGGAATAACTAATAAGTGCTTTCAACAAAATCAGAAGTGTCACGTCATAAACAAGAACACAATTGAAAAACAAAGAGATCATAGTATTCATGAATCAACGAAAATATAAACTGGTAACTTTAATTGAAAATGAATAAACTGAGTTCATAAGTGTAACTCATCCTCTCAATCTCTCAAGTGTTTAAGGATAAGTGTTTCGCTCAAATTCAACCGAAAAAATTGCACTACCATAGACTTGCTAAGAATCTCAATCTCCACTACCTAATTCACATGCATAATTCATATCAAAAGGACTTACTATGGGTTGTAATGGGGTTAAGGTAAAAGGAATGTAAAACATGGTATGAAAGGCTATATTTAAGAAATTTAATAGAGCAATTGAAAAATGGGCTACAACAACACAATTAAAATAGTTATTTTTTTTCTTTTTCTTTTTTTTTCATAACTCTGCAATTTTGAAGTTAATGATATACACACCCCCACACTTGTCAAAAGCCTATTTCACAATAATTTTAAATGCTCTGCTAATCTTCAAAATTAGGTAAAAGCACTTGCTATATCATTACAACACATCTTAATGGGTTGAGAACAAAGAAAAAATCAATTAGGCTCAAAGGGGCTTATCAACAATAATAGAATTGCAAGGTTGGCTATTTGGTTCTGGTTAAAGAAAATGAATGCCTTTTATCATTTTTGAATGTGCATGTGAGATGTAATTTCAACCATATTTAAAGCAAGTTCTCGAGTGACAACTTAATAGGTGAATATCACACACAAGAGAAATAATCATTATAGGCACAAAAGCTCACAGTTAAGGCCTTTTAAACTCAGCTCATTCAATCTCAAAATTCATCACCAATTGTAACAAGCAGTTGTTCATTCATGCTATGAAATCTCTAAATTCAATTAATCCATCCTTAAAAGTTATATACTTCTTAAAATTATTACAAAGCACCTAAACAAGATTCTTTTTTTTTACTCTCTTTTTTTTTTTACTTTTACTCTTTTTTGTTTTAGAAAAGAACAAAAACAAAACATGCAACTAATAAAATGCAACTAATGAAATGCGTCTCAAGAGTCAAGAATAACTTCTTCCTCTGCCATTTTTTCACACCCCATTCATCTAATGGTTTTTACTAACTAACTAATTTTTTTTTACTCATCCCCCAACCTAAATCAGGCATTATCCTTAATGTCTTCTAGAGCTTAGAGAAAGTTTATTTAAAAATAAACACAATAAAAATAAACACACAATAAACCAAGATACTAAGAGTAAAACCAAAAGATTAAGGAGAGTTACAACCGAAGAGTGGTATCTAGATTCTACTTCTGACTGCTTTCTGAAGATTGCCCACCTATTTGCTTAACTGATAGATCTGGGTGAGGTTCATAGGTTTGCAGTTGATCAAGCAGCTAGTGCAAAAATTATGGAGTGACGAGTCGCTTGGGGTATGAATCCTGTTTCCACAGCATGATCAAAAAAAGACAACAGATCATCATAAAAACCATTAACATTTAATAATCCTAATGGCTTTTTGTGAAAGTTTAACTTAGCCCAATATGCAATGCTAAAAATGCCATCCAACGTCTCTAAACCATCGGGTAGAGCAATAAAAGCTTTAGCATGGTAGAACATTCATCCCAGTCGTTCAAGCAAGCTCGAAACCTATAAATCTTGTCCTAAGGAAAAAGTGTGAGCTTCCAACTCTTTTACCCTTATACTCAAACCCTTGCTTCCATTCATGGATGCAAAAATGGCCACACTTTCCCTTAGGCCCTGGATACCTCCTATGTATATAAAGTTGATCCTTCTGGCAGCTAATGCAATTCCAAGTTCTTTTTCTACAGTGACAAACCCTCCATCCTTGCCTGAATCAGTTTCACCAAAAATACAGATAGATGTAAATCTATATTTTTGTGTGATATCCTTTTTCTCTTTCTTTCTCTCAGATCATTTGTGTTCACAAGTAGAAGAATGCATATTTACAAGTGAAGAGTGTATATTTACAAGAGGAAGAGTACATATTTATATTACTAAAATAGCAACAACAAAATCATACAAATCACGCATTTTTTAAAGAAGTTTGAAAATTTTTCTGACACAGATGACCGATGGGCCATTACGTGAAGAAATTAAATAAAAAGAGGAAAGAAAGTCAAAAGTTACTGAAAAGATAAAACTAATAAGACAAAAGCTGCTGAAAAGATGAGACAACTAGACAAAAGCATGATTATGTATAGTAGTTGTGATTTTGGCTCACATCTTCCTCTGGTTTTACGTCTAGTAATAGCTTAAATGCTTTCTATGAATCGAGGATTTGCTTCCCATCTAGTTTTCTTATAAACTGGCAAACAGGGTCTTTTAACATCTGATTCCCAAGATAGTAGCACCCTTTTTCTTTTTCGAATATGTCCACTAAATCAAGAAGAATACGATGAACATCACCACTCGGATGCGTCTCAAGAGTTTGAATGATATCATCTAATGACTCCTTACGTAGTTCATCCTTTATAAATTTAATTTTATCTTCTCAAATTATAGAAATCATACCTTTGTTTCTATGGCACTGATCACATGTCCACCTTACACATTTATAGCAGACATTCATCCTTTTAGCTCTTCTCTTTTAGGAGTAAGAACTTCTTCTCATTCCTGGCAAAGGTTTAACAAATGATTTATGAATCTCACCTGCTAAACATACCTTAGCTTCAATAATCCAACGTACGTCCATAGGAAAGCCCAAATGCTTGAATATCTTCATCCTTTCAAGTCGACTGCTATAGATCTTCCTGAGCACATCTTTGGGAAGAGTGAGGAATATGTTCTTAAGCTTTACAAGAGATTCCTCCATGGTAACTTAAAATGAAACTAATGAAAACTAAAATTCTCAAAGCGGTGAAGTGTGTTTCGGTGAATAGGAAAAGAAAAAATGAGAGTAGGGAAGAAAAATGAGTGGGAAAGAAGTTTTGGGTTGCCTCCTAAATAGCCGCCCTTCTTTAACGTCTTTAGCTAGACAAAAACCAAACCACTTAAACTTTTTTTATTTAATTTTTTTGTAGTTTAATATTTTATTTTGTTATATGTATATTTTTTTTTTCATTTTTTAATTATAACTACCAAAGTGAAATACATCATCTGGGGCTACCAGAAGTCCTACAAAATCAAAACAAAACGTCAAATCAAACCTTGGGGTGCCTCCCAAGTAGCACTAAATTTATAGTCTTCAGCTAGACTTCCCAAAACAAACTCCTAATCAAAAGTATCAAACACCATGATTATCTTATCTTCATTTCTTTTCAAACAATAGAGGTTCAGATACAGGAAGTGATCATTCAAGGTAATTAATTGTACTTCTTCAATCATAGACAATTTTAGAGTACAATTGTTTACTTATTTCAAATAAAGCACAACATGCATGTATTTGCAAACAGATTTAGGAGCTTTCAAAATTTTAAACCTACAAAATCCACTTGACTCTCATCAGTAAGAGTCAACACTTCAATAGGAAAGACATGAACAACAGCTTTTGGAACATCCACATTAGTTTTAATATCAAAATGACAGGAATTAGGTTCCACAACCGGAACCTCTTCTAGACTACACCCACTATTCTCTCTAAAAGTGATTGAAAGTTCCTCATCACATTCCACAAAAGCCAAAGTTTCATTCAATTCCACATCCTCAACTTCCTCACCATAATCATCATCAACACAAGAAGTGGTCATCATACTTGAAGAATTATCTTGCCACATAGTTTTAAGCAATGAAATAATTTGACTCACATATATTCCAATATTTTGGACACTTGACTCAACTCTAATGACAAGTTTCTTTTGCGCTCTAATAAATCTCTCTGATGATTTCGCAAACTCCTCACATAATCTTTCAAAATTAGACTTTTCCTTATGTTGAAGAGTGTGTTCTTCAATATGTGGATAAGAGTAGAAAGGAGGATTAGGACAATACCTAACATATAGATCCAAATACTCTTGTTGCTCCAAAATTCTACCAGGATAAAAGGAATGATCAAAACAAGTTTGGTTCATATTGAAATCATCTCTCACATAATGACTGGTATACCTATATGGACAATGCTCATAAGAATGACACTCTCCACAATAAGCACAAGAAAAACAATTATAAGGAGAAGAATTTTCAATCCAATCAGCATCTATATTTTCTTGTCTCATTCCATCCACATGCATTCCAAACAAAGAACCAAGATATGACAATTTATCACTGATTAAACTAAATGAATGCTATAAATAATCCATTTTTTTCAAATTTTTTTTGAAATGTTTAGATGAAGACTAAATTAGTATTAAAATTACTTGGTATTGATATTAATGATAACAATCCCCGGCAATGGCACCAAAAACTTGTTATGAGTTTAGATGACCTATTAAATAGTGCAAGTGTACACTGTCGTAATCAAGTAATACAGAAGTAAGTAGAGTATCATTCCCATAAGGATTGATTACTAGTACCAAAATGGGTAATTTTAATTCTATTTAGTCGATCGATTAGTTGGTGATTGAAAGTACAAAATAGAAAATGATTAAATATGAATGCAAATAATATGAAAACAACTATGAGAAAAAGACCTAGGGGTCAGATTTCACTTAACAAATTTCAGAATGAATCACTTATATATTCTAGCCCAATTTATTCCACATAATTGATAGTCGAGTTTCCCAAATTTAATTACTAGCCTCTTCCAAGGTTAAGCAATTCTATAATTAATTCCTAATCCAATATATTCCTATATGAATTTAAGCAATTAATTATGCATTAAGATTTATGGAACTCGGTAAGACTACATAATTCATATAAATATATTCCCTATTTCATATGTAAATTATGGTTTTAATTATAGGATCTACACACATGTATCTCCTTTCAGTCTCAACATGCATATTGAAATCATTCAAAAGATGGTCAATCAATCAAAAGCATTAAAAATAATAATTAAAACTCAATCATGAAAGAAAAAATTAAAACTGGATTTAATAAGTTAATATTCAATCTATCATTGGTAAGCTACATCATCACCCTAGGAAAATGGAAATTTAGCTCATAATAAAATTAAAAACAAAACCAAAATAAATTGAAAACTTCATAAAAATTGCAATAAACATAATTATTAAATTCTAACACATAAAAATACAACCAAAAGATGCATGAAAAATGGAGAAATCTAACCATCTATTTAGAAGGTAAAACCTTCCATGTGAGTGGCAACCTATACCATCCATAAAGGAGGACTACCTAAACCTTCCATGTAGGAGGCATGCAAAATGTAATACAATCCTAAGCCTTCCAAGATGGAGGCATGCAAAAAGTAATACAATCATAAACCTTCCAAGATGGAGGCGTGCAAAAAGTAATACAATGCATGAAATTAAATCTAGAAAATAACACAATTTTATTCAGAACTGTCAGAGAAAAAATCTCTCCCTGTCAGAGAAAGACCTCTAATTGTCAAAGAAGGAAGCCTCTACACCTCTTCCTCTCTTCTTTTGATGCTCGGCCAAGGATCTCTATTTATAGGCAAAAAACACTTTTGCTACAGTGCCAAAAGCGCGTTGCTACAATGAAACTGTGTTTGCAACAATACTTCCATCTACTACAGTAACTTCCATCTTGAATAGTGTTTCCATTGTGAATTGCGCCGTCATGAATAGTGACCCTAGTGAATAGTAACCGATGCTACAATAATTGACCTTTTTTAATCCCATCGGTCCAATTTTTGGTCTCCTTTCTCCTCTTATTGTGTGGCCATCAAAAGAGAAAACAAGTAAATATTATAATAGTAATAAAAATATTTATACCCAAGTCATCCTGTATTTATCAATTACACCTAAATTTATTACATTAATCTCAAATATTATCCACAAAATCATCATATAAGGGAAAATAAATATGCAAATATTTTACTTATCAACATGCTTTTATAAACTTTAAAAAAAGAAGTAGCAAAGCTATAAGATACTGCCTCTTGTTCTAAATGTAGCACATAATTTATAGTGCAATAGAAAGAATATTTAATATCAAATAAAAAGAACCAAATAATAAGGGCCCTATCAATCAACCACAATGATACGGAAAAACGCGTAAACACGTTTTTTTTTTTTTTGGGAGAATCAAAGTTGTTAAACTTTCGTCATGTGAATACCAATCCTATAAATAAAAACTGTCTCTGCTTTCATTTCGTTAAACTTGCAAGAAGTAATTAAGTGAAGATGTCATTCACCATTATTCTGTCCATTTCACCAGCGATGGCTGCATTAGTGATATTACTATTATGCCCTGCCTTTGCTACTTTGTTCTTCAATGCTAATGCTATTGCCATGAGAGAAGATGAGAAGCATGCTCTGCTTCAGACCAAATGGTGGAATATTAGCAAAATTCCCTACAATTTCTCAGACCCTTGTGATTGGGAAGGCATTTATTGCAATGACTTTGGAAGCATTGTTAAGATAAATCAACCCATGATCACTTCACAACGCCCACGAATAGCAGATCTCAACTTCACCGCATTTCTCAACCTAGCACATTTGACACTTCAAGGAAGGTATCATTCATAATGACATAAGAGTTTTTCGTAAACTCATTTATTTGGAATTGTCTTGTAATGATCTTACTGATGAGTTTTGTATCTTCCACTCTTAATTACCTTGCAAATTTGAAATGTTGTATTTACTTTTACACAACCTAATACCTCTATTGACAGGGCACAATTCCAGTCCAAATAGGAGCTCTTGAAAAACTCAAATATATTAATTTGTGTGAAAACTATCTCACCGGTAAGTTATCATTTACTCTTACTGGTACCAATCTTGATTTTGAATATTTGACACTCAAGGAAAGGGGCTTGATAGGTACCATTTCAAATCTGATCGGAGCTCTTCATAATCTCATGTATCTAGACTTGTCTTTTAACATTATCGCGGGTGAGTTAAGTACCTTCCACTCTTACCTTGCAAATTGAATTAATTTAGAGATGTTATCTATTTACCTCCACACAACCTAAAAATCTAATGATAGGTACCATTCCTGTACAAATAGGGGCTCTTCAAAATCTCACTGATCTTTATTTGACTCAAAACAACCTTACTGGTAAATTACAATTTACTCTTACCAAATAAGTATTATGTACTCTTAATGGTACCAAACTTCATTTGGAATATATGATGCTCCAAAGAAGAGCTTTGAAAGGCATCATTCATAATTAGACAGGATTTCTTCATAATCTCATTTATCTGAAACTATTTTATAACAATCTTACTGATGAGTTATATACCTTTCACACTCTTACCTTGAAAATTTTACTCAATTTAAAAATGTTATATTTACCTTCACACAACATAAAACATAAATTGGCAAGTACAATTCCATCCCAAATAGGAGCTCTTCGAAATCTCATCTATCTTGATTTGTCTCAAAACATCCTTAGTGGTAAATTACCATTTACTCTTGCCAAACTCAGTCATTTAATCATAAGATACCATTTACTCTTAATGGTACCAATTTTTTTTTTTTTCAAAATATTTGACACTCATAGGAAGGGGTTTGATAGGTACCATTCCAAATCAAACAGGAGCTCTTCACAATCTCATCTTTCTAGCCTTGTATGGTAACAATCTTACTGGTGAGTTATGTACCCTCCACTCTTATCTTGCAAATTTACTTAAAGTAGAAATGTAGTATTTACCCCCCAGAACTTCTATTGACAGGTGTCATTCCAAGGCAAATAGGAGCTCTTCAAAGTCTCACTTTCCTTCATTTGTTTCAAAACAAGCTTACTGGTAAGTTATCATTTACTCTTACCAAACTCACTCATTTACTTGTAAGTTACCATTTTCTCTTAATGGCACTCAATTTTTATTTGGCATATTTGACACTTAAGGGAAAGGGTAGGGCTGCACAAAAAAACCAGTCAGTCTAAATAACCCAGTCTATGTAAATTAAAAATGGCCCAAACAAGCAATCAGTCTGGTTGGTTTGCCTAGACGAAGCTAATGACTGTGTCAAGACCACCTCTTCTAATCTGGTCTGGCCCGAAGGTTTTTTTTTTCAAAAAAAATATTTTTTGTTCACCCTTGAGGATAGGTCACTGTCTTCTCTCCCTATGAGCTTGTTTGGTATGTAAAAATTTAGGGAGGAAAGATATTCCTTTTCCAAAACCCATTCGGTGCACCATTTTAGCCAAGAGAGCGATTTCCCGCCACGCTAGATTTTCCCTTATACATGGGAAGTGCGCTGCCCACCCTTTCTGTGGGAATTGATTTTCCGACGTAGTGGGAAAATCCCAAAGACAAGTTTGTCCCTGTCTTCTTCTATGTTGCGGCCACTCGTTCTTCTTCACTGTTGGAGTCTTGGGAGTGAAACTCCAATGCACCTTGAGTTGCGTGGGAGTTAACTCCCAAGAAAGCTTTTGTCTAGGGCTAAGAGTCACCTTCCAGAAAACTCTTTCTTTTTATGTTTTTTAGTAATTTTATATTTATTCAACCTATATCAAACATAAATTTTCCCATCAAACCATTTTCCCTTCCAATGCATACCAAACATGTCAGTAGTAGGAAAATTTTCATTCCCTTCCTTTTCATCATGCACAATCAATTTTTTTTTCTACCAAACATGCCGCTTCTGCCTTTTCTATTGTTTCGGTGAATTGATTCAAAGCTAGAGACTGGAAATCACTTGGAACCAAAACATAAAGGCCACACCCTCCCTCCCTCCTTTCTCGTGCATTACAAAATTGAATTAGTTTAGAAATAGATATGAGCTATTAATAATCTCATCTATTGTGAGTTGTGTACTCTTACCTTACAAAATTGAATTACCTCCACGCAACCCAATACCTCTGTTGTCAGGTACCATCCCTGAACAAATAGGAGATCTTAAGAATCTCACTTATCTTCATTTGTCTAAAAACAACCTTACTGGTAAGTTATCATTTACTCTTACCACTCACCCATTTAGAATTTATTTACCATTCACTCTAAGTGGTACCAATATTGACTTAGAATATTTGACATACAAATGAATGGTTTTATAGGTACACCCAGATATTCTCCCCATGCGATGCACTGGAAGGCATGTATTGTTCATATCATCTTCAAAATTTAAATTGTTAATTAGAGACAAATAAAATACTATTAATTTAAAGGTTTTGTTGAAATCATCCTTTACATTTGTTTATAGATACTATACTCATCTATTAAAGACATTAAAAATAAATAGTAAACATGATATATGACAGAGAAATTAAAAGTTCTTTCAAACGAAAAATAGCCAAAAGTATAATACATTCACGAGAAGAATGAAAACAACAGTTATCAACATGCATAATATAAAAGTGATGAAATGCAAATATAAAATCCTTACATGCTCACTATTATAAAATCCAAATTTGGACTTCAGGGAGAAGACTAAGGACTGGTGAGTGCTTCATCCCTGAGAGGGCTGGCGCAAAAATAAATTTTTTCGCTAAAAATATTTCCACCCCATTTCTCCCATATTTTTCTTCCTCCTACATTTTCCCTCCCACCCAAGCTGGGGAAAATCTATTTCCCCTCCCATATTACTCCCTGATTTTTCCCCTCACATTTTCCCTCAATTCAAGCAAGGGGTTAGAGTAAAATGAGCAGCAAAGATGACTGGTATGTGAACACAAACATAAATCACATTACTTATAAAGAAAGTTTCCTATGAAATATTAATTAAATTAATTATTAATAATTATCAAGTGATAATAATTTGTGAAGTTATCCAAATGTCAATATTTTCAGAGGCATATGTAAGGTGTAGGCCTATTGGGTTAATTGAGAATCATATTTACTATTTCATAATTAACTTTTAAGTGACTTTTTTCCTCTCAAATGACTTGTTATAGGGTTTTTGACGATTTTGTATAGTTTTTTGTTTGATCAATTTGAGCATCATATAGCATATATCTGTAATATAGGACATATTTGGGCAGTTGACTTTGATCCTAAATATAAGACCTATTTACATATGTAAGACCTATTTTTATATTTATACATATTCTGAGGGTATTTTAGAAACTACATGTCGTACTCTTACCACTCACTCATTTAGAATTAAGTTACCATTCACTCTTAATGGTACCAATCTTGATTTAGAATATTTTGACACTCAAATGAATTGTTTTATAGGTACAATTCCAATTCAGATAGGAGCTCTTCATAAACTTATTTATCTGGACTTGTCTTATAACATTATCAATGGTGAGCAATGTACCATCCACTCTTACCTTGAAAATTGAATTAATTTATAAATGTTATATTTTCTCACCTAGTGAGATAAGGCTTTGTTGTTATTGCTGTTGCTATTTGAAATGTTATATTTACCTCCAAAGACCCTAATACGTCAATTGACAGGTGTAATTCCAATGCAAATAGGAGCTCTTCAAAATCTCACTCATCTTGATTTGTCTCGAAACAATCTTACGGGTAAGTTACCATTTATTATTACCAAACTCAACTCATCTACAGGTAAGCTATCGTTACTCTTAATAGTACCAATCTTGATTTGGAATATTGCACTCAAGGGAAGGTGTTTAATAGGTACCATTCCAAATCAAATTGGAGCTCTTCATAATCTCACCTACATGGACATGTGTTGTAACAATTTTAATGGTGAGTGATGCACCTTCCACTCTTACATACCTTGCAAATTCACACAATTTAGAAATGTTGTCTTTACTTCCATACAACCTAATACATGTATAACTTAATGGAGTGGGTTATATTCCCGCACATATTGAATCTCTTCAAAATCTTGAATATCTGGTCTTGTTTCAAAACAACCTTATTGATAAGTTTTCGTCCGCTCTTACTAAGTGAATTTTTATTTGATTGGAAATAACCAAGAACACATTTGTAACTCAAATGGTTGGCTTTAATAGGTACTATTCCAAATAAGAGCTCTTCATAATCTCATTCATTTGAACTTGTCTTACAACAACCTTATAGGTTTGTTACCTTCCACCCTTGCCAATCCTACTGAAAGCTATTAGATTTGAGTAGAAACAATGTAGTTGATGTTATTCCTTTAACTCTAGGTTTTATGAAAATGTCATGAACTTATATTTGAACTCAAATTTATTCACTAAAGGTGATGTCCCTTCTTCAATTTTCAATTTGACAAATTTAGAAGACTTTGATGTTTCTCAAAATCAATTAAGTGGTAGCATGCCAGAAGTGTTGGATATCTCTATTATCTTTCTACTCTAAATATCTCCCGAAATAATATAAGTGGCACCGTGCCCTACCTTTTGAACCATTTTGATTTTCATGGTAACTTTAGTCACAACAAATTTAATGGAATATTACCATCGAGTATATGCACTGTTCCATCAAAGTGTACCATTGATCTAAGCTATAATAATATCTCTGGAAGTATACCTAGAGAACTTGGTAGGCTGCACTACATCAACTTGTCATACAATCTTATCAGTGGCTATGTTCCAACAGAAGTTTACAGCTCTTTTCCTCATGACATTTTAGATGGTAATAAAGAAGTACTTGGTTTAGAGAAGATAAACAATTCCTCTAAAGATCCAAAGTCTTTTTTGAAAATCATTATTTCTTCGACAATTTTTCTTATCATCATATTTGTTGTGGGTTTTATCTTTTTTCAATCTTTTAAAAAGAACAAGAAACCCATAATTGAGACAAGAGAAACAAAAAATGGGGATTCATTTTCCATATGGAGTTTCGATCGAAAAATTGCATATGAAGATATCATTGAAGCAACTGAGGACTTTGACATCAAATATTGCAAACACCCTATTTTGTCCAGGCCCAACTCAAAAATAATAAAAAATGAAAAAAAGAAAAAATCTTTCTTAATCTTGACACATTTAAATTAATAAGCAAATGACATTGATGGTGATTGGATTGTTTGAAATTTGAAAAATGATCATCATTAATGGTGATTGTCTTGAACTTGGGGTTTTGTAGTAAATGGAAACAAATTTCAAAATACTTCATCTCATTGATGTTATTTAATATTCGGTTAGGAAATTTAGTGTGAAGTCATTGTGGAGGAAAAAATAGAAATTAAAATGTAAAAAAAATATCTCTCATTCATAGATTTAAATTAGGAAATTTTTCGTAGAAAAAATATAACAAAAAACAAATAAATAAATTAAAAACAAAAATCTCTCATTTATGTTGATAGGTTTAAATTAGGAAATTAATTGTGGGAAAAATAAAAAAATTAATTAAAAACGAAAATTAAAAAAAAATCTCCATTGATGGTGATTAGGTCAAGCTAGGAGGTTTTATTAATAGAAAATACAAAAATAAAAATAAAAAACGAAAATTAAAAAAAAAATCTCCCTTAATAGTGATTGGGTCAAATTAGGTAGTTTTTAACATAAAATACAAAAAAAAAATTCAAAAATGAAAATTCAAAAAAGGAAGGAGCATTTATGAAGAAAACCCTACCTTGAGATTATAAATATGAGTGCAAGGGTTGAAGCAAGACACACAAAAATTAGGAGAGTAAAGACACAAAAGAATAGAAAGAGAAGAGAGGCAAGGAATGGTTAGAAGTGTCTAAGAATAAGAGTGAATTATTGATTGTGTTAATCTTTTTTATCTTCTTCTTTTTCATACCCAAGGAAAGCCTACGCTCTTATGGTTGTTGCCACATATGTGATGCTTCAACACCAATGGCTAGAGAGAGGACTCCAATATGATGAGGATTAATTCATTTTCTTATTATTTTTCATTTTCCTTCTCTCCTCTATTTTCCTTTTCTTAAAAACCCAAGGAAACCCTATACTCTTGTGATGATTATCACATATGCAAGCTTAAGCATCAATGGCTAAAGGGTGCAATCCAATATGATTTGGATCATTTTGTCTTATTTTTCTTTTCCTTTCTTTTTCTCCTTATATCTTTCCTCTCTATTCTTTTTTCTCTTTTCGTTATTTTTTTCTATTTAATCTTTTTAGTCTCATGTGATTATACTACTCATCCCTCTTTCTTTTTATTTCTTTCACTCCACCACCCCAACAATATTTATACTGCTCTCTTCTTGTTGATATTGTGAGGATATGCCCAATGATATTTGTGTGTTACTTGGACCATGAAAAAGGTACGCATCCTCCATTGATTGACTTGATATGTGATGGTTTGCTTCCACTACTTATTTTCATTGTTTAGATGTGTATTAGCTATTCGTTATCTTCATATCTCCCTCTAACATAAGTTTTCTTTATAAAAAGGAAAAAGAAAAAATGTTTGTAATCCATTTTCATAAATGAAAATAATTATTAAAAAAAAAGGTTCTCTTTTAAAAAATAAATGAAATTGATTTTAAAAGGGATTTTTATCGTGTGAGGTTTTTAGAGCCTCTTCAAGTAAAAATCGATTATTCTTTCATGTGAGATTATGGGAATCTCCTCAGGAAGTTTAGTCCAAGAGCCTTCCAAAGACCTTTCTTTTATTCAATAAAAAAATAGAAAAGTTTTTTTCATAAAATAAAAAATACCAAACAAATAAAAAATCGTTTTCTCAAATAAATTAAAGGAATTCCTTAAAAAAATACAAACAAAGTGACACGTATTTCTGCCCCAAACTACGTGGGCTTTGATCCTTCTAAAGGGTATATAGGCCCTAAGTCCTCTTCCTAGGTCAAGTCCGATTTTGTAAATAAATATATTTTTTCTTTTTCTTTTTGTAAATAAATGTTCCTTTCTTATTTAATTTTCATTTTATTTGTTTTTGTAAATATTCTTTTTGATTTGGGTAATTATAATAAAATTAAAGGCCATATTTATTTTTAAATAATTAACTTAAGGTAACTATTCTTATAAATGGGTGTTGTAAGGTGCCTAACACCTTCTCCATGCACAATCGACTCCCGAACCCTATCTAGTTCCATTTTCAAACAAAGGTTTTCAAAATTATCCTTTTTCAAAATTTTGGTAGTGGCTCCATATGTTTCAAATTTCGAGCACTACAAATATTGTATTGGGACTGGTTCCTACATAAGCGTTTACAAGACACAACTTCCTAGTGGTAAAATTGTAGCATTGAAAAAACTTCATAGAAGAGAATATGGAAACACATCTTTTGCAAAGAGCTTTCACAATGAAGTGAAGATGTTAAGTGAAATTTGACACCGCAATATTATAAAGCTTCATGGTTTTTGTTTGCATAATCAATGCATGTTTCTCATCTATAAATACATGGAAAGGTGAAGCCTTTTTTATGTCTTGAATAATGATGAAGAAGCCAAAGAGTTGGATTGGAGTAAGAGAGTAACTGCCATCAAAGGAATAGCAAATGCTTTGTTCTACATGCATCATGATTGTACTCCTCCAATTATCCATCGAAACATAACAAGTAGTAATGTATTGATGAACTCAATGCTGGAGGTATTTCTATATGACACTACTACAAAAAGGGGTTTTAACGTCCCTATTTTGGCACTTTTAACGTCCAAAAACTGGGGGACGTCTATGTGGGGGGGGCGTAGTATGTTTTAAGAAAATACGTCCCAAAAAAATGGGACGTCTAAGGTGAGACTTTAGACATCCTAAATCTCAATTTGGGATATCTAAAGTCCTCCACCGTGGGGACTTTAGACGTCCCAATTCTGGATTTAGGACGTTAAAAGATTTGATTTTTTTTTAAAATGATTAATTTCATTCTGCATTACCCAGCAATTTCAAACTATAGAAACAGAATAGAAAATGGATTCATAAACCACAATATCCGTTACAAAATGGTAAGGATATCCAGCACTACAATCTTTACTACAGATACATACAATATCAACTCATACAACCTACTACTATATACATGTACAATAACAACCAGAAAGTGTCAAAACACTGTCATCACATAACTACAAACTGATATAAATAAAAAGTTTACTGCTCTATATTTTGAAAAAGATGTCCAGCCAAAAGGTCTCTAATCAAATTAAGGTCTTCACGTAGATAGGCATCTTCATTATCAAAAATTTGAAAATTAGAAAATAAGCTTTGATGAAATGAATCAAGCAAATGAATTAATTAGCATTTCAATTAGAACACCAAAAATAGTATCATTTGAGAATGAAGAAGCGATTACCTTTTCAAAATCGCTAGTAATTCCACTTTGAGTGATGTTATACATATAAAGTATAACATAATATCCACATTCAGTGTTGCAAGGTTGTCGAGGGCACTTTAAATCAAAGGCATGCAATTGGCTGTTAAAATCAATAAAGGTATGTCTAAAACGACCGTCAATGAAACAATTAGAATCGAAACTACTTACTATCGGATAAAACCACTTTGGCTTTTTTAACAATTGTACCCTCGCGTGACCCGCCTAGGACTCTATATGTTTGACAAGCACTATCATGAAAATCAAAATCAACAGAAATTAGAACTATTTATTTTTTTTAAGAGTCAATAAAATACAAACAAAATAACTTATGTGTCGAAGACGGATTTTGTATCTTTGTCTGGCCTTTTACGCAAGGGATCAAACTAATAATTTGAAGGGAAGGATTAATAGAATATATTTCAATCTATTTATTAAGTATATTGTGTTTCTTAATAATCAATTATATATTTACTAATGATCAATGTCTTTATCTTATTAATCCCTTTATCTTAAAATAAGATTTTCACCACTACACTAATAATAATCATACTAATCTAATCTAAAAAAAACAAAACCAACCATATTTAAACAAACAAAATTACTATGCTTAATTGTTGTTCATTTCATCAAAATCAATCAATAGCTCCATTTATTTATATTAATATACATACATTTTTTCCCTCTCAATTACCAAGCTCCATACATATAAAACAAACATTTTCAAACTCCAAACATTTCAAACAATATATTGTTGCATAACAACTAGCTAACAACGATTCTATGGTTCTGGCCAAAAAACACAAAAAAAATCAGTCACAACATAAAATCACTCCAATAACTAAAATCATATAAAATAATTTCACATTGCAAGTTTAAATTTAATTCAAGTAAATTCATATTTTAAAAAAAAAAAACTAACCTGGGGGAGAGCCTGCGTGCTTCACAATGGAAGGAAGGAGGTGGAGGGCGTGTCACAATGGTGCTTGAATCTTCTTCTTCTTGTTTAATCTTGATTTGATTTCTTCAGAATCCGCAGCTATTGAATACACAGCAACAAGAAGGGGTTCCGAGTAAGGAAGTAAATCAGAGAGGCACAGGACAGAGGACGTGCGACAAAGAAGGGAGGAGGAGGAAGAGTAAAGTTGAAGAAGAAGGGAGGAGAGGATGACTTGTGAAGAAGACAAAGAAGGGAGGAGGAAGAGTTGAAGAAGACAACAAGAAGAAGGGAGGAGGAGGAATACCCAGAAGAACACCGACGACGGAGGAAATGAAATGAATGAAGGAGGGAGATGGTCAAAAAGTAAAGGTGGGGTGTGTGTGTGTGAGGGGACGCATGTCAGACAAGTGTCTGACATGCGTCCAGGGATGCCTAAAGATGAGTTTAGGCGTCCCAAATGGCATTTGGGACGCCTAAAGTCCCAGTCCTTGTCACTTTAAAAAATTTAAATTCGCACCATGAACCAATTTAGGTGTCCCAGATTCAAATTTGGGACGTCTAAAGGTTTCCATACATACAGATAATTACAAAAATGCCACCACCTTCCTTTTTAACCACCCAATTTTAAAATTGGGACGTCTATTGGGGTGGTTATATCATGATTCTATAGTAGTGTGACTTTGGTATAGCTAGAATCATTGATCCAAATACATCCAATCAAACTGTTTTAGCTGGCACTTATGGTTATGTTGCTCCAAGTTAGCTTTTCTGATTCTCTGTTACTTCTCTCGTTGTGTTGTGTTTTATTTTTGCAATTATTTGCTTTGTGAGAAATGTGATTTCTTTAATTTTTGGTCCATTGCAGAGCTTGTATACACCTTAGTTGTGACTGAAAAATGTGATGTTTATAGTTTTGGAGTAGTGGCGTTAGAAACAATCACCGGAAGACATACTAAAGATTTGATTTTGTCTTTGTCAAAGACCTGTACTGAAAGAATTTTGCTAAAAGATATCTTGGACCCACGTCTTCCAATGCCATCACGTAAAGATGCACAGGATGTGACTCTTGTAGTCACAATAGCATTAGCATGCTTGAATCCATCTCCCAAATCTCGAACATCAATAATGCACCAAGTATCTCAAAGGCTTTCATCCTCAAGCCTACCATTTGTCATTCCTTTCAATAATATCTCAATCAAACATTTAGTGAATCAAGATATGCAAATAATCTAGTAAATTGCTAGGAGATTCGGCTCAATGTTTGCTTAGTGTCTTAGATGAAACCTTTAAGGACTTGCCAGCTAGGAGATTCGATGTTTTGCAGTTGTTTAATTTCTTGTTGCTAATACTTTCCCATCAATAAACTCTTCACATGTCAAGTGTGGCATAACATTATTATGCTAAAATAATAAGGTATATTAATGGAATTATAAGGAATCAATACATAAAAGCAACTATCAAAATTTGAAGTGGCAAGTTATGGTATAAAAACAATAATAATTCAATAAACTTAGCTAATTGAGTTGATAAATGCCACACTCAAATGAGTGTGCAAGCACTAAGTTTTTAGACCCATAGTTGATGTCTAATCCAGTCGACCCACCTGGTACATATGCATACTTTTTATTGGTAAATACCGATTGTTTTTGTAGTATTATTTTTCTCATTATTTTCTTATTTTTGAAACTCAGCCCAGCCACACCTCTAGATAGAAATTAAATCCTTAGTATTTGAGCTTTACCATTATTGATGCTAGAATCGCATTTTTTTTTTTTTTTACTCTACTAAATTTCATAAACATTTCATTGATCCTTATGGGTTTATATGCTCTCCATTAAATTAATTCTTCCCTTTTTATTTTGGCCAAAAAAGAAATTAATTCTTCCCTTCAAACACTAATCTTTCAACTGAATCCAAATTTTGTTTTAGTGACTACTTTGCTGTCCTTTTTTGGTGTGTTTAGTTAATTGCAATCCGTTTTCTCCTGTAATTGTCCACTGGAATTGCCACATTGCACACAAATTGAAAAACCCATTTCATTGCATCCTGACAAAATGAAATTCAAGAGCACTGGCTTTTGAAATCCCCAAAATCTACATCTTTGTCTGTACCAGAATTTTGAAAGGGAAAACAGGCTTTCATTTATTTTATATATCTTAATTTTTCATACACATGATACAACACAAGTGATGGTCACTTGAGGACTGGAGTCCCAATTATACATCTCTTACAACAATCAACATGTGAACAGCATAATCCAAAAGGAAGAAAAACAAGCTACTGTGAAAATCATATGCACTAACATTATTGAGCCATCTTCTACTGTGAAAAGATCATCTGGGTCCTGACAGTTCATCTGGGGGGATATGTGAAGCTGAATCCGCAATCGGCCAATTAGGATTAGGGAGAAGGGTTTGATTGTCTCGCCGATGCATCTCATCTTTCTGCCATTGATCCCATTTTTCAGCCAAACCATCACCTTCAAGCATCCTTACCACATCAGACATCTTTGGTCTTTCCATAGCAGAGCTTTGTGTGCAGAGCAAGGCCACTTGGATTAGTTGCTCTACCTCCTCTTCATTATATTCACCCGCCAAATCAGCATCCACCAGAGTTTCCAATTTCTTGTCTTTCAAAAGCCCTTTCACCTGGATCCAAAGCAAATGATGTTTGATTACATAAAATTACCTCATATAAATGTTAGTACTTAGCAACATGTTATGAGAAAATAGAAAATATACCCAATCAAGTAACATGACATCATCATCATTGGCAAGTCGTGCGAGATCGAAAGCCCTCTGTCCGGTTATTAGTTCAAGAAGCATCACGCCATAACCAAAAACATCAGTCTTCTCTGAAGACTTTCCAGTGGAGAGGTATTCTGGTGCAATGTGCCCAATTGTACCACGCACAGCTGTGGTAACATGAGTATCTTTGTAATCCATGAGTTTTGCCAAGCCAAAGTCCCCAACAACTGCTTCATATTCCTCATCCAATAATATATTGGCAGCTTTAACATCGCGGTGAATGATCTTTGGATCACAATGATCATGCAAATAAGCAAGCCCCCTTGCAGCTCCGAGCGCGATTCGCTTCCGTATAGGCCATTCAAGCGGGGGTTTTGACTCCGGGCGGTCTAAGACATTAGAAGACAATTGAGGGCATATCCAATATACATGCGCACATCTCAATATGAAACTACAATTTATATATTTAACAAAGATTTCTTTTGGAGATATTTATATCTATATTGTGTTTGCATACTAGTGCCAAATAACTTATAAGAAATGTGTAATTCATATTTCATTAACAATAAATCAAGATAAACAAGGAATGAGTTTGAAATTAAAGTTAACATTAATGTTTCTTGACAAGGAAATACGATAATTCCTTTTATGCCAACCATATACAGTTTTCAATCATGAGTAGAGAATAAGGATACCTCGTAAACATGATGCCACACTACCATTAGCCATGTAAGGATACACAAGCAACCGTTCAGTCGGTGTCATGCAAAAACCACGTAGCCGCAGCAAATTACGGTGGACAGCCAAGCTGATCATTTCTACTTCTGTTTGAAATTGCAGCTCCCCACCCTGAGTGCGTTCCTCTTTAAGTCTTTTCACTGCAACTAGACCCCCATCAGCTAACCGTCCTTTGTAAACCTTACCAAATCCACCCCTGCCCAGAATGTTTTTGTTACTAAAGCTGTCCGTTGCAACTTGCAGCTCACGCAGGGGAAACTTTTTAAGCTGACCAAGGTGAACTTCAGGGTCCTCCTCAGCTGCCAGTAAAAGAGCAAAATGTTGATGAATCAATTATGGCTGTCATATAATTCATCAATCATTATGTATACCATATTTTCCATTATTCAACTTACCAGGAACATCAAAGAAATAATCTTCTGGTTTCCTCTTCCGGCAATACGCAAGTGCAATTGCAGGGGCTGCAAACATTAGAGCAGCAGCAGCAGCAACTCCTCCAGCAATAGCTCCAGTAGTACTACTGCCTAAAACAGTTTACACATTACAAGATGACCAGCAAGTCACCAATCTATTCAAAATACTTAATCATGATCTCTTCTTATCTTTGAATTGAATATTTGATAAAAATAATGAGCCACAGACTCACAAAGGCATCATCTTTGATTCAAGTTAAGAATTTAAAATAGCTATGAAGTATTTGAATTGTTAATTCTTTTCTTTCTCCTTCCCCACACTTCTATCCAGAAATGGTGAGCATATTATTTCATTCTTCCCTGCCACAATTATCCCACCTTGCACACTTTTCTTCAGGGAAAGGAGCAAATAGTGGTGTGGCTTGTTTAACACTCACTCTTCTTTTGTTATTCGTGCAGTAATGTAATATGAATATGAAAATACATCATTGGGTAACTGTAGAATCCCATAATCTAAGTCCAGCTAATCATTCTTGTAACATGATGTGTTTAGTTATAATTTAAGGTAGTTATAATGCAAACCTATACTGTCTACTTTTCAAGCTCAATAGGTTTGTACATGAGAGGATCTGTTCTCTTAACTAGAGATTTAAGGTAGAGTAGTTCTTTCAACAATCTAAGTTATTATTGAAAAAGACATCAACAAACCTGAACGAGATGGTGGCGGCGTTGGTGAAATTGGTCGAGGTGTAATGTTTAGTGGTATCAAATCACGATTATTGTTAAAACTGTTAAGTGGAACAGAGTGGTTAGAAAAACTTTGATATGTTCCTCCTCAATAATCACGAGAAATAAACAAAACCACTTGTGCCAACCTGAGTTGAGTAAACGATATAAATGAACCATTGGTTGGGATGTCTCCTTGTAGCTTGTTTGTTGAAAGATCACTAGATTCCATAACGACCATGAGCTTACACTTCATTATAGATATATAACTTAATATCTACATTTGCTTAACATCATTGAAACTTAGTAGAAACACTCACAGGACTTGCAGTGAATTGACAGTAGTCAAGGTCATGGGAATGGCTCCATTCAATAAGTTATTGTTGAGACGCCTATTTCAGATGGCAAGAAGGATTAGTTTTCAAATAATAGTAAGTTGAGGTATAGAGAAGTATGAAAATAATGGACAAACCATAGTATTTTGATAAATAAATAGAATGTATCACTCCAATGCAAATAACACAACCTTGAACTTGGGAACGTAAATTTGTTGAAAATTGAACATGTCTAAAATAAATTTTTTCTTTGCCCTTTGACCTAATGATCATGGAATGGCACATAAGAACACACTATAGAGTACAGACCATCAAAGATGAATATAAACTTTTCAGCTTAAGAGTAGTGCCAACATGACGGAACCTAAGCCATCACAACCTAATTTTTGAAGCTAAATTACTTGCAATGAAGAATAATGGATTGCAAAGGGAAAAAGCCAACTGAATATCAATAAGCTAATCCTTGCTTATGGACACTGGTGTCAATAAAAAATAAACTTACATTACTGAATAAATGTTTAGGTTTACATTATTGAATAAATGTCTAGGAGAAAAACTTTTTTTAACAAAAATCCACTGTTGAATTTGAAGTTATCATCATAAATATCTCACAAAATTTGACATTAATCCATAGTTATTTATGCCACATTCACTTGTCCTTTTTTTGTTTATACAAAAGCAACTCATAGAATTATGTAATTGAATGAAACTAGATAGAAGAAATGATAGACCAGAGCCAAGAAAAAAAAAAGTTTTTCTTAGTATCACAATATCCACGCAAGGTATCCAGAGCATTATCTCCTTGTTTGTCATTGAGGATGGCAAATGCTAGACCTTGGAATCCAAACGAAAGTTTATCTTATAATTAATATACAGTATACATTTCAAACAAGACGTTATTAATCATTTGAGTACAAGCTTACTGTCATTTGGTTTTTCTGACAATACATTAGGCAGCGAAACAACCCCCACCCTTATTGTCATTCGGTTTTTCTGACAATACATTAGGCAGCGAAACAACAGGTGCTTTATTCAATTGTAACATATTGCACGCCCTCAACCGGGCATGCTTAAAAGCCTTAACTATTTGACTGATGACAGTCTGATGTTAAGGAAAAAAAAACAAAATGCAGAGCAGTACGAGTGCCTAACAGACCAAGACCCTTTAATCAAGAAAGAGAATAGAAAGAGATTTAAATATAAACTGCAGATTTAAGAAGAGCATGACATACAGGAAACGTAGTTTTTGAAGCTTGCCCAATGTTCCAGGTATGCTACCGGCTATTTTATTGGCGTACAGATCCAAGCTCACCAAATTTGTCAAATTTCCAAATTCATCTGGGATTTTTCCAGTTATATTATTGCTATAAAGCTCCCTGGCATAGAAAAGAACAAAAATTCAGATTAGAGCAAACAGGAAAAAAAAAAAATCCCAACAAATGGCTAGATGATGACAGATATGAGCTGGAAATTGGTGTGGAGCAGTTGAAACCTTATGCTGATAAGGTGAAAACTGGAGCGAGAACACACCCAAAAAAAAAAAACAAAAAACAAATCAATGTTGGATATGACATACGATACGTAATTTTGCTTCAGCAATTTATATAATCATCTCTAAAGGTCGGTTGATGTCAACTGTCAAGCAAAAGCTTGGGAGACAGCAAAAGTTGTAAACACATGACTGCTCCACAAATTCAGTCTCTCATACAACCAGACGGGGAGCAAGATGCCTTAGAATGTCAACATCACGAATTAGAAAGTTGTTCTAATTATGGTAACAACCAACGATTGACCACAAGATTTAGGAATAATAGACAGCATAGTTCATGATAATAACTAAAGCAGATGAGATTTTGGGTTATAGCGTTGCATAGGAGGACTCAGGCTGAGATAATTTTAAATGATTCATGTCCTTAAGGTTTGAAATCACTCCATTTGTGTATCTATTTCATCTTCAGACATGAGGTTTAAAATTGAACTAATGAAGTTCAACAGTCATAAGGTAGGCTCTATGATCAATAATATTCAATTTAGATTTCCTGTCTTTTCTCTCACGAATTGGGGTTTGGTATACTATACAATAATATGCACTAACTGTTAAGTCTCAAGTTTATATACATCATCATAACATTGAATAAGGACTTGTCTATTTGATTTTTCCTTCCATTCTATCGTCATTTCTTGGTTAATTTGCCTAGAGGAGAAATTTATAGATTTGACATGCTTTTATGTGGATGATCCTTAGTTGGAGTCCATTTATTTATTTGTAGAAAAGTCAAAGAAGCAAAGAAAGCCCAAGTTCTGATGCTTGGAGGCCGCTTATGAAGAGTCTAAATGGATGAGTCTAACATCACTCAAAGCCAGAAGCCTAGAAAGTAGTAAAGATGGAACCTAACTAAGCTTGACCTTTCCCATATGTCTAGAAGTCCAATTACAAGGAGACACTAATCTAAGGAAGGTCTAGATACTGATATGCCAAATTGGAGGCTCAATCTATCTTGTGAGTGATATCTAAACCTAGAGAGGAAGAAACCAGAGGAGGACATTCATTGCAACAAGAGAAAAGAAGCTTCCTAGAGCTGCAGGGATAGCAAAATAGGGAAGTCATTACACGTCAATGAAAACTTCAGCTAGGAAACTCTTTGTTCTTCACTGATTATTATTTATTCATAAAGTCCCCATATCAAAGGCTTAAGTAAATAAGAAAGTTGTCTAGAACAAGGACATAAAAGGAAATTTGGATACTGTTGCAATTTCTACTGCAGAAAACCAGAGGAGGAGAACAAGGAATAGACAGCAAAACAAGTACCAATGAATAGTCAAAATGAATGACAAGTACCAATATGAAGTGTCTGTATAGCAAGATATTCATGTACTAAATATCACAAGAATAAGGACTGATTTTTCCCCAATAACATATCCTAGTCATAGATTGTTGATCAAATAGAATGAAAAAGGTAGACAGATGGATGGACAAGGTAAAGCAACAGAACTTTGCTAGATGGGAGTAGAGAGGGAAGATAGACAATACTTTGCCAATATGGATAGACAATACTTTGCCAATATGGACAATATTTAAGAAAAAGTCTGAGAATTTAGGACTTTGAGCAATGAATTGCACTCAAGTTTGAAGCTCATAGGTGTCAAACTAAGAAACATGTGAAATGACAGCCTACTTTATAAAGCCAGCAACTGTAATTATGGTAAAATAACCAAGTGAAAAACCACTAAAGAACAGAAGAGATAATGTCTCAAGAAATAATGTCAACTCAAAATATTCCCATAAAAAGATGCAAATCTGTGCAACAAAATCATATCTGATTCACAACTTACAAGTACTGCAAATTTGGGAGTAGACCAAGCTGTGCAACTAGTTGACCCGAAAGGTTGGCATTTCCAAGATCACTGACCAAAGATAAATAGGATTTTTAACATATGCAGAATGGTCATAAATGATAGGTAAAAATCCCAGAAATAACTTACACACGGGTCACGCTATTATCACTATTGCATGTAACATGAAACCAAGTGCAAGGATTGACAAGGGTAGCATCCCAGCTCTGAAGAACATTGTTTGGATCAGCCACGCTGGTCTTTAATGCATTCAGGGCATCACCTGTCTTAGGAAAATGCAATTTTCAGATGCAGAAATCCTTTAAATTAAATCATATATCCTGTTATCCAAGCACCATCTCAGCAGCTCACAATTATGAAAAGCCAATTATACTAAGTAGTTAAAGATATTTAATCAAACAGGGAGTCAATGTTTATGCTGCACTGGGAAGTGGGAAATACAGAAGAAGAAGAAAAAGCACAAAGGGATACTTTCTTAGTTCATTCTTAGTCACAGTTCAAAAACACAGTCAAACAGTTTGGAGCGATGGGAACGCAGCAGTGTTAAAATACTTGGTGGTAGAACTTTGCCATCCTTGTGATCCTACCCGACTCAATCCGAATTAGTCTGGACCCCCAATAAATTCTGTAAGTTAAAAGGAGGTAGGTTCGGGGGATACCCAATGCTCCACGCATGGGAAAAAAAAAGGAAACATATGATCAATTTCTAGATATCAAAAACATTTTGACGAGCCTTCGAAGATGGTCAGATCTTTCAAAACTCAGACCCAACAATTCTGAATGAAGTATAAGAACACAACAGTTTACTCTGAGCATATAAAAAATTTTGCCTTTATTATGGACAATCAACCCAAGCCAGGACCAACAAATATAGCATAAGAACAAATTTTATGAAAACCCTTCAATCCTCTCTGTTCATGCTCGAACAAAAGAATTACAGACAGAGAAGCTTGAAGTTGGAATATTAAAATTGCTGCTCCATCAAGAAATCCTACTAACTTTTCTAGTTATGTATGACATTCAAGAAGTAATATAGCTAACAAAGCAAGCAGAGCAGCCAAATAATGAATTTTCCCATCTCAATGCATTAAGAAGCCTCCATAATAACATTAAAGAAACCAAAGAACAGTGGAAAAAAAGTACCACCCACCTTCGGCGTTACCAGAAACATTCAGCACCAAATTAAACACTAAGATTGCGCAAAGAAGAAAAGCACCCATGAAAGACGAAATCACTCTGTCCATATGTCTCATCCTCTTCAACTAGAATCCCATGAACTTCATAGCGGAGCATAAACTCACAATCACGTTGACCTCATTGACCAAACAGACTCTTGAGGATTTCCCACAATCACCTTCTGGATAGCTTCCACCTTTCTCCTCCCTCAATTTTTACTCTGGAATCTGGAGCTGTAATCTCATATGGGTGTCGATAAATTAAGCTGAAAATGGTGGAAAACGGAGACAAGAAAGCAGAGGAGCTTCAGAATTTGCAAGAATGGACTGTAGAAATGAGAGCATAGCCGAGTCAATGCATGCTACATCGTTCTGACTGAGAAATTTCTTCACTTCTTTTTCTCCCTTCCTTTTTTTTTTTTTTGGTTCGCTTTCATTTGGTTTGTCATTTATGAGTTTTGGGCTGTTATGAGAAAATGAAATTCAGAGGGTCGGGATGTGGGGCTTGAGAAGAGCGAGAATGGTCAAAGACGCCCGCTTACCGGTCTGTGGATGACCCCACCGCCATGCGAATTGCGAAGAAGCTCCAATGGGCAATGGCATTATATTAAAAATTATAAATAAATAAATAATAAAGGAGTATATAATTTAAACGTTTGTCACACGTGAGGTTGATATAATTTCCCCTTTCTGGCCATGAAAATATTTGTGTAAACCTATAATTATATAATTAGAAAAGAACAAGAGATTATTGACCTCAAAGAGTACAATACTCTACTAAATATGGAGCAGAGCGTGGACTTCCTTTTTTTCAAACAAAAAACAATTGTGTTATAAAATAAAATATAAAATGTTGAAAATGCAAATTTAACGTGAAAAACAGACTTTTCAAAACAAAAAATCTTGATTAAATATATTTAAGGATTATTATATTATGTTAATTAAGGACTTAAAGTCCATATACATATGGGCCATAAAACAATTCGACCCAATTAGGTTGATGAGGGATAATCAGCTCTACTCACAAAATCACTGTTCACTTAGAATTATATGGCTTATATGGCATGCACAAAGAATTTGAGATTATCTTCATCTTCATGGGATGGTGAGATTGAAAGTATAAAGAAGTTCTTTCAATGGTTTTTAGCAAGGTATTAAAACCCGGACCGGGTTGAACCGGTTGGGGTATTGAGTTAAGGGTCAGTGGGTCAGACCGGGGCCAAACCGGAATTAAACCGGGACCAAACCGGTAAGAAATTGAAGATTTTAGGTTTATAGTATAAAATTATAAAGGAAAATTTTTTTTAAAATTGTAACCCAGACCGGTTTACAGGCTGGTTTCCGGGCCGGTCCGGTCCGGGTTACACAACGCTGGTTTTTAGATGTTAGTAATGGTAACTAGGGTCAATCACGTGATGGCACGGAAGAAATTGAAATCAATACTAAGTTATTGATATCAGGTTATACATTGTGTTCGCCAATTAGTCGCTGTGTTGGATAATCTAAATAATAATGCATCTACTTTACTCATAGAGTTATTCTAACTCTAATTATTGAGAGTGTTATCCAAATAAATGATTATATATATTCATTATTACATGTGGTGAACCTATTGAACACTTCCGCATAGACAACGATCGTTTCGAAGATTTATACTCAACCAAATTTTTCAATATGATTTATAGTTCTAATTTACCTCAATCCTCAAATGTTGACTTTGAAGGTTGGTGCACACATCATATTAATTAAGCTGTAGAATTGTACGATGGAACTTGATTCTATATCACTAAACTTTCAAAGAATGTCACTTTAATGGTTCTAAGCAAAACCAAAATAGGCTTCTTCATAGAATGGATATGAAACTATCGGAGCTATATATGTGGGAATGTCACATGCAACAAAGCCGATTTCCAATTACTCTTTTATTTCTAATGAATGTCAACAAAAGTTTAGAATAATCATTTTATCGGGTTGGATAATATCTATTAAAGGACGTATTTACACGTCGGCAATTTTATGTCACTCTAAAATACAGAAGGAATTATTTTGTTTAATAATAGCAACAAAAATCCTAAAACTACGACCACAAATTAAATGTTGCTCATAGATAAATTTTTTGGAATCTCTAATGTTTAAATCCCATATAAAAGTATACGGCATGTTTAATAATAATTTGCATTATGGAATGATTAACAATTTATAGCACTCCCTCCATCCTCAACATAGAAGCTAATTGGAAAATTGATCTTAATCCTAAACATAAAATTTAGTTCCCATGTATATTTGTCAATATCTTTCGGTCCTTAATATAGAAGTAAATTGGAGAATTAATCTTAATCTTAAATATAAGACTTATTTCTTATATTTATCAATATTTTTCTAATTTATCCTTATTGATACTCCTTCAACAATAATCAAGTAAAAAGAAGTTGAGTAAATTAAGGAAGAAGATTATGATGTTTTAGAAGAGCATGTCATATTAACTAACTTAACTAACTTCCTTAATTTAATCAAATCAGGTAAATAAATTTTACATTTTCATTGTAACTATATTATGTTATGATTCCACACTGTGATGTTTGTTGTATAATTTAGATTGTAAGTCTTACTTTATACTATGTAGGTATTGAGTTGACAAAGTGTTTGATTAAAAAATAATTAAAATACTAACTAACGAGAGTTGGATTTAACGAAAGAAGTTAATATCTTAAAATTTAACCCGAGTTTGATTTAACAGAAGGAGTTAATATCTCAAAATTTAATCCGCTGAAAAAGATGTCTATATTTAATGGCCACGACTCTGATTACTTTCAATAAAAGAATATTGTGCCTATAAAAAATATTAAAGTACTAGATTTTCGTGGAACCAACAAAAGGAATATATGCTAGTTATGGTTTAATATAAACCTTTGAATAAGGTAAACATATATCGATCTTTGGTCTTTGGCTCTGTGTAATAATGCGTAGCTTATTGGCTTATTGCTCACATATAATTTGTTGGAACGAAGTTTTGGATATTTTCTTATTCTTAATTTTCATTTTATTATTTTTTTTTTTTGGGTAGTGATTGGTCTCAAATAAATTTTCTAATAGATTAATCTGAGTGTGTGTGGGGTCCAAACTCAATAAGACAATCAAGCGAGGAATATTTTAATTATAGTGCAATTGTTAAATTTGCCTATCTAAAACTAATTAACTTCTTATCCTCAATATCAAACTTTCTTGCATATTAATGTTTAGCATATACTAATAATAGTTAATTTTCAATGTAAATGATATATCCAAGGGATATTTTAGGAAACCAACACATATTTCTTATATAAATAAGTAATTTAACCAACTTCCTTTAATTTCCACAAATTAATTATATAACTCCCATATTTTGGACTAGATGAGTATAATCTTTTTATTTTCTTTATATATTTCTATCTGTTTTTTTTTTAATGAAATGGACCCAAACGGACAGTAGAGGACAAAATTTTTGGCATGGGTCAATCCATTTTGGTCAAAAAATAAAGTATTGGTCTCTCTTTTTGCGGGGCTCTCTCTTTTTCTTTTTCTTCCGTGTTTTTGACCCCGCCAGCTATTTTAAAACTAATGACCATCTTTTTGTTTTTGTATTTCTATTTCTGCTTTCTTTTCAATTTCATTTTCCGACCAATGGAAGGCTTCTTTCATGACCTAACGCGGCATGGACTTTTTCTTTTCTAAAACTACTTTTTTTTTACTACTGGTGTCCAAATTCAGATATTTTTATTGCATAATTATTTAAAATATTAACATACTTTATAATGAGTCTCTTTCAAAATAATTAATTTGATTTTTTGTAATAAACTAATACATGCATTCATGTTAAGAATACGTATATTTTCTTAAATAACTATGATATCCAAATCAGAGAATGTGATATTTTTAAATTCATCTTAGTATTATTCAAATCCGTTAATTAAAGCAAGTTGATTTTATGTTTTAATATATCATTCAAAGTCGTTGATGAGATGGCAAAACCGTTTATTAATAACCTATTTTCAATCTTTTTTTTATTTTTTGAGTTACAATCCAACTTCCAATTGTCGTAACCACGTTGATTGAACTTGTTTTATGCTTGGCCTTTTATGTTCTATCTTTTCCTTGGTTTTTTTTTTTTTTTTTGCCATCCATTTCCTTGGTGTTAAATAATAGTAATACTACTACGTTATAATAATAAGTCTAAAGTATACATAATTTCACTTCACTTTATCTTTTATATATAATCTCTCTAATATTTTTCCCTTGAACCCTTTACACTTTTACATTTATGCAGATATTTTCCCACTATTAGTTTTTTTTTTTACTTTTTTTAAGGGAAAATCACAGTATAATCCCAAGAAACAGAAAAAACATCAATATGATTCACTATCTAAAAACTCTCAAATGATCTCAGTGATATAGATTTAAATTGTGAAATTACTTTTTTGCCTTCATTGTCAATATGATAAACTTGTTAACAATAACATTATGGTATGTTAATATGGCACATACACTTGTCAATCGTAATAATATGAATTATTAATATAGTACATACACTTGCCAATAAATAGATTTGTCAATGATAACACTATAACTTGTCAATGGGAGCAAATAGATAATTTTACAATTTGAATTTATATCACTAAAATTCATTGAGAGTTTTTAGATATGAATCATATACTATAACTTTTTTTATATCTTTTCTATTCCTTAGGACCATATTGTGATTTTCCCTTTTTTAAACCTATTAGAGAAGAGAAGTATTTTCCCTTTATGGTTAATATAAGTCGTCTCATTAAATTTATTATATGAATGTAAAATTTTGTTCATAATTTATTGCTTTGGAAACTATTATTTTCTAGGACTTCTCATTAAAGTATAATTCTTAAATATTGGTAATGTTAGAAACTTATTAAATTTTAAGACTGAGTGAATAAAATTTTAGGTTTTCCTTGATTTCAATAAAATTTGTTGAATGTTCTTTTATAAGACTAGGGGCAGGGGAGCACTTATTTGTGTATATAGCTTAAAGTTTATGGCGTTATCTACAAATAACTCAAGGTTTATAGGAATAATGTGCTTTTAACAATGAGAGTTCGGTTGTTAAATTTTAAGTGTTGAAAATAATAATTGTGCATAATTCGAAATTCACTATAGTCTTGTGTAATTTAGCATGAGGATGATGAAGACTTAAATTATAATGTTTCAAATGTTTAATGGTATCTTTTTTCCTACGTTTAATGGTATAAATAAATATACTCTTTTTTTATGAACCCAGATTATCTCAAGTCACTTTAGATTTAGGTTTAATTTATGTCAAGCCGGGAGGGTTAAGATTCAAGCCCTTCCAATAAATATGTTCTCAGAATTCAAATTTATATTATCCTCTTTATGAGATGAGATAACTTACCATATCAATCAACACTTTATTGGTACCAATATACATTTTATTCAAGGTCAAAAAACCAATAGACACTTTATAAGTTACAAAAGCATAATGTTTGGATCGGTGGCAAAAAAGTGTAGGCCCAAAGAGTATTTGGGCCGGGCCTAGTTGGACGGATTATATGGATATACCTACGAGCCTTTCTTTTATTTGGGCTTGCTTACATAATTTTCTCGTATACGTTTATGTTGTCAGCTTCTCTTTCAAATACTCATGGATATACCTACGAGCACAATTTTTAAGGCTGTTCCCCAAAAAAAAAAAAAATTTAAAAGCTTAATTAATCATGTATATAATCAAGGTGGCAAAAAAATATCAGTATCAAATATTAAACATATAAGGAACTCCATGATTCATAAATAAGAAATAATATTTGGCAAAAAAATAAATAAATAAATAAGAAATAATATAACTCACTTCAAAGTTCGCAAAATATATGGAAAATTGTGTATGGTTTAAAATTTAAATGTAAGTGAATCATAAATCTTAAAAGTATGATATCAAATTCAAAACCAAAAAAATAAAAAATGGCAGCAAAAAGAATGACAAATACTGTGATATATGTTAACATAACGGAAAATCTTGGACCACTTTACATACGAACTTGTCAATATAGTATGTGTTTTGATTTTTATATAAAAATGGTTTTAAAATAAAAGAAAATTTTTCTTAAGAGTGTTAAATTATAATGTCTTTGAATAAAAAAAGGGTTAATGTGTAAACTTGTCTCAAAAGTTTTCGTTGAGGAACAATATTTTTCTTGAAAGTGTTAAAATGAAGTAATATTGCCTCTTATCATAAAAAAAGTTAATGGTCAATGTCAATTTTTAATAGTCAACATTAGTTTTCTAACAGTATAAGGCAATATTGATACATTTTAAAACTTTCGAGGAATTAAATTTAAAAAAACTTCTAAGACAATACTATTCCTCAGCAAAAATTTTCGGGATAAATTTATAGCTCTGTACAAAAAGAAATCTTTAAATTTTTAACTATTTTTTTCTCATCTTTATATTCACAAAGACACTATGAGGTGTGATTGTGACACGTGATCCGACAACTACTTAAAAAGCACCCTATTGATGCAATGATATTTTTGAGAATTGGATAAGAAAGCTATTGAGTAAAAGGAAAGCAATCCATATATAATATATGCATTTTCAGTTTGCACATGGAATAGCTACCCAAAAGCTCCATTGCTCATATAATAGTGTGTGTTTGGATTAGCTTTTTTTAATATCTTTTACGATTTATGAGGTAAATGTATGAAAAGAGTTTTGTCTCGGGTTTCACAAACCATGATTTGTAAGTTTGCCAAACACACACTAAATCTGTTTGTAGATATGTATCCTCCTTTTGTCAACTTCAAGGTTTTTAAAAAAAATTTAAAATGAAGTCTTTTGCATTTATATAATCACGAATTTAAAAAAAGAATGATGTATATTATAAGGGAATGGTATCGTCTGGTGGGCTTTCAAAGCTAAATAAGAGGCAAAAAGTAATAGGAGAATTGGGACATTTGAATCACTAAAGACTTTGTTTTATGTTTTGGAACTCATTCACAAAACATAAAAGTCATGAAAAATTCAGTTTAGAAAATATAATTTACGGTTTTAAAATTTAGTTTGGCAAATGTTCTTTTGACAAACTATAAAACTAAACACAAACATCGTGAAATGCTGAAAGGCCTCGCTTCATATTTATATAGTCATGTACTTATATAAAAGAATGATTTAAATTATGACATTATGTATAAATCATTTCAGTGGTTTGATTTCATACACAAAGAAATTATGTTAGACAATTTTATGCATAATGAAATGGTTAATTTAATGTTTTGACATCAACAACGGTAAAATGATATATTGACTCAAGGCAAAAAAACAAAAACAAAAAATGATATATTGACACCATTTGAAAATAAAAAAGATTTTTACCTTTGCTCATACTTAACCCATGCTTTCAATTTATAAAAAATCCCATACATTTAAAAGATCATAAAATATTTTACATTATGTCCCATTCTCCAATAAACATTTAATAAGATCATGCCATGTATATAAATTTTAATGTGAAATGACTTTTCTCTCGTTAATTAAACCTTGTCTGGTTGTCTCTCATTTTCAACGCAGTGGTTCAACCGGAACAAATAGCTCATTTGTTGAAAATGAAATCTCGTCTAGACCTTTTTGGGAATAATAAATTATATTTATAAATAATAAAATTTTTATAGGCTTAATTATATATATTTCTTTTGTTGAAAATAAAACCAATCTCATGAAGTCTTGTAGCAGAATAATTAAATATGTTTAAAGCATCACAACCACTGCAAACGTTAACTAGCCTCCCTGATCCCTACCGATTACTCTCATTCCTCCTTGCCGTCTTGGTTAAATTTGATAGAATCAACAATAAAATAATATAAATGACAATGTAAATGTTGATAGGAATATAAACGTACTCATTACTTATAATCTTATTAAATATATGTTTTAAACAGGATTATTTATGCATTATATTATGTCCCGTAGGATGGAAATATAATGTGAAGGGAAAGATAAAGTATCAATGGTCTAAATTATCTTTATTAGAAAATTTTTTATAGGTATATATACGAGGAAAATCCGAATTTTAATATTGTATTCCTTTTATGCACCGCCTCTTATTCTTAATATATAACATAATTAACTAATTTAAAAAATTAACGAAGATAAATAAATCATTTTAAATTATTTATATTTATTATTTTTCTCTAAATTAACTTACTCGAATTACAAACCGATATAAAATTTAATGATACACGTAATTATTTTAGAAAGATTATATATGTTTGTAATTTCTTTTGTTCATCATATATACTTTCTTTAGTCCTTAACAAAAATAACTTATAATGAATTTGTCAACCCCCGCAACATTTTAATATACGTAGAGTATTAAGTGTATAGTTTCGTAAGGCATACAAAAATAGAAGAAACGTACTGGCATTAGATACTTGTTTACAATACAAGAGAATCCTTATAGGGTTTGAAAAATATACACAAAGGTACAGAGCGTTCAAAAGAAAATTAAAGTACAAATATAAGTAACCAGACGCTGCTCTAGAATGCATCAGGACTCTATTCACCGATAGCCATAGCTTTGTTTTTCCAGCTACTAGCCTCAGCTGTAATATTTTATAGTTTGAAAAAGGATGAGATTCAAGCGAATCTTAGTAGTAACATGCTTTTCCGACATATAAAATGCAAAAAAAAATGCAATACATCATGTTATGTAAGATGATAAATTGCTGCGTGACAAAATGCTGTGTGCATACTGTCTAAGGCCAAACGATATGTTTGCACCCTAGCTTACTCCGCACCTCTACGGCTTAACTCTGCGCCCCTAACCACAACTAGTCTAAAATACGTGTCCAAGACACTATGCTCATGTTACAGAGTATCAACACCCATTTCCATTTTGATATGCGCAGGACAATAATGAACAAGTTTCACAGGCAAACAGAAAAGTACAGTTATACTAACAATAAGAATTTTTTTACAGACATACATTAATAGAGCAAAATTCACTAATAATTACAAATATGTACAGAATATCCCCAAAATAATCTAAGTACAGGCTAAATATAACCACCGGCTATGTCTCAAGAAACGTGCCTGTCAGTTTTCAGTAACTGTGTCCTTGCCTTTTGAACTGCTGACACTTGCTGAGACATTTTGATTTAGAAAAAAGTGGTGAGATTCCAAGAAATCTCAGTATAAACATATTATCATTCACATAACATGCGATAAGTAAATATGATATGCACCATGAATGCACCCATTAATAAACAATATAACACATCATCATATATACATAAGTAGGGCTCCAGCTCGGAGCCCTGCTACTCATACATCAGTTGGATTCTCATTCAATCCCTCAGGTGTAAGTGCACTTCCGGCACAACTGCCCTCTCTACTCTCTAGGCATACCATGTTAATTAATAAAAGTACAAACCATGGCAACCACACATTCATCTAGACTAAAGCATAAAGTATGAAGGATAATGTTCCTATCTCAAGTCACTTTTACCCCGTTTAGTGTGCCTTGACAAGCATGCCAACTTCAGAGTCCTAACTCAATCCTAAAACATAAAATGTACAGGAATCAGGCTATAATCTCTTCATGTATTATTTTAGACTCTTCCATAGTATTTATTGTGGTTATATTAGCCTATGATAAAAATTTATCACGGGACCCCCGCCCAGCCCCACCATACCCGATCCGGCTGTACTTTTCCCCAAAATTTTGACATGGGCTATTCTGATATATTTTCATCTAAGGAATTCATTTCTAGACTCGGAATTACCAAATTCATTGTCAAATTATGAAAAGACCCTTGACAACCCCTATTTCAGGATTTCAGGGGCGTTTTTGTAAGTATGCTTTTTCGGCCTTTTCTGAAAAAGTGCCCAATTGTAACCCCACCTAATTTTTCCTTCTGAACCCAATTGAATTATCAAATTATTGAAAATCCAATCCCTACCCCTAGATCTAGCCCTGACCGAAATTATGGGATCCTCCGGGAAAAATCGAGATTTTACGATTTCGGCTCCGTAAACGCATTCCTTTTTACTCGAGGTTTTGCAAGATTTCTTCTCTTTCCTCTCTCTAGGGTTTTCACATGTTCTCTCTCTATTCAGATCTGTTATGTGCGTGAAATGCTGAAGGAGGATGGTGAGGATGATATATTCTAATATCATATATTATTTTAATGATTTATGGAATTTTCCAAAAATTCCAAAACTAACTTTTATTACATAACTTCCTCATTCATGTAACCATGCCATCATGCCCAATCAATATTTTCTTATTTATGCCACATGTAGGAGACACCTAGAGGTCCCTCTCTATGGTCTCAATTGACTTCAAAACTTGTCTAAATTACGTATATACGTAAAGTTCCAATTTTGGTCAAAATTGCACCTTTTGCTCAAATTTTCCATAAATTCATATTAAATTAACCAAAATATTTTAAATATGTTTTTTCCTTTTATTTTCCTTAATTAATTGAAATTAAGTTCGATTAATCGAAAAATAAGTAATCCAATTTCTTTTCTTATTTTTTTGGCTAATTTTCATCTATTTTTGGACCAAATATTTCCTCTAATATTTTTTCATTTTTGGACCTTAATATTAGGCTTTTAAAATCACCCAAATTAATTCCATATTTATTTTTGCCCAATTTCTCATGAAATTGAACATTTATAAAATTCATAAATTCCAAATTCATAAATATTCACCATTTTATTGAATTTTTCAAATAATTACAATATATTTAGTGAATATAAAATTTGGGGTGTTACACAGAGAATGACATACTTAAACATATCATAATCATATAGTATATGCAAGAAAAAGTTACTACCTGACTTCTTTCTCAATTCCTTAGTCGGCCCTAACTTTGATTTCGGCTCAAAAAATTTCCAATTCCTATCAAGATTAAAGTTAACAAGTAACTAGTTATTACTTGAACTATTACTGCTTTTAAATCAAATTCTGCTGGTTATCTAATGCAGTTATCACAGTTTTGCACAGTGCAATTCTACACAAATACAATTTCATTGTTTCCATAAAACTGGTAGATTTTCAGTCAAATTTGGAAATTCATAATTAATTCTAGAAAACTCTAATTTGACTGATTCCAAAGCCTAAATGAAGCTCTTTAAATGTAATATCATGTAAAAATACCCAAAGATAATCACTGATTACATATTTTACCCAGAAATTCGCCCAATCACTACTGTTCCAGATTGCATTCCAGAAATAAAACACTACTTTGAAAAATCATAACTAAATCTAGAAAAATCGAATTGCAATAATTCAAAGTCTTATGTGACTGTCCTTAAGTCTACTTTAAGGAAAAAATATTAGTCACTTCCAATTACAGGGATACATTTCCTAGAATCATTGAACAACGTAATTGGTTTAGAAAACGTTCCAGATTCAATACCTAACTTCAAAAATTCATATCTCACAATCTACAAACCCAAATGACACCTATTATATATCAAATCAAATCATATCATGTATACTTTTGTTCTGGAAAGTTTCATGGCCATTGAATAAGATTACATTAATAAAAAACATCACACAACCAAACTGTCAGAACTTGAACATCCTGAATTTTCCTTGTTTCTGACTTAAATTTCAAAAATCACAACTCTCTCTACAGATATTCAAATTATTCATTCTTGGACTCATTTTAAAGTTATGAATATCTACTATATTCCTGTAAAATTTCATAAATATTGAATAAGGTTTGTTTGGTCAAAATTCAACATGAATCTGACTGTTTTCCAAAATCATCAGTTTTGATAGTGTGACTTCAAAAATCAAGAACTCAATCATTTTCACTTCAAATTGTACTCTTCTTGATTTTATCATCAATTACACATCCTAAATTATCTATACAAAAAGACCCAGTCAAAAACTCCATCTATAGCTTCTGTTTAAGCTTCTATAACTTTTAGGTAGGTATTCTATTTTTCGACCAACAAAATAGGGTGAAGAAAACTAACATGTAACCATAAATTTATACTCTAAACCTCACAAATTTTAACTTTATACTCTCCTACACATATGTCTTGAGGTTAATGATCAAATTTCAGAACCAAAGAATCCCAAAATTCTCCCCAAAATCGTCACACAATCACCGGTTTAGAACTTTTCAGTTGATAGAATTTTTTCGGCCAGCACCTTTTCTCTTAACTAAACCACCATAGAAAACCATTCAAATCCAATGTAAAAACAAAGATGAATGCGTACGAGACTCACCTATACACATTTATGGTATTGCATGTGAAGTTTGGAGCTTCCTTCTTCCTTCGGTTTCACTCTCTCTCTCTCTCACATCTATCTTTCATTCTCTCTTTCTCTTGTTTTCTTTTCTTTGGCCAACGTGGTGAAATGAGAGAGTGAAGAAGGGTGCTGTATTTATTAACTCATTGGGTGATAAATGTGTATGTGCTGTTCATATTTGGGCGGGGTGTGTGTGTACGTTGAAGAAGCCTCCATGTGTCCAAGTGTGAGTGTTTGTCCAAAAGAATGCCACGTGTTTGTGTGTGTCTTGTGTTGGTAGCTTTCAATATATATATATATATATATATAAGTATATTTTTATTCTATTAATTACATATACTAGGCCCTAATTTTTTTCCTTTATCTTATTTAAGATTCTTTAAATTTCGTAAGTTCCATAATTTGACTTATTATCTAATTATTATTTCTCAAATTTTTTTTGGGAAAATAATCCTTTTACTAAATTTAGGATATTACAGAATTCATTGTAATCAAGAAAAGTTGATTAAATTATTGAATTTATTTAAAAGTTGCTTTGATATCCATCTTTAGCCCTAATGAATACCATAAATTTAAAAAATATATGCTTTCTATTCTTTCTTTAAAAATCGAGCAAAAAAAGGCATATTTAGAATGAAACACTTAATGCTAAAAAAACTCTTACAAAATACTAACTCATTAGAATTAGGGCATACCTCATCCTCAAAAAAATGTTTACTGAACCTCCATCCTACGATCTTGTGAATCAGGTCAAACTTTTTGTAGTCTAGATCAACTTTTTTTTTAAAACTCAAATTCCATTTTAAATCATAAACAATGCAACCATTTAAAATTCTACACATATGCATGAGATCCAATTATTTTTTTAATAAATTAATAAAATCTACATTAATGAGTAGTGATGGAATTTTCTTTGATCTTTTGATGGTATACAAATAATAAATATTTTTTTGGTAGGAAATAAATATTTTTTATTACTTTTGCAAAAAAATTATTTTTTTTGGTACTTAAAGAATCTTAGTCAGATTTTCATTCAGTTTTATAAATTACACTGTAAAGCACGCTATTCATAACTCTTGAACCGCAGCTAATATGAGGAAAAGCAATTCTATTTTGGAAAAAAAAATAGTAAGAGAAAAGGGGGGGAAGGAAAAAAAACCATAATCATCATATTCATACTTGACTATATATCGTTAAAGTGTTGCTATCATGAGGCCTCATGAAGAAAATGGCATAATCAGTCCAAACTTGAACAGATGAGACAAGCTAGCTAACAAAATAGAATGATATATGCATGTGTTGGTTCTGCCTACCAATAATTAATTTCCCCATAACCAGTTTTTTACTACGTTAATTAATAAGTATTTAATATATTATGGAGTATGTTGGAATCTTTACCTAACTTAATTGACATATCGTGCTGGTTAAGCTGTGATAATCTATGAATAATATATAATGCACATGCAATCTGTCTATGACTCTGAAGGACTAGAATTAACAATATTAAAATTTTTGGCCAAAAAAAATAATATTAAAATTTAGAAAACGACAAGGAAAGACTTTGATTTTTGACTGTTCAAAAATTATTCAATGAAGGAATAAAATGCTCTCGAGTCTTGACTGAAAGTGAGTTTTGGGATAATTAATACTCATTTTCTTAATCATATTTGCAACTAATTAATCATGTAAAATTTATGATTTAATTTTACATTATATATAATTTTTTTGGAATAACTTACCACTCATCTTCTATCATATATAATTCAATTGTAGGTTCACTACTTACAATTAATTTTATGAAGATTGATTTGGAAATATTTTATAAAAATTATCTCTAATAATTTACAATTTTTGTTTCCCTTGATCTCATAATTTACAATTGAATGATTCAGGGCCCGTTTGGTTCGATCCCATTACACCCTGCGGTGCAGTGCAATGCGATGCAATGGTAATGCAATGCAATATTAATTATAAGGGTAGTGTTTGGTTTGATTTTTAAGTAACGTGCAATGAGTTAATATTTTAACAATTATTTAAAATTAATATATTACACAAAGTCTATCTTACCCCTTAATATAATCTTTGTAGAAAAATAATTATAAGCCGGCGACGGCGGGGATGGAGGAGGCGGTGGAGGAGGAGGTGGTGGCGGTGGGTGGTGGGCCGGGGGCGGCGGCGGAAGAGGTGGTGGTGGTGGCGGCAACGGGGGTGGAGGAGGAGGTGGAGGTGGTGGGGGTGGCGGTGGCGGTGGCGGTGGCGGGGGTGGCGGCGGAGGAGGAGGAGGTGGAAGAAGTGGTGGTGGGCGATGGGCCAATAGCGGTGGCAGCGGTGGGCGGCCGGCAGGGGTGAGGGTGGTGGGGGGTAGAAGAGGTGGTGGTGGGCGGTGGGCCGATGGCGGTGGCGGAGGTGATGGTGGTGGCGGTGGCGGGCTGCAGGGTTGAGGGTGGCAGCGGAGGAGGAGGTGGCGGCGGTGGCGACAGGCGAAGGGTCGGTGGAGAGGCCAGGGGTGGAAGAGGCGGCGGCGGCGGGTGGAGGTGACGGCCGTGGAGGAGGTAGTGGTGGCGGCAGAGGGTGGAGGTGACGGTTGTGACATGATGCGGCAAGTGAAATTAGATAAGTGAAACAAAGACAAGGGAAACAAAAAGGTAAATTGGACTTTTTAGACCTTGTAATGGGATGGTAATGAGGATTCATAGGGGGAGGTATGAATGAGGATTACCAATTTTTTGGTAATCATCATTACCATGGTAAACCTTATTACCATGCTAAAGAGCAACCAAACACTCTTCTCTTGGTAATGCAATCATGATTACCATTGCAGGCATGCAATGTGATTGAACCAAACGGGCTCTCAATATTTGCAACTAATAATGTGAATGTCATTACGACTCTATTTTCGAAAATTACTAGAACTTTTTTAATTTATCCTAATTAAATTTTAAAAGCATGTTAATTATATCTTACTTAATCCCTCTCTCCAATTAATTACAAAATTTCTTAATGATGTTTATTAAATTTTATAAAATAACATATCTTAAATACTCAAATTTTTAAAATGTGCCTAAGTAGTTCAAAATAAATATGTAATATAATATTTTATAAAATAGCAGGGTCAAAGCTGTAAGAGCATGTGAGCCTATTTGCGAGTTGACCTTTCAATCAATCATAATAATAATAATAGTGGTTAGGTTAAAGCGTTGAACTATAGCTTAGAAGTTGATGAAGTTTAGGTCTGTGTAGATTTTAGGTGGGATAGGCTTAAGAAACACTCTAGCATTAGTAATATGTCAACTTAGTTTGACTAACAAAAAAATAAAAAACCCACATCCCTGCTGTAGTCCTTTTTTATAAACTGCCTTCTGAGAATACTTCGTTTAATGTTCAATCTTAAGCTAAGAACTGATTGAAGAAATTGTTTTGCTCTTAAATGTAAAATATTAAATTTTTATCTCTAATATTTATTATTTTTCTAAATCATACTTATGTGCGATGAATGGAGGTAATTTTGTAAAAAATATATATCTTTTGCAAAAGAGTAAAATATGTTTTTAGTCATTTAAATTTTATATGAAGCATACTTATGGTCCCTTCACTTTATAAATAATACTTTTTGTCCTATATTTCTAATACCGTCAATATTACTAACAGAAAATGTTGACGTAGCAAACTCAAATAATAATTGTGTAGCTAGCAAAACATATTTAAGTTTTAATTTTTAATATAATATATTTAGATTATTAAACTAAAATAAACAGACAAATCAATACAAATGAAATTGAGGTTTTGATATTTAGATTATTAAACTAAGATTTTTTTAATACAATCAAAGTTTTGATATTAGCTGCTTCATTAGGTTTTTGGATGCTTTTCAATTTACACTTATTCTAAATTTAAGATTAATGATATTTAATTACACAATCATCACTAACACTTATACAATCATTACTTGAGTTTGATACGTCAACGTTTTCCTGTTAGCAACATTATCGATGTTGGAATTATAGTACCAAAAGTATACTTTATAAAATTAAGGAATAAAAAATATATCTTAAGTAAACTTAAAAGACTAAAATTATACTTTAACTGTCATAAAATGCTGGTCGAGATTTGACATCGACTTTTGAGCATTGCACGTGCAAATGTCCTAGCTCTCCACTCTGGCAATCGAATCAACCCACATGTTTCAAACTACCCTCTCTAGTGTGTCGTATTGACGTTTTATTCAATACTCCAAAGGCTATAGAAGCTTGAATCATCAACTCTTCTCCATGTTTCGTTGAGGTGTGTCTACTTGTTCTTTAGAACTTTTGGCATAGTGTTGATTGAACAATTTTTTGTTATTGACCTTGGTAAAAGAATGACCACAAGTTCAAGCCATATGTCTTATATTTATAAACAATAGACAATGCTAATACCAGACTAGGCCTAGGCCTACATATACAAACACAAAATCCTAACTCTATTTGCTACACCCCCTTCAAGTTGGGAGCTAAACAAGTCTATAGCTCCTAACTTGCTAAGTATCCGATTTAATATCTCTTGACCCACGACCTTAGTCAATATGTCCGCTTCTTGACTATGGGAACAAACATGTTACAAGGCAATGACTTTCTCTAAAACCTTATCCCTAACAAAATGAAGATCTATCTTAATTGTTTGGTTTTCTCATAGAAAATCAGATTAGCGGCAATATGCAAAGCTGCCTTGCTATCACAGAATACATTAATCGAAGTCAAATGCTCATAGCCAACTTCCTTGAGCAGGCCAACTGCCCATACAACTTCTGATACGGTAGAACCAAGTGCACGATATTTTGTTTCAATGGACAACTTCAAAACGGTAAGTTACTTCTTAGTCTCTATACTACAAGTAAACCACCAAGCTTCAAGAGATATCCTGTAACTAATCTTCTTGTTGTCTCACAAGCTCCCCAATCAGCATCACAAAAATAGTCAATAGTAGCAGTGTCTTCTCTACTGATAAGCACTCCTATTCTAGGGCTTTGCTTCAAGTAGCACAACATGTTCAAAGCTGTCGTCATATGACCACTTCATGGGTTGATGCATAAACTGACTTAAGACCTGTATAGAAAAACAGATATCAGGCCTGGTGGTAGTCAAATAGATCAATTTACCTACTAATTTTTGGTATCTTTCTGGATCTCCAAACATATCCTCTCTCTTATGTTTCCCTTCTTCATAAGCTACTAACTTCAAGTTAGTGGCCATTGATATGGTGAGTGGCTCACACCCACTCATTCCTGCTTCCGCAAGTAAATCTAAAACATACTTTCTTTGTGAAAGCATTATACCCTTTGTTGACCTAACAACTTCAATACAAAGGAAATACTTCATCATCCCTAGATCCTTGATCTTGAAGTTGCTATGCAACAAATCCTTCACTTCTTAAACCTTTAACTCAGAGTTGCTTGTAATAATTATATCATCGAGATAGACAAAAACTAACACAATATCATCACCATTTTTCTTAAAGAATAAAGAGTAATCATGCTTATTACGTTTAAATCCACCACATATTAGTGCAGCACACAATTTATCATTCCATTACCTAGAAGCTTGTTTAAGACCATAAAGTGATTTTCTAAGTTTACACACCATCCCCCCTTGGCCTCCAAAGCCTTGGGGAATAGTCATATACACTTCCTCATTGAGATCTCCTTGCAGAAACGCATTATCAACATCCATTTGAAATAGACTCCAACCATTCATAACAGCCAGCTTAAGAACAACTCTAATTGTAACCATCTTAACTATATGCGAGAAAATCTCATGATAATCGATCCCTTCTCTTTGTGTATAACCTTTAGTAACTAAATAAGCTTTATATTTATCTATTGTTCCATCAGACTTATGCTTAACCTTATATACCCATTTACAACCAATAAGCCTTCTACCAAGCCCCTTCATAAACCCAATTTGGGCTTCGATTCCATTAGTCTAACCACATGTACACATATTATATTTTATTCTTAATTAAACATGTGCTCTATCTATAATCAATTCATATTTAATCCCTTGGCTTGGATGATGACACATGGCATATTTATTGTCCAAGTAATTATTTTTCCTTCTCCTTTAATATTTTTGCAGTAAATATCCACCAATAAAGGGAAAATATGGGCTTTTACTTTGTTCCACAATTTACACAATTGTCATTACATTTGTTTTTCCCAAATTCGTAATAGTTGGTCATTCTGGCAGATTTTCTGACCAAACTTTGAAAAAATCATAACTTTATTTGTAGGAATTCAATTGGAGTGATTCCAAAGGATATGAAACCCTTATGGAGCCTAGTTTTAAGAAAAAAATATAGTCTTTAGCCAATTGAAAGCTTACAATTCCCAAAAATTCGTTAAACCTTACATGTTCCAGATTTGGTTCCATAAACATGGTCTAAATTTGAAAAATCATATCTCTTTGAATATAAGTCCAAAAATCACATATTACCTATCAAATTAAAGTTTAGAATGTTTACTTTTATCTTGTAAAATTTCACAATTTTTGGATATCATTTGCTTATTTAAAAATACACTACAAGAAAACTACCACGTTAGAAAAAAACATTGGTAGTAAATCCTCATTTATGGAAAACTGGGGCTTAGCAGTCCACTTGATTTAGACTTATTCTCAAGCCTCTAATCCCAAAATTTGGGATATTACACTTCTTCCCAAAATTCTTTCATCCTGGAATAATATTGTGAAACTGTAAGACTCCTTTGGCGCATAGAATTAAGTTCCTGATGGAGTGTGAAAATTCATGAACCAGTTACCTTATCAAATCTCTCTTGCAGATCAACCCAAACAAGGTGAACATCCTGATGGAAAATCATGCTATTGGCCAGCTCTTTAGAAATTGAATGCAGTAACCAAGTGAGGACAACTACATTGCACCTCGCCCAATGATCATGGAGTCTACTATCCTGATTTTCTTTGGTGTATGTTCCATCAATAAAACCCAATTTTTGCTTGCCCTTAAGGGCAATGCGCATAGAGCGGCTCCATATAGTATAGTTATCATAGCCAGTAAGCACTTGCAGGATAAGAGAGGCCGCTTGAGTGTCAGAAGGATGAAGATAAAGTAGATGAGTGAATAGGATGGGATCCCCAATGAGTTCATCTTTCTTTTCAACCATGACAGATTAAGGAGATGAAGTTATGGAAAATAAGCAGGATTATACAGACAAGGATATGCTAATCATCGAAAAATAGGGAAACCCAACCTGGATGCTTCCTTCGGAAATTCACCTTGGCATCAATTTTGTTTTGCACCGTTCTTGCCGATTTTTAATTTGCACCAAGTGAGAGTGAGAGAATATTGTAGAAGAATGTATGAAATCAAAGAACTCACGGTGTACGGAAGTTTGTGATCGGCACCAATGAAAGTAAAGATGACAACCCAAAAAAATTTTTGAACAAATTTTAGCATACTTCCTTTTGGTCCTTGATATAGGATCTATTTTTAGAGTTGATTATAATAATAAATATAATACATATTTCTCATATTTATTGATCTTTTCTTTATTTATCACTATTGATACCCCATTAGTAATAATCAAGGAAGACATGAAAGGATGGAATTATGAAACATGACTAAGATGTTTTAGAAAATATATGTCATATTGATTAACTTCCTTAATCTAATTATATTAGTTAAATATATCTTATATTAAGGATCAGATAATACTATACAATGAATACCCAAAAAAGTTGCATTTATGACTTAATATATAATTCAAAATTCAAAATCCAAAATCTGCCCTAAAGACGATAGTAGTATGAAAATAAATTATTATAGTTCTTTCACATAATGAATCGAAAAGTGAATTAATAACATAGTATTTGAGTTAGGGTCATCATCAGTCTAATGAATCAATTAATATCATAATGGCTCCATGCCATAAAACATTGATAATGGCCAATCATCTTCTAGGAAACCCTATTTTGAAGCGATGTTTTTGAGTACCTTTCCAAACTTTCCAAAAGCTGAGATTGCTTCTTTTTACGATGACTTTGACTTGAAGGGAATTTTATGACCCGCTTAATCAAACAGGACATACTTAATATTCATCTAGGATAATTTGTATGTGTTTAGTATCATTTCTTTTTGAATAATAAGTTTTTATTACATAAGTTGAGATAAAATTCCTCTCACATACTTACCTTATATACTGTGAATCACAATTTATAAGTACTTATTGTCCAAAAATAAGGTATTCCAAACGAGTTATTTTTAGCTTATATATGCTTATAAATCGTGATTTATGATATACGAGATAAGTATGTGAAAGAAGTTTTATCTCGATTTATGTAATAAGCACTTATATAAAAAAAAACTACTCCAAAGAGAAGTCATTTGTAAAAAATTTAATTATCAATAAGTCTTATCTTTATCAAAATGTTAGTGACATGAAAATATCGCTGACACATAAAGGGGACCTATTAATTAAAAAAAATTGCCTGAAACTTCTCTTTGATTTTTCCTTATATTTTAAGAATGAGTTATTATTTAAACAAAGAAGTAAATGTGTATGAGAGAGAGAGAGAGAGATAGAGAGAGAGAGAGAGAGAGAAGGCAGATGAGGCCACGTGCTTGTCTCATTTGATTTCATTGATGAATGGGGGTAAAGTTGGGACATGAACATGATGAAAATAAAATCTGAAAATCAATATGAAGTATAAAAAATATTAATTATGAATAATATAATTTTTACCTGATATTATGAACCATATAGTTGACATAATAAGAATCAAGTTTTAATTAAATCAAAACTATAAAAATTAAATTACACTAGGTCAAAATTAAAGGGTTCAATTACAATTCAGTAAAATTGAGGGATTAAAGATTCATTTTCCAAGTTATATGTACAAAATACTTTGTAGTTGAACTTTTTTATTAAATTGTGTCTTATTTTTTGTTCAGCAAATTGAGTCTTATATTAAAGATTAAAAAAAAAAAGTATATTAATGATTTTGGCGTAGGTGTTTCACGTGAGGAGAATGCTTCCTGTTACTATTCCACAACGGCTGGACCTCACTTTACTGAGTTATTGTACGTTGCTGTACTCTACATTTTACGAAGAGCTAGGCTGTTTTCAATTTTTTTTTTACCGGAACTGTTTTAATTTAAATTAAATGTGGAACATTAAAATATTTTTAAAATGACATAATATATAATAAAAATATAAAAATTTTGACATGAAAAAACCGTTAACTTTTAATGGTAATCTATCATAGCAGAGTTAATAGTTAATACATGAAATATTAAAGTTTTAAATTTAAAGCTTCAAGAATTATAAATAAATTGAAATTACAGACATTTCAATACACGTCTATAATTTAATATATTGTTCAGGTAAAAAGAAATACTATTATATTTGATTTGAGCTTTTATATTTGATTTGAGCTTTTCTTGTATAGTTTATCCTTTCAAAAACAATACTCTCCTCGTTGCTTAATATAAAATATATTTAGAAAGTTGATATTGATCTTAAATATAAAATTTATTTTTTATATTTTTCGATTTTTCATAATTTATCTTTATTAATGCTCCCTCAATAATAATCAAGGAATAAAGGAAAAGATAGAATTAAGAAGATAACTAGAGTATTTTAAAAAATATATATTATATTAACTAATTTTTTAATATAATTAAATTAAATAAATATATTTTATATTAAACAATGAATACAATAATTTCTAAGATTCATTTAAAACCGTGAGAAGGTCTTCGTCAACGTTCATTGTACCCTTTCATAACCAACCACACAAAAGTTGGTTTTTTTCTATTTATTAAATGGCAAAGTAATGTGTATGTCTATATGTGTGTTGGTCTATCTAAAATCATGATTTTAGAAATATTTTTTTTAATTGAGATAAAACTTCTCTCACGTATTTATTTCATAAACTGTAAAATCTATTTTCCAAAAATTAATTCGAAGACGTATTTTTAAAACTGTCTGGTATGAAAGTTTCATTCAAAGAGTGTCAAGTAAAATTGGTTTATAGGCGGTACATGTGAGGTGAAATATGGGTTATTGAATTCTCTTAATAATGAGTAAACAAATGGGTAGCATATTATTGGTTCCTTCAATATTTTTGAAAAAAAAATAATTTGATTAAAAATATTGCAATAAATAATAATTTCAAAATTATTTTCATTTGGCGCACAAATAATTATAATTTCACCACGATCATGGTGCAAGTAGCTCAGTGAAAGAAATTGACAACCCCACTTCATTTATTGATAGGAGCAAGTTGGGATTTGAGAGATGTATATATCTTCACACAGCTAAGCTTCAAGAGATTCATTTCCATTCTTCATAGTTAGTTAGCTCACATTTGGAATCCTTTCTCATGTAGTAAGTGTGGCCATTTATAAATCACTACTTCCACTTTCTTTCTCTTAAATCATCCACTTCACTCCTTTATATATATATATATATATATATATGTAAGACCTCAAATAGTTAGGAGATTTATTTTGATCTATCTTAAATATAACATATCAATTCATTTTGTTTTCTAAATATATAATTTTTTTTCTAAACTATTTCTATTGATTACACATATTTAAAGGGTTAAATTCCAGTGCAATTGACTAAATATGGTATTTTAGAAAAATTAACATATTTTTTTTACAAATATTTAATTTTATTAGAAAAATTAGGTCAGATTTAATACCTTTCTCATTCTTTTGGCTAAGATCAAGTGTAGAAAAATTAGTTTGGATATAAGAGTTGTTATTGTAAGTAAGAATAATTCTCCTACATATTTATAATATTATCATCGGTCTTTAATATAAGATCTTGTTCATAGTGTAATTTATATTATAAATAAGATCTTATATTAAGGATTGGAAGTGGTATTAAAAACTAAATTTGATATTTCAATTTAGATTGTTTTTAGTATTTAGAAGGTAAATAATGACTTTATTTTTTTATCAAATGATTTTGGATGAATTAAAGAGAGGGACAAACATGAAATGGTATATTTCATTTTTGTTATGAGGTCCCACAAAATGGCGTTTGGGTTTTTTAACCTTTTTTTTTTTTTTTTACTTTTGCTGTATGTATTTGGGATAACTTAATTTTAGAGAATAAGTCCTTATTATGCAAGCCGAGATAAAACTCATTTCATATATTTACCTCATATATTGTGAATCACGATTTATAAATATTTATTACTTAAAAATAAGCTATTTCAAACCAACACTTTATTTTTCTCACTTCAGGCATGTTTGGGAGAGCTTATTTTGAGAAAATAAGTCCAATTTACGCAAGCCGAGAAAAAACTCTTCTCACATACTTACCTTGTATACCGTAAATCACGAATTATAAGTACTTATTACCCAAAAATAAACTTTTCCAAACGAGCACTTCACCTAAAGTATTCTAGCGGATTTAAATTTTTGTGTAATCATTCCGAAAACACAAAAACAGAATAGTCTAATCATGTCTAGGGTGTACGTCTCTTCCATTTAAACTTACATTTTGTTTATTTTTCTTATTCAAGTCCCACATAAAAAATATAATCTTTAAAATTATTAATGATAAGTCAAAAAGTGTCTATTGACAACTCTAAAAACTTTTGTTTTATCCTTTTATATGGGACTTCAATATAATTATCCTTTTTTCTTTTTTAAACTTTACTTTAGTTTTTACAAATACAAAAATGTATTCATACCTTATCCCAATAATAAAACAAAACATTTTCTAGTACTAAAAGTTGGAGAGAAAATATTTTAGAGTAAAGGTTTTAGAGATGAAAACTTAAAATAATATATATATATATATATATATCCATTTTCTTCTAAATTTATATTATTCAATCTTATTGATTATAGAAGATTTAAATTGAAATTAGCAATGTTTTATTTGCAACTTATAAGAATTCAAAATGACGTCAAACTTGGACACAACTCAGAAAAGAAGAAGAAAAAGAAATAATTTTTATATTATACATAAATTTTCTAATATTAAGTAATTTTTTATATATTATATTTATTATGCCGACCATATTCAGCATTGTAAACTATTCACTGAAATTATTTTTTATCCTTTTTTCCCCAAATGCATTACATGCCGTCCAGTGGAGCCCATCCGTACTAATTCAAATCCTAAGCTACTTTGCATAAAAACATGAGAACTTGTTGATAAGGTTGCAACTTACAAGAAAGATGGATACTTGCTTTTGTTGGCTTAATATATTATTAAATTAAATTTTAAAAAAATAACATCTTTGTGTTTAATCCACGATTTCAATTCAATATTCATAAACCCTTTTCGTCTCCGAGTGACTATCAATACTTCTTTCCGGTTTTTTTACAATAAAATTTCACAGTTTGAGATGAAATCTTGATTCGCATCCTCACGTCATTTACCCTGTTCAAGAAACTCTGACCAATTTTTCAAATCACGATACCAAAAAGAATTGTTATTTATTATTATCCATTTTTGTTTTACACTCCACGCACTGCGTTATATAAATTACAAACCAAAACTTCCCAAATCCGAACCACCAAACAAACCCTTTCCCTTGAGGGAACCAGAGAAATTCTCTCAGAAAAACCTGAGAGAGAAACTCTGTACAGATTCTTCTTCTTCTTCTTCCCTCTCTCTCTCTCACATTGAATTTCCGTAATATAAACCATACCCATTTCAGATTTTCTCATAAAAACCAAACCCATTTCATTTTTTATTAACCCCATTTATTTTTTCAAGCCACAATGGCCATTACCAGAAAACTGAGAAACCGAGCACCGAAGGTCTCTGTTTCACACTCTGTTTCCCTCTGTTTTCAATTCTCCTTCTCCTTCTTCTTCCTCTCTGTTCTACTAAGTTCTGTTCGAGTTTCAGGCCAAACATCACCAGTTTTTGCCTGTGATGTGGCCAAGAATCCGGAACTAGCCGGGTTCGGATTCTGCAACAAGTCATTGCCGATGGAAACAAGGGTGGGGGATTTGGTGAAGAGACTGACTCTGCAAGAGAAGATAGGGAATTTGGTGAATTCTGCAGCAAATGTGAGCAGACTTGGGATTCCAAAGTATGAATGGTGGTCTGAGGCACTTCATGGAGTATCAAATGTGGGCCCAGGCACTCGGTTTTCAAGTTTGGTTCCTGGGGCTACCAGTTTCCCAATGCCTATTCTTACTGCTGCTTCTTTCAATTCCTCTCTGTTTGAGGCCATTGGAAAGGTCAGATTTTTTCTCTTATCTCTGCTTTTTTTCTCTGTTTAATAGGAGAAGCAATGTGTGTGAGTGTGTGAGTGTGTGAGTCTGTGATATGTGTTGTGAACTTGTGATTCTTTCTAGCAATCATGATTTTGCCTTTTTGGGAAGACGAGAGAGCAGACGTGAGGGCTCCAGATTTTGTGTATCTTTTTTTTTAAACTTTTCTTTAGTTGCATTGACAAAACCTATAAAAATAATGATAATAATTTAAGAGTTGAAGGACATTGAGGGAAAGTGCATCACAAATTTTGAATTTCCTTTTACTAACACCAAATAAAAAATTACACACTTGATATGATAATTAAGTAGGGTAATATAATACTATATATCTTCATATCCTAAATATAATATTCATTTTGTATTTTATTTTAATTTTTTTAATTAAAGTGGATCTTATACAGTGCAGGAAGCAGTACTATTTATTTATGTTTATAGTTTATACCCACACTTCTCATAACCTCACTTTTGAAGAAGGTGGTCATCTCATCTTTACAACTTGACCTAACTATAAGTGGCTAATACCATTTGATTCCAAATAAATAAAAAAAATTTACTACACATAGGCACACATTGTAAAATTGAATATGAGACATGAGGTCATATTTGATTGCAAATTGAATATGTGTGTCTCATGGGATAGTTTATGGGTGCGTGTAACATGAGGTCATATACTTATTCATATATAAATATATCAATTAGCAGATAGCAACAACTTTATACGATAATTTTTAAAAAATTGTTCAAATAATACTTCATACATATATGTACAATTATTTTTTATGTGTATTTAATTTGTAAAAGACATGGAATCGAATTAAGAGATTTGTAAAAGACATGGAATCGAATTAAGAGATTTATGTGTATTTAATTTGTAAGAGACATGGAATCGAATTAAGAAAGAATGATCTTCATTTTTTGTGGTCTTATTCTTGGCCTTTTCAAAGTTGAAAAAAGTTCATTTTGGCATTAAATCTAATTATAGTCGAATCACTCTTAATATTATAATATTATGATAAAATTTGTATACGTAGGAAAAAGAAAAGAACGATTTTATTACAAAGTATTGTTTTTTAATTAAATTATTATTAATTATTTAATAAAGTATGATATTTGGGGTGTTTTTAAATGTATTACAATACTATAGTTTAACTTTGTTGGTCCAACAAACCACGTAGTTGGTCTGCTTTGGATTTTACAATGAAGCTTCATTCATTGGAATTGATAGCTGTCTCTGAACATGTTCTTAATATCGTATCCACATCAAGATGAGTTTTGAATAAGAAATATTATGAATTTATGATCTGGAACGTTTGATTCTCTAAACTTAAATTTAATTTGGGAAATTCTTTGGATTGCATTTATAATGCAATTTAATATAATTTTTTTATCAAATATAATTTCAAATATATTCATTATAATATGAAAAATACTACGAAAAGATCAAACTGTAGTTGAATAAAAAAATTAAATATTACAAATAAATTAGTTTATAATTGGAAGAGTTATTTCCTTTATTAATCTGCCAATACTCAGTTTAAATTAGTTTATGGTACCAAATAATTGGATAAAAATTTTTGCTTTTAAAAATTATCTACGCGGAATATATACTTCCATGAATTTATTGGCAAAAAAATATACTTCCATGAATTTTCCAACTTTTCAGTTCATTAATGCTTGAGAGAAGTAGATGGAGGGTAGTTAAAGGGGTTGATTTTTGCTCTGTCCCTGTTGATTTTTGACCTAAAAGTTTAAATCTTTTAGGTATAAATGTATGATTGAAGTAAGTATACATTATCCAATATAATAAATGACCCAAAAATAAAATTAAAAAAAAGGAAATGTCGGTTGAAGTCCTAGTGGGATCCTGCAGATTTGGAGTATGATTAATACTTCAAAGGATCCAGCTTGCATGTTGAACTTTACGCCTAAGGGTGTGAAAATGATACGAGTGATGCTGATGGATTTTCGACATAATTGGAATAATTAATTAATCAATCACTCACATTCACAAATTCTTAATTTCTCATTGTACATTAAATTTAATTAATTGGTTGAACAATTTCCACATTCTGTAGCTTGAACCAAAAGTTGAGGTCAAGTCAATAATTACTTTACTGGGCCTATATTTTGCCACAAAACATTCAATCTTTGACCAACTTTCAGTTATTAAATGGCAATTCATTATTTTTGTTACTTTTCAGTATTGTCAAATTTAATCAACATAAATTTGTTATTCATAAAGTTCAAATATTTTAACTTTATTTAATGGTAATCGGGTTTCTTCCACTTGATCTAATTGCCAATGATAATAGCAATTCATTATTTACCAATTAGTTTATGAATAAAATTATGTTGTGTAGTATGTATTTAAAAACATAGAGAAATGAATTCACTGACAAAATTTGGGCATCACTACCATCTGTTTTTTTTTTTTTGGATAAACGACAATCACTGCCGCCTGATTGTAGTGTAAATTATAAATAAGGGGTTTTTCTGTGTTGAAGTTTTGGATAATTTTGTAAAGAGTGGACCCATAAGAATTTACTACATAGGCCCATGAGTAGGCCCATATTGTTATTACAAGTTTTATGGCTAATAATAATAGTCTCACCTGGTCCTTTGCAGAGATGTTAAAGCTTTGTTTTTTTTTTAAAAAAAGAATGGATCAAAATTGAAGGGTGAAAAAACCAGTAAAAACCATTACTAAATGATTATTCTTTTTCTATAATATACTGACAAAATTGTGGTCATTACAGGTGGTCTCAACAGAAGCAAGAGCAATGTACAATGTGGGATTAGCTGGTCTAACATTTTGGTCACCAAACATTAACATATTTAGAGATCCAAGATGGGGGAGAGGGCAAGAGACTCCTGGAGAAGATCCTTTGCTCTCTAGTAAATACGCGACTGGGTATGTTAAGGGCTTGCAGCAAACCGACGATGGTGATTCGAACAAGCTCAAAGTTGCTGCTTGTTGTAAGCACTACACAGCTTATGATTTGGATAATTGGAAAGGTGTTGATCGCTACCACTTCAATGCTGTGGTAATCATATAGTTTAAAATCAATGTGTTTTTATTTAATGCTCTTTTAAAGGCAGAAAAAAGAATAAAAAATAAAAATCATACTTTTCCTCTGTTTTTGTTAGGTGACACAACAAGATTTGGATGACACTTTCCAACCACCATTCAAGAGCTGTGTGCTTGATGGGAATGTTGCAAGTGTCATGTGTTCCTATAATCAGGTTAATGGAAAGCCAACCTGTGCAGATCCTGATCTTCTTAAAGGAATTATTAGAGGCCAATGGAAATTAAATGGGTATAACTCTTATACTAACTCAAAATATTCTGATATGAAAGATTTTTCCAAGTGTTAAGTCATGTTTAATACTAATGTTATTGTTTTGTTGTGTGTATATTGGAATGTAGATATATTGTTTCTGATTGTGATTCAGTTGAAGTGCTTTTTGATGACCAACACTATACAAAGACTCCTGAAGAAGCAGTAGCCAAATCAATTCTTGCAGGTAAACTAACTACAGTATTAAAAGAATTACAAGATTCCTTCAATCCTAAACACTAATTGGCTATGGAGGTTATGATATGTCTATGAACTTACTTTTTTATCTGCAAAAATGTGAATGGATGGACAGGATTGGACTTGAATTGTGGGAATTTCTTAGGGAAGTATACTGAGAATGCTGTGAAACAAGGGCTTGTGGATGAAGCATCCATAGACAAAGCAGTGTCCAACAACTTTGGCACTTTGATGAGGCTTGGTTTCTTTGATGGTGACCCAAGCAAGCAGGCTTATGGGAACCTTGGTCCGAAGGATGTATGCACACAAGCGAACCAAGAACTCGCTCGTGAATCTGCACGACAAGGGATTGTTCTGCTAAAAAACAGTCCAGGATCTCTACCTTTAGATGCCAAGACCATCAAATCTCTGGCAGTTATTGGACCCAATGCTAATGCCACTAGGACCATGATTGGAAACTATCAAGGTACACAAATTCTCCAAATCTTGAAACTAGTTATGATTTACTCATCAAGTTTTAAGAAATTAAAAATGAACTAAAACTTGACTTGACCTGCAAAATCCACAAAATTTGTGTTTTTTTATAGGCATACCTTGTAGCTACACTTCACCATTGCAAGGGCTAACAGCATTGGTTCCTACAAGCTTTGCTGCCGGGTGCACTGATGTACAATGCGCGAGCGCAGAGCTAGATGATGCGAAGAAGATTGCAGCCTCTGCAGATGCAACTGTGCTTGTTGTGGGAGCAAGTTTGGCCATAGAGGCAGAGAGCCTTGACAGGGTCAACCTTATTCTTCCAGGGCAGCAGCAACTTTTGGTCAGTGAGGTTGCTAATGTGTCTAGAGGACCTGTGGTTCTTGTCATCATGTCTGGTGGAGGCATGGATGTGTCCTTTGCTAAAAAAGATGATAAGATCACAAGCATTTTGTGGGTTGGCTATCCCGGCGAAGCCGGTGGCGCTGCCATAGCTGATGTCATTTTTGGATTGCACAATCCAAGTAAGTCTCTCATACTCTCTTCAACAAAACACCTTCAGGTGCACACAATAGTCAAATATGTGTTGTATAAAAGATGTGATTAAGTTTAAGTAGCTAATTTAAACTCTAAATTTGATCCTTTAGGTGAACATATATTCATATAATCCAAAAGGTTAATAGACCAATGTTAAACTTTTTAACACAAGAATGAACTTTTTTAATGCAGGTGGGAGACTACCAATGACATGGTACCCACAATCCTATTTAGATAATGTACCAATGACTAATATGAACATGAGGCCTAATTCAGCCAATGGGTATCCTGGGAGAACATATAGATTCTATAAAGGAGAAACTGTATTTTCCTTTGGAGATGGAATAAGCTACTCCAAGTTTGAACATACACTAGTTAAAGCGCCTCAATTGGTCTCTGTTTCCTTAGCTGATGATCATCACTGCAAAACTAGTTCCTTGGGGTGCAAGTCACTTGATGTTGTTGATGAAGAGCACTATTGCTCAAACTTGACTTTTGAAGTTCATCTAATAGTGAAGAACAAGGGCAAAATGAGTAGTGGACACACAGTGTTCTTGTTCTCTAGCCCTCCTGTAGTGCACAATGCTCCTCAGAAACACTTGTTGGGATTCGAGAAACTGCATTTGGCAGGAAAATCAGAAGGATTAGTTAGGTTTAAGGTTGATGTTTGTAAGGATTTAAGTGTGGTTGATGAAATTGGGAAGAGGAAAGTTGTCTTGGGACAACATTTGCTTCATGTGGGAGACTTGAAGCATCTCTTGAGTTTGAGGGTTTGATGCAAGTTTTTAAATCCTCATTATTGACCTTTTTCTCCGCTTGTTTTTTTTTTCTTTTCAATATACTCTCATTGCTTATAAGGGCTTACATTGATAGTTGGAATAAATTGGAGATAATTGTATCAAATTCATTTGATTTTTTTTTCCAATTATTCATATTAAAAAAATGTAAAATTCAAGTGAATTTGTTTCCTTATATGTTGTTTCTGATATGATGGAAAAAGGAGAAAGACATCTTTAAGTTCCTGTTTAATAGAAGTTTTTTATTTTGGGTATTTGAAAATGGTTAAATTATATCATATAATTAATTTTCATACCTAAATGAGATATTACCTTCGGTGTCAAAGATCAACTATGAATCCAACAAGTTCTAACAAAGTTAAAACAACGCTATCTTTAGAACTCAAACATTAAATTCTATAAAAACTCTTAAATCATTTAGCAGCCAAAATTAAAATAATAGATTCCTTCTTTAAAGTTTCAAAATACGCAAGATTTGTTGACTCACTTACAAATATGGTATAAATATAGGCTCGATTAAACTCATTCATAACTTAGTAGTGCTGATTTGAATTAGATGTGGAGAATTAATTTTACACTAGATAAAATAAATACTATAAGAAGAATTTTGTGTCATGAAATATGATAGTGTTTCTTAAGCTAAACTAAACACCCCATTAGACAAACTCAGTTAACTCGACCATCTCAACTGAGTTTGAGCAAGTAGGGTGATTCTTTACAGAACTTAGTGAAAGAAACTCTTTAATATGCAAAATGATCTGATAAAATTAAAAATCAAAGAATATAAATATTATTGATTTTGCCCTTGAAGAATACTTCATATATGTCATCGTCTCCCCTCTTCTTGTTTTTTTCTCTTCTCTCCTCTCATTTTTTTTGGATTTGGGGCCTTTACTGCCCCTTCTCAGCTACCCTCTCTGTTGTGCCCCCATTTTGGGATCTTCCAAAATGTATTTTTTATTGCTTTTTAGATCATTAGATTCTACATAAAATGAGTGAAATTTTGATATATTATGGGCAAAAAATGGATTTGTTTTCAATTTTTTATGATTTTTCAGAAAAATGGTGTATTTTTTTCTTCACTTTAAGTACTTTTTTTTTTTTTTTTGAAAAATCTTTAAAAAATCATAAAAAATTGAAAACAAATCTCTAATGATCGGCATGTTTTTTTGGACCAAAAAAAAAAAAAAAAAGAACCCTAATGGAAAGTTGTACAAGTGAGCAAGCTATTTATGACATTGTAAACATTCAATTAAGTAAGCATATCAACATGGGCCATATAATATAAGCATACAAAACTACAGAAATTTTACAAAAGACAATAATGTCATTTTTTCAGCTAGTTACAAACATATGCTTTTACCTGTTTATCTTTTTATTGAAACAATGTTTTCATATGCATAAGTGTGCCTAGAACCAACCTCCTAGCTAGAAACATTGTGTATCTTTCTAAGTACATTCTTTAACATTTTCACGCATAAGAGACGGTCTAGAACCTATGCTTTTGTTGAAACTCTTTAGTAGTGTGCTTGCTTGGATGAGCTTACTTTTTACTTATTTTTAAGTGCTTTCACATAGTTCATGATAAATATATGAGTAAAGGTTTGTCTTAATAGTGTAAATAAATGCTTTTAGGGTGCCCAATCATATATTTGAAACAATTGTGAGAGTAGATACAAGTTTATATAAATCTATGACGACGACAACAGCAACAACAACAACAATTTCATAAACAGTAAGTAGAACAAGCTAAGTGGGGAAAGGGCTTTTGAATTCAAAAATTTGAAAAAAAAAAAAAATCACCAATGGTTTATGTCAAATATGGAAAAAAGACAAGAACAGTGTCTGAGATTCATAAGCTAGGGTCAGCGAGACAAAGCTGCAAATGAGAAAGAAAATACTTAATTTTTAATACAAGACCTATATAATTCATTTATGGATATTAAAAAAATTTGATAGGCTAATTATTTATAACAAATGTGTATTAATTTTTCCAAACAGGGCAATAGCTTACAACCAGCAATGACAACAATGCTCACTAACAACAGCAAAATTGAATTCTCAACTCCAAGTTGTTCTGCATTTTTTTTTCTTTTTTGCATATCAACAAATCAGATCAAGGCTAACCGAATGCATAAATTGTTGTCACAAAATTTGAGAGATGAAGAATAGTTTCATATCCGAGAATTTTGACCTACACAGCAGCAAAAATTCATAATACAGTCAGATTTTTTGTAAAATTCACATGCTGTACAGAATTTCAGCAAAGTCCCAACACAACTTGGACAACAAACTTGTAAGTATGAAAGCAGGACAACAATGGCAGTAACTCAAATTCTCAATTTCAGCAACAGCCAACCACAATGTCAGATAACAATTTCATAGCAAGTTCTGTGAAGTCACAGTTCAGCAAGCGCAACATCAAGTTGAGATCCCAAACAGAAACTCTCAAATTCAGAGTGAAATGTGATAGTTCTAATTAGAATTGGTACTCAATTTCAGCAAAAATGGTTCTCATAGTAAGAACACTTGAAATACAACGTGCAGATTTAGTGTCACTCAGCAACTGTAACAACTCGATCTAACTCTTTTAGGGAAACAAGGTATGATCAACTTGCAATACTCTATGGTTTTCCAGCAAGAATGTTCAACTTCAGCAGGGCAAAATCAATATCAACAAAACCAGTAATTTAATTACAGCAGCAATGATTTGTAATTCAGATGAAACCAGTCAAATTAGCAAGGATTCAATGCAATACAGCCCCTCTATGGTGGAATTCAAGTTGCAACAATCACAAATTTCTAGCAAGAAGTAAGTCAATGTGTCTATGATGGGACACACTTAACAACACCAGATCAGCACACCCTAGAAAATAAAATGCCATTAAAGTGGTTTCAAATACAATTCCTCAATCAGCAAAATTTCTTCATGCAAAACAGCATCAATAATATCAGCAGTGAAAAACAAATTCTGACGCAGAATGGTCAACCCAATCCCTCCAAAATCAGCAGCAACTGGTTCCAATGCATGCACATACGAGCATGAAACCTCAGCAAGTTAAAATAGCACAGCACCAAGTGTTTGTGACAGCAGAATTGAGAGTTTGATGGCAACAATACTGAAGCATCCAGAACATTCAGCACAGTTCAGAAATTCAGCAAGATCTTTTTTTTTTCTCAGCAGCAATTCTTGACAGAAAGTTAACGCTCAAACTCTAAAACTTAACACAGTTCAGCAAGAATTCAATTTCAGTCAAGTTCCTTCCTCAATAAAATATCAAAGTGCAACGAATTCAGCAAAATATCTGAATTATGTATGGAACAAAAGCAAATGGCCCATTCAACTGCACAGAAGTTACACGAGTTCAATCAAAAACTTGAAATGAAGGGCACCAATTAGATTTTCAAAAATTGGAGACTAAATACCAAATATATGTCTCATGCAAGAACTTGATCAAGATCTCAAAAATTCAATCATTCATAATAGAGGTAACACACAGTAACTTTATCCGCACAAGTGTTATGTGGCCACAATAAAAGGCACGAATAATAAACTCTCAAGTGTAGAACAGGACATCAATTGATTTTTTTTTAGCACAAATCCTTTTCACACTTGGACAATTTTAGTTCCAAGCTTCCAAGGGTAAGCACAGCGAACAAGACACAACAAGTAAACAATTGACACTTCACCAAGTTAAAATGTGAGATACTCAATCAGATTTCAAGTATTGAATCCAAATGGCAATTTGAAATGCAAGATCAGATCATATTAGCTTCTCATATTCAGCCAAAGACGGTTCTTCCAGCAGAAAATTGTTGAGAACCAATGACAGTCACTTAAGCACTCACCTTGACAGCAATTTCCTCCACAACAATTAGATTCACAAAATAGCCAGTGAAAATTCACTGAAGAAACTTAATTTTATAACAGCTCAACTTAAGAAATTCAGAGTTGATTTCTACAATATCAAAAGCTCAATCACAGCAACATCAATCTAGAATGAGTTAAGAGCAACAGCAATTTATCAACTTTCAGCATCAACACGCACAAGTGCAGGAAATCATCCAAGTTCAGCAGCTTGAATAGGACAGCAGCAGAATTTTCATGGGGAGAATTTTGCAGAAATCAAATTTTCTGTTGAATCTGGTTAAAGCACTCTCATTTCCAGTAGAAAACAAAAAGTTCACTCACAATTCAAACACTGCAGAAAATTTCAGACACTATAACCCAGATCAGAACACACCAAAAGCACTCTGGAAACAAGTGAAACTTGACACCTTACCAAGCTAGGTCCTACGCAAATGGGAACTACGTTTTTTTTTGTCAGAATTTCTAGAAAATTTTCTTCTTCTTTTTTTCTTTTATAAATTGAAAACAAGAACTCCTTACCTACACAAACTTCACCCCGGTCAAATTTTTGAAATTGACACCCAATTACCTACGAGCTAGGCTCCCCGGCAACGGCGCCAAATTTGAAGAGCCATATCATGGGGCTATCAAATAAAACTAAGCTAAATGTAATATAGGGCGACTAACCTAAGTCGATCTCTACGTGGAGCCTATATTTAGTTTCTAAGTAATCTAGTGTAAATAACAAATTAACCTAAGAGTATGGGATGTGAGTTTCATCTATCTAATTAAACTAAAAAGCTACTTGTTTATGAATTTTTCAATGTATAAAGTGAGTGAGTGGGTGTAAATGCAAGAGATGAATGTCCTAGGTAAATGAGTCCACTAACCATCCTTGTCCAATTTTAATTTTAAGTTCTTCTCTTAACTAAGCACAAGGACTAGTAAGAACCCTTACTAATCAATACTTAACTTATGATAGATTCATAAAAGATCCTCTCTACCACCAATTAATTCCTAGAAACCTAGCAAACAATTGATCTTAAGAGATTAGAGGAAAGCAATTGAATAACAAAAGAGTGCTATAGTCCAATTACAATCTATGAGTACAAATCTAGCACAAGTATCATCATCCAGATTACATCAACCGTTTAAATCCTCAACCATATACACAAATCATAAACTCTAGCAACCCAGAATCATAATCTGCATATACATAGAGTGGAAGATGAAATTAAGATACAAAGAACTCCCCTAGATGCTCAAGGACTCAGGTTAGCTTCACCATCGCCATCGGACGAAAAAGCCTAGACACTCATGATTCGAAATTCAGCTCCTCTGGACCTCTTGACTTTCATCTTCGTTGCAGATCCAAAAAAATAGAGAAAACAGGGAACAATATCGATGGAAAGTGGAAGGAGAAGGAGAGGCCGTCCCTGTGGAAGTGGAGAGAAAACGAAAAAATAGAGAAAAGAAATGAGTGTCCCCAGCGATGAGATCCCGTAGTGCCAAAAAACGTGATCCCTTCCCTCTTTCTGTGCGATCTAATTTCTAGTGAGTATAAGGCACAATGCCTTGTTTGGAGATGGGTAAAAACTCGAGGGATCCTAAGGTCAAGAAACTCAAACCACCAAACAATGCCTAATTCCTTTCTCAAGCATATTAAAATAAGAAAACTAGGAAATAAAATCTGCACATGTGCTCTCCTTTAATTTCATCTTTATCTTCCATTAAGCTCAAATATACCATGTCATCACCTACATTTATGAGATGCATAAAGGTAATATTATATGTTCACAATTAATTAAAAATAGGAATAACAAATATTATTTAAAATAAATCAATTTAGCCAATTTAATTCGCAAATTACCTTTGCACTCAAATCTCACATTAATACCTAATTATGTCCAAAATAGTTAATCAAATCCCATAAAAGTCTAAGGTTAATCACTAAAAGATATGTAAATATTTAACTCTATCACATGGCCGTCTAAACGTGCAAAACCGCGCTAACAGCGAAATGTGGGGGTATAATCTGACTTCTAATGCCTCTAGTATACGCCTAAGAGATGTGAGTTCATAGTGCATAGGACCACTGACATCTCTGTGTACTAAGTGTTATTAATCTGTCTAGTTCATAGTCCTAAGGACCACTAGATACAATGGTTATACCCGTGTGTGCAACTAAGTTAAAGGCGTTCCTTTTGACACATGTGGGGAATTGTTGGAGTTTTCAACTTGCAAGTGGGTGTGTCAAATGGAACAAGTCCCACATTACTTGGGAAAGAGAGAATGCAAGTGTATATATTTAACTTGTGAAGTTGGGCTAGAAAATGGGCCAAGAGGAGGAGTGGGTTCGCGCGCACAACTAAAGGCCACCAGGAGGCAAACATAGTGGAAATCCGGTGATTTCCCTCTGCGCATGAATTAAATGCAGACTGGGCATTTTTATCAAATGTTTTTTTTGGAAAAATCTACAATCTATTTTTGAGAAAATGGCTTACCGGAAAAACCCAATTTTAAGGCATATGAATTTTTGAAACCTCAATATTTTGGTTATAGAGGTCATGAGTCAGATTTTAGATTGCTAAACGTACATTTTAAATTGCCAAACGTACATGGTCCTTCAATGTTCAGAAACGGCCTCATCATGTGGTTTTATTGTTGTGTAACCGGTGGTTTAATGGTATTTATGCGGATTAAAATGTTGCCCAATGTTCAGATGCATGGAGGTCTATAAAAAGCGCTGCCTGCAAGAGGTTCAGGCACCGAGCTCAGACATCTCGAGCTCTCTCTTCCTCTTTGATATTCCTCTGCTCTCTTTGCCTTATAGTTGTTTTCATTTTGCTGTTCTGTTTGCCCTGCATTTGCAGGAAGAATCCGTTTTATCCTGAGGAGTGCCGCTTCCAGTCAGCCGGTGGTCGCGGAATTGCTCTTAAGGACAACGTCCTTAGATGTGACTCGGATTGCACGGTGTTTACAGGAGTTCGCCAACAAAAAGAGTAAGAAAAACTAATTAAAACCTTTTAACTCCACTTCTTCAATTTTTAAATCTAACTCACAAAAATTTTTCGTCCCCTCCCCTCCCCATCAAATCCTTCATACCAAACAGATCCTTAAGGTCCCACATTCTAGACTAGTTTGCCTTAGCTTTTTGTTGATAGAAACTTTCTGTCCCATACATGAATGTGCAACAACTTGTTTTTTTACCACTTCTACTTCTAGTTGGGGAAACAATTTCTATAAAGACTTCCCAGTTTCTGATCCCTAAGAGCTTTTTAGTTTTCCCTCTACTTGCATTAGCTCAGAGCCATTGATTAGCCTCACATCTCCAATGTTCTTCGACCAATGTTTTAAATTGCTCAGACATAGTCCACATATTGAAAAATTTAAACTGCTTTCTTCTCTAACCTCCATATGGTTTCCAATCTAACTGAAAAATGTGAAAATCTCGGAATCTTCAAAAAGACCATACCATTTCTGATTCACCAAAACTCTTAAGTTTTGAGAAAACCCCTGCCTTTTAGATCCTTCAGTGAGCAAGCCTCAACACAATCTCTGAAATCAAAAGCAAAACAAAAGAGGTACACACACAAACAGAGGGAGACAATTTTTTTGCTGTTATTTGTAGGAACATATTCTTGTAATTAAGATGAACAAAATATTCCTTGCATGTTGTTAATTAAACTCTTCTATTTTTCTCATAAAAAAGCTAAGTTAATATTTTATATCATTGCAGGAAATATGTTTCAAGCTTCAGGCCCGAACAAACCGGCAGATTTGCTGGATTTTTGGATACAATTGTTATGCTTTACCTCGAAAAACTTATGTTTTAACTAATGTATCTCACATGAGAAACAAATTTAGTACAGTACTTGGGTCTTTTTCTTCTTTTATAGTTTAAATTTATTGGAAACATTTTTACCATTCCAAACTCCAAAACGATCATATATTGTTCTCCTAACTACATCATATATAACTTAGTGTGAAAGACAGATGAGGATGAATTAAGACAGATAATTATAGAGATCTTCTTAATATATGCCACTTAATTTATTTTTATATTATTTCTTAATTAATTGTCAGAGTTTGTATGGAGGTGCATATTGAAGAAGCAAATTGAGAAGTCATTGGCTGTGACATTGGGGTTGCATGTCAGTGGCAATTCTATTAGCAGAGGCCACCATTCTACCAAGTGGTGTTGATCTCTCCCTTTTCTCTCTCTTAATACGTGCTCTCTCAAGAAAAGAAATGCTTGTGCAGGTATATATATAACTATCATGGAAGTTTCATATTTGACACATTTTCTTGCAGAGTGACCCCTCTAACATTAAGTATAAGGTGTTTCCAACTATATCATACAAGTTAAGAAAGGTTTGTTACATTTTGTCGGAAAAAAAAGAGTTTAAGATTGCATGTTTACTCCTATTAATTAAAAGAATATATATAAACATGATTATTATTTATATATCAATTTATGACATCACTCATTAAAAAACATATGCATGAAAATCAATGAAAGAAAAACCGGACCGGACCGGCCGGTCGGACCGGAAAACCGGCGAACCGGTCCCAGCCCCGGTCCGGTTAGCTATCTATGAGGGGAAGGGGTCGACTTGGTCAAAACCGAGTCGACCCGGCCGGTTTTCCTGTGACTCAGCCAAACCGCCGAGTCAGGCGGTTTGACCGAGTCACCGAAAAAAATAAAATTTTGTTCCAAAACACATTAAAAAAAAATTTGGCAGAGATCAGAGAAACAGAACCAAAGTAGAGCGCAAGAGTGAGGCGAGTTTCAGAATCAGATCCCCTTCCCTCTCGAGTCCCGACACTGTGCCCTAGCTCCAATCGGTGGTGGCTGCTTGAACGACTAGTAACGACGGCGAGCAAAGAGTAGCAACCAGCGATGGTGGTGATGGCGATTACAGAGAGCTGCGGAGTCTTGCAGATAGTGATATGGTTTTTTGTTTGTTTGATTTCATATCTCTAGGATAAAATCATATCTCTATGCATAGTCTCTATCACATCTCACTGACTGCACCCCTCAAGCAAGGTCAACCATAGATTTTGATGGGTCACCCCCCCTCTCTCTCTGACACACAGACACATAAACAGACACGACACCCACGCGCATCTGTGGAAGAGTGTGAGGGAGTGAAAAACTATGACTATGCCTTTGCCTTTTGCATAGTAAGCCAAAATATGGAGTCCATTAATTTGGTGTACGAACTCCAAATTGTTTTTGCTTAAAAAGACGTCATTTTTTAAAAATGTTTTCTGTGAAAAGGCTCGTATATATAATATAGGGAAAGTCTTTTCACTAGAATGAATAAAATAATAATACTCGGAGAGTGGAAAGAACTAACTATGTTATGTTTTAATTATATTTTGATATTAGTTATGTTTGATGAATGATGATTGACATTGTTATAATTTAACTATATTTTGATGTTAGTTATGTTTTAACTATTTTGATGTTATTAGTTATGAATGATGATTATTTTGTTATTTTCAATTTAATTGTAATATTTTAATATGGCCGGTTCAATCACCGGTTCGATCACCGGTCTAACCCCGGTTGACCCACTGACCCTTAAACCTGTACTGCGACCAGTTCATTGACCGGTCCGATTTTTCGTTCCTTGATGAAAATCAAGACAAAGTATTATAGGAGACATTTTATAACATATGACGCATTTTAGAAGAAATTTTTAGTTCATAATATAAGTCACTTAAAGAGTTATTACTCATCATTTTTCAATTTTACCTTTATTTATTGGCAAATATTATATATAGTGGGGCATTTGAGCTATATTGTTTATATTTTACGAATTATTAACTTATTTATAGATTTGTTAGATTGTTTGATATGGCCAGTTAGCAGCTTTCATCCCGGTGATGTATAATTTGTATGTACATATTATTCCTTGTTCAAAATGGGAATGCTCATGTTCTACAAACCAGCTCCGTAAATTTGCTTTATGATTTGCTCGTAAGTTTCTCTATCTCCCTCTCTAAAGGGGTTAATGATAAAGTTTATTAGAAAAATTTAAATCGGTTAAAAAAATAATATTTTAAATTTCAAATCGTCAAAACGTCATCAGTTTACTCAAAATGAATCACTTTCTCCCACATAAAAAAAGAAGAGGAAATACACAAAGTTTGCTGTTTAATTATAAATCATATGTTTTATATTATTATTTGATATTGATAATTTGGTTATCAAGAATATCTTTCTGAATAATTGGGCTCTTGTTGTGACGTGTTTTTGTAGGATGGTTGCAAGATATGCACCTCCCATTTCATACAACGTTCTCAACCTCATTCACCTTGATAGGGGAGCAAAAACCATTTTTGAGCAGGTCATTTACTATTGTACGTCCCCAATTAAATAATTGATTGATTTACAATTTTCAAATGATAGCAAAACTATTGTTAAACAAGATGTGATACTACTGTAATTCTATGGCCGCCCCCTATTTCTATTATAGCATGTAGTTCTGTAATTTTCTTTGATCTTCTTGAAATGGTGTATTTGGATTGAAAACATTCATCAAACATAGACTAATATTGTTTTATGATTTTAGTAGATTTTTGGAGCAGATCACATGATATGTTGATATTGATTGTTTAATTTAATATGTGCAGAGGATGGGAAATATTGACGATGCTGTACCTCTCTTTGGGGATGGATTCAACACAATTTACCCGCTCATTATGGTTATATACACACTTCTAATAGCAGGCAATTTTTTTAATCACATCATTGATTATTTTGGAAATTTAAAGATTTTCAAGTTTTTAATAGATGAAGCAGAAGATACGGATGGTTTTGACCGTTCCGGAGTAATCATTTTAAGAAAAGGTGTGTCCAAGTAGTAGGTACTTTTGCTTATTTGCATACTAAAATTAATTAATATGAAAAAACATGTTAGTTGGAATTTCTAGATATAATATAATTTGTCAAACAAACAATAGTACTGCTGGATAGTGTATTTAATTGATATCAGAAAACATGTTAGTTGGAAATTCTAGAGATAATATAATTTGTAAAAAAATACTATATTAAAGTCGAAACTAAGTAGAAGGGTTTGTTTTAGTACTAAGTATTATATCTCAATATACACTTTGTCTTTCAATTCAAATTTATAATTTTTCCCCTAGACTTTTTTTATTAATTGCATATATTAAGGGAGTTTTCCATCGAAAGGGTAATTTCCGATGCAAATAATTAAAAAGAATATAAACTTTAGGAAAAATAAATATTTTTATAAATAACTAAAATTATTTTAATTTCTTAATATTTACAAATTAATTATATTGAAAATTAATCATTTGGCCATTAATTTTAGTTTTGATTGGGTTAAAATAATCAGTTCCTAAAATTAACTCAATGCAATTTAGTCCTTATAGTTTTTACTTAGTTAAAATTTAGTTCCTCAACTTTGACTCACTGCAGTGCAATCCATATAGTTTTAACCATTTAAAATGTTGATCTATATATTTTAAAATATAACATTATACGGACTAAAGTTCTTTTAATTAAACTTAGGAGCAAATATTTTAAATTGCTAAATTATAAGGGTTTACTAGATAGCAGATGGTTTGATAATTAAAATAAAACTATCGGGACCAAATAATTAATTTTTCCTTAATCATATAACTCCTACATTTAGAATCCAGGGATTAATAGATAGCAGATGGTTTGTTTAAGAAAAATTTTATCTGTCATTTTCAGAGCGTTCCCTTCTACAAAAGGGGCATAAGGTTGCTGAGCATGTTTTCCCTCTAGCAAGCTAGGAGTTTCAGCATTAGTATTGATGTTGAGTTCACCCACAACACTTCGTTGGTTTGTCATCTTCAAATTTAACTGCGGGATATATTTTATATCTATCAGATTTCAAATGCTTCTAATATATATGTAATTGCCTTTATATATTCAGGAACAAAACGAGGATATCACGGAGGCTATACAAAACAAAAATAACGGCAAGCAGAGATTGACAGATGATGAGGATGAAGTGATTCAAAGTGACAAGAGCAAAAATTTTGAGAGCAAAAAGTATGTTGCGTTAAGGGCAAACGTGAACGAAGAAGAAGTTGGGATTAATTATGGTACCAATGATACACCAACGCTACAAAGAATAGCTTCAAGATGGGAATCCATGAAAAGTGGAATTTCCAGTTTGAGGCCTAATAGATTCCTTCCTCTTACCACTACTCAAGATCATCATCATCTAGGAGGCAACAATAATGATGTTGCTTCACAATTTTCAAGTGGTTCTCTTGATGATATCTTCGAGAGATTAAAGCACCCACCTTCATAATACACAGATTCTTAACCATAATAATGCGATGAAATTCTGTCCTGTAAGTATTGGTGAGAAACCGAATCCTTTTGATTAACAATCTATTTAAAGATTTAGTTTTGAATAAAGCATAACGGTGTTGTATTGTGTAATCCATATAGCTAACCACATCTGGTTGTTGTTGTTGCATTGGTGAGAGAATGTACGTGTGTAGGCAAGTAATATATTCCACTATTCTTGGACATCGGTTACGTTGAGTGATTTTCTCATTTAGTATTGTTTTCACTGTCAGAGCAACTACTACTAATTCTGTTTCTTATTATAAGGCACTAACTAGAAGCAATTTTTGGTCTCAAATATAAGGCACATACTATTGCATTAATTACTTTTTTTCCCTACTTTACCCTTGTTATTAATTGAGGTCCAAAGTTGAAAAAAATTAAGTCACATAATTTAAAGAGAGGTACAGTTGAAAAATTTTCTTAAGGAGAAATTTAATGACATAACTGTCATTCCTTCATCTGTGAGAATTAGTAGTTGATGTCTTATAATAAAGATAAGAAGGAGTATATGATTGTGCAATATTCTCATTGAAGGTGAGATTTAGCCCTCATACTAGTCAAAATGTGTGTGTACTGGTGTAGATAAATTTAACATTTTGTTCCGTCGTTTGAGTATTATACTTGTATTAGTGGTCTTACAATATAGTATTGTACTTGTCCATTCCGTAATATAAGACATATTTACATAATTTGATTAGATTAAATAAGTTAGTTCGGTTAGTTAGTGACATGTATTTTCTAACATACCTAGTCATCTTCCTTAATTCCCTCATTGCATCTCCACCTTGGTCATTATTAAGGAAGCATCAATAGAGATATATTAGAAAAAGATTGATAAATATGAAAATTATGTCTTATATTTAGAATTAAAATCAACTACCGAAATATGTCTTATATCAAAGACCTTAGGAGTATAATGATCACGTACAATTGAATAATTACAACAGAAAGGAAGGGAAAAAAATACAAATACATCTAAATGGGACTGGTCGATCGGATGATTCGACCAAATGAACTAAGAACCAATCTAAAGGATTATATTGACTCAATTTAGTTACAACCAAAAACACCAATTCACATATTGACATATTGCTATAGATACTCATACTATTACTATTTATTACTCCTTCCGCTGTTAATGTAAAACCTAATTGGAGAGATAATCTTGATCTTAAATGTAAGACATTTCTTATATTTATCAATCTTTTTTTAATTTACCTCTCTTGATCCCCCATCAACAATGATGAAGAGAGATAGTGGGAATTAAGGAAGATAAGTAGGGTGTTTTAGGAAAAAAAGTCATATTAACTAATTTAACTAACTTACTTAATCTAATAAAATTAAGTAAATAAGTCTTGCAGGAGAGAAAATGAGCAAATTTAATAAATTCAGTTTATTTGCTTTTTAGGAAAAACTATAAAGATCAAGCATTATATGAATTTTATGTTGCTTTCAAAGGGTAAAAACATATTTTTAAATTTACTGGATAAAAAAGCATATTTTAAATATATTTATTTTATCATACAGCATAAATGGATTGAGTTTGAGAGATTATGTAAATTATTTAAATTTATCATTTATAATTTTGAAACGCATATTTGTTTTGCTAAAAACATTCATAAGCACGTTAGTTGCTATATATTTATTAATCAAAATTTCAATCAAAATTTTTATGTCTATGCTAACTAAGCAAGTTTTTCAATCAATTTTTTTTTCTTTTTCTCTTTTGGTTTTGTTCCTCTCGCAATTAGTGATACCTTCTCTCTGAAAAAGAATGTCTCCATTGATTTCTCTCTTAATTTCCTCTTTATTGAATATCTCCATCATTGTACCAAGTTTTAATGGTTGCGATTTAATGTTATATTAATATTTTTATATAGCATTAAATCACAACCTTTAAAACTTAATCCAGTGATAAAGATATTTAATGGAAAGGAAATGGAGAGAGAAATCAATGGACACATTCCTCTCCACTCTCCTCCTGCTTTCTTTCCTTCCTTCTCTCCATAATTTGCTCCTATCGTGGATCATGCTTTCTCTGGTTATCTTGTTTCTTATATTTTTTGCTATTGGCTGATTCATCTTACCCCCTATTTTCATTGTCGTTTGACTTCGTGAATTTTCTGGGCTGAGATCTGATTCATAAAAGAAGATAATGGGAAAGAAGAAATTTCCTGTTTTGATGTCCTTATTTACTCACCCCTTGAGTGGTTTTTGAGGTACGTTTTCGTTTTTTTCTCTTTTGAATTACAATTATCACATGTGATGAAGTTTCTATTTTCTGATTTTTGCAACTTCAACTATATGAGAGAAAAGATGCAACCTAATGCAATCTTTGGTCGTCCCAGCTATTCTAGGACATTGCTCCCTATACTGCAGAAAATTTCCGTGCCCTATGTTCAGGTAATAATCTGATTTCATCAATAGTTGTACCGTCCCTTGGACATGCAAATTTATTTTGATTTTATGGTTTACCATATGGCTTCCCAATTTCTCATAGGAAAATGACAGAAAAATAGCTTGAAAATTGCAAAATCCCAAATTAGATATTTCTTATAAAATGAGTTGTAAATTGCTTATCAAGTGTAGTTATTATCTTATCAATAATTGGTAACAAACTTGATTTGGGATGTTTCAATTTTCAGGTTCTTTTCTGTCATTTTCCCTTTCTCATTTAACCTTCTCTTTGCCGGAGAAAAGGGAGCTAGTCCAAAAACTGGAAAGCCTTTGTGGTACAAAAATTGTTTCTTCCTTCTTGTTAAAGAAGGTGACTCCTATGTGAAGGTATGGACTGGCATAGTTTTAAACTTATGCTCCCTCCAGTTTTTTTTATAAGAACCCAGAATTTGAATTGCCTTAGTTTTTTTTTTATAAAAGTCTGATAGGTGTTGTTTGAACATTTAATTTTTCCCCTTTTTGCCTCTCATTAAATATATATATTGCATTAATTAAAAGATTGGCGATACTTATATTTACTTTATTTCTCTCTCTAGCTTACTTACCCCTTATAGATAAAAGCATACTCGGGAAAAAATTATTTTAGACATACTTATTATTTTAACTAATTTTGACCACTTTATTAAACTACTAATTTGATTATTATTGGGCTCTTGTAAATAGGACCAGAGGGAGTACTCACTAAATTGTCCATCTTATAATACCCAAAACTGTTTCCTTTGCAATGTGTCATCAATACTATGAACTGATAGCTACTTTTCTTTTTGTAGGGAGGTGTTTTGTCAAACCTCTTAAAATTTCGATATTCATAGAGTATTAAGCGCACAGTTCCATAAAGCATACAGAAATAGTGCAAACATACTGACATTAGGTACTTATGTACAATACAGGAGAATCCTCGCAAGGTTTGAAAAATATATACAAATGTACAGAGTGTTCAAAAGAAAGCAAAAATACAAATATAGATAACCCTAGCAGCTCTGGTATACACCGGGATTCTACGCACCGGTAACCCCTATCTTTCTCTTCTAGCCACTAGCTTCTACTGGAATGTTTTTTAGTTTGAAAAAGGGTGAGATTCAAGTGAATCTTAGTAGTAACATGTTTTTCCGACATATAAATTATGAAAATAACTATGCAATAAGCCATGTCATGTAAGATGTTAACTCGGGTTGTATTCACACTGTCCAAGGTCAAACGACATGTTTGCAACCCCCACTTAACTCATGTCAATGGTCCAACGACATGTTTAGACCCTGGCTTATTCGTGTGTACCATCACTGGATCCTTGATCACAGCTAGGTTGTGTACCCTAAGCACTGTCATGTTGCAAAAGATGGCATACACAAAACATATAAATTATTATATAGTATATGAAAGAAAGTGTTACTACTTGACTCCTTTCTCAATTCCTCTGTCGTTCCAAACCTTTAGTTCTGGCTCACACTATTACAAATTCCTATAAATTAAAGTTACAAGTAACTAGTTATTACTACCTTTAAATCAAATTCTGCTGGTTATCTAATATAGTTGTCATAGTTTCTGCACAGTGCAATTTCACTGTTTCCATAAAACTGACAGATTTTTAGTCAATTTTGAAAATTCATAACTAATTCTAGAAACTTCCAAATTGATTGATTCCAAAGCTTAAATAAAGCTATTTAAATGTAATTTCATGGAAAAATACCCAAAGATAATCACTGATTACAGATTTTGCCCAACCACTACTATTCCAGATTGCATTCTAGAACCAAAGCACAACTTTGAAAAGTTATAACTAAATCTAGAAAAATCTAATTAGAGTGATTCAAAGTCCTATGTGACTCTCATTAAGTCTACTTTAAGGGAAAAATATTAGTCCCTTCCAATTATAGGGATAAATTTCCCAGAATCATTGAACAACATAACTAGTCCAGAAAACGTTCCAGATTCAATGCCTAACTTCAAAAATTCATATCTCACAATGTACAAACTCAAATGACACCTATTATATATAAAATTAAAGTTTATGATGTATAATTTTATTCTGAAAAGTTTCATGGCCATTGAACAAGATCACATTAATAAAAACATCACACTACCAAATTGGCAGAACTTGAAAGTCCAGAGTTTCCCCTGTTTCTGACTTAAATTTCAAAAATCATAACTCTCTCTCTTTTTTTGATCTTTGATCAGAGGTATCCGGCGCTAGATCTGGACCCCGGAACCGGGCCGTCCGAGCAACCGACTAATCCCCCCGCTGATTTGTAGGTACCTCGATGGGTAGAACAGCTGGCCAGGAGATTTAACGCTGCTCCATACCCAAGGCTAGGGATCGAACCCCCGACCAAGGTTAAGGGTGGAAGAGCCCTTACCGCTCTACCACACGCTCCTGGTTAAATCATAACTCTCTCTACATGTATTCAAATGATGCATTCTTGGACTCATTTTAAAATTATAAATGTCTACTATATTCCTGTAAAAGTTCATAAATATTGAATATGGTTTGTCTGGGCAAAACTCAACATGAACCTGACTGGCTTCCAAAAATATTAGTATTGACAGTCCAACTTTAAAAATCAAGAAGTCATTCATTTTCACTCCAAATTGTATTCTTATTGATTCTATCATCAACTACACATCCTGATATTTCTACTCAAAAAGACCCAGTCAAAAAATTCATCTATAACCTCTGTTTAAGCTTCTGCAACTTTTAGGTAGATACTATGTTTTTCAGACAGCAAAATAGGGTAAGGAAAACTAACATGTACCCATGAATTTATACTCTAAACCTCACGAAATTTAACTCTATACTCTCCTACACATATGTGTTAAGGTTAATGATCAAATTTCAGAACTAAAAAGGCCAGAAATCCTACCCAAAATTGACATACAAACACTAGTTTTGAAACTTGTTGGTGACAGATTATTTTCCAGCAACTTTTCTCTTGTTCCAGCCACAAAACCACCAAACAACAACCTCAAATCCAACGTGAAAACAAAGATAAATGTATAGGAGACTCACCTATACATGTTTATGGTGTTGCATGTTGATGGACCCATGTCGTGTGAGTTCACAAAATAAAACTAGGTTTAAAAATATAGCGTAGTAGCTCAACCTATGTCGTTCTTGTGAGGAGATTAATTTCCAAGTTTCTAAGTAGTAAAGTGATAAAATACCTTAAAACTATGAAGTAATCTAAGTTACAACAATATTTTTGTATTTTTTAGTTTTTAAAACAAAGAAGCAAAAGGAATTGAAATTAACACTAACAACAAGATAAATTCAATTAACTATATGATGTTAACATGGGATTCCCTTGAGTTAAGGTTTTAGTGTTCCTCTTGCTAGTAATATGAATTCCATAATATGAGTCAAGAGGATGGAACTAAGCTGCCACTAACTCCATACTTGCAATAATCATTTAATTCATTCTACCGAAGCAATTAAATGAATACCACCAAATAATTCAGACTCAGGGAGATGAATAATCAACTTCCAATTCTAGCTTGTAATCACCATTACAAAAGTTCAAAGCATTCAGTTTAGTCATTTACAATCCACTTAACCAAGTTGGAATAAACAACTCAACCTACTCCAAATGTTAATCATACAAAGCTTAATTAATCAACTCCTAACTCAACCACCAAGTTTATTCACTTGGCATAGAACAATCTAGATCATAATCACATACATAACCAAGCTACATAATTATGAACTAGAAAGAGAGCTTAAAGGAATTCCATTGAAGTTTAGAAGCTTAAACCATTACCCAACTCAAAGAAATCACCAAAGCTTAGCTACTCATGGAGGAGGAGAAGGATGAAAAGAGAAATTAGCCATAGATGCTTGCACACGCCTAAAAGCTTGCATCTCCTCTTGTCAATTATGCACAAATTCGGTCAAGCATCCTTCCTCTCTTCACATTCGGTGCTCTTTTCTTCCCTTTCATACTGCTTTTGTCTAGCAGCCACTTCCTTCCTCCTCCAGCGAGCTTCTCTTCTCATATCACTTTTATTTCATTTCGGTGCTCCCCTTTTCTATTCACACTCCAGCCGCCCCCCTTTTCACACCAGCCGCAACACTCTCTTTATTCCATCGAGTACCTTCTTTCTTCAACCCACTCGGTCCAGCCTTCCCATTCGGCCAGCCCTCTTCCCTTTTCCTTCCAATTGGTCCAGCCATTTAATTCGGTCAAGTCCTCCTTTCCTTTCTTCACATCGGTCCAGCCTCTCCTTCTCTTCTTTTCTCCACTTCACATTCGGTTCACTCATGTTCTTTCCTTTATTCCCTCACAGTCCAGCTCATTTCGGTTCTCTTTTCTCTATTCTCTATTCTCAAAGCCACATGGTCAACAAAAATGGCTAGCTTTCTTCTTTTGTCTATTCGGTTCAGCTGCTATTAATTCATCATTCTTTTTTTTTTCTTCAATTCTCATTCCACACGGTCCAGCTAGCTCCCTTCTTCATTTCCCTTTTCGGTTCAGCTCTTTTCTCAATTCAGCCAGCCGCCACTCTATTGCAAAACAATGACCCCCTCTTACCTCTTTGCAATTCAATTGTTTTTAGCAAGGTATTAAAACTCGGACCGGCCGTTGAACCGGGCTAGTCAGTGGGTCAAGGGTTAGTGGGTCAGACCGGAGTCAAACCGGGGGTCAGACCGTTTAAGAAATAAAAAAAAATCCATATAAATCATACTATCTAAATATACTAAATCAACAAAATGATCCATATTTTTATTGAATTATATGGACCAATGTTTTAAACAAAATAAAATTTGATGGATCAAAAATTATAATTTAAAATTGGAGAAGCTAAAATTAAAATAACAACAAATTTAATGAACTAAAAATTATATTAATCATAAAATAAATAAATCTTTAGTATAATTCAACAACAATATTCCTAAAACTAATATACTATATATAAATAGTATAATATTTAGATTTGACGGAAAGTGCAGAGAAGATAAGACAAGGAGCAGGGGATGGGCTTTGTTGAAGAATAGAGCACCTAAAAAGTAAAGCCTATTACTCTCTCTCTCTCTCTCTCTCATAGTGTCTTTTTATTTTTATTTTTTTGGAATTACAAAAGGTAAGCGAGATGCTTGAAGAAGCCTATGTCTAACCAACAAGTGGAGATCTCTCGTTCACTAAGGATTTATCCTGCAAGAAAGTAATCCAGCAATTAGTTGGAACTTGAGGTAAGAGACGGATCTGATCCTCCACAGCGTGAGTGATTCTGGCCAGCGTATCTGCATCTCTCAGTGTCTTTGACCACTTCTTCTTCTTCTTCTTCTTCTTCTTTTTCTTCTTCTGGTTTTCGTTCAACACCTTTACATCGTATAATTAGCTTTATTATTATTTCCACTTTAGACCTACCTCTGCTTTGCATATCTCTTTTCCCATATGAGGATGACGAGAGTGAGTCGGTCAAGAGGAGTTGGGGGAGGCAGGGCAAGGCAAACTCGAAATGAGAGAGATAGAGGATGGTAGTGGCGTGGCGTCTGGAGAGGCAAAGAAAATTAACCCAGCTGACTCGCATAACCCGCCGAGTTAGCCGAGTCGGTACCGGGTCAACCCGGGTCGCTACAGTAACGAGTAGGTGATTGAACCGAACCGGCCAGTTGGCCGGTTCAGATTACCGGATTCCGGTCTGAACCGGCCGGTCCGGTCCGGGTTCATGAACCATGGTTTTTAGGTGAAAAGTGAGTTGTGCCTTGTTTGGATAAGAGGTAAAAATCTGTTTTGGTATTAAGTACAAAATTGCAACAACCAAACAAGACCCTTACTCATTTAATCTTCTTTTAAAAAAATGTGAAAATAAATTATGCACTTGTGATGTTCCACTCCTGTCCTTCACTAAGCTTTAAAATAACATCTTTGACCTTGACCACTCAAGTTGTGCCACATCACCACCTACAAAATTATATTCACAAAGGTAATATCTTTTGCTCACAATTAAATAATAATGGGAATAAAAAATATTAATTAAAAATATAACAATTTAACCACTTCAATTCACAAATTATCCTTTCGCTAAAATCTCACTTTAACACTTGATTATGTCCAAAATATTCAATTAAGTTCCACTAAATCCTAAGATTAATCCACAAAGTGAAGAAGGGCCATATTCTTTAAAACCAAAGGATCACAAAGTCCATATTCGTAATACCAAACGTTCACAAAGGTGAGACATGTACCTAGTTTTTAAAACGTGTGTGTATAATACAATCGCTACTTTGCCTCCTTGAATTTTGTTGCTTATATCATGGTTAATACAGGATCTTTTTTTTTTTTTTTTTTGGTATATGGACTATAAGGTACAGGACCCCCCCGTTTTTTGTATATGGACTGTAAGGATGCTGAGTTCATGCCTTGGAGAGATGGATCCGAATTATATGGGATAATGGATTACATTAAAGTCAATTCTTCCCACTTTTGAATTACAAAATGGATTATACTTACGTCAAATTCTCCAATCACATATGATCATATGTCATATTTTTTTAATAGATATAAGGAACTTAATATAAGTATTTTCTTTACAAAATATTAATTCCTTCTGGTGGTAAATGAGTTAGTAGAGGGGCTTTTGCTTTTATTAAATAAATAGTACCTCTAGTTCTTAATAAAAGATTCATTTTAATGAAAAAATACAAAATGGATTTTGTATTAAAGACTAGAGATAATGTAAGATTTCAATATTAAAGATTAGAGATAATACAGGATTTCAATTCGTTCTACCTCCTAATTTTTTTAATTATTTACCTAAATTCTCTCTACACATATTATGGAGATTTTAATCAAATATATATTTTTTTATTTAGTGAAGGGTTGCCTCTTTCGATGCTTAGGGTGCCCAATCAGGAAAAAAAATGAAAATCAAGAATAAAAAACTTAATAAAAATATTTACACTATAATTTTAGTTTGCCTATTATAACAATGTGTTCAATATTCATGGCATGTGTTTGAGCTCTAATTTATTGTCTATGTTCTCCCCTGTTTAGCTTCAGTTTAAATATTGAAGCTTTGATACTTTTGTTGGAATCAAATATTAGTTCATCTAAGGGAGGAATAGGAAGCTCATCTTGGTGAAGCAAGTCAGAGGCATCAATAAGGAAATTGTGTGAAACTACAAGGTCCTAGGGATTAATTTTTCCTAATAAAAAAACTTACTTGTAACTTCTTGAAAAGCTTGGTTGGATGATTCTTCTGATACACAAGCAAATGTATTTTATTTGTCATGAAGCGATCTAATATGCAACTAAAGTTCTCATATGTTATATGTTTATATCCATTATCATCCATAGCAAGAAGAAAGCGAATCACATTATTAGAATGCGGGAAAATATTCAGATTGTCGATTTCTTCTGAATTGATGACAAAGTCATTGATCTCGACGCTTTAGGTGTAGACATCTATAAGGTAAAGCTTGTCCCTCTGAATGTTGTGAAGGTTCTCAATATATTCATCATAAATAGTTAAATAAAAATTATGAATAATCATCCAAGTTTGCATGGCCATCTTCAACCTGAAAATCATCTTAAGACGAAAAGTTGAAGCAGATGGCTTATATTTAATATTTAGAAAAATTAGCTAGTACAGTTTTCATCTATTTTATAGCTCAAACAATTAGTGTGATCTTTCTTAAACATTGGTGCCATATTATATAATGTATCTTTCAAAAACAAAGGAGAACAAGATTTAGCAAACAAACAAGCACTGGCTAACATGATTATTATATTTTTCAAAAAAAAAAGAAACAAAATACCAAAACAGAGTAGCCTTTGGTTCAAACTTATTTTAATGATGCCCTTAAGAGTATATGACTTCTGCATGCGTAATAAAAGGGGTATAACGAAGGGTGTTACATTTATGGTATCAGAGTAGTGTTTCTGGCAATGGAATTACAGCTCATAGTTAGAGGTCCAATCAGAGCAAAAGGATTCTGACTCTAGGATATATTCTCTACTCATGTGAATAGTATAGTGATCCTTTGATAGTGCTATTGCAACTAGGAGTCATAGATAGCAAAGGAAAACATAACGTTAAATCACCCATGTCCGTTAACGAGCTTGTAGAAAGAAGGGTAGAGGTATCGATGCCTAAGTGATGGTACCAATAGTATCAGAGAGCAGTGGTATCATGCACGAAGAGGCGGTACCAGTACCTAGTTTGTGGTATCGGTGGTACTGGTGAACATGTTAAAGATACCAGTGATCATAACAGTGGTATATATAAGAGTGGTATCTGAATGTGATCAGAGGTAACGTTGCTGGAGTAGTAAGCTGCCTTGAACTTATTTTTTTAAACAAATTATGATTATACCCTAAGGCTTCCATCCAATTCACTATAGTGGATAGATAAGTTGCAAATGAAACGAATCAGGTATGAGTCACTTGCATACTTAATTAGCAATTGTATTCTCATTTTCACTTAATAAGAAATTACTACACTGGTGAATAAATGATGTTTTCCAAGTGACATTCCAGAACAAATGATGACATACTACTTCATTGATTGTTATCCTGAAAAATATTAACACACATATATTTAATAAAATCTCCTTCCCAATCGATGTGGGACATAACACTCCACCCATCTTTGGGCCCAATGTCCTTACTGGTATATTGGCTTATATTAACTCGAACCTAGCTCTGATACCAATGACTTGACCTTGGCTCTGATACTAATTGTAACATCCCAGCACCTCGTTATCGATATTGTCCACTTTAGGGTCCCGTCACTCCTCACGGCTCAGCTAATATGGAACATAACACTCTACCTACCTTTGGGCCCAGCGTCTTCGCTGGCACATTGGCCTACATCAACTTGACCCTGACTCTGATACCAATTGTAATATTCCAGTGCCTCGTTCTTGATATTGTCCGCTTTAGGGTCTAGTCAATCCTTAACCGATGTAGATTCTTATAATGCGTCTTTTGTTCCCCTCCCTAACCGATGTGCGATGTAACACTCCACTCATATTTGGGTTTAGTGTCGTCATTGTCATATTGGCTCATATTGACTCGAATCTAGCTTTGATACTTTTGTTGGAATCAAGCATTAATTCATATAAGGGATGACGAGGAAGCTTATCTTGGTGAAGCAACTCAGAGGGATCAATAAGGAAATTGTGTGAAACTATAAGGTCATGGGATTAATTTTTCCTAATAAAAAAACTTACTTTTAACTTCTTGAAAAGCTTGGTTGGATGATTCTTTTGATCCACAAGCAAATGTCTTTTGTCTGTCATGAAGTGATCTAATGTGCTACTAAAGTTCTCATATGTTATGTGTCTATATTCATTATCATCCATAGCAAGAAGAAAGCGAATCACATTATTAGAATGCTGGCAAATCTTTAGATTGTCGATTTCTTCTGAATTGATGACAAAGTCACTGATCTCGACGCTTTAGGTGTAGACATCTATAAGGTGAAGCTTGTCCCTCTGAATGTTGTGAAGGTTCTTAACATATTCATTATAAATAGTTAAATAAAAATTATGAATAATCATCTAAGTTTGCATGGCCATCTTCAACCTGAAAATAATCTTAAGACGAAAAGTTGAAGCAAATCGCCTATCTTTAATATTTAGAAAAATTAGCTAGTACAATTTTTATCTATTTTATAGCTCAAACAATTAGTGTGATCTTTCTTAAACATTGGTGCCATGTTATATAATGTATCTTTCAAAAACAAAGGAGAACAAGATTTAGCAGACAAACAAGCACTGGCTGGCATGATTATTATATTTTTTTTTTAAAAAAAAGAAACAAAATACCAAAACAGAGTAGCCTTTGGTTCAAACTTCTTTTAATGATGCCCTTAAGAGTATATGACTTCTGCATGCGTAATAAAAGGGGTATAACGAAGGGTGTTACATTTATGGTATCAGAGTAGTGTTTCTGGCAATGGAATTATCAGCTCATAGTTAGAGGTCCAATCAGAGCAAAAGGATTCTGACTCTAGGATATATTCTCTACTCATGTGAATAGTATAGTGATCCTTTGATAGTGCTATTGCAACTGGAAATCATAGATAGCAAAGGAAAACATAATGTTAAATCATCCCTGTTCGTTAACTAACTTGTAGAAAGAAGGGTAGAGGTATCGGTGCCTAAGTGATGGTACCAATAGTATTAGAGAGCAGTGGTATCATGCACTCAGAGGCGGTACCAGTACCAAATTGGTGGTATCGGTGAACATGTTAATGATACCATTGCTCATAACAATGGTATCTGAGTGGTATCAGTGCATGCAGATGCGATTCCAGTACCTAGTCGGTGGTATGGGTAATACTAGTGCACGTAGTAATGATACCAGCACTCATAATTTTGGTATCAAGATGGTACCAGAATGTGATTAGGGTAGAGATTACCAATAATTAACCGGATTAAATTCATCGTGAGACTCAACCACCATAATGTAGCAGCTACCATAATGTGATTAGGGGATAGATTGCCAATAATTAACTTGAGTCCATGGATGCCAAAAACCCCTTTGATCATATCCGTGGACATTAAAACACAAAAATTGAAAATTTAATAGAAATATATTTCAAGTAATGAAAAATTGATCCATACCTCTTGCAAAAGTTTCCCCTTTTCTCTTTGTAAAAAATATTCTAATGTATACTCAAATCGTTCAAAAACTAAATGTTGATTTATGTGATAATCGACCGAGCTGTAACAATGAACTACATTCGGTGGATGTTCACATAAAGTCAGATTTTGAAGCTCTTCAGCATCTGGGTCAACTTCTTACTTCTTGGTAGTCTATACTGAAACTCTATTGTCCCTTAAACAACCAATACAAATGTTAATTAGCATTTTTGGCTTATTTATGAAACTTAGCTATTATCTGCTCTCAATATTATCCGCTTTGGGGTCCTGTCACCCCTCACGGCTTTAAGAAGTGTCGAGGGGGAGGTATGTAGATCCTAAAATGGCGTCTTTTGTTTCCTTCTCCATCCAATGCGGGACATAACACTCCACCCATCTTTTGGCCTAACGTCCTCGCTGGCACATTGGCTTACATCAACTAGAACCTAGCTGTGATACCAATGACTTAACCTTGTCTTTGATGCTAAACTCGAACCTAGCTCTGATACCAAATATTGAAACTTTGATATTTTTGTTGGAATCAAGCATTAATTCATATAAGGGAGGACTCTGGCTCTGGCTCTGGCTCTGATACCAATTGTAATATTCCAGTGCCTCGTTCTTGATATGTCCACTTTGGGGTCCAGTCAATCCTTTTGTCTGTCATGAAGTGACCTAATGTGCTACTAAAGTTCTCATATGTTATGTGTCTATATCCATTATCATCCATAGTAAGAAGAAAGCAAATCACATTATTAGAATGCTGACTATCTTGATTATTATATTTTTTAAAAAAAAAGGAAACAAAATGCCAAAACAGAGTAGCCTTTGGTTCAAACTTCTTTTAATGATGCCCTTAAGAGTATAAGACTTCTGCATTTATGATATCAGAGTAGTGTTTCTGGCAATGAGGTATCGGTGCCTAAGTGATGTTACCAATGGTATCAGAGAGCAGTGGTATCATGCACTCAGAGGCGGTACCAGTACCCAATTGGTGGGGTATCAGTGAACATGTTAATGATATCATTGCTCATAACAATGGTATCAGAGTGGTATCAGTGCACGCAGATGCGATTCCAGTACCTAGTAGGTGGTATGGGTAATACTAGTGCACCCATAACAATGGTATCAGAGTGGTATCAGTGCATCTTGGTGAAGCAAGTGAAAGGCATCAATAAGGAAATTGTGTGAAACTACAAGGTCATGGGGATTAATTTTTCTTAATAAAAAAAGGTACTTGTAACTTCTCGAAAAACTTGATTGGATGATTCTTCTAATACTCAAGCAAATATCTTTTGTCTGTCATGAAATGATATAATGTGTTACTAAAGTTCTCATATGTTATGTGTCTATATCTATTATCATCCATAGCAAGAAGAAAGCGGATCACATTATTAGAATGCTGGAAAATCTTCAGATTGTCAATTTCTTCTAAATTGATGACAAAGTCACTGATCTCGACGCTTTTGGTGCAGACATCTATAAGGTGAAGCTTGTCCCTTCGAATGTTGTGAAGATTCTCAACATATTCATCATAAATAGTTAAATGAAAATTATGAATAATCATCCAAGTTTGCATGGTCATCTTCAATCTAAAAATAATCTTAAGATGAAAAGTTGGAGTAGATAGCCTATCTTTAATATTTAGAAAAATTAGCTAGTACAGTTTTCATCTATTTTATAGCTCAAAAAATTAGTGTGATCTTTCTTAAACATTATGGTAACGTTGAAAGTGATTTGTGGTAACGTGTTCGTAAGCTTCCTTGAACTAGCTAGAGTTGAGCGATGGGAGTGAGAGATGAAGTGAAAAAGAACCAAACCTACTTAATGTGATCAGAGGTAACATTGTTGAGGTAGTAAGCTGCCTTGAACTTATTTTTTAAAGAAAGTTATGATTATACCCTAAGGCTTCCATCCAATTCACTATAGTGGATAGATAGGTTGCAAATAAAACGAATCAGGTATGAGTCACCTGCATACTTAATTAGCAATTGTATTCTCATTTTCACTTAATAAGAAATTACTACATTGGTGAATAAATGATGTTTTCCACGTGACATCCCAAAACAAATGATGACATGCTACTTCATTAATTGTTATCCTAAAAAATATTAACACACATATATTTAATAAAATCTCCTTCCCAATTGATGTGGGACATAACACTCCACCCATCTTTGGGCCCAACATCCTCACTGATATATTGGCTCACATTAACTCGAACCTAGCTCTGATACCAATGACTTGACCTTGGCTTTGATACCAATTGTAACATCCCAGCGCCTCATTATCGATATTGTCCACTTTAGGGTCCCGTCACACCTCACGGCTCCTCAGCTAATGTAGGACATAACACTCCACCTACCTTTGGGCCCAGCGTCTTCGATGGCATATTGGCCTACATCAACTTGACTCTGGCTCTGATACCAATTGTAATATTCCAGTGCCTCGTTCTTGATATGTCCACTTTGGGGTCCAGTCAATCCTTTTGTCTGTCATGAAGTGACCTAATGTGCTACTAAAGTTCTCATATGTTATGTGTCTATATCCATTATCCTCCATAGTAAGAAGAAAGCAAATCACATTATTAGAATGCTGACTATCTTGATTATTATATTTTTAAAAAAAAAAGGAAACAAAATGCCAAAACAGAGTAGCCTTTGGTTCAAACTTCTTTTAATGATGCCCTTAAGAGTATAAGACTTCTGCATTTATGATATCAGAGTAGTGTTTCTGGCAATGAGGTATCGGTGCCTAAGTGATGGTACCAATGGTATCAGAGAGCAGTGGTATCATGCACTCAGAGGCGGTACCAGTACCCAATTGGTGGTATCGGTGAACATGTTAATGATACCATTGCTCATAACAATGGTATCAGTGCACGCAGATGCGATTCCAGTACCTAGTCGGTGGTATGGGTAGTACTAGTGCACCCATAACAATGGTATCAGAGTGGTATCAGTGCACGCAGATGCGATTCCAGTACCTAGTCGGTGGTATAGGTAGTACTAGTGCACGTAGTAATGATACCAGCACTCATAAATTGTGGTATCAAGATGGTACCATAATGTGATTAGGGTAGAGATTGCCAATAATTAACCGGATTAAATTCATAGTGAGACTCAACCACCATAATGTGATTAGGGGAGAGATTGCCAATAATTAACTTGAGTCCATGGATGCCAAAAACCCCTTTGATCATATCTGTGGACATTAAAACACAAAAATTGAAAATTTAATAGAAATATATTTCAAATAATGAAAAATTGATCCATACCTCTTGCAAAAGTTTCCCCTTTTCTCTTTGTAAAAAATATTCTAATGTATACTCAAATCATTCAAAAACTAAATGTTGATTTATGTGATAATCAACCGAGCTGTAACAATGAACTACATTTGGTAGATGTTCACATAAAGTCAGATTTTGAAGCTCTTCAGCATCTAGGTCAACTTCTTGCTTCTTGGTAGTCTATACTGAAACTCTATTGTCCCTTAAACAGCCAAGACAAATGTTAATTAGCATTTTTGACTCATTTATGAAAGATAAGTGGAGAGACAGATTAATAGCACTCATAAAAAATAGTAGACAGAAAAAAGAAACTGTACAAAATTGTAAAGCGTTGTCAAGAAGACGAGTCTATCTCTAAAAATAGGGTAGAAAACAATGGATCCATGAAGCAGCGTGAGTATGTTCTTTACTCGTGATTAATTCAACCAGCCACCAATGCGGTAGGTTGGTGCAAGTGGTAAAGGGCTTGCGTTCCCTTAAGCGCTTTAGTCCCGAGTTCAATTCTTGGGGTGATGTGTATGAAGAAAATCTGTTTGGGAGGGTCACCCACATCTTGGGTCCAACGGTAACCAATGGATTAGTCATTAGGCTTGCTCTGTGGTACTCTAGTTTCACAAAAAAAAAATCAATCAGGCAAAAAGCAGTGTAAGTATCTTCTTTTTTTGTGGTTAATTCAATATATTATATTATAATACCTATATAATAATAATAATAATAATAATAATAATATTCTTTTATCCGTGCTCCTTCTTCTATGGTGGATTTCCTTGGGTCTTTTCTTCTCTCTCATAATTATTAATAAAATAAGTTTTATTATTCTTTTATAAAAACAAAAAACAAACCGTCCCACACGGAGGCATAAATTTTTTAAATTAGGGAACCCATTTCTTCCGTCCGCAGCGCCATCCTCAATCCCTCCCGATCGTTCATCTTTTTGTTCCTTCCGGTCTTCCACCTCCCTCGATGTCAACAATTTGTGCCCTAGTCCCTTCTCTCTTCCTCTTCCATCGACAGATCGACTCGGCCACCGCTCGTCGCGATTCTCCATCAACGTTCGATTAGCTTCTTCTACTGAGAAGGTTTGCTCGAGTGGCTTCTTCTCCTTGTCCTTTTTGTTTGCTTTGTGAAAAAATTCAAGTTAAGAGTTGGGTTTATGATGTGTCAGATTAGCTGCTTTACGGTCATTGTTTTCTTAGTCTTAGTTATTTATTCCTGCATTTTTGATATGTTAGATTAGTTGTCTTGTTACTGGATCATTAGATGTTCAAAGTGTTTTTTTCCTTTTCTGCTCTGGTGCTTTGCTGGCTGGCTCAAAAATTTGCTCCTGATGATTTTTTTTTTTGACCTCATGCTCCTGATGATTTAACCTAATGCACAAGGAATTCTTTTTTTCTTTGAAAAATAAAAGTTTCCCGTGAATATGAATTTCCCCTTTTTAGTCGACCCAATTCATCCGTCTAGCTGCAATGGAATGACCGTCCTGTTTAAAAGCTTGTGAACACAAATTTATTTCTTATTCTAAGATTGGGTTGCATCTGGTACCTTCTAAAATTTGGCCTTAGACCATTGTTATATTCACTTCTTTTTAATACTCAACAGAGAACTCTAATACCTGAGTTTGACTTGGTTTGCTGGATCCATCAATCTGTTTTTTGGCTTCACAATAAATAACATCCATCTACCTTATATATCTCATTCTCAGCCGTATCAGTGAAATTGTTCTCTTTCTTAATGAACTTTTTAACTTGGCCTTTTTACCAACAGCATAACGGATATTAACTTAGCCTTTTAACTTTAGTGGTTGTTGGCTCCTTTTTTTATTCATAAAGGAAAGACAATGGGAAAGCAGAATCCCCAAGTTTTTATGGATATCTCTATAAACAGGGTGCATGCTGGAAGGATGATATTTGAGGTACCCTTTTCTTTTAAATACGTTTTGGATTGCAATGATTATTATTATACTTAATGAAGTTTTCATTTGTGGATTTTACAACTTCTGCATTGAAAAGAGTGGAAATGCAACTTATTGAATTCTTTCATTCTTTCAGCTTTTTAAAGAGGATGCTCCTGCATTGAAAAGAGTGGACATTGTTAGCTTTATATGTTATATTTCATTGTGATGTCACAATTTGCGTTGAAGTTTTGTTCAGTCATTCATACATGTCTATTCCAGCACACCCCTAAACCTGTTACTGTGGATGGGATTGAAATTTTTTTAAATTTAGTTATTTGTGTGGGCATTTTCATGCTGTGTCATTGATTTATTGAAACTGCTTTAGATTATTTTCCTTGCTTATGTTGTAGGATACAGGATTGATTTCACGAGTGCTTTTCTTGTGATGAGCATTTTTATGTTGTAGTTTTAAGCTTGTACTTGCTAAGTTATCCATCTTATATTATAATGCTAATAATAATTTTCATTATGTCCGGAGCCATTTTATTTGCATTGTCGTATCTTCATTTGCATTGGTAACCGATTTCTATTTTGCAGGGTGGTGACTTCAATAGCTCGCTCGGTATGTTCTCTATCATCCTGTTGAAATTAGGATGACACATTTGTCTAGTTTTTCAACATTGTAATATTCTTACACCTCTACTTCTCATTTTTTTATAAATATTTTTGCAGGGACTTGTGGAGAGAGCATATACAGAGCAGATTTCCCAGGTGAGAATGCCAATCATAATGCAATAATTCAAAATATTTTATTGTTCAAAACTGATTCTGATAAGATATTAATATTGTTCTTGAGAATTATTTTAGATGACAGACCAAGGCCAACACGTAAGTGCGATGAACGGGGACTTTTGTGTATGGACTTATGTGATCGCCTTGGTATCGGCTCTCATTTCGTTATAACCCTACAACCAGATCACGAACTCAACAGGTTTCTTTGAGTTATTTAGCACTGTGTTCTTCCCTTGGTTGAGAGTCAATATAAATTGCTTGATATGCAAATATTTCGTTTTAAGTGTGTAATTTATCAATATTATTATGTGATTCTGTGTACAGATTTCATGTGGCATTTGGTAAGGTGGCTTCTGGAATTGAAACATTAGACGCTTTGACAAATGCCCCTTTAGGAGCATCAATTAAAGTCTCTGATTGTGGCGAATGCCCCATGGCAGGCATGTGGGTGATAGTGCATATCTCATTTAAATTAGTATGGATTTTGGATGTACAAGAGTGAATCTACAAGGGTTTTATACCTATTTAGGTTATTTAAATTACTTTACTCTTTTAAATTCAATTATGAGGATAAAAAAGATTTTTTTTCACGAAAATGTAGTTATATATTCTCTTATTTTGCAAGAAACAGAAAAAGAAAAAAAAAAAGGAACTAAGAGGCCCTGAAGAGGAAAAAACAAGATTGGAACATGAAACCGTCGAACCGGTCCGGTCTGACCGATTGATTGGTTTAGAGTTTAATCAACTTCTCGGGATTTCAAAAGTTTTATGTAATTCTATATATTTCCAAAAATTACAAATTAAGACTCTAAGGGAAGTTTTAGATGCCTACTTTCTAATTAAAATAAATTACTCAAATATTATTTCTTCTGATCTTAAATATAAGACATAGTTGCTTTTTTTTTTTTTTTTTGGAGAAATTAAGGAAGTGAATTAAATTATTTTAAAATATTTATATTTCTCATTTTTTCTTAAAACTATTTCGCCCAACTTATAAACTGATATATAATCTAAGGATGCATATAATATGATATGATTAAGTAATTTATTTTATTTCTTTAATCTCTCCAAAAAAGGTTAAATTTGTCTTATATTTAAGACTGAAGGGAGTATCACTTGATCCTCAAAACTTCCTAAATTCCAAAACAATTCTAAAAAATATTATTTTTCAAGTTCACTCTCTTATCAGTCTGATTTAGGATTAGTTTTGTTTTGACTTTGATCTAATCCACTAACCTTTAATCCATTATCCACATTATCCAGATAGGTTTAGTGGTCAGGTTTAATAACATTGATTATTTCCCATTGAACTAAAATATGAATGACATTTATTGTTACTTTTTTCACGAAAATGCGAAGTTTTGGTTACAGTGCCCCAGTTATCACTGCACGAAGACATTATTGTTAAACTCTAAGGATACAAAAGCAAGTTTTGAGCTTTTAAACTACGTGGTATATCCAAATAATCACTTAACCTGCGTGCCTCAAAAGTTTATCTTCCTAATGAACGGTGTATTGCAAATCACATTAATTCACCTCCTCGTCCTCCTTGTATTTTTTGAAGTTTATTAAAATACTCAAATCTAATAAGGTAAATTTAATTCTCCTCTCATTTTAAAACAACGTAAATTTCTTGAATACTAACAATTTTAAACAATATAAATATTTTTAGATTAAAGTTAGTATTAATTTTTAGGAGATTTATTACAAGTTTTGGAAAAAATTACTACCTCATATCTTATATATAGAAGCAAGAAAATATGTTTATCTTGATTCTAAATATAAGGTTTCAATCTACTTTTAAGTTGTCTCTCAAATTCATAAATTATAAATTTTCCACAAAACATCCCTATTGTTTGTGTATAGTAAGGGAGTTCCATGAAAGGGTGTAATTATGATGCACATAATTAAAAAGAATATTACGAGTACTAAAGGCTTTGTAACCTAGTGGTATGGATGCTCTCCTATAAGTGTTAAGTTGTGGGTTTGATCCTAACTTAGACATATAAAAGGACAAATGAATTCCATTTTCATGTTTATAAGTTCATATGGGCGATGGCCGACGCTGTTGGAAATTGTGCCCTAAGGGTCAATCAATGTACTTTGAACATTATTATTTTAATGAAATTTCTCCATTTTGTTATCATATTATTTGCATGTTAACTGTGATAATTGTATCCTTGGATAATTCATAAAGATTGTCCTAAAATGTCCCTGGTCAGTCATCTATGCGGGAGCAGAGATGAAACAAGATCAGTATGACTTTGATAAGATATGGAAATACGAATCAAAGTCTTAGGCACTTGTAAGAGTATAAGGTGCTGGACCGACCCACTATAAGAAAGCTACATGGATCAAGTCATAAGCTTTTCTCATCTATAACCACGTCACAATGCCCTTAGACCTGAGGTCATCATGGATTCTTACATGAGAGTTGTTAAGCTTTGAACTAGTTAAAAGTTATTTTTGACCGGGTGATGATAAAGGCTACGATCGGGCTTGGTGGTTTTTCATGTAGAGGAATATGAATGATCAAGATGGAATTTGTCCCTCATATTAGTAGAGAGATATTATTAGGCCCCTCAATGAGTGAGTTTGAGAAATGTATGACCATACTATGATGAAAAGAGTTTCTGTCTCAGTTATCAAGCTACTCAGGAATCAAGAAAGTAATGGTCAGGAACAAGAGGATTACATTATCCATGCCTTATCCTTGATCGATATATCGTGTGACAAAAGGGACGTGACATGGTTGTATGACAGGTTGTATCGTGATAACGATCCTCATATGAATTGGGTAGTCGTAATGTCTTGCTAGAGGCTGCTTGCGACTTTTGGGTTAGTATAGTTATTGGCCTACTGCCAACTTCATATGGGCCAACAGGGTCGCACACAAAAATGGCCCAATACGAGATAATGTTTAATTTAGGGTGGACGAATTTTATTTTATATATATATAATATAAAATTCATTAATAATATTATATAGATATATATATTTTCAAAATATATATCTTATATATATATATGTATATATATATATTATATGATATTATTATATTGTGTTAGTTTTAAATTTAATTTATTAAGATATATTAAATTTAATAACTAACATGATAGAGATATAGTATCTCAGATTTAATTTATGAAGATAAATTAAATCTAATGGCTCTTTATTTGGATTAAATAAATAGGTTAAATTAAAACTGTTGGACAGATTTAATTTAAACTGAATTTATTTAATTAGCTCATCAAGATAATTAATTGTTAATTAATTTAGAAATTAATGATGTTAATTAATTTTGAAAATAGCCCTCATAGGTTATAAACTTGATAGAGCATATATATTCATATGCACATGAGAATTGAGAGCCGCAAGTGAAACCATAGGAGATATTAGAGGCGCTAGCACGCAGTCTCGGTTAGAGAGCATTCGTGTGGATACCGGTAGAGGGAGCGGACCTGACGTGTTGGCTCCTAGAGATCGTGAAAACTCTGAATCATCAAAAGGTATGAATCCTTCCGACTTGGTTTAAACGCCATTGATAGATCCTCGATTAAGATCGGTGAAATTTTTAAAAATTCTTCCGCTGTGCCTACCGATCTTAACAGTGGCATCAGAGCTAGATCAATTGTGCTTTTAAATTGAGTTTATGATTCTTATACATGTGATATATATGGGATGTGTACGTATGTTTATAAGAAACACTCGAATATGCATGTGATTTGGTTAATACGAAACGAAATTATTTAGAAAGATGTGATCTTGTAATTCCGTTGATTTTCGTTTTCGTTTAAATTGAATCTTGAAATTGTTTCGTTTTCGGTTTTGAAACATGTATGTGATTCTCATTTTGGAACAGGCATGAAATCGATTATGAACATGTATATCTTGAAACATGTATGTGATTTTCGTTTTAAACAAGTCAGAAATTGGGTAGGGTACCTGAGATCGTAGTTGGCGGCAATCAAATCAAGTCTAGGTTCGGATATCTATTCGGGTAATAGGGATCCAAACTATGGGGAAGACAATCTGGATCAGAAGCGTTCTGGGCATTATTGTTTTTGTTTTGAAAAATTGGGTCCAAAATTTAGCGGGACCGCCGTGACCACCTCTGCGTAGCGCAATATAATCTGATCACGACATTTATTGCTTTTCATATTGAATGAATTCTTATTGTGGTTTATTATTTATACTTGTTTAGATATGGTGAACAACATGGCTTTAGAATTTTACAAAGGGTTGTAATATTTAAATACGGCCTGCGTGCCGTGCCTTTCTCTAAATACTCTCGATGTACATTCTCTTCTCATCTCACTCCCCTCGAATGTTTAAACGAGTTTTTTCTCAATGTATTTCTTTTCTTATTTAGAGAAGTCCTCTCATTGACTTGGGAGGATGTTAGGTTAGGTAAGTCATGTTGTGTCACGTTTAAATTATGCTTTTGATTAGATCATTGCATGAATACTTTTGCGTTTATATGTATTTATCTGTATGAGATACGACCACGATTGCATCCATATAAACAAAACTAATTAATTAAGCCCTCTGAATCAAATCTTAAGTCATAATGCCGTCAATAAATGAATACTTGTCAAAACCTAGATCACTCAATTGTGGAAACCACCAAAGTGGATGCACTTGAGTTATCTTGATAAGACAAGCATGAGTAATGGTGATGCTCATAATATTCATTATTGTTTGGACTTAATTGAGATTAACAAAACAGTTTTGAATCTCAAGACATTAGATGAGATTAAACATGCGGGATCATATGATGGTCGAATCCCATAAACATCTAAGAGTTACATGCGATGTAATTAGTAAATAGGTTACCTACCTAAATAACTTGAATTTAAGCGTCTTACCAAAGCGGACTTAAGTTTAAGCCAAATATGGATCTTAGCCCACTAATTATTATTTTGAGGGTTGTTAATTTAGTGGGAGATTACTAACTAACTTTGCATATTTTAATTGTAGAATCATGTCGACTAGTAATACTGCTACACTTTCGTTGCGATCGGTCCTTGAGAAGGACAAACTCAATGGGACAAACTTTCTTGACTGGTTCAGGAACTTGAGAATTGTTCTCAAGCAGGAAAGAAAGGCTTATGTCCTAGATCAACCCATTCCTGAGGAGCCTGTAGCCAATGCTCCAAGAGCTCAGAGATATGCTTACACAAAGCATAAGGATGACTCTGTGGATATAGGTTGCCTGATGCTTGCCACTATGGTTCCAGAGCTCCAAAGAGATCTGGAACTCATGGAGGCTCATGAGATAATTGTACATCTCAAGGAAATGTTCCAACAATAGGCAAGGCAAGAAAGGTATGAGACCACAAAGGCCTTACATTCCTGCAAAATGGCTGAAGGTGCATCAGTTAGTACTTATGTGTTAAAGATGAAAGGCTATATTGATCACCTTGAAAGGCTTAGATTTCCCATGAGACAAGAGTTAGCTACGGATTTGATCCTCAACTCACTCCCGGAGAGTTATGACCAGTTTGTTATGAACTACAACATGAACAACATGGAGAAATCAATTTCTAAGCTGCATGGGATGCTCAAAACTGCTGAGCAAAGCATTAAGAAAAAGGGTATGAAAAAGAAAAGGAAGGGCAAATGGAAGGGTAATGGCTCAGGTGGTAAGACCAAAGAGTCAAACAAGCCCGAAATCAAGCATGCACCCAAGAAGGCAAAACCTTCAAAGGAAGGAGTCTGCTACTTCTGCAATGAATTTGGTCATTGGAAGAGGAATTGCAAACTCTACCTGGAAGATCTGAAAAAGAACAAGAAGGATAGTGACGCTATCGCTTCAGGTATTTATGTTATAGACATTCATTTTTTTACTTCCTCTACATGGGTATTAGATACTGTATGTGGTTATCACATTTGTACAAATGTGCAGGGTCTGAAGGACAGTAGAAAGTTGAAGAAGGGCGAGGTAGACCTACGAGTTGGAAACAGAGCAAGAGTTTCTACTTTAGCCGTAGGCACTTATGAATTAGTTTTGCCCAGTGGGCTTTTGTTAGTTTTGAACAATTGCTATTATGTTCCTACTTTGAGTAGTAACATTGTTTCTCTTTCTTATTTGGATAAGGAAGGTTATACTTCCATTACTAGGAATGGTAAATGTTTTATTTATCGTAATGACATTTTCTATGATGATGGTGATTTGCATGTTGGTCATTATATATTAAATTTGGAACATCCTAATAATGGGAATATCTATAACGTAACTACTAAGAGGATAAAATCAAACGATTTGAATCCGACCTACCTATGGCATTGTCGTCTAGGCCACATAAATGAGAAACAAATTTCTAAACTCCATCAAGATAGATTTCTAAACTCATTTGATTTTGAATCATATGATACATGCAAATCTTGCTTATTAGGAAAGATGACTAAGGCACCTTTTACTGGGCACAGTGAGAGGGCTACTGAATTATTGGGCCTCATACATACATATGTATGTGGACCATTAAATATAGCTGCCAGAGGAGGTTATGTCTACTTCATTACATTTATAGATGACTTTAGTAGATATGGCTATATCTATCTAATGAAACATAAATCTGAATCTTTTGAAATGTTCAAAATATTCCAAAATGAAGTACAAAACCAACTTGGTAAAGCAATTAAAGCACTTCGATCTGATCGAGGTGGTGAATATTTGAGCTAAGAATTCATTGACCATCTTAGGAGTTGTGGGATAATCTCACAATTGACTCCTCTAGGAACACCACAATGGAATGGCGTTTCTAAACGAAGGAATCGAACACTATTAGATATGGTTCGATCCATGATGAGTCAAACAGATCTTCCACCATCCTTTTGGGGACATGCCCTATAAACAGCTGCGTTCACACTAAATCGTGTTCCATCTAAGGCAATTGAAAAGACACCATATGAGATATGGACTGGAAAGAAACCAAGTTTATCTTTTCTCAAGATCTGGGGATGTGAGGTATATGTTAAACAACAAGCCTCTGATAAATTAGCGCCCAGATCCACAAAGTGCCTTTTCGTGGGGTATCCTAAAGAAACGAAAGGATACTATGTCTACAATCCCACCGATAACAAAGTATTTGTTGTTCGAAATGGCAAGTTTCTAGAAAGAGAGTTTGTCTCTAAAATAACCAGTGGTAGCGACGTACATCTCGAAGAAATTTGAGAGCCACAAGATGGTACAGAACCATAGATGGAAATTAGAGAAGACTCACAACAAGTTGCTGAGCTTCCTCAAGTAACATAAGGTCCACGAAGATCTGATAGGACACGGCATCAGCCTCAGAGATATGGATTTCTGATTACTGAAGGCCGTGATGTGTTGCTCATTGAGCAAAAAGAGCCCACCACCTATCGAGAAGCCACAGTGGGACCAAACTCTGAGAAATGGCTAAATGTCATGAAGTCTGAAATGCAATCCATGTACGAAAATCAGGTATGGACCTTAGTTGATCCACCTGAAGGTGTAAAAACCATTGGGTGCAAATGGGTTTTCAAGGAGAAAACTGACATGGATGGCAATATAAATGTCTTCAAGATACGACTGGTTGCCAAAAGGATTCACTCAAACTTATGGTGTAGACTATGATGAAACCTTTTCCCCAGTTGCAATGGCCAAATCAGTCAGAATCCTTCTTGCCATTGCAGCATATTATGACTATGAAATATGGCAGATGGATGTCAAAACAGCCTTCCTTAATGGAAAACTGCTTGAGGATGTGTACATGACAAAACCTGAAGGTTTTGTGCGTCTAGAGGACTCTGGTAAAATTTGCAAGCTTCAACGATCCATTTATGGATTGAAGCAAGCATCTCGGAGCTGGAATCATCATTTTGATGAAGTAGTCAAAGAGTTTGGATTCATTCAAAACATTGATGAACCTTGTGTTTACAAGAAGGTTAGTGGGAGCATAGTTGTATTTCTAGTGCTTTATGTAGATGACATCCTACTCATTGGGAATGATATTCCTACCTTGAAGAGTGTCAAGTCTTGGTTAGGAAAGTCCTTTTCAATGAAAGACTTAAGTGAAGCCACCTATATCCTAGGGATTAGGATCTATAGGGATAGATCCAAAAGACTAATAGGCCTAAGTTAGAGCACATACATAGACAAGATACTGCATAGGTTCAGTATGCATGATTCAAAAAGGGGTTACATGCCAATCTCTCATGGCATCCATCTTAGCAAGGATCTGTGTCCTAGTACACCTGATCAGCGAGATCGCATGAGTAAGGTTCCATATGCCTCGGCCATTGGATCCATCATGTACGCCATGTTATGTACTCGACCGGATGTCTCGTTTGCCTTAAGTATGACCAGCAGATACCAACAAGATTCTGGTGAGGGTCATTCGACTGCCATCAAGAATATCCTAAAGTACTTAAGAAGGACTAAGAACTTATTTTTGGTCTATGGTGGATTGGATGATGAGCTCTGCGTAACCGGTTACACAGATGCAAGTTTCCAAACTGACCAAGACGACCTTAAATCGCAATCTGGATATGTATTTCTCTTGAATGGTGGAGCAGTAAGCTGGAAGAGCTCCAAGCAGAGCACTATAGCAGATTCTACAATAGAAGCTGAGTATATAGCAGCATCAGATGCAGCTAAAGAAGCAATTTGGATAAGAAAGTTCATTACTGAACTAGGAGCCTAGGTCCATTCTGTGATAATAGCGGTGCTATTGCACAGGCTAAGGAGCCTAGGTCACATCAAAGGACCAAGCATATACTCAGGTGATTTCATCTTATTAGAGAAATAAATGATAGAGGTGATATAAAGATATGCAAAGTAGCAGGAGAAGATAATATTGCTGATCCTCTTACTAAACCACTTGTACAGGCAAAGCATGAGCGTCATGTTAGGGCAATGGGAATTAGGCAAATTAATGATTGCACCTAGGGCAAGTGGGAGGATGTTGGAAATTGTGCCCTAAGGGCCAATCATTGTACTTTGAACATTATTATTTTAATGAAATTTCTCCATTATGTTATCATATTATTTGCATGTTAACTGTGATAATTGTATCTTGGATAATTCATAAAGATTGTCCTAAAATGTCCCTGGTCGGTCATCTATGTGGGAGCAGAGATGAAACAAGATCAGTATGACTTTGATAAGATATGGAGATACGAATCAAAGTCTTAGGCACTTGTAAGAGTATAAGGTGCTGGACCGACCCACTATGAGAAAGCTACATGGATCAAGTCATAAGCTTTTCTCATCTATAACCATGTCACAATGCCTTTAGACCTGAGGTCATCATGGATTCCTACATGAGAGTTGTTAAGCTTTGAACTAGTCAAAAGTCACTTTTGACCGGGTGATGATAAAGGCTACGATCGGGCTTGGTGGTTTTTCATGCAGAGGAATATGAATGATCAAGATGGAATTTGTCCTTCACATTAGTAGAGAGATATTACTGGCCCCTCGATGAGCGAGTCTGAGAAATGTATGGCCATACTATGATGAAAGGAGTTTCTGTCTTTGTTATCAGGCTACTTAGGAATCGAGAAAGTAATGGTCAGGAACAAGAGGATGACATTATCCATGCCTTATCCTTGATCGATATATCGTGTGACAAAAGGGATGTGACATGGTTGTATGACAGGTTGTATCGTGATAATGATCCTCATATGAATTGGGTAGTCGTAATGTCTTGCTAGAGGCCGCTTGCAACTTTTGGGTTAGTATAGTTATTGGCCTACTGCCAACTTCATATGGGCCTACAGGGTCGCACACAAAAATGGCCCAACACGAGATAATGTTTAATTTAAGGTGGACGAATTTTATTTTATATATATATATATATATAATATAAAATTCATTAATAATATTATATAGATATATATATTTTCAAAATATATATCTTATATATATATATATATATGTATATATATATATTATATGATATTATTATATTGTGTTAGTTTTAAATTTAATTTATTAAGATATATTAAATTTAATAACTAACATGATAGAGATATAGTATCTCAGATTTAATTTATGAAGATAAATTAAATCTAATGGCTCTTTATTTGGATTAAATAAATAGGTTAAATTAAAACTGTTGGACAGATTTAATTTAAACTGAATTTATTTAATTAGCTCATCAAGATAATTAATTGTCAATTAATTTAGAAATTAATGATGTTAATTAATTTTGAAAATAGCCCTCATAGGTTATAAACTTGATAGAGCATATATATTCATATGCACATGAGAATTGAGAGCCGCAAGTGAAACCATAGGAGACATTAGAGGCGCTAGCACGCAGTCTCGGTTGGAGAGCATTCGTGTGGATACCGATAGAGGGAGCGGACCTGACGTGTTGGCTCTTAGAGATCGTGAAAACTCTGAATTATCAAAAGGTATAAATCCTTCCGACTTGGTTTAAACGCCATTGATAGATCCTCGATTAGGATCGGTGAAATTTTTAAAAATTCTTCCGTTGTGCCTACCGATCCTAACAGACACATCACACAAGGATCATCCACAAGAGATTAACAAGAAAGAGCCATTTAATGCAACAGAGTTCACGGCAAGGCTCATTTATTTCAATTATCAAACAGCAGAGGAAAAGGACAGGGCATTCAGCTGCCTTTGCCTTGCGATTGATTTTCCTTTTATATATATTTGCTTTAACTTATACTCAAGAACGGTTATTTGGAAGAACTCGACAAGTTTTGGTGTGGACCAGAAGCAAGAGTTTATAAAAGGTAAAACGTTACTTGAAATGGTAATTGCAATTAATATACCAGCTTTTGTTTGCAGAAGCTATACCGAAGTATGTGTAAGAGGAAACTATAGAAAATTTTGGTTGCTTGCATCATTATATTAATGTTTAAATACTCATTGATCATAGCTTGGACATGCCTTATTAGTCTCGTAGGAAGATCCACTTACCTTATCTCTAATACTCCGTGCCATGTAATACAAACTATTTTGCTTGGACATTAATTTATCCATATGACTTTAACTTTGCCTCTGAATAATTTATCCATATACCATGCAAACACCTAATGCCTCTGTGAGATACATCACGTAAACACAAGTTTTCCCCTTTTCATGCAATTCTTTATGGTGGCATGCGGCAGATCGAGTTTTACTCTTTCTGCATATACAACAAGCAGAAGATGATGCTTGTTGTTACCCTTTCATCATCTTGTCTTGTTCCTCTACATTGAAACCATGGTATTTCTCTTCTTCTTTTCTTTGAGATCAAACAACAAGAAAAATTTATTTCTTTCCTGAGTTGAAGCTGGTTCTTCTTCATATATATGTGTGTGTATCACCGTATTCAAGGTTTCGAAAGTGACATTTTCTTCATTGTTTTTGGTTTTTCAGCCACAGACCGACGTCTAGCTCAAAACTGAGAGGCTGCTCAGAAGAATCGTCTAAGGAAAAAGGTATTATGAGTTGGTGAAGATCATAACAGTTACTGTGTTGAGCACACAAAAAAATTATCTTGTAGTCACTTTAATTTCTCTGAACTTTGTAGCAGCCAGAGGGTCCAGGAGGATCAAGCAAAACCAGTTTGAACAAGACCTTGAAAGATCGTCTCAGGTTTCCAAATCATACTTCTACTCTCTAATAAGTAAAAAGTTAAATCAAACTGATGAATTATATAGTAACAAAAAATCAAACTGAATAATGCAGCCGCTAGTAGTTATATATTTCATTTGTAATTATGAGTGTTTGTTTCATATACACTGACTGTTCTGGTGAATTTTTCTGTTTATTTCAATGGTTATTTTCATGTTGCAACGTCATGATTTTCTAGTTACTATTACTAAAAGTAAAAATTGAAATGAAATGAACATAGTGACTTATTCTATCTCTTCATTATTTTATCTTGTTACTTAAACAATTTTCTTGTCACTTCTTTTCTTTGTTTCACCGAGATAACCATAGTTTATCGATCTGTTCATTAATTTCATATTGCCATGTCATAGTTTTACTGTTACTAAAAATAAAAAAATTGAAAATTGAAAAGTAATGAACATAGTGAATTTTAATCTGTCCATGACTGCATCTTACTCTTAAAATTATTTTCTTGTTTCACTGCTGTTCATGATTTTCTTATTACTAAAATGAACTTCTTTTATCTGTCCAGTAATTGCTTGGTCATAACATGCTCTCTAGTAGTTGCTATAAAATATCCTTACACATATTGAGCAGGTCTTTCTTGAATTCACGTTATCTTTTCGTTATTTTCTTCCGCTGTTTGAAGCTGAATTCATTAGAGTAACACCCTATGGATTATGTTTAGAATTTGAATATCAAATCTGCTGTGAATTTTTTTTTTTTATATCATTTTTGTGTTGGATCCTGTCACAACATTAATTTCAAGTCCAAGTTGCATGTAGTCCAACTCTCAGCTTTCTATCAATTTCAATTTTTTTCCCCTTGATGTAATGTCTATTTTTACCCCGAAAAATCTCTCATTTTTTTTAAAAAATATTTTTGAAAGTATTTTTGGAGAAAGTATTATGGTGAAAATTTCTCAAGTGAGAATGTCATTCATGCTCAAAATGTCTATTTTTATTTTTTATTTTGATAGGTAGGGTATTTATATTGTTCTTTTGATTTATTTCACAATCACAAGAACAATATAAATACCCTGTCCATAGAAATAAATAGACAAAAACTTTGAGTATTGCATGTCATTCTGACGTGGAAAAAATACCGTAAATGCTTTCTCTCCAAATACGTGCAAAAATATATTTAAAAAAAAGTAAGAGAGATGCATGGGGTATAAGAACAAACATTGCATCAAGGGAGAAAAAATGATACTCCCTCCTGTCCTAATTATAGGATAATATTTGGGAGTTGATCTTGGTCCTAATTATATGACAAATTTTTAATTTTTTTCAATTTCTTCCAAAAATACCCCCATTGATACTTTCTCAATAATAATGAAACACAATAATAATTTTATAATACACCTATATATTTTATAAAGTGAGTAATACTTGCAACTCATTAATATCACATACATCTCAATTCTACTATTTTTTTTTATTTTATAAGAATAAAGGGTAAGAAAATCAAATAGAATTCTACTTGCTCATCTGGGAACTTTTTTTTTTTTTTTTTTTATAGTCACTGAATAAGTATTTTAAACATTCAAAAATTAAAATATATACGTGGGAAGGCACTACACCCAGCAACATTAATTAATTTCTCCTGTCAATGTTACTGTGAACAAAAACTAGCTAGTAGCAATATACTCACAAGATCATGCAGAATTATATATATTCTTAAATCACTTTTATTAAATAAGGGTATTTTAGGAAAATAAATAAAATTAACTAATTTAACTACTATTCTTAATTTCTCCAAAGTTAGGTAAATATGTCTTATAATTAGGACCAGAGGGAGTATATATTTATAAAAATCTGAGCATTGGACCCTTCATTTTCATGCTTTTTCATGGTTAAAAGTTCTTGTTCTTTAGGTTTAAGTCATCTAATCTGAAACAAAATATTTTGAATTATTGCATTTTGCATAGTTAAAACTTAAAGGTATGATTGGTGTTGAAGATTTCAATATTTAGTTATGTTAGTTGTGAAGCCTAGCCCTCGATATGTTGTTAAGGTTCTCAATATTTTTTTTGTGACTGGTTAAATGAAAACCACGAATTATCCTCTAAGTTTGAATGATTATCTTCAACTTAAAAATAATCTTAAGACGAAAAATTGAGGTAAAATATTATTTTATTTGCTCTTGCCTTGAAATTGAAGTTCTGTTTCACTCTCTGACTGCTCTTTTTTTTTGATATTTTGTTTCTAGTTTTTGTCCACCACATGCATGAACTATAAATCTTGTTCTCCTTTGTTTTGAATATGTGATTTTCTTTTGGATAATTAATGTAGCCGGAAGATCTTATCAGTGTTTATTTACCAATATTATTTTTATTTTATTTTGTAATAATTTATGCCTAACTATAATCTCTGAAGCTTATATATTAACACAAGTAGTAATAAAAATAGTCAAATTTGGGAAACCCAATTTTAAAATTTTAGTTGAAGTTATTGTTTTGACCAAAACGTTTTGCCTAAATTCTTGTGTCATTTTTAACTAATTATAGAGCAATGATATGGCTATTCTTCCATTTAGTTACATATCTCCAATGGCTCCTTCGTAAAAAAATCCAACGGCCCAAAAAAATTCTGAAACTTCACTGTATCACCTTGGACCAAAATGAAATTAAAATTTGTAGTTGACAAAACATAGGTGCCCATAATTTTGAACCCATGACCCCTTGGCACTTCAACACATAAGGGAATTAATTGCAACTATGTATTTTCACCACATAAATTGATTTCATTTTGGGTCAAGGGTGCAATAAAGTTCAAAATAGTACTACAACAAAATTGAATTTCTGATGAAATTTGTCACAGAATTAGCCATGGAATTTAGATATTGCAATTTGTTGCCTCACTGATTGGATCGTGGCAAATTCAATTTTCGATGAAATCCTAATTCCATTGTAAATTTCTCATGGAATTCAGTCGCACAAAAAAAGACAAAAGAAAAAAGAAGAAGAAATGAAATTAAAAATTCATTTTTTAGAAAATTAAAAATATAATATGATTATTAATAATAATATAAACTTAATAAACTGAATCTTAATACTTAATAATTTTAACTTAGTTTTAATTTTTTTCAATATAATTCACAAAAAGAAAACTAAAAATAAAAAGAGGGCAAGCTTTAAGGACCAAATATAATCTATAAATTTAGAACTAATTTTTTTTATATTCCCTCCAGCCTTAAATATAATACAGAGTTGACATTTTTGAAGATATTAAAAAAACTAATTAATTAAGTTACTTTAAAATATTTATATTTATCGTTTTTTTTCTAAACTATTTTATCAAAATTAGAAACTGATATATAATCTAATTAATGACACACAATATATAATATAATTAAGTAACTTATTTAACTTTTTCAATCTTTCTAAAAAAACATTAATTAGGTCTTATATTTAAAATCACACAGAAACTAAAACAAGGGAGAATACAAAATTAGAATCAATTACTAGTAGGTACTTCACTCCTCAGCTTTAGCCAGAAAGTAAGCCGTATATTAATTACACGTCTTCAATCTACACCCTACAAATTCTATTGGAAACTTGTTGGCCATTTATCACAATCTCACAAAACCCAACGAAACTCTTTAATGCAATGCAACCAAACAAATTAAAGCAATCACAACCACCCACTCAACTTTAAAATCCGGCACAGGCCATGGAGAGACAGAGAGAGCGAAGGGAGAGAGGGAGAGAATGACGGGGCCGGTTGCAATGTTGACGAATGGCGGAGGGCCCGGCGGGGGAAGTCCAAGTTACTCGCTTGTATGATTTGAATATGATAACTATACTCTGAAAGCTTTGGTTATGGTTGGGTGTGGCTGTAACCTATTGCATTTTTCCTTATTGAAGAACCTCAGTCCCTCATTCCTCTCTCTCTCTCTCTCTCAATCTCTGTCTCACCTTTCTTCAATTGCTTCCGATTAACTTTTTCAGTTTTCACCTTGGCATTTTGATTCTTACCAGATTTGATGCTGGTTTTTCATTCGGCTGTGATTTCCTTGGTTAAATTCGTAGTTAATATTATAACTCAAAAAATGAAATTTGAAAATGATCCATCTCAATGTTATATGAGCTCCAACATTTGATTAAATCCATGAGCCGGAAGAAGCTACCAGAGAGGTAAATAGTTTTTTTTTTTTTTTGGCCATTCAGTATTTTATTTATAGATTTATTAAATTATCATATAAAATTTTCATTTATATCAAATTTTTATTGAATAAATAAACTTTTTTTTTTTTTTAGAGCACCAATCGAATACGTAGTACGCCATCCTTTTTTTGGGAACACCGACCGAAAGAGGCTGTTCTTTAACGACGCTAGTGACGTCTTTAAAAGTCATCTAGATCTTAAATCTCGTTTGAACCGAAATACTACAGAAAGTTTTGGACGTGTAAGTTGGCATTACCAAATAGATGGGAATATAATAGATGCTGCTAACGTACATTGTTCTTGTGGTCATGAGGCTGCAGATATGGTTTGTATGGTGAGAAATTTAATTTCACACTATGAGACTTGGCCGAGAAATGTTTGGGTAAGAATTATAAATTATTTAAAATTAATTAATTATATATATCAATGTGTGAATATTCATCTATAACTAATCTATATCTAATGTTTTTATATTTTGTTGATTTTTCAGATTGGCTGCTGTGGTCCTCAAGGATCACTGGAATATATTGTCAATCAGTTTCCACGGCCACTAATAGAAGTTTATGAGGTAATGCGCTCGGATACGTTATTGTGCTTTAATGACAGGAATTACCGAAATTATTTTGCAAAACCTGTGAATAGCTGGTAATGATCTCACGATATACTCGTTCCCTTTGAAAGTGACAAATGGTCTTTTTAGAAGAACTTATAAATCATCGTGTTTACTTATTGTAGTACTATTTATTATCTATATGCTTGACGGTTTAGTTGTTTTTGGCACAAATTAAGCTTCATACACATTAAAATATTTTAGATTTAAAATTTGCTAGGTTGTAAGATGGAAGGGTGAACAATGGAAGGTGGGGTTGTGCATCTTTCATGGAGAAGGGAGATCAACGAAGGGTGCGGAAACTTGTGATATGAAGGTTTTCTTGCATGGAAAGCAGGGGTTTTGTGTGAAGTTAAGCATGCACAGGGATGTTCTCAAAGAGAAGAGTAGTTTTTTTGTTGATATACTCTGTACAATCTGGCTTATCATGTCTCCACATGTCTCCAAATTGATGATTGTCAGGATGTTGAAATACATGTTGAGACTGTTGGACTGGTGTACTCCCTCTAGTTTTAAATATAAGATATGATTGATTTTTTTTGTGAGATTATGGAAGCTAAATAGGTTATTTAGTCATATCATATATTATGTATCTTTATATTATATATCAGTTTATAAATTAGATAAAATAATTTGGAGAAAAAATAATAGATATAAATATTTTAAAGTAATTTAATTAGTTTTCTTATATTTAAAAAAAAAAGTCAATTATGTCATATATTTAGGACCAGAGGGAGTATTTTTTTTCTCAAGTGTTAGACTGATGTACTGCAAGGAAATGAAGCAGCGGTTGATGGGTGGTTTGCTCTTTTTTTTTTTTTTAAGTGTTCCGCTATACTTCGGATACTCGGTAATTTACTTACAGTTTCATGCTTAGAACTTTTTTTTTTTTTGTAAAATATTTCGACCTTCTCTATAAGGCATGTTGATGGGTGGTTGTAAAATATATTATGTCTGGGTATTCATGCGACACACTGATATAGATCTTCGATATGATTCTCCATATCTGCTATCAGTTTAGGAAATGATAATATGTACAGTTAGTGTTGGAGTTTGCTCATCTGCAATTAGATTCTGAATATCAGTGCCATCTGCAAATTTATCGGCTGCATAATATAAGCATATTTATAAAGCTAATTTAGCAGCTGTTATACTGATGAAAACTGGTGCATCAAGTTGTTTCAAGAATAGTTTAGTTGTATGAGTGAGCTTTTCTGCGCAATGTTCTTAAAGGGGAATTGCTTCCATCACATGAGCGATACAATAGATAGTTCTTTTGCTGGTTCATGCTGACTACAAGCAAACGAAACAGTTTCCCAAAATTTAGTTGTTTCAAGCCGTTAGTGCGTGTTTTTTTAACTATAAAAATGCTTTTACCAAATTCAATATCCTAATTATTTTGGTACCCATAGTTCACAATCCACCCCTGCCAACTAATGTTGGAGTAAATTAAAAATGATAATTAATAATTAATTATCCAATTCCCTCTAGTTAATTAAAGGAAGCGAGGTTTTTGATTGTGCAAAAAAACAGAACTGACACGTAAGGTGTTTAAATTTAAATCAAACTAAGGGTGGCATTTTTATTGGGAAAATGATACTTAAATACCATTTGAACTTTAAAATCCCAAATTGGTTTTGTTGACAATAAGAGTAATGGAATTGACAAAAAGAGTATAACAATTGATAACTCAGGTTTTTGGGAAATAACTGATTTAAGATTTTGAAGTTCAAATGGTATTTAAGTATCATTTTCCCTATTTTGTATATGGTATTAATGAGTCATATTTATGAGATCATCCTATAAAAACTAGAATATAAAATTAATGAAACATTTTAAAATAAAATTCACATAAAATAAAATATCCTTAATCAACAGGCCACCTTGTTACAAAATCAGAAGGGGTTAGGGCTCAGATCATCTCAAAATTAAAAGGGGCAAAATTGTTTTAAAGGGGAAAAATTGTATTTTCAGATTTGAAAATAATATCACCCAAGCCCCATGGGCAAAATATATTATTATACAAAAATTATAATAATTAGGGAAAATTATACTCAAGTCCCAAGCTAGTCAAAATATAACTGAAAGGTCCCTCCAAATCTCGAATTTGCAGCCAAGTCCTGTGGGACATTTGGGTAATATAATTCTATAAAAGACCAATATACCCTTAGTGAATTTGATTATATTACCCTAGCCCATCTTTTTCTCAAATTCACTAATGGTATATTAGTCTTTTCACAATTGAATTATATTACTCAAATGTCTCACGGGACTTGGCTGCAAATTCGAGATTTTGAGGGACCTTTCGGTTGTATTTTGTCTAGCTTGGGACTTGAGTATAATTTTCCCTAATAATTCAAACATACTTTAATATCAAAAAATTTTTTATGAAAAAACTATTATAATTATAACATATGCTACTATAATTTTAAGTAAAAAATATTATCATAATTAAAAAATAGATTACTATTCAATTAATTTAAGTTGAAATATATTTTTATTATTAAAAAATTGTATTATGATATAAAATTTTAAACAATTGTATTTTCATAAATAAAATATAATATTATAGTTAAAAAATATATTATTATAAAGTTAATTAAAAAGTAAAAAATATATTTTCATAAATGAAAATTTGTGTAATTATAAAATATGTTAATATAATTTTAATTAAAAATATATTATAATAAATAAAAAAATTATTATAATATATTATTATAATTAAAAAATATATTAATTTTAAATAAATTTTTTTTTTTTGAATAACAATATGTTATTGTTCGCACCGCAAGTGCACGGGCCACATCAAGTAATAAATTGATAAGTGAAGATCGTCCCTGTGGAGATTTGGTAACAAGATGGTCAAGCTAGTGAATTCAATTATGTTGAGCTAAAACAAAGTTTTGGTGTGGAATAAGAATTTTGAAAATTATTTTCAAAATTAGAAATTGATAAAAGTAAATGATTCTTTAACTTCAAAGATTAAATGGAGCCTTTGATTATGTCTCCCCTTTACACTTCATAAAACTTGTTTAACTTCCTCTCTAATAGCATTTCAGTGAATCAATGTGTTAGTCTAAGGTTCACAAGTACTTGTCGAAGCTCTCTCAAGTCAAAATCAAGCTTATCTTTTTATTAAAATGTATAATCTCTTATTACACCTAATGAAATTCAACTCTAAACAATAATCTTCATGTGACAATACAAGATTAGTAAATATATCTCTATTTCACCAACAAACCATCCATTTATCAAGTAAACTGTCAAACCTAAGTGAACAAATTAATCTACATGGTGGCCAAACATTTAGAAGCATTAAGCAAATGATAGAATCAACACACACACACATCATTAATTACAAAAAGAGAGGAGTATTCAAGTCTTAATCCATATTAAGGTTCAAAATAATCCTAGAGTAAAGAGTTTAGCTACATATAATCAGCCACAAGCTACAACTACATAAGAAAATCACAGCCATAGCATATTACAAGAGAGGAAATGGGGAAGAGGAAGAGAAACCAATGAAATGAAGCTCCAAATCTCTTCCAAAGCTTAATCCTTTGCCCCAAGCTCTTCAAGAACGCAAACCTTAGCACGTACCAAAAGCTCTAAAGCAGTCCCAAAATGTCAAAGCCTCCGGCCAAAGTGGAATGAGAGCGGTTTTATATAAGAAACCCTCAAATTTTTGGTTTGGTAAAACATGGCGTTTTGCTGACAGCAACTGAGCACCCAGGCCCTCCTTCCAGCTCCTTGGCTCTCCTCGTCTCTAACTCTGATTCATGCTGTCATGGCCTGGGTGTTCGTTTTAGCTCCTAGGCGCTGTAGCTCTCTATCTCTTCTTTCCACTAGTCTTGCCCCAGGTGCTGCAATCATGGCTCAGGCGCTTCTCACTGCTTTCTCTTTTTCCTTTAAGTTTGTGTCTTGCTTTGTCCCTTTCATCACTACATGTCTTTCAAAGCTTAGTAATGAGGTTGTAATTACTTGATTTTTGTGTCAAATAGTCCCACAAGAGGGTGGTATTAAAAACATGAGAACCTAATTAAGGATATGTCCAAAATATGCACAATTGAGCAATGACGTGCAACGCAACCAAAAATCAAATGCACATTTTCCTTTCTTGAGTATCCAAAATAGGCACAAATATATGTTATAGTATATAAAACTCAAGGAAAATGTGCTGAAATGACATGAAATCCTAGATGTTAACAATTATAATAAATAAAAATATTATTATATTGAAAAAATATATTATTATAAAATTAATTTTTAAAAAATATTATTATATGTAAAAAGTACAATTCCATGTTTAAAATATATTATTATATCAATTATAAATAAAAATACTATTATATTAAATAGATAAGATGTAAATTAATTTATATAACATAAAAATAATATCAAATATGTTAGGGTAGAATGATAAATTGCTATCATTCCCCTCCTTCCCTCCTCTTTTACCCCCTGTTTGGATTGAGAGAAAATGAGGGAGAAAAGAAAACTAGGGAGGAAAATGGGGGAGAGAATGGTGTTTTTCCTTATTTGGATGAAGGACTGGAACGTCGTGTAATTTAAGTGGGGAAGTGGGGTCAGGAAGAAAGAAGAATGTTATAAAATTAGATTCCAATTCCTCCGCTATTCGTCTAGAAGCCTCCAATCCTATTGACCCAGGTGCAATAGGAGAAGAGACCGTTGTACCTCGAAGTAGTCCACTTGGAGGTGTTGATGATGTGGTGATGCATGGGATTGAGGATGTTCAGGAGGGACATTTGTCTCAATAATGCCTGGGTTGTTTGTGTTCTTCTCTTATTTTATTAATTTTTTAATGATTATTATGACTTGGAATACTCGAGGTGCCGGTGGTGCCTCCTTTCGAAGGTTACTTAGTGATGTTGTTGCCAGACATGGAGTTAATTTATTTGCCCTGTTGGAGCCTAGACAGCTAGGTGTTAAAGCTAAACTCATTGCTAGGAAGTTGGGATGGATGAATATGCACGTGGTTGAAGCTCGTGGTTTTAGTGGAGGTATGTGGTTGTTTTGGGATTCTACTTTAAATTTCTTTGTTACTTCTTCAGGGGATCAATTTGTTCATGGGGTGGTTAATAAAGGTACCAGGGATGAGTGGTCTCTAACTGTGGTGTATGGGCACCCAAATATGGTTATTAGACGTCAACTGTGGCAGACTCTTGAGGGTATTCGGCAATTGACTATGGGAGGCTGGGTTGTGATTGGTGATTTTAATGCTGTTTCTCATCCCGAGGAATGCTGGAGTAAGAATCACAGGAAGACTAATGGTATTGATAGATCTTTTCGGAATTGGCTTCTGAGTAGCGAGTTACTTGATATTGGTTTTAATGGACCTCAATTTACTTGGGGGAATCTGAATAGCCAGAGCAGAATAGACAGAGCCTTGGTTAATAACTGCTGGTTTAGAAATAATCCTAATGCCACAGTGACACATTTGCCAAAATATAAATTCGATCATTGTCCGGTGTTGGTTGATACTGAATCTCATGTTCTTACGGCAAAGAATCGAAGGCCTTTTAGATTTTTCGCTCATTGGGTTATGCATGATTATTTCAATAATTTTGTTCATTCACACTGGGGGGTGGAGGATGACTGGTGCGGATCTGTTAAACAATTTACTGAGGATCTGAGGTTATGGAATAAAGAGGTTTTCGGCAATATATCTTATATGAAAGATAGATTATATCGAAGATTAGATGGGATTAATGCAAAGATGGCTTCGGTTGATATCTCGGAGCACCTTGAGAGGTTACGAGAGGAGCTATGGGGAGAGCTTGAAAAATTTTTGGCAAGGGAGGAAGTCATGTGGCTTCAATACTCTCGGGCTAATTGGTATGTGGATGGAGATCGTAATACTAGATACTTCTATTCTGTGGCTAATGGCAGACGAAGAAGGAATAAAATTGAAGCATTAAAGCTTGAATCTGGGGAATGGACATATAATGCAGCGGAAATTATGAGTTTGGGAAGCCAATTCTTCGAAACTTTGTATACAGAAACCCATAATTATAATGGATCTTTGGTATTCGGATGCACTTATCCTGAGATTGACGATGCAAATTTGCATATTCTCGGGAGATCGGTTGAAGAGCAAGAGATTAAAAGAGCTTTGTTTGATATGGGGCCGTTGAAAGCACCAGGGCCAGACGGTTTCAATCCGCTATTTTACCAAAGCCAATGGGAAACTGTAAGACCGTCAGTGCTTGAATTAGTGAAAAGAGTTTTCAATGATCCGATGTGGATACGACAAATCAATGGGACTTAGATTGTTCTCATTCCGAAGGTGGAACATCCAGAGACGTTTCGTGATTTTCGTCCTATAAGTCTTTGCAATGTTGTTTACAAGATTGTTACGAAGGTTATATCAAACAGACTCAAGGCAATTATGCCTTTGGTGATAGCCCCGAATCAGTGTAGTTTTGTTAAAGGGTGTCAGAGTTCAGATAATGTTATACTTGTGCAGGAGATCATTCACTCTATGAAGTCTTTAAAAAGAAAAAAGGGTTTCATGGCCATCAAGATTGATTTAGAGAAGGCTTATGATCGGGTGAGATGGAACTTTGTCTACGACTGTCTAAAAGAACTCAAGATTCCTGAATATCTGAGCAAAGTTATTCAAGCTTGTATGTCGACGTCTCATTTGCAATTGCTTTGGAATGGAGAAGCTACTAATATGTTTTGCCCTTCCAGAGGGGTTAGACAAGGTGACCCAATATCGCCGTATCTTTTTGTTATCATGATGGAAAGATTGGGGCATCTTATACAAACGACAGTTGAAGAGGGTGTTTGGCAACCGTTTAGGCTCTCCAAACGAGGTACTCCTGTCTCTCATATTTTTTTTACTGATGATCTCATTTTGTTTGCAGAAGCAGATCTAGATAACGCAGGGGTTATCAAGGCTATCTTGGATGACTTCTGTGACATTTCGGGACAGAAAGTAAATGCTGGAAAATCAAGAATTTACTTCTCAAAGAATGTAAATCATATAAAAAGTAGAGAAATCAGTGAATTTCTAAATTTTACTCCGACGTCAAATCTGGGGAAATATCTGGGAATGCCAATTTTACATGAACGAAGATCAAAGGCTACGTACAGTTTTCTTCTGGATAAGATGGATGCTCGCCTGGCCAATTGGAAGTCTAACATGTTATCGATTGCTGCCAGGCATACTCTTGTGTCGTCTGTTATGTCGGCTATGCCAACTTATGCTATGCAGACAGTGCCTCTTCCTTTGGGACTTTGTGATGAAATTGACAAACGTTGTCGTAACTTCCTCTGGGGTAGTAGCTCAGCAAGCAGAAAACCTCATCTAGTCTCATGGGATAGTGTGTGTGCACGTAAGGAGAATGGAGGCCTTGGTCTTAAGTTAGCTCGGTACCAGAACCAGGCGTTCATGATGAAGCTTGGATGGAATATGATTAACAGAAGAGATTCGCTCTGGGTTAGGATTTTGCGTGAAAAATATAAAGCCGGGAATGATATTATTCCTACAGTTGAGAAGTGCCGGTCTGAGTCTAGTACGTGGAGGGGTATTCGTAACTGTTGGGACAAGATCAAAGATAGCTTAACATAGAGAGTTACCAATGGACAGAACACTTCTTTCTGGAATGACATTTGGGTCTCGCATTTTGATAAGCTTCAGAGTTTGATAATAAGAGAATTGCCTAGAGATGCTACTGAATGGAGAGTAGCTGATTGTATCACTTCATCCGGACAGTGGGATATGAGAAAGTTTCAGCACCTACTTCCAAGTCATGTATGTACAGCTATTGCACGTGTTAATATTAATCAGCGTAATGGAGAGGATTTTCCGGTATGGAGATGGTCTTCAGATGGAATGTTCAACATCAGATCCGCCTACAAATATCTAGAAGGCACCCCACAAACTCACAGTAATAACTGGAGGAGATGTGTTTGGAAATTGAAAGTTCCTCAAAGGTACCATTTTTTCTTGTGGTTATGCTTTCATGGTCGTCTAATGACAAACTTAATGCGTTATCAGTGAGGTAGTCATACGACGGGTTTTTGTGATATATGCCATAACTCAAACGAGTCTGTACTCCACGTTTTGCGGGATTGTCCTTTCACTTCTAAATTATGGAAAGGATTCTTACCTCTGGATTGGCTTGATCAATTCTTTGGCTCTTTTGAGAGAAATGACTGGCTTACATGGTGTGCGGGGAGAAAAGAAGTTATACAGGGATTCGAGTTTCGTCTTTGGTTTTTGGTACTATGCCGACATATCTGGTTAGCTCGAAATGACAGATGTTTTAATAATAACACTTGGAGTAGTCATGCCATATTAGCCCGTGCTCGTGCCTGCTTAACATGGAGAAATACAAGTTTGGTTCAAAATAAGAGTGCAGAAAGGAATCAACAACTGTGGATGCCACCACCGCTTGGGTGGGTGAAGATTAATACCGATGGATCTAGGAATGACAACTTAGGGACTTGCACATGTGGAGGTGTGTTGAGAGATCACAATGGTGAATTTCTAATGGGGTTTATGTATCAGATTGGGCAAGGAACGGTTGTATCTGCGGAAGCTTGGGGTGTTTTGTGGGGACTAAAAGTTGCATGGGATAGAGGATACAGAAAAATCATGATTGAGTCTGATTGTAGTGAAGTAATGGATATAATTCAGGGAAACGTTCCTCGGGAATACCCTGATTTTTAGCTTATTATGGAGATTCAAACGCTGCTGGATAGAGATTGGGACGTGGAAATTTCACATTGCATTCGAGAGCTTAACACGGTGGCAGACGCTATGGCAAAAGAAGCTTGGAAGATGGCGATTGATCTTCATATCACATTTTCGCCCCTTGATGCTATTACCGCCTTTTTAATTAATGATGTAAACATGATGAATTTTCATGTTGACTCAGGAGGATAGCTTCTGATGTATTTGTAGAATATCTTTTATTATCAAAAAAAAAAAGTGGGATGAAAGAAAAGTTGGGCAAAAAATGGGTGTGGGACCTACATCATTTTCTCTTTTACTTATCTCTTCACGTATGGAGAGAAAATGGGAACAAAACTCATTCTATTATTTGCCCTCACACGCATTAATAAAACTCATGTACGCATGCATTTAAGAATTTGTTTTTCTTTTTTCCAAATTTATTTTTATCTTTTTATTATATTTAATTTTTTAAAAATTAAAAAAAAAATTATCTACTTGTTATTTTTTTACCTTAAAAATTAAGTTTTTTGTGAAATCAATTTCTCAAGATATTATATTCCAATGTAATCCTTTCACTTCTTATTAATAATGTTAGATGATGTATAATTTATTTATTTATTTATTTCCTATTCTTATATTTAATTTAAAAAACTGTCCACAATTCTTACCTTGAAAAATATTTTTTTTAAATATTGGGTTTTAAAATATAATAACATCAAAATATATCTTATCAAATAATTTATTTTTAAATTATATAATAATGATAATGTTAATGTTAATATGATGTATTGAGATACTTAATTTGATTTTAAATTTAAAAATCTCGGTCAGAATGGAGAGTCAGAGAGAACCAAGGGATCATGCAAACTGAGAAACCTGTATCCCTACCACGTAAGTACATAAAAATGTGAGCAAATTCCATTTTCATGTTATACTGTAGGCTTTTAGCGGAAGAGTAAAGGAGCTACACAGTTTAACACTGACAAGGCAAAATGAATAATACTATTCCATCACTTTCATCCTGATATTGCATTTAGTTTTTTGGTCGTCTTCCATGGATTCAAATTCAAAATGGAATGTGAGTTTTCTCCATCGTCCTCTCCCCCAAGGACCTGAATCATTTCCCTTTGTTTTTTTTTTGTTGGTGATATGATTTCACCTTGTTATTATCTTTCTCATCATCCATTGTTAGATGTTTAGTTGAGTCCTAAGTGTGCATCGGAACTTCACTCAGAGAATAATAAAGTTTGTTTTCCATCTCACTAATACAACAAAGCTTCCTAAAATTATGTTTTCTCTACTTAAAGAGTTTGATCATTGTTTTTTTTAATGGAAGATCACTGTTTCCCTCTTCAACTTGACTTGTCACCACACTTTTATTGAAAGAGCTCTTTCTTTAATATTCTCCATCTTTATGTTATCTAACCAAAAATTTTGTTTAGTTTTTTTTAATTTCTTTTCCAGACATTACATTATAATATGACCTTGCTAAAGTTGTGCATGGCTTCATGTAATTGCAAACAAACTTGTCAAGGAATATCTTTATTTAATATTATGTTCTTTTGCTTTATGCTGTTTTTTTATGTAATCATATAATAATATAATGACATTTCATTTCATATGTTCTTTCATTTCTTCGTAAAAGACCAAACAGATATTTTAACAAGGGTTAAGGTGCAAAAATATACATGTGGTTTTTCCAAAAGTGCGTCCAACACCAAATACTTTTTTTAAGTGTAAAAGTGACTATGTGGTTACAAATGTGGGGCAAAAGTCAGAGATTTCGTTAAATGTAGATGACGTCCATTAGATTGAAGTTAACTGAGCCAGCTGTTGTTCAAGTGTCATTAATAGCTCATTGAACACTTTCAACTGTAAAGTAAATCGATTTATGAGACAGTGTAAATCAATTTACAAAAATATGTTTGAAAGCAATTATGTTTTACAAATTCAAAGTAAATCGATTTATCATATTGTTCAAATCGATTCACCAAGACAATTAAATTGTATAACACAAGGTAAATCGATTCAATGTGTAGGCAAATTGATTTACATAAGCCTAGCCAAGATAAGACAAACTTTGAAGAAGTGGTAAATCAATTTATGATCTAGGTAAATTGATTTAATCCATTGTAACAACAATGATAAATCGATTTACCAAGAACAAAATCAATTTATCACTTGTCACTGTTTTATGTCCGTTACGAGGATTTTTGCAAATAATGATTTATATTATTTTTAATTCTAAACCTTATCTAGATTGATTCCATTTTATTAACAATGGCTATGAAGCAAAATTTAGGGATCATATCAAGGTAATGGACGGAGAAAATCAAAAGGCAAGAATCCCGCCAACAAAAGGAGAAAAATGCCCGATTTTGATCAAAGCTTCCAACGACTCTCCAATAGATATATTTTGGCCATCATGAATGCTTCCAACGGTTACCAATAATTCTACTTACAACATTGAAGATGAGTCCATGGAGCTTCCTCTTGATTTCTAATATTTCAGACCTTGCATCTTGTTCGCCGTTTAGCTTCCGCAAGTGCATGGGTCGCAAGTAATAATTTAGTGAGTAAACTAGTGTCGATCCACAAGGACTATGACGAAAGTGAGTTAATTATTGTAACTATGTTATTAACTAGGTTGAATGGAATCATTTGAAGTTGAATTAAGGAATTTTGCTGAAAACAATAAGGTAAAGCAAAGGTGATTGTAAAATTGATTTTACTTTAAGGTTTAAAGGCTTAGGATTACTTCTTCCTCATTGTATTTCGTAAAACTATGCAATTGATTCACTTATGCTAGTTGTGTGAGTCCATATGCTAGTCAAAGATTCTAAGATCATCAATCAAGCTCTCTCAAGTCAAGATTAATTTGTAATCTTTATTAACAATATTCAATCTCTTGTCTATCATTAATTAAAATCATCTTTCCCAAAGCAATTCTTCATTACACTATGCTAGGTTGTTAGATATATCTCTATGCTAACAACAAACCATCCATTTAATCCATAAATTTCAAGTCTAATATAATTTTTCTTAAGTTCTACAACCAAAATAGCTCTCTCAAGCATCATTCAATTGAACTAAAATAATCATGTGGTGATCAAGCACAAGATAGTAATTAAGCATAGAGAAAAATCAGCATATATTCTCAACAACTAACAAAAGCAAGAAAATATAGTAGTTGTAATCCATACAATGAGTAGAAGTAATCCTAAATGAGAGTTTTAGCCACTCATAATCAATACAAACCAACAACTCAATACAAAACTCATAACCATATCAGCAAATGGGGAGAGAAGAGAGGGGAAAACCCGAAAAAGAGAAGAAAATCTTGAATTTCTCCAAGAATTTCCTCCAAGAAGCACCAAAATCCTCCTCAAGCTCTCCAAGAAGCCTCCTTGTGGTTCTTGAGCTCTTCCTTGTGCATAATATCTCAATTTCGGCGCCCCCATTAGGTTAAAAACACAGCTGAAACTTTACTTTTTCAAAACGCACAGTTGCAGTATTGCAACTTTGCTTTCGCTTCACTATAGCGAACCCACAGCGTACGCGGTCAGAAGGGCCTATTTTTTATGTGCTTTCGCTTTCACTTCGCTATAGCGAACCCACAGCGTATGCGGTCAGAAGGGCCTATTTTTTATGTGTTTTCACTTTTGCCTCGCTGTGGCTAAGCAAAAGCAACCGGGGGCACCTTCAAGCTACTTTGATCTTCCTTTTTTGGCTTTTGTTCTTCTTTTCTCCACCTCCAAGGATCCATGTAAGCTTCTATTTCTTGTCATCATCCTCATACAAAGAGAAGGATTTTATGAGCTTTCCAACTTTCTTCAATTTAATCTAAAACCCTATACATCTAGCTCAAAATTTGCACTTTTCAGAGTATTTTCAACACATCACATTTTCCTTCATATGTATAAAGTTTATGCACAATTTTAGTTTAAAACCACAAATATATAATAAAAATGTGATGAAATACAAGAATTTCCAGAGAATAACACTCCCTCAAGCTTAAGTTTTTGCTTGTCATCAAGCAAATTCACACATGTAACATGAATTCATAAATTGCTTATCTAAATTGCAGATATGTTCATGCCCTCATTCATTGCTCTAAAGATCACACGAAATAGGAACTTGAGAGAATATGCCAAGATGAATGCCTTATAATCTTTGAGCAAGTTTTTCAAGAGTCCTTTGAGTGTGTGTGTGTGTGTTTGGAATCAAAAGACATTTCTCCAGATTCTATCTCAGTCACACATAATACTCCAACTCATACAAATTTTCAACTCTGATCTACCACTTCACTATCCTCTTTTCATCCTTCTCTACTTACAAGTTACCTTATATGGTATCAAAATCAAAAAGGACTTTTAGGCTTGTAACGTGGCCATGGGTTTAGGGTGTTTAAATAGAAGGGAAAAAAGAATAAATACAAAAACTTTGAGATAAATGAACTAACTTCCTTTCTTCTTCTTTTTTTTTTGGCTTGGCTTCTGTACACTTTGTTCAACCCTCAACAATTTACATTAAGAATATTTATAGCTTGCCCTTTCAAATATCAAACCCTGTTATTCTTTCATAGCTTGCCCTTTCAAATATCAAACCTTTTTTTTTAATCTCAAAGCAGGGTGTATCATGGTTTTTCAGGTTAGTGGTTAGGGAAGTGAATTGGTTTTCATTAAGAATATTTATATTGGTTTTTCTATAAAGGCTCAAAATTGGGTTCAAAATGGAAGAATAACAATACAGGATAGCTTGAAAGGCTCAAACGCTTTTTAACGAAATGCCTAGATCATTTTTCAAAACCATATGAGGTGCACCATAAGCTTTGAAAAATTCTAAAGTAGATTTGGAAGTTGTATCTTTGAAAATAGGTATATAAGCTAGTTTACCAAGAGTTTCTTCAACAAAAGCCTTCAAAACATCCCTGACTCCAATAGTGCAAGATTATGCTCAAGAGAATTCCTTAGAAACTCACTCCAACATTATAACTCATTCAACAAGGCATATCAATCACAATTTCCTGTCAAGCATAATGCTAAATAGCTATCCAATCATAGGACCATTTATGCAATCCTAAACAAACAATTTAACCAATTCAAAAGATCTTTTCTTTACAATTTCCCAAGCAAAGGCTTAAATTTGTGAAATTTCATATATTTCACCTCTCTTTTTTTCAATCAAACTATACATCAAAACTGCTTGTATATCCCTGTGCACTCACTGTTCACATTTTAAAATTTTCATAATCTCCCTCCCCCAAACTTGAAATCAAGTGTCCTCACTGTCAACTTAGGTTGAAGGAAAGATCAACATTCACAAACTTGTACGCAATCAGCACGCAAACCTGTACACATTTAAAAGTAATATTCACAGCAGTATCAGAGGTGCATCAAATAGTACATGCACAATTGCAACTAATCATTCAGTCAAATAAAGGGCATCAGCGCCCGCAATCAAGCCTATCATAGGAACAACCAGTGATAATGATAGTTAGCACACAAAACAACTGTTAGCCATTAGTAGCTAACATTACACAAGAACAAACCATTCACATAAACCTTAATGGAATTGCACAGAAATGATAACTCTAATTCCTACATTTAAAAGATGTCAGAAAACACACTGAAGCAAAAAGAACAAGCGTAAAAAAAAATCAACAGTCAGAGGGGTCTCGTCAATCATCAGAATCATCTGCAGGATCATACTCTGACTCAGAGGTATCAGCATCAGCAGCTCTACTAGAAGCAGGATCTTCATCCTTCCCAACAGAAACCACCTCATCATCATCTGCACTAGACTTAGATCTTCACCAATTTCTTCCTCAGCTGGACCATGAAAAACAACAATTTCTTTCCCTCGTTGATGCGTGGGTAGGTCCTCCTCCTCATCACTCTCAACCCTCGGTGGCACCTCAACACCCAACTTGCTTGCAAGTCCTTCCAGCATAGTCTCCACGCGCTTTCGGTGAAGGCGTTCCTTTGCTCGTTCCTTTTTTGCCAGCAAAAGCTCATCATGGAGACTTCGTAATGTGATAGGGGGTTGGTCGCCATCCAAATCAGCCGGTCCCTTGTGATCTAACTTGGTTTAATCATACCGGTAAGGGGGAGAGGGCTGAAAGTGAATATCATCAGAGGATGCTGGAATTTGAGCCTTTGTGAAGAGGTCAGAAATCAGATGTGGTAGAACCAAATAAGTTCCCTTCCTCTTTGCGTGAGCACAATTGTACAGGGTCTCATAAAGGATGTTTTCTAATTTCACATGTTGACAAGTCATGAAAAGGAATATAAGCAAAGCAGTTAACTTTGGTACAGTGCTGCTATTGCCTATAGGGGTGACATTAAAAGTAATAAAGTTCAACTATATTCTGGCCTCTTCATTCAGGCTTGTTTGCTTGAGATAAATTTTCTTGCCTCTTAGTCGATACCACTGAGGTTCATCGTGTTTGACCAAGGTATCAGCAATTGCATTTAAGGGAAAATTCTTAGCCTCTTTCTTCAAAAGATGATATTGACATTGGGGATAGAAAGGCAGATCTTAGAATTGGTGAATGAATTACGGACTGATGAAGTTCTTGGCATAAGGTGGGACACCTCTCAACTGTATTGACGAAATTCTGTGACAACAGGCATAGTAATAGAAATGTCATACAAATGTTTCATTGCCAGTAGCCCGCAATGCCAATAGATTCCTTAAACCAACTTTTTCCGTCGCCAACTTGTAGAACTTAAACTGAGTATTAGGAGGGAATTCTCGCTCTTGACGCAAAAGTCGTGAGTTCATGAGATCTTTGACAACTTGTAGCAAATCCGGTGCAGAAGTGGAAGGAGGTGGTTAAGTTGGTGGAGGTGCGGGACGTGAAGGGTCAGCGACGGCCTTTTTCTGTTTAGGCTTTGGCTTTTTAGGAGCAGCTTGGCGCTTGGTCATTATCTGCACAAAATCAAAACCAAAGAAAACACACACAAAAACAATGAACAATCCACAGCAAACAAAAGAAAAGAAAAAGAGAAGTACTGGTCCTAAAAGAAAAAGTTCCCCCAAACATGTGGCTTTTTAAGAACCTCAACATGACAATTCATAGTTCCAGTCTTATACCTATATCCTCGCTGCCTCTAACCACTACAAAGGATCTCAAAGTGACTCGCCAACTCAAATGATCCCAAAGGGGCTCTCCACCTCAGTTGAACAACATAAGTGCTGGTAACAATTGGTTATGCAACTGTTACCAGATAAACTCAAACTGTCCCAAGTAGCAACAACTCAATCAAAAATTCTGAAACATCCACTTGAGATAGTATGTCTTAGTTCAAAATGAAGTTCAAGAGTTGGAGAGATTTCCAAACAATTGGCACATGCAGGCTAATTCGAGAACTTATAGGTGCGTTTTCAAAATTGAAAATGGACTTTGGTAAAGATGATGTCAAAGCCATTGTCATAGCAATAGAAAAATGAATATGAAAGCAGTGCAAAACCAGATTTTCCAAATGAAGCACCTCTAGAAAAAGTAAACAAGGAACAAGGGTGCAAGCACCTAATCTTATGCAGCAGTTCTTAAATTAGCCATTTATGTGCCTATATGCAAGGAAACAAGAGACATTCACATGTACCTTTCAGAGGTTATCCCAACCACTAATGCTCAGTACACTAATCACTAAATTAAACCACATCATTTCAAGCCTAAGATTAGAATGCTTCATAGACTAGCTTAGATGACCGAATCACTGAAGTTCACTTAGGCGTCCACAAGGATTGACAAGGAAGGAAACAGCATTCAGAGGATAACAGTGCTAAGCTTAAAACGAGTTTCAGCTGTTCAATCCTAAGCTCATAGATTAGAAGAATATCCACATAAGTAGCACATATAAACTACTCAGAGAATTGACAAAAATAGTAAAAATAGTTCCCTTCGTGACAAAATGGCGTCTAAAAATCAAATAATTGTGAAAATTAGTTAGGACTTCAAGGCCTCCAAATCCATTTACTGAAGCATGTAGACACAGCACAATTATTTTTCAAAATTGGAATATTCACAATTTTTTTATGGTTGAATTCTCAAAATAGCTAAGCATGTGTAGCTACAAGGTAGGACATCAACGAATTTAGAGTTGAAACTATCTAACTAGCCAGGCACACTATGATAATCCTCAAACAACCCAAATCAGTTCATTCCTAATTGCTCCCATACTTGAACTTCTCAGATTTTATTTGCAGATGATTATCAAAACAAATCTAACCTCAAAAAAAAATTTACCTAAGAGGATGAGCACAAACACAACTGCATCCAAGAACATAGGAGATCTCAAGTTCTATCCCATAGTCGCATCATATAGAGATGAAGAAGTGAAGAGCAGACAACAACCACAAACCCAGCAAATCCAAGGTAATCCGAGCAAGTCAGAGCACCAACTCAAATCCGTTTGTGTGGAGATGGAGCAGAGAGGAAGATAGACAAGTAGAGAGATGGCGGTGCTGGAGGACGGGCGGTTGGGTGTTGAGGGAATGGTGACTGAGAAGAAAAGGAGACTGAGAGAGAGCGGCGACAATATGACGGAGGAACATAATGAGTGAGTGACGGTGATGGAGACTTTGGGTAGGCGACGGTGAAGCGAATGGTGTGTGTGTGGGTGGACAGTGAAGATGATCATATGGTGTGTGGTGAGCTTTGGGTCGAAGGAGCGGAGGGGGATGCCGGTGAGTGGGTACTTGGCTAGGAAAGACAGTAGATCTGAAAGGGAAGACGGTGAATGATGGGGGTGCTGCGGTGAAGGGGAAGGACTGGTAAAATGACCAACGTGAAGGGGTGAGTGGGTACTTGGCTGGGAAAGACAGTAGATCTGAAAGGGAAGACGGTGAATGATGGGGGTGCTGCGGTGAAGGGGAAGGACTGGGAAAATGACCAACGTGAAGGGAACGTTGGTGAGGCAGGGCTGACGGTAGAGGAGCTACGAGGAATGGGTGACGATAGAGGCGGTAGTCCGGTGGTGAGCAAATCGATTCTTGTTACCCAATGGTGGAGGAGCTAGGTTAGGAGGTGGAGGAGGGAATCAGTGGGGGGCTTAGGGTTGGAGGTTAGGGACAATGGATTTGAGGATGTGTGCTGAGGGTTGTGGTGTTGATGTAGTCGATGGAGTTGAAGCGAGTGATCGATGGTGAGCCATGGGGAATTTAGTTTTGGGATAGGAGGGAATTTACAAATTGAGAGGGAATTGTGAATTTTAAAAAATGAATTGGGTCCACATGTAGGGTAGGTTCATAAGGGTAAAATGGGGATAGAAAAGAGAAATAAGGGTGAAATGGTAAAATTTATTGTTATATGCTTTTTTTATATTTAATATTATTATTTGTTTTTGTTTTTGTTTTTGTTTTCTTTTCTTTTCGTTTTTTTGGTAAGCTACTGGGATATACAGAAGGGGCAAAAAATGGCATGTGTTTGCCTTGACCTTACTATAGTGAAGCAAGGGCGAACACAAGGAAAACTGCACCGAAGGGGTGTAAAATTGGAGGTTTTCGCTTTTGCTACGCTATAGCGAAGTCAAGGCAAAACTGGAAAATTGCACAGAAACATGGAAATTAAAATGGGTTGATTTTGCCTTCAATATGCCATAGCAAAGCAACAGCAAGCACAGACACACAGCAAATAACAGAAAAACCAAACATTTACTGCAGTTTCACCACAGCAAAGTAACAGCAAAGGATGACAGCAAAACAAAAAAAAATTCTGACAGCAAAATGAGTCCCAAATCATTCTAACTCACCCAATTTCCATAAATGGCACCCAAATCTCATCATACACCATTCAATCACATCAAAACATTATGACAACACCACACAAAACAAAAATGCATAAAATGATTCCCAAATCACCCTAATTAAATTCCACCAACAATACCCAACTCACTTCACAAAACATCAAACCACATCAAAAAGCATAAGAAACACCATTATGTACTACTCAAACATAATCAAGCAAGGATTGTCAATTTCAAAGCTCAAGTCACAACATGCAAATTCCATCCCAATTCACGTTTATCTTGCATATAATCAGTAAAGTACCAATAGTACTACTTATGTAATGAATGTGAAATGCAAAGTTCTACTCCCCTTTGTAGTTCCAACTCCTTGTATCAAAAAGCACATTGTAGAACCAATCCAATGCAATGCAATTCGTTCAGCCATGGGAAAACCTTTCTTACCTACAAAAAGGTAAAACCAAACATAAATCCACTAAAACACACAAAAATTAAAGGAAAAATGAATAGAAAAAGTGTTGAGAGCTTGGGTTGCCTCCCAAAAAGCGCTTGATTTATAGTCTTCAGCCTGACTCTTCTCTTTATCAAGTGGAATCAGTGAGCGGTAGAGTGATGGTTTGCCTCTTTACCGTGCCACCCCAGTAGTGCTTTAACCGCTGTCCATTGACCTTAAATCTCGCACCATTTTGTCCTTCTAGATCCACAACACCCTTGTCAAAGACTTGAACCACAGTGAAAGGTCCAGACCATCTAGACTTTAACTTTCCTGGAAAGATTTTCAGCTTAGAGTTATAGAGGAGAACTTGTTGACCCGGCTCAAAAAACTTAAAGACAATCTTCTTGTCATGCCACTGCTTTGTTTTCTCCTTGTAAAGCCTTGAACTCTCATAAGCATGGAAACGAAATTCTTCAAGCTCATTAAGTTGCAAGAGCCTCTTGTCACCTACTTCTTTTTCATCAAAATTCAACTTTTTAATAGCCCAATAGGCATTGTGTTCTAACTCCATTGGGAGATGACAAGCTTTCCCAAAAACCAACCGGTAAGGAGACATACCGATAGGTGTTTTGTAAGCGGTGCGATAGGCCCATAATGCATCATCTAACTTCATAGACCAATCCTTAAGAGTGGTACCAACAATTTTCTTAAGGATTTTCTTGATTTCTTTATTGGAAATCTTAGCTTGACCATTTGTTTGAGGATTGTAGGCTAAAGATACCTTGTGCTTCACTCCATACTTCTTCAAAAGAGATTTAAATTGATGGTTGCAAAAGTGGGTGCCTCTATCACTAATAACAGCCCTTGGAGCACCAAAACGAGTGAAGATATGCTTTTTCATGAATTTGACCACTACTTTAGCATCATTTATTGGAGAAGTAATGGCCTCAACCCATTTAGACACATAATCCACTGCTACAAGAATGTATTGATTGTTGAAGGACTTGGGAAACGGTCCCATGAAGTCAATCCCCCATACATCAAATAACTCCACTTCCAACATGCTGTTGAGTGGCATTTCATTCCTCCTAGAGATATTGCCAACCCTTTGACACCGGTCACAAGATAGAGTGAATTCATAAGCATCCTTGAACAAGGATGGCCAGAAAAACCCAGATTGCAAGACTTTTGCAGCCGTCTTGTTACCTCCAAAGTAGCCTCCATATTTAAAGGAATGGCAACACTTCAATACATCTTGTTGCTCACCTTCTAGAACACATCTTCTAATCAACTGATCAGCACAATAGTGAAATAGGAAGGGTTCTTCCCAATGATAGAACTTGACATCATGTAAGAAATTCTTTCATTGATGATAGCTCAAGTCCTCAGAAATGATTCCACTCACAAGGTAATTTACTATGTCGACATACTAAGGAGTTTCAAAATGACTCAGTAAAAAGAGTTGTTTGTCAGGAAAAGTTTCATGAATGGGAAGATCTCTATGATGTTGAGCTTCAGTACTCAACCTAGACAAGTGGTTGGCAACCTGATTTTTGGAGCCTTTTCTATCCACAATCTCAAGATCAAATTCTTGTAAGAGCAAAACCCATAGAATCAACCTTGCTTTAGAGTCCTTCTTACTAAAGAGGTACCATAGTACAGAATGGTCAGTATGAACAACCACTTTGGCAACAATCAAGTAAGGTCGGAATTTAGCAAATGCATATACTACAGCCAAAAGCTCTTTCTCAATGGTAGTGTAGTTTTCTTGAGCATCATCGAGTGTCTTACTCGCATAGTAAATAGGATGGAAGGTTTTATCCCTTTTCTGCCCAAGTACAGCTCCTATAGCATAATCGCTAGCATCACACATCACTATAAAGGGAAAACTCTAATCCGGAGCCGTAATGATAGGAGCAGTTACAAGTCTTCTTTTCAACTCTTCAAATGCTTTCAAACATACATCATCAAACTTGAAGTCAGAATCTTTCTCAAGTAAAGCATAGAGCGGCTTAGTGATTTTGGAAAAATCCTTTATGAACCTTCGATAGAATCCAGCATGGCCCAAAAAGCTTCTCGCACCTTTAACATTGGTAGGTGGAGGAAGTTGTTCAATCACCTCTATCTTTGCTCGGTCAACTTCTAAACTATTTTTGGAGACACGATGGCCTAACACAATGCCTTCCTTCACCATAAAATGGCATTTCTCCCAATTAAGCAGAAGATTAGTGTCTTCGCACCGCTTCAAAACTCGAGCTAAGTTGGCTAAGCACACTTCATATGAATCACCAAACACAGTGAAGTCATCCATGAACACTTCCATGGTGTGCTCTATCATGTCAGCAAAATAGCCATCATACACCATTGGAATGTAGCCGGTGCATTGCAACAGCTAAAGGGCATACGCTTAAAAGAAAAGGTGCCATATGGGCACGAAAATGTAGTCTTCTCTTGGTCTTCCGGAGCAATTATTATTTGGTTATACCCAGAATAACCATCAAGAAAACAAAAGAATTCCCTTCCAGCTAGTTTGTCTAACATTTGATCAATGAAAGGCAATGGGAAGTGATCCTTACGAGTAGCCATATTGAGCTTACCGTAGTCCATGCAAACCCTCCACCCAGTCACAGTGTGAGTGGGAATGAGTTCGTTGTGGGTATTAGCCACTACAATCATACTGCCCTTTTTGGGGACGCATTGGATTGGGCTCACCTAAGAACTATTAGAAATAGGGTATACAATGTCAGCATCGAGCCATTTAAGAAGCTCCTTCTTCACTACTTCCTTCATAATAGGGTTGAGTCTTCTTTGATGTTCAATGGAAGGCTTGTGATTCTCTTCCAAAAAGATCTTGTGCATGCACATAGAGGGGCTAATGCCCTTGATATTAGCAATTGTCCACCCAATAGCCCTTTTATGAGCTTTTAAGACTTCAACTAATTTCTCCTCTTGCTGAATAGTGAGATCCGAAGCAATAATCACCGGAAGAGTATTGTTGGAACCCAAATAAGCATATTGTAGATGAGATGGCAATGTCTTCAGCTCAAGTAAAGGTGGTTCCTTTAAAGAAGATTTTAACTTTGGTCGTCAGTAGAACCCGAATCAAGTGACTCAAATGGTATCCTCCTTTTAGAATAAGGAGTTTTTGCATCCATAATAGCCTTGCATTCCACTACATCCAAACCCTCAGAATCAATATCAAGAAGAGTGGCTTCAAGTGGATCTTCAATCATAGAGGTCTCAAATTCTTCTTGGGTGACAAGACCAATCATATCAAGAAAGAAACAATCTTCATGCACATGAGGGGTCTTCATCAATTGATTCATGTTAAAGGTAACTTGCTCATCAGCCACCCTCAAAGTCAACTCACCTTTTTCCATATCTATCAAAGTTCTAACTGTAGCTAAAAATGGCCTTCCTAGCAGCAAAGGCATTTCTCTATCCGGATCAAAGTCAAGTACAATAAAATCAGCCAAAAATATGAACTTATCAACCTTGACTATTACATCTCCAATAATCCCTTTAGGATAAGACAAGCTTCTATTGGCCAATTGCAAAGTAATGGTGGTAGGTCTAGCATCACCTAATCCTAACTTGTTGAAAATAGATAAAGGCATAAGATTGACACTAGAACCAAGATCACATAGACCATTCCCTAAGAATTTACCTCTAACATGACAATGTATAGAGAAGCTCCCAGGATCCTTCAACTTAGGTGGAAGTTGCTTGATAACATTAGTGAAGCTTTTGGTTACGGCCACCGTCTCAAATTCATTAAACCTTCTTTTCTTTGAGAGGACATATTTCATAAACTTGGCATATTTGGGCATTTGCTTTAAGGCTTCCACAAAGGGAATGTTGATATGCAACTGCTTGAACATCTCAATAAACTTCTTGAGTTGCCCATCTTCTTGATGTTTCTTGAGCCTTTGTGGAAAAGGAGGTGGTGGGACATATCTTGGAGGTAAAGTGTTGGTCTTCCTCTTCTTCTCTTCCATAGTTTCAGGAGCAATGGTCTTGCCTTGCACAACATCATCTAGATTCACTTCAGTTTGCTTCCTCTTCTTGTTGTCCTCTTCTTCAACTATAATGTCTTCAACAACCTCTTCATCAAGGTTAGAATCTTCCACAACATGGTCTTTTGGCTTTGTTGTAGCCTTACCCATACTTGGAACATCGGGTAAAGTCTTGCCACTTCGGAGAGTAAGAGCCTTGCATTCTTCCTTACTTTCTCGCTTAGGATTGGGAATGGTATCACTTGGAAGTCCATTTCTTGTTTGAGCACTCAAGTATGAAGCAATTTAGTCCATTTCTATCTCAAGATTTTTGATTGCCGTGTCATGAAGAGAAACTGTGCCAACTAAGCCTTCTTGACCCTTGAGAAGTTACCTCAAGAGTTTATTTGTCTCGGAATCACCCTCTTGTAGCTTTTGTGATTGCTCAAAACCCGATGGACGCATTAGCTTACTAGAAGAAGCATAGTGATTAATTGGATTCTCACTAGGTCCATTCCTCCAAGAGAAGTTGGGATGATCCCTCATACCCTTGTTATGGGTATTAGAGTAAGGGTTGCCACGTAGATACCTTTGATTATTGTTCAAATAACTCACCAACTCCATAGTATTATAACATTCTTCATAGGAGTGGGCTTCTCCACATATTTCACAAGAAGGACTTGGAGCTTGGATAGCATTCATATTCTTGGATGAATTTCTTTATATCTTCAATTCAAGTTGATCAAATCTCTTCACCATTGCTTCAAGTTGAGCAATGCTTTCCTTAGACATGTTTGAACTACTTGAAGGACTTGGTTCCTTATATGTTCTATAGCTAAAACATGATTTTTCAGATTGTTGCAAGGAACTAGAGGCAATGTCCTCATACAATTATGATATATCACAAACTCTCATTTTGCCAATTCCACCATTAGAGGCATTGTTGAGCATATTGGAAGTAGGCACATCCAATCCGACTGTAAAGGCTTCAAGCAAAACATAGGTCTTCTGTGCATGGTTGGGACAACTACGGCACAACTCCTTGAATCTCTCCCATGCTTCATGAAAAAGTTCGTCGGGTTGTTGTTGAAAACCCAAGAGTTCAGCTCTTTGAACTGCCCGTCTACCCCTTGAAATGAACCTTGCTTTGAACTTGGATGCTATTTCATCCCAAGTAGTGATTGAGTTAGGAGGTAGAGTGGTAAGCCAAGCTCTTGCCTTCTTGTCAAGTGATAGGGGGAAGAGTCGCAATCTAAGTGCATCCGCAGTTACTCCATGAAACTTGAAGTTCTCACACACTTGCACAAAGCATGTCAAATGGTCAGTAAGATCTTCATTCTGTGTTCCCGAGAACAAGCCAATCATTTGGAGCACTTGAAGCATGATTGGCTTCAACTCAAAATTCTGAGCTTGAATAGCAGGAAACTAGATGCTAAATTGATAGGTAAAGCTTTCTTGATCCATGTACTCATCCAAGGTGCGCTCCAAGTCATCATCATTAGGATTGACCATATTGTAATATGGATGAGGAAGAGGCGATGGTCTCGGTTGCTCTGGTGCCGGTAAAGGTTCAGGTCCTTAGATAGGTTGCACTTGAGGTGGAGTCTCCGGTTCAGTTTCCCAGTCTTCATAAAAATATTCTTCTATAACACCGTCAAGAACGATCTCCAAATCAGTTTGCATACAGAGCTCAAATACCTACAAGTCAAAAATCCCAAAACGAGTATCAAACTTATCAACTAATAGAACCATACTAAAAAAAAAGAAAAAGAACTATAGCTATAACTATACTTAAAAACAAAGCAAATTAAGAAAGTAAAACAAGAAGAAGAGAAGGATTCAAGCGTAATCAAGCACACAATTACACTAATTAACTCAAGAGACTTTAGTCAATAGTCCTCGGCAACGGCGCCAAAAACTTGTTCGCCGTTTAGCTTCCGCAAGCACATGGGTCGTAAGTAATAATTTAGTGAGTAAACAAGTGTCGATCTACAAGGACTATGACGAAAGTGAGTTGATTATTGTAACTATGTTCTTAACTAGGTTGAATGGAATCATTTGAAGTTGAATTAAGGAATTTTAGCTAGACATAATTTGAAAGTAATCATAAATGAAAGATTTAGCTAGACATAATTTGAAACAAACCAAAACTTAACAAGGAATTCATGTTCATAGCAATATCTTTCAGAAAAATAGAGAGGAAAATGAAGAAACCATAGAAAGTTCCCAAAGCTCTTCAAGGATCTTCCTCCAAGCTTTCAATCTTCATCAAGAACTCTCTCCCAAGGAGTTTTCTTTCGTGCCCAGCCTCTCTAGAGTCTAGAATGATGAATTTTGGCACCTCCAACTAGGCTAAAATCTCTCATATGAGTCACTTTTTCGAAACACACAGTATTATTTTTGTATATTTGCTTTTGCTTTGCCACAGTGAAACAACAGCAAACACAATCAAACAAAAAGGTCCATTTTCAGGATTTTTTTGCTTTTTCTTTGTTATAGCAAATCAAAAACGACTATGAGTGTCTTCAAGATACTTCTTTTATCTTCACTTTGTATTTTGTTCTTCTTTTCAGTGCTCTCAAATATCCTTGTAAGCTTCTACATCTTATTCACAACCTCCAACAAGAAAAAGGAGTTTATGAGTTTTCTACTCTCTTCATTTAAATCAAAACTTCTATATATAGTTGCAAAAGTATTTTCATCACATCACATTTTTTTCTATATGTATTAATTTTATGCACAATTTGAGTTCAAAACCAGTAAATATATATAAAAAAAAGTGATGAAATATATGAATTTCTGAATGTTAATAGCTATCGATTCACCAACAATATCTTGCAAGTGTTGGTAAGTAATTAAAAATTTATTTTTGAAATATTTTATCAAAATAATAATTCTTTAATAACTTAAATATCAATGTTATTCACAAATCTTCATACGAAATTTATAAGTCAATTTTTAAAATTAACAAATCCTCTATAAGTTTATAACTTCACTGGGCACACCCTTTTTGAGTATTAAAAACTCAAGGTGGTACACATATAGAGATATTTGAGACTTCCCGTTGGGAACACACACACACACACACACACACACACACATAATTTCCTAATGTATTATATATGTAGATAATGGTATATATTTAGATATCTTGGATAAAACGAACGTTTTTTTTTTATTTTAATGAATAATTTTTACTCTAGAATTTTAATTAAATCAATACATTTTCTTAGAATATAATTCACTAATCTAAATATATTTTTATGGATGATTTTTATATTGGAAGTAAACTAAAACTTATATTTTGAAGATAAAAAATATATTTAATTCCAATAAAAATTATTTGAAACCATTCATATAATTTATTTCAGATAATATTACCAAACATTCTTTTATAAAAAAAAAAAAGGTTAGCATTATTTTTTTTATTTATAAAATTTTGAATTTATATAGGGAAAAAATAATATTTACTAGAAATTAACATTAACTTGTAATTATTGAGAAGTATACCATATATCAAAATAAAAATTTAGGAATAATAAATTGTTATAGAGCAAATCGTGTCCTTTGAATGGAAAGGGTTATGTTATAGAGCTAAAGGTGTTGTTATAAATTGGCATGGTTAATATAAGTAACAATTATTCACTAATAATTGTGAACATCCCTTGTAAAATACCTAAATTAGTAACGTTTGTTTACTAATAACTGTGAAGAGACAATTTTTTAAAAAATATTTTTTGGCTGCATTGCCCTAACGATTAATTATTTTTAAAATTTAAAAATAAAAAAGTAGTAGTGATTTTTAGTCATCACCGTTACTTTTATCCTCCTCCTCCTACCCCCCTTACTTGGCATATCATCAACATCTGAGTAAGTAGATGAAGGGTCTGACAAGAAGTGATCATATATAACCTAATTGTGATTAAGGATGAGGTCCAACTTCTTGTTCAGACTGTGGGTGTATCTAGTAAGATGCCTTGTGAAGCAGTCAAGGATGGCCAACGTCTGTAGCAGAACCTCCATTTGAGGAGGAGGTGGTGGTGGTGGAGGAGTAGGAGTATGTGGTGGTGGTATGATGGAGGCGGTGGTGGAAGAGGAGGGGCTTGTAGAGGAGGAGCGTGACGATTACAAGGAGGAGGGCGAATGGAAAGAGTTCTCTGGCATCTGATCATGATGAAGGAGAGAAGGACGAGGTTTGAAAATGTGCTTTTAGAAAAGTACTAAAAACAAAAGGAATAGATTAGTATAAATTGGCTTGAATATTTCGCTCTAAAGTATTTAACTTAGGAGAACTGGTATTGGTGTCGGATCGAATAAGGTTTTGAAAAAGTTCTTTTTAGATTTGCTTTTTTTACATGACAGTTTTTTATTATGAAATGTCGTTTTTGCCGTTCATACTTTATGGTCAATAGATATAACCGTTATGTTTGTATTTTTGCTAATGTAAGGTTGGAAAATGAATTATTTGTAAGTGTTATATGATGGTTGTTTCAAAAAAAACTGTCACTTTTGTTATTAAATAAATGATGGTTATTAACTACAATCGTTATTGTTGTATTTTCGTGAATTCCGCCTCACAATATATGATGGTGTATATAATTAACCATTACTTTTAAGTGTTATATATCCTTATGCAACCTCCATCTTGATATACCATAACGTTTATTAGTTGTAACTGTTATGTATTAAACGTTATAAATGTGCAAACCTATAGGAGTGCAATAGAGGATAAATTTCTTATGAAACAGATTAATTAGATATACAAATATTGTCTGTTCTAGCACTCACATACTCATATCTAAGTATTGCATGCCAATTTGCAACACTCTGAATGATAGTTGTATCTAGCATTCCACAAATAATTCAACAACGCGTATGGCCTTGGAGTCACTAGCTCGTTCAAGTAATGCCATTTTTTAAATATCCCAAAATAATTGATCTGATATTGCAGTTTTTAATTATACTCTAAAATTTATAAAAACATTAATTTTCTATTCCATGAAAGCTTAAATACAAATGACAAATTTGTGTAATAAATCTATGAATAGAAAATTAAAATACCCCAAAAGAAAATTACTTACATATAATTTTTGAAAGGAATTAAATCTATTAATTTAGGAAAGTCAGGTAGCTCATCAAATATGAAACCATTTGCAATGGTTTTATTTTTCTAATAGGCAATATGACAACCAAGATTCAAATGTCAACTTCTAGTCCTTATTGTCCTCTTGAATTTCTCTGCTCGGGCCACAATTAATTTTTTTTTTTGGGGTCTGAATAGACCACGATTAATAATAATCTCTTATATTCTTATATAAAGGTAATAGTTGTCATAAAAAAACTTTAGATTGGTGGTATAAATAAAAGATACAATACAAAAAAAGAATTATTGAAATGCTTGCCAGTACGGTTATTAAAAGAAAAATTCCACCCTTCTAGGTTAAGTCATCTTGATTTTTTTAAATCGCAAATTTTTAGAATATATTTCTTGTCAAAATTAATTTCATGGAATTCTACCACCACAATATGCCATGGATTAAAATTCCCGTGAATTAATCTTAATCGAAATAGGTCAAAGTGGTTGTGAATCATATGTTTAGACACGAAAAGAGGAAAAAAATGAAAATCAAGATCAACAATTTAATAAAAATATATTTATAAATTTTTTTTTTTTATTTTTTTCTATTTTGTTATTTCGAAATATGGTTAACGCCTTATTTGACCTCGGTTGATTAACATTAGTGGAAGTGAATTTTACTACATGACATGTTGTGATCGGAGAATTCTATAAATTTAATTCTAACAAGAAATTTATTGCAAAAATTTGACATTTGAAAAAAATTAAGATGGTTTGACTCTAAAAATTATATTCTTTCTTCTAATAGGTTTTTAGGTAAGCATCTCAATAATATTTCCTTTCATTTATACCAATAATATACGAAGTTCTTAATATAGGAAGCAATATAAAGACTTTAGATATGACTAAAAGAGATTATCTGTGGTCCTCTCATGAACAGAGAAATCGAAAAACTCAATAAGGTCAAGAAATAAATACTTTCAGTCTTGACTGCTTGATAGGTTATTTTCTAATCATACAATGCCATTGAAATGGTGTTTTTATAATTAGACAGTATTCTATTAGATAGTTAAGACTAAAAATTTTTATTACTTAGGCTCGGTGGCTTTTTCACTTTCTCTGATCAAGAGATAATGACCATTGAAAATGTTCTGGCAAAAAAACACCATTGAAAATGATTTAATACAACGTATTGACGATCTATTGATTGAGATAATAGATTTAATTCTTTTCATGATGGATAAGAAATATAGGAAATTAATTTTCTTTTTGTGTGATTCAAGCTCCTGTTTATAAAATTATTAAATGATTTTTTCGTTATATATGTGGTTTTATTGAATAAAATACTATATCTTTATAATTCTTAACGTATCAATAAATCAATAAAATTGGTAATATCATAACTTTATTTTGGGATATAAAAAATGAAATTCTTTGAATGAACCAGTAACTTATGGCAAAAAAAAAAAAAAAGAACCAGTAACTACTTAAGAGATCATGCAGATTATTGTCAAACATCTTTAGACAATGAAGTTACTACCATTATTAAGGGTGTTGCAAATTGGCACGCAATTGTACATTTTGGTACTTGGAAAGTTATTTTAGGCGACTATTTTTATACTGTTTCTGATCTCATCTGTTTGATAAGAAATTTATCTATCCATTATGGGATTTGACGGTGAAGGTATGAATTATAAGGTGACACATATAATTTATAAACTGAATGCTAGAACTTTACGTGACATCAAGTGTGGTTTTAACTTAACTATTTATCATTTAATCATTTAAATGCTCATAAAGTTACTTTTATTTGATGCAAAACTTATTAATATAAGTGTTATCAAAATATTTTAGATTTTGTCCAGTTATTATTATATTAAATGTCTTGGTCAATAGAATATAGAACAAATAAGAAAGAGTTGAAAGCTAACGATAGTTAGTTGCTTGGTTATTGTTTGGAGTTTGATCTATGGCTTTCATTCTTGTAGTCATGAACAATTGTACGATGTAGAAATGCTGCGCTGAATTTTCAGTGAGTCAATGTCGTATTCTTGGGTTGGCATATGATTCAAGCTCATTCTAGTAATAGGTTAACATGTTCATAAGATCAACATGCATTTTGTACGACTTATATGTTAGATAATTTAATATATTATAATTATTATTAATTAGGTAATTAATTAAAATATCCTGAATGTGGCCTGTAAGTCAGATTTAAGCCCAATTCAAGATTAGGGTTATGGGCTATTAATGTGATTTTTCTTTTTTTTTTTGATTACATAGGGCACGGGATCGAACCCGTGAAGTGGGGGAGGGGGAGTGGCCTAAGGCCACTTGGGTGACCACTGCACCTAATGGTGCTGGTCATTAATGTGATTTTTCTGATGGTGAAAAATACGCACTTGAGTTCACGGCCAAATGAGATGAGCATAAGAAAAACCTAGTCTGCTCATCTGAGATTCCCTGACTGGCGACAGCTCTTAATCCAGTTACCATCGCTATGCCTCACAACCAGTCAGAAAGAGACCTGACAATTATCTTCTATCTTCAATTCCTTTTGCAGCTCTCTCTCATCAGGATTTGTGAATTCTCTGTCTGATCAAAGCTTAGCAATGGTGAGAGATAATTCTTATAATTCTTCTGCTATTGATATAGGAAAATTTATGTACTCTAATTTGTTATTTATCTGTATTCATGAATTTTGTCTACATTCAGAAAAGAATTTTTTAAAATTCTTTTTCTGTCATTTTCCCTTTTATATATACTAGCGATTGAAATATGAATTTAGAGGACATGAGCACAAAACTATCATCTGTGACATTACGATACTCTCCCTCTCTCTCTCAAAAATCAAATCAAAGTGCTTAATAGTAAACTACTAGGATAATCATTTTTCAAAAATTATTTTTTCTTTTTCCTCGATGAGAAAACGAGCAAAAAGGTTCAACTCTATTTTTCAAGTACCAGCAGGTATCTCCCTACTTAATACATTGAATATAAACTTTACAATAAGCATGCTTCATTGGTTCATGTGAGAAAGTCAGCTTGAATGAAAATAAATTCTAATTATATTTAGACATATTCCAAATCATATTGAGTATTGAATGATTTTTATCTACATATTCCATGCTTTGTATTATATCTTAAGTTGGCCCCTTAAAGTAAGACCACCTCCATGCATCCCTCAAATATTTACGTAAGTTCTTAAAACAAGCTTGGTCAAATTAATAGAAGTTACGTTATATGCAAATTAAATGATAAACAAATCTATACTCATGTAATTATTCAATTATTCAACCTTTAAAATAATCATATAAGTCTTTCAATTAATATATTAATATATCAAAGGACAAAACTTACATCCAATTTCTTCCCGTACAACCAGTTTTAACAAGTGACCCCTGGAATCATCAAACACATCACCATTTATCGCCGTTAGTCTTCCTCTCCTTTCTCACTGTTCTAAGTAAATCTAGGATATGGATTCTCAGCACCAAATTCTCTAGTTCATTTTGCTCCTACTGTGTCTGCTTCCTGCTCTATTATTTTTCAACTTATTCTTAATCACCGCGAAAGTGTGTTGTGATTGTGTTATACCTTTTCTTATTTGATTTGTTGCAATGTACTGCTGCCGGAATACTCTCGTTATGGGATCTAGGATGGCTTGAGATTAAAATAGCCATGCTTTGAATTAGTTGTTGTTATTGTTTGATTACACTGAACATATGCCTCATTTGCAAGTGGTAAGTCGATTTCTTCATGGTGAATATTACCAGAGTTGGGCTATTTGCTTACTTCAACTTGTATATTTCATTCAATGCGTCGGGAAATTTTTTTTTAAATTTCTTTATACTAGACATCCCTATTGATTTGTTAATAGAGAGAAGTGAAAGGCATAGTCCTTTGAGTTGATTTGGCGAGAATGAGAATCATCAATTGAACGCAGACCGAGAAGAAGGGCATTAAAAGGTGATGCGTTTAATGAGCTTAGGTGTCACTTATTGATTGGAGAACTGATTAGACTGGATATTCGAAACTTGAGGTAAGTTTTGTTCTATATCAAATAGATTAAAAGAAGATTGAAACATGCATATTTTTCTTGTAACATAAATTTCTATAAATATATCTATGTTAAATATTAAATAATAACATAAGTAACTTATATTTTTTTTTCTTAATTCAAACAGCTCTGTTTTTTTTTTGGCCAACAATTCAAACAGCTCACAGAATGATTGAAACTTTTTGTTTTTGTGACGACACAACACAACCATCAAAACGTAAAATATCTATTATATATTCTTATTACAATTGTTAGTGACTAACGATAATTTTATGCTAAATATAATTTAAAGAACAAAAGGTGCTAAACCTCTGAGAAACACTACAAAGGGAACAATAGAACTTTTCACTTTAAGCACAGGCAGGAACCCAGAGGAAATGATGAAGGTGAACGTACAAAAAATTTATGTATATTAGTAATCGCTGGGCTGTTAATTTTATCATTGAAATTAAAATATACTTCTTCATTACCTCTCCTAAGTGCTTTCCCTCACTCATAACTTTGGTGAAATTAACTTTTTCTGCTCGGTTCTTTCTTTCCTCAATGTAAACTTAGTTGAAATTTCTAAAGTTTCTCAGCATTAAAAATGTACGATTCATTAAGCAAAATGAATTCTACGAAATTGAGTCAAGATAAATTAGAAAAGAGAGCAGTATGCAGAAAGCCTTCACCTTTTAATAGAAACAGAAAAAAATCATCCCATATTTTGGAAGCAAAATATACAGACAGCTGTTATCAACAGAAAGAGAGGATGAAAAGCCAGAACAATAAAGAAAATGACCTTACATGAAGTTCTTCTCGGCGACTCAAGAAACGTCATAGCTGGCTTGGCGATGGAGAAGACGATGGCTTCTTGAATTTAGAGAGCGAGGATTTCGATATTTGGACAAATTTTATTACCATTTATTGCCCTCACAGGCTGTGACATCTTAATAGCAATAATAATTTTATCTATGCATCCTATAGATATATATTAGTGTGTCAAATGTAACATCCCAACTTTTATGCATAAAAACGTCCCAAATTTTGGATCAAGAAGTTCAAGAATAAGTTTGAATTAAATAGACTATTAATCCCAATTGAGCCAAATGTCTTAAGTATATCAAGAGAAAAAGCCTTAAAATAATTATTAAAATTATTTAAGGACAGATGAAAATTGAGAAAATAGTATGAAATGTTATTCTTTATGTTGGAGCAACATTTCATACTATCTATGGAGTAAGAGATGTGCTCCATAAAACCAAGTGAGAAGAGCATCGTAATTCTTTATGTTGGACCAAGAAAATGGCTTACAAAGATTAATTAAAATGGGTTAATTTAACATGGGACCACAAATGAATTAAACAAACGCCACAATCCCTTGACATACCCCCATCATGTTCATCCTCCCGGTTCATTTTCGAGCAGCAACTGAAACAAGAGAGAGAGCGAGCTGAAGAACGGAGGAGGAAAAACAAGAAAGAAGAGTTGGGTTTTCCTACTTTAAGACCACTTCTAGGCAAAGGTAAGAGCCTAGATTCATACTCTACCTTTAGTTTCTCCATTCAATGAGTATTTTTCAAGATGATGATGGCTGAACTTTGGGGGTTAGAGAGAGAAAATCAAAGAACAAGAAAAATAACTATAGTCAAGTATATATTGAAGCTTATATTAAAGATAAATGACATTGCATGTGGCTAGTGAGCTTGCATATTGGGGTTTGGGACTTTAGTGGATTAGAAACTGAAGAAAAGCTTACTGTTTTGATGATTTTGTGTTGAAGTTATATATAATTGAAAAATCAAGCATGCATAGCTTCTAGAGTACACTATTATGTGTTTGGGAACAATATAGTTTGATTCCATGAATTTTTCCCTCTCCTCTGTTCAGCCAGCGATTGTTTCAACATTAAGGAGATGAGTTTTGTTGAATTTGAGCATCCCAATGAGTTTAGAAGAGGAATTTGTGTAGGAGTAGCCCCTAAAGCGAGCTTAAGACCATAAGAAGTGAAAAATGAAAGTTTGTAACTGTGCAAGATTAATTTAAAATCGTTTTTTAAAGATTTGGATTAGATTTCCCACTTGTTTGATGTTGAAAGATAGGATAAATATATCTTGAAATGGTATAGGCATTCTTAAAGACAAGCCAAGAGGTCTCTATAATGCTATAGAAATGAAAGTGAAATGTATTAGTTTTTCCTTACTCCCCTGTTTTGGAAAGCTTTGCTTTAGCTAGAGGGAGTTGGATTTTATTCAATTTGATGGCTCCAATGAATTTAGGAGGTGGAAATTGTATAGGGTGGGTTTGGGGAAGAAATTCCCAAGTAAGAGAATGAACTAGTTAAGAATTAAAGTAACAAGAGCAAAGTTAGAAAGTAAATTAAAGGGGTTAGACCTTTTTTTTTTTGGAGGTATTAAATATGCTATCGAAGTATATTGTATATGTACATTAATCTGCCCGATATATATACAGTTCATAGGTTTCGTTTTATGCCCAAACCCAGGTTTCGTTTTGTGCCCAAGCCCTCCAAGAAGCACAGCCAAAAAGAATAAGCAAAAGAAGCAAGTTATAAAGGAGAATCTTCAAAAAGAATAAGCAAAAGAAGCAAAATAAGCAAAAGTAGCAAGTTATATATAGCTTGTGTTTTGTTGTTTGCATGTTTATTTGTTATATATGCCATTGAATATATAATATCTTTACTTGAGTTTATATCATGGCCATGTGTATTTACTTATATGGTGTGACAATACCCAAGCTTTAATATTGAGTTTTAAGTTTTTAGGTTAAATAAGGGTATTTTTGGGTCATTTGTAGTTCTTAAATGGCTAAAATACTATGATAAGCAACCTTAAGGTGAGATGTGAGATCCAATGCCACAACTAAAGCTAAGACCTATATAGTCATAGTTTAAAAATAGGGAAAATCACTCTGAGGTCCCAAGCAAGAAAGATAATATCAGAAAGGTCCCTCGAGGTTGTAAAAACGCACTCATCAGGTTGTGAATGCAAGCTTTGGGGTTGTACCCAGGGACCTTTCTGATATTATCTTCCTTACTTGGAACCTAGGAGTGATTTTCCCTTAAAAATATGACAACATATATCTTATATTCTTTTTCCAAAGCAATATTCTTAATATATAAATAGTCTCTCTGTTTGTGTGCTGTTCATTTAAGTTTTTGGGCAACGTATACAGATGCACCTATTTATGAGGCATGCGTGGATTCTGGCATAAACTCTGTATTTTTTTTTTCCGGAACAAATAATAATTAATGGAGTGGGGTGGCTTTTCTAGGGTAGGACCTCTCTACTTCTCTTTTCCATCGTCCCCTACTCATTACTTAAATTGAAATTAATGATCATAATTGTCCTTTGTGTGAACTGGCTTGCTCTCTGCCAGTACAGGGACTAAAAGAAACATGTGTAAGTACCATACTCCATTTTCATGCTATGCCTCTACTGCCAGAAAATTGAAAGCTTCTCGATGGGACCTATTTACTCTCCGCAACGGAAGGTCCATCCAATTCTTCCACTACTGCTTCAATTTGAAGATTCAAAATAATAAAGTTGGTTGAGAAAACAAAAAATCCAATATGGTTTCATAAAGACTGAGAAACTTGTATTTATAACAACGTACATAAAGCTGTAAGAAAAATCCATTTTCATAGTAGAGCCCATTTAGATCAAATAATTGGTTGGAAAGGAAAGGAATGTAAAATATTTTACTACAGGATTTTTGTTATGTAAAGATGGAAAAGGAAAATGATAAATTACAACATATAAAAAAATAACATTTGAAATTTGAAATACCTATATTACCCCTAACTCTAATAAAATAAAAAATCGCTCCTCCGGCTTTTTCCTCCCTCCACCACCGATCAGCATTCATACAAAAAAGCTGCTGCCTTCTCCCTCCATCTTCATCCCCCACCAGCCTCGCCTCAAATCACTCCTTAGATCGACCAATTTCATAAACAGCCGCACAAATCCACAGTACTGAGTTCCCAAACCCAGATCGACCACAACCATGAGAGTAGAATAAGAAAGACGAACAGTTGCTTGCTTTCCCCAGGTCGTCGAAGAAGGAAGAAGATGAAGGTTTATTTGGTAATAATCCACGAAGGAAAATGGAATACCACCTACGACCGAAGGAACCAATTTTCCTACGATTAAAGAAAAATTTTCAGCCGTCAGAAAATGGTTTTTGGAGAGCAGGTGCTGACAAACAGCCGCCGCCTGTGGGAAATTTATATTTTTTGTTTTCTTCCCCAATTTTCGGTGATCCACAAACAGGCTCTTATAGCTTTTTAGTGGTAAGGTAAAGAAGCTACACAGTTTAGTGCTGACAAGGCAAAGGAACAGGAATGTCACGGAACGAAAAAGACCGTTCCTTCACTTCCATTCTGACATTGCATTAGGCCTAACCCCAATTGTTGGATTTCAGCGTTATTTGGAAAAGCAATTACTTAAGTTAATCACAAAGTTGGCACATTGGCTCTAAAAAACCAAGGTTATGAATTCTGGACCGGATACTGAATTAGTTGGAGTATTGGGTCAAGGGTCAATAAATCAAATTAGGGCTAACCCGGGGCTAGACCAGTGAGAAAGTGAATATTTCAAGGTTATTTATATGAAATTTTGAATAAAATATTAAAGAAAAAAGAAAAAACCGATAAAAAACAGGTCAACCTATGGAAAAACCGATTAAACCGAGGTTCTGGACCAGTCAAACCACCGGTTGGTAGATTTACAATCTGGACAGGCATGTCCGGTCCGATTTTAAAAACAATGCTAAAAACACATCTAATATCTTTGTCTTTACATCACATATATACTCCCTCTCCATATGATAAGACATTTTTAACTAATACATACATACTAATAAAAATGGTTAAAGCATCAAATTTGTTATAAAATGTAAATTATTTTTGATATTGTCCTTATTAGCAACACTAAACTCTAACATCAAATGAATTTATATTCTATCTTACTACTCTTATTAAATATGGGTATATGTGGAATATATATATATATATATATATAATGTTCATTAAAATTATCAAAATATTTCTTAAAAATATCTTCTAGAAGATGTCTTACAAAAAAAAAAAAAAAAGACAAGGGGAATATAATATGATAAAAAAATATTAGGAAATCAATGCTAAAATTTGTACATTTTATTATGATGGAGACGTCAACAAAGACATGATCACATGAGTGTTTCCAGTTATTGTATGAAAGTGTCTTTGATATGGCTTATTTAAGGCCAATAAGTCTAATTTGTTGTGATAAGCCCAAAACAAAAATGCAACCCATTATCAGAGTGTTTGGCTGAGTTTATTTTTTAAAAAAAATTTAAGTCCAAATTAACAGTGTTTTGAAAAAGCCCTATCAGCCAACTTATTACATGGGCCTTTTTTTTTTTGGTTGAAAGATGATTTACAAGATGTCCAATTTTTTTTCTTTTGTAATTATCCTTATCATCACATAACGTCACTACAGTGATTAATTGTTTTTTTTTGGATTCAATGTATTGAGAGGATCAAAGAAGACAAAAAGGCTACGAGGTTGGTTAAATTCAATGGATAAAAATTTTTTATCCTAAACATAAAAGTCTACCCTGTTAGCAAAAAAAACAAAAAAGTCTACCATGTTTTCAAATTTACGGGATATGTGATTTAATTAGTTATGTAATAATTTTATGTAAAATTATGAATTTTGGCATCACATTTTCTAACTTCAATTTTTCCACTAATTTTTAATTTTAAATATCTTGTTTTGTTATAATTAACACAAAAACACTTATGTAATCGCCAATCCAAACAAGTTTTTACTTTTAAAAAAGCACTTATATAATCGCCAATCCAAACAAGTTTTGACTTATGAAAAATCATTTATTCAATCGCTCATCCAAACATAAATTATATTACAAAAAATGACTTTTCTATTAAGTCATTTTTAATAAGTCAGAATTATAATAAGTTATTTTTCCTACTGTTATTCCAAACACACACAAAGTCGTGCATTTTGAACGCAGAGCAACCTGCACCGTCACTCACTTTGTGTCTTTTTGGCAAAGGAAATGCAGCTTTATAATTAACCTTTCAAGTCACTATTTTATAAAAGACAAAGTCATTAAAGAAAATAAAATGATACCCCAAGAATAAATCCCATATTTGTCTTAACTGAACCCCACTATGCATAGGTGAGAAAATTACGAATTTAGTCACTTTAACCTCGAAATTTTTTTAGTGTTAAAAGAAAAAAATATTTTATTTTCTTAAGGACATAGTGAAGATGTTAAAATTATTGGAGACGAATTTATTTAATTATACCCCAATAATTTTCAATTTTTAGGAGTAATCATATTGATAAGCTTAACACCTGTCTAAAACAAATTAAGCATGAGAATAGAATAGCAACACTCAACATAAAGTTGGTCTAGCAGTATAAGGCTCTACTAGATCCCTCTAGGTCTCAGGTTCGAATCCTAGAAGAAATATTTGTGTTGGGAGGGAAAGCAGCGAACCCCAAAACTTGAGTACTTAGTTGTTCGGATACTTGATAATAAGATAGAGAAAAGGGGGCAGATAATGGTTGAAAGAACATAAAAAAAATATCAACACTCTATCTCAGCAAAAGCATGCGAGTCAGAAAACAAGTAAAAAAAACAGATGGAGGGAGAAAGAAACTAGCACAAACTGAGAATAGCAACTCTACACTAATTGGTAATTGATAATATATTACCACTTCTGATATTTAATACTCTCTCTAATTCTTAATATAAGATCCAATTGACTTGTTTGGAAAAATTAAAGAAGCTAAATATATTACTTTAAAGTATTTATATTTATTATTTTTATATCAAACTAATTTGTCTAACTTATAAACTAATATATAATTAAATAATATTCAACATATGCTATGATTAAATTACTTATTTAACTTCTTTAATCTCTCCGAAAAAAAGTCAACTGGTATTATATTAAAGACCGAAGGTAGTATTACTAATTTGAAAAAAATTAAGTAAGGTGGCGAGATTATTTAGTTATAACATATGTTACATGATCTTTCTAAAATAACTGTCTATTATTAGATTATATATTAGTTTATAAGTCAGATATATTAGTTTGAATAAAAATGATAGATTTTTTACTTTACATTAGTTTATTTAGCTTTTTCTTAATTTTCCCTTATTAGACACATCTGGGTATTATATGTATTAACAAAATCTGAGTCATGAAACATAACATTCTCTATTCTCACATTAAAATCAATATCAAACAATGTTATATTTCATGACTCAAGTTTTATAAATTTCATAATGAAAGACATATTCAATTAAGATTATATAATTATTTCTAGGTTTAAAGTTTTATTACATTGAATATTTACCCAAAAAAGAGCTCAAAGATGTGTTTATGCATTTAGTAAATTAGTGCCTGCTTATATATTTGGAACTAACATAAACCAATTGCTGAATTGAACTTGATGCTTTGTCTACCAGGAAAGAATAGAAAAGCATTCGAGAAAGTGGAAGAGAAAACATAAAAGATATTTTTTTTTCTATAATTCTAATATTGAAAGAAAATAATAAAGGAGAAAAAATTAGAGAGAAAAAGATTTAAAAAAATAGCTTATATGCTAATTACTACTACGAAAATACTTTTTAGACATGTTTCCATGAGAATCTCTATTCGAATATCCTAGACACATATAAGACAACACATTACATATATTATATGTGATTCTCACTTACCCATGCATGGCCAATACTGATCTATCTGCCCGTGCAATTAGGCGCTCTTCAGTTTTAAGTTTTAACATTATTTTGTGTATATATTAATATATAAATCTCTATGAGGCTGTAGTTAAAGTTCAGTTTGCTCCCAGCCATGAGTGTTTTTATAATTAAGCTTTCCATATCAAAGTTGGCATATTAGTTACGAACTTAATTGTTTGGTATCTGGGGTTCTTCTTGAAATGCATGGCTAGCTAGGGTTTAATGCTCGCATCCTATTTTCTATGAATTTATGTTTCTTGTGGTTGACAGGTTTGATGTGGAATATGGTGACTCACTGGTGATGATCTCATATGGCTTTCTTATACTTTTCCTTTTTTCTTTTTCTTTTTTTTTTTTTTTTTTGTGAATGGCATTATTTTTTAACCCATAAGAGTTTTTAGTGAACTTTATCGGTGTTATATTTTTGTTTGTCTTGATTATAAGAGATGTAGCCTTGATATAATGTGAACTAATATCGGCGTTTGATTTTGATGCAATACTACTTAATATCAATAATTAATTCGTTTCTCTTTATTATCTACAAAATAAAAGATATATGAATAAATTTTATACAAAGATTACTTTTTATCCTCAATATTAGATTTAGGAGGAAAATAAATTAAATAGATTTAAAATATCTATAGATTTTATCTAATAAAATTCAAAATATACACATATTTAAGTTTAAAAATATGCACTTATCAAATAGTACCTACTTGCTTTGGTGCTTTTTATAAGGAACAACTATCAAAATCTTGTGGCTCAAAATGTTAGTTAAAAGTAATAAATGTGTAAAATATGTATTTTTGTTTCCAATTATATCCTTATTTATAAGGAGGGTACATAAAAGATAATAAATAAAAATTCATTGCATAGATGATGAGTGACTAGTATTTAATGAGCGTAGATTGATTTAAAATTTTAGACTAAGGTGATTTGTTTCTTATATTAAGGACCACCCCTACAAGAGAAAATGATAATTATAAAAAGAATATGAAGGAGTACTAAATATATATCATATATATTTTGATTCTAACCGAATTATTACTGTACACACAAAAACCAAAATTTTTTAAAAATGAAAACCAAATCTTTAACTGAAAACTGAATTAAACCAACCAAAAAAGTCAAATTGAGTTTAGTTTAGTTTCAGTTCTGGTTCTAATTTACTCACCATGATTGAAACCGTGAGTTGTCTGATCTTGCAGCTGGAAAATTCAACATTCTCTTCTCTTGCTCTTAATATCCCAATAACCCCAAGACTTGGTTGCAAGCTTAACCATAGGCAATCTCAATATCTTCCCTTCATCATCTCTGGCTATTTGCTTTCTTAATAACTATGGCAGCAAAAAGTCCAGAAGCCGCAAAACCTGATTCTTTGCAAGAGCTCTTCATGAAATATGATGAAGAGCTATCACCAGAATGCCAAAATCTCATTGCCACCTTACCCAAGCATTTCGATCGGTTATCCGATGACCAGCTCTACCAATACCAAGGTTTCTGGAACCTCAAGAGGGTAATCCAAGGAATCCTCAATTGCCAGAACCACTTCCAAGCCCATGACTCTGATATTATCATTGTCACCCCACCAAAGTGTGGCACCACCTGGCTCAAGGCCCTCACTTTCGCCATCATCAACCGAAAGACATGTAATATGAACCCAAATCTAGACCCAATCGAGACTATGGCACCACACCCTCTCCTCACTACCAACCCTCATGATTTGGTGCCAAACTTTGAGTTTCAACTCTACTTTAACACCGACAATCCTGATCTTAGCTCACTCCCTTCACCAAGGTTCTTTTCAAGCCATTTAGCGTACATTTCATTGCCAGAATCAGTAAAACACTCAAGATGTAAGATAGTGTACTTGTGTCGAAACCCTAAAGATGTGTTCGTCTCATTATGGAACTTCCTGAATAGACTAAGACCAGAGGTGCAAGAGTTCAACACGATCGAGTATTTGTTTGAAGATTTTTGTCGAGGAGAAAATTCTTGTGGGCCGTTTTGGGATCACGTGTTTAGGTACTACAAGGAGAGTTTGGAGAAGCCAGAGAAGATAATATTTTTAAAGTATGAAGAGCTTAAGAGTGAGCCAGTAAGGGTTTTGAAGGACTTGGGAGAATTTTTAGGATATAGTTTCTCTGAGGAAGAAGAAAATGATGATGTTATGGGTGATATATTGAGGCTCTGTAGTTTTGAGAATTTGAGTAATTTGGAAGTAAATAAAAGTGGAAAATTGAAAGTTGGGCTAGAAAATAAGGCTTTTTTCAGACGTGGAGAAGTTGGAGATTGGAAGAATTTTCTCACAAGTGACATGATCAATCAAATTGATGCTATTACCGAAGAGAAGTTTGGGAAACATGGTTTGAAATTTTAGGCTCAGGTGATGTCTGAACACATTATATAATAGACATTTTAAGATAATAAATGTGTGGTTGCTCTCAATTTAGTTTTTCAGTTACTCATATGCGCATCCTCAGCTATTTACTTTCTTTGTTTCTGGTTGTAAGAATCTATTGTTTGAATCATATGGATTGAAAAACGTAACATTATTTTCCAATTTTTTTGAGTAAAAAAAGGTCTTAAATAGTTATATTTTGGGCTGGGTTGCATGTTGCTACTTGCTGGCTTGCCCGCTCTAAGTGAAGAGTTGGGCCACGGGACGAGATCAAGGGCATTGCATGAGGCTGGTTTCACAAAGTTAATTATTATTAGGATTTATAACTGATCCCCATCATAATCCCATAAAATCAGACTTCCAGTAATATTAGGATTTAAAACTGATTCCCATCATAATCCCAAAAGGCGACTGCATAAAAAAGTAAAAGAAAAAAGGACCCAATTAAATTAATTAATATTTGGATTTAAAACTAATAACGGCGTCTGTATAAAAAAGGGCCCAATTAAATTAATTAATATTAGGATTTGAATATTCCATTAGTGGACACTCCTAATTAAGATGCCGCCTTCAAAGATGGACTAGCTTCAGCCTAAATATAAAAGGATTTAGAGAGCGGCTTCAAGTTAAAAATATTAGGGTTTTAAAATTAAATATGGAATATGAATTTTAATAATAACAAATAGGATACAGGACCTGCTTTAACTTATAGATAATTGGATCTTAAAATTGAAAAAAAGGAATATGAATTTAGACTAACAATAACTTTAAACAATGAAAAAAAATAACAAGAGCAAAACCCAATTAATCCACCCAATTATTTTTTCATACAAATAAAGAATATGAATTTGGACTAACAACAACTTTAAATAGTGAAAACAAATCGTGAGCAAAACCCAATTAATCTATCCAATTATTTTTCTTATACAAATAATCCATTCGATTATTGAAAACCCTTGATAAAGCCAGAGCTAAAACAACTGGCCTCATACAGTTTTCAAATATCATGTTTTTTAATTATGTACGAATTTTATGATTTTGGAGTAATAAAAAATTCATAAAGAATCTTTAAGAATATTAAGACATCTCAAACCAACCCAATTCAATTCATTCACCAATTTCATTAAAAAAATTGGACAGATATTAGAGTTACAGATTGGGTATAAAAGACAGCCCCGCCACACATAGCCTGCCACATTTGGTAACCACGCAAAACAACTATTCTTATCTCCAAGTATGGCAAGCATTCAATGAGACATACTATGTCAAATCGACGATAGTGCAAACACACGGGTTATCATTGCACTTGTTCTAAGGAAGGTTGTCAAATGGAAAAAGTACTCCACCATATTATGTTTGGAAGGTGGTCATGATCCTGGTAGATTAACATGTTTGTCAATCTTAAAGTCCCTCTGATTATACACTAACTTCTATGATGTCACTTACATAAGTTTGAGAAAAAATGTAGGAAACTATAATTGAAGGTTTTGTCACTCTAAAGCGATTGAACATGCATTACATGAAGGTGCTCCAAGAGGGTGAGGTTTATCACTTTCAAAACTTTGAGGTTCTAGACAACAATGAAAAATATAAATTAACTCTGCATTCATGGAGGATCCAATTTCAAACAAGATATTTTTTCAAGAATCTAATTTGCAAATTCTTATAGAAGCATTCAATTTTGTCTCTATTAAAAACATTACAGATTACACCATGCATAATGAAGAACTAATTTGTTAGTGCTTGTCAGTTAGATATTATTAGCAATATACATCTCTGGAAGGTACTTGTCATGGACTCAAATGAGCAGAATCAAGAAAGTAACATACATATAGGCCCAGTCAAGAGTGAACCTAAAAGCCTAGTAAGAAAAAGCCTACGAGTTAAGGAAAAGACCTGGAAGCTTCGTGCCTTAGAGGGAATATAAATAACCATACACCTTCAGATACAGGGTGTGAATAGTTTTGTGGTAATCTTCTTTCTTTTCTCAAGTATCTTTCTCTCTCTTTTCTATTATTTCCTTTCTACTGCTACTTGACAAATCCCTATTTTAATTGGGGATTTTGTCATAGTTATTGAGCCTAAAATGTCTTTCTTGAGATAAACTGAGATTAAGAGTAAATATATTAAATTAGGACTAAAAAGGGTAAAATTGTCATAAAAAATTGTTATTACTCTTAACAATTTATTTTTGAGAAGATTTGATGTTGGGGTAAATTATTTTTACTTGTAGGAACTTGGAAAATGGGATTACAACTGAAAATGGCAGTTTTAGACTTGAATTTGAAACATACCAGATTGGTCCCACGAATTTGAGAAATTCCACTTTAGTCCACGAGCTAAACACAGCGTTTTTGCAACAAAAGCTTAGGCCTGAATCAGGGGAGCTCTCGACATAACTTTGACCAGAGACAGCGTCGCAGGACTGAGAAGTTGAGACCCACCTTCAGCACTTCTTCCTTCCTTCCTCCTTGGTCGTCGGCGATCTCATCACCTTCATCATCGCCGGCGACCCTCCTCCATTGACCCACCTATGCCACGAGTGAGAGACCTGAGAGTTGAGCTGAGAATAGTGGAGGAGGCTGAGATTACAGAAGCTGAAAGCGAGCAAGTGGACGGTGCAGACAGAAAAACAGAGCTGAGCTGAGACGAGTGTGCGAGGAGCAGAGGAGTTTCAGCGTAACCTTCAACCTCGCAACCACCACCGCCTTACTACCAACTCTTCACCGCCGGCAGCCTCTTTTGTTTCTAACATTATTTCAATCATGGTTGACCATGCTTCTAAAGTCACACAGCCGAGGGTTCCTCTGTTTTGTGTTTTTAGTTTAATTTCAGCCCTCAAATTTAATTGATTAGTGCTAATTGGTTTCTTTGATCATTGTTTTATATGGCTGAAATTATGACATTATTTGGTGGGCTGTTGTGTTGATCAGCAGCGGCTGATTTCCCAATCCCTTGTAGGAAAGGCAATGGCATGAACTTGGAGTTTTAATAGGGGAGTTTTTGCTATTTCAATTCTCTATTTCTACATTATATTTGTGATTTCTAAATCTTAGGATGAATTTTATAATGTTGAATTGATTTATTTTGATGTATTTAGAGATTTGTTGTGGCTTGAACTTTTATTAGACACTTATTTGACATTGTGGTTAATTAGCTTAATTATCATTTCTTTGTGCTGGTAAGTCATTGAATTGATAATTTTGTGAACATTTTGTGCTAATTTCAAAATGGCTGGTTAGTGGATCAATGGTGTCTTGCGTTTGCATTGGTTAATTGAATATGAATTTATCAATTATATTTAGCATTGGACTTTAACATCATTAATCTTGATTTTTCATATGGGTGGCCATTGTAAAATTAAGATTAATGAGAAAATCAAGTGGTAATACGAGGTGGCTCGGTTATTGGATCAACAGCTAAATATGATTGTTAAGTTCATTTAATTGCTAGAGTGCTTAATCAACCTAATTTAGAGAGATTAATATGTAAGGTGGCTTGGTATTGATTAATCTATATTAGACGTAGTCTAAGGGGTGGCCCTTAGAGTCATTTTTGGAAATAGCATGGTAAATTTCTCATAATCATTTTAAGTGAGGATTCCATGCACAATTACTATGAGGGGTTGCTTATTCCACTGTTGATTTCTCTATTTCTTTCATTTCATTAATCTCAATCATCATTTCATTTCATATTTTCAAGAAAAATCCCAAAAAGAAGTAACTTAGGACCATTTTAATTCTATTTGCAAAAGTAGTTTTTCATAGATAAAAGATCCAACCAGTTTCTCCATTTTTTTAGTCAATTTTGATATTTAGTTTACTTAGGAATCATTTTCGTTTTTGGCTCGATAAAGTGAACATGACCCGAATCGTGCTGCTATATTGCATTATTATTCGGTATTTGAACCTCAATGCGACTAAAGGGAGTTTCACTACTCTGTAATTTTGTTATCATTTCCTGACAGATAGTATTCTGGAATTGGTGATTTGATTTTTCCAGTAATATATACAGCGTTATATTGTGCTTCTTCATTTATTTTTGCGCAATCATACCATAACATTTGGTGCTTTCACCATTGATCTCTTGTGCAACAATGGTGGAAAACACTAGGCTAAAGGAAATGCAAACTGACCATAAGAAGACTCAGGAATTCAAGAGTATGCTAAAGATCGTTTCGGTCAGCTCTGATATCAATGACTTGACCCGGCTCTAATACCAATGACTTAACCTTAGCTCTGATACCAATTGTAACATTCCAGCACTTTACTCTCAATGTTGTCCGCTTTGGAGTCATGTCACTCCTCACGACTCTTTAGTCGATGTGAGACGTAACACTCCACCCACATTGGGCCCAACGTCCTCACTGGCATATTGGCCTACATCTACTTGACTCTAGCTTTGATATTAATTGTAATATCACAGTGCCTCACTCTCAATATTGTCCATTTGGGGTCTCATCACCCCTCACAGCTTTAAAAAGTGTCAAGGGGAGGTATCTAGACTCTTAAAAGGCATCTATCATTCCCTTCTCTAGCTGATGTGGGACGGCCTACATCGACTTGACCCTAACTCTGATACTAATTGTAACATCTAAGTGTCTCACTCTCGATATTATCCGCTTTGGGGTCCTATCACCCCACACGACTTTAAAATGTATCAAGTTGTAACATCTCAGAACCTTACTCTCGATATTGTCCACTTTGGGTCTTATCACTCCTCATGGCTTTTAAATGCATCGAGAGAGAGGTATCTAAACCCTTATAAGGTGTCTTTTGTTCTCCTCAGTCGATGTGGGATATAATATCTACCATCGAATAAATCAAGTCAACCAGGGCTGGAGAATTTAGGATATCATTTTTGTACTTCATGTAACCATTTTCAATATTTTCCAAACGACTCTCACTTGCATTTCTTCCAAATGGATACATACCAATCAAGCAGTGACAAGAGATACACCGTAAGTTGAAAATATCAATGAGCAGGCTTTGTGTACTTTTAGGTCTCCTCTGTTCAAGAGCTTGCCAAAACTAATTCTGTTAATAATTAATGTTGGCAAAAACAATCAAATTGTTAATATGAATAGTTAATTTATAACTCAAAAAACATTGTTAAATTACTTACCAATTTGCCTATTCTGATGAAGATATAAATTTTTGCAATAAATTTATTATTCGGATTAAATTCATAGTGAGACTCAGCCACCATAATGTGATTAGGGGAGAGATTGCCAATAATTAACTTGTGTCCATGGATGCTGAAAACCCCTTTGATCATATCCTTGGACATTAAAACACGAAAATTGAAAATTTAATAAAAATATACTTCAAATAATGAAAAATTGATCCATACCTCTTGCAAAAATTTCCCCTTTTCTCTTTGTAAAAAATATTCTAATGTATACTCAAATCGTTCAAAAAATAAATGTTGATTTATATGATAATCGACCGAGCCGTAAGAATGAATTACATTTGGTAGATGTTCACATAAAGTCAGATTTTGAAGCTCTTCAGTATCTAGGTCAACTTCTTGCTTCTAGGTAGTATATACCGAAAATCTATTGTCCCTTAGACATCCAAGGCAAATGTTAATTAGCATTTTTGACTTGTTTATGAAAGATAAGTGGAGAGAGATTAATAACACTCATAAAAAATAACATAAAGAAAAAAGAAACTTTACAAAATTGTAAAGCATTGTCAAGAAGACGGGTTTATCTCTAAAAATGGGGTTGAAAACAATGGATCCACGAGTAACATGAGTATGTTCTTTACTCATGGTTAATTCAACCAGCCACCAATGCGGCGGGTTTGACACAAGTGGTAAAGGGCTTGCATTCCCTTAAGCGCTCTAGTCCTGGATTTAATTCTTAGGGTGGTGTGTATGGAGAAAGTTTGTTTAGGAGGGTCGCCCCCATCTTGAGCCTGATAGTACCCGAGGGATTAGTCATCGGGCTCGCTCTGGTGGGGATACCTTGGTCTTACCCAAAAAAGAAAAATATTCAACTAGCCAAAAAGTAGCTTGGGTATCTTCTTTTTTCGTGGTTAATTCAAGATATTATATTATAATACCTATATAATAATAATAATAATAATAATAATAATAATAATATTCTTTTATCCATGCTGAGCCTTGCCCCTTCTTCTATGGAGGATTTCTTGTGATACTTTCTTCTGTCTCGTAATTATTAATACAGCACTGACCCTACACCACATGCATCTTATTTAACTCTGCCCTCCTAAAACCCCATGTGAGTAACAAATATGAGGATGTTGAGATGTGTATAGTCATACAAGAAAAAAATAATTAAAATTCATGATGAACATATATGAGGAATAGTTGGCGTGGGGTCTATTAAAGAAGAAATAGTATAAGATTGTTTTGAGATAGTTTGTCCGTATACAAAGAGGACCGCTAGCAGCACTAGTGAGAATGATAAATCAAATACTACTTTCGATCCTAAATATAAGACCAAGTTGACTTTTTTTTGGAGAGATTAAAGAAGTGAATTAAATTACTTTCAAGTACTTATTCTTATAGTTCTTTCTCCAAACTGATTTGTCTGAATTATAAATTGATATATAATTTAATCATACACAATATATGATATGATTAAGTAATTTATTTAACTTTATTAATATCTCTAAAAAAGGTCAACTTGGTCTTATATTTAGTAGTATGGAATCTTCTGGAAGGAACATAGAAAGACCAGAGAGAATATTCAATGAATTTATTAAGAGGAACCTTTTGATTGTATGTAGAGATTTGATCGTTGATAAAGCATAATAGCCAATCTTCATCTAATGAAATAAAGCTTATTGTTGTGATTGTTACATCTGAGTCCAAAGCATAATGGTTTAGAGATACAAATGTTTTGTTATAGAGACCAATTTTGCTCGTTGGTTTATGTGAAAGTGCATTACAAAGAACTATACATATGTAAAACTTTTTGGTTAAGTGCACTTAAGTAAAATTTCTCCCTATTTCCTTCTGCATGAAGTTAAGTGCCCTTGAAAAACTCGAAGCCTCATCAAAGTTTATTCATTTTGGATGTTGAGGATTGGCAAATACAGTTAAATAATAAAAATGACCATATATATAAATATTAAGTGCATGCTATAGAGGAATGATTATTGAAATGATAAAAATATAAAAAAATTCGAATCAGGTCAATGCAAACTGCTAACATTACATTAAACATCTCCTTTAGATTTTTTTTTTAAGTGTGAGATTGTGAGTTCAAACGTAAACTAGAAAAAAAAATCCATTTTGACTTAATTTTATGTCATCATGTCAGCCTTTAACCGATGGTCTTAATATAGTCCATGCTTGTTTATAGCATCCATTAAGTGCTCATAGTGATAGTTTATTTTTTACTTATAAATGCTTATAAATTGTGATTTACGGTATATCATAGTGCTTCATTATGTGCTCATTTGGATAATCATTCACAAGTTAAGTTAGGAGGCTTCTTAAAGGGTGGGCTTGAGGTGGATGGCTTAGTTCCTCAGAATAGGAACAATGAATGTGGGGATGTCATCAAAGACAACGAAAACTACTGGATCTATGGGTTTAGCAGTAAACTCACAAGTGTTCCTCCAACTATTGTTGAATTAGTAAAGGGTTATACATGGGCTCAATTTAATGGTTGTATTGATGTCATTTATTTTATTAATAGGCGATGCAATAGTTCTTATCCTTTTAGAGACATCATTGATGATTCTCTTATTAAATTTGAGAGACATTGTTGGACACTAAATGTGGACACCTTTTTCATCAATAGAAATTTGAATATTGGTTTGCAATGTTATAAAAGAGACAAGTCCCTTCTGCTAGACACAATTCCATTGGTAGATAAAGGAAGTTAAACTGAGTTGGTATTTGAATTATGATTAATGGATTTCAGTATTTATTAAAAAAAGGGCATGCTTGTTTATTCTAGATCCAACTAAGGTTAGCCCATTTAAACCCAAATATTCTTCTTTTTCAGAATTAAAGTGACAAATGCTAACGACTTAAGATTATAATCGAACTCACAATCTTTCACTTAAAGAGAAATTCTCATGCAATGATACTACAAGGGCATTGACTAAACCTAAATATTCTTTACACCCTTTTAATGTTAAGTCCGGCTTTCAATTTAAACGGGCTTAAATTAGAGAGATTTGACTAGTTTTCTTGAATATAACCTTGTTGGATTATACGTGTCTCTGTAGTTATCTTTAATTTGATGAAATTATCCTTCTAGTCAAAAAAGTTGGGTAACAAAAGCTGCTAGGTATTGGTAAAAGTCTAAAGTTAAAACCTTTCTATTTTAACAATGGACTAAACTTAGGTCAAGTTCTTTAGGTCCATTAGGTCCAGTTAGCCAATCATATATTGCCACCTAGATCATTTGGACACATCATCACTTAACCCTGTTAGCCCACTGTTAGCCTAATAAATTTCTGGAAAAACATTAGAAAACAAAAGAGAGGAGCTGGGCGATCATAGTGCCATCGATGAAGAGGAAGGCAACCACGTATACATTGCCAACGCTTACATCCAAAAACTACTTGAAAAACAAAAGAAAGTTATATATTCCAGATTATCCCTGACATCCAAAACCCATTGTAAAAACCTTGCCAGATTCTTCCTTAATAACAGAGCATATGCTTCATGAAAAAGAGGGGCATTATATATTCCAGATGATCCCTTGCATCCAAAGCCCACTGTAAAACCTGCATTACATACATATAACATAAACAGGAATCATTTCATTTATTATCAGCTTTGCATAAGAGCTAATGGGACCAAAGAATTTATATTGAAATGAAAGCAATAGTACCCAGCCATTCAATCATGAGAAACATTGAGAAAAAGAAATCCTAATGAATGATGAAAACTGTATCGTATCGTCTCTTTTGCCCAAAATACAGCACACAGAATACACCAAGGCAGGTAGTTTAATCGAGAAAACCTCCAGTTTCCAAAACAATCGACTTTGAGCGTTGTAACACAAAACTCACATCATTTGCTGGTGGGAGAAAGTAAACTTTCTGTTCGTCTGTGTTGAATTGTAGCCAAGAACTCATGTAACCTTCCTTGGCTGCAGATCCTCTGGGCCGATCGCACTACCGCGTCCTCTCTTAACGATTGCCGCAACGCACAACTCCTCTGTTTCTTTTCTGTTTTTTCTTCTATTTAATTTTTTTTGGGAATTTTAGCAGACTAACTGTGGGTTAACAGTGTTAAATGCTGAGGTGGGTAAATAATACATGTGGCAACATATGATTGGCTAACTAGACCTAATGGACCTAAGGTACTAGACCTAAGTTTTGTCCTTTAACAATATATACAATTTATATTATTTTAAAAAATAAAGTTCGTTTCCTATATGGTTTTAGGCCAAGAAAAAATTAGTTGAACTAATAACAATTTAGGTATGGCATACGAGCCTAATGAGTATAAAAAAGTTATAGCTACTCCATCGAGGCTCAATAATAATATTCTGTCTCTTGATATTGTCTGCTTTGGGGTCCTGTCACCCCTCACAGCTTTAAAAAGTGTCGAGTGGGAGGTATATAGATCCTTAAAAGGCGTATTTCGTCCCTTACCTAGCTAATGTGAGACATAACACTACATGCATTTTTGGGCCCAGTGTCCTCGCTGGCACATTGGCTCACATTGACTTGAACCTAGCTTTGATACCAATGACTTGACCTTAGCTTTGATACCAAACTCGAACCTAGCTCTGATACCAAATATTGAAGCTTTGATACTTTTATTGGAATCAAGCATTAATTCATATAAGGGAGGACAAGGAAGCTCATCTTGGTGAAGCAAGTCAGAAGCATCAATAAGGAAATTGTGTGAAACTACAAGGTCTTGGGGATTAATTTTTCCTAGTAAAAAAACTTACTTCATTAACTTATTGAAAAGCTTGGTTGGATGATTTTTCTGATACATAAACAAATGTCTTTTGTTTGTTATGAAGCGATCTAATGTGCTACTACAGTTCTCATATGTTATGTGTCCATATCCATTATCATCCATAGCAAGAAGAAAGCGGATCACATTATTGGAATGCTGGAAAATCTTGAGATTGTCAATTTCTTTTGAATTGATGACAAAGTCATTGACCTCGATGTTTTTGGTGCAGACATCTATAAAGTGAAGCTTGTCCCTCCGAATGTTGTGAAGGTTATCAACATATTCATCATAAATAGTTAAATGAAAATTATGAAAAATCATCCAAGTTTGCATGGCTATCTTTAACCTGAAAATAATCTTAAGATGAAAAGTTGAAGTAGATAAACTATCTTTAATATTTAGAAAAATTAGCTAGTACAATTTTCATCTATTTTATAGCTCAAACAATTATTAGTGTGATATTTCTTAAACATTGGTGCCATATTATATAATGTATCTTTCAAAAACAAAGGAGAATAAGATTTAGTAGACAAACAAGCATTGGCTGGCATGATTATTATATTTTTTCAAAAACAAGAAACAAAATACCAAAACTAAGTAGCCTTTGGTTCAAACTTCTTTTAATGATGCCCTTAAGGGTATATGACTTCCGCATACGTAATAAAAGGGGTATGACGAAGGGTGTTACATTTATTGTATCAGAGTAGTGATTTTGACGATGGAATTGTCAGCTCAGAGTTAGAGGTCCAATCAGAGCAAAGGGTTTTGACTCTACAATATATTCTCTGCTCATATGAATAGTGTAGTGATCCTCTGATAGTGCAATTGCAACTGGAAGTTACAGATAACAGAAAGTTAAATCACCCCTGTCCGTTAACCAACTTGTAGAAAGAAGGGGAGAGGTATAGGTGCCTAAATGATTGTACCAATGGTATCAGAGAGTAGTGATATCATGCACACAGAGGCGGTACTAGTACCCAGTTGGTAATATCGGTGGTACCAGTGAATATTTAATGATACCAGTGCTCGTAACAGTGGTATCAAAGTGGTATTAGCAGTATCAGAAAGCAATGGTATCAATACAGGCAGATGCGGTACCAGTACCTAGTCAGTGGTATCGATAGTACTAGTGCATATAATAATGATATCAGCACTCATAATAATAGTATCAAGATGGTATCATAATGTGATTAGGGGAGATATTGCCAATAATTAACCGTATTAAATTCATTATTCAGATTAGATTCATCCTGAGACTTAGCCACTATAATGTGGTACCATAATAAATGTATTATCTATATTAAATTCATTGTGAGACTCAACCCCATAATGTGATTAAGGGAGAGATTGCCAATAATTAACTTGAGTCCATGGATGCCAAAAACCCCTTTGATCATATCTGTGGACATTAAAACAAGAAAATTGAAAATTTAATAAAAATATATTTTAAATAATGAAAAATTGATCCATACCTCTTACAAAAGTTCCCCTTTTCTCTTTGTAAAAAATATTCTAATGTATACTCGAATCGTTCAAAAACTAAATGTTGATTTATGTGATATTTGACCGAGCCGTAACAATGAACTACATTCGGTAGATGTTCACATAAAGTCAAATTTTGAAGCTCTTCATTATCTGGGTCAACTTCTTACTTCTTGGTAGTCTATATTGAAACTCTATTATCCCTTATACAGCTAAGACAAATGTTAATTAGTATTTTTGACTTGTTTATGAAAGATATGTGGAGAGACAGATTAATAGCACTCGTAAAAAATAGCATACAGAAAAAAGAAACTTTACAAAATTGTAAAGCGTTGTCAAGAAGATGGATCTATATCTGAAAACGGGGTGCAAAACAATGGATTCACGAACCAGCGTGGGTACGTTCTTTATTTGTAATTAATTCAAGCAGCCAGAAAGCAGCTTGATAATTTTCTTTTTTCGTGGTTAATTCAAGATATTATATTATAGGGAAAATACCAGTTAGGTCCCAAGGTATACAATTAATCCCACAAAACTCCCTTTACAAATTCCAATGTCAGAAAAGTCCCTAGGGACTTTTCTGACAGCAATTCCCTTTGAGAAATGACTGAAATAGCCCCCACTCAAATAAGGAAAAAAAACGCACAGAGGAGAGATGAGTGAAGCTCGTATTACTGATCAAGGCATTAAGGAAAACAGAAAAACGCACACGGAACGAAGAGCGTAGGAGGTGTAACATTGAAGGGATACAAAGTGGCGTTAATGTTCTTGGGAATCTCGTCTTCTTCATCGTCCAGGTACGTGCAGCAACGTAGAGAAACGAACTCTCGAAAATTTTGTTTCTTTCTGTGTGTAACATACTTCGTTGAGAGTGAGGGTTTGGTGAAAGGTTGAATCTTGAGCTAAAAAATGGAGTAAGTGGTAGGTGGTGGAGAAGAAAAGCTAAGAATTTGGTAGACAAATGAACTTGATCATTGAAGTTGGGATTTCACCTTGGGTGGGTTGGGTTTAGGTTAGAGTGCTCTGTTTTTATGGCATTGTAACAGAGGAGCTGCTGTGTTTAAAGTGAGGATGATGAATGTAGTTGGTATTCTTTGCTGGAAAAACGCTGAAATGAAAAAAAAAAATTGTTGTAAATTTGTGCATATGAAGTTGTAAATATAGCTGTGGAAGTTGTTAATATGTACCGTAGGTGTGCTCTGTTTTTGGTGAAGCAAACAGAGGTTTGACCCTGTTTTTAGTGTGTTTGGTGTTGTTAGAAAAAGCACTTGTGTGGGAAAAAAAGTGTAGTTAATGTGTTGTTAATGTGTGCATATGAAGTTGTAAATATTGCTATGGAAGTTGTAAATACGTACCGTAGCTGTGTTCTGTTTTTTAGGAAGAGAACAGGGGTTTTGCCTTACTTTTAGTGTGTTTGGTGTTATTAGAAAAAGCATATGTGAAGGAATAAAATGTGTAGTTAACTTGTTGTTAATATGTGCATATAAAGTTGTAAATATTGCTGTGAAAGTTGTAAATATGTACCGTAGCTATGGTCTATTTTTGGAGAAGAGAACAGAGGTTTGGCCTTGTGTTTAATGTGTTTGGTGTTATTAGAAAAAGCATATGTGAAGGAATAAAACGTGTAGTTAACTTGTTGTTAATATGTGCATATGAAGTTGTAAATATTGCTGTGGAAGTTGTAAATACGTACCGTAGCTGTGGTTTATTTTTGGGGAAGAGAACAGAGGTTTGGCCTTGTGTTTAGTGTGTTTGTTGTTATTAAAAAAAGCATATGTGCAGGAATTAAACATGTAGTTAATGTGTTGTTAATATGTGCGTATGAAGTTGTAAATATTGGTTTGGAAGTTGATAATACGAAGTTTGTGTTGCAGATTGACATGAAAGATGGGAAGTTGTTCGGGGAAGAATTTATTTTGTTTCTTTCATGTGGGGGGGAAGTTTTTAAATGGCGGAGAAGATGAAATGCAATATGTTGGTGGTTTAGTAAGAACAAGATGTGTAAGGGAAGGCACAACATATGAAGAGTTGCGAAGAATCATAGCATCCATAACGGGAAAAGAAAGGAATGAAATGCAAATGAAGTTCAAAGTTGCCCTTGATATGTCAACATTTGTGGATCTTGTGGATGACGAAGGGGTGTATCATCTAATCAAATATAATGAACAATATGGTCATGTGTATATTGAAGAGGATGGTGATAATGACAGTACAGAACCAGCAATGAACGGTCAAATGGAAGAGCAAGAAGTGTAAGTTTATTTGTCCTAAGAAAAGTAATTTCTTCCAACGTGAATATGTGCAAGAGCACTAAAACTTGTAATTTCTTGCAGGATTGATCATTTGTTTGGAGGTGAAGGAGGAATGTGTACATCCCCACATGGTTTGTTAAATGAAGGTCAAGTGATCCCATCATTGACTTGTGCTACGCAAATGGTGCCAACCCCTATACCAGAAATGAATCATGGAAAATGGAGGGATTTGATTATTGGAGCAGGACAGATTTTTCCGAATGCTGTGAGCCTTCGTCAAACGCTATACAAATATAGTATTGCTCATAAGTTTGCATACCAATTTGTGAAGAACAATCAACACAAGATAATTGTGAAGTGCAAGGTTGAAGGTTGTCCTTGGTACATGGGTGCATATTCATCAGGAGAGCATCAAGATACAGAGTTTTTAACCATTAGAACACTCAAAAGTGAACACGTTCACCAAGCACAAGATAGCCTAATAGTTTTGCATCCACACAGGTCGAGCTTGACATCATCAATCGTAATGGATGGTTTGAGGTCCAATATTGATAAGACTGCTAACGTCATTCGATCAGACATGTACAGAGAGTATGGGGTGCGGCTGAACTACCGTCAAGCATATAGGGCAAAAGAAAGAGCGGTAAGGGAATTACATGGTCGAGTAGAAGACTCTTACATGGTAATTCCTTGGATATGTGACAGACTAATCGAGAGTGACCCGGACACAGTTGCAAAATGGGCAGCCTCATCGAACAATAGATTTCATAGGGTATTTATTGCTTACGGTTGTTCTATTAAAGGGTTTTTAGGAGGTTGTCGGCCCATACTGTATGTAGATGGTTGTCATCTAAGTGGCCCTTATAAGGGAACAATGTTGTCAGCTAGTGCATACGATGCAGACAACCAGATGTTTCCCCTAGCATATGCCATTGTGAGTGGTGAGACGTATGATGAATGGTCTTGGTTTCTATCGAATGTGAAAGACATTACTGGCTCAATGTTGGTAACAATTGTCTCAGATCGCAATAATGCGATTATTGGTGCTGTAAAAGAAATATTTGGCAGTGAGAGACATGCTTTTTGCTACCGGCATGTGAAGGAAAATTATAGTGCCGAGTTCCTACGAATTAATAGAGGTCGGACACGAACATCGGCGAATAGCAAGGAGAATGCACTCCTTCTTCTTGATGCAATTGCATATGCAAGGTTGGATGAAGACTTCACTAGTGCAATGGGTACATTAAGATTGTTCAATCCACAATTGGCAAATTGGGTGGAGAATCATGGGGATGTTGAGAAATGGGCTCTAAGCAAGTTTCCTTTCAAAAGGTGGGACAACATAACAAGTAATCTTGCAGAGTCGTTTAATGCATGGATGTTAACAGAAAGGAAGCACACCGTGTCAATTTTAATTCATGAACATCGGGAGAAATTGGCTCGAAAATTGATTGCAAGCAAGATGGCCATGGGTAGTTGGAAAAATGCAGTGGGACCAAGAATTGAAGAAAAATTGCTGCAACAAGTTAAACATGCTGAAAATATGGAAGCATCATATTATGGAGACAATCAGTTCTCGGTTCGAAGTAGATGTGGAGATGCCATCATTTTTGTGAATGTGGATCTTGGTGAAAGAAAATGCACGTGTCTAGCATGGCAAATGAGTGGAGTGCCTTGCGCCCATGCATGTGCAGCTATTAAGGTACTTAGTGGTAATGTCTACACATTTGTAGATGACTGGTTCAAACTGGAAGCACAGAGAAAAATATATGAAAGTTCCATGAGGCCAGTCGCAACTCATGATTGTCCACGGGTTGAGTCTCCAACGGTGACGCATATGCTAACACAAACATTCTTAGACCCTCCAATCACTTCAAGGCCACCAGGGAGACCGAAAAGGAAAAGAAGGGAATCTCAGTTTCAAAACAAAAAGATATATCATTGTGGGAGATGCAATGAGGCTGGGCACACAATCAAAACTTGTAGAAATCCAAATCCATCCTAAAAACATTTACATAAATGTAGATTATTTTGATAGTAACTTTCTGGTGATGTATATATTGACCATGAAGTAGTTGCATTCCCTCACCCCTTTTGCTTGTTGAATGCATCCCCAACTTGGTGTATTAATGTAATTAGTATATCATATTAAGTGCAATGAGTAAGTGAACAAAAGGGACTTACTCATAGTACTTAATATTTTATTGTCTTAGTATCTATGGAAATGATAAGCTATTCTGTTGTGACAGTACAGGTAGTTATTTGTTTAAGTTAATGCTATGTTGTTGTGACAGGAGGCACATGAAATTGTACAACCATAAGAGGGTTGGGCAATGACATTGTGAAAACAATTTTTTTTGTTGTGAACACATACGTACATAATGGCTTGTGCACAAGGCTACATGATGTTGTGTATGTTAGCTCAAGAATATTATGCACTGTCAAAAATTACACTGTCAAAAATTGCACTGTCAAAACTTGCTAGTTGTAAACGCTGCTTATTATGTTGTAAATATAGCTGAAGATATTGTAAATATTGCAGATCATCTTGTAAACGCTGATAGAAGAAAGTGGAGCTTAAGTGTTGGCTTGTTGCACAAGCTATTGCCCTTGGTTGTAAACGTAGGGGGGAGTGGTTGTAAACGTAGCTGAAACACTTGTAAAAGGAGCTTACAATGTTGTAAACGTAGCAACAAGTGTTGTAACATAAACCATCTACGCTTTATTTCTCCCAAGTTGTAAACGCCGCTTATGACGTTGTAAATATAGCTGAAGATGTTGTAAATATTGCAGATCATGTTGTAAACGCTGATAGAAGAAAGTGGAGCTTAAGTGTTGGCTTGTTGCACAAGCTATTGCCCTTGGTTGTAAACGTAGGGGGGAGTGGTTGTAAACGTAGCTGAAACACTTGTAAAAGGAGCTTACAATGTTGTAAACGTAGCAACAAGTGTTGTAACATAAACCATCTACGCTTTATTTCTCCCAAGTTGTAAACGCCGCTTATGACGTTGTAAATATAGCTGAAGATGTTGTAAATATTGCAGATCATGTTGTAAACGCTGATAGAAGAAAGTGGAGCTTAAGTGTTGGCTTGTTGCACAAGCTATTGCCCTTGGTTGTAAACGTAGGGGGGAGTGGTTGTAAACGTAGCTGAAACACTTGTAAAAGGAGCTTACAATGTTGTAAACGTAGCAACAAGTGTTGTAACATAAACCATCTACGCTTTATTTCTCCCAAGTTGTAAACGCCGCTTATGACGTTGTAAATATAGCTGAAGATGTTGTAAATATTGCAGATCATGTTGTAAACGATGCTAGAAGAAAGTGGAGCCTAAGTGTTGGCTTGTTGCACAAGCTATTGCCCTTGGTTGTAAACGTAGCTGAATAACTTGTAAAAGGACCTTAAGATGTTGTAAACGTAGCAACAAGTGTTGTAACATAAACCATCTACGCTTTATTTCTCCCAAGTTGTAAACGCCGCTTATGACGTTGTAAATATAGCACAACATATTGTAAACGTTGCACAAACTTCTAAAATGGGCTTAAGGTGTTGTAAACGTAGCTGAATAACTTGTAAAAATAGCTAAAGTTGTTGTAAACGTAGCAACAAGTGTTGTAACATAAACCATTCACACTTTCTTTTTCCCAAGTTGTAAACGCCGCTTATGACATTGTAAATATAGCACAACATATTGTAAACGTTGCACAAACTTCTAAAATGGGCTTAAGGTGTTGTAAACGTAGCTTACTAAGTTGAAAAAATAGCTAAAGTTGTTGTAAACGTAGCAACATGTGTTGTAAACTTAAAAACAGCAAACACTTGTTCAAATGACATGTCCATCAACCTGAGCAAAATAACTGATATGTACATGTTGATATAAGCTGAGCAAAATAACCTAAGCAAAATAACTGATATGTACATGTTATTAAAAGCTGAGCAAAACAACCTGAGCAAAATAACTGATATGTACATGTTGATAAAAGCTTAGCAAAACAACCTGAGCAAAATAACTGATATGTACATGTTCATATAAGCTGAGCAAAATAACCTGAGCAAAATAACCTGTTTGGGGACCTAGTCAACCATTTCATATGTACATGTTGTAAAGTTAAATCATTATGTCACCAAAATAACTGATGATGGTGTAAACTAACTATACGTTAGTGCCTTTTGCATCAAGTTCGCATACATACAAAATATCAACTACAGAACACTGTAAGTAGCCATTTTCACAGAAAAATACGTCAAATGCTACACGACTTTCTTCCTCTTCATTTGTTGACTTCCGTTGAGAAGGGACAACACCTTTTGAGCGTGTTTGTTCTGTTCATGTGCAACTAACCACCATAAACAATCTACCTTCACTTGCCGAATCTGATGATCACCAAGCTTAGGCATAGTGTACCCCGCCTTGTCATGTGTAGAGCCATCCCAGCTATGTAACCATGACAGAACATGAACACCACACGAATCGCTGCAAAACAAAAAGGCACATACACCGTTCCCATGTTATAACAACCGAATGGGTCAAAAAAAGCAATAGTTGAAAGAGTTGGCGTAACAAAAATAGCACTAACGTATCAGCTTGGACATGCACTTTTGCCCAAGTAACTTCCTTTGGTATTTCCTTCCCTTTGTCATATACTTCGGGTTTTACTCGACGAAGTATGTTAACAATGCAATCTCTCTGGAAGTTGTACGAAAAAGAAGTTATGTTAGAAAACAACAATGACGAATGCACACAAACCATATGAGAAACAAGCACTTACACACTGCTGTGCGAGGCGTTCTTTGGCTCGAATATATTCTTTTTGGCTTTTGCTCATTCTCTTCGGTTTTGTTGCATCTTCTTCTACCTTTTGTGCCCTTGCATATGTTAATTGGTCAACCAATGAGTCCAGGACATAAAACCGCATTGTCTTCGTCTCCAAGACATAACAAAACCAATGATCCAGGCGCAGGGTAGGAGCAAAAATCAAGTCGCAATCGCCAATGTTGTAACCAATGAGTTCAGGCAAGATCTCCGCATTATGTGATTCCAATGACCACTTCTTAGGATCCGCTGCCATTTTTTGCATCAATTCTGCAGAAAATATGTGTCTGGTCACCCTGCTGCTATTGTGTACTTGATCCCCCACTAACGTCCTCGCAACCATGGTCATAAACTATGCACCATTAAAACAAGAGTCAGCAATTCGCAAAATTCAATGAACATAGTATGAGTTAATTGTTCAATTAACTTACCCTGTTACTAATCCAACCCCTTGGACGAAGGCAATATAGTTCACCGCGGGTCAAGAAATAGTCATACATGTCTACAAACTCCCTAATACACAAACAAGCGTACAAAGTCAGTTTTTGTTATTCATGTAAGTTGAGATTGCAGAAGTGTGATTACTTACTCCTCATCCTCTGGTGATTTACATCGTGTAGTGCACATTTGATATAAAACTTCCTTATCCTTCTCATCTTGACTTCGCTTCTTAGCCATTGTTGTAACCCAAGGAGACCCAATAGCAGGTTTCTTAACCCTTGTAGATTTCCTCAATTGTGCCTGTTCCTTTCCTTTCGATTCCACTTCCTCCTTATCTCCCATACCATGTACACCTCCTACTTCTTCCTCTGAGCCTTCGTCTGCACTTATAGACTGCTCCTCATCGTCTTCTCTTTTTCTTATGTCGCCCCCCTCAGCATGTTCATCATCTTCACTTTCAGACGAAGATTTCACGTCTTCCACCTTTTCATCCCCTTCATCCATTTCTCCCCTGCCTAAGAGCCTCGCCTCAAGGGAAAGAAGTTCCTCTTGCACTATTGACACCACCCTTGACATAATTCGATCATATGTTCTCTTGATTTCCTACAAATTAGACATCACAAAAACTTAAGTCAATACTTTCAACTGAATGTTGTTGTGACATCAGATTTCACATCTTACCGGGTGTGTTAGCATGGTTTGTTCATGCAAGTCAGAAGAGGCTGATCCAACTACATGACTGACTGAATGTAGCAACCCTTGGTTGCTTTCTTTCTCTGTCTGCACTCTACTCTTTACGTTGTTGTCATTCCAAAACGCAAGCGCATTTTCACTTGTAGAGGCATGTAGTTGGCCTAGGGGAAAATGTTGCAAGCAAAACACCTATACAGAAATTTAATTACAACTTAACAGCAGCAGAATTCAACATGTAATGCAACGATATACAACTAATTAAAAAAGCCAATAAATGTTACATAGATCAAACATGCACTTACCATTAGAAAATATATACATCCCCTGACATTGATCCTCCCTGCATCTTTCCCTTTCACTAATTTCTTCTTGTACTGTGCAATAGAATTTGATAGTTCAATCAACACAAAACTCGACCAATCGTACTTCCCAAGACCTCCTTTTGTCGCCGCCATCACTTTCAACACTCTATCAGTCACTTTTATACCCGACCCGGGACACAAGAGAGTTCCCAACGCATACATGACAAAGAGGAATTCGAATTCCGGATCCTCGTCTCTCTCAATTAGCCAGGCTCCAATGGTCTTGTAAGGCACTGACCCGTACAATGTCTTCAATTGTTCAAAACCTTCTTCTTCTTTGTTGACTTTTTCCTCAATGTCCCCCCCCTCACATGGTAACCCCATCAATTGTTGAACATCTTCCCGGCGGATGTTCAATGACCTCCCTCGAATCAAAACATTGTTTGTTGGAGGGTCAAATGCATACATCAACTGACCACATAGATCTCGGGGGATTTGTGAGCAGCTTATGTGAACTAACTTGTCAAATCCGATTTTCTTTAGCCTTTCCATCTTATCTTCTCTATTTTTCACAATGTTGCACACTTTCATAAATTGATTAGGAGCACATCGGGTCAAGAATGGAACCATGTATTTTGGCCCTTTTGCCTCACTCCTTAAATTCTTTGCCCTCACCTTATATGCCTCCTTCTCCTCATCTTTCAATGCGTCCCAAGCTTCTTTCATAGACTGTGTCTCCTCTTTTAAAGGCTTGCACTCCTCCTTCTTGTTTTTCTTGTTCTTAAAATAATCTTGTGTAAACAATATATACCCTGAAACTTTTTTCCCCCTCTCTGCCTCTCCATCTTTCCTTTCTTTCTTCTTTGCCATTTTTTGCTTAACCTTGACTGTAATTACTACTTTATTCACACACCACCAAAAACATAAGACATTAACCAATCATTTGTATATAACAAACAACTAATTTACGAAGTTAATTGCAATTCCACATCACCAATGTACAGAACACAGTCATGTAGACTATATATATATATATCAATCACTAAGTCATATAAATCAACAATGAAGCATAAGGTCATGAACAAAACTTTCTTCTCCAACTCATCACACACAGTAACTAACTTCCAAATGCACCTAACAGCAGCAATTATAGAGAAGCACATTATAGAGAAGCATTAATAGTAACTAACTTCCAAATGCACCAATTATAGAGAAGCATTAATAGGACATCAATTAATAGGACATCAATTTATAGGACAACAATGAAGCATTAATAGGACATCAATTTTTAACAGTAACAGTAACTAACTTCCAAATGCACCAATTATAGAGAAGCACATTATTAGCCTCAGACCCATTGATTCTGACCTCAAACCCAATGCTAGAGCAGCACATTATCACCAAACCACATTATAAAACATTCCCTGGCCTTCAACGTTACTCATAAACAAACATCCATACCCCCAGAACAACAACACTGATTCAGCCATCACATACCAGCGCCACACATAAAAAGAACAAATTTAAACCCGACAAGCACCTTCCTTAACCAATGTATTTCCCCAACTAAAATCCAACAATCAATACTTTCCCCCAATCCCAAACTAGTGGCAATTATTTTCTGGTCTATTCAAAATTCACATCTATCTTGGAACAGCATAAATTTTGAAGTTATACTCATGCATATACAAAAATAAACCAAACAGAATAGAATAAATGCAGTGATCAAAGAACCCCAACCACAGAGGCGTTTCCTTTGTTTGGTATTTGGTAGCGGAGAAAAGAAACGAACAGTGTCAAAAAGTCGTAATGCATCAAAGCCACTAGCGGATGTTGTATTTTGCCAAATATCTTACTTCTTTCAAGCCAAATTAGAGCAAGCAGGGAAAATAAATAAAGACACCACCGCTAGGTCCGCGAAGGGAAGTGGCCAGTCAAAACAGAATTTATATGAATGAAAGCCAAAAACAGAAAGGACACGCAGACAGAGAGCACAACAACAAATGCGGAACTCACAAGTACAGAATGAAAGAGAATGGCCATTGGAGAGTCCAAGAGCAGCAGCACCGCAACAACAATTTTTGGCGCCATTTCACAAAAAAAAAAACAAAAAAACCACACAGCAAAGGGGCGGACGACTGACCGTCGGAGGACCACTCGAGGGACGCTGGGTGTTGGATCGATGCGGCTGACGTTGTTCGACGGCCGCCGGATTCTTTGCCGCTGCAACACCGGCCGACGCCAGAGGAGCCCACGAACACCGGCGGCTTTCGCGGCGGACTGCGCTCCACGCTTGGGGTACGCCGCACTCACCCACACGGACGCGCACGGCTGCGACGCGGCGTCGAAGCCCCCGACGCTTGACGATGACCCACGGTGAAGACGGAGGAACCAGAAGGACGACGCACAGAGCCGCGATTTCGAACCTCTTTCTTCTTTTCAAAATGAAACTCAGCTTTCACTGGGGGCTCTTTTTTTAAATTTGAGTGGGGCTATTTCAGACATTTCTCAAAGGGAATTGTTGTCAGAAAAGTCCCTAGGGACTTTTCTGACATTGGAATTTGTAAAGGGAGTTTTGTGGGATTAATTGTATACCTTGGGACCTAACTGGTATTTTCCCTATATTATAATACCTATATATAATAATAATAATAATAATAATATTCTTTTATCCATGCTGAGCTTTGCTTCTTCTTCTATGGAGTATTTCCTTGGATATTTTTTTCTCTTTCGTAATTATTAATAAAATAAGTTTTATTATTCTTTTATAAAAACAAAAAATTAACAGGCCAACACTAAGGGTGTGTTTGGTTTGAGGGGAGGGGAGGGGAGGGAGGGAATGAGAGGGTAGGTAAATTACCTTTTTGGGTTGAAAGAATTTAAATTTTGGGCGGGAACCTAAAATTTAAAAAGAATGAGAAAGTAAATTTTGGGCGGGAAACCAAAATTTAAAAAAATGAGAGGGTAAATTTTAAGTTTTTTTTGTCCAAAATGGTAATTCCCCTACCCTCCCCTCCCCTCCCTCCCCTACCCTCCCCTCAAACCAAACACACCCTAAGGCCTAAGTGAGGCCCATATATTTTAAATTACAGAGGAAACCTATTTCTTGCGTCCACAGCGCCCTCCCAAATCCCTCCCGATCGTTCATCTTTTTGTCCCTTCCGTTCTTCCGCCTCCCTCAATGTTTAAACCGTCAACAATTTGTGCCCTAGTCCCCTCTCTCTTCATCTTCCATCGACAGATCGACTCGGCCACCACTCGTCGCGATTCTCCATCAACCTTCGATTAGCTTCTTCTACTCAGAAGGTTTGCTGGAGTGGCTTCTTCTCCTTGTACTTTTTGTTTGCTTTGTGAAAAAATTCAAGTTAAGAGTTGGGTTTAGTATGTGTCAGATTAGCTGCTTTACGGTCATTGTTTTCTTAGTCTTAGTTATTTATTCCTGAATTTTTGATATGTTAGATTAGTTGTCTTGTTACTGGATCATTAGATCTTCAAAGTGTTTTTTTCCTTTTCTGCTCTGGTGCATTGCTGGTTGGCTCTAAAATTTGCTCCTGATGCTTTTTTTTTTTTTTTGTTGTTTTTTGGACCTGATGCCCCTGATGATTTAACCTAATGAACAAGGAATTATTTTTTTCTTTGAAAAATAAAAGTTTCCCGTGAATATAAATTTCCCCTTTTTAGTCGACCCAGTTCATCCGTCTAGCTGCAATTGAATGACCGTCCTGTTTAAAAGCTTGTGAACATAAATTTATTGCTTGTTCTAAGATTGGGTTGCATCTTGTACCTTCTAAAATTTTGCTGGATTCATCAATCTTTTTTTGGCTTCACAATAAATGACATCCATCTACCTTATATATCTCATTCTCAGCCGTATCAGTGAAATTGTTCTCTTTCTTAATGAACTTTTTAACTTGGCCTTTTTACCAACAGCATAACGGATATTAACTTAGCCTTTTAACTTTAGTGGTTGTTGGCTCCTTTTTTTTATTCATAAAGGAAAGACAATGGGAAAGCAGAATCCCCAAGTTTTTATGGATATCTCTATAAACAGGGTCCATGCTGGAAGGATGATATTTGAGGCACCCTTTTCTTTTACATGCGTTTTGGATTACAATGATTATTATTATACTTAATGAAGTTTTCATTTGTGGATTTTACAACTTCTGCGTTGAGAAGAGTGGAAATGCAACTTATTGAATTCTTTCATTCTTTCAGCTTTTTAAAGAGGATGCTCCTGCCACAGTGGAAAACTTCCGTGCACTGTGTACAGGTAATAATTTGATGGTAAAACACCATTGTCATACTATTACTATTGTCCATGCTAGTGTGTTTAGATTTTATGGCTTATGATGTAGGTTCCCTAGTTCTCATTTAGTTTTTCATTTTGTTCAGGTGAGAAGGGGATTGGGCTAAAATCGGAAATGCCCCTACATTACAAGGGATCTTTTTTTTATGAGATCTGGAAGTGCTACTATATAAAAGTATGTTTCTTTTTACTCTTGATAATTAGAAATTTAAAACTTCTTTCTTTGAAAATTTCTTTGTTTATTATGCTCCCTCCATATTCATCTTCTGCGGCCATAAGTGATGGGTTATCTAGTTATCATTTTGGCTTTCTTCCTGATTGATGTTGCTCCTAATATGCACAATTGATGGGAGTTATCTTATTATGGATTTTGTTCTTCTATTTGTTTGCCCTGCATTCTCGATTTTTGCTATCTTCTGTTTTGGTTTTATGAATGCATTTTCCCTTTTGCTTTGGTTGAGTACAAGTTTTTCCCGCTCACGCACTTCGTTTTGATATTTTAAACTTGTACATTATTAGAATTGAACCTTACATTGGAAGTGGACATTGTTAGCTTTATATGTTAGATTTCATTATGATGTCACATTTTGCGTTGAAGTTTTGTTCAGTCATTCATACATGTCTATGCCAGCGCACCTCTAAACCTGTTACTGTGGATGGGATTGAAAATTTTTTAAGTTTAGTTATATGTGTGGGCATTTTCATGCTATGTCATTGATTTATTGAAACTGCTTTAGATCATTTTCCTTGCTTATGTTGTAGGATGCAGTATTGATTTCATGAGTGCTTTTCTTGTGGTTATCATTTTTATGTTGTAGTTTTTCGCTTATACTTGCTAAGCTGTCCATCTTATATTATAGTGCTAATAATAATTTTCATTATGTCCAAAGCCATTTTATTTGCATTGTTGTATCTTCACTTGCATTGGTAACCGATTTCTATTTTGCAGGGCGGTGACTTCAATAGCTCCCTCGGTATGTTTTCTATCATCCTGTTGAAATTAGGATGACACATTTGTCTAGTTTTTCAACATTGTAATATTCTTACACCTCGACTTCTCTTATTTTTTTATAAATAATTTTGCATGGACTTGTGGAGAGAGCATATATGGAGCAGATTTTCCAGGTGAGAATGCCAATCATAATGTAATAATTCACAATATTTTATTGTTCAAGACAGCTCAATATGACTATTGATTCTGATGAGATATTAATATTGTTCTTGAGAATTATTTTAGATGAGAGACCAAGGCCAACACGTAAGTGCGATGAACGGGGACTTTTGTGCATGGACATATGTGATCGCCTTGGTATCGGCTCTCATTTCGTTATAACCCTACAACTAGATCACGAACTCAACAGGTTTCTTTGAGTTATTTAGCACTGTGTTCTTCCCTTGGTTGAGTGTGAATATAAATTGCTTGGTATGCAAATATTTTGTTTTAAGTGTGTAATTTATCAATATTATTATGTGACTCTGTGCAGATTTCACGTGGTCTTTGGTAAAGTGGCTTCTGGAATTGAAACATTAGACGCTCTGACAAAAGCCCCTTTAGGAGCATCAGTTCAAGTCACTGATTGTGGCGAATGCCCCAGGGCAGGTATATGGGTGATAGTGAAGATCTCATATTTAAATTAGTATGGATTTTGGATATACAAAATTGAATCTACAAGGGTTTTATACCTATTTAGGTTATTTAAAATTACTTTACTCTTTTAAATTCAATTATGAGGATAAAAAAGTTTTTTTTTTCACAAAATGTAGTTATAAATTCTCTTATTTTGTAGGAAACAGAGAAAGAAAAAAAAAAAACAAGGAAGGAACTAAGAGGCCCTGAAGAGGAAAAAACAAGATTGGACTATGAAACCGTCCAACCGGTCACCTAACCAATCTGGTCCGGTCCGACCGATTGACTGGTTTAGAGTTTAATCAACTTCTCAGGATTTTAAAAATTTTATGTAATTCAATATATTTCCAAAAATTACAAATTAAGACTCTAAGGGAAGTTTGAGATGCCTACTTTCTAATGTAAAATAAATCACTCAAAAATATTACTTCTTCCGATATTAAATATAAGATATAATTGATTTTTTTTGGAGAAATTAAGGAAGCGAATTAAATTAATTTATAATATTTATATTTCTCATTTTTTCTTAAAACTATTTTATCTAACTTATAAACTGATATATAATGTAAGGATGCATACAATATAATATGATTAAGTATTTAATCCCTTCTTTAATCTCCAAAAAAAGTTAAATTTGTTTTATATTTAAGACCAAAGGGAGTATCACTTGATCCTCAAAACTTCTTAAATTCTAAAAAATATTATTATTCAAGTCCACTCGCTTATCAGTTTGATTTTAAATACATTTTGAATCCTAATGGTTGATTTTAAATGTGAAAATGTCTTAAACTAGAAATTTTTTTAAAACTTTTTCAAGAATGATTTGCTTTAAAGCATGATTTAAATGGTAAAGGGTCGCATTTGCCATTTTGAACATGTAATTTGCAAGATTTTTTTTTCCCGCTTTCATGAGATCTAGTTTTTTACAACTTTTTTAAAACCATATTTTGCTTTCAAGCGAATGGAAAAAGAAATGAACCCACAATTGGATTCTTATTTATTCCTTGTTTTGAAAAAAAATGTATATAGTTTAAAATTTTTTTTTTGTATCATTAGTGTGTTTAATATTTGAGCATGATTATAATTGATTGCAATGTTTTGATTAATTGTATTTGTAAGGTTAGCACTAGAAGTTAAGCAGATGTTTTGTGGTTAGTTTCTTATACAATTAATTATGTTAAAAGAAGTATTAGACAAAAATCTTGTTGGAAGATTATTTGGATCTTAAATTCTTTCCATGTGTGCATGTTCACTTATTTTGTATCTTCTAGAATTTGTTTTAACTCTTTTTCAAAACGGCATTTGCATTAGTGTGATGAAAATGAAAGAGGCATTCATTTTAAACCCATTCATCAAAACACAGCTTTATTTCTCACCTTTTTGTTACCCATTTTGAGCCATTCCTATGTTGTATGCAAGTCATTTATTCATAGTATTCATGGTATTCTGAAATTAAAGTAAATTGCCAATATGCAATTGAAAAATTTGAATTTGAAATGCCATAAAAAAAAGTAGTTAAAAAAAAAGAGAGAGAATAAGGTGAATAAGAGGCATTTGTTCTTGAATTAAGAAAAGAATTGGCAATATATAGTTTGTAAAGTTAATTGGTTACTATGAACATGTTCAATAATTTTGATTTGCATATCAACTATTTATTTTTCTCATTCCATTCAGCCTTCATCCATCATTACAACCCTTTGAAGTCCTCTTGATTCATTACATTAATTGCTTTTAGTAATGGAGATGTTAGAGTTGTTACAAGCTTATGGTAAGTTGTTTATTGAGTGAGCTAGAGTGAAATTATCCCAATGAGGTGAGATAAGTGAAACAATAATACCCTGAGAGTCTCTTGTGCTTCATCTAATATTTTGTGTAGTTGACTGATTTCTTTGTATCAATTATCAATAACTAATGTTGGCTTGAAGAATGTGATTAATTGATCTATTGCTTTCTAATTATGAAATTGCTCACCTTTTAATGCGTCGATGATTTGGATTTGAAGTCTTGTACTCAATTTCCTTTGTTCAGGAGTACAAGGTCTAAATGTAGGGGAATTAATTTAACAGTAATTTTATATATTTTCTCTTAATTAAATAGGGATTCTTAATGTATTTTTCAGGGCATTATCGCATGATTAAGCACTCATTAATTAGAGGCATTTGTATTGGATTAATTGTAATTAAAGGATAAAATGGTCATAATTATTAAATATTTATACATATGATGTCTTGAACTTTTAATATTATCTTGTGTTTAATTTTATATTGCAGGTGCTTCGGGACACAATTGGTGATTTTTGGAGGCCGAATTAATATTTTGAAGACAAGTAAAATTATAGAAAAGGGTTAGAGAAAATTACAGAAAAGTACCCATCAGCTTTTTCAGGAAGAAAATTTACTGACGAAAATTACAGAACAAGACTCAAGACACAAATTCAACATTCAAACATTTGAACGACAGAAAAGCAAAATCTGGGGGGTTTTGTCACATGAGCTTTTGAAATATGTAGAAATTACATGCGCGTACATCACGAAAAGATTTGTGTTAAACACAGTGAACACATTTTTTTTCTTTCTGGCAAACAATCGGCAGTTTGTTTTTAGATTGCAATCAACGATAGCTGGACCTAACAATCAGTAGTGGCTATGGTTGGTGAAGGGAAATGGATGTCGGCAATCTCACTATATATACCTCCATCTTCACCACCATGAGGGCATCTAGAAAACCTACAGCTCTTCCTTCTTTAACTTTTCGTCTTCCATTTTCTTTTGTTGAGGTACTACAGAATGGGGAGTTGAAGTAAGAACGAGGTCACCACTCTCACCACTAACCTCTTCCCTTCATCACCACCATTCACCTTTACCAGCTTCGACATTTGAAAATGGAAGACGAAAAACTAAAGAAGGAAGAGTTGCAGGTTTTTTGGATGCCCTCATGGTGGTGAAGATGGGGGTATATATAGTAAGATTGTCGACATCCATTTTCCTTCACCAACCATAGCCACTACTGATTGTTAGGTGCAGCCATCGTTGATTGCAATCTAAAAGTAAGCTGTCGATTGTTTGCCAGAAAGAAAAAAAATGTGTTCACTGTGTTTAATACAAATTTTTCCGTGATGTACGCGCATGTAATTTTTACATATTCTAGAAGCTCACGTGACAAAACCCCTCAGATTTTGCTTTTCTGTCGTTCAAATGTTTAAATGTTGAATTTGAGTCTTGGGTCTTGTTCTGTAATTTCCCCCAGTAAATTTTCTTCTTGTAAAAGCTGATGGGTACTTTTCTGTAATTTTCTCTGGCCATTTTCTATAATTTTCCTTGTCTTCAAAATATTAATTCGGCTTCCAAAAATCACCAATTGTGTCTTAAAGCACATGTAATGTAAAATTAAGCATAAGGTAGTATTAAAAGTTCAATTGATCATATGTATAAATATTTAATAATTATGACCATTTTATCCTTTAATTACAATTAATATAATACAATTGCCTCTAATTAATATGAGTGCTTAATCATGCGATAATGCCCTGAAAAATACATTAAGAATCCCTATTTAATTAAGAGAAAATATATAAAATTACGGTTAAATCAATTCCCCCACACTTAGACCTTTGTACTCCTGAACAAAAGAAATTGAGTACAAGACTTCAAATCCAAATCTTCAACTTATTAAAAGGTGAGCAATTTTATAATTAGAAAGCAATAGATCAATTAATCACATTCTTCAAGTCAACATTAGTTATTGTTAATTGATGTAAAGAAATTAGTCAACTACATAAAATATTAAATGAAGCACAAGAGACTCTCAGGGTATTATTGTTTCACTTATCTCACCTCATTGGGATAATTTCACTCTAGCTCACTCAATGAACAACTTACCATAGGCTTGTAATAATTCTAACATCTCCACTACTAATAGCAATTAATGTAATGAATCAAGAGGACTTTAAAGGGTTGTAATGATAGATGAAGGCTGAATGGAATGAAGAAAATAAATAGTTGATATACAAGTCAAAATTACTGAATAAGTTCATAGTAACCAATTAACTTTATAAAATATATATTGTCAATTCTTTTCTTAATTCATGAACAAATGCCTCTTATTCACCTTCTCTCTCTCTTTTTTAACTACTTTTTTTATGGCATTTCAAATTGTTCAACTGTATATTGGCAATTTACTTTGATTTTAGAATACCATGAACATTATGAATAAATGACTTGCATACAACATAGGAATGACTCAAAATGGGTAACAAAAAGGTGATAAATAAGGGTTTGTGTTTTGGTGAATGGGTTTAAAATGAATGCCTCTTTTATTTTCATCACGCTAATACAAATGCCATTTTGAAAAAGAGTTAAAACAAGTTCTAGAAGATGAAAAATAAGTGACATGCATACATGGAAAGAATTTAATGTCCAAATAATCTTCCAACAAAGTTTTTGTCTAATGCTTCTTTTAACATAATTAATTGTATAGGAAACTAACCACAAAATATCTGCTTAACTTCTAGTGCTAACCTTATAAACACAATTAATCAAAACATTGCAATCAATTATAATCATGCTCAAATATTAAACACACTAATGATACAAATTTTTTTTAACTATATAAATTTTTATTATTATTATTATTTTCAAAACAAGGAGTAAACAAGAATCCAATTGTGGGTTCATTTCTTTTCCTATTCGTTTGAAAGCAAAATATGGTTTTAAAAAGTTGTCAAAAACTAGATCTCATGAAAGCGGGGAAAAAATCTTGCAAATTACATATTCAAAATGGTAAATGCGACCCTTTACCATTTAGATCATACTTTAAAGCAAGTCATTCTTGAAAAAGTTTTAAAAAAATTTTCTAGTTTAAGACATTTTCACATTTAAAATCAACCATTGGGATTCAAAATGTATTTCCCTCCCCCACACTTAATCAACACATTGTTCTCAATGTGCAAAGTAAGTTGAAATTTAAGGAACAATAGTAATTAAGTGCACACAAAGAAAGAACAAAAGGAAAAAAAACAAAACAAAGGATACGCAAAGTTTTTTTTTACTACACTACTTCTACTGGAATGTCCTTCCCCCACATTTATCTCAAGCAATCAATAAAGCATACATAATAACTGATGAAAAATCATTGAAAGTAAAAGATAGTGAAAGGAGAAGACGCAACCTGGCCTCAAGTAGGCTTTAATGGTGAATCACGGTAGAGCTTGAGCAGGTGTCCATTAACTTGGAACTCTTTTCCAGTAGTCTTATCAAGTAGCTCTACCATGCCGAATGAATGCACTTTGGTGACAGTGAAAGGCCCATACCATTTATCTTTAAGCTTCCCACTTAACAACTTGAATTGGGCCTTGTACAACAGCACACAGTCACTTACTTTGAAATCCTTTCTTAAGATCTTCTTATCATGCAGCAACTTGGAATTATCTTTGTAAATGCGAGAGCTCTCATAAGCATCCAGTCGCATTTCTTCAAGTTCTTGTAGTTGCAATTTCCTTTCCCAGCCTGTCTCTTCTATATCCATGTTGCACATTTTCACAGCCCAATAGGTTTTATGCTCCAATTCCACCGGAATATGACAAGCCTTTCCATGGATAAGTTGGTAAGGAGACACATTCCTATTGGTGTCTTAAAAGCAGTTCTGTAGGCCCATAGTGCTTCGTCTAACCTTAAGCTCTAATCTTTCCTTGAAGGCTTGACTATCTTTTCTAGAATATGTTTGATCTCTCGGTTGGATACTTCTGCTTGCCCATTTGTTTGTGGATGATAAGGGGAAGATGTTTTGAGTCACCCCAAGCTTAGCAAGTAAGTTATCAATAACCTTATTGCAAAAGTGTGTTCCTCTATCGCTTACTATAGCTCACGGTACTCCAAGTCTGTAAAAGATATAAAACTTGAGAAACTTGGAAACCGTTTGGGCATCATCCTTCCCTGTAGGAATAGCTTCGACCCATCTAGAGAGGTAATCCACAGCTAACAAGATATAGCTATAGCCTGATGAGGGTCGAAAAGGGCCTATGAAGTCTATATCCCATACATTAAATATCTCACAAAAGAGTATAGGTTGTTGTGGTATCTCGTGCCGTTTTCCTAGCCCCCCAAATCTTTGGCATTTATCACATGCCTTATAATATGAGTATGAATCCTTGAACAGGGTGGCCCAGTAAAACCCAGCATCTAATACTTTCCTAGATGTCTTCTTGGCACTAAAGTGTCCACCACAAATCATAGAGTGGCAAGCGGATAGTATGTCCTTAGTTTCGATCTCTGGAACACATCTCCTAATAACTTGATCACTGCATAGTCTCCACAAATAGAGCTTATCCCAAATGTAGTGTTCAGATTCTTGTTTAAGTTTATGAGCCTGAAAGGAAGATATATGCTCAGGGATAAGACCGGTCACAATATAGTTGACAAGACTAGCAAACCAAGGAATATAAACAGAGAGAGACATTAGGGATGCATCAGGAAAGTTATCACAAACAAGATCAGAGACAAATACTCCCCTTGTGCCATTCGATAGTCTACTCAAGTGATCCGCTACAAGGTTTGCAGTTCCAAACCTATCCTTACTATTAATGTCGAACTCTTGTAGCAGTAACATCCATCTAATAAACCTTGGCTTGGACTGAGGCTTGGTGAAGAGAAACTTCATAGCTGCATGATCTGTATACACAACCACTTTGGCATTAATTAAATATTGTCTAAACTTATCTAATGCAAATATCACAGCAAACAGTTCTTTTTCAGTGGTAGTGTAATTCCTTATTCCTTTGTGCACTATCCAGGGTTTTGGATGCGTAAGCAATCACATGGATCAACTTGTTATGCTTTTGCCCTAGTATGACCCCCACAGCAGAATTGGAGGCATCGCATGCTAGTTCAAAAGGTAAGGTCTAATCTGGTGCACTCAGAATAGGGGGCGAAATCAAGTGTGATTTTAATTCATCAAATGCTTGTTTACAGAAATCATCAAAGATGAAATCAACATCGTTTTGCAATAATTTGGATAATGGTACAGTTATCTTGCTAAAATGTTTTATGAATCGTCGGTAAAAACCCACATGTCCTAAGAAAGAATGAAGTGTTTTAACATTAGTGGGGTAGGGCAAGGAGGAAATTACCTCAATTTTAGTTCTATCAACTTCAATGCCCTTGCTAGATATCAAGTGATCAAGTATTATTCCATGATCAACCATGAAATGGCACTTCTCATAATTCAAAATTAAATTTTTGTCGATGCATCTAGCAAGAACCTTGTCCAAATTATCTAAAAAAGTATCAAATGAATTGCCATACACTGTAAAATCATCCATAAAAACTTCCATACAATTTTCTAGGAAATCGTTGAACAGTGACATCATACAACGTTGGAAAGTGCCAGGTGCATTGCACAATCTGAACGGCATTCTCCTATATGCATAGGTACCAAATGGACAAGTAAAAGTGGTCTTTTCTTGATCTTTAAGAGCCAAAGGGATTTGAAAATATCCTGAATAACCATCTAAAAAACAATAGTGACTCTTACTTGCCAACCTTTCAAGCATCTGATAAATTTAAGGTAAGGGAAAATGATCTTTCCTAGAGGCTTCATTCAATTTCCTGTAATCTATGCATACTCGCCAAGCATTTTGCACCCTGGTAGGTATCAATTCATTATTTTCATTTTTTATCATAGTGATCCCACTCTTCTTAGGTGCAACTTGTACCAGACTAACCCATTCACTATCAGAAATTGGGTAGATGATACCCGCACTCAATAATTTTGTCACTTCTTTCTTGACTACATCTAGAATCAGGGGGTTGAGTCACTGTTGAAGCTGCCTAAGAGGTTTGGATTCCTCATGCAAGAGGATCCGATGGGTACAAACAGCAGGATTGATTCCAAGATATCAACTAAAGTCCAACCTAGAGCTTTTCGATTTTTACTCAAAACATCAAGCAATCTCTCCTCCTCACTCACAGATAAAGAATTTGAAATAATTACTGGCAATTTCCCATTAGCAGCAAGTAAAGAATATTTCAAATTAGGGGGAGAGGTTTAAGCTATAATTCAGGAGGTTGAACAATAGAGGGAATTAGTGTAGGAAGATTAAGGGTAGTGAAAATACTCCTTTTTTCAGACTTAAGAGATGCATGACTTGTGCTAAGCTCTGTAGATGCTACGAATTGAGCATTGGTCTTTCCAAGTGTTGAACCAACATTTAGTTGGTCTACAGTAGCAACAGGCTTGGGGAAAGCAGATTTCTTCATACCTACTTCACAAGAAGTGATTAGTTCATTCAAAAATTGTAAGGTATGAGGAGTAATATTTGTTCGAGGCTTAGATAATGAGTTAAGAAGTGGCCCTTTAACCATATTGCATTTATCATGAAAGTGAGTCATACAGGAGGAGGTCTTGATTGGCATAAGGGCTATCTCCTGCAAAGTGTCCATGTCTTGATTACCAACCTCGCATTCAAACTCTTCAACTAGTTTATGACCTAAAACATTTGCAAGAATATCTTCCTCACAAGCATCATCATTAAAGCATGAATTATCAAATAAGTTACGTTCCCATGAACCAAGAGAAGTAAGAGAAAAACCACTTAGGGAAGATAACCAACAATCAACCATTGATGAGTTAAGGTTGGAAATATTACACCCTTGTGAATCGAGATTATCAACTGAAGAAGGAGGAGAGAGTTTATCATCACATGAATCCAATGCAATGCCACAATTAAGATCACAATTATCAGCGTGCAAGTTGAGCTCATTGATTTGACCGTGTCTTTGCGTCTTGGGGTCAAATACAAAATTTTAAATTCAAGAATTGCAGTATAATGCAATACTCAGGTCGTTCTCTCTTTTCTCGAGGAGCCTTTTATTGAATCCTAGGTAATACTAAATGTCATGTAAAAGTAAATTCAATAAAACAAGGGAAAATTGATTTTTTGGGTTTTTCTTGTTCTTTTTAAAATAAAATAAAATGCAATTTAATTAAATATATAAACAAACACGCCACTCAAATTAATGATAAGAAAAGGATATAAATCTCACAAGTAAAATTTAATCGCACAAACTCAATCCACAATTATACAAACAATAATCAATTTTAAAGTAAAATATTTAAATAACAAAACAAGATGGAGTAACTCCCCTGTTCACGCAAGTCAAAGAGACACAATGCATGTTGATGATATCATCGTGCATTAATCCAATGAGAACAACATGTATTGATGATGAAAAGACCATCATGAAAAGACCAACATATATTGTATTGTTGAGTGTTTTGAGCTCTCATTTTAATTTGAGCCTATGCTTCATCTGCAGTACAATCTTCTAAGGAACCCCCAGCTGAAGCATCTAGAATACCCTTTTCATTAGGTAAAAGACCATCATGAAAGTATTGGATTAATTGCTCATTGTTGATTTGTTGGTGTGGGCACTTAGCCAAAAGCTCTTGAAAGTGGCTCCAATACTCATAAAAAGACTCTGAAGGATCTTGTTTGATAGAGTAAATCTCCTTCTTGTGCTCAGCAATCCTTACAGTGGGAAAGTACTTTTCCAAGAAGGCTTTTTTTAGATTTCCCCATGAATGAAGAGCATTATTAACCTGCCTTGGTAGCATCATATACCACTCTTTCGCCTTCCCTTCCAAGGTGAAGTAAAACACCTTTAGTTGTACATCTTCTAGGCGAGCACCGACAGGCTTCATATTTGAGCAAGCCACGTGTAATGCATTGAGGTGGTTGTAAGGATTTTTCTTCTCAAGTCTATGAAAACGAGGTAGTGAAGCAAGCAAAGGTCCCTTAAGCTCAAAATTGACATTAAGGTTAGGGCATGCATCACTAAAAGGATCAATAGTGATGTTTGATCTTGTCACATCCCTGATAGTTCTTCTCCTTGGTTGTTCTCCACTGTTATTTGTCATAGTGGTACCTTGAGAAGCACAATCACTTAAGTCAATGAACAATTCAAGATTAGAAGAATGATCTAATGTCTTTTCAGATTGATCGGACATACAAAAAAAAAATTAAGAAAAACAATGAAATGCCAAAACTATTTTGCACACAAATTTTAAGGGGGAAAAACTACAAAGAGAAAAAATGCAAGTTTATGTAAATATTTAAATACAAAAGTCATATCACTAATGAACGGGAATTACAACAAAAGCAAGTTATTCACAACGAAGCCACTAAAAGGGAATGAAAGTTTTTTTTTTGAATTAACTACTAATTAAATTCAAACCACTCAACACAGTTAAATGCAAGACACAGAATGAACTTAATGAAATAGAGTGAAAATGCAATGATGAGTATGGTGGAGATGCGGGGGATCTAAATGCACCTATGTGTGGGAATAATGGAATATAAAACAGACAGAATAATTTTTTTTTATGAAAAATATGGAAATGGTATGAAAATATTGTAAAAATCAAGAAGCTCACACAGGCAACCCCAAATCAATTTCTCAATTGACACTTAGTTAACCATGGAGTCAATAAAATGACTCCTCAGCAACGGCGCCATTAATTTGACCGTGTCTTTGCGTCTTGGGGTCAAATACAAAATTTTAAATCCAAGAATTACAGTATAATGCAATACTCAGGTCGTTCTCTCTTTTCTCGAAGAGCCTTTTATTGAATCTTAGGTAATACTAAATGTCATGTAAAAGTAAATTCAATAAAACAAGGGAAAATTGATTTTTGGGTTTTTCTTGTTTTTTTAAAAAATAAAATAAAATGCAATTTAATTAAATATATAAACAAACACGCCTCTCAAATTAACGATAAGAAAAGGATATAAATCTCACAAGTAAAATTTAATCGCACAAAATCAATCCACAATTATACAAACAATAATCAATTTTAAAGTAAAATATTTAAATAACAAAACAAGATGGAGTGACTCCCTTGTTCACGCAAGTCAAAGAGATACAATGCATGTTGATGATGTCATCGTGCATTAATCCAATGAGAATAACACGTATTGATGATGAAAAGCATTTCTCATTCTCAGTTCCTCAAACTCGTGGCTCTAGGTGGTATTGACGGTGTAACTGAGCTTTCAGCTGCTTCTGTTTCTGCAACTCAGACTGGTGGTTGATGATGAAGAGCTCGCCGGAGTTGAGGAAGAGAGTAGTGACTGTTCTGAAACAGAGGAACTCCCGGCGATGGTGTTGCAGCTCTGATGGTAAAGAGTAGCTGACTCACTGTGTCTCCTTCTCTCGGCCACTCTCAAGCTCGTGGCACAACTTGTTCTTACCTCTCCAATGTCTGACAGTGGTGGGAGAGATGAGAGGTCATTGGAAAATGGGGGCCGGAAGTTTCACAGACTTCACCGAAAAATTGGCAACCACACAAGAGTCACAGAAAAACCGATGAAGAATGATGGTGCGGTATTTTCATGATGAAGGAACGATGGTAGGAAGAAAATAAGACACGACGGAGGAGAAAATGGGTCACAGGAAATTGAAACTCGCTGGAAGTGGGGGCCGGAAACTATGTGATCGCCTTGGTAATTGCAATTAATATACCAAAACTATGTGAGTATAAGTTTAAGTCGGACCGGAAGTCGAGCCGGAATGGTCAACGGGTCATGGTTCAACCGGTTGGAACGGTTGAGCCGTTCGGTCGAACCGGTGACGTAATAATAACATTTAAAAATAATATATATATATATATATATTATATTACAATTAATCTTCAGTCCAATTTTATATGAAGTTAATAAAGTAATAAAATACCATTTAAGGAAGACCATTAAATCAACCATCAACCTAACAAAATGTATTAACAATAATGATTTCATGACTTGTCAAATATTGGTGGCTCTTGATTGATCCAAGCATGAGTTTCTTGAAAGATATTAAACCATACCACTCTAGTCCTATTTATAAGTTTTTTTTATAAAAAAAAAATTGGTCCTATTTATCAATCTAGTTTCAGTGTAATAAATGAGATTGTGATAATTTTACCTCTATTTATTGTACAAATGAAGAAATAATTTAAAGATAGATAGAGAAGAAAGAGTTGAAAAGTACTCATTCATAAATGAGGGCATAGTTATAAATTTACCCCATAATCATTGAGTTAACTACCTCTCTTTGGTATGTGAAATTTAGTTAAAATGAACTTATAAATACGATTAGAGTGGTAAATATCATCAACATCTTGAAGAAATGATATAAAATTAAGACCTTTAATTCAATCTCAGTGCTTCTAATTTCATCCTTAGTTTGAGGATAAACCTCATTGCCTTTTTCTTCAAAAGCTTTTTTATAAAATAGTTTGCAACAAACCAAATTATTAAAATTAGTAACATATAATATACTTAGCAAAAAAAAAATAGTAACATATAATATTAATAAAATGAAATAACATGTCCAAAATTTATATGCCATTTTTAAAATTTTTTTTCAGCATCAAATATAAAAAAAAATTGCAAAAAAAAAAATTTCCTGCTTTTTTATTGGACCGGACGGTTTTTGAAAAACCGGTCCGGTTTCCGGCTCAATGACGGTTGACGGCTCAAAACCGGTTAAACAACGGTCCAAAACGGCTCCTTAAGAAAAACGGCTCAATGCATAAATCCGGCCCGCTTCAATGACCGGCCGACGATCCAACCGGTCCGACCGTCCGGTCCGGTCCGGTTCTCTAAACAGTGCCTGCGTGCCTCAAAAGTTTATCTTCCGAACGAACGGCGTATTGCAAATCACATTAATTCACCTCCTCGTCCTCCTTGTATTTTTTTTTGAAGTTTATTAAAATACTCAAATCTAATAAGGTAAATTTAATTCTCCTCTCATTTTAAAACAACGTAAATTTCTTGAATACTAAAAATTTTAAACGATATAAATATTTTTAGATTAAAGTTAGTATTAATTTTTAGGAGATTTATTACAAGTTTTGGAAAAAAATTACTACCTCATATCTTATATATAGAAGCAAGAAAATATATTTATCTTGATTCTAAATATAAGGTTTCAATCTACTTTAAGTTGTCTCTCAAATTCATAAATTATAAATTTTCCACAAAACATCCCTATTGTTTGTGTATAGTAAGGGAGTTCCATGAAGGGGTGTAATTATGATGCACATAATTAAAAAGAATATTACGAGTACCAAAGGTCTTGTAGCCTAGTGGTATAGATGTTCTCCTATAAGTGAGAAGTTGTGGGTTTGATCCTAACTTAGACATATAAAAGGACAAATGAATTCCATTTTCATGTTTATAAGTTCAGATGGCCGACGCATCACGCAAGGATCATCCACAAGAGATTAACAAGAAAGAGCCATTTAATGCAACAGAGTTCACGGCAAGGCTCATTTATTTCAATTATCAAACAGCAGAGGAAAAGGACAGAGCATTCAGCTGCCTTTGCCTTGCGATTGATTTTCCTTTTATATATATTTGCTTTAACTTATACTCAAGAACGGTTATTTGGAAGAACTCGACAAGTTTTGCTGTGGACCAGAAGAAAGAGTTTATAAAAGGTAAAACGTTACTTGAAATGGTAATTGCAATTAATATACCAGCTTTTGTTTGCAGAAGCTATACCGACGTATGTGTAAGAGGAAACTATAGAAAATTTTGGTTGCTTGCATCATTATATTAATGTTTAAATACTCATTGATCATAGCTTGGACATGCCTTATTAGTCTCGTAGGAAGATCCACTTACCTTATCTCTAATACTCCGTGCCATGTAATACAAACTATTTTGCTTGGACATTAATTTATCCATATGACGTTAACTTTGCCTTTGAATAATTTATCCATATACCATGCAAACACCTAATGCCTCTGTGAGATACATCACGTAAACACAAGTTTTCCCCTTTTCATGCAATTCTTTATGGTGGCATGCGGCAGATCGAGTTTTACTCTTTCTGCATAGACAACAAGCAGAAGATGATGCTTGTTGTTACCCTTTCATCATCTTGTCTTGTTCCTCTACATTGAAACCATGGTATTTCTCTTCTTCTTTTCTTTGAGATCAAACAACAAGAAAAATTTATTTCTTTCCTGAGTTGAAGCTGGTTCTTCTTCATATATATGTGTGTGTATCACCGTCTTCAAGGTTTCGAAAGTGACATTTTCTTTATTGTTTTTGGTTTTTCAGCCACAGACCGACGTCTAGCTCAAAACTGAGAGGCTGCTCAGAAGAATCGTCTAAGGAAAAAGGTATTATGAGTTGGTGAAGATCATAACAGTTACTGTGTTGGGCACACAAAAAAATTATCTTGTAGTCACTTTAATTTCTCTGAACTTTGTAGCAGCCAGAGGGTCCAGGAGGATCAAGCAAAACGAGTTTGAACAAGACCTTGAAAGATCCTCTCAGGTTTCGAAATCATACTTCTACTCTCTAATAAGTAAAAAGTTAAATCAAACTGATATAGTCAAAAAAAATCAAACTGAATAATGCAGCCGCTAGTAGTTATATATTTCATTTGTAATTATGAGTGTTTGTTTCATATACACTGACTGTTCTGGTGAATTTTTCTGTTTATTTCAATGGTTATTTTCATGTTGCAACGTCATGATTTTCTAGTTACTATTACTAAAAGTAAAAATTGAAATGAAATGAACATAGTGACTTATTCTATCTCTTCATTATTTTATCTTGTTACTTAAACAATTTTCTTGTCACTTCTTTTCTTTGTTTCGCCGAGATAACCATAGTTTATGGATCTGTTCATTAATTTCATATTGCCATGTCATAATTTTACTGTTACTAAAAATAAAAAAATTGAAAATTGAAAAGTAATTATCATAGTGAATTTTTATCTGTCCACGATTGCATCTTACTCTTAAAATTATTTTTTTGTTTCACTGCTGTTCATGATTTTCTTATTACTAAAATGAACTTCTTTTATCTGTCCAGTAATTGCTTGGTCATAACATGCTCTCTAGTAGTTGCTATAAAATATCATTACACATATTGAGCAGGTCTTTCTTGAATTCACGTTGTCTTTTCGTTATTTTCTTCCGCTGTTTGAAGCTGAATTCATTAGAGTAACACCCTATGGATTATGTTTAGAATTTGAATATCAAATCTGCTGTGAATTTTTTTTTATCATTTTTGTGTTGGATCCTGTCAACATTAATTTCAAGTCCAAGTTGCATGTAGTCCAACTCTCAGCTTTCTATCAATTTCAATTTTTTACCCCTTGATGTAATGTCTATTTTTACCCCGAAAAATCTCTCATTTTTTTTAAAAAAAAATATTTTTGAAAGTATTTTTGGAGAAAGTATTATGGTGAAAATTTCTCAAGTGAGAATGTCATTCATGCTCAAAATGTCGTTTTTTTTTATTTTGATAGGGACGGTATTTATATTGTTCTTTTGATTTATTTCACAATCACAAGAACAATATAAATACCCTGTCTATAGAAATAAATAGACAAAAACTTTGAGTATTGCATGTCATTCTGACGTGGAAAAAATACCGTAAATGCTTTCTCTCCAAATACGTGCAAAAATATATTTTTTTAAAAAAAAGAGAGATGCATGGGGTATAAGAACAAACATTACATCAAGGGAGAAAAAATGATATATATTTATAAAAATCTGAGCATTGGACCCTTCATTTTCATGCTTTTTCATGGTTAAATGTTCTTGTTCTTTAGTTTTAAGTCATCTAATCTGAAACAAAATATTTTGAATTATAGCATTTTGCATAGTTAAAACTTAAAGGTATGATTGGTGTTGAAGATTTCAATATTTAGTTATGTTAGTTGTGAAGCTTAGCCCTCGATATGTTGTTAAGGTTTTCAATATTTTCTTTGTAACTGGTTAAATGAACACCACGAATTATCCTCTAAGTTTGAATAATTATCTTCAACTTGAAAATAATCTTAAGATGAAAAATTGAGGCAAAATATTATTTTATTTGCTCGCCTTGAAATTGAAGTTCTGTTTCACTCTCTGACTGCTCATTTTTTTGGTATTTTGTTTCTAGTTTTTGTCCACCACATGCATGAAATATAAATCTTGTTCTCCTTTGTTTTGGATATGTGATTTTCTTTTGGATAATCAATGTAGCCGGGAGATCTTATCAGTGTTTATTTACCAATATTATTTTTATTTTATTTTGTAATAATTTATGCCTAACTATAATCTCTGAAGCTTATATATTAACACAAGTAGTAATAAAAATAGTCAAAATTGGGAAACCCAATTTTAAAATTTTAGTTGAAGTTATTGTTTTGACCAAAACGTTTTGCCTAAATTCTTGTGTCATTTTTAACTAATTATAGAGCAATGATATGGCATGCTTGGGTACGATCCGGGTAAGTTCAATTTTTGAGGCGTGGCTTGAATTTATTGATGCCAGGCAGAGTTACTACTCAGCAATTGATAAATTAAAATTTAGGGTTTTGGTGAAAAAATGCCTATATACTTTTGTTAAAAGTGCATCTAGCATCATAAATTTTACTTGTGTGCAAAAATGTCCACAAATGTTTAAAAAATGAGCAAAAATGTCATATCCGTTAAAGTTGACTAACACTGTTGCTTTTTGTTAGATGGGCCTCACATTATTATTTTTTTAATGATTTTTTTATAAGAAGGGTTAAGGAGCAATTTTACTAGGGTGAGAATGCTGGATCTTGCACCCACTCTTTAAAAGTGATCAAAATGGTTCTTGCCTATTTATTTAAATGAACATAGTTTTCACTTTTTACATTGGACTGATTTATTTCAGTTGACTCAAATGAGCTCAAATATGATAAAGAAGGGCTTCTAAAAATGTCCAAAAGAGACCCGGAAGCTTCTAATTCTTGTTTTAAGATCACACTGAAAGTTGATCAAAGCCTTGACAGGTTCATTTATACGGTCAACTCTTGTTTTGTTTTCTTCCCCCCTTCTCATGATCGGTTGGGGAGTGCATATATAAACTGCCCAATGGGCAAACATTGGATTTGTAGAAATTAACTATATACTAATCCTTATCATGTTGCTTGGAATTAATCTTTTGCAGTTCTCACGTGGTATTTGGACAGCTTAGCTTGTAGAAGGATTAGCTACACTTTGAGAAATTAGAGATTATGATTTCGTGATGCCGGTTAAAAACGTCGACTGTGGTCTGTTATATAATGGTGAATTTTATTTTGACCATTTTAGTTCTATTGAAAATGATAATCAATAATTTGGCGCAAGACCAATTTAAAAATTTTTGCAGCTGGAAGTATTCATTCTGATGTGATTATAAGGCCTTGGCCGTCTGATGCAGTGGTGCATGTCTTGTCAGGTCAAGCAGGTAAAACTTGGCACTTATCTAAGTTTGTCATTATATTAAAGTTGACATTTATAATTAAACATAAGTGAATCATATGGTATATGTACTCTAACAGAATGAAGACAGGGCAAGTGAAGAAGGGCCATCTTCCTCCAAACTAAAGGGTCACAAAGTCCGTCTTCTTCCCCAGAAAAAGGGTCACAATGTCCATCTTTCCAAAACCAAACGTTCGAGAAGATGAAACATTTACCAAGTTCACACTAGACAGAGGATTCCTCAAGTCTTCTTAAATATTAGAGGAAAATAAGATGGATGGGTACAGTTGCAACAATTTCTCTTTGAAAAACTATATATATATATATATATATATATAAATTTAGGATACAGCCGTTGCATAGACTCCGTAAATGTTCTTGCTTAGTGTGAGTGATCCCAATCAGTTGGGAAAATTGATTCCATCAAAGTGAGTTCTTCCTATGTGATAGGGAAGGCAATGCTAGTTTATAGTATGTAAAACGAGAGAACAATGCTGTTGTTGCACTACTTGTTAAATCAGTTAATTTTTAACCTTGTTTTTATTACGCTGTGATAGGGGAGGCATTACTTATTATTACCCTGTTTTTGACCTGAAATTATTATTACACCTCCTAATTCAGAAATGTAGGTCTTGAATTAAAATCTTCTTCAAACCAAAATCTCTCCCAGTGTAATATGGAATTTCACCTAGTTTTTTTTTTTTTTTTTTGCCAACTTCACCAAGTTAAGTTTATAAACTTGTACTTCTTTACTTTTTTTTTTGGGGTTCGGTGGGGTGGGCCAAATAATATTTTTAAAATAATACACATGGACATAATATATATTTATCGCAATAATAAGGTAAATATCTCTAATTATATGTGTGCGAGAGAGAGGAAATAAAATCATAGTACGTATCTTTTTTCCCCCAAAAATCATACTGTAGCTCTTATATATTATTCACTTGACGAAATATCTCTAGTTAAGTAAATGGTCAAGATACCAAAATACACTTGAATTTTTATCAAAAGTGCATCCAACATCATATACTTTTTGAATATACAAAAATGCCTATAAACTTTGAAAATATGGCAAAATTGTCCATTGCATCAAGTCATGTGACGTTGGCAGTTAATCTTACTTGGTTTGACCGAAAGGTTTGATGTGGATGCTGATATGGGTTTGTTGATATCCTAATTGGCTGTGGTTGAAAAGATAAAAATAGAAAGGGTGGGTTAATACCATTGTTGGTACTCAGAGTTTGCTTTTATTTTAGTGTTAGTCCCTGAAGTTTCAGACCATTGTTTTTTATCCCTCAAGTTTACTCCATTTACAAAAGTTAGTCTTTGTAGTTTGAAAATGACTTGGAGCTCAATTTAACGGTGTTTAATTTACTTGCGTGTCACTAACGTCATTTAAATTGATTTGCTGACTTGGATTTGTGATTATTTTAAAAAATCAGAAATTGCAACTTGAGTACTCAGCTCTACAATAAATCAACAAGAACAGTGGCCTTTTTGTCACCATCAACAAGGGGTAGGGGTGGGTGATGTGCCTTTGCTGCTCTTCATTTTCGGAACCTTCCCAAATATATTTTTTATAATTTTTTGAATCATTAGATTCTACATAAAATGAGTGGCATTTTGATATTCTATGCGAAAAAAATGAGTTTTTTAAATTTTTTATGATTTTTAAAATATTTAATACTCTAAATAAAAAAGAGGCTACACACTTTTGAACTCTTAATCTTTAAAAAATTGTAAAAAAGTTGAAAACAACTCCACTCTTTACCCCTAATGATTTAAAGAACCATGAAAAATATATTCAAGAAAGTCTGTAAGATGAAGGGGCAGTGGGAGAAGCAGGAAAAGCACAGAAAAATAATGATAACCCATTTCCATATTCATTAATGGAACGAATTTAACATAGCAAAGAAAAAAATTAAACAAAAAACGCTGAACAAAAGGAAAGAAGAATAATCAAGAACAATGAAATCTAAAAATCGTAAATGTTGGTAAAAAGATGGAGCAAAAATTCAGCAGACGAGAAGGCAAAAATCAAGAAGTTGGAAAAGAAGATGGAGCAAAAATCCAATGGAGAAGAAGACAAACAAATCTGGAGAAATCCAAGCGTGAACCTTACGGACAATCCATAACTATGGGTGTAAGAAAGAACCAACAAAGAGCGCTGAGTTCTAAATTCTCAGGCTTAAAAAGAGGGCTGAGTTGAGAAGAAGAATTTTTTTGGTTATAAAAACATTATCAGAAGATTTTAAATTTTTTACTGCAATTTTGATTTTCTTAATTTTTTTATCAACGTCAAAGATTTTAAATTTTAAAATTAAAGATGCAGTGACAATTCATTTGATTGCTGTGAACATTGTCCCGAACGTTATTATGTTATTGCTGTGATACATTAAAAATTGATAAAAAAATAAATATTTTTTTTTTGAAAAAATTGGCTAAAATCCCTAAATGGAAATTTAATTGACCATTGGTACATGGAATCTATGGTCTTTAGGAGAAATAGATACGTAGAGAAAATGATGAAATTGCAAACCATAGAAGCTGAGTTGCAATTCTCATATGCTCAGTTGCAATTTGTGGAAGGTCATTTATATTTGCACTTAAACTTAATTTTCACTCCGTGGAAAGTTATGTGCAATTTGTGGAAGGCTATTTGCATTTTAATTTTAATTTTTACACCACGGAAGCTTAGTTATAATTATTGAAAAGTCATTCGCAATTCCTAGTTCACCTTCTATTCTACCAATCTGCCATGGTTCACCTTCATCTCATTCTTTGTCTCCCTCCATCACCAAATCTGTCATGGCTTGCCACTACATAAGATCTATTATTTTTCATTTTCAACAAATTTAAGAGGGTGGAGGAGGGAGAGAGCAGCAGCGAAGATCGAAGAAATGGGGGATTGAAGAAGGCAAGTGCAGCGGCAGCAAACTTTAAAATTATTTTCCTGATATTTTATGCATTTTTTTTATTAAAATAATTTGTGATGGTAATATGACTGAAGGCTGAGGGAGTTTCCATGGAGACTCAAGGCATAAATAAGAAGACTGATTGCGACGAAGACTGAAGGCGATGAAAGGAGGCAAGGAGCAGAGAAAGGGCGCGTATGGTGGTGAGGGGCTAAATTATTGAAATTATTTACGGGAGAAGATATTACAAATTGAAATTATTTAGAATGACCAACGAACAAAATAAAATTTTAAAACTACTAAATTACACTTAATCAAACCCCTATATCCTCTCATGATATCACCATATTCTTTAATATTTTCACCATTTAATTAAATAGTCAACTTTTATTCAAATTAAATCAAACAAATTTGAATTTTATAGTCATAATTCATAAACTAACCTAATTAATTAAATGGTTAATATAATTTTTGGTTCATCAAATTTATCCTCATTTTAATTTTGGTCCTTTAAAGGGCAAAAAATGATCCAAATGAGTCATCCATTCCTTACCCACGAGCATATAAGTTTGGTTTATTTGACGAAACTAGGGTAAATTCCTAAATACAGAATCATTCATCACAAAACATGAAAAAAACAATGTAAAGTGTCGTCTATCCTCAAGGTACATTCCGATACAAACACCTCCCATGGCAAGAAAGTCATCACATCTGAGGATCTGCCGACTTGTGCGCTGCAACTCTACCTCCCAAGTCCCAAAAAGCAATTCTCTGATCTCAACTATATATGACAGCCTTTCAAAGGGTGATCAAGCGCACATTCCCTCATAACAAGGATGAACTCATCTATGAAATTTACATGGTTAGATATATAAATGTGCCATGTCTATGAAGCCTATTCATAAGCAGTTTCAACACAGCCTTTTTTTAGACAATTTAATCCCCTCGCCTCACAGCGTAGGGCCCACACATACATCACACACTCTGATGTAAAACAAATATTCCATCACACTCACATGTATTTTGGTCGCTTGGATATAGAACTCACGACTTACTATATGAGAAGACGAGTGAGATGTCATGTGAGTTACAAGCTCTATGAAATATTTTCAACACATGCAATCTCATCACACTATTGAAAATGTTTACAGCATAAATGAAAACCAAAGCGAATTCCGATCAACCGATTATAATCCATATGCAATAACTATTTGTTCTTTTCTTTCTGGGCCAATTTTTTTTCATAATTCATTAAAGATTAAGAGATATTTGACACTTTCATCTGGCACCGCTTTTCTTACATGTAAGAAGAGGCTCATTCAGGGAAAAAATTAGTCGAGAAAGGTATACATAAAAAACGGATTGTAGGGATTGTTTAAAGATGTGATTAATAAACAGATGGAAATAAACGAAACTAACTTTAAATTAAATAAAGTAAATATATTTCTTTGTTATATTAACTCTTGTATGCTAAAAGAGCCAGAGGTATTCATTTAAGAGCAAAAAAATCTCCTGTTGACCGGTTCTCCTTTATTTCAAGTTAAGTATTAACTTAAAATGCTCTTTGATTTCGTTATTTTCCTAAACCCTAGATCTCTCCCTTCACGCGATTATTTTCCTTCCTGTCTTTCTTCTGCAGAAAAGAACAAAGAAGAAGAAAGACAAGGAGAGAAGAAGAAGGAGAACACCAACATATAAATGCATGCATGTACAAGATAAGCTATAAGGGAGAAAGATATATATATATATACACACACATACACATATAATCCTATAAAAAATTAATAATGGGGTTGTTCTATATGTTCTCGTTGGCTCTAACAATTGGGATGGTGATTCTTACGTTGAAATATTTTGCTGGACCTGATGTACCTAAGTATGTGTTCTTCACCGTTGCTTACACCTGGTTCTGTTCCCTCTCTATCATCGTCCTCGTCCCAGCCGACATATGGACGGTATTTCCAATCCATTATAGATTTATAGGTTAAATTTATACACACACACACACATGATTACAAGGATGTATTATACTTATGGTAGTATTCATGTATGGTAATTATCTGAATTTGATAAGCACATAAAAGTCGATTCAGTTGAATTGAAAGAAATTCTTGTTGACAGCTTTATATATATGTTTAATGTTCATGTTTTCATGAGGCAAGGAGTTAAAAGAAGATAAGGGTTCATAATAGAGAAAATAAATTTGTCAGTCTTCATAGTTTTTATTGATTTTGAATCAGATTTCTGTACGTAGATTCTGTTATCGGGTCCTCATACTTTCACAGTGGATCCTTATGTTTATAATATGTTAATTGGGCTAACATGGATGCTAAGTAGGTGACATGTAAATTACTGTGCAAAATTAAAAAAAGGTTTTTATTGGGAAGATTTAAGTTCTGGAATATGGAATCTTGGATATGGATCGCTCCAATATGATTGAAATGAATAGATGATGGGAAGAAGAGAAAAAGCATATTAATTATTCCTATATTTATTTATTTATTTATTTTTTCTTAGTTTAATCTATATCTATGCTGGATGAGAACCACATAATCTTTGTATTAGTGCCCTCTAATACCATTAAACTCACAAATTAACGGATTATTTATAAGGATAAATGTAGTGGCTATAAGGACTCAATAAAAAGAAAGCAAGTTAGAGGAACCTAAATTATAGGGACTCACAGATTAATTTTCCCTTCATAATGTATATTTAGTCTGATTTCCATGGGACTCAAATGTTGTAAAGCTGTTTAATTATTTGTTTTCGATGCAAAAGCTGTTTAATTATATATGTTGTTTAATTAGGATTCTGATGTGTTTTATTTTATATAGATTAACTGCATCTGAAAAGCAACCTTACCCTAGTCATTTTATTTCATGAAATATATATAGACGATTCATGGAGTTTATAGTGGTGAGATTTCCTTCTTGTGGAGTTTGTCATATTGGAGTACCTTCTTACTTACATGGTAAGCTTCTTCCTTACGGAGCTTTCAAAGATTACTCATTATTAAACTGTTAAATGTTTGGTAGACCTGCTTCCTGTAAGACCCCATCTTATATACCACTTATCATTGATATTAACCAGAGTACTTGAGCACAATTCAGTGAGCTACACAGGAATAGCGGAAATATACTGATATTATTGAAATAATATGCTTGATTACATTACCAGTTTTCCTCTCGGGGTTTCATAAAATATATACACTTTGTCCAAAATATTAGACTACATATAACCACTAGCTACTGTCTCAGGATCCACACCCATCAATTTCTTGTGTCTACTGCACCTTGCCATCGGAGCCGCTGGTTCACGCTGGAAGGTTTATTTAATTGAAAAAGGGTAATCTCAGTAGTAACATACAATCAATCATATAGAATTCGAAAATTAAATATGCAATGCACCATATAGTGTAAAATAAAAATACATACTATTCCGTGTGCGTACACAATACTCAAGGCCAAATGACTGTTTGGATCCCCTACATGTCAGTGTACCTCAGCTGGGTCCCTAACTACAGCTAGGTAATGTGCCCTAGGTAATGTGTTTATATCACAAAATACAGCAACATATAACATATCAACAATCACATAGTGTATGAGAGATAAAGTTACTAGCTAAACCCTTTTTGATCCTTAAATAGGCTCATCGTACTTCATGCCACAGCTTGGGCTATCAATTAGGTCCTAAAATTCCAAATGTACAAGAATTAGTTTAAAACCCATTCATGTACTATTTTAGACACTTCCAAAGTATTTTTCATGGTTATATTAGTCTATATTGAAAAATTACCAAAATGCCCCTAGGGACCTGGTCCTAACCCCACTGTACCCGGTCTGACTGTACTTTTTATGAAATTTTAACCCAAGCTATTCTTACACATTTTCACCTAAGAAATCCATTTCTGGCATCAGAATTGCCAAATTCACTGCCAAAAGACAAAAATGCCCTTGGCAGCCCCTAACATAGGGTTTCGGGGGCGTTTTGGTCATTTCATTTTCTAGGGCTTTTCTGGAAAAGCTTTCAACTGTAACCCCACCTAATTTTTCCTCTTGAACACAATGGAACCATCAATTTCATGAAAATTCAACCTCTAGCCCATTTTCTAACTATGGCCGAAACTTGGGAAACTCCGGGAAAATTTGGGGTTTTTGAATTCTGACCTCAAATCCTTGCTTCTTCATACTCCTAATCACTTAATTAACTACTTAATTACATTCCCAACTTGATTTAGACTAAATTTGGAAGCATAACAGTTAGGGAAAATTAACAAATCACATTAATCAGCTACAAAATCATCGATTAAACCATCAACAACAGCAACAACAACGATAATTTAAGGTTTATGGAGTCGCCTTTGCTTTTCCTTGCTTTCTCTCTCTTGGCCGACACTTCCACCTCCACAAACCCTAGGATTTTGCTTCCTAAATAACATAAATCATGTAGAAGGGAAGCTTAGAGGAAGGATTTCACCAATTAGAAACCAAAACACTAAGCAAATCAACTTACCTTGCAACTTTGCTCTCCCTTCTCTCTAAAAATCTCAAAAATCACTCTCTCTAGCTATCTTGGGTGCTGTCGGAAATGAGAGAAAGATGAAGGGAAATGTGCTTTTAAAATATCCCATTTCCCTTATTTCTTTATTACAAGAAAATCCCAAAAATTTGACTTTTGTGTCATAAATTTTCTTAAGCTTATCTATATGGAATTTGTGTTATAAAGCCTAACTAAAATGAAACTAATTTTTCCCTCTTCTAGTCAGCCCATAAGGACGCCTAAGAGGGTCCTTAATCAGCCCAAATGGCTTTTCCCATTTATCTCATAATTTCAAAATTGCCATCACATTTATCTTTCATTTTCGGACCAATTTGCAATTCTTCTGTCCAAACTTTGAAAAATCATAACTTAATTTGTAGACATCAAATTGGAGTGATTCCAAAGGCTTAGAAACCTTATTGATTCTAGTTTCAAGGAAAAATATAGCTTTTAGCCAATTGGAAGCACAAGATTCCCAAAATTTAAGTCTTTGGATGCTGTTTCAGAAAATAGGCAGTTTTTCTGGGCTAACTTAAAAATTCATATCTTTTTGTGTATAGCTCCAAATGATTCATATGACCTATCAAATTAAAGCTTAGGATGTCTACTTTCATCCTATGAGATTTCATAATTTTTGGTCATCATTTGGTCATCCAAAATCACATGACAAACTCACTTCCTCACTGGAAGAAGTAAAATAGCATGCACTTGCAATTTCAATAAATTCCATTTTTGTATACAAATTTCCCATACTCTTTAATTCACCATTTTATCCCATTAAATGTCTCATGGTGATAAAAATTGGGGTGTTACACTTCCTTGAGATCTAGACTATATAACCTTGTTTTAAACCTTGGCCTTACCTAAACCTTAATTAATGAATAAAGATGATAGGTTGATAGAATTACAAAACTCATATAGAGATTTAAATTAAATTAATTATTCGTCTAAGCAGGGCCGTGGTTCCCACTATTCAGGGTTATGAAGATGCTGGAGATTTTTCAGTGAAAGCAAGGCTGAAGACAAGCTTACATGGAAACCTAGTTTTCTATCTCTCTATTGGTCTTGTCGGCCTTCTTGGACTCATATTACTAGTCATTTTCCATACAGACTGGTTTGCTTCTTACTTTTGTCCATAAAACCTTTACTGAACTTAATTAATTAAGCATGCATTATTGGCTAACTAATTAATTAAATTCATGCCTTAAAATGGTTTCTAATTATAGGAGTGGGAATATTATGGGTTTTGCCATGGCTTGCTCTAATACATTTGGGTTGGTGACTGGTGCATTTCTACTTGGATTTGGATTGAGTGAAATTCCAAGGAGCCTTTGGATTAATGCAGATTGGAACACTCGTCAAAAGGTTCTTTCTCACATTGTTGCAAAAATGGCTGTCAAATTAGACAATGCTCATCAAGACTTCTCAAATGCCATAGTGGTAAGCCACTTGTTACTCTTCTGTTATAACAATTCCATTATATCCCAGTCAAAAACTAAACCTCTACCACTTACCAATAGTGGCTTGGTCAATGGAATATTAAAAAAAAAAAAATCATACATGTGTTATGAGTTTGATCTCGGGAAGTGTGACTTATGAGTTTCAGAGAGTATCTCTCCCAATAAGCTAGCTCTTTTAGATGAATTCTTCGTTTAGACTTGTGCTCATGACATTGGTATTTTCATTAAGAGTTCATGGGGAGGGGGGATTTTGACTGGCAAGAGGTTGAGTGAAGTGCTGTGGAGAGGAAACGCAGGGTTTAAAAGTTCAATGGGTTTTCCCATCTAACAAGCTAGTCTCTTGAGACGAGCACTCTCTTTAGACTTATAAGATAGAAGCTAGAATTGCCTCTAGTTTGGATTCTAACAATACTTAAATCTTAATTAGTCAATACATTCAACCATACCATGTAGTTATTTTTGAAACCCAAATTAGTCGATATAATAATAATAATAATAATAATAATACTAATACTACTACTACTACTACTACTAATAATAATAATAATAATAATAATAATAATAATAATAATAATCTAGCCATTTGACAAATCCTTATCAAAAATTCAAAACATCGGTATCATGTTGTTAAAAAAAAAAACAAAAAAAAAATCTTTCCTCCTTTATTTTATATTTTGCAGACATAATTTCTGATGATGATGGTGTGCATTATCATCAGATCACACAAGCAACTTCGAAGCAGATGCCCAAGCGAGATCCTTTGAAACCCTACATGAATGTCATTGATAACACGCTGCTTCAGATGGTAATAAGGTCTATTAGTGTATTTATATAACTGATGTTTCAGAGTTCGCTTAATGAAAATAAAATTATTGTTTTTTTTTTCTTTTGATTTTCTTGTAGTTGAAGGAAGATCCGTCCTTCAAGCCCCAGGGAGGGAGATTAGGGGAAAATGACATGGACTATGACACTGATGAGAAGTCAATGGCAGCATTACGACGTTACCTTAAAAGATCTCAGGAAGAGTATTACAGATATAGGAGGTATATGCATTAATACATATATATATATATAGTACTTAGCACTTACTAATTGTAACAACAAAAAGCCGATATTATTATGTTTTATTCTGAAACCAACTCTTCCAATAAGCCATTAATCAGGAGATTTTGATTAATGACTTGTTTAAGTGTTCGTCTTGACCTCCTTTTACCTCTCTTTATTGGGTTAAAAACTATCTGCTCACCGCTCCTTAGCTTGCACCTCTAATGAGCTACATTCTAAGCAATATTTTTTTGACCATTTTCTCTTCAATAGATGATGCAATACTGATTTCACACATAGTCTCTTTTCTTGTCATGTTGGCCTTTCAAACCAGAACCTTCACTTCCATATGCCATAGCATACTAGATGTAACAGAATTTTCATGAGATTAGGAGTTGGGCTGATGAGTTAGATACTTTTCTTTCCTTCTAGAACTTTGTTAATTTCAAGTTAATTATAGATTGATTAAATTGGCTTAACTTTTTTTTTTCTTTTGCAGTGAATATATAAAGTTTGTCTTAGAAGCCTTGGAGCTGGAGGATACCATAAAAAATTTTGAAAGTCGCAAAAATACTGGATGGTTTGCCCCTAACCTACTTTTATTACTTTTGTGTGCCTTGTCTCCATTGATTAGTCTTTCATGAACTGTTCAAATTAGATATGAGCTATATAAGTCAAGAGACGTGTTGCCTCATTCCAGTAATTAATGATATCCGAAGTTGACTTGAAAAATTCACATCATTTTTAGTAATTAAAAGGTTTGATCAATTGACTATACTGCAGCATAACATTCAAAGTTGTATGAGTTGGATTTTAAAAAAATGGGAAAGTGGGTTTGTAAAATTTTAATAAAGAGAAGATGTAAGATAAAAGAATAAGAAAAGTAATTAAAACGTTTAAACTCCACTTCTCCAATTATTAAATCTAACTCACAAAATTTTTTTGTCCCCTCCCCTCCCCATCAAATCCTTCATACCAAACAGATCCCTAAGGTCCCACATTCTAGACTAGTTTGCCTTAGCTTTTTGTCGATAGAAACTTTCTGTCACATACATGAATGTGCAACAACTTGTTTCTTACCACTTCTGCTTATTGTTGGGGAAACAATTTCTATCAAGACTTCCCAGTTTCTGATCCCTAAGAGCTTTTTAGTTTTCCCACTACTTGCATTACATTGGAGCCATTGACTAGCCTCACATCTCTAATGTTCTTTGACCAATGCTTTAAATTGCTCAGGCATAGTCCACATATTGAAAAATTTACACTGCTTTCTTCTCTAACCTCCATATGGTTTCCAATCTAACTGAAAAATGTGAAAATCTCGGAATCTTCAAAAGACCATACCATTTCTGATTCACCAAAACTCTCAATTTTTGAGAAAACCCCTGCCTTTTAGATCCTTCAGTGAGCAAGCCTCAACACAATCTCTGAGATCAAAAGCAAAACAAAAGAGGTACTCACACAAACACAGAGGGAGACAATTTTTTTTGCTGTATTTCTAGGAAAGTATTCTTGTAATTAAGATGAACAAAATATTGCTTACATGTTGCTAATTAAACTCTTCTATTTCAAAAAAAATTGAGTTAATATTTTATATCATTGCAGGAAATATGTTTCAAGCTTCAGGCCTGAACGAACCAGCAGATTGGCTGGATTTTTGGATACAATTGGTATGCTTTACCTCGAAAAACTTATATCTTAGCAAATTTAGTACAGTAATTGGGTCTTTTTCTCCTTTTATAGTTTAAATTGATTGGAAATATTTTTACCATTCCAAACTCCAAAACGGTCATATATTGTTCTCCTAACTACATCATATATGACTTAGACTGAAAGACAGATGAGGATGAATCAAGATAGATAATTATAGAGATCTTCTTAATGTATGCCACTTAATTTATTTATTGATTATTTCTTAATTAATTGTCAGAGTTTGTATGGAGGTGCATATTGAAGAAGCAACTTGAGAAGTCATTGGCTGTGATATTAGGTTGCATGTCAGTGGCAATTCTATTAGCAGAGGCCACCATTCTACCAAGTGGTGTTGATCTCTCCCTTTTCTCTCTCTTAATACGTGCTCTCTCAAGAAAAGAAATGCTTGTGCAGGTATATATATAACTCATGATGCAAGTTTCATGCAAGTTAAGAAAGGTTTGTTACATTTTGTCAAAAAAAAAAAAAAAACAGAGAGAGTTTAAGATTGCATGTTTACTACTATTAATTTAAAGAATATATATAAACATCATTATTATTTATATGTCAATTATGACATCATTCATTAAAAAACATATGCACGAAAATAAAGACAAAGTATTATAGGAGACATTTTATAATATATGATGCCTTTTAGAAGAAATTCTTAGTTCATAATATGAGTCACTTAGAGAGTTATTACTTATCATTTTTCAATTTTACCTTTATTTATTGGCAATATTATATACAGTGGGGCATATGAGCTATATTGTTTATATTTTACGAATTATTAACTTATTTATAGATTTATTGGATTGTTTGATATGGCCAGTTAGCAGCTTTCATCCCGTTGATGTATATGTTTGTATGTACATATTATTCCTTGTTCAAAATGGGAATGCTCATGTTCTACTCCCTCACTCCAAGACAAACCAGCTCCGTAAATTTGCTTATGATTTGCTCGTAAGTTTCTCTATCTCCCTATCTAAATGGATTAATGAAAAAGTTTATTAGAGAGATTTAAATCAGTTAAAAATAATAATATTTTAAATTTCAAATGGTGAAAAAGTTACAAGTTTACTCAAAATGAATCACTTTCTTCCACATAAAAAAAGAAGAGGAAATACGCAAAGTTTACTGCTTAATTTTAAATTATATGGCCTGGTCTACTATAAACTTTATGTTTTATATTATTATTTGATTGATTGTGGGTACAAATATTTTAAATAATTTTGGGCTCTTGTTGTGACGTGTATTTGTAGGATGGTTGCAAGATATGCACCTCCCATTTCATACAACTTTCTCAACCTCATTCACCTTGATAGGGGAGCAAAAACCATTTTTGAGCAGGTCATTTACTATTGTACGTCCCTAAATAAAAAATTAATTGATTTACAATTTTTCAAATGATAGCAAAACTATTGTTAAACAAGATGTGATACTACTGTAATTCTATAGCCGCCCCTCTTATATTTTTCTTATTTCTATTATAGTATGTAGTTCTGTAATTTTCTTTGATCTTCTTGAAATGGTGTATTTGGATTGAAAATTTTCATCAAACATAGACTAATATTGTTTTATGATTTTAGTAAATTTTTGGAGCAGATTACATGATATGTTGATATTGATTGTTTAATTTGTGCAGAGGATGGGAAATATTGACGACGCTGTACCTTTCTTTGGGGATGGATTCAACAAAATTTACCCACTCATTATGGTTATATACACACTTCTAATAGCAGGCAATTTTTTTAATCGGATCATTGATTATTTTGGAAATTTGAAGATTTTCAAGTTTTTAATAGATGAAGCAGAAGATATGGATGGTTTTGACCCTTCTGGAGTAATCATTTTACACAAAGGTGAGTCCAAGTAGTTGGTACTTTTTCTTATTTGCATACTAAAATTTAATTAATATGAAAACCCATGTTTTGGAAATTCTAGATATAATATAATTTGTCAAACAAAAACTAGTACTACTGCTTATTTGGATACTATATTTAATTGATATAAGAAAACATGTTTGTTGGAAATATTGTTGTCAAACTCGTGAGTTGACTCTCTGAGTTTACCATTTTTATGTTTCTATCTTACAAAATCGAGTCCAGTCACTAGTAAACTCGTGACCATTGTAAACTCGATTAAATTCATGAGTTTATATACCGAATTTATATTTTTTACGTTTCTAACTTATAAAACCATATTAACTCACATTTAAACTCATGTTAACTTGTTTGATTTGATCATGTTCAGCGGTTTTATATATAAATTTTATAGAAATTTCTTTTTTAAATATAATAAATTATGAATGTTGATGGATTTCATTTCTATATTTGGATTTAAAATATATTTAAATCAAATTTTTGTCATTTTTTATATTTTAATTATTTAATTATACACCATTAATACCTATTTAATGGTAAAAATAAAATTTTACAAGTTTAATTCGAGTTCACGATACAAGTTTAAATCATTGTTATGAGTTTGCTTAAACTCGCGAGTTTGACAACCTTGGCTGGAAATGCTAGAGATAATATAATTTGTAAAAAATACTATATTAAAGTCGAAGCTGAGTAGAAGGATTTGTTTTAGTACTAAGGGCCCGTTTGGTTCAATCTCATTACACTTTGCGATGCAGTGCAATGCGATGCAATGGTAATGCAATGCAATATTAATTACAAGGGTAGTGTTTGGTTTGATTTTGAAGCAACGTGCAATAAGTTAATATTTTAATAATTATTTAAAATTAACATATTACACAAAGTCTATTTTACCCCTTAATATAATCTTTGTGGAAAAAATAGTTAAAAGCCGGCGACGGAGGGGATGGAGGAGGAGGAGGTAGTGGCGGTGGCAATGATGGGGGTGGCAGGGGAGGAGGATGTGGTGGTGGTGGGCAGTGGGCGATGGGCCGGTGACGGCGGTGGAGGGCAGTGGGCGATGGGCCGGTGGCGGTGGTGGAGGAGGAGGTGGTGGCAGTGGCAGTAGGGGTGGGCGGTGGTGGTGGTGGCAGTAGGCAGTGGGGTTGGAGGAGGAGGTAGTGGCGGGGGCGGTAGGGATGGCAGCGGCGGCGGCAGTGGGTGGCGGTGGTGGAGAAGGAGGTGGTGGTAGTGGCTGTGGGCGGGTGGCGGCGGCAGAGGAGGAGGTGGTGGTGGTGGCGGTGGGTGGCAACAGGGGTAGAGGAGGAGGAGGTTGTGGCGGTGGTAGTTGTGACGTGATGCGACAAGTGAAATGAGATAAATGAAATAAAGACAAGAGAAACTAAAGAGTAAATTAGACTTTTTAAACCATAAAATGGGATAGTAATGAGGATTCATAAGGGGGAGGTATGAATGAGGATCACCAATTTTTTGGTAATCATCATTACCATGGTAAACCCTATTACCATGCTAAAGAACAACCAAACATTCTTCTCTTGATAATGCAATCATGATTATCATTGCAGGTATGTAATGGGGTTGAACCAAATGGGCTCTAAGTATTATATCTCAATATACACTTTGTCTTTCAATTCAAAATTATAATTTTCCCGTGGACATTTTCTATTAATTGCATATATTAAGGGAGTTTCCCATTAAGAGGGTATTTTTCGATGCGAATAATTAAAAAGAATATAAACTTTAGGAAAAATAACATATTTTTTACAAATATAACTAAAATTATTTTAATCTCTTAATGTTTACAAATTAATTATATAGAAAATTAATCATTTGGTCATTAATTGTAGTTTTGATTCGGTTAAAATAATTAGTTCCTAAATTAACTCAATACAATTTAGTCTTTATAGTTTTTACTTAGTTAAAACTTAGTTCCTTAACTTCACTTGGACTCACTACAATTCAATCTATATAATTTTAAACATTTAAAATATTGGTCTCTATATTTTAAAATATAAAATTTTAAGGACTAAAGTTCTTTTAATTAAACTTAGGAGCAAATATTTTAAATTGCTAAATTATAAGGGTTTACTAGATAGCAGATGGTTTAATTTGATAATTAAAATAAAACTATAGGGACTAAATAATTAATTTTCCATTAATTATATAACTCCTACATTTAGAATCCAGGGATTACTAGATAGCAGATGGTTTAAGAAAAATTTTCTTCGTCTTTTTCAGAGCGTTCCCTTCTACAAAAGGGGCATAAGGTTGCTGAGCATGTTTTCCCTCTAGCAAGGAGTTTCAGCATTAGTATTGATGTTGAGTCCACCCACAACACTTCGTTGGTTTGTCACCTTCAAATTTAACTGTGGGATGTATTTTATATCTATCAGATTTCAAATCCTTCTAATATATATGTAATTGTCTTTATATATTCAGGAACAAAAAGAGGATATCACTGAGACTACACAAAACAAAAATAACGGTAAGCAGAGATTGACAGATGATGAAGATGAAGTGATTCAAAGCGACAAGAGCAAAAATTTTGAGAGCAAAAAGTATGTTTCGTTAAGGGCAAACGTGAACGAAGAAGAAGTTGGGATTAATTATAGCACCAATGATACACTACAAAGAATAGCTTCAAGATGGGAATCCATGAAAAGTGGAATTTCCAGTTTGAGGCCTAATAGGTTCCTTCCTCTTACCACTACTCAAGATCATCATCATCTAGGAGGCAACAGTAATGGTGTTGTTTCACAAATTCCCAGTGGTTCGCTTGATGAAATCTTCAAGAGATTAAACCACCCACCTTCATAATACAATGATTCTTAACCATAATAATGCGATGAAATTCTGTCCCGTAGGTATTGGTGAGAAGCCGGACCTTTTGATTAATAATTTATTTAAAGATTTAGTTTTGGATAAAGCATAATGGTGTTGTGTTGTGCAATCCACATAGCTAACCCCATCTGGTGGGATAAGGCTCATTGTTGTTATTGTATTGGTGAGAAAATGTACGTCTGTAGGTAAGTAATATATTCCACTATTATTGGGCATTGGTTACGTGAAGCGGTTTTCTCATTTAGTTTTGTTGTCACTGTCAGAGAAACTACTTTTATCTCTATTTCTTGTTATAAGGCACTAACTAGAAGCAATTTTTGGTCCCAAATATAAAGCACCAACTACTGCATTAATTACTCCCCCCCCCCTACTTTAACCTTGTTATTAATTGAGGTTCAAAGTTGAAAAAAATTAAGTCACATAATTTAAAGAGAGGTAACGTTGAAAAAATTTCTTAAGGAGAAATTTAGTGACATAACTATCATTCCTTAGTCCGTTAGAATTAGTAGTTGACGTCTTAAAATAAAGACAAGAGTATTCTCATTGAAGGTGAGATTTAGCCCTCATATTAGTCAAAATGTGTGTGTACTAGTGTAGATAAATTTAACATTATGTCCCATCTTTTGAGTATTATAATTGTATTAGTGGTCTTACAATATGGTATTGTACTCATCCGGTCCGTAATATAAAATATATTTACCTAATTTAATTAAATTAAATAAATTAGTTGAGTTAGTTAATGGCATGTATTTTCTAAGACATCATAGTCATCTTCCTTAATTCTCTCATTCACTCTTCTCCTTGGTCATTATTGAGGAAGTATCAATAGAGATATATTAGAAAAAGATTGAAAAATATAAAAACTATGTCTTATATTTAGAATTAAGATCAACTTCTTAAATATATCTTATATTAAAGACCAAAGGAGTATAATGATCACGCACAATTGAATAATTACAACAGAAAGGAAGGGAAAAAAAAAAATACAAATACATCTCAATTGGACTGGTCGGTTGATTCAACCAAATGAACTAAGGACCAATCTAAAGGATTATATTAGCTTAATTTGGTTACAACCAAAAACACCAATTGGCGTATTCACATATTGCTATAGATACTCATACTATTACTATTTATTACTCCTCCTGAAATTAACGTAGGACCTAATTGAGGAGTTAATCTTGATCTTAAATGTCAAACATATTTCCCGTATTTATCAATCTTTTTCTAATTTACCCATATTGATGCTCCATCAATAATGATAAAGAGAGATAGAGGGAATTAAGGAAGATGAGTGCGGTGTTTTAGAAAAAAAAGACATATTAACTAATTTAACTAACTTACTTAATCTAATCAAATTAGGTAAATAGGTCTTGTATTAAGAACCATAAGAGTATTTTGTAAAATTATCACATTAATATTGACTCAGTTTAGTTGATTAAATTGTTCATGTGTATTTTTGCCCCTTCTAAAAGATAATTGTGCCAAATGCTCTTTTCTTAAAATATCATTGGTAGATTTGCCCCTTAACCCAATTATATATACAGATACATGCAAGATGAACTGAATTATAAGAGATGATGAATGAATAACTTACTGGTTGAAAGTCTCCTGCATGTATGGTCTTGTGTCTGGAACCCCACTCATGGAGTCATAGTACCAAATCCTTTTGCGCATTGGACTTACAACTATGAGCATCCAGTAGTTCAAAAGTACAATAATCGATCACACCATCAGGACAATTACAAAATAAATAAAAACTAATTCAAGAATGGTTAATGATGTTCCCACCCTTAAATATAAGGCTCCAAAAAGTAAGAGTCACTTCCGTGTGACGTCCTTTTAAGGAATTCATCCCACATAAACCTCGTGTGTCGTTGCTTGGTATCTTCCTTCATGCCCTTACCCTGGTTATTGATTAAGTCTGAGCGGATGAATTTGATCTTATCTTAGAGGCTACGGGGGATGAGGTAATTATGGTACAAGTGCCTAAAATGTCGAAACCAACATATCAAAATGTAACCAAAGTTCTAAGGAGCCAACTATCAATTGTAGTTGAAGAAATACCTCATAAAGAAGTTGACAGACATTGAACTGCTAAGTCCTTGTTCAGGATCTTAGAAACAAGCTCTTTAGTTATAGTTTCCACTTGGTCTAGAAGGTTGAAGAACTCTCTCAAATGTGATCATTAGACATGGGTACAAAGCAAAGGACTTGTCAGTGAACTCCCAGAGGGACTTCTGGGAAGATTGATCAACTGTCTTATTATACGAGGAAAACTTCTTCCCGGATTGAGCATTGTGGGTAGGATGCTTCCACTTATTGGATTGACTGGGGGTTTTAGAAGTGGGACGCTTAGACTGATTAGGGGTCTTGGAAGTGGGAGGCTTGGACTTATAAAGGGTCTTAGGAGTGGGGGGCTTGGACAAATTGGGGGGCTTGAACTGATTAGTGTGGGCTTTAATTGATTGAGGGCTTGCACGTATTGGTTGGTAGCTTTTTTTGAGCGGCCGACTTCTTTTGAGTGGGGGCCGCTTCCACACTCTAAGTAGACGGTGTGTCCACACAGCAAAGCTAACCTTAACCTCTCTTACTGTATCTGTGCCTTTGGTGGGCATAGGGAGTGGATAGTAGGATCGATATTGGTATTGATTTGTACCTTTACATGCTAAAGAGGGATAGATGTGTTATGAAGTGTGTTATCCTCTGGGCTGTTGATCATGTTACACATTACAATTGTATAGTGTCTAGGACTATCGGCAAGACACTCAACATCTGCTAAACCCTCAAGAAGATCATGAGGGAAATGTACAACTGCCTTTAGTACTTGGGCTGCCATTTCCCCCTTGATGCTTCATATAGTACTCTCATTCATCAATTCTTATATAAGAAACCGTATTTGTTCCTGCATGTCATCACACTATTTCTGGAGCTTTTCATACTTTTCATCCTGATTATTTATTTGAGGTTGTCGGTGATCATATATTTTGTCTTGGTCAATTCGAAGCTGGTACCCCTAAAAAGATCGGGATGGTTAAGCCCCAATGTCTTCACCAATACTTCCTTATCTACAAAAAGCCAACCCCGCTATTTGCAACTTCCTGGGACATAGCTTGTTATGCATTTAACAATAATGTTAATATTGATGGTTAATTGAAGACATTACTTCCAGGAATCAGGGACTGATATTGTGCTTACTATTTTATCAATGACTTCCTTCACTTGAGGATCATCATAAGAGCCATATTTATTTTGCCTTCCTACTAACCAAAGTTCATGACGGGGAGGTCCACTACCATCCCTACTCTCAACTTTTTAGCAATTTGATGATACCCCTTTCGCCCTCCCTTATAAGGATACTTGTTGTTCTTCACACTCCTCCTATCCACCAGGCTTAATTCCTACGAAAATACACAATACTCAAGTTAATATTAAACAGATACATGCATGTCTTATGAATTGCGAATAACAATTACCTAGAATGCCAGGGCATGACGTGAGATGACAAAATTTCCCTAATCATCCAGTTTTACGGTGGACCGAAGATCCATAGAAACTTTTGAGTCATGAGCCTTTTTAGGATTCTGCAAATACGCCTTTGACAATACATGATAGATGTATGTAGTGCTATTATTCTCTAGAAATTCTTGTATTTCATCACATTTTTCTTATATATTTGTTGATTTTAAACTAAAATTGTGCATAAACTTTATACATATAAAGGAAAATGTGATGTGATGAAAATACTTTGGAAAGTGCAAATTTTGAGCTAAATGTATAGAGTCTTAGATTAAATTAAAGAAAATTGGAAAGCTCATAAAATCCTTCTCTTTGTAGGAGGATGAGGACAAGAAGTATAAGCCTACATGGATCTTTAGAGGTGGAGAAAAGAAGAACAAAAGCCAAAAAGGAAGATCAAAGAAATAGCTTGAAGGTGCTCTCAATCACTTTTGCTTCGCTACAACAATGCAAAAGTGAAATCACCTAAAAAATAGGCCCTTCTGATAGCGTTCGCTGTGGGTTCACTATATCAAAGCAAAAAAGCAAAATTGCGATACTGCAACTATGCTTTTTGAAAAAGTGAAGCTTCAGCTGGTGTTTTAACCAATAGGGCCACCAAAATGGAAGGATTCTGCACAAGGAAGAGGTTGAGAACCACAATGAGGATTCTTAGAGAGCTCTTAGGAGAAATTTGGTGCTTCTTGGAGGAGATTCTTGGAGAAATTCAATATTTTCTTCTCTTTTTTTGGTTTTTCTTCTCTCTTCTTCCCATTTGTTGATATGGATATAACTTTTGAGTTTAGTTTTTGGTTTGTATTGATTATGAGTAGCTAAAACTCTCATTAGGATTACTTCTACTCATTGTATAGATTGAAACTACTATATTTTCTTGCTTTTGCTAGTTGTTGAGAATATATGTTGATTTTTCTTTGTGCTTAAATACTATATTGTGCTTGATCACCACATGATTAGTTTAGTTCAATTGAATGATGCGTGAGAGAGCTAATTTGATTTTAGAACTTGAGAAAAATCATGTTAGACTTGAAATTTATGGATTAAATGTGTGGTTTGTTGTTATAATAGAGATATATCTAACAACCTAGCATAGTCTAATGAAGAATTACTTTGGGAAAGATTATTTTCATTAATTATAAACAAGAGATTGAATATTGTTAATGAAGATTAAAAATCAATCTTGACTTGAGAAAGCTTGATTGATGATCTTAGAATCTTTGACTAGCATATGGACTCACACAACTAGCATTAGTGAATCAATTGCATAGTTTCATGAAATACAATGGGGAAGAAGTAATCCTAAGCCTTTAAACCTTGAAGTAGAATCAATTTTATAATCACATTTGCTTTACCTTATTGTTTTTAGCAAAATTCCTTAATTGACATACTCAATTTCAAATTATTTAATTCAACCTAGTTAAGAACATGGTTATAATTATTAACTCACTTTTGTCATAGTCCTTATGGATTGACACTCGTTTTCTCACTAAATTATTACTTGCAACCCGTGCGCTTGTGGAAGCTAAATGGCGAACAAGTGCATTGTTAGCTTCTTGACAACAAATTCCCTGATGTAATCTCTATCTCCATGATATGCAAACTGCAAAACACACAATTCAAGTTAACATTTTTTTCAAGTGCATAGCAAGTAATGTAGTAGGCATATATACCTTACCATGATATTGTCCTAAATAATGCCTGCGTAATCTCTCTATACCCTATGCCAATTACGCTCCATGATAGGAACGTTGATCCTTGCAGTTAAGCCGATATAGATGTTGAAGTATGATGGCTCATAAGGTTGGCTGTCACTATTCCATGTCATGTGAAATTTTTGCCCTAAAGACTTTGCTTTATTCACAAAAATCAAGGCACAGTAGCCCCTCTTAACAAGATCTTGCACTCGTTCTAACACCTCTTTTGTGGTATCATTTCTGGGTTTCGTAGGGACAAAATCAATACCAGTGGAAATACTAGTGCTAGGACCATTAAACTAGAGGCACTACTAGAACTAGGGGCATTATCAGTGTCGTGGGAAGTAGAACTAGCCATTTTAACAAGAAAACAAAACTCATTCAGTTAGTCACAGGAAACAGAGCACTGGGTTTTCCAAAAAAAAAACACGATACACAACCAAATTCAAAACCTACCGAGGAATGAAGAAGTAAAAAATAAGGAGAATACAGAATGCAGCATAGAGAATGCGAATGCAGAAGATAAATCATACCTTAAAATAAGAAGAACAAAGCAAGTGAAGGAATGCAACCTAGCAGGGCTCCAAAACAAAAAATGCAAGTTAGGGCAATTGAAGCGACTTGTGCGGTTGTTGAACCTAAGTTCAAAGAAATTAGTGGAAGATGTGGTTCGCCGGATGCGATTGTCAAAGGCCGAAAATGTCTACTGTAGTTGTGGGGTTTCGAGGATGGTAAGTAACGTTTGACAAAAAACAAGTTTGTTAAGTGTAATAACTATGGAAAGTGAAGAGGCGTAAGATAGTGGGTACGTCTTTTAAAAGACTTGACAAAACTTGCTCACGGTCATAAGTTTAGAACCGTTATGAAAGGTAGCCTTTTCTTATGGTTCTTAATTTACAACCATAATGAACATCTGAACAAAAGTTCATGGTTTTAAAATATCAATCATTAGGTTTTGTAAACATTGACAATGATTTCTTAATAACCCCTAGGTGTTTGATATGGTAATATAAAAAGTGATGGGTTTTACATAATAACCGTTACTTATTTAACTCTTTTTTAATAAGTTTTAAAGTTGATTATTTAACCCCATAGACAAAAAAAAAAAAAAAAGAGAGTTTGAATAAACTAACAAAAAATAACAAATTATGTGGATGAAGGATCTACTGCATCATCAGATTCATATCCTTCCAGTAATTTGTCCACCTTCTCAATCAGAGAGTGAACGAGGGAGATTAGTTCTTTTAAGCACTTGTCCATGTGTCCTTACTTTCCTATATAATCGATGAAGAACAAAAGTCAGAAGTTGGATATGACAAGTTGGAATAGATCAAAGTGGATGGATAAATGGAGTTCACTTTTTTGGACGTTTAAATGGAAAAGTTGTCATGGGTTATCCAGAAGAATGTGCCCTTTGGAATGAAAAGGGTTACATTATAAAATGCCTAAATTAGTATCAGTTGCTTACTAATAACCGTGAAAAAACAATTGTGTTTTTAATATTTTTCTACATTGCCCTAACCATTATTTTTTTAAAAATTTAAAAATAAAAAAGTAGTAGTGGTTTTCAGCCATCAATACTACTGCTGCCCTCTACCTCCTCTTGCCCCTCCCCCTCACCTGGCACATCATGATGTCTTAGGAAGGAGATGAAGAGTCTGACTGGAAATGATTATATACAACCTAATTGTGATGAAGGATGACGTTTAACTTCCTATTCAGACGGTGGGCGTCTCTATCTAGACATCTTGTGGATTGAAGAATTAGGCGTTGTCTGCTTTTATGCCTTGGTAACCTCTTTAAAAATTAAATCAAGGATTGCAATATAGGGTGCAATCCTGGATCGTCTCTCGAAGAGCCTTTTATTAATTACCTAAAAACTAAGTGCAATGATTGACATGAAATGAATTAAAAATGGTTTTTAACTTTTTAAATATCAAATAGGTTGCATGAAAATGTAAATGCCTACACTACAATATTTTTTGTATTTTTGGATATAAAATGATAGATGGAATGAAATGGATGAAGTGAATCTCTTGAAAATGGCTTGCAAGGGCAATCAAAGTTCATCTAATGATAATGGGAGTTCGATTTACTAGCTGAGTCAAAAATGCCCAAAAGTCCCTTTGAGCTAGCTTGAGTTAGATTGATTAAACACTTCCACACCGGGTAAGGTTTAACCTCTTTAACCGAAACTCAATAAAAAAGACTAGCAATTGCAAACAAAGCCCCTCAAAATACCAAACCTCAAACACCGTTGAGTCTAGTGCATTAATCGATGATTATTCCTAGACCTAGAAAATAATCACTTCTTAAAACAGTATTAAAAACCACTTTGTGTGCAATTTATGAAATCACTAAGTTTTTTAAAATACCAAACCCCATCAACCGATGAGTCTAGCACCAAAAGAGAGGAACCCCTATTCTAGAGATGCTATTAAACACTCTTAGTGTATGATTATGAATTAATTAATGCAATTGGTTTAATGCAACTCCAAAATCAACTCAATATCTAAACAATACCATGTAAGACAATAGAGAATAAATGGAATTACACTTAAACATATATGTAACCACATATATTGATGAGCACAAAATTCAACATTAACTAATTCAAATCACAAATTAATCCAAACTAAGTACTTAACCAAGTAACAAAGATCTAGCAATATAAATACAATCTTCCAAGATAGAAAATCATAATTACAAAGCTAAACAAATGGATTAAAACATAAAACTCCCCTTTTAGTCCTTGGAACTCAAGCCTTTAGCTTCCATCTTCAAGAGAATGATCCTCTAGCCACTGCAATTTATCATCACAACTTCACCAAACCAATTCACAACTTCAGCCATATCAATTAACGAAGAGAGTAACTGTTCAGCAAAGGATTAAAAGCAGGGGAATCAGCTGAAGGTTCGGTGAAACAGAGAGTATGAGAACAGGTGTTGGTGTCGAGATGCAAGGACGGTGAAGAAAACAAAAACTCCCAGCTCCAGAGTCTCTCTGCTGCAGCAGCTCCCTCTACTCCTCTCAAGCTCTCAGCTCCTCCTCCACCTTTTCCGTCTCCTCTTTACTCCTCTGGTTCGATCCCCTCCTTTCGGCCACCAGCTCCCTGCTTCTGTTCTGCCGTTGCTGTGGATGATGCTCGCCGGAAGTGATGAGGTCGGAGGATGTTGTGCACGGTGGTGACTGTGACGGTGATTAAGGCGGAAGACTCTAGTTTCACGGCCACTGAAAGCTACTATGGTGTTCACAGCTGAAGCTTGAATTCTATCACAGTGGTGAAGAAGGGATGTCGCCGGCGACTATGGAGGTGAAGGCGGAGGTCGCCGGCGACAGAAGTGAAGGACTGAAGGTGAGAACAAGATCAAGATCGATGTCCGGTGTTGCGGCTGTGATTTCTGGCTCGTCCTCGTCTCTCGCGTCAGTCATCTCCTCTTTTATTTTTCCCCCACAGCTCCTTTTTAGCTCACAGCTCCTTCACGTCTGACCTAGTCCACTAGGAGTAAAACGATGTGTTTTAATCGGTGCTGAACTGTCATTCTTCAAATTCAAGAGACTAAAGTGTCATTTTCTAAATTTGAACCCCAAATTGCTATTTTCCGATTTAGTCCAAAATTTCAAGAATTTTCAATTAAAATATATTTAAACCAACATCAAATATTTTCAAGAAATCAATGCTTAAGAGTAATTGCAATTATTTTGACAATTTTGCCCTTTTTAGTTACAATTTAATATATTTACTTTTAATATCAATTAAGTACAAATAAGGCATTTTAAGCTAAATTATTATGATAAAATCACCAAATAAAATATGAAAATATATAATAAAATAGGAATTTGTCAGCGATCAAGGCTAGTCAACGTCTATAGCAGAGCCTTCATTCGAGGAGAAGGTAGAAAAGGAGGAAGAAGAGGAGGTGGTGGTAGCGGAGAAGGAGGAGGGGAGGAGCTTGTGGAGGTAGTGGTGGAGGAGGAGGGAAAATGGAAAGAGCTCTTTGGCATCTCACCATGATGAGGGAGAAAATGATGAGGTTATAAAAAGAGTGCTTTTAAAAAAGTACTATGAACAAAATGAATACTTCGTTCTAAAGTATTTAACTTTAGGAGAACTAGTACTTGGTGTCAAACTAAATGAGGTTTTGTAAAAGTGGTTTTTAGATTTGTACTTTACATAATAGTTATTTATTATGAAATGTTATGTATCATTAAATTATATATATTAATTTATTAGTCAACCTAATTAGTTTGAAGAAAAAAACATAAATATAAATATTCTAAAGTAATTTAATTAGCTTCCTTAATTTCTCTAAAAAAAAAGTCAACTTTATCTTATAATTAGGACGAGAGGGTGTACATGTTAATTGCAACATAAGTTTCATGTATGATCTCCACCTTGCTATAGTTTTCCAAACCGACAAATCATTTCTTCTCCTTCTTATTTAGTTTGTGATGTTTACTTTTACACCTTTGTGTCCCACTTTTAATTTTTAATCTTTTTGCAAGGAAAGGTGGAGAATGCATATATGGTGTACATTTTCCGTGTGAGAATGCTGGATAATAGACTCGGTTTTTAAAAGTTTTCAAATTGCTTTTGTCTATTTACTTCGATGAACATAGTCTTTACATAAGACTTCCTCTATTTTAAAAGTCCATATAGACCTCTTTTAATATTAAAATATATGTTATATAAACCTCTCTTATATTTTAAAATTCTATTTCTATCTACCCAAACTGTTAGTTGACCGTTAAGTTTCACTTTTAAACTTTTTTTTTTACGAAAATGCCCTTCTTTAACATTAGAAATATTTAAACACACACACACACACATATATATATATATATATATATGGGATAAAAAAAAATTATACCATGAAAAATAATTCTAATAGATTTTCTAACTTTCTAATATGTTAAAAATTAATTAATGTTGAGATAATAAAATTTATTATTTTAATTTTTCTTCACATTTATTGAAATTTATTTATTTTTAGTTGCTTAAATGATTAAAAGTATACACCAAATACATATTTTTTTCTATCAAATATAGTAAACTATATAGGTTTGAAAGATTGTATAAGTCATTTAAATTTATAATTACATTTTTTCCCTACAATTATTTAAAAAAATTGAATTTTCAAAAGTTTTTGACATTTACAAACTATCAAGAAAAATTTGAATTTAGGATTAAGGGTAAATTAGTAAGTAAAATTTATTTTTATATAAATTATAAGTAAACAATATATTTTTAGAATTTTTTTTAGAATATTTTTAATAGAGTTAACAGTTTGGACTTAAGTATATGTTTTTAAAATAGAGAGGAGATTTATATGATTAAGACAACACATGAAGGTGTTTAGAGTCCGTTACTCAAATATTATATTTATATGTATATAGATATATATATATATATATATATTAAAATCTCACATGAAAATTTATAAATATATATTAAAGTAAATAATATATATATATATATATTAAATAGGCTCGGCCTACAGGCTTGTAACAAAAGCCTCAAGAAAAAAAAAAACCTAGCATATTTAAGCAAGTAGGCCTCTAAATAGGCCTTTAGTATGACCTCTTTGCTAAATAAGCTAGGCTTTATCAAGCCTCAAACAGAACAGCCTGTAGGCCTCTGAAAAGGGCCCAGCCTATTTTCACTCATACTAATTTAGTAATAGTATGTAAAAAGAAAAAACAATAATTTATTGCTCTACTTTTTAAATGTGTTAATTTTTTAAATTATGCTTCTCTAGTTCTATATATAAGGTAGGAAGAGAAGGAATTTTTTAGTTATATTTATAAGGCATGTTATTATTATTTTTCCTGTATAAATGTACAATTTTACCCTTCAGTTATTATAATGTGGACTTTGTTTTCCTAGGGAATATAATATATTAAATAAGGATAAAGTTGGAAAGTTGCTAAATTTTAAAGTAATGCTAATAAAGTTTATGATTTTTCTTGATCTAAGATCATAGGAGTAAGTGTCTAAATACTTCTCTTCTTGAAGGGTTTTAAAAATATGAGGGGTAATGATCCCCAAAGTGAACAATTTTAAGGGAGCACATTTTATGCTCGGTAAGATGATGAGTAAAGATGTTCTCATCACCCATCTAAACCATTATATTGATTTTTGAAGGTCCAGATTTAATTAATTTAATTTTTATATTTTAACTAAATATTTATTTTAATATATGTAAAATTAAAAATAAAGATATATAATCTTATAATTGTCACTTCACATAAAAATGAATAAATCATTTAGAAAATCAAAAATTAAAAATCTTAAATTTGGGCCTTTCAGATTAAATTTAAACGGTTGAAATTTCACTACAGTGATAAGAAATTAGTTACTCATTACTACGATGAACACAGAATGGGGACCCAATTTTAAGAACAAGGCTGTGAGCTGTTACAGTAAGAGGTTTTGCTTTCTTATTAAACATAAGACATCAATATAATTCACTTTATTTTCTAAATTTATACTCTCTCTGGTCTTCAATATACGACATATTTATTTAATTTAATTATATTAAAGAAGATAGTTAAGTTAGTTAATATGACGTGTATTTTTAAAATCACTTTAATTGTCTTTCTTAATTCCCTCCTTTTCTCTCCTCCTTGATTATTATCAAGGGAGTATTAATAGGGGTAAATTAGAAAAAGGTTAACAAGTATGAAAAAGATGGCTTATATTTAGAACCAATATAAACTTCCCAAATATATTAAGGAGCATAGGGGGAGTAATTATTTTCCCAAAAATTCTCTAATAGCCCGCTTGGTTTGATTTCATGAGACAAGACTATATGTAATCCTGATGCAATAAACTGATTACAACGTTTGGTCATGCTTATACAATGTAATGAGGATTACATTTTATAATCCCTAATAAGACTAATAAATGTGGATGCAAACATCCTATGATCAAGTGAAAAAGACATTACTGTTATTATAATTTTTTAAATTGACCAAAATGTCCACCCATAAATATAGTCAAATATTAAATAATTACCAACATTAAATATTTAAAATAATTAATTAATAATATAGAAATTTAATAAATATTTCCTGATTAAAAAATTAAAAATTATATTCCACCATCAAAACAATAATAAAATATCCCATTAAATAATATTCTCACCATTAATTATTAAAAAATTATTATAAACCCAAAATGTACACTACATAATATTTCCACAATTAAATATTAAAAAATTACTATGAACCCAACATGTACATAGTACAAAATGAAAAAATTACCATTAACCCAACTAATACATCATACATATATACTTAGACATGGGTAATTTTGTCTCTTACTATATTATTTTCATGTTCGATATAATCCAACCAAATGTTCTTATGCATATGCATCATCTTTCCTTAATGATTGACAAAACAAACAAATACATGTAATCATTATTACATTAAATTCCATTTCATTGCTTTACGTTCCCTCCAATTTTGTGAACCAATCGGGCCATAATGGTGTTTCCATCAAATTCTACTTTTCAGTGCAAAAAATTGAGGAGCGCGCGCGCGCCCACACACACACTAAGGAGGACACTTTTAAAAACCAATACACTCCCGTATTTAGCAAAGACAGGAAAAAATAAGCAATATAATCCTTTATTTTGATGTGCGAAATATGCAATTATTGATGTAGGACGATATTTTTTAAAAATTTAGCTAAGGGTATAATTCTTTCAAGACTTAGAGCGAAAAAAAAAATGATTGTAAGTGTTTATTTTATAAATATATTGATTGTTTAAGTAGTCCTAATATCATTAATTTAGCGTCCTAACTTTTTACAAACTCCAAACACAAGTTCAGGTAAAAGAAAGTAAGAAACACATGATGTAAAAATTTATAAATTAAAAATAAAAAAATTGATTGATAACTCAATGGTTAGAATCTATTAATATAACAAAACAAGCTATATCTCTCATGCGTTGTACGAGAGAGTATTATACTTGAAACTGTAATTATGATGGTATATGCAGAAATATATAAAATTAGATTGTATGATGATCAAAATATATTGATAGGTAATAAACATGTGGCATCACACTAAAAGTTAAATAACATTAATTTTTTTCCCATGAATAAATAGCAACAATTTGATTATTATTGTGGAAAAAATGCTCAAAATTGTTTTTTGAATGTGAAGGAAAAAATTAACAGTATTATAACGCAGCAAAATCAAAATATTAAAACTTGCAAGTAAGGGAAAAACTCAAAAAGCAGAAATTATATTAATTATTAAATTCAAATTCAACATCTACTTAATCAAACAAATATAACAAACGTAAAATAAAGAAATCATGAAATAATTATTAATATAGTGTATTTATTGATTGATGGATTTAAACCCACCTGTTTTGCAGTAAACCATGCGTGCGTTTAAAAAGTTTTCAAAGATATTGTTGATTGCTTGATTTTATAACATTGTTTTTGGAAAAAAAAAAAACAGATAACAGAAACAAACATGCCATTATTTTTGTATCATCGATCACGCTTTGAAGAAATTTGAAAATAAAGGCAATTAAGAAATTTAAGAAATAATGAAATTGATTCCAAATATGATTGCTTAATCAATCAAATATGAACAAACATAAAATTAGGAAATAAGAAAAGATTATGAAATAATCATTAATATTATTTTTAGTTATTACAATTCCATGCCGTTTTATTTTCCATTTAGAAAAATGGAACCACACACATGAATTTAAGTGGTAATTAAATAAATATTTTGTTGTATAATTTATAATTACGGTTAGTACTGGTTGATTGAGATTTCCGTATGTTTTTGGTTTTAATAAATTTAGTAATGGATGATTGAGATTTCCTTTTGTGCGATAGAACAAGTTAGTTAATGATGTATTTTGTTACATAACTTATAGTTATTGTTAAGATTTCATATTAATGCTAATTTGACTCAGGATTCATAATTTTTATTTTCTTTTAAGTTAGCTTTTAATTAATGGCAATGATCACATATATATCTTCTAAATTACTCGGAGTAATGCCGTTAAAAACCGTTATGTGAGAAACCATTTTTTAAGAAAATAGTTGTGTTTATATTAATGCTGTTAGTGTATTATGTTTACTTTGACACCAATAAATATCAATATCCATATTTATCACCCTCTTTTGGCTATCATAATAATTTTATCAATATCAATATTTTATATTTTATATCCATAAATTATTAGTTGGCCCCCCAGATTCAAGGAGTTATCATAATAATAATCTAGCCCAAAAATCAATAGGTTATCATAATTATCATTCAAACTAAATATGCAAGAAGCTTAATTTTTAAGAAATATAGTTGGCCTCATGATTATAGTAATGCTTATATATATATATATATATATATATATATAAATATCGTTAATGTATTCCATTTTGTGTTCTTTGTTCTTCATTGTTAGTGATCTCAATTTTTCATCCCAAATATCATGGCGGGTCGGCCTTATGAACTCATTAAAGATATTGACGATCACAAAGATACCTGGGTTACCGTTGCTCTAGTTATCAAGACGTGGACGATGAATAAAAAGACATCACTTTTTGATGAAAAGTTAGCAATTGCACTTACTTCAATCCTTCCTTTTCTTCATTGTCTAATCTTTTGTGCCTTTTAGTATATTAATTTTTGAATTTAAATTTCTCTTTTCTATATTCCTCCATACTTGACTTTCTTAAGATCCTTCTTTAATTGCAAAAAGTAGAGCTTGGAACTTTCCCAAAACAATTAGAGCGTTGTGTTGGGAGAGAAATTATTGTTAGGTTTAGAGTCAAGCCATCAAATACTCATCCAGTATTTTGGGTGTTTTGCAATTTTCTGAGGAGGGAGATATTTTGCAACGGCAAGAAAAAGATTTAGTTGATAGTGCACATATTGTGATTGGGTACTTTATTATATATTCATTTGTTTGCTGTTCCATTTATTACTTGGGTCTTTTTTCCAACCCTTCAAAGTTGAAACAAATGCCTCAAGCCACTTGACGAAGCAGAAAAACGATGATGGCCTTCAAATAGTTCAATCATCAGGATCTTCAACCACTCATTCAAAGAGAAAGAAGAGAGACAACAATCCATTGGCTGATAATGAGGGGATGTGGAATTGTCTGATATGTCTACCCATACCTTCAGAGCCACAAAGCAATCATCAATAACATAAAAATAGAAAAATGAGTTCCCACGGGTGGATTTTGAGCTTTTGAATGCTTCATTGTGAACCCCCTATTTTGTCCGGGCCTCACTCAAAAATAAAAAAAATAATTGATGATGACTAGTGTCCAAATTGGCAATCATCATTAAAAGAAAAAAATGAAAAATGAAAAAAAGAAAAAAAGAAGAAGAAAATCCTCCTATTGATAATTATCGGTGTCCAAATTGGCAATCATCATTAAAAGGGAAAAACATAAAAGAAAAAAAAATCCTCTCATTGATGATGATTAGTGTCCAAATTGGCTTTGTCATTCATTAAGGGAAAATAATAAATAAAAAAATGAAAAATAAAAAAAATCTCATTTATGTTTATAGGTTTAAATTAGGAAACTAGCTACTTGTGGGGAGAATAATAAAAAAAACTTAAAAACGGAAAAAATCTCCACTGATGGTGATTAGATCAAGCTAGGAAGTTTTATTAATAGAAGATACAAAAAATAAAAAAAAAAATTTTTAAAAAAAGAAGGAGCGTTTATGAAGAAAACCCTACCTTAAGACTATAAATAGGGGAACAAGGGTTGAAGCAAGACACACAAGAATTTTGGGAGATCAAGGAGGCAATGTAGAGAGCTAATTTTATTTTCTCATTTCATTCATACATAATTCTCATACTGAAGGGTAGTTGACATAAGAGGCAATCTTATTTTGCTCAATGCTCTTTGATTAAATTCACATGCTCTTCTTTTATTTGTGATAATGTTCAGCCACTGGTACAAATTGTGTGTTTGACTAATTCTCCCTCCAGTATGCTCTTTTATGACTATTCTTATCTTTGTGTTTATCTCAATGACCCAACACTACATGAATCACCTTTTAAAAAAAAACTGTATGAATCACCTCCTTTGATATATGTTGGATGTGTCAAATCCAAGCACTACTACAAAAATAGAGATCAGTGACGCACATTCTGTGACACTTCTTCACAACTTCTTTCTAGATTTTTAAATTTTTTTTTAAAAAAAGTACTTTAGGCAGTGCTTCCTCAAGGAAGTTCCACAGCTGCTTGGTGACATTAGGTGGCGCTTCCTTAAAGAAGTGCCCCCTAAGGTGTTTTTTTAAAAAAAAAATAAAGTAGCAGCTGTGGCGCTTGCTTAAGGAAGTGTTATAGCTTCTACGTATTTTGTGTGGCACTTGACTTAGGAAGCGCCACACAAAGTTTTTTTTTTTAATTTTTTTTTTCAAATTATTTTCTCTATTGCAATATGCTTCAATCACATTTATCCTCTTAGTCTCCACTCCTCATCTAACACGTGCCTCACTCCTTATCCTCTTAGTCCCCATATTTTCTCCTTCTCTTCTTTTTGTCATTCATCACCGTCTCCACTTTGATCGGCACTTAACTTGTACATGTACCAAAGATGATCAATAATATTTGTGCAAAAAGATATCACCTCAGCTTTCGTTATCTACAAAGCATTAAATTTGAGGATTTTCAAGAGTTCAACAGAGGATCTTTTCTAGATTTGATGGCTTCTTTGCAACAAATACAATTGGATGTGAAAGCTCCAAAGGTAACATATTTAAATTATTGTTCCCGGATTTTTTTTCAGTGAACTGTGTAGCATTCAAACTTGAATGTCAAGAACATATTTTCATGCCTAAAAACTGTCTTGTCAAGACATGAAATTTCTAAATTTTCATTCAAAAAAAATTGGGTTTGCATCAACACACACACACACACACACACACACACACATTCCTTTCCCAAATTATAATAGAATTTGTGAATTAAGCAAGTAGTGACCTAAAAAATTTAAAAATTTCTGATATATACTTTAAAAGAAAGATGCACCATATGTTTATCAACTTCTAATGAATATAGACATTATATGATTTCAAGTGTATATAATTGAGCATAACCATGTGTGCATGTATGTTCTTAATTCGTAAGCATTCGAGGCATCTAGAGATAAAGTTTCTCTTTTTATAAACCAATGCCTATTGAGGCATCCATTAATCATAGTATTAGGAATTTCACAATTTTTGTGAATGTGATAATTTGAATTCATGCTGAAATTTTGAATTGATTTATTTTTATCAGGACTTGATGAAAATCATCTAGGATGTGGAAAGGTTGACAAATCTTGAGGTAAAAGACTTCAAAATAGAAAAGGTTCTTAATTTGGAAGGAGTGGAAATAGACCGTCCATAAGTGAGATTAAGATTAGAAGAAATGTGATTAGAAAATCTATACATGAGTTGAGGTACATATGGAAGGGTCCCAAATATACTTTTAGGATCTACTATCTTCAAAATCTGAATATCAGAGCATGTAGAAAACTAAGAACAATATTTAGTGATGTCTCAATAGCATATAAATAAAATAATTATTTATTCTAACACTTGTATTTTACTTAGTAGTAATTTTGTTAATTATTTATTTGTTAATTTATATCATTTTGGAGTTATTTGATTATAGTTTACTATTTTTTTTCATTTTGTTTTGGATATGAAAATGTGTTCAAAGTGTGTTATCAATTATAATTATAGGCTTCTTTGATAAAAAAAATAATTATAGGGTTCTAAAAGAAAAATACGAAAATAATTTTTTTTAAAAAAATAATACTTTAGGTGGCACTTCTTTGAAGAAGTGCTACAGGAAGTAGCCCTCCTGCGGCGCTTGCTGACGTTAGCGCCACAGGAGGGTGTGGTCTCCTGTGGCGCTTGCTAACGTAAGCACCATAGGAGACCCACCTCCTGTGGCACTTCCTCCAAAAAGCGCCACATGAGGGTATTTTAAAAAAAAAAAAATTAAAATGCTATGGTGCTTCCAAGTGCCAGCTTTTTTTAGTAACGTCTTGATATGTGACATTTTTCTAACGTCACAGCTTTGCTTTTTTGTAGTAGTGAAGATCAAGAGTTTGGTGCACCTGCTTTCCATTGTCTCATTGATGTATCTCACATATTGTTGATGGACGTGAGGCATTTGGATCAAGAGGTATGTGCTGCCTTGTCTTCTTATGATGCTAGGTGTCATACTTAATAAATATAGGTAATGTGATTGTACTTGCCTCTTTTTTATTATGTGGTTCTATCACCCTATATCTTGTTGTAGTGGGATTCAAATCATAAAAGGTACATGCGCTCACCATATCTTTCTTGATTTTCTTGTTATCTTGAATTTTCTACTATGAATGATATAATGAGAATGCACTTCTTTTTTTTTTCTTTGCAAATAAAAATGTTTCAAATAAAAAAAAAAGATTCTTTTCTTAAAGTAAATGAATTTGGTTTCATATGAGATAATTAAAAAAAATGCCTTTTTAAAAACAACGAAAAAACACAAAAAAAAAAAATATTTTTCTCAAATAAGTTAAATAATTTTTTTTTTAAAAACACCAACAAAGTGACACGCATTTCTACCTCTCGAACTACGTGGGCTTTGATCTCTCTAAAGGGTATGTAGGCCTTAAGCTCTCATCCTAGGTCAAGTCCAACTTTGTAAATAAGTATATTTTTCTTTATTTTCTTTTTGTAAATAAATATTCATTTTTTTCTTTAGTTTTCATTTCATTTATTTTTGTAAATATTTTTTTTATTTGGGTAATTATCATAAGATTAAATGCCATATTTATTTTTAAATATTAACTTAGGGTAACCATTCTTATGAATGGGTGTTGTAGGATGCTTAACACCTTCCCCATATACAATTGACTCCTAAACCCTAATGGTTTTTATAGACCAGTTTCATTTTCAAAAAAAGGTTTCCAAAATTATCCTTTTTTAAAATTTTTGTTGCGGCTCCTTACTTTCCAAATTTCAGGCGCTACAGTCATTTTAGCATTCTAAGACCACATTATATTAGGTTATACTCCTATAGAGTGATATCTGCTTTTAGGAGATGCCTATTTAAGTTTTATTTTATAATTCTTTGCCACTTATAAGTACCCTCTAGTCAAAATATATACACTAAGCTATCGTTAGTTATATTATATTGATGAATAATTCCTTCTTGTTGAAGTTATATTGATTAATAATTCTAAGTGTATACAATATATTAATCAAAATGCAATTATGTGAATATTTGATGAAAATTAATTTTGGTCAAATATGAGGATGTGTGGGGCACTATTCTTGACTTGAGAATTAAGAAATCAAATACTTTAAACAAAAGGGAAGAATCACCAAAATCAACAAAAAATGTAATGTAAAACCGAAAGATAATTACAATCAAAATGTTAAAGTTAGCACTTCATGGGGGAAAAAAAAGTAAAGAAAGGGGGCATGAATTTTCTATATCATGGTTGTTTCTTTTTTTCTTTTTTAATAAAAAATGATGTTTCCCCTGTTTCACTCTCATGGTAAGGGTTTTAAATATTGGTCTCATCAATATTTATCGACAAGCAATACATTTGAGACTTTAAGTATAAAAATATATGGGTAATTTAAAATAGATGATAATAAAATAATTACATAATTTAATATAATTACAAATAAATATTGTTTATTGTGCATATAATAAAAAAAATTTGTCCAATCATAAAGACTACATTATATAATAAATATTACATACCTCACAAAGCAAGAACCATAAACTGTTTTTCTGTGCTTGTAGTAGGTTGTGAAGCTCAAAAATTAAAGTGCTATATATGACCTTTTCCATGCAACGCACGGGTAGCAACACCTGTTTAATTTAAAAATGGAGAAATTTAGAACAAAAAACATCAGGAAAAATAATATTTATTCCTCCGCTTCTTAAGAATTGACAATATTTAGGAGGACCAATAATTAAAATTGAAATATATAAATAATAGTTCGGGTATTAATCAACCCTTTAAATTCATTTAACCACTTCTGAATTATTTGTTCGTTATTGGCTGAAAATTTGGAGAGTATTCCACTATGGTAGTATTTCGTTATTATAGTGCAGTGCCGCTAGGGTGCTGAAAAATAGGACCGCATTACGTTATCCTCAATGAAATATAATGGTATGAAAATTAAAATTAAAAACTATACATTATTCGCAAATATTACAATATCTTTGTGCATCAATATTTTTTATCATCTACCATATCTAAGTATTTTAGAAAGTCTTCTAAATGACAGTACTTAAAAATATAATATTATGCAGATATCTTAAATACCGGGAAGGTCAGATCACCTATGTGAGCAACCCAACATACGCCAAAGCCAATATTCATGATTTTCAAATGCATCAATACATATAATCATAAGATTCTTTACCCAAATAAAAAAGAAATAAAATTGATGCTTTTTTATTGACTTTTATTGTAGTTAATGTGTTTTTATTTAACGCTGTCATTTTTTATTAGATAGATATATGCAACTCACCAATCCCAAAGGAAAATAAGTTTAAGGGAAAATAAGATAAACACTCATATTGAAAGTAGAAGAATTTCATCCCAGCATACTAATAACTCCTTTATGAAAAGATGAGGTCAACCCTCAGAGTTAAGCAATCCAAGAAAGCATTCAGAATTCAAATTTTGAAACGAGCAAGACCTACAACAAACTTATTCAATGAAGAAATAAAATACGGAAGAGACTCTGAAGAAAAGATCACTGCTTATTTTTCTTTTTTGACATTCTTGACTGGTCTGGTGGCACTAAAACTAGGGATTGACAGTTCGGGCAGCCCAATATCAACAACTTCAACCAGCCACTTCTTGCAATTTTCTTTCTCTTTGACACAGCCATCATATGAGTCGCATCTGAGATATGGTTATGTCATCTTCATCCACAACCTTGTCATTGCTCATATTTTGTTCCAATGATCTTGATGTAAGTGACTCCAGAGGTGAAATATGGGAAGCAACATCAACAAATGTAAGGAAAAGAGAACAACTCTAACTCCAATGAAGTTCATTACTATTATAAATTATCAATTTCTTCTTATGTCGGAGTCTCTTCTTTGATCAACCAAGCTCCCAAATGATTGTAGGAAACCTATATATCACATCTGGATGAAATTGACCTCCCTATTAGAGTCAAACGGATTGAATGAGAACCATGATAGAAAGGTATACTAACCAATCGGCTCTTTGTTACTGGCAATTTCACTGGCGATATCATTGATTGGACAAAGTTGAATGAGTGAAGAGGGATAGGGAAGTCATGTTCCTAAAAAAATATATTCGAATGGAACATAATCGTCCAATGGTGTGCACATCTTTTGTAAGCGTCATTGTTGGCCAAGACTTTGAAGTTTTCGATCACCCTATTTGCATCAAGTAAGATGAATAAGTACAACACATAATTTTCCTTCAGTGAATATGAGAACTACATTATTTAGTTCCCAAGAACAACACAGATGAGCAAGCAAATAGTGAGGCAGAAAACCACTAACGCTGTAGTTGGTTCGATGCTTCATGCTGTATGATCCTTTGGGTATTGACCATTGGTTGTGGTGGTTGGAAGTAAACAAAATACATTAACAGTGAATGAAGAACTGAGAATACAAAATGGAATACACTAACAATGTTAATATATATAAACATTATTAAAATCATGGGCCAATTATATTTCTTGGAAATTAAACTTCTTGCAGATTTAGTTTGAGTTATAATTATGATATCTCCTTGAATTATGAGAGCCAACTAATAATTTATAGATATAAAATATTGATATTGAATTATAAAAGAGAGTGATAAATAACTATGATAGCCAAAAGAGAGTGATAAATAAGGATATTTATATTTATTGGTGTCAAAGTAAATGTAACACACTAGCAGAGTTAATATAAGCAAAACTATTTTCTCCAAAAATGGACACTCACGTAATGGTTTTTAACGGCATTACTATGAGCATTATAAAATAGATAGATATAATCATTCATAATCACCATCTTTTTTATATTATCATTGGGCATTTGGTTTGGGGTACATGACTGCCTTCCCAGCATGTGTCACCTCTGGGACTTGAACTCAAGACCCAGAGAGATCTAATGAGGTTTTACATTATTAGACCAACTCTCTATTGGTTCCATAATCACAATCTAACTTTAGACCAGATCCTGTTCGCCTGTCCTAAAAAAAAAAGATCGCACCTATCCTAAAAAATATTATGTTATTAATATAAATGCAGATGTCGTTATTGACCCTTGAAACTTATTTCCTCAAACTTATCGTTGGTTTTTGGGCTATATAAAGTTGTCAAACATGAAAATAAATTCATTAATATAAAATTTGATGTTGTTATTGACCTTGAAACTTATGCTCTCAATTCAGGGCAGTTTGGTCATTTGTCAAAATTAGAAATCTCATATTCCTATTTCAATTCTGACTTGGGATTTGATAAATTCGCAGTATCAATTTGTATTTTTCATTTTTATTTGTATTTTTCTGGAATTTTCCCAAGAATAAATTAGATGAATACTTTTTTTTTAAAAAAAAACTAATGAAAGTAAAAAATCTGAATAGTAGAATAGAATAGAATGGTTAAGGCTAGAGATCGTGTTCAGGTGGAAAAGAGGGTAGAGATCTTGCAACATACCATCAAATTCTCAGACGTATCTGTGCTTGTCGGTCGTTGCTCTCCGCCGTCATTCTTCGTAAACAAGGTTTGAGGCTCTTAACCTTCCTCTCTTTTTTTCCTTTCGGTTTCTTTCCTCTCGCGATTAGCGATGTCTTCTTCCCTCTTTCTTTTCTATCTCTCCATATTTTGCTCCAATCATCCATTATGCTTTCTGATTTTCTTGTTTCTTGTGTTTTTGTTATTGGCTGATTCATCTTACCCCACTTTCTCAGTTTGATTTTGTGAATTTTCTGTGCTGATTCTTTTTTCTGAGCTCCCCTTTTCCTTCTGCCGCTTTGGTGGGTCAATCTTATACTACCTGTGTGTATCTATGACTCAAGAAACTATAAAGGGGAGATCTTATATTAAAGACGAGAGACAGTACTCTACTAGTCCTTAATACATGACCTAATCTAATTTTAGAGTTGATTTTGCTTTTCAAATTTTTTAATATTTTCCTATTTTTTTATACTGATTCCATTAACAATAATAGAGAGAAAAATTGAGGGGATGAAGGAATATTTTAAAAAAATATATATTATATTAATTAACTTAACTAATTTACTCTAATCAAATTAAGTAAATGTATCTTACATTTAAGGACAAGAGGAATATATTATATGTATGTGCCATGCCAGTACCAGTGTCTACTTCCGATGTACTATTACATAATATCAATAATTAATGGGTCTCTTGCCAGACTTTTGTGTGACCCCTGTGGTTTTGTTGGCCTGAGTTCTGATTCATAAAAGTAGAGAGACAATGCAAGACAAGAGGAAATTCCCTGTTTTGGTGGATGTTCGTATACTCGCGCCCAGCTATTCCATGACGTTGCCCCCTTCACCGCAGAAAATTTCCGTGCGTTATGTACAGGTAATTGTCTGATTTCCCCTCCTATATATCCTGCAATCAGAGTCTCGCTAAATTGAACAAGCCCTTGAACGAGCTAATCTATTTTGATTTTATAGTTTATGATATGGCTTTCCCATTTCTAATTTAATCTTCTCTTTGTCCAGGAGAAAAGGGGCTCAGTGCAAAAACTGAAAGGCTTCTGGAGTACAAACATTGTTACTTCCTTCCGGTTAAGGAAGGTGACTCCTATGCGAAGGTATATACTTATATAGTTTTAAGCTTATTCGTACCAAGTTGTTCATCTTATAATTACTAAATAGGCTTCATTTTTCATGTCCAAAACTGATTTCTTTGCAATGTGGCATCAAGTCTATGACTCTTTGCTGATAGATAACTATTTTGTAGGGAGGTGCTATTTGCCACAAAACTGGTACGTTTTCCATCAATAAATGCGTTGACCTTAGGATGGCACACTTGTCTACTTTCGGGAACTTGTAATTTCATGCTCTTCATTCAGTCATTTACAATTAACCAATCTCTAGTGCATATCACGGTACTTCAAGAATGAACCGTGATGTTCATTGCTTGTGAATGCCAGTGTCTTCCATTTAAACATTAATTTTTATGTTCACTTGTCTACTTTTTGTTTTATTTTTTTATAATGTCTTTTCTTACACCTCTGCGTGTCATTTTTAATCTTTTTGCAGGGGAAATTGGAGAAAGCATATATTGTCCACGTTTCCCAGGTGAGAATGCTGGATCTTGCACCCACCCACTTTTTAAAAGTGATCTAAATGGTTCTTGCCAATTTATTTAAATGAACATAGTTTTCACATTGGACTGATTTATTTCAGTTGATTCAAATGAGCTCACACATGATAAAGAAGGGCTTCTAACAATGTCGAAAAGAGACCAGGAAGCTTCCAATTCTTGTTTTAAGATCACACTGAAAGCTGATCAAAGCCTTGACAGGTTCATTTATACGGTCAACTCTTGTTTTGTTTTCTTCTTCCCATCTCATGATCGGTTGGGGTGTGTATATAAGCTGATTGGGTTTGTAGAAATTAACTGTATACTAATCCTTATCCTGTTGGTTGGAATTAATCTTTTACAGTTCTCACGTGATATTTGGCAAGGTTGCAGAAGGACTAGCTACAATTCAAAAATTTAGAGATTATGATTTCGTGATGCCGGTTAAAATCATCGACTGTGGTGTGTTATATAATGGTGAGTTTTATTTTGATCATTTTAGTTCTATTGAAAATGGTAATTAATAATTTGGCGCGAGACCAATTTAAAATTTTTTGCAGCTAGAAGTATTCCTTCTGATGTGATTATAAGGCCTTGGCCATCTGATGCGGTGGTGTCTTGTCAGGGAGAGCAGGTAAAACTTGACACTGAACTAAGTTTGACACTTATAATTGAACATGACTAAATAATATGGTACATCTACTCTAGCAGATAGAGGACATGGCGTTGGTCAAAAAATAGATTGAGGACTGCAGGGCGGGTGAAGAAGAAGGGTCATCTTCATCCCAATTAGAGCGTCTCAAAATTATTTTTCCAGAAGATAGGGTCACAATTCATCGCCCCAAAACTAGATGTTCATGAAGATGAAACATGTACCAAGTTCATACACTTGTAACAGATTCTCTTTTAAAAACATGTAACAAATTCACTTGTATTTGTGTGTGCATGTGATCCATTTAAATGCAAGGTATTTTGTATGCATATGTATCCATTGCCAGGCCTCCACTCCCAGGTTTGTGTTGCCCGTGATGTAGTAATTGCTTGTTCCACCAAATCTCAGTGAGCATGCTCTAGTTACTTCTGCTTATTTTAAGCAACTTGAACGATATGAGCATGTGATTAAGAGCAATCCTCATGCTCTAGTATTGGAATATTCTTGGAATGCTTGCTTCATAGTTGTTGGTGCTTGACCGTATGACCAAAGAAAAGCTTCCACTCTTGTCCGAGTGTGTTGTTGAATCGCTCGTTGAGGTCCATATTTCTGTCCTGCAAAACGAATATGATTTCCAAAGAACCATAACGTGTCTATCATATAAAAGGGGAATATTTGGATGTGAGCAAAATGTTACAAAATGTAACAATCATTATTTTTTTCCAGACACTTGGCCCTTTTAAAACATTGCTTTAAACATAAACGATAAACCCCATTTAAAACCGTACCACCTTAGTTAAAAAGGAAACAACTTAAAATAAAAACTAACCAGGGTATGGCGCCTTTGGTTCTTCTACTTGCCTTGTCCCCTATCTAAAGAAGTGATGTTCTCCTTGAGAATCCTTGTCTCGGGTAATTTCATTTAGAACCACTCTCGTGGATGGATTTCTATTGAAGCAAATTTGGTAGCTACCTAGTTTGCCAAAGTTTCATTGGATGGCCTTGCCTGATTGATTGGTGGCAACCTCCTCTTTATCTATGATGACAAAAGAACTGCAAGGAGTTTAGCTAGCTCATGGTTGTTGTTTTCTTTCTTTCTTTCATGGTGTTTTATGCTTATTGTCTTCTATTGTTCAATGTTCTACTCTCGTTGTCGCTGTTGCTTTCCTGATCCTAGTTTTTTACTCTGACGTAGACTCTAGTAACGTTTATGGTTCAATGAAATTTTCTTGTTGGCAAAAAATAAACTTGTTGAATCAGCATTTTTTATTAATAAAATTAATAGTATTTAAATTAAAAGAATAAAACATACTTTATAAACAAATTCTCAAATATGTGCACTATCCTTAGGATATATGTTCTTCTATTATTTATATGGTAAAGTTTGATGTTGAACATTTTTTTTCAATAGCAATCCTCCATTAAACAATTTTTTGTTTCATTTTATGAGGATTGTTGTTCTTGTCTTTTCAAAAACATGTGTCTCTTTCTTTATCTTTTATATGCACATGGCCTAGTTGTATGTCAGCTATCCCTAGTATTTATTTATTTTATTGTTATTTTCTGTTAATCTTTTTGTTTTCGCCAACATTTTTTGTTAATCAATATAGACCTTCTTTTTATTAAGTTTTGTTGTTTTTCTACTCTAATTAGCCTTTTAAATTGTTGTTTAAAATTATTTAATCATGGAAAATATTTTTTAAGTATATTTTTCTATATAATTATAGTAAATATTTTATATGCTATTTTGTTCTTTTATAGTATGGTTAGATTCATTTCTTTTTGTACTCTAGAAAAGGTTCAATCCGTTTCATTTCTTTTATACTATAATGACATTCATCGGTTGGTAAATGTTTTCCAATTGACTTTCAAAAACTTGCTATCATGATAATTTTGATCAATGTGTTGAATTTCTATGAAATTGACTTCTCTCCTTTCCCCCCCTCCTTTGAGATAATTCTTTTATATCCTCAAGTCCTAAATATAAAACATATATACTTATTTAATTGAATTAAGAAAGTTAGTTAAGTTAGTTAACATGATATGTAATTGCTAAAACACCCTAGTCATCTTCTTTAATTACCCCATTTTCCTTTCCTCCTTGATTATGGTTGAGGGGGCATCAATAGGGGTAAATTAGAAAAAGATTGACCAATATGAAAACTATGTCTTATATTTATGACAAAGATCAAGTCCTTAAATATGTCTTATGGCTTTAAAACGTGTCGAGAGTGGGAGGTATCCATACCCTTATAAGTCATCTTTTGTTTCTCTCCTCAGCCAATGTGAGACATAATATTCCACCCACCTTTTGGCCTAGCTTCCTCACTAGCACATCAGCCCACATCAACTTGAGTCTGGCTCTGATATCAATTGTAACATCCTAGCACCTCGTTCTCGATATTGTTTGAGGCACCTACATACTTAGCAGTTGTATACTCATTTATGGACTAGACCCACATATATGCTTCTATGACGCAACGCCAATCAAGAGCATTTCCAACAATTATTTCTGTTGTAGAGTCCAAATCCTTTCTATATGGCTGATTACTGAATAAGAAATCACTACACTGGTGAATGAATGATGTTTTCCATGAGACATCCCATAACTAATGATGGCATGCTACTTCATTGATTGTTATCCTGAAAAATATTAACACACACATGTATTTAATAAAATCTTGAATATAAATGATAAGTTTATTAAATCATTTGAAAAAAATTGTGTATCTATAATATGGTTTTAAAAAGTGTCAACAGGGGAAAGGTATCTAGGCCCTTATAAGGCGTCTTTCATTCTCCTCCCCAGCCGATTTGAGACATAACACTCCACCCATCTTTGGACTCAGCATCATCGATGGCACATTGGCTTACATCAACTTGATTCTGGCTCTGATATCAATTATAACATTGTATCGCCTCACTCTTGATATTGTATGTTTTGGGGTTGCATCACCCTTGACGGCTTTAAAACATGTCAGAAGGGGAGAGGTATCTAGACCCTTATAAGGCATCTTTTATTCCCCTCCCCAGTCGATGTAGGACATAGCACTCTAATACAAATTGTAACATCCTAGCACCTTGCTCTCAATATTGTTTGCTTTGGGGTTCTGACACCCCTGACGGCTTTAAAATGCGTCGGAAGGGGAGGTATCCAAATCCTTATAAGGCGTATTTTGTTCTCCTCCCAACAGATGTAGGACGTAACACTCTGATACCAATTGTAACATCCTATCGCCTCACTCTCAGTATTTTCTGCTTCTGGGTCCCATCACCTCTTACGGCTTTAAAGCTCGTTAGAGGGGAGCTATCCAAACCCTTATAAGGCGACTTTCATTTTCCTCCCCAATTAATGTGGGACATAACACTGATACCAATTGAAACATCTCAGTGCCTTGCTTTTAATATTGTCCTCTTTGGGGTCCCGTCACCCCTCATGGCTATAAAATGCGTTGAGAGTGGGATGTGTTCAGACCCTTATAAGGCATCTTTTGTTTCTCTTCTCAACCGATATGAAACATAACACTCCAACCACCTTTTGGCCTAGCTTCCTCACTGGCACATCAACCCATATCAACTTAAGCCTGGCTCTCATACCAATTGTAGCATCCTAGTGCCTTGCTCTCAATATTGTTTAAGGCACCTGCATAGTTAAGAGTTGTATACTCATTTCTAGACTAGGCCTACATATATGCTTCATGGTGTAACGACAATCAAGAGCATTTCCAACAATTATTTTTGTTCAAGAGTTTATATCCTTTCTACACGGCTGATTATTGAATAAGAAATCACTACACTGGTGAATGAATGATGCATTCCACGAGGAATCCCATAACTAATGATGGCATGCTACTTCATTGATTGTTATCTTGAAAAATATTAACACACACATGTATTTAATAAAATCTTGGATATAAATGATAAATTTATTAAATCATTTTAAAAAAAATTGTTTATCTATAATACGTCTTTAAAAATCATCGAGAGGGGGAGACATCTATGCCCTTATAAGGCGTCTTTCATTAGACTCCCTAGCCAATTTGAGACATAATACTCCACCTGTCTTTTGACCTAGCGTCCTCAATGGCACATTGGCTTACATCGACTTGATCCTGGATCTGATACCAATTATAACATCGTAGTGCCTTGCTCTCGATATTGTATGTTTTGGGGTTGTGTCGCTGTTCACTACCGCAAGTGCACGGATCGCGTCAAGTAATACAATGATAAGTAAAGATCGTTCCCTCGAGGATTTAAGTAACAAATTAGTCAAGCAATAGGTTTGGTGAATTCAATTAAGTTGAGCCAAAAACAAGTTGATGTGTGTGGGATAGAAAGTTCAAAAGATATGTTTGTAAAACTGAGATTTACTGAACAAAACTCTGATTTGTGTGACTTCAATCAAGTATAATAAGCCTAGGATTGTCCATCCCCTTAGTATTTCATAAACTTACTTCTTTTCCTCTCTATGAATCCTTTACATGGGGTATAAATATGTCAGTCTAAGAATTTCAAGCATATGATTAAGCTTTCTCAAGTCATAGCCAATTTTATATCTTCTATTATCATGCACAATCTCTTACTACAGCTAAGAGAAGATACTCATTGCATACCAATCTCAATTTGACAATGCTAGGTTAATAACTATATCTCTATGTTACTAACAAACCATCCATTTAGTTGTAAACATCAAATCTAGCATAATTTCACTCAAGTTCTATAATTAAATTAACTCTCTCAAGCTTAATTTAATTAAACACATCATCCACAGTGATGGCCAGTCACAAACAGCAGTAAAAACAGAGTAAAATCAACATATATATGCCATTAGATAATTAGAGAGGAAAAGAATCAAGTTTAATCCATACAAAGGTTCATGGGCAATCCTAGAATGGAACTTTAGCAATCCATGTTCATAAATGAATCACAGACATAAACTCTCATTACAACCATATCAGAATTACAGAGGAGAAATGGAATGAATACAGAAAAACCATGAAATCTCTGAAAATCTTCAATCTCTCCTTGATTTCAGACACACCCAAGCTCAGAGAGCTGTCTCAGCTACTTCTCTAGGGTATTTCGGCTCTCCCTCCTCCGCTTTGGTCTTTGCATTTTCCTTTTATAGGTCCCGATTGACAAAACGCACAACAGCAGTTTCGGGGGCTAGCCACGGCCAGCAACTCTACAATGCCAGTTTTTGTCTTTCCAAGATCTGTTCGCATCAATTCTTGCATTTCCCTGGCACACTTGATGGCTTCACTTCATTTCACCTTCTTTTCATTGGATTTGCTTTCTTCTGGCTCTAGCTATGACTGAATGTATACCCTTTCAACACAAAGAACTTATAAACGATCATAGTTAAGTAGTCATGACAGTTATTAACATATTTCCCCAATTTTTTTACTCTTTCTGTGCCAAGAATGTAAAGTGTTAGGATCGGTAGGTACAGCGGAAGAATTTTCAAAATTTTCACCGATCCTAGTCGAGGATCTATAAACGGCGTTTAAACCAAGTTGGAAGGATTCATACCTTTTGATGATTCAGAGTTTTCACGATCTCTAGGAGCCAACACGTCAGGTCCGCTCCCTCTACCGATATCCACATGAATGCTCTCCAACCGAGACTGCGTGCTAGCGCCTCTAATGTCTCTTAGGGTTTCACTTGTGGCTCTCAATCCTCATGTGCGTGTGAATATATCTGCTCTATCAAGTTTATAACCTATGAGGGCTATTTTCAAATTTCAAAATTAATCATCATTAATTTTGAAATTAATTAACAATTTATTATCTTGATGAGCTAATTAAATAAATTCAGTTTAAATTAAATATGTCCAATAGTTTTAATTTAACCTATTTATTTAATCCAAATAAAGAGCCATTAGATTTAATTTATCTTCATAAATTAAATCTGAGATACTATATTTCTATCATGTTAGTTATTAAATTTAATATATCTTAATAAATTAAATTTAAAACTAAAGCAATATAATAATATCATTAATATATATATATATAAGATATATATTTCGAAAATATATATATATATATATATCTATATAATATTATTAAATATAATAATATCATATAATATATATATACATATATATATAAGATATATATTTCAAAAATATATATATCTATATATAATATTATTAATGAATTTTATATTTTAAATTTGAAAATAGTCCTCATAGGTTATAAACTTGATAGAGAAGATATACCCTAAATTCATCCACCCTAAATTGAACATTATCTCGTGTTGGGCCATTCTTGTGTGCTACCCTGTAGGCCCATATGAAGTTGGCAGTGGGCCAATAACTATACTAACCCAAAAGTCGCAAGCGGCCTCTAGCAAGACATTACGACTACCCAATTCATATGAGGATCGTTATCACGATGCAATCTGTCATACAATCATGTCACGTCCCTTTTGTCACGCGATATATCGATCAAGGATAAGGCATGGATAATGTCATCCTCTTGTTCCTGACCATTACTTTCTCGATTCCTGAGTAGCCTGATAACAGAGACAGAAACTCCTTTCATCATAGTATGGCCATACATTTCTCAGACTCACTCATCGAGGGGCCCAGTAATATCTCTCTACTAATGTGAGGGACAAATTCTATCTTGATCATTCATATTCCTCTGCATGAAAAACCACTAAGCCCAATCATAGCCTTTATCATCACCCGGTCAAAAGTGACTTTTGACTAGTTCAAAGCTTAACAACTCTCATGTAGGAATCCATGATGACCTCAGGTCTAAGGGCATTGTGACGTGGTTATACATGAGAAAATCTTATGACTTGATCCATGTAGCTTTCTCATAGTGGGTCGGTCCAGCACCTTTTACTCTTACAAGTGCCTAAGACTTTGATTCATATCTCCATATCTTATCAAAGTCATACTGGTCTTGTTTCATCTCTGCTCCCGCATAGATGACCGACCAGGGACATTTTAGGACAATCTTTATGAATTATCCAAGGATACAATTATCACAGTTAACATGCAAATAATATGATAATAGAATGGAGAAATTTCATTAAAATAATAATGTTCAAAGTACAATGATTGGCCCTTAGGGCACAATTTCCAACATAAAGAACACATTTCCTCTATTTTAGCACTCCCAAATGCTCATTAGTACACCGAATTGTGGAAGAAGTATGAGGAAATCTGCAGTTCTAACAAGAATTTCATGAGGAAAACACATCCCCAAACTTAAACTTTTGCTCGTCCTCGAGTAAAATCAGTTAAGTAACAAGAGCTAGATTACATTAATCCCAGATGGAGTGCTTATGCATGATAATTTATCTCAGTGACTACTCATGATGTAATGCTCAAGAGGAAAAACAACAAAATATAAAGGAATGCCTGATTCACAGTTTAAGGATGAACTTCCCCATATTTTTCAGAATGTGTGTGTTGAGAGTTGAATAACAATTAGTCTCCAGTTGTTAAGATTAGATACAACACTTCAACATGTACAAACAGCCTCAATATCTGAACTTAATCCTTCTACATTCTCCTTTTTATTCTCTTATAAATCATTCCACACACTTCTAAAATCAATGGAACTTTAGGGTTTTATTGAATTGCTCATTATCACTAATGAAGATAACACAAGTTTTAGCATGAGGTAATGTAAATGGACTAGATTAATGCTCAATCAATCAAAGACATGTACAAACAAGAACACTCAAGGATTTAAGTGTTTAGCTCTTACGAATTTAGGGAATTTTGCTTAGTGCCACCTAAATTAGGTCCTACCATAAGCTTGTAGAAACTCTACTCTCTCCACCACTTTGTACACCTAGACTCATAAATCAAGGGGACTTTTAATAAGGGTTGTAATGTTGGAAATGGTCTAATGGAAAAGAAATTTAAACAAGTACTATGCATGCACCAATGTATACAGTAACATCTTCTTCTTCTTCTTCTTCTTTTCAATCAAACCAACTATATTCATGACATTTCATTGCTATTTAAGTGCCAATCTAATGTAGAATAGAAGCATACATAGTTCTTATTGTTGAATGATAGATTTTTGAAATGTGAAGGGCACAAAAAGGGTCAACAATGGATTAGTCTAACAGGTTTGTGTTTAGGTCAATGGGTTTAAAAATGAATGCCCCTATCATTTTCATTAATCCACATGCATATGTGATTTTGAAAAAGAATTTAAACAAGTTCTAGAGGTACACTAGAACAAGCGGCACATACACACTGATGACTGAAAATTTAGCTCGAAATCCTTCCAACAGAGGTTTTCTTCTCACATGCACATTCACCAAGATTAATTTAACATTAGCCTAATCCAAATGCATTAACTCAACTGATCCACATGCTAACTCTAAGCGAAATAACAAACCAATTCCTTACAAATCAATCAAGAGCATAAGCAAATCCCATAATTTTTAGTTCAAAGAGAATGCCAATCATGTTCTGCAAGTGTATGAAATGTTAATTCATTTCAAGAAATTCAACTACGAATTCAAAAGACCTTCAATGAGATAAGTTCATACACATCAATGTGCTATATAATCCCTTGACAAAAGTATTCAAATTACTTCTAATCCTCGTGTGCAATGTTTAATCATCAAAGTATTATGAATTAAGCTTTAAAATGTGAACCAAGCATTCATGAATATTTATTATTGTTTTCCTGGAAAACATAAAATCCAAGTGTCCACTTCAAATGGGATTAATCAAATCTAACTTGACTTTGACTCCAGGACAAGGCATAAAACACATTTTCACAATATGACATTCTTGTCAGTAATAAAAAATATTCATTCATTTAATCCATCAAATACCCGCAAACTTGAGGCAAATAGTGTCCACACTATTACTAGTACCTGCAATGCAATTGATATACAGTAATCCATAGACAGAATAGTCACAGGTATATGTGAGAGGAATAGTCATTAAGCTAAATTCAGAATCAGTCACTAATCAGAAAAATTCCAACAATATTCAGTGAATCAGAGTATGACCAATAGTCAAATCAACAAAACAAAAGGAAAATCCCAACAATACAAAGACATGCATAACTACTCCTCTCCCCTATCGTCGCTGGTGTCTGCATCATCATCATCTCCGTCCTCGCCGTCATCACCATCATCATCCTCACTGCCATCATCCTCACCGGGCTGAGCAACAGCAGGCACATGGGCAGCAAATAACTCTTCTAAATGAGTCAGGCGAACACCGTGGTCCTGCAGATATGTGAGGCATTGGGCAGCAGTGGCCTCAATGTGCTAGATGGCAGTGAGGATCACATATAATATAACGGGAGGTTGAGAAGAGGAAAGGGCACCGAATGGTTCACCCTGCTCCAAATGAGATGGAGAGTGCCCCCCATGTTCCAGAGGAGCCTGAGAGGGTCCTCCCTGTTCAAAAGCAAGGGTACTAGCTGATCGTTGGGATGCTGGAACTTGTTCATTCAGTTTCAGCTTGATGCTCAGGTAATGAAACTTTTTGATAGGTTTGAACAGAACTTCAGTGGCCATGGCAGAGACACCCACATAAGAGCAAAAAGCAGAGATAAGGTGTGGCAACATTAAACCACCAGTATGCTCATGAATGTGGTCTCTTAGAGATTTATAAATCACCGCTCCTATGTCTACTGGCTCCTTGTTCATCAGCATATAAATAAGAAGGGCCTGATCCCGAGTAAGTCAGTTCCGGTTTGACAAAGGCTAGAAGTAATCCTTGCCAAAATGTAACCAAACATAAGCTTTAATTGATAACTGAGTACGGGGCAAGTACTTCTAAGCCCCACCATGAGTCTGCCAAGCCACCTCTCCATTGTACACCAGCAATCGAGAAATAGTATCTTCAAGAATGTCATCTAGATTGTCTAATGCAAATTGCCATAAACTGGCCAAAGTGAAGTCAATGGTGACTCCCCGAATGGAAAATTGCCAAATCGATCGCACACAAGCATTGGCATAGAACTCCTGAACAATTTGCAGATTCCTGTCAGTTTTGGGGTCCATAAGCCTTTACAAGTGATAGGTTCGAGTGGCTAAGTCATAAAAGGCATAAGAGACAGTGAACGGGAATTCATGCTCTTGTAGTAAGGGTCTCTGGATTATCTTTCCTTTAGCCTCAGCAATGGCCTTGGGGCCTGATCAGTCAGCAACGCGCTTCGCAGGCATGGTAGCTAGAGAAAGAACAGGGTAAATCCAAAGCAGTTGAAACGACATTGGTACAAGAATCAGAAAGTAAACAAAGGACATCCCTCAAACTTATGACCTAACTAATTTCAAATCACCATTCAAAATTGCAGCCTAGCTCTTATCCTTACTTCTTTAAAAACTTGACTTTTATCCACACAGCTGAATTGAAATTCAGCTGAGACCTTATGGCTTACAGGAAGTATATGTACACATGACATTGGAAGCAATGTGAATTACCAAATAAATCCATTAGCTAAACCAATTTTCTGTCCATTTGAAAGTTAATGAAAAAGGTTTTTGGCCAAAACAGAGATGAACAAAGCACATTGATAACAAAGCCATAGTGACAGCAAAACAGAAAGAATGGTTTGTGAAATAACAAAGTTCAAGGCAATGCACACGGACAAACCACAATGGGAAGCACAGCAATATGAAATTGATGCAGAACAAGGGCAGAAAAACTCCATAGTCATCTACATTATCCTCAAATCTAGCCGTATGTACAGATTATTCAAGCCTACGCCTAAAACCACAACTCCAAACTGAACTAAATTTTCCACAATGCTCATTAAAAGTGTCAAGGATGAGTTGCAATTACCTATGAGAGGTGAGGAAGCTTAGAGAAAACCAAACACGATCTCATAATTTCAGAAGAATGGAGTCATGCCCAATGCCCTAGATTACAGAAACACAAAAACAACTACGCAGATCTGAGATAGAAAGTGCAGCATAATGATGGAGATGATGAAAATTGAAGGGAAAATGAAGTGGGAGTAATGGATTTAGGGCAAAATGGAAGAGGAAAGTTGAGGAAGGTGGTTCAAAGCTGAAAGAGAGAATAATGAAGGTCGGCAGCTCTGAGAAGGGGAAATGAGAAGAGGAAAGAACAGGGCAGGGTTTTTTTAAAAACCCTGCTGTTATGCCTGGGTCGCAGCCAACCTTACCCTAGCTGCGGCCCACAACTCTCTATGATTCCTTTGGCCGTGACCAACGCTGACCTGGCCACGGCCCAAAACTATCTAGGACCTTATTAGTCGCAGCCCATATCTTTCTGTTCTCTTTTGAGCCGCAGCCAACATTATCTTGGCCGCTGCCAGCACTTATCAACCAGCTCCATCACGTGTCAGTTTGCAACACGAAGACACAGATGTTAGGCTATGCCTTTCACCCTATGATTCTCAATACAGGTTACCAAAACTAAATCATTTTCACCATAACTTCCACATTAACTCTCACATAATCAGCAACCATTGACCACACCTTTAAATACAATTGCTTATGATCAAAATGCCTCCCTAACTCAGAATTTACTATGCATAACAGAAGTTTGACAGCATTAAGCATAGACAGTGCACAGTGTCTTAGAATCATAGTCATAAAAAATATGGGTTCAATCAAATCATAAGAATTTAAGAACTTTCCTGAAATATGCCTTTCCAAACCATATGTCACCACCCTTTCTTTTAATCTTCTTGCTCTCTGCTACTCTCAACTTGGGGTTCTTTTCTTCCTACGAAAGCAAAAGATCAAAAGTGAATCCACCAAAATTATACGAGAATCAAAAAAACTAAAGAGATTAGGTTAGGAACTTGGGTTGCCTCCCAAGAAGCGTTTAGTTTATAGTCTTTAGCTTGACTCTTCAAATTGGTTACTCTTTATTAGATAGGTAGATAGTGGATACCAGCCTATCCATATCACCTCCCCAAGAGTACTTCAGCCGTTAACCATTAGCCTTAAATCTCTCTCCCTTTTCATTCTCCAACTCCACATCACCAAATTTTGACGCTTGAACCACCCTGAATGGACCAGACCATCTAGATTTCAGCTTCCCTGGGAATAACTTCAACTTGGAGTTATAAAGAAAAACAGTTTGATCAGGTTTAAAGCTCTTAGGAATGATTTTGCTGTCATGTTCCCTCTTTGTCTTCTTCTTGTAAATCCTTGCACTCTCATAAGCATTTAAGCGAATTTCATCTAACTCATTGAGTTGAAGTAGCCACTTTTCTCCCACAGCTTGCGAATAAAAATTTAGCTTCTTGATAGCCTAGTAGGCCCCATGCTCCAATTCCACCAGCAAATGGCATGCTTTCCCAAACACCAAGCGATATGGAGACATACCAATAGGTAATTTGTATGCCGTTCAATAAGCCCATAGAGCATCATCCAATTTGGAGGACCAGTCCATTCTAGTAGTATTCATTATCTTCTCAAGGATGTTCTTGATCTCCCGATTAGAAATCTCAGCTTGGCCATTAGTTTGCAGGTGGTAGGGCAATGCTACTTTGTGTCTGACACCATATTTCCTCATCAAGGTTTGGAACTGGTGATTGCAGAAGCGTGAACCACCATCACTAATAATCACTCTTGGTGTTCCAAATCTTGTGAAGATATGCTGTTTTAGGAATTTCAGCACCATCTTGGCATCGTTAGCAACACATGCAGTGGCCTCGACCCATTTGGAGACATAGTCTACTCCAACCAAAATATATTCATTATTGAATGACTTAGGGAATGGACCCATAAAGTCAATCCCCCAAACATTAAAGAGTTCAACTTCTAGCATGTTATTTAGTGGCATCTCATTCCTTCTAGATATGTTCCCCACTCTTTGGCACCTATCACATTGAAGGGCAAATGTATATGCATCTTTAAATAGAGAAGGCCAATAAAATCCACTTTGAATAACCTTTACTGCTTTTTCTCTACTCTAAAGTGACTACCATACTCAGACGAATGACAACAATGCAGAATGCACTCTTGTTCATTTTCTGGGACACACCTTCGAATGAGTTGGTCGGGGCACCTCTTGAATAAGTAAGGCTCATCCCAAAAGTACTTCTTTACTTCATGCGAGAACTTGCACCTTTGATGGGAATTAAAATCTGGAGGTAACACTCTACAGACCAAGTAATTTACAAAGTCGGCAAACCACGGTGTGGATGAGTCATCAATGAAGAACAACTGCTCATCTGGAAATGATGCATGGATCATATAAGAGTTATCAAGTTGAGCCTCAGTACCATCCTTGAAAGATGGTCTGCTACTTGATTCTCAATGTCTTTTCTGTCAATGATAGTCAAGTCAAACTCTTGAAGTAAGAGCACCCAGCGAATTAGTCTAGCCTTGGAATCCTTATTGGTGAGTAGGTACTTTAGAGCCGAATGATCAGTGTAGATAATGACCTTAGTACCCACAATATAAGGTTGAAATTTCTCACAGGCATAGACTATGGCAAGTAACTCCTTTTCTGTGGTGGTATAATTGAGTTGGGCACTATCAAGAGTTTTGCTAGCATAGTAGATGGGGTGGAAGAGTTTCTCTGCCTTTTGCCTAAAGACAGCACCAACTGTGTAATCACTCGCATCTGCTATGATGATAAATGGTAGAACCCAATCTGGGGCTACCAAGATGGGAGTTGAAATGAGTTGCTTCTTCAATTCCTCAAAGGCATGCAGGTACTCATTATCAAACTTGAATTCCACATCCTTCTCTAATAGCTTAGAAAGGGGTTTGGAAATTTTAGAGAAATCCTGGATAAATCTCCGGTAGAACCCGGCATGACCAAGAAAGCTTCGGACACCTTTCACATTAGTAGGCGGAGGTAATTGCTCTATGATAGCAATTTTGGCTCTATCTACCTCCAAACCTTTCTTGGATACCCGATGGCCAAGCACAATGCCTTCTTGAACCATAAAGTGGCATTTTTCCCAATTCAGGATCAAGTTAGTCTCCTCACACCGTGTCAGCACCGCCTCCAAATTCTCCAAGCATAAATCAAATGATAGACCAAAAATAGAGAAATCATCCATAAATACTTCAATGATCTTCTCAATCATATTAGCAAAGATAGACATCATACACCTTTGAAACGTAGATCGCGTATTACATAATCCAAAAGGCATCCGTCTGAAAGTGAATGTGCCATAGGGACAAGTAAAGGACGTCTTCTCTTGGTCTTCTGGGGCTATGGCAATTTGATTGTAACCATAATACCCATCAAGGAAGCAAAAGAACTCCTGACCCGCTAGCTTATCCAACATTTGATCAATGAACGGCAAAGGAAAATAATCCTTCCTTGTAGCAGTATTGAGCTTCCAGTAATCCATACACACCCGCTATCCAGTCACCGTGCGAGTGGGAATCAGTTCATTTTGGGTGTTAGCCACTACAGTCATGCCACCTTTCTTGGGGACACATTAGACTGGGCTCAACCATGAACTGTCAGAAATAGGGTACATAATTCCAGCTGAGAGCCATTTGAGGGTTTCTTTCTTGACCACTTCTTCCATGGTTGGATTTAGGCACCTTTGATGCTCAATAGAAGTTTTATGATCATCCTCTAAAAAAATTTTATGCATACAAATCGAAGGGCTTATTCCCTTTATATCAGCTATTGTCCAACCTATGGCACTCTTATGCTCTCTCAAAACTCGTAGGAGCTTCTCCTCTTACAAATCAGAGAGACTGAAAAAGACAATCACCGGTAAAGTGTTAGCATCCCCCAAGTAAACATACTTGAGGTGAGAAGGCAGAGGTTTTAACTCCAAAACTGGAGGATCTTCAATAGAAGGTTTCAAAGGAGTGCTCAGAGCATCAGACACTTATAGTGGCTCAAACGCCCTAAGTCTTGAGTGAGGAAATGCTTCCATATGGAAAAGATTTTCAATAGCCTCCTCATCAAATTCCTCCAAGCTCTTCTCCTCAATTAAGAATGCCTCTAATGGATCTTTTATCATAGAAGCATATGATTCTTGAGAAATGATTGAATCTAATGTGTCAATAAATGAGCATTGGACTGAATCGTCATGGAACTTCAAAGCTTTTGGCATATTAAAGATCACCTTTTCATCATCCACCCTCAATGTGATCTCACCCTTTTCCACATCAATGAGGGTCCTTGCTATGGCTAAGAATGGCCAACCAAGAATGAGAGGGATTTTCCATTCAACTTCACAATCAAGAACCACAAAGTTTGCTAGAACGATGAATTTATCTACTTTAACCAGGACGTCTTCAATGATCCTTCTAGGTTTAGAAATACTCTGATCAGCAAAGAGAAGAGTTACTGTGGTAGGCCTTGGCTCTCCCAACCCCAATTGGTTGAAAGCAGCTAGAGGCATCAAGTTAATACTAGCTCCCAAGTCACATAAAGCCTTACCATTGAAGTTAGTCCCAATATTGCAAGGAATGTAGAAGCTCCGTGGATCCTTGAGCTTGGTGGGTAACTTCTTTTGAATCACTGCACTACACTCTTCAGTTAATGCCACGGTTTCAAATTCATTGAAACACCGCTTCTTAGAGGGAACTTGGCATATTTAGGCATGCCCTCCAAAGCTTCGACAAACGGGATGTTAGCATGGAGTTGTTTGACCATATTCACAAATTTTTGAAATTGGGCCTCCTTCTCTTTCTTCTTGAACCGTTGAGGGAAGGGTAATGGTGGCATAATAGCAGGGGTGGTTGGCTTTCTCTTCTTCTCATTATTCATCTCTTGGTCCCCCTTCTTGCTCTTAGCATCGTCATTCAAACCTTCTTCAGTTTGCTTTCTCTTTCTAGAGTCATCCTTTTCCACTGCACTTTCTTGAATCATGGCTTCTTCATCATCAATTTCAATATCCACTTGCTCATCTTGCTGCTGGTTAGTCTTACTTGAGCTAGGCATGTCCAGTATCACTTTGCCACTTTTCAAATTGATGGCCTTGCATTCCTCTTTTCCACCCCTCTTTGGATTAAGGATGGTATCACTTGGGAGACCATTTCATGCCATAGCATTCACTTGTATTGCTAATTGTCCCACTTGTACTTCAAGGTTCTTAATGATAGATTCATGAAAGAGAAAGTAGCCTTACTCTCAACCCTTGAAGATTCTGCATCTGATAAAATCTGGGCTAACATCTTGTCCGTCTTTGACTCCTCTTCTTTTACAGGAACTTGCCTTGATGGCATTTGAAATCCCGGTGGAGGAACAGGTTTGGTGCCAGAAGTAGACTCGTGTGGAAGGTTTAAGGTGTTACCTTGACTCCAAGAGAAGTTGGGATGAGCTCTCCAAGCACGATTGTAAGTGTGTGAGTATGGATTACCTTGAGGAGGTTAAAATTTGCCCATATAGTTGACAGATTCAGTACCCATGTAGAGAGGGCAATGGTCGGGAATGTGGATATCATTGCATTGTTCACAGACAATCGGAGTGGCATGAACAGAATGCACGTCCTGAGAAGTGCTCTTATGCATTTGAGACTCTAGCACATTAAAATGCTTGTTCAAAGCGGATAATATTGTAGCAATTTGTGATGAAGAGTCTTCTTTTGTATTAGGTAAGGCTGGGGTGATCCGTCTGTTATTACCTTGGGTGCTGTTTACAGATAGTTGATCCAAAAGTCTAAAAACTTCATTGACAGGAACATTCCGACAACCTCCATTAGTCATAGAGTCCACCATCGCCTTAGATTGAGGATTAAGGCGAGTGCAGAAAATTTGGATCACTACCCACTTATCCACTCCATGATTCGGACATTGCTTTATTAGCATTTTGTATCTCTCCCAAGCTGCATACAAATGCTCATCCAGTTGTTGTCTAAAACTTAGAAACTCGTCCCTAGCTTCCACAGATTTATCGTCAGAGAAAAATCGAGCTCTAAACTTAGCTTCAAGATCATCCCAGGAAGTTATAGACCCTTCTGGGGGATTGTAGAACCAATCTCTAGCTTTCCCTTGTAGAGAGAGAGGGAATAGCCGCAACCTTAGCACATCTTGGGGCACGCCATTTTGCTTGAAGGAATCACAACCTCCACGACATTTTGCAGCATCGTAATCATGACCAGCTTGATCTCAAAAGTATGTGCTTGCATCTCTGGCATTCGAATGCAAGATTGGGTACCTCATATATTCCGGCTGGCAAAATCATTGACGGTCGCTCTATCTCAAAAGTTATTGAACGCTTGTTTCATACTACACCTTTATATTCTGACTTGAGAGTTTTTGGCAGCCTCTGTTTTGCTACATCTTTAGCTTCTCATAGGTCCAAGTTTGATTCTCGAACCAGAAAATGTGCCTTTTTGGGTTATCCTTTAGGTTCTAAGGCTTATACTTTACTGGATTTGTCTACAAATCAAATTTTTCTTTCTAGGGATGTTGTCTTTCATGAACTTGTGTTTCCACTTCACTCTTCTTCCCATTTAGCCTTGTCTTCTTCTTCTCCTTGTCTTGACCCTACCATCTAAGATTTCCCCACTTTCTTTGATGATCCTTCTCCTTTGTCTTCCTCTTCTTCATCTTTACCCATTTCTCAGTCATCAGCCCTTCCTTCTTCTACCTCTTCTTCTTCTTCATTACCTCATTGTTCTACTAGAACCCGTAAACCACCTTCTTATCTACATGACTATCATTGTGCCCTCTCTTCCTCTGCTGCCTACTCATCATTACATGGCATTCCTAGGTATTCTCTCTCTTCTGTTCTTTCTTAGTTAGCCTTGTCTCCTACTTACAAAAGTTTTGTTTTATCTGTTTCCTCTACTTCTGATCCAACTACTTATAATAAGGCTATTCAGTTTTTTGTTTAGAGGGATGCCATGGTTTCTGAAATTAAGGCTCTTGAGCAGAATAGGACTTGGACACTTACTACTTTACCACCGGGCAAACGACCTATTGGTTACAAGTGGGTGTTTAAAACAAAGTATAAGGCCAATGGTGAGATAGAGAGACATAAGGCGTGTTCGGTTGCTAAAGGATATACTCAAGTAGAGGGCATCAATTATCTTGACACTTTTTCTCCTATGGCTAAAATGACTACTTTACATTTACTCATTTCCATTGCAGCCACCAAGAATTGGCATTTGCATCAGCTTGATGTAAACAATGCTTTTCTTCATGGTGATTTACATGAAGATGTCTATATGGAGCTACCTAAGGGTTTTACTCCTCCTCAGTCTAACATGGTTTGTAAGCTTCAAAAATCATTATATGGTCTAAAACAATCTAGTAGGCAATGTTATTCTAAGATGTCTTCTACTTTACTTTCCTATGGTTACACCCAATCAGCATCTGATCATTCTTTATTTCCCAAGGCTTCCTCTACTTCTTTTACTGCTATATTTGTTTATGTTGATGATGTAGTCTTAGCTGGCTGGTAATGATCTAACTGAAATCACTGCCATTAAGAAGAATTTGGATGAGGCCTTTACTATTAAAGATCTTGGGGAGTTGCGTTATTTTCTTGGGCTTGAGTTAGCTCGTTCTAAATCTAGAATTTTCCTGTCATAGCGTAAGTTTGCTCTTGAGTTGTTTGACGATGCAGGATTTTTGGCTTGTAAGCCTGGTTCCACTCCTATGGATCCACATCTCAAGCTCTCCAAATTGAAGGGCACTCCATTGGCCAATCCCCAGGAGTTTCAGCGACTCATTGGTCGACTTCAATACTTGACTACAACTCATCTAGATACCAGTTTTGTCACTCAGCAATTAAGTCAGTTTCTTGATGCCCCTTTGGATGCTCATCTTTAGGCCGCCTACAGGGTCTAACAGTACCTTAAGTCCAATCCTGGTGTTGGAATTTATTTTTCTGCTGATTCTGATTTAAAGCTTTGTGCTTATAGCGATTCTGATTGGGCTGGGTGTGTAGACACTCGTCATTCTATTACTGGGTATGCTGTTTTTCTTGGTTCTTCCCTTATTTCTTGGAAAGCCAAGAAGCAAACTATTGTTTCTCGTTCTTCTTCTGAGGCCGAATATAGGGCTCTTGGTTCCACCACTTGTGAGGTTCAATGGTTACTATATTTGCTCCTTGATTTTGACATTTCTCACATTGATCTTTCTTTTGTTTACTGTGTCAACCAATCAGCAATTCAAATAGATTCCAACCCCACCTTTCAGGAGAGGACTAAACATATAGAGTTGGATTGCCATCTAGTTCATGAGAAAGTGCAAAATAAGGTGATTCAGCTCATACCTGTTCATACACAAGATCAGCTTGCTGATGTGTTTACTAAGCCTCTTCATCCTACTAGTTTTCATGAGCTCATTTCCAAGCTTGGCATTATCAATATCCATGCTCTAGCTTGCTCGGGGGGGGGGGGGGTGACAACTATAGATTAGTTAGACTTAACTTATAACAATTTTTGTTAGCTTGATTAATATGATTAGTTGTAATTCTGTTATTCATTATTGTAATTTAGCTATTCCTTTTCTTTGTAATACTCTGTATATATACAGATCAGGTATTTAATAATACACAATTCCATTTTTCCACTAACTGTAACGTATAAATCACAGTTGTTACCTAATAGCCATTATTTATGTCAGCTATGTAGTGGTTGTTTGCTAAAGCAAAAAAGAATTAAGTTTGTCTCAGTGAGTGCGTTACTTGCTGAAATCAATAAGGTGCAACACAATATTTTATTAAATGTTGTTCACCTCAGTGATTGCATCACTTGCTGAAGCAAACGTGGTCTATAAATAAATTCTCAGATGCGACAATGAGTCATTTTTCTAAAAGAAAAAGAGGGACCCAAGATTTCTCTGCTAGGGTTTGATTTGAGAGACTCTTAAGGGTTCTAAGACATTAGGTAAGCGTCCCTAACTCTATATTCTTCTTCTTCTTCTTGAACTAAAGTGGATTAGAGATCTAAGTTGGGGATTTTATGGAAAACTGGATTCTAGGAGTTGGAAGCCCAAATGATGATATACTCATATATCACTCTAGTCCTATTTATAAGTCCATTTCAACAAAATTTTGGTCCTTATTACAATTAAGTCCACTCTCATATTAATAAATGAGATTAGCAACAGTTTACCCTATTCATTCTAACAAAAAATATTGTTTTCATATTGACTCTTGAAAACCCTTTCATAAATGAGGGCAATATTAGAAATGTAGTCCAAAATTATTGAGCTAACTCTCTTTAGTATGTGAGAGTTAGGTCATCTGGATTTATAAATATGATCAAAGTTGTAGAGATATTAGAAAAGCTTACTCCAACACTCCGTTAGATTAAATTCCGAATACTAATTTTGTTCTCTATTACCGTTTGAGCTAGTAATATTGTTGTCATAATTTGATTTTCTCGTTCCTATGTGAAGACTTGTACTAATGGTGTATTTTGAAATACCAAATAAGCTTTTTATTGTCCAAAACTGTTTTCTTTGTTTTGTAAAATATCAAACCTCAACTAACATTGAGTCTAATGTTTTAATTAATGAAAACTCATTTATTAAAACATTATTGACCCCTCTTAATTGCACAATTGGTTCAATGTAATTTCACTTCAACCTAATATCTAAACAAACATGCTAGACAATGTTATAACAATGAAATTACAAAGAAACAAATATATAGAGGTGTACAAATCTATATTACATAATACAACTTCTAAGCAAAGAAATCATAAAACATGGTTAGAGATACGGATTGAAACCAGAACTCCCATTTGAAGCATATGGAACTCATGCCACTACACTCCTCTTCAGGAGCTGAAGGGTTTAATTATGCATAGAAGTAGGTTCAGCTGTACAAAGCTTCACGCAAACTGCTCTCATGGTCAACTGACCGAAAATGGAGAAGTCTGGAGAAAAGATGACGGTGATGAAAGAGTGAGAGAGGCGAAGAGTGGGGGTCTAATTGATGAAAATGAAGAATGGATTAATGAATTGATGCCCTAGGTCAATAGGCCTGCTAGGGAATACTTGGGGAAAAATTATGAATTTGGGAGATAAAGTGTATTGATCTAGTTCTTATATTTATGACCAAATTAATCCAACTCAAACTAACTCTTATACTAAGGACATTAGGTATAAAATACTAATACCTCTGATTTTAAATATAGTACCTACTTTAAAATGCAATTTATATTATAAAATAGTTTTTACATTTATAACCATATGAATACAAAGTCACTTTGGTTTGATGCTAGAAACCCATTCACTCTCCCACAAAGAGTGACAAACTATGACATTTTGAATTAGTGGGTTTGAACGCAATTATTAATATATATGGACGAAATATAAGGTGGAATAATAATGATAGGATATTCTTTTAATTTGATTAATTAAATGAATTAAATTTAATATAAATTAATAAGGTGACTGATTTAATATTTAGATTACACATATAAAATAATAGGGAAATTTTCAGTTAAGAATTATGGTAGATAATTAATATCCAATGGCTCCTTCGTAAAAAAATCCAATGGCGCAAAAAAATCCTGAAACTTGACCGTATCACCTTGGGCCAAAATGAGATTAAAATTTGTAGTTGACAAAACATAGGTGCCCATAATTTTTAACCCATGACCCCTTAGTACCTCAGCACATAAGGGAATTAATTGCAACAATGTATTTCCACCACATAAATTGATTTCATTTTGGGTCAAGGGCACAACGAAGTTCAAAATAGCACTACAACAAAATTAAATTTCTGTTGGAATTTGTCACAGAATTAACCATGAAATTTAAATATTCCAATTTGTTCCCTCACTGATTGGATCGTGGCAAATTCAATTTCCGATGAAATCCTAATCCCATTGTGAATTTCTCATGGAATTCTGTCGCAAAAAAAAAAAAAAAAGACAAAAGAAAAAAAGAAGAAATGAAATTAAAAATTCATTTGTTGGAAAATTCAAAATATAATATAATTATTAATAATAATATAAACTTAAAATATAAACTGAATATTAATACTTAATAATATTAACTTAATTTTAATTTTTTTCAATATAATTCACAAAAAGAAAACTAAAAATAAAATGAGGGCAAGCTTTTAGGACCAAATATAATCTATAAATTTAGAAATAATTTTTTTTTATATTCCCTCCAATCTTAAATATAACATAGAGTTGATTTTTTTGAAGATATTAAAAAAAATAATTAAGTTACTTTAAAATGTTTATATTTATCATTTTTTCTCAAAACTATTTTGCCAAAATTAGAAACTGATATATAATCTAACTAATAACATATAATATATAATATAATTAAGTAATTTATTTAGCTTCTTCAATCTCACTAAAAAAAATTAAATTGATCTTATATTTAAAATCAGAAAAAAAAAAGAGAGAATACAAAATCAGAATCAATTACTAGTAGGTACTTTACTCCTCAGCTTTAGCCAGAAAGTATGCCGTATATTAATTACACGTCTTCAATCTACACTCTACAAATTCTATTGGAAACCTGTTGGCCATTTATCACAATCTCAACACCCAAGGAAACTCTTTAATGCAATGCAACCAAACAAATTAAAGCAATCACACCCACCCACTAAACTTTAAAATCCGGGACACACCATGGAGAGACAGAGAGAGCGAAGGGAGTGAGGGAGAGAATGACGGCCGGGGTCGGTTGCAATGTTGACGAATGGCGGAGGGCCCGGCGACGGAGGGCACGGTTACTCTCTTGTATGATTTGAATATGATAACTGTACTCTGAAAGCTTTGGTTATGGTTGGGTGTGGCTGTAACCTATTGCATTTTTTCCTTATTGAATAACCTCAGTCCCTCATTCCTCTCTCTCTCTCTCTCAATCTCTGTCTCACCTTTCTTCAATTGCTTCCGATTAACCTTTTCAGTTTTCACCTTGGCATTTTGATTCTTACCAGATTTGATGGGGAGAGGATACTCTCATTATCTTCTCATCATCTCATCTCTACCCTTAGATCATATAATGGATGGTTTAGATTTCATATTTTATAAAATTATTATTATAATATTTTATAAATTAAAATTTATTTATTTTGCATGGATTGCAATTATTAATAGTATAGATTAGATTTTAAGAGTTTAAATTTATTTAGTTATGTTTATAGAAATAATTTTATAAAAGATTGAATCTAAACCATATATTGTTTTAATCTAACAAAGGATATGAGATGATGAGAAGAAAATGAGAAAGAGGACAATGAGAGAAACCCAACCCGATTTGATGCTGGTTTTTCCTTCGGCTGTGATTTCCTTGGTTAAATTCGTAGTTAATATTATAACTCAAAAAATGAAATATGAAAATGATCCATCTCAATGTTATGAGCGCCAACATTTGATTAAATCCATGAACCGGGAGAAGCTACCAGAGAGGTAAATAGTTTTTTTTTTTTTTGCCATTTAGTATTTTATTTATAGATTTATTAAATTATCATATAAATTTGTCATTTACATCAAATTTTTATTGAATAAATAAACTATTTTTTAAAATAATTTTTAGAGCACCAATCGAAGCCGTAGTACGCCATCCTTTTTTTGGGAATACCGACCGAAAGAGGCTGTTCTTCAACGATGCTAGTGACTTCTTTAAAAGTCATCCAGACGTTAAATCTCGTTTGAACCGAAATACTACAGAAATTTTTGGATGTGTTAGTTGGCATTACCAAATAAATGGGAATACAATGGATGCTGCTAACGTACATTGTTCTTATGGTCATCAGGCTGCAAATGTGGTTTGTATGGTGGGAAATTTAATTTCACACTGAGACTTGGCCACTAATAGAAGTTTATGAGGAATTACCGAAATTATTTTACAAAACCTGTGAATAGCTGGTAATGATCTCACGATATATTCGTTCCCTTTGAAAGTGATAAATGGTCTTTTGTAGAAGAACTTATCAATCATCGAGTTTACTTATTGTAGTACTATTTATTATCTATAAGCTTGACGGTTTAGTTGTTGTTTTTTTTTTTTTTGCACAAATTAATCTTTATACATATTAAAATATTTTAGATTTAAAATTTGCTAGGTTGTAAGATGGAAGGTGGGGCATGCGCATCTTTCATGGAGACCGAAGATTAACAAAGGGTGCGGAAACTTGTGATATGAAGGTTGTCTTGCATGGAAAGCAGGGGTTTTGTGTGAAGTTAAGCGTGCACAGGGAAACTTGGTTGTTTCAAGCCGCTTGTGCGTGCTTTTTTAATTGAAAAAATGCTTTTACCAAATCCAATATCCTAATTATTTTGGTACCCATGTTTCACAATCCACCCCTGCCAACTAATGTTGGAGTAAATTAAAAATGATAATTAATAATTAATTCTCCATTCCCCTCTAATTAATTAAAGGAAGCGAGGTTTTTGATTGTGCAAAAAATCAGAACTGACACGTATGGTGTTTAAACTTAAATCAAACTTAGGGTGACATATTTTGTTGGGAAAATGATACTTAAATACCACTTGAACTTCAAAATCTCAAATTGGTTTTGTTATAATAAGAGTAATGGAATTGACAAAACGAATATAACAATTGATTTAACTTAGGTTATTGGGAAATCACTGATTTGAGATTTTGAAGTTCAAATCGTATTTAAGTATCAGCTTCCCTATTTTGTATATGGTATTAATGAGTCATATTTATGAGATCGTCCTATAAAAACTACAATATAAAAATAATGAAACATTTTAAAATAAAATTCACATAATAACATATCCTTAATCAACAGGCCACCTTGTTACAAAATTAGAAGGGGTTAGGGCTAGGATCATCTCAAAATTAAAAGGGTCAAAATTGTTTTAACGGGGCAAAATTGTATTTTCAGATTTGAAAATAATATCACCCAGGCCCCATGGGCAAAATATATTATTATACAAAAATTATAATAATTAGCGAAAATTACGCTCAAGTCCCAAGCTAGACAAAATACAACCGAAAGGTTCCTTAAAATCTCGAATTTGCAACCAAGTCCTGTGGGACATTTGGGTAATATAATTCTATAAAAGACCAATATACCCTTAGTGAATTTGATTATATTACCCAAGCCTACCTTTTTCTCAAATTCACTAAGGGTATATTGGTCTTTTCCCAATTGGATTATATTACACAAATGTCTTACGGGACTTGACTGTAAATTAGATATTTCAAGGGAGCTTTTAGTTGTATTTTGTCTAACTTGAGACTTCAATGCAATTTTCCCTAATAATTAAAACATACTATTAAAACATAGTTTAATGTCAAAAAGTTTTTATGAAAAAATTATTATAATTATAACATATGCTACTATAATTTTAAGTAAAAACTAGACTACTATTCAATTAATTTAAGTTGAAATATATTTTTATAATTAAAAATTGTTATTATGATATAAAATTGTTAAAAATTGTATTTTCATAAATAAAATATAATATTATAGTTAACAAATATATTATTATAAAGTTAATTAAAAAGTAAAAAAAATATTTTCATAAATGAAAATTAGTATAATTATAAAATATGTTAATATAATTTTAAATAAAAATATATTATAATATATTATTATAATTAAAAATATATTATTTTTATTAATTTTAAATAAAAATATTTTTTTTGAAAATATATTATTATGAAATTAAATTAAAATAACAATATATTATTGTTCGCACCGCAAGTGCACGGGTCACGCCAAGTAATAAATTAATTAGTGAAGATCGTTCCTATGCAGATTTGGTAATAAAATGGTCAAGCAAGAGACTCAGTGAATTCAATTATGTTGAGTTACAGCAAAGTTTTTATGTGGAATAAGAATTTTGAAAACTATTTCTAAAACTAGAAATTGATAAAAGCAAATGATTCTTTAACTTCAAGGATTAAATGGAGCCTATGATTATTTCTCCCCTTTGCACTTCATAAAACTTGTTCAACTTCCTCTCTAATAGCATTTCAATGAATCAATGTGTTAGTCTAAGGTTTACAAGTACTTGACAAAGCTCTCTCAAGTCAAAATCAAGCTTATCTTTTTATTAAAATGCACAATCTCTTATTACACCTAACGAAATTCAACTCTAAACAATAATCTTGATGTGACAATACAAGGTTAGTAAATATATCTCTATTTCACCAACAAACCATCCATTTATCAAGTAAACTTCAAGTCAAACCTAAGTGAACAAATCAATCTAAATGGCGGCCAAACATTTAGAAGCATTAAGCAAAGGATAGAATCAACACATGTATATCATTAATTAGGAAAAGAGAGGAGTATTCAAGTCTTAATCCATATTAAGGTTCAAAATAATCCTAGAGTAAAGAGTTTAGCTACATATAATCAGCCACAAGCTACAGCTACATGAGAAAATCACAGCCATAGCATATTACAAGAGAGGAAATGGGGAACAGGAAGAGAAACCAATGAAATGAAGCTCCAAATCTCTTCCAAAGCTTAATCCTTTGCTCCAAGCTCTTCAAGAATGCAAATCCTAGCACCAAAAGCTCTAAAATAGTCGCAAAATGTCAAAGCCTCCGGCCAAAGTGGAATGAGAGAGGTTTTATATTAGAAACCCTCGAATTTCTGGTTTCGTAAAACATGTCTTTTTGCTGACAACGACTGAGCACCCAGGCACTCCTTCCAGCTCCTTGGCGCTCCTCGTCTCTACCTCTGATTCATTCTATCATGTCCTAGGTGCTCGTTTTAGCTCCTACGTGTCGTAGCTCTCTATCTCTTCTTTCCACTGGTCTTGCCCCAGGTGCTGCAATTGTGGCTCAGGCGCTTCTCACTGCTTTCTCTTTTTCCTTTAAGTTTGTGTCTTGCTTTGTTCCTTTCATCACTACATGTCTTTCAAAGCTTAGTAATGAGGCTGTAATCACTTGATCGTTGTATCAAATAGTTCCACAAAAGGGTAGTATTAAAAACATGAGAACCTAATTAAGGATATGTCCGAAATGTGCACAATTGAGCAATGATGTGCAACATAACCAAAAATCAAATGCACATTTTCCTTTCTTGAGTATCCAAAATAGGCACAAATATATCTTATAGTATATAAAACTCAAGGAAAATGTGCTGAAATGACATGAAATCCTAGATGTTAACAATTATCATAAATAAAAATATTATTATATTGAAAAAATATATTATTATAAAATTAATTTAAAATAAAAAATATATTATTACATGTAAAAAGTATAATTCCATGTTTAAAATATATTATTATATCAATTATAAATAAAAATGTTATTATATTAAATAGATAAGATGTAAATTATTGCCCTTTGTTTTTTTGTTGGTGATATGATTTCACCTTGTTATTTTCTTTCTCATCGTCCATTTTTAGATGTTGAGTTGAGGCCCAAGTGTGCATCGGAACTTCACTCTGAGAATAATAAAGTTTGTTTTCCATCTCACTAATACAACAAAGCTTCCTAAAATTATGTTTTCTCTACTTAAAGAGTTTGATCATTGTTTTTTTTTAATGGAAGATCATCGTTTCCCTCTTCAACTTGAACTGTCACCAAACTTTTATTGAAAGTGTTCTTTCTTTAGTATTCTCCATTTTTCTGTTATCTAACCAAAAATTTTGTTTAGTTTTTTTAAATTTCTTTTCTAGACATTACATTATAATATGACCTTGCTAAAGTTGTGTATGTCTTCATGTAATTGCAAACAAACCTATGAAGGAATATCTGCAGTTAATATTATGCTCTTTTGCTTTAAGCTGTTTTTTTATGTAATCATTTAATAATATAATGACATTTCATTTCATATGTTCTTTCATTTCTTCGTAAAAGACCAAACGGATATTGGAACATCCAATCACTTCGATCTCAATATTGTCGGCTTTGGGGTCCCGTCAACCCTCATATCTTTAAAATGCATCAAGAAAGGGAGATATCTAAACCCTTATAAGGCGTCTTTCATTCCCCTTCCCAGCCGATGTGGGACATAATACTCCACCCATCTTTGGGCCTAGCGTCATCACTAGCACATTGGCTCACATCAACTCGAATTTAGCTTTGATAAGAATGACTTGACCCTAGTCTAATATGAAACTATAACCTAGTTCTGATACCAATGACTTGACCCTGACCCTATCTTTGATACCAAACTCGAACCTAGCTCTGATACCAATTGTAACATCACAGCACCTCACTCTCAATATTGTCCTCTTTGGGGTCCTGTCACCCCTCACAACTCTTCAGTTGATGTGAGACATAACGATGCACCCACCTTTGGGCCCAGTGTCCTTTATGCAATATTGACCTATATCGACTTGACCCTGGCTTTGATATCAATTGTAACATCCCAGTGCCTTGCTTTTGATATTGTCAGCTTTGGGATCCTGTCACCCCTCATAGCTTTAAAAAGTGTCGAGGGGGAGGTATCTAAAACTTTAAAAGATATCTTCCGTTCCTTTCCCCAGCCGATGTGGGATATAACACTCTACTTATCTTTGGGCCCAGCGTCCTTGCTGGCACATTAGCGCACATCGACTTGAACCTAGCTCTGATACTAAACTCGAACATAGCTCTGATACCAATGATTTGACCTTAGCTTTGTTTCGGGGCAGACCAATAAAAATCTCTTGTATCCCTGATAAATTTATTAATAAAGAATATCATATTGCTAGTGTAAATAGATACTAACAAACAAAAAAATTATTGAAATACTTACCAATGCGGTGAGTTAGAGACATCTCCCCTCTAACCGATCGTCGAGATTGGTCAAAATTACATATCTTACGTTTATATCTCTCATCAGCATTTATGAGCATAGTGGTCTTTCACTCTGACAATATTTAAGGGGTTAATGTTGTCATCTATCACCCCCTACTCAATGTAGGTTAAGTATGTCTTTCACCATTTCCCTAGGTACCCAATCATGAAAAAAATGAAAATCAAGAATAAAAATATTAATAAAAATATTTACACTATAATTTTAGTTTGCCTATTATAACGGTGTGTTCGATATTTATGGCATGTGTTTTAGCTCTAATTTATTGTCTATGTTCTCTCATGTTTATATGTAGTTTAAATGTTAAAGCTTTGATACTTTTGTTGGAATCAAGCATTAGTTTATATAATGGAGGACAAGGAAGCTTATCTTGACGAAGCAAGTCAGAGGCATCAATAAGGAAATTGTGTGAAACTACAAGGTCCTGAGGATTAGGTTTTCCTAATAAAAAAACTTACTTCATTAACTTCTTGAAAAGCTTGGTTGGATGATTCTTCTAATCCACAAGCAAATGTCTTTTGTCTGTCATGAAGCGATCTAGTGTGCAACTAAAGTTCTCATATGTTATGTGTCCATATCTATTATCATCCATAGGAAGAAGAAAGTGGATTAAATTATTAGAATTCTTGTAAATCTTCATATTGTTGTTTTCTTTTGAATTGATGACAAATTCACTGATCTCCATGCTTTTGGTGCAGGCATTTATAAGGTGAAGCTTGGCCCTTTGAATGTTGCGAAGGCTATCAACATATTTGTCATAAATAGTTAAATGAAAATTATGAATAATAATTCAAGTTTGCATGGCTATCTTCAACCTGAAAATAATCTTAAGATGAAAAGTTGAAGCAGATAGCCTATCAAAAATGTTTAGAAAAAGAAGCTAGCATAGTTTTCATTCATTTTATAGCTCAAATAGTTAGTGTAATCTTTCTTAAACATTGGTGCCATATTATATAATGTATCTTTTAAAAACAAAGGAGAACAAGATTTAGTAGACAAACAAGCACTGGCTGGCATGATTATTATATCTTCCAAAAACTATAAACAAAATACCAAAACATAGTAGCCAGAGTGTGAAACAGAACCAACCCTATTGAATGTGATTAGTAGTAACATTGGTAGCAAACTACCTTAAATTAGAGTTGAGGAGTAGGAGAGAGCTATTGAAAACAAAGGAGAACAAGATTAAGTGGACAAACATGCCCTGATTGGCATGATTATTATAGTTTTCGAAAACTAGACACAAAATACCAAAACAGAGTAGCCAGAATGTGAAACAGAACCAAACCTATTGAAAGTGAATGTGGTAACGTTGCTAGGTTAGTAAGCTTCCTTGAACTAGAGTTGAGCGATTGGAGTGAGATATGATGTGAAACAGAACCAAACCTATTGAATGTGATCAGAGGTAATGTTGTTTGGGTAGTAAGCTGCCTTGAACTTATTTTTTAAAGAAAATTATGATTATACCCTAAGGCTTCCATCCAATATAATTCACTATAGTGAATAGATAGATTGCAAATGAAATGAATCAGGTATGAGCTACCTACATACTTAATTATCAATTGTATTCTCATTTTTACTTAATAAGAAATCACTACACTGGTGAATGAATGATGTTTTTCATGTAACATCCCAAAACAAATGATGACATGCTACTTTATTGATTGTTATTCTAAAAAATATTAACTCACACATATATTTAATAAAACCTCCTCCCCGACCGATATGGGACATAACACTCCACCAATCTTTGGGCCCAGTGTCCTCGCTGGCATATTGGCTTACATCAACTCGAACCTAGCTCTGATACCAATTGTAATATCCCAACGCCTCGTTCTTGATATTATCCACTTTGGGGTCCCGTCACCCCTTATGACTCCTTAACTAATGTGGGACATAATACTCACTCACCTTTTAGCCCAGTGTCTTTACTGACACATTGTCATACATTGATTTAACCCTGGCTCTGGTACCAATTGTAACATCCCAGCACATCACTCTCAATATTATTCGCTTTGGGGTCCCGTCGACCCTTATAGCTTTTAAATGTGTTGAGAGGGGGAGTCACCTAGACTCTTATAAGGCGTATTTTATTCCCCTTCCCAGCTGATGTGTGATATAACACTCCATCCATCTTTCAGTTCAGTGTCATCGTTATCATATTGGCTCACATCGACTCAAACCTAGCTCTGATACGAATGACTTGACCCTGGTTCTGATACCAAACTCGAACCTCGCTCTGATACCAATGACTTGACCCTGGATTTTATACCAAACTTGATACCAATTGTAACATCTCAACACCTGGCTCTCAATATTGTCCGTTTTGAGGTCATGTCACCCCTGACGGCTCTTCAGCCATTATAGGACATAACACTCCACTCACCTTTAGCCCTAGTGTCCTCATTGGCACATTGGCCTTCATCGACTTGACCCTGGCTTTAATATTAATTCTAATATCATAGTGCCTCGCCCTTAATATTGTTTGCTTTAGGGTCTTGCACTCCATATAGCTTTCAAAGGTGTCAAGGGGAAGGTATGTAACATCTCAAAGCCTTACTCTTAATATTGTTCGCTTTGGGTCCTATCACCCCTCATGGCTTTAAAACGCGTCGAGATGAGGAGGTATTCATACCTTTATAAGTCATATTTTATTCTGAAAATATTAAATGATGAAAAATATTAACACACATATATTTAATAAAATCTCCTTCCCAACCAATGTGGGACATAACACTCTACCCATCTTTGGGCCCAAGGTCCTCGCTAGCACAGTGGCTTATATCGACTTGAATCTAGCTCTGATACCAATGACTTGACCTTGGCTTTGATACCAATTCTAACATCCCAGCGCCTCGTTCTCGATATTGTCCACTTTGGGTCCCATCACCCCTCATGGCTCCTCAGCTGATGTACAACATAACATTTCATTCACCTTTGGGCTCAGCGTCTTCGCTCACACATAGGTCTATATTGACTTGATCCCTGGCTCTAATATCAATTGTAACATCCCAACATCTCACTCTCGATATTGTCTGCTTTGGGGTCCCGCGAACCCTCTTGGCTTTAAAATGTGTAAAGAGGGGAAGACATCTAGATTCTTATAATACGTCTTTTGTTCTCCTGCCCAATCGATTGGGAGATAAAACTTCACCCATCTTTAGGTCCAGTGTCATCATTGTCATATTGGCTCACATCGACTCAAACCTAGCTTTGATACTAATGATTTGACCTTGGCTGTGATAGCAAACTCAAGCCTAGCTCTAATACCAATGACTTGACCCTGACTCTAATAGCAAACTCGAACCTAACTCTGATACCAATGACTTGACCCTGGCTCTGATACCAATGACTTGACTTTGGATCTCATACCAAACTCAAACTTAGCTCTGATACCAATGACTTAACTTTGACTATGATACCAATTGTAACATCCCAGCACCTCAATCTCAATATTATCCGCTTTGAGGTCCTGTCACTCCTCACGGCTCTTCAACCGATATGGGACATAACACTCTACTCACCTTTAAGCCCAGCATCCTCGTTTGCATATTGGCCTTCATGGACTTGACCCTAGCTTTGATATCAATTGTAACATGCCAGTGCCTCACTCTCAATATTGTTCGCTTTGGGGTCCTGTTACCCCTCACGGCTTTAAAATGTGTCGAGGGGGAGGAATGTAACATGTCAAAGCTTTACTCTCAATATTGCCCGCTTTGGGGTCTCATCACCCCTCATGACTTTAAAACACGTCGAGAGGAGGAGGTATCCATACCCTTATAAGGCGTCTTTTGTTCTCCTACTCAGCCGATGTGGGATATAACATCTACCATCAAATAAATCAAGTCAACCAGGGCTTGAGAATTTAGGGAATCATTTTTGTAATTAATGTAACCATTTTCAATATTTTCCAAATGACTCTCACTTGCAGTTCTTCCAAATGGATGCATGCCAATCAAGCAGTGACAAAAGATACACCCTGAGTTGAAAATATTATTGAGCTGGCTTTGTATACTTTCAGGTCTCCTTTGTTCAGGAGCCTGCCAAAAGTAACTCTGTTGATAATTAAAGTGGGCAAAAGAAAACCAAATTGTTAATATAAATAGTTAATTTATAACCAAAAAAACATTATTAAATTACTTACCAATTTTTTTGTTAAAAAAAGTACTTATCAATTTGCCTATTCCGATCAAGATATAAATTTTTGCAATAAATTTATTATCCGGATTAAATTCATCATGAGACTCAACCACCATAATGTGATTAGGGGAGAGATTGCTAATAATTAATTTGAGTCCATGGATGCCCAAAACCCCTTTGATCATATCCCTTGACAATAAAACATGAAAATTGAAAATTTAATAAAAATATATTTCAAATAATGAAAAATTGATCCATACCTCTTGCAAAAGTTTCCCCTTGTCTCCTTGCAAAAAATATTCTAATGTATACTCAAATCTTTCAAAAACTAAATGTTGATTTATGTGTTAATCAATTGAGCCGTAAAAATGAACTACATTCGGTAGATGTTCACATAAAGTCAGATTTTGAAGCTCTTCAGTATCTGGGTCAACTTCTTGCTTCTTGGTAGTCTATACTGAAACTCTATTGTCCCTTAGACAGCCAAGACAAATGTTAATTAGCATTTTTGACTTGTTTATGAAAGATAAGTGGAGAGACAGATTAATAGCACTCATAAAAAATAGTACACAAAAAAATTTTTACAAAATTGTAAAGAGTTGTCAAGAAGACGGGTCTATCTCTGAAAATGGGGTCAAAAACAATGGATCCACGAAGCAGCGTGAGTATGTTCTTTACTCATGGTTAATTCAACCAACCACCAATGCGGGGGTTGGCGCAAGTGATAAGGGGCTTGCGTTCCCTTAAGCGCTCTAGTCTCGGGTTCGATTCTTGGGGCGACGTGTATGGAAAAAATCCATTTGAGAGGGTCACCCCCATTTTGGGTCCAATGGTACCCAAGGGATTAGTTATCGTACTCGCTTTGATAGATACCGTGATCTTACTCCAAAAAAATCAACCAGCCAGAAAGCAACTTGAGTATCTTCTTTTTTCGTGGTTAATTCAAGATATTATATAATAATAATAATAATAATAATAATATTCTTTTATCCGAGTTGTGCTCCTTCTTTTATGGAGGATTTCCTTTGATATTTTCTTTTCTCTTGTAATTATTAATAAAATAAGTTTTATTATTCATTTATAAAAACAAAAAACAAATAGGCCCATACTAATAAGGGTATGTTTGGTATGAGGGATTTGGAGGGGAAGGGAGGGGAGGAAAAATTTTTATGAGTTGATTTAAAAAAATTGGAGAAGTGGGGTTATAAAATTTTAATACAAAGAATATGCAAGATAAAAGAGTAAGAAAACTTAATTAAAAACTTTATACCCTACTTCTCTCATTTTTTTAAATCCAACTCAAAAATTTTTTCCCTCCGCCCACTTTCCCTTCCCTTCCCTCCCCTCATACCAAACAAGCCCTAAGGGAGGCATAGATATTTTCTCTAGTGCTTTGCTGGTTGGCTCTAAAATTTGCTCCTGATGATTTGTTTTTTCTTTTTGAGCTGATGCTCCTGATGATTTAACCTAATGCACAAGGAATTTTTTTTTCTTTGGAAAATAAAAGTTTCCGTGAATATGAATTTCCCCTTTTTAGTCGACCCAATTCATCCGTCTAGCTGCAATGGAATGACCGTCCTGTTTAAAAGCTTGTGAACACAAATTTATTTCTTGTTCTAAGATTGGGTTGCATCTTGTACCTTTTACAATTTGGCCTTAGACCATTGTTATATTCACTTCTTTTTAATAATCAACAGAGAACTCTAATATCTGAGTTTGACTTGGTTTCCTGAATTCATCAATCTTTTTTTTGGCTTCATAATAAAAGACATCCATCTACCTTATATATCTCATTCTCAGCCGCATCAGTGAAATTATTCTCTTTCTTAATGAACTTTTTAACTTGGCATTTTTACCAACATCATAATGGATATTAACTTAGCCTTTTAACTTTAGTAGTTGTTGGCTCCTTTTTTATTCATAAAGGAAAGACAATGGGAAAGCAGAATCCCCAAGTTTTTATGGAAATCTCTATAAACAGGTTGCAAGCTGGAAGGATGATATTTGAGGTACCCTTTTCTTTTAAATACGTTTTGGATTACAATGATGATTATTATACTTGATGAAGTTTTCATTTGTGGATTTCACAACTTCTGTATCGAGAAGAGTGGAAATGCAGCTCATTCAATTCTTTCATTCTTTCAGCTGTTTAAAGAGGATGCTCCTGCCACAGTGGAAAACTTCCGTGCACTGTGTACAGGTAATAATTTGATGGTAAAACACTATTGTCATACTATTACTATTGTCCATGCTATTGTGTTTAGATTTTATGGCTTATGATGTGGGTTCCCTATTTCTCATTTAGTTTTTCATTTTGTTCAGGTGAGAAGGGGATTGGGCCAAAAACGGAAATGCCCCTACATTACAAGGGGTCTTTTTTTTATGAGATCTGGAAGTGCTACTCCTATATAAAGGTAAGTTTCTTTTTACTCTTGATAATTAGAAATTTAAAACTTCTTTCTTTGAAAATTTCTTTGTTTATTATGCTCCCTCCATATTCATCTTCTGCAGCCATAAGTGATGGGTTATCTAGTTATCATTTTGGCTTTCTTCCTGATTGATGTTGCTCCAAATATGCACAATTGATGGGAGTTATGTTATTATGGATTTTGTTCTTCTATTTGTTTACCCTACATTCTCTATTTTTGCTATCTTCTGTTTTGGTTTTATGAATGCATTTTCCCTTTTGCTTTGGTTGAGTACAAGTTTTTCCCGCTCACACACTTTGTTTTGATATTTTAAACTTGTACATTATTAGAATTGAACCTTACATTGGAAGTGGACATTGTTAGCTTTATATGTTAGATTTCATTATGATGTCACATTTTGCGTTGAAGTTTTGTTCAGTCATTCATACCCTAGTGTTACAGTTAGGGTATTTATAAATATGAATCAATTTCTTGAAGAGGTGCCTGTTGAAGATTACATCTTTTCAATTAGAAGTCATAATCATATATTAAATTCATGAACCATGTTGATTCATGAACCAACACAAATCTCTTAATTTATAAAAACACGACTTCTCAAAATGCGTCTCTTCATTTAAACATATTCTATAATATTGGAGAGACTCTTTCTTTGACACACCTATATGCAATATTTACAACAATCCCCCACATGTGTCAAAGAAAATACATCATTTGCTGAGTTACACCCATGGATATAACCATTGTATCTGGTGGTCTTTAGAAATATGAACCAGACCTAGACCAATAACACTTGATACATAGAGATGTCAGTGAAGCATGCTTCTATGAACTAACAAATCTTGGTGTGTATCATAAGAATTAAGAGTCAGATTACATCCTAACATTCCACTGTTGATGACGGTTTTGAGCGTTATGTCGGCCATGCGTGTGCCTGGTGCATAATGAATGCTCTAGAGATTTTGCCAAGATCACATAGGAGTGGCCACACTCCACATCCATAGAGGTGATTTCACGAAAGTGTACTTGCACTATGCACACTGTCTCGTTGAACTATGAAATCATTAAGAGTTTTGTTCAACCTACAATAATGCGGTCTAGCATATTCGAAATGTCATAGGAAGGAACGTAAAATATATTTGTGCTAGTTAGAACTGACGAACGACTTGTTCTTACCCATTGAACCTTCTTCATAGGATCACCAACCACAAAGGTTGGGTTGCCATCACTGTCAATTAGTAGCTGGCTTTAGTTCTATCCCCCTCAACTAATTTATTTCATCCTACAAGGTTTTGTTAACGGCCGATAGGTCTATTATTGACCTCACTAAATTGATTGATATAACTCTACCATAATTCTTAAGCGCTTATTTATATCATATCTCAAACGATTTCCAATCACATCATTGCTCTTTCTACAATGGTTATTGTCATATTTAGCAAGCACATATCATCGACACTTAATGTCGGTTTCATACCAAAATATTTGTCAAGAGATTTTCGACATTCTTAGCATTCCATCTATTTCTAGAGTAATCAACTCTGACTCTCATAATAATTTTTATTTTTACCACCGCTAAAGGTCAATGATAATCAATGGATTTCTACATATAAACTGAATTTCAGTTACCATCTGTGCATATAAATACAATGGGAATTCACTATACATGATGCTATCATTTATGGCATCCCTTAACTACATAGCACTCTAATACCAATTGTAACATCCTAGCACCTTGCTTTCAATATTGTTTGCTTTGAGGTTCTGTCACCCCTGACGGCTTTCAAATGCATCGGAAGGGGAGGTATCCAAACCCTTATAAGGCAACTTTCGTTCTCCTCCCAACCGATGTAGGACGTAATACTCTGATACCAATTGTAACATCATATTGCCTCACTCTCAGTATTGTCTGCTTTTGGGTCCCATCACCCCTGACGGCTTTAAAGCTCATCAGAAGGGGGAGCTATCCAGACCCTTATAAGGCAACTCTCATTTTTCACCCCAGTTAATGTGGGACATAACACTGATACCAATTGAAACATCTCAGTGCCTCGCTCTTAATATTGTCCTCTTTGGGGTCCCGTCACCCCTCACGGCTGTAAAACATGTTGAGAGTGGTATGTATTCAGACCCTTATAAGGCGTCTTTTGTTTCTCTTCTCAACCGATATGAAACATAACACTCCAGCCACCTTTTGACCTAGCTTCCTCATTGGCACATCAACCCACATCAACTTAAGCCTGGCTCTCATACCAATTGTAGCATCCTAGTGCCTTGCTCTCAATATTGTTTAAGGCACCTACATAGTTAGGAGTTGTATACTCATTTCTAGACTAGGCCCACATATATGCTTCATGGCGTAACGACAATCAAGAGCATTTCCAACAATTATTTTTGTTCAAAAGTTTATATCCTTTCTACATGGATGATTATTGAATAAGAAATCACTACATGGTGAATGAATAATGCTTTCCATGAGTGTAATTTATCAATATTTATTATGTGATTATGTGTACAGATTTCATGTGGTCTTTGGTAAGGTGGCTTCCAGAACTGAAACATTAGACGTTTTGACAAATGCCCCTTTAGGAGCATCAATTAAAGTCACTGATTGTGGCGAATGCCCCCGGGCAGGTATGTGGGTGATAGTGCATATCTCATATTTAAATTAGTATGAATTTTTGTATATACTAGATTGAATCTACAAGTGTTTTATACCTATTTAGGTTATTTAAATTGCTTTACTTTTTCAAATTCAATTATGAGAATAAAAAAGTTATTTTTTACAAAATGTACTTATATATTCTTATTTTGCAGGAAATGGAAAAAGAATAGGAACAAGGAAGGAACTAAAAGGCCCTGAAGAGAAAAAAACAAGATTGGACCATGAAACCGCCTAACCGGTCCGATTCGACCCATTGATCGGTGCAGAATTTAACCAGCTTCTTAGGAGTTCAAAAATTCGTATGTAATTCTACATATTTCCAATAATTATAAATTAAGACTCTAAGAAGAGTTTGAGATGCCTACTTTCTAATGCAAAAAGAATCACTCAAAAATATTATCACTTGATCCTAAAAAATTTTCAAATTCCAAAACTATTTCAAAAATTATTATCGTTCAAGTTCACTTTATCACCAGTCGGGCTCATGGTTAGCTCCAGTTTGACTCCAATATGATCTATTGACCCTTAACTTACTACCCAGAAGAGTTCAATGGCCAATTTGGGTTTATTAAATTTATAAATTTTCCATAAAGCATCCCTATTGTTTGTGTACAGTAAAGGAGTTCCATGAAGTGGTGTAGTTATGATACACATAATTAAAAAGAGTATTATGAATACCATAGGCCTTGTAGCCTAGTGGTACGGATGCTCTCCTATAAGTGGGAGGTTGCGAGTTTGATCCTAACTAAGTCCATTAGTGCGTACCTTTGTAACTAAAATAAAAAAGGAGTATTGTGAGGGAACCAATAAATGTGTTTGACAAATAACTAATTTAATTAATTTGTTTTAATATCTGAAAATTAGTTATATATACCGTATATATTAAGAACCTGAGAGAGTATTACTAGTTATTAAATTTAAATAAAAAATTGAAGTTATAATTTATTGCATTGAACTTGAGTAAATATTCATTTCCCACTCTTATTACCCTAGCTAGAGTATCACACAAGGGAGACTCTACGGATGCAAGCAAGCATGGCGGCATTAATTTCCATTTTCATGTTTATAAGTTCAGATGGCCGACGCATCACACAAGGATCATCCACAAGAACTTAACATGAAAGAGCCGATTAATGCAACAGAGTGCACGGCAAGGCTCATTTATTTCAATTGTCAAACAGCAGAGGAAAAGGACGTAGCATGATCAGCTGCCTTTGCCTTGCGATTGATTTTCCTTTTATATACATATATATATATATATTTGTTATAACTCAGAAATCATTCATCTTTCTTATTTTCTTTCCTGAGTTGAAGCTGGTTCTTCATATATATGTGTGTGTATCTCCGTCTACAAGGTTTCGAAAGTGACATTTTCTTTATTGTTTTTGGTTTTTCAGCCACAGACCGACGTCTAGCTCAAAACTGAGAGGCTGCTCAGAAGTATCGTCTCGGAAAAAGGTATTATGAGTTGGTGAAGATCATAACAGTTACTGTTATCTTGTAATCACTTAAATTTCTCTGAACTTTGTAGCAGCCAGAGGGTCCAGGAGGATAAAGCAAAACCAGTTTGAACAATATATTGCATCTGTAATTATGTGTGTTTGTTTAATATATACTGACTGTTCTGGTGACTTTATCTGTTTATTTCAATAGTTATTTTCATGTTGCAACGTCATGATTTTCTGGTTACTATTACTAAAAGTAAAAATTGAAATGAAATGAACACAGTGACTTATTTTTTCTCTTTATTATTTTATCTTGTTACTAAAACAATTTTCTTGTCACTTCTTTTCTTTGTTTCACCGAGATAACCATAGTTTATCGATCTGTTTCATATTGCCATATCATAATTTTACTGTTACTAAAAGTTAAAAAATTGAAAAATGAAAAGTAATGAACATAGTGACTTTTTATCAGTCCATTATTGTATCTTGCTATTAAAACTATTTCCTTGTTTCGCTGAGATATGTATAGTTTATCTGTTCATGATTTTCTTATTACTAAAATGAACATCTTTTATCTGCCCATGGTAATTGCTTGGTCATAACATGCTATCTAGTAATTGCCACAATGTGTGTCAATGTACAAGGAAGTCTTCAAGTTGATACAAAATATCATTATGCATATTGAACAGGTCTTTCTTGAATTCACGTTATCTTTTTGTTATTTTCTTACGCTGTTTGAAGCTGAATTCATTAGAGTAACACCCTATGGATTATGTTTAGAATTTAAATATCAAATCTTCTATGTGAATATTTTTTATCATTTTTGTGTTGGGTCCTGTCACAACATTAATTTCAAGTCCAAGTTGCATGTAGTCCAACTCTCAATTTTCTATCAATTTCAATTTTTTATCCCTTGATGTAATGTCTATTTTTACCCCTAAATCTGTCATTTTTTTAAAAAAAATATTTTTGAAAGTGTTTTTCGAGAAAGTATTATGGTGAAAATTTCTCAAGTGAGAATGTCATTCATGCTCAAAATGTGTCTTTTTAAAAAAAAAAATTTTTATAGGGAGGGTATTTATATTGTTTTTTTTATTTATTTCACAATCACAATCACAATATAAATACCCTGTCTATAGAAATAAATAGACAAAAGCTTTGAGTATTGAATGTCATTCTGACGTGGAAAAAAATACCGTAAATGCTTTTTCTACAAATACGTGCAAAAATATATTTTTAAAAAAACAGAGATGCATGGGGTATAAGGACAAACATTGCATCAAGGGAGAAAAAATGACATATATTTATAAAAATCTGAGCATTGGACCCTTCATTTTCATGCTTTTTCATGGTTAAAAAGTTCTTGTTCGTTAGGTTTAAGTCATCTAATCTGAAAGAAAATATTTTGAATTATTGCATTTTGCATAGTTAAAACTTAATTAGATATGATTGGTATTGAAGATTTCAATATTTAATTATGTTAGTTGTGAAGCCAAGCGCCCAAATGTTGTTAAGGTTCTCAATATGTTCTTCGTAAATGGTTAAATGAAAACCACCAATTATCCTCCAAGTTTGAATAACCATCTTCAGCTTGAAAATAATCCTGAGATGAAAAGTTGAAGTAGATAGTCTATCTTAAATGTTTAGAAAAAGTAGCCAGTACAGTTTTCATTCATTTTATAGCTCAAACAATTAGTTCGATCTTTGTTAAATATTGGTGCCCTATTATTTAATGTATTTTTCATCAATTATCATTACTTTATAATTTGTTAAAAATGACACAAGAATTTAGTTAAAACATTTTGGTCAAAACAATTACTTCAACTAAAATTTTAAAATGAGGTTTCCCAAATTTGACTAATTATTACTACCTGTGTTAACATATAAGCTTCAGAGATTATAGTTAGGCATAAATTATGACAAAATATAATAAAAATATTATTGGCAAATAAATACTGACAAGATCTTCCGGCTATGTCGATTATCCAAAAGGAAATCAGATATCCCAAACAAAGGAGAACAAGATTTATACAGTTCACACATGAGGTGGGCAAAAACTAGAAACAAAATACCAAAAAATGAGTAGCCCGAGAGTGAAGTAGAACTTCATTTTTAAGGCAAGAGCAAATAAAATACAAGAGTCGACACAATGTAAATGTAAACAGAAGCACAGTAAGAAAAGTGAGGGTAGGAAAGGGCAAAAGAAGCGTGGATTGGGTTTTAAGAGAGGGATCAAAACAGAGCGCACATTATATAAGCAAAGAGCAGGGAGAGTGAGATTTCAAAAGTTTAAGGTAAAGACAAAAATTTAAACCATCATACATCTAGAAATAAAAAAAAAAAAAAACTGACAGACTTTAAAAGAAATGTTCTATTATTTCCAGAAGAAGGTCAGTAACTTGAGGATCTCGCTTCTCTGATGGAGCAACCTTCCAATAAAGAACCTAATTCATTAAATGAAATAATTTTGCCCAAATGAATAAAGAAAAGGAAATAACAGAAATAGAGGCAAGCATAAATGGACGGAACCTGATCTCACCAAAAGAAGTGTGACTGTGACTGGGACAGTGAGAAGATCGGAGAAGAGAAGTGAAAGAAGAAGAGGAAGAAGAAGGGATTGTTTTGAGGTTTGGAAGAGCTTATTTTTGGGTAATAAGTGCTTATAATTCGTGATTCACGGTATACGAGGTAAGTATGTGAGAGGAGTTTTTTCTCGGCTTGTGTAATAAGGGCTTATTTCTCAAATTTAAGCTCTTCCAAACACATAAATCTAAATCGTAATACTTATAATCTTCATCGCATAGGCATTGGATTCCCTTTCTTCTGGCCTTTAATTATTATGGACGCAGAGAGAAATTATTGCCCAGTGGTCACAACTTCTTTCAGTTACATAGATATTCAAGAGCATTGAGTTTTGTACACACAAAAAATATATCACAGAAAGGGAAATAGAAATTGACCCAAACTCCAAAAGTAATGAAGAGAATCTGGAAAAGTCCATTTGTGTCCTTATTTACACTGCACCATCATCTTTCAATTTAATCAAAGTCGTCACAGATATCAATTAAGTTGTTTCCTTTTTCCTTCTTTCTGAATTCTGAAACCTAGAGAAGTCTTCTTCTTCATGGAGCAGTGAACTCTGCTGAATTTTCTATTTCATTGGCAGGAAATGAATATATTAGCTAACCATTTCTCCGAGCCATTTTACACACAAGCCCAAAAATCTGTTTCAAGCCAGAATGCTATTAAGAAATTAGACATGCCGGAATACTCTTCTCTAAAAGGCTTAGAAGTTTGGTGTTTGAATTGGACATAGAAAAATGTGATTTCATAAGAAGTAAATTTGTCTATCCAAATATTTCTTTGATAATTTTTTAAAACAAGTGAAATGCTAAGAAATCTTCAACAAGATTTTTTCACGGTAAAAAAAAAAATCACAAATAACCAAATAATTTTTCTTGCCAAGATCACATTTTTTTCTTAACAAATAATTTATGAGCTAATTCGTTTTAGATATTGTTTATTTTTATAAAACTCATGACATTGTGTATAATTATCAAAAGTGTGTGATATTTGGTTTTTTATAGAAAAAGCTTAGGTGAGTTGGGTCTTGATAGTTTTTTTTTTTTTAACAAGGTTAAAGGATGTCTCCAGAGTCTGGACTAAGAGCCCTTATTGCCCATGTACCAACAAAGTCCTCAAAATAGTCTCCAATAGTCTCTCGAACAGAATTATCTCTAATCAAAGGATGCCTGTGCTTAGCAAAAACATAATAATAATAAGGTCTTCACATCGGTGGTGAGATCGTAACTATACTTAATTTGATAAATATGATAAGATTTTATATTTTAATTCAAAATATTTTTGTAATTTTTTAATTCACAGAACCTCTTAAAATGTCAAATCGCTTAAAAAAATGGAACCACAAAAAATATAAGAAAGTTATCTGTCAGGCACATATGCTTCATACCAATCATGCTTCATTTGAAATATATAATTAGACAAATAAATAATTAACTAAAGTCACAAATTAAACAAGCAGTACAACACTGCATCTAAAAAATCTGAATTCTGAATCATTTAAACGTAGTAAAAGACAAAAGCATCTTTAAACGTGGTGCAGAAGGTCACGACCCTTTTCATGAAATAAAAAACTTTAACTTTTGCATGTGGAAGGCTATATATATATATATATATCTAGCTTCTGCATCAAAAGAGTTTGGCTTTCTTCACGCTACGTTGCGTTATGCTAAAATCCTAGAATCTACCTTCGCCCTTCATCATTCCTAATCTCTACCTACTCCTTGCAGGATTTTAATTACTTCTTCCATATCATCATATTCCCTTTCTCATGTTTGTTAATCTCTTTGCCTTGCTTTAATTACTGCACACTGAGCCCTCTATATATGAAAATGGAATTCACATCTATTAATTCCATAGTAGTCCCATCTGGTGCGAGCTTTTTCTGCTGAGAAATGAATATTTTAGTTGATTGGGATGACATGAATACCCCTTTCCAAAGACGCAAATGGTTAGGGTTTGAATTTTTTTGGACCTGAGTTAGGGTTTAAATTGGACTTATAAAAAATGTGATTTCTAAAATTAATTTTGATTCAATAACAAGTAAATTTGGTTTATTCTTTTTTTTTTTGCTTGCCGATTTTTTAAACATGTTGTTTCTGATAGAATAAATTGTCTACATATTGTTCATCAAAATCATATTTACGGGTGTTATTAACAAATAGAAAGATAATCATAATGGCAGGCCAGGCACACATAAACAGCCACGACTATGTCGAGCTCGGGTCTTCTCCTGCCACTTGTTCTCTCCTTTTTGCCCAAGACTGTGCCTTGGGCAGGCCTAATCAATAGGTCCAGACACTCACAAGCTTTGCTTGCCTTTGTAATACACAAAAAAAAAAAAAGATAATCATAATGGGTTAACACATATTTATTTATATTTTATATTATAAGCATTGTTCTAAAATGTGGAAGGAAAATATGAACAACATAATAGAAGTAAGAGACAAATGTAAAGATGAGGAATTGGGGAGAATTCTCATTCGGTTAAACATATTTATTTATATTATTTACACGTAATTTTGTATGCCAAGCCTCTCTTTATAGATTTTCAACCCGTCTAAGAGTTACAATTCCATGATTAATTAGGAGAATCAATCTACATTATGGTACAACATGAAATCGTTGAAGGTTATAGCAATAAATAGCTATAGACCTTTAATTTGGGGGTTATATGGCATTGTGTCATTCAATATAATATGGAAGATTAAAAGCCCCATTTTGTGGATGCTATGGACATCGACATACTTATAATATTTATAACAATTAAAATTTTATTATCTTTCATTCAAATTGTAATATATTTCCAATAACTTATAAATTTATTAAAAATATGAAAGAAAAATAATTAGATTCCAACTAAGGCAATTTATAAGTATTAATTTATCAATATATTGTCATTCAAATAATTAAATTTAATCCCAGAATATAAAAAGAAGTGCATTGTTACCAAATTAGTTAATATATAAATACTTTGGAGAAAATTGATATATATAAATACTTTGGAGAAATTAGTTTGGAGAAAAATGATAAATATAAATACTTTAAAGTAATTTATTTAGCTTTCTTAATCACCCAAAATTAGTTATTTGGGTCTTATATTAAATACTAGAGGTAGTAATGTTTTTCTTACTTTTTATGAATTATTTATACTAAAAATATGAAGTTTTTCAAGAATGTTACTAACAGTTTTAGTTCAAAATACAAGTAACTATTACTGGTCTTCACACAAACACCCATATAGAAGGCGAACAATCCATTGTATAATATTCTATTGCCTCATGGCAAAACATCCATCTACCTATCTATCTATTTATTATATTATTAGAAATGTTGTAGAAACTACTTAATCTAAGACCGTTGAATGCACTTAGTTATCAATTTCCTTCCAGCCTGTTAAGTTTAACACTATTTAAAATTAATTATATTAATTATTAAATTATAGTCATCACCATCACATCACCACGGTGATCTGAGACCAAATGTTAGTATGAGCCTAACACATTTAAAGAAGAGAGTATAGTTAGAGAGATATCATCGAAGGTTGACACAAGGGATTTATACTGGTTTGGTCCAAATCACTTGACCTACATCCAGTTCTCAGAAGCCTTTTTGAGGTTTTCGCTATCTTCCAAGATTCACAGGGCCCTTGGTGCCTTTGTGCAAGTAAGTTCTTCTTTAGAGAACAATTGCTCCCCCTTACACTTTGCAATTAATGCTCACTCAAAATCTCACTATCTTGAGCAAGTCATTGTAGGGCTAAAACGAATAAAAGACCAATGGACAGAATCTTTGAAATACAAAGTCCAAAAATTGAAGGTTTAAGGGAGGTATAGAAGTTACTTATTGTGGGCATCTTTAGGCTTTTCCCTTTTAAGTTGGACCCTTACTTTAACATTTTAATGCAAAACTTCAGTCGGCCGGTCTTAGTCTATGTTCTGTATATAATTTGGGTCGCAAACATTTTAACCTATGAGGCTATTCCTAACACCCTCATGATTTTCATCATTTTTAAAAAATAATGTATTTCAATCCAGTTATTCAATCTATGAGATTATTGTAATTTCGTACTCCAATCTATTAACTTAATACTGTGATTTACTAGCCTAAGGAGCATAGCACAAGTTCAAATCTCAAAAAGAGCATTTTATAATGGAGGTGAAAACTCTTTACGTTGTAAGTTTTAAAAGCAGAAACTATGATCTAATAAAAAAATATAAGTTGCGCATGAGCCCTTAAACAAATTTAAAATATTTTTAGATAATAAATTTTATAATATGAGATTTTACAATAATTTTCTTATTTAATATTAATATTAATATTAATATATATTCTCCTCTAGTCTCCAATCTCCATCCAATCTTTCTGGCAAATAATTTTTTTTTTTAAAAAAGCCTAGAATTAAAAAAAAAAAAAACAGTTGTACCTTCCTCCACCCTTGCCCGCATTTTTTTATTCAATGCTTTGTTTTTGGGCTTAAAGTGTTTAATTATTTGTTCAATATAATATACCCTTTGACTTGAGATTTTAACTTCAGTATCTCATAACCCATGTGATGTAATGCCCAAAACCAACTGTAAATTAGTTCCTATAATAACTTATAGTTCAGAGAAAATTTAAGTGAAAAGCCAAAACCCAAATTTGGATTACACTTTTAATAAATTCTAATTAAGGGTTTTTGAATGGATGTTGTTAAAAGGCTAGCTAGAATAATCCTTATCTTTGCATAATTTAAAGAAGATAAACATTTTTTTCTTCCATAAGAACCTTAAGAACACAAGAGTCCAATAGTTATTTGTAGGCTGTTAAACGGGTCTTTTCTCTTAATCTGTCATTCATCGGTCTTCTCGCATCCGACAATGAGGGATAAGTTTGATTGGATTTACAAAATTAAATATTGCAAGAGAGTTTAAGCTTTAAATTGATGAGTTATATAGATTAATTGAGTCAAGTCAAGACTTAATTCTTTGATAACGATATGCTTCATTATTGCAGATAACAATAACCGAAATAAATTAACAGTAACTAATTATAACAAAAGTGAAAGTGAAAATTATTTCATTACTAAAAAAATGGATATATCTTCAAAATTTTGGTAAATAGTGATCCTCTCTTTCATAAAGAGGAATTGAAGATTAATATCCCCCCATAGACAAAGTTTTATTTCTGAGACACTTAATATCCCCCCATGTATCAATGTCCCTATGCTAGTCAGTTGTTGGTAGTGTTGGATACGGCGAGAGAAATCTAAAAATGACACCTAATTTATACCAAGCCTTTGGAATATAATACATTATCCACCAAACTTTAGGAAGATAAGTCGTACAAAAAGCATGCATGTTGATCATATGAACATGTTAACCTATTACTAGAATGAGCTTGAATCATATACCAACTCCAAGAATACGACATTGACTCATTGAAAATTCAGCGAAGCATTTCTACATCGTACAATTGTTCATGACAACAAGAATGAAAGCCATAGATCAAACTCCAAACAATAACCAAGCAACTAACTATAGTTAACTTTCAACTCTTAACCGTCAAATCCCATAATGGATGGATAAATTTCTTATCAAACAGATGAGATCAGAAACAGTATAAAATAGTCGCCTAAAATAACTTTCCAAGTACCCAAATGTACAATTGCGTGCCAATTTGCAACACCCTTAATAATGGTATTAACTTCATTGTCTAAAGATGTTCGACAATAATCTGCATGATCTCTTAAGTAGTTACAGGTTCATTCAAAGAATTTCATTTTTTATATCCCAAAATAAAGTTATGATATTACCAATTTTATTGATTTATTGATACGTTAAGAATTATAAAGATATAGTATTTTATTCAATAAAACCACATATAGAATGAAAAAATGATTTAATAATTTTATAGACAGTAACTTGAATCACACAAAAAGAAATTAATTTCCTATATTTCTTATCCATCATGAAAAGAATTAAATCTATTAGCTCAATCAATAGATCAGCAATACGTTGTATTAAATCATTTTCAATGGTGTTTTTTTGACAGAACATTTTCAATATATGTTCATTATCTCTTGACCAGAGAAATTGAAAAAGCCACTGAGCCTAAGTAATAAAAATTTTTAGTCTTAACTATCTAATAGGACACTGTCTAATTACAAAAACACCATTTCAATGGCATTGTATGATTAGAAAATAACCTATCAAGCAGTCAAGACTGAAAGTATTTATTTCTTGACCTTATTGAGTTGTTCGATTTCCCTCCTGTTCATGAGAGGACCAAAGATAATCTCTTTTAGTCATATCTAAAGTCTTAATATTGCTTCTTATATTAAGAACTTCGTATATTATTGGTATAAATGAAAGGAAATATTATCGAGATGCTTACCTAAAAACCTATTAGAAGAAATAATATAATTTTTAGACTCAAACCATAATTTTTTTCAAATGTCAAATTTTTACAATAAATTTCTTGTTAGAATTAAATTTGTAGAATTCTACGATCACAACATGTCATCTAGTAAAATTTACTTCAACTAATGTTAATCAACCGAGGTCAAATAAGGCGTTAACCATATTTCGAAGTAACAAAATAGAAAAAAAATAAAAATAATATTTGTTTTTATAAAAATATATTTTTATTAAATTATTGATCTTGATTTTCATTTTTTTCCTCTTTTGGTGTCTAAACATATGATTCACAACCACCGACCTATATCGATTAGGATTCATTCACGGGAATTTTAATCCATGGCATATCGTGGTGGTAGAATTCCATGAAATTAATTCCGACAAGAAATATATTCTAAAAATTTGCGATTTAAAAAAATCAAGATGGCTTAACCTGGAAAGGTGGAATTTTCCTTTTAATAACCGTAGTCGCAAGCATTTCAATAATTCTTTTTTTGTATTATATCTTTTATTTATACCACCAATCTATAGTTTTTTTTTTTAATGAAAACTATTACCTTTATATAAGAATATAAGAGATTATTATTAATCGTGGTCTATTCAGACCCCAAAAAAAATTAATTGTGGCCCGAGCAAAGAAATTCAAGAGGATAATAAGGACTAGAAGTTGACATTTGAATCTTGGTTGTCATATTGCCTATTATAAAAATAAAACCATTGCAAATGGTTTCATAGTTGAAGAGCTACGTAGCTGACTTTCCTAAATTAATAGATTTAATTCCTTTCAAAAATTATATGTAAGTAATTTTCTTTTGGGGTATTTTAATTTTCTATTCATAGATTTATTACACAAATTTGTCATTTGTATTTAACCTTTCATGTAATAGAAAATTAATGTTTTTATAAATTTTAGAGTATAATTAAAAACTGCAATATCAGATCAATTATTTTGGGATATTGAAAAAAAGGCATAACTTGAACGAGCTAGTGACTACTCACAAGGCCATACGCGTTGTTGAATTATTTGTGGAATGCTAGATACAACTATGATTGAGAGTGTTGCAAATTGGCATGCAATACTTAGACCTGAGTATGTGAGTGCTACAACAGACAATCTTTGCAGATCTAATTAATCTGTTTCATAAGAAATTTATCCTCTATTGCACTACTACAGATTTGTGCATTTATAATGTTTAATATATAACGGTTACAACTAATAAATGTTATGCATATTAAGGTGGATGTCACGTAAGGATATATAACACTTAAAAGTATTAGTTAATTATGTGCACCATCATATATTGTAAGACAGAATTCGCGAAAACACAACAATAATGGTTGTAGTTAATAACCGTCATTTATTTAATAACAAAAGTGACAATTCTTTCGAAACAACCATCATGTAACACTTATAAATGATTCATTTTCCAACATTACATTAGCAAAAACACAAATATAATGGTTATATCTATTGACCGTAAAGTATGAATAGTAAAAATGACATTACATAATAAAAAACTGTCATGTAAAGAAAGCAAATCTAAAAAGGACTTTTTCAAAACCTCATTTCATCTGACACCAAGTATCAGTTCTCCTAAGTTAAATACTTTAGAGCGAAATATTCAAGCCTATTTATACTAATCTATTGCTTTTGTTCTTGGTACTTTTCTAAAAGCACATTTTCATAACCTCGTCCTTCTCTCCCACGTCATGATCAGACGCCAGAGAACGCTTTCCATTCGCCCTCTCACCTTCCTCCTCTACAAGCCCCTCCTGTTCCACCACAGCCTCTATCACCCCACCACCACATACTCCTCCTCCTCCTCCATCACCACCACCTCCTCCTCCTCAAATGGACATTCTGCTACAGACATTGGCTATCCTTGACCTCTTCACAAGGCGTCTTGCTAGATACACCCACAGTCTGAATAGGAAGTTGGATCTCATCCTTCATCACAATTAGGTTATATATGATCACTTCTTGTCAGTTCCTTCATCTCCTTACTCAGATGTTGATGATATGCCGAGTGAGGTGGGCTGGAGGAGGAGGACAAAAGTAACAGTGATGACCGAAAACCACCACTACTTTTTTATTTTTGAATATTAAAAATAATTAATCATTATGGCAATGTAGCCTAAAAATAGTTTTTAAAAAATTGTCTCTTCACAGTTATTAGTAAACAAACATTACTAATTTAGGTATTTTACAAGGGATGTTCACAATTATTAGTGAATAATCATTAATTATGTTAACTGTGGCAATTTATAACAACACCTTTAGCTCTATAACATAACCCTTTCCATTCAAAGGGCATGATTTGCTGGATAACCTGGGAAACCCTTACCCATATACTTCTATTCCAACTTTTGACTTTTTAATTTTTTGTTAGTTTATTCACACTCTCGTTTTCTTTTTTCTTTTTTAAAATTGTTTTTGTGCTATGGGGTTGAATAACCAACTTTAAACATTATTAAAACAAATTCAAATAAGAAATGTTTATTATATAAAATCTATCATTTTTTAGAATACCATGTTGAGTACCTAACTGTTATTAAGAAATCAATGTCATCATTTACAAAACCTGATGATCATATTGTTAAAACTGTGAACTTTCATTCAAAGGTTCATTACGGTTGTACATTCAAAACCATAAGAAAATAGCCACCTTTCATAACTCTTCTAAACTTATAATCGTGAGTATGTTTTGTCAAGTCATTTTAAAACACCAGCTATCTCGTGCCTCTTCACTTTCCCAAGTTGTTACACTTAACATGATTGTCTTTGGTTGAACATTACCCATCATCCTCAGAACTCCATAACTCTGGTTGGCTTTTTTGGCCATTGACAGTCGCTTTCAGGCGAACCGCATCCTCCACTACTTTCTTTGAACTTTGGTCCAAAACCCGTGTGAGTCATTTTGATTTCCTAAATCACTTTTTCATTTCGAACCTCTAGCTAGGTCGCTTTCCTTCATGTGCTCTGTTCTCCTTATTTTAAGTTATGATTTCTCTTCTACATTTCACATTTTCCCTTTTATATTATGCATTCTCCTTATTTTTCACTTCATCTTACCTAGGTAGGTTTTGACCTTAGTCGTGCATCATGTTTTTCTGGAAAACCCATTACTTTATTCCCTGTGGCTAATTGAATGTGTTTTGCTTTCACGTTAAAATGGCTAGTTTACTTCCTCCAGCACTGATAATGCCCTTAGTTTTGATAGTGTTCCTAGCACTGGTATTCCCCCTGGTACTGATATTGTCCCTAAGCAACCAAGAAATGAAACCCCAGAACAGGTGGTAGAATGAGTGCTGGATATTGTAAGGTGGGGTTGCTGCGCCTTGAATTTTGTTAAAGAAGCGAAGTCTGTGGGGAGAAAATTTCCCATGACATGGAACAATGATGGTCAACCTCTTAAGTTGTCACACTTTGTTAGCTGCATCGGCTTAACAATGAGGACCAACGTTCCTATCACAATAGGTAACTGGCGTTGGGTACAAAGAGATTAAACAGACGTTATTTGGGACCATTTAGGGTAAGCTATATATGTCCGATAATTACTTGCTATGTACTTGTAAGAAATGTTAACTTGAATCGTGTGCATTGCAGTTTGCATATCACCTACATGAAACTTTAAGGAAATTTGTTATCAAGGAAGTTGGACAATCACTATGCACATTCCGTCATGCATTGACAAAGATGTATTTGCGAAATCCTGAAGAAGCTGATGAGACAAAAGTTCTTATGGATCTTCTGTCCACCATCAAACCGGAGGATTGGAGAGAATTTGTCATATCACATCATGACCCGACATTCCAGGTAATTGTTATTCACAATTCATAAGACCTACATGTATTTGTTTCATATTAACTTGAGTGTTGTGTGTTTTTGAAGGAATTAAGTAGGGTGAATAGGGGAAGGTGAAGAACGATAACTATCCCTATAAGGGAAGGAGAATGGGGTATGCTCGGATTGTTGAAAATTTGTCTGCTGAGAGTGAGGTTGGTAGCAAACCTCCACGTCATGAACTTTGGTCAGTGGCAAGGCAAAATAAAGATGGCACTCAAGTAAAGGAGGTTGTTGACAAAATGGTGAATATTAATGTTAGTCCCCGATTCATGGAAGTAATGTCTTCATTTAACTATCAATATTAACATTACTGTTAAATACACAGGAAGTCATGTCTGAGGAAGTTACAACATAAAGGGTTGCCTTTTTGTGGATGAGGATGTATTGGCCAAGACATTGGGCCTGACCATCCCAGTCTTCTTAGGGGTGCTGGCTTTGGATTGATCGAGACTAAACATTATGGTTAGGAACAACCTCAAAGAAATAATAGGGACAAAAAATATGAAACCTTTACAAACAGTATGATGAAATGAAAGAACAAATATAGTTTCTCACACAAGAGTTGATGAAGGAGCGTTTTACGAAGCAGCAAGGGCGAAATGGCAGCCCAAGTACTAGAGGCAACTGCACATTTACCCATCTGCCTAAGGATTTGGTAGATGTTAAAAGTTTGGCCGATTGCCCAGGACACCATACAGTTGCAACGGCCCATATGTTTAACCACCCGAAGGATAACACACTACAAAAAAAATGATAATTCATGGTGGTGCATTTGTAGCGGTTAACATAAACCGCTACAAATATCAGGATTTGTAGCGGTTTTAAGCAACACCGCTACAAATTTGCAACGATATGCTTCGCACCAAGTGGCGTGTGGGTTAGGGAACGCGATTTGTAGCAATTTATAAGACATAACCGCTACAAATTTTGGCGCCAAACTCGCACCAAATTTGTCATGATTATTTTGTAGCGGTTAGTCTATATTAACTGCTACAAATGTGGCACTAGCTTGGCGTGAAGCTAGCGCGACTATTGTGGCGGTTCTTTTGTAGCGGTTTTTATGATAGTAACCGCTACAGAATTTAGAGGGCCGCCTTTTTATAGCGGTTACAGAGAACCACTATAAAATTTAACTCATATTTGTAGCGGTTACAGTGTATAACTGCTACAAAATGTATTTGAAATAAATATTTATTAAAAAATAAATAAATAAAACATTTGTAGCGGTTTATATATAAAAACCGCTACAAAATATAAATATTTGTAGCTGTTAAATGGATGAAACCACTACAAAGTGATATGTAACTTTGTAGCGGTTTGAGAACAAAACCGCTACAAATTGAACATTTGAAATTTGAAATTTGAAAAATTTTAATTCTCGCCAACGGTTATAAATATTTGTAGCGGTTTCTCAATACTAACCGCTAGAAAGTGTTCATTTAAAATTTGAATATTTTAATTCCCGCCAACAGTCATGAACATTTGTAGCAGTTTTTTTTACATAACCGCTACAAAGTATTGTACATTGAAAATTTGAATTTCAAATCTTATCAATGGTGGTGAAAATTTGTAGCGGTTTTTATCATACAACCACTACAAAATACATTTGAAATAAATATTTATAAAAAAAAATAAAGAAATGAATTTGTAGCGGTTTTTATATAAAAACGGCTACAAAGTATAACTATTTTTAGCGGATTTACAAACAAAACTACTACAAATTGAACATTTAAAATTTAAAATATTTTTATAAAACAAATTCAGAAAAATATTTGTAGGGGTTATGAAACCGTTACAAAATCAAATAAAACTGCTACAAGTGTGAAATATTTTTATAAAAAAACTTTAGACTAATATTTGTAGGGGTTATGAAACCGCTACAAAATCAAATAAAATCGCTACAAATAATGTCACATAAACCGCTACAAATATCAACCGCTACAAAACTTGTCACATTAACCGCTACAAGCGTTACGCAGATTCCTATAAATACCCTCTGCACACCTTATTTCAAACACTCCTCCATTTCTTTCAACCCTTCTTCTCTTTCGTTTCCTCTCATCTGAAATTTTTTTTAAGAGCCGAAGAGCTGAGTAAGGTGATCAAATATAGTAAAAAAAAATTAATTCTTTGATTTCAATATTTTTTCCCCTCTCATAATATTTATACTCATTATCTGCACATTCTCAATAATATTACCTATATAAAGTTTATACTTATCTAACTTAATTTAATAATTCTTTATAAATAATAACTATTATCATTTAAGTTACTTAAATAATAATAAACTATTCAACACAATATTATAACAATAGACTCAAATAATTGTATAATTTTTTTTAAAAAAATTCTCAAAATTTTGTAGTAGTTTTAGAACTGCTACAAATTTAATGTCAAAATAGTATTAAATTTTTTGTGCTACTTTTGAAATTCCCATTTGAATTTAGTAGTAGTTTTCCAACCGCTAGAAAATTGGAGCCAAATTTTCAGTTTTCATTTCTCCCCTTGCGAAATTGTAGTGCCAACATTTGTAGCGGTTTAGTAACCGCTACTAAATTTGTAGCGGTTGTTGTAAACCGCTATAAATACGTTTACAACAGTGGATTTTATAGAGGTTTTTACAACCGCTATTAATGTCATTTGTAACGGTTAAAACCGCTACTAATACACATTTTTAACCGCTACTAAATCACAATTTTTTTTGTGGTGACACACTTCATAATGAGCATGTGAAGGTATAAACCAACACCAACGTCAACCCCAACTATCCACTCCCTTTTCCCACTAAAGACATATATAAAGTGGGAGGGGGCTACAAGTGACTTTGTTGTGTGGCCTCGTCATCTACTTAAAGTATGGAAGCCCCCCCTCAATCCAAGCTCCCCAATTAGTCCAGACCCCCACTGATCGGTCCAAGCCCCCACTCAGTCTAAAAAGAGGAATCATCCCAACCCTAAATGATCAATCTGAGAAGAAGTCTTCCTTACAAAATACGCCCATTGGACAATCTACCCGAAAGTCCCTCCATGAGTTTGCTACCAAATGCTTCGCTTCAGACCCGTTTCCAATGATCAAATTTGAGAGAGGTCTTCAACCAACCAAACCAAGAGGAAGTTATAAGTGAAGAGCTTGTTTCTAACGTCCTGAATAACGACATGGCATGTTCAAGCTCTGCCAACTTGTTTATGAGGTATTTCTTCATCTATGATTGAATAGTTGGCTGCTTAACTCTTTGATTACATTTTGATATGTTGGCTTCAATATTTTAGGCACCTGTACTATAATTACCTCACCCCTCGCGGCCTCCAAGACAAGGTCAAGTTCATTTGCCCTGACTATCTTAATAACCTGGTTGGCGGCATGAAGGAAGATTTCAAACAATAGCACACAAGGTTTCTAAGGGATGAATTTATTAATAGGGCACCAGACAAAAGTGACACCTACTTCTTTATGCCTTATGTTCAAGGGTGGAATATCATTAAACAATAGCACACAAGGTTTCTAAGGGATGAATTTATAAAGTTGCATTGATGCTCACCTACAACCTTTCCCATTATAACTCAAAGTTGAAGACTTATAATTTTAGTGATAATTTTATAGCTCACATTGCAGAGAGAGATTGGTCTGAATTCTTTAATAGTCTCTAGGGCATCCATCTTGGGTATAAGAATGATGTTGGTGTTGTTGATTTCCTTGACCTTTGAAGGCTCAGAAAAGAAGTCTTTCACCAATTTGCAAACAGAGTCCTCTTCCAAGTTCCAGTATTCATGGTATAAAACTACTTGTATCCTGTCTAGCCCAGGAGCTTTAAAGGCTCTAAGGTCAAAAGTTGCCCATCTAATTTCCTTATCCGTAACCTCTGTGTGGAGTTGATTCAATTCAGCTTCATTTAACATAGGATAGTGAGTCTGCGTTCTAATCTCTTGAGGATAGCCACTCCCCTTCTTGAAAAGCTCCTTCTAATAATTAAGAGCAAGATCCTTAAGCCTAGTTTGATTAAAAATCCAGTCTCCATCTGAATCTTTGAGTCCCTTAACCCTATTCCTTCTCTTCCTAATTATAGTGGTTGTATGGAAAAATTTACTATTTTTAACTCCCTATTTTAGCCAATTACATCTTGATTTTTGGTCCCACATCAATTCTTCTTGTGCCAAGTCCTTATTATACTCCCTCGAAAGCTCTTTTTCTATTTGAACAAGGTACTGATTATCACGACAGCCTCGAGCTCTTTCAACACCTTCAATTCTTCTAAGAAGATTTCTCTTTTTTATGCTTAGGTTCCCTACTTTGCTTTTATTCCATTCTCTAGCAATATTTGCAAATTTCTCTACTTTGTTGTTCTACTGCTCCATACTCCAACTTTGTCTAACTAGTTCATCGAATCCTTCTTCAATATACCATGTGGCTTGACATCAAAAGGGTAGTCTTGGCACCAATATGGCTCTTATGGAGTACTTCAAATAAGGATTGGTCTATGACTTGAGCCAAATTTATTGAGGTGATACACCTTAGTTAAAGGATGTGTACGATTTCATTCCATGTTAATAAAGGCCTAGTCTATTTTTTCCTTTAATAAATCATGTTCTTAAGTGTATCTTTCTCCAACAACATTAGTTTCCATCAAATTAGATTGAGAGATGCATTCCCCAAATTGCCTCATAGACCTGATGTTAGGCTGACAACCACCTTTTTTGTCTTCCACAAATAGACAAGCATTGAAATCCCTCATGAGAACCTAAGGTCCATTAACCAAGTGGCTAATATTAGTAACCTCTCTCCACAAGTTGCAATGAAGATTACAATTAGTTCAGCGTACACACTATATAGCATAAATTCCTCAAGATTATTTATAGGCAGCACTTTGAGGTGTATAGCTTGGGTAGAGGAAGAAATATATTTATAGACAATTCTTCAGCACTCCAAAGAACCCAAATTCCACCTGCATAACCAGTTGCTTCCAATCTGAGCCAAGTATTGAAGCCCAATATGCAGATAACTTGATTAGCCCTAAATCCGCTAATACGAGTCTCACTAAGAATTAGAAGCTTAATATTTTCCCCATGGATGATATCTTTAACATGGCCAAGAAAAGATTTTAAGGTGTGCCCTTGTAATTCCAATATAATATATTCATATATAAATCATATAGAAAGAAAAAATATCACCTGAAATCAGGAATTACTGTCCTAAAACAGAGAGCTCTATGACTTCTGAGTCACCCTATAGCTCCTCTCTAACTTCATCTTGGGTTTCAAACCACAGGTCATTTTGTTCTACTTGCTCACTAATTATAATTATCCCTTACTGTCCCGAAGTAATGTTCGGTGGCTCAAGATGATCCAACATTTGCTTTTCTAATTCACTTTGAATTGGTTCGATCACATACTCCTCCTGCAGCTTCATATGACTACCTTTACTTTCTCTACTATGCAAACTTCCTCCTTGCTCTGGTTGTGCCAAGGCTTGATTAAAGATCAAAGTTCTACCTTTTAAAATTGACCCAAAACCCAATTGGTGGGCTCGGCTCACTTGTTTCTTTTTCAAAGTGTGAGACGTAACTTTAAGCTTAGAGATTGTATCTCTCTTTTTATTCCTATCTTTACACTCATCTAGGCTTGCCTGTTTGTTTTGACTTGGCCCAACTTGACCAAGACCTATCTCCTCTTCATTTACACCTATCAAATTAATATCTAGTTGATTCCCTCTTTTCGACTCTCCATGTGAGTAATTCTTCTTCAGTTCCTTTTTGTTCTTTGACTTAGGAGTGTCCTTCTTTTTTAGCACTAAAACCAATGCCTCAGGTACCTTTGATTGTAGTAGATCGCTCTTTCCTTGGGAAGATTTAGGGATATCTTTCTTTCTAAACCAACTGACAGTACTCTTTCTTCTACTAGGATTAGCTTTTTGGTGCTTTGGATTTCTGAATCAGTCTCTCTCAGAATATCATACCTCGACCCAGCAGGTAATTCTCTTTGCTTACCCAAAGACCGAAGTTAGTGGTGGGTTTGGAGGTTTGATGTTTCTCAGTATCAGCTTTTTAGGTATGGCGTCGAGCGAGTGATGTGACCTTCATCTAGGCTCCATGCTCTTCCTCTATTGGGATTATAGATACGCTTAATATCAGACTTTTCTCTATTTTTCTGTTTTTTGGTGTTAATAATGAATTCTCTGATGGCAACTGTTCTGGCTTGGATTTTTTATTTTGTTCATTGTGTGGGCACGCCACCTAAGTGTGTCCATAAAGACCACATTTAAAGCATATTGTATCAAGCCCTTCATATTCCACTGTATAAATCCGATTCCTAAGAGTAAATATGGATTGGAGCTGTTTATTCAAATCAACCTCAACACTTACTCTAGCAAATTTCCCCCTGTCCACTACATGTTAGTTGTTCTCCCTCTATGTAAATATGCATTGGGAGAGTAGGGACTCTTATCCAAACCACAACTCTCTACACCTTGTTACAATGGGGATTAAAATTAGGACTTCATCTCTAACTGCAAGATAGTGTCCTATATGAGCCAAGGTCCATCGAACAAAAGTTTGTTGCATAGAGCTTCTTCTGCGGTTCTGAAAACAAAGTAATTATTAGGAATGCTAATAATCTCGAAATTTTCTGATCTCAGAACCTACTTTATTCTGTCTCTCATTACATTTAGGTTTATCTTTCTTCCTAACATAGTTAAAATGAGAGCATCCTTCTATGGTCGGCAGAGTTCCTTGAGTCTTTCATATGATACATTAAGCCTTGGTAAAGGCCCTATCATTTGCCCTCTACTCCTCGGTCTGCTCAGGTGTCATAGCTTCTTCTTCTAGTAACCATTCCTTTATCTTCTCCTCAAGACTTTAATCAAAAGCCTTTTCTTTATTTCCCAACAATTTGGCCTTATATGATATTTGATTTCTGGATGGTATTTTGGTTTCTTGGCTCGGTTGAGGGGGTTGTATGTCTGTGTCTTTCCTGCCGCCATTTCTTTTCCTTATTCTAGGACTTTCTATTTTTTTCCTCAACATTAGCTTCCGCACCCTGTATCTAGGTATCTTCAAGCATCTTTTTGATACTATGCCCCAAGATATCATCTTCTTCTTTAGACTTTCCTCCACCTCCTTTAGAGGTGGTTCCATCACTGATCATCAGATTAGTATGCACTCCGGTCCTTTCGCTTGGTTACATTCCCTTTGTCAAACCCCTCAACATTTTGATAATTACCAAAGTAACAATGCACAATTCAATGGGCATACAAATATAGCATAAGTATACTGCTATAAAGTACTTATTACATTTATAAGAAATCCTATAGGGTTTGAGTAAAATATTTACAGATCTCAAAAATAATCAGAAAGCTATAGATAACCAATGGCTATGCTTGAACTGGACTGAAACCCTCAGTTGCCAGTATCCATATCTTTGCCGTTAAAGCCGTTTCCACTAGCTAAATAAATTTAAATTTTTGGAAAGGGGTGAGATTCATACGAATCTCAGTAGTAACACACAATCAATCATATAAAATATGAAATAAACATGCAATGCACCATATAGTGTAATAGAACAATCATAATGTAAAATTAACTTGTGTACACTATTTAGGATCAAATGACTGTTTGATCCTTACTTGTCTCACTACCTTAGCTAGGTCCCAAATAAGCCGGATGGTATTTGTGCTTTTCCTACACTATAGCTAGGTTTTGTAACTACCATTCATATAACAGAACATGGCAACACACAACATTTAAGCAATCACATAGTGTATTAAAGATAGAGTTACTACCTGAAATCCTTTCCAATGCCTAGTTAGTCAATCCACTAATTCTTGATCCGGCTTAGGCTATTGTCAAGTCCTAAAATTCCAAATTTATAATAAATGAGATATTACTCATTCATGAGTTATTTCTAAATTCATTTAGTTGGTTATCTTTAGCCTTGGAGTTCGAGGTACTTACATTTTGCCATTACTTTTTTAATTTTGCACATAGACTAAAAGCTGATAGAATTTTCATCAAACTTTGAAATTCATATCTTTATTTACAAATGTCCAATTGCAGTGGTTGTAAATTTTTTGTGAAGGAAAAATATTCCCTTCAGCCAATTAGGTGCACACCATTCCAAAATTGCCATTTATTAGACATTGTTACAGAAAACATGCTAGTTTCATTTAACTAACTTCAAACATATATAACTCTTAGTATACAAATCCAAATGACATGAATGACCTATAAAATTGAAGCTTGATATGTCTACTTTTATTCTGAAAAACTGTATATTCATTGGACATCATTTGTTATCCAAAAACACATTACAATCACACTATCTTGTAGGAAATCACACTAGCAGCACGATTTAAATTCCAATTTTTAGTTTTTAATTCTAGTGATCCAGAATTTATTGCCAGAGGCTATTCCTACATAGTTTTTCATGTAAAATGCATTGGTGGCATCAAAATCACCAAATTCTTGCTCTTTCTATGTGTCCTGTTTTGGTTCTCCTTTGAGAACACAAAACACTTCCTTTTGAAAAACAACAACCATAGAATTGAAGCTCTTAGCAAGAGGAACAATGTTTATGAAGAGTATTTGAGTTAGAAAAATGAGCCAAGAAGCTTACCTAGTGCACTTGCTCTTCTTTTCTCTTTCCTTAAGCTTTTTAACCGACCTTGAGAGCTTTGAGAGAGAGTGATATGATATGATTTTTTCCTCTTTCCTCCACTCTTATTGCTCGGCTGAAATTCATCAAGGGAAGCCAAGAAAAAGCCATGTGTCAATAGGTCATGGCATCTTGCAAAAGTCATGGTTAATTGCCTAACTATGGTTTGATTTAATTAGGATAGCTTCTCTTTCCTCTTCTCTTCTCTTTTGACCGAAAATTCTGGCCCTTTGAATGAGGTAAATGACTCTAAAAAATATCCTCTTCCAACTCCTTCAAATAATATTTGTTTACTGGAATTTTGCTCTTGATTTTTTACTTTTGCTTCTTCTTTTTAAACTTGGCTCAAAATGCTTCCATTTGGCTTAATTCTTGTCCAACTATCTATTTCTCTTCCCTTTTCTCTCTTTTGGCCGAAAATTATCCTCAATTAAAGGGAAAAATAAAGGCTTCTCGCTTTATTGCCAAAAGATCATTTTGTCATTACATTTCTTCCAATGGTTGTATTAAATTGTGTCGTCTTCTTTTTCTCTCCATTTTGGCTGAAATTTTGGACTTTAAATTGGGCCAAGAATTGTGATCTTCCCTTCTTCATCTTGGGCTTCAACATTAAGCCTTTAAGGGAACAAAGTTGTACCCTTGTGTTAAAAATTAACCAAGTTGTTTGGAACCACTAATTGCAATGTTTTGCCATTTCAATTGCATCAAAATTTGCCATTTTCATTCCATTTAATGTCACAAATATATAAGGAATTTTGGTAAAAAAAATTTGGGATGTTACACCCTTCCCTTTTCTTTTCTTTTTATTACGAGAGAAGTTTTGTATATACGCATTTCCATTTTTGATGTACCGCAATTCAATACTCTTTTTTCGTGCTTAAAGAGTTAAAGAGTTTTGGCTGTTGGGAAAATCCCATGGTTTAGATGTATCTAATGAAAAAAAAAAAATTTCTTTGCCACCCAATTTTAAGAAAATTAAAATTAATGAAAAATATAATGCTTATTTTTTACCCTAATGATTATATGAAATTGTAAATGTATTTCTTTCAGTAAAGTAGTAATCTGCTTGTGAGGCTTATCCAAGGCGAGTCCTGATTCATTTGCATCAAGTGACCCATATTTTGCCATATATATTATAAATTTTTATGTATTATTCTCTGTGATTTTTATATAATATAAATAATTTAAATAATGTAAATGAAACGGTTAACTAAAATTGATTAAGGTTAATAAATAGGTAACAAGATATAAATTTTTCTCAAAAACATAGAATTAGAGAGGTACAATAGTGGTGTGCAAAATATCTTCAACTATATGCTAAATAGAAGACATATGCACATAGTTAAATTGATTTTGCACATAACTGATGAATCAATTCTATATTTTTTTAAGATATGCGTCCAAGAGAATCTCTATTCGAATATCCTGGACACATAAGACAACACATGATATATATATATATATATATATATTGTATACATGAGGAGGGATCAAGCTAAGTAACGCTGATAACAGCAAAAGTTAGTCTTGCACTATTGAATAACATTTTACATATGGGATAATAATATTTCACAAAGTTCACCTTCAGATCAAGAACTCTTATCATGAACATATATCATTCTTACAGTATTTGACATTATTGACCCAAATTTTATCTATTGCATAATGAAAAACAAAAATAAGACATCAATAAAAGTCTCACACTAATTGACTTCCCTCACTTCGCTGGATGAATTTCACATAACGTTGAATGGATGTTTTGAACAAAAGCTTACTACTGGCTTAGGAGCACATTTCATGCTCATCATTTTTATGAGCAAAAATGTGCTCATTAACCATCTTCACCATTAGATAGATTTTAAACGGTCCATAGTTAATTTAATTTAATTTTTATATTTTAAATATATTTTTATTTTATTATATGAAGAATTAAAAAAAATGATAATCTTATAACTATCACTTTTCATAAAAATAAATTTATCCTTTCAAAGTCACAAATTAAAAATTTTAAATTTAGACCATTTAGATCAATGTTTAAACGGTTGATATCTCATCACAATGATGAGAAATTAGTTGCTCATCACCTACTGTCTTGCATGCTTAATGGTTGAGTCTTCTGAGTGCTATTAGAAAAAAAAAATCTTAGGGTGCTTGATGTGTAAAAAATCACTTTAAGATACTGGGGTGTGACTTGTGAAATATTATAAGGTGCTGGATGCACTAAAATGTTAGTATATAATACCGAACACTACTAAAAATATATAATTTAGGATGCTAAATGCTATTAACCCTATAAAATAAAGTTCAATCTTTAACCAACACAATCTTAAATGATGTTATCGTTGCTTGAAGAGTTTTCTTTTTAGCTTTGCTTGAAGTGGTTCACTCGAAAATGGATATAGGGGAGGGGTTAACTTTTTGTGAGTTCTATAAATACAAGCATAATAATAGTAACTTACCACATGGTCAGTCGCATGGAAAGCCTATCTAACTGTACGTAGGTGAAGCATAGTGAAGCAAGAATCATCTTGTCATGCCAAGGCAAGTAATGATTCATTTATATTTTTTAAAAAAAAATTATTAGAGTCACAAGACTAAAGAAGAGTTGCACCTGGATATGAGTTATACCGACTCAAGAACCTTACTTTTCGGTATTTTTTGACAAAAAGTTTTGCAATGAAGGAGGCATAAATTATATTTTTTTAAAGACATACTTCCGTGAGAATGTCTAGTCGCGAATATCCTAGACACAGGAATTATAAGGTCCATTTTCAGTTCCTTGATGTTAATATCGTAAGTCTCATTAATGAAAAATTTGACTCAAAAAAAATTGAATGGTGATTCTACAGTTAAATGCCCAAAAAAATCATGCTTAATGTAATAGTGTTATATTTTCAAAAATGGCTTCTTCTTCTTCTTCTTCTTCTTCTTCTTGACCATGTCAAAGATGACTTGTTAATGTGGAAGGTTTAGATCAAACGACATTTTCATAAATTTTTGAATTTATGAATTTTAAATTAAATATTAATACCAACATCAAATTGTAGGGTCAAATTTTAAATTTGCTAAAATCAGCATTTTTTATTGATGAGACTATCAATATTAATACTAAGAGGCTGAAAATGCTCCTTATAAAATTAAATGACTAAACTTAAGCCAAAGTTTTATTGTTTTCCCATGGTTGGTTATAACTTAGAAGGGAAAATCTCACTCAGGTCCCAATGATAAAAGAAATATCTAACTAATTGAAAATGAAAATGCCTATGGACATGCTAATGTATTTAGAGTTTTCTCTTTGTTCAGGACAAAAGGGAATAGGGCCGAAAACAGGTTTGCCCCTACACAAATGGTTTGCCCAAAAAGAGTACATATATGTGAAGGTATATATGTACTCTTTTTTCTTTTTTTACCCCTTTATTATTGATTTATTGTAGAGATATATCCATCATGTTGTGGTTGAAGAAGAACACGGCTCAATATTGGTCACTTCTTTAGTTTGTCTTTGTTTATGTTGTAGGATACATGGTTAATGGTTGTGAGAGATTTTCTGATGCAGGACGAGGAAAGGGGAAAGGGAGAGGAGTGTAAAACCCGAATTTTTATCACCAATGTTCCCTTTATGTAATGAGATATTTAAGGGAATAAAATGGTGAATTAAAGAGCATATGAAATGACAAAACAAGGTAATTAGTGGTCACACACAACATAAGTATGTTTAGAATATAAATTGTAAACATTTGAATTTGCTGCCAGTAAGTTTCCCTGTGTAACAGTCTTGTTGTGTGACATTTTTAAATCAGAAAATGATGTTCAATGAATATGAAATTTTCCACAATAAAAGTATACTTATGTATTTTTAATTTGATAGGTCATATAAATCATTTGAAGTTGTAAACAAAGAGTTATAAATTTTTGAAGTTTACCTAGTGAAACTGGCCAATTTCTGGGACAGAGTTCAAATATTTAAATTCTGGGAATGTTAAGCTTCCAGTTGGCTAAAGGCTACATTTTTTTATTAAAACTAGACTCAATAAGGGTTTCATAGCCTTTGGAATCACTCCCATTAAATTTCTACAAATAAAGTTATGATTTTTCAAAGTTGGGTGAAAATTTTGCCAATTTTGTGCTAAAAACACAAAATGTATGGGTAAATTGGTAATTTTTCATATTAATCAAAAGAAAATTATTTTCTTTAGAAGTTACCTTCAATTTCGTGCAAAGTGAGCTGAATAAGGAGGGAAGATTATTTTTATGGATATTTATGATCATTTATTGGATAATGGTCAAAGCAAAAAATGAGAAAGTGAAATTTTGCAATTAAAGTTAATTGCGTGGAGAAGGAAATTCATGACAATTTGAGAACTCCTTTTTGGCTTACCCAAGAAGCAATTTTCTGCCAAGTATATGGAAAGAGAAAAGATGATGGTGTCAAGTAAATTAGCATGTGTTTCATTAAGCCATAAAATATTAAAAAGAAAGGAGGTGGATGATGATCATTTTAAGGCCTCTTTATCCCTTTCTTTAGGCCATTTTCTGCCAGCCAGCTGAAGGAGGAGAGAGAGGGAGTTCATATTCATATGAACTCATAAGAAGAGCAAGAGAGAGAGAGCTTGAGCTCAAGAAGGCAAAACCTAAGGTAAATAGGTTGTAATCTTGTTGTTTAAGCCTTCTAACTAACCTAGAACCTCTTCTAATCTCTTATTCATCTTGAAAACTATATTTAGGAAGCAAAATCCAAGAGGGAAGACAGAAAGCAAGATGGCACCTAGAGAGAGAAAGAAGAGAAATCAAAGGTAAAGCCATAAAACCTTGTTATCTTGTTTGATTCAAGGTTGTTGTTGTTCTTGTGGTTGATTATTGGCTTTGTTTTGGCTTGATTTTTGATTTGGGGATGCCAAACTCTAAGGGGAGGTGCTGCCCAATTTTCCATTAATCATCATTAAAAGATGTTTAAGTGGTTAAACAAGTGATTAATGGAGTGGAATCAAGAAACTCCAATTTTCCTAATTTATTACTATTTTTGTCCAGCAGCTGTTTTGGCTTGTTTGGACTGGATTTTGGTAATTTTGATGATTCCATTGAAGTGTGAAAAGCCTTGGAATGTGACATGGCAAAATTACCCCTAAAACCCTAAATAGGGGTTGTTAAAGGCATTTTTGTCTTTTGAAAGTGAATTTGGTAATTCTGAGGTCAAAATGGATTCCTTGGGCGAAATTATGTAGGAATAGCCCGGGTCATAATTTTTGGAAAGTACAATTGGATTGGGTACAAAGGGGCTTAGACTGGGTCCCTAGGGATTTTTTGGTCATTTCGCAGTCTTAAGCTAGGATAATCAACAAAATGAGTTTAAAAGAGTTTAGAGTAGTACATGAATGGGTATTAACCTAATTCTTGTAAACTTGAAATTTTAGGACTAGACAGTTGTGGCCGAGCCGGATCAAGACAGTTAGATGATTGGCGGTTAAGGACTATTTCAGGTAGTAACTCGACCTCTCATACACTATACCAATATTTATATGTTTATGTATGCCATCTTCTGTGATATAATTAATGAACATGGTTTTTCCGAGGCGGGAAATTTGTGTGTGGAGGCACACTTACCTGATTGTTGAACAAGAACCCAACCGAGGTGTACCTAGTTGTTGGGTAAGAACCCAACCAAGGTTTTACAGATAGTGGGGGATTTAGCCCCTAACTCATGTATACATGCCGGGATATTGTTGTTAATTTGTTGCATAACAAGGAGCATGACATATTTAATTTTCACATTTTATATGATCGATTGTATGTTATTACTGAGATTCTCTCGAATCTCACCCTTTTCATAAATGTATAAAGTTTGCAGCGGTGGTTAACGGCTCTAAGGGCAAAATTATAATTACCGGTGATTGAAGGTTCTGGTCAAGTTCAAGAGAGGCAGTTTATCTAAAGATTTTTTAGTAAGTTTAAGGTCTATAATTGCTATTCACACACCCTGTGGGGGATTCTTGTAGAATAATCATGTACATTTTATCAGTACATCTAGGCTATTCCTGTGTATTCGCTAAACCATGCATTGTTACTCTGATTAATATCAATGATAAGTGATATGTAAGACGGAGTCTTATAAGGAGAGAAGAAGAGAGAAGAGGTAGACTTAGAGAGGAAGCTCAATATCTGTTTGTTCAATTCATAAGATGTCTACCAAATGAGATGTGTTGTGGGATATTTATAGTCTTAACTCTAACCATAGGAATTGAAAGAGAACATTCTAGAAATTATAAAAGTAAATGCAAATAAAAATTAATAATAAAGATAATGATAAATCAATATTAAAACAAAATATTTCTAAATCTTCTCATTAATCTTCAAATCTCCTTGGTAGTCTTCAAATCTGGTAGAATCTTCATTTATTCTTTCTCTTCCTATTTCATTTTCATCATTTTATTTGTGATGTAGTTTTAAGTTTATACTTATTAAGTTGTCCTTCTTATATAATGCTAATAAGTTTCATAATGTCCAAAGTCAATTCGTTTGCATTGTTATCTTAATTATATATTGATATAGATGGGTATTACACATTTTGCAGGGGGGAGATTTCTACAGTCCACTCGCTATATATATTTTATATTGTTGCGTTGAGATTAGGATGACACTCTAGTTTTAAATTTGGTACGATACACTTAGTCACCTTCATGATTTTGAAGTTGTTCATCCATGTTTTTGCAGGGAGGTGTGGGGAGAGTATGGTGCAGATTTTCCACGTGAGAATTAATGCCCACCATGCTTTTTAAGTTGTTCCTATATAGAATCAATAATTCAAAATATTTTGTTGACTTATATATATAGACATATAGCTCAAACTAATGTCTGTCCATTTATTTTGATAAATAGAATATCTTGTTCTTGTAATTTATTTCAGGGGAAAAGTGTCACTGGGTATAACCTGAAATGAACAAATTGAGCACAAATATCCTCTAACAAAATATCTCAGCAAAATTCTCCAGTACTTGTTTTATTCAAGATCATCACAGTACATAGAATTGGAAGCATTCAGCATATGCTGAGAATAGCAGTCATAGAATTCAGAAATTAAGCTATAAGAATCAGAATTAAAGTAATCAGAAAGGACGAAAGAAACTCAGAGAAGACAAAAACTCACAATACTCTCCTTACTCCTTCCCTAGCCTTCAATCCCTTTTGTTGGGTTCATTTTCACGCAATTTCCATGTCGCCCTACGCATACGCTCACCCCTCCTAACTGTTTCACGTGGTTGCTGCTCAGTCATCCCTATTTTAGATGGGCCCACATTACTTGGGCCTTGATTATTTGGGCCTTCAACAATATCTGTGACATTACCTCCCCCAATAACCATGACCTTGTCCCCAAGGTCAAATTCAGGAAAGTCATGAGCAAAAGTCTCAGCATTTTCCCAAGAATTAGGGATAGCACCTTGCCATTTGATTAATAATTGAGTAACAGGTTGGTTCTGTTGTTGTATTTGACGAGTATCTATGATTTGTAGTGGCGAAAGTAAGGGACCAGAGTCATTGGTCTGTAAAGGCAGAGGCAAATAAGCATCGGTAGTGTTTCCTTCACATTTCTTAAGGAAAGAAACATGAAAAACAGGATGGATACGAGCTGTGACAGGCAATTGTAATTTATAAGCAACAGAGCCAATCTTAGCTGATATAGGAAAAGGACCAAAATACCTCAAACCCAACTTTTGATTCTTTTGAAGAGATAAGGAAGTTTGGCGATATGGCTGTAATTTAACATAAACAAGATCCCCAACTTCATAATGCACCTCAATACGTTTCCTGTCAGCAAATTTCTTCATTCGCATCTGAGCCTTGAGCAAATGGGACTTAAGTTTATGCAACACAACATCTCTATCATGTAATTGAAGTAATACCTCAGCAGGTGCATCTATTGGTTCAGTAGCAGCAAAAAATTGAGGTGGATCTCGACCATAGACAGCTTTGAATGGTGTCATCCCAATGGACTCATGATGTGAGGTGTTGTACCAAAATTCAGCCCAAGGTAAGAAATTTACCCAAAGTTTAGGAAGATCATAAACGAAGCAGCGAAGATACATCTCCAAACACTTGTTTAAAGCTTCACTTTGGCCATCCGTTTGGGGATGGTATGCTGAACTCATTGCAAGAGTAGTGCCTTGTAACTTAAATAAATGCTGCCAAAAATTACTGGTGAAGACCTTATCGCGATCTGATACAATAGATTTGGGAACACCGTGTAAGCGAACAACATTTTGAATAAAAGATTCAGCGACTGACTGACTGGAAAAAGTCGACTTTAATGGAGCAAAATGACCATATTTAGATAAACGGTCCACTACGACTAAAATAACAGTATAGCCTTTTGAATTAGGCAACCCAGTAATAAAGTCCATTGCCACATCGTCCCATATAGCCTGTGGAATAGGAAGAGGACTAAGTAAACCAGCAGGGTGAGTTTGAGACACCTTAGCCTTTTGACATATAGCACACTGACGAATAAAAAGACGAATGTCTTGTCTCATCTTAGGCCAAAAAAACTGAGCAGCAATACGAGTTAAAGTCTTAAAAAATCCAGCATGACCACCTAAAGTTGAGGAATGAAATTCCCGCAATATCTTAGTGACCAGCCCAGGCACATCAGTAGGAATAACTAGACGGTTCTTGTAAAATAAATTGCCATGAACAACATGATAATGATGAGTAGCTGAACCCTGATTTAATTGAGAAAAAACAGCTTGTACCTCACTGGATTGGTGTTGTGCCAACACAATATCTTCAAACAACAAAGGGATTGGAATAGAGTAAGCCATAAAATAGCATCTTGACAAAGCATCGGCAGCCCCATTAGATTTACCTGATTTGTACTCAATTGTAAAATTATATCCCAACAGCTTAGGTAACCAAGCTTGCTGTTCTGGAGTTTGTATGGTTTGATCTGTCAAGTGTTTCAAACTTTGATGATCTGTCCGAATAATAAACGGATTACCCAAGAGATAGTGGCGAAACTTAGCAACTGCTTCTGTGATGGCATACATTTCCCTGACATAAGTTGACTTTGATTGCATTCTAGAAGATAGTTTCTTTGAAAAGAATGCAATAGGATGGCCCTTCTGACCTAAAACAGCACCGATACCTTGCCCGGAAGCATCCGTTTCTAACACAAAGGGTTGAGAAAAATCTGGAAGAACAAGTACCGGGGCTTGAGTTAAAGCTGATTTTAATATGGTAAAAGCTTCCTGAGCATCAGAATTCCAGAGGAAAGAATCTTTCTGTAATAGAGAAGTGAGAGGAGCAGCCAAAGATGCATAACCACGAATAAAACGTCGGTAATAACCAGTAAGGCCCAAGAAACCTCGTAACTGAGTGATAGTGCTAGGAATAGGCCAGTCCATGATCACCTTAATTTTAACAGGATCGACCTCAACTCCCTCAGAGGAAACAACATGGCCTAAATATTAAACCTTGAGTAACCCAAAAGAGCACTTAGCCAATTTAGCAAATAAGTGATGTGCTTGAAGTAATTGCAAAGCAACTAACAGATGATGTAAATGGTCAGACCAAGAGGGGCTATAAATCAAAATATCATCAAAGAAAACAAGAATAAATTTACGTAGATATGGCCGAAAGATATCATTCATCAAAGCTTGAAAAGTAGCCGGTGCATTAGTAAGGCCAAATGGCATGACAAGCCATTCATAATGGCCATGATGAGTGCGAAAAGCTGTTTTATATCGGTCCTCTTCCTTCACTCGGATCTGATGATATCCAGCACGCAAATCCAATTTGGAAAAAAACTGAGCACCAGATAATTCATCCAACAATTCATCAACAGTGGGTATAGGATAAGAATCTTTTATAGTCACAGCATTAAGAGCCCTATAATCAGTACAAAATCACCAAGAACCATCTTTCTTTTTTACCAATAAAATAGGTGCAGAAAATGGACTATTACTTGGCTGTATGATCCCTTCTCGTAACATATCAGAAACCATCAATTCTATTTGATTCTTTTGTGAAAAAGGATAACGATAGGGTCTGACCTTTACTGGTGGTGTCCCTTCAAGTAAAGGAATTGCATGATCCATAGAACGCGGAGGTGGTAATCCTTTCGGAATAGAAAATACTCCTGCAAACTGCTTAAGGATATGTAGTAGATCCGTGGGAAGGTGAAGAGGAAATTGCAAAGAATCAGTATCAGCCACAGTTGTATGACATGCTAAGGTGAAAATCTCATCAACACTATCTGTAGCCATAATACGCCTCATATGATTGTAATGAATCATCGTAGGGGAACGATGGCGATCACCTTGTAGTGTAATGAATTTATCATCACGATAAATACGAAGCATCGCAGTACTGTAATCTGAAACATGAGCCCCCAACGTAGCCAACCAAGATGCTCCCAGAACGACATCAGCCCCTTTAATTGGAGCCACATAAGCATCAATAGGTAGATCATGCTGTCCTATTTTGAGTGGAATCGAATGCACAATCCCCTCACCTTGAAGGAAATTACCGTCACCCACCACAACCTTGAACCGGGGAGCTGGTTCAACCAAGAGATGAAGATGCTTGGCCACCCGAGGTTGAATAAAATTATCGGAACTGCCACCATCCAAGAAAACTTCCACTGTGGAACCGAAAATCTGACCCGTAAAGTAAATTGTGCAAGGGCCAGGAGAACCATGGAAGGCATGTAAGGATAAATGATGAAAAATCACCGAATCGTCCAAAGGAGGCGAAGGAATATCTGGAGGAACAGGTTCTTCCACACCATCTTCTGGGTCAACCAGCAACATCATAAAGGTACGATTCGGGCATTTGTGCGTGGCCGAGAACTTTTCATCACAATTATAACACAAACCTTTGTCGCGACGCAATTGCATTTCTGCAGCAGTTAATTTCTTGACCTGAGGAAAAGGTTTTGATGCAGGAGATGGTAATAATGGTGGAGTCGAAGAGCGAGAACTTCCCTGAACAGATGAAGCAGAGACAGATGAAGAGGAACAGGTGGGCTTAGAGAAAGCAGAGGAAGTGTGTGAAGTGGGCCGAAATTTGAGCCCAATACCTAGCTTGGATCCTCCATCATCATAGAGTCGAGCAAGAGCAACTGCGCGAGGCAAGGAATCAGGTTCTCGAGCTAACACATCCTTGCGAATTTCATCCTTTAAACCACTGATAAAACAGTCCATGAGAGCCCCATCAGAAAGCCCATCGACTTGATTAGCTAATGTCATAAAGGCAGTATGAAAATTTACCACCGAACCAGTTTGAGTAAGCTTAAACAATTGAGAACGGGGATTGTCATACTGTGTTGGCCCATATTGAGACTCAATTGCTTTAGTAAGCGCTGCCCAAGTAGGTACACGATGAGTCCGCTGCATCATTTGGAACCAGGGAACAACATCCCCTTCAAAATGAACAGAGGCTAAGACAATACGCTGTAAATCCGAAGTTTCATAAAAAGAAAAATACTGCTCAGCACGAAATATCCAATCCAGGGGGTTCGATCCATCAAAACGAGGAAAGTCAATCTTCACTCTGTGAAACCCATGATTAGAATCGGAAAAAATTGAGGTCCCAGAGTTCCGCGATCCAGAGGCGGATGACTGTAGCAACAGATCCAGTTTCTGATTCAAACCTTCCATAGAGCGATTGCTATCCAGTACCGAACGCTCAATACGATCCATTCGCGTGGAATGTTCTTTTTCCAAATGAGAACAAGTTAATTGTAATTGCCCAATAGTGTTGTGAAAAGCAGCTTCGCGTTGTTCACAAGCGTCCTGTAATTGTTTGAGATCTGCTGCAACATCTTTTAAACGGGTATGCTCCGCCATGGAAAGACAATGAAAGCACCAATGTCACTGGGTATAACCTGAAATGAACAAATTGAGCACAAATATCCTCTAACAAAATATCTCAGCAAAATTCTCCAGTACTTGTTTTATTCAAGATCATCACAGTACATAGAATTGGAAGCATTCAGCATATGCTGAGAATAGCAGTCATAGAATTCAGAAATTAAGCTATAAGAATCAGAATTAAAGTAATCAGAAAGGACGAAAGAAACTCAGAGAAGACAAAAACTCACAATACTCTCCTTACTCCTTCCCTAGCCTTCAATCCCTTTTGTTGGGTTCATTTTCACGCAATTTCCATGTCGCCCTACGCATACGCTCACCCCTCCTAACTGTTTCACGTGGTTGCTGCTCAGTCATCCCTATTTTAGATGGGCCCACATTACTTGGGCCTTGATTATTTGGGCCTTCAACAATATCTGTGACAAAAAGCCTACACTTAAATGTAATGAACGAGCAGAACTTTTGGCCATGAACATTGGTGATTGCTATGGCATTGGTTCTCGCTTTGTGATAACATTGGAACCTGATGACAGCCTTGACAGTTTTGTATGATTAACTCTGGGAGGGAGAAAGTTCCAGTCACTCATAGAAAGAAAGCCGGGATGATTTAAATGAAAATCTGACTTCATCTTTAAATTTGGGTTTCATATGCAATTAAACACGCGATCTTTTTATAATTTAAAATATTTATTTAAACATGTCTTCACTCAAATATACCTCGTAGTTATGTAATTTATCGAATAAGTATATTACAAGTTGATTGTTTAAAATTTATTATATATATAAGTTTAAATACAAAAGATGAAAAACATTTATACAAGAACATGATATATATATATATATATATAGGGTTAAGTTGCGAATTTGCCTCGGAAGTTTTCACTGAGGAGTAATGTCACTTTGGAAGTTTTTTTAAGTTTAATGTTGCCCTGTAAGTGTTAAAATAGAGCATTAGTGCCCTTTATAGTTAAAAACTTAACGGTCAACATCAATTTTTTAATGGTTAACATTAGTTTTTAATTGTATAGGGCAACATTGTTACATTTTGAAACTTACGAGGCAACATTGCTCCTCAGTGAAAACTTCAAGGACAATTTGCTCATTAACCCTATATACATAATACTGAATGCTGTGCATATGATATAAATTAGTGTATTAAATTTACATGGCAGTCATTAATGTTTAGTAACATAAATACATATGAAATCTTGCTTCTTGGGATATTTGACCAATGAGCTAGATGCCAATAAATACTAATTAGAAGGTTCGGAAATCAGTCAGAAATCCCTCCAACAATGTCTCAATATGATGTCTTAGCTGAAAAATCAATAAATAAAATAAATATTAGATATAAATGTATATTTACACATATAGACATGTATTATTAATTAAATTAAACAAAATCATACCTAAAGTTCTGCAGTTCAAGTGTGGTAGTGTTCACCTAAATTTTTGAAACTTGTTCTATGCATCTCTGCCTGTTAGAACCTCAAGGGCAAGGTTAGTAGTATCCCATACATTGTAGGCGTCTACTACATCATGCCAATTTGCATTCTTGGTTATGCTTGTCTGCCTTTGATTCAATCTTCTTTTAATATTTTGATCGGCTTGTACAAGGCCGATAGCTCTTTGCAAGAACAAAACTTTTTCCTTAGCCTCTCACAAGAGAGGGTGGCACACTTCATGCTTTGCTTTCAGGCTGAAAATTACAAAAATATACTTCCCTAGTCAATAAAAACTTATACACAAATGAAAAATTCAATGAATAAATGAAAATCAAATAAAAAATAAGTTGCTTGCCTTCTATTTATCAAGCAAAAGAAAAAATCAGCATTATAAAGCTCTCTCCTTTTGTATTGAAGGAAATTTTTGAGGGTTACATGGTATGGTTCGGTGATAATATGATGATGACAGTTATCAACCCTTTCACAATAAAAGAGAGCCATACTCACAGAATTATTGCACAACATCATGTTTTCAACATCTTGTGAGAAAAGATTCACATCTCCAATGGGAGTACATTTAACTGTTACGTCTCGTCCTTATAACTGTTCAAAACGAACGTTCTTAACATTTCTGATATTTCGAGTGAAAATTTGTAAATCCAAGTCTGTGAAATGTCTCCAGAGCTACATGTTACCTTCATGGCTTGCCACCTTGAATCAAAATCCTGAAAAAAATGTCTTAGATTAATTCAACTTTTTGACTTGTAATGTCGTCAACAGCAAAACAATTCTGTACGTAAAACTTTGCCAAAAATATCAATCATATAACAGCATCCACAAAACCGCTCGCCTTAAAGTATATTTGAAAACATGTATAAGTTACCATATCCATAGTGTAAAACCCAAAAAACTAAAGGAAACCAGCAGATAAGATTTCGGGTGCGGGAAACAAAAACCAAACATCTAAATATCTAATGGCATCATGTAAATTTTACCAAACATGTTTAATGGCATACTGATCACGACCCGCACTATAAACAGGTTCTCTCTTTTGCGCTTATCTTATAAATTTGTTTTCAAAAACTAATAAACAGAATTATTTGAAGAACATAAAGACAGAAAATGGAATTAAAAAACCTATATATATTAGTTTTTTTGTTCCTTGCTATTGATTATGGTTAGAGAAATGCCGAGATGGAATGAGATTCACTAGAAGCTATAAAACTCATTGAGGATGGGGTAAACATAGGGACAGAGGCCTCATTGAAGAAACTAGAAGGATGCTGCAAAGCGAATGGCACGTGAGAGGTTAACGTTATATTTCTCTCTTTTTGCTATCAAAAAAGAAATAAAAGAAAACAAAGAAGAAGCACCTGAGTTTGAAAGTGTTGTTCAAACGAGAATACTGAACTTCTTCCTAGCGGCAAAGAAGTGTGCCTCAAGGAGAGAAGTGAGACTGAACAAGAGACGTGAGCATGAAGGAATTATGAATTTGATTGAGAGAACAGACAAGTAAAGTGGAAGAAGAAGGAGGCTCGGTTTAAGGAAAAAGAAGGGAACAAAAACATTTATAATATGCCTACAACATTTTCATTCTTGTCTTTATCATGGACACAGAGAGAGAGATTATTGCAAGGTTCATAAGCAAAACACACACAATTGTACAATAGACTCGGATATAATAAACTCAATGAATAATACCCAGCAATCAACTACTTTCAATTTCATAGGGCGCTTAGTACACTCAAACATATCACAAAAAGGGAAATAGAAAGTGACCAAAGCTTCTACAAAAGTAAGAAAAATCGCCATCATTATTAGATGCACCATAAATCATCATCTTTCAATTCTCACTCCCTAACACAATTTCTTAAACTCATCACATGTAATTTAATTGTGAATGACTACCTAGGGATATATTAAGAAGGTATTTTTTTTTTAATGGGCTTGAGATATCATGGACATGGGATTCTAGCATAATCATCCTCCTTATATACATAAGTACATATGGCAGAAGCAGTGTGAAGATATGTACGTATCGTTGCAACTTCTTTATTGCCCTTCATATCATGCTTTATTTGAATTAAATACTCATCTTTATTATTCTCTCTTGCACTCTCACTCTATGTAGTTAAGGATATATTCTTAAAAAAAAGTTAGTAATTTCTTACATAAATGCATTTATTTTACTCCACATTGATCTTCTACTACTGCATTAAAATATAACAGATGGCAGCACGTTTCTTTTATAAATGAGTCTCTATTTTATTTTGTTTCTAGTGTCAGAAGAGAACTTATCAAGCAGTGTTTGTCTGGTCCTTTCAGTGTTTGGTCGCTTTAGCTTTTGTGTATTTCAAACATAAGAGTGTCATCCAACCGGTAATGAGATGTCATTTTCATTTATTTATTGCTAAGGAAAATAAGTCATTCCACATTTCCTTTTGTTTTCAAAATTTATGACTCATGTCGACACTTACTTTAGTGTATGTTTGCTTAGCTTATATAAGATGTAACTAACCAATTTGATTAGATTAAGAAAATTATTTTAATTAGTTAATATGACAACTTGTTAAAATACTCTATCATTTTCCTTAGTTCCTCATTCTCTGTTCCAGTTCATTATTTTTACGGGATATCAATTAGGAAAATTTGAAAAACAAAATTGATAAATAACTGAAATAAGTCCTACATTGTTGGTATACAATTCATAAGGATTTGTTTGGTATGTGGGATTTGGAGGGGAGGGGAAATTTTTGTAAGTTAAATTTCAAAAAAAAAAATTAGAGAAGTGTGATTACAAAATTTTAACAAAGAGAATATGTTAGAAAAAGATAGTAAGAAAAACTAATAAAAAACTTTTAACCCCACTTCTCTAATTTTTTTAGGTTCAATTCAAAAATTTTTTTATCCCACAAAAAACTTCCAAATTGCCACAGCTCTTCCATAGAAATTTCTGAGGCAAAAATAACTTTTAATTAATGTGACATAGATGTCAATGGGTATGTCTCATTAACATAGCCGGTCAACTAGCAATTGACCATTTAGATTTGCAGGACAGGACGGCATTGCCCCATTTTTACACCTATGGGGCAAAATTTCTCCTTCGAAAGCTTCCTGGTGGTTGGTGAGAACTTTCAAGATATTTTTGCCATTTAACCATAATTTTATTTTGCATTTTCCTTTATGCTTTTATAAGATATAAATGATTTTAATAATGCACATTAAAAAGTTGATTAAAATTGATTAAATTTAATAGATACATAAAAAAAATTATTTTTCAAATACATATAGTCAACTTGTACAATTCTTCTTCAGTTGTACGCAACCTATCTTTATCTATCTGTATAACAAAATACATATGCACATTGCTAAAGGTATTTTGCCCTTAATTGAATTAGAATTACATCCTCCAAATATGAGTTAATTATAATTGAGGATACTAGATGGATGCTATTAACCCTATAAAAATTATAAAGTTCAATCTTTCAGCAACCCAATCGTATATAATGTTATTGTTGCTTGAAGAGTTTTGTTTTTATTCCTTGCTTGAAGAGGCTCACTTGAAAGGTGTCACACGTGAGACTTGCTTGCATATTGTGTTAAGGGTGGAGCAGCATCAAAGGTCCATATCTTTGCACGGTTACCTAATGATTCAATATTGAGAATGGATATAGAGGATGGGTTAACTTTTTGTGAGTCCTATAAATACAAGCATTATAATAGTAACTTGTTGCTTTCTGTGAATCTGATAAGAAACATGCCCAAAATTGCACCTGTGAAGGACCATTCTCAGCTACTTTAACTGGTCCGGTACATGCCTGTAATGTCTATGCTTTTGCAGAAGCAAGCACATGGCTCTTCTTAATTTTGAAAATAAAAATCAATACTCTATATATTTTGTATTGAAAAAGGCTATATATCAGATTTGGCTTCTTTCCTTTTCTTTTCTCTTGCAATCCCATCCTTTACCCCCTTCATGACTATTGGATCAAGATCTAATGGTCCACATTTAATATTTTATAAAAATATTATTACAAGGAGAGAGGGATGAGAAGGAAATGTAGAGAAGCATGAGAATGAATATTAAATATGGACCATTAGATCTTGATCTAATGGTTATGAAAGGGGTAAAGGATGAGAGTGGACTAAGAAAAGAAAATGAGAGAAGTCAAGTCCATATCTATGTGGCCAAAGCTTTTGAAAATATGATCCAAGTCAACTGTGAAGAATATTAATTACGAGGAAGGAATCTTGCTTGTAAGGCACACGCAAGGCCATTTTTATTGTTTTCACATAGTCACTCGCATGGAAAGCCTTTCTAACACTGTACGTAGGTGAAGGTGAAGCATAGTGACGAAAAAATCATCTTATAAGGCTTAGGCAAGTCATGATTCATTTATACTTGAAAAAACTTAATATAGAGTCATACAGCTGAAAAAGAATTGCACCGGCTGAACATGAGTAATATCCACTCAAGGACCTAATTATTTAGGTAGTTTTGGGCAATAAATTTTGTAATAATGGAAGCTAACCATCATTTTTGAAACAAAAAATTTAAATGATGATTCTACGGTTAAATATCAAGAAATCATACTTAATATAATATTTTTATATTTTTTTATGGTGAATATTTTTATATTTTCAAAGCTGGTTTGTTGATGTCGAAGGTTTAGATCTGATAGGTTTTACTTTAAATATTAAGGCACTCTTCGGTTTTAACATTATCATGTGGTATGTATTATATAAAAATCTTTATACTTATTTGCAATTACTTTGAACTTTCAACATTAATCACAAATTTATGAACTTTTAAACATACAATATCGTTTATACAATTACTGGATGCTACCTATAATTTCATTTCATTTTTAACTTGGTACCTATATGTTTTTTGCCTAATAAATATTTCAATTTGGCCGGTGTAACTTTGCTCTACTAACATTATTAGTCGTTATACAGAAGCTAATTGTGCTAATTGAGAAAAATTAAAGGATTTAATACATAAAAAAATACAGGTACCAAATTAAAAATTGAAAGAAATTATATGTGCCTCAAAAATGATTTTCTGCACATAATATAATAAATAATATTGGAAAAGTAATTTTGGAGCTTATTGATTTCATTATAAAATTAAAGCTATTGATAAAGGACACATCAGCAAACACATAATGCTCACATGACTTGAGGTTACAAAAAAAAATCAAAACAAAACAAAAGCGTTTTCAGTTATTTCATGAATATGGTGCATTTTTTAATGAAGAGCAACCTGCATTGCCTATGTGAGTCATGAAGACTTCTATAATTATATGTGTCTTTATGGAAGTGCAACTTTATAATAAAGCTTTAACGTGACTATATATTTATATTTCAATATGCAATAATCCTTAATTAGTACAATATGATATTTTGATATTGTTGGCCTGACCTTGGTCTAATACCAAGCTCCAACCTAGTTCTGATACCAATGTCTTGACCCTGACCCTGGCTCTGATACCAAACTCGGACCTAGCTCTGATACCAATAAGTTGACCTTAACTCTGATATCAATTGTAACATCCCAGTACCTCACTCTCAATATTGTCCTCTTTGGGGTCCTGTTACCCCTCAAAACTCTTCAGCTGATGTGAGACATAACACTGCACCCACCTTTAGGCCCAACATCCTTTATAGAACACTGACCTACATCGATTTGACCCTGGTTTTAATATCAATTATAACATCTCAGTGAATTGCTCTCAATATTGTCCTCTTTGAGATTCCATCACACCTCATAACTTTAAAAAGTGTCGAGGGGGAGATATCTAGACTTTTAAATGATATCTTTCGTTTCCTTCCCCAGCTGATATGGGATATAACACTCTAATCATCTTTGGGCCCAGTGTCCTCGTTGGCACATTATCGCACATCGACTCGAAACTAGCTCTGATACCAAACTCTTACACAGCTCTGATACCAATGATTTGACCCTAACTCTGTTTTGGGGTAGACCAATAAAAATCTCTTGTATCCTTAATAAATTTGTTAATAAAGAATATCATATTGCTAGTATAAATAGATAATAACAAACAAAAAAATTATTGAATAAGGATGCTGCAAAGCGAATGGCACGTGAGAGGTTAATGTTATATTTCTCTCTTTTTGCTATCAAAAAAGAAATAAAAGAAAACAAAGAAGAAGAAGTGTGATTTGGAAACCTGAGTTTGCAAGTGTTGTTCAAGCTAGAATACTGAACTTCTTCCCAACAGCAAAGAAGTGTGTCTCAAGGAGAGAAGTGAGACTGAACAAGAGACGTGAGCATGAAAGAATTATGAATTTGATTGAGAGAACAAACAAGTGAAGTAGAAGAAGAAGGAGGCTCTATTGAAGGAAAAAGAAGGGAACATAAACATTTATAATATGCCTCTGACATTTTCATTCTTGTCTTTATCATGGACGAATAGAGAGAGAGAGAGATTATTGCAAGGTTCATAAGCAAAACACACACAATTGTACAATAGAGTCTGATATAATAAACTCAATGAATAATACCCAGTGGTCAACTACTTTCATTACATAGGGCTCTTAGTACACACAAACATATCAAAGGTGGGAGAAGTAAATAGTAATATTTATAATCTTTGTTGAAGCTTTCATTCGCATAGGCATAAGATTCCATTTCTTCTGGGCTTTATTATGGAGGTAGAGAGACATTATTAATAGCCAGCGGTCACAACTTCTTTCAATGACATAGAAATTGAAGAGCAGTGCTCTTAGCACACGCACACAAAGAATATCATAGAAAGGGGAATAGAAATTGACCTAAAGTCACAAAGCAATGAAGAAAATCTGTAAAAGTATGAAAAATCGCACCAACTTTTGTCCTTATAATACGCTATACCCCTTTCAATCTAAAGTGATTATAAATATTAATGGTGGATGTCTCTTTACTATGTTACTGGTTGCTTGTCTGCCTTGTTTCCTTTCTCCTTCTTTCTAAGTTCTGAAACATAAAGAAACCTTCTCTGATACCAATGACTTAACCCTTGCTCTGATACCAAACTCGAACCTAGCTCTGATACCAATTACTTGACTTTGGCTCTGATACCAATTGTAACATCCCAACACCTCTCTCTAAATATTGTCCGCTTTGAGGTCTTGTCACCCCTGAAGGCTCTTTAACCGATGTGGGACATAACACTCTACTCACCTTTAGGACCAATGTCCTTGCTGGCACATTGGCCTTCATCGACTTGACCTGGCTTTAATATTAATTGTAAGATCCCATTGCCTCGCTCTCTATATTGTTCACTTAGGGTCTTGCCACCCCTCACAGCTTTCAAAAGTTTTAAGGGGGAGGAGAAGGTATTCATACCTTTATAAGGCGTATTTTGTTCTAAAAAATATTAAATGATGAAAAATATTAATACACGCATATTTTAAAAAAATCTCCTTCCCAACCGATGTGGGATATAACACTCCACCCATCTTTGGGTCCAAGGTCCTCACTAGCATATTGGCTCACATCGACTTGAATCTAGCTTCTTTTTAGTGGCAGAGTAAAGAAGCTACACAGTTTAACACTGACAAGGCAAAATGAATAATACCATTCCATCACTTTCATCTTGATATTGCATTTAGTTTTTTGGTCGTCTTCCATGGATTCAAATTGAAAATTCAAAATGGAATGTGGGTTTTCTCCCTCGTCCTCTCCCCCAAGGACCTGAATCATTTCCCTTTGTTCTTTTTTTGTTGGTGATATAATTTTACCTTGTTATTATCTTTCTCATTGTCCATTGTTAGATGTTCAGTTGAGGCCTAAGAGTGCATCAGAACTTCACTCTGAGAATAATAAAGTTTGTTTTCCATCTCACTAATACAACAAATGGCTTGACCTTAGCTCTAATACCAAATGTAACATCCCAGCACCTCACTCTCAATATTGTCCTCTTTAGGGTCTTGTCACCCCTCACGACTCTTCAGCTGATGTGAGACATAACACTGCACCCACCTTTGGGTCCATCACCCTTTATGGAACATTGACCTACATCAACTTGACCCTGGCTTTGATATCAATTGTAACATCCTAGTGTCTTCCTCTCGATATTGTCCGCTTTTGGATCCCATCACCTCTCATAGATTTCAAAAGTGTCGAGGGGGAGGTATCTAGACCTTTACAATATATCTTTCATTCCCTTCCCCAGCCGATATGGGATATAACACTCTACTCATCTTTGGGCCCAGCGTCCTCGCTGGCACATTAGCATACATCAACTCGAACCTAGCTCTGATACCAAACTCAAACATAGTTCTGATACTAATGATTTGACCCTAGTTCTGTTTCGGGGCAGACCAATAAAAATCTCTTGTAGCCCTGATAAATTTATTAATAAAGAATATCATATTGCTAGTATAAATAGATAATAACAAATAAAAGAAACTATTGAAACACTTACCAATGCGGTGAGTAAGAGACATCTCTCCTCTAACCAATCGTCAAGATTGGTCAAAATTACATATCTTACTTCTATATCTCTCATCAGCATTATGAGCATAGCGGTCTTTCACTATGACAACATTATAGGGGTTAATATTGCCATGTATCACCCCTACTCGATGTAGGTTAAGTATGTCTTTCACCATTCCCCTAGGTACCCAACCAAGAAAAAAACGAAAATCAAGAATAAAAAAATTAATAAAAATATTTACACTAATTTTAATTTGCCTATTATAATGGTCTGTTTGATATCCATGGCATGTGTTTGAGATCTAATTTATTGTCTATGTTCTCCCATGTTTATCTGCAATTTAAATATTGAAGCTTTGATACTTTTGTTGAAATCAAGCATTAGTTCAAATATGGGAGGATAAGGAAGCTCATCTTGATGAAGCAAGTCAGAGGCATCAATAAGGAAATTGTGTGAAACTACAAGGTCCTGTTGATTAGGTTTTCCTATTAAAAAAACTTACTTCATTAACTTCTTGATAAGCTTGGTTGGATGATTCTTCTGATCCACAAGCAAATGTCTTTTGTTTGTCATGAAGAGATCTAATGTGCAACTAAAGTTCTCATATGTTATGTGTCCACATCCATTATCATCCATAGCAAAAAGAAAGCGGATCATATTATTAGGATGCTTGTAAATCTTCATATTGTCGATTTCTTTGAATTGATGACAAATTCACTGATCTCTGTGCTTTTGGTGCAGACATCTATAAGGTGAAGCTTGGCCCTCTGAATGTTACAGAGGTTATCAACATATTTGTCATAAATAGTTAAATGAAATTTATGAATAATCATCCAAGTTAGCATGGCTATCTTCAACCTGAAAATAATCTTAAGATGAAAAGTTGAAGCAGATAGCCTATCAAAAATGTTAAGAAAAAGAAGCCAGCACAGTTTTCATCCATTTTATAGCTCAAACAGTTAATGTGATCTTTCTTAAACATTGGTGCCATATTATATAATGTATCTTTCAAAAACAAAGGAGAACAAGATTTAGTGTACAAACAAGCACTGGCTGACATGATTATTATATTTTTCAAAAACTATAAACAAAATACCAAAACAAAGGAGCCAGAGTGTGAAACAGAACTAAACCTATTGAATGTGATTAGTAGTAACATTGTTGGGGCAGCTAGCTGCCTTGAATTAGAGTTGAGGAGTAGGAGAGAGCTATTGAAAACAAAGGAGAACAAGATTTACTAGACAAACATGCCCTGACTGGCATGATTAGTATAGTTTTCTAAAACTAGACACAAAATACCAAAACAAAGTAGCTAGAGTGTGAAACAAAACCAAACCTATTGAAAATGATTGTGGTAACATTGCTCGGTTAGTAAGCTTCCTTGAACTAGAGTTGAGTGATGGGAGTGAGACATGAAGTGAAACAGAACCAAACCTATTGAATGTGATAAGAGGTAACGTTGTTGGGGTAGTATAGTAAGCTGCCTTGAACTTATTTTTTAAAGAAAATTATGATTATACCTTAAGGCTTCTATCCAATTCACTAGAGTGGATAGATAGGTTGCAAATTATACGAATCAGGTATGAGGTACCTACATACTTAATTATCAACTGTATTCTCATTTTCACTTAATAAGAAATCACCACATTAGTGAATGCATGATGTTTTCCACATGACAACCCAGAACAAATGATGACATGCTACTTCATTGATTGTTATCTTGAAAAATATTAACACACACATATTTAATAATATCCTTCTCAACCGATGTAGGACATAACACTCCACCAATCTTTGAGCCTAGCATCCTCGCTGGCACATTGGCTCACATCAACTCGAACCTAGCTCTGATACCAATTGTAACATCCCAGTGCCTCGTTCTCGATATTGTCCACTTTGGAGTCCCGTCACCCCTTACAGCTCTTCTAATAACAAACTCGAACCTAGCTCTGATACGAATGACTTGACCTGGCTCTGATACCAAACTCGAACCTAGCTCTGATACTAATGACTTGACGCTGGCTCCGATACCAAACTTGAACCTAGCTCTGATACCAATGACTTGACTTTGGCTCTGATACCAATTTTAACATCCCAACACCTCGCTCTCAATATTGTCCGCTTTGAGGTCCTGTCACCCCTTATGGCTCTTCAGCCGATGTGGGACATAATACTCCACTCACTTTTAGACCCAGTGTCCTCGTTGGCACATTGGCCTTCATAGACTTGACCCTAGCTTTAATATTAATTGTAACATCTCAGTGTCTCGCTCTCGATATTGTCCGCTTTGGGGTCTTGCCACCCCTCACAGCTTTCAAAAGTGTCAAGGAGGTTTTGTGAACCTTACTCTTAATGCATGAACATCGAATCTGAATCAGGGGAGTTATTGCTTTTATTTTTCTTGTTTGATTTAGTTTTGTTTTCCTATTTATATATTTTTGTCTTGTGTGAAACTTGCTGATTGTTTGTATAAATTATGGATTGAGTTTGTGCGGTTAAATTTTACTTGTGAGATTTTGAATTAATTTGAGTACTTATTTAATTAAATTCCATTTTCTTTTAGTTATTAGAAAAAAAATCAAAAATCCATTTTCCCCTTATTTTATTTGTATGATATTTAGATTACCTAGGATTCAATAAAAAACTCCTCGAGAAAAGAGAGAACGACCTGAATATTGTATTATACTGTAATTCTTAGATTTAAAATTTTGTATTTGACCCCAAGACGCAAAGATTCAGTCAAATCAAACTCATACGTGGGTTCCTTGGATACATTGAGTGGCATAGGATTCTCTGTCGACATCCCCTGTTTCTCAGAGCTCATCCCCTGTTTTGCACCCATTTTTCCATTCGACGTGATTACTATGTCGACATCCCCTGTTTCTACTTCAGGCGTCGAGTCAAACATGGGAGTGCCTTCCTTCCCTTTTGTGGCACGCTTTGTGGGGACACTAAGTGGAATGGCATTTTCCGGCGGTCTCTCCGGTGGTATCTTGTGAGTGGCAGCTTCTTCCATTGAGAGTTTCCGACAGCACGAGTTCCAAGAGAGAGAAAAACTTGTCTCTCTTGGAAAGTTATTTTAGGCGACTATTTTTATACTGTTTCTGATCTCATCTGTTTGATAAGAAATTTATCTATCCATTATGGGATTTGACGGTTAAGGTATGAATTATAAGGTGACACATAATTTATAAACTGAATGGTAGAACTTTACGTGACATCAAGTGTGGTTTTAACTTAACTATTTATCATTTAATCATTTAAATGCTCATAATGTTAGTTGTATTTGATGCAAAACTTATTAATTTAAGTGTTGTCAAAATATTTTAGATTTTGTCCAGTTATTATTATATTAAATGTCTTGGTCAATAGACTATAGAACAAATAAGAAAGAGTTGAAAGTTAACTATAGTTAGTTGCTTGGTTATTGTTCGGAGTTTGATCTATGGCTTTCATTCTTGTTGTCATGAACAATTGTACGATGTAGAAATGCTTCGCTGAATTTTCAATGAGTCAATGTCGTATTCTTGGAGTTGGTATACGATTCAAGCTCATTCTAGTAATAGGTTAACATGTTCATAAGATCAACATGCTTTTTGTACGACTTATCTTCCTAAAGTTTGGTGGATAATGTATTTTGTTCCAAAGGCTTGGCATAAATTAGGTGTCATTTTTAGATTTCTCTCATCGTATCCAACACTACCAACAACTGACTAGCATAGGGATATTGATACATGGGGGGATATCAAGTGTCTCAGACATAAACCTTTGTCTATGGGGAATATTAATCTTCAATTCATTTTTATGAAAAAGAGGATCACTATTTGCCAAAATTTTGAAGAGATATCCATTTTTTTAAGTAATGAAATAATTTTCACTGTCACTTTTGTTATAATTAGTTACTGTTAATTTCTTTCGGTTATTGTTATCTGCAATAATGAAGCATATCGTTATCAAAGAATGAAGTCTGGACTTGACTCAATTAATCTATATAACTCATCAATTTAAAGCTTAAACTCTCTTGCAATATTTAATTTTGTAAATCCAATCAAACTTATCCCTCGTTGTCGGATGGGAGAAGACAAATGAATGACAGATTAAGAGAAAAGACCCGTTTAACAGCCTACAATTAAATATTGGATTCTTGTGTTCTTAAGGTTCTTATGGAAGAAAAAAATGTTTATCTTCTTTAAATTATGCAAAGATAAGGATTATTCTAGCTAGCCTTTTAACAACATCCATTCAAAAACCCTTAATTAGAATTTATTAAAAGTGTAATCCAAATTTGGATTTTGGCTTTTCACTTAAATTTTCTCTTAACTATAAGTTATTATAGGAAATAATTTACAGTTGGTATTGGGCATTACATCACATGGGTTATGAGATACTGAAGTTAAAATCTCAATTCAAAGGGTATATTGAGCAAATAATTAAACACTTCAAGCCCAAAAACAAAGCATTCAATAAAAACATGCGGGCAAGGGTGGAGGAAGGTACAACTGTTTTTTTTTTAATTCTAGGCTTTTTTTAAAAAAAAATGATTTGCGAGAAGGATTGGATGGAGATTGGAGACTAGAGGAGAATATATATTAATATTAATATTAAATAAGAAAATTATTGTAAAAGCTCATAATTATAAAACTTATTATCTAAAAATATTTTAAATTTGTTTAAGGGCTCATGCACAACTTATATTTTTTTATTAGATCATGGTTTCTACTTTTGAGACTTAGAACGTAAAGAGTTTTCACCTCTATTATCAAATGCTCTTTTTGAGATTTGAACTTGTGACAAGCTCTTTAGGCTAGTAAATTACAGTATTAAGTTAATAGATTGGAGTACAAAATTACAATAATCTCAGATTGAATAACTGGATTTAATTACATTATTTTTTAATAATGATGAAAATCATGAGGGTGTTAGGAATCAAGGTATTAAAACTCGGACCGGGTATTGAACTGGTCGGGGTACTAGGTTAAGGGTCAGTGGATCAGACCGGGGCCAAACCGGAGCTAAACCGGGACCAAACCGGTGAGAAATTAAAGATTTTAGGCTTATAGTATGAAATTCTAAAAGAAAAATTTTAATTTTTTTTGTAAATTGTAACCCGAACCAGATCGGGAACCGGACCGGTTTACAAGCCTGTTCGCCGGTCCGGTCCGGGTTACACAACCCTGTTAGGAATAGCCGCATAGGTTAAAATGTTTGCGACCCAAATTATATACAGAACATAGATAATGACGGGCCGGCTGAAGTTTTGCATTGAAATGTTAAAGTAAGGGTCCAACTTAAAAGGGAAAAGCCTAAACAAGCCCACAATAAGTAACTTCTCTATCTCCCTTAAGCCTTCAATTTTTGGACTTTGTATTTCAAAGATTCTGTCCAATGGTCTTTTATTCGTTTTAGCCCTACAATGACTTGCTCAAGATAGTGAGATCTTGGGTGAGCATTGATTGTAAAGTGTAAGGGGGAGCGATTGTTCTCTGAAGAAAAACTTGCTTGTATAAAGGCACCAAGAGCCCTGTGAATCTTAGAAGATAGTGAAAACCTCAAAAAGGCTTCTGAGGACTGGACATAGATTAAGTGATTTGGACCAAACCAGTATAAATCCCTTGTGTCAACTTTCGATGATATCTCTCTAACTATACTCTCTTCTTTAAATTTTTGTTAGGCTCATACTAACATTTGGTGTCAGATCACGGCAGTGATGTGATGGTGATGACTATTAATTAAATAATTAATATAATTAATTTTAAACAGTGTTAAACTTAACATGTTGAAAGGAAATTGATAACTAAGTGCGTTAAACGGTGTTAGATTAAGTAGTTTCTACAACATTTGTAATAATATAATAGATAGGTAGGTAGGTAGGTAGATGGGTGTTTTGCCATGAGGCAATGGGATATTATACAATGGATTGTTCGCCTTCTATATGGGTATTTGTGTGAAGATCAATAATAGCTACTTGTATTTTGAGCTAAAACTGTTAGTAACATTCTTGAAAAACTTCATATTTTTAGTATAAATAATTTGTAAAAAGTAAGAAAAACATTACCACCTCTAGTATTTAATATAAGACATTAATTTTGGGTGGTTAAGAAAGCTAAATAAATTACTTTAAAGTATTTATATTTATTAGTTTTTTACAAACTAATTTCTCCAAATTATTTATATTTATCAATTTTCTCCAAAGTATTTATATATTAACTAATTTGGCAACAATGCACTTCTTTTTTTTTTCTGGCATTAAATTTTAATTATTTGAATGACAAAAGATTGATTCAATTAATACTTATAAATTACCTTAGTCAGTTAGTTGGAATCTAATTATTTTTCTTTCATATTTTTAATAAATTTATAATTTATTGGAAATATATTACAATTTGAATGAAAGATAATAAAATTTTAATTGTTATAAATATTATAATTATGTGAATGTCCATTATCCACAAAATGGGCTGTTAATCTTCCATATTATATTGAATGACACAATGCCATATAACCCCAAATTAAAGGTCTATACTATTTATTGCTATAAGCTTTCAACGATTTCATGATGTACCATAATGTAGATTGATTCTCCTAATTAATTATGGTATTGTAACTCTTAGAAGGGTTGAAAATCTATAAAGAGAGCCTTGGCATACAAAATTACGTGTAAATAAAATATAAATAAATATGTTTAAAAGAATGAGAATGCTCCTCAATTCCTGATCTTTACATTTATCTCTTACTACTATTATGTTCATATTTTCCTTCCACATTTTATAACAATACTTATAATATAAAATAGAAATAAATATGTTTAAACGAATATGATTATCTTTCTATTTGTTAATAACACCCATAAATATGATTTTGATGAACAATATGTAAACAATTTATTTTATCAGAAACAACATGTTTAAAAAATCAGCAAGCAAAAAAAAAAAAAAAAAAGGATAAACCAAATTTACTTGTTATTGAATCAAAATTAAATTAAGAAAGAAATCACATTTTTTTATAAGTCCAACTGAAACCCTAACTCAGGTTAAAAAAAATTCAATTTTCTAATCAACTAAAATATTCATTTCTTTGCAGAAACAGCTCGTACCAGATGGGACTACTATGGAATTAATAGATTTGAATTCCATTTTCATATATAGAGGGCCCAGTGTGCAGTAATTAAAGCAAGGCAAAGAGATTAACAAACATGAGAAAGGGAATATCATGATATGAAAGAAGTAATTAAAATCCTGCAAGGAGTAGGTAGAGATTAGGAATGATGAAGGGCGAAGTTAGATTCTAGGATTTTAGCATAACGCAACGTAGCGTGAAGAAAGCCAAACTCTTTTAATGCAGAAGCTAGATATATATATATATATAGCCTTCCACATGCAAAAGTTAAAGTTTTTTATTTCATGAAATGGGTCGTGACCTTCTGCTCCGCGTTTAAAGATTCCTTTGTCTTTTAGTACGTTTAAATGATTCAGAATTCAGATTCTTTAGATACAGTGTTGTACTGCTTTTTTAGTTTGTGACTTAATTTATTTATTTATTTGTCTAATTATATATTTCAAATGAAGCATGGTTGGTATGAAGCGTATGTGCCTGACAGATAACTTTCTTATATTTTTTGTGATTCCATTTTTTGAAGCGATTTGACATTTTAAGAGGTTCTGTGGGTTAAAAAATAACAAAAATATTTTGAATTAAAATATAAAATCTTATCACATTTATCAAATTAAGCATAGTTAAGATCCCACTACCGATGTGAAGACCTTATTATTATTATTATTTTGCTAAGCACGGGTATCTTTTGATTAGAAATAATCCTGTTTGAGACACTGTTGAGGACTATTGTGAGGACCTTGTTGGTACATGGGTGGTAAGGGCTCTTAGTCTAGATTCTCGAGACATCCTTTGACCTTGCGGCTTGCAAGCTATTGAGACCCAATTCACTTAAACTTTCTCTATTAAAAACCTAAATATCACACACTTTTGATAATTATACACAATATCATTATTTTTATAAAGATAAACAATATCTAAACAAAAATAGCTCATAAATTATTTGTTAAGAAAAAAAATGTGATCTTGGCAAGAAAAATTATCTGGTTATTTGTGATTTTTTTTTAAATTTTTACCGTGAAAAAATCTTGTTGAAGATTGCTTAGCGGTTCACTTGTTTTAAAAACTTACCATAGAAAAATTTGGATAAAACAAATTTACTTCTTATGAAATCACATTTTTTTATGTCCAATTCAAACACCAACCTTCAAAGCCTTTTAGAGAAGAGTATTCCGGCATGCCTAATTTCTTAATAGCATTCTCGCTTGATACAGAGATTTTTGGGCTTTTGTGTAAAATGGCTCGGAGAAATGGTTAGCTAAAATATTCATTTCCTGCCATGAAATGAAAAATTTAGCAGAGTTCACTGCTCCATGAAGAAGAAGCCTTCTCTATGTTTCAGAATTCAGAAAGAAGGAGAAAGGAAACAAGGCAATTAATATCTGTGACGACTTTAATTAAATTGAAAGATGATGGTGCAGTGTAAATAAGGACACAAGTGGACTTTTTCAGGTTCTCTTCCTTGCTTTTGGAGCTTGAGTCAATTTCTATTTCCCTTTCTTTGATATATTTTTTGTGTGTACAAAGATCAATGCTCTTGAATTTCTATGTAATTGAAAGAAGTTGTGACCCCTGGGCAATAATTTCTCTCTGCGTCCATAATAATTAAAGGCCAGAAGAAAGGGAATCCAATGCCTATGCGATGAAGATTATAAATATTACGATTTAGATTTAGATTTTCAAAACAATCCCTTCTTCTTTCTCTTCTTCTTTTACTTCTCTTCTCCGATCTTCTCACTGTCCCAGTCACAGTCACTTCTTTTGGTAAGAGCAGGTTCCGTCCAGTTATGCTTGCCTCTATTTCTGTTCTTTCCTTTCCTTTATTCATTTGGGCAGAATTATTTCGTTTAATGAATTAGCTTCTTTATTGGCAGGTTGCTCCGTCAGAGAAGCAAGATCCTCAAGTTACTGACCTTCTTATGGGAATAATAGAACATTTCTTTTAATTCTGTAATTTTTTTTTTTTTTTTCATTTCTTGATGTGTGATGGTTTAAATTTTTGTCTTTACCTTAAACTTCTGAAATCTCACTTTCTCTGCTAATTTGTTTGTAATTAATTTTCTTCCTATATTTTTTTTGTCTTAAACTTCCGTAAGTTACCCGCCTGCTCTCTGCTTATATAATGTGCGCTCTTTGTTTTTTTTTTTTTGAAATACAAAGGCAAGCAAAGCTTGAATGAATTACAATATCAAGGGCTGAACCCCAAAGATAGATCAAGTGGCTGTAGACCACGTTCTAACACAAAAAGACGGACACATTCCGCTGGCGGTGATCTAAATTCTGTATAAGTCTGTTGGCTATAGTGAGCCGACCGAGCAAGGTAGTCCGCGCATCTAGTATTTTCCCTATGAGCATGGGAAATCTTCAAGTCCCAATCTGCATAGATGAGAGCGTTGGTATCCAGGATGACGTCGTGCAACGGATGATCATTCCCTATGTGCGCTCTTTGTTTTGATCCCTATCTTAAAACCCAATCCACGCTTCTTTTGCCCTTTCCTACCCTCACTTTTCTTACTGTGCTTCCGTTTACATTTACACCGTGTCGACTCTTGTATTTTATTTGCTCTTGCCTTGAAAATGAAGTTCTATTTTACTCTCTGGCTACTCTTTTATTGGTATTTTGTTTCTAGTTTTTGCCCACCTCATGTATGAACTGTATAAATCTTGTTCTCCTTTGGATAATCGGCATAGCTGGAAGATCTTGTCAGTATTTATTTGCCAATATTATTTTTATTATATTTTGTCATAATTTATGCCTAACTATAATCTCTGAAGCTTATATGTTAACACAGGTAGTAATAGTTAGTCAAATTTGTGAAACCTGATTTTAAAATTTTAGTTGAAGTCATTGTTTTGACCAAAATGTTTTGGCTAAATTCTTGTGCCATTTTTAACTAATTATAAAGTAATGATAATTGATGAAAAATACATTATATAATAAGGCGCCAATGTTTAAGAAAGATCGCACTAATTGTTTGAGCTATAAAATGGATGAAAACTGTGCTAGCTACATTTTCTGAACATTTAAGAAAGGTTATGTGCTTCAATTTTTCATCTTAGAATTATTTCTGGCTGAAGATTCCCATTCAAACTTGGAGGATAATTTGTGGTTTTCATTTAACCATTTATGAAGAACATATTGAGAACCTTAACAACATTTGGAGGGCCAGGCTTCACAACTATACAAATGTCTGCACCAAAAGTGTCGAGATGAGTGAATTTGTTATGAATTCACAAGAAATTGACTATTTGAAGCTATGCCAGCGTTCTCATAATGTGATCCGTTTTCATCTTGCTGTAGATGGTGATATACATGCACACACATAACGTATGAGAAGTTTAGTTACACATTAGATCGCTTTGTGACAGAGAGAAGACATTTGCTTGTGGATAAGAAGAATCATTCTACCAAGCTTTTCAGAAAGTTAATGAAGCACGTTTTTTTATTAGGAAAAATTAATTTTTAGGACCTTGTAGTTTCACTCAATTTCCTTATTGATGCCTTGACTTGCTTCACCAACATGAGCCTCCTCCTCCTTCCTTATATGAACTAATGCTTGATTCCAACAAAAGTATCAAAGCTTCAATATTTGAACTAAAGCTAAAAAGGGGGAAAAAGAGGACAATAAATTAGACCTCGAACACATGCCATGGATATCAGACAAACTGTTATAATAGGCAAACTAAAATTATATTGTGTAAATATTTTTTTAAGTTTTTTGTTCTTGATTTTATTTTTTTTCTTGTTTGGTACCTAGGGGAATTGTGAAAGGCATACTTAAGATATATGAAGTAGGGGTGATACACGGTAACATTAACCCTGAGAACATTGTCATAGTGAAATACTCTTGTGCTCATAATGTTAATAAGAGACGTATAACTAAGATATGTTATTTTGACTGATCCCGACGGTTGGATGGGGGAGAGACATCTCTTACTGCTGATCATTGCATTGGTAAGTATTTCAATAAATTTTTTATTTTTTATTATCTATTTATACTAACAATATGATATTCTTTAATAACAGATTTATCAAAGAATGCAAGAGGTTTTTATTAGTCTACCCCTAAACAAGTAATGGCATAAGTTGAACACACTTGATCAATTGATGTATTCAACGATGCCTGTATAATGGGGTTTTCTTTTATTGGAAAACATCCTTATGGGGCCTAACCAACTTGTGATGGTTTAGTTAATATTATAAGGCAAAATATGGTTCATAAAAAAGATTTATCTCAATGTTATGAGCTCTGACATTTGATTCAATTAATGTCAGAAGTTGATCACACCTGATCAATTGATGTATTCAACGCTGCTTGTATAATGGGGTTTTCTTTTATTGGAAAACATCCTCATGGGGCCTAACCAAATGGTGATGGTTTAGTTAATATTATAAGGTAAAATATGGTTAATGAAAAGGATCTATCTCAATGTTATGGGCTCCGACATTTGATTCAATTAATGACCTGGGAGAAGCTATGAGAGAGGTAAATAATTTTCTTTCTGTGCGATTTATTATTTTATTTATAGATTTATTAAATTATTAAATAAATTTTTTATTTATATCTAAATGTTTGTTGAATAAATAAAGTATTTTTTTTATATAATTTTTAGAATACCAACGGAAACCGTAGCACGCCATCGCTATTTTTTTGGGAATAGCGAACGAAAGAAAGAGACTGTTTTTTAAGGACGCTAGTGACTTCGTAAAAAGTCGTCCGGATATTGAATATAACTTAAACCGAAAAACTGTAAAATTTCGCGGGCGTGAAACTTGGAAAAACCAAATAGATGAGGAAGTAACGGATGCTGCTAAGTGGGCAAAACAAATGGATACTGGTGATCCACATGCTTCGTATGGTCATGATGCTGCAGATATGGTTTTAATGGTGAGAAATTTAGTTGACAAAAAAAAAATGGAGAGATATTTAATTTCTCACTATGAGTCTTGGCCGGGAAATGTGCCAGTATGAATTAAATTTCTCACTATCCGCTATCATCGGCGGCTCAGATCAGTGTGAACTGAGATATAACTTTGCTTGTGTGGGTGTCAGGATTCTCTGTTTCAATTCAAATACCCGCCTGCTCTTTGCTCATATCATGTGAGCTATTTGTTTTGGTTCCTCTCTTAAAAGTTAAAACCTAATTCACGCTTCTTTTGCCCTTTCCAACCCTCACTTTTCTTACTTACATCACGCTACTGTGTTTGCCACTCCCATCCGACTTTGACTCTTGTATATTATTTGCTTTTTTTCCCAAGAGAGAAACCTTGAAAATGATTTTTTCTTTTCTTTTTTCTTTTCAGAAAAGTAATTTAAATAAATTAAATAGGTATAAAATATTTATTGATTGTTAATTTAATTTAATATATTCAAAATCTACCCGTACTTAAATATAAAATATGCATTTATTACGTACATACATACATGCATGCATGCATGCATGCGAAAATTAAAATAAAGGACTTAGAAAAAATAATTTGTTATAAAAGACCATAAAAATTGTAAATGTAATTATTTAGAAGGAGAGACAGTTATAATATAAATTTAAAATCACTAAATTGCCCCTAACCAAACCTCCTATATTATCTCTTATGATATGAATTATGCATAAGTTTACATGAACAAGTGTTTTAAAAAAATTAAAACATACAACAACATACATGAAAAAGAACCACTAACCCACTTTATTCAAAACATTTGCTTAGATATAAATGATTGAATAAAACTCTCAGGGGCATTGAGGCGATTTGCCAAAATTTGCCAATCTAAATTTAATACGCATAGACTATTTTTCGTTTCTTTTCTTCACTTTTGAAGCTTAATCCATTAGAATAGTCCAATGGTCAGTTTTCTATAAATTGTTTTTTTTCCCTTGATGTAATGTGTACTCTTACACCTGATGCAACTCATTTTTATTTTACATAATTTTCCAGGCATTTATGATGAGTGTATTTACGATGAAACTTTACCAAGTGAGCATGAAAGTCATACTTGTTAAGTTCTTATTATGTTGAATGCACTAATTCAGCATACTTTATTTCGATAAATAGGGTACTTATTACATAATACTCCCTCCAGTCATTAATATATGATATATTTAAGGAGTTCATTTTAGTCCTAAATATAAGATATATTTTTTATATTTACCAATTTTTCTTATTTTACCTTTCGTGATGCCTCCTCAACAATAATCAAGAAAAGGAATGAAGAAGGGAATTAAGGAAGATGACTAGGGTGTTATAGAAAACACATACCATATTAGTTAACTTTCTTGATCTATTTAAATTAGGTAAATAGATATGTCTTATACTAATGATCATAGGGAGTAAATCACATGAACATTGTAAATAGTCTGCTTACAAAATAAATAAAGACATTTTAAGCTAAGTCTGTACGAACAAAATATTTTGAATCACTGTAAAAATTTAAAACTGTGACTGACATTCTTTTATAAGTAATAATAGATATTATTATTAGTAATTAGAAAGTTCGTAAAATTACATATGACACAGAGTGAGTCAGAAGATTATTCAATGAAATTTTTTTATCAAATGTTATGCATTCATTCTATACAAGTGTGGTTTATGTACTTCCTGTTTGAAAGTGAAATAAAACAAACAATTCATTACTATTGCTATACGTCTCTTCCATGTCACGAATAAAATATTCCCTCCTAACATACGTCATTGAATAAACTATATTTACCTATAACATAAAACTTAGGTCATATTACTTATAGTCTCCTATGAACACTTGTAAATTTTAGTATAAGTTCATATAATATAAATTAGGATTCGAAAAATGTGCTATTGTTAATGTTAAAACTACGATTTGTAAATTTCATAATAGATATATAAGCAATTAACCTGACCATATACCTATACACATATATAACCCATTCGATCCACTTTTCACAATATAAGAAGCAATAAAAACACCAAAGAGTCTTTTTTTTTTTTGGGAGAATTGCTAAAAAAGACCTCACCAACAACTTATTAGCCAAATGGGACCTGGGAAGATTATCTGCAAACGGAGGGAAGATATTTGCACACGGAGGAAAGATATCTGCACACGCAGGGAAGACTTCTGCACACGTATAGGGAAGAAGTTTGCACACAGGGAAGATCATCTGCACACTAGGGAAAATATTCTGCACATGTGGAAGATGATCTGCACAAAAAGGTCCCATTTGACAAATAAGTTGCTGGTGAGGTCTTTTTTCACAATTTTCCCTTTTTTTTTTCCTTTAGCACGTGTAAATATTTATATAATTGATTAATGATTAATATTAATTATTTATTCAAACTAAAAAGTGATAATTATTTAATATTCAGATTTTACGTCTTAGTGCTTTTTAAAATTAATTAAAAGAAATTATACGATTATTTTAAAATATTAACAAATAACAGTTACATGAAAATGAACTTTTTTATTATTATTTAAAATATTTAATATTTAATATTTAATTCATTTGCAAGTAATTTTTTTTTTTGTTATAAAATATGTTAATGTACGAGAAATCTCCAATATGAAATGTGTAAATATCATTCAATGCTACCAATATTATGAAGAAAAAAAATACGAGTACAGACTAGCTCATTTTCCACAGAGAAAAATAAAGAATCAAGAACTTTTAAAACATATTTCACATACAAAATTAATAACAGTTGACAAGAATCATACTACAAACTATATTATGACGGTTTGATGGTATGAAAATATTCTGAAAAAGTAATTTACCGCAAATATTTATGATTTACAAAAATCAAAACAACTTAATTTGATCAGGGTTTGATCTGAAAAGATATGTTGGTAAGAAATTCAATAATATCTTTCTTGCATTTTAATATTTATTCATACTAACAACTTCAAATTTTACAATCAATATTATTAACAATTTTAACTCAAATTTCAAGTGACTATTAGAAGCTTAGCTATCACCTAAACAAAAAGATTCAAAAGGCAAGTACGTACAAAAAAACGAATATTTTCAATCTTGGACGTATAATGTCCTATTATTCACCTTCCAGATCTATTTAGATGAATAAGTAATAATCATTTGTGGTGTAAGTTAAAACTATTAATGATTAACAATGTTCGTAAAATACTTCAACTTGTAAGTAAAAATAAATATTAAAATGTAAGAAAAATAATATTAAATTACTTAAATATATGTTTGTTTGCATCAACCGCTTGATTCTCAAATCAACCCATCAAAAATTTTTCTGAATCATAAATTTTCATGATAAATTACTTATTGTTACTATTTTCATTTATCAACACCACTATAATATGGTTCAAAGTAAAATTCTTTTGAATTTACCTTAATTTATCAACGTCAAAGATGTCATGAATCATATCTTTAGACACCAAAATAAAAAAAATGAAAATAAAAATGTAATAAAGTTAAACTTAAAAAGATTTCAAATAATAAAAAAAAAATCATATACATCTATTTAGATTTAATAAAAGGATGAGATTTATATCAAGTTCCTTATATCCATTACATCAAGTTCTCCAATCATATATAACCATGTGTCCTTTTTTTTCATATGAACTTATAGTTAAATGATAATAATTCAAAAATAGGACACATAGTCGAATATGATTGAAGAACTTGACGAAAAAGATATAAAGAAGTGGACATAAGTATTTTCTTTAATAAAGACCAGTATGATAGCTATGGTTCAAGTGCTCTTCATTTTCTTGAGAAAACGAGACAAGATATAGCTATATGTTATTTTCAATATTAACATTTATTAACACAACCATATTAAAAAAACAATATAGATCATATTTTGACATAATTTTAGATGTCAAATATCTCATGAATCATGGACAACTCAATACATTTAATACGAACTTTTATAATGCCGAATTTGTCCTCACTGTTTCATCCAATAATATTATAAAATATTTCGTATGAAATAAATAATAAATAATTGTGAATTATAATGAATAATTTTATATTTTGAAATTGTTCTTAATAAACATTAGTCAGACTAATATTTAATGAGGGCAGACTAATTTAAAATTTCAGACTAAGGTGATTTGTTTCTTATATTAAGGACCACCCCTACAAGAGAAAATGATCCTTATAAAAAGAACAAGGAGGAGTACTAAATATATATCATATATATTTTGGTTTTAACCGAATTATTTTTCCAATAACCAAACTGAACACACAAAAACCAAAATTTTTTAAAAATGAAAACCAAATCTTTAACTGAAAACTGAATTAAACCAACCAAAAAAATCAAATTGAGTTTAGTTTAGTTTCAGTTTTGGTTCTAATTTGCTCACCCTGATTGAAACCGTGAGTTGTCTGATCTTGCAGCTAGAAAATTCAACATTCTCTTCTCTTGCTCTTAATATCCTAATAACCTCAAGACTTGGCTTCAAGCTTAACCATAGGCAATCTCAATATCTTCCCTTCATCATCTCTGGCTATTTGCTTTCTTAACAACTATGGCAGCAAAAACTGCAGAAGCCGCTAAACCTGATTCTTTGCAAGAGCTCTTCATGAAATATGATGAAGAGCTATCACCAGAATGCCAAAATCTCATTGCCACCTTACCCAAGCATTTCGATCGGTTATCCAATGACCAGCTCTACCAAGACCAAGGTTTCTGGAACCTCAAGAGGGTAATCCAAGGAATCCTCAATTGCCAGAATCACTTCCAAGCCCATGACTCTGATATTATCATTGTCACCCCACCAAAGTGTGGCATCACCTGGCTCAAGGCCCTCACTTTTGCCATCATCAACCGAAAGACATGTAATATGAACCCAAATCTAGACCCCATCGAGACTATGGCACCACACCCTCTCCTCACTACCAACCCTCATGATTTGGTGCCAAACTTTGAGTTTCAACTCTACTTTAACACCGACAATCCTGATCTTAGCTCACTCCCTTCACCAAGGTTCTTTTCAAGCCATTTAGCGTACATTTCATTGCCAGAATCAGTAAAACACTCAAGATGTAAGATAGTGTACTTGTGTCGAAACCCTAAAGATGTGTTCGTCTCATTATGGAACTTCCTGAATAGACTAAGACCAGAGGTGCAAGAGTTCAACACGATCGAGTATTTGTTTGAAGAGTTTTGTCGAGGAGAAAATTCTTGTGGGCCGTTTTGGGATCACGTGTTCGGGTTCTACAAGGAGAGTTTGGAGAAGCCAGAGAAGATAATATTTTTAAAGTATGAAGAGCTTAAGAGTGAGCTAGTAAGGGTTTTGAAGGACTTGGGAAAATTTTTAGGATATAGTTTCTCTGAGGAAGAAGAAAATGATGATGTTATGGGTGATATATTGAGGCTCTGTAGTTTTGAGAATTTGAGTAATTTGGAAGTAAATAAAAGTGAAAAATTGAAAGTTGGGCTAGAAAATAAGGCTTTTTTCAGACGTGGAGAAGTTGGACATTGGAAGAATTTTCTCACAAGTGACATGATCAATCAAATTGATGCTATTACCCAAGTGAAGTTTGTGAAACATGGTTTGAAATTTTAGGCTCAGATGATGCCTGAACACGTTATATAATAGACATTTTAAGATAATAAATGTGTGGTTGCTCTCAATTTAGTTTTTCAGTACTATGCGCATCCTCAGCTATTTACTTTCTTTGTTTCTGGTTGTAAGAATCTATTGTTTGAATCATATGGATTAAAAAACGTAACATTATTTTCCTATTTTTTTGAGTAAAAAAAGGTCTTAAATAGTTATATTTTGGGCTGGGTTGGATGTTGCTATTTGCTGGCTTGCCCGCTCTAAGTGAAAAGTTGGGCCATGGGACGAGATCAAGGGCATTGCATGAGGCTGGTTTCATAAAGTTAATTATTATTAGGATTTATAATTGATCCCCATAATAATCCCATAAAATCAGACTTCCAGTAATATTAGGATTTAAAACTGATTCCCATCATAATCCCAAAAGGCGACTTCATAAAAAAGTAAAAGAAAAACAAACCCAATTAAATTAATTAATATTAGGATTTAAAACTGATTCCCATCATAATCCCATAAAAGGTGACTTTAATTAATATTACGATTTAAAACTGATAACGGCGTCTGCATAAAAAAAGGGCCCAATTAAATTAATTAATATTAGGATTTTAATATTCCATTAATGGACACTCCTAATGAAGACGCCGCCTTCAAAGATGGACTAGCTTCCGCTTAAATATAAGAGGATTTAGAACGGAGTGGTTTCAAGTTAAGAATATTAGGGTTTTAAAATTAAATATGGAATATGAATTTATAATAATAACAAATTGGATACAGGACCTGCTTTAACTTATATATAATTGGATCTTAAAATTAAAAAAAGGAATATGAATTTAGACTAACAACAACTTTAGACAATGAAAAAAAATAACGTGAGCAAAACCCGGCCAATTAATCCACCCAATTATGTTTTTATACAAATAAGGAATATGAATTTGGACAAACAACTACTTTAAATAATGAAAAAACTATCGTGAACGTAACCCAATTAACCCATCCAATTATTTTTCTTATACAAATAATCCATTCGATTATTGAAAACCATTAACAAAGCCAAACCATTAACAAAGCCAGAGCTAAAACAACTGGCCTCATACAGATTTCAAATATCATGTTTTTTAATTATGTACGAATTTTACGATTTTGGACTAATAAAAAATTCATAAAGAGTCTTTAAGAATATTAAGACATCCCAAACCAACCCAATTCAATTCATTCACCAATTTCATTAAAAAATTGGACAAAGATTAGAGTTACAAATAGGGTATCAAAGACAGCCCCGCCACACATACCCTGCCACATTTGGTAACCACGCAAAACAACTATTCTTATCATGGAATGAAAAACCAGACCAGACCGGATAAGCCGGTTTGACCGGAAAACTGGTGAATCGATCCCCAATCCAGTCCGGTTTGCTGCCTAAAGGGAGGGGGAGGTCGACTCGGTCAAGACCAAGTCAACTCACCGGGTTTTAGACTGACTCGGGAAAACCGCCGAGTCACACAGTTTGCCCGAGTCAGATAATTTTGGCATCAAATGCATAATTTAAAAAATGTTAAACTCAGAAAGAATTAGGGTCTCACAGTCACTCACACAAATGAATCTGTCGAACAAGCGAAGTCGAAACTCCCTCCCCGATCTTGTGCCCTAGCCCCCAACCCTATGCCCTAACGATGACCGGCAAGAGATGATGGTGAGTACCGAGTAGCAAGCGACATCAGGCGAGAGATGACGGTGAGCGGCATACACCTATGTTGGTTGTTGTCTGGTGAAGGCAGAGCAGACAAAGTCCGAGAAAGTGGATTGCAGGGGTCATTTGGCTGTTCTTCATACCTTGCTTTCAACAACTTCTCTACCATACCGTTTTACACTGCTAGTGGATTTTTAAAGTTTTAGTAGCACAAGTGCATTTGGTTAAGCTCAGAATAGTGTTATTGTCACCAAGAGATTTCTTAAATATTGATTCTTTTATCTAATAAACGTATCTTTATTTTAAATTTCACATCTATTAAAATAAACCATCCAATTATATAGCAAGAATTGGACAAGCCAAATCTAGACCATATCCAAATTTGGACGCACGGTTCTAAACAAAGTGATATATATATATATATATATTTTCCATCAAACAAAGTGATATTAAATCTTGAAAAATACTTACATATTTTGAGAGTGTCACACCATCTAAATTCTATTTAATTAAAATATAACAACTCAGCGTAATTCTACTTGGCTGATCATATGAGGTAATTGCCTTTTAATTCTCCTTTACAGCAACAAAATGTATCAAATTGGTGTTATTGAAGGCAATAACTAATCAACTTGGGTTAGGTTTTATTACGAAAAGGGTTAATCTCTCACAACGTGGCGAATAAATGTTTAAATCCTTATTTACAGAGGTGCGCATATTTAGTGTTAGACAGTACCTTAAATATGACGGACTACCTCTAATAAAAGAATATATATGCTTAGCAAAAATTAAAAAAATAATAAAGCAATAACTAATATCTATTCCTTTAGCTACATTTATATGTCACTTCCAACATATTTCATTTGAAAAGATCTTAAAACTCAACAACTTTCAAAATTTTCCCTTATCTAATATACATTATATCCTATGAGAACAAATTTTCATAATAATAAATAAAGAGTAATATTGTGTATTTGAATGAAAAGTTTAATAATATAACTTATTTTGGGAAAAAAATAAACTTTTCTCCCTTGGGGCCATAGGAGTAAATATAAAAAAGAATTATGATCGTGGGTTAAGAATGATATAGCATATCACATCATATTTAATTTGCTTTCACTCTCATTATTCATTTTTGAATGAATTGAATTGACTGTACTGATTTCTAAAAGAACCATAGGCATTGTTTGAGGCTACAGAATCAGAGTGACAGATAAGAACCAGCTTGCGTGAGGGCATTGCTTTGCCTCGAACTCGTTACGCTCTATAATTTCTTTCCTCTCTTCCATTTGACCGCTATCATGAAAATGGAATTGATGTGCTGCGAGTCATTCATTACATCCTCGGCGAATGAGATAGGTATTCCTATCTAGCGTCCTCTTATCTGGACAAAAGGTTTATCAAATGGAAACTGATAGAAAAGTACCCTAAAAAATCCAAAAGACAACTCAGGATTCTGAACTTTAATAACACCTAATCAGTCCTATTTGAAATTTTGAAATCTTATAAAAAGACATCATTGCCCTTATAAAAAGACCAGCTGCTAGAACCCCAACAATAAATTTTTGTAATAAAACTGACCACACTTCAATAGATATTGCTATACTTGTAACATGGTTGACCTAACCAGGGCTCGCTCTTTTGTTTTAGAGCCCTAGGTAAGTCGCGTTACCCTAAAAAATCCAAAAGACAACTCAGGATTCTGAACTTTAATAACATCTAATCAATCCTATTTGAAATTTTGAAATCTTATAAAAACATATCATTGCCCTTGTCAAAAAGACCGGCTGCTAGAGCTCCAACAATAAATTTTTGTAATAAAGTTGACTACACTTCAGTAGATATTACTATACTTGTAACATGGTTGACCTAACTAGGGGGCGCTTTTTCGTTTTGGAGACCTAGCTAAGTCGCATTCCTTCACTTGCTCTGTTTTTCTTATTTTAAGGTATGATTTCTCTTTTGTATTTGCATTCTCCATTCTGCATTCCACATCCCCTTATTTTTTACTTCCTCCTGCCTAGATAGGTTTTGACCTTAGTCGTGCAACGTGTTTTTCTGGAAAACACATTGCTTTGTTCCTTGTGGTTGACTGAATGAGTTTTATTTTCCAGTTCAAATGGCTAGTTCTACTTCTCACGGTACTGATAATGCCCCTAGTTCTAGTAGTTCCTCTGGTTCTGATGGTACTAGTACTGGTATTCCCACTGGTACCGATGTTGTCCCTACGAACCCCAAAATATGTGTTAGCATGAGTGTAGGATATTGTTAAGAGGGGCCACTACACCTTGACTTTTGTGAACCAAAAAAAGTCTTTAAGGCAAAAGTTTACTGTGACATTGAACAATGACGGTCAACCTCTTGAGCCGTCACACTTGGTTGACCGTCACACTTCAACAGCTATATCGGCTTAACGGCAAGAATCAAGGTTCTTATCATGACAGGTAACTGGCATAAGATATAGAGAGAATACACAAGTGTTATTTGGGACAATATTAGGGTAAGGTATATATACCTACTATATTACTTACTATATACTTGTAAAAAATGTTAACTTGAACTATGTGTTTTGCAGTCAGCATATGATGTAGAAGGAGATGACATCAAGGAATCTATCGTAAAGAAGGTTGGTAATGCACTGCACACATTCCGTCATGCATTGAGGAAGGTGTATTTGCAAAATTCTAAAGAGGCTGACGACACACAAGTTCCTTTTGATCTTTGGTCCACCATCAAACTTGATGATTAGAGAAATTTTGTCATCTCACATGGTGACCCAGCATTCCAGGTAATTATTATTTGCAATTCATAAGACCTACATGTATGTGTTTAATATTAACTCTAATGTTATGTGTTTTTGTAGCAATTAAGCTCGGTGAATAGGAGGAGGGCAAAGAACAATAAGTATCAATGCAAAAGAGAGTGAAAGGGGTGTGCTTGGATTACTAAAAAGTTAGCTGTTGAGAGTGGGGACGGTAGTAGACCTCCACGTCATAAACTTTGGTCAGTGGCCCGGCAAAATAAAGATAGCTCTTATGACAATCCGATGAAGGAGGTCATCAATAAAATGTTAAGTATTAATATTAGTCAATGATTCATGAAAGTAATGTCTTCATTAAACTATCAATATTAACATTATTGTTAAATGAACAGTAAGCCATGTCCTAGGAAGTCACAACATAGGGGGTTGCCTTAGTGCGGATGAGGACGTATTAGCTAAGACATTGTGGCTTGACCATCCCTGTCTTCTTAGGGGTGCTGGCTTTGGACTGGTCAAGACAAAATATTATGGTCACAAGCAACCTCGAAGAAATACCTGGGATGAGCAACAGCGCATGAGGTTTCTAGGGGATGAATTCATCATGAGGGTGAAAGACAGAAGGGACACTTACTTCTTTGTGCTTTACATTTAAGGGTGGGAATATCATTATTTTTCTTAAATTAGTTTTTATTTATTTTGTAACTGTCCTGATTGTGTGATCTATTATTGTACTTAGGGAGCCTTGGATGCTCATGGTGGTCAATCCAATTCACAAAAAGATTTGGTTTTATGACTCTATGGGTGGGGATCCAAAGAAGAGACCATACATGCAAGAGACTTTCAACCAGTAAGTTATTCATTTATCATCTCTTATAATCCAGTTCATCTTGCATGTTTCTGCATATATAATTTTATATTATATCTTCTCAGAGATGTCTACACTTACTGTACTCAAAATGGTCTTTACACTTACCGTACTCAAAATGGTCTCAAGGGCAACAAATACAAGCTTACTAAGGGCAACTACAGATGCTTCCTCCAATGGCTGCATCTGAAGGTATATATATTATTCACCAATAATGACTATAATATTAAATTGAAGCTCATATATAGTTTATATATATGACTAATTGACAAATTTTTTTCTCATTTCTTTATAGTGCCCAAGGCAACCGGAAATGAGCAGAGATTGTGGGTACTGCATGATGCAATACATGAAGAACATAATCAGTTACGGTCCTAAAAATATTGATACAAATAAGCTTTATTATATGATCAATTCATTTATATATACACTTGGTCAGCTATATATTACTATATCTAATTTCCATATGTTGTTTCCTTTTCACACAATATTTTGATGCATCCTACACAATGTTTACCAACTCACAAATGGAAGAAGTGGCTAAAGAGTTGGTGGCATTTGTGCAACATCAGTTGGAGCGTAAATAATACATAGTATGATGGTAAATTTATAGATATTGACGATTTGTTAAATTTGTTTTAATGTTTTGATTTTAATAGTGTATACATGTATATGTAAAAATATTCTGATTTGTTATATTGTTTTGTATACAAATGAAAATATAACTATATATATATTGTGATTCATTCTATAAATGTATATGCAAGGGGGGATCTCAAAAGCAGAAACGCCTCCCCCCCCCCCCCCAATTTTTCTTTTAAAAAATTAACTTCTATAAATCACGGTTGTTACCTAACAGGCATTATTTATGTCAGCTATGTAGTGGTTGTCTGCAAAAGCGAAAAAGAGTTAAGTTTGTCTTAGTGAGTGCGTTACTCGCTGAAATGAGTAAGGTGCAGCACAACATTTTATTAAACGTTGTTCGCCTCAGCGATTGCATCACTTGCTGAAGCAAACATGGTCTATAAATAAATTCTCAGATGCATCAATGCATCATTTTTCTAAAAGAACAAGAGGGACCCGAGATTTCTCTGCTAGGGTTTCATCTGAGAGACTCTTAAGGGTTCTAAGACATTAGGTAAGCGTCCCTAACCCTATATTCTTCTTCTTCTTCTCGAACTAAAGTGGATTAGGGATCTAAGTTGGGGATTTTATGGAAAATTGGATTCTAGGAGTTGGAACCCCAAATGATGATATACTCATATATCACTCTAGTCCTATTTACAATTCCATTTAGACAAAAAATTTTGGTCCTTGTTATAATTAAGTCCACTTTCATATTAATAAATGAGATTAGCAACAGTTTTCCCTATTAATTGTAATAAAAAATATTGTTTTCATATTGACTCTTGGAAACCCTTTCACAAATGAGGGCAACATTAGAAATTTAGTCCAAAATTATTGGGTCAACTAACTCTCCTTAGTATGTGAGAGTTAGGTCATTTGGATTTATAAATATGATCAAATTTGTAGAGATATTGGAAAAGCTTAGTCTAACACTCCGTTAGATTAAATTCCGAATACTAATTTTGTTCTCTATTACCGATTGAGCTAGTAATGCTGTTGTCATAATTTGATTTTCTCGTTACTATGTGAAGACTTGTACTAATGGTGTATTTTGAAATACTAAATAAGCTTTTTATTGTCCAAAACTGTTTTCTTTGTTTTGTAAAATTTCAAACCTCAACTAACATTGAGTCTAATGTTTTAATTAATGAAAAATCATTTATTAAAACATTATTAACCCCTCTTAATTGCGCAGCTGGTTCAATGTAATTTCACTTCAACCTAATATCTAAACAAACATGCTAGACAATGTTATAACAATGAAATTACAAAGAAACATATATATCGAGGTGCACAAATCTATATTACATAATGCAACTTCTAAGCAAAGAAATCATAACACATGGTTAGAGCTACGGATTGAAACCAGAACTCCCTTTTGAAGCATATGGAACTCATGCATCTACACTCATCTTCAAGAGATGAAGGGTTTAATTATGCATAGAAGTAGGTTCAGCTGTACAAAGCTTCACCCAAACTGCTCTCATGGTCAACTGACCGAAGATGGAGAAGTGTGGAGAAAAGATGACTGTAGTGATGAAAGAGTGAGAGAGGCGAAGAGTGGGGGTCTAATTGATGAAAATGAAGAATGGATTGATGAATTGATGCCTTAGGTCAATAGGCCTGCTAGGAAATACTTAGGGAAAAATTATGAATTTGGGAGATAAAGTGCATTGGGTTCTTATATTTATGACTAAATTAATCCAACTCAAACTAACTCTTATATTAAGGACATGAGATATAAAATACTAATACCTCCGATTTTAAATATAGTACCTACTTTGTAATGCAATTTATATTATAAAATAGGTTTTACATTTATAACCACATGAATACAAAGTAACTTTGGTTTTGATGCTAGAAACCCATTCACTCTCCCACAAAGAGTGACAAACTATGACATTTTGAATTAGTGGGTTTGAATACAATTATAAATATATATGGACGAACTATAAGATGGAATAATAATGATAGGATATTCTTTTAATTTGAATAATTAAATGAATTAATGTTAATATAAATTAATAAGGTAACTAATTTAATATTACACATATAAACTAATAGGGAAATTTTCAATTAAGAATTGCGATAGATAATTAATATCCAATGGCTTCTTCGTAAAAAATCCAACGGCCCAAAAAAATTCTGAAACTTCACCGTATCACATTGGACCAAAATGAAATTAAAATTTGTAGTTGACAAAACATAGGTGCACATAATTTTGAACCCATGACCCCTTGGCACTTCAACACATAAGGGAATTAATTGCAACAATGTATTTTCACCACATAAATTGATTTCAGTTTGGGTCAAGGGTGCAATGAAGTTCAAAATAGCACTAGAACAAAATTGAATTTCTGATGAAATTTGTCACAGAATTAGCCATGGGATTTAGATATTCCAATTTGTTCCCTCACTGATTGGATCGTGGCAAATTCAATTTCTGATGAAATCCTAGTTCCATTGCGAATTTCTCATGGAATTCAGTCGCACAAAAAAAGACAAAAGAAAAAAAAGAAGAAATGAAATTTAAAATTCACTTTTTAGAAAATTACAAATATAATATGATTAATAATAATAATATAAACTTAATAAACTGAATCTTAATACTTAATAATATTAACTTATTTTTAATTTTTTTCAATATAATTCACAAAAAGAAAACTAAAAATAAAAAGAGGACAAGCTTTAAGGACCAAATATAATCTATAAATTTAGAACTAATTTTTTTTTTTATATTCCTTCCAACCTTAAATATAACACAGAGTTGACATTTTTGAAGATATTAAAAAATTAATTAAGTTAAATTAAAATATTTATATTTATCATTTTTTAAAAATTATTTTGCCAAAATTAGAAATTGATATATAATCTAATTAATGATACACAATATATAATATAATTAAGTAATTTATTTAACTTTTTCAAACTCTCTGAAAAAAATTAATTAGGTCTTATATTTAAAATCAGAAAAAAAAACAGAGAGAATACAAAATTAGAATCAATTAGTAGTAGGTACTTTACTCCTCAGCTTTAGCCAGAAAGTATGCCGTATATTAATTACACGTCTTCAATCTACACTCTACAAATTCTATTGGAAACCTGTTGGCCATTTATCACAATCTCAACACCCAAGGAAACTCTTTAATGCAATGCAACCAAACAAATTAAAGCAATCACACCCACCCACTCAACTTTAGCCCGTTTGGTTTGATTACATGAGAGAGGATTACATGTAATCCTGATGTAATAGAGTGATTACAGCGTTTGGTTGCACTTATGTAATGTAAACAGGATTACATTTTGTAATCGTGATTACATCATTTGATGTAATCAGGATTACACTGCTCTGACTGATGAATGAGGATGCAGACATCCTGTAATCAAGTGAAAATGACACTATTGCCATCATAATTTTTTAAATTCACCAAAGTGCCCACCCATAAATACTGTTAAATATTAAATAATTTTATTTATCACCAGTAAATATTAAAAAGTAATTAATAATATAGAAACTTAAGAAATATTCCCCATTAAAAATTAAAAAATTATATTCCACCTTTAAAAAAATATTAAAACATATCATTAAATATTAAAAAAATTAACATGAACCCAACCTATACACTGAATAATATTTTCATGATTAAATATTAAAAAATTACCATGAACCCAATGTATATATTGCACAGAATTAAAAAATGATCATGGACCCAATGTGTACATTATTATATATGTAGACAGTGGTAATTTTGTCCCTTGCTATATCATTCCCATGTATTTCTCATTTTCAATGTAATTCAACCAAACATTGTTATGTATATATATCATCTTTCTCTAATGACGAACCAAACAAATTATGTAATCATCATTACATTACATTCAATTACATTCCATTACATTACCTTCAATTCCGTGAACCAAACGGCCACTTAAAATCCGGGACACACAATGGAGAGACAGAGAGAGCGAAGGGAGTGAGGGAGAGAATGACGGGGTCGGTTGCAATGTTGACGAATGGCGAAGGGCCCAGCGACGGAGGGCCCGGTTACTCTCTTGTATGATTTGAATATGATAACTGTACTCTGAAAGCTTTGGTTATGGTTGGGTGTGGTTGTAACCTATTGCATTTTTTCCTTATTGAAGAACCTCAGTCCCTCATTCCTCTCTTTCTCTCTCTCTCAATCTCTGTCTCACCTTTCTTCAAGTCATCCAGACGTTAAATCTCGTTTGAACCGAACTACAGAAACTTTTGGACGTGTGAGTTGGCTTTACCAAATAGATGGGAATATAATGGATAATACTAACGTACGTTGTTCTTATGGTCATGAGGCTGCAGATATGGTTGGTATGGTGAGAAATTTAATTTCACATTATCAGACTTGGCTGAGAAATGTGTGGGTAAGAATTATAAATTGTTTAAAATTAATTAATTATATATATATATCATTGTGTGAATATTCATCTATAACTAATGTCTTTATATTTTGTTGATTTTTCAGATTGGCTGTGGCCCTAAAGGATTACTGGAATATATTGTCAATCAGTTTCCACGGCCTCTAATAGAAGTTTATGAGGTCATGCGCTCGGATACGTTGTGCTTTAATGACAGGAATTACCGAAATTATTTTACAAAACCTGTGAATAGCTGGTAATGATCTGACGATATATGCGTTCCCTTTGAAAGTGATAAATGGTCTTTTTAGAAGAACTTATAAATCATCGAGTTTACTTAGTTATATCATATATACTATGTATCATTATATTATATATTAATTTATAAATTAGACAAAATAGTTTAGAGAAAAAATAACAGATATAAATATTTTAAACTAATTTAATTAGTTTTCTTATATTTAAAAAAAATCAATTCTGTCATATGTTTAGAATCAGAGGGAGTATTTTTTTCTTAAGTGTTGGACTGATGTACTGCAAGGAAATGAAGCAGCGGTTGATGGGTGGTTTGCTTTTTTTTTTTTTTAAATGTTCCGCTATACTTCGGATACTCGGTAATTTACTTGCAGTTTCATGCTTAGAACCTTTTTTTTTTTTGGTAAAATATTTCGACCTTCTTTATAAGGCATGTTGATGGGTGGTTGTAAAATATATTATGTCTGGGTATTCATGCGACACACTGATATAGATCTTCAATATGATTCTCCATATCTGCCATCAGTTTAGGAAATGATAATATGTACAGTTAGGGTTTGTTTGGTGTGAGGGATTTGGAGGGGATGGGAGGAGAGGGGAAATTTTTATGAGTTGAATTTTAAAAGATTGAAGAATTGGGGTAATAAAATTTTAATAAAGAGAATATATAAGATAAAAGAGTAAGAAAAATTAATTAAAAATTTTTAACCCCACTTCTCTAATTTTTTTAAATTCAACTCAAAAAAGCTTTTCCTCCGCCTACTTTCTCTCCCCTCCCCTCAGACCAAACAAGCCCTTACTTAGTGTTGGAGTTTGCTCATCTGCAATTAGATTCTGAATATCAGTGGCATCTGCAAATTTATCGGCTACATAATATATGCATATTTATAAAGCTAATTTAGTAGCTGTTATACTGATGAAAACTGGTGCATCAGGTTGTTTCAAGAATAGTTTAGTTCTGAGTGAGCCTTTCTGCGCAATGTTCTTAAAGGGGGATTGCTTCCATAACATGAGAAGGGGTTACAAAATCAGAAGGGGTTAGGGCTCGGATCATATCAAATTTAAAAGGGGCAAAATTGTATTTTCAGATTTCAAAATAATATCACACAGGCCCCATGGGCAAAATATATTATTATACGAAAATTATAATAATTAGAAAAAAGTACACCCAAGTCCCAAGCTAGACAAAATACAATCGAAAGGTACTTTAAAATCTCGAATTTGCAGCTAATAAGTCCTGTGGAACATTTGGGTAATATAATTCTATAAAAGACCAATATACCCTTAGTTATAGGTGAGCAAATTAGAACTGAAAACCGAACCAAACCGAACTTAATTCGGTTTTTTCGGTTTGGTTTTTTTTGTTTTCGGTAAAATTTTAGTTTTTATTACTTTAAAAATTCGGTGTTCGGTTTTTAGAAAAATATTTCAGTTAAAACCAAAATATGTATAATATATTAATATTTAATATATTTTATTTAATAAAAGCATATTTTATAATTAAATATGTGTAAATTTCCAATAATATTAGATAAAATCTATTGATATTTTAAATCTAATTAATTTATTTTATATATTTTACCCTTAAATCCAATCTTAAGGATAAATTTTTTTAAAAAAAAAATTTAATTATATATATTTTATTTTGTAGATAATAAATTAAAAAAAAATCGGTTAATTCGGTTATTAACCAAACCGAACCAAAATATTTCAATTAATTCGGTTCGGTTAATTTGGTTAATTGGTTTCGATTCAGTTTTTGAAATTGCCTTTATTCGGTTTTCGGTTATTTCGGTTTTTACCAAAAAACCAATGTTCACTCCTACCCTTAGTGAATTTGATTATATTTCCCAAGCCCACCTTTTTCTCAAATTCGCTAAGGGTATATTAGTCTTTTCACAATTGGATTATATTACGCAAATGTTTCACAGGACTTGACTGTAAATTAGAGATTTCAAGGGATCTTTTAGTTGTATTTTGTCTAACTTGAGACTTCAATGCAATTTTCCCTAATAATTAAAACATAGTTTAATATCAAAAATATTTTTATGAAAAAATTATTATAATTATAACATATGCTACTATAATTTTAAGTAAAAAATATTATCATAATTAAAAAAAAATATTACTATTCAATTAATTTAAGTTGAAATATACTTTTATAATTAAGAAATGTTATTATGATATAAAATTTTAAAATATTGTATTTTCATAAATAAAATATAATATTATAGTTAAAAAAATATTATTATAAAGTTAATTAAAAATTAAAAAATATATTTTCATAAATGAAAATTAGTATAATTATAAAATATGTTAATATAATTTTAAATAAAAATATATTATGATAAATAAAAACATTATTATAATTAAAAATATATTATTTTATTAATTTTAAATAAATATTTTTTTTCAAAATAAATTATTATGAAATTAAATTAAAATAAGAATATGTTATTTTTCGCACCACAAGTGTACGGGTCACGCCAAGTAATAAATTGATAAGTGAAGATTGTCCCTATGCAGATTTGGTAACAAAATGGTCAAGCAAGAGACTCAGTGTATTCAATTATGTTGATTTACAACAAAGTTTTGATGTGGAATAAGAATTTTGAAAACTATTTCTAAAACTAGAAATTGATAAAAGCAAATGATTCTTTAACTTCAAGGATTAAATGAAGTCTATGATTATTTCTCCCCTTTCCACTTCATAAAACTTGTTTAACTTCCTCCATTTCAATGAATCAATGTGTTAGTCTAAAGTTTACAAGTACTTGACAAAGCTCTCTCAAGTCAAAATCAAGCTTATCTTTTTATTAAAATGCACAATCTCTTATTACACCTAATGAAATTCAACTCTAAACAATAATCTTAATGTGACAATACAAACACTACTACAAAAAGTACTTTTAATGTCACCAATTAACATCCGGTTTTAAAAAACAGTAGTTGAAAAGGAGGCAGTGGTATTTTTGAAATTTTGACATGTCTTTTAACGACTGTTTTTTAAAATAGTCGTTAAAAGTTACTTTCAACGACCATTTTTGAAAACCGGTTGTTGAAAGTGTGAAAATGTACACTTTCAACGACCGTTTTTCAAAAATAGTTGTTAAAAGTGTCCCAGATATATTTTAATCCCAATTGTATCTCCTCTACTAGTCATGCCTCTCCTTCTTAGATCTACCTCTGAGCCCTAGTCCAACCTCCAATCACATCATCTGGCCTCTCTCTGACCCCAGACACAACCTCCAGCCTATTCTTCGACCCAATAGCAACCTTCACCTTCCTCTCTGCTAGCGTTCTCGTCAACCCTCTCATCCTCGAAATCATTTTGATAATCAAGAACATGCTCAGTCCATTCTCAAGAATATAATATGCGTGGATCTTTAGCACTTCCAGTCTTTTAGCAACGTAGCAACATTTGCTTGGGTGTTAATGAGGTTGTAATGACAACCCAGAAGATTAAGTATTTCCCTGAGCTTGAGAGTGTTTGCAAAGCACTTGAGGTTTTTCTCCCTGCCTTTTTATATTTAATTTTTTTGTTATCATTTTTGGAAGTTGAATTGCAATTATATTTGGAGTTTACTTCTTGAAACGAAAAGTTTGAAATTTTGTTTGAATGTTGCTCGTTGGAAATTTGTTTGAATGTTTCTTGTTAGAAATTTCTATCCCAAAAATTGAGTTCTGTACAAGATTTTTTTTTTTTAAAAAAATAGAGGGATACAACCACTGTTTTTGCAAAAAACAGTCGTTGTAAGTCACAATATACAACGACCGTTTTTGAAAAAACAGTCGTTGTAATTCTCTTACAACGACTGTTTTAAAACGGTCGTATATTTTAAAACTTTCAATGACACTCACATGTACATCCATCTAAAAACAGTCGTCTAAAGGGCATAAAAACATACATTAAAAGTCCCTTCTGTAGTAGTGAAGCTTAGTAAATATATCTCTATTTCACCAACAAACCATCCATTTATCAAGTAAACTTCAAGTCAAACCTAAGCGAACAAATCAATCTAAATGGTGGCCAAACATTTAGAAGCATTAAGCAAATGAAAGAATGAATCAAAGAGAACCAAGGGATCATGCAAACTAATAAACCTGTATCCCTACCACATAAGTACATAAAGCTGTGAGCAAATTCCATTTTATTGTTATATTGTAGATTTTTAGTGGCAGAGTAAAGAAGCTACATAGTTTAACACTGACAAGGCAAAATGAATAATATCATTCCATCACTTTCATCCTGATATTACATTTAGTTTTTTGGTCGTCTTCCATGGATTCAAATTGAAAATTCAAAATGGAATGTGGGTTTTCTCCCTTGTCCTCTCCCCCAAGGACCTAAATCATTTCCCTTTGTTTTTTTTGTTGGTGATATAATTTCACCTTGTTATTATCTTTCTTATCGTCCATTGTTAGATGTTCAGTTGAGGCCTAAGTGTGCATCGGAACTTCACTCTGAGAATAATAAAGTTTGTTTTCCATCTCACTAATACAACAAAGCTTCCTAAAATTATGTTTTCTCTACTTAAAGAGTTTGATCATTGTTTTTTTTAATGGAAGATCATTGTTTCCCTCTTCAACTTGACCTGTCACCACACTTTTATTGAAAGAGTTCTTTCTTTAATATTCTCCATTTTTTTGTTATCTAACCAAAAATTTTGTTTAGTATTTTTTAATTTCTTTTCTAGACATTACATTAATATGACCCTGCTAAAGTTGTGCATAGCTTCATGTAATTGCAAACAAACCTGTTAAGGTAATATCTTTAGTTAATATTATGCTATTTTGCTTTAAGCTGTGTTTTTTTGTAATCATATAATAATATAATGACATTTCATTTCATATGTTCTTTCATTTCTTCGTAAAAGACCAAACAGATATTGTAACATCCAAGGGCTTCACTCTCAATATTGTAAACTTTGGGGTCCCGTCAACCCTCATAGCTTTAAAATGTATCAAGAAAGAGAGATATCTAAACCCTTATAAGGCATCTTTTATTCCTCTTCCCAGCTGATATGGGACATAATACTCCACCCATCTTTAGGCCTAGCATCATTGCCGGCACATTGGCTCACATCAACTCGAATTTAGCTCTGATAAGAATGACTTGACCCTGGTCTAGTACCAAACTTGAACCTAGTTCTGATACCAAGGACTTGACCCTAACCCAGGCTCTGATACCAATGGCTTGACCTTAGCTCTGATACCAATGGCTTGACCTTAGCTCTAATACCAATTGTAACATCACAGCACCTCACTCTCAATATTGTCCTCTTTGGGGTCCTGTCACCCCTCACGACTCTTCAGTTGATGTGAGACATAATAATGCACCCACCTTCGGGCCCATCGCCCTTTATAGAACATTGACCTACATCAACTTAACCCTGGCATTGATATCAATTGCAACATCCCAGTGTCTTCCTCTCGATATTATCCGCTTTTGGTTCCTGTCACCCCTTATAGTTTTCAAAAGTGTCGATGGGGAGGTATCTAGACCTTTACAAGATATCTTTAATTCCCTTCCCCAGCCGATATGGGATATAACACTCTACTCATCTTTGGGCCCAGCGTCCTCGCTGGCACATTAGCACACATCGACTCGAACCTAGCTCTGATACCAAACTCGAACATAGCTTATCTCTAATACTAATGATTTGACCCTAGTTCTATTTTGGGGCAGACCAATAAAAATTTCTTGTATCCCTGCTAAATTTGTTAATAAAGAATATCATATTGCTAGTATAAATAGATAATAACAAACAAAAGAAATTATTGAAAGACTTACCAATGCGGTGAGTAAGAGACATCTCTCCTCTAACCAATCGTCAAGATTGGTCAAAATTACATATCTTACTTCTATATCTCTCATCAGCATTATAAGCATAGCGGTCTTTCACTATGACAACATTTTAGGGGTTAATATGCCATGTATCACCCCTACTCGATGTAGGTTAAGTATATCTTTCACTATTCCCCTAGGTACCCAATCAAAAAAAAAATGAAAATCAAGAATAAAAAAATTAATAAAAATATTTACTCTATAATTTTAGTTTGCCTATTATAACGGTGTGTTCGATATCCATGGCATGTGTTTGAGCTCTAATTTATTGTCTATGTTCTCCCATGTTTATCTGCAGTTTAAATATTGAAGCTTTGATACTTTTGTTGAAACCAAGCATTAGTTCATATATGGGAGGATGAGGAAGCTCATCTTGATGAAGCAAGTCAGAGGCATCAATAAGGAAATTGTGTGAAACTACAAGGTCCTACGAATTAGGTTTTCCTAATAAGCAAATGTCTCTTGTTTGTCATGAAGCGATCTAATGTGCAACTAAAGTTCTCATATGTTATGTGTCCACATCCATTATCATCCATAGCAAGAAGAAAGCGGATCACATTATTAGGATGCTTGTAAATCTTCATATTGTTGATTTCTTTTGAATTGATGACAAATTCACTGATCTCTGTGCTTTTGGTGCAGATATCTATAAGGTGAAGTTTGGCCCTCTGAATGTTGCGAAGGTTATGAACATATTTGTCATAAATAGTTAATTGAAAATTATGAATAATCATCCAAGTTAGCATGGCTATCTTCAACCTGAAAATCTTAAGATGAAAAGTTGAAGCAGATAGCCTATCAAAAATGTTAAGAAAAAGAAGCTAGGACAGTTTTCATCCATTTTATAGCTCAAACAGTTAGTGTGATCTTTCTTAAACATTGGTGCCATATTATATAATGTATCTTTCAAAAATAAAGGAGAACAAGATTTAGTGTACAAACAATCACTGGTTGGCATGATTATTATATTTTTAAAAAACTATAAAAAAAATACCAAAACAGAGTAGCCAGAGTGTGAAACATAACTAATAAACCTATTGAATGTGATTAGTAGTAACATTGTTTGGGCAGCTTGAATTAGAGTTGAGGAGTAGGAGAGAGCTATTGAAATCAAAGGAGAACAAGATTTAGTGGACAAACATGCCCTGACTGGCATGGTTATTATAGTTTTTCAAAACTAGACACAAAATACCAAAACAGAGTAGCCAGAGTGTGAAACAGAACCAAACCTATTGAAAGTGATTGTGGTAACGTTGCTAGGTTAGTAAGCTTCCTTGAACTAGAGTTGAGCGATGGGAGTGAGACATGAAGTGAAACAGAACCAAACCTATTGCATGTGATAAGAGGTAACATTGCTGGGGTAGTATAGTAAGCTGCCTTGAACTTATTTTTTTAGAGAAAATTATGATTATACCCTAAGGCTTCTATCCAATTCACTATAGTGGAAAGATAGGTTGCAAATGATACAAATTAGGTATGAGTTACCAACATACTTAATTATCAACTGTATTCTCATTTTCACTTAATAAGAAATCACCACACTGGTGAATGAATGATGTTTTCCACATGACATCCTAGAACAAATGATGACATACTACTTCATTGATTGTTATCCTGAAAAATATTAACACACATATTTAATAAAATCTCCTCTTCAACCGATGTGGGATATAACACTCCACCAATCTTTGGGCCTAGCGTCCTCGGTGGCACATTGGCTCACATCAACTCGAACCTAGCTTTGATACCAATTGTCACATCCAAGTGCCTTATTCTCGATATTGTCCACTTTGGAGTCCTGTCACCCCTTACAGCTCTTCAGATAATAAACTCGAACCAAGCTCTGATACAAATGACTTGACCTTGGCTCTGATACCAAACTCGAACCTAGCTCTGATACTAATGACTTGACATTGGCTCTGATACCAAACTTGGACATGGCTCTAATACCAATGACTTGCCTTTGGCTCAGATACCAAGTTTAACATCCCAACACCTTAGTCTCAATATTGTCCGCTTTGAGGTCTTGTCACACCTCATGGCTTTTCAGCTGATATGGAACATAATACTCCACTCACTTTTAGCCTCAGTATCCTCGCTAGCACATTAGCCTTCATCGACTTGACTATGGCTTTAATATTAATTCTAATATTAAGCTCGAACCTAACTTTGATACCAATGACTTGACCCTGGCTCTGATACCAATGACTTGACCCTAGCTCTGATACCAAACTCGAACCTAGCTCTGAGACCAATGACTTGATTTTGGCTCTAATACCAAATTCGAACTTAGCTCTGATACCAATTACTTAACTTTGACTATGATACCAATTGTAACATCCCAGCACCTAGGTCTCAATATTATTCGCTTCGAGGTCTTGCCACTCCTCACGGCTTTTTCAGCCGATGGGGGACATAACACTCTACTCACCTTTAAGCCCAGCATCCTCGTTTGCACATTAGCCTTAATCGACTTGACTATAGCTTTGATATCAATTGTAACATCCCAGTGCCTCGCTCTCTATATTGTCCGCTTTGGGGTCCTGTTGCCCCTCACGGCTTTAAAATGTGTCGAGGGGAAGGTATGTAATATCTCAAAGCCTTACTCTTAATATTGTTCGCTTTGGGGTCTCATCACCCCTCATGGCTTTAAAACGCGTCGAGAGGAAGAGGTATCCATACCCTTATAAGGCGTATTTTGTTCTACTCCTCAGCCAATGTGAGATATAACATCTACCATCAAATAAATCAATTCAACCAGGGCTTGAGAATTTGGGGAATCATTTTTGTACTTCATGTAACCATTTTTAGTATTTTCCAAATGACTCTCACTTGCATTTCTTCCAAATGGATGCATGCCAATCAAGTAGTGACAAATGATACACCCTGAGTTGAAAATATCATTGAGTTGTCTCTATATACTTTCAGGTCTCCTCTGTTCAGGAGCCTGCCAAAAGTAACTCTGTTGATAATTAATGTGGGCAAAAGAAAATCAAATTGTTAATATAAATAGTTAATTTATAACCAAAAAACATTATTAAATTACTTACCAATTTTTCTATTAAAAAAATTACCTATCAATTTGCCTATTTTGATCAAGATATAAATTTTTGCAATAAATTTATTATCCGGATTAAATTCATCGTGAGACTAGCCACCATAATGTGATTAGGGGAGAGATTGCCAATAATTAATTTGAGTCCATGGATGCCGAAAACCCCTTTGATCATATTCGTGGACATTGAAACACGAAAATTGAAAATTTCATAAAAAAATATTTTAAATAATGAAAAATTGATCCATACCTCTTGCAAAAGTTTCCCCTTTTCTCTTTGTAAAAAATAATCTAATGTATAATCAAATCGTTCAAAAACTAAATGTTGACATACGTAATAATCGAACGAGCCGTAACAATGAACTACATTCGGTAGATGTTCACATAAAGTCAGATTTTAAAGCTCTTCAGTATCTAGGTCAACTTCTTGATTCTTGGTAGTCTATATTGAAACTCTATTGTCCCTTAGACAGCCAAGACAAATGTTAATTAGCATTTTTGACTTGTTTATGAAAGATAAGTCGAGAGACAGATTAATAACACTCGTAAAAAATAGTAGACAAAAAATATTGTCCATTTTGGGGTCCCATTGCCCCTCACGGCTCCTCAGCTGATATGGGACATAACAGTGATACCAATGACTTGACCCTGGCTCTGATAGCAAACTCGAACCTAACTCTGATACCAATGACTTGACCCTGGCTCTGATACCAAACTCGAACCTAGCTCTGAGACCAATGACTTGACTTTGGCTCTAATACCAAACTCGAACTTAGCTCTGATACCAATTACTTGACTTTGACTATGATACCAATTGTAACATCCCAGCACCTCGGTCTCAATATTATCCGCTTCGAGGTCTTGCCATTCCTTACGGCTTTTTCAGCCGATGGGGGACATAACACACTACTCACCTTTAAGCCCAGCATCCTCGTTTGCACAGACATTATTGTTAAACTCTAAGGATACAAAAGAAAGTTTTGAGCTTTCAAATTATGGGGCATATCCAAATAATCACTTAGCCTACGTGCTTAAGAAGTTTATCTTCCGAACGAACGGCATATTGCTAATCACATTAATTAACCTCCTTCTTCTTCTTGTTTTTTTTTTCTTGAAGTTTATTAAAATACTCAAAGCTAATAAGGTAAATTTAATCCTCTCATTTTAAGAAAACGTAAATTTCTTAAATACTAAAAATTTTAAACGATATAAATATTTTTAGATTAAAATTAGTATTAATTTTTAAGATATTTATTACAAGTTTTGAAGAAAAAAAATTAATACCTCATATATAGGAACTACAAAATAACTTTATCTTGATTCTAAATATAAGGTTTCAACTTACTTCTTTAAGTTGTCTTTCAAATTTATAAATTTTTTATAAAGCATCCCTATTATTTGTGTACAGTAAGGGAGTTCCATAAAGTGTAGTTATGATACACATAATTAAAAGGAGTATTATGAATACTAATGGTACAGATGTTCTCCTATAAGTGGGAGGTTACGAGTTTAATCCTAACTATGTCCGTTAGTGCTTACCTTTATAACTACCAAAAAAAAAAAAGGAGTATTGTGAGGGAACCAATAAATGTTTTTGACAAATAACTAATTTAATTAATTTTTTTAATATCTGTAAATTAGATATATATATATATACCTTATATATATATATATATATATTAAGAACCTGAGAGAGTATTACTAGTTATTAAATTTAAATAAAAAATTGAAGTTATACATTGGACTTGAGTAAGATTCATTTCCCACTCTTATTACCCTAGCTAGCGTATCACACAAGGGAGACTCTACGACTGCAAGCAAGCATGGCGGCATTAATTAGACATATAAGAGGACAAATGAATTCCATTATAAGTTCAGATGGCCAACGCATCACACAAGGATCCTCCACAAGAGCTTAACATGAAAGAGCCAATTAATGCAACAGAGTGCACGGCAAGGCTCATTTATTTCAATTGTCAAACAGCAGAGGAAAAGGACCGAGCATGATCAGCTGCCTTTTCCTTGCGATTGATTTTCCTTTTATATACATACATAAATAAATATATATTTGTAATAACTCAGAAATCATTCATCTTTCTTATTTTCTTTCCTGAGTTGAAGCTGGTTCTTCATATATATGTGTGTGTATCTCCGTCTTCAAGGTTTCGAAAGTGACATTTTCTTTATTGTTTTTGGTTTTTCAGCCACAGACCGACGTCTAGCTCAAAACTGAGAGGCTGCTCAGAAGAATCGTCTAAGGAAAAAGGTATTATGAGTTGGTGAAGATCATAACAGTTACTGTGTTGGGCACACAAAAAAATTATCTTGTAGTCACTTTAATTTCTCTGAACTTTGTAGCAGCCAGAGGGTCCAGGAGGATCAAGCAAAACCAGTTTGAACAAGACCTTGAAAGATCCTCTCAGGTTTCCAAATCATACTTATACTCTCTAATAAGTAAAAAGTTAAATCAAACTGATGAATTATATAGTAAAAAAAAAAATCAAACTGAATAATGCAGCCGCTAGTAGTTATATATTTCATTTGTAATTATGAGTGTTTGTTTCATATATACTGACTGATCTGGTGAATTTTTCTGTTTATTTCAATGGTTATTTTCATGTTGCAACGTCATGATTTTCTAGTTACTATTACTAAAAGTAAAAATTGAAATGAAATGTACATAGTGACTTATTTTATCTTGTTACTTAAACAATTTTCTTGTCACTTCTTTTCTTTGTTTCACCGAGATAACCATAGTTTATCCATTGCCATGTCATAATTTGACTATTACTAAAAATTAAAAAATTGAAAAGTAATGAACATAGTGAATTTTTATCTGTCCATGAATGTATCTTACTAATAAAATTATTTTCTTGTTTCACTGCTGTTCATGATTTTCTTATTACTAAAATTAACATCTTTTATCTTTCCAGTAATTGCGTGGTCATAACATGCTCTCTAGTAATTGCTATAAAATATCATTACACATATTGAGCAGGTCTTTCTTGAATTCACGTTATCTTTTCCTTATTTTCTTCCGCTGTTTGAAGTTGAATTTATTAGAGTAACACCCTATGGATTATGTTTAGAATTTGAATATCAAATCTGCTGTGAATATTTTTTTTATCATTTTTGTGTTGGGTCCTGTCACAACATTAATTTCAAGTCCAAGTTGCATGTAGCCCAACTCTCAACTTTCTATCAATTTCAATTTTTTATCCCTTGATGTAATGTCTGTTTTTACCCAGAAAAATCTCTCGTTTTTTTTAAAAAAAAATAGTTTTGAAAGTATTTTGGAGAAAGTATTATGGTGAAAATTTCTCAAGTGAGAATGTCATTCATGCCTGAAATGTCTGTTTTTTTTAATGTTGATAGGGAGGGTATTTATATTGTTCTTTTGATTTATTTCACAATCACAAGAACAATATAAATATCCTGTTTATAGAAATAAATAGACAAAAACTTTGAGTATTGAATGCCATTCTGACGTGGAAAAAATACCGTAAATGCTTTCTCTACAAATACGTGCCAAAATATATTTAAAAAAAAAAACAGAGATGCATGGGGTATAAGAACTAACATTGCATCAAGGGAGAGAAAATGATATATATTTATAAAATTCTGTGCATTGGACCCTTCATTTTCATGCTTTTTCATGGTTAAAAGTTCTTGTTCTTTAGGTTTAAGTCGTCTAATCTGAAACAAAATATTTTGAATTATTGCATTTTGCATAGTTAAAACTTAAATGTATGATTGGTATTGAAGATTTCAATATTTAATTATTGTTACTAAGTGGAAATCAGATTATTAGGGTGTTTTATTCCTCTCTTTGCAAGCTTCATTTCGTTATATTACATGCACGACTAGTAACTCAATCCTGGTGGGAGAAATCTGATATGAAAGTTTTGAAAACCTTAAAGCTATTTTGAACCTGTGCTTTTGGTTTGGATCTCTTTTGCTTTGATCTTTATGTGCTTTCTTCTCCTTGGAGCTCCGTGAATTATTTTTTGTTCATAGTTTGCATTTTAGTTGGCTATATTGCTTGGATCGGAATAAATGGTATTGTAAAAACCTTTTCAAAGATAGACATTTTTTGAAATAAATTAATTGATCGGGTGTGATCAATTTTTGCCATTACTTGTTCAGGGGCAGAGCAATAAAAATCTCTTGTATCCTCTGATAAATTTGTTAATAAAGAATATCAAATTGTTAGTATAAATAGATAATAAAGAAATTATGAAAATACTTACCAATATGACCACCAGTAGTAAGAGGCGTATCTACCCCAACAAACCATCGGGATCAGTCAGAATTACATATCTTAGTTATATATCTCTTATTAACATTAAGAGGGGGTATTTCACTATGACAATGTTCCAAGGTTTAATATTGTCGTGTATTACCCTTACTTCATGTAGGTTAAGTGTGGCTTTCATAATTCCCCTAGGTAATGGGGAATTGTGAAAGGCACACTTAACTTTAATTGTTAAAGGCACACTTAACTTTACCTAGGAGAATTTTGATACGCCTCTTACTGCTGGTGGTCGTATTGGTAAGTATTTTCATAATTTTTTTTATTATCCATTTATACTAACAATTTGATATTCTTTATTAAAAGATTTATTTATTAGAGGATGCAAGAGATTTTTATTGCTTTGACCTTGAACAAGTAATGGCAAAAATTGATCACACCCGATCAATTGATGTATCTCAAAAAATGTCTATCTTTGAAAAGGTTTTTCCAATACCATTTATTCTGATCCAAGCAATATAGCTAACTAAAATGCAAACTATGAGCAAAAAATAATTCAAAGAGCTCCAGGGAGAAGAAAACACATAAAGATCAAAGCAAAAGAGATCCAAATCAAAAGCACAAATTGAAAATAGCTTTAAGGTTTTCAAAACTTTCAGATCAGATTTCTCTCACCATGATTGAGTTACTAGGTGTGCATGTAATATAACAAAATGAAGTTTTTGAAAGAGAGAAACAAAGCCCCCTAATAATCTCATTCTCATTGTCAGTCAGTACAATAAGCTCAAATAAATTGCTTTAATTACCGGGGAGCAAGTATGGCATGCAGATTTTGGAGGGATTAAGATAGCATTATATGGTAATGTTAAGAGGGTAGAGGTTGAGAGAGTAATACGGGTCCGTAGACACTTATTTTTCTCTCATTCTTCAAAAAGTATACTGCAATTTGAGGAGTGAGGTTTTATGGAGATCCCAGTGAGATTTTGTTGGTGCTGTTGGAACCAACAAAGGTAGCCTCTGTTGAACAGAGAAGAAGGGAGAAGATGATGAAAGTTGTGTTGAGTGCAGTTGAATGGGCAAGAGAGTGTAGCAATATATAATGGAGAGTAGCCTATAGAGTGAAGACACGTATTTAATCTCACTCTCTACTCTCTACCGGTTGCTTCTTTTATTTGAAATAACTTTTCCTTTTGTATCTATCATGAAGAGCTGTTACCAAATGTATTTAATTGAATTTTTTTTCTATATTTAATATTGATATTATTGTAAAAAAGAAAAAAAGAAGCTAGTCTGTAGACCTTCTTCATCCTTGCACGTATTTCCTTTCTTGGTATGCCTGCAGTGCAAGCTTTGTTTCATTTGTAAATAAAAGGAAGTGGGTGTGATGCCTCAATTATTATATAAAGTCGGCTACGAATATGCGTATTTGTATATGCTTTTTTTTTTTAAATTTTACTCACTCATATTTTTTTTAAGAGCATATAATGTTTAAGAGGAAAAGAGAATTTCATAAAGATTATAATGACTCACAATGTAAAAACATAATCCAAACAAATTAGAACCACATCAGGAATATAATAAAGAAATTACAAAATAATCATCAATAAATTATATTTATTCATTAATGGATCCAAACTGAATCCCCTGGTATTTATTAACAAATTGAATCCCTTGTATTTATTAAGTTTTTTGGCAAACAATTAGAAATTTATTGATTAATATGGAGATAAAAAATTCATTTTAAGGGAATATAAAAAAAATTAGAAAATTATCATCAATAAATTATATTTTTTGATTAATGGATCCAAACTAAGCCCCCTAGTATTTATTATGTCTTTGGCCAAAAAAAAAAATAATAATAATTTTAAATTATGATAACTCATTGATTTATGGAGATCAAACAAAATTCAATTATGAAGGAAAATAAAAACAAAATAGTGTTGCTTAACAGAATTAAAGGTGTTACTTAAAAATAAAATAGAATTTAATGGTGTTACGCGAATATTATAGAATATATAGATATTGATTAATATTAATGATCAGTAAATATGCGAACTAATTAAGGGTTTAGTTTTATTCAATTGAAAGCAGTCTGCCTTCTAAAACGCCCAAAGTGACCCACATAATAAAGACAAAAATATGCAACCTCTGATTCTTAATATAATATTTAATTAATTAATTTTGGAATTTTTTTTGATTAATTTTGGGAAATTAATGAAGTTTAAAAATTACTCAATTATAACGTAAGTTAAACGATCTCTTTAAAATACTTATTTATATTATTAAATTATATATGAATTTATAAGTGAGGAAAATTAATTTAAATAAAGATAATAAATATAAATACTTTAAAATAATTTATTTATCTTACTTAATCTTCCTAAATTAATTAATTAGGCCTTTATACTAAGGATAAGTGATAAAATCATATTCCAGCGCACGTGAATTTTTGTTGAATTCGGAAGGGCAGAATGGTCAAAGAAGGAAAGCAAGGTAGTAGAGAAAAGAGAGTAAATATAGCTGCATGCACGTGAATAAAGCTGCTAGAATCATAAAAAGAAAAATCTCAGTTCTCAGAGAATCGCAAAAACGAAATTAAAACAATTAATCTCAGAGACACATTAAAAGCTGTATCTGATGTTTTCTTGGTGAGACACATTAAAAGCTCTCATCCTCTCTTGTTCTTTTCAAGAAGTTGGTTGTAAATTGAAGTGATTATATTTATTGCTTGCATCGTCCTCCCTCCCTCCATTCCACACGCTATATTGTCATTGTTACGTGTAAATACTAACATATAGAGTGAAGGGAAAAAACTTTCAACGTGGCTCACCAATTTATTAATCTGATAATTTTTTTTAATGCACAAGCAAATTCAAATGCAGAAGCTACTTCATTATTTACACGAAAACTGTTACATGATGGACTTCTAAAGCTGATAGAATCGTCCTTTTTCTAGCATTTCACGCAATAATACATGTGACAAGGTCTCACGTGAGTGCATATATACATATATATATATATATCGATTGTTATACTTCATTTTTAATTGTATAATATTATTGTTATTACAATTGGCCAAAAAAAAAAAAAAAATTATTGTTATTACAGTAAAGTCGTAAAATCATGACTAAGTGATGTTACAAACTTTGGCATTGCAAAATTTTCATCCCCCTATAGGGAATTTACAAAAAGTTTAACTTTTGATTTACGTTTATACTTATAAGTACTTTATTGACAATTTATATATTTTGGTGTAGAATCTGTTAATGGCTTAATTGTGTGTATCGTAAATTACGCATGGGAACGGTTAATGTTCCACCATTTAATAAATGTCTTCCCCAAAATATACTACCTTGTGTATTTAATATAAGAGCTAGTTGGCTAATTTTAGTAAATCAAGGAAATTAATTATGTTAGTCCTTTGTAACAAATATAGGTTGATTTTCCTAAAATACATAATCTTTTACATACTATCATTGGATAGAAACCCATTAATGTATGCAATCAATAGAGATGTTTAGGGAAACCAAAAATAAAATGAGGGTAAACTATATCAACAAAATATAATCTATAAATTAAGAATTCATTTTTTGAAACAAAATTAGAATCAATTACCAGAAAGTATTGTACTCCTTAGCTTTAGCCTGTAGACGGTAGACCATGTGTTGACCAGGAAGTATGTCATGTACTCCCTAAGTCCCTATAGTTCTTATTATAAGACATTAACTAATAAATGTTCTTGATTTTTTTTATAATGCACTTACTTATTTTTAAAGAGCATTGATTTTTTTCCATAGATGATTATTTTTAATAAGGATAGTTGAAGAGAGTAATAATTAATATGATATTAGAGTTTAGAGTAATTAATAGGGGTAGTATTAAAAATTACTTAAATTTTAGGATAAAGTTAATAACTTTAAGTGTTTTTATTGATTTATGATCATTATTAATTAGTGTCTTATCACAAAATGGAGAGGAAATACTACAAGCCTTTACTCTTCAAAGACATTTCTGACAAAACCCAACAAAACTCTTGAATGCAACCAAACAATATAATATAATGACATTTCTTTTTATATGTTCTTTCATTTACAATCATGTGAAAACTTTTCCCATATGTAATTTACTTCTTTCCTAAAATATACTACCTCGTTTCTAAGATAATAATATAATGATATTTCTTTTCATATGTTCTTTCATTTCTTTGCAAAAAGACCAAACAGATATTTTAACAAATAACTTTGAGTGGCTATTGTTTGCCATTTTGCTTAACTCAAGCTCACTGGTCAATAGAATAGTGATAGAAAGAGTGTCCTTATGGAACCACAAGTGAGCTAATTGATGTAACTATATTTTTAACTAGGTTGAATAAATTCATTTGAGACTGATCAAGTTAAATGACGAATTTTTATGAAAACAATAAATAAAACAAGGAAAATTAGAAAATTGGTTCTGACTTTAAGAGATTAAAGGATTAAAATTACTTTTTTCCCATTGTATTTCATGAAACTAAGCAATTCAATCACTTATGTTAGTTAAATGAGTCATTAAGCTAGTCAAAGGTTCTAAAATCATCAACCTGGCTCTTTCAAGTCAAGATTGATTTTTAATCTTCATTAAAAATATTTAATCTATTGTTTACAATTAATGAAAAACCATTTTTTCAAATTAATAATTCAATATACTATGCTAGGTTGTTAGATATGTCTTTATTCTTATAACAAACCATCCATCAACTTTACACTCTTTTTTTTTTTGCCATACATCAACTTTACACTCTAAATCTTGTGTGACCCGCTCCATAACCCATTTATGCTTCACCTGGGTCGAATAATCACAACCCTAATTACGTTAAAACTCATTTATGATAATTGCTAAATAATAATTGGGGTGTAACTTTTCAAAATTCAAATAATCTAATTATATTGAAACGTAACTATAGGAAATAATAACTTTAACGTTTCAATCCTAATTAATTCAATAATTAAATTAATTTCCAAATAATAATTGGGTGTAACCTTTCAAAATTCAAATAATCTAAATACAGTGAAACACATTTATAACGATTGGAAAAGAATAATTGGTTGTATCCTTTCAAATTTCAAAATCTTCCAATCCTAATTAAATTAATAATTGAATTAATAATAGATCAATTAATAATTGAATTATGTATTTTCTGAAGTTTCAAATAACGTTATTCCCATAATTGTGGCATATAATCTAAGAAATTGAGCAACGTTAATCAAACAATGCAAATGCTTGGGCAAACCATTATAAAAATGTCAACCAATGGAATAATTGCATTATGTATTTTCTATAGTCTCTAATAACATTATTCCCAAAATTACGTCATACAATCTGAGCAATTGAGAAACGTTAATCAAACAATATAAATGCTTGGGCGAACCATTATAAAAATGCCAACCAATATAATAATTGCATTATGTATTTTTTGGAGTTTCTAATAATGTTATTGCGAAAATTGTAGCATACAATCTGAGCAATTGAGCAATGTTATTCGAACAATTCAAATACTTGGGCAAACTATTATATAAACGTCAAACAATATAATAATTGAATTATATATTTTCTAGCATATTAATTGGCAAATAATAATTGTATGTAGCATTACACATGTTATAATTACCGTATAATTCAAATAATAACCTTAATCGTCCAAGATTGTTGGGAATAATAGCTAACATTCCAATCCTAATTAAATTACTACCATTCAGTCCATGCTTGTCATTGAAAGTTGTTTTTCCCGAAAATTCCTTCACATACATGTACCATTATATATCTCAGCATAAGCCTCACATTCTCATATCCAGCAAAAGAGGACCATTCTTGAAGAATCAGTTACATCAACTCAATCAATGGCAAATATTGCTCATGCTTTACTCAAGGACATTGATGATAGCAAGGAAACCTAGAGCATTATTGTTAGGGTACTTAGGAAGGGGGGCAAAGAAGGCTGCACCATTTGAGGTTAGGAAAGTCAGTATGTTATTAGTTGACGAACAAGTAAGTATCTAATGTAATCGTCACATTCATCAAGTGAACATTATATTGTTGCTCATATTTCATCTAACTATTTGCAAACAGGGTGATCGAATTAAGGGTTCAATTGTCAATTGTCCAGAGGAGACAAATCCATAGGTACATTGAGGATTTAAAAGAGGGTGAGGTGTACCAATTTGAGAACTTTGAAGTGTTGGCAAACAATAATAAATACAAAACATGCTCACACAGTTGGAAGATTACATTTCACGCTAACACATTTTTTCAGAAACATGACTTCCAAATCCCTCTTCATGTATTCAACTTTATCCCAGTTAATGACATCGCTAGCGGTGACGCTAGCGGTGACGCCACACATGAAGAGCTAATAGGTTAGTGTATATATCTACCATGCTTTTTATTCAACATGTTTTATTCTAACCTAGACAACAAATTCATCCAGGTGTGAAGGGCTACCTACAAGCATTTGGGAACTTAGTTGATCTAAGGAGAGTCTTTGGCACGATGAAGAAATTGGATTTCACAATTGAAAATCATAAGTAACATATTCTCTAGATTTAACATTAATCAATTCATGATATTAACATCTACTTTCATGTTAGTTCATCATCATCATAATCATATGAAAACATGTGCAGTGAAGAACGTGTCAACGTATCTCTATTTGGGGAGGTTGCAGTCAAAGCCTTTGAGGGCAGAACGGAAGATCTGGATGTGCCCACCTTAATTGTCTTACGGTTTGCTAGGATTACAAAAAAACAAAAGTACTACATATATATTTTATTTCCCTATAAATTCATTTTTTTTGGGTTTTAAAATTACATGCTTTTTTGTTTAAGGTTATGGACACATATGTAGTGCCTTCAATGCCACATAAGTTTATTTCAACCTAGATTTTCCAGATGTAAAGGACCTTTATGACAGGTTAAAATTTAGTTGTATCCATGTTTTTTGTGCATCTGTATACCTAAATTATATAACGTATAGGGTTTTCTAACGTAAATGTCACAATTACTATACAGACTCACCAATGCCCCTGAGGCAAGTCAGGCTTTCACACAGATCTCCTCCACTGTGTCGCATGAGATTTCAAGTGACTCACTATTATCATTCCCAGTCAGAATTCCTTAATTGCTTATATTCCCTGTCGCATGAGATTTCAAGTGACTCACTCTTTTATTATAATACCATAATTGCTTAATGTTTTTATAATGGTTTGCCGAACAAATGATTCAAAAAATAAAGAATATGCAAGCAAAATAATATTCTCAGGTTCACAAATAATGTGTAACCAGAATAACATCATAATTTTAATTCTCGTGAAATTTGTGGTTTGAGGATTCACAAATAAAAAAGTTATGGTTAGAGTAATGTAAGAAGTTCAATAATGTAAATTACAATTTAAATTTATGTTAGCTTTAATTAACTATGATTTACCAAAATAAAATCAATTATGAATTTCTTGGTTATTATTTCCCTCTTTTAATAAAATAGCGTGCTTTTATTATTGATAGATCTCTGTGTATACTACTATTAACATTAAAATTAAGAGTACACTTAAAACAAGAGATAATTTATTAATCCTATATCAAATTAAAATTTATTTGAAACCTTAACAATAATTATAATTTATGTGCCGAAATACGTTATTTAATTATTATATCTGCTGATTTAAATTATTATTACTATGATTACTGTAATTTTTTTAATAACATTGCAATAATTACCGTATGTTTTTAATTTGGCCGAATCCCATCACATATTCGTCCCTGATTACCAGCGATAATTTACTTATTGGTTTCCCCAATTATTGTTAGAATATTATTGCATTAATTATTCATTTTGTAGGTTTTGGTAACTAATCAAATTTAAAATGAGACATTAAGATCAAAGAGATTGATTCCAATTCAAAATCCAATTAAAATCATTTTAGTAATAATCTCTATTCCTTTTCCACCTAAATCAATGAATTTTCGAAAAACCCTATTTATCCCATAAATTAATTTGGTATTGGGAACCGTGCATATATTGTCAACTTGAGCATAAACTCTTCTCATTTATGGGGTCATTGTAAGTTGTTCCAACTTACCAAGAGCATGCGGTTATTTTCAAGTTCATCTGAAGATAATTCAAAGCTGAAGCAATTTTCAGGCTGGCTTCTAGATGTTAGTGATGGCCGGATTGGTTTTCCCCATGATGGAATATCATAGATAGAAATACCAAAATATGTTTTAATTTTAGACTGTCATGATCCTATGCAATCGATCATCGAAGTTACATATCCTGATCTCCTCCATCATTTGTCTGATTCTGAATATCTTACTAATAAGGCTATTTTATCACCACCAGTAGAAGTTGTAGAGCAAATCAATGACTGCATGTGTGCCTTATTTCCTGGTGATGCTGTTGAATATTTTAGCTCTGATTCTGTGAGTTCATCAGATCGAGGCTATGCATCATTTCAAGAGTTGTACACTACAGAATTCTTGAACACAATAAAATGCTCTAGCTTACCTCCACATAGGCTTGCGTTGAAAGTCAGAGTTCCCATAATGCTCATGCGAAATATAGATCAAGCTGCGAGACTCTGCAATGGAACCAGGTTGAAGGTCACACTTCTGGGGAAACACTTTATTAAAGCAATCGCGATCATTGGTACAAGTATAGGTCAAGAGGTTTTAATTCATCGTAAGGATATGAATCAATCGGAGTCTAAACTCCCATTCACATTGACGCGTAGGCAATTTCCCATCATACTATCATTTGCTATGACAATAAATAAGAGTTAAGGACAATCAATGACTAATGTCGAATTATATTTACCTATACATGTCTTTACACATGGTCAGTTATATGTTGCTTTGTCAAGGGTTAAATCAATAGGCGGCATCAAGATTTTAATACTTGATTCAGACAAGAAACCCACCAACAAGACAACCAATCAATGACTAATGTCAAATTATATTTACCTATACATGTCTTCACACATGGTCAGTTATATGTTGCTTTGTTAAGGGTTAAATCAATAGGCGGCATCAAGATTTTAATACTTGATTCAGACAAGAAACCCACCAACAAGACAACCAATCAATGACTAATGTCAAATTATATTTACCTATACATGTCTTCACACATGGTTAGTTATATGTTGCTTTGTTAAGGGTTAAATCAATAGGCGGCATCAAGATTTTAATACTTGATTCAGACAAGAAACCCACCAACAAGACAACCAATGTGGTTTATAGAGAAATTTTCAAAATATCATATAAGATTCATTTTTTTGTTGAAAGATTCTTTTGGTGATATATTTAGTAAAAAACCGAAATTGTAGTCATTTTACCTCTGCTTTATCAAATTTTGTCCCCCACATAGCCTTCCATTTATTAATTTATTGACACTCTGTTGACACACCAGGCATAATAAATTATCCAAAAAAATGTTCCATCAAAATGTGATATATAAGCATGATTATAATCACCCTTTATGCATTTTTGAGCTGAAAAATTAGTTTTATAAATATACAAATAAATGCATTATAGTCATAAAAAATTAATCCTACAATATACTATTAATCAAATTCACGTTCTCGTGCAACACACGGGGGTTAACACTAGTTTAATATTAAAACTTCAAGTCTAACATAATTTTTCTTAAGTTCTACTATCAAAATAGCTCTTTCAAACATCATGCAATTGAACTAATCTAATTATGTGGCATCAAGCACAATATAGTATTAAGCATAAAGAAAAAACATCATATATTCTCATTAACTAACAAAAACAAGAAAGTTTAGTAGTTCCAATCCATACAACGGTAAAAGTAATCATAAATGAAAGATAGGAAAGTTTCATTGAGCCCCCAAGGAAGTGACATAATTTCAATCAACCCCCAAAACTTTTTGAAATTTCACCGCACTCCCTTAGGTCAAAATAAAATTAAATTTTTGGGGTGAAAAGACAATGATTCCCTTTAATTGTCTTGTAACTTGTTTTATTTGTCTTGTAAATGCTCATATTTGTCTTTTGAATTTCCATATTTGTCTTCTAAATGGCCAAAATATTTTTAATTCCTTAGGTTCTTTTGAATGCATTTATTTGTCTTGTAAATGTCTTTGTTTGTCTTTTAAATGCCCATATTTTACTTGTGAATTTCCATATTTGTCTTAAAAATGACCAAAATGTTTTAAATTTCCTAGGTTCTTTTGAATCCCTTTATTTGTCTTTTAAATGTCAAAAATTCTCTTATTTTTCTTGTAAATCCCCTTATTTGTCTTGTAAATGCTTTTCTGGAAAAATAAATAAATAAACAAAAGAAGGGTATCATTGTCTTCTTGCTTACAAAACTGAATTTCATTTTGACCCATAGGGCGCAGTGAATTCAGAAAGTTTTAGGGGTTGCAGGAATCGTGTCACATCCTCGGGGGCTTAATGAAATTTTTCCATGAAAGGTTTAGCTAGACATAATTTGAAACAAACCAAAACTTAACAAGAAATTCATGTTCATGATGATATCCAGTAGAAAAATAGAGAGGACAATGAAGAAAGCAAAGAAAGTTCTCAAATCTCTTCAAGAATCTTTCTCCAAACTTTCAATATTCACCAAAAACTCTCTCCCAAGGAATTTAATTTCTTTCGTGACTAGCCTCTCTAGAGTCTAGAATGATGAATTTCAGCGCCTCCAACTAGGTTAAAATCCTGAGATGTGTCACTTTTTTTGAAACATATAGTATCAGTTTCGTACATTTGCTTTTGATTTGTCATAGCGAAATAACAACAAACGCATTCAGACAAAAAGGTCGATTTTTGGCGTCTTTTCATTTTGCTTTGTTATAGCAAATCAAAAGCGATCTAGAGTATCTTCAAAATACTTCTTTAATCTTCATTTTGTATTGTGTTCTTCTTTTCAGCGCTCCCAATTATCTTTTTAAGCTTCTACATCCTGTCCTAAACCTGTAACAAGAAAAATGCGTTTATGAGTGTTCTATTTTCTTCATTTAGATCAAAACTTCTATACATTTAGCTAAAAATTTTATAGTTTCAAAATTATTTTCATCACATCACAAATTTCTTTATATGTATCAATTTTATAAACAATTTGAGTTCAAAACCAGCAAATACATGACAAAAATGTGATGAAATATATGAATTTCTGAATATTAGTAGCTAACTATATCTTGCTTGAGTGTTGGTAAGTTATCACAAATATTATTTTTTTGAAACATTTTATTAAAATAATAATACTTGAATAACTTAAATATCAATGTTATTCACAAATCTTCATACGCAATTTATAAGTAAATTTTTAAAATTAACAAATCCTCTAGAAGTTTATAACTTCACTGGGTACACCCTTTTTGAGTATTAAAAACCCAAGGTGGAACACATATATAGATATTTGAGACTTTCCGTTGGCAATACACACACACACACACACACACGCACACACACACACACATATTTGGAACTTTCCTAATGTATTATATATGTAGATAATGGTAGATATTTAGATATCTTGGATAAAACAAACGTTTTTTTAATTTTAATGAATACTTTTTACTCTAGGATTTTAATTAAATTGACCGAATTTTATTAAAATATAATTAATTAATTTAAGTATATAATTATGGATGATGTTTATATTGAAAGTAAACTAAAACTTATATTTTGAAGATAAAAAACATATTTATTTCCAATAAAAATTATTTGAAACCATTCATATAATTTATTTTAGATAATATTACCAAAAGTTCCTTTATAAAAAAGTTTGTATTATATTCTTTTTAGTTATAGAAGTTTGAATTTATATAGGGAAAATTAGAGAGAAAGACCTAAAAAAATAATATTTACTAGAATGCATCCTTAAATTGTAATTATTGAGAAGTACCATATATCAAAATAAAAATTTTAGAATAATAAATTGCCCCTCAAGAATATTGGATGTACATGGAGTGTTAATGCTTATCTCTCTAATAATCTAATCACAGTTATGAGAGCGATTATGAGACACAACAAATGCACTAAGTAGATAGTACACCACATAGACAAGAAGAAGAAGATAGAATTAAAATAAAGGGAAACGGAATAGTGTGTCTGAATATTTCTGTTCAATTGATTCACAATTAAACCCTTTTATGTTTATTTATAGTGTTCTATATATCTTTTCCTCTACTAACGTATCTTTTCTTCAGCGAGACATATATCAGTAGAACAATGTAACCCATAGAGATATATTGTATTAGTTAAATAATATGATTCATATTAATTAGGAAATATCACATATATTCACCCAAGCTTTTATATTATTTATACCATGACACCGATACTTTGGGGCTGGGCTTGATGTACTAAGGGTGGATCAGGCTATTTTCCAACTGCCCCTAATTGAACTTCCATATTCTCTCTCACCACTTCTTACAAATTAAATATTCCCCATATTTTGATGATCAACTACTATTATACACAACAACGTTAGCAGATTTCATTATTTGTTTCTTGATCTTAATGCGTGTGCTTAATAACATACCACTCTTCACAGAAGTTGATATGGAAAAGGCTTTTGATAGGTTGGATTGGCGCTTTATTGAATTCACTCTTCACAGCCTAGGATTGGGAGCGGATTTTGTTAAGCTGATTATGACCTGCGTCTCTTCCCCTTCCATGAGCATTATCTGGAATGGTATAGCTTCCAAACGCTTCCACCCCTCTAGAGGAGTGAGACAGGGTGACCCTCTGAGCCCATTCCTGTTTGTCCTCTGTATGGAACTGCTCGGTCAATTGATTCACCAAGAAGTAGATTCGGGGAACTGACATCCTTTAAAATTGAGCTCATCTGGACCTAATATCTCCCATCTATTCTTCGCAGATGACCTTGTTCTTTTCGGGGAAGCTTCCAATGAACAGATGGTGGAGATTCGCAATATCATGACTCTTTTCTGTCGGGTCTCTGGTCATAGGATTAACCTGAATAAGTCTAAAATGTTCGTTTCGAAAAATGTCCATTTCAATAGGGCATACGAGATGAGCCAGATTGTAGGCGTTGGATTGACTGCGGATCTTGGGAAATATTTGGGTGTCCCTATTCTTCACAAAAGGATGGTTAAGAGGACCTTTCCTCCGTTGCTCCAGAAGGTAAGATTGAAATTGGCAAGCGGGAAAGGAAAATTTCTGAGTATGGCAGGTCATACGACTCTTATCAAGTCGGTACTTTTGGCAATTCCGCAATACCAGATGCAATCAACCCTTGTTCCGAAAGGGGTGCTGGCTGCTATTGAAAAGCTTAGCAGAGACTTCTTTTGGAGCCAACATGAGGACTCCAAAAAATTGCACCTGCTTTCTTGGGACATCCTTTAAAAGAAGAAAATGTGAGGGTGGTTTGGGAATAAAAGACTTACATTGCCAAAATAAAGCTTTCCTCATGAAGTTGTGCTGGTGTTTAATCAAAAAACCTGATGCATTTTGGGTGAAATGTTTACGAGCAAAATACTCATGTGGTTCTGTTGTCGACCCTCTCATCCAGAGAAGGAGCAAGCAGTCGGCTGTGTGGAGTGGAATTGTGGCTGTTTGGGAGGACTTCAAGAGTGGTCTTGGCAAAAGTCTGAGAAGCGGCCGAAATACGTTAGCCTGGAAAGAATGTTGGACTCCTGTTGAAAAACCGCTTGAACTCCTTATAGATAAAAACTTGCACTTAGTGGATAGGAGTGCCAACGTGCGCTCTTTTACAACTCCATCGGGTCATTGGGATAGAGCTAAATGGGCTTTTTTCCTCCCTCACTGGGTTGTAGAGAAAATAATGTTGATATCTCCACCTTTGGGCAGCGAGGATGATATTGTTTGCTGGAGGAATGCTTCTGATGGGAACTTCAACGTTAGATCAGCGTATGACGCTATCTATCATCAGCACAACCTTAGGTCCCAACCTCACTGGCAGTCGCTATGGCACTGGGGAATTCCTGAAAGAGTAAAAATTTTCTTGTGGCAAGTATTCCATAAAAGGCTTCCTACTAACGAAATAAGAGCGAGACACAACCCGAGCGTCTTAAACACCTGTCCTTTTCAGTGTGATAGTGTGGAGAGTATCCTTCATATGTTGAGAGATTGTGAACAGGCACAGAGAGTATGGTCAGCCTTAACTAACCCTCTATATTATAGTATGTTTTTTTCTGGTAATTTGCAGGATTGGCTCATTTTCAATCTTCAACACTCACCAGGAAGCAACAAGATGGCGAGATGGCCGTGGCATAAAGTCTTCAGTTACACGTGATGGCTACTTTGGAAGAATCGATGTAACCAAGCTTTTGAAGGGTCGTCCGAGAGCTCAAAAGGGATAGTCCACAGATGCATATACCATCTATCGGAAGGTGTGGTGAATGGCAGGTTTCGACACCAGATATTCCAGGTTCCAGACCGAGGTCTTCTTCATTAGAAACCCCCGGACACAGGATTTCATCGACTAGATGTAGACGGTTCGGTGATAAGGGATGGTCAGGCCGCGTGCGGAGGTACTATTCGGGATCACCAGGGTAACTGGATTCGTGGATTTCAACAGAAGTTAGGTCTTACCTTCCCAACTGCTGCTGAAATTCATGCAATCCGCCGTGGCCTTCTTCTATGCAAAAAGCTGGGACAGAAGAAAATCAAATTGTTCACAGATTCTTTACAGGCTGTTCACCTATTATCCACCCACTGTGATCCTAATCATCCTTTGTATGACGTCATTGTTGATACTAGATCTCTTGTCTACAGTGACTGGGAGTTGGAAATTTCCCACACTCATAGAGAAAGTATTCGTTGTACAGATTACCTAGCGGGAACGGCACATTTGATATCACAAGACTATGTCGAGCTAGGCCTTCCCCCAATGGAATGTATTCACCTTTTTCCTTTGGATTGTGGTTCGTTACCACAAGACCAGTCTGTAGGTCCTAGCCTATAGACTCTTTTTATTATCAAGCTTTGCTTGCCCTTGTAACAAAAAAAAAATAATAATAACATACCACTCTGATCCTATTTATAAGTCATTTTTTATCAAAAAATTTGGTCCTATTTATAAGTCCAGTTTCAGTGTAGTAAATGAGATTGTGACAATTTTGCCCCTATTTATTGTACCAATGAAGAAAAAATTTAAAGATAGATAGAGAAGAAAGGGTTGAAAAGTACCCATTCATAAATGAGGACATAGTTGAAAATTTACTCCATAATCATTGAGTTAACTACCTCTCCTTGTTATGTGAGATTTAGTTAAAATGAACTTATAAATAGGACCAGAGTGGTAAATAACAACACAAAATAATTAAAATTAAGATAATATAAGATTATATAAACATTATAAAAATAATATGAATAATTTATCTATTTATCACTTAAAAAATTGAAGTTAATCAAACTCTTAAGAAATATATTTATAAAGGCCTTAAATTTATATATTTTTACTGTTTATTTATATATATTCAAATCACTTAAATATGTTTATTTTTTGTACAAAATATGTTTATTTAAATTTCAATATAATTATTAAAAAAACATATATCGTAAGACAATGTATAAAACAAAGGTAAAGAAACAGATATTTTAAAAGAGAAATAGATATACTTACCGATGACTTACCAACAAAGTCCTCAAATCGGTGGAGTTAAGATTTATGAAGCTGATCATTCCTCCTCCGTCTTTAAAGCCTCGTCATGATATTTTCATTACTTGCTTTTTTTTTAAAATAAAATTAAGCGTGCAGAAGCAACCACCACAACTCTGAAAGGTCATAAAATTGATGCAACTGAAACAATCGAACCCATTGCTGATTCAAAATTATTGACACTCCTAGTGGATTTTTTAAGTTTTAGTAGCACAGGTGCATTTGGTTAAGCTCAGAATAGTGTTACTGTTACCAAGAGATTTCTTAAATATTGATATTTTTACCTAATAAACGTATCTTTATTTTAAATTTCACATATATTAAAATAAACCATCCAATTATATAGCAAGAATTGGACAATCCAAATCTAGACCATAACCAAATTTGGACGCACGGTTCTATACAAAGTGATATTAAATCTTGAAAAATACTTACATATTTTGAGAGTGTCACACCATCTGAATTCTATTTAATTAAAATATAGCAACTCAGCATACCTCTACTTGGCTGATCATATGAGGTAATTCATATTTTAGGTTGTTTTCAAGAAAAGTAAATATCTTAATTTGGTTGGATGAGGTTTCGTTTTTCCAAATTAAGCTGTTTATTTTTCTAGAAAATAAAACAAGATGAAAAAGTTTTCAGATGAGTTATCAAATTAATTAGGATTAAAATATGTTGAGTTGATGTATAGTGATTGAATAAAGTTCAGATGATGTGACGCTATCTCGCTTAAATCTAAATCACTCAATTATATTTATTTTAAATTACACATCTATCAAAATAACTGATTAAACATCGATTTCAAGAGGAAAAAGACTCCTCTTTATGTATGTTCATCAGTTTAAACTTTGGAATTGCAACTATTTTCACTTTCAAATTACTCAAATTATATATATATAATACCGTCTTTGATAACGCAGGTATTTTTTTTCCATGCCAGAAACATGTATTTTTATATAAAGAACAAGATTATTTAATAAAGCAGAATGGATGAATGAGTGCATATGTTGTCCAGCACAAACCATTTAAAAAGTTAGTCACCGAAAGCCAAAATGGCATATATTTCACGCTCTTGCTTCTTATAACCTTTGCCTGTTCATCACATCCATTAACATAGGCAAACAAAAAAGTTTCGTGAGTATACACAAAAAATATATATATATATATATATATATACAACCTTATATATATTAAAGAAAATAATGTGTGTTTACCATGATAGTGAGAGGTGTACATCATGACATTGAAAATATCACTCAAAATAGCCACTATCAATGACCTTCTTTTAGTCCCATGAAGTGCCAGCATGGTTATCAGAACAAAGGCATTGAAAAACACAGCTTCAACCAAAAGCCACACCACTACCTTCTTCTAAAAAAGTTAATTAAAATTAGAGATCCATATGGAACACTTAGTTTCCGACTTATATTGGCTCTGACGTATATACCAACATTTAGCACTTAGTTTCCTTACATATCCTTCCGTTATTCCCAATTTAAATCACATTTCTATAAAACACTATACTAGATTAAGCAACACCAGCGTATTTTAATTTTAAAAATCTTGTTGGGAAAATTACCATTTGAGTTTAATACAGTTATACGGCTCTAAAAGCTAACGTGCAGATTCTCTTATAAGCGATCCCAAATTCGTCACTCTAAAAATCATCATGGTTCATGTATGCATTAAATCTTTTAAGATTTTCTTTCTATAATTTTTCATCATTTTGAAATTCGTATCCTTTGGAGGAGCAATGAATCCTGGTCACCATCACTTGTATGCTTATTTTGAAGATTTACTTAAATATCTGTGTTAAATATATTACTAACTATTCTGAATTCTAGTATATATATTGTTGGTTGGACCCAGCTAATTTATTTTTTTCTCCGTCAAAAAACAAAGTTGTGATATTTTCTTATGTGCAAACAAGTATCCTGAACAGAACTCCTAGCGTAGGTCACAAAATTACAAGGATGGTCAATAAACACACTTTGTGTATCCCCAAGTAAGATTTGCCAACTGCATATACCCTCTCCTGTTCTTATTACACGATCATCTAATATAACATTTTTTATTTAAAGTATTAATTTTTCATAAAATTTCTCTAATTAATTATAAGAAATTCTAATTAAAAAGTTCAACTACTTAGGGTAATTTAAAAAATTTCTAAAAAATAATTAATTTTTAACTAATTTTCTTAATCAGCATAAAATCACTAGTTGGTGCTTTTGTAAAAAGCATTGGTGAAAGTTTTTGTTTTGGCCAACAACGTTGCTAAACTTCATTTTTTGGCAAGTGTATCTAATTCAATTATCACAATGCTTTTTATGTGTGCAAATACACAGTATCAAGATAGAGAAAATTCCCCTCAATCTTCACGTGCACATATTCCAGGTGGCTTCTTGACGTTTGTTATTGGTCGAACTATTCCTTCTTGTTGGGCTCTAAGTGGACCGGATTTGGGACAAGGCCCTATTGGTAGTCCATAACGGAAATGGGAATCTTTCAGAGAGAAATAAAGAAAGTATGGAATTAATGGAACAATATTTAAACAGAAATTCTGAATTTTTGTCGTAGAAATAAAATGCATTTGATATGTAATGACACTAATATGGAGACTATTCCATTAATAGAGAGAGAGAGAGAGAGAGAGAGAGAGAGAGAGAGAGAGAGAGAGAGAGAGAGAGAGAGAGAGAGAGAGAGAGAATGAAAGCAACATCATCACTTTTATATGTGTGTGGATGTTCTCTCTCTCTCTCCAATTGCTAACAAACAAGAGGCCACTTCCACACTCTCCCATTTTTCGAAAGCTTTCTCTTCTTCCTTTATTGCCTTTTAATTCCCCCACTCCTCATAGACTATAGACTATAATGAAATAACATTATTTGGGGGCGCACATATATACATATAACAGTTTTTTATATAAAAGTATATACTCTCTGGGTTGGGCAGTGTACCATATTCGATGTCAAGCCGTGACGGACAAATAGTCATACCTAAAACTGTCCAATGTTCTTTGGAGCCACTATTCTTAAGCATGGTTGGGAATCTTTCTTGTTGGCTCCGGTGGGCACTGCGGGCTACTAGGCTATTGGGCCACATGCATTCCCATTCTTTACAGCAACAAAATGTATCAAATTGGTGTTATTCAAGGCAATAACTAATCAACTTGGGTTAGGTTTTATTCACTACTACAAACCTTACATTTAACGACCCTAAAGGACGTCCCTTTTTATATTAGGGACGCCTAAAGTTCAATATTTAGCGGGAAACATTGGCGCTGGTTGAATTTTAAAAAAAAAAAAATTTGAACCACTTTAGACGTCCCCAGTCTGACTGGGGACGTCTAAAGATCACTTTAGACGTCCCCAGTCAAACTGGGGACGTCTAAAGTGAGGTTTAGACGTCCCCAGTCAGACTGGGGACGTCTAAAGTGGCACTTTAGAAGTCCCCAGTCCGACTGGGGACTTCTAAAGTATTAAAAAATTTTAGAATTCAAATTGGTTCTAAAGTGGTTCAAAATTTTTTTAAAAAAAATTCAAATTTTTTTTTAATACTTTAGAAGTCCCCAGTCGGACTGGGGACTTCTAAAGTGCCACTTTAGACGTCCCCAGTCTGACTGGGGACGTCTAAAGCTCACTTTAGACGTCCACAGTTTGACTAGGGACGTCTAAAGTAGTTCAAATTTTTTTTTTTAATACTTTAGAAGTCCCCAGTCGGACTGGGGACTTCTAAAGTGGCACTTTAGACGTCCCCAGTCGGACTGGGGACTTCTAAAGTGGCACTTTAGAAGTCCCCAGTCTGACTGGGGACGTCTAAAGTGCCACTTTAGAAGTCCCCAGTCCGACTGGGGACTTCTAAAGTATTAAAAAAAAAATTTGAATTTTTAAAAAAAAAATTTGAACCACTTTAGACGTCCCTAGTCAGACTGGGGACGTCTAAAGTGAGCTTTAGACGTCCCCATTTTGACTGGGGACGTGAAAAAGCCTGTCAGACACCCATCCCATCAGCAGCAGGCCAGCAGCTTTATTTTCCTTCCCCAAGCTTTCATTCCGTCTTCCCGTGAGCTTCGTTCCAAGCTGTCTTCCTCTTTCCCCTTTCCCTTGCTTCCTTTCCCGTCTTCCTTCCTCTTTCTCAGTTCGTTGCTGCAACTCCCTTTCCCGTGCTTCCTTCCCTATCTGCCTTCCTCTTTCTCATAATCATATTTCTATTTTTCCCTCTCTCTTCTTTGACGAGCACCATCGTTTGTGTCTCCCTTTCACAACTATCGTCTTCCTAGCTGGTGGCACCGTGAGTCATCTCCATTTTCGTCGTCCACAGGTTTGTTCCTCACTCCCACAACTTTGGATAAAAATGATTGAACAAATGCTTGTAACTGTTAATTTAAATCAGATTATGAAACTGGAAAAACAGAGTAACTTGTATATGCATACTTTTAATCTGCTTCTAATTTGCTTGATATGGAAATGGACTGTCATTATTGCATACTTGTTTTTTTCGTCAGCAGACTTCAACACGGTGATGTATATATATAGACATGAGTTAAAAAAATGACAATGATACTTAGGAATGAATTTGGTTTGGCTTAGGTTAGTCTAGTTTAACTAGCGCCAATATGTTTATTAGATTGTTGTTATATAAAATGACAATGATACTTAGAGTTGTGTTATTGTACATACTATTAGATTGTTGGATAACATGTTTATTAGATAGTGCTGAACTGCTGTTGTTTCCATTCTGGTTTATGCAATATTTCTTCTATCCAATTTCTGTAGTTTAAATTTGCCGGACAGTGATGTATATATAAAAGGCCATAAAAAAAACTTTAGATGTCCCCAGTGCAAACTGGGGACTTCTAAAGTGGTTCAGAACCACTTTAGACGTCCCCAGTTTGCACTGGGGACTTCTAAAGTCCTGACTTTAGACGTCCCCAGTGCAAACTGGGGACGTCTAAAGTGGTTCAGAACCACTTTAGACGTCCCCAGTTTGCACTGGGGACGTCTAAAGTGGTTCATAAACACTTTAGACGTCCCCAGTAACGACTGGGGACGTCTAAAGTCTGACCAAAAGACGTCCCCTATTTTAGGGACGTTATTGACAGTTTTTTCTACGACCCTCAGATAGACGTCCCTCTGTTTTCAGACGTTAAAAGGCCCAAAAAAGGGACGTTAAAAGCGTTTTTTGTAGTAGTGATTACAAAAAAGGTTAATTTCTCACAATGTGGCGAATAAATGTTTAAATCCCTATTTAGAGAGGTGTCCACATTTAGTGTTAGACAATACTTTGAATACGACGGACTACCTCTAATAAAAGGATCATATGCTTAGCAAAAATTAAAAAAAAAACAATAACTAATATCTACTCATTTAGCTACATTTATATGTCACTTCCAACATATTTCATTTGAAAAGATCTTAAGGGCCTGTTTGGTTTAAAGGCAGGGGATGGAATAGGAGGGGATGTAAAGGAAAGATGGTGGATCACCTTGTTTGGTTTGGTTGGAGGGGGAGGAAGGGAAAGGTTTTCTAATGATACTTTATTTGGTTTAAGAGGGGAGGAGAGGGGAGATAATATCTAATTTATCATTTTACCCTTAAACATTAGTTTATATATTTTTCCTTATATAAATGATTTAAATTAATTTACACCTCAAGATAAATTATATAATTTATAAAAAACAAGAAGAAGATATGAAATGGAAATAGTTTTCAATTCCTCCCAACTTAATTTCTCGTTATATGAATATTCTAGCAATTATCATATACAAGGCAGTTCAAGTTAGGATTAACCAGAACACGTTTAAGTTAGGATTATCCCTCCACGTGTTTATGCAAAGGTAATAGAATGGGAGTGTATATGCATTCAATCTGTGAGAGTGGATTATCCCTCCACGTGTTTGTGCTCTGCATTCTTCACGAGGAACGCCAATCCCAAAGGGTCTAAACACATCACATGTTTCTGTGATTGGAGATCAGAGATTACAATATCTTTTCAATCAAGCTAATGGTTCAATGATGGGAGAAAAATCGGAAAACGTGGTCTACCTACACGGGGACCTTGATTTAAAAATTCTTGAGGCTCGATGTTTGCCGAACATGGATTTGTTATCGGAGCGTGTCAGTCAATTCTTTTCCCTCTTCAACTCCTTGACAACTTCAGTTTCCAATAGACCGAGATGCCACCGTCACAAAAATATCATTACTAGCGATCCTTACGTAAAAGTTTGCCTCGCCAAAGCTCCAGTGGCTCGCACTCGTCTCATCTCCAACTTGCAGGATCCGATGTGGAATGAACATTTCAAAATCCCTCTCGCTCATCCCGTCTCTCAGGTCGAGTTCTATGTCAAGGACAATGATAATTTTTATTTTTGACTCATAGAATATAATTAAAAATATGGAAAGATCATGGGGGTAAAATAGTCCTAAATTTTTGGCTCCCTCCAAAACCCCCCAATTTGGAGGGAACCAATTTGAGGGAGTGAGAGGGATTTGGAACCCTTTTTTGAGCCCCTCCCCTCCTACTTTTTATACCAAACAAGGGGAGGGGGTCATTTTTCATCCCCTCCCCTCCAACCAAACAAGCCCTAAAACTTAACAACTTTCAAAATTTTCCCTAATCTAAATATGTTATATATTATGAGAACAAATTTTCATAATAATAAATAAAAATAAAATTGTGTATTTGAATGAAAAATTTAATAATATAACTTATTTAGTTATTTTAGGAAAAATAAACTTTTCTTCCTTAGGGGCACAAGAGTAAATTTAAAAAAGAATTATGATCGTGGGTTAAGAATGATACAGCATATCACATCATATTTAATTTGCTTTCACTATCATTATTCATTTTTGGATGAATTGAATTGACTGTACTGATTTCTGAAAGAACCATAGGCATTGTTTGAGGCTGCAGAATCAGAGTGACAGATAAGCACCAGCTTGCGTGAGGGCATTGCTTTGCCCCGAACTCGTTACGCTCTGTAATTTCTTTCCTCTATGCCATTTGACCGCTATCATGAAAATGGAATTGATCTACTACGAGTCATTCATTGCATCCTCGGCGAGTGAGATAAGTTTGCCTATCTAGCATCCTCATATCTGAACAAAAGGTTTATCAAATGGAAAGTGATGATAGAAAAGCACCCTAAAAAATCTAAAAGACAACTCAGGATTCTGAACTTTAATAACATCTAACCAATCCTATTTGAAATTTTGAAATGTTATAAAAAGACATCATTGCCCTTATAAAAAGACCGGCTGCTAGAGCTCCAACTATAAATTTTTGTAATAAAATTGACCACACTTCAATAGATATTACTATACTTGTAACATGGTTGACCTAACTAGGGCTCGCTTTTTCGTTTTGGAGCCCTAGCTAAGTCGCATTCCTTCACTTGCTCTGTTTTTCTTATTTTAAGGTATAATTTTTCTTCTATATTTGCATTCTCCATTCTATATTCCACATCCCCTTATTTTTTACTTTGTCTTGCCTAGATATGTTTTGACGTTAGTCGTGCATTGTGTTTTTCTGGAAAACACATTGCTTGTTCCTTGTGGCTAACTGTATGAGTTTTGTTTTCTAGTTCAAATGGCTAGTTCTACTTCTCGCGGTATTGATAATGCCCCTAATTCTAATAGTGCCTCTGGTTCCGATGGTACTAGTACTGGTATTCCCATTGGTACTAATGTTGTCCCTATAAACCCCAGAAGAGGCGTTAGCATGAGTGTAGGATATTGTTAAGAGGGGTTGCTACGCCTTGACTTTTGTGAACTAAGCAAAGTCTTTAGGGCAAAAATTTACCATGACATTGAACAATGACGGTCAACCTCTTGAGCCGTCACACTTCAACAGCTATATCGGCCTAACGGCAAGAATCAATGTTCTTATCACGACAGGTAACTGGCGTAAGATACAGAGAGAATACACAAGCGTTATTTGGGACAATATCAGGGTAAGGTATATATGCCTACCATATTACTTGATATATACTTGTAAAAAATGTTAACTTAAACTACGTGTTTTGCAGTCAGCATATGATGTAGAAGGAGATGACATCAAGGAATCTGTCATAAAGAAGGTTGGTAATGCACTGCGCACATTTCGTCATGCATTGACGAAGGCATATTTGTAAAATTTTGAAGAGATTGATGACACACAAGTTCCTTTGGATCTTCGGTCCACCATCAAACTTGATGATTAGAGAAATTTTGTCATTGCACATTGCAACCTAGCATTCCAAGTAATTATTATTCTCAATTCATAAGACCTGCATGTATCTAATTAATATTAACTCGAATGTTATGTGCTTTCATAGCAATTAAGCCAGGTGAATAGGAGGAGGGCAAAGAACAATAAGTATCCATACAAAGGAGTGTGAAAGGGGTATGCTTGGATTACTAAAAAGTTGGCTGCTGAGAGTGGGGACAGTAGTAGGCCTCCCCGTCAAAAACTTTGGTTAGTGGCAAGGCAAAATAAAGATGGCTCTTATGACAATCCGGTGAAGGAGGTCATCAATAAAATGTTAAGTATTAATATTAGACAATGATTCATGGAAGTAATATCTTCATTAACCTATCAATATTAACATTATTGTTAAATACACAGCAAGCCATGTCCCAGGAAGTCACAACATGGGGGGGTTGCCTTAGTGTGGATGAGGACGTATTAGCTAAGACATTGTGGCTTAAGACTATCCTGGTCTTCTTAGGGGTGCTGACTTTGGACTGGTCAAGACAAAATATTATGGTCATAGGCAACCTTGAAGAAATACCTGGGATGAAGGAAGATCTCAAGCAACAACACATGAGGTTTCTAGGGAATGAATTCATCAGGAGGGTGTAAGATTGATTTGATCGTATCTTTACTCCATGGGGTCAAATGCAAAATATTTATAACCAACAATTGCAGTACAATGCAACACTCGGGTCGTTCTCTTGAGGAGCCTTTATTGAGCTACCTAAATAATCTAATTATCATGCAAATGCAATAAAAGCAAGGGGAAATGGGTTTTGGTTTTTGAAATTATTAATTAAAAAAAAGATGCAAATTAATTAAATTGTAAACTATTGTTTTTGGTATTTTTCTTATAAAAATGGGATGGACAAGATTGAATGGAATGGTATGGAGTGGAAAATATCAATAAAGAATGCTCTTGGTAATGAAGAACTGACAATCCTTGCTCAAAAAGATTATGCGAGTTAAGAATTCATTAAGTCTCAAGAACAACCTCAAGATAACACTTGAGTCCAATATTCCCAATTAATAGTAGCTCCTACAAATATAGCTAACTACTACCTCTTGAGATATTGTTTAAAGCCACTTAATGTGCAATTGAAATTAGAATAATGCAACATGAATCTTCTTGAATTTGAGTGTTAAACATCCCCTCAAGGATACAAATCAACTACATTAATTAGACAATAACACGCTAATTAACATAATCTCATTGCAATCACAAAGAAATTCAAACATATACAATCTTCACATTGTAAAATTCAATCTCAACTACAATTATCAAACCAAAAGAGACAATTAACATTAATCCCAATTCCAGAATCACATATATGAAAATTCCTAAAACTAGGCAATCTAAATATATATAATTTTAGACTAATGGAATGATAGCAAAACTCCCCTTTGTAGTCCAATAAGCTCAAGCACAATTCATCATCCACGAAGTAAAAGATTAGCCAGACCTAGCCATTGGATAAAATCTAACACAATCTGAAATCATGAAATAGAGTAGTGTTGAATTTGAATTGAAGAAAGAGAATCAGGTCAGTCGGATATCTCTGACGGTGATAATGGTGGTGAGAGGATTGATGAAGATGGTGTGAACTTAGAGAGTAGTGGCGGTGATGAAATACAGCTCCACGGTGGTTCAAGCGCCTCAGAGTCCCAGCTCAACTCCCTCCTTCAACTCTCGGTCCTTCCTAGATCTCCAAGTTCAAGCTCTCAGCTCTCAGTACTGTAATCAGTTCTCAAGTTCGCCAGAAATGGAGGACCGATGGTTGAGGTGTGGTTCTCTGCCTCTTCTCCGTCTCCCTCAAGCTCCCTCTGCTTCAGATCTCCAGCTCCCTCATGTCCTGCCTTCTTAGCTCATGCAGTGCTGGTTTGCGCTCTTGCTGTCGCCGGAGAAAAGAGGAAGGGTCAACGGAAGTGGTGTGGTTCGGTGGAGGTTTTGTTCTTCTCTCACCGTCGACCCTCCTATCTCTCGTTGCCGTTCAAGAAGCAGCAGATCCGCCGCGCTCTCTGATTTTTCAGCTCCCCTTCGGGTCTATTTTCTGTTTTCCTTTTATATCGGGCTCCAGATTGGTGATGCCGAAGCAGACCTACGCTCCCTCGGTCAAAACATACGTTTTGACCAAGGGACTAAAATGCAAAATTCAAAAGCTATCAATGAGGGACTAAAGGGAATATATTTGAAATATTTGTAGGGTAAACTATAATTTCTAAAACTGTTGGGTCATTTTATGTAGTTGTCTCATCCCCTTTTCTTCATTTACTTGTCATTTCCAGGAAATTCTGGGGCCTTTTCTGCAATTTTTTTCAATCCTCAAAATATTAATTTGACCCAATTGCATTTTTTTCAAAATCTCAAAAATTCTTCTAAAACACCTACAATACAAAATTAAGTACAAGTAGCATCAAAAGTCCAAGAAATAATTGCACAAAATAATTAAAAAATTATGACCATTTTGCCCCTATTTCCAATTAATTCAATACAATTGTCCCTAACTAAAATTTGTACTTAATTATACAATAATGTCCCATAAAATGTATTAAAAATCCCAATTCAATTATGAAAAATCATATATAAAATATGGCTCAATCAATTCCCCCACATTTAGACCTTTGTATTCCTGAACAAAGGCAATTAAGTACAAGTTTCTAAATTCAAATAATCAATACAATTAAAAGATGAGCAATTTCATAATTAGAAAGTAATAGATCAATTAATCAAATTCCTCAAGCCAGCACTAGTCATAGTCAAGCGATGCAAAGAGATTAGCTAACCACACAATTCAAAATATTAAAATGAAGCACAAGAGACTTTCAAGGTATTAGTGTTTAACTCATCTCACCTCATTGGGATAATTTCACTTAATTCACTTAATCAACACCTTACCATAGGCTTGTAACAACTCTAATATCTCCACTACTAATAATAATAAATTTAATGAATCAAGAGGGCTTTAAAAGGCTTGTAATGTTGGATGAAGGCTAGATGGAGTGGATTAATTAGAAAAAAAGAAATAATTGATATGCAAGTCAAAGTTAAAGAGCAAGTTCATAACATTTAAATATTTGACAAACTTTTGCCAATTGTTTTCCAAGTTCATGAACAAATACCTTCTTTGTATTTCTTTTGTTTTTTTTTTTCCTTTTCAATTCTTTTCTCTCTTTTTATTTTAACTATACTCACTTTTTTTTCCAATATCCTTTTTTTTCTTCTTCTTCTTTTTTCCTTTTTTTCTTTTCTAAACTATACATACTTTTTTTTTGGAACTTACTTTCTCTTTTCTATATACATGGCATTTCAATATATACAATGTTCAACTTCCTATTAGCAAACCACTTTGATTTAGAATACTATGAACACCATGAATAAATGACATGCATACAATATAAGAATGGCTCAAAGAGGTAAACAATGGTAAATGAATGTAGGTTTGTGTTTAGGTTGAAAGGGTTTAAAATTGAATGCCTCTTTCATTTCCATCACATTAATGCAAATGCTACTTTGAAGAAGAGTTGAAACAAGTTCTAGAAGGTGAAAGACTAAGTGAACATCACACATGGAAAGAATTCAAGGCTCAAATAACCTTCCAACAAGGCTTCTCCCTAATGCTCACTTCAACATAATCAATTGCATAGTAAACTAACCACAATGCATTTACTTCACTAATTCAAATGCTAACCTTACAAATACAATTAATCAAAACATTAAAATCAATTATAGTGATGCTCAACTCTTAAATATACTAATAATGTAAAAGCTTTCTTTTCTCAAAACAAGAAGTAAACAAAAATCCAATTGTGGGTTCATTTTTCTCACCATTCACTTGAAAAGAACAAAACATGGTTTCAACAAGTTGCCAAAACACTAGATCACATGAAAACTCAATGAATTACCCACAAATCACATTCCAAAGTGGCAAATGCGACCCTTTACCACTTAGAACATGTATCAAAGCAAGTCATTCTTGAAAAATTTTTGAAAACTTTTCTAGTTAATGGCAATTTTCATTTGAAAACAACCAAATAGTGGGATTTGAAATGTATTTCCCTCCCCCACACTTAATCAACACATTGTCCTCAATGTGTAAATCAATTCTAAAGAGAGTGCTTAGCAAATGGAATTTCAAGGCACAATGGTAATTAAGTAAGGTAGTGGCCACAGATGCAAAGCATACAAAGGGGATTCTTATTAAGCCTACTAAACTAAGCGAATTCTACCTTTTTCTACTGGATTGTGTCCCTCCCCCACACTTATCTTTCTCATACAACAATTAAGCTCAAAGAATCATGTGAATCAGGAAGAAAAAAAGTGAAGAGAATCTTCAGTCGCTTGAAGGAGAAGTTCTTATCCTTGATGAGAATCATGGTTTGGTCTTTCAAAATCACTTCTCCCTTATTGAATTTCCTTGGTGGAGGTGGCTCAGGATCAATTGAAAGAGGTCCAAGGATGTAAGGTGGATATTGCTTCCTTCGATGACCTTTCCAAGAATGTGCCTGCAAAGGATCCGAGCAAACAGCAGTATCCCATCCAAAAATAGAAACATGGAGAGATTTCAAGTGAAGTAAAGGCATATTAAGTTCCAAACTCTCCAAGTAACTATCACATCCAAGGAAATCAATGGTACTCCCATCAGTAGGAGTCTAACAAATAGTTAAATTCTCTTGTGTTTGCAAAGTGGAAGGTGCGGAATCCAACTTAGTGTTGGGGTACACCACATCATCAATGCAATCACAAGAGATGGAAAGGAAAAGAGTAGAAGAAAGAAGAGAATTTTTCAAATGGTTACCACCTAAAGCTTTTAAACTTTTAAAAGAATCATTTTCCTTTTCTATGTCGGGTGGCAAATCACAAGAAAGAATCATATGGAAACAATCATTTTCATTTGTAAAATCATCAATCAAAGTATTTGAATCTTCCCATATGAAACTATCATGTAATTCATTGGAGTCAAGAGAAAGATCTTTGTCTAGGCTATGGTCTTTATCACTCACATCAACCACAGTGGCATTCATTCAAGATTCAACATTTTCACAATTCTCATGCTTACAATCATCAATAGGACAAGGAGGTGCATCAAAATCAATGGTAGAATCAACCACTTTGCTTAATGTTTTCTTTCCAAACTCAACAAGTAAGTGGCATTTTTCATGATAACAATCTACACAAATATGATCTTCTACACAAGAACATGAAGATATATCATCCAATTGAGCACTATCATCCCTAGTACTATAAAGAGAAGCATTTTCAATAATAGAAGCATCACACAGAGAAGTAGAAGCAAAGTCATCAACAACTACCATTGAATCACTACTACTTGAACTAAGAGGTTGAGCAATTACATTTTCAAACATTTGAGGGGATTCAACAATGATTTCCTCATCCACCTCATCATTACTCAAATCATTAATTGCTTCATTAGTTAAGGTAGCAAGAGAGTCTACTTCTATAAGGATAGGATCATTACCAGATGGTAGGGGAGACTTTTCAATGTTCTTCTGTACTTGTTTCACTTCTTGTACTTGTGAGGGAATAGGCAACGGAGGTCCGAAATCTTCCACTTGTGAAGTGGCATGTGACTCTTGAGCTTGGATTCCTTGTTCCTCCTCCACAGGAAAGGAAGACTCCTCTGGAAGTTGAAATCGCACCTTCTTGACTTTCTTGACTTGAATAGGTGGATTACATATAGGCAATGGAGGAAGAGTCTCTTGTGGAGTGTTGCACTTAGAAGTCTTTTGTGAAAGAAACTCCATATTTTTCTCAAACTGTTCAACATCTTTCTTCCATTGCTCCGTTTCTTGTGATGGTTGAGTGGGACCTTCAAAGTCCATGGCCAATCTTGCACGCTCTTTATCTCCTTGATCCATTGATCTCATTATAGAGGCCATGCAATTGGCAAAGGTATCCTTGTGTGACCGCTCCTCATTTATAGTACAAGTCATTGGTTTTTGGAATTCTCCAATAACTCCACCAATAGAAGGTTCTTGGAGAGGCACACATGGTTGAGAATGAGGTCCATAAGATGGTTGAAATGGTGGGTATAGAAACTCATGAGGTGAATGGCATGGTTGGAAAGTGGAATGGAATGAAGGAGAAGGTTCATGATATGACATGCAGTTATATAGTGGAGGATTAGAGTGAGGCTTATGATATGGGTTGTATGGTGGCGGAGAAGGTTCATGGTATGCTTTATAGGGTGGGTGGGGTGGGTAATGAGGTTGGAATAAAGGTTGTTGGTAGGGTTCATGGTATGAAGGGTGGAATGGAACTTGGCATTCTTGACCAATTGGACTATTTTGACATTCCAACTTAGCTTGAAGAAGCTGCAATGATTGTTGAATGTAATGGATGCTTTCAGAGATGGTTTCTTTCCTTTCAATTGAATCTCCTACATAATAGTGAGATTGAAAAGGTAAACTTTGATTACCATCAAACCAAGCCATGAGAATTCAATGCAATAAATCCCAATGAATCACAAGATGACTATCTAATTATAAACTATGAAAACTAAGAAAAAGAATCTAAGAGAAGACAAATGCAAATGAAAAAGAGAAAAAGGAATTTCAAAATGACAAAAGATGCAATATGCTTTGAATTAACTTGGAGACATGGTGAATTCAAACAAATGAGCTCAAAATCATATCAAATTCAAGCCAACAACACCACACAGAAGCTACCAAGTCAAAACAATGCAAGAATGCAATCAATGCTATGCAAAACTACCTAAATGCATAAATCCTAAACTATATGCAAAGAAAAACAAAAAATGCAAAACTAACAAACTCAACCCGAGAAACCCCTTGTCAAAAGTGAATTTGACAATTAGATTACCTAGAAAGCCAATTACTTAGCTCCCCGGCAACGACGCCATTGATTTGACCATGTCTTTACGCCTTGGGGTCAAATGCAAAATATTTATAACCAAGAATTGCAGCACAATGCAACACTCGGGTCGTTCTCTTGATGAGCCTTTATTGAGCTACCTAAATAATCTAATTATCATGCAAATGCAATAAAAGCAAGGGGAAATGGGTTTTGTTTTTTGAAATTAATAATTAAAGAAAAGATGCAAATTAATTAAATTCTAAACTATTGTTTGTGGTATTTTTCTTATAAAAATGGGATGGATAAGATTAAATGGAATGGTATGGAGTGGGAAATATCAATAAAGAATGCTCTTGGTAATGAAGAACTGAAAATCCTTGCTCAAAAAGATTATGGGAGTTAAGAATTCATTAAGTTTCAAGAACAACCTCAAGATAACACTTGAGTCCAATATTCCCAATTAATAGTAGCTCCTACAAACATAGCTAACTACTACCTCTTGAGATATTGTTTAAAACCACTTAATGTGCAATTGAAATTAGAATAATGCAACATGAATCTTCTTGGATTTGAGTGCTAAACAGCCCCTCAAGGATACAAATCAACCACATTAACTAGACAATAACATGCTAATTAACATAATCTCATTGCAATCACAAAGAAATTCAAACATATACAATCTTCACATTGTAAAATTCAATCTCAACTACAATTATCAAACCAAAAGAGACAATTAACATCAATCCCAATTCCAAAATCACATATATGAAAATTCCTAAAACTAGGCAATCAAAATATATATAATTTTAGACTAATGGAATGATAGCAAAACTCCCCTTTGTAGTCCAATAAGCTCAAGCACAATTCATCATCACCAAGAAGCAAAAGATTAGCCAGACATAGCCATTGGATAAAATCTAACACAATCTGAAATCATGAAATAGAGTAGTGTTGAATTTGAATTAAAGAAAGAGAAGCAGGTCAGTCGGATATCTCTGGTGGTGATAATGGTGGTGAGAGGATTGATGAAGACGGTGTGAACTTAGAGAGTAGTGGCAGTGATGAAATGCAGCTCCACGGTGGTTCAGGCGCCTCAGAGTCCCAGCTCAACTCCCTCCTTCAACTCTCGGTCCTTCCTAGATCTCCAAGTTCAAGCTCTCAGCTCTCGGTACTGCAATCAGTTCTCAAGTTCGCCAGAAATGGAGGACCGATGGTTGAGGTGTGGTTGAGACTCAGTGAATTCAATTATGTTGAGTTACAACAAAGTTTTGATGTGGAATAAGAATTTTGAAAACTATTTCTAAAACTAGAAATTGATAAAAGCAAATGATTCTTTAACTTCAAGGATTAAATGGAGGCTATGATTATTTCTCCCCTTTGCACTTCATAAAACTTGTTTAACTTCCTCTCTAATAGCATTTCAATGAATCAATATGTTATTATAAGGTTTACAAGTACTTGAAAAAGCTCTCTCAAGTCATAATCAAGTTTATCTTTTTATTAAAATGCACAATCTCTTATTACACCTAATGAAATTCAACTCTAAACAATAATCTTAATGTGACAATATAATGTTAGTAAATATATCTCTATTTCACCAACAAAGTATCTATTTATCAAGTAAACTTCAAGTCAAACATAAGTGAACAAATCAATCTAAATGGTAGCCAAACATTTAGAAGCATTAAGCAAAGGATAGATTCAACACATATCTATCATTAATTACGAAAAGAGTATTCAAGTCTTAATTCATATTAAGGTTCAAAGTAATCCTAGAGTAAAGAGTTCAGCTACATATAATCAGCCACAAGCTACAACTATATGGGAAAATAGCCATAGCATATTACAAGAGAGGAAATGGGGAACAGGAAGAGAAACCAATGAAACGAAGCTCCAAATCTCTTCCAAAGCTTAATCCTTTGCTCTAAGCTCTTCAAGAATGTAAACCCTAGGACCAAAAGCTCTAAAGGAGTCCCAAAATGTCAAAGCCTCTGGTCAAAGTGGAATGAGAGAGGTTTTATATCATAAACCCTCAAATTTTTGGTTTTGTAAAACATGGCATTTTGCTGACAGCGACTGAGCACCTAGGCACTCCTTCCAACTCCTTGGCGCTCCTCGTCTCTACCTCTGATTCATGCTATCATGGCCTGGGTACTCGTTTTAGCTCCTAGGGGTTGTAGCTCTCTATCTCTTCTTTCCATTGGTCTTGCCCCAGGTGATGCAATCATGGCTTAGGCGCTTCTCATTGCTTTCTCTTTTTCCTTTAAGTTTGTGCCTTGCTTTGTTCCTTTCATCACTACATGTCTTTCAAAGCTTAGTAATGAGGCTGTAATCACTTGATCTTTGTGTCAAATAGTCCCACAAAAGGGTAGTATTAAAAACATGAGAACCTAATTAAGGATATGTCCAAAATGTGCACAATTGAGCAATGATGTGCAATGTAACCAAAAATCAAATGCACATTTTCCTTTCTTGAGTATCCAAAATAGGCACAAATATATCTTTATAGTATATAAAACTCAAGGAAAATGTGCTGAAATGACATGAAATCCAAGATTTTAACAATTATCATAAATAAAAATATTATTATATTGAAAAAATATATTATTACAAAATTAATTTAAAATAAAAATATATTATTATATGTAAAAAGTATAATTCCATGTTTAAAATATATTATTATATCAATTATAAATAAAAATATTATTATATTAAATAGATAAGATGTAAATTAATTTATATAACATAAAAATATAACCAAATATGTTAGGGTAGAATGATAAATTACTATCATTCCCCTCCTCCCCTCCTCTTTTACCCCCTGTTTGGATTGAGAGAAAATGAGGGAGGAAAGAAAACTAGGGAGGAAAATGGGGAAGAGAATATAATGGTGTTTTTCCCTATTTGGATGAAGGAAGAAAAGTGGGATGAAAGAAAAGTTGGGCAGAGACTGGTGTGGGACCCACATCATTTTCTCTTCAACTTATCTCTTCACATATAGAGAGAAAATGGGAACAAAACTCATTCTATTATTTGCCCTCACACGCGTTAATAAAACTCATATACGCATGCATTTAAGAATTTTGTTTTTCTTTTTTCCAAATTTATTTATATCTTTTTATTACATTTAATTTTTAAAAAATTTAAAAATAAAAAAAAATTATCTATTTGTTATTTTTTTACCCTAAAAATTAAGTGTTTTTGTGAAATCAATTTCTCAAGATATTATATTCCAATGGGTTAAGGTGCAAATTTACCAATGAAGTTTTGTCTGAGGAGCGTCAGGCACAAATATCTTTTAGAAGGGGCAAAAATACCAATGAACAATTAAAAAGGGGCATCCACCACAAAAACCGTTAAATCCGTACTAATGCCGTTAGGGGTTTTCTTTTCTTATAATTTAACACCATTAGTGCGGATTAACGGTTTTTGTGGTGGATGCTTCTTTTTAATTGTTCATTGGTATTTTTGCCCCTTCTAAAAGATATTTGTGCCAGACGCTCCTCAGACAAAATTTTGTTGATAAATTTGCAACTTAACCCTATTCCAATTTAATCCTTTCACTTCTTATTAATAATGTTAGATGATGTATAATTTATTTATTTCCTATTATTATATTTAATTTCAAAAACTATCCACAATTCTTACCTTGAAAAATAATTTTTTTAAATATTGGGTTTTAAAATATAATAACATCAAAATATATCTTATCAAATAATTTAGTTTTAAATTATATGATAATGCTAATGTTAATATGATGTATTGAGATACTTAATTTGATTTTAAATTTAAAAATCTTGATCAAAATGGAGAGTCAAAGAGAACCAAGGGATCATGCAGACTGAGAAACCTGTATCCCTACCACGTAAGTACATAAAGTTGTGAGCAAGTTCCATTTTCATGTTATACTGTAGCTTTTTAGTGGCAGAGTAAAGGAGCTACACAGTTTAACACTGACAAGGCAAAATGAATAATACCATTCCATCACTTTCATCCTGATATTGCATTCAGTTGTACATCTTCTAGGCGAGCACCGACAGGCTTCATATTTGAGCAAGCCACGTGTAATGCATTGAGATGGTTGTAAGGATTTTCCTTCTCAAGTCCATGAAAACGAGGTAGTGAAGCAAGCAAAGGTCCCTTAAGCTCGAAATTGACATTAAGGTTAGGGCATGCGGCACTAAAAGGATCAATAGTGACGTCTGATCTTGTCACATCCCTAATAGTTCTTCTCCTTTGTCCTTCACCATTATTTGCCATAGTGGTACCTTGAGAAGCACAATCACTTAAGTCAATGAACAATTCAAAATTAGAAGAATGATCTAATGTCTTTTCAGATTGATTGGACATACAAAAGAAAAAATTAAGAAAACAATGGATTAATGAAATACCAAAACTATTTTGCACACAAATTTTAAGGGGGAAAAACTACAAAGAAAAAAATGCAAGTTTATGTAAATATTTAAATGCCAAAATCATATCACTAATGAACGAGAATTACAATAAAAACAAGTTATTCACAATGAAGCCACTAAAAGGGAATGAAAGTTTTTTTTTTTTGAATTAAACTACTAATTAAATTCAAACCACTCAACACAGCTAAATGCAAGACACAAAACGAAATAGAGTGAAAATGCAATGATGAGTATGAATGTAGTGGTAAGGATCTAAATGCACCTATTTGTGGGGAAAAAAATAAAACAGACAGAATTTTTTTTTTTTTTTTTTTTTATGAAAAATATGGAAATGGTATGAAACTATTGTAAGAATCAAGAAGCTCACACAAGCAACCCCAAATCATTTTCTCAATTGACACTTAGTTAACCATGGAGTCAAAAATGACTCCCTGGCAACGGCGCCATTGATTTGACCGTATCTTTGCGTCTTGGGGTCAAATACAAGATTTTTAATCCAAGAATTGCAGTATAATGCAATACTCGGGTCGTCTCTCTTTTCTCAAGGAGCCTTTAATTGAATCCTAGGTAATACTAAATGTCATGCAAAAGCAAATTCAATAAAACAAGGGAAAATTGATTTTTGGGTTTTTCTTGTTAAAAAAAATAAATAAAAAATAAATAAAAATAAAAATACAATTTAATTAAATATATAAATAAACACACCACTCAAATTAATTTAAATTATAGGCAAAGTCTCAACACAAATTTAATCACACATTATTCAAACAAAATATTGGAATAGGAAAAATAAAAAAATAAAACTCCCCTGATTCAGTTTCCACGTGCATGCATATACAAAAGTTGCAATATGTATGATGATGTCAGCATATATGTATGATGATGTCATCATGCATTAACCCAATGAACAATTGCAACACGAACTGCAACACGAATTGCAACGCGTATTTCTCATTCGCAGATCCTCAAACTCGTGGCTCCAGGTGGTGTAACTCAAAATTTCAGCTGCCTCAATTTCTGTAACTCGGACTGGTGGTTGATGATGAAGAGATCGCCGGAATTTAGGAAGAGAGTGATGGGAGGTCGCCGGAAATGGGGGCCGGAAAACTACAAAACTTCACCGGAAAATTGGAAACAACACGGGAGTCACAGAAAAACCGATGGAAAATGATGATGCGGTATTTGCATGATGAAAGGACGATGGTAGGAAGAAAATAAGACACAACGGAGGAGAAAATGTTTCACAAGAAATCAAGCTTCGCCGGAAGTGGGGGCCGGAAAACTGGAATAGTTCGCCGGAAAATGCAAAACTTTCTAAAATATCACAGAGAGGAGATGAGGGTGCTGCACTTGTAGTTTTTGATGGCTTTTGGTGGAGAAAATAGAAGTTGATGGTGGTTGGGATGAAGGAGCTACTGGACTGTGAACAAGATGATGGTGTGGTGATGAAAATGAAGAACGTGGTGGTAAGGCAGGTGCAGAGGCTGGTAAAGGTGAATGGTGGTGATGAAGGGAAGAGGTCAGTGGTGTAAGTGGTGACCTCGTTCTTACTTCAACTCCCCGTTCTGTAGTACCTCGACAAAAGAAAATGGAAGAAGAAAATTTAAGAAGGAAGAGTTGCAGTCGGGATGCCTCCTGGTGGTGAAGATGGAGGTATATATAGAGAGATTGATCCTGTCAATTTCCCTTCACCAACCATGTTAGGTACAGTCTGAAAGCAAGCTGCAACACAAATCTTTCCGTGATATGCGCGTGCATATAATTTCTACGTCTTCCAGAAGTTCAATGAAAAACCCCCCAGATTTTGCTTTTCTGTCGGTTGAATGTTGAATTTGTGGCTTGGGTATTGTTCTGTAATTTTCTCCAATAAATTTTCCTCATGAAAAAGCTGATGGGTACTTTTCTGTAATTTGCTCTGGTCCTTTTCTGTAATTTTCCTTGTATTCAGACTCCAAAAATCACCAATTGTGACCCAAAGCACTGCAATGCAAAAATTAAGCATAAGGTAGTATTAAAAGTTCAAGAGATCATATGTATAAATATTTAATAATTATGGCAATTTTACCCTTTTATTACAATTAATTCAATACAAATGCCTCTAATTAAAATAAGTACTTAATCATGCGATAATGCCCTGGAAAATACATTAAGAGTCCCTATTTAATTAATTAAAAATATATAAAATTATGGTTAAATCAATTCCCCCACACTTAGACCTTTGTACTCCTGAACAAAGGAAATTGAGTACAAGACTTCAAATCCAAATTATTGACACATTAAAAGGTGAGCAATTTCATAATTAGAAAGCAATAGATCAATTAATCACATTCTTCAAGTCAACATTAGTTATTGTTAATTGATGCAAAGAAATTAGTCAACTACACAAAATATTAGATGAAGCACAAGAGACTCTCAGGGTATTATTGTTTCACTCATTTCACCTCATTGGGATAATTTCACTCTAGTTCACTCAATGAACAACTTACCATAGGCTTGTAACAACTCTAACATCTCCATTACTAATAGCAATTAATGTAATAAATCAAGAGGACTTCAAAGGGTTGTAATGATGGATGAAGGCTGAATGGAATAAAGAAAATAAATAGTTGATATGCAAGTCAAAATTATTGAACAAGTTCATAGTAACTAATTAACTTTAATAACTATTGCCAATTCTTTTCTTAATTCACGAACAAATGCCTTTTATTCACCTTCTTCTCTCTTTTTTTTAACTTTTTTTTTTTTTTGCATTTCAAATTGCTCAATTGTCTATTGGCAATTTACTTTGATTTCAGAATACCATGAACACTATGAATAAATGACTTGCATACAACATAGGAATGGCTCAAAATGGGTAACAAAAAGGTGATAAATAAGGGTTTGTGTTTTGGTGAATGGGTTTAAAATGAATGCCTCTTTCATTTTTATCACACTAATGCAAATGCCGTTTTGAAGAAGAGTTAAAACAAGTTCTAGAAGATGAAAAATAAGTGAACATGCACACATGGAAAGAATTTAAGGTCCAAATAATCTTCCAACAAGGTTTTTGTCTAATGCTTCTTCTAACATAATTAATTGCATAGGAAACTAACCACAAAACATCCACTTAACTTCTAGTGCTAACCTTACAAACACAATTAATCAAGACATTGCAATCAATTATAATCATGCTCAAATATTAAACACACTAATGATACAAAAACTTTTTTTTTTTAAACAAGGAGTAAACAAGAATCCAATTGTGGGTTCATTTCTTTTCCCATTCACTTGAAAACAAAATATGGTTTTTTTTTAAAAAAAAAAATTTTTGCCAAAACTAGATCTCATGGAAGCTCAAAAAAAATAATTTCTTGCAAATTACATGTCTAAAATGGTAAATGCGACCCTTTACCATTTATGTCATGCTTCAAAGCAAGTCATTCTTGAAAAAGTTTTGAAAAATGTTCTAGTTTAAGGCATTTTCACATTTAAAATCAACCATTGGGATTCAAAATGTATTTCCCTCCCCCACACTTAATCAACACATTGTCCTCAATGTGTAAAGCAGGTTGAAAGTCAAGGAACAATGGTAATTAAGTGCACACACAAAGGAAGAACAAAAGAAAAAAACAAAACAAAACACACAAATTTTTTTTTTTTTTTAAAACTACACTACTTCTACTGGAATGCCCTCCCCCCACACTTATCTCAAGCAATCAATAAAGCATACATAATAACTGATGAAAGATCATTGAAAGCAAAAGATAGCGAAAGGAGAAGAAGCAACCTGGCCTCAAGTAGGCTTTAATGGTGAATCACAGTAGAGCTTGAGCAGGTGTCCATTGACTTGGAACTCTTTTCCAGTAGTCTCATCAAGTAGCTCTACCATGCCAAATGAATGCACTTTGGTGACGGTGAAAGGCCCATACCATTTATCTTTAAGCTTCCCACTTAACAACTTGAATTGGGCCTTGTACAACAGCACACGGTCACCTACTTTGAAATCTTTTCTCAAGATCTTCTTATCATGCAGCAACTTGGTCTTCTCTTTGTAAATGCGAGAGCTCTCATAAGCATCTAGTCGCATTTCTTCAAGTTCTTGTAGTTGCAATTTCCTTTCCCAGCCTGTCTCTTCTATATCCATGTTGCACATTTTCACAGCCCAATAGGTTTTGTGCTCCAATTCCACCGGAATATGACAAGCCTTTCCATGGATAAGTCGGTAAGGAGACATTCCTATTGGTGTCTTAAAAGCAGTTCTATAGGCCCATAGTGCTTCCTCCAACCTTAAGCTCCAATCCTTCCTTGAAGGCTTGACTATCTTTTCTAGAATCTGTTTGATCTCTCGGTTGGATACTTCTGCTTGCCCATTTGTTTGTGGATAGTAAGGGGTAGAAGTTTTGTGAGTCACCCCAAGCTTAGCAAGTAAGTTATCAATAACCTTATCGCAAAAGTGGGTTCCTCTATCACTTACTATAGCCCGCGGTACTCCAAATCTACAAAATATATAAGACTTAAGAAACTTGGAAACCGTTTGGGCATCATCCTTCCTAGTAGGAATAGCTTCGACCCATCTAGAGAGGTAATCCACAGCTAACAAGATATAGCTATAGCCTGATGAGGGTGGAAAAGGGCCCCATAAAGTCTATACCCCATACATCAAATATCTCACAAAAAAGCATAGGTTGTTGTGGCATCTCGTGCCGTTTTCCTAGGCCCCCAAATCTTTGGCATTTATCACATGCCTTACAATATGAGTATGAATCCTTGAAAAGGGTGGGCCAGTAAAACCCAGCATCTAATACTTTCCTAGATGTCTTCTTAGCACTAAAGTGTCCACCACAAATCATAGAGTGGCAAGCGGACAGTATGTCCTTAGTTTCAGTCTCTGGAACACATCTCCTAATAACTTGATCATTGCATAGTCTCCATAAATAGGGCTCATCCCAAATGTAGTGTTCAGCTTCTCGTCTAAGTTTCTGAGCCTGAAAGGAAGACATATGCTCAGGGATGAGACCGGTCACGATATAGTTGACAAGACTAGCAAACCAAGGAACATAAACAGATATAGACATTAGGGATGCATCAGGAAAGTTATCACAAACAAGATCAGAGTCAAGTACTCCCCTTGTGCCATCTGGTAGTCTACTCAAGTGATCCGCTACAAGGTTTGCAGTTCCAGGCCTATCCTTAATGCTAATGTCGAACTCTTGTAGCAGTAACATCCATCTAATAAGCCTTGGCTTGGACTGAGGCTTGGTGAAGAGAAACTTCACAGCTGCATGATCTGTATACACAACCACTTTAGAATTGATTAAATATTGTCTGAACTTATCTAATGCAAATATCACAGCAAACAGTTCTTTTTCAGTGGTAGTATAATTCCTTTGTGCACTATCCAGGGTTTTGGATGCGTAAGCAATCACATGGAACAACTTGTTATGCTTTTGCCCTAGCATGACCCCCACAGCAGAATTGGAGGCATCGCATGCTAGTTCAAAAGGTAAGGTCCAATCTGGTGCACTCAGAATAGGGGGCGAAATCAAGTGTGATTTTAATTCATCAAATGCTTGTTTACATAAATCATCAAAGATAAAATCAACATTCTTTTGCAATAATTTGGATAATGGTAGAGCTATCTTGCTGAAATCTTTTATGAATCGTCGGTAAAAACCCACATGCCCTAAGAAAGAACGAAGTGTTTTAACATTAGTAGGGTAGGGCAAGGAGGAAATTACCTCAATTTTAGCTCTATCAACTTCAATGCCCTTGCTAGATATCAAGTGACCAAGTACTATTCCATGATCAACCATGAAATGGCACTTCTCATAATTCAAAATTAAATTTTTCTCAATGCATCTAGCAAGAACCTTGTCCAAACTATTTAAACAAGTATCAAATGAATTTCCATACACTGTAAAATCGTCCATAAAAACTTCCATACAATTTTCTAGGAAATCGCTGAACAGTGACATCATACAACGTTGGAAAGTGCCAGGTGCATTGCACAATCCGAACGACATTCTCCTATACGCATAGGTTCCAAATGGACAAGTAAAGGTGGTCTTTTCTTGATCTTCCGGAGCCACTGGGATCTGAAAATATCCTGAATAACCATCTAAAAAACAATAGTGACTCTTACCTGCCAACCTTTCAAGCATCTGATCAATGAAAGGCAAGGGAAAATGATCTTTCCTAGAGGCTTCATTCAATTTCCTGTAATCTATGCATACTCGCCAAGCATTTTGCACCCTGGTAGGTATCAATTCATTATTTTCATTTTTTATCACAGTGATCCCACTCTTCTTAGGTACAACTGTACTGGACTAACCCATTCACTATCAGAAATTGGGTAGATGATACCCGCACTCAATAATTTTGTCACTTCTTTCTTGACCACATCTAGAATCAGGGGGTTGAGTCGCCGTTGAGGCTGCCTAAGAGGTTTGGATTCCTCATGCAAGAGGATCCGATGGGTACAAATAGCAGGATTGATTCCAGGAATGTCAGCTAAAGTCCAACCTAGAGCTTTTCGATTTTTACTTAAAACATCAAGCAATCTTTCCTCCTCACTCACAGTCAAAGAATTTGAAATAATCACAGGCAATTTCCCATTAGCAGCAAGGAAAGCATATTTCAAATTAGGGGGGAGAGGTTTAAGCTCTAATTCAGGAGGTTGAACAATAGAGGGAATTAGTGTAGGAAGATTAAGGGTAGTGAAAATACTCCCTTTTTCAGACTTATGAGATACATGACTTGTGCTAGGCTCCGTAGATTCTACCAATTGAGCATTGGTCTTCCCAAGTGTTGAACCAACATTCAGTTGGTCTACAGCAGCAACAGGCTTGGGGAAAGCAGCTTCCTTCATACCTACTTCACAAGAAGTGATTAGTTCATTCAAAAATCGTAGGGTGTGAGGAGTAATCTTTGTTCGAGGCTTAGATGATGAGTTAAGAAGTGGCCCTTTAACCATATTGCGTTTAGCATCAAAATGAGTCACACAAGAGGAGGTCTTGATTGGCGTAAGGGCTATCTCATGCAAAGTGTCCATGTCTTGATTACCAACCTCACATTCAGACTCTTCAGCTGGTTTATGACCTAAAACATTGGCAAGAATACCTTCCTCACAAGCATCATCACTAAAGCATGAATTATCAAATGAGTTACGTTCCCATGAATCAAGAGAAGTAAGAGAAAAATCACTTAGGGAAGATAACCAACAATCAACCATTGATGAGTTAAGGTTAGAAATATCACTCCCCTGTGAATCAAAATTATCAACAGAAGAAGGAGGAGAGCTTTTATCATCACATGAATCCAATGCAATGCCACAATTAAGATCACAATTATCAGTGTGCAAGTTGAGCTCACATTCATTAACCATATCATCAAATGCTAAGTCAATTGAATTTACACCTAATAAAGAGCAATCTTCAAAAGGGTATTTCATGGCTTCATACATATTGAAACTTAGCTTATGGTTACCCACTTCCATGGTAATTGAACCATGTTTCATGTCTATCAAGGTACTGGTTGTCATCATAAAGGGTCTCCCTAAGATAAGGGTGGATTCACTAGGTTCTTGAGACATGTCTAACACATAGAAATCAGCTGGAAAAACTAAATCCTTGACTTTGACAAGTAAATCTTCAATGATACCTTGCGGTTGCCTAATGCTTTTATCAGCTAGTTGGAGAACCACAGAAGTTCTCTTAAGTTCCTTGACTCCAAGAGACTTAAAAATGGAACTAGGCATGACATTAATGGCTGCACCTAAGTCTAACAAGGCTTGGGCCACATTTACATTACCTATGGTACAAGGTATAGTGAATGAGCCAGGATCCTTGCATTTATCAGGGATTTGAGGTTTGAATAGGGCAGACACATTAGAGCTAACTTGAACTCTCTCATTAGGCTTGAATTTCCTCTTATTTGTACAAAGGTCTTTAAGGAATTTGCAATAACTGGGCATAGACTTGACCAATTGGAAGAAAGGAACATTGATATGTAGCTTACTAAACAAGTCATACATTTCTTTCTCAGTTTGTTCATCATGCATTTTCTTTCCTTGAAAGTAAGCTTTAGGGAAAGGGAGTTGAGAAATTTTTACCTCTTTACCATTAGCGTTGGATAAGGTGCCATGCTCGCTTGTCTTACCTTCCTCAAAAGTTCTTCTTTCCTTGGATCCAACCTCTCTCAGAAGTGGTTGTTGTTCCACTTGAGGTTGTTCAACTGTTTTGTCTTTCTTCCTTTCAAGAATAGCCTTCTCTTTGGAGCTTTCAGGATTTCGAAACTTCATTAGGCTCAAAGGTGGACTTTCAACTTCTATCTCCTCATCTACTTCATTGTTGATCTCTTCAGGAAAGTGTACCTTTTTACCACTTCTCAGTTCAATAGCATTTAGGGACTTAGGATTGATGACGGTGTTTGAAGGAATAGACCCACCAGTCTTAGCATGTACATCACTCAAGGAATTGGAGAATTGGGTTAAATGAGATTGAACTGTGTTGTTTTTCAACTCCAACTCTTCAAACTTCTTGTACATATGAGCCATTTGAGTACTGTCACTTGCCCTGTCATTGTGTAGCTTTTGTAGAGATGCGTTGATAGAGGAGAATTGACCCTGATTCAAAGCTTTTTCTTCCATCATCCGGTTATCAATGCTAGCAATTCGAGCAGCCAAGCTCTTCAGTAATTGATTGGTTTCATCGCCTTTGGACTCTTGAATAGGCACCATTTGTCCACGATTTGACCCATATGGTTGGACTTGATAAGATGAACCTTCTTGATTCCTCCAACCAAAATTAGGATTAGGTCTTCTGTTTTCATTGTAGGTGGTGGTGTTAGAGTCCCATCTTTGTTGATTAGGCCTTCCTTGATACATAACATTGACTTCCTCATGAGGATTAGGGCATAGACTTGTAATGTGCATCACTGAACTACAATTATTGCAACTGGGTGCAACAAGAGCTTGTGAAGTAGGAAAATGAGTTGCTTGTTGGGTACTCAGATGTTGAAGTTCAGTGGTGACGAGAGAAAGCTGCGAAGTGAGTGTATCCATTTTAGACTCAAGTGCGATCATCCTTTGGTTAGATCCGATATCACAGACACTTCTGATCTCTCTTACATTGTATTGTTGAGTGTTTTGAGCTCTCATTTTAATTTGAGCCCATGCTTCCTCTGCAGTACAATCTTCTAAGGAACCCCCAGCTGAAGCATCTAGAATACCCTTTTCATTAGGTAAAAGACCATCATGAAAGTATTGGATTAATTGCTCATTGCTGATTTGATGGTGTGGGCACTTAGCCAAAAGCTCCTGGAAGCGGCTCCAATACTCATAAAAAGACTCTGAGGGGTCTTGTTTGATAGAGTAAATCTCCTTCTTGAGCTCAGCAATCCTTGCAGCGGGAAAGTATTTTTCCAAGAAGGCTTTTTTCAGATTTCCCTATGAATGAAGAGCGTCATTAACCTGCCTTGGTAGCATCATATACCACTCTTTCGCCTTCCCTTCCAAGGTGAAGTAAAACACCTTCAGTTGTACATCTTCTAGGCGAGCACCGACAGGCTTCATATTTGAGCAAGCCACGTGTAATGCATTGAGATGGTTGTAAGGATTTTCCTTCTCAAGTCCATGAAAACGAGGTAGTGAAGCAAGCAAAGGTCCCTTAAGCTCGAAATTGACATTAAGGTTAGGGCATGCGGCACTAAAAGGATCAATAGTGACGTCTGATCTTGTCACATCCCTAATAGTTCTTCTCCTTTGTCCTTCACCATTATTTGCCATAGTGGTACCTTGAGAAGCACAATCACTTAAGTCAATGAACAATTCAAAATTAGAAGAATGATCTAATGTCTTTTCAAATTGATTGGACATACAAAAGAAAAAATTAAGAAAACAATGGATTAATGAAATACCAAAACTATTTTGCACACAAATTTTAAGGGGGAAAAACTACAAAGAAAAAAATGCAAGTTTATGTAAATATTTAAATGCCAAAATCATATCACTAATGAACGAGAATTACAATAAAAACAAGTTATTCACAATGAAGCCACTAAAAGGGAATGAAAGTTTTTTTTTTTTGAATTAAACTACTAATTAAATTCAAACCACTCAACACAGCTAAATGCAAGACACAAAACGAAATAGAGTGAAAATGCAATGATGAGTATGAATGTAGTGGTAAGGATCTAAATGCACCTATTTGTTGGAAAAAAAATAAAACAGACAGAAATTTTTTTTTTTTTTTTTTATGAAAAATATGGAAATGGTATGAAACTATTGTAAGAATCAAGAAGCTCACACAAGCAACCCCAAATCATTTTCTCAATTGACACTTAGTTAACCATGGAGTCAAAAATGACTCCCTGGCAACGGCGCCATTGATTTGACCGTATCTTTGCGTCTTGGGGTCAAATACAAGATTTTTAATCCAAGAATTGCAGTATAATGCAATACTCGGGTCGTCTCTCTTTTCTCAAGGAGCCTTTAATTGAATCCTAGGTAATACTAAATGTCATGCAAAAGCAAATTCAATAAAACAAGGGAAAATTGATTTTTGGGTTTTTCTTGTTAAAAAAAATAAATAAAAAATAAATAAAAATAAAAATACAATTTAATTAAATATATAAATAAACACACCACTCAAATTAATTTAAATTATAGGCAAAGTCTCAACACAAATTTAATCACACATTATTCAAACAAAATATTGGAATAGGAAAAATAAAAAAATAAAACTCCCCTGATTCAGTTTCCACGTGCATGCATATACAAAAGTTGCAATATGTATGATGATGTCAGCATATATGTATGATGATGTCATCATGCATTAACCCAATGAACAATTGCAACACGAACTGCAACACGAATTGCAACGCGTATTTCTCATTCGCAGATCCTCAAACTCGTGGCTCCAGGTGGTGTAACTCAAAATTTCAGCTGCCTCAATTTCTGTAACTCGGACTGGTGGTTGATGATGAAGAGATCGCCGGAATTTAGGAAGAGAGTGATGGGAGGTCGCCGGAAATGGGGGCTGGAAAACTACAAAACTTCACCGGAAAATTGGAAACAACACGGGAGTCACAGAAAAACCGATGGAAAATGATGATGCGGTATTTGCATGATGAAAGGACGATGGTAGGAAGAAAATAAGACACAACGGAGGAGAAAATGTTTCACAAGAAATCAAGCTTCGCCGGAAGTGGGGGCCGGAAAACTGGAATAGTTCGCCGGAAAATGCAAAACTTTCTAAAATATCACAGAGAGGAGATGAGGGTGCTGCACTTGTAGTTTTTGATGGCTTTTGGTGGAGAAAATAGAAGTTGATGGTGGTTGGGATGAAGGAGCTACTGTACTGTGAACAAGATGATGGTGTGGTGATGAAAATGAAGAACGTGGTGGTAAGGAAGGTGCAGAGGCTGGTAAAGGTGAATGGTGGTGATGAAGGGAAGAGGTCAGTGGTGTAAGTGGTGACCTCGTTCTTACTTCAACTCCCCGTTCTGTAGTACCTCGACAAAAGAAAATGGAAGAAGAAAATTTAAGAAGGAAGAGTTGCAGTCGGGATGCCTCCTGGTGGTGAAGATGGAGGTATATATAGAGAGATTGATCCTGTCAATTTCCCTTCACCAACCATGTTAGGTACAGTCTGAAAGCAAGCTGCAACACAAATCTTTCCGTGATATGCGCGTGCATATAATTTCTACGTCTTCCAGAAGTTCAATGAAAAACCCCCCAGATTTTGCTTTTCTGTCGGTTGAATGTTGAATTTGTGGCTTGGGTATTGTTCTGTAATTTTCTCCAATAAATTTTCCTCATGAAAAAGCTGATGGGTACTTTTCTGTAATTTGCTCTGGTCCTTTTCTGTAATTTTCCTTGTATTCAGACTCCAAAAATCACCAATTGTGACCCAAAGCACTGCAATGCAAAAATTAAGCATAAGGTAGTATTAAAAGTTCAAGAGATCATATGTATAAATATTTAATAATTATGGCAATTTTACCCTTTTATTACAATTAATTCAATACAAATGCCTCTAATTAAAATAAGTACTTAATCATGCGATAATGCCCTGGAAAATACATTAAGAGTCCCTATTTAATTAATTAAAAATATATAAAATTATGGTTAAATCAATTCCCCCACACTTAGACCTTTGTTCTCCTGAACAAAGGAAATTGAGTACAAGACTTCAAATCCAAATTATTGACACATTAAAAGGTGAGCAATTTCATAATTAGAAAGCAATAGATCAATTAATCACATTCTTCAAGTCAACATTAGTTATTGTTAATTGATGCAAAGAAATTAGTCAACTACACAAAATATTAGATGAAGCACAAGAGACTCTCAGGGTATTATTGTTTCACTCATTTCACCTCATTGGGATAATTTCACTCTAGTTCACTCAATGAACAACTTACCATAGGCTTGTAACAACTCTAACATCTCCATTACTAATAGCAATTAATGTAATAAATCAAGAGGACTTCAAAGGGTTGTAATGATGGATGAAGGCTGAATGGAATAAAGAAAATAAATAGTTGATATGCAAGTCAAAATTATTGAACAAGTTCATAGTAACTAATTAACTTTAATAACTATTGCCAATTCTTTTCTTAATTCACGAACAAATGCCTTTTATTCACCTTCTTCTCTCTTTTTTTTAACTTTTTTTTTTTTTTTTGCATTTCAAATTGCTCAATTGTCTATTGGCAATTTACTTTGATTTCAGAATACCATGAACACTATGAATAAATGACTTGCATACAACATAGGAATGGCTCAAAATGGGTAACAAAAAGGTGATAAATAAGGGTTTGTGTTTTGGTGAATGGGTTTAAAATGAATGCCTCTTTCATTTTTATCACACTAATGCAAATGCCGTTTTGAAGAAGAGTTAAAACAAGTTCTAGAAGATGAAAAATAAGTGAACATGCACACATGGAAAGAATTTAAGGTCCAAATAATCTTCCAACAAGGTTTTTGTCTAATGCTTCTTCTAACATAATTAATTGCATAGGAAACTAACCACAAAACATCCACTTAACTTCTAGTGCTAACCTTACAAACACAATTAATCAAGACATTGCAATCAATTATAATCATGCTCAAATATTAAACACACTAATGATACAAAAACTTTTTTTTTTTTAAACAAGGAGTAAACAAGAATCCAATTGTGGGTTCATTTCTTTTCCCATTCACTTGAAAACAAAATATGGTTTTTTTTAAAAAAAAAAAATTTTGCCAAAACTAGATCTCATGGAAGCTCAAAAAAAATAATTTCTTGCAAATTACATGTCTAAAATGGTAAATGCGACCCTTTACCATTTATGTCATGCTTCAAAGCAAGTCATTCTTGAAAAAGTTTTGAAAAATGTTCTAGTTTAAGGCATTTTCACATTTAAAATCAACCATTGGGATTCAAAATGTATTTCCCTCCCCCACACTTAATCAACACATTGTCCTCAATGTGTAAAGCAGGTTGAAAGTCAAGGAACAATGGTAATTAAGTGCACACACAAAGGAAGAACAAAAGAAAAAAACAAAACAAAACACACAAATTTTTTTTTTTTTTTAAAACTACACTACTTCTACTGGAATGCCCTCCCCCCACACTTATCTCAAGCAATCAATAAAGCATACATAATAACTGATGAAAGATCATTGAAAGCAAAAGATAGCGAAAGGAGAAGAAGCAACCTGGCCTCAAGTAGGCTTTAATGGTGAATCACAGTAGAGCTTGAGCAGGTGTCCATTGACTTGGAACTCTTTTCCAGTAGTCTCATCAAGTAGCTCTACCATGCCAAATGAATGCACTTTGGTGACGGTGAAAGGCCCATACCATTTATCTTTAAGCTTCCCACTTAACAACTTGAATTGGGCCTTGTACAACAGCACACGGTCACCTACTTTGAAATCTTTTCTCAAGATCTTCTTATCATGCAGCAACTTGGTCTTCTCTTTGTAAATGCGAGAGCTCTCATAAGCATCTAGTCGCATTTCTTCAAGTTCTTGTAGTTGCAATTTCCTTTCCCAGCCTGTCTCTTCTATATCCATGTTGCACATTTTCACAGCCCAATAGGTTTTGTGCTCCAATTCCACCGGAATATGACAAGCCTTTCCATGGATAAGTCGGTAAGGAGACATTCCTATTGGTGTCTTAAAAGCAGTTCTATAGGCCCATAGTGCTTCCTCCAACCTTAAGCTCCAATCCTTCCTTGAAGGCTTGACTATCTTTTCTAGAATCTGTTTGATCTCTCGGTTGGATACTTCTGCTTGCCCATTTGTTTGTGGATAGTAAGGGGTAGAAGTTTTGTGAGTCACCCCAAGCTTAGCAAGTAAGTTATCAATAACCTTATCGCAAAAGTGGGTTCCTCTATCACTTACTATAGCCCGCGGTACTCCAAATCTACAAAATATATAAGACTTAAGAAACTTGGAAACCGTTTGGGCATCATCCTTCCTAGTAGGAATAGCTTCGACCCATCTAGAGAGGTAATCCACAGCTAACAAGATATAGCTATAGCCTGATGAGGGTGGAAAAGGGCCCCATAAAGTCTATACCCCATACATCAAATATCTCACAAAAAAGCATAGGTTGTTGTGGCATCTCGTGCCGTTTTCCTAGGCCCCCAAATCTTTGGCATTTATCACATGCCTTACAATATGAGTATGAATCCTTGAAAAGGGTGGGCCAGTAAAACCCAGCATCTAATACTTTCCTAGATGTCTTCTTAGCACTAAAGTGTCCACCACAAATCATAGAGTGGCAAGCGGACAGTATGTCCTTAGTTTCAGTCTCTGGAACACATCTCCTAATAACTTGATCATTGCATAGTCTCCATAAATAGGGCTCATCCCAAATGTAGTGTTCAGCTTCTCGTCTAAGTTTCTGAGCCTGAAAGGAAGACATATGCTCAGGGATGAGACCGGTCACGATATAGTTGACAAGACTAGCAAACCAAGGAACATAAACAGATATAGACATTAGGGATGCATCAGGAAAGTTATCACAAACAAGATCAGAGTCAAGTACTCCCCTTGTGCCATCTGGTAGTCTACTCAAGTGATCCGCTACAAGGTTTGCAGTTCCAGGCCTATCCTTAATGCTAATGTCGAACTCTTGTAGCAGTAACATCCATCTAATAAGCCTTGGCTTGGACTGAGGCTTGGTGAAGAGAAACTTCACAGCTGCATGATCTGTATACACAACCACTTTAGAATTGATTAAATATTGTCTGAACTTATCTAATGCAAATATCACAGCAAACAGTTCTTTTTCAGTGGTAGTATAATTCCTTTGTGCACTATCCAGGGTTTTGGATGCGTAAGCAATCACATGGAACAACTTGTTATGCTTTTGCCCTAGCATGACCCCCACAGCAGAATTGGAGGCATCGCATGCTAGTTCAAAAGGTAAGGTCCAATCTGGTGCACTCAGAATAGGGGGCGAAATCAAGTGTGATTTTAATTCATCAAATGCTTGTTTACATAAATCATCAAAGATAAAATCAACATTCTTTTGCAATAATTTGGATAATGGTAGAGCTATCTTGCTGAAATCTTTTATGAATCGTCGGTAAAAACCCACATGCCCTAAGAAAGAACGAAGTGTTTTAACATTAGTAGGGTAGGGCAAGGAGGAAATTACCTCAATTTTAGCTCTATCAACTTCAATGCCCTTGCTAGATATCAAGTGACCAAGTACTATTCCATGATCAACCATGAAATGGCACTTCTCATAATTCAAAATTAAATTTTTCTCAATGCATCTAGCAAGAACCTTGTCCAAACTATTTAAACAAGTATCAAATGAATTTCCATACACTGTAAAATCGTCCATAAAAACTTCCATACAATTTTCTAGGAAATCGCTGAACAGTGACATCATACAACGTTGGAAAGTGCCAGGTGCATTGCACAATCCGAACGACATTCTCCTATACGCATAGGTTCCAAATGGACAAGTAAAGGTGGTCTTTTCTTGATCTTCCGGAGCCACTGGGATCTGAAAATATCCTGAATAACCATCTAAAAAACAATAGTGACTCTTACCTGCCAACCTTTCAAGCATCTGATCAATGAAAGGCAAGGGAAAATGATCTTTCCTAGAGGCTTCATTCAATTTCCTGTAATCTATGCATACTCGCCAAGCATTTTGCACCCTGGTAGGTATCAATTCATTATTTTCATTTTTTATCACAGTGATCCCACTCTTCTTAGGTACAACTGTACTGGACTAACCCATTCACTATCAGAAATTGGGTAGATGATACCCGCACTCAATAATTTTGTCACTTCTTTCTTGACCACATCTAGAATCAGGGGGTTGAGTCGCCGTTGAGGCTGCCTAAGAGGTTTGGATTCCTCATGCAAGAGGATCCGATGGGTACAAATAGCAGGATTGATTCCAGGAATGTCAGCTAAAGTCCAACCTAGAGCTTTTCGATTTTTACTTAAAACATCAAGCAATCTTTCCTCCTCACTCACAGTCAAAGAATTTGAAATAATCACAGGCAATTTCCCATTAGCAGCAAGGAAAGCATATTTCAAATTAGGGGGGAGAGGTTTAAGCTCTAATTCAGGAGGTTGAACAATAGAGGGAATTAGTGTAGGAAGATTAAGGGTAGTGAAAATACTCCCTTTTTCAGACTTATGAGATACATGACTTGTGCTAGGCTCCGTAGATTCTACCAATTGAGCATTGGTCTTCCCAAGTGTTGAACCAACATTCAGTTGGTCTACAGCAGCAACAGGCTTGGGGAAAGCAGCTTCCTTCATACCTACTTCACAAGAAGTGATTAGTTCATTCAAAAATCGTAGGGTGTGAGGAGTAATCTTTGTTCGAGGCTTAGATGATGAGTTAAGAAGTGGCCCTTTAACCATATTGCGTTTAGCATCAAAATGAGTCACACAAGAGGAGGTCTTGATTGGCGTAAGGGCTATCTCATGCAAAGTGTCCATGTCTTGATTACCAACCTCACATTCAGACTCTTCAGCTGGTTTATGACCTAAAACATTGGCAAGAATACCTTCCTCACAAGCATCATCACTAAAGCATGAATTATCAAATGAGTTACGTTCCCATGAATCAAGAGAAGTAAGAGAAAAATCACTTAGGGAAGATAACCAACAATCAACCATTGATGAGTTAAGGTTAGAAATATCACTCCCCTGTGAATCAAAATTATCAACAGAAGAAGGAGGAGAGCTTTTATCATCACATGAATCCAATGCAATGCCACAATTAAGATCACAATTATCAGTGTGCAAGTTGAGCTCACATTCATTAACCATATCATCAAATGCTAAGTCAATTGAATTTACACCTAATAAAGAGCAATCTTCAAAAGGGTATTTCATGGCTTCATACATATTGAAACTTAGCTTATGGTTACCCACTTCCATGGTAATTGAACCATGTTTCATGTCTATCAAGGTACTGGTTGTCATCATAAAGGGTCTCCCTAAGATAAGGGTGGATTCACTAGGTTCTTGAGACATGTCTAACACATAGAAATCAGCTGGAAAAACTAAATCCTTGACTTTGACAAGTAAATCTTCAATGATACCTTGCGGTTGCCTAATGCTTTTATCAGCTAGTTGGAGAACCACAGAAGTTCTCTTAAGTTCCTTGACTCCAAGAGACTTAAAAATGGAACTAGGCATGACATTAATGGCTGCACCTAAGTCTAACAAGGCTTGGGCCACATTTACATTACCTATGGTACAAGGTATAGTGAATGAGCCAGGATCCTTGCATTTATCAGGGATTTGAGGTTTGAATAGGGCAGACACATTAGAGCTAACTTGAACTCTCTCATTAGGCTTGAATTTCCTCTTATTTGTACAAAGGTCTTTAAGGAATTTGCAATAACTGGGCATAGACTTGACCAATTGGAAGAAAGGAACATTGATATGTAGCTTACTAAACAAGTCATACATTTCTTTCTCAGTTTGTTCATCATGCATTTTCTTTCCTTGAAAGTAAGCTTTAGGGAAAGGGAGTTGAGAAATTTTTACCTCTTTACCATTAGCGTTGGATAAGGTGCCATGCTCGCTTGTCTTACCTTCCTCAAAAGTTCTTCTTTCCTTGGATCCAACCTCTCTCAGAAGTGGTTGTTGTTCCACTTGAGGTTGTTCAACTGTTTTGTCTTTCTTCCTTTCAAGAATAGCCTTCTCTTTGGAGCTTTCAGGATTTCGAAACTTCATTAGGCTCAAAGGTGGACTTTCAACTTCTATCTCCTCATCTACTTCATTGTTGATCTCTTCAGGAAAGTGTACCTTTTTACCACTTCTCAGTTCAATAGCATTTAGGGACTTAGGATTGATGACGGTGTTTGAAGGAATAGACCCACCAGTCTTAGCATGTACATCACTCAAGGAATTGGAGAATTGGGTTAAATGAGATTGAACTGTGTTGTTTTTCAACTCCAACTCTTCAAACTTCTTGTACATATGAGCCATTTGAGTACTGTCACTTGCCCTGTCATTGTGTAGCTTTTGTAGAGATGCGTTGATAGAGGAGAATTGACCCTGATTCAAAGCTTTTTCTTCCATCATCCGGTTATCAATGCTAGCAATTCGAGCAGCCAAGCTCTTCAGTAATTGATTGGTTTCATCGCCTTTGGACTCTTGAATAGGCACCATTTGTCCACGATTTGACCCATATGGTTGGACTTGATAAGATGAACCTTCTTGATTCCTCCAACCAAAATTAGGATTAGGTCTTCTGTTTTCATTGTAGGTGGTGGTGTTAGAGTCCCATCTTTGTTGATTAGGCCTTCCTTGATACATAACATTGACTTCCTCATGAGGATTAGGGCATAGACTTGTAATGTGCATCACTGAACTACAATTATTGCAACTGGGTGCAACAAGAGCTTGTGAAGTAGGAAAATGAGTTGCTTGTTGGGTACTCAGATGTTGAAGTTCAGTGGTGACGAGAGAAAGCTGCGAAGTGAGTGTATCCATTTTAGACTCAAGTGCGATCATCCTTTGGTTAGATCCGATATCACAGACACTTCTGATCTCTCTTACATTGTATTGTTGAGTGTTTTGAGCTCTCATTTTAATTTGAGCCCATGCTTCCTCTGCAGTACAATCTTCTAAGGAACCCCCAGCTGAAGCATCTAGAATACCCTTTTCATTAGGTAAAAGACCATCATGAAAGTATTGGATTAATTGCTCATTGCTGATTTGATGGTGTGGGCACTTAGCCAAAAGCTCCTGGAAGCGGCTCCAATACTCATAAAAAGACTCTGAGGGGTCTTGTTTGATAGAGTAAATCTCCTTCTTGAGCTCAGCAATCCTTGCAGCGGGAAAGTATTTTTCCAAGAAGGCTTTTTTCAGATTTCCCTATGAATGAAGAGCGTCATTAACCTGCCTTGGTAGCATCATATACCACTCTTTCGCCTTCCCTTCCAAGGTGAAGTAAAACACCTTCAGTTGTACATCTTCTAGGCGAGCACCGACAGGCTTCATATTTGAGCAAGCCACGTGTAATGCATTGAGATGGTTGTAAGGATTTTCCTTCTCAAGTCCATGAAAACGAGGTAGTGAAGCAAGCAAAGGTCCCTTAAGCTCGAAATTGACATTAAGGTTAGGGCATGCGGCACTAAAAGGATCAATAGTGACGTCTGATCTTGTCACATCCCTAATAGTTCTTCTCCTTTGTCCTTCACCATTATTTGCCATAGTGGTACCTTGAGAAGCACAATCACTTAAGTCAATGAACAATTCAAAATTAGAAGAATGATCTAATGTCTTTTCAAATTGATTGGACATACAAAAGAAAAAATTAAGAAAACAATGGATTAATGAAATACCAAAACTATTTTGCACACAAATTTTAAGGGGGAAAAACTACAAAGAAAAAAATGCAAGTTTATGTAAATATTTAAATGCCAAAATCATATCACTAATGAACGAGAATTACAATAAAAACAAGTTATTCACAATGAAGCCACTAAAAGGGAATGAAAGTTTTTTTTTTTGAATTAAACTACTAATTAAATTCAAACCACTCAACACAGCTAAATGCAAGACACAAAACGAAATAGAGTGAAAATGCAATGATGAGTATGAATGTAGTGGTAAGGATCTAAATGCACCTATTTGTTGGAAAAAAAATAAAACAGACAGAAATTTTTTTTTTTTTTTTTTATGAAAAATATGGAAATGGTATGAAACTATTGTAAGAATCAAGAAGCTCACACAAGCAACCCCAAATCATTTTCTCAATTGACACTTAGTTAACCATGGAGTCAAAAATGACTCCCCGGCAACGGCGCCATTGATTTGACCGTATCTTTGCGTCTTGGGGTCAAATACAAGATTTTTAATCCAAGAATTGCAGTATAATGCAATACTCGGGTCGTCTCTCTTTTCTCAAGGAGCCTTTAATTGAATCCTAGGTAATACTAAATGTCATGCAAAAGCAAATTCAATAAAACAAGGGAAAATTGATTTTTGGGTTTTTCTTGTTAAAATAAATAAATAAAAAATAAATAAAAATAAAAATACAATTTAATTAAATATATAAATAAACACACCACTCAAATTAATTTAAATTATAGGCAAAGTCTCAACACAAATTTAATCACACATTATTCAAACAAAATATTGGAATAGGAAAAATAAAAAAATAAAACTCCCCTGATTCAGTTTCCACGTGCATGCATGAACAAAAGTTGCAATATGTATGATGATGTCAGCATATATGTATGATGATGTCATCATGCATTAACCCAATGAACAATTGCAACACGAACTGCAACACGAACTGCAACGCGTATTTCTCATTCGCAGATCCTCAAACTCGTGGCTCCAGGTGGTGTAACTCAAAATTTCAGCTGCCTCAATTTCTGTAACTCGGACTGGTGGTTGATGATGAAGAGATCGCCGGAATTTAGGAAGAGAGTGATGGGAGGTCGCCGGAAATGGGGGCCGGAAAACTACAAAACTTCACCGGAAAATTGGAAACAACACGGGAGTCACAGAAAAACCGATGGAAAATGATGATGCGGTATTTGCATGATGAAAGGACGATGGTAGGAAGAAAATAAGACACAACGGAGGAGAAAATGTTTCACAAGAAATCAAGCTTCACCGGAAGTGGGGGCCGGAAAACTGGAATAGTTCACCGGAAAATGCAAAACTTTCTAAAATATCACAGAGAGGAGATGAGGGTGCTGCACTTGTAGTTTTTGATGGCTGTTGGTGGAGAAAATAGAAGTTGATGGTGGTTGGGATGAAGGAGCTACTGGACTGTGAACAAGATGATGGTGTGGTGATGAAAATGAAGAACGTGGTGGTAAGGAAGGTGCAGAGGCTGGTAAAGGTGAATGGTGGTGATGAAGGGAAGAGGTCAGTGGTGTAAGTGGTGACCTCGTTCTTACTTCAACTCCCCGTTCTATAGTACCTCGACAAAAGAAAATGGAAGAAGAAAATTTAAGAAGGAAGAGTTGCAGTCGGGATGCCTCCTGGTGGTGAAGATGGAGGTATATATAGAGAGATTGATCCTGTCAATTTCCCTTCACCAACCATGTTAGGTACAGTCTGAAAGCAAGCTGCAACACAAATCTTTCCGTGATATGCGCGTGCATATAATTTCTACGTCTTCCAGAAGTTCAATGAAAAACCCCCCAGATTTTGCTTTTCTGTCGGTTGAATGTTGAATTTGTGGCTTGGGTATTGTTCTGTAATTTTCTCCAATAAATTTTCCTCATGAAAAAGCTGATGGGTACTTTTCTGTAATTTGCTCTGGTCCTTTTCTGTAATTTTCCTTGTATTCAGACTCCAAAAATCACCAATTGTGACCCAAAGCACTGCAATGCAAAAATTAAGCATAAGGTAGTATTAAAAGTTCAAGAGATCATATGTATAAATATTTAATAATTATGGCAATTTTACCCTTTTATTACAATTAATTCAATACAAATGCCTCTAATTAAAATAAGTGCTTAATCATGCGATAATGCCCTGGAAAATACATTAAGAGTCCCTATTTAATTAATTAAAAATATATAAAATTATGGTTAAATCAGGTCCTGTCAACCCTCATGGCTTCAAAATGCATAGAGAAAGGGAGATATCTAAACTTTTATAAGGCGTCTTTCATTCCCCTTCCTAGCCGATGTGGGACATAATACTCCACCCATCTTTGGGCCTAGCGTCATCACTGACACATTGGCTCACATCAACTGAATTTAGCTCTAATAAGAATGACTTGACCCTGGTCTAATACCAAACTCGAACCTAGTTCTAATACCAATGACTTGACCCTGACCCTGGCTCTGATACCAAACTTAAACCTAACTCTGATACTAATGACTTGACCTTAGCTCTGATACCAATTGTAACATCCCAGCACCTTACTCTCAATATTGTCCTCTTTGAGGTCCTGTCACCCCTCACGACTCTTTAGCTGATGTGAGACATACTACTGTACCTACCTTTGGGCCCAACGTCAATTTTGGAACATTGGCCTACATCGACTTGACCCTGGCTTTGATATCAATTGTAATATCTCAGTGTCTTGCTCTCGATATTGTCCTCTTTGGGATCCCGTCACCCCTTATAGCTTTAAAAAGTGTGGAGGGGGTATCTAGACCTTTAAAATATATCTTACATTCCCTTCCCCAACTGATGTGGGATATAACAATCTACTCATCTTTGGGCCCAGCGTCCTCACTGGCATATTAGCACACACCGACTTGAACCTAGCTCTGATACCAATGATTTGACCCTAGCTCTGTGTCGGGGCAGATCAATAAAAATCTCTTGTATCTCTCATAAATTTGTTAATAAAGAATATCATATTGCTAGTATAAATAGATAATAACAAACAAAAAAAATTATTGAAATACTTACCAATGCGGTGAATAAGAGACATCTCTCCTCTAACCAATTGTCGAGATTGGTCAAAATTACATATCTTACTTCTATATCTCTCATCAACATTATGAGCATAGTGGTCTTTCACTATGACAACATTTTAGGGGTTAATGTTGCCATATATCACCCCTACTCGATGTAGGTTAAGTATGTCTTTCACCATTCCCCTAGGTACCCAATCAAGAAAAAAAATGAAAATCAAGAATAAAAAAATTAATAAAAATATTTCCCTACTATAACGGTGTGTTCAATATCCATGGCATGTGTTTGAGTTGTAATTTATTGTCTATGTTCTCCCATGTTTATCTGCAGTTTATTGAAGCTTTGATACTTTTATTGGAATCAAGCATTAGTTTATATAAGGGAAGACGAGGAAGCTCATCTTGACAAAGCAAGTCAGAGGCATAAATAAGGAAATTATGTGAAACTACAAGGTCCTGGGGATTAGGTTTTCCTAATAAAAAAACTTACTTTATTAACTTCTTGAAAAGTTTGGTCGGATGATTCTTCTAATCCACAAGCAAATGTCTTTTGTCTGTCATGAAGCGATCTAATGTGCAACTAAAATTCTCATATGTTATATGTCCATATCCATTATCATCCATAGTAAGAAGAAAGCAGATCACATTATTAGAATACTTGAAAATCTTCATATTGTCGATTTCTTTTGAATTGATGACAAATTCACTTATCTCCATGCTTTTGGTGCAGACATCTATAAGGTGAGGCTTGGCCCTCTGAATGTTGTGAAGGCTATCAACATATGTCATAAATAGTTAAATGAAAATTACGAATAATCATCCAAGTTAGCATGGCTATCTTCGACTTGAAAAGAATCTTAAGATGAAAAGTTGAAGTAGATAGCCTATCAGAAATGTCTAGAAAGAGAAGCTAGCATAGTTTTCATCCATTTTATAGCTCAAACAGTTAGTGTGATCTTTCTTAAACATTGGTGCCATATTATATAATGTATCTTTCAAAAACAAAGGAGAACAAGATTTAGTGGACAAACAAGCGCTGGCTGGCTTGATTATTATATTTTTCAAAAACTATAAACAAAATACCAAAACAGAGTAGCCAGAGTGTGAAACAAAACCAAACCTATTGAATGTGATTAGTAGTAACATTGTTGGGGCAGCAAGCTGCCTTGAATTAGAGTTGAGGAGTAGGAGAGAGCTATTGAAAACAAAGGGGAACAAGATTTAGTGGACAAACATGCCTTGACTGGTGCTGTCAAGCTTCAATTCTTTGTGGCTCTACATCGATTCTCGGTCATCTCTAGCATTTCAGTCAGCGAAACTTGGTGTTGTCATGTCTGTGATGCTGTGTTCGTATTTCAGCTTGCGTTTGAGGTAATTTTTGTTCCTTTCTTGTTTGTCTTTGCTATATATTATGGGTTTTGGTTAAAGTAGAGTTGAGATTATGGTGAGGGTGGAAAAAGGCAGAATCTTTTATGTGAATCGACGTTGAACTTAGTCTTGAACTGATAATGGATCGGTATGAGGATTATTGTGGTCTATTGTGTGCGGTGGTAGTCTCTGTAGTGCAAGGTTTCAAAGTCAAAATTTTGTTATGTCACTTCATTTTCCACTGCTTTTGTTTTCCTTCTTAGTTAATTACTCTTGTTCTATCTGCGAGTCACAGTAGCTCTAGCAGAAACAAGAGAAAAAGAAAGTGAAATAATCCTAAGTGTAGTATAATTTGATAGGGATGAGGCACTAAATGAAACAAAGAGAAACCAAAAGTTGGCGACAAAACGATAAATATGTATATATGATAGCTTTCTCACAGGACTGAGGATTTTCATTATTATTTTTTGATCTTTCTACAGTTTCATAATATACAACATTGATTCATCATACATAGTTCCTGTACGTCTGTACTTGGCATGATTTTTCCTCTCCTTTCTGAATTCGTTTACATAATGCCTAGCTGGCTGGGCGTGGCCTCTAACTTTTCTCTTTTAATCTAACTCAAGCCTTCTTGAAGAAACTTTCCATTCTTCCAAGCTAGAGAACAAAACCAGCAGAGAGATCCAATTAATTGTAAAGAAACATTATTAATTAAAAGGACTGTTAATTATAGATGTCATAATAAACACGCACGCATTCGCATAGCTTATTGCCTTCACAGATTACTCAAACCTAACCCTATAGCTAGAGAGCCTAGTTACTTATCCTACGCCACGATTTACCTAAACCTAAAATATTATCACAGTTACCATTTAAGTGTAAGAATTGATAATCTCCCAATATATATGTATATTTGATATATAAGCTCGGTTTTTTTATTTTATAGCTTTCTATGATAGCTAAATTTCCTGGCACAATAAGAGTTAAAAGACAAACAGTAGCAAGTGAGCAAGGCGACAGAAATAAATAAAGAGAGCAGATTTCACCTTAAAATAGACAAAGCAAAAGAAAAATGCATCTTCACAACTAAACGTTTGGTTTTTATGGGAATTGAAAAAGTTATTTAATTTTGCAACTTGTGGTTGCTGTGGAGAAGTCAAAAAAAAAAAGAAAAAAAGAAATCACTTGCGCAAAATTCATTTAGCTCTTGTTCTAAATTTAGAAATAAGGCTCTGTGAAAACCACATTTTCATCCTAATCCTAAATGTTCAGACTTGAATTTAAATCACAGGCTTTACACAGGAAATTTGAAAGTTGATGAATTGTACATCTTTGAAAATGTTTTCTTGATATCTTGCATAAACTGAGTAATGTTGGAATTGATGCTGTGTCATGTGATAAGCATTGCTGAAAATTAGGCTTAAAGTGATATGGGATGTGTTGAGGTTTAATCTATTGCATTGCTTGCTAAGGGAGTCTTTGAAATGAAGGAGTATGAGTTCTTATGATTCTAGATTGTTCTGCATATGCTTGGTTATCTTGAGAACTGAACAACATTATTGAATTCTTGAATTTGTAGTTGCTCTGGGAAATGTTTCACAGGCACAAGCCCATTGTAATTTTTAAAATTACAATAACTCTGGTTATATATTTAAAGATGCAGTCCTATAGACAACCATCTTTCCTTTTTATTGCAAGTTTCAGAATTTAATTTGAACATGCAAGTTTTAAACTGGAAAATGAAACTTCTTCAACATGCTCATGTTTGGGGATGTTCTCTTGATAACCTACGAATGCAGAATGATTTTGGAAGCTATGCTCTAACGAGTTATTAGGATGGTTGAGAATTAGGCTTGAACTTAGAATGTGATTTGAGGATTAGAGGCTAATAAACTTGCATGTTACTGCCACTGAGTTTTGGCTTAGAATAATCTCCGAAATGCATGATTTGGCTACCTCTCATTGTGATAACATGCTTCTGCACGTGTTGCTTAATTGAGAACTTCATCTTGAACTTAAAAAAAATAGATAAATTTTTGCAATTACATCTATTGCTACTAGTTCTCCGATAAGCTTGAATGTGCCTTTGGTGGAAAAATTTTCTGCTACTAGTTCAATGATTATATATTATTGTTCTGCACTTTAATGTAAATATATCTGCATTATGCATGACAGCTAAATAAACCATTGTTATAATTTCAGAATCATGATTAAATGATGGCGATGGACATATGAGTAGATTATTGAATATAGTAATTGATGTTTTGTGGCTCTGCTAGGAACTTGAGTTTTTATTTGCATATTCGATAAGCAACTTTCATGCTCTTGTTAATTAAGTAAGTTCAATCGTGTTTAGTTGGCCATTTATTTGTAAATTGTGTTATGATATAATAATATGTATTTTTTTTTATTCTTTTCAAGATCTTGGAACAAGGGGAAATTATGTTAAAGATTTCCAATGAGATCTAATCCATTGACTCCTTTCTACCTAAGAGGAATATATGTTTCCTAGAGACTGAATGATATTCAAGTGTGCATTACTACGGTCTTTAATAAAAAAAAAAAATCCAAAATTTAATTTTTTAGACCTAGTGGCTAGTTTTAATTCCTACCTCTGCAATATTGTACACATGAACTTATTCTTTAGTTCAATTTAACATTAAAATGTGAAATTTTTTAATGATTCTTTGGTAGTAGGCCTACTTGTTGCAATTTTTGTGAGACCATCATTACCAATTGTCAAGTTTGGAGCAGAGTGGTATCAATATAGGTTGCGAATTAACAAAAAAAGGTACGTGTGTATATGTTGTTGTGTTTTGCATTATGCAAATGTTTAATTAATTTTTCGATAATATATGGAAGAGTAGAGTTAATTATAAGGAGGTTTGATACATGTAATACAATTAAGGGAATTTGGAACTAATACATCAGTTTGATTATACTAACAAAAAATGGGTTAATGTAGATTTTAGATGCTGATTTCATTTATGTTATGTGTTAATAATTTTGCAAGTTCAAGCAATTGTGACAAACAGCCCATAATTTACATGCTAATTTCATTTATGTTATGTGTAATTTTTTTGTTTGCCTTATATGCATTCATATATATACGTATCTTCTATTCTACAATGCTTAAATCATGCCACACAATGTAGAATGGAAGTTCCTGAAAATCGAGCATGGATGTATAATAGAGTAGATCGAACAACAAAATGGTATACAAAAGACTTCATAGAAGGTGTCAAGGAGTTTCTTGTTTATGCATTAAGAGTGTCATCTTATTCTCAAACCTCAAAGTATACTAGGTGTTCATGTGTAAAATGAATATGTAGGCCATATCTAAATGTCGACGAGGTGAAGACACACATCTATAAAGTTGGATTCATGACAAACTTCTATATATGGAATAGTCATAGGGAAATAGAAACTAAATTTCATCCACCCATGTCTCCATTACCAAGTGTCTTGCACTCCTCACATGGGCTACTAGGTAGCGAACAAAGTCAATATGAGACCATGGTGATGAATGCTGCGGGGCCAAGTTTTAGGGATAACTATAATGAAGATGTTGAAGAGATGCCTAATTCAAATGCTAGAGCATTTTATGACTTGTTACATGCTGCACAACAAGCTTTGTGGGAAGGTTGCAAAGAGGAATCTAAACTTTCGGCAACTTTGAAATTATTAAGATTAAGGCAACAACTAACATGTCACAACAAGGCTACAATTTAGTTTCTCAACTCTTGAGGAGGACACAATCTCAAGACACTCCCAGAATTCCTTCCAGAGCCTGTTGAATCATTTTTATGGATTCTACCATTTCACCAATTCGTACTAAATAATGAGCTAATGAATCTCCTTCTTTTTACCATTAAACTTCCCAATCAAATTCCTCGTAACATTCATAATGATCAACTTTACGTAGATCCCATTGTATTCCGGAAGCCTGAAGCATTGGTCCTGATAAACCCCAATTTATTACTTCCTCTCCACCAACAATGCCTACTCCCTCAATCTGTTCTAAAAAAATCGGATTTCGCGTAATAAGTTTTTGATATTCAACAACCCTTGTTAAAAAATAATCGCAGAAATCCAAACATTTATCTATCCAGCCATGAGGTAGATCAGCCACTACCCCTCCGATACGAAAAAAATTATGCATCATTCTCATACCTGTGGCAGCTTCGAATAGATCATATATTAATTCTCTTTCTCTGAAAATATAGAAGAAAGGGGTTTGTGTACCAATATCTGCCATAAAAGGTCCCAGCCATAGTAGCTGAGAAGCTATACGACTCAACTCCAACATAATTATTTGAATATAGCTGGCTCTTTTAGGTACTTGAATATTTCCTAACTGTTCCGGTCCATTTACAGTTATTGCTTATGTGAACATACGTGTTACATAAGGTAGATATTGTACAATTATTCGGTTTTCTGCAATTTTTTCCATCCCTCTATGTAAATAACCCAATATTGGTTCACAATCAATAACATCCTCACCATCTAGAGTAACAATAAGTCCAATAACACCATGCATTGATGGGTGGTGAGGACCCATATTGACTATCATGAGGTCTTTTCTTGTAGCTGGGGCATTCATAGGTTTTTCCTCGATTCATTCTTCCATGAATTGCTTAAAACAAAAATGAGTTCATCAAGATTCAAGATCTAATAAATCAAATAATTCAAAATGACTCTTCAAATTAATTAGTTTGTGGCTCCCGAATATCCAACTGATTAATTAATTTTTTATAACGTATTCCATTTTTCTTTGACAAATAAGACATGAGTCGTTTCCGTTTTCCCAGAATTTTACGTAAACCCCTTTGAGATAAATAGTCTTTTCTGTGCAATTCCAAATGTGAAGTAAGTCTTCGTATCTTATTGGTGAAATTGAATACTTGAAATTCAATCGATCCCGGGTTTTCTTCTTTTTTTTTCTTGTGAAATAATGGATATAAATGATTTTTTTACCATAAAAAAATGAAAGCTTGTCTCCCCCCGCCCCTTTTTTTATTTTATAGAGTCTAGATATTTTTATTGATCAGTAATAATAATGACACTCATTTTCAATTTAGTATATACAATAATCTTAATTTTCTTAAGATTTCCTGATTTTTCAAATAAATTTTGATTAATCAACCCAATTCAAATAGGTATACAAAAAATACTATATTTATGCATTCACAAAAGCAAAATTGTAGACTTCAAATAAGAAGATTCAGTTATAGATCTAATGGGTAGGATATATCATTGAATTAGTATCGTGCCTCAGAATAGAGGGTAAGACAATGCGTATGTGCATCTATTTGTTTTCACATATCAGATATGTTACAAGAAATAGAAAAAAAAAAGAAAAATGTAGATTAACTAATTTTCAATCGGGGATACATATGTATCCTTACCGTACTAAAATGGCTGCCATTATTGGTATCAAACCAATAGCGATTCATACAAGCTAAATCTTCTAATCGATAATTTGGCCAAAGAAAGAACTTTAAATTAATTAGTTTTTTTTATCTCTATCAAGATCTTTACTTGTAGCCAAAACTTGACAGCAATTATTCACTTTATTCTCATTGTAAAATGCCTTATTTCTATGCACACTATTTCTATTCTTAGGATTGAAACAAATTAGAATTCTCAATTCTCTACGACGTCTAGCGGATAAAATATTTTCAGGAACAAGGAAATCATAATTCTTTTTTTCTTTATTTTCAGTCAGCTTTTGATCTCTTGTTCTTGTAATGAATTTCTTAATAATTTGGTGCTTTCTCTTATGAATAAACGAAGGGCCTATGATTTGATACATATTAAATTGTTCATGGTTTCTTCTAGACAGACGAATTGGTTAGATACTCAATATTCCATTTTTTATCAATTCCGTATTTTTTATCAATTCCATATTTTTATTCAATTCTGTAAGAGTGAAATCCTTCTGATTCTTAATTTTCATAATATCTAGACTTAGTTCTCCTCTTTGAATAGAGGCTATAGTAATCTCTTTTATATTTTTCAGTCTAAGCAGGAGACAATATACTTGGATATTATTTATTATTCTTTCATTTAAGCAATGATGCTAGTTCAATTGAGAAGGCAAATACTCTCTTAGGAAGCAATTAAGTTCTGCTTTGGTGTTGTTCGTGTATCTATCTTTTTTTACACCCTTTTTTATGTCAGATCCTGCATAATCTTCTTTAACATCTTTTTCTTTCTTTGAAAGGGATGCTTCAAGATTTAGTCAACTTGCATATTCTGTTTTATTCTTTTCCGTGATCTTTTTCTTTTCACTAACATTTTGATTTACATTAAAATTCAAAAAAAGGAATTTGATTAGGATGATCCATGGGTTACTCGTATATGCATTATAAAATATCCAATTTTTAGAGAAGAAAAAAGATTCCTGATTCGCTATAGAATGATTTAGTATTTCTACATTCATTCCCATCCAATCAAAAAGGTTTTTTTTTTATTGGCTGGGTTAATCTCTTGATGAAGCGTAAAATAATAATCGATATCGATCGAACCCCCAAAATGCATTTTATTTCTAAGACAAATTCAGAATTCTTGTTAACTTCATGAAATTCTTGTTAGAATTTCACATTTCATCCTGTTTTACCTCACTTTGGGTGTATTAGTGGGCATTCGAGAGTGTTAAAGTGATGAAATGTGTTTTTCTCATGCTATGCACAGCAGAATGCAAATGTGGAGGACATTATTCACTAACTGCTATGAATGTTTAACTATGTTTGTGAGTCCTTTGTGTGAACTGATACAGATTTAGTCATAGCTGGCCCAGAGGAAGCCACATGCAGTAAGAAGGAGGTGAAGGAAGTTGAAGCCATCCACCATTCCAAGGGAAGGCAAGCTGGGAGGAGAACAGAGCAGAAAAGAGAAGATGAACCCATGGAAGGTGCCTGGCTGCGGCCAACCATCCCATGGGCCGCGGCCAAGATGAATCAACAGCAGCACAGAAAGGCATAGGCCGCGGCCAACCATCTCATGCGCCGCGGCCAAGATAAGCCAACAGGAGATCAGAGGCTTACTGGCCGCGGCCAAGCACTCATGGGCCGTGGCCCAAATATGAACAGAAGCTTGTTGGCCGCGGCCCATAGAGTGGCTGGCCGCGGCCAACCCCCGCAAATGATGCTGTGCGTTCTGACATTTGAAGAGCTATAAAAAGCAAAACCAGGGTTTGAAAGGTGAGCCCGAATTTGGAAAGACCGAGGAAGCGGCTGCAAACGTCCTTGGAGCTTGGGTTTGCTTCAAATCAAGGAGAATCAAGCGGGATTAAAGATTGGAAGAGATTTCAACTCCAGTTTTCTTGATCTTTCTGTATTCATTCCCTTTCTCCACTGTGATTCTGATATGGCTATGCTGAATGCTGATATCTGTAATTTGTTTTTGAACATGAGTAGCTGGGTTTTTCATTCTAGGATTGTTCTACACCTTTGTATGGATTAAACTTGAATCCTTCTTCCTCTTAGTAGCTAATGGTATATATGTGTTAATTCTTCCCTGTTTTCACTGATATTCATGACTTGCTAACACTATGAACAATCTGTTCAATTAGATTAAGCTTGAGAGAGTTAATCTAATTATAGAACTAGGGTAGAATTATGCTAGACTTGAAGTTTAAAGAGTTAAATGGATGGTTTGTTAATAACATAGAGATATAGTTATTAACCTATCATTGCCAAATTAAGGAGGCTGTTTAATGATTATTTTCCCTTAAATACAGCAAGAGATTGTGTATCTTAATGGAGGATATAAGTTTGGTTATGACTTGAGAGAGCTTAATCAATTGCTATTGAACCTTAGACTGACATATATATAATCCAAAAAAGTAATATTGAAGAGGAAGAAGATTGAGTTTATGATATACAAAGTGAACGAACAATCCTAGGTTTATTATAATTGATTGAATTCACAAGAATCATAGTTTTGTTCAGTTGTTTTTAGTTGTTATCAACATATCTTTTGAAATTTGATTTTCCACACTCATCAATTTGTTTTGGTTCAACTTAATCAAGCACATTAAGCCCATTGCTTAACTAATTTGTTACTCAAATCCTCGAGGGAATGATCTTACTTATCACTTTATTACTTGACGCGATCCGTGCACTTGCGGTTGCGAACAAGTTTTTGGCGCTGTTGCTGGGGATTGGTTTAACAAATCTTTTAGTTGACCTTAGGCTTGTGTTAGTAGATTTCTCTTGGATCTTTAGTTAGATTTATAATTTTTCTTTCACTGTTTGCTGCATTAAATTTCACTTATTGTAGCTTGATACTTGCTGGTCTATGCCTGTTTGTAGGTATCAACCCAGTTCATGCAACATTTGCAAGGGAACGAATTGATAGTGGTACTTGACGGATTACCACACATTGAAGAAGAAACTGAATCAGCAGCAGAATCAGAGTCTAAAACTGAAACAGAATCTGAATTTGAGTCTGAAACTGAAACTGAGGCTGAAACAATGGCGGATGAATATGATAGAGCCACTGTCAATGACTTTGCCAGCCATATCATGAGAGGAACTCAATCGTGCATCCGAATGCCAGAGATGCAAGCACACACTTTCGAGATCAAACTGGTGATGATCACGATGTTGCAAATGCATGGGTTGTACCATGGCCTTTATAATGAAGACGCCAACAAGCATTTGATGTATTTCTTGGAGGTGTGTGATTCCTTCAAGCAGAATGGCGTCCCCTAAGATGTGCTGAGGTGGCGGCTATTCCCTCTCTCTCTACAAGGGAAAGCTAGAGATTGGTTCAACAATCTCTCGGAAGGATCCATAACCTCTTGGGCTGATCTTGAAGCAAAATTTAGAGCTTGATTTTTCTCCGATGATAAGTCAGTGGAAGCAAGGGACGAGTTTCTAAGTTTTAGACAACAGCCGGATGAGCATTTGTATGCCACGTGGGAAAGGTATAAGATGTTAATGAAACAATGCCCTAATCATGGGGTGGACAAGTGGGTAGTGATCCAAATTTTCTGGACACGCTTGAATCCTCAATCTAAAGCGATGGTGGACTCTATGACTAATGGAGTTTATCGGAATGTGCCTGTCAATGAGGTGTTTAGACATTTGGATCAATTATCTGCAAACAACACCTAAGGCAATGATAGGAGAACTACCCCAGCCCTACTCAACACAAAAGAAGACTCTTCATCACAAATTGCCATAATTTTTTCCGCGTTGAACAAACGTTTTGATGTCTTAGAGTCTCAAATACATAAGGGCACTGCTCGTGGTGTGCATTATATTCAATCCACTCTGATTGTATGTGAGCAATGCAATGATGTCCACATGCCTGACAATTGCCCTCTCTATATGGGCACTGAATCTGTCAACTATATGGGCAAATTTCAACCTTCTCAAGGTAATTCATACTCACAAACTTACAACCGTGCTTGGAGAGCTCATCCCAACTTTTCTTGGAGTCAAGGTAACACCTTGAACCCTCCTCATGAGTCTACTTCTGGCACCAAGCCGGTTCCTCCACCGGGTTTTCCAATGCCATCAAGGCAAGCTCCTACAAAAGAAGAAGAATCTAAGACGGACAAGATGTTGTCCCGTATCTTAACAGAAGTGGAATCTTCAAGGGGTGAGAGTAAGGCTACCTTTTCTCTTCATGAATCTGCTATTAAGAACCTTGAAGTTCAAGTGGGACAATTAGCAATACAAGTAAATGCCATGGCTCGAAACGGTCTCCCAAGTGATACCATCCCTAATCCGAAGTGGGGTGGAAAAGAAGAATGTAAGGCCATTCATTTGAGAAGTGGTAAGGTGCTTTCGAACATGCCTAGCTCTAGCACAACGGGACCAAAGCAAGTTGAGCAAGTGGACATTGAAGTTGAAGAGGAGGAAGTCATAACTCCAGAAATTATGGTGGAAGACGAGGAAACTAAAAAGAGAAAGCAAACTGAGGGCGGATTGGATGATGTTAGCAAGAGTAAGAAGAGGGAACAAGAGCTGAATAATGAAAAGAAGAGCAAACCAATCACCTCCACTATCATACCTCCTTTACCATTTCCTCAAAGATTCAAAAAGAAGGAGGAAGATGCACAATTCAAAAAGTTTGTGAATATGTTTAAGCAACTACATGTCAACATTCCTTTTGCTGAAGCTTTAGAGGGGATGCCTAAATATGCCAAGTTCCTAAAGGATGTGTTGTCCAAGAAGAGGCGATTTAATGAATTTGAAATTGTGGCTTTAACTGAAGAATGTAGTGCTGTGATCCAAAGGAAGTTACCCACCAAGTTGAAAGATCCGAGGAGTTTCTATATTCCTTGCAATATTGGAACGAACTTCAATGGTAAAGCTCTATGCGACTTAGGTGCTAGCATCAATTTGATGCCCTTAGCTGTTTTTAACCAATTGGGGTTAGGAGAGCCAAGGCCTACCACAGTGACCCTTCTATTTGTTGATCGGAGTATTTCTAAACCTAGAGGAATCATTGAAGATGTCTTAGTGAAAGTAGACAAGTTCATCTTCCCAGCAGACTTTGTGGTGCTTGATTGTGAGGTTGATTGGAAGATCCCACTCATTTTAGGCCGTCCATTCTTAGCTACAGCAAGAACTCTGATTGATGTGGAGAAGGGTGAAATCACTTTGAGGGTGGACGACGAAAAAGTAATCTTTAACATGCCGAAAGCTTTGAAGTTCTATGATGATTCAGCTCAATGTTCATTTGTGGATATATTGGACTTACTCGTTCCTCAAGAGTCATATGCTCCGATGATCAAGGATCCTTTAGAGGCATTTTTAATTGGGGAGAAGAGTTTGGATGAATTTGATGAAGAAGCTATTGCAAACCTTTTTCGTATGGAAGCATTCCCTCACTCAAGACAAAGGAATTTTGAGCCACTTGAGGTGGCTGAGTCATTGAGCACTCCTTTAAAGCCTTCTATTGAAGTTCCACCATCTCTTGAGTTGAAGCCTTTACCATCTCATCTTAAGTATGCTTACTTGGGGGATGCCAACACTCTCCCAGTGATTGTGTCGTTCGATCTTTCAAATCTACAAGAAGAGAAGCTCTTACGATTTTTGAAAGAACACAAGCAAGCCATAGGTTGGACCATAGCAGATATTAAGGGAATCAGTCCTTCGATGTGTATGCACAAAATCTTGTTAGAAGATGATCATAAAACTTCTATTAAGCATCAAAGGCGATTGAATCCAATCATGAAAGAAGTGGTCAAGAAAGAAATCCTTAAATGGCTCTCCGCTGGAATTGTGTACCCTATCTCTGATAGTTTATGGGTGAGCCCAGTCCAATGTGTCCCTAAGAAGGGTGGCATGACTGTAGTGGCTAACACCCAAAATGAACTAATTCCTACTCGCACGGTGACTGGTTGGCGGGTGTGTATGGATTATCGGAAGCTCAACACAGCTACAAGAAAGGATCATTTTCCTTTGCCATTCATAGATCAAATGTTGGACAAGTTAGCAGGTCAGGAATTCTTTTGTTTCCTTGATGGATATTCCGGTTACAACCAAATTGCCATAGCCCCAGAAGATCAAGAGAAGACCACCTTCACTTGTCCATATGGCACTTTTGCTTTCAGAAGAATGCCCTTTGGACTATGCAATGCACCAGCCACTTTTCAACGGTGCATGATGTCCATTTTTGCTGATATGATTGAGAAGACAATTGAAGTATTCATGGATGATTTGACAATTAAACCCTTACTAACCACCTTCACTTCACATTACACAACATATACTTCAAAAGTGCTTTATTAATATTAATTACATCACTTTGAAGTTATTAACCCTTAATTACAATTTGGGATATTACAATTCTCCCCCCGAAAATTAAATTTCGTCCTCGAAATTGTTACACAACTAGAGTCATAAACTCCGGATACCGCCTTCGCATATCTTCCTCCACTTCCCAGGTTGCCTCTCTTTGAGTCATTCCCTTCCAGATCACCTTCACATACGGAATGCTCCGGTGTCTGAGCCGTCGCTCCTCTCGATCAATGATTTGCTCTGGCTCCACCGCATAGGTAAAGTTGTCTTGTAGCTCAACTTTTTCATACTCAACTATGTGAGATGGATCTGGTTGGTACTTCTTCAGTTGGGAAACGTGAAACACGTCATGAAGTCTGCTCAAGCTCGGAGGTAGAGCTACTCGGTAGGCAACAGGCCCAATCCTATCAAGGATTTCAAAAGGACCTATGTACCTAGGGCTTAGCTTCTTTCTCTTGATCGCTCGCCCAACGCCCGTAACTGGTGATACTCTCAGAAAAATATGATCTCCAACCTCAAACTCTAGAGGCCGTCTTCTCTTGTCAGCATAGCTTTTCTGTCGACTCTGCGCTGCAAGCAGCCTCTTACGAATAATCCGAATCTGTGCAGAGGTTTGATCAACCAAATCTGGCCCATAAAGCTTTCTTTCGGATAACTCATTCCAGCATATTGGTGATTGACACCGTCTTCCATACAATGCTTCATACGGAGCCATTTGGATGCTCGCATGATAACTATTGTTGTAAGCGAACTCAGCAAGTGGAAGAAAGCGATCCCAACTTCCTTTAAAGTCGAGAACACATGCCCGCAACATGTCTTCCAACGTCTGGATTGTTCTCTCAGATTGTCCATCCGTTTGAGGATGATAAGCCGTACTGAATCTCAGTTGAGTACCTAAAGCTTTATGCAATGCTTTCCAGAATCTTGAAGTAAATCGTGGATCTCGGTCGGAAATGATGTTCTTTGGTATACCATGGAGTTTCACAATCTCTCGGATATAAATCTCCGCTAGTTTATCAGGAGAATAACCAGCATTGATTGGTATGAAGTGTGCCGACTTCGATAACCGATCCACAATTACCCAGATCGCGTCATAGTTTCTGATCCTGGGCAATCCCACAACCAAATCCATGGTTACGCTTTCCCATTTCCATTCCGGAATCTCAGGACTTTGAAGTAACCCAGGCGGTCTCTGGTGCTCGATCTTTACCTTCTGGCAAGTGAGACACCTTGCAACATATTTGGTTACATCACTCTTCAAACCCGGCCACCAGTATACAGATTTCAGGTTATGGTACATTTTGGTCATACCAGGATGAAGAGTATATCGACTCTTGTGTGCCTCATCTAGAATCTTCTGCCTCAACTCCGCCTGAAGTGGAACGCAGACTCTTTTCTGATAGCGAACCAATCCACGAGGCGATAGGTCATAGCCCGGAACTTCTCCCCACTTAATTCGAGTCAGATTGCGCTGTATCCAGTCATCTTGCCTCTGAGCTTCTTCAATCTCAGCTCTTAGATCACTTTCCTCTTGGGAAACAGTGTAATTGGCACAGATAATTTGGTTTGTCAAATTCAAATCACGAAAATCTTCAATCAATTTCTTCTCTTGTATCATCATAGCTGCAACGAGCACGGTTTTTCGACTAAGAGCATCAGCGACTACATTTGCCTTACCCGGATGATATTTTATTTCCAGGTCGTAGTCCTTAAGCAATTCCATCCAACGGCGCTGTCTCATATTCAGTTCTTTTTGATCATACAGATATTTAAGACTCTTGTGGTCGCAGTACAGTTCCACAGTCACACCATACAGGTAATGACGCCAAATCTTCAAAGCAAACACAATGGCCGCAAGCTCCAGATCATGAGTGGGATAGTTCAATTCATGAGGTCTGAGCTGTCGAGAGGCGTAGGCCACCACACGTCCCTGCTGCATAAGGACACACCCTAATCCCTGCCCACTGGTATCAGAATACACAACATATGTCAAACTGGGATCGGGCAAAATCAACACAGGTGCCGTAGTCAACCTCTCCTTCAGCTCCACAAAACAGTTTTCACATTTCTCATCCCACACAAACGACTGATCCTTTCTCGTGAGCTTGGTCATTGGTAACGCAATACGGGAGAAATTCTGGATAAATCTCCGATAGTAACCAGCAAGACCCAGAAAACTGCGTATCTCAGCAACAGTTTCTGGCCTCTTCCAGTCCAGTACCGTTTCCACTTTACTGGGATCTACAGAGACCCCTTCTTGCGAGATTACATGGCCTAAGAATTTCACTTCTGATAGCCAGAACTCGCACTTGCTCAATTTAGCATATAATTGCTTCTCATACAATATATTCAATACGATTCTCAAATGATGCTCATGCTCCTCCCTACTCTTGGAGTATATCAGAATGTCATCGATAAACACAACAACAAACTGATCCAAATACTGCCGAAAGATACGGTTCATGTAATCCATGAAAACCGCAGGTGCATTGGTTAGCCCAAATGGCATCACCAAGAACTCATAGTGACCGTACCGGGTCCTGAAAGCCGTTTTTGGAACATCTTCTGCTTTCACTCGCAGCTGATGATACCCTGACCTTAGATCAATCTTTGAGAATACACTCGATCCAGATAATTGATCTAAAAGGTCATCAATTCGGGGAAGAGGGTACTTATTCTTAATAGTAACCTTGTTCAATTCCCTATAGTCGATACACAACCGTAGGCTTCCATCTTTCTTCTTTACGAATAACACTGGAGCTCCCCAAGGCGATACACTGGGTCTGATGAACCCTTTCTCAAGCAAGTCTTCTATTTGTTTCTTTAACTCCGCCATTTCGTTTGGGGCCATACGGTATGGGGCCTTTGAAATAGAACCTGCTCCAGGCACAATGTCAATTGGAAACTGAACTTCCCTCTCAGGAGGCAATCCGCTAAGGTCGTCCGGAAACACCTCAGGGAATTCATTCACCACGGGTATATTACTCAACGTCTCACCAGTTTCCCCCTGAACGGAGAAGAATACCATATACCCTTGGCAACCCTTTTCAATATATCTCTCAGCTTTAGCCGTAGAAAGGAAATTCATACTCGCATTCAGCATTTCAACTCTCTGACAAGCAGGATATACTATCCTTTTGTTCCCGCAATCAAGCAATACGTTATTTGCCGTTAACCAATTAAGACCCAAAATGACTTCCAATTGATAAAGCGGCAGACAAATCAGGTCTATAACAGACTGGTGCCCTTCCACAGTTATAACACAATTCAGACAAACTTCTGTGGTCAAGGCTTTAACACCCATCGGAGTCGACACTACCAAATCGAATGGTAACTTATGCACATGCATACCCAAGCGTCTCACACAATCATACGCAATAAAGGAATGACTGGCACCCGAGTCGAACAATGCTCGTAATAGATAGCCATTTAGAGAGATTTTACCTTGTATCAACTCAGGAGATCTACGAGCCTCCTCATGGGTCATTGCAAACACTCGACCCTGTGTCTTCGGCCTTTGCTCCGCTCGTGGTTGTTGACAATCTCTAGAAAGATGTCCTGGCCGCTTGTAGTTAAAACAAATCATTTCTCCCTGACAATTCTGGCCATAATGTGATTTGTTGCAGCGACGACATTTCCACTCGGTTGCAAATCTCTGAGGTTCACGGTCTCTGGGTTGATAGGGCTTCTTATCACCGCCCTTAAACGAAGATGAGCCTTGGCCTTTCCGCTTCTGGGATACATTACTCTTACTAGGTTCATTGCGATGACCAGTAGCTCTGGTAGGATTCAACTCCCTCAGATTATTCTCCGTGATTCGACATTGCTCCACAGCCTTATTGAACTTCTTGAATCGGTGAGTAACCAACCGCTTCCGCAGCTCTCACCTCAGACCACGAATGAGCATGTCTGAGCTCCATTCTCCGTCATCCTTGTACCGGAGATAGGAGGAATACCGGGACAAGCGGATGAATCGGGACAAGTAGTCATCAAAGCTCTCCGTGTCCCCTTGCCTGATGTTAAGGAATTCTGTCTCCTTTTCAAGCTGAACTGACTTCGGAAAGTACTTCTCGTTGAATTCTTGTAAGAACAACTCCCAAGTCAGTGGCACATTTCCGCTCTTCAATGTTAGGGCGATATTCCGCCACCAACGATCCGCATCACCTTCAAGTTTATAAACTGCCAACCGTGGCTTCACATCATCCGGACACCCGAGGACCTCAAATATCTTCTCCAAACGATTCAGCCAATCTTCTGCCACTTGTGGATCAAACCTCCCTCTGAACGCCGGAGGCAGATGTTTGCAGAATCTTGTAACCCAGAACTGGAGATCTCTATCCTCTCTGGCTGGTCCCCCATGAGACTCTTGATTCAGGGCAACATGAGGTGGGGACTCCTGAGGTCGTGCTGACCCCTCAGCAGTATCTTCATAACGGGTCTCTTCTTGAGTTTCTTCCGGGGTAGATTGAACCGGAAATTCCTTGTTCTTTGCCTTCTCCGCTCTAAGCTCGTCTCTCAGCTCAGTGATCATGTCCCGCTGATCCTTTATCAGACCCATTAATTCTTGCATTGGATCCGGTGGATTTTCATTATCAACCTCCACCACAGGGTCCACACGCGGAACTTTGGGGCGTCCTCTAGTCTTCTTCATTCTACAAATAGCTTACCCCATTAATCCAGCAGAGACAGTATGCACATATAATCATAAAACTCATCTATATCCAAATCATTTAAACACATATGTGCACACACAACGATCATTCACAAACAATCTTCTATCCCTAAACCAACTAAGGGATCTATCCTAGCAACCTCTACCCTTGCCAGGAACTACAGCTCTGATACCAAAATGTAACCCCCTGCCTTAATTACCGTAATTAATATTCGATAATGCATAATTAGAAGGGGTTTGAGACCGTTGGATAGTTCAAAACGTATTAAATTACCTACCAAGCAGTAGGACTTTACAAAATTTTCAAAACTTCTTCCCTATCCGGGTCTCGTTTTCAATTACCGAATATAATCACCTGTGCAGTTAATTTACATTCACAAATATCAGAGTTCGTAATTTAAACCCCGGCAACCCCCGGGTTCATCTAGATATATATAGAGTTTCAGATTCCAAGTAGGGGATTACAAACCAAATATTCACAATATTTACATCTCAAAATGTAATACAGTAATCCCTATCTAAAATGATTAACCAATAAAAGCCATACTAATGTCCCTAGGAAGCTCTAACCGCTCCGGGTCGCTCGCTTCTCCTTAGAGCCAGTCGCCCTGTCTGAAAGGTTAGTTCAAAGGAAAGAATGAGATTCAAAAGAATCCCAGTAGTAACTAAACATTTATACCACACATAAGCACATAGCATGTAAGCAAATCATCATGCAGCAGCAGCACATATCGCACTCCACCCTCCTCCCCTTTCTCCGCCGGGAAGGCACACTGCCTAACCCGAACCGTTGTTAGCTACTCAGGGACTATTGGCGTGGCAGTGCATACACATAGCCTTATAGCTCATAAGCTATCCGGCTTCACAAATGGCCCGTCGGCCTCACAAATAGCCTTTCGGCTCACAAATCAGCCTTTCGGCCCTCATATCACATAATCACACCTCATCCTCATCCCCTTTCTCCGCCGGGAAGGCACACCGCCCTAACCCGAACCGTTGTTAGCTACTCAGGGACTATTGGAATGACGGTGTTTACACATATTCACAATGTCGCAGCATACGAGTTTATCACAAATCAATGATAATACACACATACAATGCATCACATATGGTACGAAAGAAAAGTCACTACCTCGTTCCTTTCTGACGTTCGCTGGCGTAGTTGGCTCACGAGGGCAGCAAATATCAAAGCCTATAAACAAAATCAAGAATGGTGGATTAATTCCCTACCCCCAATTCCTACTTTCAAACACTTAAAATAGGTTCCATATGAGTCCCTTATATGGTTATAACAAACTCGAAGAGAACCTAAAAGGATTGGAGAATTCTAGGTTGGAAATTGCTTTGCAAACTCACAAAGTGCTAAAAATTGGGTTCTGGCTGCAGCCAGGAATTCTCTGGCTGCGGCCAAAAACAGCACAGAAGTATTTTGGCTGCAGCCAGGACTCCTCTGGCTGCGGCCAACACGTGCGCAGAAAGTTTTGCGCTGCAGCCAGAAATTTCTGGCTGCGGCCAAAACGTGCACAGAAAGTTTTGTGCTGGAGCCAGAATTTTCTGCTGCAGCCAAGGAACTTCAAAAATTCATAACTAATTCTAGAAAAATCAAAATGAGGTGATCCCAAAGCCAAATGAAAGCTCTTTAAGTCCTCTTCCTAGGAAAAATATTGGCCATTACTGGGAATCACCACAGAAGTACAGAATTACACGAAATTCATCACCACTCCAAAACAGGTTCCAGTTTTGATGCCGAACTTTGGACAGTTCAAACTCCCAGCTCAAAAAGCGAAATGACACAAAGTTTATGTCCATTTTGAAGCTTGAGATGTGAACTTTAAGACTGGAAAGTTTCATAATATTTCAACATCATTTGCCCAGTCAAATCGTCCACACCATCTGACTGTCCAGAACAGACTTACATTGGTCAACATTTCCATTTTTGCACCAATGCTTCCAATGGTTCCCAAATTTCAAATCACATACTATTTTCACACCATTTGGCTCAAGGAACACATTGGAACCATCAAAATGACCAAATTCAACTCCCATTGACATATTACACAACAACCACAACATATCTCACAATGTCTCAACACAATTCACACATTGCCACATTTTATCAAACTTCCTCTTTTCAAAACTACACCAAAACTATTAACTTCTATACCTCATTTGGCATCTATCCCACTATCAAACTCTATCCAATTCACATCTTTTAACATCACACAAGATCAAGCCAGAAATCCAGAATTCACCAAAATTAAACCAAAAATCATAACAATTACATCATTCTTCATCAAAAACTCACCTCTTGAACTTGCTAAAATCAGAACTTGGATTCCTCAACTTTCAATTTCCCTCAAGTTGCACCACACCACAAATCCAAAGTCTGAAAACATGGAAATGAAGCTCTTGATCTCTTACACAATTTTAATAAAAGACACTTGAGCATACAAGAGCATCTACTTACCAATACTTAAGCTTTTCTCTTCCTCTTTCTTGCTACACTTGCACCGAAAATGGAGAGAATAGAGAGAGAAAGTGAGATATTGATGAAGATGATCTAATCCCATTTCTCCATGCACATAACCGACTTGCAAGGGAGAGAAAATGAGTTTGACAACTTTGACCTCATCCATGGTCCACATCTTGACACTTGGCATGATCTCCCTTCACCCTTACATGATCTCACATGTTCTCCAACACACTTGATTCCACCTCTTGATCTTTCAATCTTAGCCATTGATCTTGATTACCAAATAGTTTTTTTCTTCGGTAACTGACCAATCGGTTGGTAAATTTACCGTTTTACCCCTGATTATCATAATGCTCATTAAACCCTTACTAACCACCTTCACTTCACATTACACAACATATACTTCAAAAGTGCTTTATTAATATTAATTACATCACTTTGAAGTTATTAACCCTTAATTACAATTTGGGATATTACAGATTATCCCTCCACGTGTTTGTGCTCTGCATTCTTCACGACAAACGCCAATCCCAGAGGGTCTGAACACATCACATGTTTCTGCGATTGGAGATTGGAGATTACAATATTTTTTCAATCAAGCTAACGGTTCAATGATGGGAGAAAAATCGGAAAACGTGGTCTACCTACACGGGGACCTTGATTTAAAAATTCTTGGGGCTCGATGTTTGCCGAACATGGATTTGTTATCGGAGCGTGTCAGTCAATTCTTTTCCCTCTTCAACTCCTTGACAACTTCAGTTTCCAATAGACCAAGACGCCACCATCACAGAAATATCATTACTAGCGATCCTTACGTAAAAGTTTGCCTCGCCAAAGCTCCAGTGGCTCGCACTCGTCTCATCTCCAACTCGCAGGATCCGACGTGGAATGAACATTTCAAAATCCCTCTCGCTCATCCCGTCTCTCAGGTCGAGTTCTATGTCAAGGACAATGATAATTTTTATTTTCAACTCAGAATATAATTGAAAATATAGAAAGATCATGGGGGTAAAATAGTCCTAAATTTTTGGCTCCTTCCAAAACCCCCCAATTTAGAGGGAACCAATTTGAGGGAGTGAGAGGGATTTGGAACCCTTTTTTGGAGCCTCTCCCCTCCTACTTTTTATACCAAACAAGGGGAGGGGGTCATTTTTCATCCCCTCCCCTCCAACCAAACATGCCCTAAAACTTAACAACTTTCAAAATTTTCCCTAATCTAATATATGTTATATCTTATGAGAACAAATTTTCATAATAATAAATAAAAAACAATATTGTGTATTTGAATGAAAAATTTAATAATATAACTTATTTTAGGAAAAATAAAATTTTCTTCCTTAGGGCCACAGGAGTAAATATAAAAAAGAATTATGATCGTGGGTTAAGAATGATACAGCATATCACATCATATTTAATTTGCTTTCACTATCATTATTCATTTTTGGATGAATTGAATTGACTGTACTGATTTCTGAAAGAACCATAGGCATTGTTTGAGGCTGCAGAATCAGAGTGACAGATAAGCACTAGCTTGCGTGAGGGCATTGCTTTGCCCTGAACTCATTATGCTCTGTAATTTCTTTCCTTTATGCCATTTGACCGCTATCATGAAATTGGAATTGATTTGCTATGAGTCATTCATTGCATCCTTAGCGAGTGAGATAGGTTTGCCTATCTAGCGTCCTCATATATGCACAAAAGGTTTATCAAATAGAAAGTGATGATAGAAAAGTACCCTAAAAAATCCAAAAGACAACTCAGGATTCTGATCTTTAATAACATCTAATCAGTCCTATTTGAAATTTTGAAATGTTATAAAAAGACATCATTGCCCTTATAAAAAGACTGGCTGCTAGAACTCCAACAATAAATTTTTGTAATAAAATTGACCACACTTCAATAGATATTACTATACTTGTAACATGGTTGACCTAACTAGGGCTCACTTTTTCGTTTTGGAACCCTAGCTAGGTCGCATTCCTTTACTTGCTCTGTTTTTCTTATTTTAAGGTATGATTTCTCTTATGTATTTGCATTCTCCATTCTACATTCTACATCCCCTTATTTTTTACTTTGTCTTGCCTAGATATATTTTGACCTTAGTCGTGCATTGTGTTTTTTTGGAAAACACATTGCTTGTTCTATGTGGCTGACTGTATGAGTTTTTTTTTTTCTAGTTCAAATGGCTAGTTCTACTTCTCGCGGTACTGATAATTCCCCTAGTTCTGGTAGTGCCTCTAGTTCCAATGGTACTAATGGTGTCCCTACGAACCCCAGAAGAGGCGTTAGCATGAGTGTAGGATATTGTTAAGAGGGGTCGCTACGCCTTGACTTTTGTGAACTAAGCAAATTCTTCAGGGAAAAAATTTACCATGACATTGAACAATGACAGTCAACCCTTGAGCCGTCACACTTCAACAGCTATATCGGCCTAACGGCAAGAATCAATGTTCTTATCACGACAGGTAACTGGAGTAAGATACAGAGAGAATACACAAGCATTTTTTGGGACAATATCTGGGTAAGGTATATATGCAGTCAGCATATGATGTAGAAGGAGATGACATCAAGGAATTTGTCATAAAGAAGGTTGGTAATGCACTGCGCACATTCCGTCATGCATTGACGAAGGCATATTTGTAAAATTCTGAAGAGGTTGATGACACACAAGTTCCTTTGGATCTTTGGTCCACCATCAAACTCGATGATTAGAGAAATTTTGTCATTGCACAATGCAACCTAGCATTCCAAGTAATTATTATTCTCAATTCATAAGACTTGGATGTATCTGATTAATATTAACTCGAATGTTATGTGCTTTCGTAGCAATTAAGCCAGGTGAATAGGAGGAGGGCAAAGAACAATAAGTATCCATACAAAGGAGTGTGAAAGGGGTATGCTTGGATTACTAAAAAGTTGGCTGCTGAGAGTGGGGATGGTAGTAGACCTCCCCGTCATAAACTTTGGTTAGTGGCAAGGCAAAATAAAGATGGCTCTTATGACAATCCGGTGAAGGAGGTCATCGATAAAATGTTAAGTATTAATATTAGTCAATGATTCATGGAAGTAATATCTTCATTAACCTATCAATATTAACATTATTGTTAAATGCACAGCAAGCCATGTCCCAGGAAGTCACAATATGGGGGGTTGCCTTAGTGTGGATGAGGACATATTAGCTAAGACATTGTGGCTTGACTATCCTGGTCTTCTTAGGGGTGCTGGCTTTGGACTGGTCAAGACAAAATATTATGGTCACAAGCAACCTCAAAGAAATACCTGGGATGAAGGAAGATCTCAAGCAACAACACATGAGGTTTCTAGGGAATGAATTCATCAGGAGGGTGTAAGACTGATTTGATTGTGTCTTTACGCCTTGAGGTCAAATGCAAAATATTTATAACCAATAGTTGCAGTACAATGCAACACTTGGGTCGTTCTCTTAAGGAGCCTTTATTAAACTACCTAAATAATCTAATTATCATGCAAATGAAATAAAAGCAAGGGGAAATGGGTTTTGGTTTTTGAAATTAATAATTAAAAAAAGATGCAAATTAATTAAATGCTAAACTATTGTTTTTGGTATTTTTCTTATAAAAATGGGATGGATAAGATTGAATGGAATGGTATGGAGTGGAAAATATCAATAAAGAATGCTCTTGGTAATGAAGAACTGACAATCCTTGCTCAAAAAGATTATGAGAGTTAAGAATTCATTAAGTCTCAAGAACAACCTCAAGATAACACTTGAGTCCAATATTCCCAATTAATAGTAGCTCTTACAAACATAGCTAACCACTACCTCTTGAGATATTGTTTAAAACCACTTAATATGCAATTGAAATTGGAATAATGCAACATGAATCTTCTTGGATTTGAGTGCTAAACAGCCCCTCAAGGATACAAATCAACCACATTAACTAGACAATAACACGCTAATTAACATAATCTCATTGCAATCACAAAGAAATTCAAACATATAGAATCTTCACATTGCAAAATTCAATCTCAACTACAATTATCAAACCAAAAGAGATAATTAACATTAATCCCAATTTCAGAATCACATATATGAAAATTCCTAAAACTAGGCAATCTAAATATATATAATTTTAGACTAATGGAATGATAGCAAAACTCTCCTTTGTAGTCCAATAAGCTCAAGCACAATTCATCATCACCAAGAAGCAAAAGATTAGCCAGACATAGCCATTGGATAAAATCTAACACAATCTGAAATCATGAAACAGAGTAGTGTTGAATTTGAATTGAAGAAAGAGAAGTAGGTCAGTCGGATATTTCTGGCGGTGATAATGGTGGTGAGAGGATTGATGAAGACGATGTGAACTTAGAGAGCAGTGGCGGTGATGAAATGCAGCTCCATGGTGGTTCAGGTGCCTCAGAGTCCCAGCTCAACTCCCTCCTTCAACTCTCGGTCCTTCCCAGATCTCCAAGTTCAAGCTCTCAGCTCTCGGTACTGCAATCAGTTCTCAAGTTTGCCAGAAATGGAGGACCAATGGTTGAGGTGTGGTTCTTTGCCTCTTCTCTGTCTCCCTCAAGCTCCATCACGGCCTGCCCTCTTAGCTCATACGGTGCTAGTTTGTGCTCTTGCTGTCACCGGAGAACAGAGGAAGGGTTGACGGAAGTGGTGTGGTTCGGTGGAGGTTTTGTTCTTCTCTCACCGTCGACCCTCCTCTCTCTCGTTGCCGTTCAAGAAGCAGCAGATCCGCCGCGCTCTCTGATTTTTCAGCTCCCCTTCGGATCTGTTTTCTGTCTTCCTTTTATATCGGGCTCCAGATTGGTGATGCCGAAGCAGACCTACGCTCACTTGGTCAAAACGTGCGTTTTGACCAAAGGACTAAAATGCAAAATTCAAAAGCTATCAATGAGGGACTAAAGGGAATATATTTGAAATATTTGTAGGGTAAACTATAATTTATAAAACTGTTGGGTCATTTTATGTAGTTGTCTCATCCCCTTTTCTTCATTTACTTGTCATTTCCAGGAAATTTTGGGGCCTTTTCTGCAATTTTTTTCAATCCTCAAAATATTAATTTGACTCAATTGCATTTTTTTTCAAAATCTTAAAAATTCTTCTAAAACACCTACAATACAAAATTAAGTACAAGTAGCATCAAAAGTCTACGAAACAATTGCACAAAATAATTAACAAATTATGTCCATTTTGCCCCTAATTCCAATTAATTCAATACAATTGTCCCTAACTAAAATTTGTACTTAATTATACAATAATGTCCCATAAAATGTATTAAAAATCCCAATTCAATTATGAAAAATCATATATAAAATATGGCTCAATCAATTCCCCCACACTTAGACCTTTGTACTCCTAAACAAAGGCAATTAAGTACAAGTTTCTAAATTCAAATAATCAATACAATTAAAAGATAAGCAATTTCATAATTAGAAAGCAATAGATCAATTAATCAAATTCCTCAAGCCAGCACTAGTCATAGTCAAGCGATGCAAAGAGATTAGCTAACCACACAATCCAAAATATTAAAATGAAGCACAAGAGGCTTTCAAGGTATTAGTGTTTAACTCATCTCACCTCATTGGGATAATTTCACTCAATTCACTTAATCAACACCTTACTATAGGCTTGTAACAACTCTAACATCTCCACTACTAATAACAATAAATTTAATGAATCAAGAGGGCTTTAAAAGGCTTGTAATGTTGGATGAAGGCTAGATGGAGTGGATTAATTAGAAAAAAAGAAATAGTTGATATGCAAGTCAAAGTTAAAGAGCAAGTTCATAACATTTAAATATTTGACAAACTTTTGCCAATTGTTTTCCAAGTTCATGAACAAATGCCTTCTTTGTATTTCTTTTTTTTTTCTTTTTCAATTCTTTTCTCTCTTTTTATTTTAACTATACTCACTTTTTTTTTCCAATATCCTTTCTTCTTCTTCTTCTTCTTCTTTTTTCCTTTTTTCCTTTTTTTTTTCTTTTCTAAACTATACATACTTTTTTTTTTGGAACTTACTTTCTCTTTTCTATATACATGGCATTTCAATATATACAATGTTCAACTTCCTATTAGCAAACCACTTTGATTTAGAATACTATGAACACCATGAATAAATGACATGCATACAACATAAGAATGGCTCAAAGAGGTAAGCAATGGTAAATGAATGTAGGTTTGTGTTTAGGTTGAAAGGGTTTAAAATTGAATGCCTCTTTCATTTCCATCACATTAATGCAAATGCCACTTTGAAGAAGAGTTGAAACAAGTTCTAGAAGGTGAAAGACTAAGTGAACATCACACATGGAAAGAATTCAAGGCTCAAATAACCTTCCAACAAGGCTTCTCCCTAATGATCACTTCAACATAATCAATTGCATAGTAAACTAACCACAATGCATTTACTTCACTAATTCAAATGCTAACCTTACAAACACAAGTAATCAAAACATTACAATCAATTATAGTGATGTTCAACTCTTAAATACACTAATAATGTAAAAGCTTTCTTTTCTCAAAACAAGAAGTAAACAAAAATCCAATTGTGGGTTCATTTTTCTCACCATTCACTTGAAAAGAACAAAACATGGTTTCAACAAGTTGCCAAAACACTAGATCACATGAAAACTCAATGAATTACCCACAAATCACATTCCAAAGTGGCAAATGCGACCCTTTACCACTTAGAACATGTATCAAAGCAAGTCATTCTTGAAAAATTTTTGAAAAATTTTCTAGTTAATGGCATTTTTCATTTGAAAACAACCAAATAGTGGGATTTGAAATGTATTTCCCTCCCCCACACTTAATCAACACATTGTCCTTGATGTGTAAATGAATTCTAAAGAGAGTGCTTAGCAAATGGAATTTCAAGGCACAATGGTAATTAAGTAGGGTAGTGGCCACAGATGCAAAGCATACAAAGGGGATTCTTATTAAGCATACTAAATTAAGTGACTTCTATCTTTTTTTATTGGATTGTGTCCCTCCCCCATACTTATCTTCCTCATACAACAATTAAGCTCAAAGAATCATGTGAATCAGGAAGAAAACAAGTGAGGTAAGAGACAACCTGTGTTAGAGAATCTTCAGTCGCTTGAAGGAGAAGTTTTCATCCTTGATGAGAATCATGGTTTGGTCTTTCAAAATCACTTCTCCCTTATTGAATTTCCTTGGTGGAGGTAGCTCAGGATCAATCGGAAGAGGTCCAAGGATGTAAGGTGGATACTGGTTCCTTCAATGACCTTTCCAAGAATGTGCCTGCAAAGGATCCGAGCAAACAGCAGTATCCTATCCAAAAATAGAAACATGGAGAGATTTCAAGTGAAGTAAAGGCATATTAAGTTCCAAACTCTCCAAGTAACTATCACATCCAAGGAAATCAATGGTACTCCTATCAGTAGGAGTCAAACAAATAGTTAAATTCTCTTGTGTTTGCAAAGTGGAAGGTGCAGAATCCAACTTAGTGTTGGGGTACACCACATAATCAATGCAATCACAAGAGATGGAAGGGAAAATAGTGGAAGAAAGACCACCTAAAGCTTTTGAACTTTCAAAAGAATCATTTTCCTTTTCTATATCGGGTGGCAAATCACAAGAAAGAATCATATGGAAAGAATCATTTTCATTTGTAAAATCATCAATCAAAGTATTTGAATCTTCCCATATGAAACTATCATGTAATTCATTGGAGTCAAGAGAAAGATCTTTGTCTAGGCTATGGTCTTTATCACTCACATCAACCATAGTGGCATTCATACAAGATTCAACATTTTCACAATTGTTATGCTTACAATCATCAATAGGACAAGGAGGTGCATCAAAATCAATGGTAGAATCAACCACTTTGCTTAATGCTTTCTTTCGAAACTCAACAAGTAAGTAGCATTTTTCATGATAACAATCTACACAAATATGATCTTCTACACAAGAACATGAAGATATATCATCCAATTGAGCACTATCATCCCTACTACTATGAAGATAAGCATTTTCAATAATAGAAGCATCACACAGAGAAGTAGAAGCACAGTCATCAACAACTACAATTGAATCACTACTACTTGAACTAAGAGGTTGAGCAATTACATTTTCAAACATTTGAGGGGATTCAACAATGATTTCCTCATCCACCTCATCATTACTCAAATCATTAATTGCTTCACTAGTTAAAGTAGTAGGAGAGTCAACTTCTATAAGGATAGGATTATTACCAAATGATAAAGAAGACTCGTCAATGTTCTTTTGTACTTGCTTCACCTCTTGTACTTGTATGGGAATAGGCAACGGAGGTCCTAGATCTTCCACTTGTGAAGTGGCATGTGACTCTTGAGCTTGGACTCCTTGTTTCTCCTCCACAGGAAAGGAAGACTCCTCTAGAAGTTGAAATCGCACCTTCTTGACTTTCTTGACTTGAATAGGTGGATTAAATGTAGGCAATGAAGGAAGAGTCTCTTGTGGAGTGTTACACTTAGAAGTCTTTTGTGAAAGCAACTCCATATTTTTCTCAAACTGTTCAACATCTTTCTTCCATAGCTCCGCTTCTTGTGATGGCTGAGTGAGACGCTCAAAGCCCTTGGCCAATCTTGCACGCTCTTTATCTCCTTGCTCCATTGATCTCATTATAGAGGCTAAGCAATTGGAAAAGGTGTCCTTGTGTGACCACTCCTTATTTATAGTACGAGTCATTGGTTTTTGGAATAACTCTACTAATAGAAGGTTCTTGAAGAGGCACACATGGTTGAGAATGAGGTCCATAAGATGGTTGAAATGGTGGGTATAAAGACTCATGAGGTGGATGACATGGTTGGAAAGTAGAATTGAATGAAGGAGAAGGTTCATGATATGACATACGGTTATATAGTGGAGGATTAGAGTGAGGCTCATGATATGGGTTGTATGGTGGCGGAGAAGGTTCATGGTACGCTTTATAAGGTGGGTGGGGTAGGTAATAAGGTTGGAATGAAGGTTGTTGGTAGGTGTTAACCTCATGAAATTCTTATCTGAATTGCATATTTCATCCTATTTTTCCCTCACTTTGGGTATATTAGTGGGCATCCGAGAGTGCTAAAGTTGATGAAATGTGCTTTACTCAGGCTAGGCACAAAAAGAATGTAAATGTGGAGGAAGTATATCACTAACTGCTATGACTATTCAACTGTGATTGTTTGTGAGTTCTTTGTGTTGAAAGGATACAGATTCAGTCATAGCTGGACCAGAGAAAGCCAAATGCAATGAGAAGGAGGTGAAAGGAAGCTGGAGCCATCAACCATGCCAAAAAAAGGCAAGAAGGGATGAGAACAGAGCAGAAAAGAGAAGAAACTGAACTTCAGAGATGACTGGCCGCGGCCAAAATATTTATGGGCCTAGGCCAACAAGGGGATAGAAAGTTCTGGGCCGCGGCCATGCATCCATGGGCCGCGGCCAAGAGGAGGTCAGACAGTCACTGGCCACGGCCAAGCATCTATAGGCCGTGGCCCAAAGATGGACAGAAGCTCTCTGGCCGCGGCCCACAGATTGCCTGGCCGCGGCCAACCCACGAAAATGCTGTTGCGCGTTTTGTCATCTGAGGAACTATAAAAGCAAAAACCAGAGGCTGAAGACGGGATCCCAGATTTGGAAAGACCTAGGAGGCAGCTGAGAACATCCTCTGAGCTTGGGTGTGCTTTAAATCAAGGAGAATCATGGAGAGATTGAGGATTTACAGAAATTTCAGCTCAGATTCTCTGGTTTTTCTATATTTCTTCCATTTCATCTCTGTAATTCTGATATGGCTGTAATGAGAGCTTATGTCTGTGAATCATTTGTGAACATGGATAGCTAGAGTCCCTTTTTAGGATTGTTTTTGATCCTTTGTATGGATTAACTTGTTTCTTTTCTTCTCTAAGGAACTAATAGCATATATATGTTGATTTCACTCCATTTTCACTGCTGTATATGACTGGCCATCACTGTGGATGAGGTGTTCAATTCAATTAAGCTTGAGAGAGTTAATTTAATTGCAGAACTAGAGTGAAATCATGCTAGACTTGAAGTTTGTAACAGAATGGATGGTTTCTTAGTAACATAGAGATATAGTTATTAACCTAGCATTGTGAAATTAAGATTAGTATGTAATGAATATCTTCTCTTAGCTGTAGCAAGAGATTGTGCAGGCAAATAGACGATATGCAACTGGTTATGACTTGAGAGAGCTTAATCACACGCTTTAGAATCTTAAACTGACATATATATTCCCCATGAAAAGGATCCTTGGAGAGGAAAAGAAGTAAATTTATGAAATACTAAGGGGATAAGCAATCCTAGGCTTATTATACTTGATTGAAATCATACAACTCCGAGTTTTGTTCAACAACTTTGAGCTTTTCAAATATACCTTTTGAAATTCCTTTTTCCACACACAACAACATGTTTTGGCTCAACTTACTCGAATTCACCAAACCTATTGCTTGACTCATTTGTTACTCAAATCCTCGAGGGAACGATCTTTACTTATCACTTTATTATTTGACGCAATCCGTGCACTTGCGGAGGCGAACAGTAGGGTTCATGGTATGAAGAGTGGAATGGACCTTGGCATTCTTGACCAATTGGACTATTTTGACATCCCAACTTAGCTTGAAGAAGCTGCAATGATTGTTGAATGTAATGGATGCTTTCAGAGATGGTTTCTTTCCTTTCAATTGAATCTCCTACAGAATAGTGAGATTGAAAAGGTAAACTTTGATTACCATCAAACCAAGCCATGAGAATTCAATGCAATAAATCCCAATGAATCACAAGATGACTATCTAATTATAAACTATGAAAACTAAGAAAAAGAATCTAAGAGAAGACAAATACAAATGAAAAAGGGAAAAAGGAATTTCAAAATGACAAAAGATGCAATATGCTTTGAATTAACTTGGAGACATGGTGAATTCAAACAAATGAGCTCAAAATCATATCAAATTCAATCCAACAACACCACACAGAAGCTACCAAGTCAAAACAATGCAAGAATGCAATCAATGCTATGCAAAACTACCTAAATGCATAAATCATAAACTATATGCAAAGAAAAACAAAAAAATACAAAACTAACAAGCTCAACCCGAGAAACCCCTTGTCAAAAGTGAATTTGATAATTAGATTAACTAGAGAGCCAATTACTTAGCTCCCCGGCAACAGCGCCATTGATTTGACTGTGTCTTTACTCCTTGGGGTGAAATGCAAAATATTTATAACCAAGAATTGCAGTACAATGCAACACTCAGGTCGTTCTCTTAAGGAGCCTTTATTGAGCTACCTAAATAATCTAATTATCATGCAAATGCAATAAAAGCAAGGCGAAATGAGTTTTGGTTTTTGAAATTAATAATTAAAGAAAAGATGCAAATTAACTAAATGCTAAACTATTGTTTTTGGTATTTTTCTTATAAAAATGGGATGGATAAGATTGAATGGAATGGTATGGAGTGGAAAATATCAATAAAGAATGCTCTTGGTAATGAAGAACTGACAATCATTGCTCAAAAAGATTATGAGAGTTAAGAATTCATTAAGTCTCAAGAACAACCTCAAGATAACACTTGAGTCCAATATTCCCAATTAATAGTAGCTTCTACAAACATAGCTAACTACTACCTCTTGAGATATTGTTTAAAACCACTTAATGTGCAATTGAAATTGGAATAATGCAACATAAATGTTCTTGGATTTAAGTGCTAAACAGCCCCTCAAGGATACAAATCAACCACATTAACTAGACAATAACACGCTAATTAACATAATCTCATTGCAATCACAAAGAAATTGAAACATATATAATCTTCACATTGCAAAATTCAATCTCAACTATAATTATCAAACCAAAAGAGACAATTAACATTAATCCCAATTTCAGAATCACATATATGAAAATTCCTAAAACTAGGCAATCTAAATATATATAATTTTAGACTAATGGAATAATAGCAAAACTCCCCTTTATAGTCCAATAAGCTCAAGCACAATTCATCATCACCAAGAAGCAAAAGATTAGCCAGACATAGCCATTGGATAAAATCTAAAACAATCTGAAATCATGAAATAGAGTAGTGTTGAATTTGAATTGAAGAAAGAGAAGCAGGTCAGCCGGATATCTCTGGCGGTGATAATGGTGGTGAGAGGATTGATGAAGATGGTGTGAACTTAGAGAGCAGTGACGGTGATGAAATGCAGCTCCACGGTGGTTCAGGCAACTCAGAGTCCCAGCTCAACTCCCTCCTTCAACTCTCAGTCCTTCCCAGATCTCCAAGTTCAAGCTCTCAGCTCTCGGTATTGCAATCAGTTCTCAAGTTCGCTAGAAATAGAGGACTCTTGGTTGAGGTGTGGTTCTCTGCTTCTTCTCCGTCTCCCTCAAGCTCCCTCACTGTCACGCCCTTATCTCAATTTCAACCTTTTTCAGAGTATTCATGGAAAACGATATGCGGTTTGGTAGGCAACACAGGAAATGCATTACTATACTGATAATATATGCATGATTACATAAATTCCCCATCAGGGTTCGTACATGATCATTACCATCAATGTAGTCGTACAGGGCTACTTGGGTGTCTAAAATCACCCTAGTGAAATGGAGACATATTCCTGACTTTGTTCCGCCACTGTAGTCCTCTTGTATAGTTCTCTTCTTTGTTCTCAACATATCTTTTGTCTTCTCCTGTCAAAATTGTTGGTAGGGGAGGGTGAGATTCGAGAGAATCTCAGTAGGAAACAGATGCCATAATGCATGCATGACTGATGCTATATATATGACATGTTAGCTTTATCTAGATGTATGCCCCATAATGACATTTTTGCATGCTCAATGTTTCATACAACAAGACTATGGCCACAGCAAAAACAGAAACAGAGCTTCATTTATTCAAATATGCTCTACAAAATCAAGTAAAGCAATCACATACATCATTACACAAGCGAAGATATCAAATTCATGCAAGTAAGGTAACCATTTTCTGCCTTAAAACGCATGCCTAGATTTACGTGCAAACGGCTCAGGGCTCCATATTCGATCCTACAATGTCAAATGTACTATTTAGACACTTCCATAGTGTTTTTGGGGGTTATATGAGTCTATCTTGAAAAATTACTAAAATACCCCCTGGGACCCGGCCCGGCCTCGTTGTACCCGGTCTGGTGGCATGTTTTCCCAAATTTTTGACTAGGGCTATCCTGACGTATTTTCATCCAAGGAATCCATTTCTGGACTCAAAATTATCAAATTCAATGTCAAATTATAAAATTGCCCTTGGCAGCCCTACTTTTAAGGTTTTAGGGATGTTTCCGTAATTATCACTACTACAAAAAAGCAAAGCTGTGGCGCTTATAATTGCACTAGCTGTGGCGCTTGCGAAATGCCACCTATCTGGACGCTACTAAAAAAAGATGTGGCGCTTGGAAGCATCACAGATTTTTAAATTTTTTTTTTTAAAATAACCTCCTGTGGCGCCTGACCAGCCAGGAGCCACAGGAGGTTGTCGGCCAGGCGCCACAGGAGGCCCATCCTCCTGTGGCGCCTGGCCGGTAAGCCTCCTGTGGTGCTTGGCTGGTCAGGCGCCACAGTAGGCCAATATCTCCTGTGGCGCCTGTCGGGCCCGGCGCCACAGTAGGGGTTTTTGTTTTTCGTTCTGGTTTTTTTTTAGCATATTTTTTCCTCATATTTTTTGGGTTCTTCGTATTGGTTTTTTTTAGCATATTTTTTCGTCATATATATCTCTCATGCATATATAATTATAGTCTGCAAGGTTTAATAAGAACAATAATAGATAACTTTAAAATGATACCAACAAATGATTGATTAGCTAAAGTAGTAATGAAAATTGTTATACAATATACTGTAAACCTAGCTGAATGAAATATAATACAATAAATTCAACTTCAACAAACATGCATGGCACAACAATTGGCAATTAGAAACAACACAAAAAAACCAGCTAGTGAATTTAATAGTATATATAGCTACTTAGGGATTTGCCTAAACACATATTCACACCATTCCTCGATCACTTCATTAACCTGATGGTCTGTCAAAGCATCACAACATTGATCTTCATAATACTACAGATATATACAATCAGACACAAGTTAGAACGAATTAAAATCAGTAAAACATAATTGTTAGGCACTAATTCAATTTCATTACAACACAATATGAAGTGCAACTAAATGACTTACTTTTTGAGGAATAAATGGTTGATCATGCATAATAACATCCTTCATAAATTTCATGATATAGTACCCACAATCATTGTCATTAGGTTGGAAAGGGCACTGCAAAAATATAATGCAATATTTAACTCTGTTCATGAATAAAAAGTGTTTACTAACAAAGTCTAAGTAAAGTCGAATATCAATACCTGTATCTTCTTCCAAGGACAGCTAAGGCGGGGGTCAGTAGCTTTAGAATAGTTTAACGAGACAGACGATCGATACGCAGTCAATGCGCTAACAAATGAAACAGAAAATGATTACTATTGGTTATTCAATAACGTTCACAAATATTTATACATAGGCACGTATACTTACCTACTGATCAATAGCATCATATCAAAATGGTCTTATGGAAGACCATTTTTTAGAGGATCCACATAATAAATGCGAGGGCCTGAAGGTTCCGCTGGATTGATAACGATCAATATCCAATGGCGCCTAAAATAAATTTTAAAATTTTTTTTGAACAATCATGTTATGATAGAAGTTAAACAATAAAAACAAAAATTGTACCAATAATAACTTACCCCGTATTATACGGCACTAAAAATAATGTATTTGCTGTCGCTTTCTTGCTAAAGTAATCTTTTAGCTCATTAGACTGTGCAGTTACATCTACTTTACCTTCATGATGACCAACGAGAAAAGGGTTGACAAATGCGAATTGGACCCTGTGTGTATCCATTAAAACGTCCTGGTCCAAATGCCTGGTATAAAACATACAGTGTCATGAGAAATAAAAGAAATGGAATGAGATATATTAATAACAGTGATAATCGATGATAGTGAAGTACCTTATCTAGATGTTGATAGCCGAAGCACTAACCCAATCACGAGCACATATGTCCTGCACGACCTCGGCAGTAACATAATCAACTAGACCACCAACACTGTAGATATGTCTTGGAATACATAATTGCACTACTCCCTCACCGATCAATTGTGGTGCAATCAATATTAATTGATCAAGAAATGTGATGTCTTCTTCTGCTCTATTGGCTAGCCGATGCTTTTGACTTGGGTTGTGTTGTTGAAGACTTTAAAATCTTACCCTGCGCAAATCAGAAAATTAAATCACAGTTTGAGATGAAAGTTTGAAGGAAAAGTGCAGGGAATTTTGAATGAACGACCTTTCCACATGGCTCGATAAGACCTATTGGCCAAGCAACATAGCCACCTACAACATCTGCCACCTTATTTTGCTCATCCTGAGACGGTATCGGTAAGAGGGCGTCTTCGTTTGTACAGACGTCAACCCTCACCCGGAGTGTGTTATCGGGCAATGGTGAATTGTGCAGTATGTCCTCACCAGTGTTGTAGGCAACACCCACTGCAACCGCGTGCTTGGATGCTTGCTCGACATATAGCTTGCATTGAAATTCGCCCTACAGAAAATAGAGTTAATATGTTAAAGTTTGCTTAATTATAATTTAACATAAAGTTAAGTAGAAAAAAAAATTAATTACCGAAGGAAAAGGGACTTTAGGCATGGAATTGCAGCTATCTCTGAAACTTGGGCTATCACAGAACGGAACATTTGGTGTTGGCCTACCCTGGACCAACTGTTGTATTTGCGTTGTTAACAACGCATTCTGTTCTTGCATCAAACGCATTTGTTCGGTGAATTGTTCTTCTCGTTGTTCCTTGTAGCGCATTTGTTGTTGAAGTTCTTGGATTTGATGCTTAAAGCTAGACATCTCGTCACGCAGGTGGGAAGCATCACTTCTACTCGAGCGCTTCTGACATCCGAAGTATGCTGATGGGGTAACTGCAAAACCAGTACCCTGAACACGACCATCATACTCGGGTACTGGTAACGCTCTGCTCAATAAATCGTCCCGACCAACATAGGTCGCCAACGCAGGATCCTCCTGTGTCATTTGTCGCTTTCCCAAAAAGAATTACAATGAAAATTAGTTATTATAAATGGAGTTCATTTAAGTAAAGCCAATTATTTATTGAACGCATAATATAATTGAATACTTACACAATATTCGGCTACTCTTCTTGCTTCCTCACTACGAATTTCACCTTTCTTATTTGTGACACCGGCTACCCACAGATCATGTCGTGGAACCTACGTAATATATGAGCCTGATTCTTGTATCTGCACATCAAAGTTAGTCGAAGTTAAATGATATTCATACAATTTTTATTACGAATGAAATAATCATCAGTTCGTACCATTTTTCTTTCTAACCGTGCGTATGAAACAGGTCCTTGTGTGTACCAGTATGACATGTTGGTCGCGTTAGCTCGATTTTTCTCGCTCAACTCCTTGTTAGATCAAAATGATTCACATAAATATATAAATGTTACTTACAAATACATACATTACACGTAATAGGGAAAGACAAACAAATCCCCTTACCAGGAAATCAGGAGTTGTATGTGTTCTGATAAACTCATCCCACATTTGTTGAGTGATGATTCCTTCGTACAATGGATAAGGCGGTGTAGTAATGATATCATCATTATCATCCCTCAAGAAATATTCGACAAGATCAGAACGAAACTTTCGCATAATATTTCCAGATTTTCTCATTAAGAAGTTCTTCCGATCATTATTGATAATAAAAATACTCTGTAAAAAAGTCAAAAAACATATATAATACGTAAGATTGAAATGAAGTGAAACAAAGCAAACCGAATAATTATATAATTAAGGTGTTACCTATACTTCAGCCCAGATCACATCCTCATAACTTTTCTTTACCATTTTCCAATTTTGAACTGTAATAGGGACTCAGTCTCGAACTGTAGTCCCGATGAAGTTATTTAAAGAGGTACTATTCTCGCCAAACGGGTTTCCATTTTCATTTCACTCCAGTTGTAACTTGATTCTGTTACTTCTCAGTTTGATCAACCTCGCCATAATTGTCCTACCACGTCTGACGTTCTCCTTAAATCTTTGTCTACCAATGTGCCTGGAAACATTATCAATGTCATCATGTGGTGAGTCCATACTCCTGCAAGTGAAATAAACCAAATCAAAACATCAGTGTACAATGGTCTTGTATGTCAACAAAAGCAAATTATTTTGAAATTTATAAAAACATACGTACAAGTAAACAAGTCAAAGCAATCATTATCTTTTCCTTTTTCTCGTCTGATTTAAAATTTTATTCTTCAGAATTCGTGTTGGATTGAGAATTGTGTTCCTCTTGACCCAAGTTCCCTCTTTATGATCATGTCTCACGTATAGGGGTCTATCTCCGTCTTCATCTTCATCTGCATCTCCATCTATATCAATCTCTGCTGACCATAAATTCTCAAACGAAGGATCATCATTATTGATATTCAAATATTCATTACTTTCAAAATCAACTTTTGCTTGACGATTCTTGTTGGATGGAAGTACAATTGACCAATTCTTCTTAGCAGGATCAGGAATGTAAAATGCTTGTTCTGCCTGTACTGCTAAAATAAAAGGATCATCTTCATACCAAACCTTAGAAAGGTCCACTTGCACAAAGCCTAAGTCATCTATCCGCAATCCACTGTTGTTGTTAACCCATTGACATTTGAAGACAGGGACCCTGAACATAGAGTAATCTAACTCCCATATCCGTTCAATGACACCAAAGTATGACATTGATGCATAGACAGGGTGTGTGTCTTTAGCACTGGATCTATGCCAAGAATCAGCAACAAGTGTTACCCCACTATTCTGCATCGTGCTCTGTGTATCATGGTCTTGTGTATAGAATGTGTAACCGTTGATTGCATAACCATTGTAAGATAATACATGTAAGCTCGGTCCCTTCGACAGGCACTTCAATTTTTCGGAAACTGAATCAGGATTCCTCTCCATCTCATAGTTAATACGATTTTTCAACCAGCCTGCAAATTACTTATTGTGTTCTGTTGTTAATAAATTTTCATTCCTATCACCATGTACCAATCGGAGAGCATCCTTGTGTTCTTCTATATACGGTTCGACCTCATCAGTGTTATGTAGGACATACAAGTGGGCTTGGTCCCGTTCAGTCGCTAATATCGTTATTACATCGCTCCCCGTTGTTCCTTTCCCTGATCTTCGGCCATCATGACGGGACTTGGGGATCCCTACAGGATCAACATTTGATAGAAAATCAGCACAGAAGTCACTTGCTTCTTCAACCATGTAACTTTCAGCGATGCAACCCTCTGGACGGTATCTATTTTTCACATACCCCTTTAATATTTTCATGAATCGTTTATTTGGGTACATCCATCTCAAGTACACTGGACCGCACAATTGAGTCTCTTTGACCAAGTGTACAGTTAGATGTACCATAATGTCAAAAAAAGAAGGTGGAAAATACATTTCAAGTTCACACAGAGTACACACAATCAGCCTTTGCAAATCTTGTAACCTGGTTGAATCAACCACTTTACTGCAGATCAACTTGAAAAACACGCAAAGTTTCATGATAGTGTTCCTTAAATTTTTGGGTAAAATGGATCGTATACCAACCGGTAGGAAATTTTGCATGAGCACATGACAATCATGAGATTTAAGGTTCTTTAACTTCAACTCTTTTACCGATACAAGGTTCTTTATATTTGAAGAGTAGCCCTTGTGAACTTTAATTCCTTGCAGAAACTCACAAAATAATTTCTTCTCTTTCCTCGACATAGTGTATGCCGCTGGCGGTAGATAGGTACGAGACCCTTGCTCAATCGGTGCCAACTCTTCTCTAATTCCCAAGTTCACTAAATCCAACCTCGAATTGACATTGTCCTTGCTTTTTCCTTGGATATTAAGCAACGTGCCAATTAGAATATCACAGATATTTTTTTTCTATGTGGTGCATCACATCAAGAAAATGCCTCACATATAAAGACTTCCAATATGGAAGTTCAAAGAAAATAGACTTTTTCTTCCAACCGCTTGTCTCAATTTGTTTTGCAAAAGGTTTGCAAAAATTGTTCTCCAAGTCTTTTACCTTGGAATACACCTGGGAACTGGTCAACATCTTCGGCGGGCTACCTTCTTCTGCATCACCATTGAAAAGCTTTTTCCACTTCCTCCAACGATGTTGTGATGGTAAGAATCTTCGATGCCCCATGTAAACATTTTTCTTACAATGATGAAGTCGCATTGAATGAGTGTCATCTTCACATATAGGGCATGCACCATATCCTTTGACGCTGTATCCTGACAAATTTCCATAAGCAGGGAAATTATTAATTGTGCCAAACAACATGGCTTTCAAAGTGAAACTTTCTTCCATGTACCCGTCATACACACTAACGCCTTCATCCCAAAGCAGCTTCAAGTCATCAATTAAAGGAGCCAAGTATACATCTATATCATTCCCAGGTTGCCTTGGCCCAGAAATTAACATGGACAACATCATAAACTTGCGTTTCATGATTAAGTGTGGAGGAAGGTTATAAATCATCAATATCACCGGCCACGTGCTATGTGTGCTACTCTGAACACCGTGCGGATTAATTCCATCAGTTGACAGTGCAAGGCGAAGGTTCCTGACTTCATCAGCAAAGTCAGGGTACTCATGATCAATTTTTTTCCATTGAGGAGCGTCTGTAGGGTGCCTAAGCTTCGTGTCTTTAATCCTTTCATCTGCATGCCATGTCAACTGCTTAGCAATCTCTGCATTACTATACAGTCGCCTGAATCTCAGAACAATGGGAAAATACCATAGCACCTTCAAAAGATTTTTTCCTTTCTTCTTCCTATATCGAGATGCGTTGCATTTAGGGCACTTCTACAATGTTGCATACTGATTTTGAAATAATACGCAATCGTTAGGACATGCATGTATCTTCTCATATCCCATACCGGTTGTAAAGCAAAGAATTCGCTTTGCCTCGTATGTCTTGGTAGGAAGTACATTTTCTTCTGGAAGCATATCTTGCAACAGTTCAAGCAATGCGGTGAAACCCGAATCACTCAATCCGTAGCGAGCTTTAAAGTTGTACAACTTCAACACTGCTAGCAATCTTGTGTATTTAGTACTTCCGACATATAATGGTTTCTCTGCATCACCTTTCAACTTCTCATATTCGTTAAGGCAGTTATGAAGCACCCCTTCAACCATATTTACCATTTCTTCAAGACCATCATCTTCATCAAACATGCTTTGATCAAATTCATCCGAGGCACCACCCGTGGTATGCACCCGATCACTATATGCATCGTTGGTCTCACCATGCCTTGTCCAGCGTAATATGTTTGATCAATACCATAACACACTAAATGATCTAGCAAATCAAGTTGACTAATCCACTTTCCAAAACAACAGGATAAGCAAGGACATAAGATTTTGTCAGGATCTTTTGTGTGCTCAGTTGCAAATGTAATAAAATCCTTCACCCCATCTATATATTCCCTTGAACATCGATTAGATGACATCCATTTACGATTCATCTATGGGCTTCAATCTATTTTTTTAAAAAATTACGTGGTTAGTTGTATGACTATTGCATTTACTAATTACTTTTATATTCTCTTACCAATTTTAATTTAAAATAACATACACCACATGAATCTTCATAATTGAAGCTTTCTAAGTCTTAAACTGAATGTTTAAATTGCCAAATAATTCATTAATTATTCGCAGGCATTATAATAATTTTTTACAACTCATAACAAAAGAAACCATATTTGCCACAATATATCATAGTTAATTAGAAAACATTACAAGTCAATAAATAAAATACAAGTGTTAAGAATATATAAATAATTATTTTGCTTATGCAATTAATCAATAACAATCATTAGAACACCTACAAATTATAACTATTAAATTCAACTAAAATCACATTTGTAAGCTCAAAATTTAAAAAACATACCGTAAATAGAAGCTTCAATAGACTGATGAACTGCAACTACAAACACAAATTAAACATAAAAAAATCAATAAAATATTTGAGGTTCTAAGTTATTTATTTTAATAATAATATGTGTAATAAACATCAATATATAATAAAATAAAATATGATTAGCTTAAATCAAAAAATATGATTCAGAAAAAAAAATAAAGAAAATAAAATAAAATGAAAAAGAAAGCTTAATCCCAACATTAATTATCTCCTTATTGTATGTTTTTCCCCTTACGGTTTTAGTTAATATATTTAAAGTTAAACAATATAGACAAATTTTATTTTATTTTATTAAATATTAACATTGATATATATTGATATATTAAAGTCATTTTATCCATATTTTAAAATCCTTAAATAAGTTAATGACTCAATTAACGAATTATTCAATTTATTATCCTGATTTCAATTTTTCCTATTTTCATTGGGTTTATATGGGATTTTCTCTATTATAGTTTAATAAGATAATACAAAAAATTATTTTCTTACCTCTACAAAATAGCACTAACACAAATATATATTAAATACGTGAAATAATATTAATTAAATAAATGATTTTGATTTTTGGAAAACAAATAATTTGAAGAAGTTTTAAAAGAAATAGCAGTATTATTAAAAGTTAATTTGATTATCTAATTAAGTTTAAAAGTTAATTTCGGCAAGCTAAGTCCTATCATAATTTAATTGGCACTAGACATAAAAAGGTGAAAAATGAACCAACTTAATTAAATTAGAATTATCGAGAGGGTCAATCAATAATTGGCATCAATGTATGGCATATAAGCGCACCACATTGGCCTCATCACTACAGCCAACACAAACAGTAATGGGAATATATATATAGTATACACACACACAAACAACACACACATTTGTATATTATATATATATATATATAGGTGTTGAGTAAAAAGCAAACAAACAAAACTAGAGATGGTCCACATTTGTATATTATATATATATATATATATAGGTGTTGATTATAGTTTTCAGCACGTGGATCTTTACATCCTAAATTCAACCCTTATCCTCATCTTTACCAGCAGCTGGGTCCCATTTTAATATTTCACTCTTAACCCTAGTTTTACCATATTGAGGCAATTGTTTGTTTTGGCTTGAGGACCAAGTTAAGAAATTTTTAAGTTTGTACGTACTACGGAAGAATGGACAGATGATGATGGTAAAGAAAAAGAGGTGGATCAATGTGAATGGAAGTGTTGAATCGCCCCATGACCGCCTTTTTGTTTTTTGTTTTATCAGAAAATTAAGGACTATTTTTTCTGATTTTAAATATAATATAAAATTGATTTTTTAAAATATTTTTTAAAAATAATTAAATTATTTAAGAATATTTATATTTATTATTTTTTCTTCAAACTATTTTACTTAACTTATAAATTGATATATAATATAAGGATACAAAACATATGATATGATTAAATAATATATTTAATCTCCTTAATCTCTTTAAAAAAATTAACTATATCTTATATTTAAGAATTAATGGAATATACTGAAACATAAAACCAAACCAACCAATCACACACATTAGCCATTGTCTAAACTACTATCATAGGTGTCTCCCATCACCGCCTTTTACAGCAAAGGCACGGTCATTTTTCCTCGTTCAGGAAAAAACAGAGCTGTAATTGACACTGCAGTGCCTTTACTTCACTTTCATTTCACCCTATTTTGAACCTCGCTCATTCATATCTTCATCCCAAAATACCACAAATATGGCCACTACAATTAAATTAAGATTAACTTATACATACATGTAAATGCTAAAATCCCAAAATTTTTGAAAAAAAAAGTGAAAATTTCCTCACACAACCACCAAAGGAAAAAAAAAAACCTTAGAAATTATAATTTATACTTCTCCATTTTCCTAAAACCTGTGCGGTCCCCACTCCACAGGCTCGCCACTCCCCACTTTATTTCAGATTTTGATCCATTTATCAATTATATTATTAAAGCATCTGATCAAGTGATGTGCTCCCTATTGATGTATAGAAAGTGAAAGAGAAACTTACTACTGTAAAGTAAAACTAAAGTACATAATTCAAATGAGAAATACACGTAACAGGGAAAATTAACATCGCAAGCATGCCATAAAAAAAATAAAAATAGAACAACCTGAAAAAAAATTAATAAAAAGAAAACGCAAGTTGAACTTACAGGTTATCACTGCAGTGGAGTGGGGGACCACGTAATTGCCGTTGGTGACGCAATCTTGAGTGAGGTAAGGAAGAAATTTGAGCCACCAAATGGAGTGGGGATCAAATAAAGTTGAGGACAATAAACAGAAAAGGGAATAATAGGGAAAGTAGTGGGTATGGCAGTTGGAAAAAAACAAACACGTGTGCTCGTGTGGGTGTAATTTTAAGATGTGAAGATGAAAATGGAGGGATGGGGTGCACGCAGATGAAAGAGAAAGTGGGAGAGGGAATAATTAATTGAGTGAAAGAGATGGGGGGTGGGTGGAGGCGGGAAAAGGAAAGAGATGGGGGGCGGGTGCGGGAAAGAAAGGGATTATGTGGTGGGGATTCTGATTGGTGGGGAAGGGATAGGGAGAATCTGAACCAAATTTTTTTTTTTTGTAAAAAGGGCTCAGCTGTGGCGCCTGACCACGCAGGAGCCACAGCTGCCCAAATTTTTTTTTTAATTAAAAAACGTGTCAGGGGTGGCTCTTGGCCAGGCAGGCGCCACACCTGACCAAATTATTATTTTTTTTAAAAAAGTCAGGTGTGGCGCCTGGCTGGCCAGGCGCCACCCCTGAGCAATTTTTTTTTAAATTAAAAAATTACTCATGTGTGGCGCCTGGCACACATGAGAATAATTTTTTTTTTATTTTAAAAATGGGTCAGGTGTGGCGCCTGGCCAGACAGGTGCCACACCTGACCATAGAGGCGCCACAGCTGGTTCCAGTTGGTCATATGTGGCGCCTGTATTGCCAGGCGCCACACTTAGCCTCACCAGCTGTGGCACCTACCCTACCAGGCGCCACAGCTGGTAAAAAAAAAATATAAAAAAAAAATTAAATAAGCAGCTGTGGCACTTCATTAAGGAAGGGCCACAATATGTGCGCCACCTTTCAACCTTTTTGTAGTAGTGTATGCTTTCTCGGCCTTTTCTGAAAAAGTGACCAACTGTAACCACACCTAATTTTCATCCCTAAACTCAATGGTACCATCAAATCATTGAAAATCCAACTCTAAGACCCATTTATAGTGCTGGCCAAAATATATGGGTTTTCAGGGGAAAGTCGGGGTTTTTCGGTTTTGACTCCGTAAACACGTTCCTTTCTAATCCTAACCACTTTACTGACTATTCCATTAGGTTAAAACTACCATTTAGTATCAATTTGGCCAGCATAACATCCCCCACAACCCATTTTCCATTTTTACACACAAAGACAATCCGGCGAAATTTCACCGATTAAATTGTCTATAACAGCCAGAATAGTCAATATGCAAGAGTTTGGAAGTTACCTCAAGCTCTCACTAGCTTTTCCATGGTGCTGCACGGTTTTTTGCTAATGGAGGAAGAGGATGATGATTTTATAACATGTAGCTTATGTCATCTTTAATTATGATAATGTCATAATTCCCATTTTCGGGTTTCAGCAATTTCTGGTAGATTTTCTGCCCTAATTTTGAAAATTCATAACTAATTCTAGAAAAATTGAATTGGAGTGATTCCAAAGCCTATTGAACCCTTATTGAGTCTAGTTTCAAGGAAAAATATAGACTTTTGCGGAATGGAATAACAAAATTCCCAGAATTTTAATATTTGCCTGCTGTTCCAGAAACTTCACAGTTTATCTGTGCTGACTTCAGAAATTCATAGCTTTTTGTATATAGCTCTAATTGATTCATATGACCTATCAAATTAAGGCTTAGGATGCCTACTTTCATACTGTAAAATCTCATAATTTTTGCTCATCATTTGGTCATTTAAAATCATATGACAAGCTTACTACCTCATAGGCAATTTCACCCAAAATATAATTATATTTTCCAAAATTCACCATTTTACTTTCTTAATACCCCAAAGATATAAGAAATATTAGAGAATAGATTTGGGACATCTACTAAACCAGGGCTTAGCAGTCCACTTAATTTAGGCTTATTCTCAAGCCTCCAATCTTAAAATTCGAGGTATTACACTCTCGGCCTGTCCTCTTAGCTCATGTGGTGCTGGTTTGCGCTCTTGCTATCGCCGGAGAAAAGAGGAAGGGTCAATGGAAGTGGTGTGGTTCTGTGGAGGTTTTGTTCTTCTCTCACTGTCGACCCTCCTCTCCCTCGTTGCCTTTCAAGAAGCAGCATATCCGTCGCGCTCTCTGATTTTTCAGCTCCCCTTCGGATCTGTTTTCTATCCTCCTTTTAGTTACTGTGTGATGAAGTACATGAAGAACATAATTAGTTATGGTCCTAAAAATATTGATACAAATAAGGTATATTATATGATCAATTCATTTATATATACACTCGGTCAGATATATATTACAATATTTAACTTCCATCTGTTGTTTCCTTTTCTCACAGTACGTTAATGCCTCCTGCACGATGTTTACCAACTCACAAATGGAAGAAGTGGCTAAAGAGTTGGTAGGATCTGTGCAACATCAGTTGGAGCATAAATAGTACATAGTATGACAGTAAATTTATAGATATTGATGACTCATTTAATTTTTTTTAATGTTTTGATTTTAATAGTGTATACATGTACATTTATGTAAAAAAATATTCTGATTTGTTATATTGTTTTGTATATGAATGAAAATGTAACTATATATTGAGATTCATTTTGTAAATGTATATGCAGGGGTATCTCAAAAGCAGAAACACCCCCCCCCCCCATTTTTTTTAAAAAATTAGCTTTTATAAATCACGGTTGTCACCTAACAGCCATTATTTATGTCAGCTATGTAGTGGTTGTTTGCTAAAGCGAAAAAGAGTTAAGTTTGTCTCAGTGAGTGCGTTACTCGCTAAAATGAATAAGGTGCAGCACAACATTTTATTAAACGCTGTTCACCTCAGCAATTGCATCACTTGCTGAAGCAAACGTGGTCTATAAATAAATTCTCAGATGCGACAATGCATCATTTTTCTAAAAGAAAAAGAGGGACCCAAGATCTCTCTGCTAGGGTTTCATCTGAGAGATTCTTAAGGGTTCTAAGGCATTAGGTAAGGGTCCCTCACCCTATATTCTTCTTCTTCTTGAACTAAAGTCGATTAGGGATCTAAGTTGGGGATTTTATGGAAAATTGGATTCTAGGAGTTGGAACCCCAAATCATGATATACTCATATCACTCTAGTCCTATTTACAAGTCCATTTTGACAAACAATTTTGGTCCTTATTATAATTAAGTCCACTTTCATATTAATAAATGAGATTTGCAACAGGTTTCCTTATTAATTGTAATAAAAAATATTTTTTTCATATTGACTCTTGGAAACCCTTTCATAAATGATGGCAACATCAGAAATTTAGTCCAAAATTATTGAGTCAACTAACTCTCCGTAGTATGTGAGAGTTAGGTCATTTGGATTTGTAAATATGATCCAAGTTGTAGAGATATTAGAAAAGCTTAGTCTAACACTCCGTTAGATTAAATTTCGAATACTAATTTTGTTCTCTATTACCGTTTGAGCTAGTAATATTGTTGTCATAATTTGATTTTCTCGTTACTATGTGAAAACTTGTATTAATGGTGTATTTTGAAATACTAAATAAGCTGTTTATTGTCCAAAACTGTTTTCTTTGTTTCATAAAATATCAAACCTCAACTAACATTGAGTCTAACGTTTTAATTAATGAAAACTCATTTATTAAAACATTATTAACCCATCTTAATTGCACAACTGGTTCAATGTAATTTCACTTTAACCCAATATCTAAACAAACATGCTAGACAATGTTATAACAATGAAATTACAAAGAAACATATATATCGAGGTGCACAAATCTATATTACATAATACTACTTCTAAGCAAAGAAATCATAAAACATGGTTAGAGCTACGGATTGAAACCAGAACTCCCTTTTGAAGCATATGGAACTCAAGCCTCTACACTCATCTTCAAGAGATGAAGGGTTTAATTATGCATAGAAGTAGGTTCAGCTGCACAAAGCTTCATCCAAACTGCTCTCATGGTCAACTGACCAAAAATGGAGGCGTGTGGAGAAAAGATGACGGTGATGAAAGAGTGAGAGAGGCGAAGAGTGGGGGTCTAATTGATGAAAATGAAGAATGGATTGATCAATTGATGCCTTAGGTCAATAGGCCTCTAGGGAATACTTAGGGAAAAATTATGAATTTGGGAGATAAAGTGGACTGAGTTGTTATATTTATGATCAAATTAATCCAACTTAAACTAACTCGTATATTAAGGACATGAAGTATAAAATACTAATACCTCCAATTTTAAATATAGTACCTACTTTGTAATGCAATTTATATTATAAAATAGGTTTTACATTTACAACCACTTGAATACAAAGTAACTTTGGTTTGATGCTAGAAACCCATTCACTCTCCCACAAAGAGTGACAAACTATGACATTTTGAATAAGTGGGTTTGAACGGAATTATAAATATATATGGACGAAATATAAGATGGAATAATAATGATAGGATATTCTTTTAATTTGAATAATTAAATAAATGAATATTAATATATAAATTAATAAGGTGACTGATTTAATATTTAGATTACACATATAAAATAATAGGAAAATTTTCAATTAAGAATTACGATAGATAATTAATATTCAATGACTCCTTCGTAAAAACTCCAATGGCCCAAAAAAATTCTGAAACTTCACCGTATCACCTTGGACCAAAATGAAATTAAATTTTGTAGTTGACAAAACATAAATGCCCATAATTTTGAACCCATGACCCCTTAGCACCTCAACACATAAGGGAATTAATTGCAACTATGTATTTTGGGGCAAGGGTGTAATGAAGTTCAAAATAGCACTACAACAAAATTGAATTTCTAATGAAATTTATCATAGAATTAGGCATCGAATTTAGATATTCCAATTTGTTCCCTCGCTGATTGGATCGTGGCAAATTCAATTTCCAATGAAATTCTAATTCCATTGCGAATTTCTCACGGAATTCCGTCGCAAAAAAAAAAAAAAAAAAAAGACAAGAAAACAAAGAAGAAATGAAATTAAAAATTCATTTGTTGGAAAATTCAAAATATAATATAACTATTATTAATAATATAAACTTAAAATATAAACTGAATCTTAATACTTAATAATATTAACTTAATTTTAATTTTTTCAATATAATTCACAAAAAGAAAACTAAAAATAAAATGAGGGAAAGCTTTAAGGATCAAATATAATCTATAAATTTAGAACTAATTTTTTGTATATTTTCTACGGTCTTAAATACAACACAGAGTTGACTTTTTTGAAGATACTAAAAAAACTAATTTAGTTACTTTAAAATATTTATATTTATCTTTTTTTCTCCAAACTATTTTGCCAAAATTAGAAACTGATATATAATCTAATTAATGACACACAATATATAATATAATTAAGTAACTTGTTTAGTTTATTCAATCTTTCTAAAAAAAATTAATTAGGTCTTATAAATATGTGAGATGAGTTTTGTCTAAATATGCGGAAAATGGTTTTTAAAACTATGGATTGGGACTTACCCAAACACACAGCCAGAAAGTATGCCGAATATTAATTACACGTCTTCAATCTACACTCTACAAATTCTATTGGAAACCTGTTGGCCATTTATCACAATCTCAACACCCAACGAAACTCTTCAATGCAATGCAACGAAACAAATTAAAGCAATCACACCCACCTACTCAACTTTAAAATCCGGGCAGACCATGGAGAGACAGAGAGAGCGAAGGGAGAGAGGGAGAGAATGACGGGGTCGGTTGCAATGTTGACGAATGGCGGAGGGCCCGGTTGGGTGTGGCTGTAACCTATTGCATTTTTTCCTTATTGAATAACCTCAGTCTCTCTCTCTCTCTCTCTCTCTCTCAAATAGATGGGAATACAATGGATGCAGCTAACGTACATTGTTCTTATGGTCATAAGGCTGCAGATGTGGTTTGTATGGTGAGGAATTTAATTTCACACTATGAGACTTGGCCGAGAAATGTGTGGGTAAGAATTATAAATTATTTAAAATTAATTAATTATATATATTAATGTGTGAATATTCATCTATAACTAATCTATATCTAATGTCTTTATATTTTGTTGATTTTTCAGATTGGCTGTGGTCCTAAAGGATTACTGGAATATATTGTCAATCAGTTTCCATGGCCACTAATAGAAGTTTATGAGGTCATGCGCTCGGATACATTGTGCTTTAATGATAGGAATTACCGAAATTATTTTACAAAACCTGTGAATAGCTGGTAATGATCTCACGATATATTCGTTCCCTTTGAAAGTGATAAATGGTCGTTTTAGAAGAACTTATAAGTCATCGAGTTTACTTATTTTAGTACTATTTATTATCTAGATGCTTGACGGTTTAGTTGTTTTTGGCACAAATTAAGCTTTATACATATTAAAATATTTTAGATTTAAAATTTGCTAGGTTGTAAGATGGAAGGGTGAACAATGGAAGGTGGGGTTGCGCATCTTTCATGGAAACGGAAGATTAACACAGGGATGTTCTCAAAGAGAAGAGTAGTTTTTTGTTGTTGTTGATATACTGTGTACAATATGACTTATCATGTCTCCACATGTCTCCAAATTGTGGATCCTAAATAAGTTACTTAGTCATATCATATATTGTGTATCCTTATATTATATATCAGTTTATAAATTAAACAAAATAGTTTAGAGAAAAATAACAGAAATAAATATTTTAAAGTAATTTAATTAATTTTCTTATATTAAAAAAAAAGTCAATTCTGTCGTATATTTAGAACAGGAGGGAGTATGTTTTTCTTAAGTGTTGGACTGATGTACTGCAAGGAAATGAAGCAGCGGTTGATGGGTGGTTTGGTTTTTTTTTTTTTTTTTTTTACAGTGTTCCGCTTTACTTCGGATACTCGGTAATTTACTTACAGTTTCATGTTTAGATTTTTTTTTTTTTTTTTGGTAAAATATGTCGACCTTCTTTATAAGGCATGTTGATGGGTGGTTGTAAAATATATTATGTCTGGGTATTCACGCGACACACTGATATAGATCTTCAATATGATTCTCCATATCTGCTATCAGTTTAGGAAATGATAATATGTACAGTTAGTGTTGGAGTTTGCTCATCAGCAATTAGATTTATCACTGCCATCTGCAAATTTATCGGCTACATAATATATGCATATTTATAAAGCTAATTTAGTAGCTGTTATACTGATGAAAACTGGTGCATCAGGTTGTCTGGTGCATCAGGTTGATGTAGACGGTTTTTCTTTCAGTAGCAGTCAGGCAGCCTGCGGAGGTGTTATCCGTGATAGTCAGGGTAACTGGTTACGTAGATTTCAACAGAAGTTGGGAAATGCTTCCCCGACTGCAGCGGAAATCCATGCAATCCAAAGCGGTCTTCAACTATGTAAGCAGATGGATCTTAAGAAAATCAGGCTATTCACAGACTCTCTTCAGGCCATCCACCTTCTTTCTACCAATTGCGGCGTTGATCACCCTTTGTATGATATCGTATCGGCTACCAGATCTCTTATTTATGCTGACTGGGATTTAGAGATTTCCCATTAGCATAGAGAATGCACTCGTTGTGCTGACTTTCTAGCGCGAATGGCTCATTTGAATAGCTAGGAATACATGGAGATAGGAGTTTCCCCTATGGAATGCTTTCATCTTTTTGCCTTGGAATGCGGGGATATAGCTCATGAACACTCTTTAGGACCTGTCCCTTAGGTCCTGATATCTTCTCAAGCTATGCTTGCCTTTGTACCAAAAAAAAAGAATAGATTAGTTCTGAGTGAGCTTTTCTGCGCAATGTTCTTAAAGGGGGATTGCTTCCATCACATGAGCGATACAATAGATTATTCTTTTTCTGGTTCATGCTGACTACAAGCAAACTAAACAGTAGTTTCCCAAAACTTAGTTGTTTCAAGCCGTTAGTGCGTGCTTTTTTAATTGAAAAAAAAAATGCTTTTACCAAATCCAATATCCTAATTATTTTGGTACCCATGGTTCACAATCCACCCCTGCCAACTAATGTTGGAGTAAATTAAAAATGATAATTAATAATTAATTCTCCAATCCCCTCTAATTAATTAAAGGAAGCCAGGTTTTTGACTGTGCAAAAAATCAGAATTGACACGTATGGTGTTTGAATTTAAATCAAACTAAGGGTGGCATATTTTGTTGGGAAAATGATACTTAAATACCACTTGAAATTCAAAATCCTAAATTTGTTTTGTTGATAATAAGAGTAATGGAATTGACAAAAAGAGTATAGCAATTGATAACTCAGGTTTTTGGGAAATAACTGATTTGAGATTTTGAAGTTCAAATGGTATTTAAGTATCCTCTTCCCTATTTTGTATATGGTATTAATGAGTCATATTTATGAGATCATCCTATGAAAACTAGAATATAAAATTAATGAAACATTTTTAAATAAAATTCACATAATAAAATATCCTTAATCAACAGGCCACCTTGTTACAAAATCAGAAGGGGTTAGGGCTTGGATCATCTCAAAATTAAAAGGGGCAAAATTGTATTTTCAGATTTGAAAATAATATCACCCAGGCCCCATGGGCAAAATATATTATTATACAAAAATTATAATAATTTGAAAAAATTACACTCAAGTCCCAAGCTAGACAAAATACAACCAAAAGGTCCCTTAAAATCTCGAATTTGCAGCCAAGTCCTGTGGGACATTTGGGAAATATAATTCTATAAAAGACCAATATACCCTTAGTGAATTTGATTATATTACCCAAGCCCACCTTTTTCTCAAATTCACTAAGGGTATATTGGTCTTTTCCCAATTGGATTATATTACGCAAATATCTCACGGGACTTGATTGTAAATTAGAGATTTCAAGGGAGAATTTAGTTGTATTTTGTCTAACTTGAGACTTCAATGCAATTTTCTGTAATAATTAAAACATCCTATTAAAACATAGTTTAATATGAAAAATATTTTTATGAAAAAAATTATTATAATTATAACATATGCTACTATAATTTTAAGTAAAAAATATTTTCATAATTAAAAAATAGATTACTATGCCATTAATTTAAGTTGACATATATTTTTATAATTAAAAAATGTTATTATGATATAAAATTTTAAAAAATTGTATTTTCATAAATAAAATATAATATTACAGTTAAAAAATATATTATTATAATGTTAATTAAAAAGTAAAAATATATATTTTCATAAATGAAAATTAGTATAATTATAAAATATGTTAATATAATTTTAAATAAAAATATATTATAATAAATAAAAACATTATTATAATATATTATTATAATTAAAAATATATTATTTTTATTAATTTTAAATAAAAATATTTTTTTAAAAAATATATTATTATGAAATGAAATTAAAATAACAATATAATATTGTTCGCACCACAAGTGCACGGGTCGCGCCAAGTAATAAATTGATAAGTGAAGATCGTCCCTATACATATTTGGTAACAAAATGGTCAAGCAAGAGACTCAGTGAATTCAATTATGTTGAGTTACAACAAAGTTTTGATGTGGAATAAGAATTTTGAAAACTATTTCTAAAACTAGAAATTGATAAAACAAATGATTATTTAACTTCAAGGATTAAATGGAGCCTATGATTATTTCTCCCCTTTGCACTTCATAAAACTTGTTTAACTTCCTCTCTAATAGCATTTCAATGAATCAATGTGTTAGTCTAAGGTTTACAAGTACTTGAAAAAGCTCTCTCAAGTCAAAATCAAGTTTATTTTTTTATTAAAATGCACAATCTCTTATTACACCTAATGAAATTCAACTCTAAACAATAATCTTAATGTGACAATATAATGTTAGTAAATATATCTCTATTTCACCAACAAATTATCCATTTATCAAGTAAACTTCAAGTCAAACATAAATGAACAAATCAATCTAAATGGTGGCCAAACATTTAGAAGCATTAAGCAAAGGATATAATCAACACATATCTATTATTCAAGTCTTAATTCATATTAATGTTCAAAATAATCCTAGAGTAAAGAGTTTAGCTACATATAATCAGCCACAAGCTACAACTATATGAGAAAATAGCCATAGCATATTACAAGAGAGGAAATGGGGAACAGGAAGAGAAACCAATGAAATGAAGCTCCAAAGCTTAATCCTTTGCTCTAAGCTCTTCAAGAACGCAAACCCTAGGACCAAAAGCTCTAAAGGAGTCCCAAAATGTCAAAGCCTCTGGTCAAATTTTATATCAGAAACCCTCAAATTTTTGGTTTTGTAAAACACGGCATTTTGCTGACAGCGACTGAGCACCCAGGCACTCCTTCCAGCTCCTTGGCGCTCCTCGTCTCTACCTCTGATTCATGCTATCATGGCCTGGGTACTCGTTTTAGCTCCTAGGGGTTGTAGCTCTCTACCTTTTCTTTCCACTGGTCTTGCCTCAGGTGCTGCAATCGTGGCTCAGGCGCTTCTCATTGCTTTCTCTTTTTCCTTTAAGTTTGTGTCTTGCTTTGTTCCTTTCATCACTACATGTCTTTCAAAGCTTAGTAATGAGGCTGTAATCACTTGATCTTTGTGTCAAATAGTCCCACAAAAGGGTAGTATTAAAAACATGAGAACCTAATTAAGGATATGTCCAAAATGTGCACAATTGAGCAATGATGTGCATCGTAACCAAAAATCAAATGCACATTTTCCTTTCTTGAGTATCCAAAATAGGCACAAATATATCTTTATAGTATATAAAACTTAAGGAAAATGTGCTGAAATGACATGAAATCCTAGATGTTAACAATTATCATAAATAAAAATATTATATTGAAAAAATATATTATTACAAAATTAATTTAAAATAAAAATATATTATTATATGTAAAAAGTATAATTCCATGTTTAAAATATATTGTTATATCAATTATAAATAAAAATATTATTATATTAAATAGATAAGATGTAAATTAATTTATATAATATAAAAATATAACCAAATATGTTAGGGTAGAATGATAAATTACTATCATTCCCCTCCTCCCCTCCTCTTTTACCCCCTATTTGGATTGAGAGAAAATGAGGGAGGAAAGAAAACTAGGAAGGAAAATGGGGAAGAGAATATAATGGTATTTTTCCCTATTTGGATGAAGGAAGAAAAGTGGGATGAAGGAAGAAAAGTTGGGCTGAGAATAGGTGTGGGACCCACATCATTTTCTCTTCAACTTATCTCTTCACATATGCAGAGAAAATGGGAACAAAACTCATTCTATTATTTGCCCTCACACGTATTAATAAAACTCATGTACGCATGCATTTAAGAATTTTTTTTCTTTTTTCCAAATTTATTTATATCTTTTTATTATATTTAATTTTTAAAAAATTTAAACATAAAAAAATTATCTATTTGTTATTTTTTTACCTTAAAAATTAAGTTTTTTTGTGAAATAAATTTCTCAAGATATTATATTCCAATGGGTTAAGGTGCAAATTTACCAATGAAGTTTTGTCCGAGGAGCGTCAGGCACAAATATCTTTTAGAAGAGGCAAAAATACCAATGAACAATTAAAAAGGTGCATCCATCACAAAAACCGTTAAATCCGTACTAACGCCGTTAGGGGTTTTCTTCTCTTATAATTTAATGTCATTAGTGCGGATTAACGGTTTTTGTGGTGGATGCCCCTTTTTAATTGTTCATTGGTATTTTTGCCCCTTCTAAAAGATATTTGTGCCAGACGCTCCTCGGACAAAATTTCGTTAATAAATTTGCAACTTAACCCTATTCCAATTTAATCCTTTCACTTCTTATTAATAATGTTAGATGATGTATAATTATTTATTTCCTATTATTATGTTTAATTTAAAAAACTGTCCACAATTCTTACCTTGAAAAATAATTTTTTTAAATATTGGGTTTTAAAATATAATAACATCAAAATATAACTTATCAAATAATTTAGTTTTAAATTATATGATAATGCTAATGTTAATATGATGTATTGAGATACTTAATTTGATTTTAAATTTAAAAATCTTGATCAAAATGGAGAGTCAAAGAGAACCAAGGGATCATGCAGACTGAGAAACCTGTATCCCTACCATGTAAGTACATAAAGCTGTGAGCAAGTTCCATTTTCATGTTATACTGTAGCTTTTTAGTGGCAGAGTAAAGGAGCTACACAGTTTAACACTGACAAGGCAAAATGAATAATACCATTCCATCACTTTCATCCTGATATTGCATTTAGCTTTTTGGTCGTCCTTCATGGATAAAAATTGAAAATTCAAAATGGAATGTGGGTTTTCTCCCTCGTCCTCTCCCCCAAGGACCTGAATCATTTCCCTTTGTTTTTTTTGTTGGTGATATGATTTCAACTTGGTATTATCTTTCTCATCGTCTATTGTTAGATGTTCAGTTGAGGCCTAAGTGTGCATCAGAACTTCACTCTGAGAATAATAAAGTTTGTTTTCCATCTCACTACTACAACAAAGCTTCCTAAAATTATGTTTTCTCTATTTAAAGAGTTTGATCATTGTTTTTTTTAATGGAAGATCACTGTTTCCCTCTTTAGCTTGACCGGTCACCACACTTTTATTGAAAGAGTTCTTTCTTTAATATTCTCCATTTTTCTGTTATCTAACCAAAAAAAATTTTTAGTTTTTTTTTTTAATTTCTTTTCCAGACATTACATTATAATATGACCTTGCTAAAGTTGTGCATGGCTTCATGTAATTGCAAACAAACCTGTCAAGGAATATCTTCGGTTAATATTATGTTCTTTTGCTTTAAGCTGTTTTTTATGTAATCATATAATAATATAATGACATTTCATTTCATATTTTCTTTCATTTCTTTGTAAAAGACCAAATGGATATTGTAACATCCAAGCGCTTCTCTCTCAATATTGTCGGCTTTGGGGTCCTGTCAACCCTCATGGCTTCAAAATGCATCGAGAAAGGGAGATATCTAAACTTTTATAAGGCGTCTTTCGTTCCCCTTCCTAGCCGATGTGGGACATAATACTCCATCGCTGACACATTGGCTCACATCAACTCGAATTTAGCTCTGATAACAATGAGTTGACCCTGGTCTAATACCAAACTTGAACCTCGTTCTGATACCAATGACTTGACCCTGACCTTGACCCAGGCTCTGATACCAAACTCAAACCTAACTCTGATACCAATGACTTGACCTTAGCTTTGATACCAATTATAACATCCTAGCACCTCACTCTCAATATTGTCCTCTTTGGGGTCCTGTCACCCCTCTCGACTCTTCAGCTGATGTGAGACATAACACTGCACCTACCTTTGGGCCCAACGTCAATTTTGGAACAGTAGACCCTGGCTTTGATATCAATTGTAATATCTTAGTGTCTTGCTCTCGATATTGTCCTCTTTGGGATCCCGTCACCCCTCATAGCTTTAAAAAGTGTCGAGGGGGGTATCTAGACCTTTAAAAGATATCTTACGTTCCCGTCCCCAACCGATGTGGGATATAACAATCTACTCATCTTTGGGCCCAGCGTCCTCACTGGCACATTAGCACACACCGACTTGAACCTAGCTCTGATACCAATGATTTGACCCTAGCTCTGTTTTGGGTCAGACCAATAAAAATCTCTTGTATCTCTCATAAATTTGTTAATAAAGAATATCATATTGCTAGTATAAATAGATAATAACAAACAAAAAAAATTATTGAAATACTTACCAATGCGGTGAATAAGAGACATCTCTCCTCTAACCAATTGTCAAGATTGGTCAAAATTACTTATCTTACTTCTATATCTCTCATCAACATTATGAGCATAGTGGTCTTTCACTATGACAACATTTTAGGGGTTAATGTTGCCATGTATCACCCCTACTCGATGTAGGTTAAGTATGTCTTTCACCATTCCCCTAGGTACCCAATCAAGAAAAAAAATGAAAATCAAGAATAAAAATATTTCCCTATTATAACGGTGTGTTCGATATCCATGACATGTATTTGAGCTCTAATTTATTGTCTATGTTCTCCCATGTTTATCTGCAGTTTATTGAAGCTTTGATACTTTTATTGGAATCAAGCATTAGTTCATATAAGGGAAGACGAGGAAGCTCATCTTGACAAAGCAAGTCAGAGGTATCAATAAGGAAATTGTGTGAAACTACAAGGTCCTAGGGATTAGGTTTTCCTAATAAAAAAACTTACTTTATTAACTTCTTGAAAAGTTTAGTTGGATGATTCTTCTAATCCACAAGCAAATGTCTTTTGTCTGTCATGAAGCGATCTAATGTGCAACTAAAATTCTCATATGTTATATGTCCATATCCATTATCATCCATAGTAAGAAGAAAGCGGATCACATTATTAGAATACTTGAAAGTCTTCATATTGTGAATTTCTTTTGAATTGATGACAAATTCACTGATCTCCATGCTTTTGGTGCAAACATCTATAAGGTGAGGCTTGGCCCTCCGAATGTTGTGAAGGCTATCAACATATTTGTCATAAATAGTTAAATGAAAATTATGAATAATCATCCAAGTTAGCATGGCTATCTTCGACTTGAAAAGAATCTTAAGATGAAAAGTTGAAGTAGATAGCCTATCAAAAATGTCTAGAAAGAGAAGCTAGCATAGTTTCATCCATTTTATAGCTCAAACAGTTAGTGTGATCTTTCTTAAACATTGGTGCCATATTATATAATGTATCTTTCAAAAACAAAGGAGAACAAGATTTAGTGGACAAACAAGCGCTAGCTGGCATGATTATTATATTTTTCAAAAACTATAAACAAAATACCAAAACAGAGTAGCCAGAGTGTGAAACAGAACCAAACCTATTGAATGTGATTAGTAGTAACATTGTTGGGGCAGCTAGCTGCCTTGAATTAGAGTTGAGGAGTAGGAGAGAGCTATTGAAAACAAAGGGGAACAAGATTTAGTGGACAAATATGCCTTGACTGGTGCTGTCAAGCTTCAATTCTTGGTGGCTCTACATCGATTCTCGGTCATCTCTGGCATTTCAGGTAGCGAAACTTGGTGCTGTCATGTCTGTGATGCTGTGTTCGTATTTCAGCTTGCCTTTGAGGTAATTTTTGTTCCTTTCTTGTTTGTCTTTGCTATTTATTATGGGTTTTGGTTAAAGTAGAGTTGAGATTATGGTGAGGGTGGAAAAATGCAGAATCTTTTATGTGAATCGACGTTGAACTTAGTCTTGAACTGACAATGGATCGGTATGAGGATTCTTGTGGTCTATTGTGTGCGGTGGTAGTCTCTGTAGTGTAAGGTTTCAAAGTCAAAATTTTGTTATGTCACTTCATTTTCCACTGCTTTTGTTTTCCTTCTTAGTTAATTACTCTTGTTCTATCTGCGAGTCACAGTAGCTCTAGCAGAAACAAGAGAAAAAGAAAGTGAAATAATCCTAAGTGTAGTATAATTTGATAGGGATGAGGCACTAAATGAAACAAAGAGAAACCAAAAGTTGGCGACAAAACGATAAATATGTATATATGATAGCTTTCTCACAGGACTGAGGTTTTTCATTATTATTTTTTTATCTTTTTACAGTTTCATAATTTACAACATTGATTCATCATACATAGTTCCTGTACGTCTGTACTTGGCATGATATTTCCTCTCCTTTCTGAATTCGTTTACATAATGCCTAGCTGGCTGGGCGTGGCCTCTAACTTTTCTCTTTTAATCTAACTCAAGCCTTCTTGAAGAAACTTTCCATTCTTCCAAGCTAGAGAACAAAACCAGCAGAGAGATCCAATTAATTGTAAAGAAGCATTATTAATTAAAAGGACTGTTAATTATATATGTCATAATAAACACGCACGCATTCGCATAGCTTATTGCCTTCACAGATTACTCAAACCTAACCCTATAGCTAGAGAGCCTAGTTACTTAACCAACGCCACAATTTACCTAAACCTAAAATATTATCACAGTTACCATTTAAGTGTAAGAATTGATAATCTCCCGATATATATGTATATTTGATATATAAGCTCGTTTTTTTTATTTCATAGCTTTCTATGATAGCTAAATTTCCTGGCACAATAAGAGTTAAAAGACAAACAGTAGCAACTGAGCAAGGCGACAGAAATAAATAAAGAGAGCAGATTTCTCCTTAAAATAGACAAAGCAAAAGAAAAATGCATCTTCACAACTAAACGTTTGGTTTTTATGGGAATTGAAAAAGTTATTTAATTTTGCAACTTGTGGCTGCTGTGGAGAAGTCAAAAAAAAAAAAAAAAAAAAACAGAAATCACTTGCACAAAATTCATTTAGCTCTTGTTCTAAATTTAGAAATAAGGCTCTGTGAAAACCACATTTTCATCCTAATCCTAAATGTTCAGACTTGAATTTAAATCACAGGCTTTACACAGGAAATTTGAAAGTTGATGAATTGTACATCTTTGAAAATATTTTCTTGATATCTTGCATAAACTGAGTAATGTTGGAATTGATGCTGTGTCATGTGATAAGCATTGCTGAAAATTAGGCTTAAAGTGATATGGGATGTGTTGAGGTTTAATCTATTGCATTGCTTGCTAAGGGAGTCTTTGAAATGAAGGAGTATGAGTTCTTATGATTCTAGATTGTTCTGCATATATGCTTGGTTATCTTGAGAACTGAACAACATTATTGAATTCTTGAATTTGTAGTTGCTCTGGGAAATGTTTCACAGGCACAAGCCCATTGTAATTTTTAAAATTACAATAACTCTGGTTATATATTTAAAGATGCAGTCCTATAGACAACCATCTTTCCTTTTTATTGCAAATTTCAGAATTTAATTTGAACATGCAAGTTTTAAACTGGAAAATGAAACTTCTTCAACATGCTCATGTTTGGGGATGTTCTCTTGATAACCTACATATGCAGAATGATTTTGGAAGCTATGCTCTAACGAGTTATTAGGATGGTTGAGAATTAGGCTTGAACTTAGAATGTGATTTGAGGATTAGTGGCTAATAAACTTGCATGTTACTGCTACTGAGTTTTGGCTTAGAATAATATCCGAAATGCATGATTTGGCTACCGCTCATTGTGATAACATGCTTCTGCACGTGTTGCTTAACTGACAACTTCATCTTGAACTTAAAAAAAACAGATAAATTTTTGCAATTACATCTATTGCTACTAGTTCTCCAATAAGCTTGAATGTGCCTTTGGTGGAAAAATTTTCTGCTACTAGTTCAACGATTATATATTATTGTTCTGAACTTTAATGTAAACATATCTGCATTATGCATGACGGCTAAATAAACCATTGTTATAATTTCAGAATCATGATTAAATGATGGCGATGGACATATGAGTAGATTATTGAATATAGTAATTGATGTTTTGTGGCTCTGCTGGGAACTTGAGTTTTTGTTTGCATATTCATTAAGCAACTTTGATGCTCTTGTTAATTAATTAAGTTCAATCGTGTTTAGTTGGCCATTTATTTGTAAATTGTGTTACGATCTAATAATATGTATTTTTTTTATTCTTTTCAAGATCTTGGAACAAGGGGAAATTATGTTAAAGATTTCCAATGAGATCTAATCCATTGACTCCTTTCTACCTAAAAGAGGAATATATGTTTCCTAGAGACTGAATGATATTCAAGTGTGCATTACTACGGTCTTTAATAAAAAAAATCCAGACTTTAATTTTGCAAAGTAGTAAAACATAAACAACTTTTATGTTTTAGACCTAGTGGCTAGTTGTAATTCCTACCTCTGCAATATTGTACACATGAACTTATTCTTTAGTTCAATTTAACATTAAAATGTGAAATTTTTTAATGATTCTTTGGTAGCAGTCCTACTTGTTGCAATTTTTGTGAGACCATCATTACCAGTTGTCAAATTTGCAATTTTTGCGAATTAACAAAAAAAGGTACGTGTGTATATGTTGTTGTGTTTTGCATTATCCAAATGTTTAATTAATTTTTTGATAATATATGGAAGAGTAGAGTTAATTATAAGGAGGTTTGATACATGTAATATAATTTATGGAATTTGGAACTAATACATCAGTTTGATTGTACTAACAAAAAATGGGTTAATATAGATTTTAGATGCTGATTTCATTTATGTTATGTGTTAATAATTTTGCAAGTTCAAGCAATTGTGACAAACAGCCCATAAGTTTAGATGCTAATTTCATTTATGTTATGTGTAATTTTTTTGTTTGCCTTATATGCATTCATGTATATACGTATCTTTTATTCTACAATGCTTAAATCGTGCCACACAATGTAGAATGGAAGTTCCAGAAAATCGAGCATGGATGTATAATAGAGTAGATCGAACAACAAAATGGTATACAAAAGACTTCATAGAAGGTGTCGAGGAGTTTCTTATTTATGCATTGAGAGCGTCATGTTATTCTCTAACCTCAAAGTATATTAGGTGTTCGTACGTGTGTAAAATGTAAATGTAGGCCATATCTAAATGTCGACGAGGTGAAGACACACATCTATAACGTTGGATTCATGCCAAACTACTATATATGGAATAGTCATGGGGAAATAGAAACTAAATTTCATCCACCCATGTCTCCATTACCAAGTGTCTTGCACTCCTCACATGGGCTACTAGGTAGCGAACAAAGTCAATATGAGACCATGGTGATGGATGCTGTGGCGCCAAGTTTTAGGTATAACTATAATGAAGATGTTGAAGAGATGCCTAATTCAAATGCTAGAGCATTTTATGACTTGTTACATGCTGCAGAACAACCTCTGTGGGAAGGTTGCAAAGAGGAATCTAAACTTTCGGCAACTTTGAAATTATTAAGTATTAAGGCAACAACTAACATGTCACAACAAGGCTACAATTTAGTTTCTCAACTCTTGAGGAGGACACAATCTCAAAACACTTGTATGCCTACAGACTTGTACCAAACAAAGAAGTTGTTGGCAAAGTTAGGTCTTAATTATAACAAGATTGACTGTTGTGTGAATGGGTGTATGTTGTACTATAAAGCTAATGATAGTGCAATCCAATGTAAGTTTTGTGGTGAGGGAAGATATTATACTAAAAAGTCTCATGGAAGGAAAAAAAAGGTTGCAAGGAAACAGTTGTGGTTTCTACCTTTGATTCCAAGATTGCAACGATTGTATGCTTCTGAAAAAATTGCAAAGGCCATGAGATGGCACTATGAGAATCGCGAGGTGCCAATATACTTTCTCACCCCTCTGATTGTGAAGGATGGAAGGTTTTTGATAGTACATATCCTGACTTTGCCTATGATCCATGTAATGTGAGGCATGGGTTATGTGTTGATGGATTCACGCCATTTGGGCAATCTGGGAAACAATATTCTTGTTGGCATGTGATTATTACTCCATATAACCTACCACCTGAAGCTTGCATGACACGGGAATATATGTTCTTGACATTGATCATCCTTGGTCCTAATAATCCCAAAGGAAAAATAGATGTCTATTTACTACCATTGATAGATGAATTAAAGTTGTTGTGGGATGAGGGTGTGTTGACTTATGATGCCTCTTTGAGATAAAACTTTTATATGCATGCTACATCATTATGGACAATCAATGATTTTCCAGCATATGGTATGTTGTCTAGTTGGACAACAATGGGAAGATTATCAAGTCCTATATGTATGGAGAACTCAAACGCATTCCAATTGAAGCATGGGAGGAAAACATCTTTATTTGACTGTCATCATCAATTCCTTCCCATTGATCACCACTTCAGGAGAAATAGAAGCTGATTTTATAAGAACAGAGTTGAGAAATCAATGTCTCCACCCCAGTTAAGTAGAGAGGAAGTTTGGAAAAGAGTAAAAAATTTGCCAAAGGTCACTGAGTATGGAAAACGTATACCAATTGAAGGCTATAACGACACTCATAATTGGACAAAATAAAGCATATTTTGGGAATTGCCATATTGGAAAAGTAACCTCTTTCGGCATAATCTTGATGTCATGCATATTGAGAATAATGTTTTTGACAATTTGTTTCACACTGTCATGGACAAAGGGAAAAACAAAAGATAATATACAAGCTCAAATGGACTTGAAGGAATATTGTCAACAAAAATTAGATGAACTTGTTGAAAGAGGAGGAAAAATAATGAAACCAACTACAAAATATGCTTTCAACATAGAAAAGAAACGAGCAATTTGTGAATGGGTAAAGAACTTGAAGGTCCCTGATGGATATGCCTCTAATCTAGCTCGATGTGTTGACATGAATGAAGGAAAGTTGTATGGAATGAAGAGCCATGATTGTCATGTGTTCATGGATTTTTTCTTCCTATTACCTTTGCTAGTTTGCCTGAAGATATATTCAATCCTATAGTGGAGCTTAGTCAATTCTTTAGACAGCTTTATTCTACTTCCTTGATGTTAGATCAACTAGAGTTGCTAGAGCAAAATATTGTTGTGACCTTGTGTAAGTTGGAGAAGTTTTTTAAAAGGGGATGAGGCAATAAATATACCTCTAGCCTATTGTATTCAGATCATTGCTATTGTTGTTCAGTTTAATGATAATATGGCATTGCTTAGTCTCTCCTCTGTCTTTCTCCTCTTTCTGATCTTAATTCCCCTCTGTTTCTCCTTCTTTTCCCTTTCTCTCTCATTTCTTATGTGAATACCATAACACAGGCAATAAGGTTCTTGTACTGAGCTCACTAATTGCTTGAGGCATGATGGTAAATGATAATATGCCCATTGGGATTTTACCTTTGGATTCGACTCATTGTGGTCATTAAGGAGAAGAATCAAAGCTCACTGCTCTTATAGTCAGAGATAATACAAGGCCTTTGAATTTACTCATGTTCTTGGCCTACATTTCAGTCAAAATGGAGTTATTAGTAGATGTACCCAATTAGAGTGTTTGAAGGGCTTTTCAGTATCATCAATATCTTTGCATATTTAAATCCTGTCTTATAATAAAGTAAGGATTACCAAGGAGGGGCAACAATTAAGTTGTGCACTTTTAGCGAGATTGCCTTACACTAAATAAAATAACAAGCACAGAACAAATGCACAAAATGAGCAATAGAAAGGTACCCTAAATACCTATGTCTTTAGTGTCCAGTACTCTTGTTGTCTGTACACAGTGAACAAGCAAAGGGTCAGAGGAATAAAGGGTAAAACATAAGGTGCATTTTTATTTTTGACAAGTCAAGTTCAGAAGAAGTCATCAAAAGAACATTGTGATTTGAATGCTGCGTACAACTTGTTTGCTTTTTTTTTAGGGGAATGTATTGGACTATTGACAACACTTTTGATAGTCCTTCTCTATCAGTAAATATTAGAGGGAAAAACTTAACATGTTTTCTTTTTGTTTTTCGGTTGTATGGAATTCAGTGAATTATATTTCCAACATGAGCTATGATGGAATTCTATGTTTTTATCCTGCACTTGTATGTCAGAGATTTGATATTGCTAGAATATTAGGAAATAAATCAGGATCCCTTGATTGTTGCTCCTTGATTTTAGGATCTTGATTATAGGGACATTATTATCTTTATCTTAGTGGTTGCATACCATCCTTTATTTTATATATTTATTCATATCTTTTGACTTTTTTACTCATTATTTTCTTTAATAGGATCATTACATGTGGATCAAGGCATCTAGAAGTTCTAATACAGTTTCTCCAAATGATGTGCAATCAAATCAGCTAGATGAAGAAGAAATGAACCTATATTTAGAGGCTGTAGGTGGTAATTAAGAACAAGAAGGATCACATATTTGGCTTAGGATCTGAGGCAAAAAATGTTGATTCCTTGGCCTATTCTTATGGGTCTTCTCCTCCTTCCATCAACACAATGCTCCAACCTGATATTGAAAATGTTGTCACAGACCTTAGACAGGAGAATCACAATCTTAAGCAATAGAATGAAAGTATCTTAACTAAGTTGGAAAGCATTTGAGCAAATTTTTTTTGGAGTTGTCAACAATTCAAACCTTGAAGCTCATAACGCTAATAATAGCCCACCATAAGATAGTGGTCACTGGGTTATTTGACTACATTAAATATTTGTGTGGCTTGTTTGATACATTATATACATTTTTTTGCTTTTGTTGCTTTGTAGTTTGCTAACTTGCTATCATTTTAGAATTTGGTTTGAACTTGATTTTATTTGTAATCAATTTAATTGCACTTTCAGTTCTTTAACCATTATAAGTCAATGATTAAATTCAAAATAAACAAAAAAAATATTGGAAAAAAATTAAAAAAGAAATCTAGAAGTTTATTCACAAAATTAAATTTACCTTTTAAAACAATTTCACTTAGCGATGGATTTCGCTAATCTTGACAATTGATCACTAACTCTCGCACATTAGTGACGGAATATCAAAAATCCAACTCAAATTCAGCGATGGAATTTTCATTGCTTATCAATGCAAAAATTAGAGACGGAAATTCTGTCTCTAATCCGTGTCAAATATTAGCGATGGAAAATCCGTTCCCAATTCGCCTCAATTTGACATTAGCAATGGAATTTCCGTCGATAATCCGTCTCTAAATTAGCAACAGAATTTAAAGTTCCGTCGCTAACAGAATTAGTAACGCTCTTTTTAGGGACGGAACTTTTTCCATCTCTAATGCCCGTTTTTTTTTTTGTAGTGTAGGTTGTTAGATATATCTCTTTTCTCATAACAAACCATCCATTTAATCTAAAAACTTCAAGTCTAACATGATTTTTCTTAAGTTCTACAATCAAAATAGCTTTCTCAAACATCATTCAATTGAACTAATCTAATCATGTGGAGTCAATAATAAGCTAAGATAGTATTAAGCATAAAGAAAAATCATCATATATTCTCATTAACTACCAAAAATAAGAAAGTCTAGTAGTTCCAATCCATACAATGGTAAAAGTAATCATAAATGAAAGATTGGAAAATTTCATTGAGCCCCCAAGGATATGACATAATTTCAATCAATCCCCAAAATTTTTTGAAATTTCACCGCACTCCCTTAGGTCAAAATAAAATTAAGTTTTGGGGGGTGAAAAGACAATGATTCCCTTACTTTAATTGTCTTGTAATTTATCTTATTTGTCTTATAAATGCTCATATTTATCTTCTGAATTTCCTTATTTGTCTTTTAAATGGCCAAAATGTTTTGAATTCCCTAGGTTCTTTTGCATGCATTTATTTGTCTTGTAAATGCCCATATTTTTCTTGTGAATTTCCATATTTGTTTTAAAAATAGCCAAAATATTTTTAATTTCCTAGATTCTTTTGGATCCCTTATTTGTCTTGTAAATGTCAAAAATGCTCTTATTTGTCTTGTAAATGCTCTTCTTGAAAAATAAAAAATAAAAGAAGGGTATCATTGTCTTCTCACTTACAAAACTTAATTTCATTTTGACTCATGGGGTACAGTGAATTCAGAGAGTTTTAGGGGTTGACAGAAATCCTATCACATCCTTGGGGGCTCAATGAAATTTTCCCATGAAAGATTTAGCTAGACATAATTTGAAACAAACCCAAACTTAACAAGGAATTCATGTTCATGATGATTTCCATTAGAAAAATAGAGAGGACAATGAAGAAAGCAAAGAAAGTTATCAGATCTCTTCAAGAATCTTCCTCCAAACTTTCAATATTCACCAAAAATTCTCTCCCAAGGAATTTAATTTCTTTCGTGACTAGCCTCTCTAGAGTCTAGAATGATGAATTTCAAAAGGGGCCTAGGCAAAAAACTAAGACGCGGTAACACAAATGCATGGCAGGAATGTTGGGCCCAAATGGACAAGCCACTACTATTCTTCATAGAGAGGAATATGCATTTGTTAGATATGGAGGCACAGGTTTGCTCCTTTAAATCCCAAACGGGCAATTGGGATAGAGCAAAATGGGAGACCTTTCTTCCGAATTGGGTGGTTGATAGAATCATGAGGACTACTCTGCCAACGGGCTCCGAGGACGACGTCTTTTGCTGGCGGAATGCTCCTGACGGTTTCTTTAGCATAAAATCAGCTTATGACAGGCTATGCCACCAGCAGTCTATGAGCAATCAACGTCACTGGAGCGATCTATGGCACTGGGGAATTCCTGAAAGAGTCAAACTCTTTATGTGGCAAGTATTCCATGATAGACTCCCGACAAATGTGATACGAGCGAGGCATAACCCGAGCGTCCTAAACACCTGTCCCTTTCAGTGTGAGAGTGAGGAGAGCATCCTTCATGTGTTGAGAGACTGTGAGCAAGCCCAGCGTGTGTGGGTCCCTTTAACTAACAATCTATATTCTACTATGTTTTTTTCTTATAATTTGCAGGAATGTCTACACTGGAACTTAAAGAATTCACCAGGCAATAGGAGGATGACTAGATGGGCATGGCAGCGAGTATTCACTACCACGTGCTGGCTCCTTTGGAAAAATCGTTGTTGCAGAGCTTTCAACGGTTCAGGTGTCAACCCAAAGGAGATAGTCCACAGATGCATTTATCACCTCTCAGAAAGTGTGCTAAATGGACGTCTTAATCAATAGATATTCTATTTTTCAGATAGAGGGCTCGCCCGCTGGGAACCCCCTGCTTAGAGCTTCATTCGCATTGATGTAGACGGTTCTTCTTTCAGTAGCAGTCAGGCAGCCTGCGGAGGTGTTATCCATGATAGTCAGGGTAACTGGTTACGTGGATTTCAACAGAAGTTGGGAAATGCCTCCCCGATTGCTGCGGAAATCCATGCAATCCAAAGCGGTCTTCAACTATGTAAGCAGATGGATCTTAAGAAAATCAGGCTATTCACAGACTCTCTTCAGGCCATCCACCTTCTTTCTACCAATTGCGGTGTTGATCACCCTTTGTATGATATCGTATCGGCTACCAGATCCCTTATTTATGCCAACTGGGATTTAGAGATTTCCCATTCACATAGAGAATGCACTCGTTGTGCTGACTTTCTGGCGTGAATGGCTCATTTGAATAGCCAGGAATACATGGAGATAGGAGTTTCCCCTATGGATTGCTTTCATCTTTTTGCCTTGGAATGCGGGGATATAGCTCATGAACACTCTTTAGGACCTGTCCCTTAGGTCTTGTTATCTTCTCAAGCTATGCTTGCCTTTGTACCAAAAAAAAAAGAATGATGAATTTCAGCGCCTCCAACTAGGTTAAAATCCTGAGATGTGTCACTTTTTCGAAACATACAGTATCAATTTCGTACATTTGCTTTTGATTTGCCATAGTGAAATAACAACAAACACATTCAGACAAAAAGGTCGATTTTTGGGGTCTTTTCATTTTTGTTTGTTATAGCAAATCAAAAGCGACTGAGAGTATCTTCAAAATACTTCTTTGATCTTTGTTTTGTATTTTGTTCTTCTTTTCAGCCTCCAAATTATCTTTTTAAGCTTCTACATCTTGTCCTAAACCTCTAACAAGAAAAATGAGTTCGAGTTTTCTATTTTCTTCATTTAGATAAAAACTTCCATACATTTAGCTAAAAATTTTATAGTTTCAAAAGTATGTTCATCACATCACAAATTTCTTTATATGTATCACTTACATGCATAATTTGAGTTCAAAACCAGCAAATACATGAGAAAAATGTGATGAAATATATGAATTCCTGAATATTAATAGCTACCGATTCACCAACTATATCTTGCTTGAGTGTTGGTAAGTTATCACAAATATTACTTTTAGAAATATTTTATTAAAATAATAATACTTGAATAACTTAAATATCAATGTTATTCACAAATCTTCATACGCAATTTATAAGTCAATTTTTAAAATTAACAGATCCTCTAGAAGTTTATAACTTCACTGGGTACACCCTTTTGAGTATTAAAAACTCAAGGTGGCGCGCGCGCGCGCGCACACATATATATATTTGAGACTTTCCGTTGGCAATATATTTATATATCTATATATATATATATAGATATATATTTGTGACTTTCCTAATGTATTATATATGTAGATAATGGTAGATATTTAGATATCTTGGATAAAACAAACGTTTTTTAATTTTAATGAATAATGTTTACTCTAGGATTTTAATTAAATTGACAAACTTTTCTTAGAATATAATTCATTAATTTAAATATATTTTTATGGATGATGTTTATATTGAAAGCAAACTAAAACTTATGTTTTGAAGATAAAAAATATATTTATTTCCAATAAAAATTATTTGAAACCAGTCATAATTTATTTTAGATTATATTACCAAAAGTTCCATTATAAAAAAGTTTGTATTATATTCTTTTTAGTTATAAAAGTTTGAATTTATATAGGGAAAATTAGAGAGAAAGACCTAAAAAAATATAATATTTACTAGAAAGCATCCTTAAATTGTAATTATTGAGAAGTACCATATATCAAAATAAAAATTTTAGAATAATAAATTGCCCATCAAGAATATTGGACGTACATGCAGTGTTACTGCTTATCTCTCTAATAATCGAATCACAGTTATAGGAGCGATTATGATGCACAACAAATGCACTAAATAGACAATACACCACATAGACAAGAAGAAGAAGAGAGAATTAAAGTAAAAGGAAACAAAATAGTGTGTTTGAATATTTCTATTCAAGTGATTCACAATTGAACCCTTTATGCTTATTTATAGTGTTCTATATACATTTTCCTCTACTAACACATCTTTTCTTCTGCGAGACATATATCGGTAGAACAATATAACCCATAGAGATATATTGTCTCAGTTAAATAATATGATTTATAGTAATTAGGAAATATCACATATATTTACCCAAGCTTTTATATTATTTATACCATGGCACCGATACTTTGGGCTGAGCCTAATGCACTAAGGGTGGAACAGGCTTTAATAGTAATTACTTAATTAATTACCAAGATATAAATGTTGAATGGATGAATGAGTGTATATGTTGTCCAGCACAAACCATTTATAAAGTTAGTCACCGAAAGCCAAAATGTCATATATTTCACGCTCTCGCTTCTTATAACCTTTGCCTGTTCATCACATCCATTAACATAGGCAAACAAAAAAGTTTCGTGAGCATACAAAAAAAAAGAAAGAATATACAACCTTATATATATATTAAAGAAAATAATGTGTGTTTACCATGATTGTGAGAGGTGTACATCATGACATTGAAAACATCACTCAAAATACCCAATATAATATCAATGACCTTTTTTTAGTCCCATGAAGTGCCAGCAAGGTTATCAGTGTCACAAGCATGTATTCATCAAACTAATGAAATAAAAAAGTGGTGAAATCTAATGTCTGGTTTCTAGTGTCACAAACATGTATTCATGAAACTAATGAAATCAAAAGGTGGCGAAATTAACAACAACATAAACTAATATGAAAAACTACCAGCTGTCTCCAATGTGAAATTGAATCTCTAAGAATGAGCACAAAGGTTGCAGAATCCATAGACCCGTCCATTTCTAAAATAATAACACCATAGGAATCATTAGTTGATGTTAATAGTCTAATTTCTCTTGCTCCATTCTCAAGAACTACTTGTGGAGTAGTTCCTGCTGAATTTGTTGAGTTAGTCATAACCTAAATGTGCAAAAAGTGGTTGTCACTTTAATTGTGACCGTTAAGTTAACATAAGAAGAAATAGAAGTATACTAATTATATAAAAGCGAAAGACAATTTCATTTTACAGATACTATTCCTAGCTAAAGAAGGGCAATGGTATTAAACATTCTCTTTAAACAGGTAAACAACACAGTTGAATTTACTTACTATTTTTAGAGAAGAAGGAAGAACAGAACATTCATAGTACCATTCAATATGCATGAATTAATGAGTTCAATCAAAATCTTACAAACTTTAGAGCTGTTCTGCATCAAATTATTCCAAAATGGGATATAATATCTTAGAAATGCTGGCTGAAAACTAGGTTCAAAACTTTCAATTTGACATTACATACCTAAAGGAAATATATAGCTTCTAAGAATTGGAAATGACCAATTGTAAATTGTGTCCAGATCCAAAAAAAAAAAAAAAAGCATTAGGGAGGGGAGAAACCAATAAAGAATTTGAAAATTAAGATATTCTTGTTACTTCTCAGGATGCTGAATAAACCCCTCCTCACCCTCTAAAATTCCATTGTATTCACAATTAAAGAAAAATAAGAAAAAAGTTCAAGAAAATAATACCTTGTCTTCAACTTCTGCAGATGATGGTACATTCTCATAATTTCGGTACTATTCAAGCCTTGACAACTTCTGCAGATGATGGTACATACCTTAAATGTCCTTTCCCTTTCTTGCTTGAGCAGCGGCGGTTACCTTCATGAGCTGTTCAAGTTAAGCACCAAAAAATTTAAAAAAGAAAACTTATTAATATAAATGAATGAAAGGGCGCAAGAGTTATAGTCCTTACAAAAGAAAAGAATACAAACCATCATATTCATCCATTCCAAACATAAAGATTATGCGCGACCTTCTTCCCCTTTAAGAATACTCTATATAGCTTGGGGAGGTGTGAACATGTTGGCTGTTTTGTTGCTTGAATCAGGGTACAACCTCCTATGTTCGTGTGGGGAAGAGGGAATTTTTTCATCCCTTTAAGTGGAGTGGGGTTAGTGGGGTAAAATTAGAGTTTAACAAAAATTTTTTTTAAAAAAGAAGCTATTGTAACCTTTGTCTGAACAAACGCTACAATAGATAATTTTATTTTTATATTTTTTAAATTATTAGATAAGTAAAAATTTCATTAAGAAATACATGATTTATTTTTTACAAATAATTGCTTTCATTTTAAAAAATAATTGGACCTCTTGTAGCACTTATTTAATAAAGTGCTACAATATGCAAATTATTTATTTTATGTAATTTAAAGAAGGATTATGTAGCCCTCTTTCTCAAACAAGCGCTACAGTATGCATCAACATATTGTAGCACTTGTTGGACTAAGTGCTACAGTATATTTGTTCTCTTATAGCTGTAGCCCTTAGTGGAATAAGAGCTTGCTATGAAAGCTCCTTTTTGTAGTAGTATGCTAGTCAAATGTTCTAAAATCATCAACCCAGCTCGCTCAAGTTAGGATTGATTCTTAATCTTCATTAAAATATTCAATCTCTTGTTTATAATTAATGAGAACCATTTTTCCAAATCAATCATTCAATAGACTATGCTAAGTTGTTAGAGATATCTCTATTTTAATAACAACTATCCATTTAATCCATAAACTTCAAGTCTAGCATGAGTTTTCTTAAATTTTACAATCAATAGCTCTCTCAAACACTATTCAATTGAACAAATCTAATCATGTGGTGTCAAGCACAAGATAGCATTAAGTATAAAGAAAAATCAGCATATATTCTCATTAACTAATAAAAGTAAGAAAATTTACTAATCTAGTAGTTCCAATCCATACAATGAGTAAAAGTAATCATAAATGAAAGATTTAGCTAGACATAATTTGAAACAAACCAAAACTTAACAAGGAATTCTTGTTCATAACTGATAAGAGCTAAATATTTGTATATCTTTTGGTGATTAACCTTAGATTTTTGTGGGATTTGATTAACTATTTTGGGCATAATTAGGTATTAATGTGAGATTTGAGTGCAAAGGTAATTTGGGAATTAAATTGGCTAAATTGATATATTTTGAGTCATATTCATTATTCCCATTATTCCTTAGTTGTGAAAATATGATATTACCTTTTTGTATCTCATAAATGTAGGTGATGACATGGTACATTAGAGCTTAATGGAGGTCAAAGATGGAATTAAAGGAGAGCACATGTGCAGATTTTATTCCTAATTTTCTAATTTTAATAGGTATGAGAAAAGAGTTTGGTGCTGTTTGGAAGCTGATTTTTGAGATCTAGAATTAACTCTTAAATCACCCATTTCATTTCCATTTGCCAAACATGCCCTTAAAGCATTTTTAATTCTGTCCCAACTTGAAAATCAGAGAAAAAATGGTATGTGAGGAACGCTCTTACGGAGGGAGAGATCGGATTTGGCACCATATACTTGTTCTTCCTTCTCCATTCCATTTTCTCTTGATTCCCATTCCATCTATATTCATTCCCACCGACCACCACTCGGCTCCTCCTTCCACTTCCACCGAAAAATCCCTCTCTTCTCTATTTTCTCAGATCTGCATCAAACATGATAGCCCAGAGGTCCAGAGGAGTTGATTTTTGAATCATGAGTGGCTAACTCTTTTGTCCGATGGTGATGATGAAGCTAACCTGAGTCATTAAGCAACTAGGGGAGTTCTTTGTATCTTAATTTCATCTTCTACTCTCTAAATGTGCAGATTATAATTCTAGGTTGCTAGAGGTTAGAATTTGTTCATATGTCTGAGGATTATGATCGGTTGATGTAATCTGGATGATGAAACTTGTACTAGATTTGTACTCATGGATTGTAATTGGACTATAGCACTCTTTTGTTATTCAATTGCTTTCCTCTATTCTCTTGAATCAATTGTTTGCTAGGTTTCTAGGAATTAATCGGTGGAAGAGAGGATCTCTTATGAATTTAGCATGAGCTAAGTACGTAAGATACTCTTAATTGATAATTGAGTCTAAGCTTAGATATAATTGAGAGGTTAGAAGTATTGATTAGTAAGGGTTCTTGCTAGTCCTTGTGCTTAGTTAAGTGAAGAACATAGAATTAAAATTGGACAAGGATGGTTAGTGGATTCAATCACCTAAGACAATCATCTCTTGCATTTACACCCATCCACTCACTTTATACATTGAAAAATTCATAAACAAGTAGCTCTTTAGTTTAATTAGATAGATGAACTTACATCCCATACTCTTTGATTAATTTGTTATTTACACTAGATTACTTAGGAACTACATATAGGCTCCACGTAGAGATCGACCTAGGTTAGTTGCCCTATAATGCATTTAGCTTAGTTTTATTTGATAGCCCCACGATATGGCTCTTCAATAACAATATCTTTTAGAAAAATAGAGAGGAAAATGAAGAATCCCAAATCTCTTCAAGAATCTTCCTCCAAGCTTTCAATCTTCACCAAGAACTCTCTCCCAAGGAGTTTCATTTCTTACCCAGCCTCTCTAGAGTCCAGAATGATGAATTTTGGCTCCTCCAACTAGGTTAAAATCCCTCATATGAGTCACTTTTTCAAAACACACAGTACCATTTTCGTATATTTGCTTTTGTTTTGCCAATGTGAAACAACAGCAAACACAATCAAACAAAAAGGTCCATTTTCAGGATTTTTTTTGCTTTTTCTTTGTTTTAGCGAATCAAAAGCGACTGTGAGTGTCTTCAAGATATTTTTTTTATCTTCATTTTGTATTTTGTTCTTCTTTTCAATGCTCTCAAATATCCTTGTAAGCTTCTACATCTTATTCACAATCACCAACAGGAAAAAGGAGTTTTTGAGTTTTCTACTCTCTTCATTTAAATCTAAACTTCTATACATTTAACTAAAAATTTTATAGTTGCAAAATTATTTTCATCACTTCACATTTTTCTCTATATGTATTAATTTTATACACAATTTGAGTTCAAAACCAGCAAATAGATGAAAAAAAAGGGAGAATGACAGAAAGGTGATCACAAAATTGGGAAATGACAGATGGGTTTTTTCACCAAAAGTTGATTAGGAAATGTCAAAACATGATAAGGAATTCCCAACTTCTAGATTTGCAAAATCACCCATCTGTCATTTTTCAATTTCGTGATCATTTTTCTGTCATTCTCCCAAAAAAAGTGATGAAATATATGTATTCCTGAATGTTAATAGCTATCGATTCACCAACAATATCTTGCCAGAGTGTTGGTATGTAATTAAAAATATTATTTTTGAAATATTTTATTAAAATAATAATTCTTTAATAAATTAAATATCAATGTTATTCACAAATCTTCATACACAATTTATAAGTCAATTTTTAAAATTAACAAATCCTCTAGAAGTTTATAACTTCACTGGGCACACCCTTTTTGAGTATTAAAACTCAAGGTGGTACACATATAGAGATATTTGAGTGTGTGTATATATATATATATATATAAAATTTCCCAATGTATTATATATGTAGATAATGGTATATATTTAGATATCTTGGATAAAATGAACGTTTTTTTTAATTTTAATGAATAATTTTTACTCTAGAATTTTAATTAAATTATTAAATTTTCTTAGAATATAACTCATTAATTTAAATATATTTTTATGGATTATTTTTATATTGGAAGTAAACCAAAACTTATATTTTGAAGATAAAAAATATATTTAATTCCAATAAAAATTATTTGAAACCATTCATATAATTTATTTCAGATAATATTACCAAACGTTCGTTTATAAAAAAAAAAAGTTAGGATTATATTTTTTTTAGTTATAGAAGTTTGAATTTATATGGGGAAAATAATATTTACTAGAAAGTATTAACTTGTAATTATTGAGAAGTATACCATATATCAAAATAAAAATTTATGAATAATAAATTGCCCCTATAAGAATATTGGACTTACATAGAGTGCTACTGCTTATCTCTCTAATACCCATGCAAATAGAATCACAGTTATAGAAGCGATTATGATGCACAGCAAATATGCACCAAATAGACAGTATACCATATAGACAAAAACAAGAGAGTTATGGTAAAGGGAAACAAAACAATGTGTGATTCACAATTGAACCCTTATGCCTATTTATAGTGATCTCCATACCCCTTCCTTTATTAACGTATATTTTCCTCAGCGAGACATATTTCGGTAGAACAATGTAACACATAGAGATATATTGTGTCAGTTAGATAAATGATTCATAGTAATTGTGAAATATCACATATATTCACCCAACCTTTATATTATTTATACTTTGGCTCTAATATTTTGGGTCTGGGCCTAATGCACTAAGGGTGGATCAGGCTAGTTTCCAACAGCCCCTAATCAAACTCCCATATATTTTTTGATCAAAAATCAAACTCCCATATTCTCTCTCACCGCTTCTTACAAATTAAATACTCCCCATATTTTGAGGGATCAACTGACATTATGCACAATAACGTTAACAGATTTCATTATTTTTTTCTTGATCTTGATGCGTGCGCTTAATAAAATACAAAATAATTAAAATTAAGAGAATATACAATTTTAGATATAAAAATAACATGAATAATTGATCTATTTATCATTTAAGAAATTGAAGTTAATAAAACTCTTAAGAAATATATTTATAAATTTATATATTTTTACTGTTTATTTGTATATATTCAAATCACTTAGAATATGTTTATTTTTGGTACAAAATATGTTTATTTAAATGTAAATGTAATTATTAAAAGACATATATTGTAAGAAAATCTATAAAACAAAGGTAAAGAAACAGATATTTTAAAAAAGAAAGATGGAATATCAATTTCAACTTGAACAAATGCAAAGATAAAAATTAACAATTTCTCAAAGTATTATAAAACTCCAATTTTATAATGTTGAAGTTGTAATAATAACAATATATTGTTATTGTGTTGAGTTATGATTTTTTTTATTTTACGAAAAAGTTTAGGTGAGTTGGGTCGTGGGCTCATCAGGGTTAGACATGTTTTTTAGCTCAAAAAATGCTTTTTCGGCATACTCACATGTAGCCACCAACAAAGTTGTCATTTATGAAGCTGATCATTCCTCCTCCGTCGTTAAAGCCTCGTCATGATATTTTCATACTTGCTTTTTTTCAATTAAAACAAGCGTGCAGAAGCAACCACCACAACTCTGAAGGTCATAAAATTGATGCAACCGATACAATCGGGCCCATTGCTGATTCAAATTATTGACACTGCCAGTGGTTCCTTTTTAGTTTTAGTAGCACTGGTGCATTGGGTTAAGCTCAGAATAATGTTACTGTTACCAAGAGATTTCTTAAATATTGATTTTTTCACATGCTAAAAGTATCTTTATTTTAATTCTCACGTCTATTAACATAAACCATCCAATTATATTTCAAGATTTGGACAATCCAAATCTAGATCATATCCAAATTTGGCCGCAAGGTTCAAAACAAAGTGATATTAAATCTTGAGAAATACTTGCATACTTTTAGAGTGTCACACCATCTAAAATCTATTTAATTAAAATATAACAACTCAGCTTATTTTAGTCCTACTTTGTTGATCAGGTAATTCATATTTTAGTTTGTTTTCAAGAAAAGTAAATATCTTAATTTAGTCGGATGTGTTTTCGTTTTGCTAAGTTGTTTATATTTCTAGAAAATAAAACAAGATGAAAATGTTTTCAGATGAGTTACCAAATCAACTGGGATTAAAATTTGTTGAGTTGTTGTATTGTGATTAAACCAAGTTCAAATGATGTGGCACTATCTCTCTTAAATCTAAATCATTCAATTATATTTATTTTAAATTTCACATCTATCAAAATAACTGATTAAACATCGATTCCAAGAGGAAACTGATGAACCCATGTCGTGTGAGTTCACAAAATAAAACTAGGTTTGAAAATGTAGTGTAGTAGCTCAATCTAGATCGTTCTTGTGAGGAGATTAATTTCCAAGTTTCTAAGTAGTAAAGTGATAAAAAACTTTAAAGTTGTGAGAAATCATTTTGAGAATTTGATTTTTAAACTAATGAAGTAATCTAAGCTAAAATAATATTTTTGTATTTTTCAGTTTTTAAAACAAAGTAGCAAAAGGAATTGAAATTAACACTAACAACAAGATAAATGAGTATTATCAATTAATAGTGACTCAAGGAGACGAATAACTAACTTCCAATTCTAAATTGTAATTACCATTACAACAATTCAAAATATTCAGTTTAATCATTTAAATCCACTTAACCAAGTTGGAATAAACAATTCAACCACCAAGTTTATTCACTTGGCATAGAACAATCTAGATCACTATTACATACTTAACCAAGCTACATAATCATGAACTAAAAAGAAACCTTAAAGGATTTCCATTGAAGTTTAGAAGCTCAAACCATTACCCAACTCAAGGCTTAGCTACTTATGGAGGAAAAAGATGAAGCTTGATGGAAGGAGAGGATATGAGCCATGGAAAATGCAGCACCACCAAATCGAATAGCTTCTTCAATTCTGCACTAACACCGCTCTTTCAATCTTCATCTTCACATTCGGTACTTGCTTCTTGTTTTCACTCTCTCACAGCCGCAATCTTCAATCCTCATTTTCTCAAAGCTATCGGTGCTCTCTTATTCTTTATTCCATCGCTCCCTTTTCACACTTTCAACTTCGTCTCCCCCTCTTCACAGCCGCCGAGCATCCCCTTTTATTTGTCCAGCTTTTTCCTTTCATTTCGGTGCTCCATTGGTTCCCCCCAAAACCCAATTCAATCCAGCTGGTCCCTTTTCGACATTCGGTTCAACCCTCTCTCCAATTCGGTCCACAATGTCGGCTGCTTCACTTTTATCATTCACAGCTTCAATTCCCTTCTTTCTTCAATTGATTCCATGCCACGGTCAGCTCCTCTACAATTCTCATTCGGTTCTTGCTTTCCAAAAGCTATGAAGTCAACAATTGCGGCTCTTGCTTCATCACCCTTTGATTCGGTTCACCTCTATAATCTATTGGGTCCAGCTTCCTCTAATCCTTCAATTTGGTTCACTCTCCTTTGTTTTTATTCAGCCGCCTCTCTCACACACAAAACAATTCGGTTCTCTTCAATTCTCTCAATTCAGCCACCATACACAAAACAATGGTCCCCACTTCCTTTGCTTCTTCAATTATCATTAGGTTAAAATGTGAGTTGTGCCTTATTTGGATAAAGTGGTGAAAATATGTTTTATGATAGGTATAAAATTGCAATCACCAAAAAAGACTTTTACTCATTTAACCTCCTCTTAGAAAATATGTGAAAATAAATTCTGTACTTGTGATGTTCCACTTTTGTCCTTCATTAAGCTCAAACATAACATCTTTTACCTTGACCACTCAAAATGTGCCACATCATCACCTACAAAATTATATTCACAAAGGTAATATCTTTTGCTCATAATTAAAGAATAATGGGAATAATAAATATTAATTAAAAATATCACAATTTATCTAATATAATTCCAAAATTATTCTTTCACTATAATCTCACATTATCACTTGATTATGCCCAAAATATTCAATTAAGTCCCACAAAAGCCTAAGATTAATTAATAAAAATATATAAATATTGAGCTCTATCAGAAACACGCTCTTCTTTATGTTTATCAGCTTAGACTTAAGACTATTTTCACTATCGATTTACTCAAATTGCATGCATGCATGCATACATACCGTCTTCAATAAAGCAGGTGTTTTGTTTCCTTGCCAGAAACAAGTATTTTTATATAAAAAACAAGATTATTTAATAAAGCAGACTTTGATTCTACAACTTATTACAAACTAAGATTGAAATATTGTGACTCAATTTTTTGGACATTTTTAAATTAAATGTCAAAAATAAGGTTTTGATAATGTGGGGATTTGGTCACACACGTTAACACTAATTAGCTTGCATTGACTGCAGTAGAAATCTGAATATGATTTGGGGTTGAAACATCTTTCTCTTTCGCCTCTGCCCCATAACAATAACATGCATATAGTATGAGTTGAACAGCCCCCGATGTTGCTCCAAGCCCATTACTAATCTGCTACAACATTATTCATAAACACAACATATTATATGTATGTGTGTGTGTACATATAAGTGCTTTAATAGTAATTAATTAATTAATTAATTACCAAGACATAAATGTCGAATGGATGAATGAGTGCAAATGTTGTCCAGCAAAAACCATTTAAAAAGTTAGTCACCGAAAGCCAAAATGGCATATATTTCACGCTCTTGCTTCTTATAACCTTTGCCTGTTCATCGCATCCATTAACGTAGGCAAACAAAAAAGTTTCGTGAGTATACACGAAAAAATGAATATAAAGCCTTATATATATATATAGAAGAAAGTAATGTGTGTTTACCATGATTGTGAGAGGAGAGGCGTACATCATGACATTGAAAACATCACTCAAAATACCCACTATCAATGACATTATTTTAGTCCCATGAAGTGCCAGAATGGTTATCAGAACAATGGCAGTGAAAAACACAGTTTCAACCAAAAGCCACACCACTACCTTCTTCTAAAAATGTTAATTAAAATTAGAGATCCATATGAAACACAAGCACAAGTCAATATATATATAGTTCTTATGAACAAGGAGCATATGCACACGTACGTACCCTTCCCATTTTTGTGGCATAGATATAAAATATGATGCCATAGAAAAATTCAGGCACAAGTCCAACACAATTGATGGTGAGCACCAGGATGCTATGAGGATGCACAAACGGCATTCCGTACAACACCCAAAACGCACAGTTTAGTATTGTTGCAATATATGGATCTGGCTTGAATTCTTCCACCGTCTTCTTCTTTATTATCCTATAAAATGTTGGACTGTAAAACCCCACCACATAGCAGAGTCAGAAGTCTAAGCAAAAGGACGACAAAGTAGAGAAGGAAAGGTAACAAAGATTATATTACGTTGGTGAGAGGAAAAGGCTGAAAGAGATAACATTGCCTGCGCAAAAAAGATGGAAATGGTTTCAAAGCCACAAAATTAATCCAAGTAATTGCAAATGAAAAGCGAATACATAAACAAAGAGACTCCAAAGTAGTTGAGTGACAAACTGATAATGCCCACGACGTTACGTGCTATAGCAGCCCTATTCGCCATTTCAAAATCTTTTTTTGTTCTTGGACAGTCAAGATATCACACACTATAATATGAGAAGAGCAAAAGCTATAGCTAGGTTTCGATTCTAAGTTTTATTCGCTCTGACTTATATACCAACAATTAGCACTTAGTTTCCTTACATATCCTTCCGTTCTTCCCAATTTAAATCACATTTCTATAAAATACTACTCCCTCCAGTCCTAATTATAGGATAACAATTGGAAGTTGATCTTGGCCTAATTATAGGACAAATTTCTAAATTTTATCAATTTCTTCCCAAAATACCCCCTATTGATACTTTCTCAATAATAATTAAACACAATAATAATTTAAGAATACACCTATGTATTCTATAAAGTGAGTACTGCTTGCAACTCATTAATGCCACATACACCTCAATTCTACCTTTTTTAAAATTTTAAATTTTAAATAAGGGCATTTTAGAAAAATAAATATGACTAACTAATTTAACCACTATTCTTAATTTCTCCAAAATTAGGTAAAAATGTCCTATAATTAGGACTGGAGAGAGTATATTAGATTAAGCAACACCAGCTTATTTTAATTTTAAAAACCTTGTTGGGAAAATTACCATTTGAGTTTATTGCAGTTATACGGCTCTAAAAAGTAACGTGCAGATTCTCTTATGTGGAAACAAGAATCCTGAACAGAATTCCTAACGTAGGCCACAAAATTACAAGGTTGATCAATAAATACACTTTGTGTATCCCCAAGTAAGATTTGCCAACTGCATATACCCTCTCCTGTTCTTATTACACGATCATCTAATATAACATTTTTATTTAAAGTATTAATGTTTTCATTAATTTCTCTAATTAATTATAAAAAATTATAATTAAAAAGTTCCTCAAACTAATAACTTCACTCACTATTGAGGGTAATTTAAAAAATTTCCAAAAAAAAAATAATAATTTTCAACTAACTTTCTTAACTGCACAAGGTGTTGGTGCTTTTGTAAAAAGAATTGGTGGAAGCTTTTTTTTTTTTTTTTTTGGTGGCCACCAACGTTGCTAAACTTCATTTTTGGAAAGTGTATCTAATTCAATTATCACAACGCTTTTTATGTGTGCAAATACTCAGTATCAAGGTAGAGAAATTTCCCCCCATATCTTTATGTGCACATATTCCAGGTGGATTCTTGGCGTTTGTTTTCTGTCAAACTATTCCTTCTTGTTGGGATCTGAGTGGACCGGACTTGGGCTCTAAGAAGGGCATTAAATGGTGATGCGTTTAATGAGCTAAGATGGTAATTGGTTTTCATGCTCAGTAGATTTGATGAGCATGGAGAGTTAGGAGATTCTGATCCGTTGGATTTGATCTGGACGACCCAGATCTATTTTTTAAAAACAGATCTAGATCTAAGGATTACATCCCTACACAGTAACCTGTCTCTGATACCAAGACGATGGAGGGGCCCTAAGAACGGATCTAACTAAAGAAAGAGAGGAGCATGTGAAGAGGGAAGAAGACGGACTTTTTAAGGCACAATTACAAACATAATTAAAATATTAAATGATGCATGTAGAGGGGATGCTTTGTAATGTCCATTGAGATTGGGAATGAAATTAATCGGCGGCGGTAGAACCTGCCAGTGATTAACTCATTAAATCTGCTAATCCCAGGTTATCAGAGGAGGGAAGGATATGATGCAAAGAAAAGTAGAAGAAACTGATTAATTTTATTGAAAAGAAAGCATAAGCACTTACAAAAGAAGAAAGGGGAAGAAGGAAGAAAACTCACCGGAGGGACGAGAGGGAGGAGACTCGTCGGAGGAGCTCATAGCTTTTCTCTCTAGTTTCTCTCTCTAAGTGCCTAACCAAACCTGCCTTAGAATGAGACTGAATCGAATTTAAATAGATGGGTGAGGTTACTGTTTAGGGTGACTGGTAATTGGCTAGTGACCTACACTATTTGCACTGTTCCAGTGAACAGTTGATCGGTGACTTGTTATTGTTTAAACAGTTCTGGTTGGTTCTATTTAGACAGTACTGCTGGCATTACAGTGTTACTATTTGACAAGTGGTGTTACAGTACTATACGGTGAAAGCTACTGTGTATACTATGGTGTATAGTGCTACAATGCTTTCATATGTTTACATCGAAAACCTAAAAATAATTCTAAGTCTTTAAGAGTTTAATATTCATTTAAATCTAAAACAAACTCTTCTTCATCATCCTCTTGCTTGTCTGAGGCTGCTGAAGAGACTGGTTGATTGGTCGAAGCCATTTGGTCTTGTTGTAGAACTTGTAGCATTGAGCTGAGTTGACTGATAAGATTAACCTTATCTGTGGTTCCAGCTAAGATAGACATAATCCTTGATTTTTGATTCAGGAATTTGCTTTGTTTCATCATACAAAGATGCTGAGGATTTTCTTTGAACCATTTGTCAAATGCTTTGATATCAATCCTGGTAATGTCAAATTTGGCCCACCATCTTACCGAAGGGAGTCTTTGTAGAGTTGGTAAGAGAGTTGACCCTTGGTTTGTTCAAGAAAATCTATAACTCCAAGCAAATACCCAAGATACAGATAATTTGAAAAACAGTGAACATTGATTGGAAAAGGATCCTCACCAATGTTGAATTTTTGTCTAAATAACTCAAAGGCTTGTACAACCTTTGGGGGTAATATCTCTAGTATTGGACCAAAGAATCCCCACCAATGTACGAACCATTGAGGAAAATCATACTCAGTTTTTGTTTTGAAGTAGATAAATCAAGTATGTGTAAAAAGTTCATTTTGATCCCAAAAGACATTGGACCATGCATCTACATAATCCCAATAAGTATATCCTTTAGGTTCATAGTCAATTTCCCAAAATTTTGGTTTAAATAAATTTTGTCCCCACTGGGAAGGGGTGAGAACTTTCAAAATTTTGGAGAGAAGAATGAGTAATCATTGGTCCAGTTCTTTTGTCCGTTTTTCTTTCAATTTTAATGGATCCAGAATGAACCAGTATTAGCTCATACCACTCTCGAGTTTTTGTCAAATCAGAAGGCCTGAAATGAAATCCCAGAGGAAAGACATTTAAAGCTACCTGGTTTGGATTTTGGTGAAAAAACTCTGGTTCCAACTGTAGAATGTGTTTTGCATAAGCCTCTTTGTGAGAATAAGGCGTATGCATACTGGCTTGTGTTTGGGTTTGATTGACAATTGCCTTGGATGAAGAAGTCGTAGTTGTCAGTTGTTTTTAAGTTGGAGTAGAAGGTCTTGGCCAAACTTGTAGACTTTGGGGTGGTTGGTTTAAACTGTCATACTCTTGTTTAGTCATGTGGGAAAATGGTACTAGGGCTGTGTTTTTCCCTTTTTTCACTACCTGTTCCCATGTTTGATTTAGAAGTTTCCTTTGGGCGTATGCCTATTCATAAGATTTTAAAATTTCATTTGTAGAGGCTACTTCTGTTTGAGGTTTCTGGATCGATGACCCAGATGAAGTAGATGACTCTATTTGAGACTGCTTCTGCTGCTGGGATCCTTGTGTTTGGGATCCATATTGTTGTAGAAGTTGTTGCATAATCGCCTCCAGACTTGTGCTAGAGACTGTTTGATTTTGAGCATCTTGCATGACACTCGGGAGTTTATCACTCTTTTGTTTATCATCAGGTTCTTTCTTTTTTATGGGAATTTTGTTAGTTCACTCACTACCTACCCTGAAGAAACTCACGGGCAAGAAAATCTGGTAAGGAGTTTGAAGTGCCTTTGATAAATTCAATGTCAAAATAAAAAACACTTAAAATTGCTTGCCATCTAGCAAAAATTTGTTTAGATGCAAGGTTTTTAACATCTTTTTGTAAAACGTCTTTTACCGATTTACGATCAATTCGAACTAAAAAACTTTGGTTTAAAAGATCATATTGAAATTTGGAAATGCATAAAACAATTGCCAAAATTTCTTTTTTAATTGTGGAATAATTCTATTGTGTAGTATTCCATTGTTTACACGTAAAAGACACAATTTTCTCTTTGCTATCTATACGTTGTTTAAGAATGCCACCATAACCAATGTAAAAGGCATAAGTTTCAACAATTTTGTAAGTAGAAGGATCAGGAAGGCTAACACAAGGAAGTTCCTTAACCTGGAGTTTAATCTACTTAACAACATTTTAATGAATATCCGTCCAAGGAGGAGGATTCGTTTTAAGACGCTGGTGAAGCGGTTTAATGAAATTGCTAAGATGAGGAATAAACTCAGCAACATAGTTTCAACATCCCAAAAACCTTTGAAGTTGTGTTTTATCAATGATTTGATCAGGAATTTATTTGCAAATTGAATTGCACGTTCAATTGGTGTTATGGATCCCTGGTAAATCCAATGACCAAGAAACCTAACCTTAGTTTGAAAAAGACTAATTTTAGGTTTAGAAAATGAAATGATTGACATGTTTAAAATGTTGTTCTATTGAATGAGAATAGATCAAAACATCAAAGATTTTGTTCATGATTCTCTGGAATTCAGAAGGAGCATTTTTTAAACCAAAAGGCATAATGTTCCACTCATACTGACCAAAAGGCACAGTAAAAGCAGTTTTATACCTATCTTTTTCAGAAATTTGAATATGCCAAAATCCAGATTTCATGTCGAATTTTGAAAATATTTTTGCAGAATACAATCGTTTAAGTAGATCGGATTTGTTGGGAATTGGATACCTAATCCATTGTAACGCTTCATTTAAGGGTTTATAATTGATTACAAGCCTAGGAGTTCCAGGTTCTATTTCTGCATTTTTATTTACATAAAAAGCAGCACAAGACCAAGGGCTTCTAGATTTGCGTATTAATTTTTTGTTCAGAAGTTCTTGAATTTCCTTTTTACAGGTTTCAAGAAGTTCTGCAGTCATTTGAATTGGTCGCGCCTTTGTTGGTATTTGTTTTTCAGAAAAACTTGTTTCATAAGGCAAATCAACTATATGTTTTTTGTGATTCCAAAATGCATTTGGTAAATCCGAACAAATTGTTTGATGGATTTTCATAAGACAAGTTTGGATTTGTTGTTTAAATTTTGCTTGACATAACTGAGTTTCTATATGTTTAAAAGAGATATCTTCCTTCAAAAAATTAACTTCTTGTTTTTTTGAAGAAATAAGATTTAATTCTTTAACTCTGGGTTTTTGAGTAAAAGGGAATAAGATTGTTTTTACCTAGATGTTCTTTTGAAATTCCATTTTCATCAGTCATATATGGGAATAATAGCCTTGCAAATGACGCCCCAAGAATAATCTAGGTTCCCATATCTTTAACTAATATAAATGGGGTTTGAATCTTTAAACCTTCATTTTCAATAACAACATTTGAAACTTTGTATTTGACATTCCTTAAAGCCCAAGGCCGAGTCCGTGGGTTCCTCATTCATTTCCAACGGATTTGGCTTGTCAAAAGCCCTTTTTGCCTTAACTTTAGTCCAGCGTTTTTGACCCACGTGAATCCCCTTTTTAAAAAGCATTAGATTGGAATCCTCTCTTGTCACATTCTTTCTAGAACATATTTGACTTTCCTTTTCAAAAATCTGCAGAGGCTTCTCGGGAAGAGGTTTCCCTTTTACCAACTTTGGCTCAACCACCGATTTTCCTTTCCCTTTCCCTTTCCCCTACACAGTGCCTAAAGGCAGCATTGTAGACTCACTTCCAACCTCCTCTGTACTAGCTAGCACACTAAAATGGGATCCTCTGCCCATACCCATATCTTCTGCGAAGACCTTGCTGCTCTTACCTTCTGCATAGCCTCTACTACCCGCTATGAACCTACCTATGTAACTCCTCAAAGATCGCGCTTTGGCAGGCCTCCGCACAAACATCCACAGGCCAAACACCTCATCTCTTGCAGGGAGGGAGGTTCCCGACGATGTCTCCGGTGGTGGAACAACTGCCTGACTAACAAAACCAGAAGAAACCCTCGCATGAGAGGCGCCTTCGGGTGATACTTTCCAAGGACACTGCTCATGTTTGTGGCCATATCTGCCGCATGAGAAACAAATAAGGTTCAGGCCTTCATATTCAATATTGAAAAGCTCCGAAGCTGAGATAACACGAGGGACCAGCTTTTTTTGCAAGTTTAATTCAACACATATCCTGGCATAACGTCCCCTTCGGATTCTTGCATCGTCCTGCTCCAGATTCTCAATAGAGTTCAAGTCCACTTTTAGGGTCTTCCCAACCATATCTCCAAGCCTCCACATGCACTCCTTATTGTAACACAGAAGTGGCACATGAGGAATACGGATCCAAGTTGCTACCCTTCCCAGAGGATTATGGAATGGATTAAAATAAGGAGACCACCTCTGCACCAGTATTGAATGCTGAGCTATCGACCAAGGCCCTCCAAAAAGGATATTCGCATAGAGCTGCTGCCAGTCCTCATGTTCTTTTAATTTTACAACATAATAGCTGTTGGGGAGATCGATTAAATCAAAATTGCATGTCTGCCAAATTTTACATAAATGGTCCTTAAGTTTGAAGAACTTGAATTTTGCACCCAAGACAGTGACAATGAGAGCATTGTTCCAAGGTTTGGCCCATCGGTTATATTCTTCCTGGGACAGCTCCATTGTAGGATAAACATCCATGAGGCTTTTCATCTCTTCTGAAGGCTGGGGAAGATCCCAGGACTGATTCAAGGTGTCAGAAAAAAAGACCTCATCTTCCACATTAGAGACGCCATGAGAGATACCATTAAACTTTGCTCCCCTGAATCCTGTAAGTGAATCTTTGAAAGAGTAAGCAAACTTAGGATTTTTAAATGAAGAAACATCCCTGCTCGTCGTTCTACTTCCTGAATGCTCCGGTTCTGACTCAAAGGGAGGAACCCCATTGACTTCATTCTTTGAGCACCTAGTCAATTCAGCATTATCCTCAGATCCTATAACTCCCTCCAGCGGCATTACCAGGGCGCCGGGAACCTCCATCAAGAAACTCAACACGTGGCACGAAATCCAAAAGACAGCTTCTCTCTCCTAACACTCTCCCTCTGTTCTTTTAAGTTTTTGGGCAATGCAACGTACACAAATGCACCTATTTATGAGGCATGCATGGATTCTGACATAAATTCTGTTTTTTTTTTAAATTTTTTTTTCCGGATCAAATAATAATTAATGGAGTGGGGTGGCTTTTGTAGGGTAGGACCTCTCTCCTTCTCTTTTCCAACGTCCCCGACTCATTACTTAAATTGAAATTAATGATCATAATTGTGCTTTGTGTGAACTGGCTTGCTCTCTGCCAGTACAATGACTAAAAGAAACATGTGAAAGTACCATATTTCATTTTCATGCAATGCCTCTACTGCCAACAAAAATGTGGAACAAAGCTTAACATAATAGATCTGAAAGCTTCTCGACGGGACCTATTTGCTCTCAGCAACGGAAGGTCCATCCAACACTTCCCCTACTGCTTCAATTTGAACATTCAAAATAATAAAGTTGGTTGAGAAAACAAAATATCCAATATGGTTTCATAACGACTGAGAAACTTGTATTTATAGCAACGTACATGAAGCTGTAAGAAAATTCCGTTTTCATATTAGAGCCCATTTGGATCAAATAATTGGTTGGAAAGGAAAGGAATGTAAAATATTTTACTACAGGATGTTTGGCATGCAAAGGATGGAAAAGGAAAATGATAAATTACAAAATATAAAAAAAAAAAAAGATATTTGAAATACCTATACTACCCCTAACTCTAATAAAATAAAAAATCGCTCCCCCGGCTTCTTCCTCCTTCCACCACCGATCAGCATTCATTAAAAAAAGCTGCCACCTTCTCGCTCCATCTTCATCCCCGATCATCATCACCTTAAATCACTCCTTAGATCGACCAATTTCATATTAACAGCCACACAAATCCACTGTACTGAGTTCCCAAACCCAGATCGACCCCAACCATGAGAGTAGAATAAGAAAGACGAACAGTTGCTTGCTCGCTCGCTCCAGGTAGTCGAAGAAGGAAGAAGATGAAGGTTTATTTAGTAATAATCTATGAAGGAAAATCGGATACCACCTACGACAGAAGGAACCAATTTTCCCACAATTAAAGAAAAATTTTCAGCCGTCGGAAAATGGTTTTTGGAGAGTAGGTGCTGCTAAACAACCGCCTCCGGTGGAAGATTTAGATTTTTTGTTTTCCCCAATTTTCGGTGATCAAAACAGCCTCTTATAGCTTTTTAGTGGTAAGGTAAAGAAGCTACACAGTTTAGTGCTGACAAGGCAAAGGAACAGGAATGTCACAAAACGAAAAATACCGTTCCTTCACTTCCATTCTGACATTGCATTAGGCCTAACCCCAATTGTTGGATTTCAACGTTATTTGGAAAAGCAATTATATTGCTTAAGTTAATCACAAAGTGGGCACATTGGCTCTAAAACACATCTAATATCTTTGTCTTTACATCACATACTCCCTCTCCATATGATAAGACATTTTGAACTAATACATGCGTACTAATAAAGTTAAAACATTAAATTTGTTATAAATTGTAAATTATTTTTTATATTACCTTTATTACCAATACTGAACTCCAACATCATATTAATTTATACTTTAACTTACTACTCTTATTAAATATGGGTATATGTTGATAAAAATATATGATGTTCATTGAAATTATCAAAATATCTCTTAAAAATAATATATTCTAGAAGATGTCCTATAAAAAAAGACAAGGCGAATATAATATGATAAAAAAAATATTAGGAAATCAATTCTAATATTTGTACAGTTTATTATGATGGAGATGTCAACAATGCATGATCACATGAGCGTTTCCGGTTATTGCTTGAAAGTGGTGCATTTTGAATACGGAGCACCTGCACCGTCACTCACTTTGTGTTTTTTAGGCAATGGAAGTGCGGCTTTATAATTAACCTTTCATGTCACTATTTTATAAAAGACAAAGTCATTAAAGAAAATAAAATGATACCCCAAGAATAAATCCCATATTTTTTTTAACTGAACCCCTCTAGGCTTTGTTGAGAAAATTACGAATTTAGTTTCCTTAACTACGAAATTTTTTTAGTGTTTAAATAAACGAATCTTTCATTTTCTTAAGGACATAGTGAAGATGTTAAAATTATTGGAGACGAATTTATTTAATTACACACCAATAATTTTCAATTTTTAGTCGTAATCATATTGGTAAGCTTAACACCTGTCTAAACACATTAAGCATGAGAAGAGATCGAATAGCAACACACAACACAGAGTTGGTCTAGTGATGTAAGGCCCCATTGGATCCCTCTAGGTCTCAGGCTCAAGTCCTAAAGGAAACATTTGTGTTGGTAGGGAAAGCCATGAACCCCAAAACTTGAGTACTCAATTGCTGTGATAGTTGATAATAACATCTAGAAAAGATAATGGTTGAAAGAGCATAAAAAAGTAGCAACACTCTATCTCAGCAAAAGCATGCGATTCAGAAAACAAGTAAAAAAAAAAAAAAAGATGCATAGAGTAGATACCAAAGTTAGGACTGAATTGTGAAATAGGGGGAAAAACTAGCACAAACTGAGAATAGCAACTCTACACTAATTCTTAATTGATAATATATTTCCGCTTCTGATATTGAATACTCCCTCTGGTCCTTAATATAAGATTCTATTGACTTTTTTGGAGAAATTAAAAAAGCTGAATATATTACTTTAAAGTATTTATATTTTTCATTTTTATACCAAACTAATTTGTCTAACTTATAAACTAATATATAATCAAACAATATACAAGATATGCTATGATAAAGTTACTTATTTAGCTTCTTTAATCTCTATAAAAAAAGCCAACTCGTCTTATATTAAGAACCAGAGGTAGTATTACTAATTTGAAAAAATTAAGGTAAGGAGATTATTTAGTTATAATATATGTTACATAATCTCTCTAAAATACCTATATCTATTATTAGATTATATATCAGTTTATAAGTCAGACATATTAGTTTGGATAAAAATGATAAATTTTTTACTTTGAATTAATTTATTTAGCTTTTTTAATTTTCCCTAATTAGACACATCTGGGTATTATAATGTATATAAAAAATCTCAGTCATGAAATATAACATTCTCTATTCTCACATGAAAATAAATAACAAACAATATTATATTTCATGACTCAAGTTTAATAATTTTCATAATGAAAGACATATTTAATTACGATTATATAATTATTTCTAGATTTAAAGTTTTATTACATTGAATATTTACCAACAAAAGAGCTCAAAGATGTGTTTATACATTTAATAAATTATTGCCTGCTTATATATTTGGAACTAACATAAACCAATTGTTGAATTGAACTTGATGCTTTGTCTACCAGGAAAGAATAGAAAAGCATTCGAGACAGTGGAAGAGAAAACATAAAAAATAATTTTTTCTATAATTTTAATATTGAAAGAAAATAATAAAGGAGAAAAAATTAGAGAGCAAAATATTAAAAAATAGTTTATGATGCTAATTACTATTACGAAAATACTTTTTAGACATGTTTCCATGAGAATCTCTATTGGAATATCCTAGACACATATAAGACAACACATTATATATATTACATGTGATTCTCACTTACCCATGCATAGCCAATACTGATCTCTCTGCCCGTACAATTAGGCGCTCTTCAGTTTTAACATTATTTTGTTTTATATATTAATATATAAATCTCTATCAGGCTGTAGTTAAAGTTCAGTTTGCTCCCAGCCATGAGTGTTTTTATAATTAAGCTTTCCATATCAAAGTCGGCATATTAGTCACGAACTTAATTGTTTAATGCTCGCATCCTATTTTCTATGAACTTATGTTTCTTGTGGTTGACTGGTTTGATGTGGAATATGGTGACTCGCTGGTGATGATCTCATATAGCTTTCTTGTTCTTTTCCTTTTTTTTTCTTTTTGTGAATGGCATGATTTTTTAACCCATAAGAGGTTTTAGTGAACTTTATCGTTGTTATATTTTTGTTTGTCTTGATTATAAGTGATGTAGCCTTGATATAATGTGAACTAATATCAGCGTTTGATTTTGATGCAATACTACTTAATATCAATAATTAATTCGTTTCTCTTTATTATCTACAAAATAAAAGATATATGAATAAATTTTAAAGAAAGATTACTTTCTATCCTCAAGATTAGATTTAGGAGGAAAATATGTAAAATAAATTAAATATATTTAAAATTCTATAGATTTTATCTAATAAAATTCAAAATATACACATATTTAAGTATAAAAATATGCACTTAACAAATAATATCTACTTGCTTTGGTTCTTGTTATAAGGAACAACTATCAAAATCTTATGGTTCAAAATGTTAGTTAAAAGTAATAAATGTGCAAAATATTTTTTTTATTTCCAATTATACCCGTATTTATAACGAGGGTACATAAAAGATAATAAATAAAAATTTATTGCAGAGATAATGAGTGACTAATATTTAATGAGGGCAAAAATGGAAAGATTAATTTAAAATTTCAAACAAAGGTGATTTGTTTTTTATATTAAGGACCACCCCTTCAAGAGAGAATATTCCTTATAAAAAGAACTAGAGGGAGTACTAAATATGTATCATATATATTTTGGTTTAACCGAATTATTTTTCTAATATGATTATTAAACTTGAGTTCTAATAACCGAAAAATTAGTTTAACCAAAAAATTTTAAAAATGAAAACCAAATCTTTAACCGAAAACTGAATTAAACCAACCAAAAAAATCTAATTGAGTTTAGTTTAGCTTTCAGTTTTGCTTCTAATTTGCTCACCCTAATTGAAGCTGTGAGTTGTCTGATCTTGCAGCTAGAAAACTCAACATTCTCTTCTCTTGCTCTTAATATCCCAATAACCCCAAGACTTGGTTGCAAGCTTAACCATAGGCAATCTCAATATCTTCCCTTCATCATCTCTGGCTATTTGCTTTCTTAATAACTATGGCAGCAAAAAATCCAGAAGCCGCTAAACCTGATTCTTTGCAAGAGCTCTTCATGAAATATGATGGAGAGCTATCACCAGAATGCCAAAATCTCATTGCCACCTTACCCAAGCATTTCGATCGGTTATCTGATGACCAGCTCTACCAATACCAAGGTTTCTGGAACCTCAAGAGGGTAATCCAAGGAATCCTCAATTGCCAGAACCACTTCCAAGCCCATGACTCTGATATTATCATTGTCACCCCACCAAAATGTGGGACCACCTGGCTCAAGGCCCTCACTTTCGCCATTATCAACCGAAAGACATGTAATATGAACCCAAATCTAGACCCAATCGAGACTATGGCACCACACCCTCTCCTCACTACCAACCCTCATGATTTGGTGCCAAACTTTGAGTTTCAACTCTACTTTAACACCGACAATCTTGATCTTAGCTCACTCCCTTCACCAAGGTTATTTTCAAGCCATTTAGCGTACATTTCATTGCCAGAATCAGTAAAACACTCAAGATGTAAGATAGTGTACTTGTGTCGAAACCCTAAAGATGTGTTCGTCTCCTTATGGAACTTCCTGAATAGACTAAGACCAGAGGTGCAAGAGTTCAACACGATCGAGTATTTGTTTGAAGAGTTTTGTCGAGGAGAAAATTCTTGTGGGCCGTTTTGGGATCATGTGCTTGGGTACTACATGGAGAGTTTGGAGAAGCCAGAGAAGATAATGTTTTTAAAGTATGAAGACCTTAAGGGTGAGCCAGTAAGGGTTTTGAAGGACTTGGGAAAATTTTTAGGATATAGTTTCTCTGAGGAAGAAGAAAATGATGATGTTATGGGTGATATATTGAGGCTCTGTTGTTTTGAGAATTTGAGTAATTTGGAAGTAAATAAAAGTGGAAAATTGAAAGTTGGGATAGAAAATAAGGCTTTTTACAGACGTGGAGAAGTTGGAGATTGGAAGAATTTTCTCACAAGTGACATGATCAATCAAATTGATGCTATTACCGAAGAGAAGTTTGGCAAACATGGTTTGAAATTTTAGGCTCAGGTGATGCCTGAACACATTATATAATAGACATTTTAAGATAATAAATGTGTGGTTGCTCTCAATTTAGTTTTTCAGTTACTCATATGCGCATCCTCAGCTATTTACTTTCTTTGTTTATGGTTATAAGAATCTATTGTTTGAATCATATGGATTAAAAAACGTAACATTATTTTCCTATTTTTTTTAATAAAAAAAGGTCTTAAATAGTTATATTTTGGGTTGAATGTTGCTACTCGCTGGCTTGCCCGCTCTAAGTGGAGAGTTGGGATTTGGGGCGAGATCAAGGGCATTGCATGTGGCTGGTTTCACAAAGTTAATTGTTATAGGTCTATAGAATTCGTTATATTATGTATCCATCCATTATATCTTTAGAAAGCATGTAGTAAAAGCACTTTCAGCCAATTCTGTTAACGGCACCCACTGCTCCAAATGCATCAAACCATTTCCCTTAACGCTTAATTGTCTATCATTAAGTAGAGAAGGAAAGGTAACAAAGATTATATTACGTTGGTGAGAGGAAAGGGCTGAAAGAGATAACATTGCCTGAGCAAAAAAGATAGAAGTGGTTTCAAAGCGGCAAAATTAATCCAAGTAATCACAAATGAAAAGCGAATACATAAACGAAGAGACTCCAAAGTAGTTGAGTGACAAACCGATCATGCCCATGACGTTACGTGCTATATCAGAGCATGCGGTTCTGGCATTATCAGAATAGTATACTGATATATGACTATGTGAAATTGTATAGTGAAACTTAAAGATGGTGATACTAAGAGGTGGACTAAGAGGTAGAGGCCAAGGTCGAGGAAGTAGCAGAACTGGGGGTCAGAATGGTAACAATGAAGAAAACCCGAGGGCCAGACCAGATCCATTTTGGTAGCAAATTTTTGATACGTTAACACAGCAGCAAGCTACTATGAATGGAATTAGAGAAGTACTGTAGGAAGTACAACAAAGGCAAGACCGTCTGGAGGATCGCATGGACGAATACATGAGGGGTAATGGTGAAGAAGTACTAGTAGAACCTCAACCAGAGGATATACCACCAGAGCCGGAAGTTGACATTCAAACCTGGCTGAGCAGGTTCAGTAAACAACAGCCACCTATGTTCCGAGGAAAGTTTGATCTACAATTGGCTGAAGAATGGTTGGCACGTCTGGATAAAATTTTTGACATGTTGCAATGCCCAGAAGAGATGAAAGCTCGACTAGCCATTTACAAGTTGGAAGGCGATGCTGATCGTTGGTGGAAGGGCACAGATCTCACCTTGAGGGGAAGGAATATTCCTATCACATGGGAATTATTCCAGGAAAAGTTCAACGAGAAATATTTTCCCCCAACTATCAGAAGAGAAAAAGAAAAAGAGTTTCTGTGTATTAAACAACAAGACCAGGAGAGCTTTGATGATTATTTAGCCCGGTACATTCGACTGTCACGATACTCGTCATACCATAAACTGCATGATAATGAAGATTGGAATGCAGATATGATGATTGAAGGGTTAAGACCCGAATTCAAAGAAAAATTGGTTTCTCAACATTTTACCGAATTCAGCAAAGCAGCGGAAGAATGCCGTTACATCAAGAAACGAATGTCGAGTTTGGCTATTAGAGACAGTAACAAGGGTGTTTATGGCAGTGGCGGTTCATCACAGAAACGAAAAGATCAAGATAGACCTTTTAGGGGTGGTAACAAAAGGCCTAATCAGACTGGAGGCAGTGGGAACTAGGGATTCTCTGGAAGCGGAACATGTTGGCATTGCCATAAACCTTTCCATCCTGGTAAAACTTGCAGTAGAGTCCCATTGAATACAGATCCTAACAGACCTCCTACTTGTTTTATATGCGGTAAGCCGGGGTATATTTCTAGAGATTGTCCACAGAAGCGTCAGCTGGATGAGACAAGGCCTAAGGTTTCAAGCAGGGTCTACACGTTGACTCAAGATGAAGCTAAGAAGTCTTCAGAGCTAATTCAAGGTACGATTTCTCTTAATGGCAATCTAGTGCATGTTATGTATGATTCGGGCGCTAGCCACTCATTTATTGTATATGACTGTATGAGGCGGTTAAGTTTGAATATGCATCAATTTCCGTATGATTTGATTGTATCGACGCCCATGGGTACTAAGATTGTCACAGCAGATGTGTGTCTAAATTGTATGGTAAATGCCGAGGGTCATGAATCGACCATAGATCTAATTTGTTTGCCACTATAAGGGTTAGAGGTGATTATGGGGATTGACTGGTTGACAGCGAATGGTGTATTGCTGGATTGTAAAGAGAAGAGGGTCATATACCCCAATTCACAATTTCAAGCCAGCATAGTAACCAACCTTAACTTTCTTTCAGCAGCTGAAGCCGAGAGATATTTACAAAAAGGTTGTCAAGGATACATGGTATTCTTCTCTATACAATCAGAGGCTGGAGTACCTTTAGAAAGTATCACTGTAGTGAACGAGTTTCTTGATGTGTTTTCGGAGGATATCGGTGGATTACCTCTAGATAGGGAAGTGGAATTTTCTATTAATCTTAAGCCTGGAGCAGGTCCAATATCTAAAGCCCCATACCGAATGGCTCCAAGCGAAATGGCAGAGCTGAAAAAGCAGATTGAAGAGCTACTTGAAAAAGGATTCATTCGGCCTAGTGTTTCACCATGGGGTGCTCCAGTGCTCTTTGTCAAAAAGAAAGACAGAAGCTTACGTCTCTGTATAGATTACCGGGAATTAAATAAGGTGACCGTCAAGAACAAATATCCACTCCCTAGAATTGACGATCTGCTCGATCAATTGTCTGGTTCCTGTGTATTCTCAAAGATCGATTTGCGATCGGGATACCACCAATTGAAAGTCAAAGCAAAGGATGTGTAAAAAACTGCTTTTAGAACCAGATATGGTCATTACGAGTTTCTTGTGATGCCATTTGGGCTTACCAATGCACCTGCCATGTTCATGGATTACATGAATCGAATCTTTCGTCCGTATCTGGACCAGTTCGTAGTAGTCTTCATTGATGATATTCTAGTATACTCGCGGAGTACAGTCGAACATGAGCACAATCTGAGAACTGTGTTGAACATATTACAGGATAGGTAACTCTACGCTAAGCTGAGCAAGTGTGAATTCTGGCTTTCAGAGGTAAAGTTTATGGGCCACGTAGTCTCTCAACAAGGGGTTTCTGTTGATCCTAGTAAAGTGGAAGCAGTATTAAACTGGAAGAGGCCAGAGACTGTATTTGAAATACACAGCTTTCTGGGTCTTGCCGGATATTACAGAAGGTTTATACAGAATTTCTCCAGAATAGCTTTGCCTTTGACAAAGTTGAAGCGAAAAACTCAACATTTTGTGTGGGACGACAATTGTGAAAAGAGCTTCATTAAATTGAAGCAGAGGTTAACATCAGCCCCAATGCTGACAATCCCAGATCCACAGTTTATGTATGTTGTGTATACAGATGCCAGTGGGCATGGATTGGGATGTGTGTTGATGCAGCATGGCCAAGTGGTGGCATATGCATCTCGTCAGGTGAAACCTCATGAACTGAACTATCCCACTCACGATCTTGAAAGGGCGGCAATTGTATTTGCTCAGAAAATCTGGAGACACTAGCTCTATGGTGCGACCGTAGAATTGTATTGTGACCACAAGAGTTTGAAATACCTGTATGATCAAAAAGAGCTCAATATGAGACAATGCAGGTGGATGGAATTGTTAAAAGATTACAATCTTGAAATCAAATATCATCCTGGAAAGGCGAATGTTGTTGCTGACGCATTGAGTCGTAAACCAATGCAGGTGGCAGCCATGATGATCTATGAGCATAAACTGATTGAGGATTTTAGATATCTAAATCTGTCTAGTCAGATTCTGTTAGGTAGTAGTGTTAGCCAAGTATACAATGATTTGAGGGCAGCGATTGAAGAAGCCCAACTGCATGATGAGGATGCACTATCTATCAGAGGTATGATTGATAAGGGCGAAACTCAGGATTACGACTTGTCACCCAGTGGACTAGTCAGGTACAAGAAGCGAATTTATGTTCCACCACAACCGGAACTGAAACGACAAATCCTGGAAGAGGCACATAAGAGCAGGTATACTCTACATCCAGGGGCTACAAAGATGTACCATGACATAAAGGCTCAATACTATTAGCCAGGAATGAAAAGGGAGGTGACTGAGTTCGTTGCTCGTTGTCTAACGTGTCAAAAAGTGAAAGTCGAACATCAACGACCATCAAGACTTCTAAAAAACCCGGAGATTCCTGAGTGGAAGTGGGAAAGCATTACCATTGATTTCATGACAGGGTTACCTAAGGTTAGAAATCATGATGCAATTTGGGTGATAGTTGATAGATTTATAAAAACAGCCCACTTCCTACCTATCAGCATCCACTATTCCCCTGACAAACTGGCAGAGATTTACATCAAGGACATTGTGAGATTACATGGTACTCCAAAGCACATCATTTCAGATCGTGATCCTCGATTTACTTCCAAGTTTTGGAAGGCAGTTCACGAGGCTTTGGGTACTAAATTGAGACTCAGCACAACATATCATCCTCAAACAGATGAGCAGACAGAGCGAACAATACAGATGCTTGAGGATATGCTAAGAGCATGCACTCTTGATTTTAAAGGTAGTTGGGACAAATTCCTTCCATTGGCAGAGTTTACCTACAACAACAACTATCATTCGAGCATCCAGATGGCTCCATATGAGGCACTCTATGGGAGGAAGTGTCAATCGCCAATATGCTGGACTGAGTTGTTAGAGAGGGAATTGTTTGGGCCAGATCTTGTTGATCAGACAACGGAGAAGATAAAGTTGATTAAGCAAAGGTTGCTAGCTGCTCAGAGCTGACAGAAAAGTTATATAGATAAGAGGCGAAAATCTCTAGAATTTGAAGTCGGTGACCATATGTTTATGAAAGTTTCACCGGTTACAGGTATTGGCAGAGCAATAAGAGTAAAAAAGCTGCAACCGAGGTACATTGGACCATTTGAGATCTTGATGAGGATTGGGCCATTGGCGTACTGCATTGTTTTGCCACCGAATCTGAGCAGGTTGCACGATATTTTTCATGTTTCCCAATTAAAAAAGTATCAACCAGATCCAGAGCATGTAATTGAATATGAAGATGTGGAAATGTGGGACGATTTGACTTATGAAGTCACACCTGACCGAATCATCGATTGGCAGGTGAAGAAGCTCAGAAGCAAGAGCATCTCGTTTGTAAAAGTTGTATGGAAAGGGTTATCTCCTAGAGAGGCCACATGGGAAACAGACGCCGATATGAGAAAGTATTAACCAGAGTTTATGGCTATGTATTTGTAACAAATTTTGGGGAAGAAATTTATTTTACGGGGGAAGAAATGTAATATCCCAAATTTAATGAAGGTTAAAATTTTCTAAAAAGAAAATTTAAATGGGAATTTGATAATAAGTCAAATTATGGAACCTACAAAATTTAAGGAATCTTAAATTAGACAAAGGGAAAAATTAGGGCCTAGTGTGTGTAATTAATAGGATAAAAATATACCTATATATATCTATATTAAAACACACCGACAGATATTCACATCCTGCATCTTGACTTTTATAGTGGAGCACCGAAAGTTGACATCTCCACTCCTCTTTCATCATTAGATAGACACGTTATACACACACACACTTACACCTACATCCTCATGATTCACATAGCAACAATTATCTCACTTTCTTCAACCATATAACCCCACACTTCATGCACTCCCTCACTCTCCGTTGCTTCAAGTCAGAAAAGAAGAGAGAGCTTTAGGAGAGAGAAAACAGAGTTGAGAAAGGGAGAGAGAGAGACGTGAGTGAAAGAGGTGAACGGAGGAAGAAAACGATCGGAGAAGAGGAAGAAGGAAGTGTTAAACCTTTCATGCATCACCATAAACGTTTTAGGTGAGTCTTCTCTATCTCTTTCCATTGTTATTTCGTTAGTTTGGGGTATTCATGAGGATTTATATCTGCTAGAAGTTGTGTGATTTTGAAAATAAGTTGCTGTCATGGGTGGTCTTAAAACAGAGCATGTAAATTGATTTTGAGGTGAATTTTGGTGTTCTTTGATTCTGAAATTTGATCATTAACCTCAGGATACTCTCCTACACATATTTCCTGAGGTTAATGATCAAATTTCAAAATCAAAGAACACCAAAATTCACCCTAAAATCAATATACATGCTCTGTTTTACGTCCACCCATGACAGCAACTTATTTTCAAAATCACACAACTTCTAGTAGCTATAAATCCTCATGAATACCCCAAACCAACGAAATAACAATAGAAAGAGATAGAGAAGACTCACCTAAAAACATTTATGGTGATGCATGAAAGGTTTAACACTTCCTTCTTCCTCTTCTTCGATCGTTTTCTTCCTCCGTTCACCTCTTTCACTCACATCTCTCTCTCTCCCTTTCTCAACTCTATTTTCTCTCTCCTAAAGCTCTCTCTTCTTTTCTGACTTGAAGCAACAGAGAGTGAGGGAGTGCATAAAGTGTGGGCTTATATGGTTGAAGAAAGTGAGATAATTGTTGCTATGTGAATCATGAGGATGTAGGTGTAAGTGTGTGTGTGTGTATAACGTGTCTATCTAATGATGAAAGAGGAGTGGAGATGTCAACTTTCGGTGCTCCACTATAAAAGTCAAGATACAGGATGTGAATATCTGTCGGTGTTTTAATATAGATATATATAGGTATATTTTTATCCTAGTAATTACACACACTAGGCCTTAATTTTTTCCTTTGTCTAATTTAAGATTCCTTAAATTTTGTAGGTTCCATAATTTGACTTATTATCAAATTCCCATTTAAATTTTCTTTTTAGAAAATTTTAACCTTCATTAAATTTGGGATATTACATTTCTTCCCCCGTAAAATTAATTTCATCCTCGAAATTTGTTACAAATACATAGCCATAAACTCTGGGTAATACTTTTTCATATCTGCGTCTGTTTCCCATGTGGCCTCTCTAGGAGATAACCCTTTCCATACAACTTTTACAAACGAGATGTTCTTGCTTCTGAGCTTCTTCTCTTGCCAATCGATGATTTGGTCATGTGTGACTTCATAAGTCAAATCATCCCGCATTTCCACGTCTTCATATTCAATTACATGCTCTGGATCCGGTTGATATTTTTTTAATAGGGAAACATGAAAAACATCATGCAACCTGCTCAGATTCGGTGGCAAAGCAATGCGGTACGCTACTGGCCCAATCCTCGCCAAGATCTCAAATGGTTCAATGTACCTCGGTTGCAACTTCTTTACTCTTAGTGCTCTGCCAATACCTATAACTGGTGAAACTTTCAAAAATACATGGTCATCGACTTCAGATTCTAGAGGTTTTCACCTCTTATCTGCATAACTTTTCTGTCAGCTCTGAGTAGCTAGCAACCTTTGCTTAATCAACTTTATCTGCTCCGTTGTCTGATCAACAAGATCTGGCCCAAACAATTCCCTCTATGACAACTCAGTCCAGCATATTGGCGATTAACACTTCCTCCCATAGAGTGCCTCATAAGGAGCCATATGGATGCTCGAATGATAGCTGTTGTTGTAGGCAAACTCTGCCAATGGAAGGAATTTGTCCCAACTACCTTTAAAATCAAGAGTGCATGCTCTCAGCATATCCTCAAGCGTCTGTATTGTTCGCTCTGTCTGCCCATTAATTTGTTTGAGGATGATATGCTATACTGAATCTCAATTTAGTACCCAAAGCCTCGTGAACTGCCTTCCAAAACTTGGAAGTAAATCGAGGATCACGATATGAAATGATGTTCTTTGGAGTACCATGTAATCTCACAATCTCCTTGACGTAAATCTCCGCCACTTTTTAGGGGAATAGTGGATGCTGATAGGTAGGAAGTGGGCTGTTTTTGTAAATCTATCAACTATCACTCAAATTGCATCATGATTTCTAACCTTAAGTAACCCCATTACGAAATCCATAGTAATGCTTTCCCACTTTCACTCAGTAATCTCTGGGTTTTGTAGAAGTCCTGATGGTCATTGATGTTCAACTTTCACTTTTTGACACGTTAGACCACGAGCGACGAACTCAGTCACCTCCCTTTTCATTCCTGGCCAATAGTATTGAGCCTTCATGTCATGGTATATCTTTGTAGCCCCTGGATGTAGAGTATACCTACTCTTATGTGCCTCTTCCAGGATTTGTCGTTTCAGTTCCGGTTGTGGTGGAACATAAATTCAATTCTTGTACTTGACTAGTCCACTGGGTGACAAGTCATAATCCTGAGTTTCGCCCTTATCAATCATACCTCTAATAGATAATGCATCCTCATCATGCAGTTGGGCTTCTTCAATCGCTGCCCTCAGATCATTGTATACTTGGCTAACACTACTGCCTAACAGAATCTGACTAGACAAATTTAGATCTCTAAAATCCTCAATCATTTTCTGCTCATAGATCATCATGGCTGCCACCTGCATTGATTTACGACTCAATGCTTCAGCAACAACATTGGCCTTTCCAGGATGATATTTGATTTCAAGATTGTAATCTTTTAACAATTCCATCCACCTGCGCTGTCTCATATTGAGCTCTTTTTTATCATATAGGTATTTCAAACTCTTGTGGTCGCAGTACAATTCTACGGTCGCACCATAAAAATAGTGTCTCTAGATTTTCAGAGCAAATACAATTGCCGCTAACTCAAGATCGTGAGTGGGATAGTTCAGTTCATGAGGTTTCAGCGACGAGATGCATATGCCACCACTTAGCCATACTGCATATATCAACACACATCCCAATCCATGCCCACTAGCATCTATATACACAATACACATAAACTGTGGATCAGGGATCGTTAGCACTGGGGTTGATGTTAACCTCTGCTTCAATTCAATGAAGCTCTTTTCATAATTGTCGTCCTACACAAAATGTTAAGTTTTTCGCGTCAACTTTGTCAAAGCCAAAGCTATTCTGGAGAAATTCTGTATAAACCTTCTGTAATACCCGGCAAGACCCAGAAAACTGCGTATTTCAAATACAGTCTCTGGCCTCTTCCAGTTTAATACTGCTTCCACTTTGCTAGGATCAACAGAAACCCCTTGTTGAGAGACTACGTGGCCCAGAAACTTTACCTCTGAAAGCCAAAATTAACACTTGCTCAGCTTAGCGTAAAGTTGCCTATCCCGTAATATGTTCAACACAGTTCTCAGATACTGCTCATGTTCGATTGTACTCCACGAGTATACCAGAATATCATCAATGAAGACTACTATGAATTGGTCCAGATACGGATGAAAGATTCGATTCATGTAATCCATGAACACGACAGGTGCATTGGTTAGCCCAAATGGCATCACAAGAAACTCATAATGACCATATCTAGTTCTAAAAGCAGTTTTTGACACATCCTCTGCTTTGACTTTCAATTGGTGGTATCCCGATCACAAATCGATCTTTGAGAATACACAGGAACCAGACAATTGATCGAGCAGATCATCAATTCTAGGGAGTGGATATTTATTCTTGACGGTCAATTATTTAATTCCCGGTAATCTATACAGAGACGTAGGCTTTTGTCTTTCTTTTTGACAAAGAGCACTAGAGCACCCCATGGTGAAATACTAGGCCGAATGAATCCTTTTTCAAGTAGCTCTTCAATCTGCTTTTTCAGCTCTGCCATTCCTCTTGGAGTCATTCGGTATGGGGCTTTAGATATTGGACCAGCTCCAGGCTTAAGATCAATAGAAAATTCCACTTCCCTATCTGGAGGTAATCCACCGATATCCTCCGGAAACACATCAGGAAACTAGTTCGCTACAGTGATACTTTGTAAAGGTACTCCGGCCTCTGATTGTATAGAGAAGAATACCCTGTATATATCCTTGACAACCTTTTTGTAAATATCTCTCGGCTTCAGCGGCCGAAAGAAAGTTAAGGTTGGTTACTATGCTGGCTTGAAATTGCAAATTGGGGTATATGACCCTCTTCTCTTTACAATCCAGCAATACACCATTCGCTGTCAACCAGTCAATCCCTATAATCACCTCTAACCCTTGTAGTGGCAAACAAATTAGATCTATGGTCGATTCATGACCCTCGGCATTTACCACACAATTTAGACACACATCTGCTGTGACAATCTTAGTACCCATGGGCATCGATACAATCAAATCATACGGAAATTGATGCATATTCAAACTTAACTGCCTCATACAGTCATATGCAATAAATGAGTGGCTAGCGCCCGAATCATACATAACATGCACTAGATTGCCATTAAGAGAAATCGTACCTTGAATCAGCTCTGAAGACTTCTTAGCTTCATCTTGAGTCAACGTGTAGACCCTGCTTGAAACCTTAGGCCTTGTCTCATCCGGTTGACGCTTCTGTGGACAATCTCTAGAAATATGCCCGGCTTACCGCATATAAAACAAGTAGGAGGTCTGTTAGGATCTGTATTCAATGGGACTCCACTGTAATTTTACCGGGATGGAAAGGTTTACGGCAATGCCAACATGTTCTGCTTCCAGAGAATCCTTGGTTCCCACGGCCTCCAGTCTGATTAGGCCTTTTGTTACCACCCCTAGAAGGTCCACCTTGATCTTTTCGCTTCTGTGATGAACCGCCACTGCCATAAAGACCCTTGTTTCTGTCTCTAATAGCCAAACTCGACATACATTTCTCGATGTAGCGGCATTCTTCTGCTGCTTTGCTAAATTCAGTAAAATGTTGAGAAGTCAATTTTTTTTTAATTCGGGTCTTAACCCTTCAATCATCATATCTGCATTCCGTTCTTCATTATCGTGCAGTTTATAGTATGACGAGTATCATGACAGTCGAATGTACCGGGCTAAATAATCGTCAAAGCTCTCTTGGTCTTGTTGTTTAATGCATAGAATTTCTTTTTCTTTTTCTCTTCTGACAGTTGGGGGAAAGTATTTCTCATTGAACTTTTCCTGGAATAATTCCCATATGATAGGAATATTCCTTCCCCTCAAGGTCAGATCTGTGCCCTTCCACCAACGATTAGCATCGCCTTCCAACTTGTAAATGGCTAGCTGAGTTTTCATCTCGTCTGGGCATTGCAACATGTCAAAAATTTTATCTGGACGTGCCAACCATTCTTCAGCCAATTGTGCATTAAACTTTCCTTGGAACATAGGTGGTTGTTGTTTACTGAACCTACTCAGCCAGGTTTGAATGTCTACTTTCGGCTCTGGTTGTATATCCTCTGGTTGAGGTTCTACTAGTACTTCTTCACCATTACCCCTCATGTATTCGTCCATGCGATCCTCCAGACGGTCTTGCCTTTATTGTACTTCCTGCAGTACTTCTCTAATTCCATTCATAGTAGCTTGCTGCTATGCTAACGTATCAAGAATTTGCTGCTAAAATGGATCTGGTCTGGCCCTCGAGTTTTCTTCATTGTTACCATGCTGACCCCCAGTTCTGCCACTTCTTCGACCTTGGCCTCTACCTCTTAGTCGACCTCTTAGTATCACTATCTTTAAGTTTCACTATACAATTTCACATAGTCATATATCAGTATACTATTCTGATATTGCCAGAACCACATGCTCTAATACCTAAAATGTCAACACCCGTTTACATTTCGATATTCGTAGAGTAATAATGGCATAGTTCCACAGGCATACAGAAATAGCACAAACATACTGATATTAAGTTCAAGCTTACATACAGGAGTCTTCCCCACAGGGTTTGATAATTGTACAAATTTTGTCCAAAATATCCAACATATTAAAATTAAACTAATATAACCAAATAACTCTGATCTTAGGACTTGTACATCTTAATTGCCCATGTCTTCCACTTTGCCTTTGGAGCTACTGGTTCTCGCTGGAACATTTATTATTTATGAAAAAGGGTGAGATTCCAAGGAATCTCAGTAGTAACACATGATCCATCATATAAAATACCAAAATTAAATATGTAATGCACCATATAATGCAAATGAAAATTCATACTATAACATGTGTGTACACAATACTCAGGGCCAAATGACTGTTTGGATCCCCTACATGTCCGTGTACCTCAGCTGAGTCCCAAACCACAGCTAGGTAATGTGCCCTAGGCACGTGTTCATATCACAGAATATAGCAACATATAGCATATCAACATTCACATAGTGTATGAGAGATAGAGTTACTACCTTCTATCCCTTTTTGCTACACAAGAATAGTTCCTCGAACTATGTGCCAACGGCTCAGACGATTAATTCAGTCATAAAATTCCAAATGTACTAGAATTAGGTTAAAACCCATTCATGTACCCCTTCAGAGATTCCCATAATATTTTTGGTGGTTATATTAGTCTATACTGAAAATTTACCAAAATGCCCCTGGGACCCGATCCCGACCCCACTGTACCCAGTCCGACTATACTTTTTCAGAAATTTTGACCCAGGCTATTCTAGTATATTTTCATCCAAGGAATCCATTTTTAACCTCGGTTTTTTACAAAATCATTGCCAAACGACAGTTTCACAATTTTCCAGAAACTGACATATTTTCAGTCAACTTTGAAAATTCATAACTAATTGTAGAAAATTCTAAATTGACTTATTCCAAAGCCTAAATGAAGGTCTTTAAACGTACTTTCATGGAAAAATATCCAAATATGATTACTCACTACATATATTACCCAGAAATTCGGCCAACTATTACTGTTCCAGATGGTATTTCAGACACAGAGCTCAACTTCAAAAATTCATATCTTTTAATCTACTAGTCTAAAAATTATGTTCTACCCAACAATTTAAAGGTCTAAATGTCTTCCTTAAATGTGGAAAGTTTCATAATTTTTTGTTAAGGTTTGGTTTTCTAAAATATCGCCACAACCAATATAACTTTCAGAAAAATAATCTGTCAGCACCTAAACTTCAAAACTTCATAACTAACTCTACAAAAATCGAAATGGAGTGTTCTAAAATTCTATGGAAAGCTATTTAAGTTTACTTTCATGAAAAAATATCCAAAACTACTAGATGTTATCTAATCGTTCCCAGAATTTTTGAAAACCGTAACTGTCAGGCTTGAAAATCCAGAATGTTCTCTGTTACTGACTTAACTTTCAAAAATAATAACTCTCCCTAAATATATAAAAATAATGCTTTCTTGGACTCATTGGAAATCTATGAATGTCTAATATATTCCTGTAAAATTTCATAATTTTTCACTAAGGTTTTCCTAGTCAAAATGCAACATGAATCTGACTGACTTCCAAAAACTTCAGTTTTGACAGTCTAACTTCAAAAATCAAGAACTCATCCATTTTCATTCCAAATTATACTTTTCTTGATTCTATCATCAACTACAAATCCTAAACTATCTATATAAAAAGTCCCATTGGAAAACTTCCATCTATAGCCTCTGTTTAAGATTTTACAAGTTTCAAGTATGTACTCTGTTTTTCGAACAGCAAAACAGATTTGAGAAAACTAGCATGTATACATGAATTTGTACTCTAAACCTCACGAATTTTAACTCTATACTCTCCTACACATATTTCCTGAGGTTAATGATCGAATTTCAGAATCATAGAACACCAAAATTCACCCCAAAATCAATATACATGCTCTGTTTTACGTCCACCCATGACAGCAACTTATTTTCAGAATCACACAACTTCTAGTAGCTATAAATCCTCATGAATACCCCAAACTAACGAAATAACAATGGAAAGAGATAGAGAAGACTCACCTAAAAACGTTTATGGTGATGCATGAAAGGTTTAACACTTCCTTCTTCCTCTTCTCCGATCATTTTCTTCCTCTGTTCACCTCTTTCACTCACGTCTCTCTCTCTCCCTTTCTCAACTCTGTTTTCTCTCTCCTAAAGCTCTCTCTTCTTTTCTGACTTGAAGCAACGGAGAGTAAGGGAGTGCATGAAGTGTGGGGTTATATGGTTGAAGAAAGTGAGATAATTGTTGCTATGTGAATCATGAGGATGTAAGTGTAAGTGTGTGTGTGTATAACGTGTCTATCTAATGATGAAAGAGGAGTGGAGATGTCAACTTTCGGTGCTCCACTATAAAAGCCAAGATGCAGGATGTGAATATCTGTCGGTGTTTTAATATAGATATATATAGGTATATTTTTATCCTATTAATTACACACACTAGGCCCTAATTTTTCCCTTTGTCTAATTTAAGATTCCTTAAATTTTGTAGGTTCCATAATTTGACTTATTATCAAATTCCCATTTAAATTTTCTTTTTAGAAAATTTTAACCTTCATTAAATTTGGGATATTACAACCAACTTGCGTGAGGGCATTGCTTTGCCTCGAACTCGTTACGCTCTGTAATTTCTTTCCTCTCTACCATTTGACCGCTATCATGAAAATGGAATTGATGTGCTGCGAGTCATTCATCGCATCCTTGGCGAGTGAGATAGGTATGCCTATCTAGCGTCCTCATATCTGCACAAAAGGTATATCAAATGGAAAGTGATAGAAAAGTACCCTAAAAAATCCAAAAGACAACTTAGGATTCTGAACTTTAATAACATCTAATTAGTCCTATTTGAAATTTTGAAATCTTATAAAAAGACATCATTGCCCTTATAAAAAGACTGGCTGCTAGAGCTCCGACAATAAATTTTTGTGATAAAATTGACCACACTTCAGTAGATATTACTATACTTGTAACATGGTTGACCTAACTAGGGCTCGCTTTTTCGTTTCGGAGCCCTAGTTAAGTCGCACTCCTTCACTTGCTCTATTTTTATTATTTTAAGGTATGATTTGTCTTCTGTATTTGCATTCTCTATCCTGCATTCCACATCCCCTCATTTTTTACTTTGTGTTGCCTAGATAGGTTTTGACCTTAGTCGTGTATCGTGTTTTTCTAGAAAACACATTGCTTTGTTCCTTGTGGCCGACTAAATGAGTTTTATTTTCCAGTTCAAATGGCTAGTTCTACTTCTCGCGGTACTGATAATGCCCCTAGTTCTAGTAGTGCCTCTGGTTCTGATGGTACTAGTATTGGTATTCCCACCGATACCGATGTTGTCCCTACGAACCCCAGAAGAGGCGTTAGCATAAGTGTAGGATATTGTTAAGAGGGGCCGCTACACCTTGACTTTTGTGAACCAAGCAAAGTCTTTAGGGCAAAAATTTACTGTGACATTGAACAGTGACGGTCAACCTCTTGACCCGTCATACTTCAATAGCTATATTGGCTTAATGGCAAGAATCAATGTTCTTATCATGACAGGTAATTGGCATAAGATACAGAGAGAATACACAAGCGTTATTTGGGACAATATCAAGGTAAAGTATATATGCCTACTATATTACTTCATATATTCTTGTAAAAAATGTTAACTTGAACTATGTGTTTTGCAGTCAGCATATGATGTAGAAGGAGATGACATCAAGGAATCTGTCGTAAAGAAGGTTGGTAATGTAATGCGCACATTTCTTCATGCATTGACGAAGGCGTATTTGTAAAATTCTGAAGAGGCTAACGACACACAAGTTCCTTTGGATCTTCGGTGCACCATCAAACCTGATGATTAGAGAAATTTTGTCATCTCACATTGCGACCTGGCATTCCAGGTAATTATTATTTGCAATTCATAAGACCTACTTGTATCTGTTTAATATTAACTCGAATGTTATGTGTTTTCGTAGCAATATATTAAGCCAGGTGAATAGGAGGAGGGCAAAGAAAAATAAATATCGATACAAAGGAATGTGAAAGGGGTATGCTTGGATTACTAAAAAGTTGGCTACTGAGAGTAGGGACGGTAGTAGACCTCCCCATCATAAACTTTGGTTAGTGGCAAGACAAAATAAAGATGGCTCTTATGACAATCTGGTGAAGGAGATCATCGATAAAATGTTAAGTATTAATATTAGTCAATGATTCATGGAAGAAATGCCTTCATTACACTATCAATATTAACATTATTGTTAAATGCACAGCAAGCCATGTCCCAGAATGTCACAACATAGCAAGGCTACTTTAGTGTAGATGAGACGTATTAGCTAAGACATTGTGGCCTAACCATCCCTATCTTCTTAGGGGTGATGGCTTTGGACTGGTCAAGACAAAATATTACAGTCACAGGCAACCTCAAAGAAATACCTGGGATGAAGGAAGATCTCAAGCAACAGCACACGAGATTTCTAGGGGATGAATTCATCAGGAGGGTGTAAGAAAGAAGGAACACTTACTTCATTGCGCTTTACACTCAAGGGTAGGAACATCATTAATTCTGCTTAAATTAGTTTTTAGTTATTTTATAACTGTCCTGATTGTGTGATCTATTATTATACTTAGGGAGCACTAGATGCTCATAATGGTCAATCCAATTCACAAAAAGATTTTGTTTTATGACTCTATGAGCGGGGATCCAGACAAGAGACCATACATGCAAGAGACTTTCAACCAGTAAGTTATTCATTCATCATCTCTTATAATCCAGTTCATCTTGCATGTTTCTGCATATATAATTTCATATTGTATTGTTAGCCTTGTGAAATGCATATCAAAATGGCACATTTACACTCAATTTAGCACACTTTCTGATTTATTAAGGGGTTTATAAGGAGTGAAGTGTGAAGGAAATGTGCCCCATGAGTGTTTGGTTAAAAAGGGAATAATTCTTTGATTAAATGTGAATATTTTGAATATCATACATCACCCTTTGTTTTGTATAGTCTTCATTGTGCTTGTAGGATCACACTTAAGACACTCAAAGAGCCAATGGAAGCACAAATCATTGATCAAGACGTTGGGAAGAAAGCACAACACCCTTTGCAATGATTGCGTCACTGGGGAAAAGCTGAAAAAGTTGGAAACAGATGCTTGGCTGCAGCCAAGAAATTGGCTGGCTGCAGCCAGAAGACCTCCAGAAAGTTTCTGGCTGCAGCCAGGCGACAGACAGAGCCAAAATGCGTTTTCTGGCTGCAGCCAATAATTTCTGGCTGCAGCCAAAACTCGAAAACAGCAGCTATGCGTTTTGTTTCTAGGTCATTTAAAAGGCAAGATGCTGAAACATAAGGGGGAGTTCGACATTCAGGAGTTTTGTGAGGCGGCTAAGGAGTATTTGCACGCAAAGGAGAGGGGTTTTCTCAAGGAAATCAAGTGGGATTGAAGATTGAAAGAGATTCCAACTCCGATTCTCTTGGTTTTTCTGTACTCATTCCCTTTCTCCATTGTAATTCTGATATGGCTGGACTGAATGTTGATATTTGTGATTTGTTTTTGAACATGAGTAGCTAGGTTTTTCATTCTAGGATTGTTCTAAACCTTTGTATGGATTGAACTTAATTCCTTCTTTCTTTTGGTACCCAATGGTATATATATGTTAATTTTCCCCTGTTTTTGCTTATATCCGTGACTGGCCAGCACAATGGATCATTTGTTCAATTAGATTAAGCTCGAGAGAGTTAGTTTAATTGTAGAACTTGGGGAGAGTTATGCTAGACTTGAAGTTTTAGAATTAAATGGATGGTTAGTTAATAACATAGAGATATAGTTATTAACCTAGCATTGTCAAAATTAAGGTGGTTATTTAAAGATTATTTTCCATCAACTATGGCAAGATATTGTGTATGTTAATGGAGGGTATAAATGTGGTTATGACTTGAGAGAGCTTAATCACTTGCTAGTGAAACTTAGGCTGACATATATATAACCTATGAAAGTATTCTTATAGAGGAAGGAAATTAAGTTTATGAAGTGCAAATGGGATGAACAATCCTAGGATTATTAAAATTGATTGAATTCACAAGAAATAGATTATTGTTCAGTAATTTTTAGTCTTTATCAAAATATCTTTTGAAAGTTCTTTTTCCACACTCAACACTTTGTTTTGGCGCAACTTAATCAAACTCACTAAGACTATTGCTCAACTAATTTGTTACTCAAATCCTCGAGGGAACGATCTTACTTATCACTTTATTACTTGACGCGATCCGTGCACTTGCGGTAGCGAACAAGTTTTTGGTGCCGTTGCCGGGGATTTGGTTTAACAAATCTTTTAGTTGACCTTAGGCTTGTGTTAGTAGATTTCGCTTGGGTCTTTAGTTAGATTTATAATTTTTCTTTCATTGTTTTCTGCATTAAATTTCACTTGTTTTAGCTTGATACTTGCTGGTTTGTGCCTTTTTGTAGGTACCAGATCAGTTCATGCAACATCTGCAAGGGAACGAATTGATAGTGGTACTTGACGGAGTACCACGCATTGAAGAAGAACCTGAATCAGCAGCAGAATCGGAGTTTGAAACTGAAACAGAACCAGAATTCGAGTCTGAACCTGAAACTGAAGCTGAAACAATGGCGGACGAATATGATAGAGCCACTGTTAATGACTTTGCCACCCGGAATATGAGAGGAACTCAATCTTGCATTCGAATGCCGGAGATGCAAGCGCACACTTTTGAGATCAAACTGGTGATGATAACAATGTTGCAAATGCATGGGTTGTACCATGGCCTTTATAATGAAGACGCCAACAAGCATTTGATGTATTTCCTAGAGGTGTGTGATTCCTTCAAGCAGAATGGTGTTCCTCAAGATGTGCTGAGGTTGCGGCTATTCCCTCTCTCTCTACAAGGGAAAGCTAGAGATTGGTTCAACAATCTACCAGAAGGATCCATAACTTCTTGGGATAATCTTGAAGCTAAATTTAGAGCTCGATTTTTCTCCGACGATAAATCAGTGGAAGCAAGGGACGAGTTTCTAAGTTTTAGACAACAACCGGATGAGCATTTGTATGCCGCTTGGGAGAGATACAAGATGTTAATGAAACAATGCCCAAATCATGGGGTAGACAAGTGGGTAGTGATCCAAATTTTCTGCACACGCTTGAATCCTCAATCTAAGGCGATGGTAGACTCTATGACTAATGGAGGTTACCGGAATGTGCCTGTCAACGAGGTGTTCAGACTTTTGGATCAATTATCTGCAAACAACACACAAGGCAATGATAGGAGAACTACTCCGGCCCCACTCAACACAAAAGAAGACTATTCATCACAAATTGCCACAATTTTATCCGCGTTGAACAAACGTTTTGATGTTTTAGAGTCTCAAATACATAAGGGCACTGCTCGTGGTGTGCATTCTGTTCAATCCACTCGGATTGTATGTGAGCAATGTAATGATGTCCACATGCCTGACAATCGCCCTCTCTACATGGGCACTGAATCTGTCAACTATATGGGCAAATTTCAACCTTCTCAAGGTAACCCATACTCACAAACTTACAACCGTGCTTGGAGAGCTCATCCCAACTTTTCTTGGAGTCAAGGTAACACCTTGAACCCTCCTCAGGAGTCTACTTCTGGCACCAAGCCGGTTCCTCCACCGGGTTTTCAAATGCCATCAAGGCAAGTTCCTGTAAAAGAAGAGGAATCTAAGATGGACAAGATGCTAGCTCGGATCTTGTCAGAGGTAGAATCTTCAAGGGTTGAGAATAAGGCTACCTTCTCTCTTCATGAAACTGCAATTAAGAACCTTGAAGTACAAGTGGGACAATTAGCAACACAAGTAAATGCTATGGCACGAAATAGTCTTCCTAGTGACACCATTCCTAATCCAAAGCGAGGTGGAAAAGAGGAATGCCATGCCATTTATTTGAGAAGTGGCAAAGTGCTACCAGATGTGCTTAACTCAAGTAAACCAAGCCCCAAGAAGAAAGATCACGTGGTTGTTGACATTGATGATAAGGAGATCGGGGAAGAAAATGTGAAAGACGAAGAAAGTGAAAAGAGGCAACAAGTCAAGGAGAATCTTGATAATGTGGTGAAAAGCAAGCCAATAGCACTTGAAAGTATGGATGAGAAGAAGAGGAAGATGCCCATATCTAATGTTGTTATACCTCCACTTCCATTCCCTCTGAGATTCAAGAAGAAGGAAGAGGATACTCAGTTCAAGAAGTTTGTGGATATGTTCAAGCAACTTCATATTAACATTCCTTTTGCCGAAGCATTGGAGAGCATGCCCAAATATGCTAAGTTCCTCAAAGATGTCTTATCTAAGAAGAGAAGATTTAGTGAGTATGAGACTGTAGCTTTGACTGAAGAATGTAGTGCGGTTATCCAAAGAAAATTGCCTCCTAAGCTCAAGGATCCAGGGAGTTTCTACATCCCTTGTAATATTGGGACTAATTTTAGTGGTAAAGCTCTTTGTGACTTAGGTGCAAGTGTGAATTTAATGCCCCTTGCTGTTTTCAACCAATTAGGGTTGGGAGCGCCAAAACCCACTACTGTTACACTTCTCTTTGCAGATAGGAGTACTTCTCAACCTAGAGGGATTATTGAAGATGTTTTAGTTAAAGTGGATAAATTCATCTTTCCGGTAGATTTCATTGTCATAGATTGTGAAGTTGATTGGAACATTCCTTTAATCTTTGGGCGTCCATTTTTAGCAACTGCTAGAACCCTAATTGATGTTGAAAAGGGTGAGATTACTATGCGAGTTGAAGATGAGCATGTTACTTTTAAGATGAACAAGCTAATGAAGTCTCCCAATGAGGCTAAACAATGCTTCTTAGTTGATAAAGTTGAGCAAGAGGAATTCAAGAAGCCAATTCATAATGGGCTTGTTGATGCTTTGTCAATACAAAGTCAAATAGAAGGTCAAGCAGTGGAAGATGGCATAAGTGTCTTGAAAGCAACACCGATTAATATTGGGAGTCGGGTACTATTGGAATCATCATCTTTAAAGTCATCTATTAAAGAGGCATGGTCTCCTGATTTGAAGAAGTTACCCTCTAACTTTCAACATGACTATTTGAGAACCAAAAGTCTACCATTGGGTATAGCTTCACCATTAGCCATTCAACAAGAAGAACATCTTTTGGAAATTCTACAAGCATGTAAAAGAGCTACTGAATGGGCTAATGAGGTTGTAAAGATACAAGCATGGTTGAGCAATGAAGTTGGTAAGGGATTTCAAACTAGTGGCCATAAATTAAAGCACAATTGCGATGGAGAGGTGAACCATCAAGTTTTCACCTTACCTATAGATGATGTGACTTGAGGAGATGAAGAGTCGGGCTAAAGACTATAAACTAAGCGCTTCTTGGGAGGCAACCCAAGTTCTAAACTTAATCTCTTTAGTTTCTTTGATTTTAGTATAATTTGGTAGGTTTACGTTTGGTCTTTTCACTTTTGTAGGAAGAAAGGGACTCCAAGCGGAAAGTAGTAGAGAGCAAGAGGATTGCAAGGCAAGGGGTGTCATTTGGTTTGGATAGGCATTTTGCAGGAAAGTTTCTTCATTCTCATGATTTTCTTGAACCTAATATTTGATGAGCATAACTTGATTTGATAACTATTGTTACCAATGCATTTTCACTTCTAATTTAGGTGTATTCCTGTTTGTGGAATGAATTATCTTCTGATTTGTGCATGAGATTGGTCTAATCCTATCCATTCTAGATGTAAAGTGCGTTCATAAATTGTTGGGTGCACTTTAATCTTATGAGAGGGTGTTTTCAATTGTGTAAGTTATTGATGTTGATGATTGCATGTGCCTCAAGAGGAGTTTTTTTTTTTGGTGCAAGTGATTGAGGGGTGGTGTTAGTGTCTATGATCACCACGGGTTAAAAAAAAAAAAATTCTGTGTGCAGTTTTGGAAAAATTTTGGCGCAGCCAACACATATCTGGGCTGCAGCTAAAGAGGGCACAGAAAGATCTGTGCTGCAGCCAGGAATTTTGGGCTGCAGCCAAGGAGAGCACAGAAAGATCTGTGCTGCAGCCAAAATCATTCCTGGCTGCAGCCAAAGAGAGGACCGAGAGATTTGGGCTGCACCCAAGCTTTTTTTGGCTGCAGCCCAAACACGATACATAAAAAAAAAAAAAAAAAATTTTTGCCTTGCGTCATTTTTTCCGCTGTTCCTCTTTCTTCCCTCTCGCGACTCTGTTTCAATTTCTATTCCTCTTTGTTTGTTCTCATTCCTCTCACGCAATAACCCTAAAGCCGTCCCCTCTCAATCGGCCACCATTTCCCCCCACCATTCTCCCCGCTGCAGATCCGTTGCACCATCGCACCTCCCTCCCACAGTCTCCTTTTCTTGTCCGCCATCATTCCTTCTTCCCTCACCGTCATCGTCCTTCTCTCCCGACCCATAAATCTCCAACGTCCATTACCTCACCCCATACGTCACTACCCATCCTCCCCCGTCTCTCTTTCCCACTCTATCTTCTCTCATCACTATCGTTGTCGCTGGACTCTCGGTTTCCCTTTGATCTCAGCTTCGGGTCACTGTTTTGGTAACTCAGAGCAGCTCGTGCTTCCGTCTACTCTGTCTTCGATTGATGTTCCCCTGTTCGTGATTTACTCAAGTGGTGAGTGGTGCTCTTTGTGCCTTTCTTTATTTTGGGGATTGGGTTTAAGTAGATTCAAATGGAGTTGTTATGAGGTTTAAGTAAATTTGTACATGGAAATGTTGTTCTGAGGCGTTGCAAAGTTGCTCCATGAGAAATGTTGTTCCATGAGATTCTTAGGATTGTCAAACTTAAGCTTGAACTGAGAATGTGGTATGAGGATTAGTGGCCAGAAATTATGCCCTGAAATTGTGAAATCATTGTCACATACCCCTCAATGGTACTGTCTTGGAATTTGTGGGTTAGTAAGTTTAAATGAACATGCTTGAATTTTAGTTTTGAACATGCTTGAATTTCATTGTGAAAAAAATTTTGGGTCACCTGGATAAATCTGTTTTAGTAAGTAAAAAAAAAAAAAAAGTTTTCGGGTTCCAATAATTGTTTGTCCAAAATAAATCTGTGCCCCTGTATTTTTCTCATGAATTTGAGCTGTTCCACTCTTCAATTCACATTGTTCGTTGGGTGATGACTGTTATGTAGTGGACATTTTTATGCTTATCTCTTGCTACTATATCGTCAATGGCTGCTATTTTCAATTCTGACAGTGAGGACACTGCATATCTTAAGTTTGGGGGTGATAGTTTTGATGATTTGTGTCTAGTTGACAAAGATTTCAAGTGCATAAACTTTGACTATTTCTTGTCCTTTGATTTGAAATTTGAGCTAGGTTGATTAATTATTTGTGACAGGAAGTGCATGTTCCAATGATAGAATGAATGTTTGGATTTTATGCTTTTTAGGACATGATGTTTAATATGTTTGAATGCTTGATTTATATCTTAAAGCAATAGTTCCTGAAAATTTTTAGAATGAACATTTTGCACCGGATCTGGGAATGAGTTAATTGTTTTGATAGGAAACATTGGTAGCAATTTGGTGTGTATATTCTTTCTCAATTAAAGGATTTTAGAACCTACATTGGAATCTCTTGAAATGAGTAAATGAAGTCACACATTTTTGAAAAATGATTTGGGCATTCTTTTAATTGCGTTTGTGCCTTTCAAGCCTACCAATGACAATCGACAAATTGACACCCCATTTTAGCCATATACAGAAAAATCATGTCGATTATCGCTTATAAATTCCTGCTCACTCTTTTATATTTGATAAGACATTCTGTTTAATGTGCATTGATGGATGCATTGTAGAGATAAAGCATGTTATTCAGGAATTTTTAAGTTAAGAAAGCACTACTGGAGTTGGCTGTGTTTTGGAAGTTCTTGTTGAAGGGATTTGTTACAAATTAGGTTATATACTTTTGTTTCAAGCGGTTGATTGCAAAATAATCTTTTGACTTCTTCAAAACTTTTGATTTATTCCATACGATTTGAAGAAATGATTAGGGCACTTCATAAAATGCGATTGAGCCTTTCAAGCCTTCCTAATTGATTTGATTCCTCTTTTGAACCCCTATTTTGAGCCTGATTGAAAAATCAATTAGAAAAATTCTTTTTGAAAACCTAACATCTACCTAACCTAGCCAATGTGAAAAACCATGATTCCCTTGCTTTGAGATAGATGATAAGGATTAGGGTGTGGAATGTGGTGATGTGTAGAGTGTTATATGATTGGAAAAAGGAGCGTAAAAAAAAAAAAAAAAAAAAAAAAGGGGTTCACATTGTGTAGACATCAAGCCAAAAAAAAAAAAAAAGAAGAAGAAGAAAGCAGAAAAAAATATATATATATATATATACACAATAAGGTTTGATTTGGAAGAGATCAATTTGGTTCAAGTTTGGGGGAGTATGTTTAATGAGAAAAGGGAGAAACCCCTTGAGTGATTATCATCTATCTTGAGGTATTTATTGAGTATCCTTTGCCTTTTCTTATAAATACCTTAACCCCTGGCCCCGTTACAAGCTGAAAAGTCCCTTTGATTTTTAAGTCAGTTGGATTAAATTAGAAGAAGAAGGGAAGAAATTAGATAATGATGTAATTGATCGTTTGAATAGGGGTATATGACTTGACGTGTGGCTTATAACTTTGACAAGTGCAAAAGGAATACATGTTGACTCTGTACACACACTCACACTTAGAAATTCCTGAAAAACATATTTTAAATCTATAAGGTGTTTATCTTTGCATAGTTCTGAGTTTCTTGTCTTATATAATTCTTTGAGCAAATGTTGAGGACAAGCGTGGATAGGTGCTTGTTTCTTGAGAGAGAATTATGTGTAAAACAAGGAGAGGAAGTGTGTATGGTCATTATTCTCTAGAGATTTGAATCTTCTTTGCTTTCCCATTCTTTCAATAAACCTAAACAGTGGCCAAATCACAAGCTTATAAAGTCCCATTGATTTTGAAACAGTGTGGAATTGTCTATTAGTGGAAAGAGAGGAGAATGTAGGTATATGAAGACCTGAGATTGAGGTTTATTTATACATGCTTAATTAATTGCTACATTTGATCTTGACATTGGCAGGAAAACTTGTTCTTTAATTCTCCTCACACACACACATTTTGAACATTGTTAGGAAAGATGCTTTAAGTTGTAAACCTTGCATTCTTTTATATTTCATTGTGTTCCTATTGAATATAACATCTTGAACAACCAATGAGGAAATCATCATGCCTATGTACTGAGTTAATGATTATTTAATCTAGCTCTTTTACTGTTCAACTTGTTTTACTCGAGGACAAGAGACCATACATGCAAGAGACTTTCAACCAGTAAGTTATTCATTCATCATCTCTTATAATCCAGTTCATCTTGCATGTTTCTGCATATATAATTTTATATTGTATCTTCTCATAGATGTCTATACTTGCTGTACTCAAAATGGTCTCAAGTGCAACAAATACAAGCTTACTAATGGTAGCTACAGATGCTTCCTCCAATGGCTGCATATGAAGGTATATATATTATTCCCCAATAATGACTATAATATTAAATTGAAGCGAATATATAGTTTATATATATGACTAATTGACAAAGTTTTTTCTCATTTCTTTATAGTGCCCAAGGCAACCAGAAATGAGCAGAGATTGTGGGTATTGGGTGATGCAGTATATGAAGAACATAATCAGTTACGGTCCTAAAAATATTGGTACAAATAAGGTATATTTTATGATCAATTCATTTATATATACACTTGGTCAACTATACATTACAATATCTAACTTCCATCTGTTGTTTCCTTTTCCCATAGTACTTTAATGGCATGATGTTTACCAACTCATAAATGGAAGAAGTGGCTGAAGAGTTGGCGGCATCTGTGCAACATCAGTTGGAGCGTAAATAATACATAGTATGACGGTAAATTTATAGATATTGATGATTTGTTTAATTTGTTTTAATTTTTTGATTTTAATAGTGTATACTTGTACATTTATGTAAATATATTCTGATTTGTTATATTATTTTGTATATGAATGAAAATGTAACTATATATTGTGATTCATTCTTTAAATATATATGCAGGGGGATCTCAAAAGCAGAAACCCACCCCCCATTTTTTAAAAAAATTAGCTTCTATAAATTACGGTTGTTACCTAACAACCATTATTTATGTCAGCTATGTAGTGGTTGTTTGCTAAAGCGAAAAAGAGTTAAGTTTGTCTCAGTGAGTGCGTTATTCGCTGAAATGAATAAGGTGCAACACAACAATTTATTAAACGTTGTTTGCCTCAGCGATTGCATCACTTGCTGAAGCAAACATGGTCTATAAATAAATTCTTAGATGTGACAATGCGTCATTTTTTTAAAAGAAAAAGAGGGACCCGAGATTTCTTTGCTAGGGTTTCATCTGACAGACTCTTAAGGGTTCTAATACATTAGGTAAGTGTCCCTAACCCTATATTCTTCTTCTTCTTCTTGAACTAAAGTCGATTAGGGATCTAAGTTGGGGATTTTATGGGAAATTGTATTCTAGGAGTTGGAACCCCAAATGATGATATACTCATATATTACTCTAGTCCTATTTACAAGTCCTTTTTGACAAACAATTTTGGTCCTTATTATAATTAAGTCCACTTTCATATTAATAAATGAGATTAACTGTAACAAAAAATACTCCCTCCGGTCCTAATTATAAGACATATTTACCTAACTTTGGAGAAATTAAGAATAGTAGTTAAATTAGTTAATCTTATTTATTTTCCAAAAATGCCCTAACTTTGGAGTATTAATTGGAGCACTTCTTGTATCTAAGGAAATTGTAGTTAAGGACCTCAGAACTCATTGTTTGATTAACAAAATTAGATTTGATCCATTCATTACAAAGATTGAGAATTAATTTCTCTAGCTAGTGCAAAATACCACAAACAACGTGTATTACTCTCTATTTTAAAAAAAATAAAAGAAACAGTAGAATTGAGGTGTATGTGACATTAATGAGTTGCAAGTATTACTCACTTTATAGAATACATAGGTGTATTATAAAATTGTTATTGTGTTTCATTATTATTGAGAAAGTATCAATGGGGGTATTTTGGGAAGAAATTGACAAAAATTAAAATTTTGTCCTATAATTAGAACCAAAATCAACTCCTAAATGTTATCCTATAATTAGGACCGGAGGGAGTATTGTTTTTAGATTGACTCTTGGAAACCCATTCATAAAAGAGGGCAACATTAGAAATTTAGTCCAAAATTATTGAGTCAACTAACTCTGTTTAGCTTAGTATGTGAGAGTTTGGTCATTTGGATTTATAAATATTATCAAAGTTGTAGAAATATTAGAAAAGCTTAGTCTAACACTCCGTTAGATTAAATTCCGAATACTAATTTGGTTCTCTACTACCGTTTGAGCTAGTAATATTGTTGTCATAGTTTGATGTTCTCGTTACTATGTGAAAACTCGTACTAATGGTGTATTTTGAAATACTAAATAAGCTTTTTATTGTCCAAAACTGTTTTCTTTGTTTTGTAAAATATCAAACCTCAACTAACATTGAGTCTAATGTTTTAATTAATGATAACTCATTTATTAAAACATTATTAACCCCTCTTAATTGCACAACTGGTTCAATGTAATTTCACTTCAACCTAATATCTAAACAAACATGCTAGACAATGTTATAACAATGAAATTACAAAGAAACATATATATCAAGGTGCACAAATCTATATTACATAATACAACTTCTAAGCAAAGAAATCATAAAACATGGTTAGAGCTACGGATTGAAACCAGAACCTCCCATTTGAAGCATATGGAACTCATGCCTCTACACTCATCTTCAAAGAGATGAAGGGTTTAATTATGCATAGAAGTAGGTTCAGCTGCACAAAGCTTCACCCAAACTGCTCTCATGGTCAACTGACCGAAAATGGAGACGTGTGGAGAAAAGATGACGGTGATGAAAGAGTGAGAGGCGAAGAGTGGGGTTCTAATTGATGAAAATGAAGAATGGATTGATGAATTGATGCCCTAGGTCAATAGGCCTGCTAGGGAATACTTAGAGAAAAATTATGAATTTGGGAGATAAAGTGCATTGGGTTCTTATATTTATGACCAAATTAATCCAACTCAAACTAACTCTTATATTAAGGACACGAGATATAAAATACTAATAACTCCTATTTTAAATATAGTACCTACTTTGTAATACAATTTATATTATAAAATAGGTTTTAATTTATAACCACATGAATACAAAGTAACTTTGGTTTGATGCTAGAAACCCATTCACTCTTCCACAAAGAGTGACAAACTATGACATTTTGAATTAGTGGGTTTGAACGCAATTATAAATATATGTGGACGAAATATAAGATGGAATAATAACGATGGGATATTCTTTGAATTTGAATAATTAAATGAATTAATATTAATATAAATTGATAAGGTGACTGATTTAATATTTTGATTACACATATAAAATAATAGGGAAATTTCAATTAAGAATTACGATAGATAATTAATATCCAATGGCTCCTTTGTAAAAAATCCAATGACCCAAAAAAATTCTGAAACTTCACTGTATCACCTTGGACCAAAATGAGATTAAAATTTGTAGTTTAAAAACATAGGTGCCCATAATTTTGAACCCATGACCCCTTAGCACCTCAACATATAAGGGAATAAATTGCAACTATGTCTTTTCATCACACAAATTAATTTCATTTTGGGTCAAGGGTGCAATTAAGGTCAAAATAGCATTACAACATTATATAATCTAATGACACACAATATATAATATGATTAAATAATTTATCTAGCTTTTTGAATCTCTCAAAAAAAATTAATTAGGTCTTATATATAGATTCAAACAAAGAAAAGGGGAGAATACAAAATTAGAATCAATTAATAGTAGGTACTTTACTCCTCAGCTTTAGCCAGAAAGTATGCTGTATATTAATTACAGGTCTTCAATCTACACTCTACAAATTCTATTGGAAACTTGTTGGCCATTTATCACAACTCACAAAACCCAACGAAACTCTTTAATGCAATGCAACCAAACAAATTAAAGCAATCACACCCACCCACTCAACTTTAAAATCCGGGACAGACAATGGAGAGACAGAGAGAGCGAAGGGAGAGAGGGAGAGAATGACGGGGCCGGTTGCAATGTTAACGAATGGTGGAAGGCCCAGCGGCGGAAGTCCAAGTTACTCGCTTGTATGATTTGAATATGATAACTATACTCTGAAAGGTTTGGTTATGGTTGGGTGTGGCTGTAACCTATTGCATTTTTTCCTTATTGAATAACCTATTGTATGATTTGATTATGATAACTATACTCTGAAAGCTTTGGTTATGGTTGGGTGTGGCTGTAACCTATTGCATTTTTTCCTTATTCAATAACCTCAGTCCCTCATTCCTCTCTCTCTCTCTCTCTCTCTCTCTCAATCTCTGTCTCACCTTTCTTCAATTGCTTCCGATTAACCTTTTCATTTTTCACCTTGGCATTTTGATTCTTACCAGATTTGATGCTGGTTCTTTGGGCTGTGATTTCCTTGGTTAAATTCGTAGTTAATATTATAACTCAAAAAAATGAAATATATAATGATCCATCTCAATGTTATGAGCTCCAGCATTTGATTAAATCCATGAGCCGGGATAAGCTACTAGGAGGTAAATAGTGTTTTTTTTTTTTTGCCATCCAGTATTTTATTCATAGATTTATTAAATTATCATATAAATTTGTTATTTATATCAAATGTTTATTTAATAAATAATTTTTTTTTATAATTTTTAGAGCACCAATCGAAGCCGTAGTACGCCATCCTTTTTTTGGGAACACCGACCGAAAGAGGCTGTTCTTTAACGACGTTAGTGACTTCTTTAAAAGTCATCCAGACGTTAAATCTCATTTGAACCAAAATGCTATAGAAATTTTTGGCCGTGTAAGTTGGCATTACCAAATAGATGGGAATATAATGGATGCTGCTAACGTACATTGTTCTTATGGTCATGAGGATGCAGATATGGTTTGTATGGTGAGAAATTTAATTTCACACTATCAGACTTGGCCGAAACTCCGCCTATGTTATAGCCGGTCCCAAGCCCGGGTAAAGGAGGAGGGTTGTGTTAGGCCCCGACAGTCAATGTAAAACCCTGTCGAATCTCTTATGAACATGGATCAACGAAGAAATTGTGCTAATGCTAGGTCGTTGCCTGTAAGTAACGCGCTGTATGGCTTGAGTACAGTGATAAGTGAGCAAGGGCCGCTACATCGTCGCCCGGGTGTAGTGTTAAATGAGCAAGGGATACCGCTCTCTTCTGAACGGAGGCGGCTAAAGAAGCTAGTTCAAGAAACTAAATGAGCAGGAGAAAGGTCTCGGGAAATTAATGGTTTTAAGCTTTGGTATACAGGAAAGGTCAATGGAAGGAATGGTGTTGGTATCATCACTGACAATGAATGGAGAAAGAACGTGGGGGAAGTTAAAAGGGTTGAGGACAAAATCATTCCTTAAAAATGATTGTTGGGAAGGATAGTATAAACATTATCAGTGCATATGCACCTCAAGTAGGGGCAGAAGCACATCTTAAGGAAAAGTTTTGGGAAGATTTGGAGGGGCTAATTCAGAGTATCCCACTAACCGAAAAGATTTTTATTGCAGGTGATCTTAATGGACATGTCGGTAAGGAGGCAGGACCTCATGCAAGGGCTCATGGGGGTTTTGGATTTGGGGTGCTCAATAGTGAAGGTGAATCTATTATTGATTTCTCCCTCGCATATAACCTCAAGATTGTTAACACTTGCTTTAAGAAGAGAGAGGAGCATTTAATAACATATAAGAGTTGAGCTGTCAAGACACAGATTGACATCTTTTTGGTAAGGAACCCTGATAGAAGATTTTGTACTAACTACAAAGTGATCCTTGGGGATGGCGTGACAACACAACATAGTGTTTTGGTCCTTGATGTGAATATTAAGTGTGTAAAACAAAAGCATCGGCAAGTTTTAAATCCAAGGATCGGGTGGTGGTGGTAGTTAAAGAGGGAGAAGCGGGAGATTTTTAAGAGAACTCTTTTGGAGGAGGGTGAGTGGGAGTTACAAGGAAGGGCTAATATCATGTGGGAGAATATGTCTAAAAAGGTTCAGAAGGTTGCTAAAGTAATTTTGGGAGAATCAAAAGGTTTTGGTTGGCAAGATAAGGAGACTTGGTGGTGGTATGAGACTGTTCAAGAGAAAGTCAAGCATAAGAAAGATTGTTTTAGAGCAATACACTTGTGTAATAATGTGGAAAATTGGGAAAGGTATCGTTTGGCTAAAAAGGAAACTAAGAAGGCAGTGAGTGAAGCTCGTAATAAAGCATATGAGAAGCTTTATAAGGAGTTAGGAACAAAGGCGGGAGAGCGTAAGATTTACAAGATTGCAAAGAACAAGGAGAGAAAATCGAGAGACTTGGATCAAGTGAGGTGTATAAAGGATGAAGAAGGCAAAGTTTTGGTTACTGATGGAGATATTAAGAATAGGTGGGAAGCCTACTTTTATAAGTTGTTCAATGATGGAGGGGGAGGGCGTTATGACTGTGAAGATTTGACAACTTGAGAAAGTGATCTCAATTTGTCATTTTACCACAGGATTCGAGTTGACGAGGTTAGGGAAGCTCTTAAGAAAATGGAAAATGGTAAAGCTGTTGGGTCTGATGGGATTCCTATTGAAGTTTGGAAATGCTTGGGTGAAGAGGGTGTTTTGTGGCTCACAAGATTATTTAATGAGATTTTACAATTCAAGAAAATGCCGGATGAGTGGAGGAAAAGTACTTTGATTCCTATTTATAAGAATAAAGGGGATATTCAAAATTGTGCAAACTATAGAAGAATTAAGCTTATGAGTCATACAATGAAATTATGGGAAAAGGTGATTAAGCGCCGGTTGAGGTTGGAGACTGAAATTGCTGAAAACCAATTTGGATTCATGCTAGGAAGGTCTACAACAAAAGCGATTTATTTATTAAGGGGGTGTATGGAGAAGTATAGAAGCAAAGGAAGAGATTTGCTTATGGTTTTCATTGATTTGGAAAAAGTATATGACCGTGTACCAAGAGATATACTATGGAAAGCCTTGGAAAAGAAGGGGATGCGGTTTGCATGTATCAAAGCCATTCAAGACATGTATGATGGGGTTACAACCAAAGTTGGAACGCCTGGAGGTGTAACAAAGGACTTTCCTATAAGGATTGGCCTACATCAGGGATCAGCTTGGAGCCCTTATTTGTTTAATCTAGTGGTAGATGTTCTAACTGAGCCTATAAGAGAGGAGATCCCTAAATGTATGCTTTTTGCGGATGATATAGTTCTGTTGGCTGAATCCAGGGAGCAAATTAATTCTAAACTTGAGATATGGAGATGGACTTTGGAAGTGAAGGGTTTTCGTTTGAGTAGGAGCAAAACTGGATATATGCATTGTAAGTATGATAAGAGACAAGGTCGAAATGAAGTGGAAGTTAAATTGGGAGGGCAAGTCATTCCGCAAGTAACAAAATTTTGGTATTTGGGATCAGTTATACAATAAGATGGTGAAATTCATGGTGATGTCAATCATAGAATTCAAGCTAGATAGTGTAAATGGAGAAAAGCTACTGGAGTTATTTGTGATCAGAAAGTACCTAATAAGGTAAAAGGGAAGTTCTACCGTACTGCTATAAGATCAGCAATGCTTTATGGTAGTGAGTGTTGGGCTTTAAAGGGATTACATGAGCATAAAATGGGGATGGCCGAGATGAGGATGTTGAGATGGATGTGTGGTCATACAAGAAAAGACAAGATTCGTAATAATCATATACGTGAACGAGTTGAAGTGGCCTCTATTGAAGGAAAAATGGTAGAAAGTCGTTTGAAGTGGTTTGGACATGTTCAACGAAGGCCATTGAATGCATCGGTGAGGAGGGTGGATCAAGCTGTATGGAGTCCTGTAAAACGAGGTCGCAGAAGGCCAAAGCGTACGCTTAATGAAGTCATAGAGAGAGACCTTTTGATTAATAATATACCAAAAAATATGGTTTTCGACAGAGCACAATGGCGTCATGCAATCCATGTAGCCGACCCCACCTAGTGGGATAAAGGCTTTGTTGTTGTTGTTGTATCAGACTTGGCTGAGAAATGTGCAAGTAAGACTTATAAATTATTTAAAATTAATTAATTATATATATCAATGTGCGAATATTCATTTATATCTAATGTCTTTATGTTTAGTTGTTTTTGGCACAAATTAAGCTTTATACATATTACAATATTTTAGATTTAAAATTTTCTAGGATGTACGATGGAAGGGTGAACAATGGAAGGTGGGGTTGTGCATCTTTCATGGAGAAGGAAGATCAACAAAGGGTGCGGAAACTTGTGATATGAAGGTTGTCTTGCATGGAAAGCAGGGGTTTGTGTGAAGTTAAGCGTGCACAGAGATGTTCTCAAAGAGAAGAGTAGTTTTTTTGTTGATATACTCTGTACATTCTGACTTATCATGTCTCCACATGTCTCCAAATTGATGATTGTGAGGATGTTGAAATACATGTTGAGACTGTTGGACTCGTGTACTCCCTCTAGTCCTAAATATAAGATATAATTGATTTTTTTTGGAGAGATTAAGCAAGCTAAATAAGTTACTTAGTCATATCATATATTCTGTATCCTTATATTATATATCAGTTTATAAATTAGACAAAATAGTTTTGAGAAAAATAACAGATATAAATATTTTAAAATAATTTAATTAGTTTTCTTACTTTTAAGCAAAAGTCAATTCTGTTATATATTTAGTGGAATGAGTATTTTTTTTCTCAAGTGTTGGACTGATGTACTGCTAGGAAATGAAGCAGCGGTTGATGGGTGGTTTGCTTTTTTTTTTTTTTTAATAGTGTTCCGCTATACTTCGGATACTCGGTAATTTAGTTGCAGTTTCATGCTTAGAACTTTTTTTTTGTTTTTTGGTAAAATATTTCGACCTTCCTTATAAGGCATGTTGATGGGTGATTGTAAAATATATTATGTCTGGGTATTCATGCGACACACTGATATAGATCTTCAATATGATTCCCCATATCTGCTATCAGTTTAGGAAATGATAATATGTACAGTTAGTGTTGGAGTTTGCTCATCTGCAATTAGATTCTGAATATCAGTGCCATCTGCAAATTTATCGGCTACATAATATAAGCATATTTATAAAGCTAATTTAGTAGCTGTTATACTGATGAAAACTGGTGCATCAAGTTGTTTCAAGAATAGTTTATTTCTATGAGTGAGCTTTTCTGCGCAATGTTCTTAAAGGGGAATTGCTTCCATCACATGAGCGATACAATAGATTGTTCTTTTTCTGGTTCATGCTGACTACAAGCAAACTAAACAGTTTCCCAAAACTTAGTTGTTTCAAGCCGTTAGTGCGTGCTTTTTTAATTGAAAAAAAAAATGCTTTTACCAAATCCAATGTCCTAATTATTTTGGTACCCATGGTTCACAATCCACCCCTGCCAACTAATGTTGGAGTAAATTAAAAATGATAATTAATAATTAATTATCCAATCCCCTCTAGCTAATTAAAGGAAGCGAGGTTTTTTATTGTGCGAAAAAACAAAACTGACACGTATGGTGTTTAAATTTAAATCAAACTAAGGGTGGCATATTTTGTTGGGAAAATGATACTTAAATACCACTTGAACTTTAAAATCTCAAATTGGTTTTGTTGACAATAAGAGTAATGGAATTGACAAAAAGAATATAACAATTGATAACTCAGGTTTTTGGGAAATAACTGATTTAAGATTTTGAAGTTCAAATGGTATTTCAGTATCCTTTTCCCTATTTTGTATATGGTATTAATGAGTCATATTTATGAGATCATCCTATAAAAACTAGAATATAAAATTAATGAAACATTTCACATAAAATAAAATACCTTAATCAGCAGGCCACCATGTTACAAAATCAAAAGGGGTTAGGGCTCAGATCGTCTCAAAATTAAAAGGGGAAAAATTGTTTTAAAGGGGAAAATTGTATTTTCAGATTTGAAAATAATATCACCCAGGCCCCATGGGCAAAATATATGATTATACAAAAATTATAATAATTAGGGAAAATTACACTCAAGTCCCAAGCTAGAAAAAATATAACCGAAAGGTCCCTCAAAATCTCGAATTTGCAGCCAAGTCCTGTGGGACATTTGGGTAATATTGTAATATCCCAAAATGTACTCAAGGGCTAAATGTACAGAATAGATGGTGGGATTAATGACAGAATTACCTATGGAAAATTTGTTATGAATTTAGTCAAGTTTCACATGCAAAATTGGCAATTAAATATTATATTGCAAGATGAGATTTTACAAGATCATCTTCTTTTTCAAAGAGCCATGACTTATGTATGACAAGAGGAAACAATATAGGCTATTACATATGACATGTGAAGGCAATTTGACCAAATTGTAAAAGATGATAACTAAGTCAACAATTTCAACTAAAGAAGTAATATTTGAAGAGTTGAAATTATGATAAATTGAAGAAACCCTTTTGGCTATTCCAAGGGCTATATTCGCATGACATGAGGGAAAGAGAATTAATATCATACACTTCATCTTTTCCATATGAAAAGTCAATAAAAGTGGCTAGGGATATAAGAGAAAAAGAGAGAAAGTATTATCCATATATTTCCTCATCTTTCTCAAACTTTTCGTCCAAGAATTCTAAAGGCAAGAGAGGTGAGAGAATTAAAATTGAAGTCATCTTATATTTATCATCAACTTTTACCTAGAAGGAATAATTATTCACCACACATATTCTTTATTTCTTTTGGCCCACTTTCGGTCAGATATTAAGGGCCAAGGAAAGAGAATTTTTGAATGCTTTCACTCCCTCTCATTTGTCTCAAAGTCGGTTTACAGCAGCAAAAATGTAGAGGAAGAAAAGCAAGGTTTCAAGGTGAGCTTAATCTTGATTTTTCACCTTCTTAACCTCATCTATGGCTCAAGTGACCTTCATGAGACTTGTTCCCCTCTTCCTTAGCTTCATTTCTATGGTTTTTGTTTTTGAAGAAGAGGAGTTTTCAGCCACCTTGCAAGAACAAAAGCTGAAGAATCAAAGAAAGAACTTAAGGAGAAGTAAGAGGTGAGTATTAGCATCAATTTGAGCTATTGGTTGTGTTGGTTGAATGAGTATTTTGGCATGTGTAAATCTGTCCTGATTTTGGCCAAACAAGGGTTTGGGTAATTCATGATGGTTTGGTTGTGTTATTGGTGGTTTATGATGATTGGAAACCATTTGACATAAGTTTGATGCTGAAATTGGAAGTTGGTAATTTTTGGAATTTATTTTGATTTTTCTGCCAAAATAGGACATGGAGAATGAGTGGGAATTTGTTAATTTTGATGTTACCATTGTATTCTACATGAAAAATTATGTGGGAATAGCCCTAGGTTGTGAATTTTGGGTCATCGAAACTCGAAGTGTAAATTTGGGTTTTCAGCCTGAACAGGATTCCAGCAAGGTTCTCTACTTGTGTGGTGTTTTTGAATAACCAAATGATCTCTAAAAATTATGAAACTTTCCAGTCTTAAATTTCACATTCCAGTCTTAGTTGATTTGATTAAATGTCCCTAATGATAACCAACTTGAGTGTTCGAATTAAAGAATTGGATTAAGCAATAACCTGTCACCCATAATTCTAATTATAGGATTTGACATTTGCCCTGCATGTGATAAACCAGTGCCAGTGCATAAGCGGAAAGAACAAGGTAGTGACTCTTTCTCTTATTTTGTGTATGATGCCTTGCATGTATGTCATTTCATTGAATATGCTGTGATGTAACATTGCCGTTGTGAAATGCCGTTGTTGTGCTGTTGTGAAACATGCTGTTGTGAAATATGCCGTTGTGAATGCAGCGAAAGCTATTGCAGAAATGCCGTTGTGTTGTTGTTGTTGTGATTTGCTTACATGCTTTGTGATTGTACAAGTTATAAGTGAATTGTTACTACTGGGATTCTTTTGAATCTCATTCTTTCCAATAATTAACCTACAACAAGGGTGAGCGGTTCAAAGGAAAAGTAAGTGACGAAGGGCGGTTAGAGCTCCTAGCTAGGAGTTTTAATTTTGGTAGTTGGTTGTCATATTTTGTTGGGGATTAGTTGCACATGTTGTATATATTGAATAGTGTTGTGTAATCCCCTGTATGGAAAACTAAGCGTTGTAAACCCTTTATTAAGTAATGAAACCTAAGCGTTGTCGGGAATTTTTTGTTGCACTCTGATATGTATGACTGAAACCGAATTGGGCAAATCAATTATATTCGAGATGTGAATGTGAGACCGCACTAATTAAGTTTTGGAAATGTTTTAAATTAACCACTGGTCTCTATTTCAAATTAATGACATATTCTCGAACTATAAATTTGGCTATTAAGGTAGGGGTTACAAATATAATTCTATAAAAGACCAATAAACCCTTAGTGAATTTGATTATATTACCCTAGCCCATCTTTTTCTCAAATTTACTAATGGTATATTAGTCTTTTCACAATTGAATTATATTACTCAAATGTCTCACGGGACTTGGCTGCAAATTCGAGATTTTGAGGGACCCTTCAGTTGTATTTTGTCTAGCTTGGGACTTGAGTATAATTTTCCCTAATAATTAAAACATACTTTAATATCAAAAATGTTTTTATGAAAAAGCTATTATAATTATAACATATGCTACTATAATTTTAAGTAAGAAATATTATCATAATTAAAAAATAGATTACTATTCAATTAATTTAAGATGAAATATATTTTTATAATTAAAAAATGTTATTATGATATAAAATTTTAAAAAATTGTATTTTCATATGTAAAATATAATATTATAGTTAAAAAATATATTATTATAAATTTAATTAAAAAGTAAAAAATATATTTTCGTAAATGAAAATTAGTATAATTATAAAATATGTTAATATAATTGTAAATAACAATATATTATAATAAATAAAAAAATTATTATAATTAAAAAATATATTATTTTTATTAATTTTAAATAAAAAAGTTTTTTTTTTGAAAATATATTATTATGAAATTAAATTAAAATAACAATATGTTATTGTTCGCACTACAAGTGCACGGGTCATATCAAGTAATAAATTGATAAGTGAAGATCGTCCCTATGGAGATTTGGTAACAATATGGTCAAGCTAGTGAATTCAATTATGTCGAGTTAAAACAAAGTTTTGGTGCGGGATAAGAATTTTGAAAATTATTTCTAAAACTAGAAATTGATAAAAGCAAATGGTTCTTTAACTTCAAAGATTAAATGGAGCCTTTGATTATTTCTCCCCTTTACACTTCATAAAACTTGTTTAACTTCCTCTCTAATAGCATTTCAATGAATCAATGTGTTAGTCTAAGGTTCACAAGTACTTGACGAAGCTCTCTCAAGTCAAAATCAAGCTTATCTTTTTATTAAAATGCACAATCTCTTATTACACCTAATGAAATTCAACTCTAAACAATAATCTTCATGTGACAATACAAGGTTAGTAAATATATCTCTATTTCACCAACAAACCATCCATTTATCAAGTAAACTGTCAAACCTAAGTGAACAAATCAATCTACATGGTGGCCAAACATTTAGAACCATTAAGCAAAGGATAGAATCAACATATATATATATATATCATTAATTACAAAAAGAGAGGAGTATTTAAGTCTTAATCCATATTAAGGTTTAAAATAATCCTAGAGTAAAGAGTTTAGCTACATATAATCAGCCACTAGCACTACTACAAAATATTGCTTTTACGACCCTAAAGGACGTCCCTTTTTAAAAAAGGGACGTAAAAAATAAAGGCGGTGGCATTTTTGTAATTCTGAGTGAGATTTGAATAGTTTTAGACGTCCCCAATTCAAAAAGGGACGTCTAAAGTCACTTTAGACGTCCCCAATTTAATTGGGGACGTCTAAAGTTAAATTTTTTTTTTTTTTTTAAAATCAGGAACGCCTTTTGGTCACTTTAGACGTCCCCAATTTAATTGGGGACGTCTAAAGTTAAATTATTATTTTTTTTAAAAATCAGGAACGCCTTTTGGTCACTTTAGACGTCCCCAATTTAATTGGGGACGTCTAAAGTAAATTTTTTTTTTTTTTTTTTTAATCAGGGACACCTTTTAACGTCCCTAATATATATTAGGGACGTCAAAAGACGTCCCTTAAATATCAGGGACGCCACTTTTGGCGTCCCTGATGTTATCAGGGACGCCTAAAGTGGCGTCCCTGATATTTTATATCAGGGACGCCACTTTAGGCGTCCCTAATATGAGGGACGCCTAAAGTGGCGTCCCTGATATATCAGGGACGCCACTTTAGGCGTCCCTCATATTAGGGACGCCTAAAGGCGTCCCTGATTTTTTTTTTTTTTAAAAAAAAAAAAAAAAAAGTTTAGACGTCCCCAATTAAATTGGGGACGTCTAAAGTAACTTTAGACGTCCCTTTTTGAATTGGGGACGTCTAAAGTAAAAAAAAAAAAAAAAAAAAATTAACTAAACAACTTTAGACGTCCTTAAATTAAATTGGGGACGTCAAAAACAATTCAAATCTGTACTGACAGTCTTTATTTGTCAGTTTTATAGATCCACACTCTTCTTTCTCATCAACGCAACCACTACCACCAAACATTTAACTTTTACTTCTTCTTCTTTATATGTTGTTGTTTCTTCTTTTCTCTCTTTATTTTCACCAGATCTGTAATGCTTACCACCACGCATTTAACTCTTGCTTCTTCTTTGCTTTCTCTCTTTTTCACCAGATCTATTATGTTTCTTACTATTTTATCTTCTTTCTCTTTTTTTCTTTGGATTTCCCTTCTATTTTATCTTCTAACTCGTGTTGTTATGGTTTGTAGATCGAAACTCCAAAACATGCTTCATGGCCACGTTCCCACTGAGAAAATGAGGTACATCTCTCTCTGTTGCTCTTCTCTATTCATTGTTATGAGAAAATGAATTTTAATAATAGAAGGAGATAAGTTTTTCGCAACTGATTCATCTTATTGTTATCATCTTCTGTTTATGAGATTTCAGCTTTAGAGTTATTATTGTGTAGATTTTGGATTTGGAGTTCAGATACTAGATCTGTAATTTTATTGACGATGATATGTAATTTCTGATTTTAAATACTGTTTAGTCCAGATCTGTAATATAAACGATTTTTTTTTTTTAAAAAAAAAAGCACTTTAGAAGTCCCCACTAAAGTGGGGACTTCTAAAGTCCACTTTAGAAGTCCCCACTTTAAAGTGGGGACGTCTAAAGTCCCACAGTGGCACTTTAGAAGTCCCCACTTTAAAGTGGGGACTTCTAAAGTGGACTTTAGAAGTCCCCACTTTAAAGTGGGGACGTCTAAAGTCCCACAGTGGCACTTTAGACGTCCCCAATTTAAAGTGGGGACGTCTAAAGTCCAGATTTTAGACGTCCTCTTATCTACGGACGTTATTGCTATTTTTTACTACGTCGCTCACATAGACGTCCCCTTGTTTTCAGACGTTAAAAGACCTAAAAAAGGGACGTTAAAAATGTTTTTTGTAGTAGTGTAGCTACAACTACATAAGAAAATCACAGCCATAGCATATTACAAGAGAGGAAATGGGGAAGAGGAAGAGAAACCAATGAAATGAAGCTCCAAATCTCTTCCAAAGCTTAATCCTTTGCTCCAAGCTCTTCAAGAACGCAAACCCTAGCACCAAAAGCTCTAAAGCAGTCCCAAAATGTCAAAGCCTCCGGCCAAAGTGGAATGAGAGAGGTTTTATATAAGAAACCCTCAAATTTTTGGTTTGGTAAAACATGGCGTTTTGCTGACAACAACTGAGCACCCAGGCCCTCCTTCCAGCTCCTTGGCGCTCCTCGTCTCAAACTCTGATTCATGCTGTCATGGGCTAGGTGCTCGTTTTAGCTCCTAGGCGCTGTAGCTCTCTATCTCTTCTTTCCACTAGTCTTGCCCCAGGTGCTGCAATCGTGGCTCAGGCGCTTCTCACTACTTTCTCTTTTTCCTTTAAGTTTGTGATGCTTTGTCCCTTTCATCACTACATGTCTTTCAAAGCTTAGTAATGAGGCTGTAATTACTTGATTTTTGTGTCAAATAGTCCCACAAGAGGGTGGTATTAAAAACATGAGAACCTAATTAAGGATATGACCAAAATGTGCACAATTGAGCAATGACGTGCAACGTAACCAAAAATCAAATGCACATTTTCCTTTCTTGAGTATCCAAAATAGGCACAAATATATCTTATAGTATATAAAACTCAAGGAAAATGTGCTGAAATGACATGAAATCCTAGATGTTAACAATTATCATAAATAAAAATATTATTATATTGAAAAATATATTATTATAAAATTAATTTTTTTAAAAAATTATTATATGTAAAAAGTACAATTCCATGTTTAAAATATATTATTATATCAATTATAAATAAAAATACTATTATATTAAATAGATAAGATGTAAATTAATTTATATAACATAAAAATATAATCAAATATGTTAGGGTGGAATCATAAATTGCCATCATTCCCCTCCTCCCCTCCTCTTTTACCCCCTGTTTGGATTGAGAGAAAATGAGGGAGGAAAGAAAACTAGGGAGGAAAATGGGGGAGAGAATGGTGTTTTTCCTTATTTGGATGAAGGAAGAAAAGTGGGATGAAAGAAAAGTTGGGCAGAAAATGGGTGTGGGACCCACATCATTTTCTCTTCTACTTATCTCTTCACGCATGGAGAGAAAATGGGAACAAAACTCATTCTATTATTTGTACACATGCATTTAAGAATTTTTTTTTCTTTTTTCCAAAATTATTTATATCCTTTTTATTATATTTAATTTTTTAAAAATTAAAAAATCAAAAAAAAAATTATCTACTTGTTATGTTTTTACCTTAAAAATTAATTTTTTTGTGAAATCAATTTCTCAAGATATTATATTCCAATTTAATCCTTTCACTTCTTATTAATAATGTTAGATGATGTATAATTTATTTATTTATTTATTTCCTATTCTTATATTTAATTTAAAAAACTGTCCACAATTCTTACCTTGAAAAATAATTTTTTTAAATATTGGGTTTTAAAATATAATAACATCAAAATATATCTTATCAAATAATTTAGTTTTAAATTATATGATAATGATAATGCTAATGTTAATATGATGTATTGAGATACTTAATTTGATTTTAAATTTAAAAATCTCGGTCAGAATGGAGAGTCAGAGAGAACCAAGGGATCATGCAGACGGAGAAATTTGTATCCCTACCACATAAGTACATAAAGCTGTGAGCAAATTCCATTTTCATGTTATACTGTAGCTTTCTAGTGGCAGAGCAAAGGAGCTACACAATTTAAGACTGACAAGGCAAAATGAATAATACCATTCCATCACTTTCATCCTGGTATTGCATTTACTTTTTTGGTCGTCTTCCATAGATTCAAATTCAAAATTCAAAATGGAATGTGAGTTTTCTCCATCATCCTCTCCCCCAAGGACCTGAATCATTTCCCTTTGTTTTTTTTTTTTTTTGTTGGTGATATGATTTCACCTTGTTATTATCTTTCTCATCATCCATTGTTAGATGTTCAGTTGAGTCCTAAGTGTGCATCGGAACTTCACTCAGAGAATAATAAAGTTTGTTTTCCATCTCACTAATACAACAAAGCTTCCTAAAATTATGTTTTCTCTACTTAAAGAATTTGATCATTGTTTTTTTTAATGGAAGATCACTGTTTCCCTCTTCAACTTGACTTGTCACCACACTTTTATTGAAAGAGCTCTTTCTTTAATATTCTCCATCTTTATGTTATCTAACCAAAAATTTTGTTTAGTTTTTTTTAATTTCTTTACCAGACATTACATTATAATATGACCTTGCTAAAGTTGTGCATGGCTTCATGTAATTGCAAACAAACCTATCAAGGAATATCTTTAGTTAATATTATGTTCTTTTGCTTTAAGCTTTTTTTTTTTATGTAATCATATAATAATATAATGACATTTTGTCAACACCCGTTTACATTTCGATATTCGTAGAGTAATAATGGCATAGTTCCACAGGCATACAGAAATAGCACAAACATACTGATATTAAGTTCAAGCTTACATACAGGAGTCTTCCCCGCAGGGTTTGATAATTTTACAAATTTTGTCCAAAATATCCAACATATTAAAATTAAACTAATATAACCAAATAACTCTGATCTTAGGACCTGCACATCTTAATTGCCCATGTCTTCCACTTTGCCTTTGGAGCCACTGGTTCCCGCTGGAACATTTATTATTTATGAAAAAGGGTGAGATTCCAAGGAATCTCAGTAGTAACATATAATCCATCATATAAAATGCGAAAATTAAATATGTAATGCACCATATAATGTAAATGAAAAATTCATACTATAACATGTATGTACACAATACTCAGGGCCAAATTACTGTTTGGATCCCCTACATGTCCGTGTACCTCAGCTGAGTCCCATACCACAGCTAGGTAATGTGCCCAAGGCACGTGTTCATATCACAGAATATAGCAACATATAGCATATCAACATTCACATAGTGTATGAGAGATAGAGTTACTACCTTCTGTCCCTTTTTGCTACACACGAATAGTTCCTTGAACTATGTGCCAACGGCTCAGGCGATTAATTCAGTCCTAAAATTCCAAATGTACAAGAATTAGGTTAAAACCCATTCATGTACCCCTTCAAAGATTCCCATAATATTTTTGGTGGTTATATTAGTCTATACTGAAAATTTACCAAAATGCCCCTGGGACCCGGTCCCGGCTCCACTGTACCCGATCTGACTATACTTTTTCAGAAATTTTGACCCAGGCTATTCTAACATATTTTCATACAAGGAATCCATTTTTAACCTCGGTTTTTACAAAATCACTGTCAAACGACAGTTTCACAATTTTCCATAAACTGACATATTTTCAGTCAACTTTGAAAATTCATAACTTATTGTAGAAAATTCCAAATTGACTGATTACAAAGCCTAAATGAAGGTCTTTAAATGTACATTCATGGAAAAATATCCAAATATGATTACTGACTACATATATTACTCAGAAATTCGGCCAACTATTACTGTTCCAGATGGAAATTCAGAAACAGAGCTTAACTTCAAAAATCCATATCTTTTAATCTACTAGTCCAAAAATTATGTTCTACCCATCAATTTAAAGGTCTAAATGTCTTCCTTAAATCTGGAAAGTTTCATAATTTTCTGTTAAAGTTTAGTTTTCCAAAAGTTCACCACAACCAATCTAACTTTCAGAAATATAATCTGACAGCAACTAAACTTCAAAAATTCATAACTAACTCTACAAAAATCGAAATGGAGTGTTCTAAAATTCTATGGAAAGCTATTTAAGTGTAGTTTCATGAAAAAATATCAAAAACTACTAGATGTTATCTAATCGTTCCCAGAATTTTCGAAAACCATAACTGTCAGGCTTGAACGTCCAGAATGATCTCTGTTACTGACTTAACTTTCAAAAATCATAACTCTCGCTAAAGATATCAAAATAATTATTTCTTGCAGGCATTGGAAAGCTATGAATGTCTAATATATTACTGTAAAATTTCATAATTATTCACTAAGGTTTTCCTAGTCAAAACGCAACATAAATCTGACTGACTCCCAAAAACGTCAGTTTTGATAGTCTAACTTCAAAAATCAAGAACTCATCCATTTTCATTCCAAATTGTACTTTTCTTTATTCTATCATCAACTACACATCCTAAAATATCTATATAAAAAGACCCATTCGAAAATTCCACCTATAGCCTCTGTTTAAGATTTTACAAGTTTCAGGTATGAACTCTGTTTTTCGGACAACAAAACAGAATTGAGAAAACTAACATGTATACATGAATTTGTACTCTAAACCTCACGAATTTTAACTCTATACTCTCCTACACATATGTCCTGAAGTTAATGATAGAATTTCAGAATCAAAGAACCCCAAAATCAATATACATGCTCTGTTTTACGTCCACCCATGACAGCAACTTATTTTCAGAATCACACAACTTCCAGCAGCTATAAATCCTCATGAATACCCCAAACCAACGAAATAACAATTGAAAGAGATAGATAAGACTCACCTAAAAACGTTTATGGTGATGCATGAAAGGTTTAACACTTCCTTCTTCCTCTTCTCCGATCGTTTTCTTCCTCCGTTCACCTCTTTCACTCACGTCTCTCTCTCTCCCTTTCTCAACTCTGTTTTCTCTCTTCTAAAGCTCTCTCTTTGACCAGCTACTTGGTCGAATGAAGAGTTGAGGGAATATCTAATTAAATGGCTGAGTGGGTGCAAATGTGAATCATATTGCCGGATAAAAGTGTGGTGAGTGCTTGTACGTGAATGTGTGTGTGTGTGTTTGTGAGTGGCTCAAGCAATTTTTAATGATGAGTGCAAGGTAGTGGCTGATGGTATACTCTTATAGAATGCCAAATGTGGTGTGCATCGGTAAAAAGGGTGTGCAAACAAAAGAAGATGGAATGATTAATGTTAGTGGGTGTGTGTCGGCAGCTTTTGTGTGTGTTGGCAGCTTTTAATATACATATATAGGTATATTTTTATCCTATTAATTACACACACTAGGCTCTAATTTTTCCCTTTGTCTAATTTAAGATTCCTTAAATTTTGTAGGTTCCATAATTTGACTTATTATCAAATTCCCATTTAAATTTTATTTTTAGAAAATTTTAACCTTCATTAAATTTGGGATATTACATTTCTTCCCCCGTAAAATAAATTTCGTCCCCGAAATTTGTTACAAATTCATAGCCATAAACTCTGGGTAATACTTTCTCATATCAGCGTATGTTTCCCATGTGGCCTCTCTAGGAGATAACCCTTTCCATACAACTTTTACAAATGAGATGCTCTTGCTTCTGAGCTTCTTCTCCTGCCAATCGATGATTCGATCAGGTGTGACTTCATAAGTCAAATCGTCCCGCATTTCCACGTCTTCATATTCAATTACATGCTCTGGATCCGGTTGATACTCTTTTAATTGGGAAACATGAAAAACATCGTGCAACCTGCTCAGATTCGGTGGCAAAGCAATGCGGTACGCTACTGGCCCAATCCTCGCCAAGATCTCAAATGGTCCAATGTACCTCGGTTGCAACTTCTTTACTCTTAGTGCTCTGCCAATACCTGTAAATGGTGAAACTTTCATAAACACATGGTTACCGACTTCAAATTCTAGAGATTTTCGCCTCTTATCTGCATAACTTTTCTGTCGGCTCTGAGCAGCTAGCAACCTTTGCTTAATCAACTTTATCTGCTCCGTTGTCTGATCAACAAGATCTTGCCCAAACAATTCCCTCTCTGACAACTCAGTCCAGCATATTGGCGATTGACACTTCCTCCCATAGAGTGCCTCATATGGAGCCATTTGAATGCTCGAATGATAGCTGTTGTTGTAGGCAAAATCTGCCAATGGAAGGAATTTGTCCCAACTACCTTTAAAATCAAGAGTGCATGCTCTCAACATATCCTCAAGCGTCTGTATTGTTCGCTCTGTCTGCCCATCTGTTTGAGGATGATATGCTGTGCTGAATCTCAATTTAGTACCCAAAGCCTCGTGAACTGCCTTCCAAAACTTGGAAGTAAATCGAGGATCACGATCTGAAATGATGTTCTTTGGAGTACCATGTAATCTTACAATCTCCTTGATGTAAATCTCCGCCAATTTGTCAGGGGAATAGTGGATGCTGATAGGTAGGAAGTAGGCTGTTTTTGTAAATCTATCAACTATCACCCAAATTGCATCATGATTTCTAACCTTAGGTAACCCCGTCACGAAATCCATGGTAATGCTTTCCCACTTCCACTCAGGAATCTCCGGGTTTTGTAGAAGCCCTGATGGTCGTTGATATTCAACTTTCACTTTTTGACACGTCAGACAACGAGCGACGAACTCAGTCACCTCCCTTTTCATTCCTGGCCAATAGTATTGAGCCTTCATGTCATGGTACATCTTTGTAGCCCCTGGATGTAGAGTATACTTGCTCTTATGTGCCTCTTCCAGGATTTGTCGTTTCAGTTCCGGTTGTGGTGGAACATAAATTCGCTTCTTGTACCTGACTAGTCCACTGGGTGACAAGTCATAATCGTGAGTTTTGCCCTTATCAATCATACCTCTGATAAATAGTGCATCCTCATCATACAGTTGGGCTTCTTCAATCGCTGCCCTCAGATCATTGTATACTTGGCTAACAGTACTGCCTAACAGAATCTGACTAGACAGATTTAGATCTCTAAAATCCTCAATCAGTTTCTGCTCATAGATCATCATGGCTGCCACCTGCATTGATTTACGACTCAATGCGTCAGCAACAACATTGGCCTTTCCAGGATGATATTTGATTTCAAGATTGTAATCTTTTAACAATTCCATCCACCTGCGCTGTCTCATATTGAGCTCTTTTTGATCATACAGGTATTTCAAACTCTTGTGGTCGCAGTATAATTCTACAGTCGCACCATAGAGATAGTGTCTCTAGATTTTTAGAGCAAATACAATTGCCGCCAACTCAAGATCATGAGTGGGATAGTTCAGTTCGTGAGGTTTCAGCTGACGAGATGCATATGCCACCACTTGACCATGCTGCATCAACACACATCCCAATCCATGCCCACTGGCATCTGTATACACAATATACATAAACTGTGGATCTGGGATCGTCAGTACTGGGGCTGATGTTAACCTCTGCTTCAATTCAAGGAAGCTCTTTTCACAATTGTCATCCCACACAAAACGTTGAGTTTTCCGCGTCAACTTTGTCAAAGGCAAAGCTATTCTGGAGAAATTCTGTATAAACCTTCTGTAATACCCGGCAAGACCCAGAAAACTGCGTATTTCAAATATAGTCTCTGGCCTCTTCCAGTTTAATACTGCTTCCACTTTGCTAGGATCAACAGAAACTCCTTGTTGAGAGACTACGTGGCCCAGAAACTTTACCTCTGAAAGCCAGAATTCACACTTGCTCAACTTAGCGTAGAGTTGCCTATCCCGCAATATGTTCAACACAGTTCTCAGATGCTGCTCATGTTCGACTGTACTCCGCGAGTATACTAGAATATCATCAATGAAGACTACTACGAACTGGTCCAGATACGGACGAAAGATTCGATTCATGTAATCCATGAACACGGCAGGTGCATTGGTCAGCCCAAATGGCATCACAAGAAACTCGTAATGACCATATCTGGTTCTAAAAGCAGTTTTTGACACATCCTCTGCTTTGACTTTCAATTGGTGGTATCCCGATCGCAAATCGATCTTTGAGAATACACAGGAACCAGACAATTGATCGAGCAGATCATCGATTCTAGGGAGTGGATATTTGTTCTTGACGGTCACCTTATTTAATTCTCGGTAATCTATACAGAGACGTAGGCTTCCGTCTTTCTTTTTGACAAAGAGCACTGGAGCACCCCATGGTGAAACACTAGGTCGAATGAATCCTTTTTCAAGTAGCTCTTCAATCTGCTTTTTCAGCTCTGCCATTTCGCTTGGAGCCATTCGGTATGGGGCTTTAGATATTGGACCTGCTCCAGGCTTAAGATCAATAGAAAATTCCACTTCCCTATCTGGAGGTAATCCACCGATATCCTCCGGAAACACATCAGGAAACTCGTTCGCTACAGTGATACTTTCTAAAGGTACTCCGGCCTCTGATTGTATAGAGAAGAATACCATGTATCCTTGACAACCTTTTTGTAAATATCTCTCGGCTTCAGCAACCGAAAGAAAGTTAAGGTTGGTTACTATACTGGCTTGAAATTGAGAATTAGGGTATATAACCCTCTTCTCTTTACAATCCAACAATACACCATTCGGTGTCAGCCAGTCAATCCCAATAATCACCTCTAACCCTTGTAGGGGCAAACAAATTAGATCTATAGTTGATTCATGACCCTCGGCATTTACCACACAATTTAGACACACATCAGCTGTGACAATCTTAGTACCCATGGGCGTCGATACAATCAAATCATACGGAAATTGATGCATATTCAAACTTAACCGCCTCACACAGTCATATGCAATAAATGAGTGGCTAGCGTCCGAATCATATATAACATGCACTAGATTGCCATTAAGAGAAATTGTACCTTGAATCAGCTCTGAAGACTTCTTAGCTTCATCTTGAGTCAACGTGTAGACCCTGCTTGAAACCTTAGGCCTTGCCTCATCCAAATGACGCTTCTGTGGACAATCTCTAGAAATATGCCCCGGTTTACCGCATATAAAACAAGTAGGAGGTCTGTTAGGATCTGTATTCAATGGGGCTCCACTGCAAGTTTTGCCTGGATGGAAAGGTTTACGGCAATGCCAACATGTTCTGTTTCCAGAGAATCCCTGGTTCCCACGGCCTCCAGTCTGATTAGGCCTTTTGTTACCACCCCTAGAAGGTCCACCTTGATCTTTTCGCTTCTGTGATGAACCGCCACTGCCATAAACACCCTTGTTACTGTCTCTAATAGCCAAACTCGACATACGTTTCTCGATGTAGCGGCATTCTTCCGCTGCTTTGCTGAATTCGGTAAAATGTTGAGAAATCAATTTTTCTTTGAATTCGTGTCTTAGGCCTTCAATCATCATATCTGCATTCCATTCTTCATTATCGTGCAGTTTATGGTATGACGAGTATCGTGACAGTCGAATGTACCGGGCTAAATAATCGTCAAAGCTCTCCTGGTCTTGTTGTTTAATACACAGAAATTCTTTTTCTTTTTCTCTTCTGACAGTTGGGGGAAAGTATTTCTCGTTGAACTTTTCCTGGAATAATTCCCATGTGATAGGAATATTCCTTCCCCTCAAGATGAGATCTATGCCCTTCCACCAACGATCAGCATCGCCTTCCAACTTGTAAATGGCTAGCCGAGCTTTCATCTCGTCTGGGCATTGCAACATGTCAAAAATTTTATCCAGACGTGCCAACCATTCTTCAGCCAATTGTGGATCAAACTTTCCTCGGAACATAGGTGGCTGTTGTTTACTAAACCTGCTCAGCCAGGTTTGAATGTCTACTTCCGGCTCTGGTGGTATATCCTCTGGTTGAGGTTCTACTAGTACTTCTTCACCATTACCCCTCATGTATGCGTCCATACGATCCTCCAGACGGTCTTGCCTTTGTTGTACTTCCTGCAGCACTTCTCTAATTCCATCCATAGTAGCTTGCTGTTGTGCTAACATATCAAGAATTTGCTGCTGAAATGGATCTGGTCTGGCCCTCGGGTTTTCTTCATCGTTACCATGCTGACCCCCAGTTCTGCCACTTCCTCGACCTTGGCCTCTACCTCTTTGTCCTCCTCTTAGTATCACCATCTTTAAGTTTCACTATACAATTTCACATAGTAATATATCAGTATACTATTCTGATAATGCCAGAACCGCATGCTCTGATACCAAAAATGTCAACACCCGTTTACATTTCGATATTCGTAGAGTAATAATGGCATAGTTCCACAGGCATACAGAAATAGCACAAACATACTGATATTAAGTTCAAGCTTACATACAGGAGTCTTCCCCGCAGGGTTTGATAATTTTACAAATTTTGTCCAAAATATCCAACATATTAAAATTAAACTAATATAACCAAATAACTCTGATCTTAGGACCTGCACATCTTAATTGCCCATGTCTTCCACTTTGCCTTTGGAGCCACTGGTTCCCGCTGGAACATTTATTATTTATGAAAAAGGGTGAGATTCCAAGGAATCTCAGTAGTAACATATAATCCATCATATAAAATGCGAAAATTAAATATGTAATGCACCATATAATGTAAATGAAAAATTCATACTATAACATGTGTGTACACAATACTCAGGGCCAAATTACTGTTTGGATCCCCTACATGTCCGTGTACCTCAGCTGAGTCCCATACCACAGCTAGGTAATGTGCCCAAGGCACATGTTCATATCACAGAATATAGCAACATATAGCATATCAACATTCACATAGTGTATGAGAGATAGAGTTACTACCTTCTGTCCCTTTTTGCTACACACGAATAGTTCCTTGAACTATGTGCCAACGGCTCAGGCGATTAATTCAGTCCTAAAATTCCAAATGTACAAGAATTAGGTTAAAACCCATTCATGTACCCCTTCAAAGATTCCCATAATATTTTTGGTGGTTATATTAGTCTATACTGAAAATTTACCAAAATGCCCCTGGGACCCGGTCCCGGCTCCACTGTACCCGGTCTGACTATACTTTTTCAGAAATTTTGACCCAGGCTATTCTAACATATTTTCATACAAGGAATCCATTTTTAACCTCGGTTTTTACAAAATCACTGCCAAACGACAGTTTCACAATTTTCCATAAACTGACATATTTTCAGTCAACTTTGAAAATTCATAACTTATTGTAGAAAATTCCAAATTGACTGATTCCAAAGCCTAAATGAAGGTCTTTAAATGTATATTCATGGAAAAATATCCAAATATGATTACTGACTACATATATTACTCAGAAATTCGGCCAACTATTACTGTTCCAGATGGAAATTCAGAAACAGAGCTTAACTTCAAAAATCCATATCTTTTAATCTACTAGTCCAAAAATTATGTTCTACCCATCAATTTAAAGGTCTAAATGTCTTCCTTAAATCTGGAAAGTTTCATAATTTTCTGTTAAAGTTTAGTTTTCCAAAATTTCGCCACAACCAATCTAACTTTCAGAAATATAATCTGACAGCAACTAAACTTCAAAAATTCATAACTAACTCTACAAAATCGAAATGGAGTGTTCTAAAATTCTATGGAAAGCTATTTAAGTGTAGTTTCATGAAAAAATATCAAAAACTACTAGATGTTATCTAATCGTTCCCAGAATTTTCGAAAACCATAACTGTCAGGCTTGAACGTCCAGAATGATCTCTGTTACTGACTTAACTTTCAAAAATCATAACTCTCGCTAAAGATATCAAAATAATTATTTCTTGGAGGCATTGGAAAGCTATGAATGTCTAATATATTACTGTAAAATTTCATAATTATTCACTAAGGTTTTCCTAGTCAAAACACAACATAAATCTGACTGACTCCCAAAAACGTCAGTTTTGACAGTCTAACTTCAAAAATCAAGAACTCATCCATTTTCATTCCAAATTGTACTTTTCTTGATTCTATCATCAACTGCACATCCTAAAATATCTATATAAAAAGACCCATTCGAAAATTCCACCTATAGCCTCTGTTTAAGATTTTACAAGTTTCAGGTATGAACTCTGTTTTTCGGACAACAAAACAGAATTGAGAAAACTAACATGTATACATGAATTTGTACTCTAAACCTCACGAATTTTAACTCTATACTCTCCTACACATATGTCCTGAAGTTAATGATAGAATTTCAGAATCAAAGAACCCCAAAATCAATATACATGCTCTGTTTTACGTCCACCCATGACAGCAACTTATTTTCAGAATCACACAACTTCCAGCAGCTATAAATCCTCATGAATACCCCAAACCAACGAAATAACAATTGAAAGAGATAGATAAGACTCACCTAAAAACGTTTATGGTGATGCATGAAAGGTTTAACACTTCCTTCTTCCTCTTCTCCGATCGTTTTCTTCCTCCGTTCACCTCTTTCACTCACGTCTCTCTCTCTCCCTTTCTCAACTCTGTTTTCTCTCTTCTAAAGCTCTCTCTTTGACCAGCTACTTGGTCGAATGAAGAGTTGAGGGAATATCTAATTAAATGGCTGAGTGGGTGCAAATGTGAATCATATTGCCGGATAAAAGTGTGGTGAGTGCTTGTACGTGAATGTGTGTGTGTGTGTTTGTGAGTGGCTCAAGCAATTTTTAATGATGAGTGCAAGGTAGTGGCTGATGGTATACTCTTATAGAATGCCAAATGTGGTGTGCATCGGTAAAAAGGGTGTGCAAACAAAAGAAGATGGAATGATTAATGTTAGTGGGTGTGTGTCGGCAGCTTTTGTGTGTGTTGGCAGCTTTTAATATACATATATAGATATATTTTTATCCTATTAATTACACACACTAGGCTCTAATTTTTCCCTTTGTCTAATTTAAGATTCCTTAAATTTTGTAGGTTCCATAATTTGACTTATTATCAAATTCCCATTTAAATTTTCTTTTTAGAAAATTTTAACCTTCATTAAATTTGGGATATTACACATTTCATTTCATATGTTCTTTCATTTCTTCGTAAAAGACCAAATGGATATTTTAACAAGGGTTAAGGTGCAAAAATATACATGTGGTTTTTCCAAAAGTGCGTTCAACACCAAATACTTTTTTTAAGTGCAAAAGTGACTATGTGGTTACAAATGTAGGGCAAAAGTCACAGATTCCGTTAAATGTAGATGACATCCATTAGATTGAAGTTAACTGAGCCAGCTGTTGTTCAAGTGTCATTAATAGCCAACGGTTACCAATTCTACTTACAACGTTGATTTCTTATATTTCAAACCTTGCATCTCTACTCAACCAATTCCTCCCTCTCGGTTGAGACGATTGGGGGTCGATAAATGTTGGGGGGGGGGGTGAGGTTGTTGTGGCCTTAAATGACAACTCCACCCCCAATTGCCATGTATGAAAGTGTTCAATGAGCTATTAATGACACTTGGACAACAGCTGGCTCAATTAACTTCAATCTAACGGTCGTCATCTACATTTAACGGAATCTATGACTTTTACCCCACTTTTGTAACCACATAGTCCTTTTGCACCTAAAAAAAGAACTTGGTGTTGGGCACACTTTTGGAAAAACCAAATGTGTGTTTTTGCACCTTAACCCTTTTAACAAATCATTTTTGGTGGCTACTATTCCCTATTTTGCTTACGGTAAATGCACGGGTCAATAGTATAGCGATAGAAAGAGTGTCCTTATGGAATAACAAGTGAGCTAATTAATGTAACAATGTTCTTAACTAGGTTGAATAAATTCATATGATATTAATCAACTTAAATGAGGAATTTTTATGAAAACAATAACTAAAACAATGAAAATTGGAAAATTGGTTCTAACTTCAGGAGATTAAAGGCTTGGGATTACTTCTTTCCCATTATATTTCATGGAACTATGCAATTCAATCACTTGTATTAGTTAAATGAGCAAATATGCTAGTCAAAGGTTCTAAAATCATCAACCCAGCTCACTCAAGTCAAGATTGATTCTTAATCTACATTAAAATATTCAATCTCTTGTTTATAATTAATAAGAACCATTTTTCCAAATCAATCATTCAAGAGACTATGCTAGGTTGTTAGAGATATCTCTATTTTAATAACAAACCATCCATTTAATCCATAAACTTCAAATCTAGCATGAGTTTTCTTAAATTTTACAATCAAAATATCTCTCTCAAACATTTTTCAATTGAACAAATCTAATCATGTGGTGTCAAACACAAGATAGCATTAAGTATAAAGAAAAATCAGCATATATTCTCATTAACTAATAAAAGTAAGAAAATTTACTAATCTAGTAGTTCCAATCCATACAATGAGTAAAAGTAATCATAAATGAAAGATTTAGCTAATCAAAAACGACTGTGTCTTCAAGATACTTCTTTGATCTTCATTTTGTATTTTGTTCTTCTTTTCAGTGCTCTCAAATATCCTTGTAAGCTTTTACATCTTATTCACAACCTCCAACAAGAAAAAGGAGTTTATGAGTTTTCTACTCTCTTCATTTAAATCAAAACTTCTATACATTTAACTAAAAATTTTATAGTTGCAAAAGTATTTTCATCACATCACATTTTTCTCTATATGTATTAATTTTATGCACAATTTGAGTTCAAAACCAGCAAATATATGAAAAAAAAAAAAGTGATGAAATATATGAATTTCTAAATGTTAATAGCTATCGATTCACCAACAATATCTTGCGAGTGTTGGTAAGTAATTAAAAATTTATTTATGAAATATTTTATTAAAATAATAATTCTTTAATAACTTAAATATCAATGTTATTCACAAATCTTCATACGAAATTTATAAGTCAATTTTTAAAATTACCAAATCCTCTAGAAGTTTATAACTTCACTGGGCACACCCTTTTTGAGTATTAAAAACTCAAGGTGGTACACATATAGAGATATTTGAGACTTTCCGTTTGCAACACACACCCCCGCGCGCGCGCGCGCGAACACACACACACACAATTTCCTAATGTATTATATATGTAGATAATGGTATATATTTAGATATCTTGGATAAAACGAACGTTTTTTAAATTTTAATGACTAATTTTTACTCTAGAGTTTTAATTAAATCAATACATTTTCTTAGAATATAATTCATTAATCTAAATATATTTTTATGGATGATTTTTATATTGGAAGTAAACTAAAACTTATATTTTGAAGATAAAATATATATTTAATTCCAATAAAAATTATTTGAAACCATTCATATAATTTATTTCAGATAATATTACCAAACGTTCGTTTATTAAAAAAAGTTAGCATTATATTTTTTTTATTTATAAAAGTTTGAATTTATATAGGGAAAAAATAATATTTACTAGAAATTATCATTAACTTGTAATTATTGAGAAGTATACCATATATCAAAATAAAAATTTAGGAATAATAAATTGTTATAGAGCAAATTGTGTCCTTTGAATGGAAAGGGTTATCTTATAGAGCTAAAGGTGTTGTTATAAATTGGCACGGTTAACATAAGTGACAGTTATTCACTAATAATTGTGAACATCCCTTGTAAAATACCTAAATTAGTAAGGTTTGTTTACTAATAACTGTGAAGAGACAATTTTTTAAAAAATATTTTTTGGCTACATTGCACTAACGATTAATTATATTTAAAATTCAAAAATAAAAAAGTAGTAGTGGTTTTCAGTATCACCGTTACTTTTTTCCTCCTCCTCTTGCCCCCCTTGGCATATCATCAACATCTGAGTAAGTAGATGAAGGGTCTAACAAGAAGTGATCATATATAACCTAATTGTGATTAAGGATGAGGTCCAACTTCATGTTCAGACTTTGGGTGTATCTAGTAAGATGCCTTGTGAAGCAGTTAAGGATGGCCAACATCTGTAGCAGAACCTCCTTTTGAGGAGGTGGTGGTGGTGGCAGCGGTGGTGGTGGAGGAGGAGGAGTATGTGGTGGTGGTGTGATGGAGGCAGTGGTGGAAGAGGAGGGGCTTGTAGAGGAGGAGCGTGACGATTACAAGGAGGAGGGCGAACGGAAAGAGTTCTCTGGCGCCTGATCATGATGAGGGAGAGAAGGACGAGGTTATGAAAAATGTGCTTTTAGAAAAGTACTAAGAACAAAAGGAATAGATTAGTATAAATTGGCTCGAATATTTCGCTCTAAAGTATTTAACTTAGGAGAACTGGTATTGGTGTCGGATAATTTGAGGTTTTGAAAAAGTTCTTTTTAGATTTTCTTTTTTTACATGACAGGTTTTTATTATGAAATGTCGTTTTTGCCATTCATACTTTACGGTCAATAGATATAACCGTTATGTTTGCGCTTTTGCTAATGTAAGGTTGGAAGATGAATTATTTGTAAGTGTTATATGATGGTTGTTTCGAAAGAACGGTCACTTTTGTTATTAAATAAATGACGGTTATTAACTACAATCGTTATTATTGTGTTTTCGTGAATTCCGCTTCACAATATATGATGGTGTACATAACTGACCATTACGTCTAAGCGTTATATATCCTTGCACGACCTCCATCTTGATATACTATAACATTTATTAGTTGTAACTGTTATGTATTAAACGTTATAAATGTGCAAACTTGTAGGATGCAATAGAGGATAAATTTCTTATGAAACAGATTAATTAGATCTACAAAGATTGTCTGTTCTAGCACTCACATACTCAGATCTAAGTATTGCATGCCAATTTGCAACACTCTGAATGATAGTTGTATCTAGCATTCCACAAATAATTCAACAACGCGTATGGCCTTGGAGTCACTATCTCGTTCAAGTAATGCCATTTTTTAAATATCCCACAATAATTGATCTGATATTGCAGTTTTTAATTATACTCTAAAATTTATAAAAACATTAATTTTGTATTCCATGAAAGCTTAAATACAAATGACAAATTTGTGTAATAAATCTATGAATAGAAAAATTAAAATACCCCAAAAGAAAATTACTTACATATAATTTTTGAAAGGAATTAAATCTATTAATTTAGAAAAGTCAGGAAGCTCATCATATATGAAACCATTTGCAATGGTTTTATTTTTCTAATAGGCAATATATCAACCAAGATTCAAATGTCAACTTCTAGTCCTTATTGTCCTCTTGAATTTCTCTGCTCGGGCCACAATTAATTTTTTTTGGGGTCTGAATAGACCACAATTAATAATAATCTCTTATATTCTTATATAAAGGTAATAGTTGTCATAAAAAAACTTTAGATTGGTGGTATAAATAAAAGATACAATACAAAAAAAAAAGAATTATTGAAATGCTTGCCAGTACGGTTATTAAAAGAAAAATTCCACCCTTCTAGGTTAAGTCATCTTGATTTTTTTAAATCGCAAATTTTTAGAATATATTTCTTGTCAAAATTAATTTCATGGAATTCTACCACCACAATATGCCATGGATTAAAATTCCCGTGAATTAATCTTATATAGGTCAAAGTGGTTATGAATCATATGTTTAGACACCAAAAGAGGAAAAAAAATGAAAATCAAGATCAATAATTTAATTAAAAATATATTTTTATTAAAAAAATTATTTTTATTTTTTTACTATTTTGTTAGGCCTTATTTGACCTCGGTTGATTAACATTAGTTGAAGTGAATTTTACTACATGACATGTTGTGATCGGAGAATTCTATAAATTTAATTCTAACAAGAAATTTATTGCAAAAATTTGACATTTGAAAAAAATTAAGATGGTTTGACTCTAACAATTATATTCTTTCTTCTAATAGGTTTTTAGGTAAGCATCTCAATAATATTTCCCTTCATTTATACCAATAATATACGAAGTTCTTAATATAAGAAGCAATATTAAGACTTTAGATATGACTAAAAGAGATTACCTTTGGTCCTGTCATGAACAGAGAAATCCAAAAACTCAATAAGGTCAATAAATAAATACTTTCAGTCTTGAATGCTTGATAGGTTATTTTCTAATCATACAATGCCATTGAAATGGTGTTCTTATAATTAGACAGTATTCTATTAGATAGTTAAGACTAAAAATTTTTATTACTTAGGCTCGGTGGCTTTTTCAATTTCTCTGATCAAGAGATAATGACCATTGAAAATGTTCTGGCAAAAAAACACCATTGAAAATGATTTAATACAACGTATTGATGATCTATTGATTGAGCTAATAGATTTAATTCTTTTCATGATGGATAAGAAATATAGGAAATTAATTTTCTTTTTGTGTGATTCAAATTCCTGTTTATAAAATTATTAAATGATTTTTTCGTTATATATGTGGTTTTATTGAATAAAATACTATATCTTTATAATTCTTAACGTATCAATAAATCAATAAAATTGGTAATATCATAACTTTATTTTGGGATATAAAAAATGAAATTCTTTGAATGAACCAGTAACTACTTAAGAGATCATGCAGATTATTGTCGAACATCTTTAGACAATGAAGTTACTACCATTATTAAGGGTGTTGCAAATTGGCACGCAATTGTACATTTTGGTACTTGGAAAGTTATTTTAGGCGACTATTTTTATACTGTTTCTGATCTCATCTGTTTGATAAGAAATTTATCTATCCATTATGGGATTTGACGGTGAAGGTATGAATTATAAGATGGCACATATAATTTATAAACTGAATGCTGGAACTTTACGTGACATCAAGTGTGGTTATAACTTAACTATTTATCATTTAATCATTTAAATGCTCATAAAGCTACTTGTATTTGATGCAAAACTTATTAATATAAGTGTTATCAAAATATTTCAGATTTTGTCCAGTTATTATTATATTAAATGTCTTGGTCAATAGAATATAGAACAAATAAGAAAGAGTTGAAAGCTAACGATAGTTAGTTGCTTGGTTATTGTTTGGAGTTTGATCTATCGCTTTCATTCTTGTCGTCATGAACAATTGTACGATGTAGAAATGCTTCGCTGAATTTTCAGTGAGTCAATGTCGTGTTCTTGGGTTGGCATATGATTCAAGCTCATTCTAGTAATAGGTTAACATGTTCATAAGATCAACATGCATTTTGTATGACTTATCTGTTAGATATTTTAATATATTATAATTATTATTAATTAGGTAATTAATTAAAATATCCTGAGTGTGGCCTGTAAGTCAGATTTAAGCCCAATTCAAGATTAGGGTTATTGGCTATTAATGTGATTTTTTTTTTTGATACAAAGGCAAGCAAAGCTTGAAGTTGACATCCACTATAGGCTAGGTCCTACAGGATTAATGTGATTTTTCTGATAGTGAAAAACACGCACTTGAGTTCATGGCCAAATGAGATGAGCGTAAGAAAAACCTAGTCTGCTCATCTGAGATTCCCTGACTGGCGACAACTCTTAACCCAGTTACCATCGCTATGCCTCACAACCAGTCAGAAAGAGACCTGATAATTATCTTCTGTCTTCAATTCCTTTAGCAGCACTCTCTCATCAGGATTTGTGAATTCTCTGTCCGATCAAAGCTTAGCAATGGTGAGAGATAATTCTTATAATTCTTCTGCTATTTATATAGGAAAATTTATGTACTCTAATTTGTTATTTATCTGTATTCATGAATTTTGTCTACATTCAGAAAAGAAATTTTTAAAATTCTTTTTCTGTCATTTTCCCTTTTATATATACTGGCGATTGAAATATGAATATAGAGGACATGAGCACAAAACTATCATCTGTGACATTACGATACTCTCCCTCTCTCTCACAAAAATCAAATCGAAGTGCTTAATAGTAAACTACTAGGATAATCATTTTTCAAAAATTCTTTTTGCTTTTTCCTCGATGAGAAAACGAGCAAAAAGGTTCAATTCTATTTTTCAAGTACCAGCAGGTATCTCCCTACTTAATACATTGAATATAAACTTTACAATAAGCATGCTTCATTGGTTCATGTGAGAAAAGTCAGCTTGAATGAAAATAAATTCTAATTATATTTAGACATATTCCAAATTATATTGAGTATTGAATGATATTTATCTACATATTTTATGCTTTGTCTTGTATCTTAAGTTGGCCCCTTAAAGTAAGACCACCTCCATGCATCCTTTAAATATTTACGTAAGTTCTTAAAACAAGCTTGGTCAAATTAATAGAAGTTACGTTATATGCAAATTAAATGATAAACAAATCTATACTCATGTAATTATTCAATTATTCAACCTTTAAAATAATCATATAAGTTCATTCAATTAATATATTAATATATCAAAGGACAAAACTTACATCCAATTTCTTCCCGTACAACCAGTTTTAACAACTGACCCCTGGAATCATCAAACACATCACCATTTAACGCCATTAATCTTCGTCTCCATTCTCACAGTTCTAAGTAAATCTAGGATATGGATTCTCAGCACCAAATTCTCTAGTTCATTTTGCTCCTACTGTGTCTGCTTCCTGCTCTATTATTTTTCAACTTATTCTTAATCACTGCGAAGGTGTGTTGTGATTGTGTTATACCTTTCCTTATTTGATTTGTTGCACTGTACTGCTGCCGGAATACTCTCGTTATGGGATCTAGGATGGCTTGAGATTAAAATAGCCATGCTTTGAATTAGTTGTTGTTAGCTTATTGTTTGATTACACTGAACATATGCCTCATTTGCAAGTGAAAGGCATAGTCCTTTGAGTTGATTTGGCGAGAATGAGAATCATCAATTGAACGGAGACCGAGAAGAAGGGCATTAAAAGGTGATGCATTTAATGAGCTTAGGTGTCACTTATTGATTGGAGAACTGATTAGACTGGATATACGGAACTTGAGGTAAGTTTTGTTCTATATCAAATAGATTAAAAAAAGATTGAAACATGCATATTTTTCTTGTAACATAAATTTCTATAAATATATCTATGTTAAATATTAAATAATAACATAAGTTACTTATATTTTTTTCTTAATTCAAACAGCTCTGGTTTTTTTTTTTTTTTTTTTTTACCAACAATTCAAACAGCTCACAGAATGATTGAAACTTTTTGTTTTTGTGACGACACAACACAACCATCAAAACCTAAAATATCTATTATATGTTCTTATTACAATTGTTAGTGACTAACGATAATTTTATGCTAAAAATAATTTAAAGAACAAAAGGTGCTAAACCTCTGAGAAACACTACAAAGGGAACAATAGAAGAAGGGCATTAAAAGGTGATGCATTTAATGAGCTTAGGTGTCACTTATTGATTGGAGAACTGATTAGACTGGATATACGGAACTTGAGGTAAGTTTTGTTCTATATCAAATAGATTAAAAAAAGATTGAAACATGCATATTTTTCTTGTAACATAAATTTCTATAAATATATCTATGTTAAATATTAAATAATAACATAAGTTACTTATATTTTTTTCTTAATTCAAACAGCTCTGGTTTTTTTTTTTTTTTTTTTTTACCAACAATTCAAACAGCTCACAGAATGATTGAAACTTTTTGTTTTTGTGACGACACAACACAACCATCAAAACCTAAAATATCTATTATATGTTCTTATTACAATTGTTAGTGACTAACGATAATTTTATGCTAAAAATAATTTAAAGAACAAAAGGTGCTAAACCTCTGAGAAACACTACAAAGGGAACAATAGAACTTTTCACTTTAAGCACAGGCAGGAACCCAGAGGAAATGATGAAGGTGAACGTACAAAAATTTTATGTATATTAGTAATCGCTGGGCTGTTAATTTTATCATTGAAATTAAAATATACTTCTTTATTACCTCTCCTAAGTGCTTTCCCTTACTCCTAACTTTGGTGAAATTAACTTTTTCTGCTCGGTTCTTTCTTTCCTCAATGTAAACTTAGTTGAAATTTCCAAAGTTTCTCAGCATTAAAAATGTAAGATTCATTAAGCAAAAGGAATTCTAAGAAAATGAGTCAAGATAAAATAGAAAAGAGAGAAGTATGCAGAAAGCCTTCACCTTTTAATAGAAACAGAAAAAAAAAAATCATCACATAGTTTTGAAGCAAAATATACAGACAGCTGTTATCAACAGCAAGAGAGGTTGAAAAGCCAGAACAATAAAGAAAATGACCTTACATGAAGTTCTTCTCGGCGACTCAAGAAACGTCATAGCTGGCTTGGCGATGGAGAAGACGATGGCTACTTGAATTTAGAGAACGAGGATTTCGATATTTGGACAAAAATAAATAAAATAGATTTAAAATATCTATAGATTTTATCTAACAAAATTCAAAATATACACATATTCAAGTTTAAAAATATGCACTTATCAAATAGTACCTACTTGCTTTGGTTCTTTTTATAAGGAACAACTATCAAAATCTCGTGGCTCAAAATGTTAGTTAAAAGTAATAAATGTGTAAAATATGTATTTTTATTTCCAATTATACCCTTATTTATAAGGAGGGTACATAAAAGATAATACATTGTATAGATGATGAGTGACTAATATTTAATGAGCGTATACTGATTTAAAATTTCAGACTAAGGTGGTTTGTTTCTTATATTAAGGATCACCCCTACAAGAGAAAATGATCCTTAAAAAAAGAACATGAAGGAGTACTAAATATATATCATATATATTTTGGTTCTAACCGAATTATTTTTCTAATAACCGAACTGAACATACAAAAACCAAAATTTTTTAAAAATGAAAACCAAATCTTTAACTGAAAACTGAATTAAACCAACCAAAAAAGTCAAATTGAGTTTAGTTTAGTTTCATTTCTGGTTCTAATTTGCTCACCCTGATTGAAACCGTGAGTTGTCTGATCTTGCAGCTAGAAAATTCGACATTCTCTTCTCTTGCTCTTAATATCCCAATAACCCCAAGACTTGGTTGCAAGCTTAACCATAGGCAATCTCAATATCTTCCCTTCATCATCTCTTGCATATTTTCTTTCTTAATAACTATGGCAGCAAAAAGTCCAGAAGCCGCAAAACCTGATTCTTTGCAAGAGCTCTTCATGAAATATGATGAAGAGCTATCACCAGAATGCCAAAATCTCATTGCCACCTTACCCAAGCATTTCGATCGGTTATCCGATGACCAGCTCTACCAATACCAAGGTTTCTGGAACCTCAAAATGTGGCACCACCTGGCTCAAGGCCCTCACTTTCGCCATCATCAACCGAAAGACATGTAATATGAACCCAAATCTAGACCCAATCGAGCCTATGGCACCACACCCTCTCCTCACTACCAACCCTCATGATTTGGTGCCAAACTTTGAGTTTCAACTCTACTTTAACACCGACAATCCTGATCTTAGCTCACTCCCTTCGCCAAGGTTCTTTTCAAGCCATTTAGCGTACATTTCATTGCCAGAATCAGTAAAACAATCAAGATGTAAAATAGTGTACTTGTGTCGAAACACTAAAGATGTTTTCGTCTCGTTATGGAACTTCCTGAATAGACTAAGACCAGAGGTGCAAGAGTTCAACACGATCGAGTATTTGTTTGAAGAGTTTTGTCGAGGAGAAAATTCTTGTGGGCCGTTTTGGGATCACGTGTTTGGGTACTACAAGGAGAGTTTGGAGAAGCCAGAGAAGATAATATTTTTAAAGTATGAAGAGCTTAAGCGTGAGCCAGTAAGGGTTTTGAAGGACTTGAGAGAATTTTTAGGATATAGTTTCTCTGAGGAAGAAGAAAATGATGATGTTATGGGTGATATATTGAGGCTCTGTAGTTTTGAGAATTTGAGTAATTTGGAAGTAAATAAAAGTGGAAAATTGAAAGTTGGGCTAGAAAATAAGGCTTTTTTCAGATGTGGAGAAGTTGGAGATTGGAAGAATTTTCTCACAAGTGACATGATCAATCAAATTGATGCTATTACTGAAGAGAAGTTTTGGAAACATGGTTTGAAATTTTAGGCTCAGGTGATGCCTGAACATATTATATAATAGACATTTTAAGATAATAAATATGTGGTTGCTCTCAATTTAGTTTTTCAGTTACTCATATGCGCATCCTCAGCTATTTACTTTCTTTGTTTCTGGTTGTAATAAGAATCTATTGTTTGAATCATATGGATTAAAAAACGTAACATTATTTTCCAATTTTTTTGAGTAAAAAAAGGTTTTAAATAGTTATATTTTGGGCTGGGTTGGATGTTGCTACTTGCTGGCTTGCCCGCTCTAAGTGAAGAGTTGGGCCACGGGACGAGATCAAGGGCATTGCATGAGGCTGGTTTCACAAAGTTAATTATTATTAGGATTTATAACTGATTCCCATCATAATCCCAAAATGCGACTGCATAAAAAAGTAAAAGAAAAAAGGACCCAATTAAATTAATTAATATTTGGATTTAAAACTGATTCCCATCATAACCCCATAAAAGATGACTTTAATTAATATTAGGATTTAAAACTGATAATGGCGTCTGCATAAAAAAGGGCCCAATTAAATTAATTAATATTAGGATTTTAATATTCCATTAGTGGACACTCCTAATTAAGATGCCGCCTTCTAAGATGGACTAGCTTCAGCCTAAATATAAAAGGATTTAGAACGGAGCGGCCTCAAGTTAAAAATATTAGGGTTTTAAAATTAAATATGGAATATGAATTTTAATAATAACAAATAGGATACAGGACCTTCTTTAACTTATAGATAATCGGATCTTAAAATTGAAAAAAAGGAATATGAATTTAGACTAACAACAACTTTAAACAATGAAAAAAAAAATAACAAGAGCAAAACCCAATTAATCCACCCAATTATTTTTTCATACAAATAAGGAATATGAATTTGGACTAACAACAACTTTAAATAGTGAAAAAAAAAATCGTGAGCAAAGCCCAATTAATCTATCCAATTATTTTTCTTATACAAATAATCCATTCGATTATTGAAAACCCTTGATAAAGCCAGAGCTAAAACAACTGGCCTCATACAGTTTCCAAATATCATGTTTTTTAATTATGTACGAATTTTACGATTTTGGACTAATAAAAAATTCATAAAGAATCTTTAAGAATATTAAGACATCCCAAACCAACCCAATTCAATTCATTCACCAATTTCATTAAAAAAAATTGGACAGAGATTAGAGTTACCATGGTTGTGAAAACCGGACCGGACCGGCCGGTCCGGCCCGGTAACCGGCGAACCGGCCGGGAAACCGGTCCGGTCCGGGTTGGTGATTTTATAAAAAAAAAAAAAAAAAAAAATTTTCCTTTAGAATTTCATACTATAAGTCTAAAATTTTCAATTTTTCACCGGTTTGGTCCCGGTTTGACCCACTGACCCTTAACCCAGTACCCCGACCGGTTCAATGACCGGTCCGAGTTTTAATACCTTGAGAGTTACAGATTGGGTATAAAAGACAGGCCCGCCACACATAGCCTGCCGCATTTGGTAACCACGCAAAACAACTATTCTTATCTCCTAGTGTGGCAAGCATTCAATGAGACATACTATGTCAAATCAATGATAGTGCAAACACATGGGTTATCATCGCACTTGTTCTAAGGAAGGTTGTCAAATGGAAAAAGTACTCCACCATATTATCTTTGGAAGGCGGCCATGATCCTGGTAGATGAACATGTTTGTCAATCATAAAGTCCCTCTGATTATACACTAACTTCTATGATGTCACTTATAGAAGTTTGAGAAAAAATGTAGGGAACTACAATTGAAGGTTTTGTCACTCTAAAGCGATTGAACAAGCATTATATGAAGCAGCTCCAAGAGAGTGAGGTTTATCACTTTCAAAACTTCGAGGTTTTAGACAACAATGACAAATATAAATTAACTTTGCACTCATGGAGGATCCAATTTCAAACAAGATATTTTTTCAAGAATCTAATTTGCAAATTCTTATAGAAGCATTCAATTTTGTCTCTATTAAAAACATTACAGATTACACCACGCATAATGAAGAACTAATTTGTTAGTGCTTGTCAGTTAGATATTCTTAGCAATATACATCTCTAGAAGGTACTTGTCATGGACTTAAATGAGCAGAATCAAGAAAGTAACATACATATAGGCCCAGTCAAGAGTGACCCTAAAAGCCCAGTAAGAAAAAGCCTACGAGTTAAGAAAAAGACCTAGAAGCTTCGTGCCTTAGAGGGAATAGAGGGAATATAAATAACCATACACCTTCAGATACAGGGTGTGAATAGTTTTGTGGTAATCTTCTTTCTTTTCTCAAGTATCTTTCTCTCTCTTTTCTATTATTTCCGTTCTACTGCTACTTGTCAAATCCCTATTTTATTATATATTTTTATATTTTAATTGGGGATTTTATCATAGTTACTGAGCCTAAAATGTCTTTCTTGAGATAAACTGAGATTAAGAGTAAATATATTAAATTAGGACTAAAAAGGCTAAAATTGTCATAAAAATTTGTAATTACTCTTAACAATTTATTTTTGAGAAGATTTGATGTTGGGTAAATTATTTTTACTTGTAGGAACTTGGAAAATGGGATTAAAACAGAAAATGGCAGTTTTAGACTTGAATTTGAAAAATACTAGATTGGTCCCATGAATTTGAAATATTCCACTTTAGTCCACGAGCTAAACACAGCGTTTTTGCAGCAAAAGCTTAGGCCTGAATCAGGGGAGCTCTCGACATAACTTTGACCAGAGACAGCGCCGCAAGACTGAGAGGTCGAGACCCACCTTCAGCACTTCTTCCTTCCTTGCTCCTTGGTCACCGGCGATCTCATCACCTTCATCAAAGCCGGCGACCCTCCTCCATTGACCCACCTACCCTGCGAGTGAGAGACCTGAGAGTTGAGCTGAGAACAGTGGAGGAGGCCGAGATTACAGAAGCTGAGAGCGAGCAAGAGGACGGTGCAGACAGAAAAACAGAGCTGAGCTGAGACGAGTGAGCTAGGAGCAGAGGAGTTTCATCGCAACCTTCAACCTCGCAACCACCACCGCCTCACTACCAACTCTTCTGTTTCTAACATTATTCCAATCGTGGTTGCCCATGCTTCTGAAGTCACACAGCCGAGGCTTCCTCTGTTTTGTGTTTTTAGTTTAATTTCAGTCCTCAAGTTTAATTGATTAGTGCTAATTGGTTTCTTTGATCATTGTTTTATATGGCTGAAATTATGACATTATTTGGTGGGCTGTTGTGATGATGGGCAGTGGCTGATTTCCCAATGCCTTGTAGGAAAGGTAATGACATGAACTTGGAGTTTTAATAGGGGAATTTTTGCTATTTAAATTCTCTATTTCTACATTATATTTGTGATTCCTAAATCTTAGGATGAATTTTATAATGTTGAATTAATTTATTTTGATGTATTTAGAGATTTGTTGTGACTTGAACTTTTGTTAGACACTTACTTGACATTGTGGTTAATTAGCTTAATTATCATTTCTTTGTGCTGGTAAGTCATTGAATTGATAATTTTGTGAACATTTTGTGCTAATTTCAAGGTGGCTTGGTTAGTGGATCAATGGTGTCTTGCGTTTGCATTGGTTAATTGAATATGAATTTATCAATTATATTTAGCATTGGACTTTAACATCATTAATCTTGATTTTTCATATGGGTGGCCATTGTTAAATTAAGATTAATGAGAAAATCAAGTAGTAATGCGAGGTGGCTCGGTTATTGGATCAACAGCTAAATATGATTTTTAAGTTCATTTAATTGCTAGAGTGCTTAATCAACCTAATGTAGAGAGATTAATATGCAAGGTGGCTTGGTATTGATCAATCTATATTAGGCGTAGTCTAATGGGTGGCCCTTAGAGTCAATTTTGGAAATAGCATGGTAAATCTCCCATAATCATTTTAAGTGATGATTGCTTGCACCATTGCTATGAGGGGTTGCTTATTCCACTATTGATTACTCTGTTTCTTTCATTTCACTAATCTCAATCATCATTTCATTTCATATTTTCAAGAAAAAACCCCAAAAAAAGTAACTTAGGACATTTTAATTCTATTTGCAAAAGTAGTTTTTCATAGATAAAAGATCCAACCAGTTTCTCCATTTTTCAGTCAACTTTGATATTTAGTTTACTTAGAAATCATTTTCGTCTTTGGCTCCATAAAGTGAACACGACCCAGATCAGAACCTTACTCTCAATGTTGTCCGCTTTAGGGTCCTATCACCCCACACGACTTTAAATTGTATCGAGCTATAACATCTAAGAGCCTTACTCTCGATATTGTCCACTTTGGATCCTATCTCTCCTCATGACTTTTAAATGCATCGAGAGAGAGAGAGGTATCTAGACCCTTATAAGGTGTCTTTTGTTCTCCTCAGTCGATGTGGGATATAATATCTACCATTGAATAAATCAAGTCAATCAGGGCTGGAGAATTTAGGAGATCATTTTTGTACTTCATGTAACCATTTTCAATATTTCCCGAACGACTCTCACTTGCATTTCTTCCAAATGGATGCATACCAATCAAGTAGTGACAAGATATACGCCCTAAGTTGAAAATATCAATTAGCAGGCTTTGTGTACTTTTAGGTCTCCTCTGTTCAGGAGCTTGCCAAAACTAATTCTGTTGATAATTAATGTTGGCAAAAACAATCAAATTGTTAATATGAATAGTTAATTTATAACACAAAAAACATTGTTAAATTACTTACCAATTTGCCTATTCTGAGCAAGATATAAATTTTTGTAATAAATTTATTATTCGGATTAAATTCATAGTGAGACTCAGCCACCATAATCAGATTAAGGGAGAGATTGCCAATAATTAACTTGTGTCCACGAATGCTAAAAACCCCTTTGAACATATCCCTAGACATTAAAACACGAAAATTAAAAATTTAATAAAAATATATTTCAAATAATGAAAAATTGATCCATACCTCTTGCAAAAGTTTTCCCTTTTCTCTTTGTAAAAAATATTCTAATGTATACTCAAATCGTTCAAAAACTAAATGTTGATTTATAAGTGGAGAGAGATTAATAGCACTCATAAAAAATAGCAGACAGAAAAAAGAAACTTTACAAAATTGTAAGGTGTTGTCAAGAAGACGGGTCTATCTCTAAAAATGGGGTTGAAAACAATGGCGGAAAACACTAGGCTAAAGGAAATGCAAGCTAACCTTAAGAAGACTCAGGAATTCAGAAGTATGCTAAAGATTGTTTCGGTCAGCTCTGATATCAATGACTTGACCCTAGCTCTGATACCAATGACTTGACCCTGGCTCTGATACCAATTGTAACATCCCAACACTTTACTCTTAATGTTGTCCACTTTATTAACTTCTTGAAAAGCTTGATTGGATGATTCTTCTGATTCACAAGCAAATGACTTTTTTCTGTCAAGAAGTGATCTAATGTGCAACTAAAGTTCTCATACGTTATGTATCCATATCTATTATCATCCAAAGCAAGAAGAAAGCGGATTACATTATTGTTCCCCTCTCTAGCCGATGTGGGATATAACACTCCATCCATCTTTGGGTTTAGTGTCGTCGTTATCATATTGGCTCACATCGACTCGAACCTAGCTTTGATACGAATGACTTGACCCTGGCTCTAATAACAAACTCAAACCTAGCTCTGATACCAATAACTTGACCTTGGATCTGATACCAAACTCGAACCTAGCACTGATACCAATGACTTGACCCTAGCTCTGATACCAAACTCTAACTTAGCTCTAACACCAATAACTTGACTTTGGCTCTAATATCGATTCTAACATCTCAACACCTCGCTCTTAATATTATCTGCTTTAGGTCCCGTTACCCCTCATGGCTCTTCAGCTGATGTGGGACATAACACTCCACTCACCTTTAGGCCCAGTGTCCCCTCTAGTACATTGGTCTTCATTGACTTGACCTTGGCTTTGATATTACTTGTAACATCCTAGTGGCTCGCTCTCGATATTGTCAGCTTTAAGGTCTTGTCACCCCTCACAGCTTTCAAAAGTGTCGCGGGGAAGATATGTAACATCTCAAAACCTTACTCTCAATATTGTCCACTTTGGGGTTTCATCACCTCTCATAGCTTTAAAACGCATCGAGAGAAGGAAGTATTCATATTTTTATAAGGAGTCTTTTGTTCTGAAAAGTATTAAATTGCTATACTTTTTCAAATTCAATTATGAGGATAAAAAAGTTATTTTTTTACAAAATGTACTTATATATTCTTATTTTGCAGGAAACGGAAAAATAATAGGAACAAGGAAGGAACTAAAAGGCCCTGAAGAGAAAAAAACAAGATTGGACCATGAAACCGCCTAACCGGTCCGGTCCGACCAATTGACCGGTGCAGAATTTAATCAGCTTCTCAGGAGTTCAAAAATTCGTATATAATTCTACATATTTCCAATAATTACAAATTAAGACTCTAAGAAAAGTTTGAGATGCCTACTTTCTAATGCAAAAAGAATCACTAAAAAATATTATCATTTGATCCTAAAAACTTTTCAAATTCCAAAACTATTAGTAACTTTGGAAACTGAGTGACAATATGTTCCACTAATCCTGTGGTGTCATAGCCAGTCTGAAAAATAGCAAAATATAAAAATATTAGATATAGTTGTGTCTGTGTAATTAATTTTAAATAACCTATAATTCATACCCGTACATCATCTGTCCAAAACTCATAGTGAGAAATACAATTCCCCACCATTAAAACCATATCTGCAGCCTCATGACCATAAGAAGCATGTGGGTCACCAATATCCATTCATTTTGCCAAATTAGCAGCATCTATTACTATCTTATCTATTTGTCTTTGCCAAGTTTCACACCAACAAGTTTTAGAGTTTTTCGGTTCAACTCATTCAATATCCGGACGCGATTTTATGAAGTCGCTAGCGTCCTTAAAAAATAGACTCTTTTGTTCGCTTTTCCAAAAATGCGGTGAGTAAGAGACATCTCTCCCCTAACCAACCGTCGAGATTGGTCAAAATTACATATCTTACTTCTATATCTCTCATCAGCATTATGAACATAGCAGTCTTTCACTATGAAAACATTTTAGGGGTTAATGTTGCCATGTATTACCCCTACTCGATGTAGGTTAAGTATGTCTTTCACCATTCCCCTAGGTTCCCAATCAAGAAAAAAAATGAAAATCAAGAATAAATAAATTAATAAAAATATTTACACTATAATTTTAGTTTGCCTATTGTGTTCGATATCCATGGTATGTGTTTGAGCTCTAATTTATTGTCTATGTTCTCCCATGTTTATCTATAGTTTAAATATTGAAGCTTTGATACTTTAGTTAGAATCAAGCATTAGTTCATATAAGGGAGGACGAGGAAGCTCATCCTGATGAAGCAAGTCAGAGGCATTAATAAGGAGATTGTGTGAAACTATAAGGTCCTGGGGATGAAATTTTCCTAATAAAAGAACTTACTTTATTAACTTCTTGAAAAGCTTGATTGGATGATTCTTTTGATTCACAAGCAAATGTCTTTTGTCTGTCATGAAGGGATCTAATGTGCAACTAAAGTTCTCATACGCTATGTATCCATATCCATTATCATCCATAGCAAGATGAAAGTGGATCACATTATTATTATCCATAGAAAGAAGTGGATCACATTATTGTTTCCCTCCCCAGCCGATGTGGGATATAACACTCCATCCATCTTTGGGTTCAGTGTCATCGTTATCATATTTGCTCACATCCACTCGAACCTAGCTCTGATATGAATGACTTGACCCTAGCTCTGATAACAAAATCAAACCTAGCTCTGATACCAATAACTTGACCCTGACTCTAATACCAAACTCGAACTTAGTACTGATACCAATGACTTGACCCTGGCTCTGATACCAAACTCTAACTTAGCTCTGATACCAATAACTTGACTTTGGCTCTGATATCAATTGTAACATTTCAACACCTCGCTCTCAATATTATCTGCTTAGAGGTCCCGTTACCCCTCATGGCTCTTCAGCTGATGTGGGACATAACACTCAACTCACCTTTAGGCCTAGTGTCCCCTGTAGTACATTGGTCTTCATCGACTTGACCCTGGCTTTGATATTAATTGTAACATCCTAGTGGCTCGCTCTCGATATTGTCCGTTTTAGGGACTTGTCACCCCTCACAGCTTTCAAAAGTGTCGAGGGGGAGATATGTAACATCTCAAAACCTTACTCTCAATATTGTTCGCTTTAGGGTTTCATCACCCCTCATAGCTTTAAAACGCATCGAGAGAAGGAGGTATTCATACCTTTATAAGGCGTCTTTTGTTCTGAAAAATATTAACACACACATATATTTAATAAAATCTCCTTCACAACCGATGTGGGACATAACACTCCACCCATTTTTGGGCCCAGGGTCCTCGCTCGCACATTGGCTCACATCGACTCAAATCTAGCTCTGATACCAATGACTTGATCTTGGCTCTGATATCAATTGTAACATCCCAGCACCTTGTTCTCGATATTGTGTACTTTGGGGTCTCGTCACCCCTCACGACTCCTCAGCTGATGTGGAACATAACATTTCACCCACCTTTGGCCCCAGCATCTTTGCTGGCACATTGGCATATATCGACTTGACGTTGGCTCTTATACCAATTGTAACATCTCAGTATCTCACTCGGTATGTTTTCTATCATCTTGTTGAAATTAGGATGACACATTTGTCTAGTTTTTCAACATTGTAATATTCTTATACCTTTACTTCTCTTATTTTTTTTATAAATAATTTTGTAGGGACTTGTGGAGAGAGCATATATGGAGCAGATTTCCCATGTGAGAATGCCAATCATAATGCAATAATTCAAAATATTTTAATGTTCAAGACAGCTCAATATGAGTATGGATTCTAATAAGATATTAATATTGTTCTTGAGAATTATTTTATATGAGAGACCAAGGTCAACACGTAAGTGCGATGAATGGGGACTTTTGTGTATGGACATATGTGATTGCCTTGGTATTGGCTCTCATTTCGTTATAACCCTACAACCAGGTCACGAACTCAACGGGTTTCTTTGAGTTATTTAGCATTGTGTTCTTCCCTTGGTTGAGAGTGAATATAAATTGCTTGGTATGCAAATATTTCGTTTTAAGTGTGTAATTTATCAATATTATTATGTGATTCTGTGTACAGATTTCATGTGGTCTTTGGTAAGGTGGCTTCCGGAACTGAAACATTAGACGTTTTAACAAATGCCCCTTTAGGAGCATCAATTGAAGTCACTGATTGTGGCGAATGCCCCCGGACAGGTATGTGGGTGATAGTGCATATCTCATATTTAAATTAGTATGAATTTTTGGATATACTAGATTGAATCTACAAGTGTTTTATACCTATTTAGGTTATTTAAATTGCTTTACTTTTTCAAATTCAATTATGAGGATAAAAAAGTTATTTTTTTCACAAAATGTACTTATATATTCTTATTTTGCTGGAAACGGAAAAAGAATAGGAACAAGGAAGGAACTAAAAGGCCCTGAAGAGAAAAAAACAAGATTGGACCATGAAACCACCTAATCGGTCCGGTCCGACCGATTGACCGGTGCAGAATTTAATCAGCTTCTCAAGAGTTCAAAAATTCGTATGTAATTCTACATATTTCCAATAATTACAAATTAAGACTCTAAGAAAAGTTTGAGATGCCTACTTTCTAATGCAAAAAGAATCACTCAAAAATATTATCACTTGATCCTAAAAAATTTTCAAATTCCAAAACTTTTTCAAAAATTATTATCGTTCAAGTTGACTTTCTCACTAGTCGGGTTCAAGGTTAGCTCCAGTTTGACTCCAATCTGATCTATTGACCCTTAACCTACTACCCAGACAAGTTCAATGGCCAATCTGGGTTTAATAAATTTATAAATTTTCCATAGAGCATCCCTATTGTTTGTGTACAGAAAGGGAGTTCCATGAAGTGGTTTAGTTATGATACACATAATTAAAAAGAGTATTATGAATACCATAGGCCTTGTAGCCTAGTGGTACGGATGCTCTCCTATAAGTGGGAGGTTGCGAGTTTGACCCTAACTAAGTCCGTTAGTGCATACCTTTGTAACTAAAATAAAAAAGGAGTATTGTGAGGGAACCAATAAATGTGTTTGACAAATAACTAATTTAATTAATTTGTTTTAATATATGCAAATTAGTTATATATACCGTATATATTAAGAACCTGAGAGAGTATTACTAGTTATTAAATTTAAATAAAAAATTGAAGTTCAAATTTATTGCATTGAACTTGAGTAAAGATTCATTTCCCACTCTTATTACCCTAGCTAGAGTATCACACAAGGGAGACTCTACGGATGCAAGCAAGCATGGCGGCATTAATTTCCATTTTCATGTTTATAAGTTCAGATGGCCGACGCATCACGCAAGGATCATCCACAAGAACTTAACATGAAAGAGCCAATTAATGCAACAGAGTGCGCACGGCAAGGCTCATTTATTTCAATTGTCAAACAGCAGAGGAAAAGGACGTAGCATGATCAGTTGCCTTTGCCTTGCGATTGATTTTCCTTTTATATACATATATATATATATATTTGTTATAACTCAGAAATCATTCATCTTTCTTATTTTCTTTCCTGAGTTGAAGCTGGTTCTTCTTCATATATATGTGTGTGTATCTCCGTCTACAAGGTTTCGAAAGTGACATTTTCTTTATTGTTTTTGGTTTTTCAGCCACAGACCGACGTCTAGCTCAAAACTGAGAGGCTGCTCAGAAGTATCGTCTCGGAAAAAGGTATTATGAGTTGGTGAAGATCATAACAGTTACTGTTATCTTGTAATCACTTAAATTTCTCTGAACTTTGTAGCAGCCAGAGAGTCCAGGAGGATAAAGCAAAACCAGTTTGAACAATATATTGCATCTGTAATTATGTGTGTTTGTTTAATATATACTGACAGTTCTGGTGACTTTATCTGTTCATTTCAATAGTTATTTTCATGTTGCAACGTCATGATTTTCTGGTTACTATTACTAAAAGTAAAAATTGAAATGAAATGAACACAGAGACTTATTTTTTCTCTTTATTATTTTATCTTGTTACTAAAACAATTTTCTTGTCACTTCTTTTCTTTGTTTCACCGAGATAACCATAGTTTATCGATCTGTTTCATATTGCCATGTCATAATTTTACAGTTACTAAAAGTTAAAAAATTGAAAAATGAAAAGTAATGAACATAGTGACTTTTTATCAGTCCATGATTGTATCTTGCTATTAAAACTATTTCCTTGTTTCGCTGAGATATGTATAGTTTATCTGTTCATGATTTTGTTATTACTAAAATGAACATCTTTTATCTGCCCATGGTAATTGCTTGGTCATAACACGCTATCTAGTAATTGCCACAATGTGTGTCAATGTACAAGGAAGTCTTCAAGTTGATATAAAATATCATTATACATATTGAACAGGTCTTTCTTGAATTCACGTTATCTTTTTGTTATTTTCTTATGCTGTTTGAAGCTGAATTCATTAGAGTAACACCCTATGGATTATGTTTAGAATTTGAATATCAAATCTTCTGTGAATATTTTTTATCATTTTTGTGTTGGGTCCTGTCACAACATTGATTTCAAGTCCAAGTTGCATGTAGAGTTTAAGACCTTATACTGTATCCTATATGTTAGGGTAGCGGGTATAGATCCTGGTTTCATTTTTAGACCGTTTAACTGAAGTTTGAGTTTAAGGACTTCAAGAACATGTTCATCCTTTAAGTCTGCCATCCTATCTGGATAACAGTTAAAGTAGACAAAACCATTATGGAGTCCAAATTCTGCTGCTGCAAGCAGAAAATCTGAAAATTCCTAATGCCTAGCATCCATGAGGCATACTAGTCCTGACACGTTTAATTCTTTTCTTATTAATGGTTTAATGGCAACTTGAACACTTCTGATGTGCAAAAAGTTATAATCTTTCTTATGTTTAATAGCAACTTGAACAAGTTTAATCCTTGACGAATATTATATGTTGCTCTTCTAGCTTTAATTTTATTTCTTACAAAACTAAAAGTAACTAAAAATGTAACTTTTGCTTTTTCCCCCAATAATTATTTGAAATGGAAAATGCATATTTTGAACTTACTTAATTAATGGAAAATATATCATATATATATATATAATGGGCACTTTCAAATATTAAATTTTGATATAAGTTTATGCTTAATAATCTGCAATGCATAAATTAGGTAACATTGACAATTTTACGTTTACACCTTAATAATAGGAAAAATATATATCAACGACATTGCGGCCAAATAAACTTCCATTTCCAATAAACTCCAAATGATTATGCAAAGAACCTCTGAACATTGCTGACAAATAAGTCTTCTGTTAGTTATGCATGCATTTAATTTACTGTTAAGAGCTTATAACTTCAAATGGCATCTCACACTTTCTCTTAGAAGATGTTGTGAGCTGCTTAATTAATTAAGTTGTAAACTTGCTTTCACATGTCCTTCTAAGTTTATACTTGCTCGTAAAATGGACAAATTTTGTTTTTTTTTTCTTGTAAGGATAAATTTTTTTTAAACAAGTTTTGCCACAATGACCAAAGATATTGGTGGACGGCTTTTATATATATGCTATTACATCTTAGACAGGAAACCATCTTAATAGCAATAATAATTTTATCTATGCATCCTATAGATATATATTAGTGTGTCAAATGTAACACCCCAAATTTTGGGTCAAAAAGGTCAAGAACAAGTTTAAATTAAGTAGACTATTAAGCTCAATTGAGCCAAATGTCTTAAGTATGTCAAGAGGAAACGCTTTAAGATAATTATTAAAATTATTTAAGGGCAGAGGAAAATTGAGAAAATAGTATGAAATGTTATTCTTTATGTTGGAGTAATATTTCATGCTATATATGGAGTAAGAGAAGTGCTCCATAAAACCAAATTGGAAGAGCATCGTAATTCTTTATGTTGGACCAAGAAAATAGCTTAAAAAATTAATTAAAATGGGTTAATTTAATGTGGGACCACAAATGAATTAAACAAACGCCACAATCCCTTGACATACCCCATCACGTTCATCCTCCCTGTTCATTTTCGATCAGCAACTGAAACAAGAGAGAGAGTGAGCTGGAGAACAGAGGAGGAAAAAGAAAAAAGAAGAGTTGGGTTTTCCTACATTTAAGACCACTTCTAGGCAAAGGTAAGAGCCTAGATGCATACTCTACCTTTAGTTTCTCCATTCAATGAGTATTTTTCAAGATGATGATGGCTGAACTTTGGGGGTTAGAGAGAGAAAATCAAAGAACAAGAAAAATAACTATAGTCAAGTATATATTGAAGCTTATATTAAAGATAAATGACATTGCATGTGGCTAGTGAGCTTGCATGTTGGGGTTTGGGACTTTAGAGGATTAGAAACTGAAGAAAAGCTTGCTGTTTGGATGATTTTGTGTTGAAGTTATATATAATTGAAAAATCAAGCTTGTATAGCTTCTAGAGTACACTATTATGTGTTTGGGAACAATATAGTTTGATTCCATGAACTTTTTCCCTCTCCCCTGTTCAGCCAGCCATTGTTTCAACATTAAGGAGACGAGTTTTGTTGAATTTGAGCATCCCAGTGAGTTTAGAAGAGGAATTTGTGTAGGAGTAGCCCCTAAAGACCATAAGAAGTGAAAAATGAAAGTTTGTGACTGTGCAAGATTAATTTAAAATCGTTTTTGGAAGATTTGGATTAGATTTCCACTTGTTTTGATGTTCAAAGATATGATAAATATATCTTGAAATGATATAAGCATTCTTAAAGACAAGCCAAGAGGTCTCTATAATGCTATAGAAATGAAAGTGAAATGTATTAGTTTTTACTTACTCCCCTGTTTTGGAAAGCTTTGTTTTAGCTATAGGGAGTTGGATTTTATTCAATTTGATGGCTCCAGTGAATTTAGGACGTGGAAATTGTGTAGGGTGGGTTTGGAGAAGAAATTCCCAAGTAAGAGAATGAACCAGTTAAGAATTAAAGTAACAAGAGCAAAGTTAGAAAGAAAATTAAAGGGGTTAGACCTTTCTTTTTTCTTGAGAGGTATTAAATATGCAATCGAAGTATATTGTCTATGTACATTAATCTGCCCGATACATATACAGTTCATAGGTTTCGTTTTATGCCCAAGCTCAGGTTTCGTTTTATGCCCAAGCCCTCCAAGATGCACAGCCAGAAAGAATAAGCAAAAGGAGCAAGTTAAAAAAGAGAAGCTTCGAAGAGAGGTAGTGAAACTTATTTTTATATATAGCTTGTGTTTGGTTGCTTGTATGTTTATTTGTCATGTATGCCTTTAAATATGTAATATGTTTGCTTGGGTTTGTTTCATGGTCATGTGTATTGCTTATATGGTGTTACAGTACGCAAGCTGTGATATTGAGTTTTAAGTTTTTAGGTTGAACAAGGGTATTTTTGGGTCATATGTAGTTTTTAAATGACTAAAATACTCTGATACACGACCTTAAAGTGAGATGTGACATCCAAGGCCGCAACTAAAGCTAAGACCTATTTAATCATAGTTTAAAAATATGACAACATATATCTTATATTCTTTTACCAAAGTAATATTCTTAATATATAAATAGTCTCTCTGTTTGTGTGTTGTTCTTTTAAGTTTTTGGGCAACGCAACGTACACAAATGCACCTATTTATGAGGCATGCATGGATTCTGACATAAATTCTGTTTTTTTTTAAATTTTTTTTTCCGGATCAAATAATAATTAATGGAGTGGGGTGGCTTTTGTAGGGTAGGACCTCTCTCCTTCTCTTTTCCAACGTCCCCTACTCATTACTTAAATTGAAATTAATGATCATAATTGTGCTTTGTGTGAACTGGCTTGCTCTCTGCCAGTACAATGACTAAAAGAAACATGTGAAAGTACCATATTTCTTTTTCATGCAATGCCTCTACTGCCAAAAAATATGTGGAACAAAGCTTAACATAATAGATCTGAAAGCTTCTCGACGGGACCTATTTGCTCTCAGCAACGGAAGGTCCATCCAACACTTCCCCTACTGCTTCAATTTGAAGATTCAAAATAATAAATTTGGTTGAGAAAACAAAATATCCAATATGGTTTCATAACGACTGAGAAACTTGTATTTATAACAACGTACATGAAGCTGTAAGAAAATTCCATTTTCATATTAGAGCCCATTTGGATCAAATAATTGGTTGGAAAGGAAAGGAATGTAAAATATTTTACTACAGGATGTTTGGCATGCAAAGGATCGAAAAGGAAAATTATAAATTACAAAATATAAAAAAAATGAAATTTGAAATACCTATACTACCCCTAACTCTAATAAAATAAAAAATCGCTCCCCCGGCTTCTTCCTCCTTCCACCACCGATCAGCATTCATTAAAAAAAGCTGCCACCTTCTCCCTCCATCTTCATCCCCGATCATCATCACCTTAAATCACTCCTTAGATCGACCAATTTCATATCAACAGCCACACAAATCCACCGTACTGAGTTCCCAAACCCAGATCGACCCCAACCATGAGAGTAGAAGAAGAAAGACGAACAGTTGCTTGCTCGCTCGCTCCAGGTAGTCGAAGAAGGAAGAAGATGAAGGTTTATTTAGTAATAATCTACGAAGGAAAATCGGATACCACCTACGACAGAAGGAACCAATTTTCCCACGATTAAAGAAAAATTTTCAGCCGTCGGAAAATGGTTTTTGGAGAGCAGGTGCTGCTAAACAACCGCCTCCGGTGGAAAATTTAGATTTTTTGTTTTCTTCCCCAATTTTCGGTGATCAAAACCGGCTCTTATAGCTTTTTAGTGGTAAGGTAAAGAAGCTACACAGTTTAGTGCTGACAAGGCAAAGGAACAGGAATGTCACCGAACCAAAAAGACCGTTCCTTCACTTCCATTCTGACATTGCATTAGGCCTAACCCCAATTGTTGGATTTCAACGTTATTTGGAAAAGCAATTATATTACTAAGTTAATCACAAAGTGGGCACATTGGCTCTAAAACACATCTAATATCTTTGTCTTTACATCACATACTCCCTCTCCATATGATAAGACATTTTGAACTAATACATGCGTACTAATAAAGTTAAAACATTAAATTTGTTATAAATTGTAAATTAATTTTGATATTACCCTTATTACCAATACTGAACTCCAACATCATATTAATTTATACTTTAACTTACTACTCTTATTAAATATGGGTATATGTAGATAAAAATATATGATGTTCATTGAAATTATCAAAATATCTCTTAAAAATAATATATTCTAGCAGATGTCCTATAAAAAAAGACAAGGGGAATATAATATGATAAAAAAAATATTTGGAAATCAATTCTAATATTTGTACAGTTTATTATGATGGAGATGTCAACAATGCGAGATCACATGAGCGTTTCCGGTTTATTGCTTGAAAGTGGTGCATTTTGAATACGGAGCACCTGCACCGTACGTCACTCACTTTGTGTCTTTTAGGCAAAGGAAGTGCGGCTTTATAATTAACCTTTCATGTCACTATTTTATAAAAGACAAAGTCATTAAAGAAAATAAAATGATATCCCAAGAATAAATCCCATATTTTTTTTAACTGAACCCCACTAGGCTTTGGTGAGAAAATTACGAATTTAGTTTCCTTAACTACGAAATTTTTTTACTGTTTAAATAAACGGATCTTTCATTTTCTTAAGGGCATAGTGAAGATGTTAAAATTATTGGAGACGAATTTATTTAATTACACACCAATAATTTTCAATTTTTAGTCGTAATCATATTGGTAAGCTTAACACCTATCTAAACACATTAAGCATGAGAAGAGATCGAATAGCAACACACAACACAGAGTTGGTCTAGTGATGTAAGGCTCCATTGGATCCCTCTAGGTTTCAGGTTCAAGTCCTAAAGGAAACATTTGTGTTGGTAGGGAAAGCCACGAACCCCAAAACTTGAGTACTCAATTGCTGTGATAATTGATAATAACATCTAGAAAAGATAATGGTTGAAAGAGCATAAAAAAGTAGCAACACTCTATCTCAGCAAAAGCATGCGATTCAGAAAACAAGTAAAAAAAAAAAAACATGCATAGAGTAGATACCAAAGTTAGGACTGAATTGTGAAATAGGGGGAAAAAACTAGCACAAACTGAGAATAGCAACTCTACACTAATTCTTAATTGATAATATATTTCCGCTTCTGATATTGAATACTCCCTCTGGTCCTTAATATAATATTCTATTGACTTTTCTGGAGAAATTAAAAAAGCTGAATATATTACTTTAAAGTATTTATAGTTATCATTTTTATACCAAACTAATTTGTCTAACTTATAAACTAATATATAATCAAACAATATACAAGATATGCTATGATAAAGTTACTTATTTAGCTTCTTTAATCTCTCTAAAAAAAGCCAACTCGTCTTATATTAAAAACTGGAGGTAGTATTACTAATTTGAAAAAATTAAGGTAACGAGATTATTTAGTTATAATATATGTTACATAATCTGTCTAAAATACCTATATCTATTATTAGATTATATATCAGTTTATAAGTCAGACATATTAGTTTGGATAAAAATGATAAATTTTTTACTTTGAATTAATTTATTTAGCTTTTTTAATTTTCCCTAATTAGACACATCTGGGTATTATAATGTATATAACAAAATCTCAGTCATGAAATATAACATTCTCTATTCTCACATGAAAATAAATAACAAACAATATTATATTTCATGACTCAAGTTTTATAATTTTCATAATGAAAGACATATTTAATTATGATTATATAATTATTTCTAGGTTTAAAGTTTTATTACATTGAATATTTACCAACAAAAGAGCTCAAAGATGTGTTTATACATTTAATAAATTATTGCCTGCTTATATATTTGGAACTAACATAAACCAATTGTTGAATTGAACTTGATGCTTTGTCTACCAGGAAAGAATAGAAAAGCATTCGAGACAGTGGAAGAGAAAACATAAAAAATAATTTTTTTCTATAATTTTAATATTGAAAGAAAATAATAAAGGAGAAAAAATTAGAGAGCAAAATATTAAAAAATAGTTTATGATGCTAATTACTATTACGAAAATACTTTTTAGACATGTTTCCATGAGAATCTCTATTGGAATATCCTAGACACATATAAGACAACACATTATATATATTACATGTGATTCTCACTTACCCATGCATAGCCAATACTGATCTCTCTGCCCGTACAATTAGGCGCTCTTCAGTTTTAACATTATTTTGTTTTATATATTAATATATAAATCTCTATGAGGCTGTAGTTAAAGTTCAGTTTGCTCCCATCCATGAGTGTTTTTATAATTAAGCTTTCCATATCAAAGTCGGCATATTAGTCACGAACTTAATTGTTTAATGCTCGCATCCTATTTTCTATGAACTTATGTTTCTTGTGGTTGACTGGTTTGATGTGGAATATGGTGACTCGCTGGTGATGATCTCATATGGCTTTCTTGTTCTTTTCCTTTTTTTTTCTTTTTGTGAATGGCATGATTTTTTAACCCATAAGAGGTTTTAGTGAACTTTATCGTTGTTATATTTTTGTTTGTCTTGATTATAAGTGATGTAGCCTTGATATAATGTGAACTAATATCAGCGTTTGATTTTGATGCAATACTACTTAATATCAATAATTAATTCGTTTCTCTTTATTATCTACAAAATAAAAGATATATGAATAAATTTTAAAGAAAGATTACTTTCTATCCTCAAGATTAGATTTAGGAGGAAAATATGTAAAATAAATTAAATATATTTAAAATTCTATAGATTTTATCTAATAAAATTCAAAATATACACATATTTAAGTATAAAAATATGCACTTAACAAATAATATCTACTTGCTTTGGTTCTTGTTATAAGGAACAACTATCAAAATCTTGTGGTTCAAAATGTTAGTTAAAAGTAATAAATGTGTAAAATATATTTTTTATTTCCAATTATACCCTTATTTATAACGAGGGTACATAAAAGATAATAAATAAAAATTTATTGCAGAGATAATGAGTGACTAATATTTAATGAGGGCAAAAATGGAAAGATTAATTTAAAATTTCAAACAAAGGTGATTTGTTTTTTATATTAAGGACCACCCCTTCAAGAGAGAATATTCCTTATAAAAAGAACAAGAGGGAGTACTAAATATGTATCATATATATTTTGGTTTAACCGAATTATTTTTCTAATAACCGAACTGAACACACAAAAACCAAAAAATTTTAAAAATGAAAACCAAATCTTTAACCGAAAACTGAATCAAACCAACCAAAAAAATCAAATTGAGTTTAGTTTAGCTTTCAGTTTTGGTTCTAATTTGCTCACCCTAATTGAAGCTGTGAGTTGCCTGATCTTGCAGCTAGAAAACTCAACATTCTCTTCTCTTGCTCTTAATATCCCAATAACCCCAAGACTTGGTTGCAAGCTTAAATTAGGACCGGAGGGAGTAGTTATATTTTGGGCTGGGTTGAATGTTGCTACTCGCTGGCTTGCCCGCTCTAAGTGGAGAGTTGGGATTTGGGGCGAGATCAAGGGCATTGCATGTGGCTGGTTTCACAAAGTTAATTGTTATAGGTCTATAGAATTCGTTATATTATGTATCCATCCATTATATCTTTAGAAAGCATGTAGTAATAGCACTTTCAGCCAATTCTGTTAACCGCACCCACTGCTCCAAATGCATCAAACCATTTCCCTTAACGCTTAATTGTCTATCATTAAGTAGAGAAGGAAAGTTAACAAAGATTATATTACGTTGGTGAGAGGAAAAGGCTGAAAGAGATAACATTGCCTGAGCAAAAAAGATGGAAGTGGTTTCAAAGCGGCAAAATTAATCCAAGTAATCACAAATGAAAAGCGAATACATAAACGAAGAGACTCCAAAGTAGTTGAGTGACAAACCGATCATGCCCATGACGTTACGTGCTATACCAGCCCTATTCGCCATTTAAAAATTTTTTTTTGTTCTTGCACAGTCAACATATCACACACTATAATATGAGAAGAGCAAAATAAAATTAAATCACTCCGACTAATATCCCAACATTTAGCACTTAGTTTCCTTACGTATCCTTCCGTTCTTCCCAATTTAAATCACATTTCTATAAAATACTATACTAGATTAAGAAACACCAGCTTATTTTAATTTTAAAAATCTTGTTTGGAAAATTACCATTTGAGTTGATTACAGTTATACTGCTCTAAAAGGTAACGTGCAGATTCTCTTATGTGCGATCCCAAATTTGTCACTCTAAAAATGATCTTGGTTCATGTATGCATTAAATTTTTTAAGATTTTCTTTCTATTGTTCATCATTTTGAAATTCGTATCCTATGGCTATTGAGGAGAAATGAATCCTGGTTACCATCACTTGTATACTTATTTTGAAGATTTACTTAAATATCTGTGTTAAATATATTACCAGCAACTATTCTGAATTCTAGCATATTGTTGGACGGACCCAGCTAATTTATTTTTTTCTCCGTCAAAAAACAAAATTGTGATATTTTCATATGTGCAAACAAGAATCCTGAACAGAACTCCTAACGTAGGTCACAAAATTACAAGGTTGATCAATAAACACACTTTGTGTATCCCCAAGTAAGATTTGTCAACTGCATATACCCTCTCCTGTTCTTATTACCAAGGAACAATAGACCGGACCTGGCAATGAACTGGTTACGGCACAAGTTCAAAGGTTAATGGGTCAACCGGTGGTTGGACCAGCCATATTAAAATATTATAATTTATTAGTGACAATATATATATTAATATATTTTTAAACTTCTATAGATAAAAAGGAAGATCTTTAGAAAAAAAAATGCTTAAAATCTATTAGTATTAGTTATATTGTCAATACTTATGCAATAATATCTCCTTTCCTATATTTATTATATCCTTCTAAATAATTTTTTCATTATCTTCTTCTTTTTAGATTTGTTCTTTCTTTACCTACTTTTCTCTTCATATTGGTCTTCAACCTTTCATTTTTCCCTCAAAAATAGAATAAAATAATAATTAAAAATAAAAAACTGAAACTAGTCCAACCAGTTGAACCACCGCTTTTCCCGATTTTAACCGGTTCATACTGATTCAACCGATTTCAGATCAATTCACGGCCCAATGGGTGAACCAGACCAGACCACTTACCAATTCTCGGTTGAACCATCCGGTCCGGTCCAGTATTTTGTTCACTGCTTATTACACTATCATCTAATATAACATTTTTTATTTAAAGTGTTAATTTTCTCATGTAATTTCTCTAATAAATTATAAAAAAGTCTAATTTAAAAGTTCAACTATTGAGGGTAATTTAAAAATTTTCTAGAAAATAATTAATTTTTAACTAACTTTCTTAATTTGCATAAAGTCGCTAGTTGGTGCTTTTGTTAAAAGGATTGGTGGAAGTTTTTTTTTTTTGGCCAAAAAGGTTGCTAAACTTCATTTTTTGGCAAGTGGATCTAATTCAATTATCACGACACTTTTATGTGTGCAGATACACAGTATCAAGATAGAGAAATTTCCCCTCAATCTTTATGTGCACATATTCCAGGTGGCTTCTTGACGTTTGTGTTTGGTCGAACTATTCCTTCTTGTTGGGCTCTAAGTTAACCGGACTTGGGAGAAGGCCCAATTGCTAATGGAAATGGGAATCTTTCAGAGAGGAATATAGAAAGTAAGGAATTAATGGAACAATATTTAAACGGAAATTCTGAATTTTTGCCATAGAAATAAACTGCATTTGATATGTAATGATATTAATATGGAGACTATTCCATTAAGAGAGAGAGAGAGAGAGAGAGAGTCATTGTGTGGATTCTCTCTCTCTCTCTCTCACCAATTGCTAACAAACAAGAGCCCACTTCCACGCCCTCCCATTTTTCGAAAGCTTTCTCTTCTTCCTTTATTGCTTTTTAATTCCCCCACTCCTCATAGACTATAGACTATAATGAAATAAAATTATTTGGGTGCGCGCATATATATATAATATGTTTTTTATATAAAAGTATATATACTCTTTGGGTTGGGCTACGTCCCATATCCGATGTCTATCCTTTTTTCATTTTGGTAACCCACGCTGTATCCAAAGCTTCGCCCTGACTGTAATATCCCAAATTTAATAAAGGTTAAAATTTTCTAAAAAGAAAATTTAAATGGGAATTTGATAATAAGTCAAATTATGGAACCTACAAAATTTAAGGAATCTTAAATTAGATAAAGGGAAAAATTAGGGCCTAGTGTGTGTAATTAATATGATAAAAATATACCTATATATATCTATATTAAAACACACCGACAGATATTCACATCCTGCATCTTGACTTTTATAGTGGAGCACCGAAAGTTGACATCTCCACTCCTCTTTCATCATTAGATATACACGTTATACACACACTTACACCTACATCCTCATGATTCACATAGCAACAATTATCTCACTTTCTTCAACCATATAACCCCACACTTCATGCACTCCCTCACTCTCCGTTGCTTCAAGTCAGAAAAGAAGAGAGAGCTTTAGAAGAGAGAAAACAGAGTTGAGAAAGGGTGAGAGAGAGACGTGAGTGAAATAGGTGGACGGAGGAAGAAAACGATCGGAGAAGAGGAAGAAAGAAGTGTTAAACCTTTCATGCATCACCATAAATGTTTTTAGGTGAGTCTTCTCTATGTCTTTCCATTGGTATTTTGTTGGTTTGGGGTATTCATGAGGATTTATAGCTGCTAGAAGTTGTGTGATTCTGAAAATAAGTTGCTGTCATGGGTGGACATAAAACAGAGCATGTAAATTGATTTTGCGGTGAATTTTGGTGTTCTTTGATTCTGAAATTTGATCATTAACCTCAGGAAATATGTGTAGGAGAGTATAGAGTTAAAATTCGTGAGGTTTAGATTACAAATTCATGTATACATGCTAGTTTTCTCAATTCTGTTTTGCTGTCCGAAAAACAGAGTACATACCTGAAAATTGTAAAATCTTAAACAGAGGCTATAGATGGAATTTTCCAATGGGTCTTTTTATATAGATAGCTTAGGATGTGTAGTTGATGATAGAATCAAGAAAAGTACAATTTGGAATGAAAATGGATGAGTTCTTGATTTTTGAAGTTAGACTGTCAAAACTGACGTTTTTGGGAGTCAGTCAGATTCATGTTGCGTTTTGACTAGGAAAACCTTAGTGACAAATTATGAAATTTTACAGGAATATATTAGACATTCATAGATTTCCAATGAGTCCAAGAAATAATTAGTTTGATATCTTTAGGGAGAGTTATGATTTTTGAAAATTAAGTCAGTAACAGAGAACATTCTGGACGTTCAAGCCTGACTGTTATGGATTTCGAAAATTCTGGGAATGATTAGATAACATCTAGTAGTTTTGGATATTTTTCCATAAAACTACACTTAAATAGCTTTCCATAGAATTTTAGAACACTCCATTTCGAATTTTGTAGAGTTAGTTATGAATTTTTGAAGTATAGTTGCTGACAGATTATATTTCTGAAAGTTAGATTGGTTGTGGCGATATTTTGGAAAACAAAACCTTAACAAAAAATAATGAAACTTTCCAGATTTAAGGAAGACATTTAGACTTTTAAATTGATGGGTAGAACATAATTTTTGGACTAGTAGATTAAAAGATATGGATTTTTGAAGTTGATCTCTGTTTCTGAAATGCCATCTGCAACAGTAATAGTTGGCCAAATTTATGGGTAATATATTTAGTCAGTAATCATATTTGGATATTTTTCGATGAAAGTACGTTTAAAGACCTTTATTTAGGCTTTGGAATCAGTCAATTTAAATTTTTCTACAATTAGTTATCAATTTTCAAAGTTGACTGGAAAATTGTGAAACTGTCGTTTGACAGTGATTTTGTAAAAACCGAGGTTAAAAATGGATTCCTTAGATGAAAATATGTTAGAATAGCCTGGGTCAAAATTTCTGAAAAAGTATAGTCGGACCGGGTACAGTGGGGCCGGGATCGGGTCCCAGGGGCATTTTGGTAAATTTTCAGTATAGACTAATATAACCACCAAAAATATTATGGGAATCTCTGAAGAGGTACATGAATGAGTTTTAACCTAATTCTTGTACATTTGAAATTTTAGGACCAAATTAATCGCCTGAGCCGTTGGCACATAGTTCGAGGAACTATTCTTGTGTAGCACAAAGGGACAGAAGGTAGTAACTCTATCTCTCATACACTATGTGAATGTTGATATGCTATATGTTGCTATATTCTGTGATATGAACACAGGGTACAACAAAGGCAAGACTGTCTGGAGGATCACATGGACGAATACATGAGGGGTAATGGTGAAGAAGTACTAGTAGAACCTCAACCAGAGGATATACCACCAGAGTGGGAAGTAGACATTCAAACCTGGCTGAGTAGGTTCAGTAAACAACAACCACCTGTGTTCCAAGGAAAGTTTAATCCACAATTGGCTGAAGAATGGTTAGCACGTCTCGATAAAATTTTTGACATGTTGCAATGCCCAGACGAGATGAAAGCTCGGCTAGCCATTTACAAGTTGGAAGGCGATGCTAATCGTTGGTGGAAGGGCACAAATCTCACCTTGAGGGGAAGGAATATTCCTATCACATGGGAATTATTCCAGGAAAAGTTCAACGAGAAATATTTTCCCCCATCTGTCAGAAGAGAAAAAGAAAAAGAGTTTCTGTGTATTAAACAACAAGACCAGGAGAGCTTTGACAATTATTTAGCCCGGTACATTCGACTGTCACGATACTCGTCATACCATAAACTGCACGATAATGAAGAAGGGAATGCAGATATGATGATTGAAGGGTTAAGACCCGAATTCAAATAAAAATTGATTTCTCAACATTTTACCGAATTCAGCAAAGCAGCGGAAGAATGCCGCTACATCAAGAAACATATGTCGAGTTTGGCTATTAGAGACAGTAACAAGGGTGTTTATGGCAGTGGCGGTTCATCACAGAAGCGAAAAGATCAAGGTGGACCTTTTAGGGGTGGTAACAAAAGGCCTAATTAGACTGGAGGCAGTGGTAACCAGGGATTCTCTGGAAGCGGAACATGTTGGCATTGCCGTAAACCTTTCCATCCTGGTAAAACTTGCAGTGGAGTCCCATTGAATACAGATCCTAACAGACCTCTTACTTGTTTTATATGCGGTAAGCCGGGCATCTTTCTAGAGATTGTCCACAGAAGTGTCAGCTGGATGAGACAAGGCCTAAGGTTTCAAGCAGGGTCTACACATTGACTCAAGATGAAGCTAAGAAGTCTTCAAAGCTGATTCAAGGTACGATTTCTCTTAATGGCAATCTAGTGCATGTTATGTATGATTCGGGCGCTAGCCACTCATTTATTGCATATGACTGTGTGAGGCGGTTAAGTTTGAATATGCATCAATTTCCGTATGATTTCATTGTATCGACGCCCATGGGTACTAAGATTGTCACAGCAGATGTGTGTCTAAATTGTGTGGTAAATGCCGAGGGTCATGAATCGACCATAGATCTAATTTGTTTACCACTACAAGGGTTAGAGGTGATTATGGTAATTGACTGGTTGACAGCGAATGGTGTATTGCTGGATTGTAAAGAGAAGAGGGTCATATACCCCAATTCGCAATTTCAAGCCAGCATAGTAACCAACCTTAACTTTCTTTCGGCCGCTGAAGCCGAGAGATATTTACAAAAAGGTTGTCAAGGATACATGGTATTCTTCTCTATACAATCAGGCCGGAGTACCTTTAGAAAGTATCACTATAGCGAACGAGTTTCCTGATGTGTTTCCGGAGGATATCAGTGTATTACCTCTAGATAGGGAAGTGGAATTTTCTATTGATCTTAAGCCTGGAGCAGGTCCAATATCTAAAGCCCCATACTGAATGGCTCCAAGCGAAATGGCAGAGTTGAAAAAGCAGATTGAAGAGCTACTTGAAAAAGGATTCATTCGGCCTAGTGTTTCACTGTGGTGCTCCAGTGCTCTTTGTCAAAAAGAAAGACGGAAGCCTACGTCTCTGTATAGATTACCAGGAATTAAATAAGGTGACCGTCAAGAACAAATATCTACTCCCTAGAATCGATGATCTGCTCGATCAATTGTCTGGTGCCTGTGTATTCTCAAAGATCGATTTGTGATCGGGATACCACCAATTGAAAGTCAAAGCAGAGGATGTGTCAAAAACTGCTTTTAGAACCAGATATGGTCATTACGAGTTTCTTGTGATGCCATTTGGGCTTACCAATGCACCTGCCGTGTTCATGGATTACATGAATCGAATCTTTTGTCTGTATCTAGACCAATTCGTAGTAGTCTTCATTGATGATATTTTGGTATACTCGCGGAGTACAGTCGAACATGAGCAACATCTGAGAACTGTGTTGAACATATTGCGGGATAGGCAACTCTACGCTAAGCTGAGCAAGTGTGAATTATGGCTTTCAGAGGTAAAGTTTCTGGGCTACGTAGTCTCTCAACAAGGGGTTTCTGTTGATCCTAGCAAAGTAGAAGTAGTATTAAACTGGAAGAGGCCAGAGACTGTATTTGAAATACGCAGTTTTCTGGGTCTTGCAGGGTATTACAGAAGGTTTATACAGAATTTCTCCAGAATAGCTTTGGCTTTGACAAAGTTGACGTGGAAAACTCAACATTTTGTGTGGGACGACAATTGTGAAAAGAGCTTCATTGAATTGAAGCAGAGGTTAACATCAGCCCCAGTGCTAACGATCCCTGATCCACAGTTTATGTGTATTGTGTATACAGATGCTAGTGGGCATGGATTGGGATATGTGTTGATGTAGCATGGCCAAGTGGTGGCATATGCATCTCATCGCTAAAACCTCATGAACTGAACTATCCCACTCACGATCTTAAGTTGGCAGTAATTGTATTTGCTCTGAAAATCTGGAGACACTATCTCTATGGTGCGACCGTAGAATTGTACTGTGACCACAAGAGTTTGAAATACCTGTATGATAAAAAAGAGCTCAATATGAGACAGCGTAGGTGGATGGAATTGTTAAAAGATTACAATCTTGAAATCAAATATCATCTTGGAAAGGCCAATGTTGTTGCTGACGCATTGAGTCGTAAATCAATGCATGTGGCAGCCATGATGATCTATGAGCATAAACTGATTGAGGATTTTAGAGATCTAAATCTGTCTAGTCAGATTCTGTTAGGCAGTAGTGTTAGCCAAGTATACAATGATTTGAGGGCAGCGATTGAAGAAGCCCAACTGCATGATAAGGATGCACTATCTATCAGAGGTATGATTGATAAGGGCGAAACTCAGGATTATGACTTGTCACCCAGTAGACTAGTCAGGTACAAGAACCGAATTTATGTTCCACCACAACCGTAACTGAAACGACAAATCCTGGAAGAGGCACATAAGAGTAGGTATACTCTACATCCAGGGGCTACAAAGATGTACCATGACATGAAGCCTCAATACTATTGGCCAGGAATGAAAAGGGAGGTGACTGAGTTCGTCGCTCGTTGTCTAACGTGTCAAAAAGTGAAAGTTGAACATCAACAACCATCAGGACTTCTAAAAAACCTGGAGATTCCTGAGTGGAAGTGGGAAAGTATTACCATGGATTTCGTGACGGGGTTACCTAAGGTTAGAAATCATGATGCAATTTGGGTGATAATTGATAGATTTACAAAAACAGCCCACTTCCTACCTATCAGCATCCACTATTCCCCTGACAAACTGGCAGAGATTTACATCAAGGAGATTGTGAGATTACATGGCACTCCAAAGAACATCATTTCAGATCGTGATCCTTGATTTACTTCCAAGTTTTGGAAGGCAGTTCACGAGGCTTTGGGTACTAAATTGAGATTCAGCACAGCATATCATCCTCAAACAGATGGGCAAACAGAGCGAACAATACAGACGCTTGAGGATATGCTGAGAGCATGCACTCTTGATTTTAAAGGTAGTTGGGACAAATTCCTTCCATTGGCAGAGTTTGCCTACAACAACAGCTATCATTCGAGCATCCATATGGCTCCATATAAGGCACTCTATCGGAGGAAGTGTTAATCGCCAATATGCTAGACTGAGTTGTCAGAGAGGGAATTGTTTGGGCCAGATCTTGTTGATTAGACAACGGAGCAGATAAATTTGATTAAGCAAAGGTTGCTAGCTGCTCAGAGCCGACAGAAAAGTTATGCAGATAAGAGGCGAAAACCTTTAGAATTTGAAGTCGATGACCATGTGTTTTTGAAAGTTTCACCAGTTACAGGTATTGGCAGAGCACTAAGAGTAAAGAAGTTTCAACCGATGTACATTGGACCATTTGAGATCTTGGCGAGGATTGGGCCAGTAGCGTACCACATTACTTTGCCACTGAATCTGAGCAGGTTGCACGATGTTTTTCATGTTTCCCAATTAAAAAAATATCAACTGGATCCAGAGCATGTAATTGAATATGAAGATGTGGAAATGCGGGACTATTTGACTTATGAAGTCACACCTGACCGAATCATCGATTGGTAGGAAAAGAAGCTCAGAAGCAAGAGCATCTCATTTGTAAAAGTTGTATGGAAAGGGTTATCTCCTAGAGAGGCCACATGGGAAACAGACGCAGATATGAGAAAGTATTACCCAGAGTTTATGGCTATGTATTTGTAACAAATTTCGGGGACGAAATTTATTTCACGAGGGAAGAAATGTAATATCCCAAATTTAATGAAGGTTAAAATTTTCTAAAAAGAAAATTTAAATGGGAATTTGATAATAAGTCAAATTATGGAACCTACAAAATTTAAGGAATCTTAAATTAGACAAAGGGAAAAATTAGGGCCTAGTGTGTATAATTAATAAGATAAAAATATACCTATATATATCTATATTAAAACACACCGACAGATATTCACATCTTGCATCTTGACTTTTATAGTGGAGCACCGAAAGTTGAAATCTCCACTCCTCTTTCATCATTAGATAGACATGTTATACACACACACTTACACCTACATCCTCATTATTCACATAGCAACAATTATCTCACTTTCTTCAACCATATAACCCCACACTTCATGCACTCCCTCACTCTCCGTTGTTTCAAGTCAGAAAAGAAGAGAAAGCTTTAGGAGAGTGAGGGAGTGCATGAAGTGTGGGGTTATATGGTTGAAGAAAGTGAGATAATTGTTGCTATGTGAATCATGAGGATGTAGGTGTAAGTGTGTGTGTGTATAACGTGTCTATCTAATGATGAAAGAGGAGTGGAGATGTCAACTTTTGGTGCTCCACTATAAAAGTCAAGATGTAGGATGTGAATATATGTCGGTGTTTTAATATAGATATATATATAGGTATATTTTTATCCTATTAATTACACACACTATGCCCTAATTTTTCCCTTTGTCTAATTTAAGATTCCTTAAATTTTGTAGGTTCCATAATTTGACTTATTATCAAATTCCCATTTAAATTTTATTTTTAGAAAATTTTAACCTTCATTAAATTTGGGATATTACATTTCCTCCCCCGTAAAATAAATTTCATCCTCGAAATTTGTTACAAATACATAGCCATAAACTCTGGGTAATACTTTTTCATATCTGCTTCTGTTTCCCATGTGGCCTCTCTAGGAGATAACCCTTTCCATACAACTTTTACAAGCGAGATGTTCTTGCTTCTGAGCTTCTTCTCCTGCCAATCGATGATTCGGTCAGGTGTGACTTCATAAGTCAAATCAACCTGCATTTCCACGTCTTCATATTCAATTACATGCTCTGGATCCAATTGATATTTTTTTAATTGGGAAACATGAAAAATATCGTGCAACCTGCTCAGATTCAGTGGCAAAGCAATGTGGTACGCTACTGGCCAAATCCTCACCAAGATCTCAAATGGTCCAATGTACCTCGGTTGCAACTTCTTTACTCTTAGTGCTCTGCCAATACCTGTAACTGGTGAAACTTTCAAAAACACATGGTCATCGACTTCAAATTCTAGAGGTTTTCGCTTCTTATCTACATAACTTTTCTGTCGGCTCTGAGCAACTAGCAACCTTTGCTTAATCATCTTTATCTGCTCCGTTGTCTAATCAACAAGATCTGGCCCAAACAATTCCCTCTCTGACAACTCAGTCCAGCATATTGGCGATTAACACTTCCTCCCATAGAGTGCCTCATATGGAGCCATATGGATGCTCGAATGATAGCTGTTGTTGTAGGCAAACTCTGCCAATGGAAGGAATTTGTCCCAACTACCTTTAAAATCAAGAGTGCATGCTCTCAGCATATCCTCAAGCGTCTGTATTGTTCGCTCTGTCTGCCCATCTGTTTGAGGATGATATGCTGTGCTGAATCTCAATTTAGTACCCAAAGCCTCATGAACTGCCTTCCAAAACTTGGAAGTAAATCAAGGATCACGATCTGAAATGATGTTCTTTGGAGTACCATGTAATCTCACAATCTCCTTGATGTAAATCTCTGCCAGTTTGTCAAGGGAATAGTGGATGTTGATAGGTAGGAAGTGGGCTGCTTTTGAAATCTATCAACTATCACCCAAATTGCATCATGATTTCTAACCTTAGGTAACCCCATCACGAAATCCATGGTAATGCTTTCCTACTTCCACTCATAAATCTCCGGGTTTTTTAGAAGTCCTGATGGTTGTTGATGTTCAACTTTCACTTTTTGACACGTTAGACAACGAGCGACGAACTCAGTCACCTCCCTTTTCATTCCTGGCCAATAGTATTGAGGCTTCATGTCATGGTACATCTTTGTAGCCCCTGGATGTAGAGTATACCTACTCTTATGTGCCTTTTCCAGGATTTGTCGTTTCAGTTACGGTTGTGGTGGAACATAAATTCGCTTCTTGTACCTGACTAGTCCACTGGGTGATAAGTCATAATCCTGAGTTTCGCCCTTATCAATCATACCTCTGATAGATAATGCATCCTCATCATGCAGTTGGGCTTCTTCAATCGCTGCCCTCAAATCATTGTATACTTGGCTAACACTACTGCCTAACAAAATCTGACTAGACAGATTTAGATATCTAAAATCCTCAATCAGTTTATGCTCATAGATCATCATGGCTGCCACCTGCATTGATTTACGACTCAATGCGTCAGCAACAACATTGGCCTTTCCAAGATGATATTTGATTTCAAGATTGTAATCTTTTAACAATTCCATCCACCTGCACTGTCTCATATTGAGCTCTTTTTATCATACAGGTATTTCAAACTCTTGTGGTCACAGTACAATTCTACGGTCGCACCATAGAGATAGTGTCTCCAAATTTTTAGAGCAAATACAATTGCCGCCAACTCAAGATCGTGAGTGGGATAGTTCAGTTCATGAGGTTTCAGCGATGAGATGCATATGCCACCACTTGGCCATGCTACATCAACACACATCCCAATCCATGCCCACTAGCATCTGTATACACAATACACATAAACTGTGGATCAGGGATCGTTAGCACTGGGGCTGATGTTAACCTCTGCTTCAATTCAATGAAGCTCTTTTCACAATTGTCGTCCCACACAAAATATTGAGTTTTCCCCGTCAACTTTGTCAAAGCCAAAGCTATTCTGGAGAAATTCTGTATAAACCTTCTGTAATACCCTGCAAGACCCAGAAAACTGCGTATTTCAAATACAGTCTCTGGCCTCTTCCAGTTTAATACTACTTCCACTTTGCTAGGATCAACAGAAACCCCTTGTTGAGAGACTACGTGGCCCAGAAACTTTACCTCTGAAAGCCAAAATTCATACTTGCTCAGCTTAGCGTAGAGTTACCTATCCCGTAATATGTTCAACACAGTTCTCAGATGCTGTTCATGTTCGTATGTACTCCGCGAGTATACCAGAATATCATCAATGAAGACTACTATGAACTGGTCCAGATACGGACGAAAGATTCGATTCATGTAATCCATGAACACTACAGGTGCATTGGTTAGCCCAAATAGCATCACAAGAAACTCATAATGACCATATCTGGTTCTAAAAGTAGTTTTTGACACATCCTCTGCTTTAACTTTCAATTGGTGGTATCCTGATCGCAAATCGATCTTTGAGAATACACAGGAACCAGACAATTGATCGAGCAGATCGTCAATTCTAGGGAGTGGATATTTGTTCTTGACGGTCACCTTATTTAATTCCCGGTAATCTATACAGAGATGTAGGCTTCCGTCTTTCTTTTTGACAAAGAACACTGGAGCACCCCATGGTGAAACACTAGGCCGAATGAATCCTTTTTCAAGTAGCTCTTCAATCTGCTATTTCAACTCTGCCATTTCGCTTGGAGCTATTCGGTATGGGGCTTTAGATATTGGACATGCTCCAGGCTTAAGATCAATAGAAAATTCCACTTGCCTGCCTGGAGGTAATCCACCGATATCCTCTGGAAACACATCAGGAAACTCGTTCGCTACAGTGATAATTTCTAAAGGTACTCCAGCCTCTGATTGTATAGAGAAGAATACCATGTATCCTTGACAACCTTTTTGTAAATATCTCTCGGCTTCAGCGGCCGAAAGAAAGTTAAGGTTGGTTACTATGCTGGCTTGAAATTGTGAATTGGGGTATATAACCCTCTTCTCTTTACAATCCAGCAATACACCATTCGCTGTCAACCAGTCAATCCCCATAATCACCTCTAACCCTTGTAGTGGCAAATAAATTAGATCTATGGTCGATTCATGATCCTCGGCATTTACCACACAATTTAGACACACATCTGCTGTGACAATCTTAGTACCCATGGGCGTCGATACAATCAAATCATATGGAAATTGATGCATATTCAAACTTAATTGCCTCACACAGTCATATGCAATAAATGAGTGGCTAGCACCCAAATCATACATAACATGCACTAAATTGCCATTAAGAGAAATCGTACCTTGAATCAGCTCTGAAGACTTCTTAGCTTCATCTTGAGTCAACGTGTAGACCTTGCTTGAAACCTTAGGCCTTGTCTCATCCGACTGACGCTTCTGTGGACAATCTCTAGAAATATGCCCCGGCTTACCGCATATAAAACAAGTAGGAGGTCTGTTAGGATCTGTATTCATTGGGACTCCACTGCAAGTTTTACCGGGATGGAAAGGTTTACGGCAATGCCAACATGTTCAGCTTCCAGAGAATCCTTGGTTCCCACAGCCTCCAGTTTGATTAGGCCTTTTGTTACCACCCTTAGAAGGCCCACCTTGATCTTTTCGCTTCTGTGATGAACCGCCACTGCCATAAAGACCCTTGTTACTGTCTCTAATAGCCAAACTCGACATACATTTCTCGATGTAGCCGCATTCTTCTGCTGCTTTGCTGAATTCGGTAAAATGTTGAGAAATCAATTTTTCTTTGAATTCGGGTCTTAACTCTTCAATCATCATATCTGCATTCCATTCTTCATTATCGTGCAGTTTATGGTATGACGAGTATCGTGACAGTCGAATGTACCGGGCTAAATAATCGTCAAAGCTCTCTTGGTCTTGTTGTTTAATACACAAAAATTCTTTTTCTTTTTCTCTTTTGACAGTTGGGGAAAAATATTTCTCGTTGAACTTTTCCTGGAATAATTCCCATGTGATAGGAATATTCCTTCCCCTCAAGGTGAGATCTGTGCCCTTCCACCAATAATCAGCATCGCCTTCCAACTTGTAAATGGCTAGCCGAGCTTTCATCTCGTCTGGGCATTGCAACATGTCAAAAATTTTATCGAGACGTGCCAACCATTCTTCAGCCAATTGTGGATTAAACTTTCCTTGGAACACAGGTGGTTGTTGTTTACTGAACCTACTCAGCCAGGTTTGAATGTCTACTTCCCGCTCTGGTGGTATATCCTCTGGTTGAGGTTCTACTAGTACTTCTTCACCATTACCCCTCATGTATTCGTCCATGTGATCCTCCAGACAGTCTTGCCTTTGTTGTACTTCCTGCAGCACTTCTCTAATTCCATTCATAGTAGCTTGCTGCTGTGCTAACATATCAATAATTTACTGCTGAAATGGATCTGGTCTGGCCCTTGGGTTTTCTTCATTGTTACCATGCTGACCCCCAGTTCTGCCACTTCCTCGACCTTGGCCTCTACCTCTTTGTCCACCTCTTAGTATCACCATCTTTAAGTTTCACTATACAATTTCACATAGTCATATATCAGTATACTATTCTGATAATGCCAGAACTGTATACTCTGATACCAAAAATGTCAACACCCGTTTACATTTCGATTTTCGTAGAGTAATAATGGCATAGTTCCACAGGCATACAGAAATAGCACAAACATACTGATATTAAGTTCAAGCTTACAAACAGGAGTCTTCCCCGCAGGGTTTGATAATTGTACAAATTTTGTCCAAAATATCCAACATATTAAAATTAAACTAATATAACCAAATAACTCTGATCTTAGGACCTGCACATCTTAATTGCCTATGTCTTTCACTTTGCTTTTGGAGCCACTGGTTCCCGCTGGAACATTTATTATTTATGAAAAAGGGTGAGATTCCAAGGAATCTCAGTAGTAAGACATAATCCATCATATAAAATGCGAAAATTAAATATGTAATGCACCATATAATGCAAATGAAAATTCATACTATAACATGTGTGTACACAAAACTCAGGGCCAAATGACTGTTTGGATCCCCTACATGTCCGTGTACCTCAGCTGAGTCCCATACCACGCTAGGTAATGTGCCCTAGGCACGTGTTCATATCACAAAATATAGCAACATATAGCATATCAACATTCACATAGTGTATGAGAGATAGAGTTACTACCTTCTGTCCCTTCTTGCTACACAAGAATAGTTCCTCGAACTATGTGCCAACGGCTCAGGCGATTAATTCGGTGCTAAAATTCCAAATGTACTAGAACTAGGTTAAAACCCATTCATGTACCCCTTTAGACATTCCCATAATATTTTTGGTGGTTATATTAGTCTATACTAAAAATTTACCAAAATGCCCCTGGGACCCGGTCCCGGCGCCACTGTACCCGGTCCGACTATACTTTTTCAGAAATTTTGACCCAAGCTATTCTAACATATTTTCATCCAAGGAATCCATTTTTAACCTCGGTTTTTTACAAAATCATTGCCAAACGACAGTTTCACAATTTTCCAGAAATTGACATATTTTCAGTCAACTTTGCAAATTCATAACTAATTGTAGAAAATTCTAAATTGACTGATTTCGAAGCTTAAATGAAGGTCTTTAAATGTACTTTCATGGAAAAATATCCAAATATGATTACTGACTACATATATTACCCAGAAATTTGGCCAACTATTACTGTTCCAGATGGTATTTCAGAAATAGAGACCAACTTCAAAAATTCATATCTTTTAATCTACTAGTCTCAAAATTATGTTCTACCCATCAATTTAAAGGTCTAAATGTCTTCCTTAAATCTGGAAAGTTTCATAATTTTTTGTTGAGGTTTGGTTTTCCAAAATATCGCCAAAACCAATATAACTTTCAGAAATATAATCTGTCAGCAACTAAACTTCAAAACTTCATAACTAACTCTACAAAAATCGAAATGGAGTGGTCTAAAATTCTATGGAAAGCTATTTAAGTGTAGTTTCATGAAAAAATATCCAAAACTAATAAATGTTATCTAATCGTTCCCATACTTTTTGAAAACCATAACTATCAGGCTTGAACATCCAGAATGTTCTCTGTTACTGACTTAACTTTCAAAAATCATACCTCTAACTAAAGATATCAAAATAATGCTTTCTTGGACTCATTGGAAAGCTATGAATGTCTAATATATTCCTGTAAAATTTCATAATTTTTCACTAAGGTTTTCCTAGTCAAAACGCAACATGAATCTGACTGACTCCCAAAAACGTCAGTTTTGACAGTCTAACTTCAAAAATCAAGAACTCATCCATTTTCATTCCAAATTGTACTTTTCTTGATTCTATCATCAACTACACATCCTAAACTATCTATATAAAAAGACCCATTATAAAAATTCCATCTATAGCCACTGTTTAAGATTTTACAAGTTTCAAGTATGTACTCTTTTTTTCGGACATCAAAACAGAATTGAGAAAACTAGCATGTATACATGAATTTGTACTCTAAACCTCACGAATTTTAACTCTATACTCTCGTACACATATTTCCTGAGGTTAATGATCAAATTTTAGAATCAAGGAACACCAAAATTCACCCCAAAATCAATATACATGCTCTGTTTTACATCCACCCAGGACAACAACTTATTTTCAGAATCACACAGCTTCTAGCAGCTATAAATCCTCATGAATACCCCAAACCAACGAAATAACAATGGAAAGACATAGATAAGACTCACCTAAAAATGTTTATGGTGATGCATGAAAGGTTTAACACTTCCTTCTTCCTCTTCTTCGATCGTTTTCTTCCTCCGTTCACCTCTTTCACTCACGTCTCTCTCTCTCCCTTTCTCAACTCTGTTTTCTCTCTCCTAAAGCTCTCTCTTCTTTTCTGACTTGAAGCAACGGAGAGTGAGGGAGTGCATGAAGTGTGGGGTTATATGGTTGAAGAAAGTGAGATAATTGTTGCTATGTGAATCATGAGGATGTAGGTGTAAGTGTGTGTGTATAACGTGTCTATCTAATGATGAAAGAGGAGTGGGAGATGTCAACTTTCGGTGCTCCACTATAAAAGTCAAGATGCAGGATGTGAATATCTGTCGGTGTTTTAATATAGATATATATAGGTATATTTTTATCCTAATAATTACACACACTAGGCCCTAATTTTTCCCTTTATTTAATTTAAGATTCCTTAAATTTTGTAGGTTCCATAATTTGACTTATTATCAAATTCCCATTTAAATTTTATTTTTAGAAAATTTTAACCTTCATTAAATTTGGGATATTACAACCAACTTGCGTGAGGGCATTGCTTTACCTCGAACTCGTTACGCTCTGTAATTTCTTTCCTCTCTACCATTTGACCGCTATCATGAAAATGGAATTGATGTGCTGCGAGTCATTCATCGCATCCTTGGCGAGTGAGATATTTATGCCTATCTAGCGTCCTCATATCTACACAAAAGGTATATCAAATGGAAAGTGATAGAAAATTACCCTAAAAAATCCAAAAGACAACTCAGGATTCTGAACTTTAATAACATCTAATTAGTCCTATTTGAAATTTTGAAATCTTATAAAATGACATCATTGCCCTTATAAAAAGACTGGCTACTAGAGCTCCGACAATAAATTTTTGTGATAAAATTGACCATACTTCAGTAGATATTACTATACTTGTAACATGGTTGACCTAACTAGGGCTCGCTTTTTCGTTTCGGAGCCCTAGTTAAGTCGCATTCCTTCACTTGGCCTATTTTTATTATTTTAAGTTATGATTTGTCTTCTGTATTTGCATTCTCTATCCTGCATTCCACATCCCCTCATTTTTTACTTTGTGTTGCCTAGATATGTTTTGACCTTAGTCGTGTATCGTGTTTTTCTAGAAAACACATTGCTTTGTTCCTTGTGGCCGACTGAATGAGTTTTATTTTCCAGTTCAAATGGCTAGTTCTACTTCTCGCGGTACTGATAATGCCCCTAGTTCTAGTAGTGCCTTTGGTTCCGATGGCTCTAGTATTGGTATTCCCACCGATACCGATGTTGTCCCTACGAACCCCAGAAGAGGCGTTAGCATGAGTGTAGGATATTGTTAAGAGGGGCCGCTACACCTTGACTTTTGTGAACCAAGCAAAGTCTTTAGGGCAAAAATTTACCGTGACATTGAACAGTGACGGTCAACCTCTTGACCCGTCACACTTCAATAGCTATATTGGCTTAACGGCAAGAATCAATGTTCTTATCATGACAAGTAATTGGCATAAGATACAGAGAGAATACACAAGCGTTATTTGGGACAATATCAAGGTAAAGTATATATGCCTAATATATTACTTCCTATATACTTGTAAAAAATGTTAACTTGAACTATGTGTTTTGCAGTCAGCATATGATGTAGAAGGAGATGACATCAAGGAATCTGTCGTAAAGAAGGTTGGTAATGCAATTCGCACATTTCGTCATGCATTGATGAAGGCGTATTTGTAAAATTCTGAAGAGGCTAACGATACACAAGTTCCTTTGGATCTTCGGTGCACCATCAAACCTGATGATTAGAGAAATTTTGTCATCTCACATTGCGACTTGGCATTCCAGGTAATTATTATTTGCAATTCATAAGACCTGCGTGTATCTGTTTAATATTAACTCAAATGTTATGTGTTTTCATAGCAATATATTAAACCAGGTGAATAGGAGGAGGGCAAAGAAAAATAAGTATCGATACAAAGAAATGTGAAAGGGGTATGCTTGGATTACTAAAAAGTTGGCTGTTGAGAGTGGGGACGGTAGTAGACCTCCCCATCATAAACTTTGGTTAGTGGCAAGACAAAATAAAGATGGCTCTTAGGACAATCTGGTGAAGGAGATCATCGATAAAATGTTAAGTATTAATATTAGTCAATGATTCATAGAAGAAATGCCTTCATTACACTATCAATATTAACATTATTGTTAAATGCACAGTAAGCCATGTCCCAGAATGTCACAACATAGCAAGGCTACTTTAGTGTAGATGAGACGTATTAGCTAAGACATTGTGGCCTAACCATCCCTATCTTCTTAGGGGTGATGGCTTTGGACTGGTCAAGACAAAATATTATAGTCACAGGCAACCTCAAAGAAATACCTGGGATGAAGGAAGATTTCAAGCAACAGCACACGAGATTTCTAGGGGATGAATTCATCAGGAGGGTGTAAGACATAAGGGACACTTACTTCATTGCGCTTTACACTCAAGGGTAGGAACATCATTAATTCTGCTTAAATTAGTTTTTAGTTATTTTATAACTGTCCTGATTGTGTGATCTATTATTATACTTAGGGAGCACTAGATGCTCATAATGGTCAATCCAATTCACAAAAAGATTTGGTTTTATGACTCTATGAGCGGGGATCCAGACAAGAGACCATACATGCAAGAGACTTTCAACCAGTAAGTTATTCATTCATCATCTCTTATAATCCAGTTCATCTTGCATGTTTCTGCATATATAATTTTATATTATATCTTCTCATAGATGTCTATACTTACCGTACTCAAAATGGTCTCAAGTGCAACAAATACAAGCTTACTAATGGTAGCTACAGATGCTTCCTCCAATGGCTGCATATGAAGGTATATATATTATTCACCAATAATGACTATAATATTAAATTGAAGCGCATATATAGTTTATATATATGACTAATTGACAAAGTTTTTTCTCATTTCTTTATAGTGCCCAAGGCAACCAGAAATGAGCAGAGATTGTGGGTATTGGGTGATGCAGTATATGAAGAACATAATCAGTTACGGTCCTAAAAATATTGGTACAAATAAGGTATATTATATGATCAATTCATTTATATATACACTCGGTCAACTATATATTACAATATCTAACTTCCATCTGTTGTTTCCTTTTCCCATAGTACTTTAATGGCATGATGTTTACCAACTCATAAATGGAAGAAGTGGCTGAAGAGTTGGCGGCATCTGTGCAACATCAGTTGGAGCGTAAATAATACAAAGTATGATGGTAAATTTATAGATATTGATGATTTGTTTAAATGTTTTGATTTTAATAGTGTATACTTGTACATTTATGTAAATATATTCTGATTTGTTATATTATTTTGTATATGAATGAAAATGTAACTATATATTGTGATTCATTCTGTAAATGTATATGCAGGGGGATCTCAAAAGCAGAAACCCACCCCCCATTTTTTTAAAAAATTAGCTTCTATAAATTACAGTTGTTACCTAACAACCATTATTTATGTCAGCTATGTAGTGGTTGTTTGCTAAAGCGAAAAAGAGTTAAGTTTGTCTCAGTGAGTGCGTTACTCGCTGAAATGAATAAGGTGCAACACAACAATTTATTAAACGTTGTTCGCCTCAGTGATTGCATCACTTGCTGAAGCAAACATGGTCTATAAATAAATTCTTAGATGTGACAATGAGTCACTTTTCTAAAAGAAAAAGAGGGACCCGAGATTTCTTTGCTAGGGTTTCATCTGACAGACTCTTAAGGGTTCTAATACATTAGGTAAGTGTCCCTAACCCTATATTCTTCTTCTTCTTCTTGAACTAAAGTCGATTAGGGATCTAAGTTGGGGATTTTATGGGAAATTGTATTCTAGGAGTTGGAACCCCAAATGATGATATACTCATATATTACTCTAGTCCTATTTACAAGTCCATTTTGACAAAAAATTTTGGTCCTTATTATAATTAAGTCCACTTTCATATTAATAAATGAGATTAACTGTAATAAAAAATACTCCCTCCGGTCCTAATTATAGGACATATTTACCTAACTTTGGAGAAATTAAGAATAGTAGTTAAATTAGTTAATCTTATTTATTTTCCAAAAATGCCCTAACTTTGGAGTATTAATTGGAGCACTTCTTGTATCTGAGGAAATTGTAGTTAAGGACCTCAGAACTCATTGTTTGATTAACAAAATTAGATTTGATCCATTCATTACAAAGATTGAGAATTAATTTCTCTAGCTAGTGCAAAATACCACAAACAACGTGTATTACTCTTTATTTTAAAAGACTATCAAAAGGTGTTAACTTAAAGTTTCTCAGGGTTTCAAAATTATTTTATTAAAAAAAATAAAAGAAATAGTAGAATTGAGGTGTATGTGACATTAATGAGTTGCAAGTATTACTCACTTTATAGAATACATAGGTTTATTATAAAGTTGTTATTGTGTTTCATTATTATTGAGAAAGTATCAATGGGGGGTATTTTGGGAAGAAATTGACAAAAATTAAAACTTTGTCCTATAATTTGGATCAAGATCAACTCCTAAATGTTGTCCTATAATTAGGACCGGAGGGAGTATTGTTTTTAGATTGACTCTTGGAAACCCTTTCATAAAAGAGGGCAACATTAGAAATTTAGTCCAAAATTATTGAGTCAACTAACTATGCTTAGTATGTGAGAGTTTGGTCATTTGGATTTATAAATATGATCAAAGTTGTAGAAATATTAGAAAATCTTAGTCTAACACTCCGTTAGATTAAATTCCGAATACTAATTTGGTTCTCTACTACCGTTTGAGCTAGTAATATTGTTGTCATAATTTGATGTTCTCGTTACTATGTGAAAACTTGTACTAATGGTGTATTTTGAAATACTAAATAAGCTTTTTATTGTCCAAAACTGTTTTCTTTGTTTTGTAAAATATCAAACCTCACTTAACATTGAGTCTAATGTTTTAATTAATGATAACTCATTTATTAAAACATTATTAACCCCTCTTAATTGCACAACTGGTTCAATGTAATTTCACTTCAACCTAATATCTAAACAAACATGCTAGGCAATGTTATAACAATGAAATTACAAAGAAACATATATATCGAGGTGCACAAATCTATATTACATAATACAACTTCTAAGCAAAGAAATCATAAAACATGGTTAGAGCTACGGATTGAAACCAGAACCTCCCATTTGAAGCATATGGAACTCATGCCTCTACACTCATCTTCAAAGAGATGAAGGGTTTAATTATGCATAGAAGTAGGTTCAGCTGCACAAAGCTTCACCCAAACTGCTCTCATGGTCAACTGACCGAAAATGGAGACGTGTGGAGAAAAGATGACGGTGATGAAAGAGTGAGAGGCGAAGAGTGGGGTTCTAATTGATGAAAATGAAGAATGGATTGATGAATTGATGCCCTAGGTCAATAGGCCTACTGTAACCCCCTGCTGTAATTAATATCCAAAATACGCAATTAAAGTGAAATAGAGACCACAAGAAACAAAACTTATTTAAATTCCAATCTCACCCTCACCCTCCCCTACATGTCATTGGTAGGGGAGGGTGAGATTCGAGAGAACCTCAGTAGGAAAAAAAATACCTATATGCATGTATGATATGTGTTTAATACATGACATGCTTGCAATACAAAACTCATGTTCACACAATGACATATCTGCGTGCTCAATGTTTCAACAACATACTCATGGCCATAGCATAACTAGAAACAGAGCTACAATCATTCATATATGTTTCACATAATCCAGCAAAGTAATACATGCATCAATACACAAACACAAATATCAAAGCATGCAAGAGAGGTAAGTTCCCTACTCTTTTCTTTCCACGTATGCTCCAGCTCCGCTTACTCGCGATCCAAACGAATACTGAACCCTATAAACCAAATCAAGGATATAGGGTGAATCTCAATTCCAAATCCTTAATTTTATATCACTTAAAGTTGGTCACCATTCACACCCTTTAGGTGGCTAAAATAAGCTCAACGAAAGCCTAAAGGATTGGGACGTACTAGGTTGGAAATCACCTTTCAAAATCTCAAAATGCTGAAAATGAGGTTTGGCTGCAGCCAAGAATCCTCTGGCTGCAGCTAGAACACTCACAGAAGGTTTTTGGCTGCAGCTAGAACACTCACAGAAACTTTTACGCTGCAGCCAGGATTTTCTGCTGCAGCCAAGGCAACTTCAAAAATTCATAACTAATTCCACAAAAATCGAAATGAGGTGATCCCAAAGCCAAATGAAAGCTATTAACGTCCTCTTCATAGGAAAAATATGGCTCATTACTGGAAATCACCACACAAATCCAGATTTACTCAAAATCCAACATTGCTCCAAAACAGAATCCAGTTTCGTCCTCAAACTTTGGGCAAACATAAATCCCAGTTCACAAAACGAAATGGCACAAATTATATGTCCATTTTGAAGCTTGGGATGTGAACTTCAAGACTGGAAAGTTTAAGAATTTTCTAACATCAGTTGCCCATTCAAAACGGCAACACAAACAGACTGCCCAGACAGAATTCTCACTGGACAGAATTTCCAGTTTTGCAACCATTGTGTTCAATCCAATTCAAACCAATTCCAATGATTGAATACCACAACATGACACTATTTTCAACACAAAACAACATCCAATTCCACCATTCACATTCCACATGAAAATACCATAAAATCAGGGAAAAATTCTCAATTCACAATACTCATCCACAAATCACAAAACTTAGGTCAAAATGCTTCAAATACTCACCTCTTCCTCTTTCCCAAACCAATTCCTTGATTCTTCATCCCTCCACTTTTCCTCAAGCTATCAAACACCTCCAATCAAGAATCTAAAACCATAGAGATGAAGCTCTCATCAACATGATCAAGATTAATGAAGAGTGTTTGAACATTAGAGGACAAGAACAAAGCCAAAACATCACCTTTCTCTTTCTCTTTCCTTCCCAAGCTTGGCGAAAATGGAGGTTTTGGAGAGAGAGGGATGAGATGAAGAAGAGATCAGATTTTTGGAGAAATAAAGGCCACTTGGACGACCAAATAGAGAGAGGGAAGAGGAAAAAGCAAACTTTGAACATTTGACTTGATCCAAGGGTCCAAAAAGTGCTACATGTCAACATCTTGCAACATCCTCCATGTGCTCACATAGGCACATGCACACATGATTCCACCCTTTGATCTATTACCCAAATCAATCCTAACCATTGATCTTGAACTTACCAATGAGTTTCCTCTTCGGTAACCAATCAATTGGTCAGTAACTTTACCATTTTGCCCCTGATTATGGCAATCCACTTGGAATCACCATCAAATACATTTTCTCATTCATTTTCTTTCACAATGTGCCCTCCCCTCTATTTTAAGTCAATTTAGATGTTAATCCATAATTGAACTTAAATACAGGGTTTCGGTGCTACTCACAACACATATGAATCACATCAGGTGCCAAATCACACCATAATCTCCAAAAGGGTTTATTCATCACTAACCACATCCACTTTTGGAGTCATTAACCCTTAATTACAATTTGGGATCTTGCTAAACTGGGGCTTAGCAATCCACTTATTTCAAGCTTATTGTCTAGCCTCGAATCTCAAAATTCGGGGTATTACATTTCTCCCCCCGTTCAATAAATTTCGTCCTCGAAATTTGTCGCACCACATAAACCATAAACTCGGATGCCTCTTCATGACGGCTTCCATTTCACAAATTAGTCTATCTTGGGAAAGTCTTTGCTAGACTACCCCCACAATTGGTGCATCACAGTTTAGATTCTCGAAAGAATCTTACACAATAAATCCAACCCAGTTGCCACAAACTGCAATCGACCCATTTCACGATTGCCGCACAAACACAATCACCACACTATTTCCAAACAACTACAATCGCTTCCACACACGATTGCCACAAAACTCTATGATCACATAACCACAATACCCGGAGGCTCTAAATCATGAGCCATATCATAAGATCTCAGCAGTTGGGCAGCATAGGCCACCACTCTGCTCAACTCAATCTAGTTACCCCTTCCGGGAGTAACCACCACAATCTCAATACATCAAACGACAGCCTCAACTATATACACAAACATTTCAGCTTTCGCTATATCCACTTTCAAAACTTTACCCTCACCCGTACACCCACCGGTAACTCTGCTAGTAGTAACCGGGACTTTTGGGTCTCAATCACAACATCACATTGCCATATCAAGTTTCACGGCATTACCCTCACCCATCCAGGACTTTTAGGTATTACACAATGTCCATGACAGATTCACATTAATACGTGATGATTTTCACAAAACAACAGCACCAACGGCTATATATACAATGATATGTAGCTTTCGCCACTTGCACACATATGACATTGCAAGGATGCCTCGGCTTCCACCGCTTGCACAAATACGATAGCTTCTCCCTGTCTCACACATACAAATTGCCCTTCCGGCATTCACATCACAGTTCACATTTACAACAACACATATCGCAGATTCTAATTTTACGCACCACCTTTCAGCCTGGGGTCAACACCGGTGCAACCAACGTGGTGGCTAGCCAGGTTGGCCATGTCGGGGTAGTGCCCTCAAAATAGAGAACCCCCGATCATGTAGTCGAATTAGCCATCAGCTGAATTAGCTCTGTTCTACTACACAACTATACCTTAGTCCCAGCTTATCCACAATTGTCACGGATTTACAATCACACTCCACTCTCATCCCCTTTCTCCACCGGGAAGACACACAGTCTTTACCCGAACCGTTGTTAGCTACTCAGGGACTATTGACGTGGCAGTGCACACACATAGCCATTCAGGCTCATAATAGTAGATCCATAATCACACCTTACCCTCATCCCCTTTCTCTGCCGGGAAGACACACAGTCTAACCCAAACCGTTGCTAGCTACTCAGGGACTATTGGCGTAGGGGTGCTCACACACAGCCTTTCGGCTTCCACATTACACTCCACCCTCATCCCCTTTCTCCACCGGGAAGACACACAGTCTTTACCCGAACTGTTGTTAGCTACTCAGGGACTATTGGCGTAGCAGTGCATACACATAATATCCACAATCACACTCCACCCTCATCCCCTTTCTCCGCCAAGAAGACACATAGTCTTTACCCGAACTATTGTTAGCTACTCAGGGACTGTTGGCGTAGTGGTGCTCACACATAGCCTTTCGGCTTCCACATTATACTCCACCCTCATCCCCTTTCTCTGCCGGGAAGGCACACCGTCCTCCCACCGGAATCACCCAATGGGCCGCAGGTGAAAGACTCACAAATATTAGTCACATCCTGAGCCTATGCCTACCAGGCGCAGCCCACCAGACCAAACCGATCCGGCCCAACTGGGGAGATGGACTTATAGTACACAATCGTAACAAGATGGAACCAGGCATATTAACAACTTCACCTTCAACATTTCGAGTTCTTTTCACTTATTGGGATCCTTCAAGACCCCTTCTCACAAAATAATCTAGACTTCGAAGTTTTACTTCCCGAAGCCATCACTAACACATTGTACTTTCTGCAAACTCGAGCTTCTGCTCAACACAATTCTCAAACATCCCATTCACACGCTTCTGCTGCACACTCTGAGGTCTTTCTCCTCATTTGTGCTTTCACAATGTCAAGTTGATTTAATATGAGTCCCATAGGAATCTCCCACTACAACTGACAACATTCATAACATATATTCATCTGTGCCAAACCTTGGCCCGATTCAACTTGAAGCATTCAGAGCCCTATGACTTCTTATCTCAAGAATACCCATTCATTGTGGGATTCTTTACAATACACCATCATTGAGAGCCAACGTTTCCACAGCGCTAATCTACGATTCAACATCACGGCGGCTGCACTCCACGGTTCGTCGTTAAGGCGGCTGCACTCTAGGGTTGTCGTCACGGTGGCTCCACACTACGGTACAATACTCTCCGTAGGTAGCCCTTTACGATCAGATTTCCTCATAGGTAGCCCTCTCCTATCAGAACTCTCCGCAGGTAGCCCTTTCCAATTTGAATCCTTCGTAGATAGCTCTTTCTAGTCGGTTGTCTCAAAATGAATGTATCTTTGTAACGAGAACTCAGAAGCCATTTACACATTCCATTCTTTGTCTCAACCTTGAGACCATATCTCTTAACTATTCATGGTTTTATCAAAACCATTCTCTGATCATTTCAAATTCCTAAGAATCAGCCCAGCTATGGAGTCTGATCCTTGGATCACAACTCATCTATCCAAACCTCAACCTTAGTTGAACCAGGAAATCATTTCCCTCATTTCCATCGAGCATCACAATTCCTAGGAAATCATTTTCTTCCACCTCTGAGTTTACACCTCAGATTCTCAGGTGAACCACACTGATTCACCACATCCACATCACAGATAATGTATACACACATCTCTTAAACTCATATATCCACAAACAACAGGGTCCATAATGTGTATACCACAACAAACAAAGCCATTCGCTATGACTTAAGGCAGAAACTACTGCCATTATCCTAGCAAATCCTTTACTTGCCAGGAACTGCAGCTCTGATACCAAAATGTAACCCCCTGCTGTAATTAATATCCGAAATACACAATTAAAGTGAAATAGAGACCATAAGAAACAAAACTTATTTAAATTCTCATCTTCACGATAGGGTTTTCACAAATCACTTTCGAAATCTAATTAACCTGGTCTCATATTCAATTTCGAATACAATTACATCACGCAGAATATCACATTTAAACAAATATCAGAGTGTACAACAATATCATCCTGGCAACTCCCAGGTTCATATCTTTACTAAATATACATAGGGCACAATTGCCCATTACAACTTCCACATGAGGATTACACAAATCTCAACTCCATACATGCATACTCAATACTCATCCAATATACAAATACAATATCCAAATATACATCCCAACTATGATAACCAACTACCAAAATTTATAACCCGAAGTAGTCCTCAGTAGGAAACAAATACCTATATGTATGTATGATATGTGTTTAATGCATGACATGCTTGCAATACAAAACTCATGTTCACACAATGACATATCTGCGTGCTCAATGTTTCAACAACATACTCATGGCCATAGCATAACTAGAAACAGAGCTACAATCATTCATATATGTTTCACATAATCCAGCAAAGCAATACATGCATCAATACACAAACACAAATATCAAAGCATGCAAGAGAGGTAAGTTCCCTACTCTTTTCTTTCCACGTATGCTCCAGCTCCGCTTACTCGCGATCCAAACGAATACTGAACCCTATAAACCAAATCAAGGATATAGGGTCAATCTCAATTCCAAATCCTTACTTTTATATCACTTAAAGTTGGTCACCATTCACACCCTTTAGGTGGCTAAAATAAGCTCAACGAAAGCCTAAAGGATTGGGACGTACTAGGTTGGAAATCACCTTTCAAAATCTCAAAATGCTGAAAATGGGGGTTGGCTGTAGCCAAGAATCCTCTGGCTACAGCTAGAACACTCACAGAAGGTTTTTGGCTGCAGCCAAGAATTTCTGGCTGCGGCCAAAACGTGCACAGAAACTTTTACGCTGCAGCCAAGATTTTCTGCTGCAGCCAAGGCAACTTCAAAAATTCATAACTAATTCCACAAAAATCGAAATGAGGTGATCCCAAAGCCAAATGAAAGCTATTAACGTCCTCTTCATAGGAAAAATATGGCTCATTACTGGAAATCACCACACAAATCCAGATTTACTCAAAATCCAACATTGCTCCAAAACAGAATCCAGTTTCGTCCTCAAACTTTGGGCAAACATAAATCCCAGTTCACAAAACGAAATGGCACAAATTATAGTCCATTTTGAAGCTTGGGATGTGAACTTCAAGACTTTAAAGTTTAAGAATTTTCTAACATCATTTGCCCATTCAAAATGGCAACACAAACAGACTGCCCAGACAGAATTCTCACTGGACAGAATTTCCAGTTTTGCAACCATTGTGTTCAATCCAATTCAAACCAATTCCAATGATTGAATACCACAACATGACACTATTTTCAACACAAAACAACATCCAATTCCACCATTCACATTCCACATGAAAATACCATAAAATCAGGGAAAAATTCTCAATTCACAATACTCATCCACAAATCACAAAACTTAGGTCAAAATACTTCAAATACTCACCTCTTCCTCTTTCCCAAACCAATTCCTTGATTCTTCATCCCTCCACTTTTCCTCAAGCTATCAAACACCTCCAATCAAGAATCTAAAACCATAGAGATGAAGCTCTCATCAACATGATCAAGATTAATGAAGAGTGTTTGAACATTAGAGGACAAGAACAAAGCCAAAACATCACCTTTCTCTTTCTCTTTCCTTCCCAAGCTTGGCGAAAATGGAGGTTTTGGAGAGAGAGGGATGAGATGAAGAAGAGATCAGATTTTTGGAGAAATAAAGGCCACTTGGACGACCAAATAGAGAGAGGGAAGAGGAAAAAGCAAACTTTGAACATTTGATTTGATCCAAGGGTCCAAAAAGTGCCACATGTCAACATCTTGCAACATCCTCCATGAGCTCACATAGGCACATGCACACATGATTCCACCCTTTGATCTATTACCCAAATCAATCCTAACCATTGATCTTGAAGCTACCAATGAGTTTCCTCTTCGGTAACCGATCAATTGGTCGGTAACTTTACCGTTTTGACCCTGATTATGGCAATCCACTTGGAATCACCATCAAATACATTTTCTCATTCATTTTCTTTCACAATGCACCCTCCCCTCTATTTTAAGTCAATTTAGATGTTAATCCATAATTGAACTTAAATACAGGGTTTCGGCACTACTCACAACACATACGAATCACATCGGGTGCCAAATCACACCATAATCTCCAAAAGGGTTTATTCATCACTAACCACATACACTTTTGGAGTCATTAACCCTTAATCACAATTTGGGATCTTGCTAAACTGGGGCTTAGCAATCCACTTATTTCAGGCTTATTCTCTAGCTTCGAATCTCAAAATTCGGGGTATTACACCTGCTAGGGAATACTTAGAGAAAAATTATGAATTTGGGAGATAAAGTGCATTGGGTTCTTATATTTATGACCAAATTAATCCAACTCAAACTAACTCTTATATTAAGGACACGAGATATAAAATACTAATAACTCCTATTTTAAATATAGTACCTACTTTGTAATACAATTTATATTATAAAATAGGTTTTAATTTATAACCACATGAATACAAAGTAACTTTGGTTTGATGCTAGAAACCCATTCACTCTTCCACAAAGAGTGACAAACTATGACATTTTGAATTAGTGGGTTTGAACGCAATTATAAATATATGTGGACGAAATATAAGATGGAATAATAACGATAGGATATTCTTTTAATTTGAATAATTAAATGAATTAATATTAATATAAATTGATAAGGTGACTGATTTAATATTTTGATTACACATATAAAATAATAGGGAAATTTTCAATTAAGAATTACGATAGATAATTAATATCCAATGGCTCCTTTGTAAAAAATCCGATGACCCAAAAAAATTCTGAAACTTCACTGTATCACCTTGGACCAAAATGAGATTAAAATTTGTAGTTTAAAAACATAGGTGCCCATAATTTTGAACCCATGACCCCTAGCACCTCAACATATAAGGGAATAAATTGCAACTATGTCTTTTCATCACACAAATTAATTTCATTTTGGGTCAAGGGTGCAATTAAGGTCAAAATAGCATTACAACATTATATAATCTAATGACACACAATATATAATATGATTAAATAATTTATCTTGCTTTTTGAATCTCTCAAAAAAAATTAATTAGGTCTTATATTTAGATTCAAACAAAGAAAAGGGGAGAATACAAAATTAGAATCAATTAATAGTAGGTACTTTACTCATCAGCTTTAGCCAGAAAGTATGCCGTATATTAATTACAGGTCTTCAATCTACACTCTACAAATTCTATTGGAAACTTGTTGGCCATTTATCACAACTCACAAAACCCAACGAAACTCTTTAATGCAATGCAACCAAACAAATTAAAGCAATCACACCCACCCACTCAACTTTAAAATCCAGGACAGACAATGGAGAGACAGAGAGAGCGAAGGGAGAGAGGGAGAGAATGACGGGGCCGGTTGCAATGTTAACGAATGGTGGAAGGCCTAGCGGCGGAAGTCCAAGTTACTTGCTTGTATGATTTGAATATGATAACTATACTCTGAAAGCTTTGGTTATGGTTGGGTGTGGCTGTAACCTATTGCATTTTTTCCTTATTGAATAACCTATTGTATGATTTGAATATGATAACTATACTCTGAAAGCTTTGGTTATGGTTGGGTGTGGCTGTAACCTATTGCATTTTTTCCTTATTGAATAACCTCAGTCCCTCATTCCTCTCTCTCTCTCTCTCTCTCTCTCTCTCTCTCTCAATCTCTGTCTCACCTTTCTTCAATTGCTTCCGATTAACCTTTTCAGTTTTCACCTTGGCATTTTGATTCTTACCAGATTTGATGCTGGTTCTTTGGGCTATGATTTCCTTGGTTAAATTCGTAGTTAATATTATAACTCAAAAAAATGAAATATATAATGATCCATCTCAATGTTATGAGCTCCAGCATTTGATTAAATCCATGAGCCGGGATAAGCTACCAGGAGGTAAATAGTATTTGTTTTTGCCATCCAGTATTTTATTCATAGATTTATTAAATTATCATATAAATTTGTTATTTATATCAAATTTTTATTTAATAAATAATTTTTTTTAGAATTTTTAGAGCACCAATCGAAGCCGTAGTATGCCATCCTTTTTTTGGGAACACCGACCGAAAGAGGCTGTTCTTTAACGACGTTAGTGACTTCTTTAAAAGTCATCTAGACGTTAAATCTCATTTGAACCAAAATGCTATAGAAATTTTTGGCCGTGTAAGTTGGCATTACCAAATAGATGGGAATATAATGGATGCTGCTAACGTACATTATTCTTATGGTCATGAGGATGCAGATATGGTTTGTATGGTGAGAAATTTAATTTCACACTATCAGACTTGGCCGAAACTCCGCCTATGTTATAGCCGGTCCCAAGCCCGGGTAAAGGAGGAGGGTTGTGTTAGGCCCCGACAGCCAATATAAAACCCTGTCTAATCTCTTATGAACATGGATCAACGAAGAAATTATGCTAATGCTAGGTCGTTGCCTGTAAGTAACGCGCTGTATGGCTCGAGTACAGTGATACTTGAGCAAGGACCGCTACATCGTTGTCCGGGTGTAGTGTTAAATGAGCAAGGGCTACCGCTCTCTTCTGAACGGAGGCGGCTAAAGAAGCTAGTTCAAGAAACTAAATGGGCAGGAGAAAGGTCTTGGGAAATTAATGGTTTTAAGCTTTGGTATACAGGAAAGGTCAATGGAAGGAATGGTGTTGGTATCATCACTGACAATGAATGGAGAAAGAACGTGGTGGAAGTTAAAAGGGTTGAGGACAAAATCATTTCCTTAAAAATGATTGTTGGGAAGGATAGTATAAACATTATCAGTGCGTATGCACCTCAAGTAGGGGCAGAAGCATATCTTAAGGAAAAGTTTTGGGAAGATTTGGAAGGGCTAATTCAGAGTATCCCACTAACTGAAAAGATTTTTATTGCAGGTGATCTTAATGGACATGTCGGTAAGGAGGAAGGACCTCATGCAAGGGCTCATGGGGGTTTTGGATTTGGGGTGCTCAATAGTGAAGGTGAATCTATTATTGATTTCTCCCTCGCATATAACCTCAAGATTGTTAACACTTGCTTTAAGAAGAGAGAGAAGCATTTAATAACATATAAGAGTAGAGCTGTCAAGACACAGATTGACTTCTTTTTGGTAAGGAACCCTAATAGAAGATTTTGTACTAACTGCAAAGTGATCCTTGGGGATGGCGTGACAACACAACATAGTGTTTTGGTCCTTGATGTGAATATTAAGTGTGTAAAACAAAAGCATCAGCAAGTTTTAAATCCAAGGATCAGGTGGTGGTGGTAGTTAAAGGGGGAGAAGCGGGAGATTTTTAAGAGAACTCTTTTGGAGAAGGGTGAGTGGGAGTTACAAGGAAGCGCTAATATCATGTGGGAGAATATGTCTAAAAAGGTTCAGAAGGTTGCTAAAGTAATTTTGGGAGAATCAAAAGGTTTTGGTCGGCAAGATAAGGAGACTTGGTGGTGGTTTGTGACTGTTCAAGCGAAAGTCAAGCATAAGAAAGATTGTTTTAGAGCAATACACTTGTGTAATAATGTGGAAAATTGGGAAAGGTATCGTTTGGCTAAAAAGGAGACTAAGAAGGCAGTGAGTGAAGCTCGTAATAAAGCACATGAGAAGTTTTATAAGGAGTTAGGAACAAAGGCGGGAGAGCATAAGATTTACAAGATTGCAAAGAACTAGGAGAGAAAATCGAGAGACTTGGATCAAGTGAGGTGTATAAAGGATAAAGAAGGAAAAGTTTTGGTTAGTGATGGAGATATTAAGAATAGGTGGGAAGCCTACTTTTATAAGTTGTTCAATGATGGAGGGGGAGGGCGTTATGACTATGAAGATTTGACAACTTGAGAAAGTGATCTCAATTTTTCATTTTACCACAGGATTCGAGTTGGCGAGGTTAGGGAAGCTCTTAAGAAAATGGAAAATGGTAAAGCTGTTGGGCCTGATGTGATTCCTATTGAAGTTTGGAAATGCTTGGGTGAAGAGGGTGTTTTGTGGCTCACAAGATTATTTAATGAGATTTTACAATTCAAGAAATTGCCGGATGAGTGGAGGAAAAGTACTTTGATTCTTATTTATAAGAATAAAGGGAATATTCAAAATTGTGCAAACTATAGAGGAATTAAGCTTATGAGTCATACAATGAAATTATGGGAAAAGGTGATTAAGCGGCGGTTGAGGTTGGAGACTGAAATTGCTGAAAACCAATTTGGATTCATGCCAGGAAGGTCTACAACAAAAGCGATTTATTTATTAAGGGGTGTATGGAGAAGTATAGAAGCAAAGGAAGAGATTTGCATATGGTTTTCATTGATTTGGAAAAAGCATATTACCGTGTGCCAAGAGATATACTATGGAAAGCCTTGGAAAAGAAGGGGATGCGGTTTGCATATATCAAAGCCATTCAGGACATGTATGATGGGGTTACAACCAAAGTTAGAACGCCTGGAGGTGTAATAAAGGACTTTCCTATAAGGATTGGCCTAAATCAGGGATCAGCTTGGAGCCCTTATTTGTTTAATCTAGTGGTAGATGTTCTAACTGAGCCTATAAGAGAGGAGATCCCTAAATGTATGCTTTTTGCGGATGATATAGTTCTGTTGGCTGAATCCAGGGAGGAAATTAATTCTAAACTTGAGATATGGAGACGGACTTTTGAAGTGAAGGGTTTTCGTTTGAGTAGGAGCAAAACTGAATATATGCATTGTAAGTATGATAAGAGACAAGGTCGAAATGAAGTGGAAGTTAAATTGGGAGGGCAAGTCATTCCGCAAGTAACAAAATTTTGGTATTTGGGATCAGTTATACAACAAGATGGTGAAATTGATGGTGATGTCAATCATAGAATTCAAGCTGGATAGTGTAAATGGAGAAAAGCTACTGGATTTATTTGTGATCGGAAAGTACCTAATAAGGTAAAAGGGAAGTTCTACCGCACTGCTATAAGATCACCAATGCTTTATGGTAGTGAGTGTTGGCTTTAAAGGGATTACATAAGTATAAAATGGGGATGGCCGAGATGAGGATGTTGAGATGGATGTGTGGTCATACAAGAAAAGACAAGATTCGTAATAATCATATACGTGAACGAGTTGAAGTGGCCTCTATTGAAGGAAAAATGGTAGAAAGTCGTTTGAAGTGGTTTGGACATGTTCAATGAAGGCCATTGAATGCACCGGTGAGGAGGGTGAATCAAGCTGTATGGAGTCCTATAAAACGAGGTCGCAGAAGGCCAAAGCGTACGCTTAATGAAGTCATAGAGAGAGACCTTTTGATTAATAATATACCAAAAAATATGATTTTTGACAGAGCACAATGGCGTCATGCAATCCATGTAGCCGACCCCACCTAGTGGGATAAAGGCTTTGTTGTTGTTGTTGTTGTTGTATCAGACTTGGTTGAGAAATGTGCAAGTAAGACTTATAAATTATTTAAAATTAATTAATTATATATATCAATGTGTGAATATTCATTTATATCTAATGTCTTTATGTTTAGTTGTTTTTGGCACAAATTCAGCTTTATACATATTACAATATTTTAGATTTAAAATTTTCTAGGATGTACGATGGAAGGGTGAACAATGGAAGGTGGGGTTGTGCATCTTTCATGGAGAAGGAAGATCAACAAAGGGTGCGGAAACTTGTGATATGAAGGTTGTCTTGCATGGAAAGCAGGGGTTTGTGTGAAGTTAAGCGTGCACAGGGATGTTCTCAAAGAGAAGAGTAGTTTTTTTGTTGATATACTCTGTACATTCTGACTTATCATGTCTCCACATGTCTCCAAATTGATGATTGTGAGGATGTTGAAATACATGTTGAGACTGTTGGACTCGTGTACTCCCTCTAGTCCTAAATATAAGATATAATTGATTTTTTTTTTGGAGAGATTAAGCAAGCTAAATAAGTTACTTAGTCATATCATATATTCTTTATCCTTATATTATATATCAGTTTATAAATTAGACAAAATAGTTTAGAGAAAAATAACAGATATAAATATTTTAAAATAATTTAATTAGTTTTCTTACTTTTAAGCAAAAGTCAATTTTGTCATATATTTAGTGGAATGAGTATTTTTTTTCTCAAGTGTTGGACTGATGTACTGCTAGGAAATGAAGCAGCGGTTGATGGGTGGCTTGCTTTTTTTTTTTTTTTTTAATAGTGTTCCGCTATACTTCGGATACTCGGTAATTTACTTACAGTTTCATGCTTAGAACTTTTTTTTTGTTTTTTGGTAAAATATTTCGACCTTCTTTATAAGGCATGTTGATGGGTGGTTGTAAAATATATTATGTCTGGGTATTCATGCGACACACTGATATAGATCTTCAATATGATTCTCCATATCTGCTATCAGTTTAGGAAATGATAATATGTACAGTTAGTGTTGGAGTTTGCTCATCTGCAATTAGATTCTGAATATCAGTGCCATCTGCAAATTTATCGGCTACATAATATAAGCATATTTATAAAGCTAATTTAGTAGCTGTTATACTGATGAAAACTGGTGCATCAAGTTGTTTCAAGAATAGTTTATTTCTATGAGTGAGCTTTTCTGCGCAATGTTCTTAAAGGGGAATTGCTTCCATCACATGAGCGATACAATAGATTGTTCTTTTTCTGGTTCATGCTGACTACAAGCAAACTAAACAGTTTCCCAAAACTTAGTTGTTTCAAGCCGTTAGTGCGTGCTTTTTTAATTGAAAAAAAAAAAATGCTTTTACCAAATCCAATATCCTAATTATTTTGGTACCCATGGTTCACAATCCACCCCTGCCAACTAATGTTGGAGTAAATTAAAAATGATAATTAATAATTAATTCTCCAATCCCCTCTAGCTAATTAAAGGAAGCGAGGTTTTTTATTGTGCGAAAAAACAGAACTGACACATATGGTGTTTAAATTTAAATCAAACTAAGGGTGGCATATTTTGTTGGGAAAATGATACTTAAATACCACTTGAACTTTAAAATCTCAAATTGGTTTTGTTGACAATAAGAGTAATGGAATTGACAAAAAGAATATAACAATTGATAACTCAGGTTTTTGGGAAATAACTGATTTAAGATTTTGAAGTTCAAATGATATTTCAGTATCCTTTTCCCTATTTTGTATATGGTATTAATGAGTCATATTTATGAGATCATCCTATAAAAACTAGAATATAAAATTCATGAAACATTTCACATAAAATAAAATACCTTAATCAGCAGGCCACCATGTTACAAAATCAAAAGGGGTTAGGGCTCAGATCGTCTCAAAATTAAAAGGGGCAAAATTGTTTTAAAGGGGAAAATTGTATTTTCAGATTTGAAAATAATATCACCCAGGCCCCATGGGCAAAATATATTATTATACAAAAATTATAATAATTAGGGAAAATTACACTCAAGTCCCAAGCTAGAAAAAATATAACCGAAAGGTCCCTCAAAATCTCGAATTTGCAGCAAGTCCTGTGGGACATTTGGGTAATATTGTAATATCCCAAAATGTACTCAAGGGCTAAATATACAGAATAGATTGTGGGATTAATGACAAATTTACCTATGGAAATTTTGTTATGAATTTAGTCAAGTTTAACATGCAAAATTGGTAATTAAATATTATATTGCAAGATGAGATTTTACAAAATCATCTTCTTTTTCAAAGAGCCATGACTTATGTATGACAAGAGGAAACAATATAGGCTATTACATATGACATGTGAAGGCAATTTGACCAAATTGTAAAAGATGATAACTAAGTCAACAATTTCAACTAAAGAAGTAATATTTGAAGAGTTGAAATTATGATAAATTGAGGAAACCCTTTTGGCTATTCCAAGGGCTATATTCGCATGACATGAGGGAAAGAGAATTAATATCATACACTTCATCTTTTCCATATGAAAAGTCAATAAAAGTGGCTAGGGATATAAGAGAAAAAGAGAGAAAGTATTATCCATATATTTCCTCATCTTTCTCAAACTTTTCATCCAAGAATTCTAAAGGCAAGAGAGGTGAGAGAATTAAAATTGAAGTCATCTTATATTTATCATCAACTTTTACCAAGAAGGAATAATTATTCACCACACATATTCTTTATTTCTTTTGGCCCACTTTCGGTCAGATATTAAGGGCCAAGGAAAGAGAATTTCTGAATGCTTTCACTCCCTCTCATTTGTCTCAAAGTCGGTTTACAGCAGCAAAAATGTAGAGGAAGAAAAGCAAGGTTTCAAGGTGAGCTTAATCTTGATTTTTCACCTTCTTAACCTCATCTATGGCTCAAGTGACCTTCATGAAACTTGTTCCCCTCTTCCTTAGCTTCATTTCTATGGTGTTTGTTTTTGAAGAAGAGGAGTTTTCAGCCACCTTGCAAGAACAAAAGTTGAAGAATCAAAGAAAGAACTTAAGGAGAAGCAAGAGGTGAGTATTAGCATCAATTTGAGCTATTGGTTATGTTGGTTGAATGAGTATTTTGGCATGTGTAAATCTGCCCTGATTTTGGCCAAACAAGGGTTTGGGTAATTCATGATGGTTTGGTTGTGTTATTGGTGGTTTATGATGATTGGAAACCATTTGACATAAGTTTGATGCTGAAATTGGAAGTTGGTAATTTTTGGAATTTATTTTGATTTTTCTGCCAAAATAGGACATGGAGAATGAGTGGGAATTTGTTAATTTTGATGTTACCATTGTATTCTACATGAAAAATTATGTGGGAATAGCCCTAGGTTGTGAATTTTGGGTCATCGAAACTCAAAGTGTAAATTTGGGTTTTCAGCCTGAACAGGATTCCAGCAAGGTTCTCTACTTGTGTGGTGTTTTTGAATAACCAAATGATCTCTAAAAATTATGAAACTTTCCTGTCTTAAATTTCACATTCCAGTCTTAATTGATTTGATTAAATGTCCCTAATGATAACCAACTTGAGTGTTTGAATTAAAGAATTGGATTAAGCAATAACCTGTTGCCCGTAATTCTAATTATAGGATTTGATATTTGCCCTGCATGTGATAAACCAGTGCCAGTGCATGAGCGGAAAGAATAAGGTAGTGACTCTTTCTCTTATTTTGTGTATGATGCCTTGCATGTATGTCATTTCATTGAATATGCTGTGATGTAACATTGCCGTTGTGAAATGCCGTTGTTGTGCTGTTGTGAAACATGCTGTTGTGAAATATGCCGTTGTGAATGCAGCGAAAGCTGTTGCAGAAATGTCGTTGTGTTATTGTTGTTGTGATTTGCTTACATGCTTTGTGATTGTACAAGTTATAAGTGAATTGTTACTACTGGGATTCTTTTGAATCTCATTCTTTCCAATAATTAACCTACAACAAGGGCGAGTGGTTCAAAGGAAAAGTAAGTGACGAAGGGCGGTTAGAGCTCCTAGCTAGGAGTTTTAATTTTGGTAGTTGGTTGTCATATTTTGTTGGGGATTAGTTGCACATGTTGTATATATTGAATAGTATTGTGTAATCCCCTGTATGGGAAACTAAGCGTTGTAAACCCTTTATTAAGTAACGAAACCTGAGCGTTGTCGGGAATTTTTTGTTGCACTCTGATATGTATGACTGAAACCAAATTGGGCAAATCAATTATATTCGAGATGTGAATGTGAGACCGCACTAAATAAGTTTTGGAAATGTTTTAAATTAACCACCGGTCTTTATTTCAAATTAATGACATATTATCGAACTATAAATTTGGCTATTAAGGTAGGGGTTACAAATATAATTCTATAAAAGACCAATAAACCCTTAGTGAATTTGATTATATTACCCTAGCCCATCTTTTTCTCAAATTTACTAATGGTATATTGGTCTTTTCACAATTGAATTATATTACTCAAATGTCTCACGGGACTTGGCTGCAAATTCGAGATTTTGAGGGACCTTTCAGTTGTATTTTGTCTAGCTTGGGACTTGAGTATAATTTTCCCTAATAATTAAAACATACTTTAATATCAAAAATATTTTTATGAAAAAGCTATTATAATTATAACATATGCTACTATAATTTTAAGTAAAAAATATTATCATAATTAAAAAATAGATTACTATTCAATTAATTTAAGTTGAAATATATTTTTATAATTAAAAAATGTTATTATGATATAAAATTTTAAAAAATTGTATTTTCATAAGTAAAATATAATATTATAGTTAAAAAATATATTATTATAAAGTTAATTAAAAAGTAAAAAATATATTTTCGTAAATGAAAATTAGTATAATTATAAAATATGTTAATATAATTTTAAATAACAATATATTATAATAAATAAAAACATTATTATAATATATTATTATAATTAAAAAATATATTATTTTTATTAATTTTAAATAAAAAAGTTTTTTTTTGAAAATATATTATTATGAAATTAAATTAAAATAACAATATGTTATTGTTCGCACCACAAGTGCACGGGTCACATCAAGTATTAAATTGATAAGTGAAGATCGTCCCTATGGAGATTTGGTAACAATATGGTCAAGCTAGTGAATTCAATTATGTTGAGTTAAAACAAAGTTTTGGTGCAGGATAAGAATTTTGAAAATTATTTCTAAAACTAGAAATTGATAAAAGCAAATGATTCTTTAACTTCAAAGATTAAATGGAGCCTTTGATTATTTCTCCCCTTTACACTTCATAAAACTTGTTTAACTTCCTCTCTAATAGCATTTCAATGAATCAATGTGTTAGGACCAGCACCTAGTGGTGCAATGGTCATGGAGTTGGCCTTAGGCCACTCATCCCCCCTCCCCACATGGGTTCGACCCATACCGAAGTAATCCAAAAAAAAAAATGAATCAATGTGTTAGTCTAAGGTTCACAAGTACTTGACGAAGCTCTCTCAAGTCAAAATCAAGCTTATCTTTTTATTAAAATGCACAATCTCTTATTACACCTAATGAAATTCAACTCTAAACAATAATCTTCATGTGACAATACAAGGTTAGTAAATATATCTCTATTTCACCAACAAACCATCCATTTATCAAGTAAACTGTCAAACCTAAGTGAACAAATCAATCTACATGGTGGCCAAACATTTAGAAGCATTAAGCAAAGGATAGAATCAACATATATGTAATATCCCAAATTTAATGAAGGTTAAAATTTTCTAAAAAGAAAATTTAAATGGGAATTTGATAATAAGTCAAATTATGGAACTTACAAAATTTAAGGAATCTTAAATTAGACAAAGGGAAAAATTAGGACCTAGTGTGTATAATTAATAGGATAAAAATATACCTATATTAAAACACACCGACAGATATTCACATCCTGCATCTTGATTGTTTTTAGTGGAGCACCGAAAGTGGACAGCTCCATCTACTCCTCTTTCAATTAGGTAGACACACTATACACAAACACTTACACCTACATCCGCATGTTTCACCTAACCACAATTATCTAACCTTCTTCAACCATATAATCCCATAATTCATGCACTCCCTCACTCTCCGTTGCTTCAAGTCAAAAAAGAAGAGAGAGCTGGTCAAAGAGAGAGTGAAAGAAAGAAAGAAAACAGAATAGAGAAAGAGAGAACAAAGAGAGAGACAAGAGAGCAAGAGTGATTGGTTCAATTGAGGAAGGAAGAAGAAGCTCTAAATTCCACATCCAACATCATAAATATATTTAGGTGAGTCTCCTACACATTTATCCTTATTTTCACGTTGGATTTGAGTGGTTTCTGTGGTGGTTTTGTGGCTGGAATAAGAGAAAATTCGTCCGAAAGTTTTTGTCACCGAAAAGTTGTTAAACCAGTGATTGTGTGACGATTTTGGGGTGAATTTTGGAGTTCTTTGGTAATGACATTTGCTCATTTACCTCAGTACATATGTGTAGGAGAGTATAGAGTTAAAATTCGTGAGGTTTAGAGTACAAATTCATGTATACATGCTAGTTTTCTCAATTCTGTTTTGCTGTCCGAAAAACAGAGTACATACCTGAAACTTGTAAAATCTTAAACAGAGGCTATAGATGGAATTTTCGAATGGGTCTTTTTATATAGATATTTTAGGATGTGTAGTTGATCGTAGAAGCAAGAAAAGTACAATTTGGAATGAAAATGGATGAGTTCTTGATTTTTGAAGTTAGACTGTCAAAACTGACGTTTTTGGGAGTCAATCAGATTCATATTGCGTTTTGACTAGGAAAACCTTAGTGCAAAATTATGCAATTTTACAGGAATATAGTAGACATTCATAGATTTCCAATGAGTCCAATAAATCATTATTTTGATATCTTTAGAGAGAGTTATGATTTTTGAAAGTTAAGTCAGTAACAGAGAACATTCTGGACATTCAAGCCTGACAGTTATGGTTTTCGAAAATTCTGGGAACTATTAGATAACATCTAGTAGTTTTGGATATTTTTTCATGAAACTAAACTTAAATAGCTTTCCATAGAATTTTAGAACACTCCATTTTGATTTTTTTAGAGTTAGTTATGAATTTTTGAAATGTAGTTGCTGACAGATTATATTTCTGAAAGTTAGATTGGTTGTGGCAAAATTTTGGAAAAATAAACTTTAACAAAAAATTGTGAAAATTTTCTGATTTAAGGAAGACATTTAGACCTTTAAATTGATGGGTAGAACATAATTTTTGGAATAGTAGATTAAAAGATATGGATTTTTGAAGTTGAGCTTTGTTTCTGAATTTCCATCTGGAACAGTAATAGTTGGCCGAATTTCTGAGTAATATATGTAGTCAGTAATCATATTTGGTTATTTTTCCATGAAAGTACAATTAAAGATCTTCATTTAGGCTTTGGAATCAGTCAATTGGGAATTTTCTACAATTAGTTATGAATTTTCAAAGTTGACTGAAAATATGTCAATTTCTGGAAAATTGTGAAACTGCCGTTTGGCAGTGCTTTTGTAAAAACCGAGGTTAAAAATGGATTTTTTGAATGAAAATATGTTAGAATAGCCTGGGTCAATATTTCTGAAAAAGTATAGTCAAACCGGGTACAGTGGGGCCGGGACCGGGTCCCAGGGGCATTTTGGTAAATTTTCAATATAGACTAATATAACCACCAAAAATACTATGGGAATCTCTGAAGAGGTACATGAATGAGTTTTAACCTAATTCTTGTACATTTGGAATTTTAGGACCGAATTAATCGCCTGAGCCGTTGGCATATAGTTCGAGGAACTATTCTTGTGTAGCAAAAAGGGACAGAAGGTAGTAACTCTATCTCTCATACACTATGTGAATGTTGATATGCTATATGTTGCTATATTCTGTGATATGAACACGTGCCTTGAGCACATTACCTAGCTGTGGTATGGGGCTCAGCTGAGGTACACGGACATGTAGGGGATCCAAACAGTCATTTGGCCCTGAGTATTGTGTACACACATGTTATAGTATGACTTTTTCATTTACATTATATGGTGCATTACATATTTAATTTTCGCATTTTATATGATGGATTATGTGTTACTACTGAGATTCCTTGGAATCTCACCCTTTTTCATAAATAATAAATGTTCCAGCGGGAACCAGTGGATCCAAAGGCAAGGTGGAAGACATGGGCAATTAAGATGTGCAGGTCCTAAGATCAGAGTTATTTGGTTATATTAGTTTAATTTTAATATGTTGGATAGTTTGGACAAAATTTGTAAAATTATCAAACCCTGCGGGGAAGACTCCTGTATGTAAGCTTGAACTTAATATCAGTATATTTGTGCTATTTCTGTATGCCTGTGAAACTATGCCATTTTTACTCTACGAATATCGAAATGTAAACGGGTGTTGACAATATATATATATCATTAATTACAAAAAGAGAGGAGTATTCAAGTCTTAATCCATATTAAGGTTTAAAATAATCCTAGAGTAAAGAGTTTAGCTACATATAATCAGCCACTAGCTACAACTACATAAGAAAATCACAGCCATAGCATATTACAAGAGAGGAAATGGGGAAGAGGAACAGAAACCAATGAAATGAAGCTCCAAATCTCTTCCAAAGCTTAATCCTTTGCTCCAAGCTCTTCAAGAACGCAAACCCTAGCACCAAAAGCTCTAAAGCAGTCCCAAAATGTCAAAGCCTCCGGCCAAAGTGGAATGAGAGAGGTTTTATATAAGAAACCCTCAAATTTTTGGTTTGGTAAAACATGGCGTTTTGCTGACAACAACTGAGCACCCAGGCCCTCCTTCCAGCTCCTTGGCGCTCCTCGTCTCTAACTCTGATTCATGCTGTCATGGGCTAGGTGCTCGTTTTAGCTCCTAGGCACTGTAGCTCTCTATCTCTTCTTTCCACTAGTCTTGCCCCAGGTGCTGCAATCGTGGCTCAGGCGCTTCTCACTACTTTCTCTTTTTCCTTGAAGTTTGTGTCTTGCTTTGTCCCTTTCATCACTACATGTCTTTCAAAGCTTAGTAATGAGGCTGTAATTACTTGATTTTTGTGTCAAATAGTCCCACAAGAGGGTGATATTAAAAACATGAGAACCTAATTAAGGATATGACCAAAATGTGCACAATTGAGCAATGACGTGCAACGTAACCAAAAATCAAATGCACATTTTCCTTTCTTGAGTATCCAAAATAGGCACAAATATATCTTATAGTATATAAAACTCAAGGAAAATGTGCTGAAATGACATGAAATCCTAGATGTTAACAATTATCATAAATAAAAATATTATTATATTGAAAAAATATATTATTATAAAATTAATTTTTTTAAAAAATTATTATATGTAAAAATTACAATTCCATGTTTAAAATATATTATTATATCAATTATAAATAAAAATACTATTATATTAAATAGATAAGATGTAAATTAATTTATATAACAAAAAAATATAATCAAATATGTTAGGGTCGAATCATAAATTGCCATCATTCCCCTCCTCCCCTCCTCTTTTACCCCCTGTTTGGATTGAGAGAAAATGAGGGAGGAAAGAAAACTAGGGAGGAAAATGGGGGAGAGAATGGTGTTTTTCCTTATTTGGATGAAGGAAGAAAAGTGTGATGAAAGAAAAGTTGGGCAGAAAATGGGTGTGGGACCCACATCATTTTCTCTTCTACTTATCTCTTCACGTATGGAGAGAAAATGGGAACAAAACTCATTCTATTATTTGCCCTCACACGCATTAATAAAACTCATGTACACAACCAATGGGCGCTCGGTCGAGATGGCAAGGTCTACGGCCGGCATCCCTCAGGACGAGGTTTCGAATCCTGGGGGGTGACAGACGCGATAATTAACGCAGCCTCAAAGAGGTTGTCCCATCGGTACCAACCAACCCGCGTAAGTGCTACTCGGTTGGGTCCGGATTAGTTGGGGGGGCGGGCAATGAACCGAGAATACCCTCCAGATACCGGATGGTTTAACCATCAAAAAAAAAAAAAAACTCATGTACACATGCATTTAAGAATTTGTTTTTCTTTTTTCCAAAATTATTTATATCCTTTTTATTATATTTAATTTTTTAAAAATTAAAAAAAAAAAATTATCTACTTGTTATTTTTTTACCTTAAAAATTAAGTTTTTTGTGAAATCAATTTCTCAAGATATTATATTCCAATTTAATCCTTTCACTTCTTATTAATAATGTTAGATGATGTATAATTTATTTATTTATTTATTTCCTATTCTTATATTTAATTTAAAAAACTGTCCACAATTCTTACCTTGAAAAATAATTTTTTAAAATATTGTGTTTTAAAATATAATAACATCAAAATATATCTTATCAAATAATTTAGTTTTAAATTATATGACAATGATAATGGTAATGTTAATATGATGTATTGAGATACTTAATTTGATTTTAAATTTAAAAATCTCGGTCATAATGGAGTCAGAGAGAACCAAGGGATCATGCAGACGGAGAAAATTGTATCCCTACCACATAAGTACATAAAGCTGTGAGCAAATTCCATTTTCATGTTATACTGTAACTTCTAGTGGCAGAGCAAAGGAGCTACACAGTTTAACACTGACAAGGCAAAATGAATAATACCATTCCATCACTTTCATCCTGATATTGCATTTAGTTTTTTGGTCGTCTTCCATAGATTCAAATTCAAAATTCAAAATGGAATATGAGTTTTCTCCATCATCCTCTCCCCCTAGGACCTGAATCATTTCCCTTTGTTTTTTTGTTTGTTTGTTGGTGATATGATTTCACCTCGTTATTATCTTTCTCATCATCCATTGTTAGATGTTCAGTTGAGTCCTAAGTGTGCATCGGAACTTCACTCAGAGAATAATAAAGTTTGTTTTCCATCTCACTAATACAACAAAGCTTCCTAAAATTATGTTTTCTCTACTTAAAGAGTTTGATCATTGTTTTTTTTAATGGAAGATCACTGTTTCCCTCTTCAACTTGACTTGTCACTACACTTTTATTGAAAGAGCTCTTTCTTTAATATTCTCCATCTTTATGTTATCTAACCAAAAATTTTGTTTAGTTTTTTTTTTAATTTCTTTACCAGACATTACATTATAATATGACCTTGCTAAAGTTGTGCATGACTTCATGTAATTGCAAACAAACCTATCAAGGAATATCTTTAGTTAATATTATGTTCTTTTGCTTTAAGCTTTTTTTTATGTAATCATATAATAATATAATGACATTTCATTTCATATGTTCTTTCATTTCTTCGTAAAAGACCAAATGGATATTTTAACAAGGGTTAAGGTGCAAAAATATACATGTGGTTTTTCCAAAAGTGCGTCCAACACCAAATACTTTTTTTAAGTGCAAAAGTGACTATGTGGTTACAAATGTGGTGCAAAAGTCACAGATTCCGTTAAATGTAGATGACATCCATTAGATTGAAGTTAACTGAGCCAGCTGTTGTTCAAGTGTCATTAATAGCCAACGGTTACCAATTCTACTTACAACGTTGATTTCTTATATTTCAAACCTTGCATCTCTACTCAACCAATTCCTCCCTCTCGGTTGAGACGATTGGGGTCGATAAATGTTGGGGGGGTGAGGGGTTGTTGTGGCCTTAAATGACAACTCCACCCCCAATTGCCACGTATGAAAGTGTTCAATGAGCTATTAATGACACTTGGACAACAGCTGGCTCAATTAACTTCAATCTAACGGACGTCATCTACATTTAACGGAATCTGTGACTTTTACCCCACTTTTGTAACCACATAGTCCTTTTGCACCTAAAAAAAGAACTTGGTGTTGGGCACACTTTTGGAAAAACCACATGTGTGTTTTTGCACCTTAACCCTTTTAACAAATCATTTTTGGTGGCTACTATTCCCTATTTTGCTTACGGTAAATGCACGGGTCAATAGTATAGCGATAGAAAGAGTGTCCTTATGGAATAACAAGTGAGCTAATTAATGTAACAATGTTCTTAACTAGGTTGAATAAATTCATATGATATTAATCAACTTAAATGAGGAATTTTTATGCAAACAATAACTAAAACAATGAAAATTGGAAAATTGGTTCTAACTTCAGGAGATTAAAGGCTTGGGATTACTTCTTTCCCATTATATTTCATGGAACTATGCAATTCAATCACTTGTATTAGTTAAATGAGCAAATATGCTAGTCAAAGGTTCTAAAATCATCAAACCAGCTCACTCAAGTCAAGATTGATTCTTAATCTACATTAAAATATTCAATCTCTTGTTTATAATTAATGAGAACCATTTTTCCAAATCAATCATTCAAGAGACTATGCTAGGTTGTTAGAGATATCTCTATTTTAACAACAAACCATCCATTTACTCCATAAACTTCAAATCTAGCATGAGTTTTCTTAAATTTTACAATCAAAATAGCTCTCTCAAACATTTTTCAATTGAACAAATCTAATCATGTGGTGTCAAACACAAGATAGCATTAAGTATAAAGAAAAATCAGCATATATTCTCATTAACTAATAAAAGTAAGAAAATTTACTAATCTAGTAGTTCCAATCCATACAATGAGTAAAAGTAATCATAAATGAAAGATTTAGCTAGACATAATTTGAAACAAACCAAAACTTAACAAGGAATTCATGTTCATAGCAATATCTTTCAAAAAAATAGAGAGGAAAATGAGGAAACCATGGAAAGTTCCCAAAGCTCTTCAAGAATCTTCCTCCAAGCTTTCAATCTTCATCAAGAACTCTCTCCCAAGGAGTTTCCTTTCATGCCCAGCCACTCTAGAGTCTAGAAAGATGAATTTTGGCACCTCCAACTAAGCTAAAATCCCTCATGAGTCACTTTTTCGAAACACACAATATTAGTTTTGTATATTTGCTTTTGCTTTGCCGTAATGAAACAACAGCAAACACAGTCAAACAAAAATGTCCATTTTCGGGATTTTTTTTCTTTTTCTTTGTTATAGCGAATCAAAAACGACTGTGTCTTCAAGATACTTCTTTGATCTTCATTTTGTATTTTGTTCTTCTTTTCAGTGCTCTCAAATATCCTTGTAAGCTTTTACATCTTATTCACAACCTCCAACAAGAAAAAGGAGTTTATGAGTTTTCTACTCTCTTCATTTAAATCAAAACTTCTATACATTTAACTAAAAATTTTATAGTTGCAAAAGTATTTTCATCACATCACATTTTTCTCTATATGTATTAATTTTATGCACAATTTGAGTTCAAAACCAGCAAATATATGAAAAAAAAAGTGATGAAATATATGAATTTCTAAATGTTAATAGCTATCGATTCACCAACAATATCTTGCGAGTGTTGGTAAGTAATTAAAAATTTATTTATGAAATATTTTATTAAAATAATAATTCTTTAATAACTTAAATATCAATGTTATTCACAAATATTCATACGAAATTTATAAGTCAATTTTTAAAATTAACAAATCCTCTAGAAGTTTATAACTTCACTGGGCACACCCTTTTTGAGTATTAAAAACTCAAGGTGGTACACATATAGAGATATTTGAGACTTTCCGTTTGCAACACACACACACACACACACAAAATTTCCTAATGTATTATATATGTAGATAATGGTATATATTTAGATATCTTTGATAAAACGAACGTTTTTTAAATTTTAATGAATAATTTTTACTCTAGAATTTTAATTAAATCAATACATTTTCTTAGAATATAATTCATTAATCTAAATATATTTTTATGGATGATTTTTATATTGGAAGTAAACTAAAACTTATATTTTGAAGATAAAATATATATTTAATTCCAATCAAAATTATTTGAAACCATTCATATAATTTATTTCAGATAATATTACCAAACATTCGTTTATTAAAAAAAGTTAGCATTATATTTTTTTTATTTATAAAATTTTGAATTTATATAGGGAAAAAATAATATTTACTAGAAATTATCATTAACTTGTAATTATTGAGAAGTATACCATATATCAAAATAAAAATTTAGGAATAATAAATTGTTATAGAGCAAATTGTGTCCTTTGAATGGAAAGGGTTATGTTATAGAGCTAAAGGTGTTGTTATAAATTGGCACGGTTAACATAAGTAACAGTTATTCACTAATAATTGTGAACATCCCTTGTAAAATACCTAAATTAGTAACGTCTGTTTACTAATAACTGTGAAGAGACAATTTTTTAAAAAATATTTTCTGGCTACATTGCCCTAACGATTAATTATTTTAAAAATTCAAAAATAAAAAAGCAGTAGTGGTTTTCAGTATCACCGTTACTTTTGTCCTCCTCCTCCTGCCCCCCTTGGCATATCATCGACATCTGAGTAAGTAGATGAAGGGTCTGACAAGAAGTGATCATATATAACCTAATTGTGATTAAGGATAAGGTCCAACTTCATGTTCAGACTGTGGGTGTATCTAGTAAGATGCCTTGTGAAGCAGTTAAGGTTGGCCAACATCTGTAGCAGAACCTCCATTTGAGGAGGTGGTGGTGGTGGCAGCGGTGGCGGTGGAGGAGGAGGAGTATGTGGTGGTGGTGTGATGGAGGCGGTGGTGGAAGAGGAGGGGCTTGTAGAGGAGGAGCGTGACGATTAGAAGGAGGAGGGCGAACGGAAAGAGTTCTCTGGCGCCTGATCATGATGAGGGAGAGAAGGACAAGGTTATGAAAAATGTGCTTTTAGAAAAGTACTAAGAACAAAAGGAATAGATTAGTATAAATTGGCTTGAATATTTCGCTCTAAAGTATTTAACTTAGGAGAACTGGTATTGGTGTCGGATAATATGAGGTTTTGAAAAAGTTGTTTTTAGATTTTCTTTTTTTACATGACAGTTTTTTATTATGAAATGTCTTTTTTGCCGTTCATACTTTATGGTCAATAGATATAACCGTTAAAGAACAATAAAGCCAGAACAATAAAGAAAATGACCTTACATGAAGTTCTTCTCGGCGACTCAAGAAACGTCATAGCTGGCTTGGCGATGGAGAAGACGATGGCTACTTGAATTTAGAGAACGAGGATTTCGATATTTGGACAAATTTTATTACCATTTATTGCCCTCACAGGCTGTGACATCTTAATAGCAATAATAATTTTATCTATGCATCCTATAGATATATATTAGTGTGTCAAATGTAACATCCCAACTTTTATGCATAAAAAAGCCCCAAATTTTGGGTCAAGAAGTTCAAGAATAAGTTTGAATTAAGTAGACTATTAATCCCAATTGAGCCAAATGTCTTAAGTATATCAAGAGGAAAAACCTTAAGATAATTATTAAAATTATTTAAGGGCAGATGAAAATTGAGAAAATAGTATGAAATGTTATTCTTGGAGCAACATTTCATACTATCTATGGAGTAAGAGATGTGCTCCATAAAACCAAATGAGAAGAGCATCGTAATTCTTTATGTTGGACCAAGAAAATGGCTTACAAAGATTAATTAAAATGGGTTAATTTAATATGGGACCACAAATTAATTAAACAAGCGCCACAATCCCTTGACATTCCCCCATCATGTTCATCCTCCCTGTTCATTTTCGAGCAGCAACTGAAACAAGAGAGAGAGCGAGCTGGAAAACGGAGGAGGAAAAACAAGAAAGAAGAGTTGGGTTTTCCTACTTTAAGACCACTTCTAGGCAAAGGTAAGAGCCTAGATTCATACTATACCTTTAGTTTCTCCATTCAATGAGTATTTTTCAAGATGATGATGGCTGAACTTTGGGGGTTAGAGAGAGAAAATCAAAGAACAAGAAAAATAACTATAGTCAAGTATATATCGAAGCTTATATTCAAGATAAATGACATTGCATGTGGCTAGTGAGCTTGCATGTTGGGGTTTGGGACTTTAGTGGATTAGAAACTGAAGAAAAGCTTACTGTTTTGATGATTTTGTGTTGAAGTTATATATAATTGAAAAATCAAGCATGTATAGATTCTAGAGTACACTATTATGTGTTTGGGAACAATATAGTTTGATTCCATGAACTTTTCCCTCTCCCCTGTTCAGCCAGCCATTGTTTTAACATTAAGGAGATGAGTTTTGTTGAATTTGAGCATCCCAATGAGTTTAGAAGAGGAATTTGTGTTGGAGTAGCCCCTAAAGCGAGCTTAAGACCATAAGAATTGAAAAATGAAAGTTTGTGACTGTGCAAGATTAATTTAAAATCGTTTTTGGAAGATTTGGATTAGATTTCCCACTTGTTTGATGTTCAAAGATAGGATAAATATATCTTGAAATGGTATAGGCATTCTTAAAGACAAGCCAAGAGGTCTCTATAATGCTATAGAAATGAAAGTGAAATGTATTAGTTTTTCCTTACTGCCCTGTTTTGGAAAGCTTTGCTTTAGCTAGAGGGAGTTGGATTTTATTCAATTTGATGGCTCCAATGAATTTAGGTGGAAGTTGTATAGGGTGGGTTTGGGGAAGAAATTCCCAAGTAAGAGAATGAACCAGTTAAGAATTAAAGTAACAAGAGCAAAGTTAGAAAGTAAATTAAAGGGGTTAGACCTTTTTTTTTTTGGGAGGTATTAAATATGCTATCGAAGTATATTGTATATGTACATTAATCTGCCCGATACATATACAGTTCATAGGTTTCGTTTTATGCCCAAGCCCTCCGAGAAGCACAGCCAGAAAGAATAAGCAAAAGAAGCAAGTTATAAAGGAGAATCTTAAAAAAGGTAGTGAAACTTACTCGTATATATAGCTTGTATTTTGTTGCTTGCATGTTTATTTGCTATATATGCCTTTGAATATATAATATCTTTGCTTGAGTTTGTATTATGGTCATATGTATTTGCTTGTATGGTGTGACAGTACCCAAGCTTTGATATTGAGTTTTAAGTTTTTAGGTTAAATAAGGGTATTTTTGGGTCAAATGTAGTTCTTAAACGGCTAAAATACTGTGATAAGCAACCTTAAGGTGAGATGTGAGATCCAAGGCCACAACTAAAGCTAAGATCTATATGGTCATAGTTTAAAAATATGGCAACATATATCTTATATTCTTTTTCCAAAGTAATATTATTAATATATAAATTGTCTCTCTGTTTGTGTGTTGTTCATTTAAGTTTTTGGGCAACGTATACAGATGCACCTATTTATGAGGCATGCGTGGATTCTGGCATAAACTCTGTATTTTTTTTTTTCTGGAACAAATAATAATTAATGGAGTGGGGTGGCTTTTCTAGGGTAGGACCTCTCTCCTTCTCTTTTCCATCGTCCCCTACTCATTACTTAAATTGAAATTAATGATCATAATTGTCCTTTGTGTGAACTGGGTTGCTCTCTGCCAGTACAGGGACTAAAAGAAACATGTGTAAGTACCATACTCCATTTTCATGCTATGCCTCTACTGCCAGAAAATTGTGGAACAAAGCTTAACATAATAGATCTGAAAGCTTCTCGGCGGGACCTATTTACTCTCCGCAACGGATGGTCCATCCAATTCTTCCACTACTGCTTCAATTTGAAGATTCAAAATAATAAAGTTGGTTGAGAAAACAAAAAATCCAATATGGTTTCATAAAGACTGAGAAACTTGTATTTATAACAACGTACATAAAGCTGTAAGAAAATTCCATTTTCATATTAGAGCCCATTTGGATCAAATAATTGGTTGGAAAGGAAAGGAATGTAAAATATTTTACTACAGGATTTTTGTTATGTAAAAATGGAAAAGAAAAATGATAAATTACAAAATATAAAAAAATAAAATCTGAAATCTGAAATACCTATACTACCCCTAACTCTAATAAAATAAAAAATCGCTCCCTCCGGCTTTTTCCTCCCTCCACCACCGATCAGCATTCATAAAAAAAAGCTGCTGCCTTCTCCCTGCATCTTCATCCCCCACCAGCCTCGCCTCAAATCACTCCTTAGATCGACCAATTTCATAAACAGCCGCACAAATCCACAGTACTGAGTTCCCAAACCCAGATCGACCACAACCATGAGAGTAGAATAAGAAAGACGAACAGTTGCTTGCTTTCCCCAAGTAGTCGAAGAAGGAAGAAGATGAAGGTTTATTTGGTAATAATCCACGAAGGAAAATCGAATACCACCTACGACCGAAGGAACCAATTTTCCTACGATTAAAGAAAAATTTTCAGCCGTCGGAAAATGGTTTTTGGAGAGCAGGTGCTGCCAAACAGCCGCCGCCAGTGGAAAATTTAGATTTTTTGTTTTCTTCCCCAATTTTCGGTGATCCAAACAGGCTCTTATAGCTTTTTAGTGGTAAGGTAAAGAAGCTACACAGTTTAGTGTTGACAAGGCAAAGGAACAGGAATGTCACGGAACGAAAAAGACCGTTCCTTCACTTCCATTCTGACATTGCATTAGGTCTAACCCCAATTGTTGGATTTCATCGTTATTTGGAAAAGCAATTACTTAAGTTAGGTTGGCACAATGCACTACTACAAATTAGACATTTAACGACCCTAAAGGACGTCCCTTTTTAAATTAGGGACGCCCAAAGTTCAATATTTAGCGGGAAACATTGGCGCTGGTTGAATTTTAAAAAAAAAAATTTGAACCACTTTAGACGTCCCCAGTCAAACTGGGGACGTCTAAAGTGAGGTTTAGACGTCCCCAGCTTCACTGGGGACTTCTAAAGTGGCACTTTAGAAGTCCCCAGTCTAACTGGGGACTTCTAAAGTGGCAAAGTTCGCAGGAAACATTGGCACTGGTTGAATTTTAAAAAAAAAATGTGAACAACTTTAGACATCCCCAGTTTGACTGGGGACTTCTAAAGTGGCAAAGTTCGCGGGAAACATTGGCGCTGGTTGAATTTTAAAAAAAAAAAAATTTGAACCACTTTAGACGTCCCCAGTTTCACTGGGGACTTCTAAAGTGCCACTTTAGACGTCCCCAGTTTGACTGGGGACGTCTAAAGTGTGCTTTAGACGTCCCCATTTTGACTGGGGAAGTGAAAAAGCCTGTCAGACACCCATCCCATCAGCAGCAGGCCAGCAGCTTTATTTTCCTTCCCCAAGCTTCATTTCGTCTTCACTCGTGAGCTTCGTTCCAAGCTGTCTTCCTCTTTCCCCTTTCCCTTGCTTCCTTTCCCGTCTTCCTTCCTCTTTCTCAGTTTGTTGCTGCAACTCCCTTTCCCGTGCTTCCTTCCCTATTTGCCTTCCTCTTTCTCATAATCATATTTCTATTTTTCCCTCTCTCTTCTTTGACAAGAGCACCATCGTTTGTGTCTCTCTTTCACAACTATCGTCTCCCTAGCTGGTAGCACCGTAAGTCATCTCCATTTCTGTCGTCCACAGGTTTGTCTCTCACTCCCACAACTTTGGATACAAATGATTGAACAAATGCTTGTAACTGTTAATTTAAATCAGATTATGAAACTGGAAAAATAGAGTAACTTGTATATGCATAATTTTAATCTGCTTCTAATTTGCTTGATATGGAAACGGACTGTCATTATTGCATACTTGTTTTTTTCGTCAGCAGACTTCAACACGGTGATGTATATATATAGACATGAGTTAATAAAATGACAATGATACTTAGGAATGAATTTTGTTTGGCTTAGGTTAGTCTAGTTTAACCAGCGCCAATATGTTTATTAGATTGTTGTGTTGTGTTGTTATATAAAATGACAATGATACTTAGAGTTGTGTTGTTGTACATACTATTAGATTGTTGGATAACATGTTTATTAGATAGTGCTGAACTGCTGTTGTTTCCATTCTGGTTTATGCAATATTTCTTCTATCCAATTTCTGCAGTTTAAATTTGCTGGACAGTGATGTATATATAAAAGGCCATAAAAAAGACTTTAGAAGTCCCCAGTGCAAACTGGGGACATCTAAAGTGATTCATAAACACTTTAGACGTCCCCAGTAACGACTGGGGACGTCTAAAGTCTGACCAAAAGACGTCCCCTATTTTAGGGACGTTATTGACAGTTTTTTCTACGACGTTCAGATAGACGTCCCTCTGTTTTCAGACGTTAAAAGGCCCAAAAAAGGGACGTTAAAAGCGTTTTTTGTAGTAGTGATGGCTCTAAAAACCAAGGTTATGAAACCTAGACCGGACACTGAATTAGTTGGAGTATTGGGTTAAGGGTCAATAGATCAAATTGGAGCTAACCTGGGGCTAGACCAGTAAGGAAGTGAATATTTCAGGGTTATTGATATGAAATTCTCAATAAAATATTAAAGAAAAAAGAAAAAACCGATAAAAAAACAGGTCAAACTATGGAAAAACCGAGGTTTCGGACCAGTCAGACCACCGGTTGGCAGGTTTACAGCCTAAACAAGCCTATCCGGTCCGATTTTTAAGAACACTGCTAAAAACACATCTAATATCTTTGTCTTTACATCACATATATACTCCCTCTCCATATGATAAGACATTTTTAACTAATACATACATAGTAATAAAAATGGTTAAAGCATCAAATTTGTTATAAAATGTAAATTATTTTTGATATTGTCTTTATTAGCAACACTAAACTCTAACATCATATGAATTTATATTCTATCTTACTACTCTTATTAAATATGGGTATAAGTGGAAAAATATATATATAATGTTCATTAAAATTATCAAAATATCTCTTAAAAATATCTTTTAGAAGATGTCTTACAAAAAAAAAAAGACAAGGGGAATATGATATGATAAAAAAAATATTAGGAAATCAATGCTAAAATTTGTACATTTTATTATGATGGAGATGTCAACAAAGATATGATCACATGAGCGTTTCCAGTTATTACATGAAAGTTTGTGTTTGGTATGGCTTATTTAAGGCCAATAAGCCCGATTTGTTGTGATAAACCCAAAACAAAAACGCAACTCAATATTAGAGTGTTTGGCTAAGTTTATTTTAAAAAATATATATAAGTCCAAATTAACAGTGTTTTGAAAAAGCCCACTAGCCAACTTATTACATGGGCTTTTTTTTTTTTTTGGTTGAAAGCTGATTTACAAGGTGTCCAATTTTTATTTTTTTTTTGTAATTATCCTTATCATCACATAATGTCACCACAGTGATTAACTTTTTTTTTTCGGATACAATGTATTGAGAGGATCAAAGAAGACAAAAAGGCTACGAGTTTGGTTAAATTCAATGGATAAAATTTTTTATCCTAAATATAAACGTCTACCCTGTTAGCCAAAAAACAAAAAAATCTACCATGTTTTTAAATTTACAGGACATGTGATTCAATTAGTTATGTAATAATTTTATGTGAAATTATGAATTTTGGCGTCACATTTTCTAACTTCAATTTTCCCACTAATTTTTAATTTTAAATATCTTGTTTTGTTATAATTAACACAAAAGCACTCATGTAATCGCCAATCCAAACAAGTTTTGACTTATAAAAAATCATTTATTCTATCGCTCATCCAAACATAAATTATATTACAAAAAATGAATTTTCTATTAAGTCATTTTTAATAAGTCAGAATTATAATAAGTAATTTTTCCTACCGTTATCCCAAATACATACAAAGTAGATTTTGAACGCAGAGCAACCTGCACCGTCACTCACTTTGTGTCTTGTTGGCAAAGGAAATGCAGCTTTATAATTAACCTTTCATGTCACTATTTTATAAAAGACAAAGTCATTAAAGAAAATAAAATGATACCCCAAGAATAAATCCCATATTTTTCTTAACTGAACCCCACCATGCATAGGTGAGAAAATTACGAATTTAGTCACTTTTTTTTTTTGTATTACAAAGGCAAGCAAAGCTTGTAGATTGTCATGGCCTATAAAGTAGGCCGTACAAAGCGATCATGTGGTGATACACCACATTCATGGGCAAAAAGAAGGATACAATCTGTAGGGGAAGACCCCAGTTCAACGTAGGTCTGGCTGTGCATGTGAGCCTGACGTGCAAGGTAATCTGCACACCGGATGTTTTCCCTATAAGAGTGGGAAATCTGCAAGTCCCAGTCTGAAAAAATAAGAGATCTGGTGTCCAGGATGACATTGTATAATGGGTGAGAAGTTGGACAATTAGACCATAGTAGGTGAATAGCTTGGAGGGAGTCAGTGAACAGATTGATTTTGGTAAATCCCATCTGCTTACATAAATGAAGTCCTCTGTAGATTGCATGGATTTCAGCCGCAGTGGGGAATGAGTGACCTAACTTCTGTTGAAATCCACATATCCATGTGCCATGGTGGTCACGAATAACACCTCCGCAGGCGGCCTGTCCTCCATTGAGTACAGATCCATCGACGTCTAAACGAACAAAATCCGGGTCCGGTGGTTCCCAATGGACTGTCCCTCTTTCTGGGACTTCAAATATCTGGTGGTGGAAACGTCCGCTCTCCACTCCTTCCGAGAGGTGAAACATGCATTGATGCACTATCTCTTGTGACTTCTCAGCTACCCCTTCGAATGCTTGACTGCATCTGTTCTTCCATAATAGCCAGCACGTTATGCTAAAAACTCGTTGCCATGACCATCTGGAGGTTCTCTTGTTGCCCGGTGAGTGCTGCATATTCCATTGTAGCCATTCCTGCAAACAACCACTAAAAAACATAGAGTAATATATTGTGTTAGTTGAAGAGGACCACACCCTCTGGGCTTAGTCACAATCTCTCAATACATGAAGGAGGTTCTCTTCACTCTCACATTGAAAAGGGCAGGTGTTTGAGATAGTTGGGTTATGTCTCGCTCTTGTAACATTTGTTGGAAGCCTCTCATGGAATACTTGCCACATAAAGAGTTTGACTCTTTCAGGAATTCCCCAGTGCCATAAATGCCGCCAGTGAGAATGAGTGCTGAGATTTTGCTAGTGATAGATCCTATCGTAGGCCGACTTCACACTAAAGTTACCATCGGGAGCATTTCTCCAACAAATCACGTCATCACTGTTGCTTGTAGGGGGTGATACCATCATTATCTTATCAACTACCCATGCTGGAAGAAAAGTTTCCCATTTGGCTCTATCCCACTGTCCCGTATCAGTTGTGAAGGAACCAACCCGAGTATCAATATCGAGAAGGTGCGAGTTCCTATCAATGAAGTATTTTAGTGGCCTGTCAACCGGGCCCCAGTAGTCCCGCCAAGCAAAGGTGCTTCTTCCATTTCTGATATTTTTACCAAGACCGCTTTCGAAATCCTTCCAGACTGCGACTATGCCACTCCACACAGCCGATTGATTGCGACAACTCTGAACCGTGGGCGTCAGATCCGTTCCACATGAGTACTTCGCACGGAGACATCTCACCCATAAGGCATCAGGTTTAGTGATTAGGCCCCAGCACAATTTCATCAGGAAAGCTTTGTTTTGGCAATATAGATCTTTTATCCCCAGGCCTCCTTCACACTTCCTTCTCTTAAGAACGTCCCATGCTAACAGATGCATTTTCTTGGATTCATCATGCTGGTTCCAGAAGAAATCTCGACTCAATTTTTCAATTGTGGATAGCACCCCCTTCGGAACGAGGGTTGATTGCATCTGATATTGCGGAATGGCGGAAAGAACAGATTTGATGAGGACCGTCCGCCCTGCCATACTTAGATATCTCCCTTTTCCAGCTAGTCAACTATGAGCGAACCTTTTGTAGAATCGGGGCAAAAATCATGTTCACCATTCGTTTGTGAAGGATAGGAACCCCCAAATATTTCCCTAAGTCGGCCGTCAGACCGATCCCCATAATTTGATCCTGTGGCCAGAAACTCGACAAAACAGTTCCATGACATTCCGAATCTTATCCACTTGCTCAGATGACGCCTCACCGAAAAGAATCAAATCATCGGCAAAAAATAGGTGCGAGATCTGGGGGCCAGTAGCATTCAGCCACAAAGGATGCCAGTTACCATTTCCAACTTCTTGATGAATTAGCTGACCGAGCAATTCCATACAAAGGACAAACAGATAAGGGCTAAGAGGGTCCCCTTGGCGCACCCCCTTGTAGAGACACAGCACATAATTAACTTAACAAAATCGGCACTTAGCCCTAAGCTGTGGAGGGTAAACTCCAAGAAATGCCAGTCAAGCCTGTCAAAAGCCTTTTCCATATCAACTTTCACTGCTATGTAACCCTTTTTACCCCTCTTGGTTCTCATGGAATGGATTGCCTCTTGAGCTATGATGATGTTATCAACTGCCTGCCTGCCAGCGATAAAGCTACACTGATTCTCGGCGATAAGATGGCTCATGATGCTTTTAAAGCGGTTAGCAATTACTTTGCTAACAATTTTGTAGCTCACATTGCACAAGGAGATAGGTCTAAAGTCTTGCAAAGAAGTAGGCTTATCGATCTTAGGGATGAGGACAATGTTCGTTTGATTGATTTCATGAATGGTCTCTGGTTTTGCAAAGATGCTGGAAACCAGATCACATATCTGTTGTCCCACCGTATTCTATTGCGTTTGGAAAAAATGGGCATGCAAGCTATCTGGTCCTGGGGATTTAAAGGCTCCTATCTCAAACGCTGCATTTTTTATCTCAACTTGGGAAACAATCCTTTGCAGGAGGTGGAGCTGTTGGTTTTCCAATGGTGGGAAGCGTGCTGACCAGGGAGAAAAGGGGGTAGACATGTTATCTGCCGAGTAAAGATTTTGGAAATAATCCAGTGCCATACCTCTCAACTGTGCTTCGTCATATACCCAGTGTCCATTGCCGTCCTGTAAGGCTTCAATTTTACATCTTTTCCTTTTAGACAGAACGCTTGCGTGAAAGAATTTCGTATTCTGGTCACCCCCGCTAAGCCACTTGCATCTAGATTTCTGAAACCAGATCAATTCTTCTTGAAAAGCGATTTTTTGATACATGTGCCAGAGTTGTTTTTCAATCTTGAAGAGGCCATTTTGAGAACCTTGGTTACCCCTGGCACGATCAATGCCCTCCAGTCTACGGATGATCTCCCTCTTTATTTTTGCCACATTCCCTACCACTCTAAAGTTCCAGTCTGTAGCCTCTCTAACAAACATCTGTTTCCCCTGGAGCCAATTCCTTCCCTGCCAAGCTAATTTGACTACATCACTGAAACCATCTTGAATACACCATGCTGCCTGGTAAAGGAAGCGATTATCCTTTTTGCCGCAAGCCATATTATTTTTATCAGAAACAACAATCACTCGATGATCGGACTTGAATTTGAGATTATGATAAGCTTTAGCCTGGGGATTTTGAATTTCCCAATCAAAATTACAAAAGACCCAATCCAGTCTTTCCTTCACCCCAGTTTTTTCAAAAGTGAATCTATCCCCCACTATCGGAACTTCAATAAGGTTGCAGCAATCAACACAATTTTGGAAGTCATTCATAGAGCTAAGAATGGGGTCAGCTCTACCAATTTTATCATTGGGGCCAAGGATGGCATTGAAATCGCCTAGTACCAGCCATGGAGTGGACACTGTATGATGGATATTTGACAGAGATGACCACAGATCCTTCCGCTTCAAAGCACAAGTATCACCATAAATAAATGTGACAAGAGTGGGGCATAGGCTATTATTTGCAGAGATATTACAGTGAAGAAGTTGTGTGCTTGAGGATACATAATCGAGTTGAAGCTCACAGTTATTCCATAACACCCAAATACCGCCAGCGAACCCAGTGGCTTCGATCCTCAACCAGTCACTGAAACCCAATTTCCTCACAACCTTATCGGCTCTAACACCACTGATTCGTGGCTCAATTAAGCACATAACATTAATACCATATTTTTTAACCACATCTTTTAATATCCGAGGAAACGCACTACCACCCGCACCTCGGCAATTCCAAGATGAAACATTCATATTTAAAAAATAAATTCAAAAGGCAAAGATAGGAACGCGGGACTTACGTGTCCGGAGGGTCCTCTCCCATCATGACAACTACTTCCAATTGTGAAATGGGGAGCACGTCAGAACCTTGATCTTTAAGGTCTCTGGTGGAGCTTTCTTCAATTCACGGGACCACCTCCATGCACAAAGGATCCGAAGATAAAGTCTGCTTCTTGGCATTATCAGGGGAGTGAGACGCGCTGACTTCTTTTGCATTCCCATTTTGCTTCACGGTCCCATCAGCACCACCAAACGTTCTCATGGCAGCACATATTCGTTCTTCCTTTCCCTTTTGAGGATCGGGCTCCACCGGGGTTGAGAGATTGCATGCAGTCTGAGTATCCACAATAATCAAACCATCTTGGTGGGGTCCACCACCATTTAAATTCCCTCTAACCAATTTATGCATTCTCGTTCCAGCACCTTTCATCTTGGTTGCATGCGTGTCGTGCGTATTGTGCTTGGTGGGTCCGTGCGTGTTGTCCGCTGATTCACCCATGGTTGCATGCGTGTCGTGCGTGTTGTGAGTGGTGGGTCCGTGCGTGGTGGGTCCGTGCGTGTCTTGCATGGTGGCTTCGATGTGCGTTACCGACAGCTTTGGCTTGCCATAAGCCCCTTTTGTCTTTACTTTAGTCCAGCGAGGGTGACCCACATGAACTACCTTTTTAATATACCTAATATCATCGGATTCCTTACTAGACACATTCTTTCCAGCGCATATATGGCTATCCTTTGCAGAAATTTGGAGATGCTTCACGTGGAGATGCTTCTCTTTTACCAACCTTGGCTCAACCGCCGATTTTTCTTTTCCTTTTCCTTTCCACAACACAGCAACTAAAGGCAACTCTGGAGACTCACATCCTACCTCATCCGCACTAGCAAGCATGCCGAAACACCTCATCTTTTGTCGGGAGGGAGGTCCCCGACGATGACTCCGGTGGTGGAACAGGTGCCTGACTAACAGAACCAGAAGGAACCCGTGCATGGGGGGCGCTTTCAGGTGATTTCCAAGGACACTGCTCATGCTTGTGACCGTATCTGCCACATGAGAAACAAATAAGGTTCAGGCCTTCATATTCAATATTGAAAAGCTCCGAAGCTGAGATAACACGAGGGACCAGCTTTTTCTGCAAATTTAATTCGACACAAATCCTGGCATAACGTCCCCTTCGGATTGTTGCTTCATCCTGGTCCAGCTTCTCTAAAGAGTTTACGTCCACTTTGAGGGTCTTCCCCACCATATCTCCAAGCCTCCACATGCATTCCTTATTGTAACACAAAAGTGGCACATGAGGAATGCGGATCCAAGTTGCTACCCTTCCCAGAGGATTATGGAATGGATTGAAATATGGAGACCACCTTTGCACCAGAATTGAGTGTTGAGCTATCAACCAAGGCCCTCCGAAAAGGATATTCGCATGGTGCTGCTGCCAGCCATCTTGTTCTTTTAATTTTACAACATAATAGTTGTTGGGAAGATCGATTAGATCAAAATTGCTTGTCAGCCAAATTTTGCATAAATGATCCTTAAGCTTGAAGAACTTGAATCTTGCTCCCAAGACAGTGACAATGAGAGCATTGTTCCAAGGTTTGGCCCATCGGTTGAATTCTTCTTGGGACATATCCATTGTAGGATAGACATCCATGAGGTTTTTAATCTCTTCTGAAGGCTGGGGAAGATCCCAGGACTGGTTCAAGGTATCTGAAAGAAAGACCACATCTTCCACACTAGAGGCGCTATGGGAGATACCATTGAACTCTGCTCCCCTGAATCCTGTAAGTGAGTCTTTGAAAGAGTAGGCAAGCTTAGGCTTTGTAAAAGAAGCATCCCTGCTCTTTATTATGTTTCTTGGATGCTCCGGATCTAAGGGAGGAGCTCCATCATGCTCCTTAGATCCTGAAACTCCCTCCGGCAGCAATGGAAGGTCGCCGGGAACCTCCATCAAGAAAATTCAAAGTGGCACGAATTCCAGAAGACAGCTTCTCTCTCTCTCTCTCTCTCTCAGCTTCTCTCAAAAATTTAACAAATGAAATTTTCTAAACATCCAAATGTGATGGTTTGATCGAATTTAGTCACTTTAACCTCGAAATTTTTGTAGTGTTAAAAGAAAAAAATATATTTTATTTTCTTAAGGACATAGTGAAGATGTTAAAATTATTGGAGACGAATTTATTTAATTATACCTCAATAATATTCAATTTTTAGGAGTAATCATATTGATAAGATTAACACCTATCTAAACACATTAAGCATGAGAATAGAATAGCAACACTCAACACAAAGTTGGTCTAGCAGTGTAAGGCCCCATTAGATCCCTCTAGGTCTCAAGTTCGAATCTTAGAAGAAACATTTGCGTTGGCAGGGAAAGCCACAAACCCCAAAACTTGAGTACTTAGTTGTTCGGATACTTGATAATAAGATAGAGAAAAGGGGGCAGATAATGGTTGAAAGAAAATAAAAAAAATATCAACACTCTATCTCAGCAAAAGCATGCGAGTCAGAAAACAAGTAAAAAAACAGATGGAGGGAGAAAGAAACTAGCACAAACTGAGAATAGCAACTCTACACTAATTGGTAATTGATAATAAATTACCACTTCTGATATTTAATACTCTCTGTAGTTCTTAATTTAAGATCCAATTGACTTGTTTGGAAAAATTAAAGAAGCTAAATATATTACTTTAAAGTATTTATATTTTTTATTTTTATACCAAACTAATTTGTCTAACTTATAAACTAATATATAATCAAATAATATTCAACATATGCTATGATTAAATTACTTATTTAACTTCTTTAATCTCTCCGAAACAAAGTCAACTGGTATTATATTAAAGACCGAAGGTAGTATTACTAATTTGAAAAAAATTAAGTAAGGTAACAAGATTATTTAATTATAACATATGTTACATGATCTTTCTAAAATAACTGTGTCTATTATTAGATTATATATTAGTTTATAAGTCAGACATATTAGTTTGGATAAAAATGATACATTTTTTACTTTACATTAGTTTATTTAGCTTTTTTAATTTTCCCTTATTAGACACATCTGGGTATTATATGTATTAACAAAATCCGAGTCATGAAATATAACATTCTCTATTCTCACATTAAAATCAATAACAAACAATATTATAGTTCATGACTCAAGTTTTATAAATTTCATAATGAAAGACATATTCATTTAAGATTATATAATTATTTCTAGGTTTAAAGTTTTATTACATTGAATATTTACCCAAAAAAGAGCTCAAAGATGTGTTTATGCATTTAGTAAATTAGTGCCTGCTTATATATTTGGAACTAACATAAACCAGTTGCTGAATTGAACTTGATGCTTTGTCTACCAGGAAAGAATAGAAAAGCATTCGAGAAAGTGGAAGAGAAAACATAAAAAAATATTTTTTTCTATAATTCTAATATGGAAAGAAAATAATAAAGGAGAAAAAATTAGAGAGAAAAAGATTTAAAAAAATAGCTTATATGCTAATTACTAGTACGAAAATACTTTTTAGACATGTTTCCATGAGAATCTCTATTCGAATATCCTAGACACATATAAGACAACACATTACATATATTATATGTGATTCTCACTTACCCATGCATGGCCAATACTGATCTATCTGCCCGTGCAATTAGGCGCTCTTCAGTTTTAACATTATTTTGTGTATATATTAATATATAAATCTCTATGAGGCTGTAGTTAAAGTTCAGTTTGCTCCCAGCCATGAGTGTTTTTATAATTAAGCTTTCCATATCAAAGTTGGCATATCAAAGCTTTCTTATATTAAGGACCACCCCTATAAGAGAAAATGATCATTATAAAAAGAACATGAAGGAGTACTAAATATATATCACATATATTTTGGTTCTAACCGAATTATTTTTCTAATAACCGAACTGAACACACAAAAACCAAAATTTTTTAAAAATGAAAACCAAATCTTTAACTGAAAACTAAATTAAACCAACAAAAAAAGTCAAATTGAGTTTAGTTTAGTTTCAGTTCTGGTTATAATTTGGTCACCCTGATTGAAACCGTGAGTTGTCTGATCTTGCAGCTGGAAAATTCAACATTCTCTTCTCTTGCTCTTAATATCCCAATAACCCCAAGACTTGGTTGCAAGCTTAACCATAGGCAATCTCAATATCTTCCCTTCATCATCTCTGGCTATTTGCTTTCTTAATAACTATGGCAGCAAAAAGTTCAGAAGCCGCAAAACCTGATTCTTTGCAAGAGCTCTTCATGAAATATGATGAAGAGCTATCACCAGAATGCCAAAATCTCATTGCCACCTTACCCAAGCATTTCGCTCGGTTATCCGATGACCAGCTCTACCAATACCAAGGTTTCTGGAACCTCAAGAGGGTAATCCAAGGAATCATCAATTGCCAGAACCACTTCCAAGCCCATGACTCTGATATTATCATTGTCACCCCACCAAAGTGTGGCACCACCTGGCTCAAGGCCCTCACTTTCGCCATCATCAACCGAAAGACATGTAATATGAACCCAAATCTAGACCCAATCGAGACTATGGCACCACACCCTCTCCTCACTACCAACCCTCATGATTTGGTGCCAAACTTTGAGTTTCAACTCTACTTTAACACCGACAATCCTGATCTTAGCTCACTCCCTTCACCAAGGTTCTTTTCAAGCCATTTAGCGTACATTTCATTGCCAGAATCAGTAAAACACTCAAGATGTAAGATAGTGTACTTGTGTCGAAACCCTAAAGATGTGTTCGTCTCATTATGGAACTTCCTGAATAGACTAAGACCAGAGGTGCAAGAGTTCAACACGATCGAGTATTTGTTTGAAGAGTTTTGTCTAGGAGAAAATTCTTGTGGGCCGTTTTGGGATCACGTGTTTGGGTACTACAAGGAGAGTTTGGAGAAGCCAGAGAAGATAATATTTTTAAAGTATGAAGAGCTTAAGAGTGAGCCAGTAAGGGTTTTGAAGGACTTGGGAAAATTTTTAGGATACAGTTTCTCTGAGGAAGAAGAAAATGATGATGTTATGGGTGATATATTGAGGCTCTGTAGTTTTGAGAATTTGAGTAATTTGGAAGTAAATAAAAGTGGAAAATTGAAAGTTGGGCTAGAAAATAAGGCTTTTTTCAGACGTGGAGAAGTTGGAGATTGGAAGAATTTTCTCACAAGTGACATGATCAATCAAATTGATGCTATTACCGAAGAGAAGTTTTGAAAACATGGTTTGAAATTTTAGGCTCAGGTGATGCCTGAACATATTATATAATAGACATTTTAAGATAATAAATATGTGGTTGCTCTCAATTTAGTTTTTCAGTTACTCATATGCGCATCCTCAGCTATTTACTTTCTTTGTTTCTGGTTGTAAGAATCTATTGTTTGAATCATATGGATTAAAAACCGTAACATTATTTTCCAATTTTTTTGAGTAAAAAAAGGTTTTAAATAGTTATATTTTGGGCTGGGTTGGATGTTGCTACTTGCTGGCTTGCCCGCTCTAAGTGAAGAGTTGGGCCACGGGACGAGATCAAGGGCACTGCATGAGGCTGGTTTCACAAAGTTAATTATTATTAGGATTTATAACTGATTCCCATCATAATCCCAAAAGGCGACTGCATAAAAAAGTAAAAGAAAAAAGGACCCAATTAAATTAATTAATATTTGGATTTAAAACTGATTCCCATCATAATCCCATAAAAGGTGACTTTAATTAATATTAGGATTTAAAATTGATAACGGCGTCTGCATAAAAAAGGGCCCAATTAAATTAATTAATATTAGGATTTTAATATTCCATTAGTGGACACTCCTAATTAAGATGCCGCCTTCAAAGATGGACTAGCTTCAGCCTAAATATAAAAGGATTTAGAACGGAGCGGCTTCAAGTTAAAAATATTAGGGTTTTAAAATTAAATATGGAATATGAATTTTAATAATAACAAATAGGATACAGGACCTGCTTTAACTTATAGATAATCGGATCTTAAAATTGAAAAAAAGGAATATGAATTTAGACTAACAACAACTTTAAACAATGAAAAAAAAATAACAAGAGCAAAACCCAATTAATCCACCCAATTATTTTTTTCATACAAATAAGGAATATGAATTTGGATCAAACAACAACTTTAAATAGTGAAAAAAAAATCGTGAGCAAAACCCAATTAATCTATCCAATTATTTTTCTTATACAAATAATCCATTCGATTATTGAAAACCCTTGATAAAGCCAGAGCTAAAACAACTGGCCTCATGCAGTTTCCAAATATCATGTTTTTTTAATTATGTACGAATTTTACGATTTTGGACTAATAAAAAATTCATAAAGAATCTTTAAGAATATTAAGACATCCCAAACCAACCCAATTCAATTCATTCACCAATTTCATTAAAAAAAAAATGGGACAGAGATTAGAGTTACAGATTGGGTATAAAAGACAGGCCCGCCACACATAGCCTGCCGCATTTGGTAACCACGCAAAACAACTATTCTTATCTCCTAGTGTGGCAAGCATTCAATGAGACATACTATGTCAAATCAATGATAGTGCAAACACATGGGTTATCATCGCACTTGTTCTAAGGAAGGTTGTCAAATGGAAAAAGTACTCCACCATATTATGTTTGGAAGGCGGCCATGATCCTGGTAGATGAACATGTTTGTCAATCATAAAGTCCCTCTGATTATACACTAACTTCTATGATGTCACTTACAGAAGTTTGAGAAAAAATGTAGGGAACTACAATTGAAGGTTTTGTCACTCTAAAGTGATTGAACAAGCATTATATGAAGCAGCTCCAAGAGAGTGAGGTTTATCACTTCCAAAACTTCGAGGTTTTAGACAACAATGACAAATATAAATTAACTCTGCACTCATGGAGGATCCAATTTCAAACAAGATATTTTTTCAAGAATCTAATTTGCAAATTCTTATAGAAGCATTCAATTTTGTCTCTATTAAAAACATTACAGATTACACCACGCATAATGAAGAACTAATTTGTTAGTGCTTGTCAGTTAGATATTCTTAGCAATATACATCTCTAGAAGGTACTTGTCATGGACTCAAATGAGCAGAATCAAGAAAGTAACATACATATAGGCCCAGTCAAGAGTGACCCTAAACGCCCAGTAAGAAAAAGCCTACGAGTTAAGAAAAAGACCTAGAAGCTTCGTGCCTTAGAGGGAATATAAATAACCATACACCTTCAGATACAGGGTGTGAATAGTTTTGTGGTAATCTTCTTTCTTTTCTCAAGTATCTTTCTCTCTCTTTTCTATTATTTTCGTTCTACTGCTACTTGACAAATCCTTATTTTATTATATATTTTTATATTTTAATTGGAGATTTTGTCATAGTTATTGAGCCTAAAATGTCTTTCTTGAGATAAACTGAGATTAAGAGTAAATATATTAAATTAGGACTAAAAAGGGTAACATTGTCGTAAAAATTTGTAATTACTCTTAACAATTTATTTTTGAGAAGATTTGATGTTGGGTAAATTATTTTTATTTGTAGGAACTAGGAAAATGGCAGTTTTAGACTTGAATTTGAAAAATACCAAATTGGACCCACGAATTTGAAAAATTCCACTTTAGTCCACGAGCTAAACACAGCGTTTTTGCAGCAAAAGCTTAGGCTTGAATCAGGGGAGCTCTCGACATAACTTTGACCAGAGACAGCGCCGCAGGACTGAGAGGTCGAGACCCACCTTCAGCACTTCTTCCTTCCTTGCTCCTTGGTCACCGGCGATCTCATCACCTTCATCATCACCGGCGACCCTCCTCCATTGACCCACCTACGCCACGAGTGAGAGACCTGAGAGTTGAGCTGAGAACAGTGGAGGAGGCCGAGATTACAGAAGCTGAGAGCGAGTAGGTGTACGGTGCAGACAGAAAAACAGAGCTGAGCTGAGACGAGTGAGCGAGGAGCAGAGGAGTTTCAGCGCAACCTTCAACCTCACAACCACCACCGCCTCACTACCAACTCTTCACTGCCGGCAGCCTCCTCTATTTCTAACATTATTCCAATCGTGGTTGCCCATGCTTCTGAAGTCACACAGCCGAGGCTTCCTCTGTTTTGTGTTTTTAGTTTAATTTCAGTCCTCAAGTTTAATTGATTAGTGCTAATTGGTTTCTTTGATCATTGTTTTATATGGCTGAAATTATGACATTATTTGGTGGGCTGTTGTGATGATGGGCAGTGGCTGATTTCCCAATCCCTTGTAGGAAAGGCAATGACATGAACTTGGAGTTTTAATAGGGGAATTTTTGCTATTTCAATTCTCTATTTATACATTATATTTGTGATTCCTAAATCTTAGGATGAATTTTATAATGTTGAATTGATTTATTTTGATGTATTTAGAGATTTGTTGTGACTTGAACTTTTGTTAGACACTTACTTGACATTGTGGTTAATTAGCTTAATTATCATTTCTTTGTGCTGGTAAGTCATTGAATTGATAATTTTGTGAACATTTTGTGCTAATTTCAAGGTGGCTTGGTTAGTGGATCAATGGTGTCTTGCGTTTGCATTGGTTAATTGAATATGAATTTATCAATTATATTTAGCATTGGACTTTAACATCATTAATTTTAATTTTTCATATGGGTGGCTATTGTTAAATTAAGATTAATGAGAAAATCAAGTGGTAATGCGAGGTGGCTCGGTTATTGGATCAACAGCTAAATATGATTTTTAAGTTCATTTAATTGCTAGAGTACTTAATCAACCTAATTTAGAGAGATTAATATGCAAGGTGACTTGGCCCAGGGGGCTTGGTCTGGTGGTTGAGACAAGGGAGGCAAAGATTCCCTCTCGCCACCTGGGCTCGATCCCTGGGAAGTCCCTCCCAAGGGGCGCCCCGGATTAGTCTGCACCTTCGGGTGTGGGATACATGGGGAAGAAATTCAAAAAAAAAATGCAAGGTGGCTTGGTATTGATCAATCTATATTAGGTGTAGTCTAATGGGTGGCCCTTAGAGTCAATTTTGGAAATAGCATGGTAAATCTCCCATAATCATTTTAAGTGAGGATTGCTTGCACCATTGCTATGAGGGGTTGCTTATTCCACTATTGATTACTCTGTTTCTTTCATTTCACTAATCTCAATCATCATTTCATTTCATATTTTCAAGAAAAATCCCAAAAAAGAGTAACTTAGGACATTTTAATTCTATTTGCAAAAGTAGTTTTTCATAGATAAAAGATCCAACCAGTTTCTCCATTTTTCAGTCAAATTTGATATTTAGTTTACTTAGAAATCATTTTCGTTTTTGGCTCCACAAAGTTAACATGACCCGGATCAGAGCCTTACTCTCAATGTTGTCCGCTTTAGGGTCCTATCACCCCACACGACTTTAAAATGTATCGACCTATAACATCTCAGAGCCTTACTCTCGATATTGTCCACTTTGGGTCCTATCACTCCTCATGGCCTTTAAATGCATCGAGAGAGAGGTATCTAGACCCTTATAAGGTGTCTTTTGTTCTCCTCAGTCGATGTGGGACATAATATCTACCATCGAATAAATCAAGTCAATCAGGGCTGGAGAATTTAGGAGATCATTTTTGTACTTCATGTAACCATTTTCAATATTTCCCGAACGACTCTCACTTGCATTTCTTCCAAATGGATGCATACCAATCAAGTAGTGACAAGATATACGCCCTAAGTTGAAAATATCAATGAGCAGGCTTTGTGTACTTTTAGGTCTCCTCTGTTCAGGAGCTTGCCAAAACTAATTATGTTGATAATTAATGTTGGCAAAAACAATCAAATTGTTAATACGAATAGTTAATTTATAACACAAAATACATTCTTAAATTACTTACCAATTTTCCTATTCAGAGCAAGATATAAATTTTTGCAATAAATGTATTATTCGGATTAAATTTATAGTGAGACTCAGCCACCATAATCTGATTAGGGGAGAGATTGCCAAAAATTAACTTGTGTCCACGGATGCTGAAAACCCCATTGATCATATCCTTGGATATTAAAACACGAAAATTGAAAATTTAATAAAAATATATTTCAAATAATGAAAAATTGATCCATACCTCTTGCAAAAGTTTCCCCTTTTCTCTTTGTAAAAAATATTTTAATGTATACTCAAATCGTTCAAAAACTAAATGTTGATTTATATGATAATCGACCTAGCCGTAATAATGAATTACATTTGGTATATGTTCACATAAAGTCAGATTTTGAAGCTCTTCAGTATCTAGGTCAACTTCTTGCTTCTAGGTCGTATATACCGAAACTCTATTGTCCCTCAGACATCCAAGGCAAATGTTAATTAGCATTTTCAACTTGTTTATGAAAGATAAGTGGAGAGAGAGATTAATAGCACTCATAAAAAATAGCAGACAGAAAAAAGAAACTTTACAAAATTGTAAGGCGTTGTCAAGAAGACAGGTCTATCTCTAAAAATGGGGTTGAAAACAATGGTGGATAACACTAGGCTAAAGGAAATGCAAGCTAACCTTAAGAAGACTCAGGAATTAAGGAGTATGCTAGAGATAGTTTCGGTCAGCTCTGATATCAATGACTTGACCCTGGCTTTGATACCAATAACTTGACCCTGGCTCTAATACCAATTACTTGACCTTAGCTCTGATACCAATTGTAACATCCCAACACTTTACTCTCAGTGTTGTCCGCTTTGGAGTCCTGTCACTCCTCACGGCTTTTTAGTCGATATGAGACGTAACACTCTACCCACATTGGGCCCAACGTCCTCACTGGCATATTGGCCTACATTGACTTGACTATGGTTTTGATATCAGTTGTAATATCCCAGTGCCTCACTCTCAATATTGTCTACTTTGGGGTCTCATCACCCCTCACAGCTTTAAAAAGTGTCAAGGGGAGGTATCTAGACTCTTAAAAGGCATATTTCATTCCCTTCCCCAGCTGATGTGGGATGGCCTACATCGACTTGACCCTAACTCTGATACTAATTGTAACATTCATGTGCCTCATTCTCGATATTGTACGCTTTGGGGTCCTATCACCCCACACGACTTTAAAATATATCGAGCTATAACATCGCAGAGCCTTACTCTCGATATTGTCCACTTTGGGTCCTATCACTCCTCATGGCTTTTAAATGCATAGAGAGAGAGAGGTATCTAGACCCTTATAAGGTGTCTTTTGTTCTCCTCAGTCGATGTGGGATATAATATCTACCATCGAATAAATCAAGTCAATCAGGGCTGGAGAATTTAGGAGATCATTTTTGTACTTCATGTAACCATTTTCAATATTTCCCGAACGACTCTCACTTGCATTTCTTCCAAATGGATGCATACCAATCAAGTAGTGACAAGATATACGCCCTAAGTTGAAAATATCAATGAGCAGGCTTTGTGTACTTTTAGGTCTCCTCTGTTCAGGAGCTTGCCAAAACTAATTATGTTGATAATTAATGTTGGCAAAAACAATCAAATTGTTAATACGAATAGTTAATTTATAACACAAAATACATTCTTAAATTACTTACCAATTTGCCTATTCTGAGCAAGATATAAATTTTTGCAATAAATGTATTATTCGGATTAAATTTATAGTGAGACTCAGCCACCATAATCTGATTAGGGGAGAGATTGCCAATAATTAACTTGTGTCCACGGATGCTGAAAACCCCTTTGATCATATCCCTGGACATTAAAACATGAAAATTGAAAATTTAATAAAAATATATTTCAAATAATGAAAACTTGATACATACCTCTTGCAAAAGTTTCCCCTTTTCTCTTTGTAAAAAAAAATACTAATGTATACTCAAATCGTTCAAAAACTAAATGTTGATTTATATGATAATCGACCGAGCCGTAACAATGAATTACATTTGGTATATGTTCACATAAAGTCATATTTTGAAGCTCTTCAGTATCTAGGTCAACTTCTTGCTTCTAGGTAGTATATACCGAAACTCTATTGTCCCTCAGACATCCAAGGCAAATGTTAATTAGCATTTTCAACTTGTTTATGAAAGATAAGTGGAGAGAGAGATTAATAGCACTCATAAAAAATAGCAGACAGAAAAAAGAAACTTTACAAAATTGTAAGGCGTTGTCAAGAAGACGGGTCTATCTCTAAAAATTTGGTTGAAAACAATGGCGGGAAACACTAGGCTAAAGGAAATGCAAGCTAACCTTGAGAAGACTCAGGAATTAAGGAGTATGCTAGAGATAGTTTCGGTCAGCTCTGATATCAATGACTTGACCCTAGCTCTGATACCAATGACTTGACCCTGGCTCTGATACCAATTGTAACATCCCAACACTTTACTCTCAATGTTATCCGCTTTGGAGTCCTGTCACTCCTCACGGCTTTTTAGTCGATATAAGACGTAACACTCCGCCCACATTGGCTCTGATACCAAACTTTACCGTGACTTTGATACCAAACTCGAACCTAGCACTGATACCAATGACTTGACCCTAGCTCTGATACCAAACTCTAACTTAGCTCTGATACCAATAACTTGACTTTGGCTCTAATATCAATTGTAACATATCAACATCTCGCTCGCAATATTATCCGCTTTGAGGTCTCGTTACCCTTCATGGCTCTTCAGCTGATGTGGGACATAACACTCCACTCACCTTTAGGCCCAGTGTCCCCTCTAGTACATTGGTCTTCATTGACTTGACCTTGGCTTTGATATTAATTGTAACATTCTAGTGGCTCGCTCTCGATATTGTCAGCTTTAAGGTCTTGTCACCCCTCACAGCTTTCAAAAGTGTCGAGGGGAAGATATGTAACATCTCAAAACCTTACTCTCAATATCCTCCGCTTTGGGGTTTCATCACCTCTCATAGCTTTAAAATGTATCGAGAGAAGGAGGTATTCATACCTTTATAAGGCGTCTTTTGTTTTGAAAAATATTAAATGATGAAAAATATTAACATACATATATTTAATAAAATCTCCTTCACAACCGATGTGGGACATAACACTCCACCCATCTTTGGGCCCAGGGTCCTCGCTGGAACATTGGCTCACATCGACTCAAATCTAGGTCTGATACCAATGACTTGATCTTGGCACTGATATCAATTGTAACATCCCAGCACCTTGTTCTCGATATTGTGCACTTTGGGGTCTCGTCACCCCTTACGGCTCCTCAACTGATATGGAACATAACATTTCACCCACCTTTGGGCCCAGCATCTTTGCTGGCACATTGGTATATATCGACTTGACCTTAGCTCTGATACCAATTGTAACATCTCAGTATCTCACTCGGTATGTTTTCTATTATCCTGTTGAAATTAGGATGACACATTTATCTAGTTTTTCAACATTGTAATATTCTCACACCTCTACTTCTCTCATTTTTTTGTAAATATTTTTGCAGGGACTTGTGGAGAGAGCATATACAGAGCAGATTTCCTAGGTGAGAATGCCAATCATAATGCAATAATTCAAAATATGTTAATGTTTAAGACAACTCAATATGACTATGGATTCTGATAAGATATTAATATTGTTCTTGAGAATTATTTTATATGAGAGACCAAGGTCAACATGTAAGTGCGATGAATGGGGACTTTTGTGTGTGGACATATGTGATCGCCTTGGTATTGGCTCTCATTTCATTATAACCCTACAACCAGGTCACGAATTCAACGGGTTTCTTTGAGTTATTTAGCATTGTGTTCTTCCCTTGTTTGAGAGTGAATATAAATTGCTTGGTATGCAAATATTTCATTTTAAGTGTGTAATTTATCAATATTATTATGTGATTCTGTGTACAAATTTCATGCGGTCTTTGGTAAGGTCACTTCCGGAACTGAAACATTAGACGTTTGGACAAATGCCCCTTTAGGAGCATCAATTAAAGTCAATGATTGTGGCGAATGCCACGGCGCAGGTATGTGGGTGATAGTACAGATCTCATATTTAAATTAGTATGAATTTTTGGATATACTAGATTGAATCTACAAGTGTTTTATACCTATTTAGGTTATTTAAATTGCTTTATTTTTTCAAATTCAATTATGAGGATAAAAAAGTTATTTTTTTACAAAATGTACTTATATATTCTTATTTTGCAGGAAACGGAAAAAGAATAGGAACAAGGAAGGAACTAAAAGGCCCTGAAGAGAAAAAAACAAGATTGGACCATGAAACTGCCTAACTGGTCCGGTCTGACCGATTGACCGGTGCAGAATTTAATCAGCTTCTCAGGAGTTCAAAAATTCGTATGTAATTCTACATATTTCCAATAATTACAAATTAAGACTCTAAGAAAAGTTTGAGATGCCTACTTTCTAATGCAAAAAGAATCACTAAAAAATACTATCACTTGATCCTAAAAAATTTTCAAATTCCAAAAGTATTTCAAAAATTATTATCGTTCAAGTTCACTTTCTCACTAGTCGGGCTCTGGGTTAGCTCCGGTTTGACTCCAATATGATCCATTGACCCTTAACCTACTACGCAGACAAGTTCAATGGCCAATCTAGGTTTAATAAATTTATAAATTTTCCATAAAGCATCCCTATTGTTTGTGTACAGTAAGGGAGTTCCATGAAGTGGTGTAGTTATGATACACATAATTGAAAAGAGTATTATGAATACCAAAGGCCTTGTAGCCTAGTGGTACAGATGCTCTCCTATAAGTGGGAGGTTGCGAGTTTGATCCTAACTAAGTCCGTTAGTGCATACCTTTGTAACTAAAATAAAAAAGGAGTATTGTGAGGGATCCAATAAATGTGTTTGACAAATAACTAATTTAATTAATTTGTTTTAATATCTGCAAATTAGTTATATATACCATATATATTAAGAACCTGAGAGAGTATTACTAGTTATTAAATTTAAGTAAAAAATTGAAGTTATAATTTATTGCATTGAACTTGAGTAAAGATTCATTTCCCATTCTTATTACCCTAGCTCACACAAGGGAGACTCTACGGATGCAAGCAAGCATGGCGGCATTAATTTCCATTTTCCTGTTTATAAGTTCAGATGGCCGACGCATCACGCAAGGATCATCCACAAGAACTTAACATGAAAGAGACAATTAATGCAACAGAGTGCACGGCAAGGCTCATTTATTTCAATTGTCAAACAGCAGAGGAAAAGGACGTAGCATGATCAGCTGCCTTTGCCTTGCGATTGATTTTCCTTGTATATACATATATATATATTTGTTATAACTCAGAAATCATTCATCTTTCTTATTTTCTTTCCTGAGTTGATGCTGGTTCTTCTTCATATATATGTGTGTGTATCTCCGTCTTCAAGGTTTCGAAAGTGACATTTTCTTTATTGTTTTTGGTTTTTCAGCCACAGACCGACGTCTAGCTCAAAACTGAGAGGCTGCTCAGAAGTATCGTCTCGGAAAAAGGTATTATGAGTTGGTGAAGATCATAACAGTTACTGTTATTTTGTAATCACTTAAATTTCTCTGAACTTTGTAGCAGCCAGAGGGTCCAGGAGGATAAAGCAAAACCAGTTTGAACAATATATTGCATCTGTAATTATGTGTGTTTGTTTAATATATACTGACTGTTCTGGTGACTTTATCTGTTCATTTCAATAGTTATTTTCATGTTGCAACGTCATGATTTTCTGGTTAATATTACTAAAAGTAAAAATTGAAATGAAATGAACAGTGACTTATTTTTTCTCTTTATTATTTTATCTTGTTACTAAAACAATTTTCTTGTCACTTCTTTTCTTTGTTTCACCGAGATAACCATAGTTTATCGATCTGTTTCATATTGCCATGTCATAATTTTACTGTTACTAAAAGTTAAAAAATTGAAAAATGAAAAGTAATGAACATAGTGACTTTTTATCAGTCCATGATTGTATCTTGCTATTAAAACTATTTCCTTGTTTCGCTGAGATATGTATAGTTTATCTGTTCATGATTTTCTTATTACTAAAATGAACATCTTTTATCTGCCCATGGTAATTGCTTGGTCATAACATGCTATCTAGTAATTGCCACAATGTGTGTCAATGTACAAGGAAGTCTTCAAGTTGATATAAAATATCATTATACATATTGAACAGGTCTTTCTTGAATTCACGTTATCTTTTTGTTATTTTCTTACGCTGTTTGAAGCTGAATTCATTAGAGTAACACCCTATGGATTATGTTTAGAATTTGAATATCAAATCTTCTGTGAATATTTTTTTATCATTTTTGTGTTGGGTCCTATCACAACATTAATTTCAAGTCCAAGTTGCATGTAGTCCAACTCTCAATTTTCTATCAATTTCAATTTTTTATCCCTTGATGTAATGTCTATTTTTACCCCTAAATCTGTCATTTTTTTAAAAAAAATATTTTTGAAAGTGTTTTCCGAGAAAGTATTATGGTGAAAATTTCTCAAGTGAGAATGTCATTCATGCTCAAAATGTCTGTCTTTTTTTAAAAAAATTTTTTGATAGGGAGGGTATTTATATTGTTTTTTTGATTTATTTCACAATCACAATATAAATAGGGAGAATTGCTAAAAAATACTTTGGAAGCAAATTAATTGTTGATTGCTACCAAGCGTGCAGGTGATCTTCCGTGTGTGCAAGCGATCTTCCGTTTTGTGCAAATCATCTTCCGTGTGTGCAAAAGTCTTCCGTATAAATGTGCAAGTTGAAGGAGATAGTCTATCTTAAATGTTTAGAAAAAGTAGCTAGTACAGTTTTCATTCATTTTATAGCACAAACAATTAGTGCGATCTTTCTTAAATATTGGTGCCCTATTATTTAATGTATTTTTCATCAATTATCATTACTTTATAATTTGTTAAAAATGACACAAGAATCTAGTTAAAACATTTTGGTCAAAACAATGATTTCAACTAAAATTTTAAAATGAGGTCTCCCAAATTTGACTAATTATTACTGCCTGTGTTAACATATAAGCTTCAGAGATTATAGTTAAGCATAAATTATGACAAAATATAATAAAAATATTATTGGCAAATAAATACTGACAAGATCTTCCGGCTATGTCGATTATCCAAAAGGAAATCAGATATCCAAAACAACCGAGAACAAGATTTATACAGTTCATACATGAGGAAGGCAAAAACTAGAAACAAAATACCAAAAAATGAGTAGCCCGAGAGTGAAATAGAACTTCATTTTCAAGGCAAGAGCAAATAAAATACAAGAGTCGACACAATGTAAATGTAAATAGAAGCACAGTAAGAAAAGTGAGGGTAGGAAAGGGCAAAAGAAGCGTGGATTGGGTTTTAAGAGAGGGATCAAAACAAAGAGCGCACATTATATTAGCAAAGAGCAGGGAGAGTGAGATTTCAAAAGTTTAAGGTAAAGACAAAAATTTAAACCATCATACATCTAGAAATAAAAAAAAAAAAAATGACAGACTTTAAAAGAAATGTTCTATTATTTCCGGAAGAAGGTCAGTAACTTGAGTATCCCGCTTCTCTGATGGAGCAACCTTCCAATAAAGAAGCTAATTCATTAAACGAAATAATTTTGCCCAAATGAATAAAGAAAAGGAAATAACAGAAATAGAGGCAAGCATAAATGGACGGAACCTGATCTCACCAAAAGAAGTGTGACTGTGACTGGGACAGTGAGAAGATCGGAGAAGTGAAGTGAAAGAAGAAGGGATTGTTTTGAAAATCTAAATCTAAATCGTAATACTTATAATCTTCATCGCATAGGCATTGGATTCCCTTTCTTCTGGCCTTTAATTATTATGGACGCAGAGAGAAATTATTGTCCAGTGGTCACAACTTCTTTCAGTTACATAGAAATTCAAGAGAATTGAGTTTTGTACACACAAAAAATATATCACAGAAAGGGAAATAGAAATTGAGCCAAACTCCAAAAGTAATGAAGAGAATCTGGAAAAGTCCATTTGTGTCCTTATTTACACTGCACCATCATCTTTCAATTTAATCAAAGTCGTCACAGATATCAATTACGTTGTTTCCTTTCTCCTTCTTTCTGAATTCTGAAACCTAGAGAAGTCTTCTTCTTCATGGAGCAGTGAACTCTGCTGAATTTTCTATTTCATTGGCAGGAAATGAATATTTTAGCTAACCATATTTCTCCGAGCCATTTTACACACAAGCCCAAAAATCTGTTTCAAGCCAGAATGCTATTAAGAAATTAGACATGCCGGTATACTCTTCTCTAAAAGGCTTAGAAGGTTGGTGTTTGAATTGGACATAGAAAAATGTGATTTCATAAGAAGTAAATTTGTTTATCCAAATATTTCTTTGATAATTTTTTAAAACAAGTGAAATGCTAAGAAATCTTCAACAAGATTTTTTCACGGTAAAAATTTAAAAAGAATCACAAATAACCAAATAATTTTTCTTGCCAAGATCACATTTTTTTCTTAACAAATAATTTATGGACACAGAGAGAAATTATTGCCCATGTACCAACAAGGTCCTCACAATAGTCTCCAATAGTCTCTTGAACAGAATTATCTCTAATCAAAGGATGCCTGTGCTTAGCAAAAACATAATAATAATAAGGTCTTCACATCGGTGGTGAGATCCTAACTATACTTAATTTGATAAATATGATAAGATTTTATATCTTAATTCAAAATATTTTTGTAATTTTTTAATTCACAGAACCTCTTAAAATGTCAAATCGCTTCAAAAAATGGAACCACAAAAAATATAAGAAAGTTATCTGTCAGGCACATATGCTTCATACCAATCATGCTTCATTTGAAATATATAATTAGACAAATAAATAATTAACTAAAGTCACAAATTAAATAAGCGGTACAACACTGTATCTAAAGAATCTGAATTCTGAATCATTTAAACGTAGTAAAAGACAAAAGCATCTTTAAACGTGGTGCAGAAGGTCACGACCCTTTTCATGAAATAAAAAACTTTAACTTTTGCATGTGGAAGGCTATATATATATATATATCTAGCTTCTGCATTAAAAGAGTTTGGCTTTCTTCACGCTACGTTGCGTTATGCTAAAATCCTAGAATCTACCTTCGCCCTTCATCATTCCTAATCTCTACCTACTCCTTGCAGGATTTTAATTACTTCTTCCATATCATCATATTCCATTTCTCATGTTTGTTAATCTCTTTGCCTTGCTTTAATTACTGCACACTGAGCCCTCTATATATGAAAATGGAATTCACATCTATTAATTCCATAGTAGTCCCATCTGGTGCGAGCTTTTTCCGCTGAGAAATGAATATTTTAGTTGATTGGGATGACATGAATACCCCTTTCCAAAGACGCAAATGGTTAGGGTTTGAATTTTTTTTGGACCTGAGTTAGGGTTTAAATTGGACTTATAAAAAATGTGATTTCTTAAATTAATTTTGATTCAATAACAAGTAAATTTGGTTTATCCTTTTTTTTTTGCTTGCCAATTTTTTAAACATGTTGTTTCTGATAGAATAAATTGTCTACATTTTGTTCATCAAAATCATATTTCCGGATCGAGATGCAAGTGGATTAGGGGGGGATAGGAGCACAAGATTTTTCCATGCGTGTGCATCAACCAGAAGAAAAAAGAGCAAAATTGAAGCCCTTCAGGATGAGAGCGGGAATTGGGTTACTGAAGCTAACCAATTGAGGGGTATGGCACTTGATTATTTCAAGAAGCTATATACGGCTGAGAATTTGTCCTCCCCCTTTTCCCCTTGGCCTGCAAATTTCCCTATTTTAGATTCGAGCCAGTTGGAAGCACTTCAGAGACAGGTTTCTCCCATTGAAATAAAGAATGCAGCCTTTGCTATGGGAGCTCTCAAAGCGCCGGGTCCAGACGGCCTTCATCCTCATTTCTTTCAAACCCAATGGAGCTGGATTGGTCAAAAAGTGTGTGATCTGGTATCTACCATGTTTGGGAATCCGGGGGAGATGCAAGCGATAAATCATACCAATATCATCCTTATCCTTAAGATTGATCATCCTCTATCCCTTAGGGACTTCAGGCCTATTTCCCTGTGCAATATGAGCTACAAAATTGTTAGCAAAGTGCTCGCGAACTGCTTCAAAAATGTTATGAGCTATCTCGTGGCGGAAAACCAATGTAGTTTCATCTCGGGAAGACAGGGCGTTGATAATGTCATCTTAGCTCAAGAAGCTATCCACACTATGAGAAATAGAAGAGGCAGGAAGGGATTTGTGGCAGTGAAGGTGGATATGGAGAAGGCCTTTGATAGGTTAGACTGGCGGTTCCTAGATTTTACTCTCCACAGTCTGGGTTTGAGACATGACTTCGTTAATCTAATCATGTCATGTATCTCTTCTGCTTCTATGAGTATTATCTGGAACGGTGTCGCCTCTGAAAATTTTAAACTTTCTAAGGGAGTGAGGCAGGGGGACCCATTGAGTCCATACCTGTTTGTTCTATGTATGGAGCTCCTGGGTCAACTTATTCATCAGAAGGTCGAATTGGGCCATTGGAAACCCTTAAAACTGAGCTCCACGGGTCCGGCCATATCTCATCTTTTCTTTGCTGATGATTTGATATTATTTGGCGCGGCCACCTCCAATCAGATGGAAGTAATGAGGAGTACCATGGAACTCTTTTGTAAGGTATCTGGCCACAAAATCAACCTGCAAAAATAAAAAATGTTTGTCTCCAGGAACGTCCAGTTCAACAGGGCTTACGAGATGAGTCAGAGTGTGGGGATTGGGCTGACAGCTGACCTTGAGAAATACTTGGGCGTTCCACTCCTGCACAAAAGAATGGTTAAATTGATTTTTGCCCCTTTAATCCAAAAGGTGAGATCAAAGCTAGCGTGTTGGAAAGGGAGATTTCTAAGTATGGCTGGGAGAACGGTGCTTATCAAATCTATCCTCTCAGCAATTCCCCAATATCAGATGCAATCAACATTGATCCCTAAAGGGGTCCTATCGCTCATTGAGAAAATAAGTAGGGATTTCTTTTGGAACCAGCATGAAGACTCTAAGAAACTTCATCTTATAGCATGGGATGTGCTGAAGAGGGCTAAAGCGGAAGGTGGCCTGGGGATAAAAGATCTCCGTTATCATAACAAGGCATTCCTCATGAAACTTTGCTGGGGAATGATCACGAAACCCGACTCTCTGTGGGTTAAATGCCTGCGTATGAAATACTCATGTGGGATGAGTACTATACCTCAGGTGCAGAGAAAGCACAACCAATCAGTCGTATGGAGTGGTATTGTGGCAGTGTGGGATGTCTTTAAGCAGGGCCTGGGCAAGAAAGTAAAGAATGGGAGGTCTACAAAGGCTTGGCAGGATAATTGGTCCCCAATGGACAGACCGCTTAAAGAATACATAAACAATAATACTGCTTTGGTAGACCTGGATGCCTGTGTTTGCTATTTTGTTACGCAGGATGGCCAATGGGACAAGAGGAAATGGGAAAGTTTCCTCCCTGCCAGGGTGGTGGAGCAGATAATACTGGTAACCCCTCCTGGTGGATCTGAAGAGGATGGAATATACTGGCAATTATCCCCGGATGATACGTTCAGTGTGAAGTTTGCTTACAATCATATCTACCGTCAGCAAAACTTGGGTAACCAATCTCATTGGCGGAATTTATGGCGCTGGGGAACTCCGGAGAGGGTAAAATTCTTTATGTGGCAGGTTTTCCACGAGAAGCTTCCGACAAACCAATTGAGAGCGAGGCTTAACCCAAGTATCCCAAACACCTGCCCTTTTGAGTGTGAGAGTGAAGAAAATATTCTTCACATTTTGAGAGACTGTGAGCAAGCCAGGAGAGTGTGGTTTTCTGTAACTAACTCTTTATATCATAGTATCTTTTTCTTTGGTAATTTGCAGGATTGGTTGCAATGGAACTTCTATTGCTCTCCAGGGAATAGGAGGACAGATAGGTGGCCATGGCAGCGAGTGTTCAGCACTATTTGTTGGCTTTTGTGGAAGAATCGCTGCAGTAAAGCCTTTGAAGGAACAGCCAATGATGCGAAGATGATAGTTCAAAAGTGTATGTTTCACTTATTTGAAGAAGTGGAGAACGGGCACCTCCGACACCAAATATTCTAGATGCCAGTTAGGGGGGAAGATCAATGGAAGCCGCCAGACACAGGATATGTACGCGTGGACGTGGACGGATCGAGGGACAATAGAGGACATGCAGCTTGTGGAGGTGTCATTCGGGACCATCAGGGCACTTGGATGTATGGATTTCAACAGAAGTTGGGACATAATACCTCGACTGCTGCGGAAATCCATGCAATACACAGTGGTCTCCAACTGTGTAAGCAGATAGGACTTAACAAGATCAGGTTGTATACAGATTTTCTTCAGGCCATCCATTTGTTATCGATTGATTATGGATCTGCTCATCCACTGTATGACGTCATCTTAGACACTAGATCTCTTATCCTCATAGATTAGGATCTGGAGATCTTGCATACTTATTGGGAGAATGTCAGATGTGCTGATCACCTAGCACGAAGGGCTCAGATGAGCGATCATGTCTACTCGGTGTTCGACACTCCGCCAGCGGAATGTAATGCGCTTTTTGTCTTAGAGTGTGGTGATATACTATCGGGTCAATGTGTGATGCATACTTCCTAGCATCCCTCTTGTAAACCTCAAGCTTTTGCTTGCCTTTGTACTTCAAAAAAAAAAATCATATTTCCGGGTGTTATTAACAAATAGAAAGATAATCATAATAGGTGAAACATATTTATTTATATTTTATATTATAAGCATTGTTCTAAAATGTGGAAGGAAAATATGAACAACATAATAGAAGTAAGAGATAAATGTAAAGATGAGAAATTGGGGAGAATTCTCATTCGGTTAAACATATTTATTTATATTATTTACACGTAATTTTGTATGCCAAGCCTCTCTTTATAGATTTTCAACCCTTCTAAGAGTTACTGATTTGACCGTATCTTTGCGTCTTGGGGTCAAATACAAGATTTTTTTTCCAAGAATTGTAGTATAATGCAATACTCGGGTCGTCTCTTTTTTCTCAAGGAGCCTTTAATTGAATCCTAGGTAATACTAAATGTCATGTAAGAGCAAATTCAATAAAACAAGGGAAAATTGATTTTTTTTTGGGTTTTTCTTGTAAAATAAAATAAATAAAAAAATAAAAGAAAATACAATTTAATTAAATATATAAATAAACACACCACTCAAATTAATTTAAATCATAGGCAAAGTCTATATATAAATCCCACAACACAAATTTAATCACACATTATTCAAACAAAATATTGGAATAGGAAAAATAAAAAAAACAAAACTCCCCTGATTCAGATTCCACGTTCACGCATGTAGTCAAAAGTTGCAATATATATGATGATGTCAGCATACATGTATGATGATGTCATCATGCATTAATCCAGTTAACGAACTGCAACACGTATTGACGTATTTCTCATTCGCAGATCCTCAAACTCATGGCTCCAGGTGGTGTAACTCAAAATTTCAGCTATCTCAATTTCTGCAACTCGGACTGGTGGTTGATGATGAAGAGCTCGCCAGAATTGAGGAAGAGAGTGATGAGAGGTTGCCGGAAATGGGGGCCGAAAAACTGCAAAACTTCACCGGAAAATTGTAAACCACACGGGAGTCACAGAAAAACCGATGGAAAATGATAGTGCGGTATTTGCATGATGAAAGGACGATGGCAGGAAGAAAATAAGACACAACAGAGGAGAAAATGTTTCACAAGAAATCAAGCTTCGCCAGAAGTGGGGGCCGGAAAACTAGAATAGTTCGCCGGAAAATGCAAAACTTGCTGGATTATCACAAAGAGGAGATGAGGATGCTGCACTTGTAGTTTTTGATGGCTTTTGGTGGAGAAAAACAGAAGGTGATGGTGGTTGGGATGAAGGTGCTGCTGGACTGTGAGCAAGATGATGGTGTGGTGAAGAAAATGAAGAACGTGGTGGTAAGGAAGGTGCCGAGGCTGGTAAAGGTGAATGGTGGTGATGAAGGGAAGAGGTCAGTGGTGTAAGTGGTGACCTCATTCTTACTTCAACCCCCCGTTCTGTAGTACCTCGACAAAAGCAAATGGAAGAGGAAAATTGAAGAGGAAGAGCTGCAGTCGGGATGCTCTCATGGTGGTGAAGATGGTGAAAGAGCCAAGCTTCACCCAAGAGGGGGGTGAATTGGGTGATGTTATAAATTTTTCTCTTGAAGTGGTGATATGTAAATATAGTGGATAGAGAAGAGTAGAGAAGATTTGAACACAGAGAGTTATACTGGTTCGGCCTAACAACAATGCCTACGTCCAGTCCTCAGAGATCAAGACCTACTGAGCTTTTCACTATATCTCCAAGATTCAATGGGCTCTCAGAATGCCACAGAACAACAATCGTTCTTAAACGGACTATGAGCAGAAATATTCTCTCAACAAGAAATTTCTCTCCCCCTTACGACAAGTCTTACGTGCAGAAAAACAACCTATGACTCTTCTCACTTGCTTATGTATACAAGACTTATGAGCAGTAACATTCTCTCCTGCTTACACCACTGTAAGTCTTACGAGCAGCAACGTTCTCTTCTGCTTGTATCTTATAAGGCTTAAGAGTGGAAGACACAACAAGGAATTCTCTCAACTGCTTCTCTCGTAAGGAAAGACTACCCTCTCAAGGTCCCAATACCTTGAGATCACATACACATAGAATTTTGAGTTTGTATGAGGACTCTCTTATAGAACAAATGAATAAACACTGAAGATCAATATGTATACAGAGAAAACTGATGAATAACAGAGAGTTGGTATAAGCTTGTGAATTCTTGTGCTTCGTTGTTGTAGTTTCTCCGTGAGTCTCTGTATATATATAGTTGCTCCAGTTTTTGCCCGTTTGGAAATTCTTCATTTGTGGAGCGGGACATTTGAAAGTATTGGCAGACACGTGCATGTTTGAATAATCTGAGTGCGGTAGGTGCCAGCGTGTTTATAATCATCTTGTCTGCCGTTGTATCACTTTCCTTATGTGATTCAATTCAAACGTTCATATTCCTGTATCATACTTTTAAAACATTTAAAACAATGTTAAACAATGATAAAAAGTAATGATGATATGAATTAATAACAATAAACCATATTCGTAATGAACGTTGTGATACTTAGCATTTTCGGTGGTCAAGCTGGGCATCACTCGAGCATGAAAGGCTCACCTCGAGTGATCTCCTATTTTCCTTCATATACCTCTGTTATCGGGTTGTGCTTGCATAGAAAATTAGAGAGACAAAATCTTCACTCGCGGGTGAAGAGGGGTTTCACTCGAGCACAAAACCTCTGCTCGAGTGATCTTTGCAGTTTACACAGGGAATGTCTTCTCGGGTCATCACTCGCATACCATTTTGACAAGAGTGAGAATTTGTACTCGCGAGTGATATGGACCCTCACTCGAGCACACTTACCTCTGCTCGAGTGAGAAGCATATTCTCAAGGAATATGCTCTCTAAACCATCACTCGCATCAGGATTACAGAGGGATAGAAATTTTACTCGCGAGTGATATGGGCCCTCACTCGAGCACACTTACCTCTGCTCGAGTGAGACGCATATTCTCAAGGAATATGCTCTCAAAATCATCACTCGCATCAGAATTTCAGAGGGATAGAATTTTCACTCGCAAGCATTGATGTGTCACTCGAGCATGGATGGGTGTGCTCGAGCACACTTGCACTTCTCTGAACTTCATGACTCTCGGCCAAGTACTCGCAGTCCCTTGCTCGAGTGAATAGAGGACGCATGCCATTACTTGCTCTCGGCCAAACACTCACATGCCCTCACTCGCATGTGTGCTCGAGTGAGAATGACTTCTCTGCTCGAGTGCATACCTTGTGCTCAAGTGATCCAGTGAATACAAAGGGAGAATGCTTCTCGGGTACACACTTCCTGGCTTTCTCTCACACCTGCTCGAGCACAGAAGTGATTTGTGCTCGAGTGCAAACTTCATGCTCGAGCACTCAAGTGCAATTTCTCAGCAGATATCAGCAAACTTCAAATATGCATTTGGTAACTTGGAATCTTTTCTTAACCTTCTAAAAACATGTTTTACACATAATTGAATTATTGTTATCATCAAAACTTGGGATCTAACATTCTCCCCCTTTTTGATGATGACAAAACTCTTTGTGATGAAGGTTTAAAAGAAATTAAATGAAATTGAAGAATTTTGAAATTTCTTCAAAGTTTCCAAAATGCATATCAAGTTTAAGTTTCAAATTCAAGTTTTCCTGCAATGTTTCCTCTGGACACTTAACAGCCAAGGTAAGTATAGTATGAGGTATATAACTTAATAAGAACTTAATAACTTGAAACATTGAAATTTTGATAATCAAAAACTTGAACCATGTCATTAACTTTAAGGAAAACAAAAACAGACTTGAACAACACAAGATAACTTCAAAATGGCAAAATGACATACATATCAAATCCTACCCAATACAGAAAACTATCCAAACACCCATATACACCCTACAGAAGCTCAGAAAACATCACACAAGCTCAGAAAACATCACACATCTTTCTCCCCCGTTTTGTCAACATCAGAAGGGGGTCTAGAGGTGGAACAAAGGAAATCATGGCAGAGAGAGGGTCAATGGGCTGATCAGAGGGAGATGGTGGCTGTGGTACAGATGTTGAGGGAGGTAGTGAAGGCGACCGATCAAATGTGACATCAACATTAGACTCAGGATCAGTGAAAAGTACATGAGTCTATGGATAAAGTGGTGAGGTATGAGTGGTCTCTGGAGGCACCCCGGAAGATGAAGAGGGAAAATGTGAATGCAGGAAGGTCTCCATATTGGTGATTCTCTGTGACATCTCATCTTAAGTTTTGAACATCAGTTCAAAATTCAGATTGGCCTTGTCTACCAGATTGATGACTTGTGCTTCTATTTTCTCCACAAGCTTCTCATATTCAGTCACTAACTCCTTCTTCAAACTTGATACAGCTTGATTAATTACCTCAGACAGGTGATTGGATAGAGAGGCATTGAGAAAAGAAGGAGGAGGAATAGGTCCTTGTGCAGATGATTGTGCCTCATCTCCTCTGGATGGAGTGGCTTCCCTCTTTGATGTGGCTTTGGTCCGACTCACCGGAAGATTGATACCTATATGAGTTAACTGAGTCTTACCAAACCGTGAGATGAGTACCCTTTCTTTTCCTTCTAGATACCAAATTTTATTTTTCATCAAGATGAAGGAAACAAGTTGAGGGTAAGGTATGGTTGTGGATCTTGTTGAAGAGAATCGAAACCGCCTCATCTCATTCAAAATGATCTCCCCTACATTCCTTTGTTGCCCAGCAACCAATGAAGCCAATAGATAGTAATCCTTCTGAGCAAAGTGGGTAAAGTTTTTGGATTTATTGACTATGCTCCGGGAATAAATGTAATGAAGGATTCTGTGATTATCAGGCATATCAATAGGCTTGAAAGTGAGGGGGCCAATTGGATCTTTTGGTCTCAAGATTTTAAAAGTTTCATTGGCAGAGAAAGAGGGTGGATCAGTAGGAGGTGCAACATAACCAAGTAAATCATTAATGATTTTGGCAGAAATCATAATGAATTTCCCTCTAATGGTTGTAGATACAGCTTCTTCAATCAAATCACCAGATCTAGACATAATATTATGGGTTTTCATATTGCAATAAAATGTTTTCACAACAGTGGGGGAATATGGCAGATGAATATTTAGCCAAGGAGCATAGTATTGAAGGTAAGGGTACAAGTCCAAATGACAATTCTTTTTCAGATAATCCAAATCAACATATACTACTGGGCAGAAATGTCTATGTTTGAATTCATCATCATATACCTTCTGTGGTAAAGCCTTAAGCTCTGCAACATTGAATCCCTCAGGAGGACTAGTGAGTTGGTCATCCACTGGTGCTTGGGAGGCAGAAGGTGCTCCTGAAGCAGAAGCACTTGGGTGCTTAACTTGATGTGAACTTGAAACACCGGCTTGAGATGTAATCTTCCCAACTATCTTGTCCAATTTGGATTTTTCTATTGCTTCCCTGAGTTGTTTACTGAAGGTATCCCCAGAAGAAGAAGATGATTTGGGTTGCTCTGAATCCTTCTTCTTTCCCTTTCCTTGTACCTCTTTGGATTGAGACCGAGTGATTATGTGTTCCTTGATTATGGGTTCCTTGAAGACCACACCCTTTGGTTTCTTTTGAGGAGGTTGGTCTTTCTTTGAGACTTGAGGCTTTGGGTGAGGTTTCTTAGCGGGAGTCCTCTTTTTGGTCTTAGGCTTAGGAGGAGGTGAAGGTGAGGGAGAGTTTTTGGGAGATGGAGGAGTAAGTTCAGGGGTTCCAGATTCACTGGCAGCAGAGTGAGTAGGAGAAGGAGAATGAGACTTTTGAGGAATAGAAGGTAACTTTGTTCTTGCCATTGGGAAAGTGGAAGAGAAACAAGAACTCTTGTTTTTGAAAGAAATACAAGTGGAGATTAGGGCACAAGTGAAGAATGCAGAAGACAAAAATCACCTCTTATAGAAGATTGAAAGGTTGTAACGGCGATTTGAAGCAGAAAGACGTGATTGAATGATGATAAAATGGTTGAAGATGAAGAGTTGTGTCTTTCGAGTGAGAGAGCACTTCGAGTGAGAGGAGGAAGTGCGACGTTCAGAGCTCCCCAGTAACTGATATAAGTGACAGTGCTCGAGCATGAACCCTAGTGCTCGAGTGATGTTCATACTGTGCTCGAGTGTGTTCTAGTTGTGCTCGAGTGATCTTCTAGAAAAAATAAAGAATCATGTAAAACGTACCTGGATTGTGGATTCCTTGACATATTTTGCATCTTTGTACTCAAATCCTCCAAAATCATTTGAGTAACCATGATTTGGATAACTTTTGCAAAGAGATTCTTCTTCTTCACTCGAGCAGGCATTCCTCACCTCAAGCATGTTCATATCATGCTCGAGTGAGAATTCCTCACTCGCGAGTGAGTTCAATTCTCACTGTTGTTTATGATATATTCCCTTGGTGTTCTCAACTCCTCTGTTAACCTCTGTTTTAACTAACAGAGAACAGAGTATTATGAATAGTGTTGTGGTCGAGTAGAGCTTCTTGTGCTCGAGTGACACAGCTCATCACTCGAGCATCACCTTCTGTGCTCGAGTGAGACTCCTGCAAAAACAAATTTTGGCCACTCCGATGCTAAAGTCAGTATGGTTATCATCAAAATAATCATTTAATTAAACTTTTTAACAAGAAAACTTACAACTCATTGGGATTAACTATTCCCAATTCTCTTCGAATATAGAGGAATTGCTCTTTTGCAATTGGTTTCGTGAAAATATCCGCAAGTTGAAGATGAGTTGGTATGAATTCCACTTTGACATCTTTCTTTTGAACATGATCTCGAATGAAATGATGTCGTATGTCTATATGCTTGGTTCTTGAATGTTGTACAGGATTCTTTGCCAAGCTTATCGTGCTAGTATTATCACAATAGATTGGGATTTCTTTTAAATAAATTCCCAATTCTTGAAGTTGTTGTTTTAACCATAGCACTTGAGAACAGCAGCTTGCTACAGCTATATATTCAGCTTCAGTCGAAGATAATGAAAATGTGTTCTGCTTCTTGCTGAACCATGACACTAGAGAACCTCCGAGAAATTGACATTGTCCACTGGTACTCTTTCTGTCAGTTTTATATCCACCGTGATCTGAATCTGAATATGCCATTAAATACTTGTTCCCTCTCTTTGGATACCAAAGTCCAAGCTCTGAAGTATCTCCTAGATATTTGAAAATTCTTTTTACTGTCTCTACATGAGATACTTTAGGATTGGATTGATACCTTGCACACATTCCTACACTGAACTGAATATCTGGCCTGCTTGCTGTAAGATAGAGTAATGAACCAATCATTCCTCTATACTTTGTGATGTTGAAGCTAAGTCCCTTTACATCAGCATCCAGTAATGTTGTAGAACTCATTGGAGTATCAGCTCCGTTAGCATTATCTAGTCCATATTTCTTCAGCAACTCTTTCAAATACTTTGTCTGAGATATAAATATGCCATTCTTCTTTTGTTTGATCTGAAGTCCAAGAAAGAAGTTCAATTCTCCCATCATGGACATTTCAAATTCTCCCTGCATAATCTTAGAGAAATCTTGACACATAGATTCGTTAGTAGCACCAAAAATAATATCATCGATATAAATTTGAACTATTAGAATATCATTTTTGTTATGTTTGATGAATAGAGTTGTATCAACTTTACCTCTGACAAAACCTTGATCAAGAAGAAATTTGCTTAGTCTTTCATACCAAGCTCTGGGTGCTTGTTTCAAACCATATAATGCTTTCTTAAGTTTGAAGACATAATCAGGTTTTGTTTCATCTTCAAAACCAGGAGGCTGTTCTACAAATACTTCCTCCATAATATAACCATTTAGAAAAGCACTTTTTACATCCATTTGATAAAGTTTAAAACTTTTGATGCAAGCAAAAGCTAAGAGTACTCGTATTGCTTCCAATCTTGCCACTGGAGCATATGTTTCCTCATAATCAATACCTTCTTCTTGATTATAGCCTTTGGCAACCAATCTTGCTTTGTTTCTCACAATGATTGCTGATTTATCAAGTTTGTTTTTGAAAACCCATTTGGTCCCTATAATAGTATGATCTTTAGGTCGAGGAACCAAATCCCAAACTTGATTTCTTTGAAATTGATTTAGTTCTTCTTGTATAGCAATCACCCAATCATTGTCAGATAAAGCTTCTCCTATATTAGAAGGCTCAATTTCAGAAATAAAAGCTGAAAATGTTACCTCATTGAGAATTCTATTTCTGGTTTTGACACCTTCATGAATATCTCCTATAACTTGATCAATTGGATGATCCTTCATATGTCTCCATGCTTTAGGTTGATCATGATCATCAACATCTTCTAAATTTTGAAAATCATTTGTTTCAAAATCATCCTGCTTTGAAATAGATTTGTTTTTCTTGATTGAATCCATTTCTTCTTCATCATTAAGTTTTGTCTGAGATTCAATTTCATCAAACACAACATGAATAGATTCTTCAATAGTACATGTTCTTTTATTGAAAACTCTATAAGCTTTACTTCTATTAGAATATCCTAAAAAAATACCTTCATCAGACTTTGAATCAAATTTACCTAAATTTTCCTTACCATTGTTGTGAATGAAACACTTACACCCGAAGATATGAAGATGAGCAATATTTGGCTTTCTTCCTTTGTAGAGTTCATATGGTGTCTTTCCAAGAGATTTGCGAATATATGCTCTGTTTGAAATATAGCATGCAGTACTCATTGCATCTGCCCAGAACACTTGTGACATTTCTTTTTCATTAAGTAAAGCTCTTGCCATTTCTGTAAGAACTCTATTCTTCCTTTCCACTACTCCATTTTGTTGAGGTGTTCTAGGAGCTGAGAAGTTGTGATCTATCCCCTCGTTGTTGCAGTAATCTTCAAACAATTGATTATCAAATTCTCCTCCATGATCTGTTCTAATAGAGACAATAGAAATACCTTTCTCATTTTGAACCTTTTTGGCAAACATAATAAATTCAGCAAAAGTTTCATCTTTTGAGGCAATGAATATAGTCCAAGCAAATCTTGTAAAATCATCTACAATTACTAACGTATATAAATTTCCTCCAAAACGTTTTACTCTTGCAGGACCTACCAAGTCCATATGAAGTAATTGTAAAGGTTTTGAAGTAGAAATTTCATATTTTGTTTTAAAAGAAGATTTAGTTTGCTTGCCTTTTTGACATGCTTCACAAATCATGTTATCTTTGAATTTGAGTTTGGGAAGGCCAACAACTAAATCTTTTCTGATCAATTTGTCAAGTTGATTCATATTGACATGAGCCAAACGCTTATGCCATAACCAACTTTCCTCTGATCGACTAAGATAACAATTTTCAGAAGAATTTGAATTTAAATCAATCGTATAACAATTACCGTCCCTTTGAGCTCGGATTTTTGCCTTGATAGTTTCTTTGTTTAGAAGTAGACCTTTCTTACTTACTATCAAGCATTCTTTCGAGTCGAAAATCACCCAGTTATCTTTGTCAGTGCTTTGGCTTACGCTTAAGAGATTGTGGCATAATCCTTCAACATAATATACTCCGTTGATTTGAAAGCCATCTGTTCTTCCCACTTCACCAATTCCAGCAATACGTCTGGATTGATTTCCTCCAAAAGTTACCTTTCCTCCTTCTCTAGGTTCAAACATGGTGAACTTATTTTTGTCACCAGTCATGTGTCTCGAACATCCACTATCAATATACCATTTGTTCGCTCGAGATGCTTTGAGACATACCTAGAATAAGATGATCAAGTTTTAGGTACCCACACTTTCTTGGGTCCTTTGTGGTTAGTATTTGGAATATATGTCCCTTTCGGAACCCATTTATATGTTCCAACAACCTTTCCCTTTTTGAAACAACACGATGAAGTATAATGTCCTTTCCTATTACAAAAATTGCATGACACAAATGGATTTGATGTATGCACAGAATTCCTGAAATATTTAAGATAGTCTCTACTACTCTTCTTATTCTTATCATGCACAGCATTATATCCAATTCCAGATTTATCAAAGGAAACTTTCTGAGAACTTAAGATAACCTTGAGAGTTTCACTTCCTTTAGTAAATTTTTCAACAATCTTTGTTAAGTCTTCTATTTTCTTATCTTTCTCTTTACACATTTCATGTGATGATATGACATTACTTTCTAACTCTTTTACTTTCTTCTTATAACTAACCATTTCTTTAGCAACTTTAATGAATTCTGTATGCAATGCATTATATTCAGATAATAATTCATTATAAGAAGGTTCAGAGTCACTTACCTCAGAGTCTGATTCTTCTTCCTTAGCTACCAAACATAGGTTGGCTACTTCGTCGTTGTCATTTTCTTCGTCTGACGAACTATCACCCCAAATAGATGATATATATGCTTTCTTTTTCTGCTTCTTTTTGTCTTTGTTTCTGAAGCATTCAGATTTGATGTGTCCTGGTTTTCCACATTCATAGCATACTATTTGGTGTTCTTTGTTTTCTTTCTTGCTTGGTCCACCTTGATAATTCTTGAAATTCCTTTGTCCTCTTCTGTAGAATTTCTTGAACTTTCTCACGATCATTCCCATTTCATCATCACTAGGAACATCTTCATTCTCGGAAGTTTCTTCTTCTTCTTTAATAGCTTTAAATGCAACTCCCTTTTTCTTTCAATCATCGACTTCTTCAAGTTCCTTTTTGAATCTCAACTTACCTTCATATTCGGAAAGACTACCAAAGAGAGCAGCTACGGATCTCATAGACTCTCCTTTGGCTTCTTCGATGGCTGTCACCTTTGCTTCCCACTCTTTCGTAAGAATATTAAGAATCTTTCTTACCTGGGAATTTTGATCAAACGTCTTTCCAAGAGCAGATAATTGATTAACAAGATGAGTATACCTTAGTTCAAATTCTGATATACTCTCTCCAGATTTCATACGAAATAAATCATATTCTGTAATCAAAGTATTGATTCTATTTTCTTTGATTCCAGATGTACCTTCGTGAGCAATTTCAAGAGCATCCCACATATCTTTGGCAGTAGGTAGAGTACATATACGAAAATATTCTTTTTGACTAAGAGCACTCTGTATCATTAAAATGGCTTTACTATTTAATGTTACTAACCTCTTGTCATTCTCGTCAAACTCATCCGGGCTCTTTTTAACTGCTCTATCTTCGATTTTCTTTATTGGAACATAGTCACCATCTTGTATAACATTCCACAATCCGTACTCATTGGCCATCACGAACACTCTGAATTTGGCTTTCCAGAACGAAAAATGTTCTCCAGCAAAACCAGGAGGTCTAGTGATTGAAGCACCATCTGGAAGGATATTTTCACCCATTGTTGCCATTTTTCGGATCCTTCTCAAGCTGCTAGGCTCTACGGAGAAGACGAGGCTCTGATACCAAATGAAAGAGGCAAGCTTCACCCAATAGGGGGTGAATTGGGTGATGTTGTAAATTTTTCACTTGAAGTGGTGATATGTAAATATAGTAGATAGAGAAGAGTAGAGAAGATTTGAACACAGAGAGTTATACTGGTTCGGCCTAACAACAATGCCTACGTCCAGTCCTCAAAGATCAAGACCTACTGAGCTTTTCACTATATCTCCAAGATTCAATGGGCTCTCAGAATGCCACAGAACAACAATCGTTCTTAAACTGACTATGAGCAGAAATATTCTCTCAACAAGAAATTTCTCTCCCCCTTACGACAAGTCTTACGTGCAGAAAAATAACCTATGACTCTTCTCACTTGCTTATGTATACAAGACTTATGAGCAGTAACGTTCTCTCCTGCTTACACCACTGTAAGTCTTACGAGCAGCAACGTTCTCTTCTGCTTGTATCTTATAAGGCTTAAGAGTGGAAGACACAACAAGGAATTCTCTCAACTGCTTCTCTCGTAAGGAAAGACTACCCTCTCAAGGTCCTAATACCTTGAGATCACATACACATAGAATTTTGAGTTTGTATGAGGACTCTCTTACAGAGCAAATGAATAAACACTGAAGATCAATATGTATACAGAGAAAACTGATGAATAACAGAGAGTTGGTATAAGCTTGTGAATTCTTATGCTTCGTTGTTGTAGTTTCTCCGTGAGTCTCTGTATATATATAGTTGATCCAGTTTTTGCCCGTTTGGAAATTCTTCATTTGTGGAGCGGGACATTTGAAAGTATTGGCAGACACGTGCATGTTTGAATAATCTGAGTGCGGTAGGTGCCAGCGTGTTTATAATCATCTTGTCTGCCGTTGTATCACTTTCCTCATGTGATTCAATTCAAACATTCATATTCCTGTATCATACTTTTAAAACATTCAAAACAATGTTAAACAATGATAAAAAGTAATGATGATATGAATTAATAACAATAAACCATATTCGTAATGAACGTTGTGATACTTAGCATTTTCGGTGGTCAAGCAGGGTATGACTCGAGCATGAACGGCTCACCTCGAGTGATCTCCTATTTTCCTTCATATACCTCTGTTATCGGGTTGTGCTTGCATAGAAAATTAGAGAGACAAAATCTTCGCTCGCGGGTGAAGAGGGGTCTCACTCGAGCACAAAACCTCTGCTCGAGTGATCTTTGCAGTTTACACAGGGAATGTCTTCTCGGGTCATCACTCGCATACCATTTTGACAAGAGTGAGAATTTGTACTCGCGAGTGATATGGACCCTCACTCGAGCACACTTACCTCTGCTCGAGTGAGAAGCATATTCTCAAGGAATATGCTCTCTAAACCATCACTCGCATCAGGATTACAGAGGGATAGAAATTTTACTCGCGAGTGATATGGGCCCTCACTCGAGCACACTTACCTCTGCTCGAGTGAGACGCATATTCTCAAGGAATATGCTCTCAAAATCATCACTCGCATCAGAATTTCAGAGGGATAGAATTTTCACTCGCAAGCATTGATGTGTCACTCGAGCATGGATGGGTGTGCTCGAGCACACTTGCACTTCTCTGAACTTCATGACTCTCGGCCAAGTACTCGCAGTCCCTTGCTCGAGTGAATAGAGGACGCATGCCATTACTTGCTCTCGGCCAAACACTCACATGCCCTCACTCGCATGTGTGCTCGAGTGAGAATGACTTCTCTGCTCGAGTGCATACCTTGTGCTCAAGTGATCCAGTGAATACAAAGGGAGAATGCTTCTCGGGTACACACTTCCTGGCTTTCTCTCACACCTGCTCGAGCACAGAAGTGATTTGTGCTCGAGTGCAAACTTCATGCTCGAGCACTCAAGTGCAATTTCTCAGCAGATATCAGCAAACTTCAAATATGCATTTGGTAACTTGGAATCTTTTCTTAACCTTCTAAAAACATGTTTTACACATAATTGAATTATTGTTATCATCAAAACTTGGGATCTAACAGATGGGGGTATATATAGTGAGATTGACGCTGTCTATTTCCCTTCACCAACCATGTTAGGTGCAGTCTGAAAGCAAGCTGTAACACAAATCTTTCCGTGATATGCGCGTGCATATAATTTCTACATATTCCAGAAGCGCACATGACAAAACCTGCCAGATTTTACTTTTCTGTCGATTGGAAAGTTGAATTTGTGGCTTGGGTCTTGTTCTGTAATTTCCCCAGTAAATTTTCTTCATGAAAAAGCTTATGGGTACTTTTCTGTAATTTGCTCTGGTCCTTTTCTATAATTTTCCTTGTATTCAAAATTTTAATTCAGACTCCAAAAATCACCAATTGTGACCCAAAGCACCTGCAATGCAAAATTAAGCATAAGGTAGTATTAAAAGTTCAAGAGATCATATGTATAAATATTTAATAATTATGGCCATTTTACCCTTTTATTACAATTAATTCAATACAAATGCCTCTAATTAAAATGAGTGCTTAATCATGCGATAATGCCTTGGAAAATACATTAAGAGTCCCTATTTAATTAATTAAAAATATATAAAATTATGGTTAAATCAATTCCCCCACACTTAGACCTTTATACTCCTGAACAAAGGAAATTGAGTACAAGACTTCAAATCCAAATTATTGACACATTAAAGGGTGAGCAATTTCATAATTAGAAAGCAATAGATCAATTAAACATATTCTTCAAGTCAACATTAGTTATTGTTAATTGATGCAAAGAAATTAGTCAACTACACAAAATATTAGATGAAGCACAAGAGACTCTCAGGGTATTATTGTTTCACTTATCTCACCTCATTGGGATAATTTCACTCTAGCTCACTCAATGAACAACTTACCATAGGCTTGTAACAAATCTAACATCTCCACTACTAATAGCAATTAATGTAATGAATCAAGAAGACTTCAAAGGGTTGCAATGATGGATGAAGGCTAAATGGAATGAAGAAAATAAATAGTTGATATGCAAGTCAAAATTATTGAACAAGTTCATAGTAACTAATTGACTTTAATAACTATTGCCAATTCTTTTCTTAATTCACGAACAAATGCCTTTTATTCACCTTCTTCTCTCTCTCTCTCTCTCTCTCTCTCTCTCTCTTTGCATTTCAAATTGCTCAATTGTCTATTGGCAATTTACTTTGATTTCAGAATACCATGAACACTATGAATAAATGACTTACATACAACATAGGAATGGCTCTAAATGGGTAACAAAAATGTGATAAATAAGGGTTTGTGTTTTGGTGAATGGGTTTAAAATGAATGCCTCTTTCATTTTCATCACACTAATGCAAATGCCGTTTTGAAGAAGAGTTAAAACAAGTTCTAGAAGATGAAAAATAAGTGAGCATGCACACATGGAAAGAATTTAAGGTCTAAATAATCTTCCAACAAGGTTTTTGTCTAATGCTTCTTCTAACATAATTAATTGCATAAGAAACTAACCACAAAACATCCGCTTAACTTCTAGTGCTAACCTTACAAACACAATTAATCAAAACATTGCAATCAATTATAATCATGCTCAAATATTAAACACACTAATGGTACAAATTTTTTTTTTCAAAACAAGGAGTAAACAAGAATCCAATTGTGGGTTCATTTCTTTTCCCATTCACTTGAAAACAAAATATGGTTTTTAAAAAAAATTTGCCAAAAACTAGATCTCATGGAAGCTCAAAAAAAAATTTCTTGCAAATTACATGTCCAAAATGGCAAATGCGACCCTTCACCATTTATGTCATGCTTCAAAGCAAGTCATTCTGGAAAAAAAGTTTTCAAAACTTTTCTAGTTTAAGGCATTTTCATATTTAAAATCAACCATTGGGATTCAAAATGTATTTCCCTCCCCCACACTTAATCAACACATTGTCCTCAATGTGTAAAGCAGGTTGAAATTCAAGGAACAATGGTAATTAACTGCACATACAAAGGAAGAACAAAAGAAAAAAATACACACAAATTTTTTTTTTTTAAACTACACTACTTCTACTGGAATGCCCTTCCCCCACACTTATCTCAAGCAATCAATAAAGCATACATAATAACTTATGAAAGATCATTGATAGCAAAAGATAGTGAAAGGAGAAGAAGCAACCTGGCCTCAAGTAGGCTTTAATGGTGAATCACAGTAGAGCTTGAGCAGGTGTCCATTGACTTGGAAATCTTTTCCAGTAGTCTCATCAAGTAGCTCTACCATGCCAAATGAATGCACTTTGGTGACGGTGAAAGGCCCATACCATTTATCTTTAAGCTTCCCACTTAACAACTTGAATTGGGCCTTGTACAACAGCACACGGTCACCTACTTTGAAATCCTTTCTCAAGATCTTCTTATCATGCAGCAACTTGGTCTTCTCTTTGTAAATGCGAGAGCTCTCATAAGCATCTAGTCGCATTTCTTCAAGTTCTTGGAGTTGCAATTTCCTTTCCCAGCCTGTCTCTTCTATATCCATGTTGCACATTTTCACAGCCCAATAGGTTTTGTGCTCCAATTCCACCGGAATATGACAAGCCTTTCCATGGATAAGTCGGTAAGGAGACATTCCTATTGGTGTCTTAAAAGCAGTTCTATAGGCCCATATTGCTTCCTCCAACCTTAAGCTCCAATCCTTCCTTGAAGGCTTGACTATCTTTTCTAGAATCTGTTTGATCTCTCGGTTGGATACTTCTGCTTGCCCATTTGTTTATAGATGGTAAGGGGTAGAAGTTTTGTGTGTCACCCCAAGCTTAGCAAGTAAGTTATCAATAACCTTATTGCAAAAGTGGGTTCCTCTATCACTTACTATAGCCCGCGGTACTCTAAATCTACAAAAGATATAAGACTTGAGAAACTTGGAAACCGTTTGGGCATCATCCTTCCTAGTAGGAATAGCTTCGACCCATCTAGAGAGGTAATCCACAGCTAACAAGATATAGCTATAGCCTGATGAGGGTGGAAAAGGGCCCATAAAGTCTATACCCCATACATCAAATATCTCATAAAAAAGCATAGGTTGTTGTGGCATCTCGTGCCGTTTTCCTAGCCCCCCAAATCTTTGGCATTTATCACATGCCTTACAATATGAGTATGAATCCTTGAAAAGGGTGGGCCAGCAAAACCCAACATCTAATACTTTCCTAGATGTCTTCTTGGCACTAAAGTGTCCACCACAAATCATAGAGTGGCAAGCGGACAGTATGTCCTTAGTTTCAGTCCCTGGAACACATCTCCTAATAACTTGATCATTGCATAGTCTCCACAAATAGGGCTTATCCCAAATGTAGTGTTCAGATTCTCGTCTAAGTTTCTGAGCCTGAAAGGAAGACATATGCTCAGGGATGAGACCGGTCATAATATAGTTGACAAGACTAGTAAACCATAGAACATAAACAGATATAGACATTAGGGATGCATCAGGAAAGTTATCACAAACAAGATCAGAGTCAAGTACTCCCCTTGTGCCATCCGGTAGTCTACTCAAGTGATCCGCTACAAGGTTTGCAGTTCCAGGCCTATCCTTAATGCTAATGTCGAACTCTTGTAGCAGTAACATCCATCTAATAAGCCTTGGCTTGGACTGAGGCTTGGTGAAGAGAAACTTCACAGCTGCATGATCTGTATACACAACCACTTTGGAATTGATTAAATATTGTCTAAACTTATCTAATGCAAATATCACAGCAAACAGTTCTTTTTCAGTGGTAGTATAATTCCTTTATGCACTATCTAGGGTTTTGGATGCGTAAGCAATCACATGGAACAACTTGTTATGCTTTTGCCCTAGCATGACCCCCACAGCAGAATTGGAGGCATCGCATGCTAGTTCAAAAGGTAAGGTCGAATCTGGTGCACTCAGAATAGGGGCGAAATCAAGTGTGATTTTAATTCATCAAATGCTTGTTTACATAAATCATCAAAGATGAAATCAACATTCTTTTGCAATAATTTGGATAATGGTAGAGCTATCTTGCTGAAATCTTTTATGAATCGTCGGTAAAAACCCACATGCCCTAAGAAAGAACGAAGCGTTTTAACATTAGTGGGGTAGGGCAAGGAGGAAATTACCTCAATTTTAGCTCTATCAACTTCAATGCCCTTGCCAGATATCAAGTGACCAAGTACTATTCCATGATCAACCATGAAATGGCACTTCTCATAATTCAAAATTAAATTTTTCTCAATGCATCTAGCAAGAACCTTATCCAAACTATTTAAACAAGTATCAAATGAATTTCCATACACTGTAAAATCGTCCATAAAAACTTCCATACAATTTTCTAGGAAATCGCTGAACAGTGACATCATACAACGTTGGAAAGTGCCAGGTGCATTGCACAATCTGAACGGCATTCTCCTATACGCATAGGTTCCAAATGGACAAGTAAAGGTGGTCTTTTCTTGATCTTCCGGAGCCACTGGGATCTGAAAATATCCTGAATAACCATCTAAAAAATAATAGTAACTCTTACCTTCCAACCTTTCAAGCATCTGATCAATGAAAGGCAAGGGAAAATGATCTTTCCTAGAGGCTTCATTCAATTTTCTGTAATCTATGCATACTCGCCAAGCATTTTGCACCCTGGTAGGTATCAATTCATTATTTTCATTTTTTATCACAGTGATCCCACTCTTCTTAGGTACAACCTGTACTGGACTAACCCATTCACTATCAGCAATGGGGTAGATGATACCCACACTCAATAATTTTGTCACTTCTTTCTTGACCACATCTAGAATCAGGGGGTTGAGTCACCGTTGAGGCTGCCTAAGAGGTTTGGATTCCTCATGCAAGAGGATCCGATGGGTACAAATAGCAGGATTGATTCCAGGAATGTCAGCTAAAGTCCAACCTAGAGCTTTTCGATTTTTACTCAAAACATCAAGCAATCTCTCCTCCTCACTCACAGACAAAGAATTTGAGATAAGCACAGGCAATTTTCCATTAGCAGCAAGGAAAGCATATTTCAAATTAAGGGGGAGAGGTTTAAGCTCTAATTCAGGAGGTTGAACAATGGAGGGAATTAGTGTAGGAAGATTAAGGGTAGTGAAAATACTCCCTTTTTCAGACTTATGAGATGCATGACTTGTGCTAAGCTCCGTAGATTCTACCAATTGAGCATTGGTCTTCCCAAGTGTTGAACCAACATTCAGTTGGTCTACAGCAGCAACAGGCTTGGGGAAAGCAGGTTCCTTCATACCTACTTCACAAGAAGTGATTAGTTCATTCAAAAATCGTAGGGTATGAGGAGTAATCTTTGTTTGAGGCTTAGATGATGAGTTAAGAAGTGGCCCTTTAACCATATTGCGTTTAGCATCAAAATGAGTCACACAAGAGGAGGTCTTGATTGGCGTAAGGTCTATCTCATGCAAAGTGTCCATGTCTTGATTACCAACCTCGCATTCAGACTCTTCAACTGGTTTATAACCTAAAACATTGGCAAGAATACCTTCCTCACAAGCATCATCACTAAAGCATGAATTATCAAATGAGTTATGTTCCCATGAATCAAGAGAAGTAAGAGAAAAATCACTTAGGGAAGATAACCAACAATCAACCATTGATGAGTTAAGGTTGGAAATATCACTCCCCTGTGAATCAAAATTATCAATAGAAGAAGGAGGAGAGATTTTATCATCACATGAATCCAATGCAATGCCACAATTAAGATCACAATTATCAGTGTGTAAGTTGAGCTCACAATCATTAACCATATCATCAAATGCTAAGTCAATCGAATTCACACCTAATAAAGAGCAATCTTCAAAAGGGTCTTTCATGGCTTCATACATAATGAAACTTAGCTTATGATTACCCACTTCCATGGTAATTGAACCATGTTTCATGTCTATCAAAGTACTGGCTGTCATCATAAAGGGTCTCCCTAAGATAAGGGTGGATTCACTAGGTTCTTGAGACATGTCTAACACATAGAAATCAGCCGGAAAAACTAAATCCTTGACTTTGACAAGTAAATCTTCAATGATACCTTGCGGTTGCCTAATGCTTTTATCAGCTAGTTGGAGAACCACAGTAGTTCTCTTAAGTTCCTTGACTCCAAGAGACTTAAAAATGGAACTAGGCATGACATTAATGGCTGCACCTAAGTCTAACAAGGCTTGGGCCACATTTACATCACCTATGGTACAAGGTATAGTGAATGAGCCAGGATCCTTGCATTTATCAGGGATTTGAGGTTTGAATAGGGCAGACACATTAGAGCTAACTTGAACTCTCTCATTAGGCTTGAATTTCCTCTTATTTGTACAAAGGTCTTTAAGGAATTTGCAATAACTGGGCATAGACTTGACCAATTGGAAGAAAGGAACATTGATATGTAGCTTACTAAACAAGTCATACATTTATTTCTCAGTTTGTTCATCATGCATTTTCTTGCCTTGAAAGTAAGCTTTAGGGAAAGGGAGTTGAGAAATTTTTACCTCTTTACCATTAGCGTTGGATAAGGTGCCATGCTCGCTTGTCTTACCTTCCTCAAAAGTTCTTCTTTCCTTAGAGCCAACCTCTCTCAGAAGTGGTTGTTGTTCTACTTGAGGTTGTTCCACTGTTTTGTCCTTCTTCCTTTCAAGAATAGCCTTCTCTTTGGAGCTTTCAGGATTTGGAAACTTCATTAGGCTCAAAGGTGGACTTTCAACTTCTATCTCCTCATCTACTTCATTGTCGATCTCTTCAGGAAAGTGTACCTTTTTACCACTTCTCAGTTCAATAGCATTTAGGGACTTAGGATTGATGACGGTGTTTGAAGGAATAGACCCACCAGTCTTAGCATGCACATCACTCAAGGAATTGGAGAATTGGGTTAAATGAGATTGAACTGTGTTGTTTTTCAACTCTAACTCTTCAAACTTCTTGTACATATGAGCCATTTGAGTACTGTCACTTGCCCTGTCATTGTGTAGCTTTTGTAGAGATGCGTTGATAGAGGAGAATTGACCCTAATTCAAAGCTTTTTCTTCCATCATCCGGTTATCAATGCTAGCAATTCGAGCAGCCAAGCTCTTCAGTAATTGATTGGTTTCATCACCTTTGGACTCTTGAATAGGCACCATTTGTCCACGATTTGACCCATATGGTTGGACTTGATAAGATGAACCTTCTTGATTCCTCCAACCAAAATTAGGATTAGGTCTTCTGTTTTCATTGTAGGTGGTGGTGTTAGAGTCCCATCTTTGTTGATTAGGCCTTCCTTGATACATAGCATTGACTTCCTCACGAGGATTAGGGCATAGACTTGTAATGTGCATCACTGAACTACAATTATCGCAACTGGGTGCAACAAGAGCTTGTGAAGTAGGAAAATGAGTTGCTTGTTGGGTACTCAGATGTTGAAGTTCAGTGGTGACGAGAGAAAGCTGCGAAGTGAGTGTATCCATTTTGGACTCAAGTGCGATCATCCTTTGGTTAGATCCGATATCACAGACACTTCTGATCTCTCTTACATTGTATTGTTGAGTGTTTTGAGCTCTCATTTTAATTTGAGCCCATGCTTCCTCTGCCGTGCAATCTTCTAAGGAACCCCCAGCTGAAGCATCTAGAATACCCTTTTCATTAGGTAAAAGACCATCATGAAAGTATTGGATTAATTGCTCATTGCTGATTTGATGGTGTGGGCACTTAGCCAAAAGCTCCTGAAAGCAGCTCCAATACTCATAAAAAGACTCTGAGGGGTCTTGTTTGATAGAGTAAATCTCCTTCTTGAGCTCAGCAATCCTTGCAGCGGGAAAGTATTTTTCCAAGAAGGCTTTTTTCAGATTTCCCCATGAATGAAGAGCGTCATTAACCTGCCTTGGTAGCATCATATACCACTCTTTCACCTTCCCTTCCAAGGTAAAGTAAAACACCTTCAGTTGTACATCTTCTAGGCGAGCACCGACATGCTTCATATTTGAGCAAGCCACGTGTAATGCATTGAGGTGGTTGTAAGGATTTTCCTTCTCAAGTCCATGAAAACGAGGTAGTGAAGCAAGCAAAGGTCCCTTAATCTCGAAATTGACATTAAGGTTAGGGCATGCGGCACTAAAAGGATCAATAGTGACGTCTGATCTTGTCACATCCCTAATAGTTCTTCTCCTTGGTTGTCCTTCACCGTTATTTGCCATAGTGGTACCTTGAGAAGCACAATCACTTAAGTCAATGAACAATTCAAGATTAGAAGAATGATCTAATGTCTTTTCAGATTGATCGGACATACAAAAACTTAAGAAAACAATGGATTAATGAAATGCCAAAACTATTTTGCATACAAATTTTAAGGGGGGAAAAACTACAAAGAGAAAAAAACATGCAAGTTTATGTAGATATTTAAATGCAAAAGTCATATCACTAATGAACAAGAATTACAATAAAAGCAAGTTATTACAATGAAGCCACTAAAAGGGAATGGAAGTATTTTTTTTTGTTGAATTAACTACTAATTAAATTCAAACCACTCAACATAGCTAAATGCAAGACACAGAATGAACTTAACGAAATAGACTGAAAATGCAATGATGAGTATGCATGTAGTGGTAAGGATCTAAATGCACCTATGTGTGGGGAAAAAAACAGACAGAATTTTTTTTTTATGAAAAATATGGAAATGGTATGAAACTATTGTAAAAATCAAGAAGCTGACACAGGCAACCCCAAATCAATTTCTCAATTGACACTTAGTTAACCATGGAATCAAAAATGACTCCCCGGCAACGGCGCCATTGATTTGACCGTATCTTTGCGTCTTGGGGTCAAATACAAGATTTTTTTTTCCAAGAATTGTAGTATAATGCAATACTCGGGTCGTCTCTCTTTTCTCAAGGAGCCTTTAATTGAATCCTAGGTAATACTAAATGTCATGTAAGAGCAAATTCAATAAAACAAGGGAAAATTGATTTTTTTTGGGTTTTTCTTGTAAAAAAAAATAAATAAATAAAAAAAGAAAATACAATTTAATTAAATATATAAATAAACACACCACTCAAATTAATTTAAATCATAGGCAAAGTCTATATATAAATCCCACAACACAAATTTAATCACACATTATTCAAACAAAATATTGGAATAGGAAAAATAAAAAAACAAAACTCCCCTTATTCAGATTCCACGTTCACGCATGTAGTCAAAAGTTGCAATATATATGATGATGTCAGCATACATGTATGATGATGTCATCATGCATTAATCCAGTTAACGAACTGCAACACGAACTGCAGCACGAACTGACGCATTTCTCATTCGCAGATCCTCAAACTCGTGGCTCCAGGTGGTGTAACTCAAAATTTCAGCTGTCTCAATTTCTGTAACTCGGACTGGTGGTTGATGATGAAGAGCTCGCCAGAATTGAGGAAGAGAGTGATGAGAGGTCACCGGAAATGGGGGCCGGAAAACTGCAAAACTTCACCGGAAAATTGGAAACCACACGGGAGTCACAGAAAAACCGATGGAAAATGATAGTGCGGTATTTGCATTATGAAAGGACAATGGTAGGAAGAAAATAAGACACAACGGAGGAGAAAATGTTTCACAAGAAATCAAGCTTCGCCGGAAGTGGGGGCCGGAAAACTAGAATAGTTCGCCAGAAAATGCAAAACTTGCTGGATTATCACAGAGAGGAGATGAGGGTGCTGCACTTGTAGTTTTCGATGGCTTTTGGTGGAGAAAAACAGAGAAAAACAGAAGGTGATGGTGGTTGGGATGAAGGTGCTGCTGGACTGTGAGCAAGATGATGGTGTGGTGATGAAAATGAAGAACGTGGTGGTAAGGAAGGTGCCGAGGCTGGTAAAGGTGAATGGTGGTGATGAAGGGAAGAGGTCAGTGGTGTAAGTGGTGACCTCGTTCTTACTTCAACCCCCCGTTCTGTAGTACCTCGGTAAAAGAAAATGGAAGAGGAAAATTGAAGTGGAAGAGCTGCAGTCGGGATGCTCTCATGGTGGTGAAGATGGGGGTATATATAGTGAGATTGACGCTGTCCATTTCCCTTCACCAACCATGTTAGGTGCAGTCTGAAAGCAAGCTGCAACACAAATCTTTCCGTAATTTGCGCGTGCATATAATTTCTACATATTCCAGAAGCGCACATGACAAAACCTGCCAGATTTTACTTTTCTGTCGGTTTGAATGTTGAATTTGTGGCTTGGGTCTTGTTCTGTAATTTCCCCAGTAAATTTTCTTCATGAAAAAGCTTATGGGTACTTTTTTGTAATTTGCTCTGGTCCTTTTCTATAATTTTCCTTGTATTCAAAATTTTAATTCAGACTCCAAAAATCACCAATTGTGACCCAAAGCACCTGCAATGCAAAATTAAGCATAAGGTAGTATTAAAAGTTCAAGAGATCATATGTATAAATATTTAATAATTATGGCCATTTTACCCTTTTATTACAATTAATTCAATACAAATGCCTCTAATTAAAATGAGTGCTTAATCATGCGATAATGCCCTGGAAAATACATTAAGAGTCCCTATTTAATTAATTAAAAATATATAAAATTATGGTTAAATCAGTTACAATACCATAATTAATTAGGAGAATCAATCTACATTATGGTACAACATGAAATCGTTGAAGGTTATAGCAATAAATAGCTATAGACCTTTAATTTGGGGGTTATATGGCATTGTGTCATTCAATATAATATGGAAGATTAAAAGCCCCATTTTGTGGATGCTATGGACATCGACATAATTATAATATTTATAACAATTAAAATTTTATTATCTTTCATTCAAATTGTAATATATTTCCAATAACTTAAAATTTATTAAAAATATGAAAGAAAAATAATTAGATTCCAACTAAGGTAATTTATAAGTATTAATTTATCAATATATTGTGATTCAAGTAATTAAAATTTAATTCCAGAATATAAAAAGAAGTACATTGTTACCAAATTAGTTAATATATAAATACTTTGGAGAAAATTGATAAATATAAATACTTTGGAGAAATTAGTTTGGAGGAAAATGATAAATATAAATACTTTAAAGTAATTTATGTAGCTTTCTTAATCACCCAAAATTAGTTATTTGGGTCTTATATTAAATACTAGAGGTAGTAATGTTTTTCTTACTTTTTACGAATTATTTATACTAAAAATATGAAGTTTTTCAAGAATGTTATTAACAGTTTTAGCTCAAAATACAAGTAACTATTACTGGTCTTCACACAAACACCCATAGAGAAGGCGAACAATCCATTGTATAATATCCTATTGCCTCATGGCAAAACACCCATCTACCTATCTATCTATTTATTATATTATTAGAAATGTGGTAGAAACTACTTAATCTGACACCGTTGAACGCACTTAGTTATCAATTTCCTTTCAGCTTGTTAAGTTTAACACTATTTAAAATTAATTATATTAATTATTAAATTAATAGTCATCACCATCACATCACCACGGTGATATGATACCAAATGTTAGTACGAGCCTAACACATTTAAAGAAAAGAGTATAGTTAGAGAGATATCATCGAAGGTTGACACAAGAGATTTATACTGGTTTGGTCCAAATCACTTGACCTACATCCAGTCCTCAGAAGCCTTTTTGAGGTTTTCACTATCTTCCAAGATTCACAGGACCCTTGGTGCCTTTGTACAAGTAAGTTCTTCCTTAGAGAACAATTGCTCCCCCTTACACTTTGCAATTAATGCTCACTCAAAATCTCACTATCTTGAGCAAGTCATTGTAGGGCTAAAACGAATAAAAGACCAATGGACAGAATCTTTGAAATACAAAGTCCAAAAATTGAAGGTTTAAGGGAGATATAGAAGTTACTTATTGTGGCCTTCTTTAGGCTTTTCCCTTTTAAGTTGGACCCTTACTTTAACATTTTAATGCAAAACTTCAGTCGGCCCGTCATTGTCTATGTTCTGTATATAATTTGGGTCGCAAACATTTTAACCTATGAGGCTATTCCTAACACCCTCATGATTTTCATCATTATTAAAACATAATGTATTTCAATCCAGTTATTCAATCTATGAGATTATTGTAATTTCGTACTCCAATCTATTAACTTAATACCGTGATTTACTAGCCTAAGGAGCATAGCACAAGTTCAAATCTCAAAAAGAGCATTTGATAATAGAGGTGAAAACTCTTTACGTTCTAAATTTTAAAAGCAGAAACTATGATCTAATAAAAAAATATAAGTTGTGCATGAGCCCTTAAACAAATTTAAAATATTTTTAGATAATAAATTTTATAATATGAGATTTTACAATAATTTTCTTATTTAATATTAATATTAATATTAATATTAATATATATTCTCCTCTAGTCTCCAATCTCCATCCAATCTTTCTCGCAAATAATTTTTTTTAAAAAAAAATCCTAGAATTTAAAAAAAAAACAGTTGTACCTTCCTCCACCCTTGCCCGCATTGTTTTATTCAATGCTTTGTTTTTGAGCTTAAAGTGTTTAATTATTTGTTCAACATAATATACCCTTTGACTTGAGATTTTAACTTCAGTATCTCATAACCCATGTGATGTAATGCCCAAAACCAACTGTAAATTAGTTCCTATAATAACTTATAGTTCAGAGAAAATTTAAGTGAAAAGCCAAAACCCAAATTTGGATTACACTTTTAATAAATTCTAATTAAGGGTTTTTTAATCGATGTTGTTAAAAGGCTAGCTAGAATAATCCTTATCTTTGCATAATTTAAAAAAGAAAAACATTTTTTTCTTCCATAAGAACCTTAAGAACACAAGAGTCCAATAGTTATTTGTAGGCTGTTAAACGCGTCTTTTCTCTTAATCTGTCATTCATCGGTCTTCTCGCATCCGACAATGAGGGATAAGTTTGATTGGATTTACAAAATTAAATATTGCAGGAGAGTTTAAGCTTTAAATTGACGATTTATATAGATAATTGAGTCAAGTCAAGACTTAATTCTTTGATAACGATATGCTTCATTATTGCAGATAACAATAACCGAAATAAATTAACAGTAACTAATTATAACAAAAGTGAAAGTGAAAATTATTTCATTACTAAAAAAATGGATATATCTTCAAAATTTTGGCAAATAGTGATCCTCTTTTTCATAAAGAGGAATTGAAGATTAATATCCCCCCATAGACAAAGGTTTATTTCTCAGACACTTAATATCCCCCCATGTATCAATGTCCCTATGCTAGTCAGTTGTTTGTAGTGTTGGATACGGCGAGAGAAATCTAAAAATGACGCCTAATTTATACCAAGCCTTTGGAATATAATACATTATCCACCAAACTTTAGGAAGATAAGTCGTACAAAAAGGATTTTGATCTTATGAACATGTTAACCTATTACTAGAATGAGCTTGAATCATATACCAATTCCAAGAATACGACATTGACTCATTGAAAATTCAGCGAAGCATTTCTACATCGTACAATTGTTCATGACAACAAGAATGAAAGCCATAGATCAAACTCCAAACAATAACCAAGCGACTAACTATAGTTAACTTTCAACTCTTTCTTATTTGTTCTATAATCTATTGACCAAGACATTTAATATAATAATAACTGGAAAAAATCTAAAATATTTTGATAACACTTATATTAATAAGTTTTGCACCAAATACAAGTAACTTTATGAGCATTTAAATGATTAAATGATAAATAGTTAAGTGAAAACCACACTTGATGTCACGTAAAGTTCTAGCATTCAGTTTATAAATTATATGTATCACCTTATAATTCATACCTTAACCGTCAAATCCCATAATAATGGATGGATAAATTTCTTATCAAACAGATGAGATCAGAAACAGTATAAAAATAGTCGCCTAAAATAACTTTCCAAGTACCCAAATGTACAATTGCGTGCCAATTTGCAACACCCTTAATAATGGTATTCACTTCATTGTCTAAAGATGTTCGACAATAATCTGCATGATCTCTTAAGTAGTTACTGGTTCATTCAAAGAATTTCATTTTTTATATCCCAAAATAAAGTTATGATATTACCAATTTTATTGATTTATTGATACGTTAAGACTTATAAAGATATAGTATTTTATTCAATAAAACCACATATATAATGAAAAAATCATTTAATAATTTTATAGACCGGAACTTGAATCACACAAAAAGAAATTAATTTCCTATATTTCTTATCCATCATGAAAAGAATTAAATCTATTAGCTCAATCAATAGATCAGCAAAACGTTGTATTAAATCATTTTCAATGGTGTTTTTTTGCCAGAACATTTTCAATATATGGTCATTATCTCTTGATCAGAGAAATTGAAAAAGCCACCGAGCCTAAGTAATAAAAATTTTTAGTCTTAACTATCTAATAGGACACTGTCTAATTACAAAAACACCATTTCAATGGCATTGTATGATTAGAAAATAACCTATCAAGCAGTCAAGACTGAAAGTATTTATTTCTTGACCTTATTGAGTTTTTCGATTTCCCTGTTCAGGAGAGGACCAAAGATAATCTCTTTTAGTGATATCTAAAGACATAATATTGCTTCTTATATTAAGAACTTCGTATATTATTGGTATAAATGAAAGGAAATATTATCGAGATGCTTACCTAAAAACCTATTAGAAGAAATAATATAATTTTTAGTGTCAAACCATAATTTTTTTCAAATGTCAAATTTTTACAATAAATTTCTTGTTAGAATTAAATATATAGAATTCTACGATCACAACATGTCATGTAGTAAAATTCACTTCAACTAATGTTAATCAACCGAGGTCAAATAAGGCGTTAACCATATTTCGAAGTAACAAAATAGAAAAAAAAAAATAAAAAAAAAAATTTATAAAAATATATTTTTATTAAATTATTGATCTTGATTTTCATTTTTTTTTTCCTCTTTTGGTGTCTAAACATATGATTCACAACCACCGACCTATATCGATTAAGATTTATTCACGGGAATTTTAATCCATGGCATATCGTGGTGGTAGAATTCCATGAAATTAATTCCGACAAGAAATATATTCTAAAAAGTTGCGATTTAAAAAAATCAAGATGGCTTAACCTGGAAAGGTGGAATTTTCCTTTTAATAACCGTAGTCGCAAGCATTTCAATAATTCTTTTTTTGTATTATATCTTTTATTTATACCACCAATCTATAGTTTTTTTTTTTAATGAAAACTATTACCTTTATATAAGAATATAAGAGATTATTATTAATCGTGGTCTATTCAGACCCTAAAAAAAATTAATTGTGGCCCGAGCAAAGAAATTCAAGAGGACAATAAGGACTAGAAGTTGACATTTGAATCTTGGTTGTCATATTGCCTATTAGAAAAATAAAACCATTGCAAATGGTTTCATAATTGAAGAGCTACGTACCTGACTTTCCTAAATTAATAGATTTAATTCCTTTCAAAAATTATATGTAAGTAATTTTCTTTTGGGGTATTTTAATTTTCTATTCATAGATTTCTTACACAAATTTGTCATTTGTATTTAAGCTTTCATGTAATAGAAAATTAATGATTTTATAAATTTTAGAGTATAATTAAAAACTGCAATATCAGATCAATTATTTTGGGATATTGAAAAAAAGGCATAACTTGAACGAGCTAGTGACTACTCACAAGGCCATACGCGTTGTTGAATTATTTGTGGAATGCTAGATACAACTATGATTTGAGAGTGTTGCAAATTGGCATGCAATACTTAGACCTGAGTATGTGAGTGCTAGAACAGACAATCTATGCAGATCTAATTAATCTGTTTCATAAGAAATTTATCCTCTATTGCACTACTACAGATTTTTGCATTTATAATGTTTAATACATAATGGTTACAACTAATAAATGTTATTCATATTAAGGTGGATGTCACGCAGGGATATATAACACTTAAAAGTATCAGTTAATTATGTGCACCATCATATATTGTAAGACAGAATTCGCGAAAACACAACAATAATGGTTGTAGTTAATAGTCGTCATTTATTTAATAACAAAAGTGACAATTCTTTCGAAACAACCGTCATGTAACACTTATAAATGATTCGTTTTCCAACCTTACATTAGCAAAAACACAAACATAACGGTTATATCTATTGACCGTAAAGTATGAACAGTAAAAATGACATTTTATAATAAAAAACTGTCATGTAAAGAAAGCAAATCTAAAAAGGACTTTTTCAAAACCTCTTTTGATCTTACACCAAGTATCAGTTCTCCTAAGTTAAATACTTTAGAGCGAAATATTCAAGCCTATTTATATTAATCTATTCCTTTTGTTCTTAGTACTTTTCTAAAAGCACATTTTCATAACCGCGTCCTTCTCTCCCTCATCATGATCAGATGCCAGAGAATGCTTTTCATTCACCCTCCTCTTCATCATCCTCACCTTCCTCCTCCACCACCACCACATACTCCTCCTCCTCCTCCTCCTCCACCACCTCCTCCTCCTCAAATGGACATTCTGCTACAAACATTGGCCATCCTTGACCTCTTCACAAGACGTCTTGCTAGATACACCCACAGTCTGAATAGGAAGTTGGACCTCATCTTCCATCACAATTAGGTTATATATGATCACTTCTTGTTAGACCCTTCATCTCCTTACTCAGATGTTGATGATATGCCGAGTGAGGTGGGCTGGAGGAGGAGGACAAAAGTAACAGTGATGACCGAAAACCACTACTGCTTTTTTATTTTTGAATATTAAAAATAATTAATCATTATGGCAATGTAACCTAAAAATAGTTTTTAAAAAATTGTCTCTTCACAGTTACTAGTAAACAGACATTACTAATTTAGGTATTTTACAAGGGATGTTCACAATTATTAGTGAACAATCGTTACTTATGTTAACTGTGGCAATTTATAACAACACCTTTAGCTCTATAACATAACCCTTTCCATTCAAAGGGCATGATTTGTTGGATAACCTGAGAAACCCTTGCCTATATACTTCTATTCCAACTTTTGAACTTTTAATTTTTTGTTAGTTTATTCACACTCTCGTTTTCTTTTTCCTTTTTTTAAATTGTTTTTGTACTATGGGGTTGAATAACCAACTTTAAACATTATTAAAACAAAGTCAAATAAGAAACTTTTATTATATAAAATCTATCATTTTTTAGAATACCATGTTGAGTACCTAACAGTTATTAAGAAATCAACGTCATCATTCACAAAACCTGATGATTATATTGTTAAAACTGTGAACTTTCATTCAAAGGTTCATTACGGTTGTACATTCAAAACCATAAGAAAACAGCCACCTTTCATAACTCTTCTAAACTTATAACCGTGAGTAAGTTTTGTCAAGTCATTTTAAAACACCAGCTATCTCACGCCTCTTCACTTTTCCAAGTTGTTACACTTAACATGATTGTCTTTGGTTGAACACTACCCATCATCCTCAGAACTCCATAACTCCGGTTGGCTTTTTTGGCCATTGACAGTCGCTTTCAAGCAAACCACATCCTCCACTACTTTCTTTGAACTTTGGTCCAAAACCCGTGTGAGTCATTTTGATTTCCTAAATCACTTTTTCATTTTGAACCTCTAGCTAGGTCACTTTCCTTCGTGTGCTCTGTTCTCCTTATTTTAAGTTATGATTTCTCTTCTACATTTCACATTCTCCCTTTTATATTATGCATTCTCCATATTTTTCACTTCATCTTACCTAGGTAGGTTTTGACCTTAGTTGTGCATCATGTTTTTCTGGAAAACCCATTGCTGTATTCCCTGTGTCTAATTGAATGAGTTTTGCTTTCAAGTTAAAAAGGCTAGTTCTACTTCCTCCAGCACTGATAATTCCCTTAGTTTTGATAGTGTTCCTAGCACTGGTATTCCCACTGGTATTGATGTTGTCCTTAAGCAACCCAGAAATGAAACCCCAGAACAGGTGGTAGAATGAGTGCTGGATATTGTAAGGAGGGGTCGCTGCACCTTGAATTTTGTGAAAGAAGCAAAGTCTGTGGGGAGAAAATTTCCCATGACATGGAACAATAATGGTCAACCTCTTAAGCTATCACACTTTGTTAGCTGCATTGGCTTAACAATAAGGACCAACGTTCCTATCACAATAGGTAACTGGCGTTGGGTACAAAGAGATTAAACAGACGTTATTTGGGACAATTTAGGGTAAGCTATATATGTGCGATAGTTACTTGCTATGTACTTGTAAGAAATGTTAACTTGAATTGTGTGCATTGAAGTTTGCATATCACCTACATGAAACTTTAAGGGAATTTGTTATCAAGAAAGTTGGACAATCACTACGCACATTCCGTCATGCATTAACAAAGATGTATTTATGAAATCCTGAAGAAGCTGATGAGACAAAAGTTCTTATGGATCTTCTGTCCACCATCAAACTGGATGATTAGAGAGAATTTGTCATATCATATCATGACCCGACATTCCAGGTAATTGTTATTCACAATTCATAAGACCTACATGTATTTGTTTCATATTAACTTGAGTGTTGTGTGTTTTTGAAGGAATTAAGTAGGGTGAATAGGGGGAAGGTGAAGAACGATAACTATCCCTATAAGGGAAGGAGAACGGGGTATGCTCGGATTGCTAAAAAGTTGTCTGCTGAGAGTGAGGTTGGTAGGAAAGACAAAATAAAGATGGCACTTATAATGATCCTCAAGTAAAGGAGGTTGTTGACAAAATGGTGAGTATTAATATTAGTCCCCGATTCATAGAAGTAATGTCTTCATTTAACTATCAATATTAACATTATTGTTAAATACACAGGAAGTCATGTCTAAGGAAGTTACAACATAAAGGGTTGCCTTTTTGTAGATGAGGATGTATTGGCCAAGACATTGCGCCTGACCATCTCAGTCTTCTTAGGGGTGCTAGCTTTGGATTGATTGAGACTAAACATTATGGTTAGGAACAACCTCAAAGAAATAATAGGGACAAAAAATATGAAACCTTTAGAAACAGTATGATGAAATGAAAGAACAAATATGGTTTTTCACACAAGAGTTGATGAAGGAGCGTTTTACGAAGCAGCAAGGGCGAAATGGCAACCCAAGTACTAGAGGCAGCTACACATTTACCCATCTGCCTGAGGATTTGGTAGATGTTAAAAGTTTGGCCGATTGCCCAGGACACCATACAGTTGCAACGGCCCATATGTTTAACCACCCGAAGGATAACACACTACAAAAAAATGATAATTCGTAGCAATGCATTTGTAGCGGTTAAAATAAACTGCCACAAATATCAGGATTTGTAGCGGTTTTAAGCAACGCCACTACAAATTTGCAACGATATGCTTCGAGCCAAGTGGCGCGTGGGTTAGGGAACGCAATTTGTAGCGATTTACAAGACATAACCGCTACAAATTTTGGCGCCAAACTCGCGCCAAATTTGTCACGCTTATTTTGTAGCGGTTAGTCTATATTAACTGCTACAAATGTGGCACCAGCTTGGCGTGAAGCTAGCATGACTATTGTGGCGGTTCTTTTCAAGTGGTTTTTACAATAGTAACCGGTATAGAATTTAGAGGGCCGCGTTTTTATAGCGGTTACAGAGAACTGCTACAAAATTTAACTCATATTTGTAGCGGTTATAGTGCATAACTGCTACAAAATGCATTTGAAATAAATATTTATTAAAATAAATAAATAAAACATTTGTAGCGGTTTATATATAAAAACCGCTACAAAATATAAATATTTGTAGTGGTTAAAGGGATGAAACCGCTACAAAGTTATATGTAACTTTGTAGTGGTTTGAGAACAAAACCGCTACAAATTGAACATTTGAAATTTGAAATATTTTAATTCTCGCCAACGGTTATGAATATTTGTAGCGGTTTCTCAATACTAACCGCTAGAAAGTGTTCATTTAAAATTTTAATATTTTAATTCCCGCCAACAGTCATGAACATTTGTAGCGGTTTTTTTTTTTTTTACATAACCGCTACAAAGTATTGTACATTGAAAATTTGAATTTCAAATCTTATCAACGGTGGTGAAAATTTGTAGCGGTTTTTATCATACAACCGCTACATAAAACATTTGAAATAAATATTTATAAAAAAAATAAATAAATGAATGAATTTGTAGCGGTTTTTATATAAAAACCGCTACAAAGTATAAATATTTGTAGTGGATTTACAAACAAAACCGTTACAAACTGAACATTTTAAATTTAAAATATTTTTATAAAAAAATTCAAAAAAATATTTGTAGGGGTTATGAAACCGTTACAAAATCAAATAAAACTGCTACAAGTGTGAAATATTTTTATAAAAAAATTTAGACTAATATTTGTAGGGGTTATGAAACCACTACAAAATCAAATAAAACTGCTACAAATGTAAAACCACTACAAATAATGTCACATAAACTGCTGCAAATATCAACCGCTACAAAACTTGTCACATTAACCGCTACAAGTGCTACGCAGATCCCTATAAATACCCTCTGCACTCCTTATTTTAAACACTCCTCCATTTCTTTCAACCCCTCTTCTCTTTCATTTTCTCTCATCTAAAATTTTTTTTAAGAGCCGAAGAGCTGAGTAAGGTGATCAAATATAGTAAAAAAGAAATTTAATTCTTTGATTTCAATATTTTTTCCCCTCTCATAATATTTATACTCATTATCTGCACATTCTCAATAATATTACCTATATAAAGTTTATACTTATCTAACTTAATTTAATCATTCTTTATAAATAATAACTATTATCATTTAAGTTACTTAAATAATAAACTATTCAATACAATATTATAACAATAGACTCAAATAATTGTATAATTTTTTTAAAAAAAAATTCACAAAATTTTGTAGCTGTTCTAGAACCGCTACAAATTTAATCTCAAAATAGTATTAAATTTTTGGTGCTACTTTTGAAATTCCCATTTGAATTTAGTAGCAATTTTCCAACTGCTACAAAATTGGAGCCAAATTTTCAGTTTTCATTTCCCGCCATGCGAAATTGTAGCGCCAACATTTGTAGCGGTTTAGTAACCGCTACTAAATTTGTAGCGGTTGTGTTATGTGAGTAGCGGTTGTTGTAAACTACTATAAATACGTTTGCAATAGTGGATTTTGTAGCGGTTTTTACAACCGCTACTAATGTCATTTGTAGCGGTTAAAACCGCTACTAATACATATTTTTAACCGCTACTAAATCACAGTGTTTTTGTAGTGACACACTTCATAATAAGCATGTGAAGGTATAAACCAACACCAACGTCAACCCCAACTATCCACTCCCTTTTCCCACCAAAGACATATATAAAGTGGGAGGGGCTATAGGTGACTTTTGTGTGGCCTCGTCATCTACTTAAAGTATGGAAGCCCCCCTCAATCCAAGCTCCCCAATTAGTCCAGACCCCCACTGATCGGTCCAAGCCCCCACTTAGTCTAAGAAGAGGAATCATCCCAACCCTAAATGATCAATCTGAGAAGAAGTCTTCCTTACAAAATACGCCCATTGGTCAAATTTGAGAGAGGTCTTCAACCAACCAAACCAAGAGGAAGTTATAAGTGAACAGCTTGTTTATAACATCCTGAATAACGACATGGCATGTTCAAGCTCTGCCAACTTGTTTATGAGGTATTTCTTCATCTATGATTGAATAGTTGGCTGCTTAAAACTTTGATTACATTTTGATATGTTGGCTTCAATATTTTAGGCACCTATACTGTAATTACCTCACCCCTCGCGGCCTCCAAGACAAGGTCAAGTTCATTTGCCCTGACTATCTTAATAACTTGGTGATAGAACTAAATATTTTCATATCTTTTAGTGATTAACCTTAGGCTTTTGTGGGATTTGATTAACTATTTTGGACATAATTATGTATTAATATGAGATTTGAGTGCAAAGGTAATTTGGGAATTAAATTGGCTAAATTGATTTATTTTGAATAATATTTGTTATTCCTATTATTAATTAATTGTGAACATATGATATTACCTTTATGCATCTCATAAATGTAGGTGATGACATGGTATATTGGAGTTTAATGGAGGATAAAGATGGAATTAAAGCAGAGCATATGTGCAGATTTTATCTCCTAGTTTTCTGATTTTAATATGCTTGAGAAAGGAATTAGGCATTGTTTGGTGGCTTGAGTTTCTTGGCCTTAGGATTCCTCAAGTTTTTACCCATCTCCAAACAAGGCATTGTGCCTTATACTCACCAGAAATCAGATCGCACAGAAGGAGGGAAGGGATCACGTTTTTTGGCACTACGGGATCTTATCGTTGGGGACACGCAATTTGTAATACCCTGAATTTTGAAACTTGAGGCTAGAGAATAAGCCTGAGATAAGTGGACTGCTAAGCCCCGGTTTAGCAAGATCCTAAATTGTGATTAAGAGATAATGACTCCAAAAGTGGATGTGATTAGTGATAAATAACCCTTTTGCAGAATTCGATGTGATTTGAGTTCCGGATGTGATTCGTATGTGCTGTGAGCAGCGCCGAAACCCTGTATTTAAGTTCAATTATGGATTAACCTCTAAATTGACTTAAAATAGAGGGAGGGCGCATAATGTGGTGATATGAAAAGATATGAAGTGTTTGGTGGTGATTCAAGAGAGATTACCATAATCAGGGGCAAAACGGTAAATTTACCGACTGACTGGTTAGTTACCGATGAGAACACTCCTTAGTAATCAAGATCAATGGCTAGGATTGAAAGAACAAGAGGTGAAATCCTATGCATGCAAGTTTATATGAAATCATAGTAGGAAGTATAGGATGGTGCCAAGTGGCAAAATAAGGACCCTTGGATTAAAGTTAAGCTTTCTAATCATTTTTCTCTTCTCTCCACTTCTAAATGGTCGGCCAACACATGAGAAAAAAGGGGAAAATCTGATCACTATCTTCATCATCTTCATCTCTCCAAAGCTTCCATTTTCGCCAAGCAAGGAAGGAAAGAGAAAGGAGAAAGCTCATGGTAAGTGCTCTATATGGTCCTCTATTGCTAAAACACCCTTCTATAATGTTGTTCATAGTGATGAGAGCTTCATCTCTATGGTTTTAGATTCTTGATTGGAGGTGTTTAATGGCTTGAGGAAATTTGGAAAGATGGAGAATCAAAGAATTGGTTTGGGAAAGAGGAAGAGGTGAGTATTTGAAGACTTTTGATCTAAGTTTTGTGAGTTTTGGTTGAGCTTTGTGAATTTCGAATTTTGCCCTGATTTTCTTGTGATTTTGGATTGGATGAATTGGGTTGTGTTTTATGTTGAAAATGGTGCCATGTTGTGGTATTTGATCATTGGAATTGGTTTGAATTGGATTGGACACAATGGTTGAAAAACTGGAAATTCTGTCCAGTGAGAATTCTGTCTGGGTAGTCTGTTTGTGTTGCCATTTTGAATAGGCAAATGATGTTGGAAAATTATGAAACTTTCCAGTCTTAACGTTCACATCTCAAGCTTCAAAATGGACATAAATTTTGTGTCATTTCGTTTTGTGAGCTGGGAGTTTGAACTGACCAAAATTTGGTATCCAAACTGGACTCTGTTTTGGCACAACGTTAGGTTTTTGGTAAATCTGGACTTTTGTGGTGATTTCTAGTAATGGCCAATATTTTTCCTAAAAAGAGGACTTAAATAGCTTCCATTTGGCTTTGGAATCACCTTATTTTGATTGTTCCTGAATTAGTTATGATTTTTGGAAGTTCAGCCAAGAAACTGGATTTTCTGGGCCGCAGCCAACCCCCATTTTCAGCATTTTGAGATTTTGAAAAGTGATTTCCAACCTAGTACGTCCCAATCCTTTAAGCTTTCGTTGAGCTTATTTTAGCCACCTAAAGGGTGTGAATGGTAACCAACTTTAAGTGATATAAAAGTAAGAATTTGGAATTGAGATTGATCCTATATCCTTGATTTGGTTTGTAGGGTTCAGTTCTCATTGATTCACGAGTAAGCGGAGCTGGAGCATACGTGGAAAGAAAAGTGTAGGGAACTTACCTCTCCTGCATGTATTGATATTTGTGTTTGTGTATTGATGCATGTTATTGCTTTGCTTGATTATGTGAAACATATATGAATGATTGAAGCTCAGTTTCTATTTATGCTATGGCCATGAGTATGTTGTTGAAACATTGAGCATGCGAATATATCATTATGTGAACATGAGTTATTGTGATGCAAGCATGTCATGCATTAAACACTTATCTTGCATGCATATTGGTATCTGTTTCCTACTGGGATTCTCTAGAATCTCACCCTCCCCTACCAACATTTTAGACAGGTCAAGTGGCTCAAGGAAGGAGCAAGTGACTAGGGGCGGCGAGAATCCCTTATGGGCATTTGTATTTGGTAGTTGGTTATCATTATATGATGGGATAATTGTATATGTTCAGATGATAGATTAGAATGTGTATTTGGATTGAAATTTGTGTAATCCCCGTTGAGGAATTGTAAAGGGCGAATGTGCCCTATGAATTCTATGTAAAGATATGAACCCGGGAGTTACCGGGAAGTTATTATTGTACACTCTGATATTTGTATAAATGTGATATTCCGCGTAATGTAATTGTATTCGAAATTGAATATGAGACCAGGTAAATTATATTTCGAAAGTTATCTGTGAAAACCCTGTCGTGAAGATGGGATTTTAAATAAGTTTTGTTTCCTATTGGTCTCTATTTCATTTTAATTGAGTATTTCGGATATAATTATGGAAGGGGGTTACACATTTCTTTTCTCCATTTTTTTTCGTTTTCTCTCCACTTCCACAGGGACGGCCTCTCCTTCTCCTTCCACTTTCCATCGATATTGTTCCCTGTATTCTCTGTTTTTTTGGATCCGCAATGAAGATAAAAGTCGAGAGGTCCAGAGGAGCTGAATTTCGAATCATGAGCGACTAGGCTTTTTTGTTCAATGGTGAGGTGAAGCTAACCTGAGTCCTTGAGTATCTAGGGTAGTTCTTTATATCTTAATTTCATCTTCCACTCTATGTATATGCAGATTATGATTCTATGTTGCTAGAGTTTATGATTTGTATATATGGTTGAGGATTTAATCGGTTGATGTAATCTGGATGATGATACTTGTGCTAGATTTGTACTCATAGATTGTAATTGAACTATAGCACTCTTTTGTTATTCAATTGCTTTCCTCTATTCTCTTAAGATCAATTGTTTTCTAGGTTTCTAGGAATTAATTGGTGGTAGAGAGGATCTTTTATGAATCTATCATAAGCTAAGTATTGATTAGTAAGGGTTCTTACTAGTCCTTGTGCTTAGTTAAGAGAATAACTTAAAATTAAAATTGGACAAGGATGGTTAGTGGACTCATTTACCTAGGACATTCATCTCTTGTATTTACACCCACTCACTCACTTTATACATTGAAAAATTCATAAACAAGTAGCTCTTTAGTTTAATTAGATAGATGAAACTCACATCCCATACTCTTAGGTTAATTTGTTATTTACACTAGATTACTTAGAAACTATATATAGGCTCCATGTAGAGATCGACCTAGCTTAGTTGCCCTATATTGCATTTAACTTAATTTTATTTGATAGCCCCACGATATGGCTCTTCAAATTTGGCACAGTTGACCGGGGTGTAGTTTGTGTAGGTAAGGAGTTCTTGTTTTCAATTTATAAAAGAAAAAAAGAAGAAGAAAATTTTCTAGAAATTCTATAAAAAAAAAAAGCGTAGTTGGCGGCATGAAGGAAGATTTCAAATAATAGCACACAAGGTTTCTAAGGGATGAATTTATTAAGAGGGCACCAGAAAAAAGTGACACCTACTTCTTTATGCCTTACGTTCAATGGTGGAATATCATTAACTCTGCTTAAATTGGTTTTTATTTATTTTGTACTGATAGTGTGATTTGTTATTATACTTAAGAACCACTGGATGCTCATGGTCATGAATCCAATGAGCAAAGGATGTGGTACTATGACTCTATGAGCGAGATTCCAAACACGAGACTATACATACAGGAGACATTCAACTACTAAGTTATTCATTCATCATCTCTTATAATTAAGTTCATCTTGCATTTTTATATATATATAATTTTATATTATATCTTTTCAAAGCGGTCTACAATTATTGCACTCAAAATGGTTTTGAGTATAACAAAAACAAGGTCACTGATGCCTGCTATAGATGCGCCTTCTAATGGCTGCGTCTGAAGGTGTGTGTGTGTGTGTGTGTGTGTGTGTAGCACCTTATTTTTCACTCTAGTCGGATGAATTATATAGATAATAAATTTGAACTACTAAGCCAAGTTTGGTCTTGGAAAGAAAACACTTTTGCAAATAGATGAAAGATTAGCCTAAACACAGGGTTTGAACATGTAAATGAATGAGCTTTTCTGAAAAATTTAAAACTTTTTAAAATAGTTATTCAATAGTTGATCAAACTCTTCATTATAACTCATCAATTTTTAACTATAATTAGTCTTATCAGAGTTTTACTCTGCTCTCATCTAAGTCTACCATTTATTAAATTAGGGCTCGAATCATGCAAATGCTCTTTTCCATTTTGTTATTTAAGCATAGTATACTATGGCTACCCCTACTATGCATGCTACTTTCACTACTACTATATGTACTATTTTCACTATGTACATCTCTATGTTTGTATGTAGATACATATATACAAAATTTGTAGCACATGAAGCTACCAAAAGTCCTAAGTATGATTAAGTAGATTATATAGATAGCTAACAAAATTAACTACTCCTGTTTCTCCACCTTCTTAGTTATATGCAATTATTACTCCCTTACCCCTCGAGTTGCTTGTCTTAGTTATATGTCATTTAATAGAAAGTGTGAGATTTCTGAGAATATCAATACTAACAATAGACCATCATAACATATGCAAATTCATGAAGCATGCAAAACAAACCACCAAATAATAAGCATTCGACAATCAAGATGCAGTACAATCAGCAATCATGAGACACAATCCAATACAACACATATTATACATCAGGTCTCACAGACCAGGAACATAACCCATGCAAAAATGCACATCGATTGGGACTTATAGCCTTGGGACACTACCCAATAACCACTCTGAATGCATATCAGGGCTTACAGCCGAGGGATACTGCCTATGCAAAATGCACATCAGAACTTATAACCTCTGGATACTATCCAATAATGAAACCATATATTCACGAAATGAATATTATCGATGGTACAAACAAACATGCAAAACAATTACATAATATATGAGAGAAAGAGCTACTATATGTCGACCTTTCCGGCAATTTACCTTCACCAATTTGCTTTCCCTTAGAGTTCAGGCATATATCAAATCCTATAATTTGAAATTCATATAGAGATGGGTCATCACTTATTACAATCTTATGAACATAATTAAAATTATGTTATTCTTGACCCTCTCATAACTCTTACCCTTTAATTTGAAATAGTTGGTTATCTTTGATAATCTTTTACACTTAGGTATTTGTGTACCTAATTAAGACATATTGAATGTCTTTTCCTCTGTAATTTAGACACTCAATTTAATTAAGTTAACCCCTTAAAATTTTCCTATAACTCTCAAACCATCTCTAACTTTAATTCCCTTAAAATGTGATCAATTTTCAAACTTAACCAATTCTGCCTCTACTTAATAGGAAACTTTGAAAAATCATAACTTTTGTTTTAGACATCCAATTAACATGTTCTAGGACTCATTTTAAATCTTAGGATGTGTACTATTTTATTGCTAAATTTCACAGACAAAGGACATGATTTTCCCTGCCAAAACCACACCCGATTCTGACTGCCTCCCTAACTATACAGAACCGACACCATATCAAAAACTCTCAAGAACAACACATATCTCTTCCTAACGTGAGTCCTTCTTGGTTCTATCTTCTAAAACACATGTTTAACTCCCTAAACCTCAAAGAAGCCAAACCAAAACCACTTAAAAATTCAAGTTTTAGCTTTTGCAAACACATGCATGTGCTGCTTGTTTTCAGCAATTAATGGAAAATGAAGAAGGAAAAATGGACATGCAAGCCCAAATCAAGACTCAACACTCCAGGAATTTTGACTTTACACACTCTAAGATACATGCTCTGTTTCGAAGCTGAATTTACAGAACCAAAGGACCCCAAAAACTCACTCAAAATCGACATGCAAGCGATCTTTTCAAACATTTATGGTGACAGAATTTCTTTCCCAACAAACCTTTACTTCCAGCAACAATCTAACCTCAAAAAAACCATCAAATCAACTGAAAGAAGTTGGGAAAGGGTAGAAGAGACTTACCTAATCAAGATTCTCAAGTTGCATGTGAGTTTTCCGGCTGCCTTCTCCCTCTTTCTGAGGAGCTCTCTCTCAGCTTCTCTCCCTATTTCATGCAACTTTCGGTCTCTCCCTCTATCTTTTCTCTTCTCTCTCTCTCTCTCTTCTGTCCAAATTGCTAAATGAATGAGAGGGAGCTGAGTGTTGAGTGTTTTATTAGGTGTGTGAGTGTATGTGGGCCCCGTGTGTGTGTATATCTTGGTATATGTGTTTGTGTTGTTAGAGAGAGAGAGAGGTGAGTGTTTTATGTGAGTAAGTGTGTTTTTATCTTATTGGTCCCACTCACAAGGCTTTACATTTCCTAATTTGTCTGATTTAAAATATCTTTGATATCTTAGTTTCCATAATTGGCTTAACTTTAGCCCAATTCTGATTTTTGGGTCCGTATTTTAAAATTTATTAATTTTCCCCTTTTCTATATCGGTATTGGCTTACCATATAATTTTCATAAATTAATCCTTAACAGTTTATAAGAATGTTCTTCCCTAATTAGTTTCTTTTATCCTTAAAATAATTTGTCAAAAATTTTCAAGCCAAATTAAAACCTCTAACTATTGTTCCTTAAATTTTTGGGAAAATAGGCTTTTGATCCCCAGAATTTAACTTTAAAATTATTCAATTCACTTTTTGGAGAATTAAGCCTCTTAATAAATTTTTGAAATGTTACACACACACACCCACCCACCCACATATTATTCATCAATGATTGTAATATTAATTAATTAATGAAGCACACAATATAGTTTTTATATATATATATACGATTGATAGATAAATTTTTATTCTCATTTATTTATAGTGCCCAAAACAACTGGACAACAACAACGATTGTGGATACTACATGATACAGTACATGAAGGACATAATCATGCACGCATGGTTCTGGAAATATTGATACAAATAAGATACATTATATGCTCAATTCGTTCATATATACATTCAGTTAGCTATATATATTATAATATCTAACTTCCATCTATTGTTTCCTTTTACGCATAGTATTTTGATGACTCCTGCATGATGTTTAACAACTCATAAATGGAAGAAATGGTTGAAGAGCTGGCACATCTATGTAACACCAATAGGAGAGTAAATACATATAGAATGACTATAATATTCTAGATATTAATGATTTATTTGTTTTAAAGTTTTGGCTTTAATAGTGCATGCATGTACATGAATGACTCTAAATATATTCTAATTTGTTGTATTGTTATGTATATGAATGAATGTAAATATATATTGTGATTCGTTTTGTGCAAATGTGTATGCAGGGGGATATCAAAAGCAGAAACCTCCCCCCCCCCCCGGGAAATTTTTTTTTAAAAAATTAGCTTTGATAAATCACAGTTATTACCTAACAACCGTTATTTATGTCAACTATATATAACGGTTGTTAAAATAAATTTGTTTATATTACTATCAATATATAACAGTTAACTTTTAATTTTTGCCAAGCCTAGATATCCTCTTATTAGAGGTAGTTCTTTTAAGGCACTTTTGGACACTAAATGTGAGCACCTATCCCAATAGAGATTTGAACATTGATTCACCAAGCTATTCCCTTTCACTACACCCAATCCCGGTTGGTTAGTTATTGCTTTAAATAAAAACAATTGGGTACATTTTGTTGCAGTAAAGTAGGGGTATGCATGTGGCCCAGTAGCCTGCAATGCCCACCTGAGCTTGCAAGAAAAATACCCTGCCCTACTTAAAAATAGTGGCCCCAAAGAACATTGGGCATTTTTGGGTAGGGCCACTTGTCAGTCAAGGCTAGACATCAGGTAGGGAACACCATCCAGCCCAAAGAATATATTTATTTTTATATAAAAAATATATTCTGTATGTATGTACATATGCACTCACGCACGCACGCACATAATATTAATTCATTATAGTCTATAGTCTATGAGGAGTGGGGGAATGAAAAGCAATGATATGAAACCTAGACCGGACCGGACATCCGGCCGGTTTAGCCCTCATCCGGCGACTTTATCGGCTCGGTTGGTAGCTTTAGACCGTCTAAGGGATTGAGCCACCTAGAATCGGCTTTTGAGCCAGGAGCCGGATTTAAACCGGGAACCGGAGCGGCTTGGAAGAAACTGGACGGTCTGAAAAGAGGAAGAAACTGAAAGGGAGGGGAAGGGATAAATAGCATCAGAGAAAATGGGAAAGATGGAGACAACAGCCCATTAAAAAAGAACATTGAAAAAAAATGAAAGAACAATAACTTATCATGAAAAGTGCTGTTGTTTTTTTAGCCACCAGAGCTAGACGGAGAAGGCTAACGCTGTAGGAGGAAATGCTCCGAATTGAGATGCCCTAAAACCTAGAAGGAGCTTCTGAAAGTGTAATGAATAAGAGTCAGAAAGACAGAAAGGAAGAGTGATTCGTATATGAAAGAGAAAAAATGGGGGTTAGATTGGAATTGACATACGCTTTTTTACTTTAATTTTATCTGACATACTGTTGTGCTTTAAATTTTTTTCGAAAGCAGAGAGTGAAAGTGTGGCATAATGAGAGCGTATGGTAAATTAAAAAGCAAAGGGTGGGAGCAGGGTACGAATAATAATGTAAAATATATTTATTTTATTGAAAAATTTTAAATAAACTGTTATATTCAAAATTGAAGTTTTCGAAGCCTACTCCTCTTTTTGAAAAGTTAGCTTTCTTTAATGTGGAAAGGGGTAAAACCTATTCTATGGGTTATTAACTCTTAGTTTCTTCTTCTTCCTAATTTAAGGAGAAAAATTTAAATAATCATATAAAATTTTTCTTAAATAGAAACACATCTAATAAATTATATTAAAATAAAATGTTCCTTGTATATAATTAAAATGCATAACCATGCGTATATATATTATTAATATAATCCTTAAAAATACATAATACATATGTAATATTTTATATTTAAATCATTATATATGTTTAAAATATTAATTTTTATCTAATTAATATTGATGAAAAGGCAATAAGAAAGAAGAGGACGCTTTTGAAAAATGGGAGTGATCGAGAGAGCATATGGTGTGTGAGAGAGAGAGAGAGTACATCCATACACACATACTTATATATATATATATATATATATCCAAGTGATGGTGTTGCTTTCACTCTCTCACTCTCTCTCTTTTTATCAATGGAATAGTCTCCATATTAGTGTCATTACATATCCTTCCATTTAAGTAGTGTTCCATTAATTCCTCAGTCTCTTTATTCCTCTCTGAACAATTCGCATTTCCATTAGGGATTACCAATTGGGCCTTCTTCCCCAAGTCCAGCCCACTCAGTTGTCAGAGCCCAACAAGAAGGAATAGTTCGACCAAAAACAAACGCCAAGAAGCCACCTGGAATATGTGCACAATCACGTAAAGATATGAGGGGAAACTTCTCTATCTTGATACTGTGTATTTGCACACATAAATAGCCTTGTGATAATTGAGTTAGATACACTTTCCAATAAATGAAGTTTAGCCACGTTGTTGGTCAAAAAAAGGAAAACTTCCACCAATCCTTTGTACAAAAGCACCAACTAGCGACTTTATACAGATTAAGAAGTTAGTTAAAAATTAATTATTTTGAGCACTTTCTAATTAGAATTTTTTATAATTAATTAGAGAAATTACATGAAAAAATTAATACTTTAAATAAAAAATGTTACATTAGATGGTCGTGTAAAAAGAACAGGAGGGTATATGCAGTTGGCAAATCTTACATGGGGATATACAGTGTATTTATTGATCAACCTTGTAATTTTGTGACCTACGTAAGGAATTCTGTTCAGGATTCTTGTTTGCACATAAGAAAATATCACAATTTTGTTTTTTGACGGAGAAAAAAATAAATTAGCTGGGTTCGTCCAATAATATGCTAGAATGCAGAATAGTTGGTAATATATTTAACACAGATGTTTAAGTAAATCTTCAAAATAAGTATACAAGTGATGATGACCAGGATTCATTTCTCCTCAAAAGGATATGAATTTCAAAGTGATGAACAATAGAAAGAAAATATTAACAAAATTTAATGCATACATGCGCCATGATCTTTTTTAGAGTGACGAATTTTGGGATCGTAGGTAAGAGAATCAGCACGTTGCCTTTGGAGCCGTATAATTGTAATAAACTCAAATGGTAATTTCCCCAACAAGATTTTTAAAATTTAAATAAGCTGGTGTTGCTTTATCTAATATAGTATTGAAATGTGATTTATATTGGGAATAACGGAAGGATATGTAAGGAAACTAAGTGCTAAATGTTGGTATATAAGTCGGAGCAAATATGACTTAGAATCCAAGCCTAGCTATAGTTTTTGCTCTTCTCATATTATTGTGTGTGATATCTTAACCGTGCGAGAACAAAAAAAGATTTTAAAATGGCGAATAGGGCTGCTATAGCACGTAACGTCATGGGCATTATCGGTTTGTCACTCAACTACTTTGGAGTCTCTTTGTTTGTGTGTTTACTTTTCATTTGCGATTACTTGGATTAATTTTGTGGCTTTGAAACCATTTCCATATTTTTTGCGCAGGCAATGTCATCTCTTTAGGCCTTCTCCTCTCACCAACGTAATATAATCTTTGTTACCTTTCCTTCTCTACTTTGTCGTCCTTTTGCTTTATCCTTAGACTTCTAACTCTGCTATGTGGTGGGGTTTTACAGTCCAACATTTTATAGGATAGTAAAGAAGAAGACAGTGGAAGAGTTCAAGGAAGATCCTTATATTGCAACAATACTAAACTGTGCGTTTTGGGTGTTGTACGGAATGCCGTTTGTGCATCCTCATAGCATCCTGGTGCTGACCATCAATAGTGTTGGACTTGTGCTTGAATTTGTCTATGTCATCATATTTTATATCTATGCCACAAAAATGGGAAGGGTACGTAAGTGTGCATATGCTCCTTGTTCATAAGAGCTATATATATATTGACTTGTGCTTGTGTTTCATATGTATCTCTAATTTTAATTAACTTTTTTAGAAGAAGGTAGTGGTGTGGCTTATGGTTGAAGCTTTATTTTTCACTGCCATTGTTCTGATAACCATGCTGGCACTTCATGGGACTAAAAGAAGGTCATTGATAGTGGGTATTTTGAGTGATGCTTTCAATGTCATGATGTACGCCTCTCCTCTAACAATCATGGTAAACGCACATTATATTCGTGTTTTTTTTGTGTATACTCACGAAACTTTTTTGTTTGCCTACGTTAATTAATGGATGTGATGAACAGGAAAAGGTTATAAGAAGCAAGAGCGTGAAATATATGCCATTTTGGCTTTCGGTGACTAACTTTTTAAATGATGTGGCGCTATCTCTCTTAAATCTAAATCATTCAATTATATTTATTTTAATTGGCTACCTTAATTTCTCTAAAAAAGTTAACTTTGTCTTATAATTAGGACCGGAGGGAGTAATTACTATTAAAGCACTTACACACACACATACATATAATATGTTGCATGTGTTTATGAATAATGTTGTAGCAGATTAGCAATGGGCTTGGAGCAATATCGGGGGCTGTTCAACTCATACTATAGGCATGTTATTGTTATGGGGAAGAGGCGAAAGAGAAAGATGTTTCAACCCCAAATCATATTCAGATTTCTACTGTAGTCAATGCAAGCTAATTAGTGTTAACGTGTGTGACCAAATCCCCACATTATCAAAACCTTATTTTGTAATTTAATTTAAAAATGTCCAACAAATTGAGTCACAATATTTCAATCTTGGTTTGTAATAAGTTGTAGAATCAAAGTCTGCTTTATTAAATAATCTTGTTTTTTATATTAAAATACTTGTCTCTGGCATAGAAAAAATATACCTGCTTTATCAAAGATGGTATTATATATATATATATATATATAATTTGAGTAATTTGAGAGTGAAAATAGTTGCAATTCTAAAGTTGAAACTGATGAACATACATAAAGAGGAGTGTTTTTCCTCTTGGAATCGATGTTTAATCAGTTATTTTGATAGATGTGAAATTTAAAATAAATATAATTGAATGATTTAGATTTAAGAGAGATAGCGCCACATCATTTGAACTTTGTTCAATCACAATACAATAGCTCAACATATTTTAATCCTAGTTGATTTGGTAACTCATCTGAAAACATTTTCATCTTGTTTTATTTTCTAGAAAAATAAACAACTTAATTTCAAAAAACAAAACCTCATCCAACCAAATTATTTACTTTTCTTGAAAACAAAGTCAAATATGAATTACCTCATATGATCAAGCCAGTAGAATTATGCTGAGTTTTTATATTTTAATTAAATAGAACTCAGATGGTGTGATACTCTCAAAAATATGTAAGTATTTTTCAAGATTTAATATCACTTTGTTTAGAACCGTGCGTCCAAATTTGGATTTGGTCTAGATTTGGATTGTTCAATTCTTGCTATATTAATGGATGGTTTATTTTAAGAAATCTCTTGGTAACAGTAACACTATTCTGAGCTTAACCAAATGCACCTGCGCTACTAAAACTCAAAAAATCCACTAGCAGTGTCAATAATTTGAATCAGCAATGGGCTCGATTGTTTCAGTTGCATCAATTTTATGACCTTCATAGTTGTGGTGGTTGCTTCTGCACGCTTGCTTTTATTTAAAAAAAAAAAACAAGTAATGAAAATATCATGACGAGGCTTTAAAGTCGGAGGAGGAATGATCAGCTTCATAAATCTTAACTCCACCGACTTGAGAACTTTATTGGTGGGTCATTTGTAAGCACATCTATTTCTGTTTTAAAATATCTCTTTCTTTACCTTTGTTTATAGATTGTCTTACGATATATGTTTTTTAAATAATTATATTTAAATTTAAATAAAAATATTTTGTGCAAAAAATAAAAATATTTTAAGTGATTTCAATATATATAAATAAACAGTAAAAATATATAAATTTAAGACCTTTATAAATATATTTCTTAAGAGTTTTATTAACTTCAATTTTTTAAATGATAAATAGATAAATTATTCATATTATTTTTATAATTTTTATATCTAAAATTTTATATTCTCTTAATTTTAATTATTTTTTTTGTTATTTATTTTATCAAGCGCCCGCATCAAGATCAAGAAATAAATAATGAAATATGCTAACGTTATTGTGTATAATAGTAGTTGATCATCAAAATATGGGGAGTATTTAATTTGTAAGAAGCGGTAAGAGAGAATATGGAAGTTCGATTTTCGAACAAAAAAAATGTGGGAGTTCGATTAGGGGCGGTTGGAAAATAGCTTGATCCACCCTTAGTGAATTAGGCTCAGCCCCAAAGCATCGGTGCCGTAGTATAAATAATATAAAAGCTTGGGTAAATATATGTGATATTTCCTAATTACTATAAATCATAGTATTTAACTGATACAATATATCTCTATGGGTTACATTGTTCTACCGATATATGTCTCGCTGAAGAAAAGATACGTTAGTAGAGGAAAAGGTATATAGAACTCTATAAATAAGGATAAAAGGTTCAATTGTGAATCACTTAAACAAAGTATTTAGACATACTATTCTTTTTCCCTTTACTTTAATTCTCTCTTCTTCTTGTCTATGTGGTGTACTGTCTATTTAGTGCAATTGTTGTGCATCTCAATCGCTTCCATAATTGTGATTCAATTATTAGAAAGATAAGCAGTAACACTCCATGTAAGTCCAATATTCTTGCAGGGCCAATTTAGTATTCTAAAGTTTTTATTTTGATATATGGTACTTCTCAATAATTACAATTTAAGGATGGTTTCTAGTAAATATTATTTTTTTTAGGTCTTTCTCTCCAATTTTCCCTATATAAATTCAAACTTTTATAACTAAAAAGAATATAATAGTAAATTTTTTATAAAGGAACTTTTGGTAATATTATCTGAAATAAATTATATGAATGGTTTCAAATAATTTTTATTGGAAATAAATATATTTTTTATCTTCAAAATATAAGTTTTAGTGTACTTTCAATATAAACATCATCCATAAAAATATATTTAAATTAATGAATTATATTCTAAGAAAATTTTTTCAATTTAATTAAAATTCTAGAGTAAAAATTATTCATTAAAATTAAAAAACGTTTGCTTTGTCCAGGATATCTAAATATCTAGCATTATCTACATATATAATTCATTAGGAAAGTCCCAAATATAAATAAATATATATATATATATATATATATATTGCCAAAGGAAAGACTCAAATATCTATATATGTGTGCCACCTTGAGTTTTTAATACTCAAAAAGGGTGTACCCAGTGAAGTTATAAACTTCTAGAGGATTTTTTCATTTTAAAAATCGACTTATAAATTGCGTATGAAGATTTGTGAATAACATTGATATTTAAGTTATTAAAGGATTATTATTTTAATAAAATATTTCAAAAATTAATATTTGTGATAATTTACCAACACTCAAGCAAGATATAGTTGGTGAATCAGTAGCTAATAATATTCAGAAATTCATATATTTCATCACATTTTTCTCATGTATTTGCTGGTTTTGAACTCAAATTGTGTATAAAATTGATACATATAAAGAAAATTGTGATGTGATGAAAATACTTTTGAAACTATAAAATTTTTAGCTAAATGTATTGAAGTTTTGATCTAAATGAAGAAAATAGAAAACTCAAACTCATTTTTCTTGTTAGAGGTTTAGGACAAGATGTAGAAGCTTAAAAAGATAATTGGGAGCACTGAAAAAAAGAAAAAAATACAAAATGAAGATCCAAGAAGTATTTTGAAGACACTCTCACTCGCTTTTGATTTGCTATAACAAAGCAAAAATGAAAAGACCCCAAAAATCAACCATTTTGTCTAAATGCATTTGTTGTTATTTTGCTATGGCAAATCAAAAGTAAATGTACGAAACTGATACTGTATGTTTCGAAAAAGTTGGAGGCGTGAAATTCATCATTCTAGCCTCTAGAGAGGCTAGTCACGAAAGAAATTAAATTCCTTAGGAGAGAGTTTTTGGTGAATATTGAAAGTTTGGAGGAATATTCTTGAAGAGATTTGAGAACTTTCTTTGGTTTCTTCATTGTCCTCTCTATTTTGTTACTGGATATCATCATGAACTTGAATTTCTTGTTAAGTTTTGGTTTGTTTCATATTATGTCTAGCTAAATCTTTCATGGGAAAATTTCATTGAGCCCCCAAGGATGTGACAAAACTTCTGTTAACCCCTAAAACTTTTTGAATTCACTGCACCCCATGGGTCAAAATGAAATTAAGTTTTGTAAGTGAGAAGACAATGATACCTTTCTTTTATTATTTTTTTTGAAGAGCATTTATAAGACAAAGAAGGGAATTTTTAAGACAAAGAAGGGAATTTTTGACATTTACAAGACAAATAAATGCACTCAAAAGAACTTAGGGAATTAAAAACATTTTGGCCATTTAGAAGACAAATATGTAAATTCAGAAGATAAATATGGGCATTTACAAGATAAATAAGACAAGTTACAAGACAATTAAAGTGAGAGAATCATTGTCTTTGCACCTCCAAAACTTAATTTTATTTTGATATAAGAGAGTGCGGTGAAGTTTCAAAAAGTTTTGGGGGTTTATTGAAATTAAGCCACATCCTTGGGGGCTCAATGAAATTTTCCAATCTTTCATTTATGATTACTTTTACCATTGTATGAATTGGAACTACTAGACTTTCTTGTTTTTGTTAGTTAATGAGAATATATGATGATTTTTCTTTATGCTTAATACTATCTTGTGCTTAACACCACATGGTTAGATTAGTTCAATTGAATTATGATGTTTGAGAGAGCTATTTTGATTGTAGAACTTAAGAAAAATCATGTTAGACTTGAAGTTTTTAGATTAAATTGATGGTTTGTTATAAGAATAAAGATATATCTAACAACCTAGCATAGTCTATTGAATTATTGATTTGAAAAAATGGCTTTCATTAATTGTAAACAAGAGATTGAATATTTTTAATGAAGATTAAAAATCAATCATGACTTGAGAGAGTTAAATTGATGATTTTAGAACCTTTGACTAGCATAATGACTCATTTACCTAACACAAGTGATTGAATTGCATAGTTTCATGGAATACAATAAGAAAGAAGTAATATTAATCTTGTAATCTCTTGAAGTTAGAGCCAATTTTCCAATTTTCATTGTTTTATTTATTGTTTTCATAAAAATTCATCATTTAACTTGATCAATCTCAAATGAATTTATTCAACCTAGTTAAGAATATATAGTTATATTATTTTCATTGATTTCTATCACTTTACTATTGACTAGTGAGCATGAGGTAAGAAAAATGGTGAACAATAGCCACTCAAAGTTATTTGTTAAAATATCTGTTTGGTCTTTTACGAAGAAATGAAAGAACATATGAAAAGAAATATCATTATATTATTATATTGGAAACGAGGTAGTATATTTTAGGGAAGACATAAATTATGCATGGGAAAAGTTTTCACATGATTGTAATGAAAGAACATTTAAAAAGAAATGTCATTATATTATATTGTTTGGTTGCATTGAAGAGTTTTTTTGGGTTTTGTCAGAAATGTCATTGAAGAGTAAAGGCTTGTAGTACTTCATCTCCTTCTTGTGATAAGACACTAATTAATAATTCTCATAAATCAATAAAAATAGTTAAAGTCATTAAATTTATCCTAAAATTTAAGTAATTTTCAATACTATCCCTATTAATTATACTAAACTCTAATATCATATTAATTATTACTCTCTTCCACTACCCTTAATAAAAATAGTCATCTAAAGGAAAAAAAAAATAATGCTTTTTGGAAACAAGCAAGTGCATTATAAAAAAGATCAAGAACATTTATTAGTTAGTGTCTTATAATAAGGACCATATGGACTTAGGGAGTACATGACATGCTTTCTGGTCAACACATGGTCTACAGGCTAAAGCTAAGGAGTACAGTACTTTCTGGTAATTGATTCTAATTTTGTATCAAAAAATGAATTCTAAATTTATAGATTATATTTTGTTCTTATAGTTTATCCTCACTTTATTTTTGGTTTCCCTAAACATCTCTATTGATTGTATACATTAATGGGTTTCTATCCAACAATAGTATGTAAAAGATGATATATTTTAGGAAAATCAACCTATATTTATTACAAATGACTAATATAACTGATTTCCTTGATTTACTAAAGTTAGACAACTAGCTCTTATATTAAATACACAAGGTCACAAGGTATAAACCTCAATAAATATTAAAGATGATAGTGTAGGAGGTTTTACCATTGTTTACTTTTACGTTAGGTGATTGGAGGATTGCCTTTGCATACCCACTGCATCTTTCCTTGAAGCTTTGTTTTTGCATAGTTGGCTTTATGCAAAGCCCTCTCATATGATGTAGACCGTGAGAGTAATTTTCTTTGTGTATGAGATATCCTCTACTTCTTGTTCTCCTCAAGGTAATTGAATGGTACATTATGGTAGCCCTTTCTTGAGGTGAAACATACTCTTTTTATCCATTGCTTCTTTCTGAAGTTATGCTTTGTAGCTCTGGCAATAGATGTTCTAAGAGTTCTCTTTTGCGATGATTTGAACCTCTCAATCAGTGCATGAGAACCTCTTGGCTTAATCTTCATCTTTTCTGTACCCTTATGTCCATTTCTTTTCGAATCATCATGCATACATAAAGAACTAGATGGACATTTTGGTACCCACATATACTTGGGTCCTTGATTGGTAACATTCAACTTTACATGTCCTTTCGGAATCCAAACATATTTATTTCTCACATGGGAATTTCATCTAATATAGCATGTGTGAGAAATATGACTAGATTTACCACAATAATTACAAATTATATAAAGATATGTATTATGGGATATCATGCAAGTATTATGATGGTCATGAGAGTAGAAATTCGAGTGGATTTTATTTAAACATTCTTTCTTCCTAACAAACTTTCCAGCATATTTGAAAACTGTTTTGCTTTTCTCAATAGAATCAACAATTGGTTGAAAAACAATCTTATGTAGGCTCTGAAAATCAGTTTTATGAAAATCCATAAGAAAAATTGGAACTTTTTACCTTAAGTTCATCTTTAGCTCTAGATAGTGATTTTTCATGTTTGTCTATAATGAACTCTTTTCGGAAATCCTCTTCTTGTCTATCCATGTTGACTGTATGGAAGTGTTCTATGATTTCTCGTTCTTCATCATCAACTTCCAATTGTTCATGCATCATAGATGTATAGCTTGTAGTTTCACATGAGCTATCAATACTTTCAACTTCAACACACTTGTTAGAAGTATAAATAGAATAAAGAGTGTCCCATGTATCTTTACCATTAAAGCAAAATTTAATTTTCTCAAAATCATTTTTTTGTAAAAGCACTATACAGAATTTTCATTGCTCTAATATTCAACGAAAGAATTTTCTTTTCTCTTTCTGTCCAATCCTTTTTCGGTTTGTAATCAAAAGCTTTTGTAAAAACATTCCACATATCAAAATCAGATGCTTTTATAAAACTAGTCATTCTAGCTTTCCAAAACCAGAAATCAATATCTTTTAAAAGAGGTGGAATTGTATAGTCAAAACTTTTTGAAAGCGGGTAACACCCAAAGTCAGCCATTAATAACTCTTGAGATGGTTAAGTCCTTTAAACAAGAGCGTAGCACTAATACCAAATGTTAGAATTGGCTGACACCCAAGAGGGGGTGAATTGGGTATAAGATAAAAACTTAAGAACTTTAAAAATCTTTTCGCATCTTAGTGAAAGTAATAAGTATGAAGGTAATGAATTATAAATCAACAGTTAGATTAAATAATGTATGCTAAAAATATAAGAGCTTACGGAAGAGAATATGCAAACTGTGATTTATCTTGATTCAGTGCAATCTGTGATAACCTACGTCCAGTCCCTTGGCTCCTCCTGAGATTTTCAAATCCACTATCTTCTTGTTTAATCCAGGCATAAGAAAAGCCTTTACAAACCTACAAGTTTAGCCGAGCACTTGTGAAACCTTTTACAAATCTCTTTCTGAGATACTCCCCCTTACGGCAAGTCTTATGAGCAGAGTATTCCCGAAGACCTTCCTCAGGTACTAACCCGTGCAATTCTTATGAGCAGTAACATTCTCTCTTGCTTACACCCTTGTAACTATTATGAGTACTAATGTTCTCTACTACTTGCACCTTTTAAGTCTTGTGAGTAGAAAGTCTTACTGGCAATTCTCTCTATAGATTCCCCCATAAGAAAATCAACCCTCTCAACGTCCCTCTACCTTGAGATCAATTCAGAAATATAGTTGAGAGTGTTTATAGACTCTCTCACAGAGTGGATATAATGAACACTGAAGTACAATACAAATAATCACTCTCTCAATGGTAAGTAATATAGAAACTATATAATAGAGAGTGTTTGGGTCGAAGTGGGTGACTCATGATAGAAGCATTTGGCATTCACTACAAAAAAACACTGAATTTGCGACGGAATTTGAGACGGAATTTGCGACGGAATTTGAGTTTGCGACGGAATTTGAGACGGAATTTGCGACGGAATTGATTTCCGACGGAATTTGCGACGGAATTGATTCCGTAGGTAATAACAGCGTCACAAAAAATTTTTCGACGGAATTCAAATTCCGTCGGAAAATTCCGACGGAATTTCCGACGGAATTTTTTCCGTCGCAATTTCCGACGGAATTTGCGACGGAATTTGAGACGGAAATTTGAGACGGAATTTATTCCGTCGCAAATTCCCTCTCAATTTCCGACGGAATATTCCGTCGGAACTTCCGACGGAATTCATTTCCGTCGGAAATTCCGTCGCAAATTTTTTTTTTTTTAAATTTTAAAAATCCACTTGGCAACTCCGGCCACCGCCCCCTCATCGCCGGCGACAGCGCGTGGCATCTCCGGCGGCATCCACCTTGTCGTCGACCCCCAGATCCGCCACGTGTCGTATCCTCCCTCCGCCACGTGTCGCAACCTCCCTCCGCCACGTGTCGCAACCTCCCTCCGCCACGTGTCGCAACCTCATATTTCCTGGAATTGCAACTCAACTTGCCCATCCTTTGGTTCGAACCCACGACCTCGCCCGTACGCGCGCGATGCCTTACCGGATGAGCTCGACTGCTTTGGTGTTCTATTATTACACACAATTATATATATAATCTTATGTGCATATTTTTTTTAATTTCTAAAATTAAATTTTTATTAACATTAATTAATAACTAATAAGTAATTATTTCCTAATATTTTATTTACTAATATTAATTAATAACTAATAAATTTTATTTTTTATATGACTATTTTGCCCCTATAAGGACCAAAACCTACGATTGAAAATTAAAAATATTTTAGAAATTAGAAAATAATAATAAAAATTAAATTAAAAATAATAAATTTTATAAAAATAATTTTTTTAAAATTAAATTAAATAAATTTTAAAATATTAAATAATTAAAAAATAATTTTTAAATTTGCCACGGAATTCAATTCCGTCTGAAATTCCGTCGGAAATTGCGAGGGAATTTCCGACGGAATTTAATTCCGTCGGAATTTGCGACGGAATTTAATTCCGTCGCAAATTCCCTCTCAATTTCCGACGGAATCAAATTCCGTCGCAAAATTCCGTCGGAAATTCCGTCGGAACTTCCGTCGGAAATTTCCGACGGAATTTTCAGTCGGAAATTCCGTGGCAAAGGTCAGAATTTCCGACGGAATATTTTCCGTGGCAAATTCCGTGGCAAAGTTTGCGACGGAAAAAATTCCGTCGGAAATTCCGTCGGAAAAGTTTCCGATGGAATTTCCGACGGTTTTCCGACGGAATTTGCGACGGAATTTGATTCCGTCGCAAATTCCGTCGCAAATTGGATGTTTTTTTGTAGTGATTGTTGAGCTCTCATCATTGTTACACTCTGCTTGAATCTCCTATATTTATAGTTGAGTAGGATATGACCATTGTGAGTATTTCAACGTATCCGTTGAGTCCCATTGCTTTATTTGACCATTGAGTGTGTTTGAAAAACTAGTCATTACGTCAGGCACTCCTTACGCTCTATGAAGTAGTTTTTCCTCACTACATGATCTATTTGTTGTTTTGTATACTAATACATCAAACACTAATACCTCGTCTTTTCTTTTGACAATAGAAATCTCCAGAATTTCTTCTATGAACTTGAATCTTGATATTCCCATTAGATCTTACAAGTTCTTCTTTCTTCAATATCTTTCTTCTTGATTTTTCTTTTGATAATCTTTCTCCATAACCCAAGTAGGCAGCTCCTTGTCTATCTTCATCTTCTTTCTTCTTCTCCCTCTTGTTCATTCTCATCAATTCATTCACTTCTTTGTTTATTCTCCTATATTTGATAATTTGGTCTTCTCATTCTTCCTTCATAATTCAACTTAATTAATCTACAAGATATTTCACATTAAACACAGTAATTATTCAAAGTATAAATAAATACATTATATAAACTTTTTGCTCTTGTCATTTCACATCTATATTTGAAATCATCAAAACTAATCATATCTAACAAACTCAACTAAGGGCATTATCATTTTTCGCTCAAGATTTCAAATCCCATATTTCTACTGTTGCTCTAATTTAGGATTTCAGGAATTGACCACACCATTTTGTCCTTCGTTAATTTTGACTATATTTTTCTAGAATTTTCCCAAAATAGTTAAACTCAATAAATTTGATTTAAAATTCAAGTAATTTTGAATATTATCCTTATTAACACCATTAAATTCCAACATGATATCCCTAGTACTTGATATAAGACCTATTATTAGTTTAATTAGTGCTTAACATAAGACTCTTTGTAATTCTAATTGAACTACAAAGTGACTCTTATATTAAAGACTAGAGGGAGTATTAATTTCTACCTTTTTTCACTATCCTTATTAAATATTGAGCATACATGTGACAAAAATTTCAATAATTCTTAAAACTAAAGAATTCGTACTTTAACCAAAAGTTTATGTGTGATATACTTCATTTGTTTTCAAAGTTAGATTTATAACTTTCGGGGTAAATTTATACCTTAACAAAAATGACGTGGATGACATGTGGGCTGCCAGCTCAACATATATGATCAACTAATGTCAAAATTAACTGAGATAATTGTCAGGGAAAAATTGCCTACCGAAAAACTTCTGGGGCCCACATAACAGTAACAGTGTTAGTCAACTTTAACAAATATGGCAATCTTGCTTTTTTTTCAAAAGTTTGTGGATACTTTTGCGCACAAGTAAAGTTTATGGTGCTAGATGTACTTTTGAGAAAAGTATATTGGCATTTTTTCACCTTAACCCTAAATTAATTTATCAATTAATGAATAGTAACTCTGCCTGGCATCTATAAATTCAAGCCACGCCTCAAAAAATGCTGAAACCTTTTTCATATATCTGACTTTGTTTTTTTCCCCAAAGCATTCAAGGGTCTGCTTTTGATTTTGGTGAGGTGGAAGAAGTAATTAAAATCCTGAAAGGAGTAGGTAGATATCAGAAATGAAGAAGGACAAAGGTAGATTCTAGGATTTTAGCATCATGCCATAATGTAGCATGAAGAAAGCCAAACTCTTTTAAAGTGTGTGTTTGGATTAGCTTTTAGAGAATAGCTTTTACGATTTACAAAGTAAGTATGTGAGAAGAATTTTGTCTCGATTTGCAGAAAATGGTTTTTAAAACTGCGGTTTGGGGATTACCCAAACACAAATGCAGAAGCCTTCCACATGCAATATGCAATGCATTATTCTTATGACAGTACTTTCTAACTCTTTTACTTTATTCTTATGACTGACCATTTGTTTAGCTACCTTGATGAATTCAATATGCAATGCATTATATTCAGATAATAACTCATCATAAGTAGGTTCAGAGTCACTTACCTCAGAGTCTGATTCTTCTTCCTTGGCCACCAAGCATAGATTTACTGAGGTTTTCACTATTCTTCCAAGATTTGTGGGCTCTTGGAACACCGCAAGATAACAATCATCCTTGTATGGACTATAAGCAGAAATATTCTAATACATAGAAATTTCTCTACCCCTTACGACAAGTCTTATGTGCAGAAACAAACCTATGACCTTTCTCCCTTGCTTACATATACAAGTTTTATGAGTAGCAATGTTCTCTCCTGCTTACACCCTTATAAGTCTTACGAGTAGCATCATTCTCTATTGCTTGTACCTTGTAAGTCTTATGAGCAGAAAGTCCTACTAGGAATTCTCTCAACTGCTTCTCTCGTAAGGATATTTACCCTCTCAAGCTCCCTCTACCTTGAGATCAAATGAAAATATGATTTGAAATGTATACAGACTCTCTCATAGAGCAAATATAATAAACACTAAAGTACAATATGAATATAGAGAAAATATGAATAACAGAGACTCGTGAATTTGCTTGTGTATATTCTCGTTCTAAGTTCTTGTTTTTGATAGTCTATGAAACTCTATATTTATAGTCAGCTGATTTTGTCTGTTGAATAATTGTTGTTGTGCACCAGAGTGTTTCATTATGGAATAGCATGCGTACATTTGTCTGTATTTATAGTCGAAATGATTTTGTCCGCCGTTGTTTGACTTTCTTTGTGCATCTCTGATCAAACGATCAAACTCATATTTCACACTTGAAGTATATGTTAAATGATGTTAGATAATAATAAGTGAAAATATAATGAATAAATAACATTAAACCATGTTCAGATTGATCATTTTAAGTTTGTTGCGTTTTGGCATCTGACAGAGCATTCCTCTAGTGTACTGAGGCTTCACTCGAGTGCAACATCATATTTTCTCTTCTACTTCATCTTTCGAGTTGCACTTCTATGCAAAAAAATAAGAGTGCATTTTCTCACTTGTGAGTGATATGGGTCCTTACTCGAGTGCATCTTGTGTCACTCGAGTCTATGTGAATTTTTCACTATGAACTCAAGTCTCTGGATAACACTCGTAGCCTATTTTTCAAGAGTGTGATTTTTCACTTGTAGGTGATGTGGCGGCCCTTACTCAAGCGCACTAATCCTCACTTGAGTGCATCAATATATTCTTGTATCAGATACCCTTTTGCTTTAGCACTTACATCATATCTAGAGAGAGTGAGTTTTCTTGCTCGCAGGTGTTGAGCTATCACTCAGGTACAAAAGTTCTTCACTTGGGTGTACTTGCTCTTTCATACTCTGGATGACTCTCAGGCAAGCACTTTTTATGCTTCACTCACTGGACTTGGGTGCAGTTTTGATTATCACTCGGGTGTCACAATGATGCTCGAGTGCACTTCTTGCTTTAAGTTTAATTTGCTCTCAGGTAAGCACTTCATGTACCACACTTGTAGGACTCGAGTGAGCTTAAGGCTATCACTCGAGTATTGAGTCTATGCTCGAGTGTAATGACCATTTCCTGTCTCTGACTTTGCTCTCTGTCAAACACTTCCTCAAGTGTGCCTTCATGTTCGATTGCAATTCAGATCATCACTCGAGTGCGATATCCGCCACTCGAGTTGTCTTGTTATTTTCAGTTGGAAGACTAATTCTGTGAAACACTTTCAGTTCAACACCTGATGTGCTCGAGTGCAAGACTTCTTTTCACTTGAGTGCAAGCTACCATCACTCGAGTGCATCAGTTAGAGTCACAACAATAACCTTTGAACTTTGTGAGATGCATTTGGTAACATATTCAACCATTGTTTAAACTTACAAAACATAAGTTTCTTACCACAACACTCAATTATCTTTTGTTATCATCAAAACTTGGAATCTAACAGCACTACTACAAAAGAGGGATTTAACGATGACCTTTTTTTGGCGCTTCTTTGATAATATTTTTTTTAAAAAAATGGTTTAGAAGCTATGGTGCTTCCTAATATAAGAGCCAAAGCTTAGCGTTAGACTTGTGCGGCACTTTCCTAAACAAGCACCATACAAAACATTTATTTAAAAAAAATGAAAGCCCAAGCTACGACGCTTCTCATTTATTTAAAAATAAAGCATCGTAGCTGGAATCACTTTTTAGCTTTTTTTTATTTGAAAAAAACCTTATACATTTAAAAATAAAGTGCCAAATAAGGGTAGGAGTAAATCAAAAGAATATTATTGTTCAGAATCTTGTGTTATAGTTAGTCAAAAAAGAAATCACCCACTTCGTTCTTGAGTTCCAAAAAAAAAATTGGGCCTTGGCCGGTGCTTGATTGCATAGGTCAAGGCCCTTATTGCCTCCAATGGCGCTTGGTAATCAAGAGCCGTTAGAGGCTGCCTTAGCCAATGCTTGATAATCAAGTGCCAGCTAAAGCCATTTATATTGGTGCCATTGAATGCCTTATCAAGCATCGGCTAAGGCCATATATATTCAATGTTATAATACAAGGCACAAGGTGCCACTACTACAAAAGAGGGATTTAACGGTGCCCCTTTTTTGGCATTTTTTCAAAGAAGTGGCGTAGATAATAGTGTTTTTTTTTAAAAAAAAAAAAGTTCAGAAGATACGGCGCTTCCTAATATAAGAGCCAAAGCTTAGTGTTAGGCTTGTACGGCACTTTCATAGACAAGCACCATACAAAACATTTATTAAAAAAAAAACAAAAGCCCAAGCTAGGTGATTCTTAAAACGCCATAGCTGGGTTAATTTTTTAGCATTTTTTTATTTGAAAAAACTTATTTGGTGCTTAAAAATAAAATGCCGGATAATGGTGAGAATAAGTCAAAAAGTTATTATTATTTAGAATCTCATGTTGTAGTAAGTCAAAAAAAAAAAAATCACCTACCTCATTCTTGAGTTCCCAAAAAAAAAAAATAGTCCTTAGCCGACACTTAATTATAAAGTGCTGGCCAAAACTGGCCTTAGCTGATGCTCTATAATTAAGCACTAGTTGAAGCTAAATATGCCTTAGCTGGCGCTCTATTATAGAGCACCGGCTAAAGCCAAATAATAAAGCCTTAGCCAGCATTCTATTAAAGAGTGCCAAGTAAGGCAATCTAATAAGCCACCAGGTGCCTTGGGCACCACATGATGCTTTAGATATTTGAAGGCACCATGTGGTGTCTTAAATATATTTAAGGTATTTTTTTTTCAAAAAAAGTATTTAAGAAGCTACGGTGCTTTAATAAAAAATGTTGTAGCTTCTTTACAATCTACTATTTAAATTTTACCCCGTTGTTTTTATTTTTATTTTCATTTTTGTTTTCATCTTCCCGTGTTCTCTCTAGCTCCTCCATTTTTCACAACTCTGTTACAGTACAAAGATTCCTCTCCCATATTTTTTTCTTGTCTCAGCCTCTTTCAAAATCTCCCTAACGTGTAAGTGTTTTTTCCTCAATATTTGGTTCAATTTTTCTTTTTTAGTTAAAATCTATCATGATCATATATGTGTGCTCATAATTTATTTATTTGAAGTGTCAACTGTAATATCCCAAAAAGTGATTAAGGGCTAATGACTTTAAAAGTGGATATAATTATTGTTGAATAAACACTTTTGGAGAATGTGTGATGGGAATTTGGATATTTTAATGATTCCAATGGCTTCCTTGTGAAAATTCGTGTGGGGAGAGTGTTTATTGTGAAATTGGAACCATTGGGAACAATCGTGCAAAAGTTGAAAACTCTGTCCATTGAAACTCTATACAGGGCAGCCAATTTGTATGGACGTTTTAAATAGGCAAATGGTGTCTAAAAATTCTGAAATTTTCCAGTATTAAAGTTCACATGTCAAGCTTCAAAATGAACATATAATTTGTATCATTTTGATTTGTGACCTAAGAGTTTTGGATTTTTGAAGTTTGCCCAGCGGAATTAATTATTTTCTGGAACAGTATGCAAAGATTGAAATTCTGGGAATTTTGTGGTGATTTTCAGTAATGGCCAATATTTTTCCTATGAAGAGGACTTAAATATCTTTCATTTGGCTTTGGAATCACCTCATTTTGAGTTTTCTAGAATTAGTTATGATTTTTCAAAGTTGGGCAGAAAATCTGCCAGAAAATCCGAAAATGTGAAATTAGAAATTATGACATCATCATGTGGTAAGGTGACATCAACATGGAATTAAAAGCAATTCCATCATCTTGATCAGCCATTTCCCGTCGTCTTTTCCAGCAGCACAAACCTGAGTGAGAGCTTGGAGAAAGGAGAGAAAAAGAGGAAGAAATCTCGCAAGGTAAGCCGATTTCTCCGACGATCTAGCTCCTAACGCGTATAACTCCGACTCTAAGCTACTCCTCTTTATTCTTTAAGGTTGTGAAGCTCAAACTTTGGTGTTTCAAAGAGGCTATGGTTCAGCCAAATTTGGGAAAAGCTAGTGGGAGCTTGAGGTAACTTCCAAACTTTCGTATATTGCTTATTCTGGCTGCTGTGGGCAATTTAATCGGTGAAATTTCGCCGGATTGCCATTGGTTTTAAAGTTTGGAAATGATATGGCCTAGGGGTTATGCTGCCCAAATTGGGTCTTAATGTTAGTTGTAACCTAATGTAATGGTTAATAAAGTGGTTAGGAGTAGAAAGGAACGCGTTTACGGAGCCGAAATCGTAAAACCCCGATTTTCCCCGGAGAACTCATAAATTTCGGCCAGCCCTAGAAATGGGTCTTAGAGTTGGATTTTCAATGATTTGATGGTTCCATTGAGTTCAGGGGCGAAAATTAGGTGGGGTTACAGTTGGTCACTTTTTCGGAAAAGGCCGAAAAAGCATAATTACGAAAACGCCCCTAAAACCCTTAAAGTGGGGCTGCCAAGGGTAAATTTGTAATTTTACATTGAATTTGATAATTCCGAGTCCGGAAATGGATTCCTTGGGAGGAAATATGTTAGGATAGCCCAGATTAGAATTTCGAGAAAAGTGCAACTGGTCCGGGTATGGCGGGCCCAGGCCGGGTCCCCGGGGGTATTTTTGTAAATTTTCATTATAGACTCATATAACCCTAAGTAACACTATGGAAGTGTCTAAATAGTGCATTTGGAAATTGTAGGATTTGATATTTGCCGCCCTCGTGAGCCAACTACGCCAGCGAACGTCAGAAAGGAACGAGGTAGTGACTTTTCTTTTGTACCATATATGATGCATTGTATGTGTGTTATATCGTTGATTTGTAATGAATTCGTATGCTGCGACATCTGTGGATTTGTGTTAGCACTGTCATTCCAATAGTCCCTGAGTAGCTAACAACGGTTCGGGTTAGGACGGTGTGCCTTCCCGGCGGAGAAAGGGGATGAGGATGAGGTGTGATATATGTGATTATGTGAGCCGAAAGGCTATTTGTGGAGGCTGACGGGCCATTTGTGAAAGCCGAATAGCTGTATGGGCTATAAGGCTATATGTATGCACTGCCATGCCAATAGTCCCTGAGTAGCTAACAACGGTTCGGGTTAGGTGGTGTGCCTTCCCGGCGGAGAAAGGGGATGAGGGTGGAGTGTGATTTGTGGTGCTGCTGCTGTATGATGATTTGTTTACATGCTGTGTGCTTATGTGTGGTATAAATGTTTTGTTACTACTGGGATTCTCTTGAATCTCATTCTTTCCTTTAACTAACCCTTCAGACAGGGCGAGTGGCTCTAAGGAGAAGCGTACAACCCGGAGCGGTTAGAATCCTGTAGGGACATTTATTTTGGTTATGTTGGTTAAACCTGTTGGACAGGTGTCTGTATATTATGTTTGCTGTAAAGAATAGTTGAACGTAGTTGTGTAGTCCCCTATATGGAGGTTGTAAACCCTTTTTGTGTATGAATGGAACCCGGGGGTTGCCGGGATTGCTAATAGATATTCTGATATGAATGAATGTGAATTAACTGCACAGGTGATTATATTCGATAATTGAACTTGAGATCGGAATAGGAAAGAAGTTTTGAAAATTTTATAAAGTCCCTACTTCACAGGGAGTTCTAAATGAGTTTTGAACTATTCGACGGTCTCTAAACCAATTTAATTACGTAATATCGAATTATAATTACGCTATTTAAGGCAGGGTGTTACATCAACTCTGTCTTCTTGAACTTCCTATATATTGTAAGTTTTTTAATTTTTGAGCTTATAAATATAATAATACTTAGTTTAATTCGTTTTGTGTATGATTTTTATGTAGTATTATGAAGATCAATGTTGTGCCCAATCGACTAACGAACAAGTGGATGAAATCATTGAGGAATAATGTGAATATATGGCCAACCAATTAGTTAATATTTAGGTACATATGTACGTTAGGTTGTTTCTTTGCCTATTCTCATGTTGTTTATTCTCTTAAAATTAGTTGTACAATTACGTTAATTGTAATTACATATATCTAATACTGATTTTAGGAATTAGTTGTGTTATTTCTTTCTCAATTAGTTTACTTTTTTTTCTCTTCATATTGTAAATTGCTGTGGATTTTAATTGGCTGAGTTCAAGGAAACAATTATATAAAATAAAAAAAATTATTACATATTACGGTGCTTCTGGGAAGAAGTGCTATAGGAGGGTATATACCTCCTACGATGCTTCTGAGGAGAAGCACCGTAGGAGGTATTTACCCTCCTACAGTACTTCTCCCCAGAAGCGCTGTAGGAGGCCCTTAAAAAAAACACACACACACAAAAGCTACGACACTTTCAGAATTCAAAAAGCGCCGTAGCTTACTTTTATGGCATTGAAAGCTATGGCGCTTGGGAAGCGCCATAGTATTCATAAAAATAAGTAGTTTATTATATTTTTTGTAGTATTGTGCCTTGAATATTCAAGGAACGTCAAGGCACCATGTGGTTCAAGACACCCATGTGGTGCCTTGAAATATACGAGGCTATATGTGGTGCCTTGAATATATTTAAAGTTATTTTTTAGGATTTTGCTTTTTAAAAAAAAATTAGGAAGCTACGGCACTTTGACAAAAAGCGTCATAGCTTCTATACAAGCTGCTATTTAATTTTCACCCCCGCCGTTTTCATTTTCATTTTCATCTTCCCGCATTCTCTCTAGCTTCTCCAATTTCCAGAACTCTGTTGTAGTACAAAGCTTTCCCTCCCATATGTTTTTTTTTCTTATCTCAACCTCCTTCAGAATCTCCCTAGCATGTAAGTGTTTTTTTCCTCATCAATATTTGGTTCAGGTTTTGTTTTTGAGTTAAGATCTGTCATGATCTTATATGCGTGCTTATAATTCTTTTCAGGTATTTATTTGAAGTGTCAACTATGTCTTCTTGAACTTCATATGCTTAAAAATATAATAATACTTAGTTTAATTTATTCTGTGTATGATTTTTATATAGTATTATGAAGATCAACATTATGCTCAATTGATTGACAAACAAGTGGATGAAATCATTGAGGAATCGTGTGAATACATGGTCAGGCAATTAGTTAATATTTAGGTACATATGATAGGTTGTTTCTTTGCCTATTCTCGTGTTGTATATTCTTTTAAAATTAGTTGTACAATTACATTAATTGTAATTACATACATCTAGTACTGATTTTATGAATTAGTTCTGTGTTATTTCATTCTGATTATTGATTTACTTTTTTCCTATCCGTATTGTAAATTGATGTGGGTTTTAATTGGCAGAGTTCAAGGAAACAATTATATAAAATAATAAAAAAAAATTATTACCTCCTACGGTGCTTTTATGGAGAAGCGCCGTAGGAGGGATTTTAAAAAAATAAATAAATAATACAAGCACTTTCAGAAATTCAAAAAGCGCCATAGCTTATTTTTTCACACTAGAAGCTATGGCGCTTCGGAAGCACCATAGTATTCATAAAAATAAGCGCTGTTTATTATGTTTTTTGTAGTAGTGTGGCAAGCCATGACAGATTTGGTGATGGAGGAAGACAAAGAATGAGATGAAGTTGAACTATGGCAGATCGGTAGAATAGAAGGTAAACTAGGAATTGCAAATGACTTTCCACAAATTACAACAAAGCTTCTAGGAATTGCAACTAGGCTTCTGTGGTGTAAAAATTAAGTTAGAATACAAGTAACCTTCCACGAATTGCAAATGACTTTCCATGGTGTGAAAATGAAGTTCAAGTTTGAATACAAATAACTTTCCTTAAATTGTAAATGACCTGCCACAAATTGCTACCGAGCATATGAGAAATGCAACTCAGCTTCTATGGTGTGCAATTTCGTCATTTTCTCTGCATATCTATTTTTCCTAAAGACCATAGATTCCACATACCAATGGTCAATTAAATTTCCATTTAGGAACTTTAGCCAAATTTTTTTTAAAAAAAGATATTTTTTTATCAATTTTTAATGGCGTTAAGGGGCAAAAGTGGCCCGAAAGTTTTCACTCAGAGGCACTTGGTGTCTTGAAGTTTTTGAGGGGACATTTTTGCCTTGGAAGTTGTAAAAAAAGGCCACTTTTGCCCCATTACATTTTTTCAGGAATGAATGCACGTGACACCACTTGCTGTCTTAAAAGCGATTGATTAGTCGAAAACGTAATGGAGCAAAAGTGGCATCTTTTTACAACTTCCAAGGCAAAAATACCCCCTTGAAAACTTCTAGACACTCAGTGCCTCAGAGTGAAAACTTCCAGGATATTTTTGCCCCTTAACCCATTTTTAATGTATCACTGCAATAACATAATAACGTTCGGGACAATGTTCACAGCAATCAAATGAAATCTTACTGCATCTTTAATTTTAAAATTTAAAATCTTTGACGTTGATAAAAAAATTAAGAAAATTAAAATTGAAATAAAAAATTTAAAATCTTCTGATAATGTTTTTATAACCAAAAACTTCTTCTCAATTCAGCCATCTTTTTAAGCCTGAGAATTTAGAACTCAGCGCTCTTCGTTGGTTCTTTCTTACACCCATGGTTATGGATTGTCGGTAAGGTTCACGCTTGGGTTTCTCTAGATTTGTTAGTCTTCTTCTCCATTGGATTTTTGTTTCATCTTCTTCTCCAGCTTCTTGATTTTTGCCTTCTCGTCTGCTGAATTTTTGCTCCATCTTTTTACCCACCTTTATGATTTTTAGATTTCATTTTTCTTCATTGTTCTTCTTTCCTTTTGTTCAGCGTTCTTTGTTTAAATTTTTTCTTTGATATGTGAAATTCGTTCCATTAATGATTATGGAAATGGGTTATCATTATTTTTCTGTTATTGTTGGGTCCAACGTTAATGCTGTCGCGGTCGAGCTGTGTTGATGGGGGCAGGGGTGGGTGATGTGCTTTTCCTACTGGCCCGCTGCTTCTTTATCTTAGAGACTTTCTTAAATATATTTTTCAAAAGTGTGTAGCCTCTTTGTGAGTTAGAGTATTAAATCTTTTAAAAATTGTAAAAAAATTGAAAACAACTCATTTTTTCCCATAGAATATCAAAATGTCGCCCATTTTAAATAGAATCTAATAATTCAAAAAATTATAAAAAATAGATTTGAGAAGGTTTCTAAAACGAAAGGCAGCAAATCTGCATCTTATGCTGATTTTATTCTTATTGCCCTCCAAGATTTATGGAGGCCTCTAATTAGGAAACGTGTGCACTCCTTCTTGCCCTCCAAGACAGCAATTAATTGTCTCTCAATTAATTCCCTAATTATGGTGATTTGTTCCTCTTTTAACAAATCCATAATCATTGCTGAAATATTCCCAAATCTGCATCTTATGCTGATTTTATTCTTATTTGATTAGCCTACTTATTTCCTAATCAAATAGTCCAGCCCATCAAGGGCGGACTTGGACCCAAAGTATAACATCTCCCACTCGCACTTGATGGGCCTCCCATCGTGTGTGCATTACTCTTTCATGTTTCATACTTGGCGTCTGCCGTGACTGCGTGGGTAAAAACGTCTTTCAGATTTGGTGCTTGTGATACTAGAAATCCTTTATATCGGATCAGCATCCAAGGACACCATTTATATATAACCGTAAGCTATATGTTCATTGCCTCCTATGCCCCAGATTCTCCCATACATATTACTCATGGCATATCTAATCCCTCTCGAGTTAATATGTTGATTAACTCAGATTGCCTTCCACGCACATAGTATCCACACTTACTAGCTACAAACAGAGCTAGTAAGGGGTCGACCACAGATACTAGCACATCTTATGTATCTAGGAGTAAGTCTTCCTTTTTGACTAATCATCAGTCCATCTTGACTTGGTCGCTTTCCTAGTTTTCACTCGTCTGACTGAATCGAGTGTGATCATGGAGCTTCAACTAAAGTAGCTGTCACCAAACCAAGCTTTCATGATGTTGCCTTATGTAACCCCCTGCCGTAATTATATCCGAAATACGCGATTAAAGTGAAATAGAGACCAATAAGAAGCAAAACTACATTTTACAAACCCATCTACCAGACGGGGTTTTCATAAATACCTTTCAAAATCATTCATAACCTGGTCTCACATTCACATTCCGAATACAATTACTACACAAAGATAAATCACATTTAAATATATAAGAGTACACAATATAATAATCCCGGCAATCCCGGTTTCCATATATTAACTCAAGCTTTATAGGGCATATTTGCCCATACAAGCCCTCATATGGGGATTACACAAATCTTTCTCATTCATATACAAATATCCAATAACTCATTTCAAATACATAACCAAATATACTCATCCATATGTACACATCCAAATTTAAATATCCCATCCAGGATGATAACCAACTACCAGAATGACAACCTGAAGGAAGTCCTCATCGCCCTTAGCTGCATGCTCCATCCTTGATCCACTACCCTGTCTGAAAGGTTAGCAGGGGAGGGTGAGATTCGAGAGAATCTCAGTAGGAAAACAATATCAATATGCATGTATGATAAATGTTTAATGCATGACATGCTTGCATCACATAACTATCACAATGACAAATCTGTAAGCTCAATGCTTCCAACAATATACTAATGGTCATAGCATAAATTGAAACATAGCTTCAAATAGCACATAACCATGCAAAGCTAAGACATGCACCAACACACTAACACATATATCAAATACAAGCAGAAGAGATATGTTCCCTACACTCTTTCCACGTAAGCTCCAGCATAGCTGCTCACGAACAAAATGAACATCGAACCACAACCAGGGCGTACATCAACCCTATAACCAAAGCAAGGACATAGGGTTATTCTCTATTCCAAATCCTTATTTCCATATTACTTAAGGTTGGTTATCATTCACACCCTTTAGGTGGCTAAAATAAGCTCAACAAAAGCTTAAAGGATTGGGACGTACTAGGTTGGAAATCACCTTTCAAAATCTCAAAATGCTGAATATGGGGGTTGGCTGCAGCCAAGAATCCTCTGGCTGCAGCCAGAACACGCACAGAAGGTTTTTGGCTGCAGCCAAGAATTTCTGGCTGCGGCCGAAACGTGCACAGAAACTTTTGCGCTGCAGCCAGGATTTTCTGCTGCAGCCAAGGGAACTTAGGAAATTCATAACTAATTCCAAAAAAATCGAAACGAGGTGATCCCAAAGTCAAATGAAATATTTTTAAGTCCTCTTCATAGGAAAAATATGGCTCATTACCAGAAATCACCACACAAATCCAGATTTACACAAAATCCAACATTGCTCCAAAACAGAATCCAGTTTCGTCCTCAAACTTTGGGCAAACATAAATCCCAGTTCACAAAACGAAATGGCACAAATTATGTGTCCATTTTGAAGCTTGGGATGTGAACTTCAAGACTGGAAAGTTTCAGCATTTGCTAACATCATTTGCCCATTCAAAATGGCAACACAAGCAGACTGCCCAGACAGAATTCTCACTGGACAGAATTTCCAGTTTTGCAACCATTGTGTTCAATCCAATTCAAATCAATTCCAATGATTAAATACCACAAAATGACACCATTTTCAACATAAAACACAACCCAATTCATCCAATCCAAAATCACAAGAAAATCAGGGCAAAATTCGAAATTCACAAAGCTCAACCAAAACTCACAAAACTTAGATCAAAAGGCTTCAAATACACACCTCTTCCTCTTTCCCAAACCAATTCTTTGATTCTCCATCTTTCCAAATTTCCTCAAGCCACAAAACACCTCCTCTCAAAAATCTAAAACCATAGCAATGAAGCTCTCATCACTATGAACAATATTAAAGAAGGGTATTAAAGCATTAGAGGACAAGAAACAAGCCAAATCTCACCTTATTCTTTTCTCTCCCTTCCCTTAGCTTTGGACGTTCATGGAGAACAAGAGAGAGATGAGAATGATTAGATGATGAAGCAAGTCAGTTTTTGGCCACTAAAACCGACCTAAAAGGGAAGAGAGGAGAGAGGGAAGAGTTTGACATCTTGACCCAATCCAAAGGTCCACATTTTTCCACTTGTCTCAATCTTGTTCCATCAACCATGAGTTCACATGAGCACACCACATGAGATTCCACCCTTTGATCTATTGCACAAATCAATCTCAACCATTGATCTTGAAGTTACCAATGAGTTTCCTCTTCGGTAACCGATCAATCAGTCAGTAACTTTACCGTTTTGCCCTTGATTACGGTAATTCTCACTGAATCACCACCAACATTTCACATCTTTTCATTTAGCCACAATATGCGCCTTCCCCCTATTTTAAGTCAATTTAGATGTTAATCCATAATTGAGCTTAAATACAGGATCTTGGCGCTGCTCACATCACATACAAATCACATCGGGTGCCAACTCACACCATAATCTCCAAAAGGGTTCATTTATCACTAACCACTTCCACTTTTTGGAGTCATTATCTCTTAATCACAATTTGGGATTTTGCTAAACCGGGGCTTAGCAATCCACTAATTTCAGGCTTATTCTCTAGCCTCAAGTCTCAAAATTCGGGGTATTACATTTCTCCCCCCGTTCAATAAATTTCGTCCTCGAAATTTGTCGAACCACTTAATCCACAAACTACGGATGCTTCTTCACAACAGCTTCCATTTCACAATTCATTTCACATTGGTATAGTCCCCTCTAGACCACCCAGACAACTGGTGCACCACAATTCAAATTCTTGAAAGAATCTTACACAATATATGCAACCCAGTGGCCACAAACTGCAATCGGCCCATTTCACGATTGCCGCACAAACACAATCACCACACTATTTCCAAACAACTGCAATCGCCTCCACACACGATGGCCACAAAACTCTATGATCACAATCCACAATACCCGGAGGCTCTAAATCATGAGCCATATCATAAGATCTCGGCAGTTGGGCAGCATAGGCCACCACTCTGCTCAACTCAATCTAGTTACCCCTTCCAGGAGTAACCATCACAACCTCAATACATCAAACGACAGCCTCAGCTGTATACACAAACATTAAGCTTCTACGATATCCACTTTCACAGCTTTACCCTCACCCGTACACCCACCAGTAACTCCACTAGTGGTAACCGGGACTTTTGGGAATTCACAACAATATCACATCTGTATCAACTTTCATGGTGTCGCCCTCACCCGTATACCCACCAGTGACTCCGCTAGTGGTAACCGGGACTTTTGGGTATCAACACAATATCACATCATCTTGTCACTCCGGAATCTCAATTTCTTCTATCCAAAGTACCAACCGTAATGGCCCACCTAGAGTCTCAGTCTCTTCTATCTAGGCGACTTTTATTGTCATACCCACCCCGATTTTACCCCCTCTAGGGATGCCCCATGCCAGTGGTGCCCACCCCGGTTTTACCCCCACTGGGGATGCCCCGCGACAGTGGCTGGGTTACTCACCTGTCACCCAGGACTCACAAGAAATTCCACTTCCTTATCAAACGTACATTGCAGGTTCTAATTTTACGCACCGCCTTTCGGCCTTGGGTCAACACCGGTGCAACCAACGTGGTGGCTAGCCAAGTTGGCCATGCCGGGGTAGTGCCCTCAGAATAGAGAACCCCCGATCATGTAGTCGAATTAGCCATCAGCTGAATTAGCTCTGCTCTACTACACAACAATACCTCAGTCCCAGCTTATTCACAACTGTCACAAATTCACAATCACACTCCACTCTCATCCCCTTTCTCCGCCGGGAAGGCACACAGTCTTTACCCGAACCGTTGCTAGCTACTCAGGGACTATCGACGTGGCAGTGCACACACATAGCCATTCAGGCTCACAATAGTAGATCCACAATCACACCTTACCCTCATCCCCTTTCTCCGCAGGGAAGACACACAGTCTTTACCCGAACCGTTGTTAGCTACTCAGGGACTGTTGGTGTAGCGGTGCTCACAAATAGCCTTTCGGCGTCCACATCACACTCCACCCTCATCCCCTTTCTCCACCGAGAAGACACACAGTCTTTACCCGAACCGTTGTTGGCTACTCAGGGACTATTGGCGTGGCAGTGCATATACATAGCCTCGCGCTCATAAATAGTCAATCCCCCGTAACTATCGCCCCAGCGGAATGGTCCTCCGCCATAGGAATCATCCCATGCGGCCGCAGGTGAGAGACCCATAATGCATAATTGCAACAAGCTGGAACCAGGCATTTTAATAATTCCACCCATCACAAATTCTTTTCACCAAACTAGGATCCTTCAAGACCCCTTTTTCACAAAATAATCTGGACTTCAAAGTTTTACTTCCCGAAGCCATCACTAACACATTGCACTTTCTGCAAACTCGAGCTTCTGCTCAACACAATTCTCAAACATCACATTCACACGCTTCCGCTGCACACTCTGAGGTCTTTCTCCTCATTTGTACTTTCACAATGTCAAGTTGATTTAACAGGAGTCCCATAGGAATCTCCTACCACAACTGACAACATTCACAACATATAGTCATCTGCGTCAGACCTTGGTCCGATTCAACTTGAATCATTCAAAGCCACAACCAGCAATTCGTTGAGATCCCATACTCCCAACGTTCCCTGAGCTCTATTCTACGATTCAACGTCATGGCGAGTACATACTAAGGTTCGTTGTCAAGGCAGCTGCACACTAGGGTTGTCGTCACGGTGGCTCCACACTACGGTACCATACTCTCTGTAGGTAGCCCTTTGCGGTCGGATTTCCTCATAGGTAGCCCTTTCCTACCAGAACTCTCCGCAGGTAGCCCTTTCCAATTTGAATCCTTCGTAGATAGCTCTTTCTAGTCGATTGTCTCAAAATGAAGGTATCATTGTAACGAGAACCTAGAAGCCATTTACACATTCCATTCTTTGTCTCAACCTTGAGACCATATCTCTTAACTATTCATGGTTCTATCAAAACCATCCTCAGGTCATTTCTAATTCCTAAGAATCAGCCCAGCTATGGAGTCTGATCCTTGGATCACAACTCATCTATCCAAACCTCAACCTTAGTTGAACCGGGAAATCACTTCCCTTATTTCCATGAAGCATCACAACTCCTATACAAATCCAGATATCTCTGCCAGCCTAAGGCACACCGGTCCCCTAGGTCTTAAGGCCTTTACACACACGAGCTCAATATGATATCACTACATGTAACATCATACCACCTTGGGTTATTTACCCAACATCTAGGTTAGACATAACACCTAGAAGCTGAATATCACATTCCTGGGAAATCATTTCATCCATTCTCAAATAGATGATGGGTCTGATTACCTCCACCTCTGAATCTACACATCTATTTCTCAGGCAAACCATTATATCTTTCGATTCCACAATGATTCACCACTCCCTGAAAATCAAAAAATGTATACACAGTCCACAAATCACATATATCCACAACCAGCAGGGACCTAAAAGTGTGTACCACAAACAAACAAAGTCATTCCCTATGACTTAAGGCAGAAACTACTGCCATTATCCTAGCAAATCCTTTACTTGCCAGGAACTACAGCTCTGATACCAAAATGTAACCCCCTGCCGTAATTATATCCGAAATACGCGATTAAAGTGAAATAAAGACCAATAAGAAGCAAAACTACATTTTACAAACCCATCTACCAGACGGGGTTTTCATAAATACCTTTCAAAATCATTCATAACCTGGTCTCACATTCACATTCCGAATACAATTACTACACAAAGATAAATCACATTTAAATATATAAGAGTACACAATATAATAATCCCGGCAATCCCGGTTTCCATATATTAACTCAAGCTTTATAGGGCATATTTGCCCATACAAGCCCTCATATGGGGATTACACAAATCTTTCTCATTCATATACAAATATCCAATAACTCATTTCAAATACATAACCAAATATACTCATCCATATGTACACATCCAAATTTAAATATCCCATCCAGGATGATAACCAACTACCAGAATGACAACCTGAAGGAAGTCCTCATCGCCCTTAGCTGCATGCTCCATCCTTGATCCACTACCCTGTCTGAAAGGTTAGCAGGGGAGGGTGAGATTCGAGAGAATCTCAGTAGGAAAACAATATCAATATGCATGTATGATAAATGTTTAATGCATGACATGCTTGCATCACATAACTATCACAATGACAAATCTGTAAGCTCAATGCTTCCAACAATATACTAATGGTCATAGCATAAATTGAAACATAGCTTCAAATAGCACATAACCATGCAAAGCTAAGACATGCACCAACACACTAACACATATATCAAATACAAGCAGAAGAGATATGTTCCCTACACTCTTTCCACGTAAGCTCCAGCATAGCTGCTCACGAACAAAATGAACATCGAACCACAACCAAGGCGTACATCAACCCTATAACCAAAGCAAGGACATAGGGTTATTCTCTATTCCAAATCCTTATTTCCATATTACTTAAGGTTGGTTATCATTCACACCCTTTAGGTGGCTAAAATAAGCTCAACAAAAGCTTAAAGGATTGGGACGTACTAGGTTGGAAATCACCTTTCAAAATCTCAAAATGCTGAATATGGGGGTTGGCTGCAGCCAAGAATCCTCTGGCTGCAGCCAGAACACGCACAGAAGGTTTTTGGCTGCAGCCAAGAATTTCTGGCTGCGGCCGAAACGTGCACAGAAACTTTTGCGCTGCAGCCAGGATTTTCTGCTGCAGCCAAGGCAACTTAGGAAATTCATAACTAATTCCACAAAAATCGAAACGAGGTGATCCCAAAGCCAAATGAAATATTTTTAAGTCCTCTTCATAGGAAAAATATGGCTCTTTACCAGAAATCACCACACAAATCCAGATTTACACAAAATCCAACATTGCTCCAAAACAGAATCCAGTTTCGTCCTCAAACTTTGGGCAAACATAAATCCCAGTTCACAAAACGAAATGGCACAAATTATGTGTCCATTTTGAAGCTTGGGATGTGAACTTCAAGACTGGAAAGTTTCAGCATTTGCTAACATCATTTGCCCATTCAAAATGGCAGCACAAACAGACTGCCCAGACAGAATTCTCACTGGACAGAATTTCCAGTTTTGCAACCATTGTGTTCAATCCAATTCAAATCAATTCCAATGATTAAATACCACAAAATGACACCATTTTCAACATAAAACACAACACAATTCATCCAATCCAAAATCACAAGAAAATCAGGGCAAAATTCGAAATTCACAAAGCTCAACCAAAACTCACAAAACTTAGATCAAAAGGCTTCAAATACACACCTCTTCCTCTTTCCCAAACCAATTCTTTGATTCTCCATCTTTCCAAATTTCCTCAAGCCACAAAACACCTCCTCTCAAAAATCTAAAACCATAGCAATGAAGCTCTCATCACTATGAACAATATTAAAGAAGGGTATTAAAGCATTAGAGGACAAGAAACAAGCCAAATCTCACCTTATTCTTTTCTCTTCCTTCCCTTAGCTTTGGACGTTCATGGAGAACAAGAGAGAGATGAGAATGATTAGATGATGAAGCAAGTCAGTTTTTGGCCACTAAAACCGACCTAAAAGGGAAGAGAGGAGAGAGGGAAGAGTTTGACATCTTGACCCAATCCAAAGGTCCACATTTTTCCACTTGTCTCAATCTTGTTCCATCAACCATGAGTTCACATGAGCACACCACATGAGATTCCACCCTTTGATCTATTGCACAAATCAATCTCAACCATTGATCTTGAAGTTACCAATGAGTTTCCTCTTCGGTAACCGATCAATCAGTCAGTAACTTTACCGTTTTGCCCCTGATTACGGTAATTCTCACTAAATCACCACCAACATTTCACATCTTTTCATTTAGCCACAATATGCGCCTTCCCCCTATTTTAAGTCAATTTAGATGTTAATCCATAATTGAGCTTAAATACAGGATCTTGGCGCTTCTCACATCACATACAAATCACATCGGGTGCCAACTCACACCATAATCTCCAAAAGGGTTCATTTATCACTAACCACTTCCACTTTTTGGAGTCATTATCTCTTAATCACAATTTGGGATTTTGCTAAACCGGGGCTTAGCAATCCACTAATTTCAGGCTTATTCTCTAGCCTCAAGTCTCAAAATTCGGGGTATTACACCTTAAGGGCATCGTGGAAGGATTCTTCCTTCCTAGGACTCACACTGTGGTGAACTAGGGATCTTTCACCCACATCCCGTGTTGCAGTTTAACTCTCAAGCACATGCAGTATGAATCGAATGCTACGGTGAATGGTTTGAGGTGTACGTCGATTTCTTTATCTTTCACCGTACGACATTAGTTCCAAAATGTACTCAACATTCGAACCAGAACTTTCTTTTTCACAATATCTCTTTTACAATCTCATTTGTGAAGAAAAAAAAGAGTTCTTTGCCTGGCTACAGGTCTATATTCATGCTTTGATCCATTTTCTGTGTATATGCACACATGTGGATCTCATCTCAGTCTAACTGAGGCAACTCAAACGCAAAGATTCTTCTCAACCGTCTTATGGTGATCATTTGCTCGTCTTACCTTCCCATGCCCCTACAAAACATGGGAAGACGGTTGTTCGTGTGAGAGAACCAACCTCTTTTGACCTTTACGACATACAAAACTGTATACCTTTATGTATTTACTCATAACATACATACCATTTCTTTTATCTTCATATAAAAGAAGTTCACGACCTTATATTTTATTTGCGCCCCTAGATTTTCACTAACTCAATGAAAATCAAGCTATGGGCTCAATAAGGGGATCTACCAATATCTTGTCAGTAGAAGGTCCTTGAACTATCGCTTTCCCTCTTTGAAAGCATATATCTCATAGAGATGTATCAAAAAGGTATGTTTCGCCTTGCTGTGATACTTAGGATCCTCATCATAAGATGTTATTGTTTGGATCCTTCTATCCACCATTCATTCCCAATCTCTCATAGGAATTACTTTAGCCATATGGCACTTTGAATGATGGCAGAACACGCCCTCCGTTCTATTTCCATGGATAACAGGAAAAAAATATTTTGTATATTTCCTTACTCCATCACCATTTACCTAGGTCTTGTATTGGAGTATCCTTTCAAAGGAAAGTTGTTGTCTTGACAACTTAATCCATGGTTATTCTCATAACCCATTTCACAGCAGGACCAAAAAGCAACTTCCAAGTCTGACCAAAAAATATTTGGTCTTATGTACACCAATGTGCACATTCATATTACCAACTATAGTCTTACATGGGACTCTATCCACCTTTCTTATATTGGATTCCTCATAGGACATGTAACCTCTTTAGGTTTATGCCCTTGACTTCAGGGGTGTCCATGGGTTTGCACTTTGACATCCTAAGATGTCTAAGGATTACACTTGTACATGTCTTAGGTTGAAAAGACTGTATCTTTCTTGTGCAACTCCATTTATCTTGTCAATCAAGATATTTGTTCAACCCATTATCTTCTCAACTCAGAATTTAAGGATTCTCTTATCCTTTATTCCTTTGACTCCCTTGACACTTGTTTCATATGTCATTTGACAAATGATGACTTCACAAAGAATCATCACTAGACCATTTGGGACTTATGTAGTATTCTTCGATTATTTTGAAGTTGGTGAGGCTTTCACCTTATGAAAAACCTCATATACTACTATTTGGGTGATTGTTTCTACGAAGCCCTTAAGCTACTTCATGTAGAGTTTATCATCCAATTTCCAAAATTTCAAATTGGAAGGTGGTCTTTACATCATCTTGATGCAATTTTCAAGACTAAGCTTGTTGTCATAGCCAAAGTTCAGAGTTAAAATGCACAATGGACAACCTTCCATTGTATTAACCCCTTAGCCACTAAGTGTTTTAGGTTCTACATGCCCCCAACAGATTTGAGAATCTACTTGTTCCCAATCACCTCTTGGCTAGGTGACAAATTACCCAAACACGTATTTGGCTTAAAAGGAATCCAAATCTTCCTGCATGACACTTTGCAATTCATCTTAGCAGGTCCTTCTAGTGTCTTTCAGACACTTATAGGTACTTATCATCACCTTCTAAATGATGAAGGGAGCATTCAATACATTAGGGAATCTATCCCTTATAGTCATTCACTAGATGACAATTTGCTTCGAGGTGGATTTCATAGGATTCTTTTCCTATGTATGAGTGAGGTAATTCTCTCATAACTTACCTCTTACCTCTTTCATTGTGAAAATGGTCTCAATCCTCCCACTCGGATCAGTGAACTTAGGAATACTTGGTTATTCCTTGTCACTTGTGAACCTCTTGAAGAGATTTATTGGGATTAATGCTCATTTCCTGCTAGAAAATCTTGGTTTTATGAACGTTGTGTCCCACGGTTTTCTCTCAATCACTGAACCGCCATCATTTTCACTAATGAAGACGTGTCATGTCAAATTCTCATATCATCTCACAAAAGAGATACCTTGTATACCTTAGCCCTAATCTTCCTTACTCATAGGAAGAAGTGTGAATATAAAGTTGATGACCCTTATGGTCTTAACGAACTTGGCCCTGGTCTAAGGCCCATCCACGATTCCTAGGGTAAGGTCGTGACTGACATAGAGGGCATTTAGTTAAGTGTGAATATAATAGCTATGAGTCCACCTGCCAACATATGGCTGATAGCCTCATTGATGCCATTATGTTTATAACCAAATCAAGGAGAGGTCTATCTCTCCATTTTAACAACGTTATTATGTTAAAGGGTTTTAGGTATTGATAGTTGCTTAACAATGCCTTTCTTGTACACAAAACAGCTTGAACTAAGCACATGGGTGTCTTTAACCCTTGTTAGTTCAAAAGGTCTTATCCTTTCAGTTTTATTGATTCCTGACTAGATCAGCCATTATCTAACAGCTTCACACTTACCGAAAATCAAGTAAATATTACTGTATTTCGAGTAAACGTCCACAACGTCAACAAAACACCAAGTTATTTGTGTTTTGCCCTCACGTTCATTGGTTTACTAACGTCATAATTTGCCAATTGCAGTGGATTTTCTCAAAAATGTTTCTTTGCCTTTCTTGCTAGGTAGAATGAGTTCTCAACTTATTCATAAGGCTATTAACCCTTTAGCACACGTTGTTTAGCAAATACTCTTTTGCTAGTTTGATCATTCCCTTTGATCAAGGTGTACATGTGGCAAGAAATAGAATCTTTTATCCCTAGAAAAGAAACATCAAAATCCAACAAAGGATTTGAGAATCATAATCCCATCGATCCTTAACTAAAGAGATAGCAAAGATGTGATTCTGTCAGTTGCAATTTCATGGAGTGAATCATGGTGGTTTATCTATCAGAGTTAACGTGCAAGTTCCAATCCTTTAATTCTATCTCTTTATTGCTTTGCTTTTGACATGAAGCCATATGCTTCTGTGAAACATCCACAACTCATGTGGATTGCTACTTTTACAACCCTTAAAGGTTTATCAATGTAGCATTTTATCTTTGCAGAAACCATTGACCTCATCTAGATCAAGTTTACCTTATAGGTTTCTTACCCTTAGGCATGGAGGATGAATCCTCCCACTCTTTAGCTAAGTTTGTTTGACTGATGGATCTTGAATCCTTTAGTCTTTCACACTTAAGTTCAATGTGGTGAATCACATTGCTGAAGGTTACAATATGCATATCAGGGGCAATTTGTACTTTCGTATACGCCTACTCAATGGAAGACATGGCTCACTCCCACTCACTGGGAGAAATAGCTTCCTCCCACTCACTGGGAGATGTCTTATCACAACATACACTTGTTGTTTGTTAGAAAGAACTTGGCATTTAGTTTTGTCTCAACTTCTTAGTTTGACATCTACCTCAAGTGTTGCCTAAACAACATGTTAGGACTTAGTACACTATGTTAAAACTTAACTTAGTTTTAACTTTATGGAAGAAGATCACTTATTTCACTATCTTCCAACACTATCCACACGGCTTGGATAATGTTACATTGCTCATAACAACATAAGTTTAAGCAATGTTGTTCTTTCTATACTTGATAGCATAAACCTTTTGTATCTTTCGGTTGCTTCAACCTTTAAATGCTGAAGACTAGTTGGTAGGATGTCCCTGACATCTCATTCTTCTTGAATGAAAGAGATTTGAGAGTTTTTAACTCCACAGATATCTCTATTGAGCTTGGCTTCATAAGCTCAGTCAAATAGACTTAGTCATAATTGGTCACTTAGACGATTATGGTATACAAATCTTATTTGTTCAAATAAGACAAAGGATAATTAGATAATAAGTTCACTAGTTTCATGTTCAGGAGACAACTATGTTGACTCCCATCCGAATCATACTAGTTAGCTCATCACCTTTTTAACCACAGTCTTCATTTGAACACTTTCCCCTTTGGATTTCTAAACGCATTCCAAAAAACTCCCACTCATTCAAAGAGCAGTTATATTAGCAAGATAATAACACATTATCATCTAACTAGCATGAATGTTCAAGAAAACAAGAAGGGAATATACTGAATTCAATTCTATAAACTAACAGAGAATTTAATCATAAATTCAATTGGAAAAACAAGAACATTAAAAAATTTAAGCCTCATTTCATTGTCTCTTAACTAGGTTCTCCTTCTCATAGGCCCTTCTGACCATATTAACTCATGTAGCATCTAGCTATAATGTCAAGCTCCTCTTTACCATGTTTACATCCACTCATTTGGATGTATTTGCAGCATACCTCCCACTTGATGAGATGATTCTCACATCTCTATCTATCTTATCCTTTGTCACAACATTTGTGATAAAGGATTGACTTTTAGAAGTCATTGCTTCAATCCAAGTAGATCAATGTGGTTAGAAGCATGGGAAGACTTATTATTATTCAATAATTATTGAATAATTTTAAGTTGCTACAAGTTTTCAGGTTTTTATCTCTAACAGTTTGAGTTAAGGTTGGATAGGATTTTACATTCAAAAACTCATTTGAATAATCCCTTACTTTTAAAGAATCTTTTAGTATTTAACCTTATGTTGTAACTGAAAAAAAAAACTTTAAAAAAAATAAGCCAACCTATCCCCAAAAACAATAGAACCAACATTGATTCAATTCCAACGTTTTTGGGACCCTCTAAGTGCACATAAGCACCTTTTTGACTCAAATCATATCCAAACGTGCTTCAAATATATACAAATTATATATCAAATTGAAGCTCTCGAATTTAGGGATTTTTAGGAATAAACCATGTCTCAATTGGAGGTTCCACGCGCTCTCACGCGCCCCTAGAAGGTGTCTGGATGGAAAAGTCCTGAAAAATTGGAAAATTACAGCGTTGGCCACTCTCGGTGATGGCGCGTGACATACACACACCGCCTTGAGGCCTTCTGCCGGCGACACGCGCCAGCTCCCAAGACTCCACGCGTCGTCCTCTCTCCGACGGTGCTTGCCACGTGTCAAACGGAGACCCCAGTGGGCCCCACGCGCCATATGTCCTCTCTCTCCTTTTTTTTAAATTTTTTTTTTGGGTCAACAGTCAACGAATGACTGTTGACCGTTGACCGGTCAACGTTGATAGTTGACCAGTCAACGTTGACTGGTCAACCGTGACCCGTCACCGCTGACGTGTCAGTGACGTGGCGATGACGTGTCTCGGTCAACGTGGCTGGTCAACGGATGACGTGGCCTCGTTGACCGATGCTGACATGGCTTTTGACGCTGACGTGGCGATCGCTCTTTTAGCGCCATGTGTCCTTAGTTGACCGATGACGTAGCGTGGACTGCCACGTCATCATCTTCAACCTCCAGCCGGGTCAACTCGACCCAGTTGGAGCTCTGATGGGTTATCGCGACCCGCCAACTTCAGGAGGCTATATCTCCCTCATTTTAGCTCCATTTTTCACGTTCTTGGTGTCGTTGGAATCGTAGTTCAGCGAACTACAAATCCATGGCATTTATTTGATCTTAAAACCTCTGTTTCATTGATCAAATCATGAGTGAAGTTGCGACAGTGACTAACGACCCGCGAACTTCTTTCCTTTGTTTCTCCCTCATCCGAACTCCGTTTGATGCATTCTAAGCATCGTTGGAATCGTCTCTTCAAATTCTACACATCCATGTCCTTACTTTGGGCAAAAACAACGAGTTTCAAATACCTAATTTTTCTCGACCTTGTCGGCGTGACGTAAACCAACGTGGATGTATGTACTCTGGGTTTCAAAGGCTCTTCTAACCTTTAAGTAGTTGAGGCTTTTAGTTTTTGAATCCACATAGGTTCCAAAAGATCTCCTTTAATAAGATCGAAGAGATTAGGAGAAGAGAAGAGAAACGAATATGTATATATATACTCATGCGCATATATATAATATCAGAGGAGCAGATAATCTTCAACTAGCATGCATTCAACATATATTCATAACACCCAGCAAAATATATATCATGTCTGAAGCTTTTTTTAAAAAAACGTAGAAGCAATATATACATATACATGTTCACATTTTTGGAAAAAAAAACTTACGCCCAGATATCCAAAAAAATATTCACGCATGAGCAAATTAATATGTAGGCATTCCATAGTCACAAACTCATATTTTTACATATTGTCATGTATATTGCATGAATGAGAAGGAGAAGAAACATGCGTATTAACAGCACAGCGGAATTATATGGGGATATAAACAAATTATATCAAATTATTATTCACAAAGAATAATTCATACAGCCACAGGATCAACAGGCTCTGATGCCAATGTAGGAAAAATATTAACTAAAAGGAGATTAGGCGTACCTGGACGAATCCATATTCGGATCCGGGTCAAAGCTCCAATACTCCATACTTGTGCCCACACAATTATTAGACTACTAGAGGCTAATTGTGATTTGCACAGCAGATCACCAGAACCAGAAAGATGGTAGGAGAGAAGGGAATTGCCAGAAAACTCAATGGCGGGGCGAGTTGCAATTGAAGAGGCACACCTTATTTATAGTGGTTTATGGAGGCCTCTAATTAGGAAACGTGTGCACTCCTTCTTGCCCTCCAAGACAGCAATTAATTGTCTCTCAATTAATTCCCTAATTATGGTGATTTGTTCCTCTTTTAACAAATCCATAATTATTGCTGAAATATTCCTAAATCTGCATCTTATGCTGATTTTATTCTTATTTGATTAGGCTACTTATTTCCTAATCAAATAGTCCGGCCCATCAAAGGCGGACTTGGACCCAAAGTCCAACAATAACGAAATGAAGCTTAAAAAGAGACGAATAAAACACCCTAATAACCTCATTTCCAGTCAATACAATAAGCTCAAATAAATTGCTTTAATTACCTGGGAGCAAGCTTTGATCTATGGAAGCTCAGATTGAATGGAGATTAAGAAGAGAGCATAAGGCAACCCACTTGAAGTGGATCGAAGATTAGAGACATGAGATGTTAAATGGGTGATGGGCCACCAGTAGTAGGAATATATAGCAACGATCGTGATTTTACTTTTTTATTTCTTAATTTGCCTTTTTATTTATTAGTTTTAGTTCTCAATGGAAGCTGAAACGTGGGTGCAGGATCTGCCTCTATGCGTCAATACTAAATTTTATGTTGATCTTCCTATTTTAAACTTTTTTCATTTGATTAGATTAAGGAATTTAGTTAAGTTAGTTAATATAACATGTATTTTATCAAACACCCTAGTCATCTTTCTTAGTTCCCCCATTCCGTCTCCTTCTTGATTATTATTGAGGGAACATCAATAGAAGCAAATGAAGAAAACATTGGCAAATATGAAATAACAACAACAACAACAACAACAACAATGATGATGATGAATTTTTTATTTAATTAATATTAAAATTTTCTATGTAATTAATATTAATAAGTTAATAAGAAATCAAAAATGTTAAAAATCAAAATAATAAAAAAATCGAATGCGAATATTAGACTAAAATTTAGGATTAATATCAACTTCCCAAATATATCTTATAGTAAGTACCGAAGAGGGTATTTTTTAATTCCCATGCCATTTTTTCTTAATTATATTTTATTAGCTTTCAATGAAACTTTAGTCATATTTAATTATGATGGTTGGGTGAATGTAGCGGATTTGCACCAACAGGTAATCATACCCTCAATTCTTCGTTTAGTTCTAAATATTAATTATTTTTAATAAACAAAAGTAGTTAAACTCAGTAAATTTGTTTTATAACAATCTAGATGTATCCCCCTCTCAACACATTTTAAAGCCATGAGGGTTAACGGGACCCCAAAGCATACAATATCGAGAGCGAGGCACTGGAATGTTATAATTGGTATTAGAGTCAAGATCAAGTCATTGGTATCAGAGTTAGGTTAAGGTCGATGTGAGCCAATGTGCAAGTAAGCATTATGGGCCCAAAGATGGGTGGAATGTTATGTCTCACATCAGTTGGGGAGGAGACTTTATTAAATATATGTGTGTGTTAATATTTTCTAGCTAGGATAACAATAAATGAAGTAGCATGTCATCATTTGTTATACGATGTCACGGGGAAAACATCATTCATTCACCAATATAGTGATTTCTTATTAAGTGAAAATGAGAATACAGTTGCTAATTAAGTATGCAGGTGACTCATACCTGATTTATCTATCTATCCACTATAGTGAATTGGATGGAAGCCTTAGGGTATAATCATAATTTTCTTTAAAAAATAAGTTCAAGGCAGCTTACTACCCTAACAATGTTACCACTAATCACATATAATAGGTTTGGTTCTGTTTCACTTCATTTCTCACTCCCATTGCTCAACTCTAGTTTAAGGAAGCTTACTAACCTAGCAACGTTACTACAATCACTTTCAATACGTTTGGTTCTATTTCACACTCTGGCTACTTTGTTTTGATACTTTTTTTCTAGTTTTGAAAAACTATAATAATCATACAAGCCAGGGCATATTTGTCCGCTAAATCTTGTTCTTTGTTTTCAATAGCTCTCTCCTACTCCTCAACTCTAATTCGAGGTAGCTTACTGCCCCAACAATGTTACTACTAATCACATTCAATAGGTTTGGTTCTGTATCACACTTTGTTTCATAATTTTCATTTAACTATTTATTACGAATAAGTTGATAACCTTCACAACATTTAGAGGGACAAGCTTTACCTTATGGATTTCTGTACCAAAAGTGTTGAGATCAATGACTTTGTCATCAATTCAAAAGAAATCGACAATCTGAAGATTTTCCAGCATTCTAATAATGTGATCTGCTTTCTTCTTGCTATGGATGATAATGGATATGGACACATAACATATGAGAACTTTAGTTGCACATTAGATCGCTTCATGACAAATAGAAGACATTTGTTTGTGGATATGAAGAATCATTCAACCAAGCTTTTCAATAAGTTAATGAAATAAGTTTTTTTAATAGGAAAAATTAATCCCTAGGACCTCGTAGTTTCACACAATTTCCTTATTGATGACTCTAACTTGCTTCACCAAGATGAGCTTCCTCGTCCTCCCTTATATGAACTAATCCATGATTCCAACAAAAGTATCAAAGTTTCAATATTTGGTATCAGAGCTAGGTTTGAGTTTGGTATCAAAGCCAGGATCGAGTCATTGGTATCAAAGTTAGGTTTGAGTCGATGTGAGCCAATATGCCAATAAGGATGATGGGACCAAAGATGGGTGGAGTGTTATGTCCCACATCGGCTGGGAAAAGGAACGAAAGATTCCTTTTAAGGATCTACATACCTCCCCCTCGACACCTTTTAAAGCCATGAGGGGTGACAGGACTACAAAGTGAACACTATTAGTAGTAAGGCACTAGAATATTATCATTGATATCAAAGCCAGGGTCAAGTCGATGAAGGTTAATGTGCTAGCGATGACACTAAGCCTAAAGGTGAGTCGAGTGTTATGTCTCACATTGGTTGAAGAGCTGTGAAGGGTGGCAGGACCTCAAAGTGGACAATATTGAGAGTAAGGTGCTAGGATGTTACAATTGGTATCAGAGCCAAAATCAAGTCATTGGTATCAGAGCTAAGTTTGAGTTTGGTATCAGAGCCAGGGTCAAGTCATTAGTATCAGAGTTAAGTTCAACTTTGGTATCAAAGCTAGGGTCAAGTCATTGGTATCAGAGCTAGGGTTGAGTTTGCTATTAGAGCCAGGTCAAGTCATTAGTATCAAAGCTAGGTTCGAGTCAATATGAGCCAATATGACAATGACGACACAGACCCAAAGATAAGTGGAGTTTTATATTCCACATCAGTTGGGGAAGGGAATAAAAGATGCCTTATAAGGGTCTAGATGTCTCCCTTGCTCAACATATTTTAAAGCCATGAGGGCTGACAGGACCCCAAAGAGGACAATATTGAGAGTGAGGAACTAGAATGTTATAATTGGTATCAGAGCCAGGGTCAAGTGGACGTAGGCCAATATGCCAATGAAGGCGCTGGGCCCAAAAGTGGGTGGAGTGTTATGTCCCACATTAGATGAGAAGTCATAAGGGGTGATAGGACCCCAAACCAGACAAAAATGAGAATGAGGTGCTGGGATGTTACAATTGGTATCAGAGCCAAGGTGTAGTCATTGGTATCAAAGCTAGGTTAGAGTCGATGTGAGCCGATGTGCCAACTAAGATGCTGGGCCCAAAGATAAGTAGAGTGTTATGTCCCACATCAGTTGGGGAGGAGACTTTATTAAATATATGTGTGTTAATATTTTCTAGGATAACAATAAATGAAGTAGCATGTCATCATTTGTTATACGATGTCACGGGGAAAACATCATTCATTCACCAGTGTAGTGATTTCTTATTAAGTGAAAATGAGAATACAGTTGCTAATTAAGTATGCAGGTGACTCATACCTGATTTATCTATCTATCCACTATAGTGAATTGGATGGAAGCCTTAGGGTATAATCATAATTTTCTTTAAAAAATAAGTTCAAGGAAGCTTACTACCCTAACAATATTACCACTGATCACATACAATAGGTTTGGTTCTATTTCACTTCATGTCTCACTCCCATCGCTCAACTATAGTTCAAGCAAGCTTACTAACCTAGCAACGTTAACACAATCACTTTCAATAAGTTTGGTTCTATTTCACACTCTAGCTACTCTGTTTTGGTAATTTGTTTCTAGTTTTGGAAAACTATAATAATCATGCCAACCAAGGCATGTTTATCCACTAAATCTTGTTCTCCTTTGTTTTCAATAGTTCTCTCCTACTCCTCAACTCTAATTCAAGGCAGCTTGCTGCCCCAACAATGTTATCACTAATCACATTCAATAGGTTTCGTTCTATTTCACACTCTAGTTACCTGTTTTGGTGTTTTGTTTCTTATTTTGGAAAACGATAATTATCATGCCAGTCAGTGCTTGTTTGTCCGTTAAATCTTGTACTCCTTTTTTTTCACAAATGAAAACCACAAATTATCCTCCAAGTTTGAATGGCCATCTTCAACCTAAAAATAATCTTAAGATGAAAAGTTGAAACAGATACCTATCTTAAATGTTTAGAAAAAGAAGGTAGTATGATTTTCATCCATTTTATAGCTCATACAATTAGTGTGATCTTTCTTAAACATTGGCGCCTTATTATATAATGTATCTTTCATCAATTATCATTACTCTGTAATTAGTTAAAAATGACACAAGAATTTGGCCAAAACATTTTGGTCAAAACAATGACTTCAACTAAAATTTTAAAATGGGTTCTCCTAAATTTGACTATTTATTATTGCCTGTGTTAATATATAAGCTCTGGCAATTATAGTTGGGCATAAATTATGAAAAGATATAATAAAAATATTGGCAAATAAACACTGACAAGATCTTCCGGCTATGTTGATTATCCAAAAGGAAATTAGATATCCAAAACAAAGGAGAACAAGATTTACAGTTCATACATGCGGTGGACAAAAACTAGAAGCAAAATACCAAAAAAGAGTAGCCAAAGAGTGGAATAGAACTTCATTTTGAAGGCTTAACTGTAGGAAAAAAAAGCAAATAAAATACAAGAGTCAAAGTGGGAAGGGACTGGCAGACATAGTGTAGATGTAAGTAAGAAAAGTGAGGGTAGGAAAAGGCAAAAGAAGTGTGGATTGGGTTTTGAGAGAGGGATCAAAACAAATAACGCACATGATGTAAGCAAAGAGCATACGGGTATTTAAAAAACCGAAGAACTTACCACTCCAGAACTGAGAATCATAACACACACAAGAGAGAAACAATAAATAGCAAGTATATTATATTCCCACAAGAGAGACGGAGTGAAGAAGGAGAGCAAAACCAAACTTGTTGTCTTGAACTGGAAGTGAGAGATGGATTGAGAGAAGAGATCAGGGGTTCACTTCTTGAACCGGGGAGAGAGCTATGCTTAAATGGACTGGATAGAGCTGCAACCTTTTATTATTATTCATGAGTCCCCAAAAGATTTCAGACATGTAAAGCAATTATCTTGCAAGCGCAAAGAGTAGGAAGAGACTAGTATTTGTTTAGTTTTCTTTTTTCTACCATATTTTCAGATACAGCTTTCATGATCAGAGGTTATGTTTTCATTTTTGTGATTCTCTTGTATGTTTCTGGCAGCCTTTTTTTCTGAGATACAAAGGCAAGCAAAGCTTGAAAGATTATAAAATCAACGGGCTATGTCCTACCGATTGTTCGTGTGGCAACAACCACACTCCAAAGCAAAAAGATGGATACATTCCATAGGGGATGTCCTTAATTTGACGTAAACCTGGGTATTCTATAAGCCATTCGTGCAAGATAATCAGCATAGTGAGTATTCTCCCTATGTGTATGGGAAATCATCAAATCCCAGTCTGCATAGATAAGGGACCTGGTATCCAAGATAACATCGTATAAAGGGTGATCAATCCCACACTGTGTCGATAGTAAGTGGATGACCTAAAGAGAATCTGTAAACAATCTAACTTTCTTAAGACCTATCTGCTTACATAACAGAAGTCCTCATTGGATTGCATGGATTTCCGGAGCAGTTGGGAAATAATATCCTAACTTCTGTTGAAGTCCACGTATCCAATTGCCTTGGTGATCGAGGATGACACCTCCACAGGCTGATTGACCATCACAAGCAGTCGAACCGTCGACGTCAATTCGGAGAGAGACCTCCTCTGGGGGTTGCCAGTATAGTAGACCTCGCTCAGGAACTTGAAATATCTAGTGATGAAAGTGCCCGCTCTCCACACTTAGGGTGTGTTTGGTTTGAAGGGAGGGAAAGGGTGGGAGGGTGGGTAAATTACTTTCTTGGATTGAAAGAATTTAAAATTTGGGACGGAATCCAAAATTTAAAAAGAATGAGAAAGAAAATTTTGGGCGGGAACCCAAAATTTAAAAATATGAGAGGATAAATTTTGAGTTTCATTTATATAAAATTGTAATTTCTCCGCCCTCCCCTCCCTCCCCTACCCTCCCCTCAAACCAAACACACCCATACTGATAGATGGTAGATGCATTTGTGAACTAACTTTTCTGGTTTATCAGCTTTACCTTCAAAAGCCTGACAACACCAGTTCTTCCAAAGGAGCCAGCATATGGTACTGAAAACTCTTTGCCATGGCCATCTACCCATCTTCTTGTTTCATGGGGAATGCTGTGAGTTCCATTTAAGCCAATCCTATAAACTACCAGAAGAAAACATAGTAAAGTATAGATGGTTAGTTAAAGAAACTCACACTCTCTGGGCCTGCTCGCAATCTCTCAATACATAAAGGATGCTCTCTTCACTCTCACATTGAAAGGGGCAAGTGTTTGGGGCACTCGGGTTATGTCTCACTCTAGTCTCATTTGTTGGGAGCTTCTCGTGGAAAACTTGCCATATAAAGTGTTTGACTCTTTCAGGAATTCCCCAGTGCCATAAATGTCGCCAGTGAGATTGATTACTGAGGGTCTGTTGGTGGTAGATACCTTCATAGGCAGATTTCACGTTGAAGTTACTATCGGGAGCGTTTCGCCAACAAACAACGTCATCCGCAATGCCCATTGGAGGGGAGAGCATCATGATTTTATCAACCACCTAATTGGGCAGAAAGGTCTCCCATTTGGCCTTATCCCAATGACCAAATTGGGAAGTAAGGAGCAAACAGAAGCATCCATATCAACAAGGTGCATATTCCTTTCAATAAAAAATTTTAGTGGCTTGTCGACCGGGGCCCAGCAATCCTGCCAAGCCTGCGTGCTCCTTCCACTTCTTAGCTTCTTGCCAAGCCCCCCTTGGAAATCACCCCAAACTGCTACAATTCTACTCCACACAGCCGATTGGTTGTGCCACCTTTGCATATGAGGAACTAAAGATAAGCCACAAGAGTATTTAGCACGTAAACATTTCACCAACAGAGCTTTCGACTTTATGATTAGATTCCAACACAATTTCATGAGCAAAGCTTTGTTTTGGCAGCGAAGGTCTTTAATTCCCAGACCTCTTTCATGCTTCTCCTTTTGAGAATGTCCCATGCAATCAGGTGTATTTTCTTAGTATCATCGTGCTGATTCCAAAAGAAGTCTCTGCTTAATTTTTCAATTACTGATAAGACTCTTTTCAGAACCAAAGTTGATTGCATCTGATATTGAGGAATGGCAGACATAACAGACTTGATGGGGACCATCCAGCCTACCATGCTTAGATATTTACCCTTCCAGTTAGACAACTTCGACCTCACCTTTTGGAGAAGTGGAGCAAAGGTCATCTTAACCATACGTTTGTGAAGGAGGGGAACACCCAAATATTTTCCAAGGTCGGCCATCAGCCCAACCCCCACAATTTGGCTCAATTCATATGCTTTGTTAAAATGGACATTCCTGGACACAAACATTTTAAATTTATTAAGATTAATTCTTTGGCAAGAAACCCGACAGAACAGATCCATAACATTTCTTTTCTCATCCATCTGCTCATTAGAAGCTTCACCAAAGAAAAGTAGGTTATCAGCGAAGAAAAGATGGGAAATACGGGGACCAGAAGTGCTCATTTGAAGGGGACGCCAGTTTCCCATTTCAACCTCTTGATGAATTAGCTGACCGAGTAACTCCATACAAAGAACAAATAGATATGGACTCAGAGGATCACCCTACCTTACTCCTCTTGAAGGGTTGAAAGAATCAGAAAGCATTCCATTCTAGATAATGCTCATGGAAGAGGAAGAAACACAACTCATAATCAACTTAACAAAACCTGCACATAATCCTAGGCTATAAAGAGTGAATTCCAAGAAACGCCAGTCAAGCCTGTCAAACAGATATGTTTCTGGTAGCTTTATTCACCCCAGATCTGCAGCTTTATGTAGAACCCATAAGCTTTCAGCAAACCTATAGTACTAGTATCTACTCTCTCATCTCTCTACTTGCTTTCCTTCTTTGAACAAAGATTCTTGAGACGATGATATCTTCATCTTTATGTATGATAAGATTCAATTGGATTCGTTGATACGAGGATCAAAGAGGATCAAAGGGCATTCAAAAAATAAGTTAGAAGGAGAAAACAATGATTAAAGGATGAAGAAAAAGACCAACACAGTGTGGTGCATATGGCACGGTGTGAGGCCTTTGTGCCTCCTCATTCGTGATCGATCCCTCCCGCTAATCCAAAAAGAAAAAATTAATTGTATTCTGGGTCAATGACCCTTTAAAAAAAAGGACGAATCAAAAGTGAGACTGGGTTTGATTTTGAACCATAATCTTCCTTCCATTAGTAAGAAAGTATAACAGCAATAACTTCAATAGTGATGTCTCAAGAACAGGCCCAACACAGAATCAACGCCCTTTTCTTTTCTTTTCTTTTCTTTTGTTAAATACTGTTTTCTACTATTAATCCCTTATTTTTCCTCTTTCTATTGTCTCAGAAAAGTTTCCCTCTTTGATGAAAATATTTATTACTGTTCTTATGATCCTTATGTCACACTCTCTCCCCCTTATCTTAGAAAATCAAAAAGAAGAGAAAAGAGGTTTCTTTATTCAAGAAAGATTTTCTAATCAATGTCTTTGACATGAAACATGAGAGAGAAATAATCGACACGAGATCAAGAAAGAGTGAGACTGAGACATGTCTAATCCTGCATAAGAAAAATCCAAAATCTTTTTCTGCACTTAAACAATGGCTCCTATTAATCATCTCAATCCATCCCCTTTTACATAAACCCCATCTCAAGTCAAGTCTTTGAGGTAAAAGAATGGCAGAAAATGACGCTTATTGGTTAGGGGAGGACATTTTGTTGATGTGCAAAAATATTCTCATTAGTCATTTATACCGTTAGATTGCTTTTGGACAGTGCAGATTTAATGCAGTTTAATTTTTATATTTTAAATAAATTTTTATTTTAATATATGTAAAACTGAAAATAAAGATAATCTCATAACTGTCACTTCTCATAAAAATGATTTTATCATTTAGAAAGTCACAAATTAAAAATTTTAAATTGGGACTGTTGATATTAAATTTAAATAATTGAGATCTCATCAAGTGATGAGAAATTGGGTGCTCACTGAATGCGGACCGGTATATATTGTTAGTTCAACAAGGAGTCATTTTGGTAGGCGTGTTCTTTATTTCTCTCCCGCCATTTACTGTTTCATTCATTTCTTCTTCTTATTCTTTTTTCGCGGCATTTACTGAAATTACTTGTTTTTCATTTATTTTCTTGTTTCATTGCAATGAACATAGCATTTTTTTGGGGGGGTAATATAGTTTATCTGTTCATTATTTTCTTGTTACTAAAATGCACATCGTTTATCTGTTCATTTCGGTGATCATTTTCATATAGCAATGTCGTTGTTTTATTGCTTCATTGATTTCTGGCAATTGTAACAATAAGGTATGGTTAATTATTGAGTCAAGGGAAAAATTTGGGATAATATAATCATCATAGTTGAAAGATCTCTTGTCAGTGTTTATTTTAATATTTTAATTTAATTTACACATAACTTTAATTGCTGAAGCTTATATATTAACGCAAGTAATCATAGTCAAATTTGGGAAACCTCATTTTAAGATTTTAGTTGAAGTCCTTGATTTGACCAAAATGTTTTGGCTATATTATTCTTATCTCATTCTTAGTTAATTATAGTTGAATTATTTTTTTTTTTTGGCAGAAATAGATGAATGATAATTGATTAAGGATAGTAAAAGAGTAGAATGTTTGTCAAATCGTACTAATTGTTTGAGCTATAAAATGAATTAAAACTATTATACTTTTTCTAAACATTTCAGATAGTCCATCTCCTTGAGCTTTTCATTGAATTATTAATGGGCTAAATTTTATAAAACCCCCCCTAAACTTTGGATATGTTGCATATAACCCCCTTGACATTCAAAGTTTAAATTTAACCCCTCTGAACTTTCATTTTTTAATTGTTAACCCCCTGCCATTAAAACACCGTTATATTTTTAACGGAAAATGACACATTAAATTATGAGATGACAAGTGGCATCGTACGTGGCATCTTGTATAAATTACCAATTTCATAAAATCCCCCTAAACTTTGAACAATCACTGCTAACCTCCTGAACTTTGATTAGTTACAAATAATCCCTTGACATTTTAAAATTTAAATTTAACTTCCTTAAAATTTTGATTTATAATATTAAGCCTCACATTATTAGTTTTATCATTTTAATGAATTAATTATTAAGTTTTTTACTATCATTTGTCAATTAAAATATTTTTCTTGTATGGAAAAAAATAGAATTTAAAAAATATAAAAATAAAAACGTCATCATTTGCATAATATTTACTTATTTTTTTGGAATAATTGACCATTGATAGTATAAAAATGTCATCATTTATATTAAAATTTTCTTAGAATAATTGAACATTAATAGTTCAAATATTACATTTGCATTAGATGATATATTTTGCCCTCATTAATTTTTTATTAGTAATGCATATTTTTTCTTAACTAATAGGATTAACGTTTATTTTATATTTTTCAAATATTATTCTTCTACTTTTTTCCATATAAAAGAACTATTTTAATTGACAAATGATAGTAAAAATATTAATAAGTTTATTAAAATGTTAAAATTATCTGTATGTGGTTTAATATTATAAATAAAAATTTTAATAGTTAAATTTAAATTTTGAAATGTCATGGGGGTTATTTGTAATTGATCAAAGTTCAAGGGGTTCTCTGCAACTATTCAAAATTCAAGGGGTTTTATGAAACTGATAATTTACACAGGATGTCGTGTAGGACGCCGCATATCATCTCATAATCTTATGTGGCATTTTTTATCAAAAAGATAACGGTAGGGGGTTAATAGTTAAAAAATGAAATGTTGATTTAAACTTTAAAATGTCATGGGGGTTATATGTAGCTGACTCAAAGTTCAGGGTGGCTTTATATAATTTAGCCATTATTATTATTATTATTATTATTATTAATACATCCACACACACACATACATAATGATGCTATTATTTTTCACTTTTGCTAAAATGTTAGGATTCTAAGGGGAAATGCGTCAATCTGTTGGAAAAAGGATCGTTACTAAGTTTTAATTTATTTAACTAATTAAGAAATACGGTGGTGGGTTTGTTTCATTAATAGCATATCGCAGTTTAAGAAAAAAAAATCTCGAAATACAGTGACACATATATATTTAACAAACAAGCTTTAAGGCCTTTGGGTCTACGGTATCTGAACTGGGCTAATGAGTAAAGACTGAAGTCGGAATATATAAATACATAAATATCATTTGATGATTATATAATTCAGAATATGTCTTGATATAATCAAAATATTTCTCAACATTTTCATTGAAGATAGCACAGACAATGATTTCTTCTTTATTCTCATTTAGTAAGGTACCAAGATGATACGTACAAGAGAAGGAGATCATAACCCAAATCAGAAGGATAGCCCTAACTTTATGCAACAAATTCTGGGCAGGATGGCACAACAACAAACCATGATGAACGATCTTAGAGATGATCAATTGCATACGGTATGACAGAGACAGGAAAGGTTAGAACACCCTAAAAGGAAAGGAGGGGAACATAATCCACCTGAGTATCCTTATCAGGACCCACCACCCGCACTTGTTTATGAATTAAATGTTCTTTGAACATGGGCAAAAAGGTTTGATAAACAATAACCTCCTGCTTTTCGAGGAAGATTTGATCCTCTACGAACAGAAGATTGGTTATCCAAACTGGAGAAAATATTCAAAATCATGATGTGTCCTGATGACATCACGGTTCAATTAGCCAATTGCAAACTAGAAGGAGATGCTGATAGATGGTGGAAAACCACAACGTTGATTCTGCAGGAAGGAATATTTTGATAACATGGGAATTATTCCAAGGAAAATTTAATGAAGAATATTTTTCTCGATCAGATAGACTGCATAAAGGAAAAGAATTTTAGAACATACGTTACTATGACCAATAAAGTTTTGAGGAATACCTAGCACGCTATATTCGATTGTCTTGATATTCTTCGTACCTAAGACATCATGATGACGAGGAGTGGAGCTCTGATATATTGGTACAAGGGTTAAAGCTAGAGCTAAAAAAGAAATTGGTTTCTAAACACTTTACAGTGTTTACCAATGCGGTTGAAGAGTGTCGATTTGTCGAGAATGACTTGTCGAGCTTGCACTTTGATAGAAGCAACAACTACAAGATGTGTTTGGTAGTGGGAGTTCCTCACAAAAATGCAAGGATCGGGATGAATTGTCTAGAAGGAGCAATAAAAGGCTTAAGCAGGCTGGAGGCTAAGGAGGTTAGAATTCCTCTAAGGGTAGAAAATGCAGGCATTGTTACAAGCCATACCATCATGGTAAAATGTGTAGTGCTACGCCAGGAAGATACAGTCCAATTGGATAGATCTAGCTAGACGAATCTGTTATTAGTGTCAAGAACTAGGGCATTTTGCTAAGGATTACCCACAAAAGCAACAGCTATAAGAGCTTAGACCAGGAGCCCAGGGCGAGGTCCATGCAATAATTTAAGAGGAGGCTAGAAAATCCCCTGAACTTATTCAAGGTATGGTTTCTTTTAATAGCAACTCAATACAAGTAATGTATGGTTTGGGCTTTAATTATTTATTTATTGCATATGCTCCTTAGTGATACTTGATACTTGATGAAATTTGAGAGCTAGTCCTCAAATGGAATAGAAATGTGGACAAAATAGAGAAAAATAAAGGATAGGCTAGTGGTCAGTAAAATTCCCTAGGTCCTTTTAAAGATATAAGGGGATGATAAGGATGATTGAGGTGAAATGATTGTAAACCTCAATAAGATTAAGGTTCAGAGTTGTGATTGAGAGAATTGTAATCTAAAAATGAAATTTAGTAATTAAATTGACTCCTTAGGCATTTGATATGGCTTGAGTTGCTTAAGGTATTAGAATGTGGTACATGAGGCATGGTGATTATGGCTTATGTCGATCCTAGAGGATCCGATATGTGTAATATCCTGAATTATGATTAAGGGCTAATAACTTCAAAGTGATGTAAGTGATGTTAGTTAAGTATTTTTTACTTATGTGATGTAAAATATGTTTGTTGATGGTTTAGTAGGCGAAGGTTATGATAATCAAAGGCGAAATTGGAAATTCACTTACCGATTGGATGATTACTGGAGAGGAAACTCATTGGTAACTTGAAGATCAACGGTTGAGATTAAAAGTCAAAGGAATCAATGGCTAGGATTTAACCAAGGGGTGGAATTCTATGTAAATGAAAACATGTGAAATCAAAGGGGAGGAACAAGATTGTGCCAAGTGTCATCATGAGGCCCTTGGATCAAAGTTACTATTTCAAACTCATTTTCTCTTCCCTTTCTCCTCTTAGTCGGTTGTTGTATGGGAAAAAGAAAAGAATGTGATCATCAATATCATTATCTCATTTCTCTCCTCATTCTCCATTTCCAGCAAGCTTGGACAAGAAAGAGAAAGGAAAGGTTTGAAATCTAGGTAGGTAAATGACTTCACATGCTCAAACACTCTTCATTAATATTGTTCAAGAAGTTGAGAGCTTGACTTCTATGTTTTCAGAATTTTGTAAAGTGGTGATTTGGTGTTTGCTCAAATTTGAAAGTTGGAGAAACAAAGATTTGATCTTACCAAGTGAAAGAGGTAATGATTTGATGTATTTTGATGGTTGTGTTTTGAATGTTGGTTAAGTTTTATAAATTCTGGAATTTTGCCTTCAATATTGGTATTAAATGAAAGTTGGAATTGGAGGGAGTGTCACTGTTCAATTGGTAGCTTTTGGTATTTTGAGTTGGTTGGGATTGATTTAGAAGTAAGAAATGAAAGTGTTGATGATTGAGTTGTTGAGTGGAATGTGGAGATTTAAAGACAAATTGTATTTGGGGTGTGATTTTGGATATTTTTACCAATAGGTTCCTTATGAAATTTTAGGTGAGAATGAGTTTTGGTGCAAGTGTTGAAAAGAGATTGACGGGTTGTTCCTGGTTTGGTTTATATGATTTGATATTTGCCGCCCTCGAGAGCCCACGGTGCAGAAGAACGTCAGAAAGGAATAAGGTAGTGACTTTTTTCTCTTATACTGTGTGTGAAACATTGTAGGTATGTTTGTCATGCATTGAGAATAAATTGTGATATATTGTGAATACATAGAGATCACAGCAAAAGCTGACGCAGAGTGATACATTGTGATACTTTATGAATACATAGAGATCACAGCGAAAGCTGACGTATAGAGTTTACAGCCATGAGTGCTGTCGTTTGTGATGTGAGCCATGATACGTTGTGATGTTGTTTAACATGATCATATATGCTATGTCTTTGTGTACTGTATGAGTTATTTGTTACTACTCGGATTCTCTTTAATCTTATTCTTTCCAATGACTAACATTTTAGACAAGGCTAGTGGCGCTAAAGATAAGCGAGCAACCCGGAACGATTAGGACCCTATAGGGTGTATTTGATTGTGGGAGTTGGTTATCTACTTTTGAACTCAGGATTACTGTATATTTTGAGATGTAAATATTATATTTGATTTTGGTTATGTAATCCCCTGGTGGAGACTTATAAACCCTTAAATTATATATGCATAGAACCCGGGAGTTGCTGGGGATTTGGTAATACACTCTGATATATGTGAATGTAAATTAACTGTATAGATAATTATATTCGAGTTTTGAAAATTGAGACCTGGATAGGAAAGAATTTTTAAAAAAAAAACTTTGTGAGAATCCTACTATAAAGTAGGAAGATGAAATGAGTTTAAATTATCCGATGGTCTCTAATTTAACTTAATTATGTAATATCGAATTATAATTATGCTAATCAAGGCAGGGGTTACAATATGATAATACTGAAGGTTGGGGATAAGCTTGAATTAGATCTAAAATGAATTAGTACTTAAGCCAAGTTGTGAATCAAATTGCACTATGGTTCTAGTTTGAGATAAAGGTCACACCTTGTGGATGATGTTAAACCTTCAATAATGCGTTGAGGATATTATCCAAATACTGTGAAGGTTAGAACAGGCACTGTTGGTCGTGAATCTTAGCAAACCTATTGGGTATAATTAAGGGAAATGATTTTCAATCTATGTGGTGTCGAGGTTCTAGATATCATGATGAACCTAAAAGTTGGGTTAGAGACCTTAGGTTGTAAAATCCTACATGCTAGTGATATTGTAATGGACTAATGTGTCCAGAAACCTTAAAACCTAATGGACCAGTATGTCCTTAGGCTAGCAGATATATTCAACATTATATTGGATTAGTGATGGTCTATGAAATCGAGGAACAAGATTCTTATGGACACAAAGTCTTGCAAAAATGGATTAGTGAAGGTTGCTAACTGATAGTCTAGCATAGGGAAAGATTTTGATCATAGAATGATTACTTGTAAGAATAATTGAGAGTTAGATCTCTGATAGATTAAAGGGTAGCCGGGAATTGTGGTTTGATGGCCTAGTAGGTTGACGAATTCTCTAGAATTTTTTAGGGATATGAATAAGCTACCCTAGAAAGGGAAGTAGAATGTTTAAATATGCATAGATTCCCATATAAATAGATTGTGCCTATACCCTCGGGTGTAAGGGTTGCCACAACTGATGTATGTATGAGTTGTATAGTGAATGTCGAGGGACATTAATCACTAGTAGACTTGATTTTCTACTGTTGCATGGCTATATAACTTAGTAGTAATCTTCAAAATTGGTTGGTTGATGACATAGTGGTGAACTCACAGAGTAAAATAAAATATAAGCAACAATTGTGATCGGTATTGAACATGGTAAGGGAAAAACAACTCTATCCTTAGTTAAGTAAATGTGAGTTTTGGCTTTCAGAGATAATATTTCTGGGCCATGTATTCTCATAGCAAGGGATCCTGATGGACCCTGGTAAAGTAGAAGCAGTACTGAAATGGGAAGGCCAGAAACTATGGTTGTATAGGATTTTATGAGTAAGTCTATACTAAATTTCCTTAGAAAAACTCAACATTATGTATAGGATGTTGATTATAAGAGGAGCTTCGAAGAGCTAAGATGGAAATTTATTATAACACCAAAACAGAGAATCCCATATGCGAGTAGGCATGGATTGAGATATGATTTGATCTGAGCTAAGTAGGGCATATATATCTTGTCAGTTGAAGCTTCATGAATTGAACTATCCTACCTATGATCTTAAGTTGGTGGTAATAGTATTCGCATTGAATCTAGATAGACATTATCTCTATGGTGCGACCGTAAAGTTGTATTATGACCACAAATGCTAGAAAATTTTATATAATCAGAAAGAGCTAAATATAAGGCAATGTAGGTGGATAGAGTTGTTGAAGGATTATGACCTGGGAAGTAAATATCATCTAGGGTAGGCCAATGTAGTGACAGACGCATTAAGCCGTAAAATAAGACACATTGTAGTCTTAGGGATACATTAGCATAAATCAATTAAGCAGAGATTATTAGCTGTTCAAAGCAGACAAAAGTGTTATATTGATAAGAGGTGGAAACCCTCTAGAGATTAAGGTCGGTGACCAGGTGTATGGGCGCTTGTGTAAATTGCCAGTCCTTGGTCGAGAGACAGAGAGTTGAACTAGTTACTGAGGTTACCTTAGATGGCTACTGGAAAAGGCTACCAGGTTGGTGCCTGTATCGAGCCACCGTTTGATATTTCCTGACCCAGAGTTTATGGCTATGTATGTGTAGCAAGTTTTGAAAACAAAATTTATTTAAGAATTGGAGAACTATAACACCCCAAATTTTATTCACTAATATGCCATGTAATTATTTATTGCATTCAATGAAATAAAATCGTAAATTAAAGAGCACATGAAATGACAAAACCAAGAAATTAGTGATTACACAATATTATTATGTGGAACACAAGTTGTACAAGTTGAGGTTTGCTACCAGTGAGTTTCTTTGTGTAGCAGTCTTGTTGTGTGATATTTTTAAATAGGCAAATGAAGTCCAAAAATTTTGAAATTTTATAGGATGAAAGTAGACATCTTAAGCTTTAATTTGATAGGTAATGGGTAATTTTTAGACTCATATACTAAGAGATATGATTTTTCAAAATTAGACCCTGTTTCTAGAATCAAATCTACAATAGGTAAGGTTTAATAATTTTTTGGGAATTATGAGCTTCTAGTTGAATAAAGGCTATATTTTTTCTTAAACTAGACTCAATAAGGGTTTCATAGCCTTTAGAATCACTCCAATTCGATGTCTAAAAATAAAGTTATAATTTTTTAAAGTTTGGTCAGAAAATCTGCCAGAATTGCCAACTATTATGAATTTGGAAAAAAATGTAATGGTAATTGTGTAAATTGTGGGATTAAGTAAAAGCCCATATTTTCCCTTTATTGATGGATTATGATATGCCAAGTGTCATCAATCTAAAGCCAAGGGATTAAATTATAATTGTTAAAGTATGAGCACATGTTAATTAAGATTAAAATAATAGATAATGGGACATGTAGTTAAGGTAAATGGATGAAGCCCAAATTGGTTTATGAAGGGACCTTTTGGAAGTCTTTGGCCCAAGGAAAGATGGAAGCAATTGGTTCAAATATAATGGAAGGGTTATGACATACTTAGAAGGAGATAAAGCCAAGTACTAAAGCTTATGTCATAAGTCCAATTTATCGATAGAATTAATTAAGGAAAAATGAAGAGATATTTTAAAACATTTGGGTCATCTTTTTTGCTTCCAATTTTGCCACCAACAAGAATATATATATATATAGAGAGAGAGAAGCTTTGAAGGAATATAGAGAGAAGGAGGAGCTCAAGAGGAAAATCTAAAGTAAGCTTTGGGATTTCAAGTGTTTAAGCTTCCTAACTTGTGTAAAAGCTTCTCTAAGCTCTTGATCTCTATGGAAATCATGTGTAGCCAAGCAAAATCTTCAAGTAAGAGAGATAGAGGGTGACGCCTAGAGAGAGGAAGTTAGAGGCTCAAGAGGTAACTTCAAGAACTTTAAATTCTTTGGTGTATTGTTGTTGTTGTTGTTATTATGGTTTGTGTCATGATTTGTGGTTTGGATTGTGATTTTGTAAAGTTGGGATGTTGAAACCCTAAGGGGTTACATTGCCCGAATTTCCTCAAATCATGTTCAAATGGTATTTAAATGGTTAATCATGTGATTAGAAGGGAAAAGGAGAAAGATTTAAGGGTTAGATCAACAAAATTGCATTTTTCCTTTTCTTACCTAAGTTTCGGCTAGAGCTGGAAATAGGGGAAGGAGCTGGAATTTCATGGATTTGAGGGTTCCATTGTGTTTAAGAGGGAAAATTGTGTAGGGTTGATGTTGATCATGTTGTGAGAAAAGTCCTAGAAAGTGAAATGACAAAAATATCTCTAAAACCCTAAGTAGGGGTTGTCAAGGACAAAATTGCCATTTTGTAGTGATTTTGAGAAAACCGAGGTAAAAAATGGATTCTACACATAAAATTGTGTAAGAATAGCCTGGGTTAAAATTTCTAAAAAAGTATAATTGGATCGGGTAAAAAGGGGCTTAAACCGGGTCCCTAGAGGTATTTTGGTAATTTCACACATTTAGACTAATTTAACCAACAAAAGTAATTTGGAAGAGTCTAGAGTGATACATGAATGGTTATTAACCTAATTTTTGTAAACTTGGAATTTTAGGACCAGATCGTTGAACCCGAGCCAAATCGAATTAAGGACTTGATTAAATATAAGGTAGTAACTCTATCTCTCGTACACTATATGAATGTTGATATACTGTATGTTGCTATATTTTGTGATATGAACATAGAGCCTATGAGTACATCGGATTATAGTGCCTATGGGCATACCGAATTATGCTCAGTCTATGGTCTTGAGTCCAGCTGAGATACATAGACAAGTAGGGGATCCAAATAGTTATTTGGCTCTAAGTAATGTGCACACACACGATATAGTATAGATTTTCATTTTATACTATATGGTGCATTGCATTTTTATTATCGCGTTTTATATTATTGGTTTTATGTTACTACTGATATTCGTTTGAATCTCACCCTTTTATCAAAATTCAAAATATTCCAGCAGAAGCTAGCGGCTCTAAGGGCAAAATAGTAAATATTGGCAACTGAGGTGTGCGGGTTTAAGAGAATGGAGCTGTCGGTTATATTTAGTTTATATTTTGATATTTTGGACAAAATTGTATATATTATCAAACCTTATAGGGAGACTTTTGTACTATAAACAAGTATTAAATGTCAGTATGTTTTAACTATTTTTGTATGCCTTACGGAATTGTGCGCTTATTACTATGAGTATATCAAAATATCAAGGGGTTTGACATTATCCCTCATCAACTATCGCCTCCTAACAAGAAGGTGGTGGGTGATCAAGGATAGAAAAGTTTCCTACTATGATATGAGTTAACTTAGCTAAATGTGTAAGATCAAGCGTTTCACCCAAGAGGGGGGGTGAATTGGGTGATACTGAAATTTCTTTCGGAAATATAAAACTTTAACAAAAGAATTAAAACAGTAATGAGTAAGGAGAAATATCACCGAAGTGTACACCGGGAGTTATACTGGTTCGGTCACAACCACTTTGACCTACGTCCAGTCCTCAGAGCTTCTCTGAGAGTTTCACTAACTTCCAAGATTCAGTGGGTTCTTGGCACCACAGTACAAGCAAGTTCCTTCACACCTGGACACTCGCTCCCCCTTACAGGTTGTAATCCAATCCCAACTCAAGGTTCCACAACCTTAAGTTATCTCAATAACAAATATTGAGTTTGAATGAAATATCTCTCACAAAGAGTAAATGATAATCACTGAAGCATATGAATACAATTTCAACGTGAAAACAGAGTAATGAACTTAATGAATCGTTTGTGTAGATGCTTGGTTGTTCTTCTCTGTTTGAAGGTTCCCATATATATAGATATGATGGTGATGACCGTTGGAACGTTTTCCTTTCGTCCGTTGGTGAGTGCGCAGCCACTGTTGACTTTTCAAGTTTTTTTGAAAAATATCCGTTGGCGGTGGTTGGCATTTGAACGTTTGATTTGACTTTCATCTCTTGAAGTGATTCCTTCATTGTTTATCTGTAAATAGACTAAGAATACTAATACAATGAAAGGTTAATCATATAGGAAACAAATCAATGAACGTTTGAATGATTTCTAAATTTCTGGGTATGCTTACTCGAGTAGCTCCTCGAGTAACTCTTGAAGTTTACTCGAGTAGCTCCTCGAGTAACATCGGGAAATCATTTACCAACTGCAAGTTAATGAACAAGTATAAGATTACTCGGGTAGTGCATGGAGTAAACTAAATTTCAAACCTTTGGAATAGTTATTTACTCGGGTAGCTACTCGAGTAATGCACTCACAACTTTATGAGTTACTCGGGTAACACCTCGAGTAATTCTTTGAAAAACTTTTGATTACTCGATGCTCTACTCCAATAATGTTGGCAGGATCAAAATGCCGAGAGCACTTACTTCATTACTCGAGTAGCTCCTCGAGTAAAGCACTCAATCTTGCATAAGTTACTCGGGTAGCACCTCGAGTAACTGAGACATTTGTACATAACTTACCCTGGTCATGACTGGAAGTTTCCTTTGAAAATATTTGTGCTTACTGGGGTACATACTCGAGGAATCCACTCAGGCTGTTACTCGGGTACCTCCTCGAGTAACATTGGCAGTGGTACAAAGTGCCGAGAGTTACACATTTTCAAATACACGGTTACTCGAGTAGCTCCTCGAGTATCATGGAAAACTTGAAGGCTGACTGGAAGTTTCTGACCTGGTTACTCGAGTAGCTCCTCGAGTAACATTAGCAGTGGTACAAACTGCCGAGAGGTACATATGGTTACTCGGGTAGCTCCTCGAGTAACATTCTGCTCACTTGAAGGTCACTGAAAGTTTTCACATGGTTACTCGAGTAGCGCCTCGAGTAACATTGGCAGGCCGAGAGCAACCTTGAAGTTTTACCTGGTTACTCGAGTAGCGCCTCGAGTAATGGTGGCAGGTCACTGGAAGTTTTGCCTATTTACTTCAAGTTTTGGGTCATTACTCGAGTAGCGCCTCGAGTAATGCCTTAGAAAATGCACTTCAACTTAAGTTCCTTAGCATTTTCTCTTGGCCAATCTTCACTACTTCCATGCTTTCCTCCAGTGCATCTTATTCCTGTCATTGCTTAGTTCAAGCTTGATTTTAAACATTTCCTTTTCAAACCATTCTTTTGTTATCATCAAAACATGAGATCTAACATTCTCCCCCTTTTTGATGATGACAAAACTTGGTGTGATTTTGAACATGGTTTTTCAAATTGATTTCTTAATTAATTATTTCTTTAAATTGATCAACCTTGCATACATAACAACTTCATTAGTTCAAACATGTATCATAATCCAAAACATAAATGAAATCAAATGAAGTTATAATTTAAACACACTTGCATTAAATTTTAATAAATTCAAATTACAAGTTAAGTTCATACTGAATTCAAAAAGCTCCCTAAAGTCCCATGTACACCCATATACCCATGAAAGACAAGGACAAATCCACAAAATCACTCTCAAGCTCTTCTCCCCCTTTTTGGCTTCATCAATCAAGTTGAGGGTTAGAAGGCTTCACCATAGAGATAGGTTTTACTGGAAGGACCAACCCACCACCATCTGAACTAGATGAATCAAAGGAACTGGATGACTCAGGTTCAGGAAGATTAAGAGGTGGGATAACAATGTCATCTCTAGGCTGGAGAGGAGAAGGTTGAAAGACAACCATAGTGGTCTGAGCTTCTGGAGTTGAATCAAATGCTGGAATGAGATGCTCAGAAGAGGAAGATGACACTACCTCTGTTTGGGTAGGAGAGGGGATAGGTTTGGGTGTGGTCTCAGATTGTGGCTTTTGAGGTGAATCACCAATGGTGATATGTGTAGACTCAAGGGTTTCAGGATCATCCACTGTGAATAAGATGTCTTTTCCTTGGGGCTCATGTGGATCAGAAACCAAAGGGATAGATGGTTCAGCCTCGGGAGTAGGAGTAGAAATAGGAATATCTGAAGGAGGGTCTACTGAAGGTGGTGGTGGTGCAGATGAAGAAGGACCGGAAGAAGGCCCAGGACCCAATGAATCCAACCGTGCCAAAATCAATCTTAGGGTCTCTCCCTGAGCCCGTTGCTCTGCTAGCAACTCCTCATGTCTTCGATCCATTCTTTCAACCAACTCACCCATCTTGGTGTTCATGTGGGTAATGAGTTCAGCATTGGTGTTGGCTATATCCACATGAAAACCTCTCAGCATATTCTCCATAAAGTGCTGGAGAGTGGCATTTAGGAAAGATGGTGAGGATGTGGTTGCAGCTGGAGCCGATGACTGAGTGTCATCCATTCTACTGGTTTCTGCCTCAGTAGCTTTTCTCTTCTTCTTAGACCCAGACTCCAGTGGGCCTTTGAGAGGAATGTCTATGTTTAGCTTGCCAATTTGGTTCCTCCCCACTGGGGTCACTCTTTCAATAGGCTCTTTACTATCCAAATACCAAATTTTGTTCTCTTTTAGGATAAGAGACACAATTTGAGGATATGGCATTGGAGTGGTTCCCTTTCCATCCACCTTGTATCTCTTCATTTCTGAGAATATGTATTCTCCCAGATCCTTTTCTTCTTTCAATAGTAGTGAAGCAAACCACCTATAGTCCCTGTCTGAAAAATGGGTATAGTTGTTGGCTTTGTTCACTAGGGACCTAGAGTAGATGTACCATAGGACCCTGTGATGATCACACATATCACTCGGTTTGAAATTGAGGGGGCCAACTAACTCTCCGGGCTTAAGAATAGTGAATATCTGGTTAGGCTCAAGTTCAGAATAGATATCATCCGGGGGATTCTCAATTCCTAACCATAAATTGATCCTAGAGGGAGATATAAGGATTTTCTGTCCTCTCACTGTGGTAGTCATTTCTTCCTCAACTGAGGTTCGGTCAGGCTCATCTATGATCTCAAGGTTGCAGTAAAAATGGGTGATTACCTTTGTGCAAAAAGGCAATCTCACAGATAACCAAGGCATAAATGGAGTAAGATAAGGACAAAGGTCAAACTTCACTACCTCTTGTAGAAGCTTCAGATCAACGTAGTGTGTTTTACACACTTTCCTTCTGGAGAACTGTGTCAGATACTTGGGAGACTCCACCAGTTTCCCCACATTGAATCCTTTGGGAGGGGTAGTGATCTCTGCCTCTGGAATCTTGGATTTCTTTGATGATTGACCCTTCTCCAATTGGTCAATGATCCCAGCCATTGCCTTAGCCACATTTTTGTCATATTTTGGCTTCTTGGGAATTTTTGGAGTAAAAGAGGGTGTGGATGAGTCTGAGTGTGAAGGTGAGGGAGTTTTGACACCTTTGCTTCTTCCAGTGGATGTGCTCTTTTTGGACTGAGCCCTAGTCACCATAGGCTCTTTGATCACCACACCTTTGGCTTTAGGTGGAGATTTAGGTTGAAGAGGGGTTTTGGCTTTTGATCTAGGAATCAACTTTCTTCTCTTTGTTGGAGGAGGAGAAAGAAGATCAGGATTTTGCTCAGAATCAGAATCAGTGAAGCTGAGATTCTTGGTTCTAACCATTTTGAATCAAAGAGAATCAGAAATCTCAGAAAAAGAGTTACTGTCGCAAGAATAGGGCAGAGGGATTTTGAACAAAATAGGAAGTTTTTGATTTTGAAACTAGTTGGGTTTTGACGGAAATAGGGCAAGGAATCGATTGGGAAAAATTTTTGAAAGGGTGTATAGTGATTTACTCGAGGAGATTTTGTGGAAATGACCAAGTTTACGCAAGATAAAGACCTAAATCCCGACTTTACTCGAGGCCTTACTCGAGTAACATTCATCATTACTCGAGGCCTTCCTCGGGTGTTCATACAGGAAAAATTCAAAATAATTCATTTAAATTGCGTACCTTGTATGAATAATATAGTAATTATCCATAGATGTTCCCTCGATCAATTATAACTCATGTTGATCAGATTTGCATCATTCTTTATCAATTTGAGAATCTGGACTCCGTCTTTACTCGAGGCCTTCCTCGAGTAAGCTTCAAGTTTACTCGAGGCTCGCCTCGGGTAACCTGTCTTTTGAACTTCTGACCTTTCATTTTCTCAAAACTGAACCGTTAGATTTAAATATCAAGTTACTTGATCCATTGCTTCCAGTTTTGGGGCCATTACTCGAGTACATACTCGAGTAAACTGCCACTTTACCTCAAGTTACTCCTCGGGTAAATCTTTTCTGTCACCCATTACTTCAAGTTGGTACTCCAGTAATGGTGTCCTCTGATCACCTCTGTTTTCGTTTCCCAAAACAGAGTTTCTTTCTTCCTGCAAAACACATTTCTACATACTCCGATGCTTAAGTTAGTAATCATCAAAACATTATTAAATGACTTCATCTAATATTATGAAATGCTGAAATTACTTATAACTCATTGGGATTTACCATTCCCAATTCTCTTCTAATGTATAGAAATTGATCTTTTGCAAGGGGTTTTGTGAAGATATCAGCTAATTGAAGATGAGTAGGAATGAATATCACTTTCACATCTTTCTTTTGGACATGATCTCTGATGAAGTGATGTCTGACATCGATATGCTTGGTTCTAGAGTGTTGAACTGGATTCTTTGCCAAGCTTATCGTACTAGTGTTGTCACAATAGATTGGTATCTCTTTGAGATAAATACCAAGATCTTGTAGTTGTTGTTTTAACCATATCACTTGTGCACAACAACTTGAGACTGCAACATATTCGGCTTCCGTTGACGAAAGAGACACTGTATTTTGTTTCTTGCTGAACCACGAGACAAGAGATCCTCCAAGGAATTGTCCTTGTCCACTGGTGCTCTTTCTGTCTGTTTTATATCCTCCATGATCAGAGTCCGAATATGCAATTAGATACTCACTTCTTCCTTTGGGATACCACAGACCCAATTCTGGTGTGTCAGCAAGGTATCTAAAGATTCGTTTGACAGTTTCAGCATGTGATTCCTTTGGTGCCGATTGATATCTTGCACATATGCCAACACTAAATTGGATGTCTGGTCTACTTGCTGTGAGATAGAGTAATGATCCAATCATTCCTCTATATTTTGTGATATTGTAGTCTTTCCCTTTGACATCAGCATCAAGCAACGTTGTTGAGCTCATAGGCGTATCTGAGCCATTTGCTTCATCCATTCCATACTTCTTCAATAGCTCTTTTAAATACTTTGTTTGAGATATGAAGATCCCATTCTTTCTTTGTTTGATTTGCAAACCAAGAAAGAAATTCAATTCTCCCATCATTGACATCTCAAACTCTCCCTGCATAATCTCAGAAAATTCCTTACACAGAGATTCATTAGTAGCACCGAAAACAATATCATCAACATATATTTGTACAATTAAAATATCATCACGTTTTCGATTTATAAATAATGTTGTATCAACTTTTCCTCGTACAAAACCTTGATCGATGAGAAACTTACTAAGCCTTTCATACCAGGCTCTAGGAGCTTGTTTTAAACCATACAAAGCCTTTTTAAGTTTGAAAACATGGTCCGGTTTAGTGACATCTTCAAAACCAGGAGGTTGTTCCACATACACTTCTTCCATGATGTAACCATTTAGAAAGGCACTCTTAACATCCATTTGATAGAGTTTGAATCCTTTGATGCATGCAAAGGCTAAGAGTACACGTATAGCTTCCAATCTAGCCACTGGAGCATACGTTTCTTCATAATCAATTCCTTCTTCCTGATTATAGCCTTTGGCCACCAATCTTGCCTTGTTTCTGACAATAATTGCAGATTCATCAAGTTTGTTTTTGAATACCCATTTAGTACCAATGATCGTATGATCTTTGGGTCGGGGCACCAAATCCCAGACTTGATTCCTTTCAAATTGATTTAATTCTTCTTGCATTGCTATGACCCAATCATTGTCTGATAGGGCTTCATCAATGTTAGAAGGTTCAATCTCAGAAATAAATGCAGAAAAACTTACTTCATTGAAAACTCTATTTCTGGTTTTGATCCCTTCATTCACATCTCCTATGACTTGATCTAAGGGATGACTTCTATTGTATTTCCAGGCTTTAGGTTGACCTAGGGATTGCTCTTCATCCTTAGTTTCATCAACCTCTGGAATAAGAGACTTAGAGATAGATTGACCATTTTCTTGATTTAAAACAACTTCCTGTTCTTCATCAATGGTTTTGTCAGAAGTTTCAAATTCATCAAATACAACATGAATTGATTCTTCAACAACACAAGTTCTTTTATTGAAAATTCTATATGCTTTACTTCGGTTAGAATATCCTAAGAAAATTCCTTCATCAGTTTTAGAATCAAATTTTCCTAAGTTATCTTTACCATTATTATGAATGAAACACTTACAACCGAAGATGTGTAGATGACCAATGTTTGGCTTCCTTCCTTTGTATAGCTCATATGGTGTCTTTCCAAGTTTCGTTCTGATATAGGCTCTATTTGAAATATAGCATGCTGTACTCATAGCATCAGCCCAGAAAACTTGAGACATGTTCTTTTCATTTAACATTGTTCTAGCCATTTCAGTAAGTACTCTATTCTTGCGTTCCACAACTCCATTTTGTTGAGGCGTCCTTGGAGCAGAGAAGTTGTGATCAATGCCATTAGTATCACAATATTCTTCAAAGGCTTGATTCTCAAATTCTCCACCATGATCAGTCCTAATACCTGCAATAGACATACCTTTCTCATTTTGCACTTTCTTGGCAAAAACAATAAATTCTTCAAAGGTTTCATCTTTTGATGATAGAAAAATAACCCATGTAAATCTAGAAAAATCATCAACAATGACCAATGAATACAAGTTGCCACCAAGACTCTTTACTCTTGCTGGACCAACCAAATCCATATGCAATAATTGTAATGGTCTATTTGTTGAAATCTCATTTTTCAATTTGAAGGATGATTTAGTTTGTTTACCCTTTTGACATGCGTCACAAATCAAATCGTTTTTGAAATTTACTTTGGGTAATCCAAGAACTAAATCCTTTTTGAGTAGTTTACCTAGTTGATGCATATTGACATGAGCCAATCTCTTATGCCATAACCAACTTTCATCGGTATTACTCAGAAAACAATTTTCAGATTCATTTCTACTAATATCTAGAGTATAGCAGTTACCTTCCCTTTTTGCTCTGAGCTTAGCCTTGATATTTTTCTTATCAAGCTGTAAGTCATTCTTGTTGATAATTAGACATTCCTCTGAATCAAATATTATCCAGTTGTCTTTATCTGCACTTTGACTTACGCTCAGCAAATTATGACACAAGCCTTCAACGTAATATACATCTTTGATTTGTATGCCTTTGTCATTCTTGATTTCACCAATTCCTGCTATTTTTCCGGATTGATTTCCTCCAAATTTTACCTTTCCACCTTCCTTGGGTTGTAATGTGGTAAAACTTTCGAAATCTCCGGTCATATGTCTAGAGCATCCACTGTCTATGAACCATTTGTTATTTTTGGATGCTTTAAGACATACCTGCAATCAAATGACTAAGTTTTAGGTACCCACTTCTTTTTGGGTCCTTTTGGGTTAGTATAAATGATTTTCTGAATATATGTGCCTTTAGGTACCCATTTGTAGGTTCCTATGTTTCCTTTCTTTTTATGAATGCATGAGGAGGTATAATGACCTTTTCTATTACAGTAATTACAAAAAGCAAAAGGATTTGATATATGTACAGAATGCTGGAAATAATTCAAATATGACTTACCTCCTGCTTTCTTTCTACCTTTCCTTTTATCTGATTTTGGATCATATCCAATACCAGATCGGTCATTTACAAATCGTTGTTCTTTTAAAATCACACTTAGCATCTCACTTCCTTTGGTAAACTTTTCAAGAGTTTTTGTGAGATCATTGTTTTTCTCTTTCAAAGAAGAACAATTTTCACAATTCTTTTCTGAACTTTCTTTAAGTTCAATTTCAAGAGCTTTGTTTTTCTTTTTGAAAACAATTAGTTCTTTAACTACTTTGATGAATTCAGAATGTAAAGCATTATATTCAGATAATAATTCATCATAGGTAGGGTCAGAATCATTTACCTCTTCTTCTGTCTCTTCTTGAGCGACAAGACATATGTTGGCTACTTCTTCCTCATCACTTTCTTCGTCTGAGGAACTATCTCCCCATATAGCAGATACAAAGGCCTTCTTTTTGTTAAAGAATTTGCCTTTTCTCTTTTCTTTGCTCTTTTGATTGAGCTCTGGACATTCTGATTTGATATGTCCTGGTTTACCACATTCATAACAAATGATATGGTCTTTGTTGCTAGTTCCTCCTTTTTGAAAGTGTTTGTAGCCTTGACCTTTCTTGTAGAACTTTCTGAATCGTTTTATGATTAAGCCCATTTCATCATCATCAAACTCCTCAACTTCATCTTGATTTTCTTCTTTTGCTTTTAGAGCTAGACCTTTCTTTCTTTTGTCACTGATGTCGTCTAGTTCCCGTTTGAACTTTAACTTGCTTTCATATTCAGAAAGGCTTCCAAATAGAGAAGCAACTGATCTCATTGATTCTCCTTTTGCCTCTTCTATCGCAGTGACTTTGGCCTCCCACTCTTTAGAAAGAATATTCAAAATCTTTCGTACTTGGATATTCTGATCATATACTTTTCCAAGTGCTGCAAGTTGATTAACAAGATGAGTATACCTAAGTTCGAATTCAGAAATTGACTCACCTGATTTCATTCGAAGTAGATCGAATTCTGTGATCAAGGTGTTGATTCGATTCTCCTTTATTCCCGAAGTTCCTTCATGAGCTATTTCCAGAGCTTCCCACATTTCCTTTGCTGTTGGGAGTGTGCAGATTCTGAAGTATTCATTTTGACTCAAGGAGCTTTGTAACATCAGAATTGCCTTGCTATTGAGAGTGATAAGTTTCTTGTCATTCTCATCATATTCCGCTGGCGTCTTTGGAATTTTCTGAGAATCTACAGTTTTTGTAGGTTGATAGTTTCCACTCTCGATGACATCCCATAGCCCATATTCAGTAGCCATCACGAACACTCTGAATTTAGCTTTCCAGAAAGAAAAGTGTTCTCCATTAAAACCGGGAGGTCTAGTGATGGATGCTCCGTCGGGAAGAATTCCTTCACCCATGCTTGCCATTGGATCCTTCTTAGGTTGTTATACCTTAACAAGAAGACCTATGCTCTGATACCAAATGTAAGATCAAGCGTTTCACCCAAGAGGGGGGGGGGTGAATTGGGTGATACTGAAATTTCTTTCGGAAATATAAAACTTTAACAAAAGAATTAAAACAGTAATGAGTAAGGAGAAATATCACCGAAGTGTACACCGGGAGTTATACTGGTTCGGTCACAACCACTTTGACCTACGTCCAGTCCTCAGAGCTTCTCTGAGAGTTTCACTAACTTCCAAGATTCAGTGGGTTCTTGGCACCACAGTACAAGCAAGTTCCTTCACACCTGGACACTCGCTCCCCCTTACAGGTTGTAATCCAATCCCAACTCAAGGTTCCACAACCTTAAGTTATCTCAATAACAAATATTGAGTTTGAATGAAATATCTCTCACAAAGAGTAAATGATAATCACTGAAGCATATGAATACAATTTCAACGTGAAAACAGAGTAATGAACTTAATGAATCGTTTGTGTAGATGCTTGGTTGTTCTTCTCTGTTTGAAGGTTCCCATATATATAGATATGATGGTGATGACCGTTGGAACGTTTTCCTTTCGTCCGTTGGTGAGTGCGCAGCCACTGTTGACTTTTCAAGTTTTTTTGAAAAATATCCGTTGGCGGTGGTTGGCATTTGAACGTTTGATTTGACTTTCATCTCTTGAAGTGATTCCTTCATTGTTTATCTGTAAATAGACTAAGAATACTAATACAATGAAAGGTTAATCATATAGGAAACAAATCAATGAACGTTTGAATGATTTCTAAATTTCTGGGTATGCTTACTCGAGTAGCTCCTCGAGTAACTCTTGAAGTTTACTCGAGTAGCTCCTCGAGTAACATCGGGAAATCATTTACCAACTGCAAGTTAATGAACAAGTATAAGATTACTCGGGTAGTGCATGGAGTAAACTAAATTTCAAACCTTTGGAATAGTTATTTACTCGGGTAGCTACTCGAGTAATGCACTCACAACTTTATGAGTTACTCGGGTAACACCTCGAGTAATTCTTTGAAAAACTTTTGATTACTCGATGCTCTACTCCAATAATGTTGGCAGGATCAAAATGCCGAGAGCACTTACTTCATTACTCGAGTAGCTCCTCGAGTAAAGCACTCAATCTTGCATAAGTTACTCGGGTAGCACCTCGAGTAACTGAGACATTTGTACATAACTTACCCTGGTCATGACTGGAAGTTTCCTTTGAAAATATTTGTGCTTACTGGGGTACATACTCGAGGAATCCACTCAGGCTGTTACTCGGGTACCTCCTCGAGTAACATTGGCAGTGGTACAAAGTGCCGAGAGTTACACATTTTCAAATACACGGTTACTCGAGTAGCTCCTCGAGTATCATGGAAAACTTGAAGGCTGACTGGAAGTTTCTGACCTGGTTACTCGAGTAGCTCCTCGAGTAACATTAGCAGTGGTACAAACTGCCGAGAGGTACATATGGTTACTCGGGTAGCTCCTCGAGTAACATTCTGCTCACTTGAAGGTCACTGAAAGTTTTCACATGGTTACTCGAGTAGCGCCTCGAGTAACATTGGCAGGCCGAGAGCAACCTTGAAGTTTTACCTGGTTACTCGAGTAGCGCCTCGAGTAATGGTGGCAGGTCACTGGAAGTTTTGCCTATTTACTTCAAGTTTTGGGTCATTACTCGAGTAGCGCCTCGAGTAATGCCTTAGAAAATGCACTTCAACTTAAGTTCCTTAGCATTTTCTCTTGGCCAATCTTCACTACTTCCATGCTTTCCTCCAGTGCATCTTATTCCTGTCATTGCTTAGTTCAAGCTTGATTTTAAACATTTCCTTTTCAAACCATTCTTTTGTTATCATCAAAACATGAGATCTAACAAAATGATCCACTAAGGTATTGTACTTCCTAAGGATATGGCTAATCAAAATCTACCAGTTTTTAGAAAATCATAGTCTGGCATCATCTACGATGTCCCTAAAGGGATGATTGTGATCACAACCCCTAGTCAAAAAGTTAATGGCTATAATACAATCAAATAAGACTTCAATATTCAGATATCCATTATTCTAATATATCTGTAGCCCTTTAATAATCGCAATAATCATTCCTATTACTGGGGCTACTATTGTAATTTTACACATAAACCCATATATCCATATCGCATCATCTCACTAAATAACTCCACCGCAGCCACTTTGCCTTGAGTCTACAACTGAAGCATCCACTTCCAAAGTGACAAAACCTTGACGTTGTTCCTACCTTACTTGTCTTGTATATCTCTGGTGGGAGTAAAATTGACAATTGAATAAAGATCTTTATCCCAGCTTACCTTAAATAATCGGAATGTACATTAGCAATTTGAGTATCAATGTCCTCCAAAAATATTTTGCTGCATTATGCTACCCAAATGTCCTAGAAAATATATCCAAACAAAGTGGCCTATGGTATTTTTTGGTGAAATCCCTACCTGCTTCCTGTGTAAGATTCCAGTATACCCTTTGCATGCCCTAGAGAGATACTAATTTTTCCAATAAGGTTGGAGTGATTATAGAAATCCTTCTTTCTCAAGCATTGCTATAGTCCCTCAGAAGGTGCATAGAATCCTCCTCTTGATCGCATCTGATCGGGCATCTGGCAGGCTCCTCTATGCCTCTTTGAAATCTGAATTGTGCTGTATGAGTTCGACCATATGCAAAGATCCATATGAAAGACTTGACCTTCTCTGGAACCACCCATCTCTACAACTTCTTCCATATTGAATCTCCCTCTTGGTGTGTACCTGCAAAAAGAAAATGGTATGCAAAACTTATAGAAAAATGATTGTCAGATGAAGGCTTCCAATAGTGTTTATCCTCTCCTCTTTGCTCATAAGGCAGATGTGCACACACAATCTGATCCACTATTTCTTATTGGAACCACCAACTTAATTTCTCTTTATCCTACTCTCCCCATGCATCCAAATAATCTCAAACTTTCTCATTCCTGTCAGTGAAAGCTTTAAAGCCTAGGATAAGATCAATAAGGGGCGTATTAATTTCTAACCAATTATCAATCCAGAAAGATACCAATTTGTCATTTCCAACTTTGACACCCACTCCTCTTTGGAATTTATCCCACACAACACAGATTCCTTTCCATGTAAAAGACACCTCTTGCTTCTTTCAGATCTCTAGTATGAAATTATCATCACAATTGTACTTATTCCATAGCACTTGAACCCATAAGGCCTCCTACTTACTCAATAGATTCCAGCAAAGCTTTATCAGGAATGCTTCATTCTGTTTCCATAAATCCCTTGTTCCTAATCTACCCTCCTTTTTCTCTTTGGTTATCTACTCCCACACTACTAAGTGGAGTTTCCTCCTATTAACATCATCTCCCCATATGAAATTTCTACTCTTCCTTTCTAGTTCTTCTATTAATCCCTTCAGTAGGAGCATTGCCTGCATGTAATATAAAGGTCAAGCTATAAGAACAACTCTTATTAATGCAGTCCTCCCCTCTATATTCAAACAACCTCGTCTCCAACTCACCAACTTTTTATGGGTTCTTTCTAATATAAGGGCAAAAGTGACCGAGGATGTTCTCTTATGAATCAAGGGTATGCCTAAGTATTTACCTAAGTCTCTTGTGAGGCCAACTCCCATGGTTTGGCTCAAGTGAAGGGCCCTTGAACTATACATGTTCTTAGAGAAATATACTCTAGTCTTGTTCTTATTCATCAAATGTCCTGAAGCATCACAAAAAATTTTCATACATTCCATCATTTCTTCAACTTGACTCCCTGAAGCTTCTCCAAATAAGATAAGATCATCAGTAAAAAATAGGTGAGATATAGACGGACCTCCCCTTTTTAGCAGAATCGATTTCCAATATCCATCTTCAGTACATCTTTAATAATATGGTTTAACCTCTCCATACACAAAGTGAAGATATATAGACAGATAGGATCTCCCTGACGGATACCTCTAGAGGAATTAAAGGTCTCTATTGCTTCCCAATTCCATAAAACCTGGAAGGAAGGGGTAGTAACACAGGCCATTATGGCTGCACATCATTTGTCATCAATACCAACAGCCCTTAGAGTGTCATGAATAAAAGCCCATTCAAATCGATCATATTCTTTCTCAAGATCTACTTTGACTACCATCCATCCTTTCATTCTCATCTTGGTCTTTATGGAATGAATAACTTCCTAGGCAATGATGATGTTATCACTACTCTATCTTCTGGCTATAAAGTTGTATTGATGCTCACCCACAACCTTTCCCATTATAAATCAAAGTTGAAGACTTATAACTTTAGTGATAATTTTATAGCTCACATTACAGAGAGAGATTGGTTTGAATTCTTTAATAGTCTCTAGGGCATCCATCTTGGGTATAAGAATGATGTTGGTGTTGTTGATTTCCTTAACCTTGGAAGGCTCAAAAAAGAAGTCTTTCACCAATTTGCAGACAGAGTCCTCTTCCAAGTTCCAGTATTCATGGTATAAAACTACTTGTATCCTGTCTGGCCCAGGAGCTTTAAAGGCTCTAAGGTCAAAAGTTGCCCATCTAATTTCCTCATCCGTAACCTCTGCGTGGAGTTGATTCAATTCAGCTTCATTTAACATAGGATAGTGAGTCTGAGTTCTAATCTCTTGAGCATAACCACTCCCCTTCTTGAAAAGCTCCTTCTAATAATTAAGAGCAAGATCCTTAAGCCTAGTTTGATTAAAAGTCCAGTCTCCATATGAATCTTTGAGTCCCTTAATCCTATTCCTTCTCTTCTTAATTATAGTGGTTGTACGGAAAAATTTACTATTTTTAACTCCCTATTTTAGCCATTTGCATCTTGATTTTTGGTCCCACATCAATTCTTCTTGTGCCAAGTCCTTGTTATACTCCCTCGAAAGCTCTTTTTCTATTTGAACAAGGTACTGATTATCACGACAGCCTCGAGCTCTTTCAACACCTTCAATTCTTCTAAGAAAATTTTTCTTTTTTATGGTTAGGTTCCCTACTTTGCTTTTATTCCATTCTCTAGCAATATTTGCAAATTTCTCTACTTTGTTGTTCTATTGCTCCATACTCCAACTTTGTCTAACCAGTTCATCGAATCCTTCTTCAATATACCATGTGGCTTGACATCAAAAGGGGTAGTCTTGGCACCAATATGGCTCTTATGGAGTACTTCAGAGAAGGATTGGTCTATGCTTTGAGCCAAATTTATTGAGGTGATACACCTTAGTTAAAGGATGTGTACAATTTCATTCCATGTTAGTAAAGGCGTAGTCTATTTTTTCCTTTAATAAATCATGTTCCTAAGTGTATCTTTCTCCAACAACATTAGTTTCCATCAAATGAGATTGAGAGATGCATTCCCCAAATTGCCTTATAGACCTGACGTTAGGCTGACAACCACCTTTTTTGTCTTCCACAAATAGACAAGCATTAAAATCCCTCATGACAACCTAAGGTCCATCAACTAAGTGGCTAATATAAGTAACCTCTCTCCACAAGTTGCAATGAAGATTATAATTAGTTCAGCGTACACACTATATAGCATAAATTCCTCAAGATTATTTATAGGTAGCACTTTGAGGTGTATAGCTTGGGTAGAGGAAGAAATATATTTATAGACAATTCTTCAGCATTCCAAAGAACCCAAATTCCACCTGCATAACCTGTTGCTTCAAATTTGAGCCAAGTATTGAAGCCCAATATGCAGATAACTCGATTAGCCCTAAATCTGCTAATACGAGTCTCACTAAGAATTAGAAGCTTAATATTTTCCCCATGGATGATATCTTTAACATGGCCAAGAAAAGATTTTAAGGTGTGCCCTTGTAATTCCAATATAATATATTCATATAGAAAGAAAAAATAGCACCTGAACTCAGGAATTACTAACTTTAAGCTTAGAGATTGTATCTCTCTTTTTATTCCTATCTTTACACTCATCTAGGCTTGCCTGTTTGTTTTGACTTGGCCCAACTTGACCAAGACCTATCTCCTCTTCATTTACACCTGTCAAATTAATATCTAGTTGATTCCCTCTTTTCGACCCTCCACGTGAGTAGCTCTTCTTCAGTTCCTTTTTGTTCTTTGACTCAGGAGTGTCCTTCTTTTTTAGCACCAAAACCAATGCCTCAGGTACCTTTAATTGTAGTAGATCGCTCTTTCTTTGGGAAGATTTAAGGATATCTTTCTTTCTATACCAAGTGACAGTACTCTTTCTTTTACTAGGATTAGCTTTTCGATGCTTTGGATTTTTGAATCAGTCTCTCTCAAAATATCATACCTCGACCCAGCAGGTAATTTTCTTTGCTTACCCAAAGACTGAAGTTAGTGGTGGGTTTGGAGGTTTGATATTTCTCAGCATCAGCTTTTTGGCTAAGGCACCGAGCGGGTGATGTGACCTTCATCCAGGCTCCATACTCTTCCTCTATTAGGATTATAGATACACTTAATATCAGACTTTTCTCTATCTTTCTATTTTTTTGCGTTAATAATGAATTCTCTGATGATCACTGTTCTGGCTTGAATTTTTCATTTTGTTCATTATGTGGGCACGCCACCTAAGTGTGTCCATAAAGACCATATTTAAAGCATATTGTATCAAGCCCTTCATATTCCATTGTATAAGTCCAATTCCTAAGAGTAAATCTGGATTGGAGCTGTTCATTCAAATCAACCTCAACACTTACTCTAGCAAATTTCCCCCTGTCCACTACATGTTGGTTGTTCTCCTTCTATGTAAATATGCATTGGGAGAGTAGGGACTCTTATCCAAACCATAACTCTCTACACCCTGTTACAATGGGGATTAAAATTGGGACTCCATCTCTAACTGCAAGATAGTGTCCCTGTATGAGCCAAGGTCCATCGAACAAAAGTTTGTTGTATAGAGCTTCTTCAGCGGTTCTGAAAACAAAGTAATTATTAGGAAGGTTAATAATCTCAAACTTTTCTGATCTCAGAACCTACTTTATTCTGTATCTCATTACATTCAGGTTTATCTTTCTTCCTAACATAGTTAAAATGAGAGCATCCTTCCATGGTTGGCAGAGTTCCTTGAGTCTTTCATCTGATACATTAAGCCTTGGTAAAGGTCCTATCATTTGCCCTCTACTCCTTGGTCAACTCAGGTGTCATAGCTTCTTCTTCTAGTAATAATTCCTTTATCTTCTCCTCAAGACTTTAATCAAAAGTCTTTTCTTTATTTCCCAACAATTTGGCCTTATATGATATTTGATTTCTGGATGGTATTTTGGTTTCTTGGCTCGGTTGAAGGGGTTATATGTCTGTGTCTTTCCTGCCGCCATTTCTTTTCCTTATTCTAGGACTTTCTATTTTTTTCCTCAACTTTGGCTTCCGTACCCTATATCTAGGTATCTTCAAGCATCTTTTTGATACTATGCCCCAAGATATCATCTTCTTCTTTAGACTATCCTCCACCTCCTTTAGAGGTGGTTCCATCACTGATCACCGGATTAGTATGTACACCGCTCCTTTCGCTTGGTTACATTCCCTTTGTCAAACCCCTCAACATTTTGATAATTACCAAAGTAACAACGCACAATTCAATGGGTATACAAAAATAGCATAAGTATATTGATATAAAGTACTTATTACATTTATAAGAAATCCCATAGGGTTTGAATAAAATATTTATAGATCTCAAAAATAATCAAAAAGCTACAGATAACCAATGGCTAGGCTTAAACTGGACTGAAACCCTCAGTTGCCAGTATCTATATCTTTGTACTTAGAGCCGTTTCCACTAGCTAAATAAATTTAAATTTGTGGAAAGGGGTGAGATTCATACGAATCTCAGTAGTAACACACAATCAATCATATAAAATATGAAATAAACATGCAATGCACCATATAGTGTAATAGAACAATCATACTGTAAACTTAACTTGTGTACACTATTCAGGATCAAATGAATGTTTGATCCTTACTTGTCTCACTACCTTAGCTAGGTCCCAAATGAGCCAGATGATATTTGTGCTTTTCCTATACTACAGCTAGGTTTTGTAACTACCATTCATATCACAGAACATGGCAACACACAGCATTTAAGCAATCACATAGTGTATTAAAGATAGAGTTACTAGTGTATTAATCACAAATTTATGAACTTTTAAACATACAATATCGTTTATACAAGTATTGGATGCTACCTATCATTTAATTTCATTTTTAACTTGGTACCTATATGTTTTTTGCCTAATAAATATTTCAATTTGGCCGGTGTAACTTTGCTCTACTAACATTATTAGTCGTTATACAGAAGCTAATTGTGCTAATTGAGTAAAATTAAAGGATTTAATACATAAAAAAATATAGGTACCAAATTAAAAATTGAAAGAAATTATATGTACCTCAAAAATGATTTTCTGCACATAATATAATAAATAATATTGGAAAAGTAATTTTGGAGCTTATTGATTTCATTATAAAATTAAAGCTATTGATAAAGGAGACGTCAGCAAACACAGAATGCTCACATGACTTGAGGTTACAAAAAAAATCAAAACAAAACAAAAGCGTTTTCAGTTATTTCATGAATATGGTGCATTTTTTAATGAAGAGCAACCTATATTGCCTCTGTGAGTCTTGAAGACTTCTATAATTATATGTGTCTGTATGGAAGTGCAACTTTATAATAAAGCTTTAACGTGAATATATATTTATATTTCAATATGCAGTAATCTTTAATTAGTACAATATGATATTTTGATATTGTTGGCTTCTCTTCTCCACTGTCACACGCATTTCCTTTGTCCTTACTAAATGGATGTCTCTTTACTATGTTACTGGCTGCTTCTCTGCCTTGTTTCCTTTCTCCTTCTTTCTAAGTTCTGAAACATAGAGAAGCCTTCTCTGATACCAATGACTTAACCCTTGCTCTGATACCAAACTCGAACCTAGATCTGATACCAATGACTTGACTTTAGCTCTGATACCAATTGTAACATCCTAATACCTCACTCTCAATTTTGTCTACTTTGAGGTCCTATCACTCATAATGGCTCTTCAGCCAATATGGGATACAACACTCCACTCACCTTTAGGCCCAGTGTCCTCGCTGGCACATTGGCCTTCATCGACTTGACCTGGCTTTAATATTAATTGTAACATCCCAATGCCTCGTTCTCTATATTGTTCACTTAGGGTCTTGCCACCCCTCACAACTTTCAAAAGTTTCAAGGGGGAGGAGAAGGTATTCATACCTTTATAAGGCGTATTTTGTTTTGAAAAATATTAAATGATGAAAAATATTAACACATGTATATTTTAATAAAATCTCCTTCCCAACCGATGTGGGATATAATGCTCCACCCATCTTTGGGACCAAGGTCCTCACTAGCACATTGGCTCACATAGACTTAAATCTAGCTTTGATACCAATAACTTGACCTTGGCTCTGATACCAATTGTAACATCTCAGTGCCTTGTTCTCGATATTGTCTACTTTGGGGTCCCGTCACCTCTCACAGCTCCTCAGCTGATATGAGACATAACATTTAACACACCTTTGGGGCCAGCGTCTTCACTGGCACATTGGCCTACATTGACTTGAGTCCTGGCTCTGATATAAATTGTAACATACTAGCATCTCACTCTCGATATTGTTCGCTTTGGGGTACCGTCAACCCTCAAGGCTTTAATATGTGTTGAGAAGGGAAGACATCTAGATTCTTATAAGGCATCTTTTGTTCTCTTCCCCAGCCAATATGGGAGATAACACTCCACCCATCCTTGGGTCCAGTGTCGTCATTGTCATATTGACTCACATCGACTCAAACCTAGCCCTGATACAAATGATTTGACCCTGGCTCTAATATCAAACTCAACCTAGTTCTGATACCAATGACTTGACCCTGACCCAGGCTCTGATACCAAACTCGAACCTAGCTCTGATACCAATAACTTGACCTTAGCTCTGATATCAATTGTAACATTTCAGTACCTCACTCTCAATATTGTCCTCTTTGGGGTCCTATTACCCCCTCACGACTCTTCAGTTGATGTGAGACATAACACTACACTCACCTTTGGGCCTAACATCCTTTATGGAATATTGACCTACATCGACTTGACCCTAGCTTTGATATTAATCGTAACATCTCAGTGAATTGCTCTCAATATTGTCTGCTTTGCGATCCTGTCACCCCTCATAGCTTTAAAAAGTGTTGAGGGGGAGGTATCTAGACCTTTAAAAGATATCTTTTGTTCTCTTTCCCAGCCGATGTGGGATATAACAGTCTAATCATCTTTGGGTGCAGCATCCTCACTGGCACATTATCGCACATCGACTCGAACCTAGCTTTGATACCAAACTCTTACATAGCTCTGATACCAATGACTTGACCCTAGCTATTTTTGGGGTAAACCAATAAAAATCTCTTGTATCCCTGATAAATTTGTTAATAAAGAATATCATATTGCTAATATAAATAGATAATAACAAATAAAAATAATTATTGAAATATTACCAATATGGTGAGTAAGAGATATCTCTCCTCTAACCAATCATCGAGATTGGTCAAAATTACATATCTTACTTCTATATCGCTCATCAGCATTATGAGTATAGCTGTCTTTCACTATGACAACATTTTAGGGGTTAATGTTGCCATGTATCACCCCTACTCGATGTAGGTTAAGTATGTCTTTCACCATTCCCCTAGGTACCCAATCAAGAGAAAAATGAAAATCAAGAATAAAAAAGTTAATAAAAATATTTACATTATAATTTTAGTTTGCCTATTATAACGGTGTGTTCGATATCCATGGCATGTGTTTGAGCTCTAATTTATTGTCTATGTTCTCCCATGTTTATCTGCAGTTTAAATATTGAAGCTTTAATACTTTTGTTGGAATCAAGCATTAGTTCATATAAGAGAGGATAAGGAAGCTCATCTTGACTACAAGGTCTTGGGGATTAGGTTTTCCTAATAAAAAGACTTACTTCATTAACTTCTTGAAAAGCTTGGTTGGATGATTCTTCTGATCCACAAGCAAATGTCTTTTGTCTATCATAAAGTGATCTAATGTGCAACTAAAGTTCTCATATGTTATGTGTCCATATCCATTATCATCCATAGCAAGAAGAAAGCAGATCACATTATTAGAATGGTTGTAAATCTTCATATTGTCGATTTCTTTTGAATTGATGACAAATTCTCTGATCTCTATGCTTTTGGTGCAGACATCTATAAGGTGAAGCTTGGCCCTCTGAATGTTGCAAATTATAATTATACCCTAAGGCTTCCATCCAATTCACTATAGTGGATAAATAGGTTGCAAATGAAACGAATCAGGTATGAGTTACCTACATACTTAATTATCAACTGTATTCTCATTTTCACTTAATAAGAAATCACTACACTGGTGAATAAATGATGTTTTCCACATGACATCCTAGAACAAATGATGAAATGCTACTTCATTGATTGTTATCCTAAAAATATTAACACACATATATATATAATAAAATCTCCTCCCCAACCGATGTGGGACATAACACTCCACTAATCTTTGGGCCCAGCATCCTTGCTGGCACATTGGCTCACATCGACTCGAAGCTAACTCTAATACCAATTTGTAACATCCCAACGCCTTGTTCTCGATATTGTCCCCTTTAGGGTCCCATGACCCCTTATGACTCCTCAGCTGATATGGGACATAACACTTCACCCACCTTTTGGCCCAGCATCTTAGCTGACACATTGGCCTATATCGACTTGACCTTAGCTCTATTACCAATTGTAACATCCCAGCCATCATTCTCGATATTGTTCGCTTTGGGGTCTCGTTAACCCTTATAGCTTTAAAATGTGTTGAGAGTAGGAGTCACCTAGACTCTTATAAGGCATCTTTTGTTCACCTCCCCAGTTAATGTGGGATATAACACTCCATCCATCTTTCAATTCAATGTTGTCGTTATCATATTGGCTCAAATCGACTCAAACCTAGCTCTCATATGAATGACTTGATCCTGGCTCTAATAACAAACTCAAACCTAGCTCTGATACCAATGACTTGACCCTGGCTCTGATACCAAACTCGAACTAGCTCTGATACCAATGACTTGACTTTGGCTCTGATACCAATTGTAACATCCTGATACCTCGCTCTCAATTTTGTCTACTTTGAGGTCCTATCATCCATAATGGCTCTTCAGCCAATATGGGATACAACACTCCACTCACCTTTAGGCCCAGTGTCCTCGCTGGCACATTGGCCTTCATCGACTTGACCTTGACTTTAATATTAATTGTAACATCCAGTGCTTCACTCTCGATATTGTCTGCTTGACATTGGGGTCTTGCCACCCCTCACAACTTTCAAAAGTGTCAAGGGAGAGGTGTGCAACATCTCAAAGTCTTACTCTTAATATTGTCTGCTTTGGGTCCTATCACCCCTCATGGGTTTAAAACACGTCGAGAGGAGGAGTTATTCATACCTTTATAAGGCATATTTTGTTTTAAAAAATTTTAAATGATGAAAAATATTAACACACATATATTTAATAAAATCTCCTTCTCAACCGATATGGGACATAACACTCCACCCATTTTTAGGCCTAAGATCCTTGTTAGCGCATTAGCTTCCTTCGACTTGAATCTAGCTTCGATACCAAAGACTTGACTTTGGCTCTAATACCAATTGAAACATCATAGCGCCTCGTTCTCGATATTGTCCACTTTAGGGTCTTGTCTCCTCTCACGGCTCCTCATCTGATGTGGGACATATCATTTCAATCACCTTTGGGCCTAGTGTCTTCGCTGGCACATTGGCCTACATTGACTTGATCCCTGGCTTTAAAACCAATTGTAACATACCAGGATCTGGCTCTCAATATTGTCCGCTTTGGAGTCCCATCAACCCTTATGACTTTAAAATGTGTTGAAAAGGGAATATATCTAGATTCATATAAGGGATCTTTTGTTTTCCTCCCCAGCTGATGTGGAAGATAACACTCCACCCATCTTTGGGTCCAGTGTCATCATTGTCATATTGGCCAACATCGACTCAAACCTAGCTCTGATACTAATGATTTGAGCCTAGTTGTGATAGCAAACTCAAACCTAGCTCTGATACCAATGACTTGACCCTGGCTCTGATAGCAAACTCGAACCTAACTCTGATACCAATTGTAACCCCCTGTCGTAATTAATATTTGGATTACACAATTAAAGTGAAATAGAGACCAATAACAATCCAATAACATTTTACAAACCCATCTACCAGACGGGGTTTTCATAAATACATTTCGAAATCATTTAAAATCTGGTCTCACATTCACATTTCCGAATACAATTACTACACGAAGATAAATCACATTTAAATATATCAGAGTACGCAATATAATTTCTGGATAAATCCCGGGTTCTATATATTAATCAAAGCCTTACAGAGCATATTCACCCCTACAAACCCTTATATGGGGATTACACAAATCTATCTCATACACATAAGCAAATCCTCATCCATATATTCATAGCCAAATCCAAATACATAATACTCCTAACCATGATAACCAACAACCAGAATGATAACCCGAAGGAGTCCTCATCGCCCATAGCTGCTTGATCCATCCTCGATCCACTACCCTGTTTGAAAGGTTAGTAGGGGAGGGTGAGATTCTAGAGAATCTCAGTAGGAAAACAGTATCAATATGCATGTATGATAAATGTTTAATGCATGACATGCTTGTATCACATAACTCATGTTCATACAATGATGAATTTGTAAGCTCAATTCTTCAAATAACATACTAATGGTCATAGTATAAATCGAAATATAGCTTCAAATTGCACATAATCATGCAAAGCTAAGACATACACCAACACACTAACACAAATATCAAATACATGCAGAAGAAATATGTTCCCTACACTCTTTCCAGGTAAGCTCCAGCTCCAGCTGCCATAATCAAGGCGATCATCAAACCCTATAACCAAAACAAAGACATAGGGTTAATCCCTTTTCCAATCCCTTAACTTCCAAACACTTAAGTTGGTTATCATTCACAACTTTTAGGTGGCTACTCAAAGCCTAAACACATCCCTAAAGGGTTGGGAAATACTTGACAAAATGCCATCTTTTGAATCCTCAAAATCCTCTTTTCAACAGTAGCACTTGAGTGAAGATGACCTCACTCGAGTAATGGATGCCTTTCACTCGAGTGATAACCTCAACACTCGAGTAATGCCTCTACAAGTACCTAAGTCCTACAGAGTGAAGCTCCAAAAGTGCTTACCCAAGACAACAGAAATCCTAGAGTCAAAAGTGCAATCGAGCACAAAGACCCTCACTCGAGTGATAACCCAAAACTTGGGAGTGCTAAGTTACACTCTTGACAAACCAACTGCGAGTGACAACCCGAGAAGCAGCTCATAGTGCAAAAGCACATGATCACTCGAGTGAGACCACCCTCACTCAAGTGATAAGCCACATCACTCACAAGTGAGGAAGTGCACTCTTGCTTCTTCCATAAACAAATGGAACCAAAACTGAAGAGGAAAGGGAAAACATCATGCTGCACTCGAGTGAGACCCTTATTCACTCGAGTAAGGCTCTATCAGAACCTAGAACGTAGTAGATACCAGAATTCTCCCAAACTTAACCAATATGTTTCCGATAGTCCTAAAATTCTTACACAAGGCTATTCCCATATAATTTCACACAAAGAACCCATTGGAAACCTCAAAATCACACCTCAAAGACATTTTCCCTATTGATCACACTTATCACACACAATACCCAAATTTCACTACTTTTACTCTCAATGCTCTAAATCACTTCCAATGACACCAAAACATACTATAGCATCATTTTAACCACAATACACCACCATTCCACAATTATACCAAATTAGGGAAAAAACTACAAATCACAATACTCAACCAAAAATCACAAAACATAAATCAAAAGGGAGCAAATACTCACCTCTTCCTCTTTCCAAGGCCAAAACCATGATTCTTCATCTTTACAATTTCCTCAAGCTCTCAAAACACCTTCTTTCACAAATCTAAAACCATAGCAATGAAGCTCTCATCACTATGAATAACTTTAATGAAGATGATTTAAACTAAAGAGATCATCTACCACATCAACACTCACCCTTTCCATTTCTCTTTCCTCCTAAGCTTCAACGAAAATGGAGGAAGAAGAAGAGAGAGAGAAAGAAATAGATGAATGAGGACCAGATTTTTGGCTCTCCCACACACACATAAACTGACCTTAAGGGAGAGAAGAGAGAGAGAAAAGTTTTTTTGAAATATTGACCAATTCTATGGTCTATATTGTGCCAAGTGTAATGATCTTGCTTCATCCTCATGAGCTCACATGCATAAAGCACATGGGATTTCACCCTTTGATCTATTACACAAATCAATCCTGACCATTGATCTTGAAGTTACCAATGAGTTTCCTCTTCGGCAACCGATCAATTGGTCGGTAACTTTACCATTTCGCCCCTGATTATGGTAATTCCCTTGGAATCACCATTAAGCATATTTTCTCATTCTTCTAGCCATAATATGTGCCCTCCCCATATTTGAAGTCAATTTATATGTTAATCCACAATTGAACTTAAATACAGGATTTTGGCACTACTCATAACACAAACGACTACAATCCACATCATATTCTCCAAAAGGGTTTATTTAAAAATAATCACACCCACTTTTGAAGTCATAATCCCTTAATCAAATTTGGGATCCTGCTAAACTAAGGCTTAGCAGTCCACTTATCTCAGGCTTATTACCTAGCCTCAAGTTTTAGAATTTAGGGTATTACACCAATGACTTGACCCTGTCTCTGACGCCAAACTCGAACCTAGCTCTAATACCAATGACTTGACTTTGGCTCTAATACCAAACTTGAACTTAGCGCTGATACCAATGACTTGACTTTGACCATGATACCAATTGTAACATCCCAGCACCTTGGTCTCAATAATATCTTCTTTGAGGTCCTGTCACTCATCACGGCTCTTCAGCAGATGTGGGACATAACACTCTACTCTCCTTTAAGCCCAGTGTCCTCGTTTGCACATTGGCCTTCATCAACTTGACTCTGGCTTCGATGTAAATTGTAACATCCCAGTGCCTCGCTCTCGATATTGTCCGCTTTGGAGTCCTGTTACCCCTCAGGGCTTTAAAATGTGTCGAGGGGGAGGTATGTAACATCTCAAAGCCTTACTCTCAATATTGTCTGCTTTGGACCATTACCCCTCATGGCTTTAAAAAGCGTCGAGAGGAGGAGGTATCCATACCCTTAAAAGGCATCTTTTGTTCTCCTCCTCAACCAATGTGGGATATAACATCTACCATCAAATAAATCAAGTCAACCAAGGCTTGAGAATTTAGGGAATCATTTTTGTACTTCATGTAACCATTTTCAATATTTTCCAAATGACTCTCACTTGCATTTCTTCCAAATGGATGCATGCCAATCAAGTAGTGACAAAAGATACCCCTGAGTTGAAAATATCGTTGAGCTAGCTTTGTATACTTTCAGGTCTCCTCTGTTCAGGAGCCTGCCAAAAGTAACTCTATTGATAACTAATGTGCGCAAAAGAAAATTAAATTGTTAATATAAATAGTTAATTTATAACCAAAACAACATTATTAAATTACTTACCAATTTTTCTGTTAAAAAAATTACTTATCAATTTGCCTATTCTGATCAAGATATAAATTTTTGCAATAAATTTATTATCTGGATTAAATTCATCGTGAGACTCAGCCACCATAATGTGATTAGGGAAGAGATTGCCAATAATTAATTTGAGTCCATGGATGCCAAAAACCCCTTTAATCATATCCGTGGACATTAAAACACAAAATTTGAAAATGTAATAAAAATATATTTCAAATAATGAAAAATTGATCCATACCTCTTGCAAAAGTTTCCCCTTTTCTCTATGTAAAAAATATTCTAATGTATACTCAAATCATTCAAAAACTAAATGTTGATTTATGTGATAATCGACCGAGCCGTAACAATGAACTACATTCTGCAGATGTTCACATAAAATCGGATTTTGAAGCTCTTCAGTATCTGGGTCAACTTCTTGCTTCTTGGTAGTCTATACTAAAACTCTATTGTCCCTTAGACATCCAAGACAAATGTTAATTAGCATTTTTGACTTGTTTATGAAAGATAAATGGAGAGACAGATTAATAGCACTCATAAAAAATAGTAGACAAAAAAAAAAGAAACTTTACAAAATTGTAAAGCGTTGTGAAACAGAACAGAGCAGCCAACGTTGACATGAAAATATTGCATATGATGTATGTACTGACGTTGTGAACAGGGAACGACGACAGAGGGGTTGGTGAATGGTTACCATGTCTGACTTTTGCATTATTTTAAAGAATTTATAAGGTTGTGATTTTAGTATAAATAGGTGTGAGATTTTCATTGTAATGCATCTGAGTTTTGAAGAAACACATTTGAGTTTGGTTTCTATACCACGTTGTCAAGAAGACAAGTCTATCTCTGAAAATGGGGTTAAAAACAATGGATCCACGAAGCAATGTGAGTATGTTCTTTACTCGTGGTTAATTCAACAAGCCACCAATGTGAGGGGTTGGGGCAAGTGATAAGGGACTTGCGTTCCCTTAAGCGCTCTAGTCCCGGGTTTAATTCTTGGGGCGACGTGTATGAAAAAAATCCGTTTGGGAGGGTCAACCCCATTTTGGGCCCGATGGTACTCAAGGGATTAGTTATTGGGCTCGCTTTGATAGATACCCTGATCTTACCCAAAAAAAATCAACCAACCAAAAAGCAACTTGAGTATCTTCTTTTTTTGTGGTTAATTCAAGATATTATATAATAATAATAATAATATTCTTTTATCTGAGCCGTGCTTTTTCTTTTATGGAGGATTTCCTTTGATATTTTCTTCTCTCTGATAATTATTAATAAAATAATTTTTATTATTCTTTTATAAATACAAAAAATAAACAGGCCCACGGGTTTATTTGGTATGAGGGATTTGGAGGGAAGGAAAAATTTTTATGAGTTGAATTTAAAAAAATTGGAGAAATAAGGTTATAAAATTTTAATATAAAGAATATGTAAGATAAAAGAGTAAGAAAACTTAATTAAAAATTTTATACCTCACTTCTCTCATTTTTTTAAAATTCAACTTAAAAAATTTTTTCCTCCACTCACGTTCCCTCTCCTCCCCTCATACCAAACAAGCCCTAAGGAGGCATAGGTATTTTAAATTAGAGGAACCCATTTATTCCGTCCGCAGTACCATCCTCAATCCCTCCCGATCGTTCATCTGTTTGTTCCTTCCGGTCTTCCGCCTCCCTCGATGTCAACAATTTGTGCCCTAGTCCCTTCTCTCATCCTCTGCCATCGACAGATCGACTCGGCCACCACTCCTCGTGATTCTCCATCAACATTCGATTAGCTTCTTCCACTCAGATGGTTTGCTCGAGTGGCTTCTTCACCTTGTCCTTTTTGTTTGCTTTGTGAAAAAATTCAAGTTAAGAGTTGGGTTTAGGATGTGTCAGATTAGCAGCTTTACGGTCATTGTTTTCTTAGTCTTAGTTATTTATTCCTGAATTTCTGATATGTTAGATTAGTTGTCTTGTTACTAGATCATTAGATGTTCGAAGTGTTTTTTTCTCTTTTCTGCTCTGGTGCTTTGCTGGTTGGCTCTAAAATTTGCTCCTGATGATTTTTTTTTAGCTGATGCTCCTGATGATTTAACCTAATGCACAAGGAATTCTGTTTTTCTTTGGAAAATAAAAGTTTCCGTGAATATGAATTTCCCCATTTTAGTCGACCCAATTCATCCATCTAGCTGCAATGGAATGACCGTCCTGTTTAAAAGCTTGTGAACACAAATTTATTTCTTGTTCTAAGATTGGATTGCATCTTGTACCTTCTAAAATTTGTCCTTAGACCATTGTTATATTCACTTCTTTTTAACACTCAACAGAGAACTCTAATATCTGAGTTTGACTTGGTTTGCTGGATTCATCAATCTTTCTTTTGGCTTCACAATAAATGACATCCATCTGCCTTATATATCTCATTCTCAGCCGTATCAGTGAAATTGTTCTCTTTCTTAATGAACTTTTTAACTTGGCCTTTTTACCAACATCATAACGGATATTAACTTAGCCTTTTAACTTTAGTGGTTCTTGGCTCCTTTTTTATTCATAAAGGAAAGACAATGGGAAAGCAGAATCCCCAAGTTTTTATGTATATCTCTATAAACAGGTTGCATGCTGGAAGGATGATATTTGAGGTACCCTTTTCTTTTAAATACGTTTTGGATTACAATGATTATTATTATACTTGATGGAGTTTTCATTTGTGGATTTTACAACTTCTGCATTGAGAACAGTGGAAATGCAACTCATTCTTTCAGCTGTTTAAAGAGGATGCTCCCGCCACAGTGGAAAACTTCCGTGCACTGTGTACAGGTAATAATTTGATGGTAAAACACTATTGTCATACTACTACTATTATCCATGCTAGTGCGTTTAGATTTTATGGCTTATGATGTAGCTTCCCTATTTCTCATTTAGTTTTTCATTTTGTTCAGGTGAGAAGGGGATTGGGCCAAAAACGGAAATGCCCCTACATTACAAGGGATCTTTTTTTTATGAGATCTGGAAGCGCTACTCCTATATAAAGGTATGTTTCTTTTTACTCTTGATAATTAGAAATTTAAAACTTCTTTCTTTGCAAATTTCTTTGTTTATTATGCTCCCTCCATATTCATCTTCTGCAGCCATAAGTGATGGGTTATCTAGTTATCATTTTGGCTTTCTTCCTCATTGATGTTACTCCAAATATGCACAATTGACGGGAGTTATCTTATTATGGATTTTGTTCTTCTATTTGTTTACCCTGCATTCTCTATTTTTGCTATCTTCTGTTTTGGTTTTATGAATGCGTTTTCCCTTTTGCTTTGGTTGAGTACAAGTTTTTCCTGCTCACGCACTTCGTTTTGATATTTTAAACTTGTACATTATTAGAATTGAACCTTACATTGGAAGTGGACAGTGTTAGCTTTATAAGTTTGATTTCATTATGATGTCACAATTTGCGTTTAAGTTTTGTTCAGTCATGCATACATGCCTATGCCAGCGCACCTCTAAACCTGTTACTGTGGATGGGATTGAAATTTTTTTAAATTTAGTTATATGTGTGGGCATTTTCATGCTATGTCATTGATTTATTGAAACTGCTTTAGATCATTTTCCTTGCTTATGTTGTAGGATACAGTATTGATTTCATGAGTGCTTTTCTTGTGGTTATCATTTTTATGTTGTAGTTTTTCGCTTGTACTTGCTAAGCTGTCCATCTTATATTATAGTGCTAATATTAAATTTTCATTATGTCCAAAGCCATTTTATTTGCATTGTCGTATGTCACACCCTTATCTTTATTTCACCTTTTTCAAAGTATTTACGGAAAATGATATGCAGTTCGGTGCGCAATACAGGAATAGCATAAATATACTGATATTAAATAAAAATTTATATACATGAGTCTTCCCCGTAGGGTTTGATAATATGTACAAATTTTGTCCAAAATATCTAATATATTAAAATTAAACTAATATAACCAAATAATTCTGATCTTGGGACCTGCACACCTCAATTGTCCGTGTCAACTACTTTGCCTTTAGAGCCACTGGTTCCCGCTGGAACATTTATTATTTATGAAAAGGGGTGAGATTTCAAGGAATCTCAGTAGTAACACATAATCCATCATATAAAATGCGAAGATTAAATATGTAATGCACCATATAATGTAAATGAAAATTCATACTATAACATGTGTGTACACAATACTCAGGGCCAAATGACTGTTTGGATCTCCTCCATGTCCGTGTACCTCAGCTGAGTCCCATACCACAGCTAGGTAATGTGCTCCAGGCACGTGTTCATGTCACAGAATATAGCAACATATAGCATATCAACATTCACATAGTCTATGAGAGATAGAGTTACTACCTTATGTCCCTTTTTGCTACATCAAAAATAGTTACTCGAACTACATGCCAACGGCTCAGGCGATTGATTCGGTTCTAAAATTTCAAATGTATAAGAATTAGGTTAAAACCCATTCGTGTACCTCTTCAGAGATTTCCATAATATTTTTTGTTGTTATATTATTCTATATTGAAAATTTACCAAAATGCCCCTGGGACCCGATCCCGGCCCCACCGTACCCGGTCGACTATACTTTTTCAGGAATTTTTGACCCGAGCTATTCTGACATATTTTTGCCCAAGGAATTCATTTTTGACATCGGTTTTTGTAAAATCACCGCCAAACCACAGTTTCATAATTTTCTAGAAACTGACATATTTTCAGTTAACTTTGAAAATTCATAATTAATTCTAGAAAATTCAAAATTGACTGATTCTAAAGCCTAAATGAAGGTCTTTAAATGTACTTTCATGGAAAAATAACCAAATATAATTTCGGATTACACATTTTGCCCAGAAATTCAGCCAACTACTACTGTTTCAAATTGCATTCCAGAAACAGAGCTCAACTTCAAAAATCCATAACTAATTCTACAAAACTCGAAATGGAGTGTTCTAAAATTATATGGAAAGGTATTTAAGTGTAGTTTCATGGAAAAATACCAAAAACTACTAGATATTATCTAATTTTTCCCAGAATTTTTGAACATCAGAACTGCCAGATTTGAACGTCGAGAATGACCCCTGTTTCTTACTTAAATTTGAAAACTCATAACTCTCTCCAAATATATTGAAATAATGAATTCTTGGACTCCTTGGAAAGCTATGTATGTGTAATACAGTCCTATAAAATTTCATAATTTTTCAATAAGGTTTGTCTGTCCAAAATGCAACATGAATATGACTGACTCCCAAAAACGTCAGTTTTGACAGTCTAACTTCAAAAGTCAAGAACTCATCCATTTTCACTCCAAATCGTACATTTCTTGATTCTATCATCAACTACACATCCTAAAATATCTATACAAAAAGACCCATTTGAAAATTCCATCTATAGCCTCTGTTTAAGATTTTACAAGTTTCAGTTATGTACTCTGTTTTTCGGATAGCAAAACAAGGTGAAGAAAACTCATATGTAACCATGAATTTTTACTCTAAACCTCACAAATTTTAACTCTATACTCTCCTACACATATGTACTGAGGTTAATGAGCAAATTGCAGAACCAAAGAACTCCGAAATTAGCCCCAAAATCGTCACACAATAACCGTTTTAACAACTTTTCGGTGATAGAAACTTTCTGGCGAATTTTCTCTTATTCCAGCCAGAAAACCACCATTGAAACCACTCAAATCTAATAGAAACCACTCAAATCTAACGTGAAAACAAAGATAAATGTGTAGGAGACTCACCTAAATATGTTTATGATATTGGATGTGAAATTTGGAGCTTCTTCTTCCTTCCTCAATTGCACCGATCGCTCTTGCTCTCTTGACTCTCTCTTTGTTCTCTCTTTTTCTATTCTGTTTTCTTTCTTTTGTCTTTGGATGCAGAACATAAATGGACGTGTGAGGAGGCTGATATGATTTATTTAATAGGTGTGTATGCGTGTGTGCTGTCCATAATTAGCTGGAGAGTGTGTGTGTAGTTTATTGGTTTATCCTTTTGTGTTGTCCAATTCTAAGCAAAAGCATTTGTGTGCGTTGGAGAAGCCTCCAGGTGTGCAAACAAAAGAAGATGGAGTGATTAATGTTAGTGTGTGTGTCGGCAGCTTTTTCTTTTGGACAAAGTGTCGGCAGCTTTTAATATACATATATAGGTATATTTTTATCCTATTAATTACACACATTAGCTCACTTCCTACATATCACATCTATTATTCTTCTTATAGATTGGCGAAGATCTATATTAAGGAGATTGTGAGGTTACATAGTACTCCAAAGAATATCATCTCAGATTGTGATCTTTGACTTACTTTTAAGTTTTGTAAGGCAATTCACGAAGCTTTGGGTACTAAACTGAGATTCAGCAAGGCATACATCCTCAGACAAAATGAACCATACAGATACTTTAGGATATGATGAGGGTGCGTGCGTTAGATTTCAAAGGTAATTGGAACAAATTCCTTCTATTGGCGAAGTTCGCTTATACCAACAATTATCATTCGAGCATTCAGATGGCTCCTTATAAGGCACTGTATTAAAGTAAGTGTCAATCGCCCTTATGCTGGATAGAATTGTCTGAGAGACGCATACTTTGGCTAGATATTGTTTATCAGACAATCGACCAGATAAAATTTATCAAGCAGAGACTATTGACTGCTTAAAGCTGATATAAGAGCTATCCTAATACGAGGTGGAAACCTCTAGAATTTGAAGTCAGTGACCATGTGTTTATGAAAGTTTCACCAATTATAGGTATTGGCAGAGGACTAAAAGTAAAAAAAAAAAAAAGTTGCAACCGAGGTACATTGGTCTATTTGAGATATTGGCGAGGATTGGGCCAGTGGCGTACCGTATTGCTTTGTCACTGAACCTGAGCAGATTGCATGACGTTTTTCATGTTTCCCAATTGAAAAAGTATCAACCTGATCCATAGCATGTAATTGAGTATAAAGACGTGGAAATGCGAGACGATTTGCCTTTTGAAGTCATACCTGACCGAATCATCGGTCAGCTTTTGATAAAAATATACCTATATATGTATATTAAAAGCTGCCGACGCTTTGTCCAAAAGAAAAAGCTGCCGACACACACTTACTAACATTAATCACTCCATCTTCTTTTGTTTGCACACCTGGAGGCTTCTCCAACACACACAAATACTTTTGCTTAGAATTGGACAACACAAAAGGATAAACCAATAAACTACACACACACTCTCCAGCTAATTATGGACAGCACACACGCATACACACCTATTAAATAAATCATATCAGCCTCCTCACACGTCCATTTACGTTCTACATCCAAAGACAAAAGAAAGAAAACAGAATAAAAAAAGAGAGAACAAAGAGAGAGTCAAGAGAGCAAGAGCGATCGGTGCAATTGAGGAAGGAAGAAGAAGCTCCAAATTTCACATCCAATATCATAAACATATTTAGGTGAGTCTCCAACACATTTATCTTTGTTTTCACGTTGGATTTGAGTGGTTTCTATTGGATTTGAGTGGTTTCTATGGTGGTTTTCTGGCTGGAATAAGAGAAAATTCGCCAGAAAGTTTCTGTCACCGAAAAGTTGTTAAAACAGTTATTGTGAGACGATTTTGGGGCGAATTTCGGAGTTCTTTGGTTCTACAATTTGCTCATTAACCTCAATACATATGTGTAGGAGAGTATAGAGTTAAAATTCGTGAAGTTTAGAGTAAAAATTCATGGTTACATATCAGTTTTCTTCACCTTGTTTTGCTATCCGAAAAACAGAGTACATAACTGAAACTTGTAAAATCTTAAACAGAGGCTATAGATGGAATTTTCAAATGGGTCTTTTTGTATAGATATTTTAGGATGTGTAGTTGATGATAGAATCAAGAACTGTACGATTTGGAGTGAAAATGGATGAGTTCTTGACTTTTGAAGTTAGACTGTCAAAACTGACGTTTTTGAGAGTCAGTCAGATTCATGTTGAGTTTTGGACAGACAAACCTTATTGAAAAATTATGAAATTTTATAGGAATGTATTAGACATACATAGCTTTCTAAGGAGTCCAAGAATTCATTATTTCAATATATTTGGAGAGAGTTGTGAGTTTTCAAATTTAAGTCAGAAACAGGGGTCATTCTCGACGTTCAAATCTGGCAGTTCTGATGTTCGAAAATTCTGGGAAAAATTAGATAATATCTAGTAGTTTTTGGTATTTTTCCATGAGACTACACTTAAATACCTTTCCATATAATTTTAGAACACTCCATTTCGAGTTTTGTAGAATTAGTTATGGATTTTTGAATTTGAGCTCTGTTTCTGGAATGCAATTTGAAACAGTAGTAGTTGGCTGAATTTCTGGGCAAAATGTGTAATCCGAAATTATATTTGGTTATTTTTCCATGAAAGTACATTTAAAGACCTTCATTTAGGCTTTAGAATCAGTCAATTTTGAATTTTCTAGAATTAATTATGAATTTTCAAAGTTAACTGAAAATATGTCAGTTTCTAGAAAATTTTGAAACTGTGGTTTGGCGGTGATTTTACAAAAACCGATGTAAAAAATGGATTCCTTGGGCAAAAATATGTCAGAATAGCTCGGGTCAAAAATTCCTGAAAAAGTATAGTCGACCGGGTACGGTGGGGCCGGGATTGGGTCCCAGGGGCATTTTGGTAAATTTTCAGTATAGAATAATATAACCACCAAAAATATTATGGAAATCTCTGAAGAGGTACATGAATGGGTTTTAACCTAATTCTTGTACATTTGAAATTTTAGGACCGAATCAATCGCCTGAGCCGTTGGCATATAGTTCGAGGAACTATTTTTGATGTAGCATGGAATTTTCGAATGGATCTTTTTGTATAGATATTTTAGGATGTGTAGTTGATGATAGAATCAAGAAATGTACGATTTGGAGTGAAAATGGATGTGTTATTGAATTTTGAAGTTAGACTGTCAAAACTGACGTTTTTGGGAGTCAGTCAGATTCATGTTGAGTTTTGGACAGACAAACCTTATTGAAAAATTATGAAATTTTATAGGAATGTATTACACATTCATAGCTTTCCAAGGAGTCCAAGAATTCATTATTTCGATATATGTGGAGAGAGTTATGAGTTTTCAAATATAAGTCAGAAACAGGGGTCATTCTGGACGTTCAAATCTTGCAGTTCTGATGTTCGAAACTTCTGGGAAACATTAGATTAATATCTAGTAGTTTTGGGTATTTTTCCATAAAAATACACTTAAAGACCTTTCCATAGAATTTTAGAACACTCCATTTCAATTTTTGTAGAATTAGTTATGGATTTGTGAAGTTGAGCTCTGTTTTTAGAATGCAATCTGGAACAGTAGTAGTTGGCCGAATTTCTGGGCAAAATATGTAATCAGAAATTATCTTTGGATATTTTTCCATGAAAGTACATTTAAAGACCTTCATTTAGGCTTTGGAATCAGTCAATTTGAAATTTTCTAGAATTAGTTATAAATTTTCAAAGTTGACTGAAAATATGTCAGTTTCTGGAAAATTATGAAACTGTGGTTTGGCGGTGATTTTGCAAAAACCGATGTCAAAAATAGATTCCTTGGGCGAAAATATGTCAAAGTAGCCTGGGTCAAAATTCCTGAAAAAGTATAATCAAATGGGTACGGTGGTGCCGGGACCGGGTCCAGGGGCATTCTGGTAAATTTTTAGTATAGACTAATATAATAACCAAAATATTATGAAAATCTCTGAAGAGGTACACGAATGGGTTTTAACTTAATTCTTGTACATTTGAAATTTTAGGACCAAATCAATCGCCTGAGCCGTTGGCACGTAGTTCGAGGAACTATTTTTGATGTAGCAAAAAGGGACATAAGGTAGTAACTCTATCTCTAATACATTATGTGAATGTTGATATGCTATATGTTGCTATATTCTGTGATATGAACATGTGCCTGGGGCACATTACCTAGCTGTGGTATGAGACTCAGCTGAGGTACATGAACATGTAGGGGATCCAAACAGTCATTTGGCCCTGAGTATTGTGTACACACATGTTATAGTATGAATTTTCATTTACATTATAACGTGCATTACATATTTAATTTTTGCATTTTATATGATGGATCATGTGTTACTACTGAGATTCCTTGAAATCTCACCCTTTTTCATAAATAATAAATGTTCCAGCAGGAACCAGTAGCTCTAAAGGCAAAGTAGTTGACACAGACAATTGAGGTGTGGAGGTCCCAAGATCAGAATTATTTGGTTATATTAGTTTAATTTTAATATATTGGATATTTTGGACAAAATTTGTACATATTATCAAACCCTACGGGGAAGACTCCTGTATATAAATTTTCATTTAATATCAGTATATTTATGTTATTCCTGTGTTGCCCACCGAACTGTGTATCATTTTTTGTAAATACTTTCAAAAAGGTGAAATAAAGATAAGGATGTGACAAATATGCCGTGATGTAACATTACCGTTGTGAAATGCCATTATTGTGCTATTGTGAAACATGCCGTTGTGAATGCAGCAAAAGCTGTCACAAAAATGTCATTGTGTTGTTGTTGTTGTGATTTGCTTACATGCTTTGTGATTGTACATGTTATAAGCGAATTGTTACTACTGGGATTCTTTTGAATCTCATTCTTTCCAATGACTAACCTACAACAAGGGCAAGCGGTTCAAAGGAAAAGCAAGTGATGAAGGGCAATTAGACAGCTGAAGTGCAGTATTATCTTTAATAAGGAGACTGATAATCTTTTGTAAACAGCGGAAGTTCTATCAAACAATGTGTTGAGTGGGTTTTTCAAAAATCGTTTTCAAATTTGGTCTCATTTTATTTTATGATTCATTTCAAGCCATCCATTTTAGGTTCATTTCTTCATATTAGAGTTTTTACTAATAAATTCTCTGCTGGAACCCAAACTACTACAATAAATTAACGGCCCTAAATGGATGACTGTCCACTACTGGTTCGGATGTCACTTTGCGTTAGCTTATACATAGGCGCTTATTTACGTGTCTACGATCTTATCAGTATGAGACTGACCACACTTAAATACAAATTAAATACAACTCCAAATATTATCTCTTTTCCTTTTCTTGACGGAATGTGTGTGTATGGATGAGGAATTTAGTTGATTAAATATTATCCTCCTACTTGTGCGCATGTGAAGATCGGAGGACAGCAGCGTGGCGCGTGTAGTTCACGCGCCTTCAGTGAGAGTGGGTTTTTATCCATTTTTTCATTTTTCCAGGATTTTTTCCTTCTCGGGGCGCATGTGGACGCGTGGGAGCTCCGTTTGAGATACGGTTTGTTCCTAAAAATCCCTAAATTCGAGATCTTCATGTTGATATGCCATTTGCCTATTTTTTGGGCAATTCAGGATCTGTTTGTGAGGTTTTAGTGCTTATTTAAGTGTTTTTTATACATTTAAAAATACCTAAAATCATAAAAATGGCTTACATTTGTTTATGTAGCTCAAAGATGAAGCAAGAGGCTTCTAACAGCACTGAAACACTTGAGTATGGGTCATTGAGCATTGAGTATGTGGATGATCAAGCTCATATGGATGATCCTGAAGAGGATCCTGAAGAGGAACCTGAAGAATATGAAGTTTTTTAGGAAGATCCTGAAGAATTTTTTAAGGAAGATGCTGAAGAAGGTTTTCTAGAGCCTGTTCCAGTGGAGCCTCAAGTGGTCTACTCTGACTCTGGACCTAAGTCTGTGCCCTCCTGTCCTGATGAACCTCAAAATTTGGAAGAAGAGGTCGATCAACCATATTCTGCTACTATGGCTGATAAAATAGCTGAACTTGACGCGAACAAAACAGCTAGAATAAATAATATAAAAATCATATACTCAATCATTGCGAACTATGTGGAAAGCATAAAAGACAAAAAGAGTGCAGAGTTCTATGTAAGCGTAATGATGAAGTATCGCGCAGCTGTAAGGGCAAGGGGCACATTTTCAATGACAGTTGCTTGGGTTGATGCTGTGACGAAAACAACAAAATTCATGAAGAAAAAGAAAAGATTCTTTAGGAAACTAAGGAAAGCCATCATTGATTACTGTTGTTCTGACATTTAATGGTGTATTATATTACTATTTCCGTTTATGCTGTTTGTATTAAGAATATGACTCTAAATGTTATTGTTTGTATGTTTTATGTATGGACATGGTATTATTTTCATGTAATGAATTATGTTTGTCATACAATGCTAATTTTTAATTGTGCATTATGATACCATGTATCCCTGATGAGTGGGAGCTATTAGAAGGTGAAACTTCTAAAAGCTGATGATTTATTTAAAGTACTTATATGAATTCTTTTTGGAAAATAATAAGTTGCTAGTATTTGTTTGATGGGAGGTACAAACGTATTCTCCTGATTATGGATCTAGTAATGAACTTATTTTCTGGTCAAGAATGATATAAGTACAGACGTTGTATACCGTTCTATGATACATAATCTTTTTGGTTACGTTCTCTTAAAGAGAACAACGTTTCTAAATGTGAAAAACGTCACTTCAGAATTGACAAAAATGGCCACGAAAGGGATCATTGCTGAACTAAATAAGGGGGAGAAACTGAATGGAGACAACTGGGACATCTGGCACCGTAAGGTGCAGTACATTTTGGAGGAACAGGAGGCTGTTGAACCACTAACCACTATTTTAGTGGAACCTGAAGCTGGGACTACTATTCAGCATAGGAGAAACTTGGAAGTTTACCAAGTGTGGAAGAAGAAGAACAGCATTGTAAGAGTCACCTTATTCAGCACAATGGAGAATGACCTGATGTGCCAATATGAGAAATACCAAACTACTCAGGCTATGTGGGCTGCACTCAAGGATAGGTTTGGTGGCACATCAACCACTAAGCTTAGAAGGTTGACAATCAAGTTTGATACCTACAAGCTTAGAGTAAATACTCCTATGAAGCAGCATCTGAGAGAGATGTCCAACATGATCAGAGAACTTCAGGAAGCTGGACACACCTTGACTGATGAATAGCAAGTTCAGGCTGTAATCAGATCGCTTCCTTCTAGCTGAGAGCACATGAAAGTGAACTTAACTCATAATGACAACATCGTCACTTTTGATGATGTAGTGAAACATCTTGAGCTTGAGGATGAACGCCTAGCGACGTATAAGGCTTCTGGTCAAGCCTACTACACTGAAAATGATGGTCCTTCTAATGCAAAGCTCGATTCCAAAAAGGGCAAGAAATCACAAAAGAAAGGCAAGAAGGATGGCTCTAATTTCAAAAAGGGCAGAAAGCAATTCAAGAAGAAAGGAAAGAAAGGCGGCAAGAAGAAAGTTGACCTGAATAAGGTCAAGTGTTACGCCTGCCAGAAAATAGGTCACTTCGCACGGGACTGTACCGAGCGAAACGACTGTGAAAAGGTACTAGTGGATTATGTGAATTCACACATTTCTTTTGTTTTAAGTACTTCTTTTCTAACAGAACCTGTTTGTTCTTCTTGGATTTTGGATTCAGGCTCAACAGACCATGTGATGAGGGATCGGGGATCCTTCGTGGAATACCGTCGGTTGCCGCATCTAAGCAAATGGCTTTACGTAGGCAACAATGCAAAGATCGAAGTCAAAGGAATTGGCACCTGCAAGTTACCTTTGCGTGGTGGGAAGACTTTGATTCTACATGATGTTCTTCATGCACCTGACATCCGATGGAATTTAGTTTCAGTACTTTGTTTATTAGATTATGGGTTTAATGTAAACTTTCATGGCAAAGTTGCAGACATTTTTAGCAACAAGACCTTTTATGGTTTAGCTTTCCTTTCTAGAAAGTTCTTTGTTATGGATATTGTTGGTAATTTTAATATGCATGACTTTTTCGTTATTTCCTCCAATGTTATTGTTGATATGAATATCTGGCACTCTAGACTAGGACACATTAATCAAAATAGAATGATTAAACTAGCTAGAGAAGGTTTGCTAGGTGAAATTTCGAATATGGAAATGTCCTTATGTGAGAATTGTCTAGCTGGTAAGGCAACTAGGAAACCTTTCGGTAAGAGAACTAGAGCTGAGATTTCGTTACAATCAATCCATTCCGATATATGCGATCCAATGAGTGTGAGGGCGAGACACGGAGCCTGGTATTTCATTACCTTCATTGATGACTATTCGCGATATGGTCACATCTATTTGATCTCACACAAGTCTGAAGCTCTTGAATGCTTTAGACGGTACATGAACGAAGTAGAGAATCAAACGAATTGTAAAATTAAAGCTTTACGCATTGATCGGGGTCGTGAATACTTATCTGATCAGTTTAAGGAGCTCTGTGAAGAAAAAGGGATAATTAGGCAACTAACCATCCCTGGCACTCCACAATAAAACGGAGTTGCTGAAAAAAGAAATAGAACTCTTCTAGACATGGTTAGGTCAATGATGGCTCAAGCACATCTGCCAATTTCATATTGGGGTGATGCTTTACTAACGGCTGCCTTCATTCTTAACCGTGTGCCCTCAAAATCAGTCGCATCTACGCCTTATGAGTTATGGACAAAACGCAAGCCAGATTTAAACATCCTCAGACCCTGGGGGTCTGCTGCGTATATTCATAATGATTCCTATAGGTATGGGAAATTGGGTCCTAGAGGAAAAAAGTGTATCTTTATAAGATACTCTGAGCAATCAAAAGGATATGTTTTCATAGGTGAAAACGAAGATGGAACTGTGACTGAAATTGAATCAAGAGATACCGTATTTCTAGAAAATGAATTTCCTAGCAGGGGAGATATTGATCGTACAGTATCTCTTTATGAAACACAAGAACAAGGCAGTACAGAACATACTCAGACTAATGATCCTCAATCATCTCAATACATTGACTTGAGTGGGAGCTCAGAAAGGCCTAGACAAGAGAAGCGAAAGAGACAAGAAGTTCCCACAAGAAGGAGTGACAGGGGAAATGTACCTAGAAAACGCTTCTCCATAGAAGGAGAGGCACTTATTGTTACTCCAGACGGAGATGATGAGCCTCGTTCTGTACAAGTAGCCTTATCAGGTCCTGCTAAGGATGAATGGAAGAATGCAATGGAGGAAGAAATTGATTCAATGAAGAAAAATCATGTTTGGGAACTAGTTGATCTACTAAAAGGGCGAAAAGCCATTGGGAACAAATGGGTTCTCAAAATTAAAAGAAAAGTTGATGGATCAATTGACAAGTACAAGGCTCGATTGGTTGCAAAGGGGTACACACAACATGAAGGTATAGATTACGAGGATACCTTCTCACCTGTTGTACGCTTCAATTCTATAAGACTTATTCTGGCAATAGTAAATAGTTTAGATCTGGAACTGCATCAGATGGATGTAAAAACTGCATTTCTAAACGGTGATTTGGATGAAGAAATCTATATGGAACAACCATTAGGTTTCATTAAGAAAGGAATGGAGAGTAGAGTTTGCAAGCTCAAAAGGTCCATTTATGGACTGAAACAATCATCCAGACAGTGGTATTTGAGATTTCATAGAGCAATAACCTCTTATGACTTTCAAATGATTGAAGAGGACCACTGCGTCTACATTAAGAGATTTGAGGGTAATTTTGTAATATTATCCTTATATGTAGATGACATACTACTAGCTGGAAATAGCCTAAGGTCGGTCTTAGCTATTAAAGAATGGTTATCATCGAATTTTGAGATGAAAGACATGGGTGAAGCAGAATATATACTTGGAGTTAAAATCCAAAGGGATCGCTCTAAAAGAATTCTCTCTCTTTCACAAGAGAATTACATCAAGAAAATTCTTGAGCGATTCAATATGAGAGACTGCAACCCCTTAGATACCCCAGTAGCTTCAGGTGTACCTTAAGTCTTGATATGTGTCCCAAAACTGAGTCAGCAAAGAAGAAAATGGAAAGAGTTCCCTATGCTAGTGCCGTTGGAAGTTTGATGTACGCAATGATGTGTAGAAGGCCAGATATTTGTTACGCAGTTGGACTGGTTAGCAGATTCCAGTCAAATCCCGGTGAGCAACACTGGAAAGCAGTGAAAAGGATTTTGAGATACTTGAAGGGCACATCAGATTATGCACTATGCTATCAAGGAAGCGATCTGTGCTTAGTTGGATATTCTACCGCTGATTTGGGTGGAGATGAAGTTGAACGAAGATCGACTTCAGGATACACCTTCTTGCTAAACAATGGCGCCATATGTTGGAGCAGCAAGAAGCAGACGTGCATTGCCCTACATCCTATGGAAGCTGAATTCGTGGCATGCACTTCAGCAGTGCAAGAGGCTATATGGCTGAAGAGATTCATTGAACATCTTGGATTTGGAAATGAAAGCACAAATCCGGTGTTAGTGTATTGTGACAATACCACGGCCATAGCCTATATGAAAGATCCCAAATCCCAAGAAGGTTAAACACTTCTGTGATGTCCTTTGACTTTGACATTGTCATGGAGATATACTTCAGCGCCTGCTACCTTAACATTCGTCCTATGATTACGACTGATACAATCCATGGTATTATGTTAGGAAAGCGGTTGACGTATACCAAAATGATAAATGAGCAAAAGGAAGGTTACTTGAAATATACACACCTTTGTTGGTGTCTGAGACATGTCCCTTATGATATTAATATTTGATAATTTCATAAGTGTGGACACTAAGCATATGAAAAGGCAATCTAAGTTTTATCTTGACTTGAGAGGGATTAGATCTGCCATGTGAAAGTGTATATTGGTATATCTAGGACATATGAGGCATAATATTAAAATTCAAGCTACACAAGGAAAAGGTTGTCTTGTACTGGTCCTATGAGAGGGATTTCTAGTACAAACACCTAGGAGACGTCATGCCCATGCGGTCACGGCAAAGCACATAGTATGAAAGAAGAAATAGAGAGAGACAATTCTTATGGCATCCAATCCACCAAGTGTGAGTGGGAGATGTTGGAAATTGGGCTTGGTCCACCCTTGGTGGATTAGGCCCAAAACCCAAACCCATTAAGCTTTAATCTCTGGGGCAAAATAAAATACCCAGAAAAATGTGGGGTATTTATTTGTAATTTTCCCCAAGGGTTCAAAATTGAAAACTTGGAGGAAGCAGTTCCCAGTATATTTGGGAGGGAACAGTTATTTGGGAAAAACTGACGTGTGTGTGTGCGTAGATAAGTACACAAAGCATACACCAGACAATATACAGAGAGAAAAAATATTCTCTGAGAACTCTCCTCTCCACTCTTCTCTTCTTGTGCGATTGCTATGTGTTATAGTCGAAATCCTGGTGATTTGACTCGCGTGGGTGCCGGAAGAACTCGAATCGACACTTCAGGTACGCCCGAAATCCGACATTTATAAACTGAATGCTAGAACTTTACGTGACATCAAGTGTAGTTTTAACATAACTATTTGTCATTTAATCATTTAAATGCTCATATACTTGTATTTGGTGCAAAACTTATTAATATAAGTGTTATCAAAATATTTTAGATTTTGTCGAGTTATTATTGTATTAAATGTCTTGGTCGATAGAATATAGAACAAATAAGAAAGAGTTGAAAGTTAACTATAGTTAGTTGCTTGGTTATTGTTTGGAGTTTGATCTATGGCTTTCATTCTTGTTGTCATGAACAATTGTACGATGTAGAAAAGCTTCGCTGAATTTCCAAGAGTCAATGTCGTATTCTTTGAGTTGGTATATGATTCAAGCTCATTCTAATATTAGGTTAACATGTTCATAAGATCAACATGCTTTTTGTACAACTCATCTTCCTAAAGTTTGGTGGATAATGTATGATTTAACCATAATTTTATATATTTTTAATTAATTAAATAGGGACTCTTAATGTATTTTTCAGGGTATTATCGCATGATTAAGCACTCATTTTAATTAGAGGCATTTGTATTGAATTAATTGTAATAAAAGGGTAAAATGGCCATAATTATTAAATATTTATACATATGATCTCTTGAACTTTTAATACTACCTTATGCTTAATTTTTGCATTGCAGGTGTTTTGGGTCACAATTGGTGATTTTTGGAGTATGAATTAATATTTTGAATACAAGGAAAATTATAGAAAAGGACCAGAGCAAATTACAGAAAAGTACCCATCAGCTTTTTCATGAGGAAAATTTATTGGAGAAAATTACAGAACAATACCCAAGCCACAAATTCAACATTCAAACCGATAGAAAAGCAAAATCTGGGGGGTTTTTCATTGAACTTCTGGAAGACGTAGAAATTATATGCACGTGCATATCACGGAAAGATTTGTGTTGCAGCTTGCTTTCAGACTGCACCTAACATGGTTGGTGAAGGGAAATGGACAACGGCAATCTCTCTATATATACCTCCATCTTCACCACCAGGAGGCATCCCGACTGCAGCTCTTCTTCTTCAATTTTCCGCTTCCATTTTCTTTTGCCGAGGTACTATAGAACGGGGAGTTGAAGTGAGAACGAGGTCACCACTTACACCACCGACCTCTTCCCTTCATCACCACCATTCACCTTTACCAGCCTCTGCACCTTCCTTACCACCACGTTCTTCATTTTCATCACCACACCATCATCTTGCTCACAGTCCAGCAGCACCCTCATTCACACCTCCATCACCTTCTGTTTTCTCCACCAAAAGCCATTGAAAACTACAAGTGCAGCACCCTCATCTCCTCTCTGTGATAGTTTAGAAAGTTTTGCATTTTCCGGCGAACTATTCTAGTTTTCCGGCCCCCATTTCCGGCGACCTCCCATCACTCTCTTCCTCAATTCCGGCGATCTCTTCATCATCAACCACCAGTCCGAGTTGCAGAAATTGAGGCAGCTGAAATTTTGAGTTACACCACCTGGAGCCACGAGTTTGAGGATCTGCGAATGAGAAATACGTGTTGCAGTTCGTGTTGCAATTGTTCATTGGATTAATGCATGATGACATCATCATACATATTGCAACTTTTGACTTCATGCATGCACGTGGAATCTGAATCAGGGGAGTGTTGTTTTTATTTTTCTTATTCAAATATTTTGTTTGATTATTGTTGGAACAATGTGTGATTAAATTTTTGTTATGGGATTTATATATATACTTTGCCTATGATTTAAATTAATTTGAGTGGTGTGTTTATTTATATATTTAATTAAATTATATTTTCTTTTATTTATTTTATTTTATTTTATTTTTTTTAACAAGAAAAGCCCAAAAAAATCAATTTTCCCTTGTTTTATTGAATTTGTTTTTACATGACATTTAGTATTACCTAGGATTCAATTAAAGGCTCCTTGAGAAAAGAGAGACGACCCGAGTATTGCATTATACTGCAATTCTTGGATTAAAAATCTTGTATTTGACCCCAAGACGCAAAGATACGGTCAAATCAATGTATTATATTCCAAAGGCTTGGTATAAATTAGGTGTCATTTTTAGATTTCTCTCGCCGTATCCAACACTACAAACAACTGACTAGCATAGGGATATTGATACATGGGGGGATATTAAGTGTCTCAGAAATAAACCTTTGTCTATGGGGAATATTAATCTTCAATAACCGGATTGAAAAACATTATTTTTTAATAATGATGAAAATCATGAGGGTGTTAGGAATGGCCGCATAGGTTAAAATGTTTGCGACCCAAATTATATACAGAACATAGACAATGACGGGCCGACTGAAGTTTTGAATTAAAATGTTAAAGTAAGGGTCCAACATAAAAGGGAAAAGCCTAAAGAAGTCCACAATAAGTAACTTCTCTATCTCCCTTAAACCTTCAATTTTTGGACTTTGTATTTCAAAGATTCTGTCCGTTGGTCTTTTATTCGTTTTAGCCCTGCAATGACTTACTCAAGATAGTGAGATCTTGAGTGAGCATTAATTGCAAAGTGTAGGGGGGGCGATTGTTCTCTGAAGAAGAACTTGCTTGTACAAAAGCACCAAGAGACCTGTGAATCTTGGAAGATAGTGAAAACCTCAAAAAGGCTTCTGAGGACTGGACATAGGTCAAGTGATTTGGACCAAACCAGTATAAATCCCTTGTGTCAACCTTCAATGATATCTCTCTGACTATACTTTCTTCTTTAAATTTGTGTTAGGCTCGTATTAACATTTGGTATCAGATCACTGTGATGATGTGATGGTGATGACTATTAATTTAATAATTAATATAATTAATTTTAAACAGTGTTAAACTTAACAGGCTGAAAGGAAATTGATAACTAAGTGCGTTAAACGGTGTTAGATTAAGTAGTTTCTACCACATTTCTAATAATATAATAGAAATAATATAATAGATAGATAGATAGGTAGATCGGTGTTTTGCCATGAGACAATAGGATATTATACAATGGATTCTTCGCCTTCTATATGGGTGTTTGTGTGAAGACCAGTAATAGTTACTTGTATTTTGAGCTAAAACTGTTAGTAACATTCTTGAAAAACTTCATATTTTTAGTATAAATAATTTGTAAAAAGTAAGAAAAACATTACTACCTCTAGTATTTAATATAAGACCTAAATAACTAATTTTGGGTGATTAAGAAAGCTAAATAAATTACTTTAAAGTATTTATATTTATCATTTTTTTACAAACTAATTTCTCCAAAGTATTTATATTTATCAATTTTATCCAAAGTATTTATATATTAACTAATTTGGTAACAATGCACTTCTTTTTTTTTTCTGGCATTAAATTTTAATTATTTGAATGACAAAAGATTGATAAATTAATACTTATAAATTACCTTAGGTAGTTAGTTGGAATCTAATTATTTTTCTTTCATATTTTTAATAAATTTATAAGTTATTGGAAATATATTACAATGTGAATGAAAGATAATTTTGATTCTTATAAATATTATAATTATGTGGGTGTCCATGACATCCACAAAATGGGGCTTTTAATCTTCCATATTATATTGAATGACACAATGCCATATAACCCCAAAATTAAAGGTCTATACTATTTATTGCTATAACCTTCAACGATTTCATGATGTACCATAATGTAGATTGATTCTCCTAATTAATTATGGTATTGTAACTCTTAGAAGGGTTGAAAATCTATAAAGAGAGGCTTGGCATACAAAATTACGTGTAAATAAAATATAAATAAATATGTTTAAACGAATGAGAATGCTCTTCAATTCCTCATTTTTACATTTATCTCTTACTTCTATTATGTTGTTCATATTTTCCTTCCACATTTTATGACAATACTTATAATATAAAATAGAAATAAATAAGTTTAAACGAATATGATTATCTTTCTATTTGTTAATAACACCCGTAAATATGATTTTGATGAACAATATGTAGACAATTTATTTTTTCAGAAACAACATGTTTAAAATATCAGCAAGCAAAAAAAAAAAGGATAAACAGATTTACTTGTTATTGAATCAAAATTAATTTAAGAAATCACATTTTTTATGAGTCCAATTTAAACCCTAATTCAGGTCCAAAAAAATTCAAACGCTGACCATTTGCGTCTTTGGAAAGGGGTATTCATGTCATCCCAATCAACTAAAATGTTCATTTCTCTGCAGAAACAGCTCGCACCAGATGGGACTACTATGGAATTAATATATGTGAATTCCATTTTCATATATAGAGGGCTCAGTGTACAGTAATTAAAGCAAGGCAAAGAGATTAACAAACATGAGAAATGGAATATGATGATATGGAAGAAGTAATTAAAATCCTGCAAGGAGTAGGTAGAGATTAGGAATGATGAAGGGCGAAGGTAGATTCTAGGATTTTAGCATAACGCAACGTAGCGTGAAGAAAGCCAAACTCTTTTAATGCAGAAGCTAGATATATATATATATATAGCCTTCCACATGCAAAAGTTAAAGTTTTTTATTTTATGAAAAGGGTCGTGACCTCCTGCACCACGTTTGAAGATGCTTTTGTCTTTTACTACGTTTAAATGATTCAGAATTCAGATTCTTTAGATACAGTGTTGTCCTGCTTTTTTAGTTTGTGACTTTATTTAATTATTTATTTGTCTAATTATATATATCAAATGAGGCATGATTGGTATGAAGCGTATGTGCCTGACAGATAACTTTCTTATATTTTTTGTGATTCCATTTTTTGAAGCGATTTGACATTTTAAGAGGCTCTGTGAGTTAAAAATTTACAAAAATATTTTGAATTAAAATATAAAATCTTAGCATATTTATCAAATTAAGTATAGTTAAGATCCCACCACCGATGTGAGGAGCTTTTTTTCTTCTAAGCATAAGTATCCTTTTATTAGAGGTAATCCTATTCGAGGTACTATCGGGGACTATTGTGAGGACCTTGTTGAAGCATGGGCAATAAGTGCTCTTAGTCTGGATTTTGAAGACATCCTTGGACCTTGTAAGCTACTGGGACCCAACTCACCTAAACTTTTTCTATAAGAAAAACCTAACTATCACACACTTTTGGTAATTATACACAATATCATTATTTTTATAATAATAAATAATATCTAAAAAAAAATTAGCTCATAAATTATTTGTTAAGAAAAAAATGTGATCTTGGCAAGAAAAAATATTTGGTTATTTGTGATTTTTTTTTTAATTTTTACTGTGAAAAAATCTTGTTGAAGATTTCTTAGCAGTTCACCTGTTTTAAAAAATGACCGAACGGAAATTTGGATAAAACAAATTTACTTCTTACGAAATCACATTTTCCTATGTCCAATTCAAACACCAACCTTCTAAGCCTTTTAGAGAGGAGTATTCCGGCATGTCTAATTTCTTAATAGCATTCTGGCTTGATACAGAGATTTTTGGGCTTGTGTATAAAACGTCTCGGAGAAATGGTTAACTAAAATATTAATTTCCTTCCATGAAATAGAAAATTCAGCAGAGTTCGCTGCTCCACTGAAGAAGAAGGCTTCTCTATGTTTCAGAATTCAGAAAGAAGGAGAAAGGAAACAAAGCAATTGATATCTGTAACGACTTTAATTAAATTGAAAGATGATGGTGCAGTGTAAATAAGGACACAAGTGGACTGTTGCAGATTCTCTTCACTGCTTTTGGAGCTTGGGTCAATTTCTATTTCCCTTTCTGTGACATATTTTTTCAATGCTCTTGAATTTCTATGTAACTGAAAGAAGCTGTGACTGCTGGGCAATAATTTCTCTCTGCGTCCATAATAATTAAAGCGAATCCAATGCCTATGCAAATGAAAGGTTGGATGAAGATTATAAATATTACGATTTAGATTTAGATTTTCAAAACAATCCCTTCTTCTTCTCCGTTTCTCTTCTTCTTTAACATCTCTTCTCCGATCTTCTCAGTCTCAGTCGTTTATGGAGTTGGAGCTTCCTCCATATATCTAAAAGGTCTATCCTTTTGCAGAAGCAAGCACATGGCTCTTCTTAATTTTGAAAAAAACAAATCAATATTCTATATATTTTGTATTGAAAAAGGGCTTCTTTCCTTTTCTTCTCTCATTCACTCCCATCCTTTACCCCCTTCAAGAATATTAGATCAAGATCTAATGGTCCCTTTTTAATATTTTATAAAAATATTATTACAATAGAGAGAAGGATGAGAAGGAAATGGAGTGAAGGATGTGAATGAAATATTAAATGTGAATCATTAGATCTTGATCTAATGATCATGAAGGGGATAAAGGATGGGAGAAGACAAAAAAAGAAAAGGAGAATAGCCAAGTCGATATCTATGTGCCTAAAGCTTTTGAAAAGATGATTCAAGACATTAATTCTTCAACTGTGAAGAATAGTAAGGCCATTTATATTTTTACCACACAGTCAGTCACATGGAAAGCCTTTCTATCACTGTACATAGGTGAAAGTGAAGCATAGTGACGCAAAAATCATCTTATAAGGCTTAGGCAAGTCATGATTCATTTATACTTGAAAAAACTTTTTATAGAGCCATACAGCTAAAAAAGAATTGCACCCGTTGAATGAGTTATATCCACTCAAGGACCTAATTGTTTGGGTATTTTTCGGCAATAAGTTTTGTAATAATGGAAGCTAAGCATCAATTTCACACACACACACACACAGATATATATATATATATATATATTAGACACGCTTTCATGAGAATCTCTATCTGAATACCCTAGAGACATATAAATTATAAGATGTATTTTCAGCTCCATAATGTTAATATTGTTTGTCTAACTAACGGAAAATTTTGACTCAAAAAATTTAAATGGTGATTCTACGTTAAATATCAAAAAATCATACTTAATATAATCTTTTTATATTTTCAAAGATGGTTTGTTGATGTCGAGGGTTTAGATCTGATAGGTTTTACTTTAAATACTAAGGCACTCTTCAGTTTTAACATTATTATGTGTTATGTATATGTGTATATATCAAAATCCTTTTACTTTCTTTTTAATGAATGGCATATTTTTTAACCCTTCAGAGCTTTTACTGAACTTTAGTGCTGTGTTCCTATTTGCATGTAAAAAACAATGCATTATCATATTTTTGTTTGTCTGAGCTTAATAATTAAGTTTTGTAGCTCTGATATAACGTGTGCTAGTATCAGCTTCTTCTTCTGATGCAATATATATCACTTAAACTCAATAATTAAATGGTGTCTTTTTATTGACTTTAGTTTGTTACTTTGTTGGGTTGAGTTCTGATCCGTAAAGGAAAGAAGATGGCTGAGAAGAATCCCCAAGTTTTTAAGGATGTCTCGATAGACGGGGTGCATGTTGGAAAGATGATTTTTGAGGTACCTTGTTCTTCTCAATATTTTTAATTACAATAATTATTTTGATATATTTTTGTGGATTTTGCAACTCTGAACTTAAAGAGAGTCTAAAATGCAACTCAATGAATTCTTTTGTCTTGCCAGCTATTCAAATGTCTAACTCTTGGAAGTATTTAATTAGCATTGTGTTTGAAGAAGTGTATTATTTACTAATCTGATTGTGTGGAATATTTGTGCCGGTTACCTGTAGTTTTTGGAAAGCTTCTCGGTGGATTTGATACGTTGGATCAAAGTTCCAGTCACCAAAATGTATATTGATATATTTAACCAAAATGTTGGTTTTCAAATTAGTATTTATTTATATTACATACTCAAAATTTATTAAAATTAGAGATTTTATTTGTTAACTTCAAAATTATTTTTTTCCCAAATTCAAAATTAAATTTTGGATTTTATTACGTAATAATTAATTGGCCTCTGTCTGGGTTGAAGGCTACGTTTTGAATCATCAACTTATATATATATATATATATATATATATTATGGATGCCAATCATTTTAGGAAAACTTAATCTTTTTCTATAACATAAAGCTTAGGTGAGTTGGAGGAAAAGTTAATCTCGTAATCCTAATTGTTTTGACTTAACTATAATTTAGTCATTAAATTTTGACTTGATGTAACTCAGTCTATATATAGTTTTAACTCAATTACAACTTATAATAATTTAATCGATAAACTTTAACTTGATTACAACTCAGTTCTTATAGTTTAACTAATTAAACTCCTCCCCATATAACAACAACTCTACGCACAAATGGCAATTTAACAAGTGGTCGATTAAAAAAATTTACTTTTTGTGCTTTGCTCCATGCATAGTAAACTCAATTCTAAAATGTGTATTAAAAAGGCATCAACTCTTAGGGTCTGTTTGATGTGAGGGATTTGGAGGGAAATGAAGGGGAGGGAAAATTTTTTTGAGTGAATGTTAAAAGATTGAAGAAGTGTGGTAATAAAATTTTAATAAATAAAGTATATAAGATAAAAGAGTAAGAAAAATTAATTAAAAATATTTAACCTCATTTCTCTAATTTTTTTAAACTCAACTAAAAAAAAAAAATTCCCTCTGCCCACTTCCCCTCCCCTCATACCAAACAAACCCTTAAATAACAAAGCAGATTAAAGGAGCGACCTTTATTTTTAGCTTTGCTGCACTTTTCAAACCCAAGAAGGAAAGGTTTGACACAGGAAAACTAAATAAGCAACAACGAATCAATGGGGATTTGACATAACCATACGAACTTAAGCGTCGTTTTCTTTTTCTTAGCAAATTAAAATTAAAAGTAACTAAATGTGTAACGTTTGCTTCTTCTTCTTTTTTAAATTCCCCTAACAATTATATGAATTGGTAAATGTAATTTTTTATTATTTGATTTAACATTATTTTTCAACTTAATTATTTTTGTGACTTGATGAAAAATGGCTATATAGAATCAAATTCAATTAGTTTAATAATTTAATTATGTCTTCATGCCAAAAAGGCAAATAAAATCAATATTGTTCTTCTGCGAAGGAAAAACTAATAATAATCTTGTTCGTTTTTACTTTGGTCAATCCCCGTATTATTTTTACTAGCTGTAGTCTAGATGAAACCTATATTCTTTCTTCAAATTTTGGTGTTACTTTCTCTTTTTATTTTATTTTTTTCCAATTCTCTTTTTAGATTTTTAAGGCAATGAAAAACCGTACTTTTATTTTCCCTACATTTGAACATTACAAGTCCGCATTGGATGTGTTCAAAATACTTTCACAAATTGAATTAAATAAGATTTATTTTTTGAAATTTAAATATTTTACATAATCATTATTCTGAATTATTATTAGCCAATTTTCTTAATATTGTCAAATTAGTTATCTAGGTGCTGTATTAACTTAAAGAAACATTATATCAAATAAACATCTTCAACTTCATCGTAGGGAGAAATTAATTATCATGCTTGGACTATGATTCGTGCAGACTGGCTAGCCTCATGGCTTTCGATATGTCTGCTACTACAGCGTCACTGTACAACTGCATGAAAAGAAAACATTTATTGAAACTATATTCCATTCTCATGTTATTCTTCTGAAGCCAAAAATTAAAAATTAAAAATGGAGTATCTAGCTGCTTCTACAGACATCCTCCATTGTTCACTTGGTTTCTGGCCTTCTTGAAGAACAAGTTCCTTCCTTTTCTTTACCACAATACAGTGAGATGAGAAAATTTAAACGTTCAGTGATTTTTAGGACTTATCCTTCAGCAGGTAATCCCATTCCCTCTTTATGATGATGAGATTAGAAATATATCTAATATTCTTACATCTACATCTTACAAACTTGATGCTGTTTAAGCTTTTTTTTACAGCTCACTCCATGATTTAGTCTAGCATGTGTCTGTGTAATTTCTGTCACTAAAGCACATCGGATCCGACCACATGAGGTCATAAACTTCTATTAGTAACTTTGGAAACTGAGTGACTATATGTTCCACTAATTCTTTGGTGTCATAGCCAGTCTGAAAAATAGCAAAATATAAAGATATTAGATATAGATGTGTCTGTGTAATTAATTTTAAATAACCTATAATTCATATCCGTTCATCTTCCGTCCAAGATTCATAGTCAGAGATACAATTCCTCACCATTAAAACCATATCTGCAGCCTTATGACCATAAGAAGCATGTGGATCACCAGTATCCATTCGTTTTGCCCAATTAGCAGCATCTATTATTATCTTATCTATTTGTCTTTGCCAAGTTTCACGCCCACAAATATTTGGATTTTTTCGGTTCAACTCATCTTCAATATCCGGACGCGATTTTATGAAGTCGCTAGGGTCCTTAAAAAACAGACTCTTTTGTTCGCTTTTCCAAAAATAGGGATGGCGTCCTACGCTGTCCATTGGTATTCTGAAAATTATAAAAAAAATACTTTATTTATTCAATAAAAACACATATATAAATGAAAATTTTATTTAATAATTTGATAAATCTATAATCTATAAATAAAATAATAAATCACCCAAAAAGGAAATTATTTACCTCGCTGCTATGTTCTCTAGGGTCATTAATTGAATCAAATGTCGGAGCTCATAACATGGAGATATATCCTTTTTATGAATCATATTTTGGCTTATAATATTAAGCAAACAATCACAATTTGGTTGGGCCTCATAATGATATTTCCCAATATAAGAAAATCTCATTATACAGGCAGCATTGAATATATCAATTGGTGGGGTGTGATCAATTTCTGCCATTTCTTGTTCCAGGGTAGACCAATAAAATCTCTTGTATCCCCTGATAAATCTGTTAATAAAAAAATATCATATATTGTTAGTATAAATAGATAATAACAAACAAAAAAAATTATTGAAATACTTACCAATACAGTGCGACTAAGAGACATCTCTCCCCTAACCAACCGTCGAAATTACATGTCTTACTTCTATATCTCTCATCAGCATTATGAGCACAGTGGTCTTCTACTATGATAACATTCCAAGAGTTAATGTTGTTATGTATCACCCCTACTTGATGTAGGTTAAGTATGCCTTTAACCATTCCCTAGGTACCCAATCAGCATTGTAAAGCTCTCTCCTTCTATATTGAAGGGAATTTTTTAGAGTTACATGGCATGATTTGGTGATAATATGGCGCTGACAGTTATCAACCCTTTCACAATAAAACCGACTCATATTCACAAAATTATTGCACAACATCATGTTGAATTGTGATCTAAGTTTGTGAAATTTCTCCAGATCGATCAGCTGCATGTTACCTACAATAATAAGTTTCCCAATTTCAACTAACATTCATGAAACTATGACTTATTATTATTAAAATTTGGCTAAATTATACAAATTCATTACCCCTTGGCCTATACAAATAACTTCCCTCATCTTTGAAACACTAGAATCAACCTTTGTAAACTTTTACATTTTTACATTTGCATTTAATTAAAATTTTGAGGGGTATATATTGAAAATTTTAGTTTGGTTTATTATTAAATTTTAAAAATTAAAGAGGTTGTTTATTTTTATTTTTTGGCAATGAGGCTATTTATCTATATGTGATCTTAAGTTTGGAGTTTGGGAAACTTATAATATGTAATTTAATCTCAGAAGGTTGTGGGTTTAAATCTCATCCATGGGATAACTTTGACAGGCGATTTATAAATACCTCTGAAGTGCTTTTTGAATCCGGAAGCATGTCCCGGTCGTGGTGAGCCTCCGGGGCCCAATACACCTAAACTTTTTGATACTTAAACAAACCCCAAATATTAATGTACACATACCTGCCAAGATGAAGCATTTCATCATCTAACAAGAGAGATCCAACAAAGGCCAAGATGACAAGCAAAAGAGGGCTGAATATTGACACAAAAAGATGGCTATTTTATTTCTCATCCTTTTAGTTGACAATGAGGACATTGTTAATTTTAAGTTTGGGGTGAGAGTGTTTCAATTTTGAAATTGCTGAAATTTTGAAACTTATTGAAAGAAATTGGGTGCACAGAAAAAATTTGAACAGGTATTTTAAGATAATTGTTGGAATATTTGCAAATTTTCACATTTAAATGTTTGTTTGAGGAAAAAATGTTGAATATGGGCTGAAATTTTAGGTGATGTGTCAAAGATTGATTGGATGATCTAATGATATAAACTACCGTTCTTTTTTTGCCATCGATATAAACTACGGTTCAATCTTTTATATTGAATAAGAAATTTTTATTGATGTGCATTGATGAGTGTATTGTAGTGATAATTTATGTTATTCAAGAATTTTTAAGCAAATTAAGCTCCACTAGAGTTAACTTTATTTTGATTGTTCTTGTTAAAGGGTTTTGTAGAAATTTGGGTTATATGTCTTTGTTTCAAACTTTTAATTGCAGAATAATCTGTGAAATTCTTCAAAGCTATTGACTGATTTCATGAGATTCAGAAAAATGATTAGGGCACTTCATAAAATGCACTTGAGACTTTCAAGCTTATCTTGTTGATTTTATTCCCTTTTGAACCTTTATTTTGAGCCTAATAGAAAAACCAATTAAAGATTATTTTTGAAAAACCTAACATCTACCTACCTTAGTCAATGTGAAAGACCATGATTCTCTTTGTTTGAGATAGATGATAATTGATTGGTTGAAGAATAAGGTGATATATAAAATTTCAAATGATTGGAAAAAGGAGGATAAAAAAGAAAAATGGGTTTTACAACTTATAGAAATCAAGCGAAAAATATACCAAAAAAAAAAAAAAAGAGCATATAGACAAATATATATATATATATATATTTAAAGCTCATGACACGGTAAGCGCTTACGGTAGATTTTTTGTTTTTTTTTTGGCCAGGCTTACAGTAAATGCTTCATAGGATATATGGCCGAAGTATATAGAAAGTTCATGACACAATGTCGTTAATGTTCAGGAAAGATAATAAAAACGATGCAAACCGCTACGTCCGAAGGAATTTGGCCAAGCGGCCAGATGCCAGTAGATATCAATAAGAAGGCGTGGGAAATCCGTCAAAAACTGCTCCAATATTGAATCAGCATCATATCTTATCTGAAAAATAATAAAGTAAGAAGAATTAGATATAAATATATATTCACACATAGGATATATATTATTAATTAAGTTTAAAAAAGAAATCATACCCGAAGGTCAGGAGTCCAACTGTTGTAGTGTTCAAGCAAATTTCTAATTAATCTAATGATTCCTGAAACTTCATTCCTATATGATTGTCTGCCCTTCACAGGGTCACCGTTTTTGTCAGTAGACGCCCATACACCGTAGGCGTCTCCTACATTACGCCAATCTGCAGTCCTAAGTATGTTTTGCCCAATCAAATTTAAACTTGTTTTAATATTAACATCACCATGTATGAGATCGCTAGCTTTTTGGATGAACCGAGATTTCATGTCATTCTTCCAAAAGAAGGGGTAGACTTTTGCTTCCTTTTATACCCAGCCTGAAAATTAAAAAAATATGATTCCTAGTCAAAAGAACTTAAACACAAATTTTCATTTAATAAATAAGAATAAAGTTACAGAAAAAGAAAACTGCTTACATTCTATTTATCAGATGAGTAATTAAATCACTAAGCACAGGGGGATAGTAGGTCTGTAGATGATTGTGAAGAATCATATTATTATTAATAATATTATACAACTGATCATTTGCCTCCCCAAATGGGTGGTGTCTTTGGAGGACAATATAACCTAAAAGATAACCCAATCCAAATATGTCCATAGTTAACGATTGAGGAAGTTCCGGGTTTAGATGTTCTCGGCTTTGCCAAAACCAATCTCTTCCTGCAAATCCCCCTAATAATGATAATTAAGAAGTTTAGATAATCATGTGGTATAATTAAATGTTAAAGACAAGAAAATTATTATTAAAATTCAAAATAATACTTACTAATATTTATTAAAATTTAAAATAAAACTTACCAATATTCATCTCTGGTTGAAGAAACATATTGCTACCAATATACGGACGCGATTTTATGAAGTCGCTAGGGTCCTTAAAAAACAGACTCCTTTGTTCGCTTTTCCAAAAATAGGGATGGCGTCCTACGCCGTCCATTGGTATTCTGAAAATTATAAAAAAAATACTTTATTTATTCAATAAAAACACATATATAAATGAAAATTTTATTTAATAATTTGATAAATCTATAATCTATAAATAAAATAATAAATCACCCAAAAAGGAAATTATTTACCTCGCTGCTATGTTCTCTAGGGTCATTAATTGAATCAAATGTCGGAGCTCATAACATGGAGATATATCCTTTTTATGAATCATATTTTGGCTTATAATATTAACCAAACAATCACAATTTGGTTGGGCCTCATAATGATATTTCCCAATATAAGAAAATCTCATTATATAGGCAGCATTGAATATATCAATTGGTGGGGTGTGATCAATTTCTGCCATTACTTGTTCCAGGGTAGACCAATAAAATCTCTTGTATCCCCTGATAAATCTGTTAATAAAAAAATATCATATATTGTTAGTATCAATAGATAATAACAAAAAAAAAAATTATTGAAATACTTACTAATACAGTGCGACTAAGAGACATCTCTCCCCTAACCAACCGTCAAAATTACATATCTTACTTCTATATCTCTCATCAGCATTATGAGCACAGTGGTCTTCTACTATGATAACATTCCAAGAGTTAATGTTGTTATGTATCACCCCTACTTGATGTAGGTTAAGTATGCCTTTAACCATTCCCTAGGTACCCAATCAGCATTGTAAAGCTCTCTCCTTCTATATTGAAGGGAATGTTTTAGAGTTACATGGCATGATTTGGTGATAATATGGCACTGACAGTTATCAACCCTTTCACAATAAAACCGACTCATATTCACAAAATTATTGCACAACATCATGTTGAATTGTGATCTAAGTTTGTGAAATGTCTCCAGATCAGCATGTTACCTACATGACTTGCCATTATGAATCAAAATCCTGAAAAAAAAAATGTCTTGGATTAATTCAACTTTTTGACTTGTAATGTGATCAAAAGCAAAACAAATCTGTACATAAAACTTTGCCCAAGATATCAATCATACAAAAGCATCCACAAAACCCCTCACCTTAAAGTATATTTAAAAACATGTATAAGTTCGCATATCCATAGTGTAAAACCCAAAAAACTAAAGGAAACCAGCAGAGAAGATTTCAGGCTCGGGAAACAAAAACCCAACACCTAAAAGTCTAATGGCATCTTGTAAATTTTACCAAACATGTTTAATGGCATATTGCTCACGACCCGCACTATGAACAGGTTCTCTCTTGTGCGCTCGTTTTATAAATTTTTTTCAAAAACCAATGAACAGAATTATTTGAAGAACATAACAAGGACTTCAACTAAAAATTTAAAATGGTGTTTCCCGAATTGGATTATAATTACTTGTGTTTTTTTATTAAGAAAACAATTATAGTAAAGTGTAAATAAAGACAAAATTACAAAAATATTGACTCACCAGAGCTAATGTTGCTACCCGCACCAAAACTAAAATGAAATAAGAAAAGCACAAAGCAGTAGATCTGCTACAAGTTAATTAATAAACTTTCATCTTTTTGTTGAAAATAGCCACTGAAAGAAGTAATTAATATCAATCAGAAACGTTCAGGCACACGGCTGTAAGATTTTCCCTTAATCGTAACATCATAATATATCAATTAGCAAAAAATATTCTGTTTTGCATCAAAAGCAAACATATAAACAGACACAACACACACACGCAAACACATAAATTATTATCCAGTATACAAATTAAAGTAGTTAGCTTTAGTTTAGAAAGAAATGCTAAACAGCTATTAAAACCCAGTGGGATGAAAAAGAGAGACAGATGAAGAGTTTTAGGTGAAAATGTTACCAAAAAAAAAAAGGCAGAATTGCAGAACCCAGAAGCAAAGTTCGCTTAAAAAGATTGTAACCAAAAAGGATTGAGAAGCAGGATCTGGTTTTAAATAAACAACTCCAGCTTTTTATAGCCTAAACACTAAGAATAAAGAAACAAAGTAGTAAGTGTGTATTTGAGAAACCCGGATTGTGTAGATGCATAATCTCGTGGATCCCTGGAATCTGAGTGAAGCAGAGAAAAAAAGAATAAGAAGAAGAACTGGAATGAAACAGTAAACGCAGGGAGAGAAATAAAGAACACACCTGCCAAAACGACTCCTTCAGCTATATGCTTTGTAGGCTCACAGAAATTAACTAACCATTTCGTTCAGGAAAAATCTCACCTCTCTGGTTCATGAGAGACAGCGAAATGGAAGAAAAAATTAATGATTTCAAAACATTTGGATCTTAGATCAGGAACCACATGAGATGATGAAAGTGAAAGCGTAGCTAGTTTAGTTTACAGCGTTTTGGTGGACAGAAGCAATCTTCAGTATGATATATAACAAGAAGCTTCATTTTCTGCCATTCTCATAAGCTCAGAGAAATGCCTTGGGGATGAGGAGTAGTAGGGAGAGAGAGCGGTTTATGTAAAGAGAAGTGGCTGGCTCACTATGATGATTAATAAGAGCCGTTGATTAAGTGCAGAACCAGATTTTGGATTTGTTTTCTTGTCTTGTACTTGACGTGTCTTAGTCTCACTCTTTCTTCATCTCGTGTCGATTGTTTCTCTGTCATGTTTCATGTTAGAGACATTGATTATAAAATCGTTCATGAATAAGGAAACCTCTGTCTCTTCTTTTTGGTTTTCTGAGATAGGAGAGAGATAGAGAGTGACAGCAGGATTATAAGAACAGTAATAAGTAATCTCATCAAAGAGTGAAACTTTTCTGAGATGGGCTCATGGGCCTGTTCTTGGCGAATAGCTGTTGAAGTTGCTGTTTCTTCTGATAATAATTAAGGTCTGATGCATGCTTTGTTACTAATGGAAGATTATGATTCAAAATTGAAACCCAGCCTCACTTTTGCATCTTCGTTAATCACTGTTTTCTCCTCCTAAGTTTTTTTGAATCAATTTGATCCTCTTATCATACATAAAGATTAAGATATTGTGTTTGTTTAGAATAACTTATTTTTAGGTTATAAGTGCTTATAAATCGTGATTCACGATATACGAGGTAAGTATGTGAGAGGAGTTTTATCTCAACTTACGTAATAAGGACTTATTATCTAAATATAAACCCAACCAAACACACATATTATTGTCTAAAGAATCTGTTGTGGATTTTAGTTGAATTTGCACAGATGGTCAAACAAGAAAAGCAGGAGAGAGAGGTAAGAGAGTAAATACTAGAACTATGGGTTTGGTAGAGCTGAAAGATTCTGATAAAGCTGCATTGGCCCAGAGGTGAATAAATTAAAGCTGCCAGAATTATACCAGAGAATCACAAAAAAACAAGATCTCAAGAGAATCATAAAAGTTGTGTATTTATTGATAAGAAACATATTCAAAGCTCACCAAAACAAATGGCAGAAAATCTGCCTTCATCATTTATTAATTTGTACCTACTCGTTGCAGGATATTAGTTACCTCTTCCACCTGACCAAAATCAAAACGATCCGTCTCATCATATTCCCTTTCTCAAGTTTGTGAATCTGTGCCTTACTTTACCGCACTCTGAATCCTCTAGCTATATATGAAAATGAAATTCACTTTTATTAATGTCATGATGGTGATTTAAATTTTTAAAAGCAGTTTTTTAATCGTGATTTACGTTAAATAAAATAAATATATAAGAATAATTTTATCTTAATTTTTATAAATAAGCACTTTTGAGGACCCTAAACATAATTCCAAACAAGCACCCCATGGTGCAAGCTGTTAGAGAGAAATGAATGTGTTTGTTTGTGGATTGGCATGACATGAATACCCCTTTCCAAACACCCAGATGGTTATGGTTAGGGTTTGAATTAATTTTGATTCAATCACAAGTAAATTTGGTTTATCCTAATTTTTGTTTGCTTACTGATTTTTTAAACAAGTGGTTTATGGTAAAAAAAATTTTTTTTTTCTTTTTTTGACACACCAGGGATTACTCTCTCACACACACAAACACCACACACACTTCCCCAAGCCTTGCAGAGATCGATCCCCAACCTCCACAATACAAGAGGGGTGGGTTGGGGCCACGTGAGCTAACACTCATTGGCTTCTGATAAAATAAGCTGTCTGCAAATTGTTCATCTTTTTTTTTTTTTTTTGCCAAGTCTGCATATTGTTCATCAAAATCATATTTACGCGTGTTATTAACAAATAGAAAGATAATCTAATTTTTATTTATATTTTATATTATTATTATAATATTATTATCTTTAATTCAAATTGTAATATGTATCCATTAACATATAAATTTATTAAAAATATGAAAGGAAAATAATTATATTCCAAAAAAAGGAACATAATTAAATTCTAAGGTAATTTATAAGCATTTATTTATCAATCTTTTTTATTTCAATTATTAAAATTTAATGCCAGAAAAAAAAAAAGTTCCCTGTTACCAAATCTTCAGCAAGATTTCTTAATTTTGAAAATAAAAAAAATCGATAGTAATCAAGTGTGATTTTAGGGGCTGTTTCGTATAAGGGGAGGGGATGAAAAGTAAAAGTTTTAGAAGTTGAATTTAAAAAAATGAAAGAAATTGTATGTTATAAATATTCCAATATTTGGTGTGGATGTACATACTCTTCTAAGATGAATTTTTTGGAATTCTACACTTAAAGCCATATAATTTATGACATAAATGACTTGGTGGGAGTTTTCTATTATTAATGTAAATAACCTACAAATGCTTTATATTATACCATTATGTGGGTTTACTCTTTTGTTGTAACTCTTCTAATGGAAGTTAAGAATTTGTGGCCTATAAATAGTAGGCATATATCAAAAGTCATAAGCTTGAAATGAAATAAGAATTACTCCCTCCTTGTTCTCCATTTCTCTTCTGTATTTCTTCATCTCCCTTATCTAAATCTCTTGTATTTTTCTTTTTTTTATAATACGTTATCAGCACAAATTCGCTTAGAAGGCCTATGGTCTAGTTTTCTATATCTTCTATTCTCTAGCTTTCTCATTTCCATACTATATTTTATGTTACGTTGTTCATTCTCTATGTTATTTTATCTTTCTAGTTTACATTATCGATCTATTGTTCTTTATTATTTTTCTTTAACGCTATCTATTTTTGTTATTCCTATTGTTTTCTTTTACATGTATATCTGAGATAATTTAAGCCATTATATGAAATTAAAGAAACTTTTTTACCCATTATTTTATACATCAGGTTTTATGGCTAAAAATGAAGATTATTGGTACTTCATTCTCTCATTCGCAAGTTTTTTTACTTTTATTTATCATTTTTTGAGAATCTCATATTATGCAACATTTATAATTTTTTTATATTCTGTTATTCTTTACATTTTATGTTGTTATATTATGTTATTTCATTTTATTTATTTATGTACTTATTTAATATTTATATCTCTTTATTTTATTTACACTTTATGTTATATATTACTGTTTATGTTTCTTTATTTTATGTTATTTATTTCATCTTTTTTTATTGTTATTTTATTTGACATTTCATTTATTTATATTAATATATTATTGTTATATCATTATGTCAATCTTTAATTTTCATTTGTTTATTATATTACATTAATATATAATAGTATTATATATGATCATACAATGTGGTCTATATGATCATGGGCTTATCTATTATTTATATTTGATTATGAATTTGAATTTACTTAATTTATTTTATAATATTTTAATTTTATCGAAACGCCAGAAGTCATAATATTCTTAATTTCGTGATTAGATGACCGAAAGTCACATCGATCACTTTTAAAATAGTTCTTATAAGAAAGAACGCTATTGGTTTCATTAAATTGAAAGATTGACAAGAAAAAAATTTGGCACTTTAATGATTTAATTGTTACAAATATCAAAGCCCTGAAGGCTAAATGTTCAAATATCAAACTAAACAAAAAAAAATAGCTTTGCAAGATTTTTGCTATGGTCCTAAAGACTAATATTTGAAGAAATTGATGATGTGCTATTGAAAGCAAAGAATGCATCTATAAGAGTGAAAATGAACATGATTACATTATATTGGCAGAATTGATATTTGAAAGTCAATAATACTTTGTCTTGGCTATTGAACCATAGTCGTGGAAATAATAACATTTATGAGGTTATTAACATTATAAGAAAATGTTATACTATGACTAGAAGTCATATGAATAGAAAAAATAGTATAATATGATAAAAATCATATAGACTAATATGTATCAATTTATTAAAAGTATAGATCAAAATGGTTGTGAAGCCAAAAAAACCATGAGATATTGTGAAAAGTATCAAAAGTTGTTATGATACTTAAAGCAATAAGTTATGGAGAAAGATGATCATACTATAAAGCCAAAAGAAATAATTGTAAGCCTTGAAGGCTATATGATTTTGATTTTGATTATTTTTAAATTTAAATTTATTATAATTAATTTGTGAGAGAAATTATTATTTGATATTATGATATCAATAAGTGTTCATGAGTGTTATATAAAATCAAATAGACAAAAGGGTAATTATTGATCATTTTAAAATTTCAATATAGTGCCAATTTATTTACAAATTTAAATATTATTGGTAATTATTGATATTTTGATTTCATGGGCTTCTAGGATTCTACCTCATAATTATTGTCATTATGCCATATAACTCCCAAATGAAATGGTTTCTAGTATTTATTCATATAACCTTCAATTATACAATTAGTTGTTTAATTCTCGTTTTTATGTATATTTGTACAATTTATTTGTAACTTTAAGTATATGGTATATGTAAATATTATTCATACATCAATGGAGTTTATCACTACTATTTTCTTCTTGGGACTGGTACTTCTCTGTTGCACCATAGATTTTCCAACAAATACTTAACTCATATACCTCAACATCAAGGTGCTTTCTTTCATTATTAGTTATAATTTTCATTTTAGATCCATCTTCTATTTCTTTTCTCCTCTTGAGCATGTGCAATTTTTCTTAATTCTCAAACGTTTTATTATTGAAAGGCATACAGATACTCAGCAATTTGTATTTTATTTTAGTATTGATAAATTATTGTCTTCTCTCATAATTCATTGTATTGTCATTTCATCTACTCCTTAGCATTCGCATATGATATGTACAAGTTTCATACATTGATCATAATATAATATATACTATGATGATATATACTGGAACCAAATTGGTTTTATGTGACATTTGTTGAAAAAAAATAATATATCATATTTGAATTAAGAGAATGATAATTTATTTAATTTTATGACAAAATTCATTATGAATAATTTATGATTTGTTAGACAAAATCATTTTTGTAATGTGCGTGCACTATATATATAGTGCAAGTCAAATTTATGGATGATCAAATAGTAAGGAATTTTTAAAAGAAGACTATGTATATCATAATTATTCATTATTTCATATTATAATGCATTTGTCTTTACATTTCTCTCAAATTAATTTTAGCCCCTAAACATCACAAATCATTGTAACAAGATCTTTATGTATTTTAATTATGGATCTCCTCATATTTTCCTTTATGTAGTGGAAAATTATAAACATTTCATACTTTGAATATGAATCAAAAGAGGCAAATTGAAGCATATTATTATTAATGAGTAATGAAATTATATAAATATGCGATAATATATGTTAGTTCCTGAAAAATATAAATGTAACAAAGTCGATATAGTTCATAGAGAAATAATATAGATTTTTCTTAATTTTATGGGTTGAAGAAGATATGGTCATGAAATGTTATGACCCATAGATTTACATCAAAGTTTCACTCTATTAAAGGGTCTAAGTGATAGCCCAATAGACTGAAATCCATGATTGGTTGTAAGTTATGAAGTACTTGATCTTTTAAGTGAAAGATAAATTATTGATTTACTATATACTGATTTGTCTTTGAAATATAGAAATAAAGAAACTGTGTTTATATGACTCATACTTGAGGGGAAGATTGTTAGAATATAATTATGAGTTAATATTGAAAAATTTTACTTATATACTTCCTCACAAAACCTATTAATCTCCCAAAAATAGATGTCATATTGATATTTTATATCAACATCTTATGAAAATTGAAAAGTTTGTTGTGGGTTAAGCAACATGTTACAGTAAATCAGCAGTTTACTAATCCAAACAAATTTATTGTTGGCATGACTTGTTTGATCATTTGAGTCATGTATAAAAAATTGCGTATGACATCCATTAAAGAACCATAAGATTGTTTATGAATAGCCAACATATTATATAATTTAAGAATTATCAAGTGCTGCTTGTTCTCAAAGAAAATTGATTATAAAAGTATCACAAGTTATGATTTGGAATGGATCTCTATATTTATGAAAATATATCAAACTCATATATGAGCTAGCTCATTCAAATAGTATGTAAACCATATAAATGGTCAATAATTTTGATAGATGCATCTATAAGATGGTTACGTGTGATATTACTATTAGTGTGCAACCTGAAGTTTGCAGAAATGTTTAAATAACTTATTATGTTAAACATAATTTTCAGATTATATGATTCATTCACTGAAGCTTCCATAAAATTACTAGATTAGTACTTATAAGAAGAAAATTTTTATTTCAGTATTGGCTTATTTGATCTTACATATTACGGCAATTATACTAGCCAACCAAATTTTCCCGATAGAATTGGTTTTTGGCCATGAGCCAGGTATACTCCATCTTAAAAGTTTTAAATGCGCATTTCTATTGATCCACCACAATGCACATAGATGGATATTTAAAGAAAATTAAGATAAATGTTAGGTAAGAACCTCCTTCTTCTTGTTTGTCTCTAAATGAAACAAAAGGATGTTTCTAATGGAAATAAATGGACTTAGGAGACTTATACTGCATGATTAGTCAATTGTCATTTGACAAAATTTTCCTAACATGAGGGGGAGAAATTGAATAGGTGAAAAAGAAAACAAAAGGAATGCATTATTACTATCAAATATAGATCCTCGAATATAGCAATATGAACCAAAAGTTCATTAGGTTTTGCATTCATGAAATATTGCATAAAATCTATCAGATGCAATTATTGACCCAAATGGGAATTACTAAATCTCATATTCTAGCTAAAAATGTTCTAATACGTATAAATGAAAGTGAGATATACCCAAAGTATGAAGGAATAATTAGTTCCAAAAGAAAAGAGAAAGAAGCAAATAATCAAGATGACCATATGAAGAAGGCAGATACTCCAAAAGAAGTCAAGATATAACTAATTATTGCCAACTAATTATTGTTAAAACCTCAAAAGAGGTTCAGGTACCTGAAAGTAATAAAGTTGTCAACGACAGTTTTAATAACAATATCATGTGATCAAATGAGAATCTTATACATAAATATGTCAATAGAAAAAAAAGGTGATTGGCCAATTGAAAAAGGGGACAAGACGCAATGAAAATTGTTCTTTTAATATGTGAAATTTATGGACCCGTAGTACAAAACATTAGAAATATAAAGTCATTTACATGATTATTCATGTGAAAATAAAGATTTTCACTAGGTCTAATGATGATTATGATGAGGGACAACATTTGGTGGTAGATGCAATAATTGTTGCATATATTATTAGTCTAGCAGTATATGCAAACAAAATAATGCGTCTATTAGATATCATTATATATATAGCATACTCATATGGATAGTGAATATTACATGAGAATCCTTGAAGGATCTAAAATGTCAGAAGCATATACAAGAAAATCATTCTATATACAAAATGTTGTGTGAGTTTGAAAATAATTCAAGCATATATAATTGATTGAAAAATGAATAATTTTTTTATTTTACTTAACTTGTAGATCGAGTTATCGATGCATCAATGATTTCAAAATCACATATTTTTGCCACGGTGAATTTTCTTATAAAGATACATTGAATTTAATGGTCCAGAAGTATCTTATATATTATGAGAATATTTTTGTATCATACTAATATTGTATTTATTATTATTGTATTAATAAAAATTAGTTTTTGTAGGTGCATAGTAGATAACAAAAATGAGATTTGTGATAGTCCGATGAACATATTATATAATATTACTTTGTTCAAAACAAACTGAATATGTGGATGCAAGATATATTTTGATAATTTTCAAAATAATTTTCCTTTATTGTTTCCACAATGAATAAGATAAAGGCAAAATATCTAGAAGATATGTTAGAGGAATACATTTTAGCAAAAAAATTAGTGACAATGCATCATTCATAGCTTGTTGGCCAAAAGAATGATATACTCCAAAATACATTAGAAGTGATGTACTTATCAGGGGGAGTAAAATTGATGTTATTATCGGAGGGAGTAATTACAATATTACCATGTGGTGAAGTAGAGACCATATTGTAATATTTTCCTTAACCAAAGTTTTGTCCCACAGAGTTTTCTTGATAAGGTTTTTAACGACGTAACTTTGATTTGTATTGTGTACTCTTTTTCGTTTACTAAGTTTTTGTCCTACTTGGTTTTTTCTAGTAAGGTTTCAATAAAGCACAATATTTGTTTCTGGACATCCAAGGGAGACACTACAAAAAACACCTGATTTCCGACCGAATTTCTAATGGAACTTTTTCCGTGGCAAATTCCCACAAAATTTTCGAAGGAAATTTGCCGGAAATTTTACCATGGCAAATTTAGCCACAGAATTTCCGACGGAATTTTTTACATAGAAAATTCTGACTGAAATTCTGTCAAAAATTTTCTAAAGACAAATTTCATCGGAATTTCCGACGGAAATTTACGTGGCAATTTGCCATGGAAAATTCTATCAGAAATTCCGTCGGAAAAATTAAACTTTATTAATTTTTTTAAAAAATTATATTTATAAAATTTAAATATTAGTTATTAAATAATTCTATTTAACCTTAATTATTAAAATTATATTATTATTTATTAATATTATATTTAAAATTTTCTACTAAAATAATATTTATGATATTATTATTATATTAGTTATTATTTTATTTTATTTAAAAATAATATATATGTTATTAATATTATATTTATAATTTTTTAAAAATAATATTGATAATATTAAATTATTATTTATTAAGTACTTTTAATCAATGTTTTAAAAGATGGACCGGACATCGAGCCGGAAAGGTCAGCGGGTCATGGTTCAACCGGTTGGAACAGTTGAGCCGTTTAGCCGGACCGGTGGCATAATAATTAAATTTAAAATAATATTTATTACGATATAATTTAATAAAAGGTTAACAAGTTCACGATATATGCTCAATAAAATGAAATAATTAAAAATAGTCCATTAATAACTCAATAATATGTTTAAATTAATCAGCTGAGATAAAAAAATATGTCTTAATTATATGTCAATTATTTTACATAAAAATAAAATACCAACAAATATTTTGAATTAGATTTATTCATATTAATAAAATTAAATAAAAACTATAATTATATTATAGCATATGTAATATAAAAACGAGATAGTATTAATAAAAGTTAGCATCCCAGGTATATGGGGTTGTATTATAAAAAAAAAAGTGCATATATATAATATATTGGGTCTTAAATATAAAATACAGTTATTTAAAGAAGTAAAATAAATTACTTTAAATTATTTATTTTTATTGATTTTTCCTCCAAACTAATTTTCTCGACTTATAAAGTAATATATAATCTAATGATACACAATATATACTCTTTCGGATCCTAAATATAAGACAGATTTGATTTTTTGAAGAGATTAAGGAAGCTGATTAAATTACTTTAAAATATTTACGTTTTTCATTTTTTTCTCCAAACTATTTTGCTTAACTTATAAACAGACATATAATTTAAGAATATACAATATATGATATAATTAAGTCACTTATTTAGCTTCCTTAATATTTAAAAAAGTCAAATTTATATTATATTTAATATCAAAGTGAGTACTATGTTTTAATAATTTATTTAGTTTTCTTAATCTTTTAAAAAAAATTAATTAAGCCTTATATTTAAGATATGAGATAGTATTTAAGACTTACCTATTTATAAAAAATTAATAAAATCAAATGTGTAAAAACAATTTACAGCTCTTATGGAAAAAATATTTATAGCACCTAAAAGGTCTACTCAATAGCCTTCACTTCACGCCACGGGTTATGCAATTTTCAATACTTGATTAGTTGATTTCAAAAAGCAAAGTCACAGAGGGGCAGTGTTCCAGCACTTCATCACAGTATCACGCGCGATATTTTTTTTCTCTCACATCTTTCATCGTTTTTCACTTTTTCATAGTTCTCTTTCCTTCTTCTTCGTCATCTCCGGTCGATGCTTTCCTCTTCTTTCTGTCTTCTTCTTTCAAGCTGACTGGTTCCAAGATAGATCTGTAGCGGCAGATCTATTAATTGAGATAAGGATATTAGATCTACATACTTCTTTCTTCTTTTTTATTTTCCTTTGGCCGACTTCATCTTGCTTTTTTTTTCGTCGGAGTTCAACCCACGCGGTTATTGAAAAGCCGCCCCGGTTCGCCAGTTAAAAGCGATTCCCGGCTGAAAAGCCAGCCTGAGGCGGCCCAAAACGGCTGAACGCTGAAAACGGCCAAACCTATCGAAACGACCTGATGTATCCTCCGGCTGACGATCTAACCGGCCGGACCTTCCGGTCCGGTCCGGTTCTTCAAACATTGCTTTTAATTAAAAAATTGTTTAATTTGAATATATAAATATTTTTTTACGTTTTAATTAAATTTTTCATTATTTTTAATAATATTTATTTAATTAATAATTATTTATATGTATATAATTAATTAATTATATGTATGTATGTTTATATATATATATATATATATATATATGATAATATTATATATATAATAATATGTAATAATATGACATAGGTACATTTCGGCATAACTGGTAAAGACTCCTGCGTGAAGGTGTCAGCAGCCTGAGGTCGCGGGTTCAAACAGGAGGAGAGACACTTGGAGGAATTATGAGGTGTAGACATGTGACAGCACGAGGAGGGGACACGTGGTAGCCAGGGGAGAGGGACTCGTGGCAAATTCTGTCTGAAAGCACCTATTAGCGGCGAAACAGATTCTGTCGAAAATACAGTCCATAAGAAAAGTTGATGTAGCACAAGGAGGGGACACGTGATAGCCAGGGGAGAGGGACTCATGGAAAATTCTGTCTAAAAGCACCTATTAGCGGAAAAGTTGATGCAGCACGAGGAGGGGACACGTGATAGCCAGGGGAGAGAGACTCGTGGCAAATTCTGTCTGAAAGCACCTATTAGCGGCGGAACGGATTCTGTCGAAAATACAGTCCACAAGAAAAGTTGATGCCTCAATTATGAGGTGTAGATATGTGGCAGCACGAGGAGGGTTCATGTGGTAGCCAGGGGAGAGGGACTCATGGCAAATTCTGTCTGAAAGCACCTATTAGCGGCGGAACGGATTCTGTCGAAAATACAGTCCATAAGAAAAGTTGATGCAGCACGAGGAGGGGACACGTGGTAGCCAGGGGAGAGGGACTCGTGGCAAATTCTGTCTGAAAGCACCTATTAGCGGCGGAACGGATTCTGTCGAAAATACAGTCCATAAGAAAAGTTGATTCCATGGCAAATTCCATTTGAAATTCCATCAGAAATTGGGTGTTTTTTTGTAGAGTGTTATAAATATTCCAATATTTGATGTGGATGTCCATAACCTTTCAAGATGAGTTTTTTGGAATTCTACACTTAAAGCCATATAACCTATGATATAAATGACTTGGTAGTAGTTTTCTATTATTAATGTAAATAACTTACAAATGCTTTAATTATATTATACCATTACGTGAGTTTAATCTTTTGTTGTAGCTCTTCTATTGGAAGTTAAGGATTTGTGGCCTAAAAATAGTAGACATATATTAAAGGTCGTAAGCTTAAAATGAAATAAGAATCACTCCCTCTTTGTTCTCCATTTTTATCTTGTATTTCTTCATCTCCTTCATCTAAATCTCTTATATTTTCCTTATTTTTATAACAGGTTATAAATTTTTATAAAGATGATATGTAAGATTAAGGAGTATGAAAAATTAATTAAAAATTTTTAACCTCACTTCTTTAATCCTTTTTTGGTACCTTACTTCTTTATTATTTTTTTAAATTCAACCCATAAAATTTTCTCTTCCTTCCTCTCCAAATCCCTCGTACTAAACAACATAACGTATACTTTTAAAAAAGGAATTTAAAATTGAATAAAATATTTTTATTTTGTAAATCACATTTTTTATGACTTACTTCAAAAACGTAGAAGGAATGTGATATTTTAAAAAATAAATTTGATGCAAATTAAATGATTTTACTATGTGAGGCGTCTACTGACTTCTGAAACGCAGAATAAATATTGTCGGTTGCCCAAAAAGATTAATAAATAAGTTTTTTTAAATGTTTGATAGACCAAGTAATACTAGGAACGTCTTTTCACCATGTCTATCGGCTGTAACATGGCCAAACTTATTTCTCTCCAAGATTGTTTTTGGGAAAATGCCAAAAAAAATACTATGAAAAATGGGAAAGAACGATTCAGTGCTCTGAAATTAGGAAAGAGCGAGTTAGTTCACTGTCAGACGAGAGGAGGAATCTGGGATTTTGAAATCTCGGTGAAAAGACGCTTCTGCCCTTCAGTTCTCCCCCTCTCCACTTTGGAATAACAATAATGGCCTCTCAATTAACAACACCATATTCTACATTAACAACACCAAAATTTCACAAAGAGTCTCCATGTGCTTCACTTTCGTTCTAAGCACTTCATCTGATTCTTCCTCATCTCAATTGCAAATCTCAACCATCTTAGTTGCAGATCATACAGCCAATTCAAATTTCCTTCAGGAGCCCACCGAAGATCCGCTACAACCTTGTGATTATAGCCCCGTCGATCCTCTTTGAATGAGATCTCACCCATAGACGCCAATCAATTCCAAATCTGACCATCGCCCAGCACCTCCCTCCTAGTTACTGATGCCAATCTCCAAACGTCTCCTTCCACCACCGAAAATGCCCATCCACAAGCTCCCGAGAGAGTCTCCTACTCCCATCTGCTTGACGACAAAAAAGTGACACCGACAGCTGCGTCTCGCCCATCGGAAGAAAGTTGAGTTGTTAATATAGAATACAGTGCTGTTAATAAAGAGAGAAGAGTTGTTATTGGCCCTGAAACTTGTTATCTGTGAAAGAAGAAAGTGGAGTTATTAATGTAGAATACGGTGTTGTTAATAAAGAGAGAGTTGTTATTAGCCCTGAAACTTGTTACCTATGAAAGAAAAAAGTGGAGTTGTTAATGTAGAATACAGTGTTGTTAATAAAGAGAGAGGAGTTGTTATTGGTCCTAAAACTTGTTAATTGTGAAAGAAGAAAGTGGAGTTGTTAATGTAGAATATGGTATTGTTAATAAAGAGAGAGATGTTGTTATTGGCCCTGAAACTTGTTAACAATGAAAGAAGAAAATGGATTTGTTAGTGTAGAATATAGTGTTGTTAATAAAGAGAGAGGTGTTGTTATTGGCCCTGAAACTTGTTAACTGTGAAAGAAAAAAGTGGAGTTGTTAATGTAGAATACGGTATTGTTAGTAAAGAGAGAGGTGTTGTTTTTTGTGAAGAAAGTGGGGTTGTTAATGTAGAATACGGTGTTGTTAATAATGGGAGAGGTGTTGTTATTGGCCCTAAACTTTTTAATTGTGAAAAAAGAAAGTTGAGTTGTTAATGTAAAATACGATGATGTTAAGAACGGAAGAAGTGTTATTATTAGCCCTAAACTTATTAATTATGAAAGAAGAAAGTAGAGTTGTTATGTAGAATATGGTGTTGTTAATAACGGGAGGGTGTTTTTATTAGCCCTAAAACTTGTTATTGTGAAAGAAGAAAGTGGAGTTATTAATGTAGAATCCAGTGTTGTTATTCTGAGCTGAGAGAGATGGAGGGCTAAAGGGCATTTTCATCTTTTCGTAGAAATTTCAAAATCCCAGATTTCTCCTCCCCTCAACAGCGAACTAACTCGTTCTTTCTCATTTTCCAAATTATTTTTTTGGAATTTTCCCATTTTTTTCTTCTTCATAATGTTCACCGGTCCACGTCTGTCTTTTTAAGTTTTAGCCTTGTGAGTTCATTACTTTCATTTGGGTTAAGGTACAAAATTATTTCAAAAGTTTTCGCTGAGGAGTAATGTTATTCTAAAAGTTTTTTTTTAGATTTAATATTACTCTGAAAGTTTTAAAACATAGCAATGTTACCACATACGGTTAAAATCATTCTTCTGTACTAGAGATCTATCCATCAAGCTGTGGTTGAAGATGAACACGGTCAATTATACTTGTTTATATTGTAGCATACAAGGTTGATGGTGTTTTTCTTGTGATTAGTTTAAGCTTGTACTTATCAAGTTACCCATCTTATAATGCTAACAATTTTCATAATGGCCAGAGCCATTTTGGTATCTTAATTTATATTGATAGCTGCTTTTGTTTTTTGTCATCCTATTGAAGTTACAATAACACATTTTTCTAGTTTTTTAAAGATTGTAGGTGATAAGCGCTCTTGTACCTATTTAAGTAATTTTAATTACTTATCTCCTTAAATTTAAGTATTAGGATAAAGTTTATTTCCCACATTTATTGGGCTTAAGGCTTATAGCATGTGGACCAAAAAAATAAAAAAAAGGCTTATAGCATGACAGATGAACTATATATTATTGGGCTAAAAGCCTAAAACACATCAAAGACCAATGGTTTGAATCTACCGGCAGATGGAGAACCTATTGATTGTGGGCATACTGCAATTCCTTCTCGGCATACTGCAATGCAATGCTTTGTTGTTTGGCTTGTAGTATTTACTGTTTCCGGTCCTTAATGTAAGATGCATTTAATTTTTTTTAGAGAGATTAAAGAAATTAAATATTTAATTTTTGAGTATTTGTGCAGTTCACGGAGGAATGGGACTCGAGGTTGAGGGTCCTTGTAGCAATGGGGAAAGGAAAAGAAGAAGCCACAATAGTTGCAGAGGAAGGAAAATGAGAGAGCTCACCATGTTTTTTTACTATTTTAACCACAGAGGTGCATTTTAGTCTTTTAACAACATTCAGAAACTTCTAATTAGCCCTCTTGGTATAATTAATTATTTGTTAAAAGTGTAGGTCTAATTTTAGATTTTGATATTTCAGTTAGATTTAATTAGGATTCTCCCACGACATATTCTCCACCTCCAGTTTTCAATCTCCAGTCCAATCTTTCCGGCAAATCATTTTTTTTAAAAAAAATCCAAGAATAGAAAATAAACAGTTGTATCTTTGACCACCCTTCCCCGCATTTCCTTCTCAGCATACTGCAATTCAATGCTTTGTTTTTGGGCTTATAGTGTTTACTTTCTCCGGTCTTTAATATAAGATCTATTTAATTTTTTAGAAAGATTCAGGACATTAAGTAAACTATGTTAAAGGATTTGTATTTATCATTTTTTTCCAAACTAATTTGCATCACTTACAAACTGATATATAATATTATGATACACAACATATGTCATGATTAAGTAATTTATTTAACTTCCTTAATCCCTAAAAAATATTAATTTGGTCTTATGTTAAGGATTGAAGGAAAGATTTATTTGTTCAATATGCCTTTGACTTGAGATTGACTTTTGAGTATCTCATAAGTTCATAACCCATGTGAAACCCAGTGCCAACTGTAAATTAATTAGCATATGTAATTAAGGGAAAATCATAATTAAAATACTAAAATCCTAATAGGGGGAGAAAACCATGGTGATATCTCCTCCTCTGCAACTATCGTGACTTCTTCTTTTCCTTTCTCCATTACTACAAGGACCCTTGAGTCCCATTCCTCCATGAACCTCACAACCACTCGAAGATGAGGAATTGGGTTATGCAGTTTGCGGTGGCCATGAAATTGGTAGAGGGGCTTGACTATTGGCTGGCAGGGTTTCTTAATAAGTAAGGATGTTAACATCTTAATGGTAAATGATTTTATCAAAAAAAAAAAAACATAAAAAAACTAAAAAAATTCTAATTAAATCCAATGAAAATAATTAAAACTAAAATAAGGCTTACACCTCTATTTAATTTTTCTTTTTAACTGTAAAGGGGTATTTTGGTCTTTTAATAACATTGGGTAATCCCTAATTAGGCATTTTTGTATGATTACAAATTTGTTGAAAGTGTAGGCTTCATTTTGGATTTTGACATTTTAGTTGAATTGAATTTGGATTTTCTTATATACCGTTAATATTAATATTAAATAATAAAAATTATTAAAAAAAATATCACATTACAAAAATTTTTATCCAAAAGTATTTTTAATTTTTAAATTTGTTTGAGGGCTGGTGCAAAACCTATCATTTTTTTATTAGATCAGGAATTCCCTAGTGCAAAGAATTTTCGCCTCTAATCTCCCACCCAATGCACTTCTCATGACTTGTGTCCTCCCCTTTAGGTAGGTAAGGCCACTTACCACCTAAACTAATAAATTGTTTGCAACCTATTTTTGAGGTGGAACTTTTTTTCAACTATGTACAATAACTTATATGTAGTTGTGCGCAACACCAGACACTAGCACATTTCTAATAACAATAGCAGATTCAAAGCATTAATTAGACGCTACTCATTTTAGAATTAACATAAGATTTTTTTTTTCTCCTTTGGTTTACAAAATAAGAGCATTCAACCAAGTTAGATTTGGCATGCATGTGAGTAAATCACAGTATTAAGTTAACAGAATGTAATACGAAATTACAATAATCCCAAAGATTGAAAAACTGGATTGAAAAACATTAATTTTTTAATAATGATGAAGATCGTGAGGGGTTATAGGAATAGCCGCATAAGTTAAAATGTTGTTTGTGACCCAAATTATATACAGAAAACATAGACAATGGCCGGAAAATAGAAGTGTTGCATTAAATTTTAAGGGAAGGGTCCAACTTGAAAGGGAAAAGCCTGATGAAGCACACAATAAATAACTTCTCTATCTTCCTTAACCCTTCAATTTTTGAACTTTGTATTCCGTAGATTTAAACCATTGGTTTTTTATTCGTTTTACCCCAATAATATATAGTTCATCCCTCATGCTATAAACCTTTTTTTTTTTTTATACAACTATAAACCTTTTTTTTACGTACACATGCTATTAGCCTTAAACCCAAGTGTGTGTATGAGAAAGAAATAACACTTCTTTAGGAAGTGGAGAAACTTCGGAGCTTGATTTGTATAGAACTTTTTGAAATGGGTTAGAATTTTGTATGGTAAATGGGTAAATGATTTAGCTCCGACCAATCAAGATGACCAGTAATAGTTACCTGTACTTTGAGCTAAAACTGTTAATATGGGGAGTGTTGTTCATTTCACCCCAATAAGAGGATTTAAGATGCATATCTAATGTAAACAATGTTCCTCTTCTTCTTTTCCCCCAGCATATATAAGATCCTTCATTAAAACTAGAACCAGTCCATACAAGAGCGGAATAAAACTAAACAACAGGACAATAAAGACAAACAAACATAAAGCATGAGCAGTCTCTATTTGAAGCATAGACTATCCATTATAAGAAACAGGGTTTCTATAATCCCAATCATCTAGTTTCTGGAAACTAGCTTGAGGTCTTCAAATCTAATCATCAGGACACTCCTTTTTTGACGAAGCTTTGGCGACATAGTTAGCCACCAAATTCGCTTCCCTTTCGGAGCACACCAACTAATACAAGAGTTCTTATATTAAGAACGAGAAGTAGTATTAATCAATGTTATAATGCCCTATAAAATATGTTGTTGATTATCCTAATGCAACCCAAGCAGAGTGTCCTTCAACCATTGACTAAATTGATTATTGCTGTCAATTTTCAAACTATATAATGATCTAGAACAAGGGCAAAGAAAAAATAAGTGTTTGATGCTTCTTCTTGTTGATATCCAAATAAACTAGTCTATTTTTTGAAATGGCAGCTACTTGCAAATATATTTTTTGAAATCATTGATCGCATCTTTTATAGAAACTTCAGAATGTTTTCGCAAATCTTGGCAATAACTTCACCAAGATGCAAAGGAAGTACGGCGATGGTTAAGGGAGTTAAATAATCTGGAAAATTTAACTCCCTCAAACAAAGCCGTACTTATATTGCATGATGGTGAATTTATTACCAAGATTTGCGATATTGGTAGATCAATAAGATTTGTGATCTTGGTATACCGATAAGATATCTTGGAGTTTCTAAAAAAGGTTGTGATCAAGAAATTTAAAAAACATATTTTTAAGTAGATGTTACTTTAAAATTAGACTTGTTCTTTAATTACATTAGATGTATATCTATGTTGTCTGTTTGGTTTGCTAAATTATACTACCTCCGGTGCACTAAAAACTTTATCATATATTTAAGAACGGAGGGAGTACTATTTTACCCCTTTTCATAAGGGAACTAGTTTCCCTACCCATCCTAAACCATTCAGATGAGATCTTGGTAGTCTAGGTTTAATTTTTTTTTTAACTAGTGATTTTTAAATGAAAAAAAAAAAAATTTTTAAAAAAATGTTAGTTAAGAGATTATCTTTATTTTATATTCTCTACCCATTAAAAAAATTGTTTTGAAAAGCATTAAGTAAAAAAAAAATTAATCTAGACTGTCTTGATCTCATCTAGAAGGTCTAGATGAAAGGAGCTCTCCCTACTCATCCTTGGGGAAACTATTTCCTTTCATAAGGGATGTGACATGTAAAAATAACAGTTCTTTTTTTTACTAATAATAGTGTCAAAATACTATATTTTAGTATTTTAAATTTTAAATATAAATTTAAATGTTGTAGTAGTTGTTGCTGTTGTTGTTGTCGTCATCGTCATCATCATCATAATCACACAATGTTATAAAATATCAATATATTAATATTATAATATTAAAAATATTAATATCATACATTTCTGGATTCTGGATGAGAAAATTTGTTTTCAAAATGACTCGAATAAGATAATTTCCGAACATAAACATCATCAAAGGGCACAATATTAATTCATAATAAAAAAATCTGTCGAACAGTATTATAAATAATAAAATTACAATGATGCACTAACCTCTCAATTCCACTTAGATAGTGATCAGCAATACCAAAGTCATCAGAGAAGCTAACGGTGACGTTTCGTTGATGGAGAAACTCATTCACAAAAGAGTTAGTTCTCAGTTACCAATTAACTTCTCATCTCAGAACAAAACAAACAAGCTGACCCTAGAAATAAGGGCCCCTTTGGTGTGCGGAAAGTTTGAGGAGGGAAGGGAAAGGAAGGGAAGTGAATGGAAAGGAAGGTAAAATTGGGAGGAAACTTAAAGGGGGTGTGCTGTTTGGTAGACATGGGGACGGAACATAGGTTGAGAAAAAATAAAATATTTGGTAGGAAGAAAATGAAGTGGTGACTGTGCGAAGAAAATGTAAAATATCCAAAATACCTCTTAAATTGAAATTGTTTTAATTAATAAATTTATTAACGACATTCGAATTCACTACGTAAATTCAAATTTGAGGATCAAATTCTTTTCGCCTACTTGCTAAAACAGAGAAAAATTCTGTTCGCCCCTGTTTTATGGTTGTTGAAACAAAGCAATCCGAGGCAACACTCACAGCTTAGGCTTTTATCTTCTGTGTACTCATTTGTTGATTTTTCAGCAAAAGAAATCATTTAATAGAGAAGAATTCTTTTTTATTTTTGGAGTAACAAAATCGTTGTTCTCAAATGTTTATTGAGAAGAATTCTCAAAGGTTTTTTTTAGTAATAAAGATGAATCTAGCTACTAGCAAGTGCGTAAAGACAAACTATGAAGCCAAGAATCACTCGCAGAATTTAAAAGCATCAAATGAGCTCTGGTATAGTGAAAAGATGAAGCAATGATCAAATTGAAGATGAAGAAGAAGAAAAAGTAAAGACAACGAGCAGCAACGCCGAAAACGGAACGGTGGCACTGGTGTTTTTGGCTACAATGCTTTGTGGCTCTCAAGCTTTTTCTTGTTTGTAGTTACACTATCAATGCCACTATCCGTGACCAAAGTGAATTCTCTCCTTCATATGCTTCCATTAATCATCTCCACATTTTTATTAGATTTGTGGTTCAGTTTTGGTGCTTTAATTTAAATTTTCAGGGGTAAATTTGTATTTGGCATTTTCCCTCTAGTGAGAGAAGATGGGTTACCACCAATATTGGTGGAAATTGACATATTTAAGGGAACTTTGGAGCAGATGGGAACTTGAGTTCCGAAAACATTTTGCAGCCAAACGTGTTTTCAAGGAAGGAACTTGCTTATCTTCGTTTCCCTTTCCACCTTTTCTGTGTACCAAATAGGATCTGAGGTGAGCCATGTGTTTCCAAGTCTGAAGTCTTGGAAGAACCAAAGTTTACTATAAGAGTCATACATAAACTAGGAGCGGTCAAAGAGAATGAAAGGGAGTTAATCATGACAGCTTAATCAAGTGGCTAAAAATTAAGTTTCGTTTTCAAACAGCAGGTTTCTTAACAAATGGGTATTTTTTATGAAAACTATAAGCTTATAAGATTGGACAGAGGGTGGGTGCTGCTCCCTGCTCCCCCTTAAAAAGGAGGGCTTCCCAAGTGTTTTTTTTCATGTTCCTTTTTATCATTAGATTCAATAAAAAATGAGTGATATTTGGATATCTTATAGATAAAAAATGAAACTGTTTTCAATATTTTATGATTTTTCAAAGATTCAGTACTCAAAGTGCAAAAGAAAAATGCACCATTTTTCTGAAAAATATTTGAAAAATCATAAAAAATTGAAAATAGCTCATTTTTTGCTTAGAAGATATCAAAACGTCACTCATTTTATGTAGAAACTAATGGTAGAAAGGAACGTGAAAAAAACAATTTGGGAAACCTCTTATTTTTTAGGGGCAGCAAGGAGCAGCACCTAAAGGGCAGCACCCACGCCTGCTCCTATAAAATGAAGCATAAATATGATTCAAATATGTTCAGAAACGTATGCAATTTCTTCTCTTTTGACTCTCCACATATTATGTATATGAATATGGTGCAGCTCAAAAAGGTATGTTCTTTTCCTGTGTTTCTTTAACCAAAGGAATCCATTATTATCACACCTAGCTTCCTAAACAATAGAAACTATGTATGTACTGAAGATTGTAATATGGATCTATATATGTGTGGGGGTATTATGAGTATGATAATGTTACCTCGCTCAACATTGGAGACGTTGCTCATGGCCTTGTGTGAGAGACTCTTTTGCTTGCAGCTCAGTAGGATGGAAACAGGGTAAGTTAGGCTTTACCTAAATAGATCTGGGCATGCAATAGAGATTTAAAGTCTAAACTTGGGCCTATATGTAGATTTTTTTTAGACCTGAGCGTGAGACTTCAAAAGGCTTGATAAGACTGAAGCCTGTTTAAAAACCTACTTAAAATATAAACCTTTAAATAGTTTTTATAGCTTATGCTTCCAAATTCATATGCAACCCTCCTTCGTACTTATTTACAATCCTACAATATGTTTTAAAAGCCTAACATTTATTCTTTTCGTAATATAAGTTTTATCATACCTTTTTAAAATCCTGCGTTGCTTTTAATTATACCTGGAAGGTATAAAAAGATTACATTTAATTTAACCATGTTATAAAAAGAAACAATCTATATATACAATAAAATAACAAAATTACATTCATTATAATATCTCATAAGAACCCAATACAATTTACAAGTCTGCAATAATATATATAGGATAATTTGTTGGTAACAGTAATCAAGTCATTAATATTAAGGAGTATATTCAACACCCAATAAAACGGATTTTGGCTAGTAATTGAATCATAGTCATCGCCTTCAGCTATGAAAGAGAAGAAAGGGAGAGGTGAGCGACTAATGAGTGAAATGGTTGAATTTGTGTGAGAATGATGAGATGTGACATGTAGGTTAAGGCTATAAGGCAAAGTTAATAATTTTATAAATATTATAGAATTAATCTAGATTATATTATATATAATTGTGTAAATTAGATAAAAATAAATAAATAGGCATGATGTATCTGTCTAAATAGACCTGACAATAGGTATGAAGTTGAGTCTAACATATTTACTAAATAGACTAGGTCATAGGCCTCCTGTCTATGTTATTAAAATTAAATGATTAAAAATATACCTTATAAATTTAGAGGACAAAATGAAACATGATATGAACTTAAAACAACCAAATATATATTATAGCCTGATTAGTTTTATGGTAGGTTGAAGATATTTATTTAGATTTTATCTTTTAATATCAACATTTCTAATTCAAATTGTAATAATATATATATAACCATTAAATTATAAATTTATTAAAAATAAAAAAGGAAAATAATTAAATTCTACGTTCAGTTTTAGTTTTTATATTTGGATGTCACCAAGGAGAAACCATTGAACACTTATTTTTTCATCCCGTTTTTTCATAGCATTATGGTTTGAATGTTTCCCATTAAAATTGGCACACCGAGCAATAATCAATTTAAACAATTATATGAATTCATTATGGTGGCACCAATAATAACCAAATGCTTTAATATAATTTCTTCTTCATTTGATGACTCCTTAAAGTGATCAATTAAATTATTAATACTAAGGAGAATATTCAACACCCATTAAAGCGGATTTTGGCTAGTAATTGAATCAAAGCTGTTGTCTTCAATCATCGAAGAGAAGAATGGGAGAGGCGAGAGAATAAAAGTGAAATGGTTCAACTTGTGTGAGAATGATGAGATGTGACACCGTAGGGTAAGGCTATAAGGCAAAGTTAGTAATTTTATATATATCATTGAATTAATCTAGATTATATTATATATAATAGTAATAAATAAATAGGCTTAGCCTTATGAAAATAGACATGACCTATCCTAAATAGACTTGACAATTGGTACGAGGTTGAGTCTAACATATTTATTAAATAGGCTAACCTATAGGCCCCCTAACAAGGGTCTAACCTACTTCCACTCTTATTAACGGTGTTAAGATTAGATGATTAAAAATATATTTTATAAATTTAAATGAATAAAATGAAACCTAATATGAACTTAGAACAACCAAATCTATACGATAGCCTGATTAATTTCATGGTAGGTTGAACATATTTATTTAGGCTTTATGTTTTAATATTAACATTTCTCATTCAAATTGTAGTATACATACGTACATATATAAAATCATTAAGTTATAAATTTATTTAAAATATAAAAGGAAAACAATTAAATTCTACTGTAAGTATAAGTTTTTATCTATCATCTTTTGCTCATTTGGAAGTTGCGTCATCGAGCTCTACCATCATGTGATATTCTTGGACAACATCTAAATGTCACATGGCTACGCTTATTTGGATGTCAACAAGAATAAGCCATCAAACACTTCTTTTCTAGGAAAAAAGAAAGAAAAAAAACTATCAAAATTGGTAAAAGGCAAATAAGTGTGTTGAATTTCAATAATTCCAAACAAACTGATTTGGAATTTTGAAATATTGTAAAATTTGAGAAATTATCTAACTACCCTTAGTCTTTTTTTTTAAAATAGAAAATCCTCAACCCCCTTACAGGCCACCGGAGCTTTGGCTCCAATGACCAGCAGCAATGTCAGTCACCGGAGCTCTGGTGACCTTGTCGGCAACCGGCCGCCAGAGCTCCAGGGAAGGATATTAACAACTTTAGTATCGCTATTAACAATTCAAGTATTTATATTAAAAATTTTAGTATCGCTATTAACAACTCAAGTATCTTAACAACTTTAGTCTAAGAAATCCAAAAAAAGATATTAGCAGCAGGAGGTCCGGTGAAGGTTATCACTTATCAACTACTCAAATATCAATAATAACAATTTTAATATCACTATTAGCAACTTTAGAAAAAATAGTTTCCTATATTTCTTATCCATTATGAAAAGTATTAAATCTATTAATCTAAGAGAGAGTTAAGTAGGTGACCAATATTATGCATTACATCATTTTCAACGGTGCTTTTATGATTTGACAATATTGTTGGAATAATCTAATAATAGAGATCTCAAATATATTGTATATCTCCATAAAAGAGATCAGCAGCGAAAGATTTGATGAAATACCTCTAGCTATAGTGATTCTGCATATAGTATTTCAACCAGAAAATTGCAGAATTATCATAATAGATCAGAATAGGTTAGGGCTTCTTCTAACAGGAAGATGAGGTACAATGATGGTCTAAAAATAGCTGTTACTCATCAGAAAACCCCTAGGGAGCAAATAAGTGGGTTTTCCACATTACTACTCTCTAAGACTTGGTTTACGCTATTTACAACCTCTTATCAAGGCTTGTAAGAGCTTACCAGCCAGGTAGGTAACCCTAACTAAACATTTATCCAAATCACTTTGCAGGACAAAATCAGAAGATATTTTATCCAAAATATATTAAACTAATAATAAAACATGATCTGCTAATATTTAGAATAACCTCATAATATCTAGAATATTCATTTGATCAAAATAATCAACTAGCATTTCCTTTATATGATCAACGAATAAATATATATCTATATATGATTTGAATAAACAAAGAGATAAAATATTATCATTTTAATAAAAAATCTAACAAATATGACATCATGGAATCAATATTGAAAATATTCATTTCGTGACCTTGATGACTTCTTCAATTTCTCTATTTAAAAGATGACCAATAATGATCTCTTTTATTTCTACATCAAATTATTGGTATAAATAAATGTTATAAGACAATAAAAGTATTGAGATACTTATCAATATGCCTATTCTAGAAGCAAGAATCTGCTTTCTAAAATCAAGCTGTTTAGATTTTTAAAAAGTGCACGTTTTTGCCATAAATTTTTTATCAATATTAATTTCATAAAATTCTACCACCATAATGTGCGGTAAGATTTTCTTGAACTAAAATTTAATCATCAAAGTATAATAAGTCTTGGATCATATTTTGGAACACCAGGCCAAAACAGAAAAAAAAAATATATGAATAAAAATATTATAAGCATATAAATGAAATTTTTCAAAAAATATTGTGATTGAAAATTAAAATTTTTCATGCATATTTGTATTAAATTATTGATTTCATGTATTTTTCCTTTTATGATGTCTAAGAATCTTCATTGATTAAGATCATGAATGGGAATTTTAACCTATAACATATTGTGGTGGTAGAATCTCATTAAATTAATCTTTACAAGAAATTTATCGCAAAATATGTAACTATTTATCATCATATTTTTGCTTTGAACAAGCGTATTGGTATTGGTAAGTATTTCAATATTAGTTTTTTTTTGTATTATATCTTTTATTTATACCGTCAATCTAAAGTTCTTTATGAATACTATTAACAACTTTAAACAAGAATATAAGGGATTATTATTTGTTGTCAGGAACAAAGAAATTCAAGAAGCCAATAAGGCCTAGAAAATGATATTTTTAATCTTTGATGTCATATTTTCTTTTAGAAAAATAAAAGCATTACAAGAATTATATCTTTGTAATTTTCTTTCTGTGTGACTTAATTTTCTATTTTTAGATTTATTACATGAATTTGTCATTTATATTTGAGCTTTCATGTTTAGAAAAATTAAGTCTTTATAGTTTTGAGTAGCAATAAAAACTGCAATATCACATCACTTATTTTGGGATACTGAAAAAATTAAATGGCATTACTTAAAAAAGTTAGTAACCACAGAAAGGGTCGCCCGCTTTGTCGAATTGTTTGTGGAATAATAGTTGTAACAATTATTGAGGGTGTATCAAATTGACATGCAATAATGTTATGTGAAATGCTGCTATAGACAACTATCTTAACCAATGTTAAGAAGCTATGAATTATAAAGTTTTGTTAACTTAATTAATGTTATTATCTAATATTTTTTGCTGTTAATTTTTAGTTAAGATATTCAATGGTTATGTTTATAGAATTTTTTTTCTTATGAAGACGAAGCTAATGTTTCTCGCCATTAAAAATCAATAAGTATTTCAATGGGCGTAAAAATTTCAGAACTTACTTTTATATTCCGTTTTGTTAAGTAGAATAATGGTATCACAATATATGTTATTTGATAGTGATATGGTTTTGTAAGGAAATTTATGCCACATCATATATTGTCACCACTTATTTAACTATTTATTATATCACCTGATAGTTAGAAAAATTAGTTATGGAGTGCAAATTCAGGTTATACTGTTATAGATATAACCTGTTTGATAAAAGAATTTATCTATAAGACTTAAACGTGTTATAGTATATATATCACTCAATATGTTGGTAGTTTGTAGCTTATCATGTTTCACTAAATATACAATTTTTGGATTTTTTTTATTTCTATGTCTAACTTCATTTAAATCAATTATATTATCCCCAATAACTTGAGGTTTGGACGTGTTACTAATGTTAATATTTTTTATTTTGATATATTAAAACACATAATTCAAATTGAACACGTGCTACAAATAATATAAATATAACCATAATATGTAAACATTTAGTCATGATTTCAAATAGCATGGATACTTCCAGCAAAACAGTATCTTTTAAAATCATATAAGACACATTTGAGAGTTAATTTTAGTCCTAAACATAAGACATAGTTTTCATATTTGTCATTCTTTTCCTAATTTACCCTTATTGATACTCCCTCAATAATAATCAAAGAGCATGGGAAATGACGGAATTAAAAAAGATGACTAGAATGGTTTATATTAACTAACCTAACTAACTTCCTTAATCTGATTAAATTAGATAAATATGTCTTATATTAAAAACAGAAAGGAGTAATTCTTAACCTACGTGGTTGAAAATTGAAACTGTTAACAATACACAAGGATTCACCAGAGTCAAGCAATAATGCAGTAAGAACATTTTTGGAAACCCAGCAGAGAGCCAGAAAAGGAGAGAGGAAGCACCCAAACAGATAAATAAATAAAGCATATTTCACACCTTATGTTGTAACAGAGTGATTATTTCAAAGATATCAGGGAGAGAGTGTGGATTTTAAAAGTTTAAAATAAAGACAAAAATTTAATTATTAAAATTTTTGACTTAAATAAGTTAGAAAAACATCTGGAAGCAAAAGTGTTTAGTGCGGTGAGTATATTCATAAATCATAATTCATAAGCACTTCATTTCTTAACATTTTAGTTACATTAATAATTTAAATACATGGGGCAGGCAATTAAACAGGTTTTTTAATTAAAACCATATTTAATATTCGATTTTCCATAAATATTCATAATCATGTAATTTTATATCATATGCGCCCGTAGAGCAAAAAATCTGCACCAAACAAACCAACAAAGCATCTTGTGAACTTTTTCCAATAGTGCTTAATGCCTAGTCTTAAAATGGTTCCATATCACCAATGGAAGTTGGCGCAGATGGGTAGGCATCTGCGCCACACCAATCCGTTCCTGGGTTCGATCCCAGGAAACGGAAGGTGTAAAGAATTTCTATTGGGAGCTCTCTCCCTTGGGGCGCCTCAAAGAGGTGAATTCCTGTCGAGCCTATCAGATTGGGGGTGCCAGGACTAATCGGTTGTCGGGGGCCCATGTCGGTAAATCCGGCGTTGGCCTTCAGGTTAACGCTGGATCAAACGATACTGCTTCATTTCATTAGAAACTTGTATTCTCGCTACGAGACTTAGACTCAACATCTTTATGTATGAATTTTAAATTTTTTTGAACTTAATTAATAATTATGGCAACACATGTGGATGAGAATCTCCAAACTTTTTATAATACTCCCTTTGATGGTTGTGTCAGTAGTCTAAGACACATCACTCATAAGTACCTCAGCAGTAATATAATTTTATTATTTTGTTTAAACATTTTAGTTACATTATTAATAATTTAAGTATTTAGGGCAGGCAACTAAACAGGTTTTTTAATTAAAACCAGAACGTGTCAAGTCATCCTGGGGCATACCATGCAATGTTACTGCAAGATTTTATTTTGGACCTCTTTATTCTTATACGCTAGCTTTCTTATGTCATTATAACACTTGTTAGAGTATCCGAGTAAGGACCTAAAGATCATATTTTAAAGGCTTCTCTCACTTGCACTTCCGGTCCATTTCACACGCAAAGCGATTTTGTATTGAGTATGAGAGAGGCAATAGACCGGAAGCGTAAGGGATAGAAGCCAGGCGCGAATAATACATCAATATTCAATATTCTCTCAAAAGGTAGATATATGATCAAATTTTCAATTTATTAATTTATCAAACTGATTTATTTGTTTTGCATAAAGCTTTTACCCCAAAAAAAAACATATTTTTATAATTTTCAGGTTATTAGAGGCTTATGCGCCATTTATCTTGGACTCCTCCAAAGAAAAATCGATGCAATTCTAATAAGCTAAAAAAATCGTAAAAATATTATTTCTCTTCTTTAGTCAAAGCTCTGAATAACAAACAAATTCATTAAGTAATTAAATCAACTTATAAATTGAAAATAACTTACCAAAAATGACTTTACTCTTCCTTTTTACTATAACTATTTAATTTTCATACAAATATTTAAAGTATGAGTGTAACTAATTATTAAAAAAAATTATTATTGGAGTACTTATGAATATTCTTACTTTGCCCTACCAACTTTTCTTTAAAATAATTTACGGACTTGCTTAAGTCACAAGCCAATATTACAATATATACCAGAGTTAAATTATTTTTTTTTTATTTTTTAATTGTCACTAAACACTAACTAAGACAAATGAAAATCAATATTTCAAAACAAATAAAAATTTTAAATAATCAACTAAAATTGCATATACCTCATCAAATTTTTAGCCAGATTAACAAGTCGTGCAAAATATGATCTAGGGTAGAATAAACATTAACTATAAATTTTTTTAAAATGAAATTAAATATTTCATTTCGTTTAAATAATTTTTGTGCTTGATTTTTTTTTGGGTCACAGATATTTTTGTCTGATAATCTACGCTTAAATACATTAAACTGCGAAAATACATGAATTTTTTAAATACTTAATACTACATCATGTCCTAAATATAAGATAAAGTTGGCTTTTTTTGAAGAGATTAAGGAAGCTAAATAAGTTAATCAATCATATCATATGTTATGTATCCTTAGGTTATATATTAATTTATTAGTTAAACTAATTAGTTTGAAAAAAATATAAATATAAATAATCTAAAGTAATATAATTAGCTGCCTTAATTTCTCAAAAAAATTAACTTTATCTTATAATTAGGACCAGAGAGAGTATATGGAACACTCACCTGATATCCAAGTTATCCAAAACTAAAGAAAAAAAGAAAACTAGATGAGAAAAATAAAAGACTGACTTGATATATTTAGATGGATTAATTCCTAACTAAATGGTTATGACCTTTCATTACTTTGTTTTGCCTTACCTAGAAATTATAGAAAAGTACTTCCGTGTATTGTGTGACTAACATAACTTGAAAAATAAGTTATGGAGTATTATAAAACTCATGAACGTATCAATATCAGCCAAAGCAGTAGGAGCAAACTTCAATAGAAGAAGAGGCAAGTGCAAAAATAGAAAGTGAACACTCAACTCTAAAAATATTGAAGTAACAGTAATCTTCAAGGCCACAAATTCACAAAAACTATACTCATCAGTTAAGCATGCAAATTAAGATACAAAACCATTGAACTGTATGAAGTTACAACTTTCAGGAACAAGACAAAATCTCAGATTAAACCAGCAAAATGAGCATATTTGGAATAATAGAAAAATCAATGGCCAAGGCATGCAAGGGGAATAAGATATAGTAGCTAATTAATAAAAACACCTAGTGTTTAACTCAAAAGCCCAATATTTTTCTTTTTTGAGACAAAAATCGCATAGACCAACGGACACAAGATTACTCTCTGTGGCGCTGAAAGTATCTACTTCAGCAAACGTTTCACTGTCATAAAATAAAGAAAGACATATTCTTTGATAGCAGCCCCACATGACCCACAAAAAACACACTAAAATACAAATGATAAAGCATGTTAATAAGCATCAAAACTTTGCTCAAAAAAAAAAAAAGCATCAAAACTTTAATATTGAGATTATATCGATCAGTTTCTTTCATAGTAAACCCCCCGTCCTTTCATGGCCACAAGTTATTTGCATCATGAGACACGTTCACATAAATGAATTTATTCTTAGAGCTTTCTAAAAGGTACAAAAATTTGTTTCCTTAAACATGAAATAAGTAGGGGTAACTACTAATCACGCTCTGCTAATGAAATAAGAGCAACGAAGAAGCTAGCTCAGAACAGAAGGGCAAAAAATATAAGGAGAAAATTAATACAGAAAGCATATTTCACACAATATGTAGCAGTAACAGAGTGATTTTATTTCAATATATTATATCGGCATTGTATCAGAGGGAGTGGGATATATTTAAATTTAAATTTTAAGCTAAAGATAAAAATATAAACCATCATACATCCAGAAATAAAAAAAGTTGGTTAAATAAATACTTGACGATCGACTCTTTTTTTCGACAAAGAGGGAACAAGTGATCATAAAACTCAAATAAAAGAGAACATGCCATTTACAGTAAATGCTTCCATAACCATATGCAACGGCTGCTTTAAATAAATATTTAGATATATAGCAAATCAAATTAATACAGACTAATTAGCACAGAGAGTGAGATTTCAGAAGTTTTAGGTAAGGACAAAAATTTAAACCATCACACATCTAGAAATAAAAAAAAAAAAAAAAAAAACCTTACAGATTTAAAAAGAAGTGTTCTACTATTTCCAGAAGAAGGTGAGTAACTTGAGGATCCAGCTTCTCGGATGGAACAACCTGAAAATAAAGAAGCTAATTCTTTAAACGAAATACTTTTGCCCAAATGAACAAAGTAAAGAACAGAAATAGAAGAAACCTGTTTCATTCTTCAACACGCCGGAGAAGCAAGCATAAATGGACGGAGATAAATGGACGAAGCTCCAACTCCAAAAACGACTGAGACAGTGAGAAGATCAGAGAAGTGAAAGAAGAAGAGAAGGGGGAGGCTAGGATTAGGGTTAGAAAAGAAAGGACCGTTTTCAAAGGTGGGAAAAGTGAATAGTAAATCTTCATCGAAGCTTTCATTCTCACAGGCATAGGATTCCATTTCTTCTGGGCTTTATTATGGAGGCAGAGAGACATTATTAATAGACAGCGGTCCTAACTTCTTTCAATGACATAGAAATTGAAGAGCAGTGCTCTTAGCACATGCACACAAAGAATATCACAGAAAGGGAAATAGAAATTTATCCAACGTCCCAAAGCAATGAAGATAATGTGCAAAAGTGAGAAAAATCGCACCAACTTTCGTCCTTATAATACGCTACACCATCATCTTTCAATCTAAAGTCATTACAGATATTAATGGTGGATGTCTCTTTTCTATGTTACTAGCTGCTTCTCTGCCTTGTTTCCTTTCTCCTTCTTTCTGAGTTCTGAAACATAGAAAAGCCTTCTTATTAATAGAGCAGTGAACTTTATAAATTTATTATTTATTAAAAATATAATAGTTAAATAATTAAATTCAAAACTTGTACTTTTTTTTATTCATCAATTTTTTTTATTTATATTATTGAAATTGAAATTTAATTACAAAATAAACAAGTGAACTACTAAGAAATCTTCAACAAGATTTTTTCACGGTAAAAATCAAAAAAAAAAATCACAAGTAACCAAATAATTTTTCTTGCAAAGATCACATTTTTTTTCTTAACAAATAATTTATGGGCTAATTTAGTTTAGATATTTTTTATTTTTATAAAAATAATGATATTGTGTTTAATTATCAAAAGTGTGGTATTTAGGTTTTCATATAGAAAAAATTTAGATGAGTTGGATCCTAATAGCTTACCAAGTCAAAGGATGCCTCGAGAGTCCAAACTAAGAGCATTTATTGCCCATGTAACAACAAGGTTCTTACAATAGTGCCCATATTTAATGTTTGAAAGTACCTCAAACATGATTGTCTTTAATAAGAGAATATGTGTACTTGGCAAAAAGAAAAAACAAGGTGGTGGGATCTTAATTATACTATAAGAATTTATATTTTAATTCAAAATATTTTCGTAATTTTTTTTTAATTCGCAGAACCTCTTAAAATGTCAAAACGCTTCACAAAATAGAACCACAAAAAATATAATAAATTTATCTGTCAGGCACATATGCTTCGTACCAATCATGCTTCATTTGAATTATATAATTAGGCAAATAAATAATTATAGTCACTAACGAAAAACGATAACAACAGTACAACACTGTATCTAAAGAATCTGAATCATTTAAACATAGTAGTAAAAGACAAAAGCATCTTTAAACGTGGTGCAGAAGGTGAGGAACCTTTTCATGAAATAAAAAACTTTAAGGGTGTGTTTGCTGGGAGGGTTAGAAGGAGGGGAGAGTGGGAAAATTACAATTTTAGACAAAAGAAATATAAAATTTACCCTCTCATTTTTTTAAATTTTGGATTCTCCCAAAATTTACTTTCTCATTCTTCTTAAATTTTGGATTCCCACTCAAAATTTAAATTCCTTCAACCAAAAAAAAGGTAATTTACCTCCCCTCCCCTCAAACCAACCACACCATAACCTTTTAGTGTGGAAGGCTATACATCTAGTTTATCCATTAAAAGTGTAACACATTGTTCGATGGTCATTTATTAGAGTATTTTAGCCATTTAAAAACTATACGTGACTTAAAAATATCTTTAATTAAACTAGAAACTTAAAATTATTTCTTTAAGATTGGGTATTAGGAGATAATGAATTTTCTTAAAACTTTAGAAATTCACAACTGATTCAATATATTTTCAAAATTAATGGTTCAAAGCTCTATTTTTAGTTCATGGAATGGTCTTTGATATAAAAATAAGACCTGGGTTAACCACTGTTCCACTTAGTCCAAAAAATCCCTGTTCTAAAATCTATACTGTGCAATTTTTGCAACTTTCGCAATAGTGATCAGCTTTTTTAGGTCAAATTTGAAAAATCATATCTTTTAATCTATATATCCAAAAATTATGAAATGAGACTCATTTTGAAGGTCTGGGTGTGTACCTTAAGGCTGAAAATTTTCATGATTTAACTCATTCATTTGATCTTTTAAATATGACTTCCAAAATCATGACTCATACCAAGTTACAGCCAACTATCTACAACAATACTAGGCATTTTTGTTGCTATGCTCTGCATACCTCTTACCTTAGCTGACGCTTGGATCCCCAGCTCATCCTTACGAAGGATAGATACAATCCTTAATATATATTTAATTTACATAATCATGTATAATTATCATAAAAGCCCCATAACACAACAATAGATGTAACTAGAATAACACAATTATGCTTCCTTAAGCCTCCACTTCTTCTAATCCTCCACTAGCTTCTCCTTTCCGAATAGATGAACTTGCACCTACTTGCACCTATTGAGGGGATCTTAGTAACAAAACATCAACTCAATATATAATATGCAATGATAATAAACTAAATATGTAAATAGCCAATATCATCAGAACAACATCTTACAAGTATATACACATGGCCATGGCACAAACTCAAACAAGGATATTACATCTTCAAAGGCCTAACTGTGGCATACGAGACAAATAAACATGCAAGATAATCAAACCCTATTGATTATTCATGTGGGGACATATATTAATACACACTTCTTGGCACGCTTACATTAGATGATTAATCTCTTCCCATAATATCAAATTCTAACTCCTTGCTTAATCATTTAACTTTGTTGTGTTTTACTTTCTTAATCTTTAACTCATAAATTCTTCTTTTATTCTTACCCCACACAATACAAATTTTGTTTGTGGAATTCATTTAATCTTGACATTATAAAATTCAACCCTCTGCCCCAAGACTTCCCTTGGCCGAGATATTTGCACTTATGTGCTCAACACCCAATTTTTGGAGTAATGCTTCCAAACTTATCTTGGACGTCTATTTCGCACAGTTTCTTCTTCTAAGCTTATTGGGAAACTTACTTTAAATTAATTCCAACTCTTACTCTTTAAAATAGCGGCTGTCCAAAACAGAGTATAAGGAAGAAGTCCATGAAATTAAATCTCTATTGCTTCCAACATCATAGTGTCCTCTAGATGCTTCATATGTGCGATTTAGGAATTTAAGACACTTGTTTCATTTTATATAATCTTAAAACAGTGGCATTCTTATCCTTACAGTCACAAAATCTCAGTTCAACAAACATCCATCATCATCCATATAAAGAACTCTCACACAACACAACTTCCACTCCATTTGAGCACTCTATTCACTTTTAATGTTTGGGACAGTAGTTTCCTTTTAATTCTTGGATTTCCAGCTTCATAAATTCTTCTATTAAATTCAAAGAGAAGTTTAGATTCAACAAAAATTAATTCTCCCTACTAAAATTACCTTGGTCGAACAAGGGAGGAAGAATTAAGCTTGGTTTAATCATCTTATTTCATACAATCATTGTTTTGAAGGCTCTAGCCTCTAGCCTCTAGCATATCTTAGCTCTCACTTGAATATAATTTAAACACAAAAGTTAATATCAAAACAGAGAGTAGTTCACTTTTAAAATCCAAATTCGGACATCATGATGCATCCCAACATCAAACCAAATACTAACACTTATTTCACACATTTGCCTTAATTTATGATCACCCCAAACTCTAGAAAAACAAATCATACAGCTTTCCTCTTTAATCTGAAATTTTCCAGATTTATAATTTTGCTTCCTGAAATTTGAATCTCCTCATACAATGGCATTTACCCACGTGCAACAACATTCCAATGCACTAAATCACTAATTACAAGCTCTATCCATGTCTATAAGTGTTTTCTTATGTTTCTCTCTCTCTTTTATCAAACTTCCTCTCTCAAGAGTCAAACTTTTAAGCCTGCTCCACTTGCAGAATAATTAATCAAATGTGAAAACACAAGTAGGATAGTGATTTAGGCACTTGCAATTACCTATAAAAGTGCTTGCATGTGAGTTTCAGCCTTTAATTGTTGTTGTTCTTCTTCTTCGTTCTTCTCACTCTTCCTTCAGCTCCACAGCCCCCTCTCACACCCTCTTTCTGTCTCAGGATCGCAAATCAGGGCTGGGGTTCTGTTGAAGCGGTTTAGTGAGAAGAGGGGCAGATTACTTTAACATTCCCACATGAAAGGTTATCCCATAAGCCTTGCTTTTTAGCATTTTATTGGACCAATAGCTGCGAAATCTGATATACATCTTTTTGGTGAGCTTCGGCACATGTTGGGCCTCAAATTTTGGGTTTAACCATGGCCCAATTCCATTTTTAAACTTGAGGTAGTGAATTTACCATTTTACCCCTTATTAGATTACCGAATAAATTCTAGAAATTATTCTGGGCTACTTTATAAATGTTTTTGGCCTCCATTAATTTCTTTACCTCATAAGATATCATCTCTAAATTTTTCAGCATAAAAGTGTACCTATAACTATTTTTCCTTGAATTTCTAAGGAAATAGGCCTTTAATTCCCAAAAATTAACCTTAAAATTATTTAGGCCACTTTTGTTGAATTAAGCCTCTTCATAATTTTCTAGATCCCGAAAATTACCTCTCATAAATTTTCCTCAAATTCCTATGCCCTTAATTAATTTTTAAGTAAGTATTTCTCCTTAAATTCTTACTCAAAAATTGGCTTTCTAGTCCATAATTCGCTTTTTAGGTGTTATAACTATAAATCATATCTCAACCTCAAATATGCCCAAAACATCTCTTTGATAACTATCTTAAGCCTTTTCCGTATGACATTTAGCTTAATTGAGCTTAATATCCTATTAATTCAAGCTTATTCTTGAACTTCTAATCCCAAAATTTGGGATGTTATAAAAAGAGTTTGGCTTTCTTCACACTATGTCACGCTATATTACCACATGCTCTGATACTAAAAATGTTGACACCGGTTTACATTTTGATATTCGTAGAATAATAAAGGTAGAGTTCCACATGTACACAGAAATAGCACAAATATATTGATATCAAGTGCAAGTTTACATACAGGAGTGTTCCCCGCATTGTTTGATAATATGTACAAATTTTGTCCAAAATATCTAAAATATTAAAATTAAACTAATATAACCAAATAACTCTGATATTAGGACCTGCACATCTCAATTGCCCATGTCTACCACTTTACCTTTGGAGCCATTGGTTCCCATTGACACATTTATTATTTATGAAAAAGGGAGAAATTCCAAGGAATTCCAGTAGTAACACATAATCCATCATATAAAATGCGAAAAATAAATATGCAATGCACCATATAATGGAAAATGAAAATTCATACTATAACACGTGTGTACACAATACTTAAGGCCAAATGATTGTTTGGATCCCCTACATGTCCGTGTACCACAGCCGAGTCCCCCGACCACAGTTGGGTAATATGCCTCAGGCACGTATTTATATCACAAAATACAAATACATAGAACATATCAACAATCACTTAGTGTATGTCCCTTTTTGCTACACAAAAATAGTTCCTCGAACTACGTGTCAAAAGCTCGGGCGATTAATCCGATCCTAAAATTCCAAATGTACAAGAATCAAATTAAAACTCATTCATGTACCACTTTAAAGACTTCCATAGTATTTTTTGTGGTTATATTAGTCTATATTGAAAAATTACCAAAATGCCCTTGGGACCCGGTTCCAACCCCACTGTATCCGGTCCAACCGTACTTTTTCCAGAAATTTTGACCCGGCCTATTTTGACATATTTTTGCCTAAGAAATCCATTTTTGATCTCGGTTTTTGCAAAATCACTGTCAAATGACAGTTTCACAATTTTCCAGAAACTGACAGATTTTCAATCAACTTTGAAAATTCATAACTAATTCTAGAAAATTTCAAATTGACTGATTCCAAAGCCTGAATGAAGCTCATTAAAAGTACTTTTATGGAAAAATATCCAAAGATAATTACTAATTACACATTTTGCCCAAAAATTCGGTCAACTACTACTGTCCAGATTGCATTCCAGAAATAAAACTCAACTTCCAAAAATCATAACTAATTCTACAACAATCAAAATGAAGTGGTTCCAAGTTCTATGGAATCTATTTAAGTCTTCTAGAAAGGAAAAATATGAACCACTACCATCTACAACTACAAAATTCTAGAATTTTAAAAATTCCCTTGCTGTTCCAGAATTAAGTCCAGTAACAGAGCTCAGATTCAAAAATTCATAACTAAATTTAGAAAAATCTAATTGCAGTGATTCCAAGTCCTATATGACGCTCATGAAGTCTACTTTAAGGAAAAAATATTAGTCATCTCTAATTACTGGGCTAAATTTTCCAGAATTATCGAACAACATAATTGCCAGAACTTGAACGTCCAGAATGTTCTCTATCACTAACTTAAATTTCAAAAATCATAACTCTCTCTACATATATCAAAATAATACGTTCTTGGACTCATTTTAAAGTTGCAAATGTCTACTATATTCCTGTAAAATTTCATAATTTGTCAATAAGGTTTGTCTGGTTAAAGCTCAACATGAAGCTGATTGACTCCCAAAAATGTCAGTTTTGACAGTCTGACTTCAAAAATTAAGAACTCATTTACTTTCACTACAAATTGTAGTTTTCTTGATTCTATCATCAATTACATATCCTAAACTAAATATACAAAAAGACCCAATCGAAAAATCCATCTATAGTCTCTGTTTAAGCTTTTGTAAGTTTCAGGTATGTACTCTATTTTTCGGACAGTAAAACAGGGTAGAGAAAATTAACATGTATCCATGAATTTATATTCTATACTCTCCTACACATGTGGCCTGAGGTTAATGATCAAATTTCAGAACCAAAGAACCCCAAAATTCACCTCAAAATCATCACACAATCACTGATTTAAAACTTTTCAATTGACAGAATTTTTCTGGCAACGTTTCTTACTTCCAACCATGAAACAACCCATAAAACAGCTATGTGAAGGGAACAAGATCAGTGGTTGCATGTAAGGTTTAGAGCTTTCTTCTTCCTCTACTCCAACATAACTTCCTTCAATTCACTCACGTCTCTCTCTCTCTCTCTCTTTTCTATTCTGTTTTTCCTTGCTTTCACTCTCTCTTTGACATGTGAAATGATAAAATGAGGGTGAGTGTGGTGCTTAAATTAATGGCTGATTATGTGTGTGGGGTATTTGGGATAGCATGTGTCCAATGAGAGAAGGATAAGATTTTGAGTGAAGTATATGTGTGTGAGTAGTTTATTGGTACCATGTGTCTAAAAGGAAAGAAGAATGAGTGATTAATATTAGTGTGTGAATGTGTCATACCAGTAGGTGTGTCGGCAAGAGTGTGTGTTGATATATATAGGTATAATTTTATTCTATTAATCACACACACTTGCTAGAGCTAACTATTTATATATTTTTTAGTGATCAACCTTAGACTTTTGTGGGATTTGATTAACTATTTTTTGGGCATAATTAGGTATTAATGTGAGATTTGAGTGCAAAGGTAATTTGGGAATTAAATTGGCTAAATTGATTTATTTTAAATAATATTTGTTATTCCCATTATTAATTAATAGTGAATATATGATATTACCTTTGCGCATCTTATAAATGTAGGTGATGACATGGTACATTAGAGCTTAATGGAGGACAAAGATGGAATTAAAGGAGAGCACATGTGCAAATTTTATCTCCTAGTTTTGTGATTTTAATATGCTTGAGAAAGGAATTAGGCATTGTTTGGTGGCTTGAGTTTCTTGGCCTTAAGATCCCTCAAATTTTTGCCTATCTCCAAACAAGGCCTTATGTTTTATACTCACCAGAAATCAGATTGCATAGAGAAATGGAGGGACGCTCTTACACTTTGTAGATCGGATTTGGCACGAGACACTTGTTCTTTCTTCTCCAACTTGTTTTCTCCGTCTCGCACTTGCTCCTTCCTCCATAACCGATTGTTCTATCTATCTTCATTTTTCACCAGTTATTTCATCTATTTTTCCATCTGGAATCATCTCCATGACCCAAGGAAGTTTCAGCTGCATTTTGGTGGGAATTTCTGCTATGAGTGGCTAAACATTTTTGTCCGACGGTGATGAAGAAGCTAACCTGAGCCCTTGAGCAACTAGGGGAGTTCTTTGTATCTTAATTTCATCTTCTACTCTATATATATGCAAATTATGCTTGAGAAAGGAATTAGGCATTGTTTGGTGGCTTGAGTTTCTTGGCCTTAAGATCCCTCAAATTTTTGCCCATCTCCAAACAAGGCCTTATGTTTTATACTCACCAGAAATCAGATTGCATAGAAAAACGGAGGGACGCTCTTACATTTTGTAGATCGGATTTGGCACGAGACACTTGTTCTTTCTTCTCCAACTTGTTTTCTCCATCTCGCACTTGCTCCTTCCTCCATAACCGATTGTTCTATCTATCTTCATTTTTCACCAGTTATTTCATCTATTTTTCCATCTGGAATCATCTCCATGACCCAAGGAAGTTTCAGCTGCATTTTGGTGGGAATTTCTGCTATGAGTGGCTAAACATTTTTGTCTGACGGTGATGAAGAAGCTAACCTGAGTCCTTGAGCAACTAGGGGAGTTCTTTGTATCTTAATTTCATCTTCTACTTTATATATATGCAAATTATGATTCTAAGTTGCTAGAGTTTATGATTTGTGTATATGGCTAAGGATTTAATTGGTTGATGTAATCTAGATGATGATATTTGTGTTAGATTTGTACTCATGGATTGTGATTGAACTATAGCACTCTTTTGTTATTCAATTGCTTTCCTCTATTCTATTGAAAGCAATTGTTTGTTAGGTTTCTAGGAATTAATTGGTAATAAAGAGGATCTTTTATGAATCTATCATAAGATAAGTACTTCAAGGTGTTCCTAATTGATCAATTGAGTGTATGTTTAGATTAAATTGAGAAGTTAGGGATATTGATTAGTAAGTGTTCTTACCAATGTTATCTGATCCGGACCGGACCAACCGAACCGGCCCGGAAACCGGTGACCTGGGCACTAAATCGGTCCGGTTTGGTGAATTTCATACTATAAGCCTAAAATATTCCATTTCTCACCGGTTTGGTCCCAGTTTAGCTCCGGTTTGACTCCGGTCTGATCCACTGACCCTTGACCCAGTACCCCGACCGGTTCACTGACCGGTCCGGGTTTAATTACCTTGGTTCTTACTAATCCTTGCGCTTAGTTAAGAGAAGAACTTAGAATTAAAATTGGACAAGGATGGTTAGTGGAATCAATCTACTAGGACATTCTTCTCTTGCATTTACACTCATACACTCACTTTATACATTGGAAAACTCATAAACAAGTAGTTCTTTAGTTTACTTAGATAGATGAAATTCACATTCCATACTCTTTGGTTAATTTGTTATTTACATTAGATTACTTATAAACTAAATATAGACTCCACATAGAGATCGACCTAAGTTAGTTGCCCTATAATGCATTTAGCTTAATTTTGTTTGATAAGCCCACGATATATCTTTTCAAATTTCCTAATTTTTCCCTTTGTCTAATTTAAGATTCCTTAAATTTCATAGGTTCTATAATTTGACTTATTATCTAATTATTGTTCCTTAAAATTTTTTTTCTGAGAAAATAGGCATTTATTAAATTTTGGGATATTATAATTATGGCATATAATGATGCTCCAAAAATTACATGATACATTGTAGATATAAAATTAGAGCACATGTTGCCCAATAAGAGCATGGTTTGAATTGCCCACCAATGGCAAATCAGCATATAAATATTATTGTTGCCAGCTGAAAAAAAGAGAGCACATATTTGGTTCTGTTATGAATATTAAATATGTGGATGTCCATTGACTCATATTAATCTTCCAGTCAACTTGACATAAAGAAGAAAAGAAGACATGACACAAAGCAAAAGCAAAAGAAGACAAGGACATAAAGACGATATAAAGTAACCATGGTCATTTAAATATAACCATGGTAATACAACCAGGGTTAGATTTCTGCCTCTATATAAAGGGCTGTAATCGATTGTTTCAATTGAACTGAATGAGAACATCTCTCTAACTTCTCTCTAGAAATTCTATCAATTTTCTTTAAATCCTATCAATCTTCTTTCTTATAACATATACTTTTATAACACGTTATCAGCACGAAGCTCTAAAAGAAGGTATGATCTTCTTATGGTTTCTTTAATGATTATATATACCTTGTTTTATTTTATAGATCTGGGATAATCTGAGCCACTATATGGAATTAGAGAGATACTTTTACCGATTGTTATATAACATTGGGTTCCATGGCTAAGATAGGAGATCATTATTGTTTTTATATATTATTTACAAGTTCTTTTATATTATTATTATTACTGTTATTATGGCCAGAAGCCATACACATCTTATTCTTAAAATTATGACCAGAAGTCATAATGTTTTAATTTCTTATAATATGGCCAGAAGCCATATCCATTTTTATTATATAGCCAGAAGCTATATACATTTTTCATCTTATTATATGGCCAGAAGCTATATATATTTTTATCTTTTATCTTATTGTACGGCCAGAAGTCATGTACAATTTTTTTTATCCTGAAGATAATAGTTAATTCCTCATCTTGAGATTAAATGGCCCGAAGCCATACATGGCCTGAAGTCATGAGATTAAATGGCCCGAAGCCATACATGTTTTAATTTTCTTATCTTGCCTTATGAATTATTTATTATCTTTATGAATTTACAGTTATTATATTGCATATTTACATTTCATATTTTAATTATTTTCATTTATTTCTTTAATTAGTTTGAACAATGGCAAACCTGGCAAAACTTGAAATCGTGGCTCTTGATATTACTGGGAAAAATTATTTATCTTGGAAATTGGATGCGGAAATTCACTTGAATGCCAAAAGTCTGGAAGACACGATTAAAGAAGGGAATAAGGCATCCAACAAAGATAAAGCCAGATCAATGATTTTTCTTCGCCACCACTTACATGAAGATTTAAAAACTGAATATTTGACAGTGATGGACCCACTTGTCCTTTGGAACAATTTGAAAGAAAGATATGATCACCAGAAGATGGTCATTCTTCCAAAAGCTCATTTCGATTAGATGCATTTACGCTTGCAAGATTTTAAATCTATAAGCGAATATAACTCAGCTATGTTCAGAATTACTTCTAAATTAAAATTATGTGGAGAAAATGTTACTGATAATGATATGTTAGAAAAGACATTCTCCACATTTCATGCATCCAATTTGCTCCTGCAACAGCAATATCGTGAAAAAGGTTTCAAGAAATATTCTGAGTTAATTTCTTGTCTCCTTGTGGCTGAACAAAATAATGAGCTTTTATTGAAAAATCATGAATCCCGTCCAACAGGCTCAACTCCATTCCCTGAAGTGAATGTAGTAACTAATGAATTTTATTGTGGCCGTGGCTGTGGACGTGGACGTGGACAAGGACGTGGACGTGGGCGTGGCTACAGCCGTGGGCGTGGTCGTGGTCGATATCATGGAGGTTCAAATTCCTACCAAAAGTGGGAAAAGACTGATAAGAACCAAAAAGGGGAAAGCAGTAGGCATAACAAATATACTGATAATCCATGCTATCGATGTGGTGGAAAGGGTCATTGGTCTCGTACCTGTCGTACACCAAGGCACCTAGTTGATCTTTACCAAGAATCAATAAAAAATACTGGTAAAAGATCAAATGTTGAAGTTAATCATGTTGATCAGGGCGAGAATTCTGAGTATGCCGATATAGATAATAACTATTTGGATGTTGCAGATTTCTTAATATAATTTAAACTGTTATATTTTATTTAAAGTTGTTTCTATCATATGTATTAATTTTATTTATGTTTTTATGAAGAATGAATTCTATTGGCATCAATCCTGAAGATTTATGTCTCGTTGATAGTGCAACAACCCACACCATACTCAGACATGATAAATATTTTTCTTCCTTGGTAATACGAGAAGCCAATGTTCAGACTATATCTGGTAGTATAAATTTAATTGAAGGCTCCAGAAGAGCTAATATTTTGTTACCTGAAGGAACAAAATTATGCATTGATAATGCATTTTATTCTACCAAGTCTAAAAGAAACTTACTGAGTTTCAAAGATATCCGCAGAAATGGATATCATTTAGAAACAACAACTAAAGATAATAAGGAATATCTTGTCATTACAAATATAGTTGCTGGTAGAAAATGCATACTAGAAAATTTTCCTATTTTTTCTTCTGGTTTGTATTACACATGTATAAGCACAATTGAAACACATACTATTGTGAACCAGAAGTTCAATAATGCAGACCAGAAGTTTGCCAATACAAACCAGCAGTTTGATAATGTAAACCAGAAGTTTACTAATGAATTTAATGTTTGGCATGACCGGTTAGGCCATCCCGGTTCAATAATGATGCGACAAATAATTGGGAATTCATATGGACATACCCTGAAGTGTAAACAAATACCACAATCCCATGATTTCTCATGTGCTGCATGTTCCAAGGGAAAGTTAATTATTCGCCCCTCACCAAGTAAAGTAGAAAGTGAGTCTCTCACATTTCTAGAACGGATACAGGGAGATATTTGTGGGCCAATACACCCACCATGCAGACCATTTAGGTACTATATGGTTTTAATTGATGCATCAACTAAATGGTTGCATGTTTGCTTATTATCTTCTCGTAACCTGGCGTTTGCGAGATTACTTGCTCAATTGATTAGATTAAGAGCACATTACCCTGATTATCCTATCAAGAAAATACGTCTTGATAATGCTGGTGAATTTACATCACAAGCTTTTAATGAATATTGTATGTCCCTTGGAATTGATGTTGAACATCCTGTAGCTTATGTTCACACGCAAAATGGACTTGCAGAATCATTGGTTAAAAGGTTGCAACTAATTGCAAGACCTTTACTTATGAAATCTAATCTACCAATTTCTGCTTGGGGCCATGCCATTTTGCATGCAGCAATATTAATTCGCATTAGGCCAACAAGTTATTTAAAGGTTTCCCCCTTACAAATGGTTTTTGGTCAGGAACCTAATATTTCCCATATAAGAATTTTTGGGTGTGCGGTATATGTGCCTGTAGCACTGCCACAACGCACTAAGATGGGCCCACAAAGAAAGATGGGAATATATGTTGGGTATGAATCTCCATCAATTATAAAATGTTTGGAACCATCCACAGGAGATTTATATACGGCACGATTTGCCGATTGTCATTTTGATGAATCATTTTTCCCAACATTAGGGGGAGAAAACAAAGAGCTGGGTAAAGAAATTAGTTGGAATGAATTATCATTGGCTCATTTTGATCCTCGTACAAAACATTGTGAACTTGAAGTTCAAAAGATAATTCATTTACAGAATTTAGCTAATCAAATGCCAGAAGCATTTACTGACCCAAAGAAAGTGACAAAGTCACATATCCCAGCTGCTAATGCTCCTATTAAAATTGATGTCCCTGAAGGACAACCTGCTATGAATGAATCTAAAACACGCCTGAAGCGTGGCAGGCCCATCGGTTCCAAAGATAAAAATCCTCGAAAAAGAAAAGGAGTAAAGAATATAGATGGTCAGGTTGAGGATAATGAAGAAAAATTAGTAGCTCCAGAAGAGCCATCTCCTAAAGAGATATTATCTCCAGAAGAGAACATTGTAGTCCCAGAAAAGACCCAGGTACCTGATATATGTGAAAATAATGAGATCTCAATAAATTATGTTATAAATGGAATCCGATGGGATAGAAATGAAGTCAACGTTGATGACATCTTTGCTTATTATATAGCATATGATGTAATGAATGATAATGAGGATCATGAGCCAAAATCCATTAGTGAGAGCCAACAAAGAAAAGACTGGCCCCTATGGAAAGATGCCATTAATGCAGAATTAAAATCATTGGCAAAACGAAAAGTATTTGGACCTGTAGTCCTTACACCTGAAGATGTAAAACCAGTTGGATGCAAATGGGTCTTTGTACGAAAAAGAAATGAAAAGGGCAAAATAACTAAATATAAGGCACGTCTAGTAGCCCAAGGTTTTACACAAAGACCTGGCATTGATTTTGAAGAAACGTATTCACCAGTAGTGGATGCGACTACTTTTCGTTATTTAATCAGTCTAGCAGTAGATGCAGGACTTGATTTACATCTAATGGATGTTGTGACTGCCTATTTATATATATCACTTGATAGTGATATTTATATGAAAGTCCCTGAAGGACTTAAGATGCCAGAAGCATCCAATTCAAGTTCTCGAGAACAATACTCAGTTAAGTTAAATAAGTCCCTGTATGGCCTGAAGCAATCAGGGCGCATGTGGTATAATCGCCTTAATGAATATTTGTTGAAAGAAGGATACAAAAATGATCCGATATGCCCATGCATCTTTATGAAAAGATCTAATAGTGAGTTTGCTATAATTGCTGTTTATGTTGATGATATCAACATCATTGGAACTCCTGAAGAGCTCCAAAAGGCAATTAATTGTTTGAAGAAAGAATTTGAGATGAAGGACTTGGGAAGAACAAAATTCTGTCTTGGATTACAGATCAAGTACTTCAAGAAAGGGATCTTTGTATATCAAGAAACTTATACAAAGAAGGTCCTAGAGCGATTTTACATGGATAAATCTCATCCATTATGTACCCCAATGATTGTAAGATCTTTGAAGGTGGATAAAGACCCATTCCGACCTCGAGAAATTAGTGAAGAAGGTGATGAAGAATTACTTGGTCCAGAAGTACCATATCTTAGTGCTATTGGAGCACTAATGTATCTTGCTAATCACACATGTCTTGATATATCATTTGCTGTTAATTTACTAGCAAGATATAGTTCTTCACCAACACGAAGGCATTGGAATGGAATAAAGCATATTCTTCGTTATCTCAGAGGTACTACAGACATGGGGTTATACTACTCAAATGTATCCAAGCATGAACTGGTTGGTTATGCAGATGCCGGATTTTTGTCTGATCCACATAATGGTAAATCACAAACGGGCTATCTATTTACATGTGGAGGTGCAGCTATTTCATGGCGATCTATGAAACAGACTATATCAGCCACATCATCTAATCATGCAGAAATTCTAGCAATACATGAAGCAAGTCGAGAATGTATGTGGTTGAGGTCAGTGATACATCATATACGTACAACTTGTCATTTATCTTCCGGCAAAATGATCCCAACAATCCTATATGAGGATAATACTGCATGTATCGCTCAACTTAAAGAAGGCTATATAAAAGGCGATAGAACAAAGCATATTTCACCAAAATTCTTCTTCACTCGTGACCTTCAAAAGGATGGTGAAATAGATATCCGGCAAATCAGTTCAAGTGAAAATCTAGCAGATTTATTCACCAAGTCACTTCCAGGTACAATCTTTGAAAAACTTGTTCATGATATTGGTCTTCGGAGATTCAAAGATTTCAACTGATATTATCAAGAGGGGGAGTCGATACACGCTGTACTCTTTTTCCCTTATCTAGGTTTTTTCCCACTGGGTTTTCCTAGAAAGGTTTTTAATGAGGTAGCACTAGACGGTGTATCAATAAATGATGTACTCTTTTCTTTAGCTAGGTTTTTATCCCACTGGGTTTTTCCTAGTTAAAGTTTTTAATGAGGCACATTCATAATGGACATCCAAGGGGGAGTGTTATGAATATTAAATATGTGGATGTCCATTGACTCATATTAATCTTCCAGTCAACTTGACATAAAGAAGAAAAGAAGACATGACACAAAGCAAAAGCAAAAGAAGACAAGGACATAAAGACGATATAAAGTAACCATGGTCATTTAAATATAATCATGGTAATACAACCAGGGTTAGATTTCTGCCTCTATATAAAGGGCTGTAATCGATTGTTTCAATTGAACTGAATGAGAACATCTCTCTAACTTCTCTCTAGAAATTCTATCAATTTTCTTTGAATCCTATCAATCTTCTTTCTTATAACATATACTTTTATAACAGGTTCCACATAATTGAAGACAACACTAAAAAAAATTGTTTTCTTGATCGAAGATATGGAGCATATGGTACTGTATTTAAAAAATAAGCATTTCTTTGTGGGAATGCAACCCAACAAAGAAATACCGTTAAGGAAGGATTCAAAGCAGGAGCAAAAGGAAAGCCCAAAACGTAGTCTATGACCCATCACTCACATTATCTGGCCCAGATCCAGATCCAATTTTGTTTTTATATATGCAACTATAGCTACCTAAATTCTAAACAAGTCATAAAAAGATGCGAAAATTATAATAAAGAACCTAAGAAAAATAATATTTATTAAGAAAAACCATAAAAATGGTAATTATTTTGAAGGACCATAAATTCAAATATTAAAATAAAAAGACTAAATTGTTCATATGTTATCTCGAAATCCTTTTCTTCCTCATCTTTGCCATTTGACGGTTAGGTTTTTCAGGTGTGGGGTTTTGACTATGACGAATGAACTATCCAAAGGAATCGATTATTAAAACATTATTCAAGAGTGATCCAAATGACAAAGATGATAATACAAAAAATAAGAGCAAATATCAGGACATTCAAAAATATAAAATTCTGCTACATTTCTTACCCATTGTATCATAACTGTCTTGACTATGCTTTGCCAATAAGTCGAGACAATTACAATATAATGGGTACAAAGTGTAGCAAAATTTTATATTTTTGAATGTCCTGATATTTACCCTTATACTCATTATTTTTAGGATTCTCATCTTTACCATTTGGATCACCCTTGAATAATAGTTTAATAATCGATTCCTTTTAATAGTTGATTCATCACAACTAGAACCGCGCACCTGAAAAACCTAACCATCAAAATGGCAAAGTTGGGGAAGAAGAGGATCGGGAAATAACACGGGCAATTTAGTCTTTCTATTTTAATATTTTAATTTCTGGTCCTTCAAAATAATTATCATTTTTATGGTCCTTCTTAATAAATATTATTTTTCTAATGACCTTTATTATAATTTTCCATAAAAATGATACAACCAAAAGATTAAATTATTTTATGGCATGGTTACATTTGCGAGAAATATGTGTTATGCCTTTTTTTTCTCATTTTCTTAATTTTAGTAACAAAAAAATGATGATAATGAAATATGAAAATAATAAAAATTATACTTTCATAATGCAGAATCATCATGTTTTTACTACATTAAAAAAATGACAAAATAAAATAAAATAAAGGGATAAGAAAGATTTGTCACAAATGTGACTAAGATATAAAATTATTTAATTTTTGGGTTCTGCATTTGTAATTGCTATAGGTTTATGACTTGTTTAGAATTTAGAGAGTTGGTTCTAAATTTTCAGTTCTAGTTCCTTTATCAAGTTGTTTTTTCAATGAAGAACCAACCCTGTTTGGAAAAAGAAAAGGTAATAAAGAGGAATGATTTCTGTGGAAAAAAATGAACAAAACCTAGAAAAGGTTAGCTTCTTGCAGTGTTGATCTCTGAGAAAAGTAAGAGAGAAGAGAGATACGATGGTTTCAATGCAGAAGAACAAGATGAGATGATGATGAAAGGGTTAGCTAAATGCTACCGAAAGAAAAGTCAACACTAAATCCATTTTTTGTAGCTAACAATAACAGAGGGAGAGAAATAAAGAACACACCTGCCAAAACGTTTTGGTTAGAAAGACCAGAAAATGGAATAAGAAACCTTCTCTAACCATAATCAATATATATATTTGTTCCTTGCTATTGATTATGGTTAGAGAAACGCTGAGATGGAATGAGAGTCACAAGAAGCTATTTATTATTAATTAGATGCACCATGAATCATCATCTTTCAATTCTCACTCTCTATCTAACACAATTTCTTAAACGCATTACACGTAATTTAATTGTGGATGACTGCCTAGGCATATGTTAAGAAGGTAATCTTGTTTGAATGGACTTGAGATATTATGGACATGGGATTCTAGCATAACCACCCTCCTTGTATACTTAAGAACATGGAAGAATCAACGAAAATTGATTCTCAAGTTAATGTTAAATTCAGAATGTAGAGTTTAAATGGATATAAGTATCTTCCAATCATTTATACCCTCTCTCATGTTAAAATTGTTATTCCTAACTAATTTACTCAAGAGGCAATAAATGTTCAATTTCATTCTAATATAATTATATGGGTTTGATAGGTATATTTCTATCCTATTGGCAAATTAGAATAAATTCTAATTCCACGTTATTTAATCTTATGGTCTAATTAAGATCCCTCCCCTAAGGCTAATCTAAATTTTTCAATTTTATTCTTAGCGGTGATCAAGCACTAAGTAGACAAATCAAAACAGATTAAATAAACAAAATAAAATTAAGCAAAGATTAATGAGTTCATACTTACTCAAATACTTAAATTAGTTCATAACTAGTTTAGGTTGAAAACCAAACATTGCTGTCAACAAAGTCATTATCTCAGCAAAACCAAAAGCCAAATTCAGAAAGACAATTGAAACAGAGTAAATCACTGTGCACACGCCTTCCCCTCCTTCACTGTTGGCCGTCGAACTTGCAAGAAGATGAAGAGCAATCTCCAGTCCTCTAGTTCAGTCGCCTTCATTGGTTCACCTCACGAGGACGCCGACAGTGACGTCCCTCAGCTCCTCCGATTCAGCTCGAGACCTCTTCTAGTTCAGCTCAAGGAAGGTGATGACCGACCCACAGTACCAGATGTAGCTCCCCTGAAGACCAGCCGCCCCCGCCCTGTTTCTCTCTGCTGATTTCTCAATGCATATTGTGGCTCTTCCTCTCTTTTTGACTGCTCTCCCAGCTCTCTGTCTATATTCCCCGAAGAAGACCCAGCTCCTCTTCTTTTATTAGGTCCTCCAATTCTCTATTCCCCACAAACGCTGTCGTGTCCTCCTTGGTCTTCCAATTTCCAGTTCTCTATCCCATAGCTCCTCAGCCCACTTTCACAATTGGTCCTTCTCTTCATGTCTTAAGTTAGAATTAGAACCCAAACCCAAACATACATGCTCCTAATAGTCTTATTAAATGAAGCCAAAATGGGAACACATAAGATAAAATAAAAACAACTAAATTCTTTTTTTAAAAGAAACTTTATCGTATTAAAATTAATTATTTTTATCCTAAATATTTACAATCTAAATCCCACAAATAATTTACCACTTTGATTTGATCTTTTCATAATAAAATCTCATTGAATCTTTCAACATTATATAGATAACTCTCCAATTATCTTCAAAATATTCTTTAAATGTATAAAATATGAAGAGTTATCAATCACCCTCCTTGTATACTTAAGCACATGGCAGAATCAGTGTGAATATATGTAGATATCGTTGCAACTTTTTTATTGCTCTTCATATCATGCTTTATTTGAATTAAATAGGGAAAATTTCAGAAAACTACAGTGGAAATTAGAGAAGGACAGAAAGGTGCAGTGAAATTGTCATATCCCAAATTAGTGAGGCTGTAGAAATCTAGAATATGAAATCTTAATACAATTAACTAAATACCCTCCTAAGTGAGAGCCAAAAGGGAAACGAAGAGACACGACGAGGCAGAGTTTGAAAGGGCGTCAGAACAGAAAGTGACGGGAAAGCTCTGGGAGATGGAGAGACGAGGCGAAGGGCGGTGGGTTGACGGTCGTTGGTGGTGATCTGCGGTGTCATCGATAGAGGTAAAGGCGGCATTGTGCTGTTGTGCATTCAGTACTCCCTCTATCGGAGGTTCAGCGTTTAACTATTTCAGTTTACAGTGTTCGGCGGCGTGGCGCGGGGAGTCGAAGCTTTGGCTGCGGTGGGGTGTCGGATGTTAATTAACACCACCTATCCCTAGATAAACAACATAAACTTCTCTATTAACACCACATGATACATTAACAACTCTGCTTGCTAGATTAACATCTTCAACCGAAAACTTTCGCAACGTTTGTGTACTAATGCAATGCTTGTGACAAGAAAACATTATGTACTACTGTAGTGTTAATGTTCCCTTGTTATGAAATATGTGAATGTGTTCAAAGGGCCGTGTGTAACTCTTTTTTGGGCTTTATTTGATTGATGAATGTAATTATGCAGATTGTGATCTGACAGCAACTGATAAATATATCAAGGTGTTAATCAACAAAGCCATGTTGTTAATATAGAGTGACGTGGTGTATTACCCATAGAACATCTATTTTTGCAAACTTTTTCCTACACTCGTCTTCTGTTGTCTGTGTGAATGGAAGATGTGAAAGTTGTTGTTTTGGGCATCGATCTTGTGATTTGGCAAATTCATTCCTTTTAAGATGTTAATGAAGGATGTTGAGTTGTTAATAACAAAAATTATGTTGTTACTTATGGCTAACGTGTTGTTTTTCTCCATATATATTAGGACCATCACAACATGTTCCTCATACGATGTTAATAAAGGAAGTCGAGTCATTAATAATGAATCTAATGTTGGTAATACATGGAGATATGTTGTATTTTTCCATCTACATTACGACATTCCCAAGTTATTCCTCATAAGATGTTAATAGAGGAATCAGAGTCGTTAAAAATGAATATTATGTGGTTAATATGGAGAAATGAGAGATGTTGTGTTTTCCCATCTACATTACAATATTCCCAACTTGTTCATCAACAGATGTTAATGGAGAAAGCTGAGTCGTTAACAGCGAAGATAATGATGTTATTAGGGAGAGAGATGTTGTGTTTTCCCATCTACATTACGACTTTCCTAAATTGTTCCTTTGGAGATGTTAATGGAGGAATAGGAGTTGTTAATAGCAAAGATAATGATGTTATTAGGGGAAGAGATGTTGTATTTTCCCATCTACATTAGGACCTTCCTAAATTGTTCCTTCGAAGATGTTAATGGAGGAATAAGAGTTGTTAATAGCGAAGATAATGATGTTATTAGGGGGAGAGATGTTGTGTTTTCCCATCTACATTACGACCTTCCTAAATTGTTCCTTCGAAGATGTTAATGGAGGAATAGGAGTTGTTAATAGGAAGAGGAGTTGTTAATGAAGAAACTCATGTTGTTAATTGAAGGTGACATGTTGTGTTTTTCCATCTATGTAGGATATTCCTAACTTATTCCTCACAAGATGGTAATGAACGAAATGTAGTTGTTAACGATGGAGCTAATGTTGTTAATCGAGGGAGACATTTTGTGTTTTCTCATGTACATTAAGATGTTCCTAACTTGTTACTCTTAAGATGTTAATGGACAAAGCTTCGTCGTAAACAAAGAAGATTAAGTTGTTAATAATGTGTCATATGTTGTTTTCGGCCATACAACTTGGGACGTTGCGAAAGTTTTCAGTTGAAGATGTTAATCTAGCAGGCGGAGTCGTTAATGAATCATGTGGTGTTAATAGAGAAGTTTGTGTTGTTTATCTAGGGATAGGTGGTGTTAATTAACGTTTGACACCCCACCATAGCCAAAGCTTCAACTCCCCGCGCCGCACCGCCGAACACCATAAACTGAAACAGTTGAAAGCTGAACCTCTGACAAAGGGAGTGCTGAATGCACAACCGCACAATGCCGCCTTCACCTCCGTCGATGACACCGCAGATCGCCACCAATGACCATCAACCACCACCCTTCGCCTCGTCTCTCTATCTCCCCTAGCTTTCCCATCACTCTCTGTTCTGACACCCTTTCAAACTCTGCCTCGTCTTGTCTCTTCGTTTCCCTTTTGGCTCTCACTTAGGAGGATATTTAGGTAATTGTATTAAGGTTTCATATTCCAGATTCCTACAGCCTCACTGATTTGGGATATGACAATTTCACTGCACCTTTCTATCCTTTTCTAATTTCCATTGTAGTTTTCTGGAATTTTCCCAATTAAATACTTGTCTTTATTATTCTCTCTTACACTCTCACTCCTTGTAATTAATGTTATATTCTTAAAACAAATTAGTAATTTTTGACATAAACACATTTATTTTACTCTACATTGATCTTCTACTACTGCATTAAAATATAACAGATGGTATCACCTTTGTTTTATAAATGAGTCTCTACTTTCTTTTGTTTTCAGTGTCAGAACATAACTTATGAAGCAGTGTTTGTGTGGGCATTTCAGTGTTTCGTCGCTTTAGGTTTTTGTGTATTTCAAACATAAGAGTGTCATCAAAACTAACCATATTTAACAATATGAACTAGTAACATTCTTTTATATATATATATATATATATATAGACCACATTTTGTTGTCATATTTTACTGCTGCCATATTGTTGTATACATAGGGACAACATCAAAGAGTGCCTATAGCAAGACAACAAATAGGGACAACGTTTTGTGGTCATATTCTGCTGTCATATTCCAATATGAACTGCATTTTCTTAACAAAGTCATTAAACATATCCATATAATTACCATAAACTGCATACATCATTAAAGAAGTCATTTGCTCAAGACTAAAGATCTAAAATAATACTTGGAAATATAATATATCCTAAATAATACCCAAGTAATTCACAAAAAGAGAATCGAACCAGCAAACTCTACTTAGGCTCTAAAGCCATAAACAAAACACAATTAACCAAGTCATTTACTATGACCTATACATCTAAAAAGATTGTAGCTCCAACAATACAATAAGGTGGCTGATTCCACCTTATAAGCTACATCTAGGCTGTGAGCTTGCATTTAAAGCTTGCTTGAGTGCTTTACCACAAGTTAGAATTGGAAGTTAATTATTCATCTTCTTGAGTCTGAATTATTTAGTAGTATTTATTTAATTGCTTCTGTATAATGAATTAAATGAGTATTGCAAGTATGAATCTAGTGGTAACTTAGGTCCTTCTACTCTCCTGACAAATTGGTTGAAATATACATAAGAACAATAGTAAGACTCCATGGTACACCGAAAAACATTATCTCCAACAAAGATCCTCGTTTTACTTTAAGATTCTGGAGGGCTCTACATGAAGCTATAGGTACGCAATTGAGGTTCAGTACGGCCTACCATCCTCAAATAGACGGACAGTTGGAAAGGACCATTTAGACGTTAGAAGATATGCTGAGAGCGTGTGTCCTAGACTTTAAAGGGAATTGGGACTACATTCTTCCACTTGCTGATTTGCCTACAACAATGGCTATCATACGAGCATTTAGATGGCTCTGTATGAAACACTGTATTGGAGAAAGTGTTAGTCACCATTGTGCTGGACAGAACTGTATGAGAGGAAGTTGTATAGGCCGAATCTTGTTAATCAGACCACATAGTATATTAGAATAATTAGAAAGAGGCTCCTTACAGCGCAAAGTTGACAAAAGAGATATGATGATAAAAGGAGAAGACCTCTAGAGTTTGAAGTGGGGGATCATCTTTTCTTGAGAGTATCTCCAGTCACAGGCATCAGGAGAGCAATTAAGCATAAGAAGATGAGCCCATGATACATTGGTCCATTTGAGATTCTTGCAAAAATCAGACCGGTGGCATATCAAATAGCCCTACCCCTAAATTTGAGCAGACTCTATGATGTGTTCCATGTCTCGTATCTAAAGAAGTACCAACCTCGCGCCTAGATTCGCAACGTCCGAAACACTTACCTACCGCAAACGGCTAGTTTTTAAATTTGAAGAACGGTCAAACGAAGCTATGTGACTCTAACGGACATGTTTGAAATGCTTCTAACAGAAATTACAATTCATCTATATATATGGAGCATTAAACGAAGAACATAACAAGAACTGAAAACACAAAATCACATCTATCAATATATTCTTTGTGCTATATTTTCTTATATTTATTATTTATGCTTCAGTGATTATACATTTGGTCTGTGAGAGAGTTTTTCATTACAAGCTTAATATTTATTATTAAGACAACTTAAGGTTGTGGAACTTTGAGTTGGGAATTGGTTTATAACGTGTAAGGTGAAGCGAGTGTTCAGTGAAGGAACGTGATGTGTACTGAGGTGCCAAGAACCCACTAAATCTTGGAAGATATAGTAAAACTCTCAGAGAAGCTTTAAGGACTGGAAGTAGGTCAAAGTGGTTGAGGCTGAACTAGTATAACTCCCAGTGTACACTTCAGTGATATTTCTCCTAGCTCTTAACTGCTTTAAATTTTCAATCAATTATTATATATGCAACGAAATTTCTAGTATTACCCAATTCACCCCCTCTTGGGTGAAACGTTTACACTAACATTTGGTATTAGAGTGTAGGTATTCTTGTTCATGTATAACAACCTAAGAAGGATCCAATGGCAAGCATGGGTGAAGGAATTCTTCCTGATGGAGCTTTTATCACTAGACCACCAGGTTTTAGTTGCGAATACTTCTCTTTCTGGAAAGCCAAGTTCAGAGTATTTGTAAGGGCTACATAATACGGACTATGGGACGTGATTGAGAGTGTAAACTACAAACCTAAGAAAATTGTAGATTCACAGAAGGTTCCTAAGACACTAGCAAAATATGATGAGAATGACAAGAAACTCACATACTCAATAACAAGGCAATTTTAATGATTTAAATTGCGTTGAGTCAAAATGAGTACTTCTAACGGCTAAAGAAATGTAGGAAGCCCTGGAAATAGCTCAGGAAGGAACTTCGGGAATAAAAGGAAACTGAATCAATACTTTGGTTACTGAGTTTGATTTACTTCGAATGAAATCAGGTGAGTCAATAGCTGAATTCGAACTTAAATATACTCATCTTGTTAATCAACTTGCAACACTTGGGAAAATCTATGATCAACATACCCAAGTAAGAAAGATACTGAACACACTTTCAAAAGAATGGAAGGCCAAAGTCACCGCGATAGAGGAAGCAAAAGGCAAATCCATGCGATCAGTTGCTTATCTATTCGGAAGTCTCTCTGAATATGAAAGTAAATTAAAGTTCAAACGAGAACTAGAAGATATTGAAGAAATGAAGAAGAAAGGCCTTACACTTAAAGTGAAAGAAGAAACCCAAGAAGATGATGAAAATTTCAACGATGAAGAAATAGGTCTGATAATAAAATGATTCATAAAGTTTTACAATAAAGGCCAAGGATTCAAGAACTTTTAGAAAGGAGGAACAAGCAGTAAAGAATACATTATCAATCATAAATGTGGGAAACCAGGACATATCAAATCAGAATGTCAAGAACTAACTAAGAAGGATAAAGAAAAGAGAAAAGGCAAGTTCTACAACAAGAAGAAAGCCTTTGTATCTGCCATATGGGGAGACAGTTCATCTAACGAAGATAGCGATGATGAGGAAGTAGCCAATATCTGTTTGGTCGCTCAAGAAGAGTTAGAAGAAGAAGAGGTAACTGATTCTAATCCTACATATGATGAATCACTTTCAGAATATAATGGTTTACATTATGAATTCATCAAAGTAGTTAAGGATTAGTTGTTTTCAAAAAGAAAAACAAAAATCTTGAAGAAAAACTCAAAGATGGTTTAAAAAAGGATTGTGAAAATTGTTCGTCTTTGAAAACGAAAAACACTGATCTCATGAAGACTTTTGAAAAATTCACTAAAGGGAGTAAGATGCTAAATGTAATTTTAAAAGCTCAACAATTTGTAAATGACTGATCTAGTATTGGATATGATATAAAATCAGATAGAAGGAACGGATGAAAGAAAGCAGGAGGTAAGGCATACTTGAGTTATTTTCAGCATTTTGTACATACATCAAATCCTTTCGCATATTACAATTACTATAATAGAAAGGGTCATTATACTTCATCATGTATACATAAAAGGAAAGGAAAGATAGGAACCTATAAATGGATACCTAAAGGTTCATATGTTCAGAAAGTATTATGTACTAATCCAAAAGGACCCAAAAAGATGTGGGTACCTCAGACTTAATCATATTTGATTGCAGATATGTCTTAAAGTATCCAAAAACAATAAGTGGTACATAGATAGTGGATGCTCTAGACATATGACTAGACAGTGGATGCTCCAGACATATGACCGGTGATTTTGAAAGTTTTACCACGATACAACCTAAAGAAGGTGAGAAGGTAAAATTTGCAGGAAATCAATCCAAAAAGATAACAAGAATTGGTGAAATAAAAAACGATAAAGGATACAAGTCAAAGACATATATTACGTTGAAGGATTGTGCCATAATTTGTTGAGCGTAAGTCAAAGTACAGATAAAGACAATTGGGTAATATTTAACTCAGAGGAATGTCTAATTGTAAACAAGAAAGACTTACAATTAGATAAGAAGAATCTCAAGGCAAAGCTTAGACCAAAAAGGGACGGTAACTATTATACTCTTGATATAAGTAGAAATGATTCTGAAAACTATTTTCTAAGCAATGCCGATGAAAGTTGGTTATGGCATAAGAGGTTAGCTTATGTCAACATGCACCAACTAAGCAAACTTCTCAAAGAGGATTTAGTACTTGGATTACCCAAAGTAAATTTAAAAAATGATTTGATTTGTGACGCATGTCAGAAGGGTAAACAAACTCAATCATCTTTCAAATTGAAAAATGAGATCACAACTAACAGACCACTTCAATTATTACATATGGATTTAGTTGGACCAGCAAGAGTTAAAAGTCTTGATGGCAACTTATATTCATTGGTCATTGTTGATGATTTCTCTAGATTTACATGGACTATTTTTCTATCATCAAAGGATGAAACCTTTGCAGAATTTATTATTTTTGCCAAAAAAGTGCAAAATTAGAAAGGTATGTCCATTGTAGGTATCAGGACAGATCATGGTGGAGAATTTGAAAATCAAGCCTTTGAAGAATATTTGATACTAATGGCTTTGATCACAATTTCTCCGCTCTAAGGACACCTCAACAAAATAGAGTTGTGGAATGAAAGAACAGAGTACTCACTAAAATGGTTAGAGCAATGCTGAATGAAAAGAATGTGTCTCAAGTTTTTTGGGCCGATGCAATGAGCACAGCATGTTATATTTCAAATAGAGCCTACATCATAGCAAAACTTGGAAAGACACCATATGAACTATACAAAGGAAGGAAACCAAATTTTGCTCACTACATATCTTCGGTTGTAAGTGTTTCATTTATAATAATGGTAAAGATAACTTAGGAAAATTTGATTCTAAAATAGATGAAGGAATTTTCCTAGGCTATTCTAATCAGAGCAAAGCATACAGAATTTTCAATAAATAAACATGTGTTATTGAAGAATCAATTCATATTGTATTCGATGAATTTGAATCCTCTGATAAAACTATTGACGATGAGCACGAAGATGTTTTAAACCAAGAGAATGGTGAACCTAATCCTAAATCTTTCATCCTAGAAGTTGATCAAACCAAAGAAGAAAACTAGTCACTAGGACAACCTAGATCCTGAAAATATAAAAAAGTCATCCCCTAGAGCAAGTCATAGGAGATGTGAATGAAGGAGTCAAAATTAGGAATAAAATTTTCAATGAAGTTAGTTTTTCTGCCTTTATTTCTGAGACTGAACCTTCTAACATTGACGAAGCTCTATCAGATAATGATTGGATAATAGCAATGTAAGAAGAACTAAACTAATTTGAAAGAAATCAAGTTTGGGATTTGGTACCCCGACCTAAGGATCATCTGATCATTGGCACTAAATGGGTATTCAAGAACAAACTTGATGAATCCGCAATCATTGCCAGAACAAGATAAGATTGGTGGCCAAAGGCTATAATCAGGAAGAAGGAATTGATTATAAGGAAACGTATGCTCCAGTGGCTAGATTGGAAGCTATACGAGTACTCTTAATCTTTACATGCATCAAATGATTCAAACTCTATCAAATGGATGCAAAAAGTGCATTTCTAAATGGCTATATCATGGAAGAAGTGTATGTAGATCAACATCCAGGTTTTGAAGATGTAACCAAGCCTAACCATGTTTTCAAACTAAGAAAAGTTTTATACATTTTAAAACAAGCCCCTAGAGCATGGTATGAAGGCTCAGTAAATTTCTCATTGATCAAGGTTTTATACGAGGAAAAGTTGATACAACACTTTTTACAAAATGAAAACGAGATTATATTTTGATTGTACAAATATATATTGATGATATAGTTTTTGGTGCTACTAATGAAACCTTATGTAAGGAATTTTCTAAGATAATGTAGGGGGAGTTTGAGATGTTAATGATGGGAGAATTAAATTTTTTTCTCAGTTTACAAATCAAACAAAGAAAGAATAGAATTTTCATATCTCAAACAAAGTATTTGAAAAAGCTATTGAAGAAATATGGAATGGATGAAGCAAATGGAATGGACACACTTATGACCTCAACTACGTTGCTTGATGCTGATGTCAAGGGAAATGATTACAACATCACAAGATATAGAGGAATGATTGGATCATTACTCTATCCACTGCAAGCAAGCCTGACATTCAATTCAGTATTAATATGTGTGTAAGATATCAATCAGCACCAAAGGAATCACATGTTGAAACCGTCAAATGGATCTTTAGATACATCACTGACATGACAGAATTAGGTCTCTGGTATCCTAAAGGAAGAAGTGAATATCTAGTTGCATACTCAGACTCAGATCATGGAGGTTACAAGACAGACAGAAAGAGTACCAGTGGATAAAGTCAATTTCTTGGAGGCTCACTCATGTCATGGTTTAGCAAGAAACAAAATACAATATTTCTTTCATCAACAGAAGCTGAGTATGTTGCAAGATCAAGTTGTTATGCACAAGTGTTATGGCTGAAGCAATGATGAACCCATGTCATGTGAGTTCACAAAAATAAAACTAGGTTTAAAAATGTAGCGTAGTAGCTCAACCTAGGTCGTTCTTGTGAGGAGATTAATTTCCAAGTTCCTAAGTAGTAAAGTGATAAAAAAAATCCCTTAAAGTTGTGAGAAATCATTTTGAGAATTTGAGTTTAAACTAATGAAGTAATCTAAGCTAAAGCAATATTTTTGTATTTTTCAATTTTTAAAACAAAGAAGCAAAAGGAATTGAAATTAACACTAACAACAAAGTAAATTTAATAAACTAGAATAATAATGAAATGGGATTCCCTTGAGTTGGGGTTTTAGTCTTCCTTGCTTGCTAATGATATGAATTCCACAATATGAGTTAAGAGGATGGAACTAAGTTACCACTAGCTCCATACTTGCAATAATCATTTAATTCATTCTACAGAAGCAATTAAATGAATACCACCAAATAATTCAGACTCAAGGAGATGAATAATCAACTTCCAATTCTAGCTTGTAATTACCATTACAACAATTCAAAACATTCAGTTTAATCATTTAAATCCACTTAACCAAGTTGGAATAAACAATTCAACCTACTCATAATATGAATCATACAAAGCTTAATTAATCAACTCCTAGCTCAACCACCAAGTTTATTCACTTGGCATAACAATCTAGATCACAATTACATACTTAACCAAGCTACATAATCATGAACTAAAAAGAGAGCTTAAAGAAATTCCATTGAAGTTTAGAAGCTCAAACCATTACCCAACTCAAGGAAATCACCAAAGCTTAGCTACACATGGAGGAAGAGATTAAGATTAATGAATGAAGTAGAGAACAGCCATCCAATTCCAGTAGCCTTCACGCCTTGCTTCCTTCTTTATTTTCGCTGATGACCTCTTTCACACACACCCAGCCGCCACACTTGACTTTTTCTCCTCTCCTCCCTATTCTATTATGTGCTGCCTCCTCTTTTTTTATTTCCGTAGCTCCTTCCCCTTTGACATTCCAGTGCCTCCTCCTCTCAATTCCTTTTATTCCATCGGTCTCCCTTTTCTTCAACCCTCTCGGTCCAGCTCTCTTTTCTCCATCCCATTCGGTCCACTCCTCCCTTATTCTTTTACTTTCCAATTGGTCCAGCCATTTTGGTTCTCTTTTCTCTATTCTCAAAGCCATATGGTCAACAAAAATGGCTTGCTTCCTTCTTTTATCTATTCAGCAATTCGGTCTTCTCTCCATAGGTCAAGCTTGCTTCATCAATTAACCTTTTTCATTCTTCATTTCCGGTTACTTCTTTAAACCACTTGGGTCAACAATTTCGGCTGAAGCTTCTCTTCCTCATAAATCAATTTGGTCTAGCATCTTCCATGCTTTTCAATTCGGTTCACAGCTCATCTTCCTTTCTTTTATGACTCAAATCGGTCCAACCTCCTCTTTCCTCAATAATTCGCATCGGTTCAGCATAAGCCATTTTTCCAAAAATTCAGCCGCCACCTCCTCTTCTCTTCTCTTATTCTTTAGGTTAAAAATGAGTTATGCCTTGTTTGGATAAGAGATAAAAATCTGTTTTGGCATTAGACACAAAATTGCAACCACCAAACAAGGCCCTTACTCATTTAACCTCCTCTTAGAAAAAAAATGTGAAAATAAATTATGCACTTGTGATATTCCAATTTTGTCCTTCATTAAGCTCCAAAATATCATCTTTGACCTTAACCACTCAAGTTGTGCCACATCATCACCTGCAAAATTAAATTCACAAAGGTAATATCTTTTGTTCACAATTAAAGAATAATGGAAATAACAAATATTAATTACAAATATAACAATTAAACCACTTTAGTTCCCAAATTATTCTTTCACTAAAATCTCATTTTAATACTTGATTATGCCCAAAATATTTAATTAAGTCCCACAAAAGCCTAAGATTAATTAATAAAAAGATATAAATATTGAGCTCTATCAAGCAACAATTACAAGATCTTGGTATTTATTTGAAGGAGATACCAATATACTGTGACAATACTAGCACGATAAGCTTGGTAAAGAATCCAGTTCAACATTCCAGAACCAAGCATATTGATGTTAGACATCACTTCATCAGATATCATATCCAAAAGAAAGATGTCAAAGTGATATTCATTTCAACTTATCTTCAACTAGCTGATATCTTCACAAAACCCTTAGCAAAAGATCAATTTCTATTTATTAGAAGAGAATTGGGAATGGTAAATCCCAATGAATTGTAAGTTATTTAATGTTTACAAAATATTAGATTATGTTATTTATTGATGTTTTGATGATTACTAACTTAAACATCGAAGTTTCTAGCAATTTGTTTTGCAGGATCTTGATATTCTGTTTTAGGGTATGAAAAGCAGACACTAGTACAAAATTCACTTTTTAGACTGCTACATTTATACCAGTTCTAGTGGATAAGGTCTTAAAAATTTGACCGGTGGCAGTTTTGTAAATATATAGAACTTCTGAGACCGGTTTTAAAAATAACCGTTCTTAAAAAATTTATCTAGACCAGTTATAAATCAAACCGGTCTTAAAATATCAAAATATTTTAATGCGTAAAAAAATTTTAACTTTTAAGACCGGTTATTAATAAAACCAGTCTTAAATATAAACTTATCTAGACTGGTTATAAATAAACCGGTCTTAAAATATGAAAATATTTTAAAATTTAAAATTTTTTATCTTTTAAGATCGGTTTTCAAAGAAATCGGTCTTAAATGTTATATTTAAGACCGGTTTTGATGAAAACCGGTTTTAAAAATGAAAAAATTTTCAAATTATTTTTTCCCTTTTTAAAACCGATTTTAATGGATAACCGTTATAAAAGGTTAGATATTTCGGCTTATTTTCACTCCCGCACACCCAGATCCCGCGCTCTGAACCCTTTCTTTTCTTGTCGCCATTTCTCTGTGAGCTCTATCGCTGCTTGTTCTGAACTCCTCCATTGCTCATCGTTCCTCTTTTGCTCCACTCTCCTTTGCCATTACCACTGCCGTTGCTGTATTCCTCGTCACTGTTCTTTGATCTTCGTCACTCTCTTCGACTGCCACCTCTATTCTTTGCAGTAACCATTCTCCTCTGCTGTGACTTCCCTTTGCTACCGTGACTTTGGGTGGAAGCTCACTCCTTGGTCTTCAATCAGGTTAGTGTTCTATTAATTAAAGCCCTTAACTTTCAGCTTGTATTTACTATTCTCAACAATATTAACTCTAACATTATATAGTAGTTAGACACAAAATAATTGCAGAAAAATGTAATTAAGGTTAAATGTAAAAATGGAAAATGGGTTGTGGGGGCTGTTATGCTGCCCAAATTGGTACTAAATGGTAGTTGTAACCTAATGGAATAGTCAATAAAGTGGTTAGGAGTATAAAGGAACGCATTTGCGGAGCCGAAACCGAAAAACCCCAATTTTTTTGGAGAACCTGTACATTTTGGTTAGGGCTGCTAGAGGGCCTTAGAGTTGGATTTTCAATGATTTGATGATTCCATTGAGTTCAGGAGGGAAAATCAGGTGGGGTTACAGTTGATCACTTTTTCGGAAAAGCCCAAAAAATCATAATTATGAAAACACCCCTGAAACCCTTAAAGTGGGGCTGCCAAGGGTAATTTTATAATTTGACATTGAATTTGATAATCTCGAGTCTAGAAATAGATTCGTTGGGCCAAAATATGTCAGAATAGGCCATGTCAAAATTTTGGGAAAAGTACAGCCAGACCGGGTACGACGGGGCCGGGCCAGGTCCCCGGGGGCATTTTGGTAAATTTTCACCATAGACTCATATAAACCCCAAAAACATCATGGAAGTTTCTAAATGGTACATTTGGAATTGTAGGATCGATATGGAGCCCGATCTATTGGCACGCTTTACGAGGCACATGTTTCGAGGCAGAAAAAGGTTAAGGTTGAGAACTGACCTCTCCTGTATGTATTTGATATTTGTGTTGGTGTATTGAGGCATGATATTGCTTTGCGTGATTATGTGAAACATATATGAATGATTGAAGCTCTGTTTCTATTTATGCTATGGCCATAAGTATGTTGTTTGAAACATTGAGCACGCGGATATGTCATTGTGTTAGCATGAGTTTATGTAATGGAAGCATGTTATGCATTAAATACTTATCTTGCATGCATATTGGTACTATTTTCTTAATGAGATTCTCTCGAATCTCACCCTCCCTTACCAACAATTTAAACAGGAGAAGATAGAAGATATGCTGAGAACAAACAAAAAAACTATATGAGGGGATTGCGGTAGTGGAATAAAGACGGGAAGATGTCTCTATTTCACTCGGATGGGTTCAGATACCCTAGTAGCCCTGTGCAGCTACATTGATGGTAATTATTATGTACGAACCCTTATGGGGAATTTCTGTAATAATGTACATATTATCAGTATATTTATCCTATTCCTGTGTTGCCCACCAAACCGCATATCATTTTCTGTGAATACTCTGGTAAGCGTGAAATTAATATAAGGGCTTGATACAAACTCACATCAATCAATATATTTTTTGTGCTCCATTTTCTTATATTCATTATTTATGCTTCAGTGATTACACATTTTCTCTGTGAGAGAGTTTTTCATTACAAACTCAGTATTTGTTATTGAGACAACTTAAGGTTATGGAACCTTGAGTTGGGGATTGGTTTACAACGTGTAAGGGGGAGCGAGTGTCCAGTAAAGGAACTTGTTATACTGAGATGCCAAGAACCCACTGAATCTTGAAAGATATAGTGAAACTCTCAGAGAAGTTCTGAGGAGGGGTTCAAAGTGGTTGTGGCCAAACCAGTATAACTCTCGGTGTACACTTCGGTGATATTTCTCCTAGCTCTTAACTGCTTTAAATTTTCAGTCAATTTTTATATACACAACAAAATTCCTAGTATCACCCAATTCACCCCCTTCTTGGGTGAAACGCTTGGACTAACATAATTATGTGGCAAAGTTATTATTAGGCTAAAATAGAGGGAAATGGTGCATGAAGAAGGGAAAAAGAATTAAAATATGTATCATGTGGCAATTCAAATAAGGGTGCCATAATCAGGGACAAAATTGAAAGAATGGAAAATTTTTCGGTAAATTAGTCAGTAATTGATGAAGAAATTAATTCCTAACTAAAAGAAATGAGGAGTGTGACTAAATGACTAATGGTGCTAATTAAAGTAACCATGTAGTTACTTACTTTATGAGAAACAGGGAGAGTTAGACACTTGGCAAGATTAGATGAAGAGAGAGTGTGTTGGAAAGCTCGAAGGCATTTTTAAATTTATTTCTCTTTCCTCTCTACTCCCATTCAGATGACATAGGTAAGGGAAGGGAAATGCCATCATTTCTTCATCTTTCTCACTCTTATTTCTCTCTCTCTCTCTATCTCATTTAGCTGTCATTGAAGAAAAGGAAAAAGGAAGAAGCTTGTTAAAAGATAAGCCAATAGACCCTTGAAATGAGCTTAAATGCCAAAACTCTCTTCTTTAATCTTGTTCCTACAGTTGAGAGCTTTGATTTTATGGTTTTAGATTTTCCATTGCTGGTGTTTGATGCACTCAAGAAAATCTAGAGGTTGGTAAAGTAAGGAACAAGTTAGTGCAAGTGATTGAGGTGAGTAAGAGAAGCCTTTCTAAATGTATTTTGTGGCTATTGATTGAGACTTGAATTTTTGGAATTTTTGTCCTATTTTTCTTGGATTAGAGTATTAGAGAGTATGGCATATTGTGATCATGGAAATGGTGCCTTGTTGTGTGTCTTAGATAGATAGAATTTAATTAAGACCTAAATGTGAAATTTGGAGTTTTTGGGATTTTTATTGAGTTGTCACCTAAATTATATCATGTGAAAGGAATATGAATATGGTTGTTTTGGTGTCTCCATTGGTTTCCTTATGAAATTCTATATGGAAATAGGTTTTGGATTGAGTTTTAGAACCATTGGAGACTTAGGTTGCAAAACTGGAAAATTTGGCAAAAGAAATTCTATGCAGGGGACCTACTTTGTACAATGTTTTGAAATAGCAAATGGTGTCAAAAAGTTGTGAAACTTTCCAGTTTTGTAGTTCACATTGCAAGCTTTCCATTGATATAAATTTTGGCTATTTTGAGTTTTATGCTGAGATTTATGGTAGTTGAAATCAGCTAAGAATCAGGATAATTCTTGGCCGTTACCAGAGGGGAGTTGGCCGCAGCTTAAATGTTTCTGGCCAATTCTTAGCCATAGCCTGAGGAGGCTGATTGCAACCCATAAGTATCTGACCTACTCTTAGCCGCGACCCAAGGATGTGGACCATGGCCCAAAGCTTTCTAGCCATCTGTTGGCCACGGCCTGTGGATGGGCTGGCCACGGCTAACCCCTGTTTTTAGCACTTTGTAATTTTGAAAAGTGATTTCTAATCTAGTTCTTCCCAACCCTTTAGGGCTATTGTTAAAGCCTTTCATAGTGACTTAAGGGACTTTAATGATAACCAAATTTAAGAGTTTAAAGTCATTTAAGTATTGGAATAAGTGAAAACTTGTCGTCCTTAATTATGATGATAGGATTTGATATTTGCCCAGAACGTAGGAGGCCTATGTCTGAACAAGAACGGAAAGAACAAGGTAGTGACACTTTCTTCTATATCATGTTTAATGCATTTTATGTTTGTATTTATTATTGAATAATCAATTGAGTGGCGGTGGGTAGCTCGTCATTGAATGATCGATTGAGTGGCAGTGGGTAGCGACACTTTCTCCTATACCACCAAGATTCTTTTAAATATCACTCTTTCCAATTATTAAATTTTAGCTAAGGCAAGTGGATCAAGGGACAAGCAAGTACATAAGGGCGACTAGGATTGCCAGTAGTAGTCTTTAGCTTTTGGATTTTTGGTTATTACTTTTAGACAATTGTATATAGTGATCATAATAGTATTTGTATTGTAATCCCCGATAAGGGAAACTAAGATGGGCAATGATGTCCTATAAAACCCTTTAATTAATGATATATCTTGGGTGAATGTCGGGAATTTCGCTAAGCCACTCTGATATTGTGTATGTAACAGAACTGAATAGGCCAAATGTTTTTAAAAGTGAATGGATATCATAATATATATAGTTTTGGAAAAAGTTTTTATTTATTCTCAATCTCTTAATTCGATTATGACACGTGTTTTAACATTAATTATGATCTTGGTGAGGACGGGGGTTACATGATTGTTGTCGCCTATGATCATATGTCTATGAATTTCAACAAAAGGTAGTTCCAAAGATATTAGATGTACATTGATATGACAAAGCCTATACACGTGTTAGTTGATTAGAGGATAGTCAAATAGTCAAATTAGCCTTGGTGCTCCACCTGATTCAGTTAGGCAGTTTGTTATTCACTATGCTTATAAATACAATGTATTGAACTCTAGTTTATTAGATCAATAAGATTTGATTATCTCAATATTCTATATTCTCTGGTTTTTGGCAAGTGAATGTCAACAATTTTTTTGATCTTAACGATTTCTCATTCACTAAAGTGACTATGAAGCTCTTGGTATCTGATGATGGCAGTGTTATCACTGGTTTTAAATTTAAACTTTTGTTAATGCCATTTGAAGAGATGCTAGAGTACAAGGATTATATTGAGAGCGTTAAGTTAATATTATGGACACAAAGTTTGGCATTTTTACTTCCTTTTGTTATGGTTGTTCATTGGTCATAGAGTCCAATTGAGTTTGTGAATTTCAAGCAATGTTTTGACTATGACCATTACTATGACTCCTACTTCTTTGCTGAGATGATCCAAATAAAAATGAAAGAAATGGGAGTGGAAAAGAAAGCACAAAGCGGTGGCGTCTGCCACTAATAGTAAGAGGTGATAAGGTTGATAAATATTACGAAGAAGAAGAGGAATGTTGCAGCAACAATGATAAGAATTATAAAATAACAAGAGTGCCAAATGGTGTTACCATTACAACAAAACATCAAATTAGCGACGAAATTTAGTGACGGAAATTAGCGACGAAACCAAATTAGTGACAGAATTTATTTCGTCGATAAAAAGACTGTTACTAATTATTAGTGATGGAATTTTACATTCCGTTGCTAATTTGTGACGGATTAGGGACGAAAAATTCTGTCCCTAAATTCCATCTCTAATTAGAGGTAAAATTCACTAATTAGCGACGGAATTTTCCGTCCCTAATTAGCGATAGAATTTCCGTCGCAAAATACTTTTTTATATAATTTAAATTGCCACATGTCCTTACCACGAGCCTCCACATATCCCTCACCGGCGGCCACCACGTGTACCCACCGTTAGCCATGTGTCCCAGTCAGCTACCGCCACCTTTCCTCCGGCCTCCACGTGTCCTGGTCAACCCCCACATGTCACCCTCCATCACACGCCATGTGTCCAAGTTACAAATTGGTTGCATTTTGTGACTAAGTTGGGATTCGAAGCCTTGATCTCTCACGCGCGTGCCAGTGCCTTTGCCAGTTTAGCTAAGAAGAACCTGTGTAATTTAAATGTACAATCATATATATATATATATATATATATATATATTGCTTTGCAAACAGAATTAGAAATAAAAAATTGAATATATTATTAAATATTTGAATTAAGTTTTCTTATTTTATTTTATATAAATATTCTACCTAAATTTTTATTGTTAATATATTTTTTATTCATTTTATTATATATATATATATATATTTTTTTGTATTTATAAAATTTGTATTTTTATATAATATATTATTAAAATTCAAATATATTATATTATAATTTCAATTTCAAAAAAATATGAATTAATAATTTTATTTATTTATTTTAATATTTATATTATAAATTTATAATAATTTAAAATTTAAATTATTTAACAAATTTATAATTATAAAAAAATCTAATTATTGAAAAAGTTAAATATTAATAATGGAAATTAGAGACGGAAATTAGTGACAGAATTTTTTTCATCACTAATTTCCATCGCTAATTTTTAATGACGGAATTAGAGACGAATTAGGGATGGAATTTAGCGACAAAATCTAATTTAGTAACAGAAAAATTCCGTCTCTAATTTCTAGTACTAATTTTTAATGACGGAATTAGAGACGGATTAGTGACCGAATTTATCGACGGAATGTGATTCCCTCGCTAATCCGTCCCTAATTTAGTAACAGAAAAATTTCATCCCTAAATTCCGTCGCTAATTTTAGTGACAGAATTTGTGAGGGATTAGTGATGGATTCATTCCGTCACTAATTTTCTATTTTTTTTGTAGTGTACTCGCTGGTCATTTTTGACACAAGTGTCACTAAAGAAGAGTGATATTATTGGAAGTGCAGGTTTGAACATTTCTCAAGTTTGGATTTTTAGGTCACTTGCAGGATTTGAGTGTTATGAAGGGCTTCAAACTTTGAAGGATACAAGGTTGTGTTTGGATGTTCCAACAAGAGATTGGTATGGCCGTGACTTTTGTGTATCGTTTGTTCATTCCCCTGAATGGCTTAGAGACATGGCCATAGGTGTATTGTCTCTAGCCCTCTTTGTTTTTGGGACTGATATTGTCTTTTTTTTTCTGATAGAAAAAGAGAAGGCATAGCACTACAGGCTCTACTCTACTAACTCAGTACAAATGTATTGGTTGATAACATCTTCCATGAGCAGACGTTTAACTTCATCAGGTTCTCTGTCAACCACAAGAAAATCCACCGTCATATCTCATGCTCTTTTTGCCAAGTAATCTGCCACCCTATTCTCCTCCCTACAACAATGTAGTATCTCCACATCTCACTCATGTTCTAGCATCGATTGAATTTCCAAGATTAAAGTAGCATCATGATGTTCATCAAGTACCAGTCCTTAAATAAGATCCAATACTTCGCTGTAGTCACTCTTAACAATAATATGCCTAAATCCTCCTTCCCAAGCTAATTTCATACCCACAAAATTCCCCAGGCTTCTGTTGTGATAACCAACCCGCTTCTAATCCTAAACATAAACCCTTGAATAAATCCGCTTTGTTCATCCCTTATCACCCCACCATAAATACAGCATCCCGACGCTTCATTCCTGGATCCATCTGTATTAATTTTAACCATCCCAGCAGGTGGAGGGCGCCAACCCATACTTAGTGCGATGTAAGACTTTGGTTGCATATGGGTAGACATACCCCAAGACAACACCGACCCAGTACGTACTAGTAACTCCTGTTTACTCCATTGTTTATTGTTGAAAATATGGTCATTCCTTGCCAACCAAATATGCCTACATAGAACTGTAAACCAATGTCGAAACTCGTAGCCATACACATGATCACGACGGCGTAAACACCATGTTAACCAAGTGTTTCTATCAGTTGAGCCAAAGAAATGCCGATGCCATGGACTAGGTAGTGTCTCACTCCATATCTCTTTAACCATCGCACAATATCGAAGTACATGCATAATTGATTCAGTCTTTTCTTGACAAAAAGGGCACATCTCATTCATGTGGATTCCCTGTTGAGCTCGTGCCAAATTAGTTAGTAAACGACCATGAGCGCATAACCATAAAAACATTCTGTAACGTTGAGGGACCTTCAGCTTCCATATGAGCCTCCATCTAAACAAAGAATTGCTTTCACCGTGCCCAGCTAACCTCTTGTACGCCGCTTTTAGTACAAATTTACCATCAGATGTCTATCTCCAAATAGGAAAATCACCACTATTATTGCGGTTAATATTCACTCTTTAGATTGCTAACATGACATGTTTTGGTAATAAATGCCCAAACTTATCCAGATCCCATTGACCCGACGATGTAATACAGTTGGCCGCCTTCCATTCCTTTATTTCATCTGTTAATGGTTGAAGTGTCAAACTCTCCAATTTGTCAAAATAGAGGACCCATAGATCATGCCAAAAAGACACCGAAGTTCCATCTGTAATCTTTCAGGCAATACTCTCTGTCCATCATTTTTCCACTTTTGGCATCAAATCACTACTCGTCTTGTACTTTTCCCGAAGAAAATGAAACCATAGTGCATCTCGTTTGTGTATCAAGTTTCACCCCAATTTCGTCATGTAAGCCTGATTCTGAAGCCTTGCTTGTCTTAAGCCTAGTCCATTATTCTTCCGAGAACACACACGACCCCAAGCTACCATATGTGGCTTACGACTCGTGGATGTACTCCCCCAAAGAAATTGCCTGCACTTTTTGTCTATCTCATCACAGGTACCCAAAGGGAGGGGTATAGTTTGCATTGCATAGGATGGTATACCCAACACGACTGATGATACTAGAGTATGTCTTGTCGCCATCGATTACATGTTTGGTTTCCAGCTTGCTAGGCGAACATTCATCTTATCAAGAATAAATCTATATGAGGACTTAGTACTTCGCTCATGCAAGATCGGCATTCCTAAATATTTCCCCAAGTTGGAAGATAGGGAAAAATTCAAGAACTCACTAATGTCCTTTCTTCTCGTATGACCCACATTCTTGGAGAAGTAAATGTGCAATTTTGCAGTATTTACTTTCTGGCCAGATATTTCACAAAAATCATCTAGTATGGCTTTTACCACCCCGGCTTGATCCATATTTGCTTCTGCAAACAAAATGATATCATCAGCGAAAAAGACATAAGAAATAGCCGTACCTTACCTTGACAACCTAAAAGGTTTCCAATCTCCATCTGCTACCGCAGTCTGGATTAAATGCCCCAACTTCTCCATCATAATAACAAAGAGATATGGTGAGATAGGATCTCCTTGACGAACTCCTTTGGAAGGGTAGAAGCCTTTTGCAGCACACCCATTCCAAAGTAGCTGCATTTACGGAGTAGATACACAGGCTTTAATGACATCACAGAGGTACTCAGGAATCCTCAGTTCATTCAAGCATTCAAAAAGAAAACTCCATCTGACTCAGTCATATGCTTTCTCCAAGTCAATCTTTATTGCCCTAAATCCTTGCTTCTTCTTCATGCTCTACATAGAATGAATGATTTCCTGCACTAGAATAAGATTGTCAGTACTTGGCGCCCCTTCACAAAACTACATTAGTTCGGAGCCACAACCAATGGCATAATAGATTTAAATCTATTTGAAATAATTTTTGTAACAATCTAATACACTACATTACAGAGGCTTATTGGCCGAAAATCATGGAAAGATTGTGGATGATCAATTTTAGGAATAAGCACAATTTGAGTATCATTAATATTATGAACCCATTCCGGATTAGAAAATACCCTTTTAACCAATGATGTCACCGAAAGACCAACCGTATCCCATTGGCTCTGATAAAAAAGAGGATTTAACCCATCTGGACTCGGAGCTTTTAGAGAACCCATATCGAACAAAGCTCGTTTAATTTCCATTTCATCTACCTGTCTTCCCAAAGCACATGTATCAGTTGTATCAATCTCAGGATAAGTGCACCCAAACACCAAGGACCCCTGGTACGTACTCATGTCTGTATATAGTTCTTCAAAAACTTTACTGCCAAATTCTCGTATTTCTTGCTCATCATAAGACCATTCACGAGAATCAAGTTTAAGAGCTAAGATCCGATTCCGTCTTCTTCGACCATTCGCCTTTGAATGAAAATATCTTGTATTTCGGTCACCCTGAATATACCAAGTAGCACGAGAGTATTGGATCCACATAATTTCCTCCTGGGCCAAGATTTTCTCAAGTTCCTTCCATAATTCACATCACAAATTCTCTAATCTCACTGATGCCTCAACTCTAGCAATTGTAGTATTAATCCCATCAAGACATCTATAGAGCTTGTTCTTCATATAATTTAAATTCCCAAACTTACTGATATTGTCTTTTGACTGCTCTTGCTTGTGCTCTCGTTTTTACTAATGAATAATAATTTTAAAAATATCTGAGTAAACATTTAAGAGTAACATCAGTAATTTTGATCATTTTGAGAATGAATTTGTAAAACTTGTAATATCTTTCTATTAAGCAAACTTGTAATATCTTTCTATTAAGAAATCACAACTTACCTTAGCTCTTGCTTCCTTTTGCTCTCTAAATCACTAAGAACTCCCAAGCTCACACTCTCTCTCTTTTCTCTTTTCTTTATGCGTGAAGTGCATGAAAGGAGGAAGGGAAAATATGTATTAACTTGTCATTTTTCATCTTAGCCCTTGATCTAGCCAATGGTTGAGATCGCTCCACCTTTCATGTACACCATACCTCCCACCATGATGTCTTGCTTTATGCCATACTCCCTCCACTTTATGCCATCCCTTGTCATCATTTGTGTACTTGAGTCTTATCTCCTTCCAACTTATGTCATAGAGCCCAATTAAGCTTGAATCAATTTCTTCTCCTTTCCTTCTAGTCTATCACGCATAAAGGGTCCTTGAGAAACCAAATTGGGCTTCATGTAATTGCCTCGGTCAATTGTGTAACTAATTATTATTTTATTGCTAATAACCAAGGTAATTAAACTCAGACCGGTCAGTGAACCGGTCGGGGTACTGGGTCAAGGGTTAGTGGGTCAAACCGGAGCTAAACCGGGACCAAACCGGTGAGAAATGAAATATTTTAGACTTATAGTATGAAATTCTAAAGGAAAAATGTTTTTAAATTTTTTTTTAAAATAAAAAATCTGACCCGGACCGGACCGGTTTAGAGGCCGGGTTAGATAACCCTACTAATAACACATGTGCTCATATCTTAGTAATTCTTATTTAATTGTTTGGCATAAGATGATGCCACTTGGCATGTTAATGAGCTAAATAATTATTTATTTCCTTATTCCACAAATCTTAATTTATTCCACTAAGAATATTCAATTTATACATTTTTCTTTATTTTCCTTGATTAATTGAAATTAACTCCAATTAATTGGAAAATAATTAATCTTGGGCTAAATTGGCAAAATTATGATTTTGCTATCCTCTTTGTAATTTAATTCAATTTTTTGAATTAATTTGCTCATTTCCTTATGAATATGAATATTTCAAAATTCACAAGATCCAAATTCATGAATATTCACCATTTTATTGAATTATTCAAATAATTACTTTGATGAATAAAATTTGGGGTGTTACAGTTCTCCCCCACTTAATTAAATTTCGTCCCCGAAATTTGCTACACTTATACATTCATGAATTCCGGGTAACGCTTCTTCTTACTTTCTTCTGTTTCCCACGTAGCCTCTCTGGGTGATAACCCTCTCCAGACGACCTTGACAAACAGAATGCTCTTATTTCTGAGCTGCTTTTCCTGCCGATCAATGATTCGGTTAGGTATGACTTCATAAGTCAGATCTCCACACATTTCCACATCTTCGTACTCTATCACGTGCTCTGGATCAGGTTGATACTTCTTCATCTGAGAAACATGGAAAACGTCGTGTAGCCTACTCACACTCTATGGAAAAACGATACGGTATGCTACAGGCCCAATCTTCTCTAAGATTTTGAACAGACCAATGTATCTTGATTGCAGCTTCTTCGCTTTCAGTGCTCTGCCAATGCCCGTAACGGGTGATACTTTCATGAACACGTGGTCACGGACTTCAAATTCTAGAGGTTTTCGTCTCTTATCTGCATAACTTTTCTGTCGACTCTGAGCAGCTAACAATCTCTGCTTGATCAACTTTATCTGCTCCGTTGTCTGATCAACAAGATCCGGCCCCATCAATTCCCTCTCGAACAGTTTAGTCCAGTATACCGGTGATTGACACTTCCTCCCGTAGAACGCCTCATACAGAGACATCTGGATGCTCGAATGGTAACTGTTGTTATAGGCAAACTCTGCCAATGGAAGGAATTTGTCCCAACTACCTTTAAAATCAAGCACACACGCTCTTAGCATATCCTCAAGGGTTTGGATTGTTCGTTCTGACTGCATATTAGTCTGAGGATGATATACCGTGCTGAATCAGAGTTTGGTACCCAATGCTTCATGTACCGCCTTCCAAAACTTGGAAATAAACCTCAGATCTCGATCAGAGATGATATTCTTCGGAATACCATGTAATCTTACGATCTCATTGATGTAGATCTCCGCCAGTCGATCAGGGGAATAGTGAATACTAATCGGTAGGAAGTGAGCTATCTTCATGAATCTGTCAACTATCACCAATATAGCGTCATGGTTTCTAACCTTAGGTAATCCTGTCACGAAATCCATGGTAACACTTTCCCACTTCCACTCAGGTGTCTCAGGATTCGTCAAAAGCCCCGATAGTTGTTGATGTTCAACCTTCACTTTCTGACATGTCAAGCAACGAGCAACGAACTCTGTCACCTCTCTTTTCATCCCTGGCCAATAATATTGAGCCTTCAAGTCATGGTACATCTTTGTAGTTCCTGGATGTAGAGTATATTTACTCTTATGCGCCTTCTCCAGGATTCGTCGTTTCAGTTTTGGTTGCGGTGGCACATAAATCCGCTTCTGGTACTTGACAAGTCTGCTGGGAGACAAGTCGTAATCCTGAGTTTCGCCCCTATCAATCATTCCTCTGATATAAAATGCTTCATCATCATGTTGTTGGGCTTCTTCAATTGCTGCCCTCAGATCGTTATATATCTGGCTGACCCCACTGCCTAATAAGATTTGACTAGACAGGTTTAAGTCTCTGAAATCCTCAATCAGTTTCTGCTCATAGATCATCATGGCTGCCACCTGCACTGATTTTCGGCTTAATGCATCAGGGACGACATTAGCCTTATCTGGATGGTACTTGATTTCAAGATTGTAATATTTCAGTAATTCCATCCATCAGCGCTGCCTCATATTGAGTTCTTTCTGATTGTACAAGTATTTCAAACTCTTGTGGTCATAGTACAGCTCTACGGTCTCACCATAGAGATAATGCCTCTAGATTTTCAAAGCAAATACAATTGTCGCTAGCTCAAGATCGTGGGTAGGATAGTTCAATTCATGAGGTTTCAGCTGACACGATGCATACGCCACTACTCGGCTATGCTGCATCAATACGCATCCCAATCCATGCCCACTGGCATCTGTATACACAACATACGTAAACTCAGGATCTGGGATCGTCAACACTGGTGCTATAGTTAACCTCTGCTTCAACTCCAGGAAGCTCTTCTCACAATTCTCATCCCACACAAAATTTTGAGCCCTCCACGTCAATTTAGTCAATGGTAAAGCAATTCTGGAGAAGTTCTGTATAAACCTCCGATAATACCCAGCTAGACCCAGAAAACTATGTACCTCAAATACCGTTTCTAGTCTCTTCCAGTTCAGTACTGATTCCACCTTACTAGGATCAACAGAGACCCCTTGCTGTGAGACAATGTGGCCCAGAAACTTTACCTCTGAAAGCCAGAATTCACACTTGCTCAGCTTGGCATAGATTTGCCTATCCCGTAATAAGTTCAACACAGTTCTCAAATGCTGTTCGTTTTCAGCCTCACTCCGTGAGTACACCAGTATATCATCAATGAAAACTACAACGAACTGGTCCAGATACGGACGGAAGACTCGATTCATGTAGTCCATGAACACAGCAGGTGCATTGGTCAGCACAAATGGCATCACTAGAAACTCGTAATGCCTATATCTGGTTCTGAAAGCAGTCTTCGCTATATCTTCTGCTCTGAATCTCAACTGGTGGTACCCCAATCGCAAGTTGATCTTTGAGAATACACAGGAACCAGACAATTGATCGAGCAAATCGTCAATTCGAGGGAGTGGATACTTGTTCTTAACGGTCACCTTGTTAAGCTCTCGGTAGTCAATACAGAGACGCAGGCTTCCATCTTTCTTCTTTACGAAGAGCACTGGGGAGTCCCAGGGTGATACGCTCGGTCGTATGAACCCTTTCTCAAGTAGTTCCTCGATCTGTTTTTTCAGCTCTGCCATCTCGCTTAGGGCCATACGATAAGGGGTTTTAGAAATTGGACCCGATCCAGGTTTCAAATCAATCGTGAACTCCACTTCCCTATCTGGAGGTAGTCCACCGACATCCTCCGGAAAAACATCAGGGAACTCATTTGCTACAGGGATACTTTATAAGGCTACACCGGCCTCTGATTGCATGGAGCAGAATACCATGTACCCCTGACAACCCTTCTGCAAATATCTCTCAACCTTAGTCGCGGATAGAAGGTTAAGAGTGATTTCGGTGTCAGCTTGTGGTTGTGGATTCAGATATAAGACTCTCTTCTGTTTACAATCTAGCAACACACCATTTACTGTCAGCCAGTCAATCCCCAAAATTACTTCTAATCCTTGCAATGGTAAACTGATCAAATCTACCGTCGATTTACGCCCCTCAACCATCACCATGCAATTTAGGCAAATGTCGGCCGTCACAACTCGGGTACCCATAGGTGTAGATACAACCAAGTCATATGGGGATTTATGAACAGATAAACGTAACCGCCGCATACAGTCATGAGCAATGAATGAATGACTTGCACCAGAATCTTACAGAGCATGCACTAAGCTTCCGTTCAAAGAAATCGTACCTTAAATCAATTTCATAGACTTTCTGGCTTCTTCTTGTGTCAACGTATAGACCCTGCCAGAAGTTCTGGGTCTCGTCTCCTCCTGCGGCTGCTTCTGTGGACAGTCCCTAGCCATATGCCCCGGCTTGTTGCAAGTATAACAGACAGGTGTTCTATTCGGGTCTGGCCTGAATGGAATCCCGTTGCACTGTCTACTAGGGTGCATTGGCTTTTTACAACGCCAACACGTTCTGCTTCCCGCAAAACCCTGGCCTCCTCGGCTCCCAGATTGATTCGGCCTCTTAGGATCCCCTCTGGAATATCCACTCTGATCTTTTTGCTTCCGCGTTGAGCTACCGCTTCCAGAAGCACCTTTGTTTCCAGGCTGTGTTGACCAGCTTGCCAAACGTTTCTCGATGTATCGACACTCCTCTGCCGCTTTAATGAATTCTGTGAAGTGTTGGGAGATCAGCCTCTCCTTAAACTCAGGTCTCAGCCCTTCTATCATCATATCTGAATTCCACTCATCATTGTCATTCAACTTGGCATATGACGAGTAGCGCGATAATCGGATGTATCGGGCTAGATAGTCATCAAAACTCTCCCGGTCGTGCTACTTGATGCTGAGGAACTCTTTCTCTTTCTCTCTCTTGACAGTCAAAGGAAATTACTTGTTAAATTCTTCTTGGAATAGTTCCCAGGTGATCGGAACATTCTTCCCCTTCAGGATAAGGTCCATGCCTTTCCACCAGCGATCGGCATCCCCTTTTAGCTTGTATATGACGAGTCGGGCCTTAACATTATCTGGACATTGCAGCATCTCAAAAATTTTGTCCAAACAAGCCAGCCAGTCTTCAGCTTGTTGAGGATCAAACTTCCCCTTAAACATAGGCGGTTTCTGTTTACTGAATCTGCTAAGCCATACTTGAATATCCACCTCAGGCTCTGGTGGTAAATTCGCTAGTGGAGGTTCCTCATGTATCTCTTTGTAACCCCCCACATGAACTCATCCATACGGTTCTCCAAGTGGTCTTGTCTCTGCTGCACTCCCCGAATATCAGTTTTTATTTCGTTCATGGTCTGTTGCTGTTGCTCCAGCATCTCTAGTATTCGCTGTTGGATAGGGTCAGGCCTTGGCTCACCCTCGTTGTCACCCTGTCTACTGTGCCCTAGGCCTCGACCCCTTCCTCGGCCTCTACCGCGGCCTCTACCACCTTCCTCCGGTTGTATCATTTCTATAGTTCACTCTACATGAAATTTAAAGAAGAGTAAATTTTGGATACCAAAGCAAGGGCATTTTTGTCATTTAATAAAAAGTCAGGGTACAAATATGTCATACATAGTATATCATAACTATTTACAGTAGTACAGAAAAATAGAAGCATCACATATCCTAACTACTATTGTACATGACATATTGTTCGATACATAGCCAAAATATTAATTTATAACTTCCTCTGTACCCTTCCCAAAATACATCTTCCGGCTAAAATTTCTTCTGCCTGCCAGTAACCTATGACTGCCCTAGCCCCAAAATACGTGCCGGTAATTCCCGGTCACACAAAATATGAGTCAGTCCCACGTCACTCCTCCTCGTCCAGGTACTCCCTCGTATACATGTTAAGGTGGTCTATAAACTCCTGAAAGTCGCTGTTGGGACCCTCCTCAACAATGCTGATCTTCTTCCGGTTCCAAAAAGGGGTATTCGGAAAAAAGCTTATAGTAGTACGAATCCAAGTCGAGTCCGATAAGTTGAGACCCAGCAAACGCCATTGGCCATACAACGTCTCGACGGAATCCAGATAAAACAGGTAGTAATCATCTGGGTCAGGCCACAATCGTCTTGCCTTCCTCAGCAAACCCACAAGAAGTCCGCTAGCTCCTCATCTGGCTGCATGTTGTATGGTACATGCACTGCCTCGACCCTCGAGAACCCATCGCTCGAATCAACCTCCATGGGCTCCTCCTCTGGATCATATGCTAATGGATGCCCAGACTCCCCTACCTTCGATCTAGGTGGAGTCTCTGGTCGTGGCTGCGACACGGGTACAGGCAACATCGGCACACTCTTCCGGGCCGTATAGCGTAGCTTCGTCCCACCGTTACCGAAGTAGGGAAGCATCGATCCTCATGATCCATCCATGGTATCCTATCAAAATGTAAGCAAAATCTTATCAGTATACATTTCTGATAATGCCAGTTAGCTCTGATACCAAAAATGTCAACACCCGTTTCCATTTTGATAATCAAAGAGTAATAAAGACAAAATTCAATGGTTATACAGAAAAATACAATTATACTGATAAAAATATTCATTTACAATCCCAACATCGTTCGTTTACAATTCCAATATTGTTCGTCGACGGAAACAGAAAATACAGCGGAAGTTTTAATATTTACAAATTTCACCAAAATATCACAAAATAGACTAATTAAGACCACGATCTTGTTTGCACCCGAGACACATGCCGCTCACTTAGCGATGTCTACATCTTTTCCCTTTGGCCCACTGGTACCCGCTGAGGTGTTTATTTAAAAATAGGGTGAGATTCCGAAGAATCCCCGTAGAGACATAATATCGTTAATAGAAAATGCGAAAAGTAAATATGACATGCGCCAAGGTATGCACAAATTAATGAACAATATAAACACATCATTGTCATGTATACATGAGTAGGGCCCAACCTCACAATATACACCGGTTGGACTTTTGCCAATTCCCAGTGTAAGTGCACCTCTGGCACTAACTGCCCCTCTCTAGGCAAATCATGTTGATTAATAAAGTGCATTTACAAAACAATGGCATCCACATAATCACATAACTCATGGCATAGTGTATGAAGGATAATGCCCCTACCTCAACGCTTTGATATCCCCTATTTAATAGTGTCTCGTAACACGTGCTGTCCCGGCGTCCGACTCGGTCCTAAAATATTAAATGTACCAGAAATATGTCATAACCTATCCAAGTATCATTTTAGCCTATTCCATAGTGTTTATTGTGGTTATATTAGTCTATGGTGAAAATTTACAAAAAATGCCCCCGGGAACCCAGCTCGGCCTCGCCGTACCCGGCCCAATGGCACGTTTTCCTAAAATTTTGACTAAGGCTATTTTGACTTATTTTTGCCCAAGAAATCCATTTCTGGGCTCAAAATCATCAAATTCACTATCAAATTATGAAATACCCTTGACAGCCCCTATTTAGGGATTTCAGTGGCGTTTTCGTAATTATGCTTTTCCGGCCTCTACCGAAAAAGTGTCCAACTGTAACCCCACCTATTTTTACCCACTGAGTCCAATGGAACCATTTATTTCATGAAAATCCAACTCCTACTACCAGATCTGGTCTGGCCAAAATATTGAGAGAAAAAATAGAAAAATGGAGCTTTGTGTTTTAGCTTTCAAAACTTGTACTTTCCCACTTTTAATCCTTAGTTAACTCATTTAAACACTTCATAATCATGATTTAAAGAAATTTGGGCAGCATAACCCTTTAGGATTAGGACTTTTCAAATTTACAAACTTAACAAAATAACCAAATCCAACCATAATCATCAACAACAACCACATCTAACATAATCTTAGAATTTGTGAAGTTACCTTTTTGAGTTCTTTTACTTTCTCTAGAAGTCCTCCTCTCTCTTTCTCTTTGGGCTCAAGATTTGTTTGCTAATCCATGGAATTTATGGAAAGGAAGAGATTAGAGAAGAGATTTATGGAAGATTAGAAGAAGAAACCTTAAGAAATCACAACTTACCTTAGCTCTTACTTCCTTTTGCTCTCTAAATCACCAAGAACTCCCAAGCTTACACTCTCTCTCTTTTCTCTTTTCTTTGTGCGTGAAGTGCATGAAAGGAGGAAGGGAAAATATGTATTAACTTGTCATCTTTCATCTTAGCCCTTGATCTAGCCAATGGTTGAGATCTCTCCACCTTTCATGTACACCATACCTCCCACCATGATGTCTTGCTTTATGCCATACTCCCTCCACTTTATGCCATCCCTTGTCATCATTTGTGTACTTAAGTCTTATCTCCTTCCAACTTATGTCATAGAGCCCAATTAAGCTTGAATCAATTTCTTCTCCTTTCCTTCTAGTTCATCACGCATAAAAGGTCCTTGAGAAACCAAATTGGGCTTCATGTAATTGCCTTGGTCAATTGTGTAACTAATTATTATTTTATTGTTAATAACACATGTGCTCATATCTTAGTAATTCTTATTTAATTGTTTGGCATAAGATGATGCCACTTGGCATGTTAATGAGCTAAATAATTATTTATTTCCTTATTCCACAAATCTTAATTTATTCCATTAAGAATATTCAATTTATACATTTTTCTTTATTTTCCTTGATTAATTGAAATTAACTCCAATTAATTGGAAAATAATTAATCATGGGCTAAATTGGCAAAATTATGATTTTGCTATCCCCTTTGTAATTTAATTCAATTTTTGAATTAATTTGCCCATTTCCTTATGAATATGAATATTTCAAAATTCACAAGATCCAAATTCATGAATATTCACCATTTTATTGAATTATTCAAATAATTACTTTGGTGAATAAAATTTGGGATGTTACACTAAATGTGGGTGCATCTTTTAACAGGGATTCAAATCTTAGTTCGTTATATTGTCAAGAATCATCTAACATCTATCAAGAGTGTTGTCGGATCCATGTAGCTGGACCATTGTAATTCAATTCTATCTCCCCCTCCAAAAAATCCCATTTGATCATAAATAATGAATTAATTAAATTAAATTATTAGAATCTACATCTACAAACTACAATGCGTTACTTATACCTTTTAAAAAACTTTTTTAAGTCTAAAATATATAGTGGTATCTAAAAGTAACTAGTGCTTTTTTTTTTTTAATTTCCCATCAGAATTTAACAAATTAACTTGTAGATTGCTTACGTTTCTTTTATTAGGGAAGGTGTAATTGAAATTTTTGGATTATTTTGGACCAATCTAACAATAAAATGAAATTTTTTCTAGGGAGAATGACAGAAAAATACCATTTGAACTTTAAAATCCCGCTGACAAGAATGGTAATGGGATTGACAAGAATAGTAATGGGATTGATAACACAAATCTTTGTCAAAGGACTAATTGGGGATTTTAAAGTTCAAATGGTATTTTTTTGTGATTCTCCCTTTTTTCTAAGATGTATAAAAAGGTTAAAAACACTAAATAACAATAAGGATGTGACGAATGAGGCAGTATATAATAAAAGTGGTGAGTTCAGTTATGTGCTTATTATTAATTTTTTTTTGTTCAAATACTTATTATTAATTTTTACTCCATTATTTGGATAGATTCTATTTTTGGGACCAAGATTATTATAAACAAAATCCAAACAAGAACCTAACTTCTAAAGGATTAAGTTGTTCTCTAGTTTCATGGAAGCAACAGAAGACTACAACAAAAAATCTTATCACACTAGCGAGATGAAGTCGCCATTATAAAGCATGCTTACAAGTGGACCCCCACTATATGAATCCTCTAAAATGGCCTAATTGATTGAGTTGATTCCCACTAGTTATTTCTAATTTACGCTTTTGCCTCTTTATCTATTAAATGGGAAAAAAAATCAAAACAAGTAAAGATTATAAGGTTAAAGTCCATTTTTGTCTTGAAAAATGTCAAAAAATCTCAATTTTCCCCTGAAAGTTTTTTTGGAGCAATGTTGGCCCAGAAGTTTTCAAATCATAGCAATTTTGCCCCGGCCATTATTCTAGTTAAGTTTGATCATTAGTTGATGAAATATGTTGAGCTGGCAAGTTTATATGTCATTCACGTCATTTTTGTTAAATTGCAAATTTGTTCTTGAAGTTTGCACTAAGGAGCAATGTTGGCTCAAAAATTTTTTAGGTTTAATATTGCCTTGGAAGTTTCCAAATTATAGCAATGTTGCCTTCACCATTATAAACGTTAAGTAAAATTCCTTATTTATGAATCTAACTTGGAAAAAAAATGAAGTGGATGACACATGAACTTATCATATAAGCATATTTAGCCAACTACTGAGTAGACTTGGATAATGGCCAGGATAAAATTGTTACGATTCGGAAACTTCCGAAGTAATATAGCTCTTGAGTGAAAACTTCAGAGGCAACTTTACACCTAAACCCAAAGAAAAAATGATGTGGATATCATATGAACTACCTGCTCAATATATTTAATCAAGTAATAGTTAATCTTAACATAGATAATAACCAAAATCAAATTGTTACCATTTGGAGAGTTCCATAATCACATTGCTAAAAAAAAAACAATAACTTTCAGGGCACTGTAACTTAACCCATTATGATACATAAACAAGTGGGCCCTTAAGATTGGAATTTTTCCCCCATGAGCAACGAGGTGGTTCGGAGCAAAGACTGAAGGAAGTCAGCAACACGGCAATCCCCAAAAGCCACAAACACGGGACGACTTGACTTGACTTGTTTATGTCTCTCAGAATCTGGAGAGAAAGCTGCCATTTTTGGAGACGTTTGCTTGTGAGAGCTATTTCTTTCTATCGGTTCTCTCCACATCGATCCAGGTTATTTCTTCTCTTTAATTTTACTTCGCTTTATCCCATGGATCCATCATCCTTCTTCTGTTTTCCCAAATGATTTGTTGTTGATTCAATCTCTTCCTTAGCTACCTCACAGCTGGAGATCTAATTTCAACATTTGGAAAACAGAGCCTTAAAACCTTCAAAGTTATGGGTTTTGTTTATTTTATTCAAAAATCAAAGTGTTTGTTCTTTCTTTCACCTTTTTTTTCATATGAAGAACAAGTAGATCCATTATTATATCTATGTTTTGAATTTTTTCCCCATATGCCCTCTGGCTGGGGGTTGCCGTTTCCTATTACCATTTATCGTGCCCATCAATACCCATAGTAGTAAAGTATCTCAAAATTGCTCCTCCTGTGGTCTTTCGATCCATTTCCCATTCTGTAGGGAAAACGGAGCTAAGAGAAAAGGGTTGAAAACAGAAATATAAAAGGAAAAAACTGAAAAAAGCATAAGTACAGTACTAACAAAAAAATATGGCTTTTTTTAAGACAAAAATATATGACTTTATTTATTGTTGTTGGAGTAAATTACTCCCTGGTATTGTTATTATAAGTTATTGAATGCATATGTTATAAATATAAGCATTTTAATATAATTTATTTAATTTTTTTTATCGATCTGTTGGGAGAAAAAAACTGAGTGTGGCATTTGCTCATTCAAATTTTCATGAAATCTGGGCCTCTGGGGGTAACTTTTTCTGAAGCTATCCTAGACTTACGATGAAGCAGAGCATTGCAACACTGCACGCGAGCTTCCAAGAAAGAGGAAGAGACTGAAACAAAATATAAACATGTGAGTGTGCCATTTGTTCATCTCTGCTTCTGAAGAACTTGTTTACAGAGAAAGTAAATTCTGAATCTTCCATTTTTGAGACCTTTGCTTGTGAGAACTATTTCTTTCAATCCAGGTTATTAATTATTTCTTCTCTTGTTTTCCCTTCATTTTTCACAGAAAATTTCTGCAAAATATTTGCTGTTTTCTTCTCCTAGTTGTAGCTTTTGATTATATTCAATCTCCTTACTGAGCTACCATACTGTCGTAGGTCTCATAATTCTCGAACATTTGAAATTTTTTATACTTTTACTCCTGAAAAACAAAGGCCCAAAACCTTCAAAGATATGGGTGGACTTGATCTACTGACTAATCTCTTCCTTTCTTTCATTCAAAGTTTTTTAATGAAGTAAACGGCTGATTTATTATTTTATTCGAAAAGCAAAGTGCTTGTTCTTTCTTTCTGAATATGAAGAACTACTAGATCCATTATTATATCAATGCTCTGATTTTTTTACCCTATGCTCTCTGGTTAGGGGTTGCGATTTAGGAGGACCACAACTAATGTCTAAAGCTCTATTTAGAAAATATTCTTACGAAATTTTATATGACGAATTAATATGGAAGCTCTATTTAGATAACAAAAATTGAGATAAACAAAAATATGAGAAATTACATAACAATTTTCTCTCTACTAATGTTTGAAGTAACAATTAATATAGTTCATAGAAGAGAGAACACAATTTATAGATTTTTCTCACCATATTAAATTGATTTATGGCATGTTTGAAGAGAGAAGGTTTTCTTGCGGATATATCTGAAGAACCTATTTGAAGAGGAGGAAGTCTGCAATGATTGAGGCTGACATTTTTAAGACCACGTGAGCTATTTCTTTTATTTTTTCTATTCCACTTGCTTCATCCCATTGATGATATACTGTTTTGAAAGCATTTTCCCCCCAAATTTTCAGGGTTTTCTTCTCACAGGGAAAGTTCTGCAAAAAATTGTGTTAATTTCTTGTTTCTTCTAGTTTGGAGTCTCGTCCCTAGCTACCTTACCAGCGTAGATTTAACCCTTAGTTTCCAGTTGCTGAAGGTTGAAGCTAGAAATTGCTATCACAACCATTGCTTTAATGCTCAAACAAACTTCATTGCTCGTATTGGGAGTATCAATTTACAAAGCTATCAAATTCATCTCTCATTCGCTTAATGGTAACCAACCTATTGCTGTTGGTGTTGATGATAGGTAGTTTAGCTTCTTCTAAATAACCTCACACTCTTTATTTGCTTGTTTGATTTGATCCTATAACCAAATGTTTGTTGACGGTTCGTTCCTATTTGTAGTTCTAATGATGATGTGAGCTTAAGTCAAACGGTTTCTCCACATACTACCAAGTATGATGTGTTCCTTAGCTTTAGAGGAGATGATACCCGCAACAATTTTGCAAGTCATCTTTATAACGAACTTTGTAAGGTAGGCATTCACACTTTTATGGATCATGAACTCTGCAAAGGAGAACAAATCTCACCAGTACTTTTTAGAACAATAGAGGAATCAAAAATATTGGTGATTATTTTCTCTGAGCATTATGCTTATTCAACATGGTGTATGGATGAACTTGTTCACATATTGAAATGCAAGAAAAAATTTGGAAGGGTTGTGATACCTATTTTCTATAACGTGGATCCTTCAAATATACGCAAACAAAATGGGAGTTTTGGGAAAGGATTTGATGGATTGAAGCGAAGATTTAAACACAATCAAGAAAAATTGCAAAACTGGAGAAATGCGTTAATCCAATCTACAAGTCTCATTGGATGGGATTCCGATAGTATCAGGTAGCTTCAAAAATGATCCCGTTTTTCTTGGTTTCAGGGATTTATTTAATTGATCTTTACCATTCTTACCAGAATATTGATGTTGTTTTTGTTTCTGCTTCTTTATTTTCTACCTATATTAAATATGCCATTTTTGTTTATTGACATTTGTGCTAGACCTGAATTCAAACTTGTTGAAGAGATTGTCAAAGACATTCTAAGAAAGTTGAAGTATAAGTCATCATCTCATCTTGAAAGATTGGTTGGCATTTCTTGTCATATTGAAAACATTAAAAAACTTCTCACGAAGGCTCGAATTGTGGGAATATGGGGTATGGGTGGTATTGGTAAAACCACTCTTGCTAAAGCTGTATTTCAAGAGTTGAGAGTAGAGTTTGATGCTTTCTCCTTTATTGAAAAGGTCAATGAGCAATTAGCAAGAATTAGCTTCAATAAGATTCAGCAAAATTGCCTCAAAGACATATTAAAAGATGAGGACATCAACATCTATGACATAAAATCCGATTTTGTGAAAAATAGGCTTCAATGCAAAAAAATTCTTCTTATACTTGATGATGTGGACAATGCAGTAATAGCTGAAGATTTAACTAAAGTGTGTGATTGGTTTGGGAAAGGAAGTAGGATCATTATAACATCAAGAAACGAGCAAGTGCTTAAGAATGCTCTTGCATTTTCAACCTATCATGTCCCGAGATTGAATTTCCATGATGCTTTTCATCTCTTTAATTTGAAAGCATTCAAGCAACATGAACCATTTGAAGATTATATGGAGTTATCAAAATTAGTAGTGGACTATTGTCAGGGAAATCCATTAGCCTTGGTAGTGTTGGGTTGCTTTCTCTTTGAAAGACCAAAAAAAGAGTGGGAAAGTGCTTTGGAAAAACTCGATGAAGCTCTGCCCAAAGACATTGTTGATGTTCTGAAGTTGAGTTTTGACGGACTTGATAACAAACAGCAAAAGGTGTTTCTTGACTTGGCATTCTTAATTAAGGAAGGAGTTTGTGCTTCTGAGAACTTGATAAGACAAATATATGGCTCTTCTGTGGATATTGAAATTAGTGTTCTTAGAGAGAAATCCCTTATTTCATTTAATAATCATACTGATCCTATTGAGATGCATAATCTTGTGATGAAAATGGGCCTTGAAATTGCCAGATGGCAGCTATTCTCTAGTCATAAAACTCTTGTTCGACTTTGGAGGCATGAGGACATTTATGAATTTTTTGTTCACGACAAGGTGATGATTTTTCCTGTGTATTATTATTATTATTATTATTATTATTATTATTATTATTATTATTATTATTATTTTCTGTATCATCATAATTATCAGATTAATTCCTAGTGATATTTGTTTGTCGATCTTCATGTTATTTATTCTTCTTTGGCGGTAAGTGTCCACATATATCATGAAGTTCATTTGTTTTATTTTATTTAATTTGATTATTCCTATAAGAAAATCTTTCTCGATTTGAATGTTCTAAAGTTGCATTGGGGGTGTAATTAAATTTATTCATCTACCTAAACTTAAAATATAAATTAGGACTATTGTGATATGTGTTTTTTTAGAAGGTAAAATTAGTCTATAAAGAATTTTCACTAAGCGATAAATTAATGATTCACAAGATTGATTTTTCTCTTACTATTTGGGGTAGTATAAGCCTGTATATGCATATGTACTCGTGTGATTGCTTTTGCAATAGTAAAAAAGTTAATGTTATTAGAAATACAAATTATTTGAAAATTGAAAACAAATCAAATATTAATGCGAGGGCTATAACGTGGTCTAAATGGTTTCAGGCTCCATATCCATTACATGACATCAATGTTTGATGTCTTGTAACTGGGCATCTCTTTTGTCTTTAGTTCGTGCTTTTCAGATTAAAAGTTTTATCACACTTTGTTTTAAATGGCTATTTGCTTTTATATTTATATTATTTAAGTATCTACGCATGCATGCAGGTAACTAGTTCATATATTTTTCTAAATAGAGATCAAATATATTTGATTGCACAACAACATTTTTGGTCATTTTTTAAGGCAAGGATAATTGTGTTTCCATTGATTTGCTATTACTAGGGAATAGAGGCAATTCGATGCTTGTCATTGGACTTGAGCAAGATAAGAAGGAGGACTATATGGAGGACTAATAATTTTCGAAAGATGCATAATTTAATATTCCTTAAAGTTCACAAGTCTGATAAGAGAAACCCTTCAGAGTTGACTATTTGCAACAATTTGGATTATCTTCCTGAAGAGCTAAAGTTCTTTATTTGGGAAGAATATCCATTTTCACATGTGCCATTACATTTTTGCTCTGAGAATCTTATTGCGCTCAGAATGCCTAATAGTAATATTCGACAGCTTTGGAACGGAAATCAAGTACGTATCATTTTTCGCATAAAACATTGACCAAATAATCCACATTGCAAATATTTATTTAACAATGCTTTGTTTTTTTAGGAATTTCCAAATCTACAAGAAATCATTCTGTGGGATTCAAAAAATCTAACTACACTCCCGGATCTCTCTCATGCCCCTAAGATTGAACGTGTGTATGTTGATGGTTGTGTGAATTTGGATCAAATCCATTCTTCAACTTTCCTGGGCAATCTTGCCGATTTATGCGTAGGATATGATGGGCCAAGGCAAATAAACATAGGGGGAAGTAAGAAAGGGATAAGGTCAGGGTTAGTAATGGTGCACAATTATTTGGATTTCAACAAGTTGTCATTTCATAAAGTGAGAATGAAGGTGATGGTATATGGCAACATGATATGCGATGTTGGATTCGAAGATGTGGAAATGCCATTGGCAGAGAGAGAGAAAGCAGAATTGAGATATTTACTTCCATTTGTGAAGAAAGTTGAATTGCTAGAGGGTGCAATTGAGTATGGGCATGATTTCAGGCAACATTATGACTATGATTGTGACTATGAGGATTGGGGTCCTCGTAGTGTTGCAGTTACAATGAAGGTGAGGAGGAGGGGTGATAGAGGAGGAGAAAGGCATGTAGTGGTGCCATTGACAGGAGAAATGATTAATGATCATCATCATCAAACATCAATGGAAGCTAGAGAAGGAGAAGGAGAAGAGGAAGAGAAGTTAATGAGGGAATATTATTGTGGTGGCAGTAACAATAGTTATTATACTACAATATTCACAAGAGTTCCCAGTAGTATCACTCGTTGGTCATTGTTGAGGGAACTGAGATTAAGAAAGAGTGATATTATTGTTGAAAATTCATTAATTTTCAAATCACTTTCATTCTCTCATGCTTCTTGCAACACTCTCCAAGATGCAACAGTCTCCATCCACATTCCGCCATCCCCTGTCACTGTCCGACATTATGCTGGTTGGTTCAACTGTTATGCTGGTGGTTATATGTCTTTTTATCCTGATTATGACTTCATTGTTGAGTATGTACACTGGTAATTTTTTTAATTATCATTTAAATTTTGAAGGTTACAAAAATTATTCTTAATTTAAATTTGTCTTGTTTATTTATATTGTGCTTTATGAAATATTATTTTGCTGCCTCTTTTTTTTAATATTTAATTCACGTGTGTGGGGCCTCCGCACAACTTCATAATGTACAAATTGTTAATCTTATTATGGCATTGCAATAAACAAAACAACTAGAGAAACAATTTTTCTTCCTAAGCTAGCTATTTCATTGCAACATAGCATGCTTATTAATTAATCATCTTGATCGATTTACAAATATTGAATTCAAGAATATTAAATAAAATACATTTGTTTGCCCAGCTACTAGTCAATGGACCTATCAATGGTCGACTTGCCCTTTTTATATATGATTATCTTTGGGACAAAAATTATTATAGACAAAATGCATGCAAGAACCTAACTTTAGAAAGATTATGTTGTTCTCTAGTTTTATGGAAGCAATAATTGAAAACAACAATTATAAATCTTATTCTATTATATAGAGTCACCAACATGTAGGTTCTAGATTTGGATTTTCCCACAATCTTCTTTCTCCTTTTCATTTGTTAGAATCCTTTCTCCATCCTTTGATTTAAAAAATTTGTTTAAATTATAGATATGAACTGTCCAAATCAAATTTTAATAGTTAGAACTATTTATTTAAATTTTAGTAATGTCATAATAATATTTTATAAGATATTGCATTTAAACCAATTATTTTTTAATTTAAGGGTGGAGAAGAAATTGAGAGGAAAAAGAGAAAGACGATTGTGAGAGAATTCATATTGATATATGGATTCTCTTAGAGATTGTATTACTATTACGGGTCATAACCTCATAAATGAACTAGTTGACTGGGTTGAATCCCACTTGAAGAAGGGTGTTGTCGGCTTTGTGCCTTGATAACCTCTTCAAGATTAAACCAATGATTGCAATAAAGGGTGCAATTTTGGATCGTCTTTCAAAAAGCCTTTTATTAATTATTTAGAAACTAATTGTGATAATTGGTATAAAACAAGTTAAAAATTATTTTTGAGCTTTTTATCTAACAAATAAATTATAATTAAACTAAAATGCTTTAAAAACTAATATTTTTGGATTTTTTGGAATAAAAGTGGATTGGAATGGAAATGAGTTTTGAAGAGTGTGATAAAGCCTCCTAGAATAATGGATTTCATCTATCATTTGCTTCAAAATATTTTTTAGAAGTGTTCTAATTTGACAAAAAATGTTCAGAAGACCCTTTGAGCTAGCTTAAGCTAAGTGAATTAAAGCTTTCACACCGGGCAAGATCTAATTCCTCTAACCGAAACTCAATACAAAACACTAGCAATTGCAACCAAAGTCCCTCAAAATACCAAATATCAAACACCGTTGAGTCTAGTGCATTAATCAATGATTATTCCTAGGCCTAGAAAATAATCACTTCTTAAAACACTATTAAAAATCACTTTGTATGCAATTTATGAAATCACTAAGTTTTCTAAAATATCAAACCCCATCGACCGATAAGTCTAGCACCACAAGAGAGGAATCCTTACTCTAGAGATGCTATTAAACACTTTTAGTATATGATTTAAATTAATTAATGCAATTGGTTCAATACATCTCCGAAATCAACTCAATACCTAAACAATATCATATAAGACAATAGAAAATTAATGGAATTAGACTTAAACATATATTTAACTATATATATTGACAAAGTTCAACATCAAAAGATGCTATTAAACACTTTTAGTATATGATTTAAATTAATTAATGCAATTGGTTCAATACATCTCCGAAATCAACTCAATACCTAAACAATATCATATAAGACAATAGAAAATTAATGGAATTAGACTTAAACATATATTTAACTATATATATTGACAAAGTTCAACATCAAATAATCCAAAACACAAATTAATATAAACTAAGCACTTAACCAAATAACAAAGGTCTAATAATATAAATACAATCTTCAAGACAAAAAATCATAATTATAAAGTTAAACAAATAGATTAAAATATAAAACTCCACTTTTAGTACTTAGAACTCAAGCCCTTAACAATTATTTTCAAGAATTGAACTTCTAGCCACAAACTACAATTTTTGCACAGCCCCACCGAACACATACAAAGTTTCAGCCATGGAGATATTGACCAGAAAAACGAGCTCGATGAAATCAAGGAAGGATTGGTGGGTGACCGAGGAAAAGAAAGTGACGATGTAATGGAAGGGCAATGAAAGTGAAGGTGTTTGCTGCCAAATCTGAAATTCCAGATTGAGTCTGGAGGTTAATGCTGTCGTTTTTCCAGATTTTCGAGCTTAGAAGGTGAAGGTGAAGGTGAAGGTGAAGGTGAAGGTGAGGGTGATAATTGTGGATGGTGAAGGAGAGGGAGAGAACGAAGGTGATGGATCCAGTGTTGCTCGCGGCGCTCTCTCCTCTGCTTTTCAGTTCCTCTGCTCCAATATACCCCCAGCTCCAATATGCTTATCTGCTGTGGCTGTGGTTCAGAACGATGTTCGCCGGCGGGTTGGATTTCTCTTATTGTCCTCTTTCTTATTTTTTTCTCACCATCTCATATTTATCATTAGGTTAAAATAATATATGGTTTAGATTTAATATTTTATAAAATTATTTCTATAAACATAAATAAGTAAATTTAAAATTTTAAAATCTAATCTATACCCTTCATAATTGTAATTCAAAAAAAAAATTTAATTTATAAAATATTATAATAATAATTTTATAAAATATTACATTTAAACCATCCATTTTATGATTTAAGGATGGAGATGAAATTATAAGAAGATAATGAGAAAGAGGATAATGAGAGTATCATCTTCCTTCACCAGTGGCCTGTGGTGGTGGATGACGCCCCGGCGAGAGAGGAAGAAGAAGGTGAAGTGATGAAGGGAGGCTTGAAAGTCCAAGTCCTCCGGTTTTGTGTTTGCTGCGCCTCGATTCTGAATTATTCCCCCTCACACACAGCTCTGAATCAGACCTAACATATGCTGCCAAAAACGCTGTGTTCTGACGTGGACTAAACTCGTATTTTCACAATTAGTGGGACCATACTGACATTTTGCAAATTTGAGCTCCAAACTGCCATTTTCATACTTAATCCAATTTCTTCAAGCACCTACAATTTAAAGCAATTAATCCAACATCAAATCTTCTCAAGAATTGATAATTAAGAGTAATTATAACTTTTGTGATACTTTTGTCATTTTTAGTCCTAATTTAATGTATTTCCTCTTAATATTCATTTATCACGCATTTTAAACTCAATTAATATAATAAAATCTCTAAATAAAATGTAAAAATATATAATAAAATTAGGGATTTATCACCCCTCGTTATTCTTAACTCGGGGTTTTGCCTCCTTATCAATTAAAAAGAAAATACAAAATAAGCAAAGACCCAAATTATTATGAAGGAACAAGGCAAATCCACATAAGGCCACAAATGCAGGACGGCTTCACTTCACTTGTTCATCTTTGAACCTGAAGAGAAAACAAGTTTGTGAATTCTGAAGCTGCCATTTTAAGAGCTATTTATTTCCATCGCTTCCCTCCACATTTAAAACTTATTTTATACTTTAACTTCTAAAAAAGAGCCCCAAAACCTTATGAAATAATGGGTGGACTTTATTTATTGACTAAAATTTTCATTTATTTTAGTCAATTTTTCTTTATAATTCATTCTTTGTGTTATTCAAGTTTTCTTAATGAACTAAACGACTGATTTATTTATTTTATTAAGAAAGCGAAGTACATGTTCTTTCTTTCACCTTAATCACTTCCCAGCAGGACTCTAAAACTCAAATACATGAGCAATAGCAATTTCGTTTATATATAGTGATGTTATCTTCATTATTTAACTTTCACTCCTTAATTTCCATTTTATTTCAGTTTAGCTTCAGCCTTTCTTTCTTTTCAACTAATCACATTTTCATCTGCACAAAAACTATTCCTACAAAACTTTGAGTCAATCTTTGTATAGATAAAAAAAAGTTGAAATAAATTAACGAAAATACAGGAGCAAGGCATGTATTGGGTGGGGCCATTGACATAACATAATATGATTGATGATAGTAAAAGAGAAGTGATTAATGATGATTACCAAGTCCCAACTACGACATTAATGAAAGTTGAACAAGAAGAAGAACAGTTAACAATGGAATATTATCTTGTGCGGGGGCTCCACTCTTCTTTATAATGTACAAATTGTAATCTTATTGTGGCATTACACTAAATAACTAACCTCACTTTATTTATTCTTGTAGAAGGATTAAACCTCACTTAGATTTAGGCAGTGTTTGGTGGGGGCGTTTTGGGCCTAAACGCTCAGCTGGATGCCCAAAAGCTAAATGCTCAATTGGGAAAATAAATATCAGTGTTTGGAGAGTCCAACTCCTCATTGAGCTTAAGATTTAAAAACGAGCTTTACCCTAAAACTGAAATGGGGAGCTTTTCTTGAAGGTCATCGAGCATTTTATTATCGTGTGACACATGGGTGATATCATTTGACGTGACACTATCATGTCATTGCTGCGCCCCCACACTTGCTCCCCTCGACTTGGTTGCCCATACTCGCTAAAAATTTAATCCGAACAAACAAATTCAATTTCCTATATATAAAAAAAAAATTAAATCTCATACTTTGTAAAACAAATGTGAATTTTTAAATGATGATATTTTATTGATAGAACATATAAATTATATGTGATTGAGAAATCAATACACCTCATTTTTTATATAAAACATATTTACTTAATTTAATTATATTAAAAAAATTGATTAAATTAATTAATATAACATATATTTTTTTAAAATTCCTTAGTCAATGAGAATAAATTGAGAAAATATTAATAAATATGAAAAATAATCCTTATATTAAAAAAAATTAATTTCCTAAATAAGTCATATATTTAAAAGTCATATCTTAGGCGATCTTCCATTTAAATGAATCAGTTGCATGACTCAATTAGAGACCACATTGTACGAGACATGTGATACAAGTTGTTATGTAATATTTTTTGGACAAATTGTGTTAATTTTAAATTCCAATTTTCCCAACTTTAACTTTTATAAATTTTTTTTTCAATTTCAAATTTAATTTCTTTCTTACTATTCTCTCTAAAATCACTTATGCTTAAGCCAATCCAAACAAGGTTGTAAAAGCTAAATTGACAAACTCCATTTTTTCAATCGTCAATCCAAACATAAATTACATTACGTGAGTGTTTGGAACAGCTTATTCCTAGGAAATAAACACTTATTACATAAGTCGAGACAAAACTCCTCTCACATACTTACCTCGTATACCGTGAATCACGATTTATAAGCACTTATTGTCTAAAAATAAGCTATCCCAAACGAGCACTACACAATCGGGCTTTTACCAAAAACAAGATTATCAAAAACTAAATGGACAAACTCTATTTTTCCAACCGCTATTCCAAACAAACACTTAATGCTCTCTCTCAACGACATTATAGTCCGCCATCTGATGCTTCGCCCGATGACCTTACTTTCGGTGTACGTTATACTAACCTGGACTTGAAACCTCAGCGTACCTATCAATCTCCTCGTACTTTTTTGTTGCAATGTTATGTTAGTACTATTCATTATGATGATTCCGACTTAGCTGTTGAATATATAGACTGCTCGGAAATTTAATTATTGGTTCATGAAAAAATTATTATTTAAATTGGTCTCATTTATTTCTATTGGGTTAAGATATACATTTACCATAAAAAGTTTCATTCAGAAGCAATATTATTCTGGGTTTGATCCCAGGAAACGGAAGGTGTAGAGAATTTCTGTTGGGAGCTCTCTCCCCTGGGGCGCCTCAAAGAGGTGAATTCCTGTCGGGCCTATCAGATTAGGGGCGCCAGGACTAGTCGGTTGTCGGGGGCCCATGTCGGTAAATCCGGCGTTGGCCTTCAGGTTAACGCCGGATACCTGGAAGGTGGGTGCACCGAAGGCAAAAAATGGTCCATTGCATAAACCATAAAAAAAAAAAAGAAGCAATATTATTCTTAAAATTTTTTTGGGCTTAAAGATTACCCTAAAAATATTAAAATGAAAAAAATATTATCCTATATCATGAAATATTTTAACGGTCAACGTCAATTCAATGTTAGATTTTTAATGGGGTGGAATAACATTGCTATACTTTAAAACTTCCGGTGGCGACATTAAATTCAAAAAACTTTTAAGGCAACATTATTTTACTTCAAAAACTTCCAAAATAAATTTGGGTAGAGAATACTTTCATAATCCTTTTTTTCCTTTTCTTCTTAAAATCTCATCTCCACTCTCAGATTAAAAAATGAATGGTTTAGATTTAATATTTTTTAAAAATATTATTATAATATTTTATAATTTATTTTTAAAAAAATTTTGTTTGTATTGCAATTATGATTTGTGTAGATTAGATTTTAATAGTTTAAATTTATTTATTTATATTTAAAATAATAGTTTTATAAAATATGAAATCAGAACCATCTTATTTTTTTATTTTTTTAATCAGAGGGTGGATATGAGATTTTGAAAAGAAAATAAAATAAAGGATTCTAACATAACCCAAACCCATACATTTGCACATTAACGCATTTTAATTATATGCATGTATGTTACACTGTACTATAATAAATCTAATGGAAAAAAACTCATTAATTATTCATTCCGCATAGGTGCACATATATCATAATCTGTCTAGATTAAATAACAAAGAGGTAAGATCCTAATCCCAATTGTACAAAGATAATTGATGATGGGCTAAAGTATAATTTTAGTCTTTTAAGTTTTATATGAGGTATATTTTTTGACCCTTAATTTTATAAAGTACGCTTTTAGTCTTATATTTCTAACAATGTTAATATTGCTAATGGAAAATGTTGACGTGGTAAACTCAAGTAACGACTGGGTAGATGACAAAGCATATTTAGATTTTAAATTTTTTAATAAATATATTTAAACTGTTAAACTAAAATAAAACGACAAATCGTTACAAATGAAATCAACATTTTGCCATTTAGATTATTAAACTAAATTTTTTAATAAACAAATATATTTATACTATTAAATTATAATTTTTTAATACAATCGAGATTTTGATATTAAGTGCTTCATTAAACTTTTATATATATATATATATATATATTTCAATTTACATATTTTAAATTTAAGATTAATAACATTTAATTACATAATCATTATCTGAGTTTGTTGTGTCAGCGTTTTCCGTTAACAACATTAACGATATTAGAATTATAAATCAAAATGTGTACTTTATAAAATTAAGGAACTAAAAGTATATCTCATGTAAATTTAAAAGACTACAAATATACTTTAACCATGGTGATAATGATCTTCAATCTCTCTCCACTTGCTTAAGAAGTAAACTTGAACTGGTCCTTGCCCAATGCAATGGTCAACACACCAACAAATTGCTTTTTGGTCCAAACCTTTATGGGAGAATTACCCAAAAATATCTTGAAGGTAAATTAATTGTTTATTGCTATCAAGCGTATAAGCGATCTTTTGTTTTGTGCAAACCATCTTTCGTGTGTGTAAAAATCTTCCATATAAATGTGCAAACAATCTTTCGTTATGTGCAAAATATCTTCTGTTATATGCAACAGATCTTTCATGGTAGCAATCAGTAATTAATTTAGCTTCAAAGTATTTTTAGACAATTCTCGCAATCTTTATTGGTTGGATTTGTAATATCTGGCCTTTCTGAATATTGACTAAATGCGCAATTAAAGGTAAGTGAAGGGCCAAATAAAATAGTAGACAATGGACATACCCAGTTAACCTCATATTACTATCATCTTGGGTTGAAGTAAAAGCATGATTTTTTAATAAAAAAAAATTAGGAGTATGAAAGGGTAATTTTAAAAAGAGAGAATTGCTGATAAATACCTTTTTGGCAAATTAATTAGTGAATACTACCATGGAAGATCTATTGAACATAACGGAAGATATTTACGCACAATGGAAGATTGTTAGCACATTTATATGGAAGATTTTTGTATACACGAAAGATGATTTGCATAAAACGGAAGATCGCTTGTACATGCGAAAAATCGCTTGCATGCTTGGTAGCAATCAACAATTAATTTGTCCCAAAAGTATTTTTAGGCAATTCTTCCTTTTAAGAACTATGACACGAATTTAAGGAAAAATCTTGGAAGTTAGGGAGTAATACCCTAGCCAATATTTGAAGTTTGAGGTATAGATAAGAATATTATTTCAAAAAGAAATTTTAAAAATTTATTAGAAATTTCCCTCTCTCCCCTCCTCTCCATGTCCTTTATGCAAACGGACTCTTAAAATTGAATTAACTTTTTCTAATTTTTAGTTTTTCGGCTTTTGATATTTTGTTACCTTTAGAGGCTGTTTGACATAAAAGATTTAGAGGGGAGGAAAAATTTTTATAACTTTAAATTTTAAAAAATTAGAGAAGTTGGTTTGAAAGTTTTTAATTAATTTTTCTTCCTCTTTTATTTTACATATTATCTTTATTAAAATTTTATAATCCCACTTTTCTAACTTTTTTAAAATCAACTTATAAAAATTTTCTCCATCATCCCTTTCCCACCATTTCCTTCCTGCCAAACAAATCCTTAAACATTTTGTAACTAATTTTTCAATATACTATCCAAAAAAGTTTACCCCACATTAGCTTTTCAATCGTATGGTGAAGCACTGAAATTTGCTAATATCTCGGTTAAAATGGATCAGGAAGCTAACAATGAGTTGTGTCCATTACAAGTTCCACCGGCTTGTTATTTGGATATTGTTGTAGTGTATGTTTGGGAAAGCTTATATTTGGGAAATAAGTCCTTATTACGCAAGCCGAGAAAAAACTCCTCTCACATACTTACCTCGTATACCGTGAATCACGAATTATAAGCACTTATTACCCAAAAATAAGCTCTTCCAAATACACACGTAATGTCCTTGAGACAAACGCCAAGAGGTAACTCTTATTCTTGTTATTCCCAAAAAAAAAAAAAATCAACTTTTCACAAAACCATATTAAAATAAAAACCACATTATCCTAAATAAGTTTTATTTCAAGACTTTTACTACAAATGTTTCGCAGGTTGAAATAAAAGTCAGTGCGGTCAAAATTGTCGAGTTTTTTGAAGTAGGTTGTGACTTGTGAATTCCTCTAGGGGTAGGGGGAAAAAAGAAAGTGGGGAATCTTGTAATTAAGCTTTTTTCCCTCCCCCGTTGGATATCTTTGCCCAGGCTCCATCTTCCTGACTTCCTCCTTGCCTATCAATTGCAGGTACGGACGGACGGAGAAAGATGACGGCGAGCTTCACTATGAGAGAGAGAGAGATGAAACTGATTGACAAGGAGCTCGGGGACACGAGCAGAGAGACGATGGGCAACCAGCCATACCCACGACGGACACGGACAAAGAGCACAATGATTCCGGCAACTTGCGTTGAGCGAATCAAACGAATTTGGGGCTTTGGGATTTTTTAGGGCAGAAGAAGTGAAGAACATGAGCAGCATCGGTTGGTCAGCCTCTCTTCTTTTGTTTATTTTTATTTTTTTAATTTCCTGTTCTGATCCCTTACCTGTCTGATTCTAACTAAATAATCTACTATAATTAATGAACTCCAGTTAACTAAAATTGTCTCCAGTCTTTTGAGAGAGAAGACTATCCCATGGCGTATTCTCTTTTTTCATAATCCACTTGCTTGATCCCACATATCTCTAGTTTAACCAGCATTTTCCTTGAATTTTTACGGCTATAATGTGGTGCGTATACAAAACGCCATGTCTGCTAAAATTGCTAGAGCCTGGAAAGGAAGAAGCCTTCAAAAGTGAATATTTATGGAGACCTGGATCCTCTTCTTGAAGAATTAAAGTTCCTCTTTTGAGTTGATTGTCCTCTTCAATCTGTGCCGTTAAACTTTTGTGCGGAGAATCTTGTTCAACTTATAAGGCCAAATAGTCGTCTCCAACAACTTTGGAATGGAAATCAAGTAAGTGCTTTGTTTTTTATGTTTAAAGATAGTTCCCCCCCTTTGTGGGTGAATTATGTTTAACAATGCTCTGTTTTCCACCTAGCAATTTCCGAATTTAAAGAAGATTGATGTAAGTAACTCAAAATATCCCATGGCACTTCCTGATCTATTGGAGTCCCCAAACCTTGAAAGCTTAAGCGTAGATGACTGTGTAAATTTGGATCAAATCCATTCTTCAAATGTCCTGGGCAAGCTTACCAACTTGACTCCTGAATCCTACGAAAGGTCAGGGCACATAAACTTTGGTGGTGGCTCTGTTAATGGGATAAGAAAATCTGGGTTTGTGACTGTAAACAATTTTTTTGATCTTAACGACATCTCATTCACTAAAGTGACTATGAAGCATTTGGTATCTGATGATGGCAGTGCTATCACTGGTTTTAAATTCAAACTTTTGTTAATGCCATTTGAAGAGATGTTAGAGTGCAGGGACTATATTGAGAGCGTGAAGTTAATATTATGGACGCAAAGATTGGCGTTTTTACTTCCTTTTGTTAGGGTTGTTCATTAGTCAGAGAGTCCAATTGAGTTTGGGAATTTCAAGCAATATTTTGACTGTGATCATTACTATGACTTCTACTTCTTTGGTGAGAGGATCCAAATAAAAATGAAAGAAGTGGGAGTGGAAAAGAAAGCACACAGCTGTGGGGTCTGGCCACTAAAAGTAAGAGGTGATGTTGTTGATGAATATTAAGAAGAAGAAGAAGAAGAAGAAGAAGAAGAGGAAGAGGAATGTTGCAGCGACAATGATAAGAATTATACACTAACAAGAGTGCCAAACGATGTCGCTCATTGGTCATTGATGAAACAAGTGTCAATAAAGAAGAGTGATATTATTGGAACTTGAGCATTACTCTCAAGTTTGGATTTTGGGGTCACTTGCACGATCTGAGTGTTGTGAAGTGCTTCAAACTTTGAAGGATACAAGGCTGTGTTTGGACGTTCCAATAAGAGATTGGTATGCCCGTCACTTTTGTGTATCATATGTTCATTCCCCTGAATGGCTTAGAGACATGGCCATGGGTATATTATCTCTAGCCCTCTTTGTTTTTGGGACTAATATTGTCTTTTGATGGCTCTTGCTTGTGATCTTTTTTAACTAATGAATAATAATTTTAAAAATATCTGACTAAAAATTTAAGAGTGACAAAAGTAATTTTGATTATTTTGAGAATGAATTTGTATACTTTTAATATCTTTCTATTTTTTTCATATCCTTATATATATTGGAGGCAATTCTATTTGAGATTCTGTTATTTGAGATTCTGTTAGGCATTAAATGCAATTCATAATAGTATTTTTTTTATAATAATCAATACTAGTTTGCTAGTTGCACAATTATTGGTTTTTGCATTTATTTAGGTCAATTGATATTTATATTCATATAATGCAAATATATATCTTTTTTTTTTTCAAACAAACACATTTACTCAACGGTTATTAAAAAAGAATCGTAAAATATTCTCAGAATATTTTTCGGTCGTTACTAAAGAACTGTATAATATTCTGAGCATATTTTATTGTTGTTACTAACAAGCAACAAATCCCCCCGCGCGTTGCGCGGAGCAACATCTACAACATTTGACTCACAAACTGACATTTTATGCATTCACTTCCATTGTATTAATAAATATTGTACATACTCCAACTTAATACAAAATAATTTCATTCCATGTTTTAAATATTCTTTAACCATACATCATTCATCACCTAATTAGCATCTACGGTCACAAAATACATAGCAAAACCTTATCATAATTTTCACCTAGTACATATATGATTCAGTACCAACCAAAAAAAGAAAAACTACATTAAACATAGGTAAATGGCAAATACACATATATCTCAACGGAGGTAAAAAAACACAACTCTTGTAGCATCACACAATGAAGTTAGAGCTTGGCCATCTACAAAAAGAAAAAAACATATTAAGATATTTAAAATAGTAAAATATTTAATGTAATACACATTAGTTGCTATAAAATGCTTTATTCTAACCATAGTTTCTATATAAATCTCCAACAGCATGCTGCACCAGCACATATTCCCCAAGTTGAACCCCAAAGCCTGTGTTTTTGCAATAGTTATACCAGCAAGCTCTCCAAATAGGACAACTCTAAGTTCATTCATTGAACTAATTACATATTAAGATGAAAATTGACAAACACTTGATAGACATTCATTTTTAGAAAAAATGTGGCAATCAAAAAATAAATATACAACCAACCAAAACTTACTGACCTTCTTGTCTGATTGGATCCTCAAGAATAAGAACTAACTCCTTATAAACACCAAGAATCATTGTAGGAATAACTCCTTGTCTTTTATCTTCAATTTGAAAGTAATTTGTGATGCGTGGAATGATTTCACTTACATGCAACTAATAGTTTATTTTCATTTCAACAATAATTACAAATCAGCTCAAAACGCTAAATACCTACACTATGAAATGGTTCAGTGTATCCCAAACTCGCAGATGTGTGTATAATTCTCTCTGTGATGCAATGGGCATTAATCACAAATGCTGAAAAATATATTAAATTAAAGGAGTAACAATGACAATTATTAAATTAAAGGAGTAGCAAATTTAAAGCAGAATAAATCACAAAATCATGACACATGCACAGGTACTTGTGATTGTGATGCCTCATATTTAAATTATCCTTCATCTATTTGACTTATGCTACTGTATCATCTAATTAAAAAGAAATAAACGTTATGTGTGTATAATTCTCTCTGTTACTTTCCATTCCCCCGTTTTAATTAACATATAAACAGATGGACTTTGTACATCATGAGGGAACTCGTTTTGAAAAGGTTAAATCAACTAAACTAACATAAAAGTTTCACACTATTGATATTAAACTGGACGAATTTACTAATGTCTTGATAAATGAGTATAAATGAGATGGTGCTATTTTTTTTGTTTTTCACTGAGGTTGAGTGCATAGAAACACTAACAATTTCGCATTCAGCTTTATGTACTACATATAAATACAATGATAGTAAGAAAATCAAAATTTTAATAACTGATTCATTGAGGGTAGATTTAGAAACCGATTACAGATATATTGTTTCAAATTGTGAAGATTGGTAATTATCCAATTAATGGGTGAGATATTCATGTAGAACGACTTTGTAAAAAATCCTACATCACCAAAACATGATACTAGTGCCAAGTTTCAAAATTCATTGTCCATGGCATCAGTATACTTAATCATACCAACATACCGCATAATACATTCCCAAACCTTATACACTTATTAAATCACTTAGATAATGGACCAAACTTACCCTTATAATACCAAGTCTCATAATACATTCCAACATGAGAAATTGATTCCCTTACTACCAGAGATTTACAAAACCTACTGATGTAGGAAAAAGCAACCACAAAAAGGGAGGGGATTTCGAACTAAATACTGAATTTATGTTAATCGATGACTGAAAAAAAGGTACGCATAAACTTAGGAAAATTACCTTGAACAAATTAAATAGTGTCTGGTTCTTTTCCCATAAATCAATATTTGTGATTGATGAATTAAAGAGAAAATAATGGTTTATAAGAGAATGAAAGATAAAGATCGACCTCGAATAACCATAGTCTGACTGATAGAGATCGGGATCTATCCTCCAAAACTCGCGATCGACCTTCACCGAAAGAGATGGCAACAAAAAATGCCGAAAAGAGCGAATGCAGAAGGAGGAAAAATGGAAAAAAATCGGAGACCCTGTTCTTTCTGAAATACCTGATAAAAGATTTAGAATGACAATGGAGGAGATGGCTTCGGTGAATTAAAATGCTTGACCCACTACCATTGTTTTCTCAAAGCTTTACCAACTCTTATTCTTTTTTTTTTTTGACCTTGAATATTGCTTTTTCATTAATGCATCACACGTAAAACAGTAGAGTTCTACAATAATCATAAAAGACAAAACTGAAAAGTATACAGACAAAAGCAATTAACTAAAAGCAAATTACAATGAAAAAAGTAAATATGATGTGACGTTTACCTGAAATCTTACTTTTTGCAATAAAGGACTGTTCACTCGTAGAAAATGAATTAAGCCAACTGCAATGAATTCGGCTTGGTGGAAGGAGCCGTCACTGTTCTTATGAACAGTAACTTGTGAGACAGAAATGAAAATAAAACAGTGCACGGCTTATTCCCCTATTGTTAGTAAGTATATATTGATAACCATAAAATATTTCTCAAAAGCTTGGATATTTAACTGTGGAAAACCGTTAAATATAGATAAATCTATAATAGTGAAATTCTGTAACTATCTCATGGTTATATACTTTCACTCTTCAAGCTAATGAAATTCATAAACATGTGAGATCTGAAAACTATATAAACTACGCATACACTATGTGTGTAAGTTGTGTATATAATATTCAAAAACTATGGCATTGGTTGATCCTTTATTCCTGGAACAATTTTTTAAATAAAATAAAAAATTTCACTATTGCAAAAAAACAATAAATGACACTCATTTTTAAGAATATTATGGCGTTTGGGAAGCGTTGTAGCTTCCAGCACCATAAAAGAAAGCTATGACACTTCTTAAATCTATAGAAGTGTCATAACTTGTCTCTGTTTTTTTTGTTAAAATAGCTCTCTATAGCACTTCCTCAAAGAAGCGTCATAGGAATTTTTTTTTTAAAAAAATGATTTTGCATAATTGTTTTCTTTTCCTAATGAAACCCTCTGTATTTACAGTCCAAATCCACAGCAAAATGTGTAACACCCAAATTTTATTCACTAATATACATTATAATTATTTGAAATATTCAATGAAGTGGAATGGTGAATATTTATGACTATAGGAATTAAATATTGAAAATTGACATGTGAACAGTGCTGCCAGTTAAATTTCCTGTGAGGCAATAAGTTTGTCATGTAGTTTTGGATGACCAAATGATGAACAAAACTTATGAAAGTTTACAGGATGAAAGTAGACATCCTAAGCTTTAATTTAATAGGTAATGGGTAATTTTTGGAGTTGTATACAAAGAGTTATGAATTTTTGAATTTAGCCCAATGAAACTGGCTTTTTTCTGGAACAACATCAAATATTGAAATTTTGGAAATTGTGAGTTTCCAGTTGGCTAAAGGTTATATTTTTCTTTGAAACTAGACTCAATAAGGGTTTCATAGCCTTTGAAATCACACCAATTGAGTTTCTACAAATAAAGTTATGATTTTTCTAAATTTGATCAGAAAATCTACCAGAATTGCCAATTATTCTGAAGATGGAAAAACAAATATTATGGCAATCTTGTAATTATGGGATAAAATAACATCATCCTATTTTGCTTTTCCTATAGTCTTGGGGCATCATTTTGGGATGACTAAAAAGGAGGAGAGAAGAATTAAATGTGAAAATGTGAAGTTGTGAGCATATGTTGAAAAGTCAATAAAGCATCGTAGGTGTGCAATTAATGTGAGATAATTAGAGAAAGCCTTATGGATGCAATAAGGACCCATCTAGGCGTGAACTTGGGCTGATTAGGGGAAGGAGGAAATTGGTCAAAGTCCATGAAAATTTATGACTCGATTCATAAAAGGATAAGGCCAAGTTGAAAGTGTCATAAAATTTGATTAAATAATTATATTCTAAAAAGAGAGAGAAATGAGATATTTTGTTTAAAGCTTCCATCATCTTTTCCCATTTTCATTTCACAACTTCACCAAGAGAAAGGGGAGAGAGAAAGTGTCATAAACACTTTGAGAAAGCTAGGGTTCAAGACAGGAAGAGGAAGCAAAAATCAAAGGTAAACTTTGTGATTTCAAGTGTTTAAGCTTCCTAATTTGTGTAATTCCTCTTCTAAATTATTCTTCTCCATGAAAAACCATGTTTAGTAGGCAAATTTTCAAGGTTGAGGAAGGGGAGGTGACACCTAGAGAGAGAGAGAGAGGGAGGAAGAGAAATCAAAAAGGTAACCATGAAACCTTGATGTTCTTGTTGATTCTAGCTGGTTGTTGTGATTCTTGGTTTGATTTATGAATTGTTGGTGGATTCTGTAAATTTGGAAAGTGGAAACTCTAAGGGTGTGTTTGGTTTGAGGGGAGGGTAGGGGAGGGAGGGGAGGGGAGGGTAGAGAAATTACCATTTTGGACAAAAGAAACTTAAAATTTACCCTCTCATTTTTTTAAATTTTGGTTTCCCGCCCAAAATTTACTTTCTCATTCTTTTTAAATTTTGGGTTCCCGCCCAAAATTTAAATTCTTTCAACCCAAAAAGGTAATTTACCTACCCTCCCATTCCCTCCCTCCCCTCCCCTCCCCTCAAACCAAACACACCCTAAGGGGTTATGCTGCCCAAATCTCCTCAAATCATGGTTAAATAGTGTTTAAATGGTTAAATAAGTGGTTAGAAGTGAAAAGAAGTAAGCTTGAGATGTTAGAAATCAAAAACCACAATTTCCTTTTTCATGACCTATGTTTCGGTCAGGGTTGATTGGAGGGGTTGGAGTTGGATTTTCAATAATCTAATGATTCCATGGTATACATGAGGGAAAATTATGTAGAATTGATGTTGAACACTTTTCCAGAAAAGCACTAAAAAGTGAAATTATGAAAATACCCTTAAACCCTAAATCGGGGCTGTCAAGGACAAAACTAATATTTGGCAGTGATTTTATGAAAATCAAGGTAAAAAATGGACTCTACACGGAAAATTGTATAGAAATAGCCTGGGTCAAAATTTCTGGAAAAGTACGGTCGAACTGGGTACAAAGAGGGTTAGATCAGGTCTTCAGGGGCATTTTGGTAATTTTGTGGTTTTAGCAAAGATAACCAACACAATGAGTTTAGAATGAATTATGAGTGACTAATAACTATTTTATCCTAAATTTGGAATTTTAGGATATACCGATAGCCTGAGCTAGATACTGTATGGGACTGACAGTCAGTCAAGGGAAGGGCAATCCAGGTAGTGAACTTAACTCTCCTGTATGTATTTGATATTTGCGCTTGTGTATTGATGCATGTGATTGCTTTACTTGATTATGTGAAACATATATAAATGATTGAAGCTCAGTTTCTATTTGTGTTATGGCCATGAGTATGTTATTTGCAACATTAAGCATGCAAATATGCCATTGTATTAGCATGAGTTATATAATGTAAGCATGTCATGCATTAAGCACTTATCTTGCATGCATATTGGTACTGTTTGCTATTGAGATTTGTTATGTATGATTAGTTTTGATGATGTTAAATATAGATGTCACATAAGAGCAAAAAGTTTGCATGATATGCTTATCTTCTATATTGACTAACTACTATATTTAATGTGAAATATCTTGTAGATTAGTTAAGCAAAGAAAGAAAAAGATTGAAGATAGTGAAGAAAGAGATTAAAAAAAGAAGAACTTGCAATAACTAATGGGAATATCAAGATCCAAACTATTAGAAGTGATACTGGAGGTTTCTATGGTCAAATAGAAGTTAGAATGGGTCAATATAAAGCTGAAATGACTTATACGGAAGTTATGCTACCTCCAGTAGTAATAACTTGATTGATCACTCGAGTGATATGCCACTGCCTCATTTTGGAGGTGATCACTCGAGTGATGACCTAGAATCACTCTAGTGATGAGAATTCTGACGTACTCTGTTTTCGCGCAGCATAATAGAGGTCCGGTATTTTGGCCATATCTCTCTAACTACATGTCGTATTGATCTAAAACTAGTTTCATATAAAACTAGACTCCCAACATTAACTATGGACACCAAAATCACATTAAAATGAGTTTAGATGAGAGATATATGATTTGTTAAAGTTGACACATAAATCACCATTATATTCCAAGACAGCTTCAGTGTTTTGGATATAACTCTCAGTCTACACATCAGATTGTGGCAAAACTAGTGCCATATGAAAGTAGACTTAAAGAGTTTCTATGAATAGGTAGTTTGTAATATTTGAGGTTATATGCTAAGAGTTATGCCTTTTGGAAGTTGACATTGAAAACTTTGAAGACTATCAAGAATAGTAGACACTCATTCGATCATAACTTTCTATATACAATGAGTTTAGAGCTGATTTTTATTGCATTGGAATGTACACGGCGACAGCTTTCCAATTATATATCATTTGCCATGTTTTGAATCAAAATGAAGAGATCACTTGAGTGATGTTCGAAGATTACTCAAGTGACCAATCGAGTGATGCAGTTGGAAAATGACTTCGATGCTCTCTGCTACATTTTGAAAGGGTTCACTCGTGTGTTCACTCGAGCGATAATCCAGGATTACTCAAGTGACCACTCGAGTAATGCTTCCCAGGAGAACAGAACAACGTCTCAAAAATTCCAAAAATCATAGGAATGATTGTGTGACTCATTCCCCTTGCTTATAATCACTCTAACACTTCATTGTATTAGTGTTTAATGAATTTCTCCAAGAATAAAATGAACGGATGTTGCAAAGAGACAAAAGTTGACTTTACAGAAGCGAAGCGTCCAACATTCATAATGGCTAGTTTTCAAATTCAAGAAAACGGACAAAAGAACCAGTTGCACTCCAACAAATAAGTTGAAATGCTCAAATGGTCATCAATTTTCATCAACTATAAATAGAAGAACATTCAGAGTTCATAAGGATGATGAGAACAAAAAGCCAACGTCAACATGCTCATATCATAAGCTATCAACCTCAACCCAAACACTCTATGTTATTATCTATTTTTTATATCATGTGTATTTGAGAGAGTGATTGATTGTATTATGCTTCAGTATTCATCTTATGTACTTTTGAGAAAGAAGATCAATTATAATCTTTCATCATCAAAGTTGTATCCTTATGATGTGTGTAAGGAGGAGTAACTCGGTTGTAAGTTATGGTGTGTAAGGGGGAGTAACTCCGTAAGAGATTTGTAAAAGGTTTCATAAGTGACCGACTAAACTTGTGGGTTGTAAAGGCTTTTCTTGTGCCTGGATTAAACAAGAAGATAGTGGATTTGAAAATCTTAGGAGGAAACTGGGGACTGGACGTTGGTCATTATGGATTAGACCAAACCAGGATAAATCATAATTTGCATATTCTCTTCCCTAAGCTCTTATATTTTCAGTATATATTATTTAATCTAACTGTTGATTTATGATTCATTACTTTCATACTTATTACTTTTACTAAGATGAGAAAAGATTTTTAAAGTTCTTAAGTTTTTATCTTGCACTCAATTCACCCATCTTGAATGTCGGCCGGTTCTAACAAGATTCTCTCGAATCTCACCCTCCCCCCAACTATCCATTTAGACAGGTGGTCACAGGAGGTGTGTTGAGATAAAAGAAGAAAATCATGCAAGAGGAATACAGTGGTAGAGCAAAGACGGATAGATATTTGCGTTTCACGGAAACAAGTGTAGACACCCTGTAGCCATGTGCGGCTACATTATTTATAATTATTATGTACGAATCCCTATGGGAAATTTTTGTAATCATGTTCATATTATCAGTATATTTATACTATTCCTGTGTGCCCACCAAACTGCATAATTGCCACTCTGGTTAATATCAGTGTTAAGTGGTATGTAAGGCCGAAGGCTTACAAAATGAACAAAACTAAACCAGAATGAAATAACTCAAAACACATAATTATGTACAACTAATTTTAAGTGAACCAACACTCATAAGATTCATGACAGATTTTAACTTAAAAAGAAAATAGAAAAAAGAAGAAGAAAACGTATGGATTCAAGCTTCTGTGTGTGTATTTATTTATATAACTTACAAGCTAGGGAGCTTCTGTAGGAGACTAAGACAAGAAGGAGAAAAACACGTTGGAGGCTAAGCTTTGTACTGTAATGAAAGTGGCAACCAAATGTTGAAAAAATGAGCACATGGAGAAGACAAGAAATAACAAAAAGTAGAGGAACCAAGGAAACTTCTATTTGCCACAGTGAAAGAAAGGAGGGAGTAGTGGGACAATGGCACCACAACTTTAAAACAAAGAGAAGGAATGTGGATTGTATTATATAGGAATAGGGGAGTGGGAAGAATGATAAGGAAAGGTGGTGAGTGGGGATGAAGGGATAAGGAGTGGGAACCAATAGAGTGGAAATTTGGGATAAGATTTCGAAAAATGGGGAACCTAGGGCATGTGAAGAAGAACATATATGGCGGGTTGAACAAATTTTTTTAAAAATGTAAGGGAGCCTGTATGGTGCTTGTTGAGCAAGCATCTTACAAGGCTTCAAAGAAACTAGGCAAGCACCATAGCTTCCCTTTGTTTTAAAAAAACTTTTTTTTAAAAAAAACTTTTTTTTTAAAAAAAAAAGCTTTAGAAGGCTCTTACTGGGCAAACGCCTTCTAAGGCCTTCCCATTCTCCAGTTTTCAATGCCACAGTGCCATAGTGGTTTTAAAATTTAAGTCACAATGGCACCTTGTATGACGCAGGACTAAGGATGCACTATATAAGTCCTTTTTTTAAAAAAAAAGGTGTAATACCTTAGTTACATTATCATTCTGATGAATTTTTCGTAGTGAATTTGAACCACTAAGTGATATTTCTTGGCAAACAATTTCAAATCCTAACTCCAAGACAGGATTCGAACCTACACTTGAAGGAGGTTTTTTGAATAACTTAAAACTTTTTGAAGATTGTTCACCATGGTTCCCTACTCATTGTGACTCATATTTCCTTAATTCTCTTTATTATCTTAATCAGAGTAATTCTTTGTTCATTTTTATGTGTGGAAGGTTTCTTAACTAATGGGCTTGTACTGTGCAATTACTCATTTCTAATTTAATTACCGTGCTTAGGAAATTTGACTTGTCCATCATGCAATGATATACAATTAATCACTCGACATTTATTACACAACGGTTCAACGCGTAAATATTTCTTCTCCTTCGTTGCAACTTTTTCTCCTAGCACAGTATCTTACACTTCTCTTCAGTGCTTCGCTGCCTATATGCTTGGGTGAGGGAGAGTGAGATTCGAGAGAACCTCAGTTGCAAACTTTGTTAACTAGGCATACAAGATTCAAGCTTAATGCATGACATGCTTACTTACATAAATTCATACTAGCATAATGACATACTTGCACGCTCAATGCTTTACACATACACCTATGGACATAGCATAAGTAAAAACAAAGCTTCAATCATTCATACATGCTTCATAATCATACCATTCATCAAAGCAATTAAACACATCAATATATAAGCATACTGATCAAGTAAGTGCAAGTCAGGAAAGTTATACTACCTTCTATCTTCAAGTTCCCTTCTTGTATCTTTTTCTTTAAACCATTGAAGTTGTTTGGAAATTTTCTCATTCTTCTTCATTGTCATCTCATGGCCCTAGATAAATGTCCATATTATTAAAGCATTGACAAATAAATATCCAATAGGCTACTTTAGCCTATAGGACTTGTCTTTATTCTTTAGGCCCATATTTGTCCCAAATTTTAATAACTCAAGACACCTTGGTTAATTAACTTTAAAGTTAACACATTGGGCCCAATGGGTATTTAATGGGCTCACACTAAATTTATGTGCTTTACTTAACCATTGAAGTTCAAATTAATTACCAATTACCCCTTACTTTCTTATTTTCGCCTAATTACCAAAATCTATTAGAATTTTGAATAATCTTTGAAAATTCATAACTAATTGTACAAATGTCCAATTGTGATGATTCTAAAGTATATGTGACCCCTAATTAAACTAGTTTTAGGGAAAAATATAGCCATTAAACTTTTAGTCCATATCAATACAATATCTCACTTAATTGATCACTGCTCTCAGAATTTGCCGGTTTTCCAGTCCAAATATTGGAAATTCATAATTAAATCTAAAAAAATCCAAATGATTTGTTTCTAGATTATATAAAAATCTCCTCAAGTCCTCTGTTAGTGAAAAATATCATAGAGCATTGATTACAGACACACATTTTCCAAAAATTCATCAAACACAGACTGTTACAGATTTCGTTCCAGAATCAATGTCAAACTTTGAAAAATTATAACTTTCAATCCACTAGTCCAAATAGCTTATATTATATATCAAATTAAAGCCCAGGATGTTTACTTGAATCCTATATAATTTTATAGCATTTGGACTAAGTTTGACTAATCGAAAACACATTTCAATTACACTGCCTCCAGAAAACGAATTCAGGCAACTTTAAACATAAACTTTCAAAATCATCATAAATCATCATTTAACCATAAACACATGATTAAATATCAAAAATATCCCTTGGAAAAAAATGAATAGTACTCTACCCTCATAAAAACACATCCAAACAACAAACCAATCGGTTCATATCGAAGATTATACGTACCTCTATCCAATTTAATAATCGGTTCTTGATTTCGGAGTACTTCGGCCAGGTAGATGACACCACACACCTCTAATCAAGAATCCAAAACCATAGAAATATTGATCTCACTTAGAGGAACAACATTACAGAAGACTTCAGGAGCTGGAAAAGCTGAATCGGTGGTTAAATTGGCTTCGAAACTCAGGAACTTTTACTATTCACACTTTCCCTTTCCTCTTCCAATTTTCTTGTGTTTTTTCTAATTTCCCCCTTCCTTGTGGCCCTTGGATGAAATTATAAGTGTGGGAGAAAGAGAGAGTAGTCTTGTGATGACATGGGTCACTTGCTTTAATCCTACGGTGCCATGTGTTCTAATCTAGCTTCAGATGATAACAAGTGCCCTAAAAGCATCTTCTTTTCTCTCTCTCTCTCTCTCTTTATGCATCCTTACATTTCAGGGAAAGGAAAGGCCAGACAATTTCCTCAGACTCCAAGGTTCGGTATTCGAGAAGTTAAGTATGCGATCGGGCCGAAGACCATTGGATTCCCCAAGTTCAAGTGCTAGGTGCCGTCTCCTGAGAGTGCCAACACAAAAGTCACTTTATGACTTTCACGATGAAGGGACATGTGTCCTTCTCTCATTTGTCCAACACAAAAGTGGAATGTACTTTGTCATGATAAGATGACACTTGTCAATCTCTCATTTATCCCACACAAAAATTGTGTCATCATTGCTTACTTTACTAAAGCTACTTTATCGATGTTCACTCAGGACTCTACTTGGGCTTTGCTCGGGAATGCGACACGTGTATCAAGGCTCACTAAATGATGCCAAGTTAGAGAATATGTAACACCCCAACTTTTTTTCACCGAAATGTGTCGTAATTATTTGAAATATTCAATAAAATGGTAAATATTCATGCAATTAGAGTGTGAATAGTGTTGGAAATGTAATTTCCAACGAGATAGTGAGTTTGTCATTTGGTTTTGGATAACCAAATAATGATAAAAAATTATGAAATTTTACAGGGTGAAAGTAGATATTCTAAAATTTAATTTGATAGGTCATGGGTAATTTTTGGAGCCATATACAAAACGTTATGAATTTTTGAAGTTAGCCTAGAAAAACTGTTGATTTTCTAGAACAGTATTTAAAGAATTTAATTTTGGGAATTTTGTGCTTCCAATTGGTATAAGACTATATTTTTTCTTAAAACTAGACTTAATAAGGGTTCTATAGCCTTTAGAATCACTCTAATATGATATTTACAAATTTAGTTATGATTTTTCAAAATTGGGCAGAAAATCTGCCAGATTTTTCATAAATCCAAAAATGGGGATTTTGGAAATTAAATAATTAGAGAAATTAAGGGATAATTACAAAAACTATTTCTCTTCCTCTTTCCCTTCATTTCTGTCAGTTTTGAATGTCCAATATGGAGAGAGAACTTGCATGATTTCTAAGGAGAAGGAAGGAGAAAATTTGCAAAGGTAAGTGATTTCTTTGGTAAATTAGCTCCTAACTTGTATAATCCTTCCTCTAAGCTTCTCTTCTACATGGATTATGATGTTTAGGAAGCAAAATTTTAGTATTGAGAGGGGCTAGGGTTCGTCCAAGAAGAAAACAACTAGAGGGAAGCAAAGGTGACATCTTAAACTTGAAATTATTGTTGTTGTGGCTGCTGTGGTTGATTTAATCGCAAAATTTCTGGTTAATTTGCTATGATTGTAAATTTGGGAAATGTTGAACCCTTGGCATTATGCTACCAAAATTGGGCATAAATGGTAGTTATAACATAATTAAATAGTTAATAAAGTGATTAGATATAGAAAAGAGCAAGTTTACGGAGTCAGAATTTAAAAACCCCAATTTTCCCTGAAGAATCCTAGGTTTCAGCTAGTGCTGTTTGGAGGGATTAGAGTTGGATTTTTGACAATCTGATGATTTCATTATATTTAGGAGGTGGGGTTACTGTTGACCACTTTTCCAGAAAATCCCTTAAAAGCATAATGACTAAAACGCCCCTGAAACCCTAAATTAGGGGCTGCCAAGGGCATTTTTGTCTTTTGGCAGTGAATTTGGTAATTTTGAGACCGAAAATGGATTCCTTGGGCAAAAATATACTAGAATAGCCTGAGTCAAAATTTTGAGAAAAGTACGGTCAGATCAGGTAAGTCGGGTCCGAGGCAAGTCCTTAAGGGCATTTTGGTAATTTTTCACTATAGACTCATATAACCATCAGAAAAACACTTTGAAAGTGTCTAAATTAGTACATGAATGATTTTTAATATAATTCTTGTACATTTGAAATTTTAGGACCCGATTGATAGCCAAGCTGCAATACAAACTTTGAGGAACTCGATTTTGTGATTTTCCCCTAAAATTGGCACCATTTTCACCCAAATTTGAAAATTTATATCTTTTTTTTAGACCTTCAATTGAGGCGCTTCTAAAGGCTTCTTAATCCCTATTAAGTCTAGTTTTAAGAAAAAAATATAGCCTTTAGCAAACTGGAAGCTGAAAATTCCTAGAATTTCATTCTTTAAGCGTTGTTCCAGAAAGCAGCTAGTTTCACTATGTAAACTTGAAAAATTCATAACCTTGGTATACGGCTCCAAATGATCTATATGACCTATCAAATTAAAGCTTAAAGTGTATACTTTGATTCTAAAAAATTTCACAACTTTTATACATTATTTGATCATCCAAAATTATATGACAAATTCACTGTCTCACAGGAAATTTTCACTAGTGGTATAATCAAATTCTCCAAAATTCGCCCTCCCATTTCATTAAATACCACCAATTGGAGTATTCACCCTTTTATGTACATCAACATTCATTATTTTATTCTATTAAATATCTCATTACATAAAGAGAATATTGGTGATAAAAATTGGGGTGTTACACTTTTCATTTCTCAAAAACTTAATATCATATCCATGGATGAGGCAGTATTCCCTCACAGCATTTTTAAACTCTTCATTGAAGTGAACTCCATTATTCCAAGATCAAATTCAAAATCTTTAGACATCATAATAGGATTTTATTTTATGTTCCTTGTCAATTTTTTATTTTCTTCCTCATCTGATACATAATCTTCATATAACTCATCATCTTCTAAATCAGAAATCATATCTCCGATGTTATCTTTAAATTAACCAAACAAAGGAATTATCTTTAAACACTCTAACTGATTTTCAGCCACATTAAAAGAAGTCCCGTTGCATTGCCCAACATCCTCAACAATATCAACATCAATAAAATGGTGAAAATAATCATCCTCCAATTATGCTCCATCACTATCCTTAGCAGACAAATCATGTAAGGTCTCATTCTCACCCTCTGTTACTAATGCTTCATATCGTCCCATTTTTTAAAAAACCTAAGTCGTGTAGCTAAAATAAAAATTCAGAAGCAGAAAATAGCAACAACAAATAAAGAGTCAGAATGGAGAAGAAAGACCCCACACTAGAACACCCACGCATTGAAGAAGACAACACACCCACCCTTGAATTAAATAAAATGGTGAATAATTATGGCTAAAGAAATTAAATATTGGAAATTGAAAGGTGAACAGTATTATTAGTGAAATCGCCTGTGAGACAGTGAGTTTTTCAAGCGGTTTTGGATGACCAAACGATGACAAAAATTTATGAAGTTTTTTAGAATGAAAGTAGACAACCTAACCTTTAATTTGATAGGTTATATGACTCAATTAGATTTATATACAAAAATTTATGAATTTTAAAATTAGCCCAGAAAAACTACGAAGTTTCTAAAACAGCATTCAAAGAAATTAATTCTGGAAATTTTGTGCTTCCAACTAGTGAGAGGCTATATTTTTTCTTAAAACTAAACTCAATAAGGGTTCTATAGCCTTTAGAATCACTCTGATAAGATGTCTAAAAATTTATTTATGATTTTTCAAGATTTAAGTAGAAAATCTGCCAGAAATCCAAAAATGAAGGAAAAATTTAATGGCAAACTTGTAATTTTGCTAATTTAGCATAAAATTAGTTATTTTCTAATTAATTGAATTTAATTTCAATTAATTAAGGAAAATAAAGGGGGAAAATATATTTGGTCAAATAAAATATGAATTTGTGGAAATTTTGAGTGAAAATGCAAATTTGACTAAAATTGGAACTTTATGTGTATACGTAACTAGAACAAGTTGTGAAGTTATTTGAGACCAAAGGGAAGGACCCTTAGGTGTCTTCTACATGTAGTGTAAAGAAGAAAATATTGATTGGACTTAAGAGCATGGTTACATGTACGTAAGTGTTTATGTACATAAAATTCAATTTCTGGAATTATGAAATAAGCATACTTAAAGATGACATAAGCATGGACTTATAAAATATTTCTCATCTTCATCCTCTTCTCATTTCCAATGTGAAGTTCAGCTGAAAATAGAGAGAGAAAGTTGAGAAAATTTAGAGAGAGAAAGAGAAGAAAAAGCTTGCAAAGCTAAGTGATTTCTTCGGTAAATTGGTTCCTAACGCGTATAACTCCATTCCTAAGCTACTCTACTATGTTATTCAAGGTTTGGAAAGCTAAATTTTCTTTGTGAAGAGAGCTAGGGTTTTGGACACTTTGAGAAAAGCCAGAGGGAGTTTGAGGTAACTTCAAAACCTTTGTATATTGACTGTTCTGACTGCTGCAGACAATTTAATCGGTGAAATTTGGCTGGATTGTCTTTGATTTGAAAATTTGGAACTGTATAGGCCTAGGGGTTATGCTACTAAAATTTGATCCAAATGGTAGTTATAAATAGTTAATAAAGTGGTTAGGAGTAGAAAGGAACATGTCTACGAAGTCGAAATCGAAAAACCCCAATTTTCCTTGGAGTTCTTATAAGTTTCGGTCAGCTCTAGTTAGGGGGCTAGAAGTTGTATTTTCAATGATTTGATGATTTCATTGAGTTCAGGAGGGAAAATTAGGTTGGGTTACAGTTGGTCACTTTTTCAGAAAAGCCTAAAAAGTATAATTATGAAAACGCCTATGAAACCCGAAAAGCGAGGCTGTCAAGGGTATATCTATCTTTTGATAGTGAATTTGAAAATTCTGAGTTTGGAAATGGATTCTTTGGGCAAAAATATGTCAGAATAGCCCTAATTAAAGTTTTGAGGAAAGTACAGTTGGATCGGGTACAACTGAGCTAGGCTAGGGTCCCGGGGGCATTTTGGTAAATTTTCACATAGACTAATATAACCACAATAAATACTATGGAAGTGTCTAAAATGGTACAGGAATGGTTTTTAACCTAATGCTTGTACATTTGATATTTTAGAACTAAGTTGGGAGCCTGGGCTTGGCACGCTTTTTGAGTCACACCAAACGGAGTGAAAAGATACTTGAAGTAGGAATATTATCTTTCATACATCATGTCATAGTTCATATAATTGTTGGAATGCCATTGGTTGTGCTTTTAATCAACATGGTTTGCCTATACTAGGCAGTTAGTGCCGGAGGTGCACTTACACCTAGGAGTTGGCTAAGAATCCATCCGGTGTATGATTAGTGGGATAGGAGCCCTACTCATATATACATGATGATGATGTTTGATGTTTTATATTGTTCCTTAATTGGTGCATACATGGTGCATATCATATTTACTTATCGCATGTTATGTGAACGATAATATGTTTCTACCGATATTCTTTAGAATTTTACCCCTTTTTCTAAATATAAATATCTCAAAGAGTGCCAATGGCTTGAAAAGCAAGAATGTAGATATGGAGAACTGACGGACATGTTCCCTAAGACAAAGATCGTGATTATAGATAGTCTATCTTTGGAATATTTTTGGATATTCTTTACATATTTGTAAATATTATCGAATTTTGCACGATTATTCCAGTCTATAAACAATTACTTTTATCAATATATATGTACTTTTTTGTATGCCTGTGGAACTTAGTCTCTATCGAAATGGAAACAGGTATTGACATTTTTGGTATCAGAGCTCAAGCGATTTTGGCAAAGCTAATAAGCAATTTTGGCATTATCAAAATGGTATACTGATATAGTTTTGTTTGTGTAGTGATACGAACCACCAGCGGTTGAAGTTTAAGAAGTTCGAGGGAGGAACATGTGGGATCAATTTTGTCCGTGAATTAATGTACCCCGGGCTAGAGTATCTCTAAGGAGCAGCAATTTGTAGAGACAATGACACCCAGGGAACAGGTCTAGGTTAGAGCAGTATATGCACCTCAGTCAAGACCTAAACCAGTACCTCACGAGCGGATGGGAGATTCGGAGTATCCGCTTTCTGATGAGTCAGTGTCAGAGTTCTGCATTGCTACTGTATCCAGAGCTAAACCAGTACGTGTGAAATATGATCTGCGGCCAAATCTAAAGTTGTGGAAGTTTGCTTGGTGTGGGTACTTGTGGGCCTTTAATGACTCTCGTAATCTTATAGCTCAATACCTCAAATAAATGGATATTATAGATACATTCTACTGGGATCAAGTTCCACTATTTTTAGAGTATCCAGATTGGGTTTGGATCCATACGATCATGTACTTTTTCCCAGATACAACAATTTAGGCTAGGAAAAAGAATGTTACAGTCGAGCGAGACCCGAATGATCATTTTGTCAAGTTTAGGGATCATATGAATCGGTATATAGTATATTACATATACATCGGGTGATGTAGGACCCAAGTAGTGTATCTTGGTGACCGGAGGTGGCCAGCACGTATTTTGAGGTAAGGGCAGTCAAGTGGAACCAATGGATGGAAGAAGATGGAGCTGGATTCGGTGTTTTGGGAGGGTACATAGAAAGTTGAGCATGCTCACCCTAGGGTAATCCTAGGATGGGTGACCCCTGGGAAGCTATATGTATATTAAGTTATGTGATATAAAATGGACAAATATGTTATGTACAGTAATTTATAGGGTTGTATGATGTTTTTATTTTTCTGTAACTACTGTAAATAATTGATGTATGTTATAAATGATATATCTGTGTACCCAAATTATTATGAAATGATGAAAATACCTTTGCATCTATATGGAAATTTATTTTTCCTTATTTTCATTTAGCGAGGTACCAAGATGATGCGTACAATGGAAGGAGATTATGACCCAAATTAGGAAGATAGCCCTGACTCTATGCAACAAATTCAGAACAGGATGGCATGACAACAACTTATGATAAGTGATCTTAGAGATGAATTGCGCGAGTTACCATAGAGACAAGGAAGATTAGAGTATCTTGAAAGGTAAGAGGGTGAATATAATTCATCTTAGCAACCTCATCAGGAGCCACTACCCATGCTTGTGTATGAAGAAAATGTTTTTCAAACATGGGTGAAATGATTTGAGAAACAACAATTTCCTACTTTCCGAGGGAAATTCGATCCCCTGCAAGCAGAAGAATAGTTATCCGCATTGGAGCAAATTTTCATAAGATTGATGTGCTCCAATGATATTAAGGTTCAATTAGCTATTCGCAAATTAGAGGGAGAGGCGAATGTATGGTGGATGAATACAGAGTTGATTCTACAGGTATGGAATATTCCAGTAACATGGGAAATGTTCCAAGAGAAATTTAACGAAAGATATTTCTCTCAACCAGACAAGTTAGCAAAAGAACAGGAATTCCTTAACATACAACAGGATAATGAAGAGAGCTTTAATGAGTCCTGGCACGTTATATTCAATTGCCTCGATATTCCTTATACCTAAGACATCGGGATGACGAGGAGTAGAGCTCCGATATATTAATACAAGGGTTAAAGCTAGAATTGAAAAAGAAATTGATTTCTAAACACTTTACAGTGTTCGCCAAGGCAGTTGAAGGGAGTTGACTCACCGAGAATGACATGTTAAGCTTGCTCCGTGATAGAAACGATAACTATAGGGATGTGTTTGGTAGTAGGAGTTCCTAACAAAAATACAAAGATCAGGATGAATTGTCCAGAAGGAACTATAAATGGCCAAAACAAGCTGGGGGCCGCAAAGGTCAGAATTCCGCTAAAGGTAGAAAATGCTGGCGATCTCACAAGCAATATCATCCTAGTAAATCATATAGAGATGCATCAGGAAGATACAATTCAACTGGATGGGATCCAGCTAGTCGAATATGTTTTCGGTGTCGAGAACTAGGGCATCTTGCTAAGAATTGCCTACAGAGGCAACATCTAGAGGAAACTAGACCAAGAGCTCGTGAGGTACATGTGATAAATTAGGATGAGACTAGAAAATCTCCTAAACTTATTAAAGGTACGACTTCTTTTAATAGCGATTCAATAGGAGTAATGTATGATTCGCGTTTAATTATTTATTCACTGTATATGCTCCATAGTGATGCTTGATACTTGATTAAATTTGGAAGCTAGTCATCGATGAGAACAGAATAGAGAGAATAGAGGATAGGTCAATGGTCATAAATTCCCTAAAGCCTTCTGAAAGATAGGAGGGGATGATAGGGATAATTGAGGTGGAATGATGTTAAACCCCGATAAAAATTGAAGTTTGAGTTGTGATTGAGAGAATTGTAATTTGAAAATCAAACTTAGTAGTTGAGTTGACTTCTTAGGCATTTGATATGGCCTAAAGTTGTTTGAGGTATTAGAATATGATACATAATGTAGGGTAATTATGCAGTAAGTTGATCCTAGAGGATTCGATCTGATGATACTAATAGTTAAAGATAGGCTTAAATTTGATCTAAGCTAAGATAATTCTTTGATTGAAATGTGAATTGGTTGCACTTTGGTTCTATTCCATAATGGAAGGTTGAACCTTGTGGATAGTGTTAAACCTTCAGTAATGTTTTGAGGATAATACCCGAATACCATGAAGGTTAGGATAGGCGCTATTGATCATGAATATTAGCAAATCTATTGGGTATAATTGAGGAAACGAGTTCCAATGTATGTGATGTTAAGGTTCTAAATTTCATGATGGACCTAAAAGTTGGGTTAAGGACCTTAGGCTGTAAAATCTTACATGCCAGATAATGTAGTAGACCTGCGTGTCCAGAGGCCCTAAGACATAGTAGACTAGCATGCCCTTAGGTGGTGAATTTATTTAGAATTGTGTTATAAATAGTGATAATCCATAGAGTTGAGGAAAATGATTTCCCGGCTCAGCTAATGATAAGATTTTAGGCATGGAATTATGATCCAAGAATCAGACACTGTCATTAAGCTGATTTCTTAGGAATTTGAATTAACTTAGATGATCTGAGGTACTAAAATGAATCCAAATGTGTATGAGGTTTTTCGAAGTTGCTAGTTGCTAACTAGCATAGGGAAAGATCTTGATAATAGAATATTCCCTTATTGAATGAGAATAGTTCTTGATAGAACAAAAGTAGCCATGAGATAGGGTCTCAAGGTTGAGATAGAAAATAAAATATATGAGTGGCTTTTGGTTTCCCTGTACAATGAGGGTAGAGTATCCTAATGAAAGAAGGAATTGATTTTCCTTCTATTCTACTAACGTGAGGCTTTACTAGGAGTCTATTGGTGGATGGCAGATAGTGTGTTGAAAGGTATGAATAAAGAATAGCAGGGAATTGTGTTTTGACAGCCTGGTAGACTGATGAATTCTTTGGAATTAGTTTTGGAGGATATGAATGGGCTATCCTAGAAAGGGTAGTAGAATTGGTAAGTATGCATAGATTCCCATACAAATAGACTATGCTTACACCTACGGGTGTCAGGGCTGTTACAATCGACATATGTATGAATGGTATAATGAATGTTGAGGGACATGAATCATTAGTGGACTTGATTGTCTATTGTTGCATGGCTGATGTCAAATGCACCTGCTATGTTTACAAACCATATGACTCAAATTTTTCATCCACACATGGTCCTATTTGTGGCAATCTCTATCGAAAACCTATTGGTGAACGATGATGAATCCGGTAAGGGGAAAAGCAACTCTATGCCATCTTGAGTAAATGCGAGTTATGGTTTTCAGAGGTAACATTTCTGAGCCATGTAGTTCATAGCAAGGGATCCTGAGTGACCTTGGTAAAGTGGAAACAGTACTGAACTGAGAAGGCTAGAAACTATGGTTATGATACGTAGTATTTTGAGTCTTATCCAATAGTATGAGGGGCCTATACCAAAATTCCTCAGAACTCAACATTATGCATGGGATGATGATTGTGAGAGTAGCTCTGAAAAGCTGATGACGAAAATTTATTAAAGTACCAATACTATAATATCATATCCACAGTGGACCTTTGTTGTTTTTACTGATATCAGTCGGCATGGATTGGGAAGGGAAGCGAATCCCAGATGCGAGTAGGCATGGATTAAGATGTGAATTGATGTGAGCCGGGTGAGGGCATATGCATCTTGTCAGCTAAAACTTTAAGAATTGAACTATTCCATCCATAATCTTGAGTTGATAGTAATAATGCTTGTACTGAATCTAGAAATGTAGCGTAACTATGGAGTTGTACTGTGACCACAAATGTTGAGATATGTATATGATCAAAAAGAGCAAAATATGATGTAGTGTAAGTGGATATAGCTGTTGAAAGATTAAGACATAGAATGTAAATGTTATCCAGGGCAAGCTAATGTTGTCGCTGACGCATTAAGCTGTAAAATAGTGCAAGTAGCAGATATGATGATTTATAAGCAAAAAGCCAATCAAGGAATTTTAGGGATCTTATTCTGTACAAGAGATCTTGATCAACGGTAATAATGTTAGTAAAACATATGCAGAAGTGTTACCTTGAAGTTTATGGTTATAAATGTGTGGCAAATTTCGGAGACGAAATTTATTTAAGTGGGGGAAAATTGTAACACCCCAAATTTATTCACCAAGAATGTATTATAATCATTTCATATATTCAATAAAATAGTGAATATTTATGGCCAAGGAATTAAATATTGGAAATTGAAAGGTGAACAGTGTTTTCAGTGAAATCGTCTGCGAGGCAGTGAGTTTGTCATGTAGTTTTGGATAAACAAATGATCACAAAAATTTATGCAATTTTTCAGAATGAAAGTAGACATCTTAAGCTTTAATTTAATAGGTATATGACTCAATTAGAGTTATATACAGAAAGTTATGAATTTTATAAGTTAGCTTAGAAATACTGTGAAGTTTCTGAAATAGCATTGAAAGAAATTAATTTTGGGAATTTTGTGCTTTTAACTGGTGAGAGGCTATATTTTTCCTTGAAACTAGACTCAATAAGGGTTCTATAGCTTTTGAAATCACTCTAATATGATGTCCACAAATTTAGTTATGATTTTTCAAAATTTGAGCAAAAAATCTACTAGAAATCCAAAAATGAAGGAAAAATTTAATGGCAAACTTATAATTTTGCTAATTTAGCATATAATTAATTATTTTCTGATTAATTGAATTTAATTTTAATTAATTAAGGAAAATAAAGGGAAAAAATATATTTGGAATATTTTGGTCAAATAAATATGATTTTATGAAAAATTTGAGCAAAAATGAAAATTTGACCAAAATTGGAACTTTACGTGTATACATAACTGGACTAAGTTGTAAAGCCAATTGAGACCAAAGGGAAGGACCCTTAGGTGTCTCCTACATGTAGTATAAAAAAGAAATATTGGTTGGACTTAATGAGCATGGTTACATGTACATAAGGATTTATGTACATAAAATTCAATTTTTGGAATTATGACATAAGCATACGTAAAGATGACATAAGCATGGATTTATAAAATATTTCTCATCTTCATCCTCTTCCCATTTCTGACGTGAAGTGCATCTGAAAATAGAGAGAGAAAGTTGAGAAAATTTAGAGAGAGAAAGAGAAGAAAAAGCTTGCAAAGCTAAGTGATTTCTTCGGTAAATTGGTTCCTAACGCGTATAACTTCATTCCTAAGCTACTCTACTATGTTATTCAAGGTTTGACAAGCTCAATTTTCATTCTGAAGAGAGCTATGGTTTTGGCCACTTTGAGAAAAGCCAAAGGGAGCTTGAGGTTACTTCGAAACCTTTGTATATTGACTGTTCTAGCTGCTATGGACAATTTAATCGGTGAAATTTTGCCGAATTGTCTTTGATTTGAAAATTTGGAAATGTATAGGTCTAGGGGTTATGTTGCAGAAATTTGATCCAAATGGTAGCTATAACCTAATTAAATAGTTAATAAAGTGGTTAGGAGTATAAAGGAACACGTATGCAGAGTCGAAATCAAAAAACCCCAATTTTTTACGAGTTCCTATAAGTTTCGGCCAGCTCTAGTTAGGGAGATAGAAGTTGTATTTTTAATGATTTGAAGATTCCATTGAGTTCAGGAGGGAAAATTAGGTTAGGTTACAGTTAGTCACTTTTTCGGAAAAGCCCGAAAAAGTATAATTACGAAAACATCCCTGAAACCTAGAAAGTAGGGCTGCCAAGGGCATATCTATCTTTTGGCAATGAATTTGGTAATTATGAGTTCAAAAATGGATTCCTTGGGCTAAAATATGTCAGAATAACCCCAATCAAAATTTCAGGGAAAGTACAGTCAGATCGAGTAAGGTCGGGCCAAGCGGGAGTCACAGGGGCATTTTGGTAAATTTTCATAGTAGACTAATATAACCACTATAAACACTATGGAAGTGTCTAAAATGGTATATGAATGAGTTTTAGCCTAATTCTTATAGGACTGAGTTGGGAGCCTGGGCTTGGCACGCTTTTTGAGGCACACCAAACGGGGTGGGGTGAAAGAGACTTAAGGTAGAAACATTATATTTCATACATTATGTCATAGTTCATATGATTGTTGGGATGCCATTATTTGTGCTTTTAATCAACATAGTTTGCCTATATGAGGCAATTAGTGCCGGATGTGCACTTACACCTGGGAGTTGGGTAAGAGTACACCCGGTGTACAATTAGTGGGGCAGGAGCCCTACTCATGTATACATGATGATGATGTTTGATGTTTTATATTATTTATTAATTTGTGCATACATTGTGCATATCATATTTACTTATCACATATTATGTGAACGATAATATGTTTTTACTGAAATTCCTTGGAATCTCACCCTTTTTTCTAAATATAAATATCTCAGCAAGTGCCAACAGCTCGAAAAGCAAGGACGTAGATATGGGGAATTGACGGACACGTTTCCCGAAACAAAGATTGTGGTTATAGATAGTATATCTTTGGAATATTTTTGGATATTCTGTATATATTTGTGAATATTATCAAATTCTGCACGGTTGATTCCAGTCTGTAAACAATTACTTTTATCAGTATATATGTAATTTTATGTATACCTATGAAACTTGGTCTCTATTACTCTATGTATATTGAAATGAAAACGAATATTAACAAAACACACAAAGAACACACAAAAATGCCTTTTTCTACTTCGAAAGTGGAACAAAAATACCAATATTGTAGACTAATTGGACTCCTTACTTAATGAAAAAGAGAACAAGTCGCAACCTTAGCACATGATCAATGGCGCCATCTTCATCGAATAACCGGCGAGCATAGGAAAGGACATTGTCTGCTGAATGCTTATGCGCGATGGTCGAATTTTTTCTTGTCCCTCTTTATATTTTAATGCTGTCACTACTACAAAAAAGTAAAGCTGTGGCGCTTATAATTGCATTAGCTGTGGCGCTAGAGAAGTGCCACATATCTGGATGCCACTAAAAAAAGCTGTGGCGCTTGGAAGCGCCACAACATTTTAAAATTTTTTTTATAAAAATACCCTCCTGTGGCGCTTGTTTGAGGAAGTGCCACAGGAGGGGGGCCTCCTGTGGCGCTTGCTCGAGCAAGCGCCACAGTAGGGTCCCTTTTTTCTTTCTTCTTCTTCTTCTTTTCCTGTGGCTCTTTTTTATGCTTCCTGATTGTGAAGTTTTATATAAAATGAGTGGATTTCGTGTTTATCATCTCCACAAATTGTCAATCTTTCTATTTTATATTTCAACCTATTATATATATATATATATATATATATAATTTTCATATTTAAAATTCAAGTTCCCCAACAATAATGTTCTTACATTAATACTCTCCAAAGCTAACATAAAAAATATCACAATACAAGAACTTGATATGTGAACACAGTACATCAACAACTAATTAAGTAAATTAAAAGATTACTAAAAAACGCAAGCTTGTCGGCAAAAAAATTTAAACAAAGCAAAAAGGAAAACGAAACAAGCTAGGTTTTCATTCTTTCCTATTAAATTAGGAACAAAAAGGCAAACGTTATATTACGGTTTATCTTGACTAAAAAAAAATTTAAACAAAGCAAGCTAGAATGAAATAGTCTTCTTCTTACAAATCTATTAATTGACCAGCGCAGGGAGTGGGAGACCACGTTGGTGACGCTAGCTTGAGTGACGAGTGAGCGTGTGGGTGTGTTTTTTAGTGTGAAGATGATAGGAAATGGAGGGAGGGGGCCGACGGATCCACTAAGAAGATGAAAAAGGGAAAGTAGTTTAATGGAGGAGAGAGTAGTTAAATAATTAAAGTGGAGTAGTAGTCAAAAAGAGAAGGAATGAGAGACGGACACAGGACCACTACGCGGGAAATAAAATAATTAAGAGAAACACTATCAATCTGAATTTTTTTTTTTAAAAAAGTAGGCAAGTGTGGCGCCTAAATAAATAGGCGCCACACATTGCCACAAATCAGCTGTGGCGCCTAATGCATTAGGCGCCACAGCTGATCAAGTCATTATCATGTGTGGCGCCTATTTACTTAGGCGCCACACATGCCCACCTTTTTTTTTTTAAAAAAAAATTAATGCTGCAGCTGTGGCGCTTGGTGGGTTAGTGGCACCTATTTACTTAGGCGCCACACATGCCCACCTTTTTTTTTTAAAAAAAAAATTAATGCTGCAGCTGTGGCGCTTGGTGGGTTAGGCGCCATAGCTGCTTTAGTGTGCCGCCTACGTAGGCAGGCGCCACACTAGGCCTCCTCAATTGTGGCACTTAATCTAATAGGCGCTACAGCTAGTACCCAAAATTTAAAAAAAAATTATTAAGTTAAAAAAAAAAAAAAAGAGAGAAGCTGTGGCACTTATTTAAAGAAGTGTCACAAAATGTGCGCCACCTTTTATCCTTTTTGTAGTAGTGTGTCTTTCCTTAGTTATCCCTTGAGCGAGTTTTTTAAATAAGAGGGGCTAACAATATTAGTGTTGGAAAGTTAAAAGATTTTTTTTAAAAAAAAGTGTATGTACCAAAATAAAAATTGGGTGAAATCATAGGTACTAGCCAAATGGTTTTCCCTTTAATGTTATAATAATATTTTTCAATGATATTAAATCTTAACTGTCAAAGTTAATCTAACGGTGTAAATAAAGAAATAGAGGAAAATTGATAAAAAAAGAAATGAAAATACCTCTTCCCTAATAGAGAGACCCCCTCCCCAGGATAGTATAAAGAAAGAAGTGATACAAAATGGAAGGTAAGGAAAATAGAGAGTCACCTCTCTTTAAGGATGCCCAACCCAACCCACGTCATCATCACCAGCTTGGCGCGGGTGGCATAGATTCTTACTTTGGGGGGACGGATCAGGTGCGGCGTTAATCCACACTCAAATGGCCATGAAACCGTCAATTTCCAAGGTATTAAAACTCGGACCGGTGAGTGAACCGGATGAGGTAGTGGTTTAAGGGTCAGTGGGTTAGATCGGAGTCAGACCGGAGTCAAACCGGTGATAATTAAAATATTATAATTTACTTAAAATAGGTAAAAATGTTCAAATTTCAAATATAAAAAGCATTTAAATAAAACTTATATCTAAAAGTATCCCGCTGGCAAAAAAAATTATCTGAAAGTATTTCATTATATAACAAAACTAATACACATATATATTATATATTATAATAATCGGTAAAGAAATTGCAATATTATATTGTGCATTCTCCAAGGCATCACGTGATCTGCTGCTCCCACCATCCATCAGTCACGTCATACAGAGGAGTGACTATCTTCTTCCTTCTCATCATTTTGAATTTAAGCAATAGTCATTCTCTCTCTATTTTCCGATCACTTCTTCCTTCTCATCGTTTTGAATTTAAGCAATAGTCATTCTCTCTGTTTTCCGATCACATCTCTCGTGGCTCCTTCTTCTGAGCTCTGCAATTTTTGTTCTAAAAGGTTTCTTGCCTCCACATTATTACCATGATTTCACAGAATTTCGTGTAAGTATTTTATAATATATCATTATCTATTATTTCCTCGCACTTCCTCTCCTTGTCCTTTCTTCTTCTTCTTTCCGGAGCGTAGTAATTTTCAGGCAAGTATAGAAGTTACCTAGGTAGCTATGAGAGAAAAAGAAGAGGTGAGGGCATGAGGCGACTGAGTCTGGTTTCGTTTTGAATTATCAAAAAAAAAAAAAAAGTAGCGTTGTTTCATTTGCTAGAGTTAAAAAAATTTAATTCGGCCGACTCGCACAACTCGGCGGGTCAGCCGAGTCAGTACCGGGTCATTCCGGTTCGTACCGAGCTAATCCGAGTCAGAACAGTAGCGGTTAACTAGTTGAACCGGACCGGAGATGTGGCCGGTTCGCTGGGTTCCGGTCTGAACCGGCCGGTCCGGGCCGAGTTAATGAACCATGTCAATTTCACATAATTATTTCCAGTACTTAAATGTCAACACAACCTACGTCAATAACTGAATATTGTGGTGCTCATTGCAGGAGATCGGTACCAATGACAGGACCACTTTAACTGTCGGCTGGGGCTCGGCCCCTAATTTCTCTTTTTCCGACAAGTACCCAAGATAGCGACAGATATCGAAAAGACGAAATCACCCTCTTTTGACTTGATCTGAAACGGGGTACACAATCGGGATAGTTTCGGGATTTCACGTGGGTCATTTTCAATTAAAAGTTTGTACGAATGAATCCCCTGACCTGAAATCAAGTGAGACTTGTTTTCTTTGTTTTTTTTTTTTTTTGCCATAGATTGTTTTATTCGCCACTAGCGTCATTTTTCGTATTTCATGAGCCTACATGTAATTAATTTTTTTGCCAGCATACACTTCATTTTAATGAGTCCTCTTTTATCATAGATGGGCTAGTTGAAAAGCTAGTTGGAAAAGCTAGTTGAAAAGCTACAATAATTTTGATGCCAACGCACATAGTTAAAAAACAAATAAAATTATTAAGACTAAAATTCTTACATTGAATAACCGCAAAGTTGGAATATTAATATCTTTTATCTTTAATATAATATATATTTACTTAATTAAATTAAATTAAATATATTAATTAAATTAATTAATATAACATGTTTTTTTAAAATACTTTAGTATTTATTTGGAATAACAATTGGAACATTCAAAAGCAGTTTTTCAATCATGATTTATGATATACGAGGTAAGTATGTGAGAGAAATTTTGTCTCGAGTTGGATGAATAAACACTTTTGAAGATCCCAAACATGATCATAATAGGAGTAAATTAGGAAAAATATTGATAAATATAAAAAATTTATCTTATATTTAAAATCACTATCAACTTTACAAATATGTCTTATATTAAGGACTAGAGGGAGTATTAAAAATTACTCTGCCTTTTATCTTCTATCATTGTTTCTTTATAGTACTCACTCATATTCTTAATATAAGACTCATTTAATATTAAAAATTACTCTGCCTTTTATCTTCTATCATTGTTTCTTTATAGTACTCACTCATATTCTTAATATAACACTGGAATTGATTTTGATGGATATGGAAATGGATATGGATATGTAAATGGAAATGGATATGGATATGGAAATTGAGTTTAAAAGTGTGTTTGGTATGTACATGGAATTCAGATATTATTTTTATTTAATATTTATATTTAAAATATGAAATTACTAATATACCTTGTCGATGGAGTGAGGAGGCTAATTGAGGGAAATGTGGAGGTGGAATTATAAATCTTAGCTTCTAGGATGGAATTCATTTGGGTGGAATTGACTAATTTGGCTTCCATGTGGAATTGGAATTGAGAGCCAATTCCATCATACCAAACAAACCCCTTCATGGAATTGAGACCCAATTCCATTTCCACCTCCTCCAATTCCAGCATACCAAACAGGCTCAATATATATTGTATATCATTAGATTTTATATCAATTTATAAATTTAAAAAATTAATTTAAAAAAATAATAAATATAAATATTTTAAAATAATTTATTTAATTTTCTTAATTTATTAAAAAAACTTAATCAACAAGTATTTAACTAAATACTCAGCAAATTTTGAGAAAATAAATACAGTATCTCTTCTAATTGGGATTTTCATTTCTGGCCATTTATTTCGAGCCGCTGTTATGTAATAAATATCCCTTCCCCAGATTGGCGTCTGCTTTTCGTCGTCTCGTCTCGGTCGCGTTCTTCTTCTTCTTCACTTGCAAAGCAAAGCCTTATTCTCTTCACTGTGGACTTCGGATGCTCTGAAATACTCTTCAGCGTTTCCCAGATCCGGTAATTATTTGAAAATTCTGTCTAGATTTGTCATAGGCGCGTCGTATATTTTTACAAAATTTTGCAAATTCAATCTTCTTGCGTGTGTTTCTGTCAATTATATCCTTGATTTTGCTACTGGTATGTATTGAAATTTCAATGACATCGCTTTCTCTTGCTGGTTTCACCTGGTTTTTTTGTCCGCTTCTGCTTCTGCTTTTCATTGACTGTAATTGGTGTGTGGTGGAGTTTCGGAATTCAGGGATGCTTTTGAGTTGAGGATCGATTTGCTACGGATTGAAACTGTTTTGTTACTATGTGAAATGGTCATAGCTTTAATAAATATTTTTCACGAGTGGTGGAAGATATTTCTGGCCTTGAATGCGAAAGTTTTGCAGTTAGAATCTCCCAAGGAAAACTTATATTCAGCGTGATTCTATTTATCATTTGGTTGCTTGAATTATTAGAATGATGCTGAGAATGGTCAGTCTCTTAAAGGATTGCCATGGTTGTACCTTTTTATCCATATAAGTTCCCTTTGTTTAAATTTTACAAGTTTAAAGCTGATCTTCCTAGGGAAAGGGATGTGTGAAATTGTGATTTCGTTTGTTCGCTTCCTCTGCATTCTTACACGGAAGAGGCTAATGCACTGCAATATAATCGTTAGTTATTTATATTTTTGGGAGCACAAATATAAAAAATATGCAGACATGTTTCCTACTGATAGAGATATTAAGTTATTTGATTAAGTATTTAATGGTAATGAATTATGCTTACTCTTGTTAAGTTGAATAATCTGTTCTCGATAAGCATGCTTTTCTAGCTTTTAGTCTTCAATTGCTTCATGAGCCCAAATTTCTTGCCGAAGCAACTTGACATTTCTTTTGGCAGGATTTTAGTTGGAGATGACAAAGAATGAAGATTTTATGGAGGGATGTTAAAAACGTCGGAGTACTAAACATTTACAAGCCCCAACTACCTCATTTGAATCCAAAGAAATAATCAAGTTGGGGAGACTTTGAAAAGAGAATTTCATTTGAAGCCGTTTCTTATTAATTTATTTCTGAAAGCACTTTTTTTACTTGGATTTCATTTTTTGGTGAGGGCATGGATCATCCTGCATCAGTTTACATACAAGGTCAGAGAACTTCTCCCGTTGCTTTACTATTATTAAACTCATGTTTTACATTCTTTCCCCTTCTCTGCCATTTTCATATTTCTCCACCTGCTTTCAACTTTTCTTGAACATGCATCTGCTTTATTTTTTTCTGTCAGGACTCATGATGAAGGAACTCCTTAAATCAGCATTACGAAATCGCACTAGAGGTTTCTTTCCAATAGCTGTTGTAAAATATTTTTGGTAGCATTGACGTCATTGAAAAGCTCATGCAACTTCGTCCAGGAGTATAGTAAATATGGACAGAGCAGATACATCAGGCTTTGTGAGCGGTGGATGTTGTACAGTGGAATTTCTTTTCCACCATTGTAGATCTTGTAGCTGTGTGTGCTGAAGTTTTTAGCGCCTTTAACTATTGTAGCATAGGCGCAGGGCACAGAATGGATCTAAACCAGAAAGCTATATTGTATTCTCATGATGCTGAACTCAGGATAAAAGATGACTTAGGTGATGCTACACTATCGTTGAATGGGTTTGGCTTTGGTAAAAACAATACAACCAGTTATTGCAGTAGTAAGAACAACGCTGGATTGAATTTCTTCAACTCTTCAGATGATCAATGCAGGTTGGTTCTGGGATTGGGCCCACCTCCTAGGGCATATGACAATGAATTCTTGAATCTTGGCTCTAGAAAGAGGAAGGAAAGAGACAGTTTGTTTCCACAATGCATGCAGTCTGACAGTGATTCAATCCTGCAACTTGGTCTTTCTGGAGGAACTTATGAAGCTTCAAGTGTTCTGGACTGCTCAGGTTCATCTGAGAATGAAGCAAATATGTCCTGTCTTTCAAGCCGAACATCTTCTGAAAACAACTGTCCTATGGTTCCTGTGGTTGATGAGGGTTCCACCTCAGCAAAGAAATCAGGTGGCTACATGGGTTCACTTCTCCTGGCTCCAAAAACAGATACTGCTGAAACTTTATTGCTGACACAAGAACCATCTGATGCTACAAATTACTCACTTGGCCCTTCATCATCTTTGGAGAACCGAGCAAGCAACTTCAAGAGATGTAAGTTTCTTGGATGTACGAAAGGAGCTCGAGGTGCTTCAGGATTTTGCATAGGACACGGGGGTGGACAGCGATGTCAGAAGCCAGGCTGCAATAAGGGTGCTGAGAGCCGCACAGTTTATTGCAAGGCTCATGGTGGAGGGAGGAGGTGTGAACACTTGGGTTGCACTAAAAGTGCTGAGGGGAAGACAGAATACTGCATAGCTCATGGGGGTGGCAGGCGATGTGAGCATCCAGGTGGGTGCACTAAGGCTGCGAGAGGCAAGTCAGGACTCTGCATAAAACATGGAGGAGGCAAGAGATGTAAGATCGAAGGGTGCACGACAAGTGCTGAAGGGAAGGCGGGGTTGTGCATCTCTCATGGGGGTGGACGCCGGTGTCAGTACCAAGGATGCACAAAAGGTGCCCAAGGAAGCACCATCTTCTGTAAGGCTCATGGTGGTGGAAAGCGTTGCTCATTTGCAGGTGCGTATGAAAGATTTTGTTTTTTTTTTAAAAAATCAATTATGATTTATTTAACTGTATATTTGTTTCAATTTGTTATAAAAATAACAAACATGCCCTTTTTTTGATCTTTGATCAAATTTTTTAAATCTAACTTTGAAGTTTTACAAATATGGTCCATTAAGGAAAAAATGGTAAGATGCACAAACTTTCAAAGCTTAGGTGATCTACGGATAGATGGCAAAAAAAAAAAAAAAAAGAGTCTGCAGATAATTTGGTTGACATTCTAAGGTTGACCATAAAAGGTCATCTAACTTCAATTTAAATGTTTGGAAATAATTGGATCATAATGTAGATAAGGTGATTAAACGATTGTGAATTATAGTTGTCATCACTCTTTGCAGGTTGCACCAAAGGTGCTGAAGGGAGCACACCTCTATGCAAGGCACATGGAGGAGGAAAGCGTTGCCTCTTCAATGGCGGTGGTTTATGCCCCAAGAGTGTCCATGGAGGTACCAACTTTTGTGTTGCCCATGGTGGTGGGAAGAGGTGTGCTGTGGCTGGTTGCACCAAGAGTGCCCGTGGCCGAACAGATTGTTGTGTTAGGCATGGCGGGGGTAAGCGATGCAAGTTTGAAGGTTGTGGAAAGAGTGCTCAAGGAAGTACTGATTTCTGCAAGGCCCATGGTGGGGGAAAGAGATGTGTTTGGAAGGATGGTAAGTGTGAAAAATTCGCTAGGGGTAAGAGTGGCCTCTGTGCTGCTCACGGCAACTTGATGATGCAGGGGAGGGAAACCAACAAAGGAAGTCTGTTCGATTCAAGACTCTTCCGCGGTCTTGTACCATCTGCTTCCATTGCTCATAGTGGTTCTTATAACAATTCCTCCTATGGAGTCAGTGCTGTTTCTGAGCACAATGATTCTAAGGAAGAACCAACGAAACTGCAGTATCTTATACCAGAAGAAGTGTTGGTTCCACTCTCAATGAAATCATCTTCATCGCCATCATCTCTTCCACACTTCTTGGCTATCAAGAAGCCAAAAAACAAGAATGTTTTGGAGGAAGATATTAATTTTGATCTCCCAGAAGGCAGGGTTCATGGTGGTGACTTGATGTTACATCTTGGTGGAAATTTCAAGAATGCAGCCAGTGTAATCTGGAGGGACCCGGTTGGCTCAAGTTTGTAAATTCATTTTATCAAAGTGTGAATAAGGTTTCTGTTGCTTGCCCATTATCTCTTGTAAGTATAATGTTGATTAGTTGGTTGCTAGGCTATTGTTTGTGGTTTGATCTATGGCTTTAATTCTTGAATAAGTAGGTTGTATCATAAACAACAGCACAATGTTGAAATACTTGGCTAAACTCATTAGCCAAGTTAGTCTACACATTAAAAGGGGTGGTCCCTTTATCTTCAAATTCTTAATGTTATATATAAGGTTCAATTTCTGGAGTTCCTATTATTCAAGCATCATGTTGTTCATTCTACTTATATATGAGTGCACATATTTATAATATTAACATGCTTCGTTACGACCCATTCTTCTGGAGAGGGCGTCTTGAAATGTCCCTTCCAAGGCTTGGCATGCATAAGTTTGTGAAACGAAGCTTTGTCTATGGGACCATAAGAAGTTGGCGCAAATGGGTAGGTATTTGCGCCACACCAATTCGTTTCTGGGTTTGATTCTAGGAAATGGAAGGTGTAAAGAATTTCTGTTGAGAGCTCTCTCCCTTGGGGCGCCTCAAAGAGGTGGTTTTCTTTTGGGCCTATTTGGTTCGATTACAGGAAACGGAAGGTGTAAAGAATTTTTGTTGGGAGCTCTCTCTCCTTGGGTGCCTCAAAGAGGTGGTTTTCTTTTGAGCCTATTTGATAGGGGGTCAGGACTAGTCGGGGGTCGGGGGTTCATGTTGGTAAATCCGGCATTGGCCTTTAGGTTAAAGCCGGATACCTGGAAGATGGGTGTACCGAAAGTCCAAAATAATCCATCGCATAAACCGTTTAAAAAAAAAAGAAGAAGCTTTATCTATGGGCATATTAATCTTCAATTCTCTTTTACGAAAAACAAACAGGCTCACTATTCACTAAAATTTTGAAGAGATTTTTTTAGTAATGAAACAATTTTCACTTTCACTTTAGATAATTTATTATGGTTATTGTCATCTACAAATTCCAGTGAAGCAACATCGTTATCAAAGCACAGCACAAATTAAGTTTGGACCCAAATAATTTTTATACTTATTTTTTTAAGGAAAACAAGCTACATCTCCACCTGTAAATATCCTTTAAATTCTAATTTTCATATTTTTTTTTTATAGAAAAAAACAAAAAGCCATCACCTAAACAGCTAAACCTGCGTTATCACACCCCAAAGGCCCAAAAGCCACGTCCCAATTCTCTTTCTCAAAAACCTTATCCAATGGCTAGCACCTTCTCCTTCCCCAGCTCGAACCCCTCCTTCATCTCTTCTTCTTCCTCCCGCAGACGTTTCAGATTCAATCTCCAATCCTCCTTACAGCTTTCCCCCACCACCACCCTTCCTCTTCAAACCCCTTACCTTCCCAAAACTGGTGTCGTCGTCGTCGGAGCCGGTCTTGCCGGCTTAGCTGCCGCCATCCACCTCAACTCTCACAACATTCCCTTCCTTCTTCTGGAAGCTTCTGACGCCGTCGGCGGCCGCGTGCGTACTGACTCCGTCGATGGCTTTCTTCTCGACCGCGGATTCCAAATCTTCATCACTGCTTACCCAGAAGCCCAGAAGCTTCTCAATTATCAAAGCCTCGACCTCCAGAAGTTCTATTCAGGAGCTCGGATTTTCTACAATGACGAATTCCACACTGTCGCGGACCCTATTCGCCATTTCTGGGACTCCGCGAGATCCCTAGTGAATCCTATCGGTTCCGTCGTCGACAAATTACTCATCGGCGGCACGAGAGTCCAGGTATTGACCAAATCTGATGAAGAGATTTTGAGTGCTGAGGAATCTACCACGATTGATTTGTTACAGCAAATAGGGTTCTCCGATTCCATCATCGGAAGATTCTTCCGGCCATTCTTCGGCGGAATCTTTTTCGACAGAGAGCTCGAAACGACCTCCAGGTTGTTCAATTTCATCTTCAAGTGTCTCGCTCTCGGCGATAATACTCTTCCAGCCAAGGGCATATCGGCCATTCCAGAACAACTTGCTTCGAGGTTGCCTTCCAGTTCAATCTTGTTCAACTCGAAAGTAACTTCAATCGATCTGGTTGAATTCGAATCGCCGACTGTGACATTACAGAACGGAGAAGTTGTGACGAGTGAGCTTGGAGTGATTCTGGCGGTTGAAGAACCGGAAGCGGTCAAGTTGTTGGCGGGAAAGGGCGGTCCGGTTCAGAAGACCCCCGTTCGGAGCACTGCTTGTTTGTATTTCAAAGCAGGCCGAGATCAAATCCCGGTTCAAGATCCGGTTCTGTTCCTGAACGGGTCGGGTAAAGGACTGGTGAATAACATGTTCTTCGCAACCAACGTGGCTCCATCATACGCCCCACCTGACAAGGCTTTGGTGTCTGTATCACTAATCGGGTCGTACGACGGCGTGTCTGATGAAGATTTAGCTGCTAGAGTTGTGGAAGAACTTTCGGGTTGGTTTGGAGAGAAAACGGTTCGGGCATGGGAGCACTTGAGAACTTACAGGGTCGGGTTTGCCCAGCCCAATCAAAGGCCACCCACGAATTTGAAGAAGAGCCCAAGAATCGGGCTGGGTTTTTATATCTGTGGGGATTATGTGATCTCAGCTACGTTCGATGGTGCTTTGGTCTCAGGAAGAAGAGCTGCTGAGGCTTTATTGAAAGATAAAGCATTAGCTCGAGCTTAACAGTAATGTATTTCTTTTTGATACAAACAGTAATGTATTTCAACTGAAAATATTTTTTCCAAAAAAATTAATATAATTCGTTTTTTCATGAAGAGAAATTAAAAACATTCTAAATTAATTTTCACATGAGTTAAGATGTTTTTTTAATTTAATTTTTATGTCCTGTGATAATTGTTAGTTAGTAGTCCATAGTAGATACAAAACCACCGTACATCCTTACATGATTATTGATGAATCAGAAACATTCACATGATGGTTTATTTAGATAACAAACACAAAGCTTATGTCAATCATAAAATATTTTTAAAATAATAAGTTATGTTAATAGAGAAAAGGTAACCAAGTCACAGAGAATGAAACATATTTTTTATTAAAAAAATAAATAAACAGATGGCAAAAAGTTATAGGGTTTAGGTGCATGGAGGTAGAAGCAATTGAAGGAAGACCTCTTCTTTTTTTTTTTTTTTCTTTTTTTTTTTTTCCCGGATAGACCTCAAAACTCAGATAAGAGGCAAAATGCTTTTACACTATGCAAACGGTTACAAAATTAAGATTTGTTAACAATTAGCAGGAATTAAATATATGTGGACCTCATATTTGATTTTTTAAGATCTGGTTTAATCCAATTTGAAATTAACAAAAAAATCACTAATTTTAATATGATCTCATTAATTTGAAGATTAATATTGGGAAAAAGACAGAAAAATACCACTTGAACTTCAAAATCTCAAATTAGTCATTTGACAAAGATTTGCGTTATCAATCTCATTATTATTCTTGTCAATCCCATTACCATTCTTGTTAGCAGGATTTTGAAGTTCAAATGGTATTTTTCTGTCTTTTTCCCATTAATATTTTGGTCAAATATCAATCAACATTTTGTATTTAAATTTCATATATGTTGTGAATTTTAAATACTCAACTTGACTTAAAATCCAGGTTTGAATTCCCGCTGTGAAAAGTATTCACATTTAATGCCCGACAATATTTTAAGCATGATTGCCTTCAATAACATGATACATGTGCCAAGCAAGAAAAAAAAATCTTGATTTAAAACCTTTTTCAATATGAAAAAATGGTTTTGCATTTTAAGTCCTACGTTTAGGACCACGAGTAGCTGCTATTCAAATCTAGAATAGATACCCATGGACAAGTCTTAACTGGACACAGAGACGTGTGGGCCCTTTTCTATTCGTCTAGTTTTTTTATGTTAAGTTTTTTTGTTTTTTGTTTGCCAAGATTTTTCTGTTAAGTCCTAGGATCCTTCTATTAAAATCAGTCATATGACTCGTAAAATTTAGAAGTCATAACTTACATAGTCTATGTTCTCTTGGGTAAGATTTACACCTTTTCTCACCGTCTTGGGTGAGCTTTTTCTCTCCGTACGTAGGAGCTCTTTTTCCACCGTTAGGGTGGGCTTTCGGTTTTCTTGGTCCTAATTGCTGTGCTCCTTCTGGAAATCGCTGCCACCCACTATGGTAGTAAGAAAAGTGTGTGGCTTGGTAATTATTTACTACGATTGCCGAGCAGGTTAATGAGTGCGTGAGAGTTTCATTATTGAAGTTTTGTGAGCATGAGTGTCACGCGGGAGCTGGATATTTTCTCCGATTTAGTAAGTTCGGTGGTGGGGGGTCTGGAGTCGGGAATAGAGGATGGAAAGAGTATAGTCTCTGGTTGTTGACAGTCCATCAATCTTGAACGAAATGAGAACTTGAAGACAGGTGGGGCGCTAATCGGCAGACTGGAGGTCTCAAAGGAACTCAACAGAAGTACGGTGCTGTCGATGGTGCAGAAGGGATGGAATCTTAGTGACGAGATTGAGATTCTAGATGTGGGTAAGAATACCTATGTATTTCAATTCTCTAATCGATTTGATTACCTCAAAGTTATTCGTGGTCGCCCTTGGGCTATTCAGTCTTATCTGTTAAATCTACAAATTTGGGATGACGAAATGCTGTATAAGGAGGTAAGTTTCGACCAGAGCCTATTTTGGGTTCAGTTCCATGGTCTGCCATTTATCTACATGAATCAAGAAAATGCTAAACGGCTGGGCTCTTTGGTGGGTACGGTGGTTATGGTGGAAGATCCTATAAGGGACGGCAAGATGGCGCGTAATTTTCTTCGGGCTAGGGTGCTTGTGAACATCAAATCCCCTCTTATTACTGGTTGTTGGGTCCCTCGGAGGAAAAAAGACGACGTTTGGACAGAAGTTAAATACGAACGCCTCCCCAACCTCTGTTATAGATGTGGCATTATTGGACATGATCAACGGACCTGCCATTTGCCAAGACAAAGTAATAATGAGGAGCTTGAATTTGGGAGTTGGCTCAAAGCTCCCTCGCCGAAAGTCATGGATGATTTGATTCTGGTTGATGAAAAATGGTGTGAAGCAAAGGACTTGAAGGAGAAGATGACGCGTGAGTCAACCACATCCAGGGCGCGTGCAGCAGAGAAAATAGTACAAGTTGGTGAACGTTCCATACCTTGGAGTGGCCCAAGCGGATCTTCGAGCAGTGATCCTACTTCACACAAGGCATCAAGTACAGATGAAAGCACTGACAAAGAAAAAGGTATGACTAATGCACAGTCAAGTATAGAGAAGTCCTGTTCCAATAAGGCCATTTCTATGAGACTTGAGTTGGGCTCAAAACGATGGGCCCAAAAGACTTTAGCAATCAGATCCCCAATAAGGAATTTCTACAAGACCAGCCCCGGCGATTCGGTTAAGAAACTTAAAGGGAAGGGTATGGTTTCTGTTGAGCCCATAATTAAAGATGCAGGGGGCAGAAGTGGGGCTGTTATCGAACTTATGTCAGTAGATGAAGACGTCTCTAAAGCTATCGTCCCGTTTGTTTCCGGCTCATCAGTGTCTGATGTGGTTGGGAAGCTTGAAAAAGTGAAGTTGAAGAGGGCACCACCTGATATTGATTCCCCACAACAATTGAAAAGACGAAGACAAGACAAGGAGAAGCATAAGGAATTAGAAGAACTGGGGATTGAGAAGAAGATTTCAGACAAGAAGAAAAATGTCAGGAGGACGAAGCATCAAATACGACGTAAGTTGGCTTTCCCTTATAATATGGCCTCTGATTGCATTCCAAGTGTGGGGGAGGGGACTGAAGTATCTCAGATTGTTATTGTATCGGAGTTGACTTGTGATGAGGGTGTGAGTGGCTGGCCGTTAACAGCCCTCTCACAGCCATGAGGGTTATTTCGTGGAACTGTCAGGGTATTGGGGCTGCCTTGATAGTTAAAAACCTTAAAGAGGTGTGCAGACGGAATAAACCCCAATTGGTTTTCTTGATGGAGACCAAGCAAAAAGAAAAAAATGTAAAAAAAATACGGAGACGTTGTGGTTTTGAGGAGGAATGGATTGTGAATCTGATGGGTTTGAGTGGTGGTTTAGCTTTATGGTGGAACTCTGAAATTGTGGTGGAAATACTTCATTCATCGCAAAATATCATACATTCGGCTATTCACTCCACTGCCCTCTCAGCCCCAAATTTTATCACCTTTGTTTATAGTCCTCCTAAGGAAGGTGAAAGAAGAAAGGTATGGGAAAAGCTTTATGTCATTTCTCGAAGTATCAATGGACCCTGGATGTGTGTGGGAGATTTCAATGACCTCACTGGCCAATGTGAAAAATGGGGAGGTAGACCCCGTAACATGTGTAAAATCCTTAATTTTCAGAAGCAAATTTCTGACTGTTGCCTGCTAGATATGGGTTTTCAAGGCTCTAACTATACTTGGCGGAATAATAGGCTTCATGAAGCTCATGTGAAAGAGAGGCTTGACAGGGCTTTGGCAAACGTTGAACTAAGGGAAGCTTTTCCAAAAGCTCAGGCATTCCACTTGGTACCTATTGGCTCTGATCATTATATGTTGTTAATTGACTTAAGCTACAATAGTATGAAAACTCCTTATGCTTTTAAATTTGAAATAGCTTGGATGAAACACTCGGATTTCAAAACTATTGTGCAGAAGGGTTGGAATGATTTGGTAGTCTCAAACAGGGGTAAAATAGATGAATTCTTAATGAGGCTAGCAAATTGCAGAAAGGAATTAGTGTGTTGGAGTAATAGAGTGTTTCCAAACTGTTACAAACTCATAGAAAAGCTTAAGTTGGAGCTTTCAAAATGCCTTGAGGGTGAATTCATAGAGGACAAATTAAAGAAAGTTGATGAATTGAATGCTGAATTTGAGAAAGTTTGGGACAGAGAGGAATACTACTAGTGGCAGAGGTCACGAATATCATGGCTGAGTACAGGAGACCGAAATTCATGATTCTTCCATGTTGCTATGCTTCAAAGAAGGAGGAGGAATGCTATTTTAAGGTTAAAAGAAGATAATGGTTCATGGGTGGATAAGGAAACAGCAATAGCAGAGTGTATTACTACCTATTTTGCCAACTTGTTTACTACCTCTGCGCCACGTGAGTTCTCTGCATGTATTGACTACATTGATTGTAAGATGGATGATAAGAGCAATGAAATCTTATTGGCCCCTATCCTGGATGAAGAAGTGAAGGCTGCAGTGTTTGAATTAGGGGGATCAAAAGCCTCGGGACCTAATGGGTTTAATGGTAAGTTCTACCAAGGAAACTGGAATGTTGTGAATCAGAACATTATTGACATGGTGAAAGAATTTTTTCAATCTCAAAGTGATTTAAAAGCTCTTAACGAGACAAATCTTGTGTTGATCCCAAAAGTAGAGAGGGCAGAATTGGTGAGTCAATTTCGCCCGATTGGACTATGCAACTTTTCCTATAAGATCATTTCTAAGTTGCTAGCTAATCGCCTGAATCCATTAATGGACAAATGTATATCTATAAATCAGGGTGCTTTTGTCCCTGGTCGTCTTATTCAGGACAATATTATAATTGCCCATGAAGTCTTTCACTACCTTAGATGCAAACGTAGTGGTGGGAAGTATGAGTTTGCTCTGAAGATAGATATGAGCAAAGCTTATGATAGAATCGAATGGGACTTCTTGCGGGCTGTTATGACCAAAATGGGCTTTTGTGAGAGATGGGTAAACCTTGTAATGGCATGCGTTTCATCAGTCCATTTGAACATTTGCGTCTCAGGGCGAAAAATGAGTTCTATAGCACCAAGCAGAGGTTTGCGACAAGGGGACCCTCTCTCTCCCTATTTATTCATTTTAGCCACTGAGGCTCTATCAAGTATGCTGGAAAAAAATATTGAATGCCAAAATCTGAAAGGTATAAAATTGTCTAATCAATGTCCCATGTTGTCTCATACTTTCTTTGCAGATGATGCCCTTTTGTTTATGAACGCTAGTGAAGACAATTGTCGAAGATTGGCCAACATTCTTGAGATATATTGTGCTGCCTCTGGACAACAATTGAATCTGAGTAAATCAAGCATTATTTTTTCTCGAAATACTACAAATGCGGTTCAAGCACAAGTGAGCCAAATTCTGGGCATTCCTATTTCTGATGATCCAGGGAAATACTTGGGAATTCCTAATGTGTGGGGCAAATCAAAACAGCAGGCCTTGACTTATGTGAAGGAGAGAATTGGTAAGAAGGTGCAAGGGTAGAGGAGGAATCTACTCTTTTTTGCAGGATGAGAGGTAATGATTAAGGCGGTGGTCAATGCCATTCCAATTTACCCTATGACTTGTTTCAAGTTTCCAAAGAGGACATGTAAAGACCTTGACAGTTTAATCTCAGATTTCTGGTGGAACAACAAAGGAACAGGCGGCAGTATTCATTGGAAAGCATGGAATCATATGCGGTTGCCTAAGGATAGTGGTGGAATGGGTTTCCGTGATTTTGAGGTCCTCAATGACTCTCTTTTAGCCAAAACAGCATGGCGACTATCTCAAGAAGAAAATACACTCTGGTTCAAAGTGCTAAAGGGAGTGTATTTTTCGCATTCTACTTTCATGGTTGCAGGTAAAGGCTCTAGAGCCTCCTGGACTTGGTCAAGCATCCTTGCTGGACGTTCAATGCTTCAAAATGATTGCCGCTGGCTGATCGGGGATGGAAAATCCATTACTATATGGAAAGATGCTTGGATTCCTGATTTGCAAGGTAAGTCTCTTAAACAACTCCTTAATTGTGATACTAATTCAAATGAGACTGTGGATGCTTTGATAGTAGAGGGAACTTGGAATTTTTCTAGCCATATGACTCTGGTCCCGAATGAAGTCTTAGATAGCATTGGCAAACTGAAACTGGAGTACCTTTCTTTCCCAGATAAATTGGTTTGGATTAATGCTAGAAATGGCATTTTCACTGTTAAAGGAGGGTACAAAACGAATTTGGTGACCCACAAAGCTGATATGAATCGTCCAGGGACATCGTTTGTTTTCCCAAAGGATTTCTGGTAGAATTTGTGGAAAATAAAATCACTACCTCGTATAGTGCAGTTTATCTGGCGCTGTTGTTCCAGGGCAGTCCCTACAAAGGATGCCTTGTTTAAGCGGCACTGCTCAATTAACCTACTATGCCCGGTCTGTTTCTCCCAACATGAATCATTGGAACATTTACTGTTTTTCTGCCCTTGGGTAAGATGTATTTGGTTTGGTTGCCAATTGTCTTTGCGAATAGATCAGCTTAATATCAAGTCTTTTGAAGAATGGTTCTCTAAGCTTCTATGCCAACAGGATGCTTTGCAGGACGAAGATCTCTCCTTGCTGGTCTGGTTACTTTGGTTTATTTGGAAGGAGCGGAATGAAGTGGTCTTTAATCATAAATCCCCTGATCCTTATGCTGTTCTAGCCAAAGCTCGTGCGGGGGTTAAAGAATTCTGGGCTGCCGTCTCTATGAATCCATCGGCTGATGGGAGTGCAACGCCTTCCCGCTCTATTGGTTGGCGAGGACCTACCATTGGGTGGCTTAAAGTAAAATGTGATGGTTCATATAAGTCCACTGATAATACTGCAGCAATAGGAGTAATATGCCGAGACAGTTCTGGATCTTTTTTATGGGCTTTTGGTGAAAGTGTAAATGCTACATCTGCCTTTATCTCTGAGCTAATGGCGGTGAGAAAAGCTGTCCTGTTGTGTAGGGATCTGGATATCACTTCAGCAATAATTGAAACAGATAATGAAGACCTATTCACCTGCTTGAATTCAAGATCTCAGACTAGAAGTGATTGGTGTGGGTGGCATCTTCTTATGGAAACTCAGAATTTAGCTTCATCTCGGTCTGGTTTATTTTTCTCTTTCTCTAATCGGGAGGGAAATCTTGCTGCTGACTGTATAGCAGTCTCTGTTCGAAAGAAGGTGTGTCCTCCGGGGTGGGTATCTCTACCATCACCTTCTCTTTCTGATTTGATTACCCTTGATGCTGTTAATTCTGGCTGTTCTGATTTTACTCCATCAGCGCCATCCATTTCTAGAGAATCCCAGGATGTCTTCAACCGTGAAGGAGTTGGCTAAGATCCTCTTCAAGAGGTGGCAATAACTGGGGCTATTATGTGGATCCCGCTTTTAATTGTCTATGTTTAGATTATCGCCTTGTATTTCTGCTGGTGTATTTGCTGTTATTCATTTTCAGTTGTGTTATGTTATTTGGACTCCTTGGTTGTTTTTCTCTCTTAGCAATATATTGAAATATTTCCAGGTAAAAAAAAAAGTTCTCTTGGGTAATCATTGTATTACACAAGGAACAGGCCTATTAACTAGAAACCTGGAAACGTTCGCACATGATTTTGGGCCCTCCTCGTGCTATAGATACCTTAAGAAAAATACTTATGTCAAGTTTCTTATATCTATTTTGTTATATTCTCCAATCATATATGGTCATATGTCCTATTTTTGAATTATTATCATTTAACTATAAACTCAAATAAAAAAAAAGGACACATGGTCATGCATGATTAGAGAACTTGATGTAATAGATATAGAGAACTTGATATAAGTATGGAACTTAAAAAACATTGTTCGGTTATTAGAAACTTAATGAAAAGAATCTCGGTAAAGATTTGGCAACAATGCACTTCTTTATGTTTTTATTAAATTTTAATTATTTAAATAATAAAAAATGATAAATACAAACTTATATTTACTTTCTAAATTAATTATTTTCCTATCAACAAGTTGTTAGTTGAGGTGATAAACATGATTACCTCCATTAGGAGGATGCATATGCCTAGAAAAAAAACACGGATAAATATGATTTTGATGAACAATAGTTAAACCATTAATTTTGTAAAAAATCAGCAAACTAAAATTAGGGTAAACCAAATCTACTTCAGTACTTCTCATTGAATCAATTTTTAATTGCTTTGCGGTGTATAAAGAATCATTTTTAAATTTTAGAAATCATATTTTTATAAATCCATATCCAAACCATAACCACTAGGTGTTTGGCAAAGGGTATTCACGTCATCCCAATCCTCATTTCTCTCCAACGGTCACAAGGGACCGCTGGCATTAATGGATGAATTCCATTTCCATGTAAGGTTCAGAGGTCACTACTACAAGAACATGATTCCACGACACCAAACAACGACCGTTTTTAGAAACCAGTAGTAAAAAATCAAGCGCTGTGAACGGATAACACTAAACTGAAGTTTTAACGACTGTTTTCAAGGAAAACAGTCGTTGAAACCTTATTTTCAACGACTGGTTTTTAAACCAGTCGTTGAAACCTATGTTTTCAATGACTGGTTTAAAAACGAGTTGTTGAAACAAGATTCAACGACTGGTTTATAAAACCAGTCATTGAAACTGGTTATATTTTCCCCAAATCAGCACGGGTTTCTGTCATTGTCTTCCCCGCGCTAATTGAACCCTGAATTTCGTGTCTCCCGCGAGCTCCATAGGGCAAATTTCTTGGCCTATTTCTTTCTCCTGCATTCTGTCCTTTGTCTCTCTCTGACGTCCACCATCTTCGCAGTCCCTCCATTTCCTCTTGGTCGCAGGTCTGATCTTCGCTTTCCCTCTTCTCAGTCCGAGCAGCAAGCAACGCAAGTAGGTAGCCCTGTTTTCTTCCTCTGGTTTATTTACTTTTGGTTTTCTTTTCTTAGCCTCTATTTTCGCTCATGTAGTTCATACTGGGCTCTTCGCATACTGTTGTGAAGAAGACAACGTTGGTCGTTCTTGGTCTATTCCGGTGTGTGTGTAAGTTTCCCTTTTCTGTTTCTAGTTGATTTGTTCATTTGGAGTCAATTTCTGCTGTTCTGGGAAACAATTTGGCATTTTGCACTTCGTTTGTGACTGAATCTAGGCTTAATTAGTATGTCATTGAGATTGGTTGTGCTTGTTAAATATCTCATGTCTCTGTCTGCGCACTCCACATTGCTTTCCACCATTTTTCTTCTTATATATTTCTTACTTTGCACTTAGCCCCCCATGTTTTCTATTTTCTTAATAAGTCCAAATATCTGAGTTTTTAGTATCCTAATCATTCATAAATCTTCAAATTTCATTATTTCTTCCAAGTTATTAATTTCCAATTACATTTATATATACACACGTGTATTTGAAGGAATTTAGTTCCCTTTTTCTAATTTCCAATTTCATTATTTCTTCCAAGTTCCCTTTTTGAGTGTGTAATGTGAATTTAGTTTTTTTATACCATATTGAGAAATCATGAAAGAAACTTGGAAGCACCTTCGATAGATAGATCTTGAAGCTAAAAAACTTGGCTATGATATCTAATGATGATTGACAAGCCATGTTGTGGGGCTATCAAATTTAAAACTAGATTAATATGCACTAGCTTACTTGTTTTGAGGTTCCTATTAAACCTAATGATCTTGGTATATTGAAACTGATGAATTTCTAGTGTAAAATTCACATTAATTTTAGTAGTGTAAAATTCAAACTCAAAACCCCCAAAGATATTTAGTCATATCTAGATCCACCAGGTTACCAATTGTTCTTAATTTTTAATTTACATCAAATAGATAAAATATTGATATTTAAATATTTTATTATTTTTAGGGCTAATACAAATTCACATTTGTATCATATTTTCCTATTATTGACATAATTATCTTATTTAAATTTATGGGTCTTTCCAATGTGTTTTCAGGAAATCAAAATTCATAATACCATGGTTTGAGACGTAAAACCAAGGTTTTTGACAAGACAAAAATATGACATTGGTATTGTTGTGATCAAATAGAAATTAAAGTGGTATTCTCTTAGTGATGTGAGATGGGTGAATTAATAAGTGTTATTTGCAGGTAAACGTGTGAATTTAAAAGTGCAAGATTAGTGGCGTACGTTTTCTAATTTGCAGACAATCAACAAGGTCATTTCAACAATGCCTTTGAGTTAATAAAAGATGTAGTAGTTTTGGGTAATATTATAATGTTTTGGGTAATAACTCTCTCATAAACCTACAGGTATCACTACTGCCATCGTTCTCCCTTGGGTTGCCGGCCTACTACATCCTTGCCTCAGTAGAATCTTCTTCCAAATCCTCAATCACAAACATAGTGTCATTGGAAGCTAAAGATTAGCTGGTAAGTTATGTTATTGCTTGTTGATGAAAGTTTTTGAAACCTGAGGATATCATGGTGCTACTATTTGTTGTAAGCGTGATAAATTTGAATTACTAAACTTTGAAGTCTCTGTGTTCCTTGTCCCTCGATCAACGTCATCTTTTGGTTTGACTCATTGGGTCGCAAGCCAGACGCAGATATCAAAAACATTTTTAACACGTAACTAAATTTATTTGTCCGTCATTGATTTTTGATTTTACTCAATTGTTTTAATGTCTTCTGTTTATCATTTTAATTATTACAGTGCACTGAAGACATATTATATAATGGGTGGGAAGCGTGAAGGTAAAGCTGGTCATACAAAGTGGTTCCAGCCAAACGTAAGTTCTTTGCATTCAAGTTCTTTGATTGACTATTGCTTTACATAGGCCTTTATTCTTTTTTACCGTTTGCTTTTGATGTATAGTGTCCTTGGCAAGCAGGGAAAACTGAGTGCGGCTTCTATGTTATACTATATATGTATAACATCATTTTCTCTGGCCTTATTACAAATTTTGAACATGTGATCATTTCTTGATTCTCAATTGAATTTCAGTTCTTTTCATGTGATTGAATTGTTAGTTATTTCATTCAATTTATTTATTTATGTTAACATATTCTCCATTTTGCGCACAGATTTTTGGTGATCAGGACCCCTACACAATCGAAGACATTAATTTGATCTGAGACCTGTTGTCAGGACATCTTCTACAACACATAGAGGGGTGATGATGTGTAGAGGTTTTTTTACATACTGCAGTGGTTTTGTACAGTGCTATATAAGTTTGCATATTCGAATACTTTTCCTAGTTTCTTATTTATGAGTACTTCGAATTTGTTAAGGCATTATGCTTTACAGTATAGTACAAAAAACTGGATCGGCCGGTTCGACCGGTTGAACCGGGAACCGGTCCCTAGTCTGGTCCAGTTTGATCAGTAAACCGGTCAGACCGGTTGAACCGGTAAAACCGGTGGTCCAACCGGTTGACCCGGTTTCTTTCTTTCTTTTTTTTTTAAATTTTTCAAATTTTTATTTTGTGTTTTTTGAGGGCAAAATGGAAATTTGAAGACTAAAATGAAGAGAAAAATAGATAAAGAAAGAACAAATCTAAAAAAATGAAGAAAATAATGAAAAAAATTATTGAAATAGATATAATAATTATAGGAAATGAGATATCTTTGTATAAGTATAGGTATTATAACTAATACTAATAGATTTTAAACATTTTTTTTCTAAAAATCTTTATTTTTATCTATAGAAGTTTAAAAATATATTAATATATATTATCACTAATAAATTATAATATTTTACTATGACCGGTTATGACCGGTTTAACTACCGGTTAGATCCCGGTTGACCCATTAACCCCTGAACCTGTGCTGTGACCGGTTCATTGCCCGGTCCGGTTTTTCATTCCTTGCTTTACAGAGAACACTTTGGAAAATGATGATGAAGAATAGGGATTTTCATGGAAGCATGTCATCATCTCTTTGGCCATATGCATGTCATGATTTACATTGAAAGTTGAAGTTTACACATTGAAATGATGTTATGATGATATATGCGCTACATGTCATGATAGAAAAATTAACATGTGATTTTCACTTCCATGAGTATTAGGGGAAGCTAGAGAGTTAATCATGAGAGAATGGTTCATGGATATGGTTTTTTCTTACAAAGATAGCAATGTACAGGTTAGAGCACTCGTTAGGATAGGTTCATCTACTAGTATGAAGGCAGCGAAGATGGAGCCGGTGGGAGGGGAGACTTGTAGTAGTATGGAGGCAATGGTGAAATTGATGGAGCAAATGGGAACTTGTAGTTGTATGGATGCTGTGGTGAAGGGGATGTAGGAGATGGGGACTTGTAGACATATGGTGGAGGAGCAGAGGGGGATGGTGTAAGGAGTAAAACGTTAAAATAAAATAAAAAAAAGGATACAACGACTGTTTTCCCCAAAACAGTCGTTGTATTTCCCATACTACGACTGTTTTTTAACAGTCATCTTTTCCTGAATTTTCAACGACACTAAGATAGACGTCCCCCTGAAAACAGTCGTCTAAAGGGCAAAAAAACGGTCGTTAAAAGTCCCTTCTGTAGTAGTGGGTATATCATTAAAATAACCTCAGAGTTTTAAGAACATGAAAAAGGGAATAATGACATGGTCAATATAGAATTCTCACTTTCTCTGTTTCTTAGGACATCTTTTTTACACAAAAAGTTTAACATTTAAATTTTAATACTTGAGTTTTTGGGAAATCATTAAGTTAATCATAAGAAAAATAAGTTGCTTATTAAGTGGTTCTTTAATGAGATTCCGCCTTTCTACTTAATTTGGTGTTTCACACATATTTGGTATCTTGATTATTTTCGCCTCATCCTCTCAGTTAGAACATACCGATCCCCTTAAAAATTTTTCTATGTAATACCCTTTCAAATCATTAATATAAGACATACTTTATTAAGAACGTTGAACTTTAAACAAGGTCTTATATTAATGACCAAATGTTGGAAAATAAATATACACCCAAACAATAGCTATGTAGAAATGAGTCATAAATTTTGAACCAGAAAAAAAAAAGTCATAAATTATTTTCCTTTCATCGTACACCCTTGTCCTTGGCAATAAATAAATGAGAATGACACTAGTAATGGTTGAATTTTGAACCTCACACTAAAGTAGTAGTGGGAAAATGGGCTCGCGGGTTGGCCTTTGGGTTCGTTTAGCACATTTTTGCTTCTTATATGCTTGAAGATTAAAATATCAAATTTAAAATATAAATATTATCAAAACTAAGTGAAAACATTAAACATTATTTATGTTTAACAAAACACAAATATTAAAATCTAAGTCCAAAGTAAAACTAATGTCCACACACAACCAATAGTCAACCATAAATCCATAACCTCAAGTACACAAACTACAATTAAATAAATAAGCAGGTAAAGTCATAATCATAAAATAAACACTAAACAATATTAATAACATTGTCATCACTATCAACGTCATCAACGATATTTGATTGTGCTTCACTATAAGTAGGTGCCTCTTCAGCTTTAGGGGCAAAAATATCTAGTCTTTTCATTTCCTGAGTGAGGGTTTGGTTAACTAGTTAGTGGTTAAGTTATATCCAGAGCCAGTTCTTCATCTTCAAGGGCAAAAATATTTAGTCTTTTCATTTCCTGAGTGAGGGTTAGGTTAACTAGTTAGTGGTTAAGTCATATCTAGAGCCAGTCCAATTAGCCTTATTTTAAAAAAAAATGGGCTTAAAAGGGTCGACCCTATAGGATTCCAAGGCCGGCCCATTTAAACCCGCAGCCCTACAGAGCTGGCCTTTTTAGAGTCGACTCCTTATGAAGGCTCTAAATCATAAGCCCCGCCTTTAACAGGCTCGGGCTTAAACGAGTTGGCCCGACGAGCTCAGTCTGATTTCCCAGCTCTACACTAAAGCGAGGAAGTACAGAAAAGCCCATTCACATACTTCTCTATTTTTTTTTATTTTACCATAAGCCTATACATATACAGAATTATAAGTCCCAACACTGAACACAAAAAAAAGAGGAGACGTATCCATATAACTTCTAATTGAGGATATGTCAAGCAGCTTTGAGCCAAATGAACAATATTTTCTATGGTTTTTTTCCCTCACGTTTTATAGTATTTTCTATCAATTAGGGCTTTTTTTTGTATAGGCTTAATTGGTTCACACTATTATCTCACTTGCTCCTTTTTTTCATCCGTACTAAAGGCGCTTGCTAATTATGTTAGTGTCTCACTATCTCGTGTTTTACTATATATATAAAAACAAATTTTCAATATATATTTATTTATTTATAAAAATTAAAGGGGGGGCATGTGGCTGCCCCAACCATTAAATGAATTGGGGGTTGGCGGTATATTAGATAATACCCGACCTTCCTCCAGTTCAAAACAACAGGGGCGCTCCTCCGGTCCTTCGCTATGCCTCCAAGGGCAAGAGTGAGAGTGGAAGAGAGGGAGAGAGGGGGAGAGATGGATATTTTTTTTGGGGTCCTCTAAGGTGTAACCCCCTTCTTCATCAGGCCGTGATTATTGCTTAAAACACGTGTCATAATAGAATTAAGAGATCTAGAATAAATAAAAACTTTTTCTAAAACCTGTGTAATACGATCTCTATTCACTTCTGAAAACTATTTGGCCTGTTCAATTCTGTTACATACAACAATATCAGGGTACTTAGCAAAATTCTCGACATTCAGCCAGGATATATTCATTAACTAAAGGGTTTTATAGGGCATCATTGCCTATCTTAGTTTCCCTTATCGAGAATTACAATACAAACACTATAGGTCAATATATACATTTGTCCAAAATATGATAACCAAAAACCAAAAGCTAAAGACTACCACCGGTAATCCTAGTCGCCCTTATAAACTTGCTTGTCTCTTGATCCGCTTGCCTTGGTTAAAAATTTGATAATTGGAAAGTGTAAGATTCAAAAGAATCTTAGTAGTAACATTTCACGTATATGATGCATAATAACAAATCATATAAGCAAATATCACAATTCAACAACACAGCAGCATTCAATCATGACTTTCATCACAAATGTGAAAAGCATGACAATCACGAACAACAGCATTCAATCTCATCTCTCTCTTGTTCCTCCATTGGCATCCTTGAGAGGGAGGAAAGAGAAAGAAAGAAGTCAAGGTATGGTGCTCTATTTGTCTTCTAATGCTTAAATACCCTTCTTTAATGTTGTTCATAGTGTTGAGAGCTTCATTGCTATGGTTTTAGATTTGTGAAAGAAGGTGTTTGAGAGCTTGAAGAATTTGGAAGGTTGATGAATCAAGGAATTTGTTTGGGAAAGAGGAAGATGTGAGTATTTGCTATCTTTTGATCTAAGTTTTGTGGTTATTAAATGAGTATTGTGAATTGTGGAATTTTGCCCTGATTTTGTCTAATTGTGAAATGGATGAATGAGGTTGTGTTTTGTGTTGAAAATTGTGTCATTTTGTGGTATTTAATCATTGGAATTGGTTTGGATTGGTTTGGACACATTGGTTGCAAAACTAGAAATGTTGTCCATTAGAAGTCTGTTCAGGGCAGTCTGCTCGTGTGGACATTTTGATTGGAAAAATGTTGTCTGAAAATTATGAAACTTTCTAGTCTTAAATTTCACATCCTAAGATTCAAAATGGACATAAGATTTTTTCCATTTCGTTTTGGGAACTGGGAGATATGACTATCCAAAGTTTGAGGTCGAAAATGGACTCTGTTTTGGGGCAGTGATGAAATTTGGGTAATTCTGGAATTGTGTGGTGCTTTCTAGTAATGGCCAATATTTTTATAGTAAATAGGACTTAAATATATTTCATTTGGCTTTAGAATCACCTCATTTTGATTTGTTTAGAATTAGTTATGATTTTTGGAAGTTCAGCCAAGAAACAGAAAGTTCTTGGCTGCGGCCAGAGATTATGGATCACGGCCCATAACTTTTTGTGCATCCATTAGCTGTGGCCAGTGGATTTGTGGGCCACGGCCAATCCCTAAAATTCAAAATTTTAGACTTTTAAAAGGTGATCTTTGGTCAAGTGGTTCCCAAGGCTTTAAGCATGTGTTTAGGCTTTGATTAGCCACCTAAAGGTCATGAATGGTAACCAACTTTAAGTGATATAAATGTAAGGTTTTGGAATAGAGAATAACCCTATGTCATTGCTTTGGTTATAGGGTTGGTATTCGCCCTGGTCGTGGTTCAATATTCATTCTGATCGTGAGTAAGCGGAGCTAGAGCATATGTGGAAAGAACAAGTGTAGGGAACTTACCTCTCTTGCATGTATTGGATATTTGTGTTAATGTGTTGATGCATGTTATTGTTTTGCTTGATTATGTAAAACATGTATGAATGATTTGAAGCTATGTTTCAATTTATGCTATGGCCATAAATATGTTGTTTGAAGCATTGAGCTTGCAAATTTATTATTGTGTGAACATGAGTTATGTGATGCAAGCATGTCATGCATTAAACATATATCGTACATGTATATTGGTATTGTTTACCTAATGAGATTCTATCGAATCTCACCCTCCCCTACTAACCTTTCAGATAGGGTAGTGAATCAAGGATGGAGTAGGTACCAGGGGCGACGAGGACTCCTTTAGGTTGTCATATTGGTAGTTGGTTATCACTGTAGTTGGGATATTGGTATTTGGATTTGGTTGTGTATATATGGATGAGGATTTGATTATGTATTTGGTATGAGAATGTGTAATCCCCTATTTGGAAAATTGTAAAGGGCAAATGTGCCCTGTAAAGCTTGGATTAATGTAAGGAATTCGGGATTGCCAGAAATTTATATTGTGCACTCTGATAGTTATACGAATCTGATTTATCTTCGTGTAGTAATTGTATTCAAAATATGAATATGAGATTAGGTTATTTGTATTTTGTGCATTTTTGAAATCCCCATCTGATAGATATGTTTGAAAATGTTATTTGATAATTATTGGTCTCTATTTCACTTTACTCACATATTTCATATATAATTATGGAAGGGGGTTACATGTGGTGTTCAATCTTTACATTCTGGCAGGTAAGACATCGTGCCACATTCTTAGTTACATCACTTTTCAACCCTGGCCACTAATGCATAGACTTCAAGTTGTGGTACATCTTGGTCATTCCTGGGTGAACAGTATACTGGCTCTTATGTGCCTTATCCAGAATTCTCTGTCTCACGTTAGCTTTCTGTGGAACATAGATTATCTTTTGGTAACTAACTAATCCACTAGGTGACAAATCATAATCTCGATTCCATCCTTGCTCAATCATAGCTTGGATGGACTATACCCGATCATCTTGCTTCTAAGCTTCTTCAATTTCAGTCCTTATGTCACTTTCCCCTTAGACAACACCATAACTAACACACAAGATGTTATTCGAGAGATTGAAATCCAGAAAATCCTCTACATTTTCCCTTTTTGGATCATCATTGCTGCCACTAGCACTGTTTTCTGACTAAGCACATCTGCGACGACATTTTCCTTAGCCAGATAATATTTAATCTCCAGGTTGTAATCTTTCAGGAATTCCATCCACCGACACTGTCTCATATTCAATTCTTTCTAATCATATAAGTATTGGAGACTCTTGTTGTCACAGTATAGTTCAACAGTCACACTATATAGGTAATGATGCCATATCTTCAATGCAAACACCATCGCCGTAAGCTCCAGATCATGAGTGGGATAGTCTATTTCTAAGGCTTTAACTATCAGGAGGCATAGGCCACCACTCATCCCTGCTGCATTAGGATACACCCCAATCCTTGCTTACTCACATCACTATACACAACATAAGTCAAGCTAGGATTGAGTATAATCAGCATTGGTGCCGTAGTCAACCTCTCCTTCAGCTCAGTGATACTCTTTTCACAACATTCATCCCACAAAAAGGTTAATCCTTACATATGAGCTTGGTCATCGACAATGCAATTCGGGAGAAATTTTGAATGAATCTCCGATAATAAATATTAACTCACAGAAATCAAGAGTATTCTAACACATTTTCTTCTCTTTTCACTTATTTTTGGGTTCAAATTGTGCATATAAAGAAATTATAGAAGAAAATGTGATAGGACATAAGTTAAAATAAAAATTTGTTGAATCATGAGTTAAATGCACATAGTTTTGATTGTTTGTATAAGTTAAAGAGCTCATGAATCCCTCTCCTTATAGGTAGAGGATGACAAGTTGTAAAAGTTCTTAAAGATTATAGGAAGTTGTAAAGGAAAGGAAAGAATGCAAGAGGAAGAGGAAAATTGACACTATGGAGGAAAAGCCTACATTTGCTATGGAATATACTGTAGCCAAAGTCATAACAAAACCACCTGAAAAATAACTGCTTCTATCTGGTTCTGTATGACAATTAGCTATAGAATTCACCATAGTGAACCCACAGCGAAGGCTCAAAAACTGATACTGTGCGTTTTAAAAAAGTGATGATTTTGGTAGCTTTTTAACCTAAGAGGGGCACTAAAAATAGGTCATTCTGCACATGGGAAAGGTTAAGAACTCAAGGAGGCTACTTGGGAGAAAGCTATTGGTGATTTTGGAGCCCTAGGAGGAGATTTGTGAAGAAAGTCAAGGGTTTTCCTTGCTTTTTCTGGTTTTTCTCTCTTTTCTTCCCATTTTGTTGATATGGTTATGATTCTTAAGCTTAGTTGTTGGGTTGTATTGATCATGAGTAGCTAAAACTCCTAATTAGGATTACTTTTACCCATTGTATAGATTGAAACTATTGGATTCTCTTGCTTTTGTTGGTTAATGAGTATATATATTGATTTTTCTTTGAGCTTAGTACTATCTTGTGCTTGATCACCACATGATTAAAGTTGTTCAATTGGAAGATGCTTGAGAGAGCTATTTTGATTGTAGAACTTGAGAAAAATCATGCTAGACTTGAAGTTTGGGATTAAATGGATGGTTTGTTGTTAGAATGAAGATATATTTAACAAACTAGCATAGTCAAGTAAAGGCTTGCTTTGGAAAGATGATTTTTATTAATTGTAAACAAGAGATTGAATATTTTTAATGAGGATTAAAAATCAATCTTGACTTGAGAGAGCTTGATTGATGATTTTAGAACCTTTGACTAGCATATAGACTCATTTCATTAATATAAGTGGATAATTACATAGTTTCATGAAATACAATGGGGAAGAAGTAATCCTAAGTTAATACTTCTTGAAGTTAGGCCCAATTTCCCAATTTCCATTTTTTTGTTTTGTTATTTTTGTCAAAATTCTTTATACAAATTGATCATATTCAAATGATTCCATTCAACCTAATTAAGAACATAATCGCATTTGTCATAGTCCTTGTGGATTGACACTTGTTTTTCACTAATTTATTACTTGCAACCCGTACGCTTGTAGAAGCAAAATGGTGAACAATAACCAATAAGACCCAGAAAACTGTGAATCTCAGAAACAGCTTCTGGCCTCTTCCAGTCAAGTATCATGTGTGTTGGCATGTTGTTTGTGAGTATTTTGTGAAATGATTTTGAGAATGAAAATAGTATATTGATATTGATTCGATATTTCAAGAAGTACTTTGAAATGTTTATTGAGATTAAGAAAGTTATCACAATGTTGATGAGTATTTTGATAGAAATCGCCTTGTGGAACCTTATTATTTAAATTGTGATGTGTGTGTGTGTGTGTGTGTGTGTGTGTGTGTGTGTGTGAGAGAGAGAGAGAGAGAGAGAGAGAGAGAGCTAAGAATTGAGATATTATGGCATGTATATGAAGATGATTAAATAGAAATCTCCTTGTGGAACCTTATTATTTGATATAGGGCTTGTGGTCAAATGATTATATTCTGGACTTTGAGAAGTCCAAGGCCTAATTGTGTTAATTAATTATGATTTAGTTTATAAAACAATGAGAAGAGTTCTATTATACATGATAAGATTTTAAATGTTACACTATTGGATAAATGACTTATGACATTTCATAAATGCTTATGAAAGAATATTGTCAAAAAATGAGGTTATCCCTGGGCTTATGGTTGAATACTAAATTTTGAGTTGAAGCTCAAGGCCTAACTGTTAATTGGAATTGCTTTATAAATGGCTTGATTTGAAATGGGTGAGAGTATAATACTTAGAAAGGGTTTTATTATTAATGATAAATTTTAAGTGACTAGTTTATTCTTTTCTATCATGGATAGATATTGGCAGTGATTTAAATCTTTTATAACCATGGTAGTTTTTCAAATGATTAGTTGAGCTCTTTTTTCTGCCATGGTTAACTTTTGAAAGATGAGTTGTAATCTTTTCTACTATGGTAGATCTTCGAGTTTAAGTTTTCTCTTTCATGCCATAGCATTATTTATTATTCAAAGATTTTAATTAACACATGGATAAGTGAGTTTTAAGCAAGTGATTTTACAGTAAGAATCATATATCAAAAGCTTCAAAACTATTACTATGACTGTGGAAGGATTGGTCACAAAGCGAATGTCTGCCATTATGAGATGGAAGATATGGAGGATGGCGACGATGAGGAAGAATACGGTAGCTGGCTTGTACACCTCATTTGAAAACTATTGAAGAAGCTGTTGTGGTACACACGGCAACTGGGACAAGGTTGAGCTGATGAAGGAAGGCTTATTGCAAGCGAGTGGAAACTGCTATAGTGGTAAAGAGGGTGGTAACTGCTCTGGAAAAGGTAGAAACAAAACTCATGGTGAGAAATATGGAATTAAGCTAATTCAGGGGAATAAAGTAAGCAACAGTCAAACTCGTCATAAAGGTGATTTCAATGAGTGAGATTCTCAAGTAATTATTATTAATGAGATCCCAAATATTAGTGATCCTACCCCTGATGATCCGGTCCTCCAGCATCAACGGCATGTGCTCAAAGAAACTACTACGAGCTTGGTTTAGCCTATTGAGATTGAGATACATACTCTATTGGGCCAAGAGATACATAAGAGCCCAATTCCCTCTTCCTTGAAAGCAAGTCCTAAATATCATGTAGACTTCCCTGTGGATGAGATGGAGGCCCAAATTGCATTAATTCCCTTCACTGGTCTCTCCCTAATGTTAGCGGTAACTAGTGTTTGAAATCGGATTAATCTTAAAAGGCTCCAAGAGTTCTCTAATGAAGACCTAGTTTCTAACCCTCCTAAAAGGGACCAACTCTTTTAAGAACCTAAGGAGGTGGAATTGCCAATAGTCTCTGGTGATACCATCTCTTCTGGGGAAAAATGAGTTAGCTTTCGTCAACTTAAGAACCGCCTTCGAAACAAGACCAGAGCCTGTGTCATTGAGTTATAAGCTGGAAATGAGACAGAACAAATTAACTCCCTAGAGGATTGGTTCATCCTTAAGGTTCAAACTCTCAATCAATTGTTACTATTTAGAACACCGCTGATGGCTGTCACCAAGCAGCCATCAGTTTACCATAAGTCTTTTGTCTTGAAACTGCCAGGGGTTAAGGGTTCCCTTGGTAGTTAAAAACCTTAGGAGGTCTGTAATAAACAAAACGCCCCCCACATTTTCTTCCTTATAGATAAAAAAAGTGGCAATATGTAAGAAAGATTAGACAGAGATGTGGTTTCGATGAAGAATAGATTGTGGATCCAATTGGAAGAAGTGGCGGTTTAGCTCTGTTTTAGGATAAGGATATCATTATTAATATCATCCCCTCATCTAATAATTTTACTCATGCCTTAATCTCATCCTCTATTGTGGATTTCCTGCAGTATATATCTTTTGTTTATGGCCCTTAAACTGAAAAGGATAGGCATATTGTCTATAAAGGTATTGTTAAATTTGTTGCATGTAGAGCAGAGAGTTATATATGCCTGGGAGACTTCAATGACATCATCTCACATCAGGAAAAGCAACGAAGAAATCCTAGAGCAATTAGATAAATTCTTAATTTTCATAAATTCATTTCTAATTGCTCTCTTATTGACTTTGGATTTAATGGCTTGAGGTACACATGGTGTAACCAAAGACAAGGAGATGCAACCATCAGGGAGTGCATTGATTGTGGTATGAGCAAGGATATGTTCTGTTATTATTTTTCTTTCGTACAAGTTTTTGATATTGACCTACTAGGCTCTGATCATCATCTTTTCTTTGTGAACTTGAATTATGCTTTTACTAATAAAATAAAGGGTTAATGTGTAAAAATACACATGTGATGTTCCTCAAAATGCACCCAACACCAAATGATTTTTTTAGGTGCAACAGTGACTATGTGGTTACAAAATAGGTGCAAAACTACCGTTTGACCGTTAGTTTGACTTTTTTATCCTGAAAGTGATGACATGTAAGATGACATGGACGCTGGAGTGACATTCTGAAAAAAAAAACTTGCTAAAAATCAAAATTTCCTAATAAATCATATAATTTAATAAAAATTTGTAATATAATATATATATTATAATGACTTTAATTTAATAATATTAGGAATCTAGGGTTGGGAAAAATTGAGCAATCAATATGTTTTTTAGGGCAGCAGCTCTACTGAGTGAGTTAAGCACTCTGCATTCAGATTTGAATCTACTTTAGTGAAAGTGGTACTGAAATTGTGAAATATGGGTAATATTAATTGCAAAGCTTCACCGGTCAGCAAATTGTTTTTTTCCGGAAAGTTACTCTAGTGTCTATATCTTTGTACACGTCATTACTTTTAGAGTCAAAAAGTCAAAATAACGGTCAAAGGGTAGTTTTACACCTATTTTGTAATCACATAGTCACTATTGCACATTAAAAAAGTATTTGGTGTTGGGTGCACTTTGAGGAAAATTACATGTGTATTTTTGCACCTTAACCCTAAAATAAAACCCTTCAAGTTTGAGGATTATTGGACGTCTCATACTGGCTTCATGCAAGTTGTTCGCAAGAGCTGGAAGGATATAGCTTTTGTTAATAATAATGTTTTAGCTTTGTTTATCCAGAGAATTACTAATTGCAGGAAAAAAAATTAATTAGTTAGAGTAAACAAGCTTTCCCTAACAACAAGAAAATGATTGAATCTTTAGAAAATCACTTGAGTTCTTGTCGACAAGAACACAAGACAGAAGAGAGTGCTCATGAAAAGGCTAAGCTCCTTTGGCAGATTGAGGATTTGATGAACCAAGATGAGAACTACCAATGGCAATGATCTTGAGCATCCTAGCTCAAGGCAGGGGACAAGAACTTGAAATTCTTCCACCTATCTACTCTAATTCACAGAAGAAGAAACTTGATTTTAAGTATTAAAGATAACAATGGCATATGGACGAGAAACAAAAGTATCATTAATCGTATGCTTATTGATTACTTTGTTAACCTTTTCTCTCCCTCAAGACCTTGCCAAATGGAAGGTTCCTTAAGGTTCATTGATAAGAGAATTGATGATACCAAGATTGCCTTATTGCTCAGCCCAATAACTAAAAAGGGGGTCTGGATTGCCACCTTTGAGCTAGGTGGTTCCAAGGCTCTAGGACCGAATAGTTTTTTAGGTAAATTCTACCAATTTTCTTGTGAAGAAGTGAGTGAGACTTTATTCGCAATGGTAAGGGATTTTTTTTTTGAAAATGATAGATTAATTGACGGAATTAATGGTATTAACATTACCCTCATTCCAAAGGTAGACAAATATGAAACGATGTTTCATTTTAGATCGGCCTTTGTAATTTTTCCTATAAAATTATCTCAAAAGTTTTGGCCAACAAGCTAAAAATATGTCTTGGAAAATGTATTTCTCCAAATCAAGTCACATTTGTCCCAGGAATAGTGATACAACATAATATTATCATTACTCATGAAGTTTTTCATTATTTAAGGTGTAAAAAACAAAGGTAATAAGTATGAATTTGCCTTAAAATTGGCATGAGTGAGGCTTATGATAGGGTTGAATAGGATTTTCTAAAATATGTTTTGCTAAAGTTTGGCTTTTCTTCGAGGTAGGTGACTCTTATTATGAAATGTGTTGAATTTGTTCATCTTAACCTCTATATTGCAAGTGAGAAAATAGCCTCCATTAGCTCGGGTAGAGGCCTCCCTCAAGGAGACCCTCTATCTCCCTATTTGTTTATCTTGACTCTGGAAGCTTTATCTTGTATGATTAATAAACAACAATTGGAGGGTCATATAAAGGGCATTAAACTAAGCAACTCCTGCCTTACTTATCACACAGTTTCTTCACAGATGATACCTTGTTTTTTTATGAATACAAATCCCTAGAATTGCAAAAATTTGACTGAGACACTCAAGATTTATTGTATAGCTTCAAGGTAGCTGGCCAACTTGGAGAAATCCAGTATAGTGTTCTCAGACAACACCCTTTAAGAGCTCAGGAAGGAGATCTATGACATTCTTGGCATAGGAGAAAGCATGGACTTGGGCAAATACCTTGGTATCCCTAGTATATGGGGAAAGACCAAACACCAGGTACTTGCATATGTTAGTGAGAAAATGAGAAAAAAAAGTTCTGGGTTGGATCATTAGGTATATCTCCTTTACAAGTAGAGAAGTCATTATCAAAGCAGTCATCAACGCCATTCCAATATTCCCCCTGAAATGCTTCAAGTTCCCAGTAAAAACTTCCAAAACTCAAAAAATTAGTGGCTAATTTGTGGTGGGAAGTAAAAGGAAGAGGTAGCAAAACATATTGGATTGCTTGGAACAAACTCACTAGATCGAAGTCAGAAATGGGCATGGGGTTTTGAGATTTTGTTAAATTTAACAATGCCCTCCTTACAAAAATAGTATGGCGTTTAATTGAAAATCCAAATTATCTATGGCCTAAAGTTCTCAAAGTAATTTACTTCCCCAATGGTACTTTTGTTGGACGCATGTAAAGGTCATAAAGCCTCTTGATGTTGATCAAGTATTATTGAAGGAAGAGACTTCATTAAGGATGATCTATGTTGGAAAATTGGCAATAGGATATTTGCTTGTATTTGCAAAGATAATTGGATTCCTACTTTAGCTTCAAGAAGTCTATTCATTAATGATAAGGCTATAAAAAAAAACACACTAGTATGTGGCAACCCTTATATCTTTAGATCAGCATAGATGGGACTTGCATTCCTTAAGCAATTTGGTTGATAACCACACCTTGTGAGCAATTGCTACAATCCCTCTCCCACAGTTAGCAATTGATAATAAAATGATGTGGGCCCTAGCACGAAATGGGCCCCTTACTGATTTTAATATTGCGTTAATACCTTGGATTTTATGGTTTATTTGGAAAGGCAAGAATGATCTTCAGTGGGATCAACCTGAATCTTGGTGTTGTGATTGAAAGAGAAAAACAATATACTCATGCTCACTAGTGGCTTGCGATTACAATAAGGATATGGAAGAGAGTAGCAAACCAAAAAAATTGGATCATAAGTAGATAGTTCCACATGAACATATGTTAAAAATAAACATTGATCGAGCTTTCCATGAATCCATAAAAGAGGATGCCATTAGTATTTTGTGCTGAGATTATTGGGGAAGTTTCAAATGGGCTTTTTTTGGATAAAGTTAAGTCCATTTCTACCTTTATGACAGAGGCCTTAGCATTGAAGAGGGCACTTATGATTGCTTAAGATCTAGGGAACAAAAACATTTTATTTGAGACAGACTGCCAAACTCTTGCTCTTTGTCTGGAAAAAGACCAACTTGATTCAGGTGAGTGGACCTCTCGTGGCATCCTCGAAGATATCCTGAGCATATTAAAATATGAAATCAGCTTTTTGACCTACTTCACTCCTCACAAGGGGAATAAAGCAGCGAACTTTCTTGTTGCAACTGCTTGTAAGGGGTGTGCCCCATTAGGTGGGTGGATGTACCCTTACCCCCTTTGTTATCACTGCTAGCGGAAGAAGTTGAGAACTCAAGATGTCATTTGAGGATCCTTTTTTATCCACCACCTTGGAATCAGGCTAATCCTCTTATTGTTTCCCTTTCTCCTTAGGGTGCTTTACTATCTTCTCTTTTTTCTCTTTGGTTTTGTTGGGTATTCTTTGGCTTTGTTTTTTTCCCACCTTATTTCTCTGTTGTTTTGATCTCATTTCATGTCTTTCTAGTACCTTTATATTTTTTTTCAAGTAATTAAATACTAAGAATTGTTAAAAAAAACAAAAGAGAAGAGAACATTAGTAATTTTGTAACTTCCCTTGTTACAATGTTGAGAGGACTTTAGATGCAGTTCTCGTGTAAACATAGCATTTCTCTTCTTCCAAATAATACCACATTTTGTTGAGAAAACCTTCAAAGTATAATGATCTAGAAAAAGGGAAAATAAAAATAAGGGTTAACACCATCTTTGGTTTCTCAAGTTTGCCCTTATTTTGGTTTTGGTCTCTTAGGTTTCAAAGCATATGTTTTGGTCCCTTAGATTTTATTTAGTTTAAAACATTAGTCCCTATAACTGAATAATAACCTAGACTGTTTTGTTCATAGAGAGACCAAAACCAAGATGAAGGCAAACTTAAGGGACCAAAGATAGTATTAACCTTTAAAAAATAAAGGCTCGTTTGGTTCGATCTCATTACACCCTGTAGTGCAATGCAATGCAATATTAATTATAAGGCTAGTGTTTGGTTTGATTTTTAAGCAAGGTGCAATGAGTTATTATTTTAACAATTATTTAAAATTAATATATCATCCAAAGTTTATTTTACCCTTGATATAATCTTTGTGAAAGAAATATTTAAGAGCTATCGCGCTGCTTCATCATAACTGTTATGCTATCTCGCTGAGGATCGTTCGATAGTGAGGGTTGTAGTGGTATAGGACAATAACGGTGGTGCTGAGGTGGTGATGGAAGGTGAAGACAATGACAATATTAGAGGAGGAGGCAGTGGCGACGGTAGTAGAGATGGAGGAGGTAGTGGCGGCGGCGGTAACGATGACAAGGTTTGGAAAAGGAAGAGGAGGTAGTTGTGATGGCGAGGGGATAGAAGAGGAAGAGGAGGTAATGGCCACAACAATGATGGAGGTGGCGGAGGTGACGGTAAAGGAGGAGGAGGTAGTGGCGGTGACAACAGGTGGTGGCGGCTCTAGGGGTAGCAAGGATCAATGATGGTAGAGGAAGAAATAGCAATAGCAAGGGGTGGAAGAGGAGGATGTAGTAGCAATGACAACTGTAGGGGTGGCGGGGGCAGCAGTGGAGGAGGTGGTGCATATGATGGTGACTGGCGGTGGCAACAGTGGGGGTGGCAGTAGTGGAAGAGAGGTAGTGGCAACAACGGCAATAGTGGGGGTGGCGGCAGTAAGGGTGGAGGAAGCAGGGGTAGTGGCGGCAACTGGGGGTAGTGAAGGAGGGGGTATTGGTGGTGGCGACAGGTGGAGGTGACAACAGTGGAGGATGAGGAGTCGAGAAGGAGGTAGTGGAGGTGTCAATTATGGCATAATGTGGCAAGCGAAATGAGATAAGTGACACTAAAGAGTAAATTGGACTTTTTAACCATGCAATGGGATGATAATGAGTATTCATAGGGGGAGGTATGAATGATGATTACCAGTTTTTTGATAATCATTATTACCATGGTAAGTCCTGTTACCATGCTAAAAAGCAATCATACACTATTCTCTTAGTAATGCAATCATGATTACCATTGCAAGCATGCAATGGGATTGAACCAAACGAGCTCTAAGTATTCATGGCTTCTTCTTGTTGATAATAAGCATAGCCTTATGATATTTAGATGTTGTTCAAGAATATCACATGATGGCAGAGATTGATGAAGTAACTTCCAAATGAACAAGAGATGACAAATAAAAACTTATACTTATTGTAGAATTTAATTGTTTTCCTTTTATATTTTTGATAAATTTATAAGTTAATGGTTATATTATATATATATATATATATTACAATTTGAATTAGAAATATGAATATTAAAACTTAAAATCTAAATAAATATCTTCAACCTACAAGAAATTAATCAGGCTATAATATAGATTTGTTTCTTTTAAGTTTATAACAGGTTTCACTTTAGTCCTTTCAATTTAAAAATTACATTTTTTAGCTTTTTAATCTTAACATCGTTAATATGAGTGAAAATATACTAACTCTTGTTAGAGGCCTATAGCCTAGCCTTATTTAGTAAATGAGTCAAGCTTAAGCTCATACCTTTTTTTTTTTTTTTGCCTTCAAAGGTCATACCTATTACTGAGCCTATTTAGACAAATAGGTTAAGCTTATTTTCATAAGGCCTAACATATTTAATTATTTTTATTTATTTTAGCTCTTATATATATAGTTATATATAAAATAATATAAATTAATCTTATAATATCTTTGAAATTACTAGCTTTGCTTTATAGCCTTATCCTCACGTATTACATCTCATCATTCTCACATAAGTTAATATGTTTTAGTGGGTATTGAATATACTCCTTAATGTTTATGACTTTGTTCACTTTTTAGGAGTTGTCAAATGAAGAAATTATATTAAAGCATTTGGTTATTATTGGTACCACCACAATGAATTCTTAGAACTCTTTATGATACTATTATACACAAATTATCCTTTATTTATTATTCTAAACTCATAAATGTATTGGTTTTTTCATGTGAAATTATAATAAATGTAATGTTATTTTGTTGTAAATTTAGATTATATTTGTTGAAATGATTAAATCAAGTGTAATCTTTTTATACCTTTCAAGCATATTTAAGACATGCTGTAAGATTTTAAAAAGGTTAAAATGGTTGGTTATATATGGCCTTGAAAGCATAGGATTTAAAGCCTATTTTATAAGCCTTTCTTTTAATTAGGCATTTAAAAAGGCTTTCGACCTTAAAGGCACAATAAATTTTTTAATTATAACATAGTTTTATGTCTTTTAAGATCTAGTTTGTAATTTAATTTAAAATACAAAGTAGATATTATATTAAAGACCAAAGGTAATATGTGATCTCTCTAAAATATTTATATAAATTAGATTATGTATTAGTTTATAAATTGAGCAAATTATTTTAGAAAAAATAATTAATATGAGAGATAAAATAAAATAAAAATTTGCTTTAAGGATCAAAATTCACTATGAAACTAGACTCTACATTTATAACGGGATAAGTTATTAATATTTCAAACCCAAAATATATATCCATGGATAGGTCTAAATGGACAAAGAGTTGGCCAGTTTCTATGTGTCTAACTTGGATAGGTTAAAAAGAGTTTTTTTTTTTTAACTAAGCATAGGTAATCTCCTATTGAAGACAATCGTATTTGAGTGACTCTTGTACACTAAGCGCGATGGCTTTTGAGAGCCATAAGCCCGATTGGAACCCATAAGTCATATCGACAAAAGTGAATTTTTTATGTGTGTTTGGGATGGCTTACACTGAAAAGGTTTATGGGTTTTAAACCACCTTTTACCATAAGCCACAATTTTGTGGCTTATTGCAAATGGCTTATGATATTTGTTACCGTTAAAGCAATTATTGTGTATCACTAACCGATTTTATTATCCCCCCCAAAATCAAATCTGCATCCTTTTTGCCTCCAGCTAATGTGAATGTCCCTTTCTGCTTCGGTCGCAAGATTCCAATCTGTCTGTAATGACCCAATTTGGGATTAAGGGCTAATGACTTCAAAATTGATTGTAATTAGTGTAATTAAACACTTTTGGAGAAATGAGATGTGAATTTGATATAAATGTTCATAGTGATGATTTATTAATCATAGTGAAACCAGGGGCAAAATGGTAAAATTGAAAATTTACCGACCAATTGGTCAGTTACCAAAGAGGAAACTCATTAGTGATTAAAGATCAGGAGTTGAGATCTATTGTCTATGGGTCGGAATCCTATGTTATGCACCTATGTGAGCTCATGGAAGAGTGAGCAAGATTAAGACAAGTGTCATTTTGTAGGCCAATGGATTATACTAAAAGTCAAATAACCATTTTTCTCTCTCTTCTCTCTCCTATTCGGTGGGAGTATGGGCCAAAGGGAAAAATATGCACACACCATCATCTTCTTCACTATCTCTCTCCTTCTCCGTTTTTCCAGCGATCAAGATAGAAAGAGATAGAGAAAGCTTGAATTTTGGGTGAGTAATGGTTCTCATATGCTCAAATCCTCTTCATTAAATATACTCATGGTGTTAAGAGCTCCATCTTGGTGGTTTCAGAATTTTGAAAGGTGGTAGTTTGGGTGTTGGAGCAATTTGGAAGTTTGAGAATCAAGGTTCTGGTTTTGGCAAAGTTAAGAGGTAAGGATTTCATGCCTTTTGGTATATTTATTGTGATTTTTGGATAAGTTTAATAAAATCTGGAATTTGCCCTGGTTTTGTGTAAATTTTGAATGTATGAATTTCATAGTGGATGATATTGGAATTAGTTTATTGGGAAGTGATTTAAGTGTTGGATGTGGTTTTGAATTTTGGAAGTGTGTTGATTGAAATTGGATGTTGTGTGTATTATAGAGACCTAAGAGTTAAATTGTGGTTAAAATGGTTTTGAGTGTTTTGGAGATTACCAATGTGTCCTTTAGGCAATGTTAAGTGGGTGTGAGCTTTGTGTGAAGTTTGGGAACCATTGGGATAAGTTTTGGTAAATCTGGGAATTTCTGTCAGTTGCTGCGATCTGGCAATCTGATAGCATCACTCGAGTGAAGGGGGATCTCACTATAGTGCTGTTGTGTAATTTCCCTTTCTCATTTATGTTTTTCCTAAGTTTTCATGAAGGAAGCTTGAGTGCACTTCTTAAACCGCGAGTGATATTGATGATCACTCAAGTGAGCATAGGTTCACTCAAGTGAAGCTATGAGTTCATGTTAACGGCTGCGTCTCAGGTCCGCACTCACTGGCCAATGTTCAAGAGTGTGTTTTGATACTCGCAAGTGTGGTCTTTTCACCTGAGTGCTAAGGGTTATGCTCGAGTGAGCTTTTCCCTCTGAAGTTGTCTGTGCTCTCGGGTCGTTACTTCTTGTGTTGCACTTTCGGGGACTCGAGTGAATTTGGAGTTATCACTTGAGTGCGATCACCCATGCTCGAGTGTTGTGAGCACTTTCTGGCCGTTGTTGTTGCTTACTGTTAAACACTCGCGAGTAAGAGCCATTCTCACTCGAGTGCAAGTCTCTTATTACTCTAGTGAGTCAACCAAAAATTAGTATTCTGCTTTCGAAAAAGGGGTCTTCAGTGTATTTTATCCCAACCCTTTTGTCATATGTTTAGGCCTCTAATAGCCACCTAAAGAGTTCAAATGATAACCAACTTAGAGTATTATGGACATAAGTATTTAGAAAAGAGATTGATTGATTGTCCCTAATTTGATTACAAGGTTTGACATTTGCCAGACTCATGAGCCCACTATGACAAAGAACGTCAGAAAAGATACAGGTAGTGACTCCTCTCTTATACTTTGTGTAAATGTGTTGTATGTATGCCTATCATGCATTGTGTTGTTGCTGCTGCTTTGTGACACTTTGTGGAGCTTTGAGATGCTTTGTGCCTTGTGATGCTACTGCATAGTGTTTACCGCGAAAGCGGGCATAGTGCATTATGATTGCAGCCGTGAGTGCTGTCGGTTGTGGCGCGAACCATGACTCATTGTGTTGCTGCTGAACATGATGAACTTACATACTATATGTTTATATATTGTATGAGTGATTTGTTACTACTGGGATTCTTTAGAATCTCATTCTTTCCAATGACTAACATTTCAGACAGGACAAGTGGCTCAAAAGGGAAGCGGCCAACCAGGAGTGATTAGAACTAGTAGGGACAATAATTTTGGACTGTTGGTTATCTGTTTTAGTTTGAGATTACTGTATGTATATGGGTTGTAAATATAATTTTTGGATATATAATCCCCATTTTGGGAACTTTAAACCCATTTTATATATACATGTAACCCGGGGTTGTCGGGATTTTAGTTACGCACTCTGATATTTATGAATGTGATTTAACTGCATAGGTGATTGTATTCGAAAGTGAATGTGAAACCAAATGAATTATGTTTTTGAACTGTTTTTTCAGGACACCCCATCTTGAAGATGAGAGATTATATATAAATGTTGTTTTTGCCTTATTGATCTCTATTTCACTTGAATTTTTATAATTCAGATATAATTACGGTAAGGGGTTACACTGTCTCCCTCTCTCGGCAGCCACAAGCGCTTCGCCATTAGAGCTGTGTCATCTGTCTTCCCTCTCTCAACGGTTACTTGGTGCGTCACCGTTGGAGCTCTGTCTTCATCTTCCCTGTCTTGGCGGCCACAAGTGTTTCGAGCTGAACCACGTCTTCATCTTTTCATCTTAAATCTGTCCCACAAGTGCTTTTTCGTCTCCGATCTATCTTCATCTTCCCTCTCTCAGCAGCCACAAGTGTCTTCATCTGTCCCACAGGCATAGTGATGTTAGTGCATCATGAGCAGAAGTGGCATCTTCCTATTGTTGGGTGCAGGGGATTGGAGCGGTATTCCTAGCAAAGGGTCTGCAAATCCGTGCGAGAGACATAGCGTGCAAACTGGTATCGATCAAATTGGATTCGGATGGGCTACTTGGGCTCAAGTACAATCTGGAGACGGTTGGGGGGCGCTGAAGCTAGCAGATTTTTTAAGAGGTTGGTGCCTTGGTGGTCATTAGATTCAGGATTGAAAGGATTGGTGATGGCAGAGCATTTCCTCTTGAGAGTGAATTCCAGTGGTTTTTGATGGCATTGTTGGTGTGACCGTGGAGCAAGCGAGAGATTGTAGCTCACTTGTTGGCGAACCTAGCGTGTGCTCTTGTGATGGTTTCGTCCTCCTCGAGCGTGAAAGGCTGGCGCTCGACGTTGGAAGAGAGCTGCAGGTTGCACCATCGCAAACTGCAGGACTTGCCAGATCGACTGGGAATGGACTTGCTAATTAGAGACGAGTTTTCTGGGACCGTAACTCTAAACAAGTCTCTGCAAGTTTTTGGTGCTAACATTGCTCTGATCTACTTTGTTTTCTATTACTGTCTATGGTGGAGGTCGGATCTTCTATTAATTTGTTTGGGAAGCAGAGGAAAATGGGAAGACTTGAGAGTCTGATTTTTTCCTGCTAGAAGGAGTGTGAACAGGCTCCATAAGAGCAGTCAATCGGTTTATGTGAATGCTAGGAGGAGTCTGAATGTATGAAATATATAGTATACTCTGGGTAGTGTATTGAACCAACAATAAACCATGATTTTCATTCCTCCTCCTTCTCTATGTGAATGTGTTTTTTTTTCCCTTTATGGAATGTATTTTAATTGATTTTATCAAATTGTGTATTTTTTTAATTGCCAAATTTCATAACTTTAACTTTTATAAATTTTTTATAATTTTAAATTTAACTTTTCTCTTACCATTATCACAAAAGCCATTGATGTTTAAGCTAATCTAAACAAATTTTATTTTTACAAAAATCTCTTATACAACCGCCAATCTAAACATAAATCACATTATATAATTTGACTTTTACCCAAAAATAAGATTATAAAAAGTTATATTAGAAAAAACCACTTTTACAATTGTTGCTTCAAACACACCCAAAATACGCGCACGCACCTTTCCCACCTTATAAACTTTATGACTTAGTACTTGCATGATCTTATGTTCTCTTGGGCAGGCCTGTATTTACATAATGAACAAGTCCATTGATGACTTGAGACCTGCAAACATTCGAACACAATTTTAGGCCATCCATGTTATCCAATATGAAATGAACCGAAGAAGCTGGGAATGGGACCACTGGCATTAACATATGGTGTGACAGATGAATTCTATTTTTGGTGCTAGGTTTTTTGTTTTTTTTTTTGACCTGGTTGGTGCAAGGTTCAGTATGCCAAAAAATAACGTCAGGCATGGCAAAAAAAGAAAAATAAAAATAAAAATAACGTCAGAGCTGAATAACATAAAAAATGTAATGATATTTGTCCAAAAACCAAGAAAAGGTAATGATGAGGTCGGCAACACAAGACCTTTCACAAGTCACAACTCACAAGGTCTTAAAAAAACACAAGACCGCTCCTTTACTCAAATAGTCAAATTTTAAACCCTGTGTGTACCAAAAAAATAATAATAATAATAAACCCTGTGAATATTAAAAATAAAAACTAGGGAAAATTGTGAAAAAATCCCTCATTGGCAACTTATTTGCCAAATGGGACCTTCGTGTGCAGATTATCTTCCACGTGTGCAGAATATCTTCCCTGGTGTGCAGATGATCTTCCCTGTGGGCAAAAATCTTCCCTATGCATGTGCAAAAATCTTCCCTACATGTGCAGAAATCTTCCCTCTGTGTGCAGATATCTTCCCTCCATGTGCAAGATATCTTCCCAGGTCCCATTTAGCAAATAAGTTGTCCATGAGGTCTTTTTTAGCAATTCTCCCTAAAAACTAATCAAATTTCTATAACTATTATTAAATTAAAATCTATCAAATATCTCCAACCCAAAGTGAAATTAATTATTATAACTATTCGCTATCAATACACCTAAATATGATTTTGATGAATAATTTTTAAACAAATAGCTTAGTCAAAAATCAAAAAACTAAAAATAGGATAAACCAAATTTATTTGGGATCAAATCAAAATTAAATTGAAAAAAATCACATTTTTATAAATCTAATTCAAATTCTAACCATGTGGGCTTTGGGTAATGGGTATTCATGTCAATCCCAATCAACTAAAATGTTCATTTCTCTCCAAAGCCTGCACCCCAGGGAATAGATGAATTTTTTATTGAAGGTTCAAAGGACAGAAAAAAAATAAGGGCAGAGATTAACAACGTGAAAAAGGGAATGAGTTGGTTAATACTGAATTTTCAAACCTCCCTTTTACTCAATAATTTTAATTTTAATATCTGTGTTATTAGGAAAACATTAAGTTAATCATAACAAAATTAATAAGTTGCTTTTAGTGGTTCTATGATTCTCCCTTTCTTATTTGGTGGTTACATTCAATAAAAAAAACAGAGAGAGAGAGAGAGACCATCCTCTCAGGTCCAAAAAACGGTCCCTTAACTTTCAAGGGAAAATTAATAATTTGGTCACGTAGTTTTGATTAGGTTGTAATTCAGTTCCTATACTTTGACTCGGTGCAACTCAGTTCCTATCGTTTTAACTTGATTGTAACTCAATCCCTAAACTTTGACTCACTGCAACTCAGTCTCTATAATTTTTACCATTTTATAATTTAGTCTGGATGTTCTAGAATAAAAATGGGGGACTATATTATAAAATGGTTAAAACAATAGGGACTGAGTTGTAGTGAGTCAAAGTTCAGGAATTGAGTTACGACCAAGTCAAAATCATAGGGACTGAGTTACATTAACTCAAAGTTAGGGACTAGGTTACTATTAGATATGATTAGTTTTGATGATATCAAATATAGATGCCAGATATTAAGAGCAAAAAGTTGTACAATGCTTGTACAATGTATTTATCTACTACATTGATTAACTACTATATTTAATGTGAAATATCTTATAAATTAGTCAAGTAAAGAAAGAAGATATCTAGTTGGGTTATGAAAGAATGATCATCAAGAGAAAAAAAATAAGAAGAAAGAGATTGAAGAAAGAAGAACTTGCAAGATCTAATAAGAATATCAAGATTCAAGATCTTAGAAGTCATATCAGTTGTTTCTATAATCAAATGAGGTTGGAATAAGTCAATTCAAAGCTAAGATAACTTATATGGAAGTTATAGAACTTCCACAAGGTAATCACTTGAGTAATGGCTCTCTGCCAAGTTTTGGAAGGCATCACTCGAGTGATTGCCCTGATCACTCGAGTGACCACTCAAGTGATGAGCATTCTGTTGTGCTATGTTTTCATTCAGCATGATAGAGGTTCGATATTTTGGATATATCTCTTAAACCATATGTTCAATTGAGTTGAAACTTGTTTCATATGAAACTAGACTTCCAATATGTCACATGGACACAAATATCAAGCTCAAAGGAGTTCATATGAGAAAGATATGAGTTTTGGAAGATGACACACAAATCAATGTTGTATTCCAAAATAGGCTTGGTATTTAGGACACAACTCTCAAACAACACATCCAATTGAGATGATACCAGTGGCATATGAACATAGACTTAAAGGCCTTTTTATGGATAGGTCATGGGTCATATTTGGAGTTATATTCGAACTGGTATGCCTTTTAGAATTTGACACTCGTGAATTCAGACATTGTCTAATGCAGTAGTCACTATTTGGATCATAACTTTCAAAATACAATGAGTTTAGAGCTAATTCTTGTTACATTGGAATGTAGATGGTGAGTGTTTTTCGATGATAGTTCATTTTTCATATTTGGATTCAGACTGAGCAGATCACTCGAGTGACCACTCGAGGGATTACTTGAGATCACTCGTGTAACCACTTGAGTGATGTGGCAATGATACTCTCTGTCAAGTTTTTGAAGGGATCACTCAAGTGATTCATCAGACAACATCTCGTAACTTTTGAAAATCATAAGATCGATTGTGTAACTTATTCCTCTTGCTTCTAATCACTTTAACACTTCATTGTACTAGTGTTTAAAGTATTTCTCTAAGAAAACAATGAGAAGATCATATAAAGAGAAGAAAAGCTACTTTACAGGAGTGGAGCATCCACTAAACGTAGCGGCTAGTTTTTCAAATGCGAACAGCGGTCAAACGAAGCAACGAAACTTAACGGATAGGTTGAAATACTCACAACGGTCATATCCTACTCAACTAGAACTACAGGAGATTCAAGCAGAGAGCAACAATGAAGAAACAAGCTAAGATCATGAAGCATCCACTCCCACCCGAATACTCTCTGTTTATCTACCTTCGATATCATTTACCTTATAGAGAGAGATTATTTATATTGTACTTCAGTATTCTTCTTATTCACTTCTAAGAGAGAAGATTGATTGTAATCTTTCATCACCAAGGTTGTATCCTTACGATATGTAAGGAGGAGTAACTCGATTGTATCCTTATAGTGTAAGGGGGAGTAACTAGGTGAGAGAATTGTAAAAGGCTGGGTAAATGCCCAGCTAAACTTGTGGGATTGTAGAGGTTTCTCTTATGCCTGAATTAAATAAGAAGATAGTGGATTAAAAATCTCAAGAGGAGCCTGGGTGTAATATCCCAATTTTTGATTAAGGGATAATCATGATCATTATGGATAATTATGAATTTAATTGGAATTATTATGTGTTTTTGGCAATATTAAGTAATATGTCATAATTAGTGAAAAATTGGAAGAATGGAAATATTGGCCATAAGTGGTAATTAATGGAGAAATTAATTACTAACTAAGAGAAAATGAGATGTGTGATTAAATGGCTAATGGAGAGATTAGATAAGTTAATTGGTGACTTATTTGGTGAGAGCCAATAGCAATTTGACATGTGGCAAATAGAGTGCATGTGTGTGTAAGTCAAAAGGGATAATATATTATTTTCTCTCTCCTCTCTTCTCTCTCTTTTGGCTGGAGGTATGGGTAGAGAGGGATGATGATTGCTTCTTCTCCCTCACTCCATCTCTCACATTTTCTCTCTCAAATTCGAGCTGCCATTGTTGGGCAAGAAAGAGAAAGGAAAAGCTTGATCTTTGGGTAAGTAAATGCCCTCCTTTGCTCAAACTCACTTCCTTAATGTTGATCCTTGAGTGATAAGCTTCATTTTGGTGGGTGTAGCTTGTCCATTGGTTGTGGTTTGTGATCACACGAAAATTTGAAAAGTTGTGAATCAAGAACTCTCTTTGGAGAAGTTGATAAAGTGAGTGAAACTAATCTATCTATCTAAGTTTCATACCATTTGAAGAAGTTTATAATTTCTGGAAATTTTGGCTTGAATCTGAAAATTGAGTGCCATTGTTCATTTGGTATGTTTTTGGCATGAGAATAGTATTTTGGAATGAGTTTAAGATAGATAGATTGATTGGAGGTTGAAATGTTAAGTTTAGTGATTTTGGGAAAATTGATGATTTGTGTTGATTCAATCCAAAACATAAAAATGGAGTTGGATTTTGATCATTTTAATGATTCCATTGAATTCCTTGGGTGTTTTTGTGTGGGAGTAGCTTTGGGTTGGTATTTGGGTTCATTTGGATCACTTGGAAAAGTTTCTAGAAATGCTGTCATACCTTCTGCGTTTTATGGTTTCTGATAATCGTGCTTGAGGTGAGAGTGAGTGTGCTCGAGTGAGGGAAGAACATCACTCGAGTGAGGATTTTGTGCTTGAGGTGATTTCCATATTTGTGCTCGAGTGATCCTTTTTTGTGAAAGTTCTTGTGCTCTCGGGCATGTGCTTTCTGTCTTCACTTCCTTGTGCTTGAGGTGATTTCTGTACCTGTGCTCGAGTGGGGATTTTGTGCTTGAGGTGATGTCCGTACCAGTGCTCGAGTGAGACCATTTTCACTCGAGGTGAAGCAGTGAAAAATGAATTTTTGTGCTTCCAAAAGGGGATCTTTGGGATAGTTCTTCCTACCCTTTAGGAGTTTTGTTAGGAGTATTTAATGACTTTAAAAGAGCAATAATGATAACCAATTAAGCATTATGAAGGGAATTAAGTCTTGGAATAGAGTATAACTCTTCGTCCCTAATTGTGAATATAGGATTTGACATTTTCCTTCCTCGGGAGAGACCGGCGCTAGGACACGCCCGGAAGAACTCAGGTAGTGACTCTTCTCTCATATTATGTATGATGTTTTGGCATGCATAACTTATCGTTGAGTTTGTGAAATGTGTGCAATGGACCATTATGGCGTGAGCAGGTCAGCGTGAGTATCTTGCCTGTATGGCTTGTATATGAAATGCATTATATGAATCCCAGCTGTGGTGAAATGTATTGTGCGGATTGTTGTGATGCAATGCAACGTGAGCAATTCAGCGTGAGCAATCGTAAGGGATGACATGTGTCATACTAACCATTGCCGTTATAACTGCCGTTGTAGTTGCTTGTTGTGGTTAATGATTTGCTTACATGCATTATTATTGTACATTATATGATTGATTTGTTACTACGGGGATTCTTTAGAATCTCACTCTCCCAAAATTAAACATTTTAGACAGGGCTGAAGGATCGAAAGGCAAACAGGAGACAAAGAGCAGTTAGAACTCCAGTTTAGGAGTATATTTTAGGTTAATGGTTATCATTGTATACCTTTTGGATATTTTTGGTAGAAACAATTGTATATAGTAGATTTTGTGTAATGCCCAAGAAGAAGGGTATGAATTGTAGGCTTTGTGCCTTGTGTAAATCCCTTTTTATTTATTAATGGAACCCGAGTGTGTCGGGAATTTATGCTGTACTCTGATATGTATGGATGAAACCAACCAATATAGGCCATATTTGTTTGGTATTATGAATATGAGATTGTTATGATAAGGTTTTGAAAAAGTTTTTGAAAACCCTGATTTTGGGAAGTTTAATCTGAATAAGTCCTAAATCATCTTACAGTCTCTAATTCAAACTTAATTACATGTTACGAACGTAAATCTTGGCCTTAATCGTGAAGGGGGTTACACTGGGGACTGGAAGTAAGTCATCGTGGATTGGACTGAACGAAGATAAATCATAGTTTGTATATTCTCTTCCCTAAGCTCTTATATTTCCAGCATATATTATTTAATTATCTAACTGTTGATTTATGATTCATTATTTTGATACTTTTTGCTTTCACTAAGATGCAAAAAAAATTTCAAAGTTTTTAAGTTTTATCTTACACCCAATTCACAAAGCTCTTTGGTGTCAACCGGTTCTTACATTTGGTATTAGAGCTAGGCTCTTATTTAAAGGACTTAATCGTCTTAAGAGTTATTAATGGCTGATTTTGGGTGTTATATGCTTTCAGAACGTTTCGATTATACAGTTCCATCTCTTTTAAAAGATATTGATTTTTGGTTTTGGAAAGCTAGAATGACATCTTTTAAAAAATGCTTTGATTATGATATGTGGGATGTGTTTACAAATACCTTTGATTTCAAACCGAGAAAGGATTAGACAAAAAAAGAAAAGAAAATATTTTTGTTGAACATTAGAGCAATAAAAATTTTGTATAATGTTTAACTGAAAATGATTTTGAGAAAATTATATTTTACCTACTGCTAGAAATACTTGGGATACTCTTGATTCTATTTATACTTCTAATAATTGTATTGAAGTTGAAAGTATTGACAGTTCATGTGAAACTATAAGCTGCATATCTATTGTAATACCCCGAATTTTGAGACTTGAGGCTACAGAATAAGCTTGAGATTAGTGGATTGCTAAGCCCCGGTTTAGCAAGATCCCAAATTGTGATTAAGGGTTAATGACTCCAAAAGTGAATGTCATTAGTGATAAATGGACCCTTTTGGAGAGTATGATGTGAACTGTGATTCGTATGTGTTATGAACAGTGCCGAAACCCTGTATTTAAGTTCAATTATTGATTAACATCTAAATTGACTTAAAATAGAGGGGAGGGCGCATTGCGGAAAAAAAGTAATGATATGATGTGTTTTGATGGTGATTCAAGAGGAGTTGTCATAATTAGGGGCAAAACGGTAAAGTTATTGACCAATTGATCGATTACCGAAGAGGAAGCTCCTTGGTAACTCAAAGATCAATGGTTAAAATTGAGTGTTAAGAGATCATAAGGGGCAGAATCATGTACAATTGTGTTCATGTGAGCTCATGGAGGTGTGACAAGATCTTGACAAGTGTCACAATATGGACCCTTGGATCTCGGTCAATTATTCAAACTCTTCCCTCTCTCCTCTCTTCCCATTTAGGTCGGCCAAGTGTGTAATTAGGGGCCAAAAACTGATCTCTTCTTCATCTTCATCTCTCTCTCTCTTCTCATACTCCATTTTCGCTAAGCAAGGAAGGAAAGAGAAAGGAGAAAGCTCATGGTAAGTACTCTATGTGACCTTTAATGTTCAAACACTCTTCATTAATGTTGATCATGGTGATGAGAGTTTCATTGCTATGGTTTTAGATTCTTGAAATGAGGTTTTTGATCTCTTGAGGAAAAGTGGAAAGATAAAGAATCAAAGAATTGGTTTGGGAAAGAGGAAGAGGTGAGTATTTAAAGCATTTCGACCTAAGTTTTGTGATCATTGGTCAAGCTTTGTGAATTTCAAATTTTGCCTTGATTTTCATGTGATTTTGGATTGGAAGAATTGGTTTGTGAATTGTGGTAAAAATGGTGCCATATTGTGTTTTGGTATCATTGGAATTGGTTTTAATTTGAAATGGAAAGAGATTGTAATGTAGAATTGGTATTGTAACATTGTGTGACATGTTGTGGTAACATGTCAATGTGATGCGAATTTGGTTGATTTGGTGTTTTCAATGAATTCCTTGTGAAAATTTGTGTGGGAATGATGTTTGGTATGAAAATGAGACCATTGGAAGTAAATATGCAAAATCTAGAATTCTGTCTTTTGAAAGTCTGTTTTGGGCAGTCTGTTCGTGTAGACCGTTTGACTGGGCAAATGATGTCAAAAAATTATGAAACTTTCCAGTCTTAAATTTCACATCCCAAGCTTCAAATGGACATATAATTTGTGTCATTTTATTTTGTGAACTAGGAGCTATGGTTTTCCAAAGTTTGACATTAAAACTGGGTGCAAATCTGGAACAGCAAGCGAATTTCATGTAATTCTGTTATTGTGTGGTAATTTCTGGTAATGGCTCATATTTTTCCCATGAAGAGGACTTAAATAGCTTTTCAATGGGCTTTAGGATCACCTCATTTTGATTTTTCTAGAATTAGTTATGAATTTCTGAATTTTCCTTGGCTACTGCCCAAAAGTTTCTGTGTTCGTTTTTTGCCGCAGCCAGAAATTCTTGGCTGCAGCCAAAAACCTTCTATTCACATTTTGGCTGCAGCCAACCCCTATTTTCAATATTTCATGATTTTGAAAGGTGATTTCCAACCTAGTACGTTTCAATCCTTTATGCTTTCATTGAGCTTATTATAGCCACCTAAAGGGTGTGAATGATAACCAACTTTAAGTATTGTGGAAGTAAGGATTTTGAATTGAGATTGACCCTATATCCTTGATTTGGTTTATAGGGTTCAATATTCATCCTGATCGTGAATAGCCAGTGCTGAAACATACGTGGAAAGAATAAGGGTAGGGAACTTACCTCTCTTGCATGCTTTGATATTTGTGTTTGTGTATTTATGCATGTATTGCTTTACTTGATTATGTGAAACATGTATGAATGATTGTAGCTCTGTTTCTATTTATGCTATGGCCATGAGTATGTTGTTGAAACATTGAGCACGCATATATATCATTATGTGAGCATATGTTATTGTGATGCAAGCATGTCATGCATTAAACACTTATCTTGCATGCATATTGGTATATGTTTCCCTACTGAGATTCTCTCGAATCTCACCCTCCCCTACCAACATTTTAGACAGGAAAAGTGACTCGAGGAGGGATCAAGCAATAAAGGGCGGCAAGTATTCTTTCGGGATGTAGAGTTGGTAGTTGGTTATCATAGTTAGGAAGTATTTTATATTTGGTATTTGGATTTGGATTTGAATATGGGAATGTATATTCGGATTTGTATTTGAAAGGATATTGTGTAATCCCCGTATGAGAATTTGTAAAAGGGTGTTTGCGCCCCGTGAGGCTATGATTTATGTAAGGAATCCGAGATTGCCGGAAATTTATATTGTGCACTCTGATAGTTATACGAATGTGATTTATCTTCGTAAAGTAGTTATATTCTATATGTAAATATGAGACCAGTTCAATTAGATTTCAAAAAGTATTTGTGAAAACCCTATCTTAAGGATGGGATTGTGAATGAGTTTTAATAATTATTGGTCTCTATTTCATTTTAATCGCATATTTCAGAAATAATTACTGAATGGGGCTACGTCTATGGTTCATGAACAAGTGGAAGTTGACAATGAAGAAGAAGAAATCATAGAACACTTCCATAATCTAATCAATATAGAAGAACAAGAGGAAGGTGATTTCCAAGAAGAGCTCATTACAGATGAATTTGATGGATTATCCTTTGGAGCTTAAGATCTACATATGGTAAACAATTCCAATTCTTCTGAAGTTATTTTGAAAACTAATTTTCAAAGTTCACATAAAATTGTTTTTCAACCAATTATTGATTTGATTTCAAAAAGCAAAAATATTTTTTATCATGCTGGAGAATACATGGGTTATGTTCAAATGAAAATTACTTGAGTTTTCATTCACATGACTGACACAATGCTCGCATAAAATCTCATAATACATATCATCATATAGTTTTCAATTATTGTGGTTAATTGGTTCACATTTCTTACACAAGCTATATTAGAAAAAAATCTAATGTGAAAAATAAATTTGTTTGGGTTCCTAAAAGGCAAATAGGTTCAAAATCTAAAGTTCAAGGACCTAAAGCAAAGTGGGGATCAAAATTTCCATCTAGTACTTTATGTGTGCAGATTGAATCTAAGAAGAATAGACATAACAATATAGAGAACATGAAGAGGAAGCTAAGAGTTTCTCATGCACTAAGAAAAAGGTCCATATCATCTATATCAATTAGGAGAACTCTCGAATAATGTATTGCTGTAACAGCAAAGTCTAACTACAAAGAAAGGCAATGGAGAAAAATAGTATGTTACACCTCAAGAATGGACTACCATAGAGTACCGTTCAACTATCTTTAGGAAAATACGAAAAGGAGAATCTTTTAAGCATCAAGTAAAAAACTCTTGGAGTCTATATATTTCAAGAGAATGTTGTCAGAACCCAAAGCAAGATATTCAAAGTATCAATATCATAGAAAGATGCAGTGGGTAAGAAAAAGCAATCCTCCAAGTATTTAAGGCAAAGGTACACAATAACAAAACCTCCTATGCTATTGTCTATAATATTTATTGAGGTTTTATATTTTGGAACCTTAGGAATAAGCGTTGAAAACTATTTTGAAATTATGTTTTCACATCCCTTAAAAAGCCATTTAATAGATTTATTTATAAAGGATTGCAATGATGAACAAGTTAATTCTTTATGCATATATAATTATTTGAAAAGAAAATATTTCATTTATGCATAAAGACATGTTAATTCATTATACTCAATTGCCTCGAATTGATTATATTCTTAGAGCATGTGACTTTTATCTTGATTCCTACAAGCTAATAAGAAATGGATCCAAGCAAGGTTAGATACCATGAAGAAAAAGAAATTTATATAGTTCTATAGGATAAGAAAAAGCTTTTCAAGACTATAGCCACATGAAAAAAAGCAAGGTTGGATACCATGAAGAAAAAGAAATTTATACAGTTCTGTAGGATAAGAAAAAGCTTCTCAAAACTATGGGCACATGAAAACAAATTCATATCTTAATGATACTGAATTTTGGGGTTTGAATTTTGGTGCTGATTGTGTAAACGAGAAAAATCAATATTATTCCACCAAAACCAAGCAAGTTGTCGTAAGGGCAAGAGGAATTTCAGTGATATCTAATCCTTACTCTATACTATGATTATATGAATTATTTATTTTGAGTAATAAATATTTGTCCATTATTGCATTCGTTCAACAATTAATCCTTAATGATCATTAAATTGTTTACAGATTGCTAAATGAACCAAAAGTGAAACTATGCATAGTTTTTCTATCGATTTATGTTTTAAAATGCACAATCCAAAAATGTGTTTTGGTTTCAATCCATCGTGTCTTATAAAAGTGCATACACATGTTTTTGAAAAATATTCATGCATTGAATACATTCAATTTGGTTTGGAAAAATGAAAGTTAATATCTTGTGAATTGAAAATTAGAAATACTTCAAATCCATCCACTAGAGTTTTCCCCCTCATTCATGTATTATTTCTTGATCTTTAACTTGTTACTGCTTATACACCTCAATGTTTATTTTCTAACGAGTCAGACCTTATGTCTAACAAGTTAACTATCTATATGAGTTTCAAGTGTATTTCTTAGGAAAAAAAATTCAATATGTGAAAGCCTTGTGCCTAATGCATAAAACCTTATTTTGCTGAGTTATTCTAAGTATTACAAATGTTCATTAATGCATTAAATGTTAATTTATTAACCATTATAGTGGAATAACTTACTAGGATAAAATTCTAGCTTGCTAGTCATTTGGACTAATGAGCCTGTGCTTTGTATTTAATAAATCCAGATACATGTTCTTGTTGATCGAATACTTTAACTATTGATATCAACAATCTTTGAATAACCAGTGTTATGTATTTAAATCATTGGTTTGAATATTTTCAACTCTAAGTATCAAGATAGTCTCTAGGCCAAAAGCAAATTTGTTAAACTTATAAATGTCTATCGAGCTAATCCTTTTGGTTATCTATATGATTCTTGCTCTTTGGAAAATTTTCCAACATGTTAACTTTGATGATTAACATGTTATCTTAGTCGAACTTCAAAATGAAGCTTTATGATATATATATATATATATATATTATAACTATTGACTTTCACCATTTTTAACATGAACATTGATTATAAATAGGTATCAAAAATGAGTTTTGCATGTATTCAAAATCTCAATTTCACAATGCATTGATATGATTTGAAATTATATCTGAGATTTGAAATAATTTGCATAGTTCATTATCACTCTTGGAAAACCTGATTTCAATTATGATTTATCATTTCACAAAGTTGATAAATATTTGATGGATATATCTACCACTCACTTTTGATCTAACTTACTTGGATTGCATGAGAATATTTTCAATGACATATTCTTCTATATAAAGCATATTTGCATACTGTTATTTTGAAAGCATCATTCTTGGTATCAATTGTTTTCTATTCTTTATGGCATGAATTAATTGGATGACATTATAATTTTAATCTTTGGTGATTTAATACACTCTTTGCTCAAGAATCATGTGGTTCAATTATACAAGAGAAAAAGAGTTATTATGCTTAATATTATATGGACCCAAGAGAAGTTGGGTACTAAAGAGCATATATTTATACTTTTGCAAGAGTTGACCAAGATGCTCTGCTTTTGGGTACAAAGAATAGAGGCTAACAGAGTAAGTGTGACTGGAAGTGTTGCAATGTGAGTAGAAGCTGAATTTATGGTATCACTCAAGTGATGACTTGAGGGACACTCCATCATTAACAAGTAACTAGCTAGTGGTGCAATCAAAAGAAAAAAAAGAGAGAAAGAGAAGGAAAATCTCTTAGTAGGCCCAGCAGAGTTTATTTCAAAGAAGCTCAGGGCTAAAAATAAGTCTAGCCATTATGAGCCGTGTTCATCTATCTACCTCCTCTACTGGCTAAAGGAAGTTAGACATTATTGTGACATGAAACTAGCTGAGATATGCTCTAAGGAAGGTGTTGTGAATAAAGATACCTTGAAGACAACAAGCAGAAATTAGATGGTCATCTTAGCCAAGAGGATCAATAAGTGGTTAGGAATCAAGAAGCCTCCCGCTAGACCTTTCAAAGAAAATGATAAACCTAAGATGTACAAAATTATCAAACTTGGTGAGCTTATGGGGATTCTCAACTACCACCTTAGCTCTATGTCAAATCTTTACAAAATTATATAGTACCTAGAGCCAAATGAGCCCCTTGTAAGGATTCATATGGTTGAGAGGCTACATATCTAAATGATAAAGATATACTTGTCACTAGTGGGTTGTACTAGCAAGAGGCAGAAAGTAAAGCCCAAGTCATCTAAAGATAATAAAGCACAATCTTCAGCTAGAGCTTGATCACCTGGACCTTCTTTCATTGGATCCACCATTCAAAGAGACTAAGCTTTACTTGATATTACCAATACTAATGAGAAGCTCATTAATGTTATGGATGACAGAGTCAGGAAGTTATGTGCTATACTAAATCAAAACTTCCAAATGTTGTTTACTCAATATAAAAGGTGTAGAGGATGAGAGTTGAGACTTCAATGATAGATGAGATACAACATTTTACTAGAACTGATCCCCCTAGTCCTTCATTCTTTAGTCCATATATCTAAGGCTATCTGAGAGAGGAGGTTCAATGATTTCACACTAAGCTTGATACAAATAAAGCTAAATTCATCACTTTTGTGAATGACAAGTTTAGACAACTCTATAACTTGATCAACTAGAACATCAAGGCTTTATTTTGAGCTCAGCTTGGTATCCTAAAATGCACATAGAGACTACACCTTCAGAGACCCTCAGTGATGATCACATTATCACACAATAACTAGCCAAAGATGTATCAATGAACTTCAAAGGACTATGACTCGAGTAATTACGACATTATTCGAGTGTGGTATTGTATTCTTACTTTATTAAAATTCTCTGAATTGCATCACTCAAGTGAGCACTCGAGTGATACGGGGTTACAACCTTAAAATCTTGAATAACATCATTTTCAAAAGTTTATTTCTCTCCAAATCTTCAAATTTGCATACTCATTCTCTTTACAAAATTTCCAATGGTTTTACAAATCCAAGAGAGTTATTAACTGTACTACTCACAACGATTTTCTTTTAAACCATGCATTCATTAAGGGAGAGCTTCACATTCACATGTGTTTTATATCTTAAAAAGCTCATTTCCTTTATTTTAAGAAAATCATTCTAGCATACTCATTTGCATTCCCTATCTCTTGATTAGTTTTGATGATAAGTTACTCTTATGTTCTTCCCTTCATGATCTTAATTTTAATATATCTTATAGAAAGGATAATTTTGATACTTGATGGCACAAAAAATTCTCTTTGCAAGGAAGATTTAAATTTTGTGAAAGAAGAATTTGTTTTGTGCAATAAGATTCCTCAACGTACTACAAGAAGATGCTTTAATGATCAATCAAGGAAAATATATTGGCCATAACATTTAAAGCAACAAATACCTATACCAAAGGTTCAGTATTTTGGACATATCTCTTAAACTACATGTTCGATTGAGTTGAAACTTGTTTCATATGAAACTAGACTTTCAATGTGTCATATAGACACAAAGATCAAGCTCAAAGGAGTTCATATGAGAGATATATGATTTTTGGAAGATGACACACAAATCACCATTGTATTCCAAAATAGGTTCGGTATTTTGGGCATAACTCTCAAACTACACATCCGATTGAGATGAAACCAGTGGCATATGAAACTAGACTTAAAGGCATTTCTATGGATAAGTCATGGGTCATATTTGGAGTTATATTCGAACTAGTATACCTTTCGGAAGTTGATGCTTGTGAATTCAGACATTGTCTAGTGCAGTAATCACTAATTGGATTATAACTTTTAGAATATAATGAGTTTGGAGCTGATTCTTGTTACATTGGAGTATAGACAGTGAGAGCTTTCTAATGATAAGTCATTTGCCATATTTGGATTTAGAATGAGTAGATCACTCCAGTGACTACTCGAGTGATGTAGTAGTGATATTCTCTGTCAAGTTTTGGAAGGGATCACTCGAGTGGTCACTCTAGTAATGCGTTAGACAACGTCTCGTAACTTCTGAAAATCATAGGATCAACTGTGTAACTAATTCCTTTTACTTCTAATCACTCTAACACTTCATTGTGTTAATGTTTAAAGTATTTCTCCAGGAAAACAATGAGAAGATCATGTGAAGAGAAGGAAAGCTACTTTACGGGAGTGGAGCGTCCACCAAACGTAACGACTAGTTTTTCAAATACGAAGAGAGGTCAAACGAATCAACAGGACTCAATTTGTAGGTTGAAATACTCACAATGATCATATCCTACTTAACTATAAATACAGGAGATTCAAGCAGAGAGTAACAACGAAGAAACAAGCTAAGATCATGAAGCATCCACTCCTACCCGAATACTCTCTATTTATCTACCTTCGATATCATTTACCTTAGAGACAGAGATTATTTGTATTGTACTTTAGTATTCATCTTATTCACCTTTGAGAATGAAGATTGATTGTAATTCTTCATCATCAAGGATGTATCCTTACAGTGTGTAAAGGAGGAGTAACTTGGTTGTATCTTTACGGTGTGTAAGGGGGAGTAGCTCAGTGAGAGAATTGTAAAAGGCTTGGCAAGTGCCCGGTTAAACTTATGGGATTGTAGAGGCTTCTCTTATGCTCAGATTAAATAAGAAGATAGTGAATTGGAAATTTCAGGAGGAGCCTGGGGACTGGCGTAGGTCATCGTGGATTGGACCTAACCAGTATAATCATAGTTTGCATATTCTCTTCCATTAACTCTTATATTTCTAGCATATATTATTTAAATATCTAACTGTTGATTTATGATTCATTACTTTGATACTTACTGCTTTCACTAAAATACAAAAATATTTTCAAAGTTCTTAAGTTTTATCTTACACCCAATTCACCCCCCCTTTTGGTGTCAGCCGGTTCTAACAATTATAACCCAGTTAAAGCCATAGGAACCAAAAGATTAATTTTTTCAAATTTTTAAAATGTAATAATATATTATTTAATAATACGTACGTACGTACTGAGGTCAAGCATAATTGAAAAAGAAAAAAGAAATAAGTCATGAATTATTTTCCTAAGCAATAAATAAATGAAAATGGCTCCTACAAAAAAAAAGGGTTAATATCATTTTTGGTTATACAAGCCTACTCTCGTAGTTTTGGTCCTTTAAAGGCAAAATTGTCCAAGCTTTTATTAAGTTATAGAGATCTATATTTTAAATGAAATAAAAGTTGAGAGACTAAAACTTATGATTGAAAACTCGAGAGATGAAAACTAAAATCAGAGTAAACACAAGGAATTAAAGATTATATTAACTCAAAGTAAATAAATGAAAATGAATCTTGTGACTGATATAAGTTGTAATTGCTATGTTGAACTTTGAACTTGACATGATGAAGCGACCAAACACTGAAAAGCCAACAGACACACACTGCTTTATTATTATTTTTCTTTTTCCATCAAAGGAAACTAGTAATATTAAAGGCAAATAAAGTACAATGTCTCATTACTTGGGACTAAAAAAACCATAACAAGCAAAGAAAAAGAGTGAACACACATACCTACATACCTATCTAATAGATTAGTGAAACGAGTAATTAAAGGGTCTCTATTACAATGATAAAATAAATATATAGCCAAATCATCTACCGCATCATACACCAAATAGGCTTGTAGCAAAATCGGAGGTCGAAATACCAAAACTACAGGGCAAAACCCTTCCAATAAAGCTTTAGCAATCTACCCAATTGCCAAATATGCTTTCTTAGGAACACACCTACAAGAAGAGTTCCTAACAAGATTCCTTGGAACCAGTAAGTACTCAAGGAGAACATTTATCAATATATCAAAGAATTCACAATCAAATAGACAATAGGATAAAGAAATACTGTCCCAGTTAAAGGATGAGCAATAAATCCATATACAACGACCTGACACATGTCTACCTTGACAATGAACAGTATTAAGCAACACACTGAACAGGCACATATTTAGCCAATAATGAACAACATATAGAGACATACTGAACAAACTCAAACTAATAATTCCCAGTTGTCTATCTATTGCACATTCTATAGACAGTTGATCAATAAAAAATATTACCATTCCACCACATACTGATACCCTTAACCAAGCATATCCATTTTTTGGAGTAGTGTCAAAATCCCTGCTTATGTAACTTGGATTAATCATTTGTACTCTTTCCCATATAAAAACCTTCTACACCAAATCTATTAGGACAAAGGCAGCTTGGATATGAGACTTTGATTTATAAAACCGTCTGCCCAATGGAGAAATATAACGAAGTACCCACTCATACAAAAGTAACCAAATTACACCCAATGTCAAAGCTGCAGAGAAAGCAACATCGCTTAGCATATAGAGATCAACATAAAGCAAAATGGTCCAACCAATCACAAATATCAATCCTAGACAGACATTAGGGGAAAATTCCTCCAGATCAAAGAGTTGAATGTTTCATACCTTTGGACGCATCTATGACTTTGCTTTTAGATTCCTCAGACCAGCTGCACAGCCCCAACTTTTAGTTTCCGTCGCAATTACCCTTTCACTAGGTAGGAGAAAGATCCACCTTTCACTCTGTTCTTCAACTGCACCGGCTTTGGGGGAACCCATCAGAGATCATTATCGGAGGGTCTCTCAAAGGATTGCGATCTAAATGCTTTCTCCTAACCCTCCACCTTGCTTCCCCGCTTGCCACCGCCTCCGGATTCATTTCCAGCTAGCATCTCTACCGGCCGTGACATAGGGGGCTACTAAAGGACTCCACTATAAAGGGGGAGAGAGCCTTACAGAGAGAGGGACGAAATCGACCCCCATGCAGGATCAGCTGCATCTAGAGGAAGATACCACCCTCTTGAAGGAGAGAAACCCTAGCAAAGGGAAAAAACTAGCACCAATGGTGAACTAGCATTGCACGACACACACTGCTTTATAAACAAAGGATAGAGTCGTTTACAAAAAGTAGGGGGGCCATCTGTTATCATAAATGCAATAGGCATTTGTTGTGTTTTTATCAAGGCTAAAAAAATTGCACTAGGTAATGAATCAGTTTAGGTAGAGAGTTAAGGGTCAGTGGTTCAACTTAGGGTCAACTTAAGGTTAAACCAGTCATGAGTAAAATAACATATATTAAATATATCGGTTTTTAGATGAAAATAAAAAAAATGAAGATACATGTTGAGTAATAATAAAATTCAAATAATAGTATAATCCGATGGGTTTGAAATAATTTAAAATAAAAGTAATATGTGTAAAAAGATATTTTCTTATTAGTTAATTAGTTAATATTTAATTATATTAATAACTTATTGAAACATATTTACATGATTAAATTTTGTTGTCAGATAATTTTTTAGAAAAAATTACATTCAGGTTCTGGACAAGAGAAAAAAAATGAAAAAAATGGTCCATTGAAATTTTAAAATTGTTAAGTCCAGTAGGACTTTTTTGCAATAAATTTCAAATCCGCGGACAAATCTATAGGCGCGTCATTGATAAGTCTAGGGGCGCATTATTGATAAGTCTAGAAGTGTCCATTGACAAGTTTAAGAGTGTCCATTGGTAATATCATAAGCATCCAATAACAAGTCTATGATTAGAATTTATTGTAAAAAAATCCCACAGAACTTTTTTACAATTTTGAAATTTTAAAAAATCATTTTCTTTTCTTTTATTGGATACCTCAATATAATTTTTTCTATTTTTTTTATGATAGAAAATGGGAATGAAATAACTTTAAATAAAATTTTCAAGTAGACTCAGCGGGGTTATCCAAAACGTTAGCTAGTGTGTAGAGTCAGTCCTGCTCCTACTCTATCGTTCCAAAAAGAACCTGCCAAAATGCATTGATAAGTGCAAAGTTGGGTGTTAGCATGAAATTAGTCAAATTACTCTGAAATCTAAATAACTATGAGATCCAAAAGCAGTGGGAGACATAAGCAAAAATGCGGTTGAATCTAAATCCTTATGGGCTATTTGGTACACTGGAATTGGCCTAATGGAAATAGAATTGGAGGCCAATTCCAAGCTTTTGTCATGTTTGATATAAATCTAGGAACATGGAAATCATTTCCATGTGGAGGCCAATTCCATCAAGATTGATGGAAATGATTTCCATCCCAAAAACTAGGATTTGTCAATTTCACCCAGAAAAATTATTTTTGCCCCCTCCTCTTTCGTCACCTCCTAACCCATCGCATCATCATTCATCTTCACAGACGGCGACGAACTCCATCAACCGACGGCGGCGACCTTATTCCCCACCCACCAGCAACCTTCTTCTCCACCCACTGCCACCGCCACTGCCGACGAACTTCTTCCCCACCCACCATCGACCTTTTTCAACTTCATCGTCTTCATCTTTTGCTCGACCTCCATTAATGAACCATGGTCGACCTTTATCTTCAACCCCAGACCAACGACGGTGAGCTGTACAAGTGAGCACAGATCTGTGACAGCAGTAAACTTCCAGATTTGCAACGATTTCGAGTCTCCTCTTCCAGATCTGTGACGAGCTTCAATCGACAACAAAGATGGGTCCTTGCCGAAGAGTGGAGGCTTCTGAAGCTTCATCAAGCTCAACTGATTGATAAGCTTCATTGTTTGCAATAGTGAAGAGTAGAGCCTTGTCAAGCTTCATTGTTTCGTGGTGATAGGATTTTGTGGAAGATTCTTCTATTTTTTAATTTAGGGGGGTATTTTGGTATTTTCATACAAAAATTATATCTCATTTCCATGACATACCAAACACACTTTTAAACCTCATATCCATATCCATCAAAATCAATTCTGCGTATCAAACGGGCCCTAGGAGTTTTTCTGCATTTCTCCTTTTCATTCACCCACTCCTACTTATATATATATATATGGGCGCGATTCCCTCTCGTCTTTGTAACTCTCATAAATCTGCAATGGTGGTGTGCTTGGTAGGTTTTGGTTGCTTTTTATTTTATTTTATTTCTTCTTTATCTTCTTTTTCTTTTTCATCTTTTTTTTATTCCCCACTTCTGTGCTTCTATCTCCATTTCCTTCTTCATATGTCTTTATTTCCTGTTTTTCTTCTTGAGCATGGGTTGGATTTCAAAAATCGTGGCTGGGACATTTAAAAAAAAGAAGCTTTACCCGGTCAACCCATCCCACCCGGCGGATTGCCTGAGTCAAGGCTGAGTTGGGCGAGTCAATTTAGATTTTACCGAGTCGACTCTCCCTCCATCTCATATAGCACCGATTTTTTTGATTGGTCAGGTCCGATCTTTTGTTTCCTTGATTTTTATGCATCGGTAGAAGATCAATGCAGAAAAAATGTGATGTTTTTCTTTAATAAATTGTGTTTTCTTATGTTGAATAGCATATGACGGCAAAATGCTGTGACTTGGGGCAAAATTGCGTAGTTTTCAAACGACGAGATATTTGGAAATGAGAGGGGTAAAAACGTACAAAGTTAGTATCCAAAGAGAACGAGTGGCGTGCGTTGGTTCTAAGAAGTGGAGAAGACGGGGACAACCCTGGCATGTGTGATAGGGAGCGCAGAAGATAGGGGCAACGACGTCCTTTTGGGAAATGAAGAAGAAATAGAAATGGCCGGCGACAGCAGCCAGAGAATCACGGAGCTCGATCGAGATCGAGATGGCTGTACTGAACCTCAACGTCTGTGTTCCTCCGAAACATCCTATGAGATGGGTTGCCTCTCGCGTCTCATATCCTCTACATTCTCTGGTCATGCCCGGTGCTTCTCGTCTCCCTCGTGTTGCTTCCCCTCTTACCCTCACCGTCCGATCCAGCTTCGATACCTCTTCCGCCACTGTGGGCCAGGTCACTGAGGTCAACAAGGATACCTTCTGGCCCATCGTTCGTGCCGCCGGTGACAAGACCGTCGTCCTCGACATGTATACTCAATGGTATTTCTTCCTCTCTCCTTTCTCACCCATCTTTCAATTACTGAGGCAGTACTAATTTTTCTCTAATTCTGGGTTGGACATGCTTGTTTTTTCTTAATTGTTGATGACTGGATTTGCAAGGGTTTCCCTTTTGTAGTGTCCTGGTAGTTCTTTTACTCGCATGTGGGTTTTGGGTATTCTGATTCTGACGTCCCTGTATATGCCCTCAATGTATATCCATCAACATTGTTGCTAAATACTGAGTGGATAATCGGGAGGTTTTGCTACTGAATTCGCAGGTGTGGTCCTTGCAAGGTCATAGCTCCCAAATTTCAAGAATTGTCTGAGAAGTATCTTGATGTTGTCTTCCTGAAACTTGATTGTAACCAAGAAAACAAGGTGAGCGTGTGTTAGCTGGTTTTCTTTTTGTTGTCTTCCTAGATTTTCTATATATATATTTTGATGGTTTATTGGTTGTTGGCAGCCCTTGGCAAAAGAGCTTGGAATTAAAGTGGTTCCAACTTTTAAAATTCTCAAGGACAGCAAGGTTGTAAAAGAAGTCACGGGGGCTAAATTTGATGATTTAGTCTTTGCCATCGAGAGTGTTAGATCGAGCTAAAATTTGTATCTGTAAAATATGGTATTAAGTATTCATGCAATTGCAAGTTTAAGAAAGATTCACAGCGAGTGATACGGTTTGTTTTAATGCTGTTTTGAGTTAAATGATGAGTTTTAAGACACCTCGCCCCAAATCACAGGGAGTGATAATTATTAAGCCCTTAGCGGTCACCTCTCTCAATCATTCCGTTTACTTTCATCTTGTTCCTCTACAAATATTCATGGTATTTCTCTTCTGCTTTTCTCCGTGATCAAACAGCTAAAAAGATACTTCTCTTCCTGATTAGAAATCATTCATCTTTCTTATTTTTCCCCCGAGTTGAAGCTGGTTCTTCATCTCTCTATATATGCATAAATCTCACCTTCCCCTACCACAAAAAAAAAAAAAAAAAAGACAGTTTCGATCTTTCGATTTGTTTGTGTATAGACCTGAGAAAAATTTGAGGCCTAAAGAGATGTTATTGGCGAGATCAGATGTTGATACAGCAGTTACAGCCACTAGCTGAGCAGCAAGCAGAAGAGCCTCTCACTCAAGGCCACGAGCCAGGTAACAGTTTTATATTTCCAGGGTTAAGGAATAAAAATGCCTATAAATTTTTATCAAAAGAGCACCTGGCACTATGTATATTTTTTAGATAAAAAAATGCCTATCAAAATTACAAAAAGTAGCAAAAAATGCCACCCGCGTTAGTTTAGGCAAGCGATGACTATTTTTTGTGAGAAACTCTTGACTAAAAATGGTGACTTCGATGCTGAGGTGGTAGTAGAAATTTCCTCCCCTGAGAAATTGAGAATAGACCGCATGACTAATTGGGTGTACAGAGGGGGAAATCATAGTCCGATGAATCAACAGCAACATTCATCAATATCCAGAGCTATACCACTCTAGAAGAAGAGTAACCAACCTGGCAACCAGGAACATCAAGCAAGTATCTAATACTTTCATCAAATTTCCATATTAATCGTGCGCTGAAATCTATGTCTTTCAGTGGACGGTTGATTAACTGAATGTTTTCCTAACAACTCAGATATTAGAATTTGGATATGATTAACTTAATGTTTTTCTAACAACTCATACATTAAAATTAAAATTATTGTGTAAAACGGAGTCCTGAAAATTCCGTATTGACCAACTCATTGTTCCATTTTTAGGAGAAGGGTGTCTCTATTAACTTCCTTCTCCATTTAATGTCTCTATCATTAGATCAATTTTTAATGGTTGAGATTTAATGATAAATTTTTATTATATTTAAAATTCTAGTACTATTTTTATATTTATAATTAAATATCAATCATTAAAAGCTAATCTAATGGTAAAGATATTAAATGGAGAGGGAAGTGAATGACATCCTTCTCCCTCCCTTTTTCATATTCTTAACCTCTGCCCTTATTTTTTTCTGCACTTTGAACCTTTAATTTAATGCCACTGGTTTATAAAGAAAATAATATTCTAATTGATTGGGATGACGATTTCTTAAAAAATAAGTTCTTATTACGCAAGCCGAGATAAAACTCCTCTCACATATTTATCTCGTATATTGTGAATCACGATTTATAAGCACTTATTGTCCAAAAATAAGCTATTCCAAACGAGCACGAATACCCTTCCCAAAAAGCCAAATGGTTAGGATTTGGATTAGATTTACAAAACTGTGATTTTTTAGATTAATTTTGATTTGATCACAAATAAATTTGTTTTATCCTAATTTTATTTTACTGATTTTTGACTGAGTCACGGTTTAAACTTCGAGTAAAAAAGAGGTCCTGTGTGGCTGTGTTGTCAACTCATCATTTCCCTTTTTATGTTAATAACCCTCTGGCCTTATTTTCTCTGCACACTGAGCCTTACGCCAAAGTGGATATCATCTGTCTCACCATACATTAATGCCAGTGGTCCCTTACCTAGCTTCTTCAGTACAGTTCTTTTTTTTTTTGAATATCGTTTAGGTCCTAACTTAAAAAAATAATATATAAAAAATCCATATTAATAAATAAAAGAATTACCATTTAGAAATTAAAACTTATCAATATATTATTTTTCTTAGTTGGTATCCAAATGATGTTCTCCTTATTTTTTAGTAGGTTTTGTTCCTTCATGTTGTATAACCGTGAAATTAACAAAAAGGCTTTCCCAACTCTTTTTTTTTTTTTTGTGGGAGCTGCCCAATTTGTGTTTGGATTAGCTTTTAAAAAATATTTTCTATAGAAAAGTGGAGAAGGTGATTTAGATAATAGATTTTGGAGCATATCTTTTGAAAAAGTAAAAAAAAAAAAAAGATGTTTTGGGAAAACTTTGGTTTTCAATTCCAAACCATTGTTTTCTTGTCAAACTAGATTGAGGAGAAATTGAGAGTACTTGGGTAGCTTAACACCAACCATGTTTTAAGGATTAAAAACTATTTTAGATTTTGAAGTAGTGATTTTGGCTATTTCACTTTTAAAACCATAATTTAAGCCGAACATATAATTTTAAATGTTTTCCCAAACGCGGACTTAAGCTCATACAGAGTCAAAATCTTTAACGTCGATGGCCCAAAATCGTGTGTGAACGTTTTCATGTTTCAAGTTTTTAGTGGGCCTGTTCATAATTAATGTAATACAAGCCTTGCCCAAGAGAACATATCATAAAAGTTATGAGTTCCAAGTTACAAACCTCACAAGCTAGGAGAGGTGTTTTATCGTACCTTTTTTTAAAATCCTGCGTTGTTTTAAACATGCCTGGAAGGTATAAAAAGATTACATTTGATTTAACCATTTAAAAAAAATCTAAATATACAGTAAAAGAACAAAATTACATTCATTATAATACCTCATAAGAACCCAATACAATTACAAGTCTGTAATAATACATATAGGATAATTTGTTTGTAACATTGATCAAACAATTATATGAATTCATTATGGTGGCACCAGTAATAACCAATTGCTTTAATATAATTTCTTCATTTGATGACTCCTATAAAGTGATCAATTAAATCATTAATATTAAGGAGTATATTTAATACCCACTAAAAAACGGATTTTGGCTAGGAATTGAATCAAAGCTGTTTGTCTTCAACTATTGAAGAGAAGAAAGCGAGAGGCGAGAGACTAATAAGTGAAATGGTACAACTTGTGTGAGAATGATGAGATGTGACACGCAGGGTAAGGCTATAAGGCAAAGTTAGTGATTTTATATGTATTGTACTGTAAAAAATATGTGTATATATAAAACCATCAACTTATAAATTTATTAAAAATATAAAAGGAAAACAATTAAATTCTACTATAAGTATAAGTTTTTATCTATCATCTTTTGCTCATTTGGAAGTTGCTTTATCGAGCTCTACTGTCAAGTGTATTATAACAACTTATAGTTATATGTAACTCACTACTAATTAATTAGTTAGCTCTAACCATCTGATTATGTATTATTGGTAGTGTAAGTCAATGTATATAAATATGTACTCGATTCTCATTAATGAAATTCAATCCATTCCCTTTCATCTTAAATATGGTAACATGGTATCAGAGCCTCCTAAATTTCTCTCTCACTTTACCCTTCCCTTTTGCTTTGTTTTCATCTCTGCCATCATCTCTCTCTAGTAAACCCTTCCTTTGTCTCTATTCGTAATTCTCTCTCTCAATCATGGCTTTTAATCCCATTCTTAATCAATCAAGCCCTTTCTATATCCATTCGAGCTAAAATCCTGCCCTAATTCTTGTTGCTCCGCCGCTAGATGGGTCAAACTATCACACATAGGCCAGGGCGATAAAGATGGCTCTTTTGTCTAAAAATAAACTCCAATTTGTTGATGGTTCAATCCCTCCTCCGACGGCCTCCGATTCTCTTTTTCTGGTATGGGAGCACTGTAACAATCTTGTTCAGGGATAGCTTACCGAATCCCTTTCTCTGACAATAGCGAAGAATATCCTTTGGTTTGAGCGCGCCTCAGAGATTTGGAATGATCTTCGATCTCGGACCTGTCAATTTGACATTTTCTGTATCGTCAATCTTCAAGAAGAGATCTACAGTTTGAAGTAAAGTCATCACATCGTGAGTAATTATTACACTCATCTAAAGATTCTCTGTGACGAGCTCTCAAACATTTAGCCATTGAAAGCTTTTGATACCAATTCTACTAGCAGTGCCCTGCATTATCGTGATGAAGAATAGGTTATTAGATTTTTAAAAGGTTTTAAGGATCAGTATGCCTCTGTCAAATCTCAAATCATGTTGCTTGATCCCTTGCCTCCGATTAATCGGGTTTTATCATTAGTACGTCAACAAGAACGTGAGCTCCAACCTTCTAAACCTACAATCTTGTTAGCTACCAAATCTGCTCGACTTTTCCCTTCTGGTGCTTAACAAGTTGGCTCTAAAGTTTTCTCATATTGTGGGAAGCCTTGTCATACCAAGGTCACATGTTATAGGAAACATGGTTTTCCCCCGGCCTTTAAGTTTCACTCCTCCGGTGTGTCTTCGATGGTAAATCATGTGTCTGCTCCTGCTTCTGGTAATGCTCAGGACATCACTACAACACAAGCATCATCTGCCACTTCATCCTCATCCGTCTCTATTCTCCCTCAATTGACTACTGATCAGTATAAGCGTCTCCTTTCCTTATTGAATTTTGCCTCTCCTTCTTCTACTTCGGTTAATCATTTGTCTACCATTCCTCCTACCTCAGGTATTTGTAATTCCTTTTTTTCAAAATTCCCTGCTTCCTGGATTCTTGATTCTGGAGTTACCGATCATGTTTGTAATTCCTTAACTTTTTTCACTTCTTATAATTCCATTTCCCCTATCTCTGTGAGTCTTCCTATAGGCTCTACAACTGTTTCTTGCTTTTCAAGCACCGTTTCTATTTCCCCATTGTTAACCATACATAATTTCCTTTACCTTCCTACTTTTTCTTTCAATATTATATCTGTTTCTCATTTAACAACTGCCCTTGCTTGTCAACTCACTTTAACTTCTACCTCTTGCTAGATTCACTTACTGCAACCTTCTTTGATGATTGGTACAGTTGAGTATCTTGAAGGGCTATACATTTTACATGCTGATATGACCTCTTCCCTACGAACTGCTCAAGTTCATTCGGCTCATTCTTCACCTGAGACCACTTTTCCCCTTTGGCACTATAGGTTAGGCCATTTATCTGATTCTGTACTTTCCATTTTACATAAAACTTAATCCTCTTATTCTATGTACCCCTCATTCCCTCCCATGTGATACATGCCATTTTGCCAAGTAAAGGAGTTTTTCTTCTCCTGTAAGTCATTAGTTCTAGTAATAAATGTTTTGATTTGATACATGTGGATATATGGGGCCCTTTTTCTGTTCCATCTATGCAAGGATATTGATATTTTTTAACAATCGTTGATGACTATTCTCGATACACTTGGTTGTTTTGAATGTCTAGTAAACCTGATACTTGTACCCATCTTAAAAATTTTCTTATTTTTATTAAAACTCAATTTTCTGCATCCATAAAGGTCATTTGATTTGATAATGGCCCTGAATTTTCCATGACTGATTTTTACACTTCAAAAGGCATTGTTCATCAAACCTCATGTGTTGACACTCCTCAACAAAATGGTTTAGTCGAACGTAAGCACCAACATATCCTTAATGTGGCTCGTGCTTTAGTTTTTCAATCTCATATTCCCATTTCTTTTTGGTCATTTGCTGTGATACATGTTGTTTACATCATTAACCACTTGCCCTCCCCTATTATTCATAACATTACACCTTTTGAACATTTATACAATGCCCCTCCTTCTTATTCTTCACTCTAGGTTTTCGGTTCATTATGCTTTACAACTACTTTAGATCATTACCCTTCTAAGTTTGCTTCTCGCGCTAAGAAATGTATTTACTTAGGCATACCTTTTGGTTCTAAGGCCTATACTATATTGGACTTATCTTCTAATAAAATTTTTCTTTCACGCGACGTTGTTTTTTTATGAATTTACCTTTCCTTTTCAAAATGGCTCTGACACTCATAGCATATGATCTTCTCACTCTATTCCTTCTATTCAATCTACCCCATCCTTTTGGGATGATGACCTTCATTTTCCCCCTCCAATCTATTCTTCCAATCCGCCAATCCTATACCTAACCCTTCTTCCTCCACTGAATCCTCTGCCTCCCCTTTGTCTTCACTCACTTCTCTCCCTTTAATAGATTCCCCTTCTCTACATCATTCTACAAGACACCATAACCCTCCCTCATATTTGCATGACTACCATTGTGCCCTTCTTTCTACTCCTACTCAATCATCAGATGTTGGTAATTCTTGGTATCCTTTGTCTTCTATTTTATCTTATTCATTTCTTTTTCCTTCTTACAAACACTTTATCTTAGTTGTTTCTTCTATTCTAGACCCTAAGACTTATAAACAGGCTGTTAAACATTCCATTTGGCAAGATGCTATGAATGCTAAAATCAATGCCCTTGAGCAAAATCAGACATGAGTACTCACTCCTTTACCACTCGGTAAACACGCTATTGGGTGCAAATGGGTGAATCGGACTAAATTCAAGGCCAATAGTGAAATTGAGAGGCACAAGGCTCGTTTGGTTGCTAAAGAATACACTCAAACCGAAGGTATTGATTAATTTGATACTTTCTCTTCAGTAGCTAAAATGACTACTCTTCGTTTACTTCTTTCTATTGCTACTGCTAAGAATTGACATTTACATCAATTAGATGTAAACAATGCATATCTACATGGTGATTTACATGACAAAGTGTATATGGATCTTCCTCAAGCTTTTACTACTCCTCAACCAAATTTAGTATGCCGATTACAGAAATTGCTCTATGGCTTTAAACAAGCTAGTAGATAATGGTATTCCAAATTATCTACTACTTTAATCTCTTATGGTTACTATCAATCTACTTCTAACCATTCTCTGTTCTTTAAGACTGCTTCTGCCACTTCCTTTACTGTAACTTTGGTCTATGTTGATGTGTTGTCTTGGCTGGCAACGATATTGCTGAAATTAATCTTGTAAAACAAAAGTTGGATAGTGCTTTTACTCTCAAGGACCTTGGTGAATTGCAGTACTTTCTTGGCCTTGAACTTGCTCGATCCAAGGATGGTATTTTCCTCTCTCAACTTAAATTTGCCCTTGAATTACTTGAAGATGCAGGTTATTTGGGCTATAAATTAGCAACTTCTCCCATGGATCCTTGACCTAAACTCTGCAATGACAAGGGTGTTCTCCTTACTAATGGTGAAGTCTATCGTAAGCTTGTGGGTAAATTGCATTATCTTACTACAACTTGGCCAGACTTGAGTTTCACCACTCAGCAACTCAGCCAGTTCATGGCCACCCCTTGTGACACCCATCTTCAAGCTGTGCATAGGGTTCTTTACTATATAAAGTCCTCCCCTGGTGCTGTTATATTCTTATTTGCCTCTTTTGACTTGAAATTGAGAAGTTTTAGTGATTCGGATTGGGCAGGTTGTGTGGACTCTTGTCATTCCGTGACTGGTTTTGTTATATTTCTTGGCTCTTCCTTGATTTCTTGGAAAGCAAGAAAACAAGCCACTATCTCTAAGTCTTCTTCTGAAGCTGAATATCACGCTTTATCTAGCACAACTTATGAATTACAATGGTTGATTTACCTTTTAAATGACTTCAACATTTCTCACATTGATCCAACCCTTCTTTACTATGATAATCAATCTGCTATTCAGATTGCTTCTAATCCTACATTTCATGAGCGTACTAAACATATTTAGCTGGATTGTCATCTTGTACGAGAAAAACTTCAGGCCAAGGTTATTCATTTGCTTCCTATTTTCTCCTCTAATTTCATCCTGTCCACTTTCATGATCTCATACTCAAGTTGGACATGAAGAACATCCATACTTCAGCTTCTGGGGGGTGTCAAGTGTATTGTAACAGCCTATAGTTATATCTAACTGACAACTGATTAATTAGTTAGCTCTAACCATCTGATTATGTATTATTGGTAGTGTATGTCAATGTATATAAATATATACTCGATTCTCATTCATGAAATTCAATTCATTCCCTTTCATCTCAAGTCTAGTAACATCTACCATCATGCATGTAATATTCTTGGACAACATCTAAATGTCACAGGGCTATGCTTATTTGGATCGATATCAACAAGAAGAATCCATCAACAAACACTTATTTTTTTTCTTTGCCCTTTTTCTACATCATTATATACTTTGAATGTTTCCTCATCAAAATTGACACACTGAGCAATAATCAATTTAGTCAATGGTTGAAGGACACCCTGCTTGAGTTGCATTAGGATAATCAACAACATATTTTATTGGGCATTATAACAGTGATTAATACTATTTCTAGTCCTCAGTGTGAGAGCTCTTATATTATTTGGTGTGCTTCGAAAGGGAAGCGAATTTGGTGGTTAACTGTGTTGCCAAAGCTTCGTTAAAAAAGTTGTGTCCAGATCATTAGATTTGAAGACCTCATCCTAGTTTCCAAAAACTAGCTGTGGTGGATTATAGAAGCCCTGTTTCTTGTAATGGATAGTCTATGCTTCATATGGAGACTGCTCATGCTTTATTTTTTTTTGTCTTTATTGTCCTGTAGTTTAGTTTCTATTCCGTGCTTGTATGGACTGTTTCTAGCTTTAATGACGGATCTTATATTTTCTGGGGGGAAAAAAGAAGAAGAGGAACACAGTGTTTACATTAGATATGCATCTTAAATCCTCTTATTGGGTTGAAATGAACAACAACTCCCCGTATTACTCACTTTTGCAAGGAAAAAAAAAAGGAAAGAAAGTCTTTAGCTATCACTCTCAAAGAAAGGATCATCATATGGGATCCTGGCACCTAAGAAGGAGTTGGTGGTGTCATCCCATGATAATCATCCGAACAATTTATCGTAAAAAATTTACATTATAGAAAAATTAAGATAGCATTATTTGGCACACTGGAAAAACATTAATAATATCTCTCTTGCTTTTTTACAATTCATTTATAATTAACAGTGTGTTTGGATGGGAAGAAAAATTAGGGAGAAGAGAAAAGTAAGAGAGAAAATGGAGGGGGAAAACAAGACGGCTTGATTTGAGAATAAAAATGCTTGGTCTGAATTGGCATATTGGAAAAAACCTTAATAAATACTTCTCTTGCTTTTTACCGATTATTTATGCGATCAATATGAAGTATTTCACAAAAATTATTACTCCCTCCGGTTCTAATTATAAGATAAAGTTGACTTTTTTGGAGAAATTAAGAAAGCTAATTAAATTATTTTAGAGTATTTTTATTTTTATTTTTTTCTCCAAACTAATTAGTTTGACTAATAAACTAATATATAATCTAAGGATACATAACATATGATATGATTAAGTAACTTATTTGGTTTCCTTAATCTCTCTAAAAAAAGTCAACTTTATCTTATATTCAGGACCGGAGGTTGTAACAGTTTTAGCTCAAAGTACAGGTAACCAATACTGGTCATCTTGATTTGTCGGAGACAAATCATTTACCCATTTACCATACCAAATTCTAACCCATTTCAAAAAGTTCTATACAAATCATGCTCCGAAATTTCTCCACTTCCTAAAGAAGTGTTATTTCTTTCTCATACACACAAACTAGGATTTAAGGCTTATAGCATGTGTATAAAAAAAAGGTTTATAGCATGAGGGATGAACTATATATATTATTGGGGTAAAACGAATAAAAAACCAATGGTTTTAATCTACGGAATACAAAGTCCAAAAATTGAAGGGCTAAGGCAGATAGAGAAGTTATCTATTGTGTGCTTCATCAGGCTTTTCCCTTTTAAGTTGGACCCTTCCCGTAATATTTTAATGCAACACTTCTATTGGCCCGCCGTTATCTATGTTTTCTGTATATAATTTGGGTCACAAACAACATTTTAACCTATGCGGCTATTCCTAACCCCCTCATGATTTTCATCATTATTAAAAAATTTATGCTTTTCAATCCGGTTTTTCAATCTTTGGGATTATTGTAATTTCGTATTCCATTCTATTAACTTAATTCTGTGATATTAATACTGCGATTTACTCACATGAATGCCAAATCTAATTTGGTTGAATGCTCTTAGTTTGTAAGCCAAAGGGGGGAAAAATCCTTATGTTAATTCTAAAATCAGTAGCCTCTCTAATTGATGCGTTGAATCTGTTTTTGTTATTAGAAATGTGCTAATGTCACATAACTACATATAAGTTATTCTAAATAGTTGAAGAAAAGTTTCACCTCAAAAATAGGCTGCGAACAATCTATTAGTTTAGGTGGTAAGTGGCCTTACTTATCTAAAAAGAAGAACACAAGTTCGAATAATGAGAAGTGCATTGGGTGGGAGAGGCAAAAATTGTTTGCGCTAGGGAATTCTTGATCTAATAAAAAAACAATAGGTTTTGCATGAGCCCTTAAACTAATTTAAAAATTAAAATACCTTTAGATAATAAATTTTTGTAATGGGATATTTTTCAGTAATTTTTACTATTTAATATTAATATTAACAGTATATAAGAAAATCCTAATTAAATCTAATTGAAATGTCAAAATCCAAAATGAAGCCTACACTTTCAACAAATTTATCATTAGGCTAAAAGGCCTTATTAAGGATTACCAAATGTTATTAAAAGACCAAAATACCCCTTTATAGTTAAAAAGAAAAATTAAATAGAGGTGTAAGCCTTATTTTAGTTTTAATTATTTTCATTGGATTTTTTTTAGTTTGTTTTATGTTTTTTTTTTTTTTGACAAAATCAATTACCGTTAAGATGCTAACATCCTTAAGAAACACTGCCATCCTTGTCTTCAAGTGGTTGTGCGGTTCATGGAGGAATGGGACTCAAGGGTCCTTGCAGTAATGAAGAAAGGAAAAGAAGAAGTCACAATAGTTGCAGAGGAGGAGGAGAGCTCACACACCCCCCCCCCCAACCCGGGTTTAATTTGGATTTTAGTATTTTAATTATGATTTTCCCTTAATTACATATGCACATTTACAGTTGGCATTCGGTATCACATGGGTTATGAACTTATGAGATACTCAAAAGTCAATCTCAAGTCAAAGGCATATTGAACAAATAAATGCTTCCTTTGATCTTTAACATAAAACCCAATTAATTTTTTTTTGAGAGATTAAGAAAATTAAATAAATTACTTAATCGTAACATATGTTGTTGTGTATCATAAGATTATATATTAGTTTATGAGTTATGCAAATTAGTTTGGAGAAAAACGATAAATACAAATACTTTAAAATAGTTAATTTAATTTCTTTAACCTCTCTAAAAAAAATTAAATGGATCTTATATTAAAGACTAAAGAAAGTAAACACTATAAGCCCAAAAACAAAGCATTGAATTGCAGTATGCCGAGAAGGAAATGCGGGGAAGGGTGGTGAAAGATAAAATTGTTTATTTTTTATTCTAGGATTTTTTTAAAAAAAAATGATTTACGGGAAAGAATGGACTGGAGGAGAATATATCGTGGGAGAATCCTAGTTAAATCCAACTGAAATATGAAAATATAAAATTAGACCTACACTTTTAACAAATAATTAATTATACTTAGAGGACTAACTAGAAATTTCTGAATGTTGTTAAAAGATTAAAATGCCCCTCTATGGTTAAAATAGGAAAAAACATGGTGAGCTCTCTTTTTTTTCCTTCCTCTGCAACTATTGTGGCTTCTTTTTTCCTTTCTCCATTACTACAAGCACCCTCAACGGGCTTGACTATTGACTGGCAGTGTTTCCTAAAGTAATGGTATTTTTTTTATTTTTTACCAGAACTAAAGTAACAGTGATGACATATTAATGTTAAATTATTTTAAAAAAACAAAAACATAAAACAAAGTAAAAATTTCCAATTAAATCCAATGGAAATTATTAAAACTACAATAAGGCTTACACCTCTATTTAATTTTTCTATTTAACTATAAAGGGATATTTTGATCTTTTAATGACATTCAAAAATTCAGAATTGGGCCTTTTGCCATGATTAGAAATTTTTTGAAAGTGTAGGCTTCATTTTGAATTTTGATATTTCAGTTAGATTTTATTAGCATTTTCCCATATAACATTAATATTAATATTAAATAATAAAAATTATTGAAAAATATCCTATTACAAAATTTATTATCTAAAAGTATTTTAATTTTTAAATTAATTTAGGGGGTTCATGCACAACCAATTGTTTTTTTTATCAAATCAAGGATTATCCTTTTTAAGATTTAGAGCTTAAAGGATTTTCGTCTCTCCTATCAAATAAACTTCTTAGAATTCAAACTTATTTTCTCCTCCTTAAGTAGGTAAGGTCATTTACCACCTAAACCTATAGCATGTTGATATGGCCAACCTATTTTTAAGGTGCAACTTTTCTAATAACAATAGGAGATTCAAAGCATCAATCAAACACTACTCATTTTAGAGTTAACATAAGATTTTTTTCCTTTGGTTTAAAAACTAGGAGCATTCAACCAAGTTAGATTTGGCATGCATGTGAGTAAATCACAGTATTAAGTTAACAGAATGGAATACGAAGTTACAATAATCTCAAAGATTGAATAACTGGATTGAAATACATTAATTAATTTTTTAATAATAATGAAAATCATGAGGGGATTAGGAATAGCCGCATAGGTAAAATGGAAAAGCCTGAAGAAGCCCACAATAAATAGGTTCTCCATCTGCCGGTTGATACAAACCATTAATTGGTTTTTGATGTGTTTTAGCCCAATAATATATAGTTCATCTGTCATGCTATAGGCCTTTTTTTTTTTTTGGTCCACATACAATAAGCCTTAAACCTAATAAAAGAGAATATGAGTGTGAACACCCTATTTTGTCCGGGCTTCACTCAAAAATTAAAAAAAGAACTAATAAAACAAAAATAAAAGAAATTCCTCTTATTGATGATGATTGGTGTCTAAATTGGCAATCATCATTAAAGGGAAAATAAAAAAATACATAAAAAACGAAAATAAAAAAAATCCTCCCACTGATGATGATCAGTGTCCAAATTGTCAATCATCATTAAAAGGAAAAAAATGAAAATTAAAAAAAAATCCTCTAATTGATTATGATTAGTGTCTAAATTGACATTGTCATTCATTAAGGAAAAATAAAAAATATTAAAAAGGATCTCCCATTCATAGGTTTAAATTATGAAGTTGCTTGTGGGGAAAATATAATAAATAAAAAACGAAAATACAAAATAAAAAATTTTCTCATTTATGTTGCTAGGTTTAAATTAGAAACCTACTTGTGGGGAGAATAATAAAAAAAATAAAAAAAAAAATCTCCATTGATGGTGATTAGGTCAAGTTAGGAAGTTTTATTAATAGAAAATATAAAAAAAATAAAAAACGAAAATTAAAAAAGAAATCTCCGTTGATGGTGATTGGGTCCAGTTAGATAGTTTTTACATAAAATACAAAAAAATCAAAAATGAAAATTCAAAAAATAATAAGTATTTATGAAGAAAACCCTACCTTGAGACTATAAATAGGAGTGCAAGGGTGTTAAAGCCAGACACACAAAAATTAGGAGAGCAAAGACACAAAAATTTTGGGAGAAAAAGGGAGGTAAGGTAGAGAATTAATTTTATTTTTCTGATTTCATTACTCATACATAATTGTCATTAGGAAGAGTAGCTATGGAGAGAGTCATTTCAAATTTGTTTAGAAGGAGATCTTTGCCAAGCCAATGAACATCTCAACATAGAGATGGAGGCATTCTTATTGAAATATTGGAAAAATCTCCACAAGTATATTGCATCTTATTGCTCCTTACTTATATTATTTTGTTCCTTTCTCCATCTTTTTTTTTGACCCAGCAACATTCATTTTCTAAAATAATTTCTTGTTGACTAAGGTTATGCTTATGGGCCATGCGTACTTTTTGAGGTGTCTTGATTGCATTTTAATGACTATTGAATGCTTGCATTGCATGATAAATATATTAGTTGCTTCATCTATTGTACTGCTCCGCATTTTGGCTCATTGAGCTTTCATGATCTCACTCTCGTCTTTATGCTTGCCTCATGTGCGCGTAAATTACCATAGCTTTTTATATATGTTGGGGCTGCTCAATATGATGAATCAAGTGACTAATAAGTGTGAGGATAAATGGTATGTGTTGGCCTCTTTCATATTCTGGGCATTATTGTTGGCATGGAGGTTCTAATAATATGTTGCCTTCTTATGTGTATGGCTTGCAAGGATAAAATGTATGCAAAGTCTCCTCATATTTAGCTTTCCATTCTTTTAACTTGTGTTTTTCCCCCTTCTTTTCTCTCTATCCCTTTCTTAGGTTTTCTTTAAAAAAAAAAGAAAAAAAATATTTTAACATAATTTTATAAATAAAAATAAAATGGAAAAACCCTATTTCATGAAAAAATAAAAAAATTGCTTTGATAAATAAAAAACATAAACCAAATAAAAAAATCATTTTCCCCAATAAATTAAATGCACTTTTCCCTTAAAAAACATAAACAAAGTGAAGCACATTTTTACCCCCGAATTACGTGGGCTTTGATCCCTCTAAAGGGTATATAGGACCTAAATTTTCATCCTAGGTCAAGTCCAACTTTGTAAATAAATATATTTTTGGGAAAATGACGGAAAAATGATGGCAAAATTGGGAAATGACAGATGGGTGATTTCACAAATTCAGAAGTTGGGAATTCCTTATCACATTTTGATATTTTCTAATCATCTTTTGATAAAAAAATCCATCTATCATTTCCTAATTTTGAGATCACTTTTCTGTCATTCTCCCTATATTTTTTCTTATTTTTTTTGTAAATAAATGTTCATTTTTTCTTCTTCTTTCGTTTTCATTTCATTTATTTTTGTAAATAGTCTTTTTTTTATTTGGGTAATTATCATAAGATTAAAGGCCATAATATTTTTAAATAACTAACTTAGGGTAACCATTCTTATGAATGTGTGTTGTGGGATACCTAACACTTTCCCCATACACAATCGACTCTCGAAACCTAAATGATTTTTGTAGATTGGTTTTCATTTAAAAAAATGTTTCTAAAATTATCCTTTTTCAAAATTTTGGTGGCCGCTCCTTGTTTTTCAAATTTCGGGTCTCTACAATGAGTATATTTTGTGAAAGAAAAAATTTATCCTAATAATTAAATTTAAGGAGAGAAGTAATTAAAATTGCTTAAATAAGTACAAGTAATTATCACCTACAATCCTTGAAAAACTAGAAAAATGTTATCCTAATTTCAATAGGATGATAGAAAACAAAAACCAGCTATCAATATAAATTAAGATACCAAAATGGCTCTGGCCATTATGAAAATTGTTAGCATTATAAGATGGATAACTTAATAAGTACAAGCTTAAACTAATCACAAGAAAAGCACCATCAACCTTGTATCCTACAATATAAACAAGTATAATTGACTGTGTTCATCTTCAACCACAACTTGATGGATAGATCTCCAGTGATCTTAACACTATAGGATAACATTGTTACATTACAAAAATTTTCAGAATAAATTTGTACTTCAACCCAAAAGAAAGTAATGAACTCACAAAGCTAAAACTGAAAAAGAGGGATGTCGGTTGGTGAAGATTATAAAGAAGAAAAAGAATCCTTGAGAGAAATAAGTTTTGCCGTGTTACAGCCAATAGACTTGGTGAAAAGACGTGCGTCCTATTATTTGGTCTATCAAACACTTTGGGCAACTAACAATATATATTTATTCTACGTTTCAGAAGAAGTCAGTAGACGCCTAACATAGTAATATCATTTAATTTGCATCAAATTTATTTTTTAAAATACCACATTCCTTCTATGTTTTTGAAGTAAATCATAAAAAATGTGATTTACAACATACAAATATTTTATTTGATTTTAAATTCCTTTTTTAAAAGTCTACGATATGTTGCTTAGTACGAAGGATTTGGGAAAAAAGGAAGAGAAAATTTTATGGGTTAACTTTAAAAAAAAAATTTAAAGAAGTAAGGTACCTAAGAAGGATTAAAGAAGTAAGGTTAAAAATTTTTAAGTAATTTTTCATACTCCTTAATCTTACATCTTATCTTTATAAAAATTTATAACCCAATTTCTTTCAATTTTCAAATTCAATTTATAAAACTTTTATTTTTCATCCCCTCCCCTTATACCAAACAGCCCCTAAAACCATATTTGATTACTATTAATTTTTTTATTTTCAAAATTAAGAAATCTTGCTGAAGATTTGGTAACAGGGCACTCTTTTTTTTTTCTCTGGCATTAAATTTTAACAATTGAAATAAAAAATATTGATAAATAAATACTTATAAATTACCTTATAATTTAATTATGTTCCTTTCATATTTTTAATAAATTTATAAGTTAATGGATACTTATTACAATTTGAATTAAAGATAATAATATTATAATTATAATATAAAATATAAATAAGTATGTTTAACCCAGTACGATTATCTTTCCATTTGTTAATAACACCCCTAAATACGATTTTGATAAACAATATGTAGACAATTTATTTTAGCAGAAGCCAACGAGTGTTAGCTCACATGGCACCAACCCACCCCCTTATATTGAGGAGGTTGGGGATCGATCTCTACAAGGCTTAGGAAAGTGTGTGGTGTTTGTGTGTGAAAGAGTAGTCCCTGGTGTGTCAAAAAAAAAAAAAAATTTACCAGAAACCACTTGTTTAAAAAATCAGCAGGCAAACAAAAATCAGGATAAACCAAATTTGCTTGTGATTGAATCAAAATTAATTCAAGCTCTAACCCTAACCATCTGGGTGTTTGGAAAGGGGTCTTCGCGTGTGTTCTTTTACCCTCAAAATCATGGTTTCAGAAGCACTTTTCTGTAAATCGAGACAAAATTCCTCTCACATATTTACCTTATAAACTGTATAAACTATTCTCCAAAAATTAATCAGAACACACACTCTTCATACATGCCAATCAACTAAATTATTCATTTCTCTCCTACAGGGGCCATTATGGCACTAATAGAAGTGAATTTCATTTTCATATATAGCTAGAGGCTCAGAGTGCAGTAAAGTAAGGTAGAGATTCACAAACATGAGAAAGGGAATATGATGAGATCGATGGTTTTGATTTTGGTCAGCGAGAAGTAACTAACATCCTGCAACAAGATGGTACAAATTAAGAAATGATGAAGACAGATTTTCTGCCATTTGTTTTGGTGAGCTTTGAATATGTTTTTTAGCCATCAATATCAATATTGTAAGATATTTTAATATATTATAATTACTATTAGTTATTATTAATTAAGATAATTAATTAAAATATCTTGAATGTGGTCAATAAATTAGATTTAGGCTTAATTTAATATTAGTGTTATTGGTTATTAATGTGATATTGCTGATGGTGGGATATATACCATTGAGTTTACCGCCACTTGAAACGAGAGTGTGAAAAAACCTAGACTGCTCATCTGAGGTTTCCTAACTAATGACGGCTCTTAACTCAGTTACTATCGCTGTGTCTTACAGACAGTCAGAAAGATACCTGACAATTGTTTTTTATCTTTACTTCTTTTACAGTTCTCTTTCATCAGGATCTGTGAGTTCGGTCTCTGTTAAAAACTTAATAATAGCGAGAAATAATTCTTATGAGTCTTTTATTACTGGTATGAGAAAATTCATATACTATAATTTATGATTTTTTTTATATATTTCTGAATTTTATCCCACAAATATCATATACACAACTTTTATGATTCTCTTGAGATTTTGTTTTTGTTTGTGTGATTGTCTGGTATAATTCTGGCAGCTTTAATTTATTCACCTCTAGGCTCTAGGCCTTGCAGCTTTATCATAATCTTGTTGCTCCACCAAACCCATAGTACTAGTATTTACGCTCTTACCTCTCTCTCTCCTGCTTTCCTTCTTTGACCATCTCGTGCAAATTCAACTAAAATCCGTGTGTGTGTAAGGTTTTGAACAGATTCTTTGGATGATAATATGTTAACCTTTATGTATGATAAGAGGATGAAAGGCATTCCAAAGAGCTTAGAAGGAGAAAACAGTGATTAAGGAAGAAGCAAAAGTGAGTCTGGATTTCAATTTTGAATCATAATCTTCCATTAGTAACAAAGCATGCAAAAGAACAGCCCAATCTCAGAACATCAAAAAGAAGAGACAGAGGTTTCCTTATTCGTGAACGATTTTCTAATCAACGTCTCTGACATGAGACATGAGAGAGAAAGAATCGACACGACATGAAGAAAGAATGAGACTGAGACACGTCTAGTACAACTCAAGAAAATAAATCCAAATTAAGATGGCAAAATCTGTATCTGCACTTAATCAACGGCTCTTATTAATCATCATAGTGAGCCACTTCTCTTTACATAAACCTCCCTACCACTCCTCATCCCCAAGTCATTTCTCTGAGTTTATAAGAATGGCAGAAAGTGAAGCTTCTTGTGATATATCATACTGAAGATTGATTGGCTCCACTAAAACGCTGTAAACTAAACTAACTACGCCTTCACTTTCATCATCTCATGTGGTTCTTGATCGTAGATTCAAACCATGGTATTTCTCTTCTGCTTTTCTCTCATATCATCAATTACAGCAATAATATCACCTTTTTTGTCCTGTTTTTCATCATTTTTGTCCCTGGTCCAAATGTTTTGCAATCATTAATTTTTCTTCCAATTTGTTGTCTCCTATGAACCAGAGAGGTGGGATTTTTCCTGAACGAAATGGTTTGTTAGTTTCTGTGAGGTCGTTTTGGCAGGTGTGTTCTTCATTTCTCATCCTGCATTTACTGTTTCATTCCATTTCTTCTTCTTATTCTTTGTTTTTTCTGCTTCACTCATTCCAGAGATCCATGAGGCTATGAATTTACAGAATCCAGGTTTCTCAAATACGCACCTCCTACTTCATTTCTTTATTCTTAAGTTTCCAGCGTTGGTTTTTCGCCGTTTTTTGTCTTCCTCTTCTGAGTGGCTTTATGTTGGATGCTATAAAACCCTAAGTTGTTTATTTAAAACCAGATCCTGCTTCTCGATCCTTTTTAAGCTATCTGTGCTTCTGGGTTCTGCAATTTTGCCCTTTTTTTTGGTAACATGTTCACCTAAAACTCTTCATCTGTCTCTCTTTTTCATCCCACTGGGTTTTAATACCTGTTTAACATTTCTTTCTCAACTAAAACTAACTATTTTATTTTGTATACTGGATACTATATATATTCAGGTATCATTAGTGGATTTGTTCTTTTGTTTAATATTTTCATGAACTTTTCTCTCATATCTCTAGGTTTAATATTTTGTCAATTTTCGCCGCTAGTAAACATCCTGCTGATTTCCCTCAATCATCATCCTCTTGCTTCCCCTCCTTCATGTCATTGGTTTGTGAGCATACATGCATATCGTAGAAAATCTAGCTGCGTCATTTATAATCTCTACCTACTCCTTGCGCTTGCAGGGTAATTACTTCTCCCAGCTCACCAAAATCAAAAGCAGACCCTTGATTTCCATAAAAAGGAAAATATATAAACATAAAGAAATTAAAAAAAACAAGTAAGATACATGAAAAAGGTTTGAACTTTTTGAGGCGTGGCTTAAATTTTGACTCTAAAAAAGATATTGGCAGATCGTACCATCCCCTGTTACCATATTTATTGATTCTTTGCTCCGCGAGTCGCTTTTCATTAATTGATAATTGGTTCATTAATTTGAAAAAAAAAGATAGGGTTAACTTGATTTTTGGTCTCTCATGTTGGTTCTAATTTTAGTTTTAGTCCCTCAAATTTTAAATTAGAGGTTTTAGGGCTCTCAAGTTTCATTCTGCTTAAAACATTAGTCCCTGCAGTTAAATAAAAACTTAGACTATTTTGGCCATTGAGGCACCAAAACATCTTATTTGAAATTTGAGGGACTAAGCATATGTTTGGTTCAACAGAGGGGAAGGGAGGGGAGGGATTGTAATGGAGGGGAGGGGAGGGGACGGGAGAGAAGGAATTTTAATATTACCTTGTTTGAAATGATAAGGGGGAATGAAGGGGAGGCATTTTAATTTTACCTTGTTTGGTTTATAAGGGGAGAAAATATTTTTATATGGACAAATTTGCCCTATTTTATTTAAGTTGTTTTTGTAAAACTTATAGAAAGTTTAAATCATGTAAACATGTTGTATATATTTGTAAAGTATACATTTAAATTATATAGATATATATATGTAAGTACATAAAACTAAAAATTTAACTAAAAAATAAGCAAGGAAAACGCTAGTGTGGTGAAGAAGGGTAGTGTGGGAATACTAAAAACATTCATGGGCTAAAATGTCACATCAAAGTAAAATATTACCCCTCCTCTAGAAATAGGGTTATGAGAGGGTGAAAATTTCCTCTCCCCTCCTAAAACATTTGTAGTGCGGCTAAACAAGAGAAAGGAAGTAAAATCCCTGCCCTCCCTCTCATTTCCCTCCCCTCAAATCAAACAGACCCTAAAACAAAAATGAGTGCAAACTTAATAGACTAAAAATTGAATTAACCCTAAAAAATAAAAAAAGCGCAGCATCCTGGAATGGGTCAGAAAGCAACAATAGAGTTTAATGAGGTGATATTTAATATTTTTTCCATTCAATCGTTGTATTCTCAATTTCTCACCCACTTAAAGGCTGTTCCAATTTTATTCTTAAAGTTATCACGTGAGAGCAATATTGCTTCTTCAGTTGTTATGTAGGAGCAATGTTGACCAAATATGTTCATGTGTCATCTTCGCCTGGAACAATATTGCCTTTGAAGTTTTGTAATAGTAGCAATTTGAAAAGCCAACAGACATCCACACTGTTTTATAAAGTAAGGAAAGACTCGTTTTTTAGAAAATGGGTGGCGCCGTTTGTTCTTCATAAATGCAATAGCCATTTATGATTGGTACCTACTTCTCTGTTCTCTCAATCAATCTCTCATTTATGATTTTCTTTCTGGCAGGAAGTAAAGAGCGTCTGAAAATGTTTTGGGAACTCATGAATAATAATAAAAAGTTGCAGCTCCATCTAGTCCATTTAAGCATAGCTCTCTCCCCAGTTTAAGAACTGAACCCAGATCTCTTCTCTCAATCCATCTCTCACTCGCAGTTTAAGACATGTTTGGTTTTGCTCTCCCTCTTCACTCCGTCTCTCTTGTGGGAATATAATATACTTGCTATTCATTGTTTCTACTCCTTCTTTTGTCACTTCAATTCCTGCTACACCTTTGCTTGTGTGGGTGTCATGATTCTCAATTCTCAAGCGGCAAGTTCTTTGATTTTTCAAATACCCGCAAGCTCTTTGCTTATATCATGTGCGTTATTTGTTTTTATCCCTCTCTTAAAGTTAAAACCCAATCCACGCTTCTTCTGCCCTCTCCTACCCTCACTTTTCTTATTACATCTACCATGTCTTCTAGTCCCATCCCACTTTGACTCTTGTATTTTGTCTGCTTTTGCCTTGAAAATGAAGTTCTGTTTCATTCTCTGGCTATTCTTTTTTGGTATTTTGTTTCTAGTTTTTGTCCACCGCATGCATGAACTATAAATCTTATTCTCCTTTGTTTTGGATATCTGATTTTCTTTTGGATAATCAACATAGCTGGAAGATCTTGTCAGTGTTTATTTGCCAATATTATATTTTATCACATTTAGTTTTGTCATAATTTATGCCTAACTATAATCTCTGAAGCTTATATTTTAACGCAAGTTGTAGTAATTAATCAAATTTGGGAAACCCCATTTTAACATTTTAGTTGAAATCATTGTTTTGACCAAAATGTTTTGGCTAAATTTTTGTGTCATTTTTAACTAATTACAGAGTAATGATAATTGAAGAAACATACATTATATAATAAGGCGCCAAAGTTTAAGAAAGATCGTACTAGCTGTTTGAGCTATAAATTGGATGAAAACTGCATTAGCTACATTTTATAAACATTTAAGATAGACTATCTGCTTCAACTTTTTATCTTAAGATTATTTTTTGATTGAAGATAGTCATTCAAACTTGGAGGATATTTAGTGTTTTTCATTTAATCATTACATAGAACATATTGAAAACCTTGACAATTTCGGAGGGATAGGCTTCAACATTATACATATGTCTGCACCAAAAGTGTCTAGATGAGCGAATTTGTTATGAATTCACAAGAAATTGACATTCTAAAGCTGTGCCTGCATTCTCATAATGTTATCCATTTTCATCTTGATGTGGATGATGATATATACAGACACATAATGTACAACCAGTTCAGTTACACATTAGATCTCTTTGTGACAGAGAGAAGAGACATTTGCTTGTAGATAAGAATAATCACCCCACCCGGCTTTATTTTCAGGAAGTCAATGAAGTAAGTTTTTTTTTAATTACGAAAAATTAATTTTCATGACATTGTAGGTTCACCCAATTTTCTTATTGAAGGCTCTGACTTGCTTTGCAACGATGAGCTTCCTCCTCCTATCTTATATAAACTAATGCTTGATTCCAACAAAAGTATCAAAACTTCAATATTTAAATTGAAGCTAAACATCGAAGAATAGAGACAATAAATTATAGCTCGAATACCGGCCATGGATATCGAACGCATCATCATAAAATGCAAACTAAAATTATATTGTGTAAATATTTTTATTAATTTTTTGTCTTGATTTTCATTTTTTTTGTTTGGTTACTTAGGGGAATGGTGGAAGGCATATTTAACCTAGATGAAGTAGGGGTGATATAGGACAATATTAAACCCTGGAATATTGTCATAGTAAAATACCCCCTTATAACATTGTTAAGAGATATATAACTTAGAATGTAATTTTGACCGATCCCGACAGTTGGTTGGGGGTAGAAACGTAGTATTTCCATATTTTCTTTCATTTTTTATTATCTATCTATACTAATAATATGATATTCTTTATTAATACATTTATCAAAGGATGCAAGAGATTTTTATTGGTCTACCCCTAACAAGTAATGGTAGAAATTGAGCACACTTGATCAATTGATGTATATTAACACTGCCTGTATAATGGGATTTTCTTTTTTTTTTTGGAAAACATCCTTATAGGGCCAAAACAAATTGTGATCATTTAGTTAATATTATAAGACAAAATATGATTTATGAAAAGGATCTATCTCAATATTATGAGCTCCCCTAATAGGAAATTACAGAAATTGATTACACCCGATCGATTGTTGTACTTAACATTGCTAGTATGATGGGGTTTTCTTTTATTGAGAAACACAATTAGGTTCGCCCACATAAGGATATTTTTTAATAACAGAAAACCCTATTATACATGCAGAGTTAAATATATCAATTGATCTTGTGGGATCAATTTTTGCTATTACTTGTTAGGGAGCTCATAACATGGAGATATATCCTTTTTATGAACCATATTTTGGCTTATAATATTAACCAAACGATCACAATTTGGTTCGGCCTCATAAAAATGTTTCACAATATAAGAAAACCGCATTATATATGCAGCATTGAATACATCAGTTGATCGGGTGTGATCAATTTCTGTCATAACTTGTTCCAGGGCAGACCAATAAAAATCTCTTGTATCCCCTAATAAATCTATTAATAAATAATATCAAATTGTTAATATAAATATATAATAACAAACAAAAAAAATTATTGAAATACTTACCGATGCGGTGAGTAAGAGACGTCTCTCCCCTAACCAACTGTCAAGATTGGTCAAAACTATATATCTTACTTCTATATCTCTCATTAGCATTATGAGCACAACGGTCTCTCACTATGACAACAATCTAGGGGTTAATATTGCCCTATATCACCCCTACTTGATGTAGGTTAAGTATGCCTTTCACCAGTCCCCTAAGAATCCAATCAAGAAAAAAATGAAATTCAAGAATAAAAAAATTCATAAAAATATTTACAATATAATTTTAGTTTGCCTAATATAATGATGTGTCCGATATTCATGGCATGTGTTTGAGCTCTAATTTATTGTGTATGTTTTCCCCATGTTTAGCTTCATTTTAAATATTAAAGCTTTGATACTTTTATTGTAATCAAGCATTAATTCATATAAAGGAGGACGAGGAAGCTCATTTTGGTGAAGCAAGTTAGAGGCATCAATAAGAAAATTGAGTGAAACTACAAGGTCATGGGGATTAATTTTTCCTAATAAAAAAACTTCATTAACTTCTTGAAAAGCTTTGTTGGATTATTCTTTTGATCCACAAACAAATGTCTTTTGTCTGTTATGAAGCAATCTAATGTGCAACTAAAGTTCTTATATGTTATGTGTCCATATCCATTATCATCCATAGCAAGAAGAAAGATGTAACATTATTAGAATGCTGTCAAATCTTGAAATTGTCAATTTCTTCTGAATTGATGACAAATTCACTGATCTCAACGCTTTTTGGTGCAAACATCCACAAGGTGAAGCTTGTCCCTTTGAATGTTGTGAAGGTTATCAACATATTCCTCATAAATAGTTAAATGAAAATTATGAATAATCATCCAAGTTTGCATGGCCATCTTCAACTTGAAAATAATCTTAAGACGAAAAGTTGAAGCAAATAGCCTATCTTAAATATTTAGAAAAATTAGCTAGTGCCTTTTTCATCCATTTTATATCTCAAACAATTAGTGTGATCTTTGTTAAACATTGGTGCCATATCATAAAATGTATCTTTCAAAAACAAAGAAGAACAAGATTTAGTAGACAAGCAAGCACTGACTGACATGATTATTATATTTTTCAAAAACTAAAAACAAAATACTAAAACAAAGTAGCCTTTGGTTCAAAATGCTTTGAATATTTTGATCAGCTTGTATAAGGCTAGTAGCTCTTTGCAAGAACAAAACTTTTTGCCTAGCCTCCTAAAAGAGGGGGTGTCACACTGCATGCCTTGCCTTCAAGCTAAAAATTATAAAAATATAGTTCCTTAGTCAATAAAAACTTCTATTCAAATGACAAAATCATTTAATAAATGAAAATCAAACAAAAAAAAAATTGCGTACCTTCTATTTATCATGCGAAAAAATCAGCATGATAAAGCTCTCTGGTTCTATATTAAAGGAAAGTTTTGAGAGCTATATGGTATGATTGGGTGATAATATGGTGGGACAGTTATCAACCCTTTCACAATAAAAGTGAGCTATATTCACAGAATTATTGCACAACATGTTTTCAAAATCTTGTGAGAATAGAAACCAGCTGAGAGGACTTCTGCGCACGGGAAACAAAAATCCAGCATCTAAATATCTAATAGCAACTTGTAAATCTTACCAAACATGTTTAATAGCATATTGCTCACGACCCGCGCTATAAACAGGTTCTCTCTTGTGCGCTTATTTTATAAATTTGTTTTCAAAAACTAATGACAGAATTATTTGAAGAACATAAAGACAGAAAATGGAATAAAAAAACCTATAAATATATATATATATATTGTTCCTTGCTATTGATTATGGTTACAGAAAGGCTGAGATGGAATGAGAGATTCACTAGAAGCTATAAAACTCATTGAAGATAGGGTAAACATAGAGACAGAGGCGTCATTGAAGAAACTAAGGATGCTGGAAAGGGAATGACACGTGAGAAGTTAACGTGCTGTTTCTTTCTTTTTGCTATCAAAAAAGGGGGGAAAATAAACAAAGAAGAAGAAGTCTGATTTGGAAACCTGAGTTTAAAAGTGTTGTTCAAGAAAGAAGACTGAACTTCTCCCCAGCAGCAAAGAAGTGAAACTCAAGGAGAAAAGGGAGACTGAACGAGAGAAGTGAACATGAAGGAATTATGAATTTGATTGAGAGAACAGACAAGTGAAGTGGAAGAAGGAGGAGCCTCTGTTAAGGAAAAACAAGGAAACTGAAACATTTATAATCTGCCTCCAAGGCTCCAACATTTTCATTCTTGTCTTTATCATGGATGCCCAGAGAGAATGATTATTGCAAGGTTCAGAAGCAAACCACACACAATTGTACAATAGACTCTGATATAAAAATCAAAACGAATAATACCCAGCGGTCACAACTACTTTCAATTACATAGGGCGCTTAGTACACACAAACATATCACAGAAAAGGAAATAGAAAGTGACCAAAGCTTCAAAAGCATTGAAGAGTATCAGCAAAAGTGAGAAAAATCGCCATCGTTATTATACGCACCATGAATCATCATCTTTCAATTCTCACTCTCTAACTCAATTTCTTAAACTCATTACATGTAATTAATTGTGTACGACTACCTAGGGATATATTAAGAAGGTAATTTTGTTTGAATGAACTTGAGATATTATGGAAATGGGCTTCTAGCATTATCATCCTCCTTATATACTTAAGCACATGGCAGAACCAGTATGAATTAAATACTCATCTTAATTATTCTCTCTTATACTCTCACCCCCTGTAATTAAGGATATATTCTTTAAAAAAAGTTAGTAATTTTTGACATAAACACATTTATTTTACTCCACATTGATCTTCTACGACTGCATTAAAATATAACAGATGGCACCACCTTTGTTTTATAAATGAGTCTCTACTTTCTTTTGTTTTCAGTGTCATAACAGAACTTATAAAATAGTGTTTGTGTGGGCCTTTCAGTGTTTGGTCGCTTTAGCTTTTGTGTATTTCAAGCATAAGAGCATCATGCAACCAGTAATGACATGTCATTTTCATTTATTTATTGCTAAGGATAATAATTCATTACTCATTTCTTTTTGTTTTCAAAATTTATGACTCATGTCGACACTTACTTTAGTGTATGTTTGCTTAGCTTGTATAAGATGTAACTAACCAATTTGATTAGATTAAGGAAATTATTTAAGTTAGTTAATATGACAGTTTTTCAAAATACTCTATCATCTTCCTTAGTTCCTCATTCTCTATTCTAGTTTATTATTTTTACGGGATATCAATTAGGTAATTTGAAAAACAATTGATAAGTTACTGAAATAAGTCCTACATTGTTGGTATACAATCCATAAGGGTATATTTGGTATGTGGGATTTGGAGGGCAAGGGAATAGTTTGTAAGTTAAATTTTAAGAAATTAGAAACGTATTGTAACCGACTACTCCCTTCTGGACCTACCACAGTATTGAGAGCATTTGGCCAACCCAGACCTTCCTTGGTAATGCAGGAACTGTTCCCTCTTCTAGAGGATTTAATATGACTCCCAAAGCTCTCGAACATACGACCTGAGGATAAGTTGAGGCTTAAGAGAGACTTGGTAGCCACTTGCGCCGATTGGAGAGGCGTATTAAATCCTCTAGAGGAGGGGACAATTCTTGCCATTACCGGGGTGGGTTATGGTTGGCTAGATGCTCTCAATACCGAGGTAGGTTCGGGAGGGAGTAGTCTGTTACAAGTATGATTACAAAATTTTAATAAAGAGAAAATGTTAGAAAAAGATAGTGAGAAAAACTAATAAAAAACTTTTAACCGACTTCTCTAATTTTTTTAGGTTCAACTCAAAATGTTTTATCTCACAAAAAACTTCCTAATATGCCCACAGCTCTTCCTTAGAACTTTCTAAGGCAAAAATTCCTTTTAACGAATGCGACATAGATGCCAGTGGGTATGTCACATTAACATAGGTTAGTTGACCTTTTGGATTTGCAAGGCAGCACAACATTGCCCCGTTTTTGCACTTATGGGGCAAAATTGCTCCTTTGAAAGCTTCCTGTCACCCAATGCCTATTAGTGGAAACTTTCAAGATATTTTGCCATTTAACCATAATTTTTTTTTTTGCATTATATATCCTCTATGCTTTTATAAGATATAAATGATTTAAATAATGCACATTAAACAGTTGATTAAAATTGATCACAGTTAATAGATACATAAAAAAAGTAATTTATTTTTCAAATACATATATTCAACTTTTACAATTCTTCTTTAATTGTATGCAACCTATCTTTATCTATGTGTATAACGAAATACATATGCACAGTGCTAAAGATATTTTGCCCTTAACTGAATTAGAATTACATCCTCAAAATGAGTTAATTATAGTTTAGGGTGCTAGATGGATGCTATTAACCCCATAAAAATTATAAAGTCCAATCTTTCAGCAACACAATCGTATATAGTGTTATTGTTGCTTGAAGAGTTTTGTTTTTACTCCCTTGCTTGACGAGGCCCACTTGAAAGGTGTCACACATGAGACTTGCTTGCATATTGTGTTTAGGGTGGAGCAGCATCAAAGGTCCATCCTTTGCTCGGTTACCTGATGATTCAATATTTTTTTTTTGAGTAGCACCTTATTGGGTGTGGGCCGGGATTGAACCCGGATGTTGAGGCACATAGGCCTCATGCCTTACCGACTGCGCCATAGTGCGCTAGGCCTGATGATTCAATATTGAGAATGGATATAGAGGATGAGTTAACTTTTTGTGAGTCCTATAAATACAAGCATAAAAATAGTGACTTGTTGCTTTCTGTTTTTTCAGAATCTTATAAAGAAACATGCCCAAAATTACACCTATGAAGGACCATTCCCAGCTACGTTAACGGGTCTGATACATGCCTAAAATGTCTATGCTTTCACAGAAGCAAGCACATTGCTCTTCTTAATTTTGAAAAAAAAAAAATCAATATTCTATATTTGTACTGAAAAAATGCTTCTTTCCTTTTCTTTTCTTGTCCACTCCCATCCTTTACCCCCTTCAAGACTATTGGATCAAGATCTAATGGTTTATATTTAATATTTTATAAAAATATTATTATAAAGGAGAGAAGGATGGGAATGAAATATTAAATGTGGATCATTAGATCTTAATCTAAGAGTCATAAAGGGGATAAAGGATGGGAGCGACCAAAAAAGAAAAGGAGACTGGCCAAGTCGATATCTATGTGCCCAAAGCTTTTGAAAAGATGATTCAAGACATTAATTCTTCAACTGTGAAGAATATTAATTAGGTGGAAGGAATCTTGCTTGTAAGGCATAGGCAAGCCCATTTATATTTTTACCACCTAGTCAGTCGTCACATGGAAAGCCTTTCTTTTTTTCTAAGTTAGGGGCTGTCAAGGACATTTTCATCTTTTGGAAATGAGTTAGGTAATTTTGAGACCATAAATGGATTCCTTGGCAGAAATATGTTAGAATAGTCTGGGTCAAAATTTAGGAAAAAGTACGATCGGACTGGGTAAGTCGGGGACGAGCCAGGTCCCCATGGGCATTTGGGTAATATTTCACTATACACTTATAAGTGTCTAAAATGGTACATGAATGGGTTTCAATCTAATTCTTGTACATTTAGAATTTTAGGACTTGATTGATAGCTAAGCTGCGACACGAACATTGAGGCACACTTTACAAGGTGAAAAGGGTTAAGGTAGTAATAACTCTATCTTTCATACATTATGTCAATGTTTATATGTTTTGTATATACCATTTACCATAATATGTATGATGTATAGTACCTACAGGTATATCGAACATGACCGAACATAACCAAACATAGTGTCTATGGGTACATCGAACATAGTGCCTATGGGTACATCAAATATAGTGTCTACGGGTACACCAATATGCCCAGTTGGTGGTCTCAAGCCCACCGATGATACGGAATGAGTAAGGGTTGCAACAGTTTTGGCTCTAAATGTTTCTGACCGAAATGTTATTATAATATTGCTGTATGTGGTATGTGGCATATTTATTGTTGCATTTTCTATGTTTGATAGCCTATTACTACTCAGATTCTCTTGAATCTTACCCTTTCCATAAATGTATAAAGTTTGCAGCAGGAAAAAACTGCTCCAAGGACAATGGTATTTACCAGCAATTGAAGGTTCTGGTCAAGATCAAGAGAAGACGTTGGTTATCTGAAGACTTTTTATTATTTTAAGCTCAGTCACTATAAACACACCCCGTGGGGGAATTCCTATGTTGATATCAAGTACTTATTATAAGTATTTTTATGTTATTTCTGTATGTCCACTGAACTACGCGTAAGCACACTAAAAAATGAGAAAGTAAGATAAAGGCGTGACATTTGCGCACTTGGCTACCAAGTGACTCTTAAGGTGCTACTTGACCCTCAGGTGGCGTGCTTGAGTCCTTTAAGAGGTGACTCCCTGTGGCAGAGTGTCCTCGGGAGGAAAATCCTAACCCTTAGAAACAGGCGGAAGGGGGACAAATCCTGGCACCCTGGTAAGGGGTGTCCAGCACCGCTTGCCGCCAGATAGTAGGGGTCGTGTCATTACATTGAGACGCTTGAAGAACAAAAGGAAAGTTCAGGTTTCAAGAGACCAAAAATCCAAGGTAAGAGCTTGAAAATCAAGTGTTTATGTCTTACAAACTCCTTAGAACTTCCTCTAACGTCTTCTCCTCCTTGAAATTCATGGTTAGCAAGCTAAATCAAGAGTGAAGAGAGAGAGGGCAGAGGTGATTTAGGGAGAGAAAGTGGTGAAATCAAGAGGTAATATCATAAATTTGATCCTCTTGTGCTATATGTTGTTATTGGTTTTGGCTTCATTTTTGATTGTTCTGTAAACTTGGGCTGATGAAAACCCTAGGGGAAATGCTTCCAAAATTTCCTCTAATCATGGTCATTTAGTGTTTAAGTAGTTAATCATGTGATTAGAAGTGGTAGGGAAGTGGTTAAGCAAGAGAAATAAAGAAAACTCATGTTTCTTCCTAAGAACCTAGATTTTGTTCTAATGCAGACCTATAGGAAGGAGTTGAAATTTTGTAATTTTTACGGTTCCATTGGATTATAAGGGAAAATTGTGTGGGAATACATGTGTTCATAATTTTTGGATAATTGTATGCAAATCTGGAATTTTTAGAAGTTTGAAGTAAATGCTGTTTGATTTTATTTGAATTTTGCTAGTCAAACCAAGTCCAAATGTTATGAAATTTGGCAGGATTAAAGTAGACATGTAGAGCTTTAATTTGGTGTGTAAAACATGATTTTTGGATGAGTAGATTAAGAGATATGATTTTTTAAAGTTGTGCCCTGTTTCTAGAATACAATCTGGAACAGGGGGAGTTTGGCGAATTTCTGGGAAAAATGTGATAACAGTGACCAGCCTTGGAAGTTTTCCATGAAAATAAACTTAGAGAACTGTACATAGCTTTGGAATCAGTCAAATTGGATTTTTCTAGAATTAATTATGATTTTCCAAATTTGACTGAAAAATCTACCAGTTGTTTTTGGAAAACAGTGAAACTGCACTGTGCAAATTTGTACTATGCAGAAATTGCTGAAACATACTGTGATAGATAACCCACAAATAGTGATAAAAGGAAGTAATAGTTCAAGTAATAATCAGTTACTTGTAACTTTAATTTATAGGAATTTGCAATAGCCCGATCTGGAACCAAGATTTTGAACGGACAAGTAGAGCATGAAAGGGCAATTCTAGGTAGTAACTCTTTCTTTCATACACTATGTGATTATTGCTATGTTGCATGTTACGAGTGTAGATGATTAATTTAATAGTGCAAGTATACACTGTCGTAATCAAGTAATATAGAAGTGAATAGAGTATCGTTCCCACGAGGATTGATCACTAAGTACCAAAATGGGTAATTTTAATTCTATTTAGTCGATCGATTCGTTGGTGATTGAGAGTACAAATAAAAGAAAAATAATTAAATATGAGTGCAGATGATATGAAAGCAAATATGAGAAAAAGCCCTAGGGATTAGATTTCACTTAACAAATTCTAGATTGAATCACTTATCTATTATAGCCTAATTTATTCCACATGATTGATAGTCGAGTTTCCCTAATTTAATTACTAGCCTCTTCCAAGGTCAAGCAATTCTATAATTAATTGCTAATCCAATATATTCCTATATGAATTTAAGCAATTAATTATGCATTAAGATTTATGGAACTCAGTAAGACTACACAACTCATATGAATATATTCCTATTTCATATGCAAGTTATGGTTTTAATTATAGGGTCCACACACATGTATCTCCTTCCGGTCTCAACATATATATTGAAATCATTTAAAAGATTGCCAATCAAATGAAAACATTGAGAATAATAATTAAAACTCAATCATGAAGGAAAAATTCAAACTAGATTTAATAAGTTAAGATTTAATCCGTTATTAGTAAGCTACGTCATCACCCTAGGAAAATGAAAATTTAGCTCATGATAAAATTAAAAACAAAACCAAAATAAATTGACATTATATAAAACTAGAATGAAATCCTCATAAATACTGTATAAAACTTGAATATTAAATTCTCCAACATAAATATACAACCAAAAGATGCATGAAAAATGTAAAAATCTAGCTGTCCCTTTAGGAGGTAAAACCTTCCATGTAGGTAGTATACAAAAAGTAATACAATTCTAAGCCATCCATATAGGAGGCATGCAAGAAGAAATAGAAGAAAGGAAAGTAATGGATATGAATTGGTGTGTGAAATGTGAAGAAGAGGGTGGTTATATATATGGAAGAATGAAGTAGGGTAGCTGAAGTAGTTGGTGAAATGCGGTTGGTGAAGTAGTAGATAGAATGTGGTAGATAAAGTAGTTGCTGAAAAGGAAGATGAAGAGATAGATGAAGTAGTAGGTGAAAAGGAAGATGAAGAGATAGATGAAATGGTTGGTGGAATGGTAGATGATTCCCGCTTTCAACTTCCAAGTAAAATTTGAAACCCTTGAAGATAGAACTGGATTTTGGTCTCAACATCAAAGTTGTAGAGCTCTTTCTTAGCTTTTAATCCATATAAAGAATGTCCCAGTTTGACATCTAGAGCTCCAGATATTGCCTGAAAACTGAAAGAGGGTCTAATTTAGTATTTTTCAAGAAATTCTATTTTATGCCAAAATCATTATTTATTTATTAATTACACCCAAATTTATTAAATTGAGCTCAAATATCATCAATAAATTCATCATATAAGGGAAAATAAATATGCAAATATTTTACTTATTATTGTATTACATGGTGTATGGCATATTTGTTTGTCACATTTTATATAATTGATTGCATGTTACTACTAAGATTCTTTTGAATCTCACCCTTTCCATAAATATATAAATTTTTTGGCAACAGACAGTGGCTCAAGTGGCAAAGGCGTACTTACCAAGACTATTAGTTATCTGAAGACCCTTTTAATTATTTTAAGGTCTATAAGTATTATGTATAATACCCTGTGGGGGAAACTTGTAATGTAATCAAGTACCTTGTATCAATATATCAGTATATTTATGCTATTTCTGTATGCCCACCAAACTATGAAATTACTACTGTAATTAATATTGATGATAAGTGGTTTGTAAGGCGGGCATTACAACTTTTACATGGTTATTACAAGACCATTTTCTCTTTCCCTTTCAAGATGCTTTATGGTCAACAAGGGAAAGTGAAGGGAAATGAATTTACTTGGGCCATATTAAAAGATCAAGAATTAACCATGGCCAAGTAAAATTGCATGTGGTAAAAATTGCCATAAAGTTATATTATTTTAAGAAAGCAAAAGAGATATTTCATGAAGCAAAAAATTTATCCTCTTCCCTTCATCATTTTTTATCAGCTGCCACAAAATAGATAGAGAGAGAGAGAGAGAAAGAGAGAGAGAGAAACCATTTGGAGAGGACAAGAAGGGTCTTAGGGTTCCAAGAGCAAAAATCAAGGTAAAAGCTTGTAATCTTAGTGATTTTGCCTTTTAATCACCTTGAAACTTCCTCTAATCTCTTCTCCTCCTTGAAATCCATGCATAGCAAGCCAAATCAAGAGTGTAGAGAGAGAGAGAGAGAGAAAGAGGACTGATGGCGTTGAGGAGAGAGAGTTGAGAATCCAAGAGGTAATCTCCTAAACTTGATCCTCTTGTGCTATATGATGATGGTGTTGTTGTTGTTGTTGTTGTTAGTTTTGGCTTGGTTTCTGATTGTTTTGTGATTTTGGGATGACAAACCCTAAAATGTTATGCTGCCAAAATTTCCTCTAATCATGTTCATTTAGTGTTTAAGTTGTTAATCATGTGATTAGAAGTGAAAAGGAAGTGGTGAAGCAAGAGAAATCAAGAAAACACACTTTCCCTCCATAGAACCTAAATTTCAGTCTGATGCAGAACATAAGAAAGGAGCTGAAATTTTGCAATTTTGATGGGTCCATTGGATTTAGAAGGGAAAATTGTGTGGGAATATGAGTGTTCATGATTTTTGGAAATTTTTATGGAAATCTGGAATTTATTGAAGTTCAAAGGAAATGATATTTGATTGTTTCACTAGAGGCATGTTAAAGTGCAGTGAATTTTGTTAGACAAACCTGATCTAAAAATTATGAAACTTGATAGGATTAAAGTAAACATCTAGAGCTTTAATTTGATAGGTAGATCACAATTTTTGGATAAGTACATTAAAAGATATGAATTTTCAAAGTTGTGCCCTGTTTCTGGAAAGAAATCTAGAACAGGGGAAGTTTGGCGAATTTCTGGGAAAAGTGTGATAATAGTGACTAGCCCGGGGTATTTGTCCATGAAAATACACTTAAAGATCTTTACTCAGGCTTTAGAACTAGCCAATTAGGAATTTCTTAGAATTAATTATGATTTTCCAAAGTCGACTGAAAATCTATCAGTTTTCTAGAAAACTGTGAAACTGCACTGTGCAGTGTTATAATATGTAGAAATTGCTGAAACTGTGATAGATAACCAATAAATTGTGATTAAAGGCAGTAATAGTTTAAGTAATAACCAGTTATTTGTAACTTTAATTTATAGGAATTTGCAATAGCCCAAGCCGAGACCAAGATTTTGAACGGACATATAGAGTAGGAAAGGGCAATTCCGAGTAGTAACTCTCTCTCTCTCTCTCTCTCTCTCTCGTACACTATCTGAGTGTTTATATGCTTTGCGTTATTGTTATGTTGCATTACATGGTGTATGGCATATATATCTAGATCTGTCACATCTTATATGACTGATTATAGGTTACTACTGAGATTCTTTTGTATCTCACTCTTTCCATAAATATATAAAGTTTTCAGCAGCAGGCAAGGTTCAAGGGGCAAAGGCGTACTTACAGCAACCGATGGTTTCGGTGCGTAACAATCAAGACCGCTGTTTATCAGCTAGCCTTTTTATTATTTTAAGACTTGTAATTATTTTGAATAAACCCTGTTGGGATTTCTAAAATATAATCATGTACATTTTATCAGTATTTCTATGTTGTTCCTGCGTGTCCACCTAATTGCGCAATTGCTACTTTAATTAATATCGATGTTAAGTGGTTTGTAAGGTGGGGCCTTACAGGACACCCATGGACTTGTTAGTATAAGCGTCTATGGACTGGTTAGTGGACGCCCATGGACTTGTAAGTGGAATTGGAATTTATTGCTAAAAAGTCCCATAGGACTTAAATGTAATTTTAAAATTTCAAGGAACCATTTTATTGTATTTTCTCTTGTCCAGGACCTAAATACAATTTTCGCTATATTTTATAACTTAGGACTTGTTTGATCTTATGTTCTCCTGGGCAGGCTTGTATTTACATTATGAACAGGCTTATTTCTGACTGGAGACCTGAAAACGTTCGAACACAATATTGGGCCCTCCACATTGAACATTATGAATTTGTATGAGTTTAAGGTGGGGAATCCATTTTGTTGTTTTCGCAGTTATTCAATATGAAGTGAACTGAAGAAGCTGGGAATGGTACCACTGGCATTAATAGATGGTGAGACAGATGAATTCCTCTCATAAGGTCCCCATAAAAAAAAAAAACAAGACCTCTCCTTGCTACTCACACAGTCAAATTTAAAACGCTGTGAATATTAAGAATAAAAACTAATCAAATTTCTCTAACCATTATTAAATTAAAATCTAAACAAATATCTCCAATCCAGAGTGAAATTAATTATTATAACTATTCGCTATCAACACACCTAAATATGATTTTGATGAATAATATTTAAACAAATAACTTGGTCAAAAATCAGAAAACTAAAAATAGGATAAACCAAATTTATTTGTGATCAAATCAAAATTAAATTAAAAAAAATCAATTTTTTATAAATCTAATTCAAATCCTAACCATTTGGGGCTTTGGTAACGGGTATTCATGTAAATCCCAATCACCTGAAATGTTCATTTCTCTCCAAAGCCTGCACCCCAGGGGACCACCGCCATTAATGGATGAATTCCATTTTCATTGAAGGATTAGGGTACAGAAAAAAAAAAAAAAATAAGGTCAAAGGTTATTAACAGCATGAAAAAGGGAATGACGAGTTGGTCAATACTGAATTTTCAGGACCTCCCTTTTACTCAATAGTTTTAATTTTAATATCTGAGTTGTTAGGAAACATTAAGTTAAACATAACAAAATTAATAAGTTGCTTTAGTGGTGCTATGATGAAATTCTCCCCTTACAAGCTGGGAGAGGTGCTTTATCATACCTTTTTAAAATCCTACGTTGTTTTAAATATGCCTGGAAGGTATAAAAAAATAAAATGTGATTTAACCATTTCGAAACAAAATATAAATATACAATAAAATAAAAAAAATCACATTCATTATAATACCTCATATAAGAACCCAATACAATTACAAGTCTGCAATAATACATATAGGACAATTTGTATGTAACAGTGATCTAAACAATTATATGAATTCATTATGGTGGCACCAGTAATAACCAAATGCTTTAATAATTTCTTCTTCATTTGATGACTCCTAAAACGTGATCAATTCAATCATTAATATTAAGGAGTATATTATACACCTACTAAAACGGATTTTGGCTAGTAATTGAATCAAAGCTATTGTCTTCAACTATTGAAGAGAAGAAAGAGAGGGGCGAGAGACTAATAAGTGAAATGGTTCAACTTGTGTGAGAATGATGAGATATGACACATAGGGTAAGGCTATAAGGCAAAGTTAGTAATTTTATATATATTATAGAATTAATCTAGATTATATTATATATAATATAATAGTGTAAATTAAATAAAAATAAATAATTAGGCATAGCCTTATAAATATAGGAATGCATGACCTATCTGTCTAAATAAACATAACAATAGGTATGAGGTTGAGTCTAACATATTTACTAAATTAGCTATCCTATAAGCCGCCAAACAAAGGTCTAGCCTACTTCCACCCTTTCTAACAGTATTAAGATTAGATGATTAAAAATATACTTTATAAATTTAAATGACTAAAATGAAACCTACACTACTACAAACAGGGGTTTTAACGTCCCTATTTTATCACTTTTAACATCCAAAAATAGGGGGATGTCTATGTGAGGGGCGTAGTAAAGTGGGACTTTAGACGTCCCCAAAAAAAGGGATATCTAAAGTGAGACTTTAGACGTCCCAATTTTGAATTTGGGACGTCTAAAGTGAACAATTTAGACCTCCCAAATGAAGAAAAGGGACATCTAAAGTCACTGTGTAGGGACTTTAGATGTCCCTTTTTTAAAATTGGGACATCTAAAGTCACACTTTAGACATCCCTTTTTTTCATTTAGGACATTAAAAGTTTTTATTTTTGCGGGTTAGAGTCCTAGTGGATCTGAGGAAGCCATTGGTGTATGGTATGTGTTCTCCTAGACCAGGTAAGGAGCTGATAAAAATTAAGGTACGATATGAAAGATTACAGAATTTTTGTTATGTATGTGGCAGAATTGGCCATGATCTGAGAGGATGTCCTAATAATAAAGAAAACCTTGATTCTAATTTGCGAGTTGAATATGGTAATTGGCTGAGTATTCAAGTGGCTAGATGGAATGAGGAAATTGTAAGGCCAATTAAGATGGAATGGGAGGAAGTGGAGGGATGGAAGAAGGACATGAGCACTAAGTGTATAAGGAGTATAAGGTGGGAGGAGGGAGGTTTGAAGGATGGTAAACCAACGAAAAAACAGAGTGTGAAGGAAGTATGGAGAGGGGAACCGAGTAATCAATTGAAAACTAGCACTAATGTTGAAAAAAGTAGGAAGAGCGATAAGGGTATAGAAATTGTGGATGGAGAGAATGACGGTAAGGGTGGTATGGAGGGGAAGAAATGTGATTTAATGAACAAAGGCGAAGGGTGTAGTAGGAGGCAAGAAAAAGAAAGAGTGAGTGAAAATTCTCTATAGTCAGGGGGTATGAATGTATCAAAAGCAATGATAGTATATGGTAGTATATCTCCTGTGGATGAGATGCTGACTGGGATGCAGAATTTTAGCTTAAAAAGGAAGGGAGAAGAGCTAGAGGATGTGATGGTAGTTAAAAAGATGAAAATCTCTATAAATAGTGAAAGTGTTGAGACAGGGCTGATGAAGCAATATGTGGCAAAAAAAGGGTGATAGGTGTAGTGTTAGAATTCAGAAAAGAAAAATGAGGTTGGGTGGAATAAGAATTAGTGATATGAATGGGGATGTGAATGGGGATAGGATGGAGGACGTTGAAGGAGACTTTGTATTCAATTCAAAAGCAATTGTGATGGCAGATGTGGATTGTACTGAAGGTGGTAGTGACTGGCCAAAATCACTCACCAAGGAGCCATGACTATGATTGCTTGGAACTGTCAGGGGTTTGGTGCTGCCCTAACAGTTAAAAATCTAAAAGAGGCTTGCAGAATTAATAAGCCAATTTTAGTTTTTTTAATGGAAACAAAATAGCATCAGAATTATATGAGGAAAATCAGAAAAAGTTTGGGTTTTCATAAGGATTTGTATGTTGATCCTAAAGGAAAGAGTGGAGGTTTGGCTGTTTGGTGGAAGGAAGAATTGAATGTTAATGAAATCCATGTGGGCAGAAATATTATTTATGTTCAGTTGCAGTGTAGTTGCTTAGATGTACCTCAATATTTCACTATGGTTTATGGGCCACCTAGAGAGGATGAGAGGAGGAGAATTTGGGAAAGGATCAAGAATTGCACCTACAATTGATGGGTCATGGCTGAGTATAAGAGATTTCAATGATATTCTAAACCAGAGTGAGAAGCTTGGAGGTAAACCAAAAGCAGCAAGGACAATATTAAGGTTTCATAAAATGTTGAGTAATTGTGGATTCATGGATTTAGAATTTAAAGGACCAAGGTTTACATGGGAAAATGGTAGAGTAAGAGAGGCACATATTAAGGAAAGAATTGATAGAGTCTTTGGAAATGGCAAAATGAGAGAAAACTTTCCAAAAGCAATGGTATTTCACTGTGAATCAGTGGGGTCTGATCATCATTTGTTGGTCATTGATCTCAATTATCAGCAGAATATTTGCCCCAAGCCTTTTAGGTTTGAAGTTGTTTGGAGTGAGCATGTCGAATTTGGGAGAATGGTGAAAGAAAGTTGGACAAGGCATGGTGGTCAATCTTGATGCATTGCTAAGAAGTTAGCTAGGAAACTTAAGGAATCTGGTAGAGATTTGAGGAAATGGAGTAGGAGAACTTTCCCAAATAATAGAAAAAGAATTCAGATGCTTCAAAGACAGCTAGAAGAATGCAATAGTGGGGTTCTGACTGAAGACAAGTACCTACAGAAGCAAAGGGTGATTAAAGAAATGGAAGAAGTATAGAATTTGGAGGAAAAATACTGGTTCCATAGATCCAGAGTGAATTGGCTGAAGGAAGGTGATAACAATACAAAGTTTTTTCACCTAACTACAGTACAAAGAAGGATGAGGAATAAAATTCTGAGGTTAAAATCAGAGGGTGGTCAGTGGATGGAAGAGGAAGGATTAATTGCTGCTAAGTTTACTAAATATTACAGGAATCTCTTTAGTAACTCTGGAGCAAGAAACTTATCAAAGGCATTGAAATATGTAAAATGTTGTATTGATGATGGTGATAATCAGAATTTGTTGAGGAAGGTAACTAGAGAAGAGGTGAGGAGGGCATGTTTTCAAATGGGGGGTAGCAAGGCCCCAGGACCAAATGGCTTCTCTGGAAAATTCTATCATTTCTCTTGGGAGGTAGTAGGGGATGATATATACGAAGAAGTGAGGCAATATATAGAAGAGGGCGTGGTACTGGAACTGATTAATACTACTGACCTGGTTATGATCCCTAAAATGGATAGACCTAAGATGGTATCTCAGTATAGACCTATTAGTCTATGTAACTTTTGCTACAAAGTCATTTCTAAGGTCTAAACAAACCGTATGAAAGCTTTAATGCCGAGGATTATGTCTGAAAGCCAATGTGCGTTTGTAAAAGGGAGAATGATTCATGATAATATCATGATTGCACATGAGGCATTTCATTATCTTAAAAGAAAGAAGAGTAGGTTGAAGCATGAATTTGCTTTGAAGATGGACATGAGTAAAGCCTATGATAGGGTAGAGTGGGATTTTGTAGAGGCTGTGTTGTTGAAGTTAGGCTTTTCTAATAGATGGGTACAATGTATTATGGGATGTGTCAGGTCAGTAAAATATTCAATCATGTTGTCTGGAAAGAGGGTTGCTGAAATTGAACCTAGTATAGGAGTGAGACGAGGGGATCCTTTGTCTCCGTATTTGTTCATTTTGGTGGCTGATGTGCTCTCTCACATGATTAAATGGCACGTTGAAAAAGGAGATTTGGTGGGAGTAAAACTTGCAACAAAGTGTCCAGTTTTGTCTCACTGCTTCTTTACAGATGATTCCCTATTTTTTTATGAGGGCTACTAGGAAAAATTGTTGGTCATTGATGAGGATTTTTGAAGTATATGGAAGGGCTTCTGGACAGCAGGTTTATCTAGAGAAATCTGGAATTTATTTCTCTAAAAATACTGATGAAACGAAGAGGAATGCAGTATGTGGTTGGTTAGATATTAAGGAAACCGAGGATCCTGGCAAGTATTTAGGTTTGCCAATATTATGGGGCAGATTTAAAGCTGAATCCCTGGTTTTTATAAAGAAAAAAATGATGAAAAAAAATACAGGGGTGGAAGTAGAGATTCCTAACTCAAGCTGGCAAGGAAATCCTAATTAAGGCAGTAGCTAATGCTGTTCCAGTATATCCAATGGCATGTTTCAAATTCCCTATGAAAACCTGCAAGGAATTTGATAGGATACTATCTAAGTTTTGGTGGGGAAAAGGAGTAGAAGGGGATGGGATACATTGGAAAGCATGGGAAACTATGACAAAGCAAAAGAAGTTGGGGGGTTCAGAGAGTTTGCTTATTTCAACTTGGCTTTGCTTGCTAAGAGTGCATGGAGGTTAAGTCAGAATCCTGATGCTTTTTGGGTACGGTTATTGAAGGGTATCTATTACCCAAATTCTGATTTTTTGAAAGCTAAGAAGGGAGGTAAAACCTCTTGGGGCTGGGCCGGTATTTTAGATGGGAGGGATATGATTAAAGCAGACTTAATTTGGAAAATTGGGAATGGCAGAAGAGTGAATGTTTAGAGGGATAAGTGGGTGGGAGAGTCTAAGCTGTCAAATAACAGCTTATTAAGTAGTGTAGATCCTGATCTGGTAGTGGCATATTTGATTCATAATGGGGTATGGAATGAGGAAAGGATTGAGAATTTATTTGATGGTGATATTGGAATAAAAATTAAGCAGATTCCTATCTCTTGCACAAAAAGGAGTGATTCACTAGTATGGCAGGGGAGTTGGAATGGAGAATATTCGGTTAAGAAGGGTTATGCTTTGTTAAAGGAACAGAGATAGTATAAGACTAGTGTGAGGCCAGGTACATCTTATAATATTCCAAATAGTTTGTGGGGTGAGATATGGAAGTTGAGAGTGCCACAAAAAATTCAGCATTTCTTATGGAGAGCAGTGAATGGATGTATTGCCACAAGAGAGAGTTTATTCAGGAAGAAATGTTGCATTCGATTTGCCAGTTATGTGGTAGAGTGGAAGAGACTATTGAACATTGCCTTTTGTTGTGTGAATGGGTAAGAGCGATATGGTTTGGGTCTGATTTAAATTTATTGATTGATCCTAAACATATCTCTAGATTTGATGAATGGTTGTGGCAATTGATTGGGGGAGTTGTAGATTGAATGATTTTCAAAAAGCTGTGGTGGCTTCAATAGGTTGGAATATTTGGAAGAATAGATGTAGATTGTTGTTTCAGGATGGGGTAGTGGATCTAATAAGACCCTTGCAAACTGTCGTCTCTCTAATTGAAGAATTCTGGGTGGCTAAGGGATGGATGAAGGAGATTGAGGTGCAAAGTAAATCTGAGAGGGATAGTAGTTGGAAGGCACCTAACCCGAAGGTGATCAAGGTAAATATTGATGGGTCTTATATAAGCAAAACATGTAAGGCTGGAATAGGAGTAATATTTAGGGATAAGAATGGTATAACTCTGAATGGTTTTTCAGGTACTGTGGTGGCGTCATCTGCATTTATGACTGAGGCGCTTGCTGCAAGGAAAGCTGCTGAAATGTTGAAACAAGCCAATGAAGATTGCTTTGTCATAGAAACTGATAGTGAAATATTGTATGGCGCCTTAAAAAGTGGGGATATGGGAAGCTGTGAATGGAAGAGTCAGACAATCGTGGAGGATACTCTTGCACTATTGAGTTCTAAGTCTAGCATTTCTTTTGGTGTGGTACCTAGAACTCTTAATAAAGCTGTTGATTGGTTAGCAGGGATTAGCTCAAAGGGGGTAAGTCTAGATGATTGGGTCAATCGACCCCCACCCCCTCTTGCCAAAATTCTGGATCGAGAGAGAGTCCAGAGAAACGAGTGTTCGATGCAATTGGATGGCAATATTAGGACAGGTATTGGTTGAGTTCGTTTTGACAGGTATCCTGGCTGTTACTATAACAAGGTGCCTTGTCAAACTAGATAGATATAAATAGTATAGTTCGTTATTTTGTTGTTTTTGCTGGTAAGGTTTTTTGTGTGTGTTAGGTTGTAATCATAGGTTTTTTTGGAGGTTTTTTACTTGGGCTTCGGCTATTAGTGTGTGTAATACCTTTGTTTGTTGATTAATAAAATAGACTCTTTTTGGCCAAAAAAAAATCATTAATATTAAGGAGTATATTCTACACCCACTAAAACGGATTTTGGCTAGTAATTGAATCAAAACTGTTGTCTTCAACTATTGAAGAGAAGAAAGAGAGGGGCAAGAGACTAATAAGTGAAATGGTTCAACTTGTGTGAGAATGATGAGATATGACACATAGGGTAAGGCTATAAGGCAAAGTTAGTAATTTTATATATATTATAGAATTAATCTAGATTATATTATATATAGGGTTAATATAACTTTTGGTCCCTGAAGTTTGATTCAATTTTGGTTTTGGTCCCTCAAGTTTGAAATATGTGGTTTTGGTCCCTGAAGTTTCATGCGATTTTGGTTTTGGTCCCTGAAGTTTGAAATCGATGGTTTTGGTCCCTGAAGTTTCATGCGATTTTGGTTTTGGTCCCTGAAGTTTGAAAAGGACTTGGCGACCCAATTAAAAAACCCGACCCGACCCAGAAAAAAAACCAAGTCCTTTTCAAACTTCAGGGACCAAAACCAAAATCGCATGAAACTTCAGGGACCAAAACTACATATTTCAAACTTGAAGGACCAAAACCAAAATCGCATGAAACTTCAGGGACCAAAACCACATATTTCAAACTTGAGGGACCAAAACCAAAATTGAATCAAACTTCAGGGACCAAAAGTTATATTAACCCTTATATATAATATAATAGTGTAAATTAAATAAAAATAAATAAATAGGCATAGCCTTATAAAAATAGGAATGCATGACCTATCTGTCTAAATAAACATAACAATAGGTATGAGGTTGAGTCTAACATATTTACTAAATTGGCTATCCTATAAGCCACCAAACAAAGGTCTAGCCTACTTCCACCCTTACTAACAGTATTAAGATTAGATGATTAAAAATATACTTTATAAATTTAAATGACTAAAATGAAACCTACACTACTATAAACAGGGGTTTTAACGTCCCTATTTTAGCACTTTTAACATCCAAAAATAGGGGGACGTCTATGTGAGGGCGGTAGTAAAGTGGGACTTTATACGTCCCCAAAAAAAGGGATATCTAAAGTGGGACTTTAGACATCCCAATTTTGAATTTGGGACGTCTAAAGTGAATACTTTAGACCTCCCAAATGAAGAAAAGGGACATCTAAAGTCACTGTGTAGGGACTTTAGATGTCCCTTTTTTAAAATTGGGACATCTAAAGTCACACTTTAGACATCCCATTTTTTCATTTAAGACATTAAAAGGTTTTATTTTTCTTAAAATTGATTATTTATATTCTTCATTACCCAGCAAATTAAAATTGCAGAAATAAAATTGAAGATGGATTCATAAAACACAAAATATCCCTTAAAAAATGGTAAGGACATCTAGCAATGCAATCTTTTTACTCTATATATATATATATATATGTACAATAACAACAACTCATACAACCTAATATTATATATGTATAACAACAACCAGAAAGTGTCAAAATGTTTGTCACCACACAACTACAAACTAATTGTTGTTCATTTCATCAAAATAAATATACATATGTATTTCCCTCGATTTCCAAGCTCCAAACGTATAAAACAAAAACATTATTAGTATTACATAACTACTAATAACTAGTTTATGATTCTAGCAAAAAAAAAACGATCAAGGAAAAAACACTCCAATAACTAGAATCATGTAAATAAATTGAAAGCATTCACTAGTACAAAAAGTTAATTTGGCATCAGTTAAAATTACATTTTCGCCATAGTATTTAGGGTGTAACGGAATTAGCCGTAGCCAAAAATATATATTATAGCGTCACTTGCTTAAGATGTGTCACCGTAAATGAATATATTATGGAGTCAGTTGCTTAAGATATAATGCCGTAAATGAATATATTACGGCTTCGCATTGTAACTAAACCGACGCCATAATAGATATGTGACAAATGAATTTTCAAATCTAATGGATATTTCGTCCGTAGGAGGCCACCTCATCGTTGGTTCAGCCACGTGTCTCCTCCTCACGCTACCACGTGTCACCTTCTACTGCTGCCACATGTCCACCCTCCTTGCAATGCACCACGTGTCCCTCCTCGAAGTACGCCAAGTGTCACCTCCTAGCGCTGCCACATGTCCCTCCTTGAAGTGAGCCAAGTGTCACCTCCGTGCGCTGCCACGTGTCCACCCTCCTCGCAGTGCGCCAAGTGTCACCTCCAAGAGCTGCCACGTGTCTGCGCCTCTTAAATCTTGAAAATGCCTCCCTTCCTGTTCGAACCCGCGACCTCATGCTCCTGGTGCCTTCACGCTCGAGCCTTTGCCTGTTGCGCCAAGATGAACCTGCGTTATTTTATTACATAATGTTATATATATAATATTATCATAATATAAAATTAATAATATATCTAATATTATTAAAAATAAAGTAAAATAAATAAAAATTCCAAAAAATATTTATATATATTTATGATTAATTAATTTCAAATTCAATAAATTTAAATATTTAATAAATATTTTTATAACTATATTTTAATCAATTTTCTAAATTTAAATATATTTTTAATTTAAATTAATTAATAACAAATAATTTAATATTATAAATATTATTTTTAATATAAAATGATAAATATAATATTAATAACTAATAATTTATTTTTAAATAAAATTAAATAATAACTAATATAATAATATTAAAAATATTATTTTAGTCAAAAATTTTAAATATAGTATCAATAAATTATAATAAAATATTCATTAATAATAATATTTTATTTTTAATTAAAATTATTTAATAATTAATTTTATAATATTATTTTTAATATAAAATTTTATAGATTTTAAAATTTTGCGACAGAATGTGCCACGGAAAAGTTCCATGGCACCGTGGCAAAACAAATTTTCGCAAAATTTGTGACGTAATTCTGTGGCTAATTTAGCCATATTTATAATATTATTTTTAATATAAAATTTTATACATTTTAAAATTTTGCGACGGAATGTGCCACGGAAAAGTTCCATGGCACCGTGGCAAAAAAATTTTTCGCAAAATTTGTGACATAATTCCGTGGCTAATTTAGCCATAGAACTTTTTTATGGTTAATTCCGTGACAAATTTAGCTACGAAAAAATTCCGTCGAAAAAATTTCCAATGGAATTTCTGACGGACTTTCCAAAGAATTTGCCACAGAAAAAATTCCGTAGAAAATTCTGTCAAAAATTGAGTGTTTTTTTATAATGCTCTATCTGGAAGCTGCTACGTCAACAGTGATGAAGGAAAGTTGCGAAGTTAGCAGAGCTAGAGTGAAATTCATAAAGAAGCCGTGAAGTTAGTAGAGTAGTGGAGGTTTTTATTGAAGGCATTAGGGCGTCAGGTGGAGTGGGAATCAACGCAATATTTCCTTTTCTTTAGAAAAAAAAAATAGTTAATATATTTTTAAGACTTCCTTAGAGTCATATGGGTTACAATTAAGGTCTTGGTTTCCTATAGGACCCAATGCTATAAGTAAGCTCGATAAATAAATTATAAATTATGGGTCAAGTTCCACCCATAAATTGATCATCCATTTTTTTAATAATTAACTAGGTATAGTTAAGTAGTTAAAAGAAGTTCACTAATCTCTATCAGATGGTCCTGAGCTATAAATAACCCACTTAAAAAAAGTTATTTAAAATATAACTATAATATAATTATATTTTGGGAAAAAATATTTTTTAAAATTTATTTACAATATTTAATTATGGTTATGACATGTTATATTTCAAATTTATCTATTTCACAATTAAATTCTAAAACTTTATATGAATTATGGCTTCTGGTGCTTACTCAACTGATTCCATAATTATTATTGTTATAGCATCTTAATTACGGCATCAGTTGAATATACAACCGATGCCATATTATACATTATTGCGTCAGTTACACTTCAAACAGAAGCAAACTTATGTCACATGAATTATCACTTCCATTCTTTAAGTAACTGATGTCATATTGTACCTTATAGCGTCAGTTACATGTAAAACAGAAGCAAAATTATGTTATATGAATTATCACTTTTATTCTTCAAGTAACTAATGCAAAATCGTGTAGTTAAATTAGTATTTTGTACTAGTGAATATAATTATATTTTGGAAAAAATTATTTATAGTATTTAATTACAATTATGACATGTTATATTTTAAATTTATTTATTTCACAAGTAAATTCCAAAACTTCATATTAATTATGGCTTATGGTGCTCAATAAACTGATCCCATAATAATTATTATTATAGCATCTTAATTACAACATCAGTTGACTATACAACTGATGTCATATTGTATATTACGGCGTCAATTACACTTAAAACAAAAGCGAATGTATGTCACATGAATTATCACTTCTGTTTTTCAAGTAACTGATGCCATATTGTACATTACGGTGACAGTTACACGTAAAACAGAAGTAAAATTATGTCACATGAATTATCACTTCGGTTCTTTAAGTAACTGATGTAAAATCATGTCGCTAAATTAGTATTTTGCATTAGTGATTATAATAATTTCACATTGCAAGTTTAACTTAATTTTTCATGTAAATTTATATTTAAAAAAAACAAACTGATGAAAGCATGGGAGAGGGCAGCCAACGGTGTCTATGTGCTTCTAAGGTGGAGAGAAGACGTTGGAGGAGTTGTGTATGCACTGTGGAGAGGAGAGGTACGGTGGAGGCTGAAAGCAAAGAAGAAGGTAGGAGGTCCACACCGAAGGGTGGAGAGGGCAAAAAAGGTGGAGGAGGTGTACGTCGGAGGGTGAGAGCAAAGAAGGTGCTATGAGAATGGAAGGAAGTGGAGGAAAAGGGAATGAAGAAAAGGAAGAGAGGAAGAAGATTGAGTAAGATGAAGTGTAATGAAGAAAAGGGAATAATGAAAAAGCTTACCCATGATGTAGAGAAGACGAAGTCACAGGAATGAAAGAAAAAAGTGAAGAGAAGTCATGGGGGATGGGAAAGATGTAAAAGGAGGGATGAATTTCTGATACGGGAATGAAGAAAAGGGAAGAAAAGTTTCACGCATGTCAGAATTTCTAATATGCCTTTAGGAGTCTTGACTTTAGGAGTCCCAAAATTTTTGGGACTCCTAAAGTAAGACTTTAGGCATCCTAAAACCATTTGGGACGTCTAACGTCAATACTTTAGGTGTCCCAAATCTCATTTAGGACGTCTAAAGTAAGTCAAATTTTTTTAATTTATTTTTTTAGCTCTAGTGGAAATCTTTAGATGTCCCAAATAAAATTTGGGACGTCTAAACTCTACTTTAGGCGTCCCAATTCAAATTTGGGACGCCTAATGTTGCGATTTCACTACTTTATTTACAGAAATGCCACCACCTCTATGTTTTAACCTCCCTTTTTAAAAAATAGACGTTTATTGGGGTAGTAATATCTTCCATCTGTAGTAGTGCTAATATGAACTTAGAACAACCAAATCTATATTATAGCTAGATTATTTTCGGAAGTGGCTCCCATCCTTTTCTTCAAAAGAAAAGGATGGTCCTTTTCTTCCTCGGGACCGTCGGATCAAGATCTCAACGGTCCAGATTTAATATATTATTAAAATATTATTTTTATTAAAATATTATAAAAATAATATTTTAATAATATATTAAATTTGGACCGTTGAGATCTTGATCCGACGGTCCCGAAGAAGAAAAGGACCATCCTTTTCTTTTGAAGAAAAGGATGGGAGATTTTCATGGTAGGTTGAAGATATTTATTTAGACTTTATATTTTAACATTAATATTTCTAATTCAAGTTTTAATATATATGTATATATATAAAACCATTGACTTATAAATATATTAAAAATATAAAAGGAAAAAAATTAAATTCTACTGTACGTATAAGTTTTTATCTATCATCTTTTGCTTATTTGGAAGTTGCTTCATCGAGCTCTACCATCATGCATGTGATATTCTTGGACAACATCTAAATGTCACAGGGCTATGCTTATTTGGATATCAACGTACAAGAAGAAGCCATCAAACACTTACTTTTTTCTTTGCCCTTTTTCTACATCATTATATAGTTTGAATGTTTCCTCATCAAAATTGACACACCGAGCAATAATCAGTTTAGTCAATGGTTGAAGGACACTCTGCTTGGGTTGCATTAGGATAATCAACAACATATTTTATTGGGTATTATAACAGTGATCAAACAAACAATATATTAACGTGATATTTCCTATTGGCTAGGTTTTCAATTATTTTCACTAAAAAAATTAAACGTCATATTTAGCCAATATATATAAGCACAATTAACAAATTCATTTCTATGGGAGCAATTTTAATCTAGATGTTAACTACTATAAGGTACATTAAGCAGGTATGTACATTTAAGGTTAAGATGCATCTATCCCATAAAGTATTTTTTTGAGTAACTCCTAGTATTTTAAAGAAATTTTTTCGCGCACTTTATTCTTAAAGTATTTTTTGACTTGATTATTTCATCATTGAAAAATTGGAAAGCTAAGTAATGAATATGTTAACGATGTAAAAATTAAAATTCTCAAATGCATGAGTTATTTTTCAGTAATTATATGTCTTTTATATTTTTATTACAAATCTTTCACATTTCATTACTCAACATTTCAATATAGAGGTAATATAACCACAATTTTTTCCAATTATATTCAACCTTTGTCAAGATTGAGGCAATATAGTTAAATATCATACAACTGATTTCATCAAAATTTCAAATTAGTAGCGGTTTATTAACTGCTACAAATTAGAAAACAAAATTCATTTTTCTTTTCCCACCTTGAAATTTTCAATTTTTTATATTTGTAGTGGTTATATAACCGATACAAATATCTTTTAAAAAATTAACGGCTTATGGGGATGTTGTAACGGTTTGGTTAAACCGTTACAAAGTAAGTAGTGGTTATTTTCTTTGTTAGCGGTTTTAGGTAACCACTATAAAACCTCTTGCAACATACGATTTAGTAGCGGTTTTATTAACTGCTACTAACCTTGTTTGTAGCGGTTAAAACCACTACTAATACCCATTTTTAATTGCTACTAAATCAATTTTTTTTTTGTACTGTGCTAATGAACCGCTACAAATATAGTAGCGGTTTTTTCGCTTGAGTAGTGGTTAAAAATAACTGCTACAAATACACTTGCAATAGGCAATTTAGTAGTGATTCCTTAAACCACTTCTAATTATATTTGTAGCGGTTAAAACCGTTACAAATACACACTTTTAACCTCTACTAAACCGTAGTTTTTTTGCAATGAACTATATATATTATTCGGGTAAAACGAATAAAAAACCAATGGTTTTAATCTACGGAATACAGAGTTCAAAAATTGAAGGGTTAAGGCAGATAGAGAAGTTACCTATGGAAAGGGGCCTATTATCGCCTTTCTTCTTTTCTCTGAGTGAACAGTAAAAGCTTTTCCTCTGTCATGATTTTAACGTTGCAGAGCAACGGTAACCTTCAACGTCGATGATCGCCGTTTGGATCTGCACCGTCGGAGCTGCTCTTTGAATCTGCACCGCTGGGAGTCTCGCAACATCGTTGTCTAGCGTTAAGGAGTTTTCTCTCATTCAAGATTAGGCTCTGTTTCTGCGGTACTCTGTTTTTTCCGGCGTAACTGAACTTCGTCGCTGAGCTCCGCATGTACGCCGTCGTGAGGATCTCTACAAAGGAGTAGACTCTGTTTTTCATCTTGCTTTAGTTTGTTTTTACGTCAGAAGTTTCTGTCTCAGCAAGACTCTGTCGTCATCACTGTTTTCTTCGCTGTTTTGAAGAACGCTGATCTTGGCTCTAGTTTCAGTTTCAGTCATCGGTGATCCGTGGGATGAGACGTTTTTCTGGCTTTCCAAAGTTTTCAGAGACCTGTGTGTAACCTGAGAACAGTATGGGAAGTAATATACATGAACGGGATAGAAGTTATGAGAGAGTATCTCCGGTGCCGACGTCGGAAGAACAAGATGCTATGGTACGAAGCCGAAAGAAAGTTAGAGATGGGAAGGATGAGTTCTCTGAACACCAATCCCTTGTACCAAGGGTGGAGGATTGGATGACTGATGAAGAGGTGGTGGAGGAGGTTTCTTCACAACCGAAGAAATCTTACAAGGAAGCCTGTGTCGATATACCGATGGCGGGAGATATGTCTGATGAGGAGGAAGAATGGTAGCGTGGGGATGGATGGAAATCAAGAATTGAGGTTGAGATCACTCAGAAAGGTCCAAATATTGTTGTCTCATCAGAATTTCATCAAAAACTAGCAAAGAAATGGAGGACTTCTTTGATTGTAAGGCTTCTGGGACGTATGGTTCGTGAAGAACAACTTGGTAGAAAGTTGCAGCAACTATGGGGTCGAAGGGGTGAGGTAACTATAATAGAAATTGGGTCTGGATATTTCTTGGTTCGTCTAACAAGCGAGGAGGATTATGAATTTGCTTTGACTGGTGGCCCATGGTTATACATGGAACATTACCTAGCTGTACAGCCATGGAAACCTGAGTTCGATCCTGATGCTGGGGAGGTACCGAAGATCGCTGCATGGGTACGTATTCCAAAATTTCCAGTAGATTTTTATGATAAGGGTATTTTATACGTAGTGGGTAGTCAGATTGGAAGGGTGCTTAAGGTGGATAATAATACTTTGAAACAAACAAAAGGCCGTTTTGCTCGATTATGTGTTGAAATAGACCTGAATTCACCGTTACTCCCATCAATTATGATTAATGGCAAGGAAAAAAAATAGTATACGAGGGTCTACACCTGATATGTTTTTCATGTGGGAGGTATGGGCATGGATCCAAACATTGCTCACGAAAGAAAGAATCTGGACCTTCGGGAGTTTAAAGTTCGAAGACTGAGTATGATGGACGAACAGCAGATTCAACGTCGACTAACCATAACCCAAAAGCCATAACCTATGGTGAATGGATGGTGGCACCTAGACGTCGAAGGATGCAGCGTGGTACTGGAGGAGAATTGAATATTAGACGGGGAGGGGTTCGTGATTTGCATAGAAACAATAATGGTGGAGGATCAAGATTTGTAGCATTGACAGATGAGAATACGGAAGAGAAAGGAAATGAAATCACTTTAAGGGCACCCAATAATTCGGCACATAATGCTACAGAATCTTCACAAGTCCGAATTATTAAATCATGTGGGTCCTTGCCTAGTAAGAAGAAGCTTGTGGTGACTAATCCTGGGACTAAAGAAAGTATGGTGGAACGTAAGATGGATTTGGTGAACCCCATGGAACATTATCAACAAGTGAAGATAATTCTAGTTTGACCTCAGAAAGTGGAAAAGTCTATAGTGCTAGGGTCCTGGCAAAAGGTATTAATGAAGGAAGGAAGAGTGTCGCGGGTTCCTCCAAATTGCAACCAATTAAGGCCTATTCGGGGACGCCTTTAAAATTTGAAGGTGTGAAAATTCAACTACCAAAATCTAATACAAATAGTGCTTCTGACCCTATTGATCCAGGTGCAGGTAGGAAGATTATCTATTCAACTAGTATTAATCTCCCAAGTGAGGTGGGTGATGTTGTTATGAAGGAGTCAGGTGAGGGAGCATACGGGCCTAAGTCCCAGTAGTGTTTTCCAGAATGTTTGGGAAACCTTTATCTTTTATTATTTGTTTAATGATAGTTATGACATGGAATACTCGAGGTGCCGGTGGTGCCTCTTCTCATCGTTTAATCAGTGACATTATTGATAAACAAGGAGTTAATCTCTTTGCTCTATTGGAACCTAGACAGGTGGGAATAAAGGCAAATTTATTGGCTCAGAAGATTGGATGGTCTAATATGCATGTGGTTGATGCACGGGGATTTAGTGGGGGCATTTGGTTATTTTGGGATTCAAGTTGCAACTTTTCGATTATTTCGGCGGGTGAGCAATTTGTCCATGGAATGGTTAATGCAGGAAATGATAATGAATGGTCCCTTACAATTGTTTATGGACATCCTAATATTTACCCGAGGCACCTGCTATGGTCTTCATTAAGAGACATTAGCCGGGTTGTTCGTGGGGGTTGGTTGGTAGTTGGGGATTTCAATGCTGTATCGTGTCCTGAGGATAGATGGAGCATGAAAATTCGGGAAACCAGGGGAGTTGACAGATTTTTTTGGGAGTGGATTACTGATACTGGATTAATTGATATTGGCTTTAGTGGTCCTCGATTTACATGGGGGACATCGTCTAGTCAAAGCAAAATCGATAGAGCATTGGTGGACGGCAGATGGCACACGCAATTTCCAAATGCTTCGGTGCTTCATCTACCAAAGTACAAATCAGATCATTGCCCCATTTTGGTTAATACTGACAAGGTAGCGCATGGTGAGAATAAACAAAGGCCTTTCCGTTTCTTCGCCCCTTGGGTTATGCATGATGAATTCTCAGATTTTGTTAAGCAACAATGGAATGTTAAGGAAGATTGGTGTGGATCTTTAGAGAATTTTACTGAGCATCTGAAAATTTGGAACAAAGAGGTATTTGGGAATTTAATTTATATGAAGAACAAGCTATATAGACGTCTTGATAGGATTAATACCACAATTGCTAGAGTTGGGCCATCAGTGAGATTAGAGAATTTGCAATGTGAATTATGGAAGGAACTTGAGAAAATCTTGGCCCAGGAGGAAATTAAGTGGATCCACTACTCTCGTGCTACTTGGTATATTCAGGGTGACCGAAATACAAGATATTTTTATTCAAAGGCAAATGGTCGAAGAAGAAGGAATTGGATCTTAGCTCTTAAACTTGATTCTCAAGAATGGTCTTATGATGAGCAAGAAATACGAGAATTTGGCAGTAATATTTTTGAAGATCTATATACAGACATGAGTACGTACCAGGGGTCCTTGGTTTTTGGGTGCACTTATCCTGAGATTGACACAACTGATAGATGTGCTTTGGGAAGACAGGTTGATGAAATGGAAATTAAACGAGCTTTGTTCGATATGGGTTCTCTAAAAGCTCCGGGTCCAGATGGGTTAAATCCTCTTTTTTATCAGAGCCAATGGGATACGGTTGGTCTTTCAATGACATCTTTGGTTAAAAGGGTATTTTCTAATCCGGATTGGGTACATAATATTAATGATACTCAAATTGTACTTATTCCAAAAATTGATCATCCACAATCTTTCCGTGATTTTCGGCCAATAAGCCTCTGTAATGTAGTGTATAAGATTGTTACAAAAGTTATTTCAAATAGATTTAAATCTATTATGCCATTGGTTGTGGCCCCGAACCAATGTAGTTTTGTGAAAGGGCGCCAAAGTACTGACAATATTATTCTAGTGCAGGAAATCATTCACTCTATGCGGAGCATGAAGAAGAAGCAGGGATTTATGGCAATAAAGATTGACTTGGAGAAAGCTTACGACCGAGTCAGATAGAGTTTTCTTTTCGAATGCTTGAATGAACTGAGGATTCCTAAGTACCTCTGTGACGTCATACAAGCTTGTGTATCTACTCTGCAAATGCAGTTACTTTGGAATGGTTGTGCTGCAAAATCTTGTTATCCTTCCAGAGGAGTTCGTCAAGGAGATCCTATTTCACCGTATCTCTTTGTTATTATGATGGAGAGGTTGGGGCATTTAATCCAGACTACAGTAGAAGATGGAGATTGGAAACCTTTTAAGTTGTCCAGGCAAGGTACGACTATTTCTCATGTTTTTTTGCTGATGACCTTATTTTGTTTGTAGAAGCAAATATGGACTAAGCCGTGGTGGTGAAAGCCATACTGGATGATTTCTGTGATATTTATGGTCAAAAAGTAAATAATGCAAAATCGCACATTTACTTCTCCAAGAACGTGGGTAATATGAGAAGAAAGGACATTAGTGAGTTCTTGAATTTTTCCCTGTCTTCCAACTTGGGAAAATATTTAGGAATGCCAATCTTGCATGAGCGAAGTACTAAGTCCTCATACAGATTTATTCTTGATAAGATGAATGTTCGCCTAGCAAGCTGGAAACCAAACATGTTATCGATGGCAGCTAGACATACTCTAGTATCATCAATCATGTCAGCTATGCCATCCTATGCAATACAAACTATACCCCTCCCACTGGATACCTGTGATGAGATAGACAAAAAGTGCAGGCAATTTCTTTGGGGAAGTACATCCACGAGTTGTAAGCCACATATGGTGGCTTGGGGTCGTGTGTGCTCTCGAAAAAATGATGGTGGACTAGGCTTAAGACAAGCAAGGCTTCAGAATCAGGCTTACATGACGAAATTGGGGTGGAGCTTGATACACAAACGAGATGCACTTTGGGTTCATTTTCTTCGGGAGAAGTACAAGACGGGCAGTGATTTGGTGCCACAAGTAGAAAAAAGACGGTCAGAATCAAGCACATGGAAGGGGATTAGACAAAATTGGGAAAGTGTAACTGAGAGTATTGCCTGGAAGATTACTAATGGAACTTCGGTGTCTTTTTGGCATGATCTATGGGTCCCCCATTTTGACAGATTGGAGAGTTTGACATTTCAACCATTAACAGATGAAATAAGAGAATGGAAGGTGGCCGACTGTATTACTCCGTCGGGTCAATGGGATCTGGATAAGTTTGGGTATTTATTACCAAAACATGTCGTCGCTGCAATCCAAAGAGTGAATATTAACCACAATACTAGTGGTGATTTTCCTATTTGGAGATGGACATCTGATGGTAAATTTGCACTAAAAGAGGCGTACAAGAGGTTAGCTGGGCAAGGTGAAAACAATTCTTGTTTCTAATGGAGGCTTATATGGAAGTTGAAGGTCCCTTAACGTTACAGAATGTTTTTGTGGTTATGCGCTCATGGTCGTTTACTTACTAATTTGGCAAGAGCTCAACGGGGAATCCACACAAATGGGATGTGCCCTATTTGTCAAGACAAGACTGAATCAATTATGCATGTACTTCGAGATTGTGTGATGGTTAAAGATATATGGAGTGAGACATTACCTAGTCCATGGCATCGGCATTTCTTTGGCTCAAATGATAGAAATACTTGGTTAACATGGTGTTTACGCCGTCGTGATCATGTGTATGGCTACGAGTTTCGATATTGGTTTACGGTACTATGCAGGCACATTTGGTTGGCAAGGAATGACCGTATCTTTAACAATAAACAATGGAATAAACAGGAGTTATTGGCACGTACTGGTTCGGTGTTGTCTTGGGGTATGTCTACCCACATGCAACCCAGGTCTTATACCACAACAAGAATGGGTTGGCGACCTCCACCTCCTGGGATGGTTAAAATTAATACAGATGGATCCAGGAATGAAGCGACGGGATGCTGTACCTGTGGTGGGGTGATAAGGGATGAACAAAACGGATTTATTCAAGGGTTTATGTTTAGGATTGGAAGCGGGTCGGTAATCACAGCAGAGGCCTGGGGAATTTTGTGGGGTATGAAATTAGCTTGGGACGGAGGATTTAGGCATATTATTTTTGAGAGTGATTACAGCGAAGTACTGGATCTTATTCAAGGAATGGTACCTGATGAACATCATGATGCTACTTTAATCTTGGAAATTCAATCGATGCTGGAACGTGACTGGGAGGTGGATATACTACATTGTTGTAGGGAGGCGAATAGGGTGGCGGATTACTTGGCAAAAAAGAGCATGGAATATGACGGTGGATTTTCTTGTGGTTGACAGAGAACCTGATGAAGTTAGACGACTAATTATGGAAGATGTTGCGAACCATTATATTTGTACTGAGTTAGTAGAATAGAGCATGTAGGGCTATGCCTTCTCTTTTTCTATAAAAAAAAAAAAACAAGAAGTTACCTATGGTGTGCGTCATTAGGTTTTCCCTTTTAAGTTGGACCCTTCCCTTAATATTTCAATGCAACACTTCTAATGGCCCGCCGTTGTCTATGTTTTCTGTATATAATTTGGGTCACAAACAACATTTTAACCTATGCGGCTATTCCTAACCCCCTCATGATTTTCATCATATTAAAAAATTTATGTTTTTCAATCCAGTTATTCAATCTTTCGGATTATTGTAATTTCGTATTCCATTCTATTAACTTAATGCTATGATTTACTCACATGCATGCCAAATCTAATTTGGTTGAATGATCTTAGTTTGTAAGTCAAAGGGGGGAAAATCTTATGTAATGAGTAGCCTCTATTTGATGCTTTGAATCTGTTATTGTTATTAGAAATGTGCTAATGTCTTGTGTTGCACACAACTACATATAAGTTATTCTACATAGTTGAAGAAAAGTTTCACCTCAAAAATAGGTTGCGAACAATCTATTAGTTTAGGTGGTAAGTGGCTTTGCCTACCTAAAAGGAAGAACAAAGTTCGAATCATGAGAAGCGCATTGGGTGGGAGAGGCGAAAATTGTTTGCGCTAGGGAATTCCTAATCTAATAAAAAAACAATAGGTTTGCATGAGTCCTTAAAAATTTAAAAATTAAAATACTTTTAGATAATAAATATTTTTAATGGGATGTTATCCAATAATTTTTATTATTTAATATTAATATTAACAGTATATAAGAAAATCCTAACTAAATCCAACTAAAATGTCAAAATCCAAAATGAAGCCTACACTTTCAACAAATTTATCATCAAGCCAAAAGGCCTTATTAAGGATTACCGAATGTTATTAAAAGACCAAAATACCCCTTTATAGCTAAAAAGAAAAAGTAAATAGAGGTGTAAGCGTTATTTTAGTTTTAATTATTTTCATTGGATTTAATTGGAATTTTATTTAGTTTGTTTTATGTTTTTTTTTTTTTTTGACAAAATCAATTACCGTTAAGATGTTAACATCCTTACTTAAGAAACACTGCCATCCTTGTCTTCAAGTGGTTGTGCGGGAAAGATTGAATTGGAGATTGAAGACTGCAGGAGAATATATCATGGGAGAATCCTAGTTAAATCCAACTGAAATATCAAAATATAAAATTAGACCTATACTTTTAACAAATAATTAATTATACTTAGAGGGCTAATTAGAAATTTCTAATTGTTGATAAAATATTAAAATGCCCCTCTGTGGTTAAAATAGGAAAAAACATGGTGAGCTCTCTGTTTTTCCTTCCTCTGCAACTATTGTGGCTTCTTCTTTTCCTTTCTCCATTGCTACAAGCACCCTCAACGGGCTTGACTATTGGCTGGCAGTGTTTCCTAAAGTAATGGTGTTTTTTATTTTTTACCTGAACTAAAGTAACGGTGTTGACATCTTAATGTTAAATGATTTTATAAAAAAAAAACAAAAACATAAAACAAAGTAAAAATTTCCAATTAAATCCAATGGAAATTATTAAAACTAAAATAAGGCTTACACCTCTATTTAATTTTTCTTTTTAACTATAAAGGGATATTTTGATCTTTTAATAACATACAAAAATTCAGAATTCGCCCTTTTGCCCTGATTAGAAATTTTTTGAAAGTGTATATAGGCTTCATTTTGAATTTTGATATTTCTTTTTTTTTAATGGAAACTATAATTCATTAAGTTACAAATAAGAACTTAATACAAATCAAGGGGAAACCCCAAATCAGTCATCAACGACCTCCTCCTCTAAGGAATGTGGTGGTTGATCAAAAAAGGCAAAAACTCCCGCAATAGAATGCCCTAACCTGCTAAGATGATCAGCATCTCTATTCTGTTCTCTAGGAATATAATTCAACAAAACATGCCAATTCCTAGATAACCATAATCTAGCTTCGACAATAACAACACTGAAAGGGTGGTATTGCTCTCCACCTCTCGTTAACAAATTGATTGCCTCAATGCAATCAGTGTGAATCATAATGTTTCTGTAGCCACTGCTCCAACAAATCTGAAGACCTTGGATAATTGCTAATATCTCAGTAATTGCAGGAGGAACTGTCAACAGCTTGCATGTGAAACCCCCAAGCCAAGCTCCATCCGTATCACGTAGAACTCCCCCACAGCTGCATTGACCTGAGTCCATAGCCGAACCATCTACCTCCAAGTGGACAGATCCCGCTTGCCTATCCCTCACACTCTGATCTGCAGAAGACTGATGAGTAAAACTGGCAATGGGCGAGCAGATCTTGATCCCAGCTAGCTCGAAAGAAGCTGGCCTGGTGGCATAAAAATTATTGAAAAATCTCCTATTACAAAATTTATTATCTAAAAGTATTTTAATTTTTAAATTCATCTAGGGGGTTCATGCACAACCTATTGTTTTTTTTTTAATCAGATCAAGGATTATCCATTTTAAGACTTAGAGCTTAAAGGATTTTCGTCTCTCCTATCAAGTGTACTTCTTAGAACTCAAACTTATTTTCTCAAAGCCACTTACCACCTAAACCTATAGCTTGTTGATATGGCCAACCTATTTTTAAGGTGCAACTTTTCTAATAACAATAGGAGATTCAAAGCATCAATCAAACACTACTCATTTTAGAGTTAACATAAGATGGAAAAGCCTGGAGAAGTCCACAATAAACAGGTTCTCCATCTGCCGGTTGATTCAAACCATTGGTTTTTGATGTGTTTTAGCCCAATAATATATAGTTCATCTGTCATGCTATAGGCCTTATTTTTTTTGGTCCACATGCTATAAGCCTTAAACCTAATAAAAGATGAGTATATTTTGTGAAAGAAAAACTTTATCCTAATAATTAAATTTAAGGAGAGAAGTAATTAAAATTGCTTAAATAAGTACCAGTGCACTTATCACCTACAATCCTTGAAAAACTAGAAAAATGTTATCCTAATTTCAATAGGATGATAGAAAACAAAAACCAGCTATCAATATTTTGGTTCACATGTGCTCGTTTGGAATAGCTTATTTTTGGGTAATAAGTGCTTATAAATCGTGATTCACGGTATACGAGGTAAGTATGTGAGATGAGTTTTATCTCGGTTTGCGTAATAAGGATTTATTTTCTAAATTTAAGTGATCCCAAACACACAACAGCTTAAACTAATCACAAGAAAAGCACCATCAACCTTGTATCCTACAATATAAACAAGTATAATTGACTGTGTTCATCTTCAACCACAACTTGATGGATAGATCTCCAGTGATCTTAACAATATGGGATAATATTATTACACTGCAAAAACTTTCAAAATAAATTTGTACTTCATCCCAAAAGAAAGTAATGAACTCACAAAGCTAAAACTGAAAAAGAGGGATGTCGGTTGGTGAAGATTATAAAGAAGAAAAAGAATCCTTGAGAGAAATAAGTTTTGCCATGTTACAGCCAATAGACTTGGTGAAAAGACGTTCGTCCTATTACTTGGTCTATCAAACACTTTTTGAAAAATTATTTATTAACGCTTTTGGGCAACTAACAAATATATTTATTCTACGTTTCAGAAGAAGTCAGTAGACTCCTCACATAGTAATATCATTTAATTTGCATCAAATTTATTTTTTAAAATACCACATTCCTTCTATGTTTTTGAAGTAAATCATAAAAAATGTGATTTACAACATAAAAATATTTTATTTGATTTTAAATTCCTTTTTTAAAAGTCTACATTATGTTGTCTAGTACGAGGGATTTAAAGAAAAAGGAAGAGAAAATTTTATGGGTTGAATTTAAAAAAAAAAAATTAAAGAAGTAAGGTGCCTAAGAAAGATTGAAGAACTAAGGTTAAAAATTTTTAATTAATTTTTCATACACCTTAATCTTACATCTTATCTTTATAAAAATTTATAACCCAATTTCTTTCATTTTTCAAATTCAACTTATAAAACTTTTATTTTTATCCCCTCCCCTTATACCAAACAGCCCCTAAAACCATATTTGTTTACTATTGATTTTTTTATTTTCAAAATTAAGAAATCTTGTTGAAGATTTGGTAACAGGGCACTCTTTTTTTTTTCCTCTGGCATTAAATTTTAACAATTGAAATAAAAAAGATTGATAAATAAATACTTATAAATTACCTTATAATTTAATTATGTTCCTTTCATATTTTTAATAAATTTATAAGTTAATGGATACTTATTACAATTTGAATTAAAGATAATAATATTATAATTATAATATAAAATATAAATAAATATGTTTAACCCAATACGATTATCTTTCTATTTGTTAATAACACCCCTAAAAATGATTTTGATAAAAAATATGTAGACAATTTATTTTATTAGAAGCCAACGAGTGGTAGCTCACATGGCACCAACCCACCCCTCTACAAGGCTTAGGAAAGTGTGTGTGGTGTTTGTATGTGAAAGAGTAGTCCCTGGTGTGTCAAAAAAAAAACAATTTATTTTACCAGAAACCACTTGTTTGAAAAATCAGCAAGCAAGCAAAAATTAGGATAAACCAAATTTGCTTGTGATTGAATCAAAATTAATTCAAGCTCTAACCCTAACCATCTGGTTGTTTGGAAAGGGGTCTTCATGCATGCCAATCAACTAAAATATTCATTTCTCTCGAACAGGGACCATTATGGCATTAATAGAAGTGAATTTCATTTTCATATATGGCTAGAGGGCTCAGAGTGCAGTAAAGTAAGGCAGAGATTCACAAACATGAGAAAGGGAATATGATGAGATCGATGGTTTTGATTTTGGTCAGCGAGAAGAAGTAACTAACATCCTGCAACAAGATGGTACAAATTAATAAATGATGAAGACAGATTTTCTGCCATTTGTTTTGGTGAGCTTTGAATATGTTTCTTAGTCATCATATTTTAATATATTATGATTATTATTAGTTATTATTAATTTTATAATTAATTAAAATATCTTGAATATAGTCCGTAAGTTAGATTTAGACCCAATTCAAAATTAGAGTTATTGACTATTAATGAGATATTTATGATTATGGGATATATACCATTGAGTTTTACGGCCACTTGAAACGAGTGTGAGAAAACCTAGACTGCTCACCTGAGGTTTCCTGACTGATGATGACTCTTAACCCAGTTGCTATCGCTGTGTCTCACAGCCAGTCAGAAAGAGACCTAACAATTGTGTTATGTCTTCATTTCTTTTGCAGCTCTCTTTCATCAGGATCTGTGAGTTCACTCTCTGATCAAAACTTAATAATGACGAGAGATAATTCTTATGAACCTTTTGTTATTGATATAGGAAAATTCATATATATAATTTATAATATTTTCATAAATTCCTGAATTTTGTCTCACAAATATCATATACAAAACTTTTATGATTCTCTTGATATTTTGTTTTTGTTTATGTGATTCTCTGGTATAATTCTGGCAGCTTTAATTTATTCACCTCTAGGCCTTGCAGCTTTAACATAATCTTTTTTGCTCCACCAAACCCATAGGACTAGTATTTAGTGCCTGTTTGGGTTAGCGGCGGAGAAGGAGCTTTTTTTCCAGATGAGCTTTTGGAAAAGTCAGATAGAAAAAAAGTTAGATTTTAGATGTGATTTGTGTTTGGATTGGCGGTGGCAGAAGTGACTTTTTTTTTTTAACATGAAACCTGTTTGGATTAGCGTTTGAAAAGCCCGTTTAGATGGAAAATGACTGAAAATGGCATGAATTTTATTGAATACTATATATATATATTAGTTGTATATATTGTGATAATTGAAATGAAAAAATTATAAAAAAATTGATAAAATAAACAAAGGTGCAATTATTATGGAAAAAAAAGACACGAAAGTATTTAATTAGAAAAGGATAAATTTATATTTAAATTAGAATGCATACATGAAATGTCTCACTATTGAATCATCTACCCCTAACAAGTTGGTCTCTGATTGTGTCACGCACATGATTCATCTGTGTTGAAGATAATCTATGGATAGTAGATGTGGATGCGACATCAACCAGATCATTAGTATGTTGACCAGGTATATTTCCTCGTTCAGCAGCTTGAAAATCCATGTCTGTTTGGGAATTTCTCCGGATAAGATTATGTATAGCCATTGTCGCACAAACTATGTGGACTTGTGTTTCAAAGCTATATGATTTCATTTCCCCCAAAAGCTGAAACCTATTCTTCCAGACTCCAAACGTCCTTTCTATAGTTGTCCGCAAACTTAAATGATAATAATTGAACATCTCGTTTGGATTTGCAAATCCCTCCCGTCGCCTGAAGTCTGGAATATGATAACGCTCACGTCTATACAGACCAAGATATCCAACTAGTGTTGGATAGCCAGCATCGACCAAATAATATTTCCCTGAGTAAGACACTGAAAATTTCTTTTACACGGTACAATTATAGCAAATGTGAGGAAAGAAAAAACTACAACACAATGTAGGAGCAGTTGAGCAATAAGTACCTTGAGGTGGATGGGGGAAATTCATAGATGGAGTTGAGATTGCATTTTGAAACACACGAGCGTCATGTGCAGTTTCCTCCCAGCCTGCCAACACAAAAGTGAAGCACATATCCCAATCACAGACGGCCATGATATTTTGAGTTGGATATCCCTTTCTCCCGATAAATCTCTCTTGCTCTGACTGACTGACCACACACCGGATGTGAGTTCCATCAATTGCTCCTATTGCATCCTTGAAGTATGGGTAATATCGCCAATCGTGCAAGATTTTTGGGTGACAATGACTGAACTCGGGATCAACCGGTTTGATAAGTTCTGCCGATAGATTCACACAAGCGTGTAATACCATGTGGAAGATTCTACTAACTGTTTCTCCTGAACATTGAAATCTGTCCTGTAGGATTCTATTTCCTTGCGCATGTCCAACAGTGTATAAGAACATGGCAACCATTTCTTCAATTCCAAGGTTCCTAGTCTTCCGTAACCCGTGTTCTACCAATTTAGAGCATAAGAGATAGAAGACATGCTTTTCAACTCGAAAATTTTCAGGACAAACTCGGTCATGGCCTTCCAGTACCTCTTGCACCCACTTTGCACCGGTTTGCTTACTAGTTCTGCGTGGCTCTTTGCACACATATGGCACGAGATATTGAGCCATCAAGATAGCCACCTGTTCATACTCCCTCATCTCTTCATCTATAAGGGATATGAGTTGGGATCTACGAGCCGCACGAGATGATCCCACTTCAGTTGTTTCTTCCGAATTATCGCGACCACTCGAACTTGCCATAGACGATGTAATCTGTTTGATTGCCAAGATTTATGAAATCAAGTACAATGACAAATTGTTCAAGTAAAATGACATCATGTAGAAAAAGTTGATAACATTCATAACATGCATAATAATAATAATAACAACCGGTCCTCTAACGAGTGTAAGTTTTAGCAAAACATATCACATAACCAAGTTTGCAAAAATAAGGTCAGAATCTACCATAACATATATCAGGTCAGACATATCACTACAATTACACATAACCAAGTTCGCAAAAGTGACATAAAATATGGTTCAGTGATTCGGGGCAAGCTGAAGATGTGGGCTGTTATAAGCGTGGTGCCGCAGCCACGTTAGCAAGGTAGGTTTATCCCCTTGCAAGCCACGAAACATGTCGCGTCCAATATGATGGATCATCATGTTAGAACATCGGAAACTGAAGTCTTTGTCCTCAACAACCTCAGGAATGGTCAGTAACTCAGCCACGACGTCAGTCACCTTATCATCATTCGTGGAAAGCTTGTTTAGGGCATCTACCCTACTCTCAGATGCTGTAGCTATCTTACTGACCGCATCTGCTATAACCCTAGAGGTTGCCTTTTTATTCTTTTTTCCTTTGTCAGACCCTTCAACCCTCTTTCTCTTTCCACTTCTATCCGAAGCATGTGCTGTGGTTGTTTGAGTGTTTGATGTCAAAGTGATTCCTTCCAAATCCTCTGTCACTCCCACATTACCTCCAGTAGTAGTACGTTCAACATCTTCCTCACTATCTCCTGATCCTTCTTCTAAGTCCACTGTAGGTCGGTAAACATCATCTTCATCCTCGACTACTGGCATTCGCTGTCTAAAAGCTGGTGTGAAGGATGTGGAGCCCGCTGCAAGAACGTCCTTAAAAAGGATGTCCAATTCCCTCGCGAACATGAGGCCTTTGTACCTGTACTTTGCGTACTCTCCATTCTCCTATACGTATTCAAGTAAATAAAATGAATGCATTATCTTTACTAATAATAACAACAACAACAATAATACTAATACTAATAATAGTAATCACAACAACAACACTTTTGTACCTATATTTTCCTCTCCCACCACTCATCTTCTGCAATCACCATATGCCTTACAGGGTCATATTGAATGCCAGTCTCTTTTGAGAACAGCTTGTCCCACACCTTCCATTCTTTCTTCAAGTTATCCCACCAATTTTTCAGTTGTTTCTTGTCATACGACTTTCCTGTTTTTTCATTAAATCCATAGAAAATATTCTTCCACCCATCCTTCGTGAAGGATGACCCAAGACATTCTTTCTTGTATATTTGTTCAATACAAAGTTCGATGAAAATTGCAGTTGAACCTACATCCCATGAAGCTTTATCTTTACCCTTGTTCATATTTCTATGTAATCAATTGACCACAAAAGAAAAAACAAATGTCCCAAGTGAAATTAATAAAAAATTTATGCACAAAATGGCAATGCATAATTCAAATAGAGTCATTGATGATCCCCCTTGTAGGATAAAAAAAATAGTATGGTGTGGCATGCTTTTTGTTAATTGTAATAAATATCAAAAACCAAAAGATCTATTACCAAATAAAAAAAAACGATTTTATCTTTCATAACCGAATTTTCTTTTTCCAAAACCCCTGTTGTAATTATTTTTGGCACAAGAGGAACACGTTTACATGTATAGCCATTTCTGTCAAAGCAAAAGAAACCGATGAAGACTACTGAGTTTGATCAAAGCAAAAGAAACAAATGTATAGCCATTTGTATCAAACCAAGTCGTTTTTTTTACGGTCATATATAGCATAAACGAAGACTACTGATTTTGATCACAATTGGACACAACAATCATCGAAACTGAAGACAATCAGTGAAGAGAACCTGGAAATACAAAGCTAACAAAATCAAATGAATGAGGATTGTCTACTCGGTTATATTCCCTCTTCCTATACAATTGAAATTTGGACATTTGGAACACACAGATCATCACCATAAAAAATAACAGTCTGATTTTTCATTTTCATACACACACAGATCAGCTATCATGAAACAGGGGAAGAAAATGACTGGAATATCGACATTGCAAACACACAGATCTTCACCATACAAATTAACATTCTGATTTTTCATTTTCATACACCCACAGATCAGATATCACCAACGCAGGGGAAGGAAATTTCACAATGAATGTCACCGAAAACCATGCCAATATATGTCAGCTGAAGCACATTCGACCACTCACCTATGATTTTAATCCAAAGATCACAGCAGGGGAGAATGAAGCACGGCTGACAGATCCGGCCACCACACAAGCTCCGCCCACCACCGATGCGAACGGCTACCAACAGATCGGCCCCACGAAGTCGATGGAGAAGCACGTGGAGCCACACCAGACAGCCGACAACAGGGCCAACTCAGAATGGCGACCGATCAAGGGGGATTCACCGACCGGTGGGAGCTTCGTCGGACCTCTGACGACGCCACACTCGACGGTCCTGAATTTTGAAGAAGGGAGAGGTCAGAGAAGGATGAAGAAGGGAGAGGTCAGAGAAGGAAGACCTCCAAGCTTCGACCGAGCCACCGACGGCGTCTTCGAAGAGTTCAGATCCGACGACTCCTGCCTCTCAACACTGTTCACCGTGCTTTCAAGAAGGAAGAAAAGATATGATGAGCTCTCGAACAAAAAACTACAAGAAAATGGAGGAAATTGGTTGATGGCAGGAACCGATGGGAATTAATTGGGGAAGAGAATGATTTTTGATTAGGCAATAATTGCCCCAACGGTCACCACTGACAACCTCAACGCTCTGCCATCCAGCTTCGACCGAAACCAGCGTCCACCATTGAAGCCCAGTGAAGATGGACGCTCAGCCAATCACACCCTAATTGCCCAACTGGGCTTTTAGCCCCTCACTGGGCTTTTTTTTAGCCGCACTGGATTCCCAAACAGACACTTACTCTCTTACCTCTCTCTCCTGCTTTCCTTCTTTGACCATCTTGTGCAAATTCAACTAAAATCCACGTGTGTGTGTGTGTGTGTGTGTGTAAGGTTTTGAACAGATTCTTTGGACGATAAGATCTTAATCTTTATGTATGATAAGAGGATGAAAGGCATTCAAAAGAGCTTAGAAGGAGAAAACAGTGATTAAGGAAGAAGCAAAAGTGAGTCTGGGTTTCAATTTTGAATCATAATCTTCCATTAGTAACAAAGCATGGAAAAGAACAGCCCAATCTCAGAACATCAAAAAGAAGAGACAGAGGTTTCCTTATTCGTGAACGATTTTCTAATCAATATCTCTGACATGAGACATGAGACATGAGAGAGAAAGAATCGACACGACATGAAGAAAGAATGAGACTGAGACACGTCTAGTACAACTCAAGAAAACAAATCCAAATTAAAATGGCAAAATCTGTATCTGCACTTAATCAACGGCTCTTATATATCATACTGAAGATTGCTTCGCTCCACCAAAACGCTGTAAACTAAACTAGCTACGCCTTCACTTTCATCATCTCATGTGGTTCCTGATTAGATTCAAACCATGGTATTTCTCTTCTGCTTTTCTCTCATATCGTCATTAATTTTTCTTCCATTTTGTTGTCTTCAATGAACCAGAGAGGTGGGATTTTTCCTGAACGAAATGGTTTGTTAGTTTCTGTGAGGTCGTTTTGGCAGGTGTGTTCTTCATTTCTCTCCGTGCATTTACTGTTTCATTCCATTTCTTCTTCTTATTCTTTGTTTTCTCTGCTTCACTCATTCCAGAGATCCATGAGGCTATGCATTTACAGAATCCAGGTTTCTCAAATACACACCTACTACTTCATTTCTTTATTCTTAAGTTTCCAGCGTTGGTTTTAATTTTCGCCGTTTTTTGTCTTCTTATTCTTAGAGGCTTTATGTTGGATGCTATAAAACGCTAAGTTGATTATTTAAAACCAGATCCTGCTTCTCAATCTTTTTTAAGCTATCTTTCCTTCTGGGTTCTGCAATTTTGCCCTTTTTTTGGTAACATGTTCACCTAAAACTCTTCATCTGTCTCTCTTTTTCATCCCACTGGGTTTTAATACCTGTTTAACATTTCTTTCTCAACTAAAGCTAACTACTTTATTTTGTATACTGGATACTATATATGTGTGTGTGTGTGTTTAAATGTTTACTTTTGATGTAAAACGGAATATTTTTTGCACATTGATATATTATGATGTTATGATTAAGGGAAAATCTGACAGGGGCGTGTGTGCCTGAACGTTTCTGATTGATATTAATTACTTCTTTCAGTGGCTATTTTCAGCAAAAAGATGAAAGCTAATTTATTACCTTGTAGTAAATCTACTGCTTTGTGCTTTTCTTATTTCATTTTAGTTTTTTTTTTTTAATGGAGTCCTTACTAATTTTGTGATTTCAAAATGAAGGCATCTTTTCACCTATGGTTCTTACTGGTGCCGGTAGCAACATTAGCTCTGGAGCGTCGATGTTTTTGTAATTTTGTCTTTATTTACACTTTACTATAATTGTTTGGGTAAAGATGTATCTATCACCCCTAATGTATTTTTGGAGATGCAACAGCACCCTAAAATATTTAAGGGTGTTGTATTAAAAATGGAGTCATTACACTCCTTCACTTGGAGAATTCAATACAATTTACTCCCTCCGGTCTTAATTATAGGACATATTTACCTAACTTTGGAGAAATTAAGAATAGTGGTTAAATTAGTTAATCATATTTATTTTCCTAAAATACCCTTATTTAAAATTTAAAATGGCATTTAATTACGTTGATTCTTTATTTTTTCTTGTTAAAATTTAAAATTAAGGATAGTGGTTAAGTTTAAAATGACGTCGACAATCTCCCTCAACAACTTCCGATCTACTCTTATGAAATTATTAATGTGTTTAATTATTATTGAGAAAGTATCAATAGGGGGTATTTTGGGAAGAAATTGACAAAAATTAGAACTTTGTCCTATAATTAGGATCAAGATCAACTCTAAAATGTTGTCCTATAATTAGGACCGGAGGGAGTAATATTTTCCTGCCTCTGTGATTGAAACTGATAATTTACTGTGAATAAAAGTCCCCTCTGATTTCGACTTGGTTTCTTCTTTTATTTGGGTCTCGAGATTCAACAATACTTTCATCGATAGGGGAACTATGATGAGAAAGATAAACCCCAAACCTTGAGTTAATATTCTATTAGTTAAGGGGTGCCATAACTCTGCCATTGCTCCATTTTTAATAAACTAGGGGTAAAATTTTACCCTTAAATACTAAAAGAAGGGATGAACATGTTGAAGATCGATGAAAAAGAAAATAAAAGAGTGTGTCAATAATCAGAGTTAGTATTTTGATAATGAAGAAGTGTAATTGCTCTATTTTTAATATATTGGGGTGCTAATTGCACCTCTAAAAATACACTAGGGTGCTTATAGTACCTTCAAAAACAGCACCTTTATATACTTTAGGGAGCACCTTCAAAAATAGATTGGGGTGCTAGATGTACCACTTTACCCTAATATTTTTCTCAATAAAAAAACACAAGCTATATAGTCAAATCCGGGAAACACCATTTTAAATTTTTTAGTTGAAGTGTTCGTTCTAACCAAAATGTTTTGGCTCGTGTGTTCTTTGTTTCTCTCCCTATGCTATTGTTAGCAACAAAAAATGGACCTAGTATTGACTTTTCTTCGGTAGCATTTAGCTAATAACCCTTTCATCATCATCTCATCTTGTTCTTCTACATTGAAACTGAAAAGAACCTTTCTTACAAACAATTGATAATTATTGATAACGGTTTTATAAAACCTGAATAATCAGTAATAATTGAAAACTATTTCTTTTAAGAAGACATATTGAGGTTTGGGTCACAAAACTTGCCCACAAACCCATTACAGGGAATCCATTACTCTGGGCGCAAATAACAAACAAGAGAAATATAGCCTATGAGTTTTTACAACACTAAATCTCATAACAAAGGATCTGCACAAAACAATTTTTAACACAAGATATGATTGTGAATTTACCAAAATACCAAAGTATGCAAAATATGGCCTCCGGCCCAATAGTGGTTTAAAAGTCATCCCAAAACAAATATTTAAAAAGATAAATATAGTATTTTAAAAACATGAGGGCTTATAGTGGAAATATATATATATATATATATATATATCAATATAGTTATCAAAAAAATTTTACAAGATTATCATTGCATATGCAATATTTCATAACAAACATCATAACTATCACGACAAAAACAATCTTAATAATAATCCCACTCACATATATATATATATATATATATATACACAAGTTGGAAAACACACTACTTCACTGAACTAAATTCATATCCAAACATACATATAATTTTTCAAAACACATACAAGTAGTATAGAAGAAAGTAAAGTTTAGAAAACACCTTATAGCCCAAAACATGCAGATATATAGAATAAATTAATTCTGGTTACCTCAACTCCAAGCTTATTCTTAACTTGAGGAGTAAAGCATGAGTGATCACCATTCACAAGAAAACTCAACATATCAATGTAGGTACCAATCAACCACAAGCAACAATAAAATAATTAAGTTATACAATTCACCTCCCAAAAACCCATTTTCCTCTACAACCCTTATCCTCAACATCCTAGATCAATTAAATCTTTTTTCTAACTTATATGGGCATAACCCAATTATTAAACAACTCTTCAAACCTCCATATAATTAAAATCATATCAAACTTTAACTCAAATATCAAATTCTAACTTATAATTTCATATAATTCAAAATCTACAAAATAAAACATATTACAATTTCAATAATACCTCCAATAACTCAAATAAATTGTTTAATCCAAATTTAACCAGCAAAAAAGTCCGAAAAGAAATAATTTATAATATTGTTTTAAGAGAAATTCATTATAAAATCATAAGATAACCAAAAAATAAATCCAAACTGATTAAGATTAGCTATTAGCATTTCTCTATCCATATATAGTCATCTATTGTCAAAACTCAAAACTTTCCCAACACTCTAACCCCAAAATTCTCACTAATCAATACAATATTACCACCAATAGAAAGATAAAAATACGTAGAACCACTTTTATGAAGGAAGTTTAATAAAAAAAAATGATTTTTGTTGGAAATTGTGCCCTAGGGACCAATCATTGTACTTTGAACATTATTGTTCAATCAACTTCTCCATTTTGTTATCATATTATTTATATGTTCACTATGGTTACTATTCTTGGAAAAATAATAATGATTGTCCTAAATGTCCGTGGTCGATCATCTATGTGGAAGCAAAGATGAAATAAGACCAATATAACTTTGAAGAGGTATGGAGATACGAATCAAAGTCTTAAGCACTTATAAAAGTATAAGGTGCTAGACCAACCCGCTATGAGAAAGTTGGATGGATCAAGTCATAAACTTGTCTCATGTATAACCACGTCACTATGCCCTTTGACCTGAGATCATTATGGATTCCTACATGAGAGTCACTCAGCTTTAACCTAATCAAGTCACCTTTGACCTGGTGATGATAAAGGCTATGTTCGGGCTTGGTGGTTTTCATGTAGAGGAATGTGAATAGTCAAGATGGAATTTGTCCCTCACATTAGTAGAGAGATATTACTAGGCCCCTCGATGAATGAGTCTGAGAAATGGATAGCCATATTATGATGGAAAGAAGTTTCCATTTCTATAGTCAAAGTACTCAGGGATTGAGAAAGTAATGGTCAGGAACAGGAGGATGGCATTCTCCATGCCTCATCCTTGACTGAAATATCGTGTGATAAAAAGGATGTGGTATGGTTGTATGACAGGTATTATCGGTTTATCGATCCTTATATGAATTGGGTAGTCATAATGTCTTGCTAGAGGCTGTTTACGACTTGTGGGTTAATATAGTCATTGGCTCACAACCAACTTCTTATGGGCTTACAGGGTCAGGCACAAAAATAACCCAATACGAGCTATAATGTCCAGATCATTAACTCTATAATATGTCTAGATTTAATGACTGTCGGTTAATCTAGGGTGTATAAATATATATATATATATATATATATTAAAAAGAAAATTTATAATATTATATATACATATATGTAAAAAAATTTCTCTTTCCTTTCCACGTCATCCCTCTCTCTCATCCTCTCATCCTTCCCCTCTCTCTCCCCCTCTGGCCGTTCCTCTCCTTATCTGACGTTGGAGCTCATCGGACTTAGCCTCCTCTGACGAAGCTTGCGGCAGTGACCTTTTCTTCTGCAATCGTTTCCCTTTCCCTTTCTTCAACACCTCGGATGTCGCCGCTCATCATTTTCCTAACGAAACTGCTTCTTTTTCTTCTATTGACCCCTTTTCCTCTTCTTTCTTCTCCTTTTCTCCTCCAAGTACGCTTCTAGAAAATCTCAGCCTTTATCAATAGCATCTTGAAATAGAGTTTGGGAATTTCTCTACTGTAGATGATGGGTTCAAAGTAGTGAAGAGTGAAGAACAATTGCAAATGGATGGTGATTACAACAGTGGTAATCTGAACTTTGTTCCTCACAAAAACAGTTACAATGACGCTTCTGAAAATGTATGCAAGTCCATGAGTTCTGCTGAAAACAATCAACAATGAAGAGTGTGCAGTATAGGAGGCTTTACGTCAGAAGGAGAGAAGAGAGGGAGGTTGAGAGGATGAGAGAGAGAGAGAGATGACGTGGATAGGAGGGAGAAATTTTCCCTGACTTTGTGGGCCCACAAATAATAAAGTAGCTGAAGTTTTTTTTTTTTTTTTATGAATGCAATGGACTGTCTAGGCTTTCGGTGCACCCAACATCCAGGTATCCGGCGTTAACCTGAAGACTAACGCCGGATTTACCAGCATGGGCCCCCCGACAACCGACTAGTCCTGATGCCCCCAATCGAATAGGCCCGACAGGTCACGCCACCTTTGGTGGTGCCCCAGGGGAGAGAGCTCCCAACGGAAATGTTTACAACTTCCGTTTCCTGGGATCAAACCCAGGAACGGATTGTTGTGGCGCAGATGCCTACCCATTTGCGCCAACTCCCGTTGGTAGTAGCTGAAGTTTTAAGTTTGTTGTTTTTGCACACATTTTAAATATTTATGTATAATTTTACACACAATAAAATTTAATTATGCTGATAGCACCTTTAGAAAAATATTTTTATTACATTTACACCTTAACTTTAAAAATAAAGATGTTACAAAGGCCATCGTATTTCTCTTCTCTCCTACTTTTCTCAGAGGGCAACACGCCAAGAAAATTACCTTTTCTATGTTTTCTTCATTTTTTCCACAGAAATCAATCCTCTTCCTTACCTTTTTTTTTTCCCAAAGAGGGTTGGTTCTTCATTTAAAAAACAACTTCATAAAGGAACCAGAACTAAACATTTAGAACCAACTGTCTAAATTCTAAACAAGTCATAGACCGATACCAATTAAAAATGCAGAACCCAAAAATTAAAATAATTTTATATCTTAGTCACATTTGCTACAAATCTTTCTTATCCCTTTATTTTTATTTTTTTTTCATTTTTTTAATTTAGCAAAAAAATGATGGTTATGCATTATGAAAGTATAATTTTTATTGTTTTCATATTGCATTATCATCATTTTTTTTACTAAAATTAAGAAAATGAGAAAAAAAAAGGCATAACACATATTTCTCGCAAATGTAGCCATGCCAATAATGTGATATATCAAAACAAAATTGTATCTTTTTATAACTCTTTTAGAATTTAGATATCTATAGTTGTATATATCAAAACAAAATTGGATCTGGATCTGGCCTGGATAATGTGAGTGATGGGTCATAGACTACGTTTTGGGCATTCCTTTTGCTCGTGCTTTGATCCTGCCTTAAGGGTATTTCTTTGTTGGGTTGCATCACCACACAGAAATGCTTATTTTTTAAATACAGTACCATATCTTTAAATACAGTATCATATGGTCCATATCTTTAATCAAGGAAACAATTTGTTTTAGTGTTGTCTGCAATTATGTGGAACCAAATATGTGCTCTAATTTTTTTTTTTCAGCTGACAACAATAATATTTATATGCTGATTTGCCCTTGGTGGGCAATTCAAACTATGCCCTTATTGGGCAATAAGTGCTCTAATTTTATATCTACAATGTATCATGTAATTTTTGTAGCATCATTATATGCCATAATTCATTCACTTCTATTTTAAATCTTTGTACACGCCCATCGTTAAAATTAATATCCATGAAACCTTAATGAATATCAAAGAAACTCATATCTTCATTGAATATAATATAATATCTAGTGTAATAATGTAAAAAAACACTTCCTTATTTGCTTTAAATTTTTCACATTATTAAAAAAGGGAGCATTTTTTCCATTATTACACTAGATATTATATCATATTCAATCAAAATATGAGTGTCTTTAATATTCATTCAACAAGTTTTCATGGATATTAATTTTAAAGAAGGGTGTATTTCAAGATTTAAAATCCACATTCAATAAACAACCTTTTCAATCAGATTTTAATTTAACTTGTTGAATATGATATTCAATCTATAACTGAGTTCATTTTAATTATGGGATTCGTGGTCCATGGTAATGCTGTAATCAATCATTGCTGTAATCAAGAATAAAGAGTTCTCACAGTTGAAGACATAATGCAATAGTAATCAATAATAAAGTTTTTTTACTTACATTGCTTTCCAGTTCCAAGTTAATTTTGTTGGGGGCATGTCACTGTAATCATAAAGTTTTTTGGTCCTTTGTAAATTATTAATCATCATCAAATGCCATTTAGATAGTTGAGGTTCCAGCTGTCCACTATAAGTTTTCTTTTTGTTTTTGCTATGATATTTGTCAGTGTGCCAGGTTCCTCGAACTATGTAGTCTGAACCGCTTCCAATGTTGCTATGAAGTGGATGATGTAATCGCAATCTTTTGTGCAGATGTGTGGTATTTGTCTGAAGCTAATGTTATATGACTTGTTTTTTGTATGTGTTTGTGGTTTTCCAATTTTTTAAATATAAAACCGTTGGTTTATGAGTTCACTTCTGTGTAAAACTTCTTTTGTACAGATCCCTATTTTCTTGGATTTCTGACGCACATCCATTCTATCAGGATATTATTGCAAGCGTTCTGAAAAGTTTGGGTATCTACTCACCCGAGTAGGTCAATTTTGGCTGTTGTGATTGCATCATGTCATTGAGTACGTAATACATTTTGGATTGTAGGTTCAGGTAGATACATTGTGTAAATAACTTATCTAGTATGTTTTTTTTTTTTGCCAAAAACTTTTCTAGTATGTTATGGTTTGACTTTGTTATGTTAACATTAGTTATTTGATTTATATTTTTTTGGTCCCTTGTCAAATGATTTAGTCATGTTTATGTAACAAGCGGTGCACAACACAGTTAACAGTCACACTTATGGCTGCATAAGGTGTATTTTTCACCTGACTAAGCCCTATGCCTTTGTAGGTGATGGCAGGTTAACTTTTTCAAATGTCCAGTGTGCTAACATCTGTCTTAGGTTAAAGTGAGTTGCTTATCATGTTGGCAGTGTTTTGATTAATGGTTTAACGTGGTAAAAGCTAGGTACATGTCCTTTAGTCCAGTCCCTCAGTGCATTATTAGCTAGGGTAAACTTCTTAAGTGTAACTTGATTGGTTACTCAAATGAAATTTAAACCATGTTGGGGGGTCTTGATCTTTTATCTTTTTCACATGATAGTTGGAAAACCGAATTTGACTCCAAGTTATAATGTTTTGATTATATGGAATTTGGTATTCCGAGGGCCTTAGAATTTACTGCAAATGTTTATGTCAAACAAACACATCACTATGATGCCATATACCACTGTGAAAAGAAAAAATTTGGTCACCATATCATTCTTCTTAATGTAGGTTTTGTAATTACATTTTAATCACCCATCAAATACACTTATATGTCATCATGCATCACAATCACATTTATGTCAACGATGCTTGACCAAACTGCTTGATCTAGCCATTAAACTATACATAATAAGTTTTGTAGCCTTTAAACTATGCACTTATTGATTTAGAAACCAGAATTCAAAAATTATAGATCATCTCCAGAATTATGGATCTATAAACCCTGCCTGGCACATGTAAAGCTCTGCAGCTGGGTGACTGTCGATTGTCTCTTTGTATATCTGTCACGCAGGTCTGAAGTTTGAGGCAACAATGGAAAAGGAGATATTTTGCAGTATGAAGTTCATTAATTCCTTATATGGGATGCAGTTTTCCTTATTGGATGTTATGATTTGCAGCTTATTTTGTCTGTTGATGAGATTGTCCCTTGTGTAAGTAGATTTGGCTTTAGATTCAGGTTAGTGTGGTTAGATTAAGCGTGATTAGTCGTCTTTGGTTAAGTGTTGCATGTGTGAAATCCAATGTTGGGAACACTAATGACATGACAGTCTCAAAGGAAGGAGGAAGATTGTTTAAAGATCTTTGGCAGAAGTTTTCTAAATTTTGTGGGTCAAATTGGCTGACAATGAAGTTTTTCTTGACTATAGCTCATCCTTTCGATGAGAAATTTGTGTTTAAAATCTGTTGGGTCTTATGCTTCACTATTGATTATTGCTATATTCTTGTACTTCAATTGTATGTGTCGAACCATTGAAGTTTATATTTCATTGGTGGAATCAATGATGCATGCTTATTTTATGCAGTTTATTGTAGAGAATGCTTTTCTTATTTTTGGGGAGGGACAGTTCTTGAGTTCTTGTGAAATTTGAATTTAAATTTACCCGCCTAAGAAAAAGCACAAGCTGCGAAAGAGAAAAAGTAGGAGCACGAAGCCCAAACAAATCTATATATAATAATAAATCTCTATCAAAAGTTACTGTTCATATGAACAGTACCACCTCGTGAACAGTGTCGGGGTCTGCATTTTTTTTTTTTTTTTGGCAGGTGGATTCTGCACCTTACTTATTCCATGCCTATCTTTTCCCTCCTGATCCATCTATATATAATAATAAATCTTAATCATAATTTCACTGTTCATATAAACAATAGCGCTCATGAACCGTGTCAGTTTCTGCATCTGGTTCCATGCCTACTTTTCCCCTCCTAGATGATTTCAAATTTTGAAATTCCCTCCATTAATAATCTCACTTTTCTTTCCTCCATCCTTTTATCTCCCCGCTTTCTCTCTGGATATGTCTTTATCTCACCTCTCCCTCGGTATCCTCCGTCTCCCTGATCACTCCAAAAAAATGATGAGGTTGCTTCATCACTTCGCCCAAGCCCAAGCACTTCTGATCTCAGCATGTCTTGATCACTCTCCGCCACTTCCACTGACGGCGATGCTTCTTCCCCTACCAAATGCCATAACAACTGGATCAAGCAGAAAGCCATGGCCACTCTAGTAGCGGCTGCAGCTCGTCGAGTTGCTTCTTTAAGTCGTATTTCTTCGCCAAGAACACCAATTTAGGTCGCCAATCTTATCCACAAGCGCGGTCTCGCCGGTGCCGCGGGTAATTTATATTTCCATGAATTTTATGAATCCGTTTTATCCCATTTACTTTTGGGTCAGGATCTATGTAATCTTGCAAATCTTTCCGTTCTGTTTATTGGCGTAGCATTGCTAGCTTAGAAGTTTTCTGAATCAGTCAGCTTAATTCAAGTTTTGTGCCTTCGTAAGAATTTAAACTTTGGCGTTGAGTATCAAATCCGTGTAAATTTGGGATTTTGAGCCCCCTCCCCCGGGTATTTATTCTCCAGGTGATGATATCAACCGAAACCTTGGAAGTAGTTGATTTCACATTTTTATAATTATTTATACAATAAATTAAGCCGGATTTCTGTTTAAACATTGAAAATTATGAGATAAAATGGTTCGAACATAACTGTGAAACTCAATCAGATGATGTCCTCTAGGAAACCTTTACATATCTAAAATTTCATTTAAAACAAATTGAAATTTCTCCCTCTCTTTCCCTGAAAAGTGGGGAAAATGAAGAGTGTGGCTATAAATGGAACCATTGGGTTCTTATGTGGTAAAAAACAAGAGTAAAGAACAAAATATATAAATTTGATTGGGATAGAGGCACTCTAAAGCACTCTTTGTTGTTTTACTTTTTATGATGCTGATGAACCGCTCTAGTAATTGAAAGAAAGAAAAATTTGATTCTGGTGTCCATAATAACCTAATATGACATTGTTAATCAACATATGTTCTACCTTCCTCACTCTGTACTCAAATTGATTTTCCGCATTTTAGCTTACCATATGACAATGTTTTGCAATTTGTCTGTGAAATGGCTTACTCAATTGGTCATTGCAGATCACCATGGCCCCCCAAAAGTTAACTGTTGGCAAGATCCGATGAACCCATCTAAATGGAAGGAAGAACATGTGTTGAAGATACTGTATTAATTGCATAGCATTTATATTGATACGTTTCATTATTATGTTCTTGCAGTTTGTAATTGTTTCTTTATCTGGCTGGGGTGTGCTCTGCTTTGGCGGATACAAGTTCTTCACTAGAGGCACGGGCCAGAAAGAAGAGTTATCTCTTCCCGTTTGTATTTTCTAGTGGTTACTACTATGATCATCAGTTTACTGCATATTGGCTTGGCTTCCACCTCGTCCCCAACGTCACATAAATTAGCAACTGGATGGCATTTTGTCCAATCACCTTCATGAAGAAATCCTATTGAGTCTATTCTGTAATATAAAGTCTTGCCTGGCTAGCTCTAACAGAACAAATAATTAGTTATTGGCGTAGCTGGTGAAAGGAGGCTGGTGAAAGCTGCCCTTCAAGAAGCAGCAAAGAACAGAGAAATGAGATATTCAGACCTAAAGAAGTTTAATCAATTTATTTTTCCTATAAAATTGAGTAATGGTCATTGATAATGTTGTGTTTCTTAAGTGTGAAGTGTGAACCAATTGCGGGAATACAAATGATATGACATTTACCAAAGTAAGCACATGTTATCTATATATGGATACTCACATCACTTTGATTGTTTTTGTAAGACATTTTTTTTAGTGTATTTACTTTGAGGGATTTTTTTGAGTGTATTGGTGGGAATCCCACTTTTAGGGGATCAAGCTGCAGAGGAGTCAAAAGAAGCAATTGCTAATGCTTTTAAAGGCTTAGATCTTGTGTTCATAACTGCTGGTATATGGTATATGGGTGGGGGTACAAGGTTTGGTGCTGTCTCAATTATGGCACGATTATCAAAATAGGTTGACTATTTGATGGTTGGTGTGATTCATATACATTCAGTTTTAAAGATCCTTACAAGCAGGTGTCGTTTTGTTCTTTATTTGAGTATGATTTTATCATTTATCATTTGTTTATCTAATAAATTACATTGTTAATTGTAAAAATTGTATTATGCATGTAATAATCTGATCCACCCTTTTCATGATCATTTTTTTTTATGAAGCTTCATGAGAGCTAGAGTTTATTCAATCCATTAACCATCATTTTTGTGATATTTTATATTTGAATAAGAGTTTTCAGAATGGCAGGCTTAGAATTGTAGAAATCAATCTAAAAGTTAATGCATCCCGCGCATCGTGCGGGGAAGTCAATGCTTGTTGAACTAAAATGTGGGGCCATATGTGAGCCGTTACTATTCATATGAACAGTGAAATAAGAGAGAAGTCACAAATAGAAGTGGTTTGGCTCAGCTCTATACTGATACAGATTTGTAATAGCAAGTAGATTATGTGGAACCAAATATCTGCCTTAATTTTATATCTACAATGTATCATGTAAATTTTTAAGCTTATATTCCATAATTCCTTCAATTCTCGTTTAGATTATTAATTATTGAGGCCTCTGATTTTAGCGTGCTTTCGCAGGACGCAAATCCTCAATATGCGGCGAAGTAGGGTGCTCTACTTGTTGAGCTCAACAAGCACAGGTTAGATTAGTCGTCCTAGTCATTAAGTAATGATTCTGCTATAATTTCTTCATTAGTTTATTAATTTTTGTGCATATGACCCATTTAGTTCCTTATAATCATCAACTTCCTCTTTGCTTAAAGTCCCGAGTCTGTAGAAAAAACTAGCCTAGATCCACTAGAAGATCCGCGAAGTAATTAATCAGAATGAACACCATGATGCTTGAATTATATAGCAACTCCAGAAATTGAAGCTTATGCATTAAACATCAATAATTTTAAGGTGCATTCTTTTATTAAAAGAACCACCGCTTTTAACGTTTCACTTAACTAGGCTAATGAAAGCCATAATATAGTTCAAACCAAAGACAATAACCCAGCAACCAACCAATCATCACTATACTTGTATGAGATATTGGACAAGTATCAGGAGTTCACAATTTGATGATGATGATGAACTTGACCCTAATTCCTAAAATGAATTTACAAGCTTGAGCCAATTGTTGGGATTGGCAGGCACAACAGAAATATAAATTGCAAAAGTTCACCAATCTCAATTGCGGATCTATCAACGGCGTTTAAATTAAATTAGAAAGAATTGTACCTTTTATGCATTCTGGGTTTTCGATCTCTAGGAGCCAACACCTCAGATTAGCCCCCTCTATTGGTATCAACACGAATGCGACTCTAACATGGATTGCATGCTAGCGCTTTCAATGTCTTCCTAGGGTTTCCTTGCGGCTCCTTTTTCTCATCTGTACAAGGGTTATCATGCCCTATCATTTTTATAACTCATAAGGGCTAAATTGGATCTTCAAAATTAATCCTAATTCATTTTGAAATCAATTAACACTTAATTATTTTAATAATCTAACTAAATAAATTCGGTTTAATTAAATCTATCCAACAGTTTTAATTTAACCTATTTATTTAATACAAATAAAGAGCCAATGGAAATAGATTTAATTTATCTTTATAAATTAAATCCGAGATATTATATCTTTATCATGTTAGTTATTAAATTTAATTTATCTGATAAAACTAAATTTAAAATTAACACAATATAATAATATTACTATATAATATGTGAGTGTATGTGTTTCAAAAATACATATACATACATACATACATACATACATACATACATACATACATACATATATATATATATATATATATATAATATTATTAATTTTATTTTCATGAATTTTATATCATATACATATATATAAATATAAAATTCATCTACCTTAGATTAAACATTGTATTCATTGAATCTTAGACACATCTTAGATTCAATGAATCTGGACATTATAGCTCGTGTAGGGTATTCTTGTGTGCGACCTCATAGACCCATACGGAGTTGGCAGTGGGCCAATAACTGTGCTAACCCACAAGTCGCAAGCAACCTCTAGTAAGACATTACGACTACCCAATTTATAGGAGGATCGTTAACATGCTGCAACCTATCATACAACCATGTCATATCCCTTTTGTCACATGATATTTCAGCCAATGATGAGTCATGGATAATGTCAACCTCTTGTTCCTAATCATTACTTTCCTGATTCCTGATTAGTCTGACAATTGAAATGGAAACTCCTTTCCATCGTAATATGACCATACATTTCTCAAGCTCACTCATTGAGGGGCCCAGTAATATATCTCTACTAATGTGAGGGATAAATTCCATCTTAACCATTCATATTCCTCTACATGAAAACGATCAAGCTCAATTGTAGCCTTTATCATCACCCAGTCAAAAGTGACTTTTGACTATGTCAAAGCTTAGCGACTCTTATGTAGGAATCTATGATGATCTCAGGTCGAAGGACATAGTGATGTGGTTATATATGAAATAAGCTTATGACTTGATCAATGCAGCTTTCTTATAGCGGGTCGATCTAGCACCTTGTACTTTTACAAGTGCCTAAGACTTTGATTCATATATCCATATCTTATCAAAGTCATACTGGTATTACTTCTTCTTTGCTCCCGAATAGATGACCAACCAGGGACATTTAAGACAATCTTTATAATTTATCCAAGGACACAGTTATCACAATGAATATGTGAATAATATGATAACAAAATGGAGAAATTCATTAAATAATAATATTTAAAGTACAATGATTGGTCCCTATGACATAATTTCCAACAGCAACCACCATTAACCCAGCCTTCTAGGAAATCAAAACTAACATGTTTTGGTGGTAGGGTGCTTTTTCAGCACCATTTAGTGACATAATTAATGTTAAAATGGGTAGGCCCCCAAATAGAATTTAAAGTTTTAAGAGTTTTTGCTCAGGTAACTCAGTTAACCTTTTAATTCATTCCGAAATATATAGATTACTGATTTAATTTAATGAGAAGAGTAATTTAAATTTAAATAAATTAAATAGGTATAAAATATTACAGATTAGTGATCATTCATTTAAATTAATATATTCAAAATTCAAAATATACAGATATTTAAATATAAAATACGCACTCATTACATACATACTCCCAAATGTGAAAATTGAACCGGTACCCCCACATGTGCCTTCCTTATCTTATTCAGTAGTGTTTCAAATGCAATATTTCATATATTTTATAACGAAGCTGAGGTTTGATATGAATGCACCATCCACAACCTTTGAACTTGCATTGTTTACCCCCCAACGTGCCTGACAGACTGACACAACAGTCATTCAAAGGGAGTATTATAAAAACTTTAGAAATTCATGCACATGTATTGACATGTGTTATCAATTAAGTTTAAAAAAATTTATAATTCATACATGAAGATGTTGAGTCCAAGTCTCGTAGTGAGAACATAAATTCCTGATCAAACGAAGTAGTTTTGAAACATCATCTATGTCGTCCACAACTTTAGCACCTTGTTCAACAGTGTCCCATTCTTTATTACGCCAACTTGTATATACTTGAGAATCTTTTCCTATTTGTTGTCCAAATTTATTCTACGTGGTTGTTGGTTTTGTACAAGGTCATTAACTCCGTGCAAGAACAAATAATTTTCCTTACCTTCCAAAAGATGGGGTGGGACATTGCTTCATTTATTGTCAGTCTGAAAATTATAAATATATAATTCTTTAGTGAATAAAGATTAAATACAAAATAACAAATTCATTTAATGAATGAAAATCAAATCGCAAAAAAGGAAAATTGTGCACATATGAAGCAAACAAATGAAATTACTCATCTCAAACGAATGAATTGATAGCTCACTCTTATTATGCATCTTATTTCTTTGAATATTATCCAAACGAAAATTATCTTCATTTTCCCCGAGCTAAATCGGTTAACAACATTAATTAGGAAGTTTATATAGTATAAATAAATATTAAAAGAAAAGAAAATTATTATTAAAATAATACTTCCTAATGTGACTGCGTGGTTCAAGCATCGTCCTTATCTTAGTAAGGCACCTTGATTTCTCAAAGTTGCAGATTTTTGCAACATATTTCACCTTACTATTAATTTCATAGGTTTTGACAACTAAGATATTCCACGGCATAGATTACCATAAATTACTTCGTATTTATGGATAACAAATACATCCTTCACTGTATCCCTTAAAAAAGACTAAGCTTTATAGTGATCAAGGGTATCCTACAAAAATGCTATTGAAGTTAGTGAGGTATGTATGACAAATTCTATTGTTATTTAACCCATTAACCTTTGACCGACTATCTTGGCCAGTTCAACAACCAATCCGTTTTTTAGTAACTTGGTCAAAACATGCATGGTGTCCTCCTTTATGAACGATGCACATCATTGCCTTTCCTTCAGCATTTCTTGTGCACCCTTCCATCTTACAAACTAGCAAAATTTAAAATATTTTAATATGTATAAGCTTTGTGCTAAAAAAAAACTAACCCTTTTAACGTTAGTAGATTAATGGAAAATGTTCTCCAACAGTTTGCACGACTATTAATAAAAGTTATTAAGGCCCTAGGCTCGGATCTGTCGAGCTATTAAGACAATAATTATGCAGCTTATTTTGAAACTCCTGTGAAATGAAGGTAATAATCTCATGATATATTCCATTTGAAAGTGATAAATGGTCTTTTTAGAAGAACTTATAAATCAGCGAGTTTACTCATTTTACTATTTATCATTTAAACGTTACAAGGGTTGGTTGTGTTTGGCACAAAGCCCATACATATTAAAACGTTTTGAATTTTGCTAAGTTGTAAGATGGAAAGGTGCATAAGAAGTGGTGAAGGGTAGACAGGGTTGTGCATCTTTCATGGAGAAGGAAAAGCACCATGCATGTTTTGACCAAGGTACTAAAAACCAGATCAGTTGCTGAACCGGCCAAGGCAGTAGGTCAGTGGATTAGACTAGGGGTTGACTCAAGGCCATACCAATGATAATTTAAAAAATTATGATTATAATTAAATAAAATGTGTAAAGATGTTATATTTAATTATAAAAATATTTTTTAAAATATTTAAAAATACCTCATTAAACAATTCATATGTCATAACAAAGGAATTGTATTTTAGTATTTTCACCTCCCTCATCATATATATATTTTTTATTCCAGACTTACTTCCTTTGTTATCTTTATACATATCTATATATTATAGTGATGGCTTACATGGGGATAAGTAAAGGAAATGACATGTCGGCTGGGGAAAAAAAGTTGATCCGGGTTGCCCACCCAATCCATTGGGTTACCCTAGTTACACCGCATTTCCTCAAGTTACAATGGGTCACCCCAAGTAGAATTTCTCTCGAGTTAGGTTCAGGTAGGTGGCGGGTCACTAGTTTCCAGACCAACCCTGCTGGTTCAATTTGAGTTTTAAAACCATAGTTTCGACAGGCACATGTGTTGATTGGCAGAGTAATATTTGCTGAATAATACCTTGTATTGAATTGATATTCATCATCTGTACATTATACATCATATTACATATTTATAAGCAGTATTGTACTAGACCCAGGCCCATAGAATACTAGGCCCAATTGACAAAATATCTAACTATTTAAACTAATTTCTACACCCCCTTCAAGTTGGGGGCTAAATACATCGATAGCTCCTAACTTGCTAAGCATTCTATCCAGTATTTCTTTACCTACAGCCTTAGTCAAGATGTCTGCTTCTTGACTATAAGAACGGACATGCTGTAAGGCAATGAGTTTCTCTAAAACCTTTTCCCTAACAAAATGAAGATCTATCTCAATATGTTTAGTTCTTTCATGAAAAACTGGATTAGCAGCAATATGCAAAGCTTCCTTGCTATCACAGAATACATTAATAGGGGTCAAATGCTCATAACCAATTTCTTTAAGCAAACCAATTGCCCATACAACTTCGGATACTGCTGAACCAAGTGCATGATACTCCACTTCAGCAGAAGACTTTGAGACTATAAGTTGCTTCTTAGTCTTCCATACCACAAGCGAACCTCCAAGCTTTAGAAGATATCCTATAATTGATCTCCGTGTGGCTCACATGCTCCCCAATCAGCATCACAGAAATAGTCCAAGGTGGTAGCACCTTCTTTATTGATAAGAACTCCTATTCTAGGACTCTGCTTCAAGTAATGCAACACATTGAAAGCCGCTGTCATGTGACACTTCATGGGTTGATGCATAAATTGACTCAAGACCTGCATAGAAAAACATAGATCAGGCCTGGTTGCAGTCAAATATATTAATTTATCTACTAATCTTCGGTATCTTTCTGGATCTCCAAACAGATTCTCTTGCTTGTGCTTCCCTTCTTCATAACCTACTAACTTCAAATTGGTGGCTATTGGTATGGTAAGTGGCTTACACCTACTCATTCCCGTTTCTGCAAGTAAATCTAGAACATACTTTCTTTGTGAGAGTATTATACCCTTTGTTGACCTAGCAATTTCAATGCCAAGTAAATACTTCATTATTCCTAAATCCTTGATCTTGAAATTGCTATGCAACAAATCTTTTACTTCTTGAACTCTCAACTCAAAGCTTCCTGTAATTAGTATATCATCAACATAGACCAAAACTAACACCATATCAATGCCAATTTTCTTAAAAAATAAAGAATAATCATGCTTACTATGCTTAAAACCACCACATACTAGTGCAGCACATAATTTGTCATTCCATTGTCTAGAAGCCTGTTTAAGACCATAAAGCACTAGTACAAAAAAGGTGATTTAGACCGGCACATTTAAACCGGTTATAGTAAATGAGGTCTAAAAGAAATGCGCGGTGGCATTTACGTAATTATAAAGAATTTGGGAGACCGGTTATTATAATAACCGGTCTAAAAAATAAAATTTAGACCGGTTGTACACTAACCGGTCTTAAAAGATTAATTTTTAGACCGGTTATTCTAATAACCGGTCTAAAAATTAATCTTTTTAAGACCGGTTACTAGAGAACCGGTCTAAAATGAAAGATTTTTAAGACCGGTTGTGAGACAACCGGTCTTAAAAATCCACTTTTAAGACCGGTTGTCTCACACCCGGTCTTAAAAGTGGAGTTTTAAGACCGGTTGTGAGACAACCGGTCTTAAAACTGTCCCCAAATTTCAACCCCAGCTCCTGCGCGCCATCTTTCCCCAAACTTTCCCCAAATTTTTGAAATCAACTCACTCCGACGCACTCTCCGCCTCCGTCAAATCCGTCTTCCATCACCGACGCACTCTCCCAAATCCGTCTTCCATTCCGTCACCGACGCACTCTCCGCCTCCGTCAATCTCTTTCTGGGCCGCCCTCTTTCTCTATCCCTCCGCCTCCGTCAATCTCTTTCCGGGCCGGCACCATCACAGATCTGGCTCTATTTCCAGCACCGCCAGCAACTGTCATCACAGCTTAGAAGCACGCAGTTGGTAATTTCCCCTGTTTTACTGTCTTCATGTCTTTAATCCTGATTTTAGGTCTAGGCGAATTAACTTGATACCTTCATTTTCGTTGGCATGCGATTATCATATTCCATTTCTTGTTATGGCCTTTTCTGTCTTCTTAGGCAGACGGTAATAGGCAGAGAGGAGAATGGGAGGCAAGTATAGAACTATCAACTACTAGCTACGAACTATACTACCTGTCTTGGTTTGGTTTAGCAAAATTAATTGCTGTTGCACCTCGGGTGAGAAAGTCAACATTCTCATCCATTGTACAACCCCATCCAGACATTGGTTCACTGATATAAGAGGGCTATATATATATATAGATAAGTAAGCTTTTACATTTCAAGTTTGATTAGAGTGTTAGTGTGAATTAATTAGAATCGGTGTGAGGGAATCTGTATGTATCTATATATATAACGAGAGGGGTTAATGTAGTCAATTAATTTGTGGTTTGAGAAAATAAATGGATGTTTGGCCCCAAAAAAAAATGCCTGGATGAAAATGAAGGGGTAGTATTTGATGGATTTTAGATTTGTCTTTTTGAGATTGAACTGTAGTATTTGATGGATTTTAGATTTGTCTTTTTGAGATTGAACTATCTGTATTATAAGAGTCAAGTTTTTTTAATGCTATGAGCAGCTGAATATTATAAATATCAACTGTCCAAATTTGATCATTAGTAATAGGGGAAAACTATTGTTGAGGTAGTTCCATTCATTTTCTATTATGTTCCTCGTGTGCGCTGAATTTTTGAAGTTTTCAACGGTATTGCTTGGATATTATTAGTCGAAGGACCAAAGTCACCCTAAAAAATATATCCAAGGACAAACAATATAATAATGGATCTAGCATGTGCAGGCGTTAGACATTAAAAGAATATATATCCAAGTCACTTTCTCTGACGAAAGCGCATTCTTTCCTTCCTCTTTCCACCTCCATTCCTCATTCCCTCACTCCTTCTCCATTCCACTTTCCCTCATTCCATTTTTTCCTCACACGCTACTCTAAATCACGATCTTCTTTGTTTACTTCTAGTTACACTATGTACTTGGGTGTAATGATTGCATGCTCTCATCATTCTCCTACCTTTTCCAGGGAAAAAGTACAAAACAAATAAAAGGTGTTAGAATATATGGATCGTAGTTGGATACAAGCTAAACGGACGAGTGTTGAATATGATGTTGGGGTCAAGGGTTTTTTAGACTTTGCAAAAAGAAATGCCGATGATGATAGTGGAATGTTTTATTGCCCTTGTGTAAAATGTTTGAATGAGAAGCGATTAAGTGCTGCAGATATATATACACATTTAATTTGTGAAGGGTTTTGTAAGACGTATGTAGTATGGGTATGGCATGGTGAACAATTAGAAATGCCAAGTGCATCTCAACAGGGGGAAGTGACTTGTGATGATAATGACACGGATATGGATGATCGGATAGAGGACATTATTCGTGATGTAGGAGAAGAGGCTTTTGAACAATCACATGCATATGATAATATGTGCAGTGATGCTGAGAAGCCGTTGTACCCGGGGTGTAAAAAATACCAATTGCTGAATGCTGTATTGAAATTGGTAAGCTTGAAAGCATGGCATGGATGGAGCGACAAGAGTTTTTCAGAAACGCTTGAGGCCTTTAAAGATATGCTTCCTGATGATAATGTGTTGCCTTGTCGATACTATGATGCTAAGAAAATACTGTGTCCACTAGGGATGCAGTATAAAAAGATCCATGCTTGCCCTAATGATTGCATATTGTATAGAAAAGATCATGAAGAGAAGGAGCAATGTCCGATATGTGAAACTCCGAGGTATAAATCAAATAAGGGCCCTGCAAAAGTGTTGTGGTATCTTCCAATCATTCCAAGGTTCAAGCGCCTGTTTGCTAATGAAATTGATGCCAAAAATTTGAGATGGCACGCAGATGAGCGGAATTCTGATGGAAAGCTTCGGCATCCAGCTGATTCTTCTCAATGGCAGAAAATCGATCAATTATTTCCTAGCTTCGGTGAAGAACCTAGGAATCTCAGGCTTGGGCTTAGCACAGATGGTATGAATCCTTATGGTAGCCTAAGCAGTATACATAGTTCATGGCCTGTTCTGTTGGTAATTTACAACTTATCTCCTTTGTTATGTATGAAACGAAAGTACATAATGTTGTCTATGTTGATTTCGGGACCAAAGCAACCCGGAAATGACATAGATGTTTACCTACAACCCTTGATCGAAGACTTGAAAGAGTTGTGGGATAAAGGTGTCGATGTTTTTGATGCGAACAAGAAGGAGACTTTTAATATGCGAGCAATGATCTTTTGTACTATAAATGACTTCCCTGCATATGGGAACTTGTCAGGATATAGCGTTAAAGGCCACAAAGCTTGTCCGATATGTGAAGAAGGCACATGCTACCATCAACTTCAACATGGAAGAAAGACGGTTTACCTTGGCCATAGGCGATTTCTAAGACGAAGCCACCCTTATCGTAGATTAAAAAAAGCTTTTTTCGGTGGCCAAGAGTTTGAAGATGCTCCAGAGGCATTGACTGGGGAGCAAATTTATGAAAAGGTGAAAAATATCAATACTATGTTTGGTAAGTCATCAAAGAGTAGAAATGAGAAAAATATATGGAAAAAAAGGTCCGTCTTCTTCGATCTTCCATATTGGCGCAATCTTGACGTCAGACACTGTATTGATTTCATGCATGTGGAGAAGAACGTATGTGATAGTATCGTTGGGACACTGCTCAACATACAGGGAAGTTCTAAGGATGGCGTGAAGGCAAGATTAGACTTGCAAGAAATGGGAATACGAGAAGATTTACATCCAAGGCCATACGGTAATAGAACATTTTGTCCTCCAGCTGCTCATACTTTGTCTAAGGTTGAGAAAAGAAGCTTTTGTGAGTGTTTACATGGCGCTAAAGTTCCCTCAGGGTATTGTTCAAATTTTAAAAAGCTTGTATCGATGAAAGACTTGAAGTTAATAGGGCTAAAGTCTCATGATTGTCATGTCTTAATGCAACAACTACTCCCAGTAGCTATTCGAGGCATTGCCGAATATGATCTTCAACACATATTGACTAGACTTTGTTTCTTCTTCAATGCCATTTGTTGTAAAGTCATTGACAAGGAAAGATTGGAGGAATTGGAAAATGAAGGATACATTATCTTATGCCAGCTTGAGAAGCTTTTTCTTCCGTCCTTTTTTGATATCATGGCACACTTGGTTGTTCATCTAGTGAGGGAGATAAAGTTGTGTGGCCCTATCTATTTCCGGTGGATGTACCCGATCGAAAGAACTATGAAAATACTAAAAGGGTATGTGAAGAACCCCAATCGGCCTGAAGCATCTATTGTTCAAAAATATGTTTCTGAAGAAGCTATGGAATTTTGTCAACAGTATTTGTCAAATGTACGACATATTGGCCTTCCTAAGCGTCATGATCAAGAAGGGGGTAGACGCGGGGCAACAGTAAAGAGCATAGATGCTGATGAATTGCAACAAGTCCACCTGTACATCTTGAACAATGTTGATGAAGTTCAATATTACATGAATGCCCATAAAGAAATTGTACGGAAACAAAATAGTCGAATGAGCGAACAAAGGTTAATCAGGGAGCATAACAGAACTTTCGCACATTGGTTCAAACAAAAGGTTGACGGAGAAGAATGTGTTTCTGATACAATAAATTGGTTAGCACGTGGTCCTGAAGTTGATGTCATAAGTTGGACTTCATTTGTGATCAATGGTTATACCTTTTACACGAAGTCCCTAGATGATAAGAGCACCGTCCAGAACAGTGGTGTTGTATTAGTGGCTGAATCTATGCACTTCTCTAGTTCGAAAGATAAGAACCCTACGTTGGCTGCCATACCTTATTATGGGGTGATTGAAGAGATTTGGGTGGTTGACTATGTTAAAATTAGATTTCCCATTTTCAAATGCAAGTGGGTTGATGTCAATAATGGTGTGAAGATCGATAGGTTAGGATTAACATTAGTAGATCTGAATAGTAGAAGTTTTGGAGATGAACCTTTCATTATGGCAGATCAGGCGCAACAAGTGTTCTATATCACTGATCAGGCAAATAAAATGTGGTCTGTAGCTCTCCAAGGAAAAAGGGTCGTTGATATTGACGAGAAAAGTCACTCAAATTATGATCTTCTTGAGACTCCTTCTTTTTCCAGGGGTCTACCAGAACTGAACGAAGAAGATGAAGCAGATAATGCGCACGGCACAAGAAATGATCATCACGAGGGAATATGGGAGGATATCTCTTTATGATACTACTTTGACCTTAACTAACTAAAGTAATTATGATTATGATTATTATCTGAAGAATATGTTTAGTTATTTTATCGATATAGTCTTCACATGTCATAGCTTAGGATTTATCTTTCTTTGTTGTCGTTACAGGAAAATGACGGATCCCCAGCGTCCTAGTGCAGAGGATCAGCCACCTCCTCCACCTCTGGGTCAGTCACCTAGTACTCAGCAGAGTCAGCCAGATAGTGTTAACCAGGGTGAGCCTAGCAATGCTCCGAGCCAGGGTCGTAGTGAGCGCAGTAGCCAGTCTGTACGGAGGGGTAGACGTGCCACACGGTTGACAGATGTTTCCCTCAGTCGGAGTGCAGGCCAAAAGATACCGATTGAGTTTGATAGACATTGGAAACCAATCGGGCCTAATGCACAACGATATAGGAGTTTCGTCGGCCTCCTTGCACGTAACAAGCCGAGCATCTTGATAGAGGAGTGGAGAAATGTCGATCCAAAGGTGAAGCAGCATATTTGGGACACTATTTAGGTATACAATTATCTTCTGTATGTAATTAATTATTATCAAATGTCACTTCATTTGTCACTTACTCCTTCAATGCATGCATTTCAGCTCACCTACGACGTTCCTCAGAGTGAGATCTTGTACAACAAGACGATGACGTATTGTTATGAGCACTGGAGCAAGTTTAAGACAAGTCTGACCAACAATTACATTCATATTGAGGTGCAAGATGGTCAGCCTCGTCCTAATCCGTGCAGCACGTATACATTTCTTGATCAAGCGACTTGGGAAGAATTTGTTAGGCTTCGGACTACTCCTGAATCTTTGGTTAGTTGACTTATTTTTTATTTTATTTACTTAGAAATTATCTTAATTGATTATAACACTTTCCTTTTGTATCATTTCTTATTCGCAGGCAAAAAGGCAAAAAGCACAAGAGAGTGGTAGAAAGAATGATTGCCCTCATACAATGTCTCGTGGGGGTTATGCAAAGGCTGAAAGAGACTTGTTAGCGGCCAAACGGAAGAGATTGGAAGAAGCATCTCAATCCGATCCTTCTGTTCTTCTTTCTTCGCCATCTCCGATTCGTCGAGAAGAAAAATGGCAATTTGCCCACCAAAAGAGGAGTGGGACTTATACGAGTGAACAATCTCGTATAGTTGGTGAAAGAATTGTAAGTATATAACGTTATTGTAATTAATTACATAAGAAACGTACATTATTACTTACGTTTGTTATTTTGTATTATGTTACAGGATGAACTTAGAAAACAACAAGCTGAGGGATCTTTTAAGTCGGAGGGCAGGAATGACATCCTCACAGTTGCTACTGGCAAACACGAGCATCCAGGCCGTGTCAGGGGAGTTGGAGGAGGGGTAGGGATACGGGATTACTTTGGAGCCCCCGTACACTATTCCTCAAACATCGTGACTAGGGAGGAATTGGAGAATATGTTGGCCATTGCAAGAGCAGAAGCAAAGGCCGAGGCTGAAGCATCTTTTGATGCACTTTTAGAGACCCGGTTGAGCAAGATGAAAGAGGAAATGATAGTGTTTATGAGCTCAAGACAAGATACCAGTGCTCCCCAGCCACAATCGATTGATCCTAATAAGCAGAGCACTAAAGGTAGTTGTTGCAACATCGGGCAGTCATCAGAGGGTCCTAACCAGCAAATTACTGGGCTTTGTGATCTTTTTGTCGAGGATCCTCTGAGACGGTTAGTTGCATGGGGTAGTGTGCATAACCTGGGATCAACTGTCCACCACCGACAAATGGAAGGTGATCAAGTCCGGGTGTCAGTTGACGAGGTGATTATTGCGGATGCACCTGTCCCTATCCCTTCTGATGAATTCAAGGTCGTTAGCGATGTCTTGGGCACATTCATCTTGTGCCCAACGAACCTTGTTTCTGGTCGAGCCGAGGATAGTCCGATCAAAGGCCCACCACCAAGTCCGATCAAAGCCCCACCAAGTCCAGCTCCCTTCACTCAGCAAGAAGTTTCACAGCCTCCATTGAATATCATGCAGCAAGTGATTCTGATGGCATATGATACATCCTTCAAAACAAGAGAGTGGCCTACGGATTCAGTTGTTGGACAGTCAGGAGTGACATGCTATCTTGAGAGGGATGATTTGATGTCCCTGGTAGCTCCTGGACAAAATCTTACGATTGGGATTGTCCAATTGTTCTTAATGTAAGTAGCTTCTGCAATTCAAAGTAAATATTTTAAAAGTTTCACCGTTTACCTTTTATTTATGTGCTTGCGTTATTGTAGGTACATGCATCGTAGGTTGGTCTCCTCTGGTAAAAGCGAAAAATTTGGATTCTTATGCCCCCATCACATCCAAGAGAAAGGGACCACTGCTGCTACTAGACATACATACTTGTCACAGAGGCTTAGTGAAACTGGAACCGAGTGTTTCTTGGCTCCATATGTGCATAGGTAAGAAACATATTGATATTTTATAATTTATATAATGTTTTATGTTTGCTTATTAATATTCTTCTGTTTTTTCAGTGATCATTGGCAGTTGCTTCTTCTATGCAAGAGTAGTTACACTGTCATCCTCTTATGTTCCCTCCACTTCAAACCAGGGAATGATTTGAAAAAGACCATTAATTCGTTAGTTTTCTTGCATTATTACCTTTTCTATGTAATGTTTATGGAATTTGTGTAAAACCAATAACATTTGTCATTGTGATGATCATAGGGCTATGCGGACATTCCTACACAGTGCTTGTGGTAAGCATGTTCGTGACTTAAAGGACCCTACATGGATCATGCCAAAGGTTAGTACATATGGATTTGTTTAAAGAATGTAATAAGACATGCCTTTATATTTGTTTTAATGATATCATGTTTTTTCTCAGAGCCGTCGGCAACCAAAGGGGTCCAACTTATGTGGTTTTTATGTTTTGAGACACATTTACAATATTATCACTCTAGGCACGACTGATTTTACTCAAGAGGTAAATTTATATTTCAGAACTTTTGTTTTACTTTATTGTTTTTAAGTTACTAAGTCAATGTTTCGTCTGGTTTTGGTGTTACAGATGTTTGATCTTGCTGATCCCTTTCCTGAAGAAGATATTGATTTCATTCGCACATCTTGTGCTGAATTCATCCATGAGCTATTACAAAATTAGTGAGTTTTTGAATCCAAAGTTCATTGTAAAAATGTACCCATATTAGGTTAGATTATTATGTCCTTTGTGAAGCTTGAAGACCTTTATGAGATGTTTTATCTCTAATTATGAATATGAATGTAGATATTTAATGACAGATGTTTCTAGCTGTATTTGGCATTTGTTAGTTTGTCCCTTTTTTTGTTTACAAGATGGATGTCAATGGATCAAATCGCATATAAGCACTATTTCATTATTATGTATTTCATAAGTATCTCCAAGTAAGCTTTAAATGTTATAAACAGGGAAGCATGTTCTTGAGGCTTAAGTAATTCTAGAGCTAGTGAGGGGGTTGAAGGTATTGTACGTATATGCCTCCAATTTCTGTGTCTTCCTATAGAAGAGGCAATTAGAGGGACTTTTACATTATTCCTATTGGGTTTCAGTTTTCTGGGACTTTTACTGTTGTCATTTGGTCATCCTTACTGCTGTCTGGTGATATATGACTGTACTGCCTGGTGATTTTGAATTTTGAAATTGAAATGAGTGATTGTTATGTACTGCTGTTTAAAATTGGAGCATTCTGTACGTGTACATATAATAAAAGGGCGTTTTTAAAAAAAAAAATTAAGCTTTAAGACCGGTTGTAGTCACAACCGGTCTTAAAAAGTACTTTAAGACCGGTTGTGGCACAACCGGTCTTAAATGTCTAAGCTTTAAGACCGGTTGTACCCACAACCGGTCTAAAAACTCCACATTTAAGACCGGTTGTGGCACAACCGGTCTTAAATGTCTCACATTTAAGACCTATTGCGCCACAACCGGTCTTAAATGTGAGACATTTAAGACCGGTTGTGGGGCGCAACAGGTCTTAAATGTCTCACCTTTAAGACCGGTTGTGCCACAACCGGTCTTAAATGTGGAGTTTTTAGACCGGTTGTGGGTACAACCGGTCTTAAAAGTTTGACTTTTAAGACCGGTTCTAACAACCGGTCTAAAAAATAACAGACTTTTTAGACCGGCTGTATCAAGACCTAATACAGAACCGGTCTAAAAAGTCATTTTTAACCGGTCTTAAAAGTCATTTTTCTACTGGTGAAGACATTTGTTGAGTCTACACACCATCCCCCCTTGGCTTTCAAAGCCTTGGGGAATGGACATATATGGAGGAGGTGGTGGTGGTGGAGTAAATGGCCGACGGGGATGGAGGAGGAGGTGGCGGCAGAGGAGGAGGTGGTAGTGGTGGGCGGTGGGCAGCGAAGGAGGAGGAGGTGGCGGCGGCGGCGGGCGGCTGGGGTGGAGAAGGATGTGGTGGTAGCGGCTGTGGGCGGGTGGCGACGATAGAGGAGGCGGCGGTGGGAGGCAGCTGTGGAGAAGGACGTGGTGGTAGTGGCTGTGGGCCGGTGGCTGCGATAGAGGAGGAGGTGGTGGCGGCGGCGGCAGCGGGTGGAGGCGACGGCGGTGGAGAAGGCAGTGGTGGCGGCAGAGGGTGAAGGTGACATCAGTGGAGAAGGAGGAGGTTGTGGCAGTGGCAGTTGTGACGTGATATGACAACTGAAATGAGATAAATGAAACAAAGACAAGGGAAACTAAATGGTAAATTGGACTTTTTAAACCATGCAATGGGATGGTAATGAGGATTCAAGGGGGAAGGTATGAATGAGAATTACCAATTTTTTGGTAATCATCATTACCATGGTAAACCCTATATATTACCATACTAAAAAGCAACCAAACACTCTTCTCTTGGTAATACAATCATGATTACCATTGCAAGCATACAATGGGGTTGAACCAAACGGGAGCTAAATTTGATAACTGTCATCGAGGATGTAAATGAAAGATCATCATTGGCCATACTGATGTGGAAAAATTTAAAACATAATCTTCTTTAATTTAATAATTCCCTAAAAACACTGCATAAATATTCAAAATAATGAATTTCTTAGATTTAAAATACATAGAATAAATTCAAAGGAGAACTGAAATTTTGTTATTTAATGTGATAACTTCCATCAAGAATGTTAATGAAACATAATTGACGGCAAAATGGGGACGAAGTTAAAGCATATGTCAAAAAATTGAAAATTGTAATCTTCCTTAGTTTAATAAATCCTTAAATAAAATAAAAATGAGATCATAAAAAAGTATTGCAAGCAAAACTACTGATGTGACTCGCTATCTGTTGCGTTCATTTTCCCTCAATTAGGCAAGAAATTCTTATATGAGCTTAGTCTGCCAGCTCATCTGTTGTCTGTCCGATAAGAATTCTCCACCTCAAATTATTTTAATCCCCATGTCAGCTACTAATTTATAATAATTTGTTGTTTTTAGAAAATAAAACATCTAGGCTTTTGTGATTTCCTCAGCTGCCCCTATCCATACCAGTAGTTTCCATCGGCTCCTCTTGGTGACAGAATACAGGTTTTTAAGAGAACCAAGCAAACACAGATATATATTTTTATCATCACCACCGTAGGCGGCCGGGAGAGATTAAGGAGTGCTTAGACCACAAATATCGGTGATGAAGGGAGGAAGAGAGTCAGAAAAACCAAATGATGAGTGATCAGTGATGTGAGAGGGACGGAGAAAGAGTAAAGTAAAGGGAGGGGCAGCATCGGAAAATTCTATTTTGGAAGTTGAAACTTTTATTCTTATAATTATTTTATCTGCCAGCTCATAATTAGAATACTCCTAAGGTTTTTGTTTGCGATTGGCCAGATTATAAATGACGTGAAGACTAGGTTCCTATAACAATTTCTCTAGTTAGGTTGTCTACGTGGTGCTGTAGAGCCAACGTGCTTTGGTTTGTGTTATTGATATATATATATATATATATATATATATGTATATAATAGTTATTTGATTTTGGGAAAAAGACAGAAAAATACCATTTAAATTTTAAAATCTCGCTGATAAGAATGGTAATGGGATTGACAACGCAAATCTTTGTCAAATGACTAATTTAGGATTTTGAAGTTCAAGCGGTATTTTTCTGTCTTTTTCCCTTTGATTTTTGTGACTTTTCATTAATTAAAATTTAAAATACACCTGTGCAATCACCCTTATAATTTAATTTGATAGCTGTAATAAGAGTGTAATTGAGAAATTATCATTTGTTTTATTGGAGAATAAACATAAAATCACTTATTTACCAACAAGCTGTTGGTTGAGATGATAAGGGGTTCCACCCCCATAAGAAGGATAACACAGGTTCAAATCCCAGAAAGCACACTTATTGAGAGAGGTGAGAATCTTTTACCCTCTAAGCTTTGAGGGCAAAACCCTTGAACTAATAAAAAAAAAAAAAAGCACTGCTTTGGTTTGTGTTGTTTCTATATATACATGCACAAATGTAATAGTTTGCTTGATTTTTAGATTGTTCACCATCTTTCTTTTAGCTTGTCATCGTACAATATGTAAGCATCTCCTTAATAATGAGGGGCTAGTTGTCAACAGGTATGACCAACTTTCACGATGGTTTATCTTATTGAAGAATACAAATACAATTTACCTCAAGTGGCCCATTATAGTCACGACCCGTTCTTAGGAAGAGCCTGGCTAAAACCACAAATTTTCCATTCACATTGACTATATTAATAATTAGATTTACTCAATCAAAAGCCTCGAGCTTACAAAGGCACCTTCAGGCGTGAAAAAATTGCCATTGCACATTGAATTAGGCCTAATAATCACTTTATACACCCAATATTCATCTTTATTAGTCACTTTGAACTCTCCACCTATCTGTCAATCTCAGCTTAGGCTTATTTTTGTTTTTGGTTGCCTCAGTGATATCCTCTTTTTGATCCTGGTGAATATATGTGTGTGTGTGTAAGCAATTATATATCAGAAGGGTTTGACATATGATCGATATTAAATACTCACTTGAATCCCTAATATAAGACATATTTGTCTAGTTTAATTAAATTAAGAAAGTTAAAATATTTGGGGGTATAAAATATTTAAATTCATAGAAACTTTGCCAATAGCCAAGAGTTAAGAGCATACGGGTAAGACCCATAGTGGATAGACGAACTAGATTTGAAACGGTATAAAGATAGTGGCATGAAGTACCACTCCACATAACTTGATGAATGCGGTCTTTTGATTCATTTAATTCGTGTATAAATAGAAAATTAATTCACATAAAAAGAAAATTACTTACCTATAATTCTTATCTACCCTGAAAAGAATTAAGTCTATTATCCCAGAGTCAGGTAGCTCATCTAAATGATGAATTGAAATATTGTATAACCACCATCATGTTCTTCCTCTCGAAAACGGTACTTTCCAATATACAAAATCACATTATACATCCAAGGTTCAATATGTCGATTTCCTTCTTTGATTTAGGCGTCGTCTAATAATAATCATTTGTATTACTAGTTAATGTTGTTAATAGTGTTCATAAGTAACTTCGGATTGTGGGTATAAATAAATGTTAAGAAATGAGCATTGTTATTAAAATACGAACAAGTTACGAAAACGCCTCTCTGAAACGAGAATTCAGCTTCTCGAATTGAGTAATGATTTTTTCAAAATCGCAAATGTTGGCGTTAAATTTCTTGTTAGCATTATTTTCATGGCATTGTACAATCATGATATTCCATGCTGTACGATTCCCATGAACTAATACAAATGGAAGTATATCCCTATACACCAAAACAATAAAAATATGAAAGTCAAGATTTAATTTAAATATAACTAAATATTTTTAAATTATAAAAAATTTTCATACATGCCTCTTTACTTTATGTGCAAAGAGGTAGTCTTATGTGCAAATAATAAAAAAAAAAATTTAGAAGCTTTTCTTTTTCGATAAGAAAATAATGTAAACTGTACTCACTTTTATGTACTAACTGCTAATACACATAATTATGCACATAAAAACATAGTGAATTATATTTAGAGAATTTTGACATATATGTTTAATCTTCACCGAATCATGGGTGGCATTCTTTTCTCTGTACTTTTAAAACAAACTCTACCCTTCTGTAACATGCCCATGTGGACATTATCAAAATTTCGATAATGCTCGTGTGAGAAAAATGTTACTGTGACTCAATAATAATTCAATATTTCATAGTATGTCAAAATACTTCAAATATAATTAGTTATCATTTTTAAATGTAAGATTTTGTACATCAGCACCTGTACTTGTAAGGTACAAGCAAATTTATATTATTTTCTTATAGAAAAAGGAGAAAAGCATCTGCATGAGGTCTACCCTACCATTCTGCTGATAAAGTCAATAATGAGGTATATATGAAATTTCCTTTGATTATTTTAAATGTTGCATGTACATTTATGTTAAATTCTTGGTTTACATATTATTTGTTTTGGTGCCTAGCTAGGATATGATTCACTGCTTATTTGAAATTCATTTATTAGGTATAGTTTTTTGAGAATCTTTCCCAGGGTATATTATGGTCGTAGAATTCCATGAAATTAATCATGACAAGAAATTAAAATTTTTAATTTAAAAAAAAAATCATGACGCCGAGAAGGTGGATAGCTGCTTCGAATATTGAAAATTGATAAGTATTTATATAATATTTTTTTCATAGGTTAATATTTGTTTATACCGACAATATGAATTTATGAATACCATTAATAGCTTTAGCTATGAAACTATCACTACTACATAAATCGCGATAGATAACGATTATTAACTACCATACATAATGGTTATGAACGGTTATATATGCGGACACAATAAAAGCTTGGCGTAGATACATTATGGTTCCAAACCAGAATTTATTTTGTATCTATTATAACGATTCTATTATAACACCTGTTATATATTGAGATGTGGTAAGGCTATGCTATGCGTAATGCTGTCATAATAAATAACGGTCTAAAGTAAACCACTACTATAAAACTTTGTAATATATATAATGGTGCTTTCAAAATAACCATTATATAAAAATTTAACATACATAATGGTTGCTATATAGCAACCGTTATTTATTTGCTATAAATGCTAACGGGTTTAATAAAACAACTATCATATATAGTGTATAACTATATAACAGTTGTTATTTAATAAACGTTAACTTTTAAGGCAATTTTTTTAAAAAAATGGGGATTCTTCTTACACCCCTACATGCAGAACAAAATTATGCACAAATTTGTATATTAGAGAAGCTCACACATCAAGTGTAGCCATACAATTTGGGATGGATTAAGACATTCCCGGTTTTGTGGCTAGGCTCAATGAAACTCTATATTGTAAAGGGCTCAAGGGATATGCAGCCTCGAGCAAGATTTGACAAAGAAGAAGGGGTTAAATCTATACTACGTCATCTGATCCTTCTCGTTAGGAACCTTATGGCGTTTTGTAGACCTTCTTTATCAAGTTTTGTTTGAGGCTACATACCCCTTGAGCCTTTTACGGTAAGGAGTTCCATTGAGCCTAGCCACAAAGTTGAGAATATCTTGATCTATCACAAATTGCATGGCTATACTGGATGTGTAAGCTTTTGTTCTATTATATAGTCAAATCTAACAAGCAAAGCTAAAGCAGAAACTCTATCTAATGCGCGCGTGCGCGCACACATAATACCTATTTTCGTTGATGGTTTGACAATAATTTGGTCAAGCCAAGCAAGAAGTTCAGGCACACAGCACACAATTCCTCCTAAAAGCATTTTGTGTTGGACACTGGAAGAGCTAAGTTGGATCGATAGCGGCCTTTAGCACTCTAGGCCAACAAGATTCTGAGGGAGAGGTGAGTCGTGAATCATGTTATCCCTCTGTAGGTTATACATGTAGCCAATAGAGACAATTGTGAATCGTGTTCTCCCCCTATAAGTTATACATGTGGGATGTGGCAATCGTATACCACTTCGAGCTACTTGCCACACACTCAAGATAGTGAAATCTTTGTAAATCTTTAATGATTTTCTATAATAGGAGAGGAACCTTCGATCAGAGATTTTTCAAGAAAAAAAACCATAAGCACGGTGTTATATCCCAAAAAGTGATTAAGGGCTAATGACTTCAAAAGTGGATGTAATTATTGTTGAATAAACACTTTTAGAGAATGTGTAATGGGAATTTGGATATTTTAATGATTCCAATGGATTCCTTGTGAAAATTTATGTAGGAATGATGTTTGGTATGAAAATGGAACCATTGGAAGTAAAGATGCAAAATCTGAAATTCTGTCCAGTGAAACTCTATTCTGGGCAGTCTTCTCGTGTGGATGTTTTCATTAGGCAAATGATGTCATCAAATTATGAAACTTTCCGGTCTTAAAGCTCACCTCCCAAGCTTCAAAATGGACATATAATTTGTGCCATTTCGTTTTGGGAAATGGGAGATATGACTGTCCAAAGTTTGAGGTCGAAAATGGACTCTGTTTTGGGGCAATGATGAAATTTGTGTAATTCTGGAATTTTGTGGTGATTTCTGGTAATGACTCATATTTTTCCTATAAAGAGGACTTAAATATCTTTCATTTGGCTTTGGGATCACCTCATTTCAATTTTTCTAGAATTAGTTATGATTTTTCAAATTTAGGGCAGAAAATCTGCCAGAATTTCTGAAAAATCCGAAAATGGGAAATTAAAAATTATGACATCATCATATTGTAAGATGACATCAACATGGAATTAAAAGCAATTCCACCATCTTCATCAGCCATTCCCGACCCCATTTCAGAAAAAAAAAGACGTGAGAGAGAGCTTGGAGAAAAGAGAGAAAAAGAGGAAGAAATCTCGCAAGGTAAGCCGATTTCTCCGACGATCTAGCTCCTAACGCGTATAACTCCGACTCTAAGCTACTCCTCTTTATTCTTTAAGGTTGTGAAGCTAAAAATTTGGTGTTTCAAAGAGGCTAGGGTTCAGCCAAAGTTGGGAAAAGCTAGTGGGAGCTTGAGGTAACTTCCAAACTTTCGTATATTGCTTATTCTGGCTGCTGTGGGCAATTTAATCGGTGAAATTTCACCGGATTGCCATTGGTTTTAAATTTTGGAAATTGAGTTTCCTAAGGGTTATGCTGCCCAATTTTGGTTCAAATGGTAGTTATAACCTAATGTAATAGTGAATAAAGTGGTTAGGAGTAGAAAGGAACGCGTTTACGGAGCCGAAATCGTAAAACCCCGATTTTCTCCGAAGAGCTCATAAATTTCGGCCAGCTCTAGAAATGGGTCTTAGAGTTGGATTTTCAATGATTTTATGGTTCCATTGAGTTTAGGAGCAAAAATTAGGTGGGGTTACAGTTGGTCATTTTTTCGGAAAAGGCCGAAAAAGCATAATTACGAAAACGCTCCTGAAACCCTCGAAGTAGGGCTGCCAAGGGTAAATTTGTAATTTTACATTGAATTTGATAATTCTGAGTCCGGAAATGGATTCCTTGGGCGGAAATATGTTAGGAAAGCCTAGATTAGAATTTTGGGAAAAATGCAACCGAACCGGGTACGGCGGGCATGGGCCAGGTCCCCCAGGGCATTTTTGTAAATTTTCATTATAGACGCATATAACTTCAAGAAACACTATGGAAGTGTCTAAATGGTGCATTTGGAATTGTAGGATTCAATATTTGCCCTGTTAGTGAACGACCCGTGCCAGAGCACGTTCGGAAAGAACCAGGTAGTGACTCCTCTCTTATACTTTGTGTGAAACATTGTATGTATGTTTGTCTTGCATTGAGAATACATTGTGAGATTGTGACATTGTGATGCTTTGTGATCGCAGCAAAAGCTGACGCCTAGTGAATACTTTGTGAATACATTGAGATCGCAGTGAAAGCTGACGCTTAGAGTTTACAGCCATGAGTGCTGTTGTTTGTGGCGAAAGCCATGATACATTGTGGTGCTGCTTAACATGATCATATATGCTATGTGTTTATACACTGTATGAGTGGTTTGTTACTACAGAGATTCTTTTGAATCTCATTCTTTCCATTGACTAACATTTCAGACAGGGCAAGTGGCTCCAAGGAGAAGTGAACCACCAGGAGCGGCTAGGATTTTGTAGAGTGTGTTGTTAGGCTGTTGGTTAACTATTTTGGACTTGGGATTACTGTTTATTTTTGGAGATGTAAGTATTACTGTTGATTTTGGTTATGTAATCCCCTAGTGGAGACTTTTAAACCCTCAGATTATATATGTATAGAACCCGGGAGTTGCCGGGGATTTGGTTATACACTCTAATGTGTGTGAATGTAAGTTAACTGAACAGGTAATTATATTCGAATTTTGAAATTGAGACCAGGATAGAGAAGAGTTTTTGAAAGTTTTTGGTGAAAACCCTACTATAGTGTAGGAACTTGAAATGAGTTTAAGCTATCCGACGGTCTCTAAACCAATTTAATTATGTGATATCGAATTATAATTACGTGGTTAAAGGCAGGGGGTTACACACAGCTTAGGTCAAAACCTAGCTATAAAACACAAAGTGAATAATAATGGAGAATGCAGAATGAACAAGAGAAGTCATTCCTCTATATGATTTGAACAGACCATGCAAAGAAATGTGACCAAGATATGGCTGAAGAACAAAAATATGAGTAATGAACAAAAATGTGTGTTAGGATTTGTGCAACAACTCAAGCAAATGTTACTAAGAAGCACGAAGAAGGCTCTGTGGATGGTGTGGTTCAACTAAAAATGACGGTAGATGACTGAAAAAGATGACTAGAGTAGTGGAGTTCCGAGGTTGGTCGGTTGGGTTTACATTTGACCTAAAAAGTTAAGACGAGTGTGCTAATGAATGAAATGGAGAAGCAGAAAGACGCTTAAATAGAGGAGAAAGTTTAACTTTACAACGGTTTAAATATATCACCCGTAATTTATTGCTACATTGTTACATATATAACCGTTATTGTAAGAAACCGTTAGGTAATTTCAAAACATATATTACAATTTCTAGCCAATTACCATTAAATATTTGAAACATTTTTTTTAAAAAAAAACAACAATTAGGCGATACTGCTATCGATTTCAACCTACTTTCATAAACAACACATAAACAAACAATAATACAATAGATCATCCATAAAAACACAAAAATTAATCGAGCCTAACAACAGAAAAACAACAATAGACAGTCAAAAGACAAAAATTAATTGCCTCTTTTTCTTTTCCTAGTCTTAGCTTTTTTGTATATTACTTTTTTTAGCTTGAATTCTTCTCTTCTTGCCAAGTAATAATTTTCCCCTCTTCGAAACCCAAATTCCTTCATTATGATCATGCCTGATATACAAAGCATCTTCTTCATCAAAATTTAATGATTCAAGTGACCTCCAATTGAATGGATCGTCCTCAACTCCATTACCCATTTCCTCATCAATCACTTTATTTGTCAGCAAAACAACAGACCATCTATGTTTAGAAGGATCACGGACATACACTACTACAGATTTGTCTATATATAATGGTTTTTTTAATGATATTTAAAGGTTAGTGACACATATTTATATATAATGATTTTTAATTGACAAATATTGGGCACTATATTTTACGGTTTTTCAAACACAACCGTTATGTATAGGGGACTATATATAATAGTTGTAAGACAATGACTGTTAAATATAGTAATCCCTATTTAATGGTATTTTAGTAACAACCATGATATATTTTATACAATACTTAATAGTTAAAATGATGAACGATAAAGTACTTGTCACCATAGGAAGGGGTTTATTTGACGGTTATATGGAAAAACCGTTATATATTTAGAATATGTGATGGTTATTGGCGAATAACCATTATGTGTGACAAACCTACAAAATAACCAACAGAAACAACATATATATACCAAACACCCAAACAGATACTGTTTTAGTAAGATGTATCCAAATATGAGTGTGCGTGTGTGCACGCAAATAACTAATTTTGGCCAACAAGTGCCAACAAATTAAAACAAATCATCGAATTCTATCTATACACTAGTTATGAATACATCAAAGCTAAGGTAAGGGAATATACATATGATCAAGTTTCCCTAGTCTTAGTAATTTTAATGCTCCTTTTAGTTACAATTGTTTTCTTTAATTTGCAAAGCAACTTCCCCCTCTTTGATATCCAAATTTCTTCATTGTGGTCATACCTAATGTACAAAGCATTGTCCACATTGAATTGTGTTCAATTGATAACCCACGGAAAGGATCATCCTCGCTGAATTCACCTCATGCATCCTAATTTACGTTTTTTAATAAAAAAAACATTAGACCATTCTTTATTAGCAAGATCATGAACATAAAACACTTGTTTAGCTTGAGAAGCCAAATGAAAGGCTCTTCTTTATACCCTTGCTTATTCAAATTCAATTGTATGAACCCTAACTTATCCACTTTCAAAGCATTATTACTGTCAATCCACTTGTACCTGAAAACCAGAACATGAAATCCTAAGTGCTCCAACTCCCAAATGTGATCAACCATGCCAAAGTATGACATATTGGCATAGATAGGATTCTTATCTTTTGCATTTGATACATGCATGATGTTAGCAATAATAGTTACCCCACTATTTTGTATTTCACTTCAGATATCCTGTTCTTTAGTGTAAAAGGTGTATCCATTGATGACGAAAGAAAGCACATGTCTATTTAAACCAAGTGCCAAAAACATTACTTTCTCTGAAACTGAATTATGATCAACATTGTACTTGTTATCCACGTGCTACTTCATCCATGCTGTGAATTATGTATTATGTTCTTTAGCATACCAACTCTATATTCTGTTGGGGTTTTCCCTCCTAAGCTCATCCATATAAATACCTACATACACGTCAATCTCTTCGAAGTTGTGAAGAACGTATAGGTGTGCTTGTTCCCAGTGTTGGTTTGAGATAGCGATAACTTTCTTTCCCATTAGCCTTGTCCAGATGTCCTTCCTTCATTCCGAGACACTAGAAGGCCAATATCACATGCATATTTCAATTAATCATTTCAGAATTTGTAACACCCTTATCTTATTTTCACGTATTTCAGAGTATTAGTACACAATGCGGTGGGCAAACAAGAATATCATAAAAATACTAATATTATTGATACAATATGCTTGATTATATTACAGGAACTTCCCCAAAGGGGTGTCCATAATGTTTACAGACCTTAAAATGATAAAGGCTATCAGAAAACTAACATCTTCTCTTGTAATGGTTCAAAATATTCCGTTGTCGGTAATTACGATTTTGCCCTCTAAGCTGATTTCTGCTACTGAAAACTTTTTATATTTATGGAAAGGGTGAGATTCGAAGAATCTTAATAGTAACATACAATCAGACATATACAATATAAAAATAAATATGCCATGCACCATGTTATATAAGATACTAACTCGTGTTGTGTGCACACCGTCCAAGGCCAAAAGATGTGTTTGCAACCCCGGCTTAACTTGTGTCCATGATCCAATGACATGTTTAGACCCTGGCTTAACCTTGTGTACTATCACTGGATCTCAGATCATAGCTAGGTCGTGTGCCCTAGGCATTGTTATGTTATAGAAGATGGCATACACAAACATACAATAATCACATAGTGCATGAAAGAAAGAGTTACTACATGAAATTGCCCTTTCCTGCTCTACTTTTCTATTCAATACCTTTGATCCGACTCAGGCTAACTGTTTGCTCTTAAAATTCCAAATATATAAGAATTGAGTCAAGACTCATTCATGTACTAGTCCAAACTCTTTTAAACTTATTTTTTCTGTTATCTATCACGGTTCAGAAAATTCTGTACAGTACAATTCTGCACAGTGTAGTTTCATTGTTCCAGAAACTGGCAGATTTTCAGTCAACTTTAGAAATTCATAATTAATTCTAGGAAAATCCCATTTGAGTGATTCCAAAGCCTAAATGAAGCTCTTTAAATTTATTTTCATGGAAAAATGCCAAAGTCTGACTCCTATGCCTATATTATTTCCAGAAATTCGCCAAACCTGTACTGTTTCAAATTTCCTTCCAGAAACAGGGCACAAAAATTGAAAATTCATATATTTTAATGTACTTGTTCAAAAATTACAAACAACCTATCAAATTAAAGATCTATATGTCTACATTAATCCTGTCAAGTTTTATAATTTTTGGACCAGGTTTACAAACGAAATTCGTTCCACAACAACATGCCTCACAGGAGGCAAATCAAACTGCATGCACTTGCAACTTCAACAAATTCCATATATGTATACAAATCTCCAAAAATCATGAACACCTATATTCCCACACAATTTTCCCTTCTAAATCCAATGGAACTATCAGAATTATAGAATTCCAACTCCTCTTTAAGTGAATAGTAGCTGGACGAATTTCACAATAAAAAGGGAAAATTGGAGTTTCTTGATTTTAACCCCTAAACTACCTTCTTTACACCTCTAATCACATGTTTAACCCATTAAACAACAGTTACACATGATTAGGGAAACTTTTGGCAGCATTTCCCTCGAGGGTTTCATATTTCCAAATTTACAAATCAAGCAAAAACCAAACCAAAACCAACAACAACCACCACCATCAAGAATCAACAACATAATCAACGTTCTTGAGATTACCTTGTAATTACTCCACTTTCTCTCTCTAACCATGGCTGCTCCCTCCCCCTCTCTCTTCTCTCTTGATTTATCTTTCTACAAACCATATTCATGAAGACTAAGAGGTTAGAAAAGGTTGCAATGAAATTAGAAGGAAAAATCACTTGATTTCAAGCTTACCCACCTTTGATTTTTGCTTGAACCCTAGCTCTTCCTTGTTCTTGTCTTCTTGCTCTCTATGTTCTACGCCACTCTCTCTCTCTCTCTCTCTTTTCTCTAATGTTGGCTTGAATATAGCCTAAGGAAGAGGATAAATGATCCCTTAAAATATCACAACTCCACCTCCTCCAATATTAATATTTTATTGTAATCTATCATGTAGTAATTTGACTAAAGGCATCATCTTTTCCATTTGGCTTTTATGACTTCAAAAAGTCATTATTTATGGCCAAGTGAATACTTTCTCTTTCCCTTCTCTTATTGGACGAAAGTATGAGGCTTTGGAAGAGATAAATTACTCTTCAATTATCTCCTTCCACCTTCTTAAAGTTGGTATTTAATTGTGAATTACCACATGTTGTTTCTTTTTGACTTTTCTACCTTCTTCTCACTTGGCTTCAATTGTTTCCTCCTTGCTCTCTTTTCACGACGTAAATGAGGCCTTGAAGGAACTAAGAGAGCTTTTAAATTTGCTTCATCCATCTCTTTGCAATTAATGTGTAATGGCCATTTATCACATGTTTTACTTTATTGACTGTTCAACCTCAATTTGCTTGGCCAAAATTGCTCTAGCTCTTGGCATATTCATCTCAAATATTAATGTTCCTTCTTGCTCCCCTTTTTGACCAAAAATGGTGAAATAAATTGGGGAAAATAATTGCCTCTTGCTTTTTATGAAAAATTACCATTTTGCCATGGGTTTTGTACAAGCTGACAGAATTTTTATCAAACTTTGAAAATTCAACACTAGTTGTACAGATGTCCAATTGGTATAGTTATAAAGGCTATGTGACCTTTATTAAATCTATTTTTAGGGAAAAATATAAACTTTATCCAACTAGAAGCTCATACTTTTCAGAATTTCCATTTTTGGACGCTGTCACAGAAACTTGCCAGTTTCACTGGGCTAACTTAAAAAATTCATAACTCTTTATGTACAGCTCCAAATAACTTATAAGACCTATCAAATTAAAGCTTGATAAGTCTAATTTCATTATGAAAAATTTTATAGGTGTTGGACATCATTTTCCTATTTAAAAATGTTACACAACAAGACTGCTATACAGGGAAACTGACTAGCAGCAAATTCAAATGTTTACAATTTGTGTTCTAAACATACTTATGTTGTGTGCGACCACCAATTGCCTTGCTTTATCATTTCCTGTGCTCTTTAATTCATCATTTTATTCCCTTTAATAAAAGGAATTTTGGTGACTGAAATTCGGGATGTTACGTAATTCATCTGCCTCTTCACAAATGTATCATTCAACAATGTAACCCTTTAGCTAGCTCTGGTTTTTCACATACCTTTTTAGGTCCTTCATCTTGCGCTTGACAGGGTACATCCATCTCATATAGACTGGGTCACACAGTTGTTCCTCTCTAACTAATGAATAGTTAGGTTCACCATTATGTCAAAAAAAGTTGGAGAAAAAAACATCCTCAGCTCACACAAAGTAGTCGCAATTCAGGTTTGCAGCCTCAACAATTTCTTGGGGTCAATCACCCTATTCCACAATGACTTAAAGAAGAACTAGAGCTTTATGATTGTAGTTCACACATTATCAGGTAGAATACCTGGTATTGCTACCAAAATAAAGTTTTCCATCAACATATGGCAATCATGTAATTTTAAACCCTTCAGATTCAAGTCCTTTATTGACAAAAGGTTGCTAATGTTTGATGAGTAACCCTTTGGCACTTTCATGAAAGCAAGAAACCCACAAAAACTTCTTTTTTCATGTTTAGATAGTGTGAAAACCACCGAGAGAAAGAATGTACAGATCCCCTCTCCTCCGATGCCAATTCCTCCCTTATTCCCATCTCAATCATGTCTAGTCTTGTATTTATGGCATCTTTCATCTTCACATCAATATAGAGTAATGTTCCAAAAAGATTCTCACACACATTTTTCTTAATAAGCATAACATCAAGAAAATGTCTGACATTAAGGGAACTTCAATGTCGCAAATCGAAGAAAATAGACCTTTTCTTCCACCCACATGTCCCAACATATTTCTCAAATGGCTTCTAAAATTTACAGTTTTTAGGTTTCATTTTGCCAAAAGCCTCCTCACCAGTCAAAGGTTCAGGTGTCATCCTTTTATCTGATTCTCCATTAAAGTATTTTCTCATACGACGATATAGATTAACCTTTTGCAACCATCTTTGATGTCCCATAAAGGAATTTTTCATACCATCCTTCAACCTAATTGACTATGTACCCTCTTTCACAAATCAGGTATCCAAGTTAGCCTTTAATTTATTACTTGTCAAATCACCATACGCAGAAAAGTCATTGATTGTGCCAAACATCATGGACTTTATATTGAATTTTTCTTTCTGTTGAACATCATATACAGCCTCCCCTATTGTGCAAGGTATAAATCTATGTCATTTGCTAGTTACCTTGGCCCTTAGATTAGAATTGACAATATCATACACTTTCATTTCATTGAGAGCTATAGAGGGAGGTTATATATAAACAACATAATTAGCCATGTACTGTGGGTATTGCTCTGCAACATAATTAACCTAATGTTAGGTAGAGGTTTCTTGTTTCTTCAATAAATTTGGGTTACTTAAAGTCAAACTTACTCTATTCCATAAAGTCTGCTGGATAATGAAGCATGCCGTCTTGAATCCTTTCATCCTTATGCTACCTTAAATTTCTTTGCATCAATTACATTGCTATACAAGCATCTAAATCTAGGTATAATTGAAAAATACCATAATGCCTTCTTTGGACTTTTCCTATTCGCTTGGTAGAGTGAGACAGAACACAAAGGACACTCAGTTAATTATTCATATTATTTCCTGAATAGAATACAATCATTGGGGCAAGCATGTATCTTTTCAAAACTTAAGCCAATGGTATGCATCACTTATTTTGCATCATAAGTCTTGGTTAGCATATCAATTATCGGTGGTAGCATTCTTCTAAAAAATGCAAGCAATTCTGTTAAGCCTAAGTCACTAAAGCCATATTTTGTTTTCCAGTTGTATAAGTTCAACATTATAAATAATAATGTGAACTTAGTACAATTCTCATACAAAGGCTTTTATGCATTGGTCTTCATCCTCTCAAACTTTTATGGGCATTAATTGAATTTTGCTTTAATTGAATCGGCCATATCTTGAAGACGATCGACCTCAAATGTACTTATGTCAAAATTAGGTGATTCATACCTTTCCAAATTCGGCTGACTAGTACTACTACCTATATCCTTCTCCCCATATTTTGTCCAACAGGTATAAGTATGATCAATTGCATACATCACTAAGTGCAACTCACAATTGTTTGGATCAACACGCTTCACAATGCCACGCTTGATGCAAGGACAAATAACGAAACTACTATCATCAGGATTATTATGAATCACAAACCTTATAAAATCCTTCACCCCATCCCAGTACTCTTTCGATAGACGATTGGCAGGCATCCATTCTTTATTTGCAATCTCCACCTGGAGCATACACAAAAAACCATATTTTTAAATACTCTTTACCTAAATCAATATTAACAAATAACATCTTTCATAACAACAAATACTTAAAATTAGTGGCAAAACCCTATGCACATACAAAATCACTCAAAAAATAATCTTTGCAAAGTCTTTACACAGATCAATACTAACAAATAATAACTCTAGTAATAAGAAACACTTAAAATCAATGGCAAAATCTTATACGCGTACAAAATCACTCAAAAAACAATATTTATATACTCTTTATACAAATCAATACTCATAAATAACAACTCTAATATCAAGAAATGCTTAAAATCAGTGTTAAAACCTTATACACATACAAAATTACTCAAAAAACAATCTTTATCCAAATAAACATAAAACAATGAGCTGACAAACCACTAGTAGTAGAAACTCAACTGAACTCTCCTTTAGCAAGAAGAGAAGAGCTCAAATGCCAAACCCGCGAACCCTAAAAGAAGAAATTAACCCAGACACTACTTGTAAGAGCACCCCTGAACCTAGAAACTCTGAAACCCATAAAACCCATAACCCACGAATGGTGAATGATGAAAGAGTGCTTAGGTGGAGGAGGAAGAGAAGGAGAAGGGAGCAAAACCACTAAGGGAGTGATGAAGGAGAGTGAGATTATGGTGGAGAACTTGGAATGGAGTTGTCAGAGGTGTAGAAGTAAGCTCTCTATAACTTTGTAAGTGTCAAATGTCAAACAAAATGGGTACGAGAGGTATTTTTAAAAGAGTATACTTAACGATTGTTATTAAAGAACTGTTAAATATGTTATACACAACAGTTCTTTTTGAACAATTGTCAAATATATATCTCTTATATTTCATAATTTTTCACAAACAATCACCAAATAAATGGTACCATTTTTCTTCCAAAAAATCAAACTAATATATAATAGTTGGACTATAAAATTTTTAAATATGTTCTCATATACCTAACGGTTCTTTTAAAAAACCATTATCTATGTCATTTTGGAAACACCTCCTTTACATATTTAACGGTTTCATTAAAACTATTAAGTATAAAGAATCAAATATAGACAATTTTGTAGTAGTGGTAGAACACTTGTTTAGCATGAGAAACCAAAATGAAAGGCTCTTCTTTATACCATTCCCTATTCAAATTCAATTGTATCAAGCCTAAGTCATCCATTCTCAAGCCGTGATTATGGCCAACCCACTTGCAACCAAAAATGAGAGCTTAGATGTCGATATAATCCAATTCTCAAGTGTCATCAATCACCCTAAAGTATAAAATCTTTGCATGATAGGATTTCTATCTTTAGAACTTGATATATGTATAATATTAGCTGCAAGAGTTACACCACTATTTTACATTTTGCTTCAATCATCTTGCTCTTTGGTATAGAAGTTGAACCCATTGATGATGTAGATTGCGTAAGATGTCAATTGATTGCTTGGACTATATGCTAAGAGCTTCAATTTGCTAGAAAATGATTTATGATTAGCTCTATACTCGCCAAGGACTTGATCTTTAAACCATATTGTAAAATGTTTATTGTGTCATTGAACACACCATCTTTCTCTTTTGTAGAGACTTTTTCTCTGAATTTGATGTATATGGTTGCGTATATACTTGTCAACCTCCTCAGAGTTGTGTAGCACATATAGATGTTCTTGCTCTAACTAATGGTCTAAGATGGTTACAACTTTCCTGCTCATGATCCTTTCCCCATCAGTCATTCTTCCTTCATGTCGAGATACAGGAAGCCCAATATCGCTTACATGCTTTAAGTATATGGCAGAAAATTTAGCGGCCTTTTCACATATATATCGTTCAACAATGTTACCCTCCGGACAACTCTGATTTTTCACATATATATCCCAATGCTTTAAGTAATATCTTGTGAAAATATTGAATCAGTCACTGCCATATTTTTTATAGGTTTACTCAAAGGACTACTCGAGTAACAAGCATGATCACTCGAGTAGCCACTCGAGTAATGAAGTCCAGAAATCATGTTTTTAATCGAATGATTATTAATTTATTATCTATATAATTAACTCTTTATTGCACTAGTATTTTAAGTACATTTACAGAGAAACAATAAAGAGATCATACCAGAAGTGAAAAGTCAAATAAAAGTCCAAACGTTCACCTACCGCTACCTACCACAAACGGATAGTTTTCAAATTCGAAGAATAGTCAACCATTACTGCGCGACTCTAACGGACATGTTTGAATTGCTTCCAACGGATACTATAAATCATCTATATATATGGAGCATTCAAAGAGCAGAAAACAAGAAATGAGAACACATGAACATACACTGATCAACACACTCTTAGTGCTTTGTTTTCTTATACTCATTCATTATACTTCAGTGATTATATATTTGCTCTGTTAGAGAGTCTTTCATTACAAACTCAATATTTATTATTGAGACAACTTAAGGTTGTGGAACCTTGAGTTGGGGATTTGTTTGTAATATGTAAGGGGGAGCGAGTGTCCAGGTGAAGGAACTTACTGTGTACTGAGGTGCCAAGAACCTACTGAATCTTGGAGAATATAGTGAAACTCTCAGAGACGCTCTGAGGACTGGACGTAGGTCAAAGTGGTTGTGGCCGAACCAGTATAACTCCCGGTGTACACTTCGGTGATATTTCTCTTTGCTCTCAACTGCTTTAAATATTCTATCAATTTACTTATACGCAATGAAATTTTCTGGTATCACGCAATTCACCCCCTCTTGGGTGAAACACTTGCACTAACCTTTGGTATCAGACCGTAGGTCTTCTTATTAAGGTTTAACAGCCTAAGAAGGATCTAATGGCAAGCATGGGTAAAGAAATTCTTCCCGACGGAGCTTTTATCATGAGACTTCTGGGTTTCAATGGCGAACACTTCTCATTTTGGAAAGCAGAGTTCAGAGTCTTCATAATGGCTACTGAATATACGCTATGGGATGTGATTGAGAGTGGAAACTACAAACCTAAAAAGATGTAGATTCACAGAGAGTTCCCAAGACACCAGCAGAATATGATGAGAATGACAAGAAACTCATCACATTCAATAGCAAGGCAATTCTAATGATTCAAAGTGCCTTGAGTCCAAATAAGTACTTCAGAATCTGCATACTCCTAACAGCTAAAGAAATATGGGAAGCCTTGGAAATAGCTCACGAAGGAACTTTGGGAATAAAAGAAAATCGGATCAATACTCTGGTTACTGAGTTTGATTTACTTCGAATGAAATCAGGTGAGTCGATAGCTGAATTTGAACTTAGATATACTCACTTTGTTAATCAACTTGTAGCACTTGGAAAAGTCTATGATCAACATACCCAAGTACGAAAGATTCTAAATTTTATTTTTAAAGACTGGGAGGCAAAAGTCACTATAATTGAGGAAGCAAAAGGTGAATCAATGTGATCGGTTGCTTCTCTATTTGGAAGCCTTTCTGAATATGAAAGCAAATTAAAGTTCAAACGAGAACTAGATGATATTGGTGACAAGAAGAAAAGAGGTCTAGCACTAAAAGCAAAAGAAGAAGAACAAGATGAAGATGAAGATGAAGAGCTTGACCATGACGAAATGGGCCTAATCATAAAACGATTCAAAAATTTTTACACGAAAGGCCAAGGATTCATAAACCTTCAGAAAGGAGGAACAAGCAATAAAAAACACATTATCTGCTATGAATGTGGAAAGCCAAGACATTTCAAATCAGAATGTCAAGAACTGATTCAGAAGAATAAAGAAAAGAGAAAAGGAAAATTCTACAATAAGAAGAAATCATTTGTATCTGCCATATGGGGAGATAGTTCTTTTGACGAAGAAAGCAATGAAGAAGAAGTAGTTAATATCTGTCTAGTTGATCAAAAAGAAACAGAAGAAGAGGTAACTGATTCTAATCCTACTTATGATGAATTACTTTCTGAATATAATGCTTTATATTCTGAATTCATCAAAGTAGTTAAAGAACTAGTTATTTTCAAAAAGAAAATCAAAGCTCTTGAAGTAGAACTTAAAGAGAATTTTGAAAAGGATTGTGAAAACTGTACTTCTTTGTAAAAAACACGGATCTTACTATATCTCTTGAAAAATTCACTAAAGGAAGTGAGATGCTAAATGTAATTTTAAAAGCTCAACGATTTGTGAATGATCGATCTGGAATTGGATATGATCCAAAAACAGACAGAAGGAAAGGAAGAAAGAAAGATGGAGGTAAATCATACTTGAATTATTTTCAGCATTCTGTGCATACATCAAATCCTTTTGCACACTGTAATTATTGTAATAGAAAAGGTCATTATACTTCATCATGTATTCATAGGAAGAAAGGAAATATAGGAACTTACAAATGGGTACCTAAAGGTTCATATGTTCCGAAGAGTTTTTATACTAACCCAAAAGGACCCAAAAAGATGTGGGTACCTAAGACTTAATCATATTTGATTGCAGATATGTCTTAAAGCATCCAAAATTAACAAGTGGTACATAGACAGTGGATGCTCTAGACATATGACCGGTGATTTCGAAAGTTTTACCACATTGCAACCTAAGGAAGGTGGAAAGGTAAAATTTGGAGGAAATCAATATGAAAAGATAGCAGGAATTGGTGAAATAAAAAATGACAAAGGAATACATGTCAAATATGTATATTATGTTAAAGGCTTGTGTCATAATTTGCTAAGTGTAAGTCAAAGTGTAGATAAAGACAACTGGATAATATTTGATTCAGAGGAATGTCTGATTGTCAACAAGAAAGACTTATAACTTAATAAGAAAAATATCAAGGCAATGCTCAAAGCAAAAAGGGAAGGTATCAGGACAGATCACGATGGAGAGTTTGAAAATCAAGTCTTTGAAGAATATTGTGATACTAATGGTACCGATCACAATTTCTCTCCTCCAAGGACACCTCAACAAAATGGAGTCTTGGCACGTAAGAATAAAGTGCTAACTGAAATGGCTAGAGCAATGCTGAATGAAAAGAACGTGTCTTAAGTTTTTTGGGCCAATGTAATGAGCAGAGCATGCTATATTTTAAATAGTGCCTATATTAGAACAAAACTTGGAAAGACACTATACGAGTTATAAAAAGGAAGGAAGCCGAACCTTGCTCATTTACACATCTTCGGTTGTAAGTGTTTCATTCATAATAATGGTAAAGATAACTTAGGAAAATTGGATTCTAGAACAGATGAAGGAATTTTCCTAGGATATTCTAACCAAAGTAAAGCATACAGAATTTTCAATAAAAAAACATGTGTTGTTGAAGAATCAATTCACATTGTATTCCAGAAGTTGATCAAACCAAGGAAGAAGATCAGTCACTAGGACAACCTAAAGTCTAGAAATACAATAGAAGTCATCCTCTAGATCAAGTCATAAGAGATGTGAATGAAGGAGTCAAAACTAGAAATAGAATTTTCAATGAAGTTAGTTTTTCTGCATTCATTTCTGAGATTGAACCTTCTAATATTGATGAAGCCCTATCAAACAATAATTGGGTTATAGCAATGCAAGAAGAACTAAACCAATTTGAAAGAAATCAAGTTTGGGATTTGGTACCCCGACCTAAGAATCATTCGATCATTGGCACTAAATGGGTATTCAAGAACAAACTTGATGAATCCATAATTATTGTCAAAAACAAGGCAAGATTGGTGGCCAAAGGCTATAATCAGGAAGAAGGAATTGATTATGAGGAAACGTATGCTCCAGTGGCTAGATTGGAAGCTATACGAGTACTCTTAGCCTTTGCATGCATCAAAGGATTCAAACTCTATCAAATGGATGTAAAGAGTGTATTTTTAAATGGCTACATCATGGAAGAAGTATATGTAGATCAACCTCCAGGTTTCGAAGATGTAACCAAACCTGACCATGTTTTCAAACTTAAAAAGGCTTTGTACGGTTTAAAACAAGCTCCTAGAGCATGGTACGAAAGGCTCAGTAAATTTCTTATTGAGCAAGGTTTTGTACGAGGAAAAGTTGATACAACACTTTTTACAAAACGAAAATGTGATGATATATTAATTGTGCAAATATATGTCGATGATATAGTTTTTGGTGCTACTAACGAAATTATGTGCAACGAATTTTCTGAGATAATACAGGGGGAGTTTGAGATGTCAATGATGGGAGAATTGAATTTCTTTCTCGGTTTGCAAATCAAACAAAGAAAGAATGGAATTTTCATATCTCAAACGAAGTATCTAAAAGAGCTATTGAAGAAGTATGGATTGGATTAAGCAAATGGAATAGACATACCCATGAGCTCAACCACATTGCTTGATACGGATGTCAAGGAAAAAGATTACAACATCACAAAATATAGAGGAATGATTGGATCATTACTCTATCTCACTGCAAGTAGGCCTGATATTCAATTCAGTGTGGGCATATGTACAAGATATCAATCAGCACCAAAAGAGTCACATGCTGAAACCGTCAAACGTATCTTCTGATATCTTGCTGACACAGCAGAATTGGGTCTCTAGTATCCTAAAGGAAGAAGTAAATATCTAGTTGCATACTCAGACTCTGATCATGGAGGATACAAGACAAACAGAAAAAGTACTAGTGGACAAGGCCAGTTTCTTATAGGCTCACTTGTGTCATGGTTTAGCAAGAAACAAACTACAGTGTCTTTTTTGTTAACGGAAGCTGAGTATATTGCAGTATCAAGTTGTTATGCACAAGTAATATGGCTAAAGCAACAACTCCAGGATCTTGGTATTTATTTGAAAAAGATACCAATATACTGTGACAACACTAGCACAATAAGCTTGGCAAAGAATCCTGTTCAACATTTCATAACCAAGCATATTGATGTTAGACATTACTTCATCAGAGATCATGTCCAAAAGAAAGATGTCAAAGTGATATTCATTCCAACTCATCTTCAACTAGCTGATATCTTCACAAAACCTCTTGCAAAAGATCAATTTTTGTATATTAGAAGAGAATTAGGAATGGTAAATCCCAATGAATTGTAAGTTATTTAGTGTTTACAAAATGTTAGATGATGTTATTCATTCATGTTTTGATGATTACTAACTTAAGCATAGGAGTTTCTAGCAATTTGTTTTGTAGGATCATGATATTCTGTTTTGGAGTATGAAAAGCAGAAGTTAACAGAGGATAACATTATTGGAGGGACAACTTCAAGTAATGAGCATTACTGGAGTGACTCCTTGAAGTAATGGATGAATTACTCGAGTAATGAATTTGGAAATGTGCTAGTGAAGCATTAATTTCAAATGAAATGGCACAACGGTTGGAAATGAACAGTCAGAAGGTGAATAGATAGATTACCCGAGGGAGGCCTTGAGTGAACTTCAACGTCACTCGAGTAAGGACTCAAGTGAACCTGGGTGCATATCTCAAATTTGCTGAGTTTCAGCTCAAATTTGTCCTAAAGAGCCATCAAATGATCGAGGGAATATACATGGGTAATTACAATATTATTCATGCCAGGTACGCGCTTGAATTCACTGCATTTTAAAATTTCTAGTATGATCACTCGAGTAGCTACTTGAGTGAAGCTGATGATCACTCGAGTAAGCCCTCGACTGATGTCGGGATTTAAGGTTATTTTAGTCGATACTAGGTCATTTCTCATAAAATCACCTCGAGTGATTCTCCTAGTGTTCTCACAAAAAAATTTCACAATCATTTTCTCAGATTTCACTAAATCCTCTGCCCTACATTAACGACTCACAGTCCCTGTTTTTCAAAAATCCTTATTTCTCTCAAATCAAAATGGTGAGGACTAAATCTCCTAATCTTAGCACTCCTTCTGAGTCCTCTGAATCATATCAACCCTCTGATTCACTTTCCTCTCCTCCTACCAAGAAAAGAAAAATCTCTCCTAAACCTAAAGCTAAAGCTAAACTGCAACCTAAGCCTAAGGTGAAAGGGGTTGTGATTAAGGAGCCCATTGCTACAAGAGCTCAATCCAAGAAGAGTTCACCTCCTGGAAGAGGTAAAGCAACAAAAGAGCCATCTTCTCCTCCTTTTGATTCATCCGACACACCCACTTTTTCTCCAAAACCTCTGAAAAAACCCAAGATTGATGAGAAGCTTACCAAAGTCATGGTAGGCATGCTTGAAGAAGCTTTTCAATCTAAGGAAGCAAAGAAAGAGCAATCTTCAAGGCAACCAGAAGAGAAAGAAGAAGAAATCACATTTTCTCCAAAAGGATTCAATGTTCAAGCTTGAGGAATCTCAGAAGTATCTGAGTCAATTTGCAAGGAGAAATGTGTGCAAGATGCACTACATTGACTATAAGGTTCTTCAAGAGGTATTGAAATTCAACCTAAGTCCCTATCTTGATTCATATATGCCCTGGCTATCTGTTAAACTCCCATTTTGCACAAAAGTCATGAGGCATTTTTACTGTAACCTTGAACCTATAAATGATCCCATTAGGAAGTCTGTGGAAGAATAAATGACTTATAAGGGCAGAGGACAGAGAATTCTAATCTTACCTTCTAGAATTAATACCTGGTTAGGAATAGAGAACCCTCCTGATGATGATTATCCTAATTATGATTCAAATCAGTTGTTTTCTATCCTAAGACTTGGTGAGATAGTGGGACCCCTCAATTTCAATCCAAGTGATATGAGTGATTTTTATCGAGTCCTATGGTATATCTATTCTAGAGCCATAGTGAACAAATCCAATAACTTCACTTATTTTATTAAGAAGGACTTCAAAAAATTTGCCTCATTGATCCTCAAAAAACAAAAGGACTTGGGAGAATATATCTTTGCTGAGGTCAAGAGATAAAGGTATGAAGGAAAACCTACTACTCCAATGCCTTATCCTCAACTTATTTCCTTGTTCCTAAAAAAGAATAAGATTTGGTACTTGAAGAGTAAGGAGCCGATTGAGAGGATAGCACCAGTTGGAAGAAATCAAATTGGAAAATTGAACATTAAGATTCCTCTAAAGACTCCTCTAGAAGCCAGTCCCAAGAAGAAGAAGAAGACTGACACTGCAACTAGTCGAATGGATGACACATAGTCTTTTGCTCTAGCCAACACATCTTCTCCATCTTTCTTTGGTGTCTAATGCAAACATTCATGGAGAACATTCTGAAGAGTTTTCATATCGACATTACAAATACCAATACAGATTTGGTAACTTATATGAATGAGAAGATGGGACAACTTATGGAGAGGATGGATAAGAGGCATGAAGAGTTGTTAGCTGAATAACGTGCCCAGGGTGAGCTTCTGAGATCTATTGTTGCCAGACTTGATGCTATGGCATCTGGCTCCCCTATTCCTGATCCTTCTATTATTCCTGAGCTCATACCTGTCTTTAAACTTGGACCCTCTATACCTACTGAGCATAGACCCTATGAGATTGGACCCAGTAATGTCTTGTTCTCTATGCCTAACCCTAAAACATCCAAGCCAATCCATATCACCACTGATGATCCACCTTAGCCTGTTCAGCCAGAGCCCATATCTACTCCTATTGCCTCACCTACACACACTGAGGAGGTACTTGAGTCTTCACCGGTTGCTACAGAAGAAGTAGAAATTACTTCTCTGGTTCCTTACCCATCATCTTTGGTGAATCCTCCAAAGGATCTTCGGACACCCCCGGTTAATCTTCCTGACCCTGAACCTTCATCTTCAGATCGTTCAAGTTCAGATGGTTCATATGAATCATTAGTATTTTCGGTCACTCTTATCTTAGTAGCCAAGCCACCTACTCCTTCTCATGATTGATTCCACCTTTGTGATGAAGACAAAAAGGGGGAGAAGAACCTGAGTGATTTTGTGATGAATGGCTGAGTTAATGGATTGGGATATGGGTATACGGGACTTTAGGGCTGAGTGATTTTGTGATAAATGGTTGAGTTAATGTATTGGGATATGAGTGTACGGGACTTTAGGGCATTTTCAACTTTAATTCTAAGTTTGATTATGTATTGAATTCTTGTTTATGCAATTTGTTCCTTTATGCCATTAAAGTTAAATTTCATTGAAATTATATTGCATTGTGGGACTAATGAGTTTTGATTGTGTATGCAAGGTGAACAAGTAAATAAGAACAAAAACTTTGAAAAGATGTCTAATAAGCTACTTCAAAAGAGTTTTCAAGTTTAAATTGAACAAAAGATTTCATATGAAAACTATTTAAGAAGCATATGTTTGAAAACTCAATTTCAAAAACTTTGTTCAAAATCACCAAGTTTTGTCATCATCAAAAAAAGGGAAGAATGTTAGATCCCATATATTTTGATGATAACAAAGATTGGACCAATGATATAAGAGGATATGATAACAAATGAATTTGAACAAAGTAAATAAATGGCAAAACATTACTTGAAGTAATCACTGAAGTAATGAAGAAGATTTGAGAGAAAGAGCAAAGGAAAAACCTCAGTGGCAGTCTTTGTCTATGTTTACTAGAGTGACTACTCGAGTAAGGAACACTGTTACTCGAGTGGGCACTCGAGTAATGTTGAAAGAAAATGTTTTCGGGGGCACTGCCAAAATTTGAAAGAAGTTACTCGAGTAGCTACTCGAGTAACACATGAGAAAAGGTATTACTCGAATAGCCACTCGAGTAACCATGTCAAAAATCTTCCAGTTGCTCTCGGCCAAGAAATGCAACACTTTACTCAAGTAGCCACTCGAGTAACTATGTGAGGAAAAGGCATTACTCGAGGGAGCACTCCAGTAATCTACAGACTTATTTGATCCATTACTCGAGGGATCACTTGAGTAATCAGGTAAACAAAGAACACATACTCTCTGCCAAGAATTTGATACAATTACTGGAGTGAGTAATCGAGTAATCTGCAAAGTTATTTGGAATTCACTTGAGGGGTCACTCGAGTAAGATAAGAAGAAAAGACATGCCACTTGAGTAACCACTCGAGTAATAGGCTTACTAGAGGTAACACCCGAGTAACGTGTGAAGAGAAGACATGGCTACTAGAGTAACCACTTGAGTAATCAGGTATTTCCAAAGTTTGTTATGTATTTTACTATATGTCTTACCCGAGTAATATCTTGTAAAAAATGTTGAATTATTTACTGCCATATTTTTTATAGGTTTACTCGAGGGACTACTCGAGTAACAAGCATGATCACTCGAGTAGCCACTCGAGTAATGAAGTCCAAAAATCATGTTTTTAACTGAATGATTATTAATTTATTATCTATATGATTAACCCTTCATTGCACTAGTATTCTAAGTACATTTGCAGAGAAACAATGAAGAAATCATGCCAGAAGTGAAAAGTCAAATAAAAGTCTGAACGTTCACCTACCACTACCTACCGCAAACGGATAGTTTTCAAAATCGAAGAATAGTAAACCATTGCTGCTCGACTCTAACAGACATGGTTGAATTGCTTCCAAAAGATACTACAAATCATCTATATATATGGAGCATTCAAAGAGCAGAAAACAAGAACTGAGAACACACGAACATACATTGATCAACACACTCTTAGTGCTTTGTTTTCTTATACTCATTCATTATACTTCAGTGATTATATATTTTCTCTGTGAGAGAGTTTTTCATTACAAACTCAATATTTGTTATTGAGACAACTTAAGGTTGTGGAACCTTAAGTTGGGGATTTGTTTGCAACGTGTAAGGGGGAACGAGTGTCCAGGTGAAGGAACTTACTGTGTACTGAGGTGCCAAGAACCCACTGAATCTTAGATAATATAGTGAAACTCTCAGAGATGCTCTGAGGACTTAACGTAGGTCAAAGTGGTTGTGGCCAAACCAGTATAACTCCCGATGTACACTTCGGAGATATTTCTCTTTGCTCTCAACTGCTTTAAATATTCTGTCAATTTACTTATACGCAACAAAATTTTCTGGTATCACCCAATTCACCCCCTTCTTGGGTGAAACGCTTGCACTAATAGGAGAAATTTCATCAAAGTATACACTGGAGTTTTGACCTACATCTAGCGCTCAAAGCGCCTCTGAGATTTTCACTATACTTCTAAGATTTGATGAGTTATTAGCACCACAGTATAAGAGAGTTCCTCAATAGGACATCACTCCCCCTTACACTTTGTAAGCCGATACCCTCACTTAAGGTCCCACTACCTTGAGATTTTCTTTACAAAAGTAATGAATGAATAAGTTTATAAAATATCTCCCATAGAGTTGATAAATGAATACTAAAAAACAATAGGAATATTAGAGAATATCATAACGAAACAGAGTACTTAATGCACAGAATTGATTTTATGGTTTGTTAGTTGCTCTATCTTTAATGCTTCTGTATTTATAGGTAAGATGAATTTAATGACCATTTGAGAGCATTCAAATCTGTCTGTTAAAGATTAAATATAGCGGTTGGTTAAAAAAGTATTTCCATTAGTTATCTCTGATATGCATTTAATGCTTCTAACATGATTTTGCTTTTCTTGATTTTGAAGTTAATCCAGAGATTAAGCACCTGAATAAGAAGTTAGGGTATTAATCATGATGAATAGAATAGGTATTAAGATTATTGAGATGCTGATAAAAAGTCTAATGAACACTTACTCGAGTAAGATCTAGAATAAATCGATTGGTCCTTTATCACTCAAGTGCTTACTTTGTCACTCGAGTGTTCAAGTGATCTTGTGCTGGAAATTACTAGTGAGTGACTTGGTAGTGATGTTTACAAAAATGAATATCACTTGAGTGCATATTTATTATTCACTTGAGTGATCTTCCATATGTTCTGTAAAAGCTAAGCTCAATCACCACCAAGTGACCTGTAAGTAATTCATATAACTCAAGTGCTTAAGTGATCACTTGAGAGTCTTCATTTAATTTTTTTCAGCACTTTCAGATCACTTGTAAGTACCCTACAAGTGATCATGGATCACTCGAGTGAATTCCTTAATCACTCGAGTAATCTTCATTAGAAGATTACATCACTTCAGGATCACTTATGACTAACTCGCAAGTGATTGACACAACTTAAGTGATTAACACATCACTTAAGTGAACTTGTCTTTATTGCATAGGAGAAGAAGAATATCATTCGAGTGCACAATTCTATCACTCAAGTGATCTGTTTCATCATATCACTTACAGGTGACTTATAAGTGATGCCCATCACTCGAGTGCTTACCATATCACTCGAATGATTGTCTCTAAACTCTCTACTTGATATGAACATCATCGAGTGACTTACTAAATTTTAAAGGCAAACCATCATTACTTGAGTGTATTCACTATCACTCGAGTGATTCTCTTTGAATAATCTTGGTTGTTACTTAGCCATTACTCGAGTGCTAAGACCATCAACCAAGTGATTCTCCCAAGGCAGAGAAGATCACCATAGAGTTTCACTTTTATGTTTTCAAATCACTTGAAGTGGGAAATCATCACCCAAGTGACTTGCTTATTCAAGTTTTTCCATAAACACTCACATCACTCGAGTGCATAAAACTTCACTCGAGTGACTTGAATCATCAAGTCAATTTTGTGTCTTCTTTCTTATTTGTCAAAATAAAGTTAGATATCAAGATTTGTTATCATCAAAACATTATGAGAGCTAATACAAGAAAATGTCTCGCATCCAAGGTCCTCTAATAAGGCAGGTTAAAGAAAATGGACCTCTTCTTTAACCCGCTTGTCCCAAAATCCCTTGCAAAAGGTTTGCTAAATAGACATTTTATATCATTCACCTTATGATATACCTATTCACCAGTCAAAGGTTGAGGTGCCCTACCCTCTTCTAATTCCTATTGAAATATTTTTTTAAATGCTAGTAAGGATACTACCGAAGTAGCCATCTTCGATGTCCTATGTAGGAATTCTTCATTCCATGCTTTAATCTAATTAAAATTGTACCCTCTTCTTAAATTGGACATCTAAGTTGGCCTTTAATGCTGTGTCCTGACAAATTACCATATATAGTAAAGTCATTGATAGTGCCAAAGAGCATAACTCTCAAGTTGAATGTTTTTTCCTGTGAGCATTATACATTATGATCCCATGATCCCACAAGTCCTTCAAGTTTTCAATTAGTGAAGCCAGGTAGACATATATTTCATTCTCAGGTTGCTTGGGCCCCAAGGTTAGCATGGACAACATGGAGTACTTACGCTTCATGCAGAGCCATGGAGGAAGCTTATATATAAACAATATTACCTGCTATGTGTTGTGGGTACTGCTTTGCATCCCAAACAAGTTAATGCCATTAGTAGCAATGCAAGGCGTAAGTTCCTATAATCTTTAGCAAATTCGAGGTGTTTCATATCAAACTTCTTCCATTCTAGAGATTAGCTGGATGTTGAAGAATTCATCATCTATCCTTTCATCTGCATGCTACCTCAAATTTTTTGCAACATTAGGATTGCTATACAAGCATCTAAATCTTAGTATAATGGGGAAATACCATAACACCTTATTTGGTCTCTTCCCATTCTGTTGGTAGTGTGGCTCCTCACACATGGGACAATATGTTAGCATTGTATATTCATTCCTGAACATTTGTTAGGGCAAGCATGTATCTTATCGTAGCTAAGGTCGACGGAGTGCAACATCTTCTTTGTGGCATATGTTTTAGGTGAAAGCACGTTTTTTGTCAGTAGCCTTTTATTCAAAGCCTCGAGCAATTATGTGAAGCTCGTATCAGATCACTTATTTCTCACCTTCAAGTTGTACAACATCAATACAATGCTCAATAAGGTGAACTCAGTGTACCCCTTATACACTAGCTTCACCGTGTCGCACTTTAAAGTTTCCATCATTTTAGGACAATCCCGAAGGTCCTCTTTTAATGCCTTGGCCATATCATTGAGATGGTTAGTGTTAAATGCACTTGTGTTGAAATCAAGTAATGCACAACTTTTCGTATGTTCATCTACCCCACTAATTGTCTCCCCATGCCTTGTCCAACATGTATAAGTAGGATCGATTCCATGAATCACTAAGTGCAACATACAAATTTCTCAATCACACTAATGTATATTGCACACTTTACACAAGGGCAAAGAATAAAATCGTTGTTTGGGGTATTATATGGAAATGCAAACTCAAGGAAATCTATCATCCTATCCCAATAGTCTCTTGTTAGCCGATTGGCATACATCCACTGCTTATTCAAAGACCCCATCTAGCATAAACCATTTAGAAACAAAATTCCCAATCATAACCCAATAATCATTTGCCCAGAATAAATTCACAAAAATGTACAATGAAATAAAAACTACAGACCTTATGTCAACCTGGCCAAAAGTTGAAGAAAGAAAAATCTGAGGTTGAACAGACACCTTTTACAGAGTTAAAAGATCTAGATCATTTGATTGAGTGTGAAAGTTTTCAAATGTCAAACTGATTAGATATTTTACAAACAAAACCCCGTTAAAGATTTTAAAGTCTTACATAATGATTAGTTGATAAGAACTGCTAATAGTTTTATTTTTATAATGGTTATATTCAAGTAACCATGAGGTATGTTATTAACAAATCTACAATGTTTAAGATCTTACATAACGGTTAGTTGGTAAGAATCGATAATTATATTTTTAACTTTACAACGATTATTTTAATTAATTTACCGAGAGGTATGTTTATCATGGTTCTTTAATAATAATTGTAAGGTATGTTATTATTATTTTTGTGTATATATCTATGTTTGAGTCATTACATTAATATATTTTTATATATAAAACATAAAAACAAAAATAAATAAAACATACCTATTATCCTCAGAGGAGTGATCTAAATCATATGAAAAGATGAGTACGAGTAATATAGAAGAGGCAGCAACAATGGTTAAAGGCTGGAGGCAGACAAAAAGAAGCAGGTGGAGGAGTAGGTTGGGAAGGAGGAGTACGAGGAGGGCTTAGAGGTTTGGTGGGAAGAGGAAAGGAAGCATGTGGGGGTGGAGGAAGAGGAAGCAAAGCAAGCAAAGGAGGAGCAGGTTGGTAAGGAGGAAGAAGATAAGCAAGTGGAGGAACAGATTAGGAGGGAGGAATATCCAGCATTTCTTTAAAAGCAGCATGAGGAAGAGTATGATACGGAGGTTCAGAAGGACGAATCTCTAACATTTCTTTAACGCGTCGCTTGACCATGATAATGAGGAGAACAGAGGAAGAGTGTGAAGAAAACAAATATAAAAATGGTGAGTTTAAATCGACTGGAACTTAAGCATACGATGGAAGTTAAAAAGGAATCAATCCAGGCAATTATATATGATTCTTTTCCGACATTTCATGATGGTTTTTTATAAACATCATTATTTATCTATGAATTCATTACGGTTATTTTGAAAGAATAGTTAACAAAATGTTATTTATTATATTTCATAATGGTTGTTTTCTTATAACTGTGAGAAGTGTTCTAAATTTTTTTACAATTATACATTAAAAAAACAGAACAGTGGCGAGTTCATCAAGCTACTCATGACCAGAGGAGTGGCCAAGATCATAACCAATCCCATACTCATCAAGTATGAGATTGGCCTTCATGTTCATACTTGAGAGGTATAAAGAAAGCCTCCTCACGGCATGGTCAGTATGTTCTGCATGCCGTAACATTGCCTCAAGTTGTAGAAGTATAGGAGGAGGAGGCAGAGGTGGAGGAGGAGGAGGTGGAGGCAGAGACGGTAGTGGCTGATGTTGGGGCTGAGAGGTAGAAGATGGGGAGGAGGAGAAAGAGGAGGTGGAGGATAGGGAAGAGGAGAAGGAGGTTAAGGAGGAGGAAGACGAATCACAAGAAATATTATAATCGACGTCGATGGCATCAAGGACAAGATTCAACTTGTTGTTGCTAGTGTGCAACTGAGTGGGGAGCATTGTAAGGCTTTGCTCCATGCATGCCACCGTTACATGGAGATGGTCAATAACTTCCATCAATGATAGCTACAGTAGAGGCAGTGGAGGAAATGGAGAACGAACTGATGGAGTTCTAATACGTCTCACCATAACGTGGCTCAAGAGGAGAGAAAATGGGAGCTTGAAAGACAATTTTGAAAAAAATGAAATGAATAGAGGAGATTAAATAGACATGACGGTTGAAGAGTACATTTATTAGAGTGGATGGCTTTAGATTTTGAAGAGACACGTTGGGAAGTTTACTTTGGAAGCTGGAGAAACTCTGACACATTTAAGACCGGATGTAAAGAAACAACGATCTCTATAAGGATGTTTAAACTGGATATACTAGCGTTCGGTTTAAACAGAATTTCAATTTTGAAATTTTATAATATTTAATACTTATCAAGACTGCATTAAAATATAATTGGTCTAGAATATACTATTTAGACTGCATGTAAGCGTGACTTGTCATAAGTTGTATTAATATTTATAAAAATACCACCGGTAATAGTTTTAAACCGTCTCTGTATATAGAGGTCTATATATGTGGCGATCTTATAGGCCTTTTTTTTCTAGTAGTGCTAAGGTCAATAATCAATTAGTATTACTTTTTGCTAAGGATTTTGTTGTCTAATGACATGAAAGATGTCTTTCCTATAAGTGGGATGTCGCAGCCTCATAGGTTCAATCTCGCTTGTAAGCTTAGGAATGTATGCCCTTTAATTAAAAAACTAGTATTAAGTTTAAAAAATGAAAAATGGAGGCAAGAGTACACACTACTATAGAAAAGGATTTTCATCATGGTTATTGTCGACCATACATCATGGTTCCGAACTATTATATATGGAGGCATTATATATGTTTGGCACAAATACTTAACAGTTCTAAACCGTAATGTATTGGGGACATACTTAACGTTTTTTTGTTTTAATAACCGTAATGTATTGAGGGCATACTTAATGTTGTTATTTAGTTTTACTATTAATATTTAATATATAAGGCGCAACATAATCAGTGACAATAACAAGATAATAGTATTATATAAAACAATATATTTATTGTATTTAAAATTCAATACATTATAGATACACATCATACAATTCAAAAGACATTAATCACTTAAACACTCTCACAATATTATCTTATAATATTTTTTAATTCTCAAAGAAAATCTATTAATAAAAGATTCCATAGTATTTTCCAATGCCTTTGTTGTAAATTGTCCATAGATCACATATACTCCCACAGTTCCTGTCATATATCTTTTAACTACAAAAGGATAATATACATATGAATATAAGAATATATATAGTAAAAATAAAAAAAATATAAACACTTGAGAAAATCTCAGAATATAAATATGAAAATCAAAATATATAGTAAAAATTGACAAGTATAAAAATTTGAGCAAGTCTCATTCAACAAACATGATTTCAACCTACGGTTTGAGATGCTAAAGTTTAGGAATATGAGATGCTAAAATCAAGGAAATAACCAACATTCAAGTAGATTGTGATTTAACTAGTTGCTAAAAATTAGGAGAAAATTTTGTTATTGATTTTTAGTCTATATAATCTAGTGTAGCCAAAATTATTTTCAAACCAATAAAACAACAATAAGAAAATTCAGCACTTTATCTCATCATCTTTTTTGTACTCTCTACTTTTCTCATGTATTTTTTTTCTCTGTTCTTATCTTCAAAACAATGGCTATCATCAAAAATTGGATATCGTTCTTGGTCTGCCATCATAATCTCAATTAGAGACCTTGAGCCTCAACAAGCAAGCACTTGCTATATAAAAAATAAAATAAAACTAAAAATGTTAATTAAAAAAGTGAAAGCTTACACGAGGAGCTTCAAAGTGAAGAATCATGGCAGTGGTGGAGGATGAGACATGCAGCAATAGAGCAAAACTCATGAAAAAAAGGACTACGAGACCTGATGAAGCTCAAAAAATGTTCGAGAAGTAGTTGAAAGAGTTGTCTCAAATATTTTTTTTTCAAAATCCTACCTCCTTATATTTGATATTTTTTAGAATCTCGCCTTCTAATATTAAAAAATACTTAATAGTTTTCTGTGAGGAACTGTCAAGTCTTGTCAAATAATTTTGTTTTAAAAAATATGGCCTCTTTATATTTGATATTTTTTAGAATCCCGCTTTCTTATATATGACAGTTATCATTTTTAATCGTTAATTATTATTAAATAATACATAATGGTTCTTTATAAAGAATTGACAAATATTGTCCAATAAATTTTTTCAAAATCCCACCCTCTTATATTTGATATTTTTCATAATCCTGCCTTCTTACATCTGAAGGCTATCATTTTTAACCATTAACTATTATTAAAGAATACATAATTGTTCTTTGTGAAGAACCGTTAACTATTGTCAAATAAAGTTTTTCAGAATCTCATCTCCTTATATTTGATATTTTTCAAATTTCCACATTCTTACATATGACGATTATCATTTTAACCATTAAGTATTGTTAAATAATACATAATGGTTCTTTGTGAAGGACCGTCAAGTATTGTCAACTAAATTTTCTTTTTCAAAATATCACCTTCCTATATATATTATGGTTATCATTTTTAACTGTTAATTATTTAGGAATCATATTTTATAGTTAATTATTATAACTACTATGTATTTGTTTTCGCTTATATAAAGTTGGGAAGATAAATCGTTTAAAAGTATTACATGATAGTTGTTTTGTAAGAACCATCATATTTGCAGTTAATACATGACGGTTAATAATTACAATCGTTATATTTTTGTTTTTGTGAATTCTGTCTCTTAGTACATGACGGTGCGTATATTTAACCATTAATTTTTAATGTTATATATTCTCTTATGAACTCCACCCTTATATACATGACACTTATTTGATATAACCGTTATTTATTTGACATTATATATGTAAGATTCTGCAGCAGTGACAGCAAATTATGGAGCTTGGTTAGTAGTAGAATTTCGTAGTCACAAGATTGGACATATGACAAAGCCCCAACAACAAAGACGAAAAATATGGCTTTATATGGATAATATGTGGGCACTTTTGTTGACAATTCGTGGATGATATGCTTTCAATTTCTATTATTGAACTCGTCAGAAATTAAAGATTAGCATGTTTCAGCTTTGGTAGGCACATACATAAAAGATTAAAGAAATTTTTTTGTATCTTGAGTAAGCCTTAAGTATGTTTCATCAAATATACATCTCTTCTTCTTTTATTTAATTAAAAATAATTTATTTTGAGTTGATCGTTTTGATCACTGCATGAAATTACATATGGTATAAATTTACCCAAAAGAATATATGCACTAATTGTAATTAATTATGCTTCTTTTGACTGAGTCCAACGTCAGAAATCCATTTAGTATATCACAAAAAAGGAGGAGAGATAAGACATTTTGTGTGTTTTTTTTTTGGGAGAAAATAGGATTTACATTGTAGCTTTTTTTTTTTTTTGGTTAATACCCAACAACAAAACCGACTAACGCGGTCGGCAAGCTGAAGGGCAGGAACATTGTAGCTTTGATTAAGCTATCATTGTACGTTCGTAACAATTGTTGTTTAGGTCCTAGTTAATAAGACTTCTTTTCAACTTTCTGAGTCACTCCTGGGTTGCATATCATTCACGTCAAGCGGGCCACTACAGGGAAACAGCCAAGCAAGGTTTCGAACTTTAAATTTAATTTGTACTACATGGCCTTTGCTCCAAGAAAAAATTGTACTCATAGCCTAATAGAGTAAAGGGAAATTGCTTTCAGCCCCAAAACTTAATTCCAATCAATCTCAAAAAATTCTGAAATTTCGTAGGCCTCTTGATCAAAATAAAATTAAGTTTTATAAAAAAATAATATATTTTTTATTATAATAATATAAAAATATATTTTTTAATTATAATGATATATTATCATATTATTATTATTATTATTTATAATATATTTTTATTTAAAATTGTATTAACATATTTTATAATTATAATAATATTTTATTTATGAAAATATTTTTAAAAAAATTAATTTTATTAATAATATTTTCTTAATTATAATAATATTTTATTTCTAAAAAAATTAAATATAATTTTTAAAAATTTTATTTCATAATAATATTTTTAATTATACAAATATATTTTTATTTAAATAAATTTCATAATAATTAATAATAATATGTTTTTAAGTTAAATGGGATTCTCCCACTTTTTTTTTATATTAATTTCATTTGTATTTTTAGATGTGTCTGTTGAGTTTATATTTCATAATATAACTTTTAGATATAATAATCCAACATGACTTCTATAAAAACAAATAAAATGTATATTTTAAAAACATTGCCCACCTTTTAGACCGGGTATGAAATTATTGGGTCTAAAAAGTGGGCATTTTTTATTATAAATTGATACATTTTAAGACCATTTGATAAAACAACCGGTCTTAAAAAGTAATTTTTTGGACTGATTGTAAGATCATTCTTAATAAAGACAAACTTTTTAAACTGATCAATATAATGCCTATCCTAAACCCAGTCTAAAATCCAATTTCAACAGGTCTAAAAGGCCTTTTATCTACTAAGGAGTTAACAAGAATATTTTGGCCATTTACAAGATAAAGGAATTCATAAGACATATAAGGGTATTTACAAGACAAATAAAGACATCTACAAAACAAATAAAGGGATTCCAAAAAACCCAAAGAGTTAAAAATATTTTGACTATTCACAAGCTAATTGATAAGGGCATTCACAAGACAAATCAAAGGATTTAAAAAATAAAGTGAGGGCATCATTATCTTTTTACTTGCAAAACTTAATTTCATTTTAACCCAAAGAATGCATTAAAGTTTTAGAATCTTTCAGTTGATTGAAATTAAGTCTCTTCGATAGGGCCTAAATGAAATTTTCCCTAGAATAAAAATTTGTTATGTTATCAAAATAATAATAAGTAAAACAAAATTAAAGTTTGTCATTGAATTATTGATGATATTGATGATTGACACAAATGTTATTATGGTGATTAATCATGTCAATTGTTAAGAGAATAAAAATGTGAATAATTAAAAAAAGATACTAAAATAGTCTTGATTGTGTAATATTCCACCGGTTCTAAATATAAGAGTTAATATAGAAATTTGCTTTGATTCTAAATGTCAGACCTCAATTCATTTCATCTCTAAAATTTATAATTTTGTATAAACTCTCCTTACATATGTTTACACAGTTGTAGCTCATTCTATGTGGTTTGAGTTTTGAAGAGTAAGTTGAGCAGCATTGTTCGCTAGGGCCTATCGCCATGCCTTCGCTGGGTAGATCTACCTATCGCCATACCTTCATCTGAAATTATTTAATCCCATGAAAGTGGAATAATTGAGTAGTGCTAAGAATTGTTCATGGAACATACCAAATATGTCAAATTAAAAATAAAAGTCTTTTCTAATTTCAATCCCAATTCTAAACCTCTAAAATACTTTCTACCAAACATGACCTAGAATCTAAAAGGAAAAGAGCGTAGAATAAAACAAAAAGGCATCATCATGTATTTGTTTAATTTTTTTTTAATAAGAAAATGAACAAACTACGATAGTGACTTTTTTTTTGGATCAAACGATAATGACTAATTATTGCGAAGGATTCATGGACATGGGTACACTCCTGGAGGCGGGTCCCCCGGGCTCAATTGGTCAGTGGCCAAACCAATCCCCTTTAGGTGCCACGTATACGGCCACAGGTTGATGATGTTAGCATGACGTGTGATGTGATGATCGCCCACTCTATCAATTTTTTTTTTCTTCTTTTTCTCAAAATTATTTAAAGATGTTGAAAAATCTCTCATTATAAAATTTATTTTTAAAAAATATTTGAAATTGGTTTAAGAATCCATGTAAAACCTACCTTAAACAACGTAACTCTTCTTCAGTTTGCTTGCAACTTATTTTAATTATGTATAAAATAAAAAACATGATCCTACAAATAATTAAAGATATGTTATCATCCACTTAGAGATCTTGTTCTTTTAACTATGTTTGCGATAAATTTTACAACAGCAAATTTTTCCAGCAGCTTTCCCAATCTAATTCCTCCTCTTGTTTGTTTCCTTAAAAACATGAAAACAAATCATCATTAACTCAATACTTAGCCTCTTCAACACGAGTCTTTGCCATATCACACTTCTTCATTACCTATCCAATCATATGCATTTAATTTTTTCTTTTCAGAATAATTTGGTATCAATATGTGATCAAAGCACCAGCAATATATATATATATATATATAATATTTCCTCTCCTTCTTACCCTCCCTTAGCTTTCTATAAATACTATTACTTCCAAACCAGAAACTTGACACCATCATTACCATCTTCATCATCATCATCGATCTCTCTCTCTCTCTCTATCTATCTCTCGTCTTCTTCTTCAGTCATCTCTCTTCAATGGCAGATAACACGGTGAATCTTCCTCCTGGGTTCATATTCTGCCCCACTGATGAAGAACTGATAGCCCATTTCCTTCACAGAAAAGCTTCACTCCTACCTTGTCACCCTGATGTCATCCCTGACCTTGACCTCTATCCCTACGATCCATGGGACCTCCAAGGTACATATATAATTAGCTAGAACTGTTATTCTTTCACAATTCTTCATCATTCTCACATCTGAACAAAGTTTGTTTTTTTGTTCACTGTTTTTGTAGGGAAGGCTCTAGGGGAGGGAAACCAATGGTATTATTATAGCAGGAGGACTCAGAACAGGGTCACAGTGAATGGGTATTGGAAGGCAATGGGAATGGAAGAAACAGTGATTGCAGCAAACAGCAATAATAAGAGAGTTGGGATGAAGAAATATTTTGTGTTTTATGAAGGAGAATCTCCCAATTCTGGTATCAAAACCAACTGGATAATGCAAGAGTATCGTCTTTCAGATTCTTCTTCTTCTTCTTCCTCCTCTAGAAGAAGATCACAACCAAAACCAGTGAGTCTGTGTATATATATGTATGTATTATAGTTAAATAACAGTATGCGAGAGTTGTACTGATGCGTTATGTTTTGTTTGGTTGGGAGCAGGATTACAGTAAGTGGGTGATTTGTCGAGTTTATGAGCAACCTAGTGACGATGATCATAGTGGTAGTGGTGGTGATAATGGAATAGAGCTGTCTTGTTTGGATGAAGTGTTCTTGTCCATGGATGACCTTGAAGAAATAAGCTTACCAATTAGTTAGCACATGCAACAACTGAATCTATATGTGTGATTGTGTGTGTCCTCATTCTAGCTAGTGTTCTTTTTGCAAAATTGTTCCATTACAATTTCAAGACGATCGAGAAAGGGAAAGATTAAATGATCATCATACTGCTTTTCTCTTAACTTGATCATTTCTCTATAATTGTAATTATAGAGATAGACATATATATAATGGTGAATCATATTTGACTATGAAATACATATATCCATCTGGCATATGAATTTTCTCTCAATACATCTATTCATACATAATTATATGTGTGTTTTGTCAATTATCCATGACATTTAATAGCTATATATGTAACTGTTATTATCACTTAAATACATACTTTTGAAAACAAGCTTATTTAGTATCCAACTATTATATTTAGTTTGATTTAATGTCAGAATGGGTGACCTTTCACGGTTAAATCAAATAAAAAGACTAAATAAATAGAAGAGATTATATGTGGAGGGAAATATTGAAAAGAAGTATGAAAAGATCATTTTTCCAATCTCTTTAAAAAGTACCTTAAACTTTCTCCAATAATTATAAACTTTGTAATTTATAATAAAGAACTGTAACAAAATTTATGATTATCTAGCTATGTAGATTATTATATTGACTGAAGGGTAATCTTTTAGGAAAATCATTTTGAGGTGGAAATGTAATTACTAAAAAATCTCGCAACACTAACAGTATGTAATAAGAAGTTCTAGTACATAAAATGACAATATATAGGTCCATGTTGTTAATTTGCTATTTAAACTTTTTAATAATTATATTTCTTTCTTAAAACCTAATAACAATGATTCTTCCTAATCTTTTATAGGCGGGGCATTGTAACCCACTGACATTAAACACATCACTCAAAAAATTTTTAAGTCTAAGAGGTCAAGAGTCTCTGTAAAGTGTGTTAGGCGTGTGAGCTATGAAAAAAATTGTAATTTTTTTTAGATTGATTAAAAGATCATAATATGAAGCTAGCTAGGTAGATGGGATAGGGTTGTGGTAGCCAAATGATCTCAAGAAAGAACCCATGAAGTGGGGCACTACGTGGGATTCAGAGCCAAACAATGTGCTGTTTTGTGTCGTTATGCTTTTGACAGATCCATTTCACTGCCCACACACAATCCCTTGTAAATTGTACTCTCCTAATTGTTATTTGTTTTGCGTGATGAAACATGTAGGTATCATCATATTATATATTAATACACATTTTAAAAAAATTCTGCCATTTCTTCTGTTTTACACTTTTACTATTAAAAATTACGAAAATGTTTGTTTTATCTCCAAAATATACACTTAGCTTTAATATAATTTTTTAATTCCGAATAAAGATTCTATACTCTGACTTGTTGAAGTCATGAATAACACCACACATTGCAATTGAAAAACAAAAAACAAAAAAAAATCAACTAATATTTAAATTGAAATTTGGGTTAAGGGTCAATTTTATCCCGGAAGTTTTCACCGATGATCAATTTTGCCCTGACTGTTATCTTAGTTAATTTTGACCGTTAGTTGACCAAATATGCTGAGTTGACATTCCACATATCATACACTTTATTTTTATTAAGGTGCAAATTTGCCCAAAAATTTTAAATCTAACATTGCAAAAATATGAAGTAAATGACATTGACTTATGGGGCAAATTTATACTTCAACAAAAATGACCTGAATGACATGTGGACTGTCAGCTTGGCATATTTGGTTAACTAATGGTCAAAATTAAATGAGATAATAGTCAGGACAAAATTACTCTCATTTTGAAACTTCCAGTGCAAAATTACCCCTTTAACCCCTTGAAGTTTTAAAATTGGATTAAAATATAATAAACTTTTGCTATACCTTTTTTCCCCTTGACATTTTAATTTTTTTATAATATTGGCAACTTTGAATCTCTAAAGCATTGTATATATAGCTTAGTAGCATTCCATGAAGCGGATGATATTGACATAAAAATAGACTACTATAAATTAAATAAATAATAAAAGCTCTTTTAAAGATTAAATTGAAAATTTTCAGATTACACCGCATCTGCAAAAGCTTACTTTTTGTAATATAATCTTTTAAGAGAGGAGGGGTTTAGTGGAGCCGATGGAGCATGGGAGGGAATTGAAGCTTTGGAACTGAGAATTATTTCAATAATTTATTTTGGTATTATTATTATTAAGCTTTTTGTCTACTTTGATGATATTTGGTACTTGTCTTGTGTCACACTGCTAACGAAACATTTATCTTTTCCCTTTTTCTTTTCATAAAGAATGAATGCTTCGGGAAGCATCAAGTCATGTGTGATGCAAGCACACCTATTCAAATTGGGCTATTGTCATGTTTCGAATGAAGCACACTATAGCATGCACCATATATATATATATATATATATATATTCTAATTTGCATTATCAATAAAAAAAATATACATCAATTTATTATAGCATTGAAATTTAAAACTCGAACTAGATTAGACAGTCAGACCGATGAACTGGTTATTTGGTTAATCTGATTAACCAACTAAGCAAGAAAATTAATAAATGACTTGAAATTATTGACCAACTGTAGCGTGGTCAACTTGTCGAGTTGGGCAGATTCTGATTCGTATGATCTTGTCTTACTAAGCTTGAAACCAATGTTATTAAACCCAGATTGGCTAAGTCAACCTGAAACCCGACAACCCGGCCATGTAACATGTCCGGGCAAGTCCTCAACTCATATGATAAGAATTATATATGGTTTCTTCATGAATGTTCTTTTTACTTGTGAATTTTCATGGTTACACACACACACACTTGTATATTTTAATTATAATTGATCCAATCACCAACTCTTGAACCTATGTGTCGATCCGTTCAATGATCGATCCGTTTTAGTATAATGTATCGGAGGCCCCCCACGTGGATTTATAAAAGAGATTATTATTTACTCAAAAAAATAGAAGAGATTATTGTGAATAAAAATTGGTATAATTGAAATGAATATAAATCATATTTTTTTAAAGGCATTTCTATTTGATTAACTTATAACAGTAACATACGCCTGCCAAACCAAAAAAAAAAAACATTAATGTCTTATTTTTTGAATAATAAAAATAGCATATATTAAGAGTAAATATTAATAAATTTTAGCAACGATAATTAATGACATTTACTGAAATTTGTCCCTAAGAGAGCTTTACACCCTAACGTTGAGATTCCATTAATCTAGATTAAAGTTAGGACATAATGCAGCTTTTAAAAGTAATTGGTTCACTCAAAAACGATATATAAATTTCATTTAATGTATATAATGACTTTAGTTAAAAAGTCAGCAAGAATTTAATTTGGCGAGTTCATGAAATAATTTACATATTTATATTTCGTTTTTCAAATTAAGATGAATTTGATACCATAAGTGTGGTAACCCCAAAAAAAAAAAAAGAAAAAGAAAAGAGAAAGCAACGTTAAATTATAATGAGTAAACTGTGAAATTTTGAAATGTAAAGGAGATTTTAAAATCATCTTATAAACTCATTAAGATATTTATCACTTATGATCCTTCTATTATTTCAGCAAATCCAAAAAAAATATTATAAGTTAAATTTAAATTTATTAGCAAAAGGATAATAACAAAGAAAAAAACTATTATCCAGATTTAGTAAATCTAAGATCTTTATTACTTTTTCTTTCCTCCTAATATCCTTCAGAACTATAAATATATGAAAACATATTTAAAAATGTCATTTTTTTTAATTAAACTTGATTTACACTAATAGTAGTAGATGAATATCTAGGATATCTTTTAATTGATCACCTAACTAGCTATTAGATAAAGATTCACAAAGTATCTTGAAATTTAAAATTTGAGATGAATAAAGATATCATCAGATTTATTAAACTTGACAATAGAAAACCTATACTTTTAGAACTTCCTATCTTTCCCGTCTATTCTCTAGAGCACAACCGCACTCATCACATAAAATGATCTCTTCCTCTGGCTTTAATTAGATTTATTCCTCTATACCCTTTTTAAGAACGTCACATCTTCTCATAAAAGCCAAATCCATTTACTTCCAAAAGGGGTTTCCGCTCACCATGTCATGTCTTCTAACGAACAATTTTGCCTCCACAATAAAATCTTCTCATAATTAAGGAATGAGTTGTAATTGGCTCCGTATCCAAGGGCAAGGGGAGGAGTTGCGTTGCTAATTGGAAAGGGTGTTTGAAAGGCTCATCGCTTAGTACTTCATCACATAAATCAACATTAGTATAGTAAGATTTCAATCCCTTGTTCAATCGTCGTATGGTTAAATAGGGATTTCTACTATCGGTCCCAACAGATAAAGCAACTAGTGAGGTTAATTGTGGTTGATATGCTTCATAGGTATATTGTAATGTATTGGTGAGCTCAGGGGATTCCGTAATATCGTGATTGCTATAATGGTGTCAGAGTCATCATGTTATGTAGTAAAGGGATAGCATATGCATCCCCAAAGTTAATTGTTGTAGATTTGTTCTCTCATTATCACTGTACAAAAAACCGAACCGGACCGGCCGGTTCGACTGGTTGAACCGGGAACCGGCCAGTGGTCCGGTCTGGTTTGATGGTTGAACTGGGAAACCGGTCTGAACCGATTAAAACCAGTAAAACTGGTGGTTCAACCGGTTGGACCAGTTTCTTTTTTTTCTTTTTTTCTTTTTTACTTTTTTTAGAAGAAAATTGGAAGTTGAAGACCTAAATGAAGAGAAAAATAGGTAAAGAAAGAACAAATCTAAAAAAAATGAAGAAGATAATGAAAAAATTTATTTAAAAAGATATAATAATTATAGAAAAGGAGATATGATTGCATAAGTATAGGTATTATAACTCATACTAATATATTTTAAATATTTTTTTCTAAAAATCTTCATTTTTATCTATAGAAGTTTAAAAATATATTAATATATATTGCCACTAATAAATTATAATATTTTAATATGACCGGTTCAATTACCGGTTAGACCCCGGTTGACCCATTAACCCTTGAACCTGTGCTGTGACCGATTCATTGCCCGGTCCGATTTTTCGTTCCTTACTCATTATGATTTTAATATGAAAGTTCAACAAGTATTATTATTGATGAACAAATATTTGTTGGAGAGTTAGTGTACTTTGTGTATGGCTTGCTAGGCTAAGTGGAATTATTTGGCTTAGCCTATATATGAGCTAATTACGACTTGGATTTTGGATCATGACAATCAGTTTGATAGAACAGTTTTAAATCTAATAACCCTGTTTGTTGGATTTCTTTTAAGAAAAAAATTCTTAAAAATTTGAATTAATTAAACATCAAATAAAATATTTTGTTAATAATTATTAGGGTAGTATAATATTGAAGAGGATTTGACACAATATTGTTCATGCTAGGATCATTGTTGGGAATGCGCAAATATAATTAAATCAGTGGGATATGACTTTAATTCATGCATGATTCAAATACGCTCGCTTTCCATTTTACGTTAAGTGTTAAAATCATTACTACTATTCAAATATATTTTTACTCTTATAAAAATGAAGGGAAAATAATTAGGAACATCGATCGAGTCAGTAGTCACTAATTTTACAGTTCTCTCGATATTTTCAACTTCATAAAATACTATATGATCAATATCATGAATATTACAAAATCTTTTCTGTAAACATATATATTCGCTTTTAAACGATTGATAGAGAAGAAATTATTAATTACTGAAAAAAGGAAAATTTAAAATTACTGGCCAGAAGAAAATAAACAGCTATTCTATTATACATTGCAATATAATAGAAACATTATAGAAGTTCTTTTGCTGTTTTTTCTATGCGAATGTTTCTTATATATCTGCTTGGTAGCATGTTTATTAAAGATAGTAAGTATATTTATTTAAGTTAATAGATGTAAATAATATATATAAAGTCTTAAATATGCATGTTTGTTTAAATGTATTTAATATTTGTATTTAATATCTTTATTCTGACTAGTCAGAGTTGGGAACCTAGCTAGATTTTATAAGGATGAACTTGGTTTTATCTATTTTGTGGTTCAGTTCTTTCGACATTAAATTTCAGAATATAAATTTTCTTAACCAAATAAGTTATAGTATTATATAAATAAAATTGTATAAAAAAAAGTTCTATATAAAGAAAAAATTATAAAAAGGAAAAATTTGAGTGAGTGTATAAAGCAAAACTGTAAATAAATAAAATATAACTGACTTCTCAAAAAGTAAATAAATACAATAGACCTCATATATTTTTATTTATTTTATACATGCGTGTTAGGCTTTCATTTTTTAAGTGATTTTATCTTGTATGAAGTAAATATGTTAAAGGTGTTTTGTTTCATAAAATACAAAAAGTTCTTTTTAGCGTGAAGGTAATTTTTTTTACCATTTAAGTTAAGGTAAATTAACCATACATCATTCTCTCTCTTCGCATATTATTACAATATTATTTCGGAGAATCCTCATATTGTTCTTATTATAATATAATATAATATAATATTATAATCCATTAACTAATGGCCTTCAAACCACTAAGGCTTCTTAAGGTATTATATGTTTAGTTTCATGATGAAAATACCATGAAATCATATACTTATTCATTAAGCAAATCATGGTTTAGAACCACGTGTAAATGTGATTTCAAACACAATGTTATTATGTGTTTGGTTTTATATTAAAAATTATTTACTTATGGTTTTAGTGAAAGAATATAACTTTATATGTTTTCATCAAATTAAAGTCATAAATTTATTAATTTTAAATATGAAACCAAACATGTTGAATCATTTTTGCTGCTTTAAAGAGGTAAACGACAGTTCAAACTTCAAAGTGAGCAGAGATTAGAGAGAACATGATTATACTTTGCGGCTCTCTATCACGATTATATTATATTAAAAAAGAATAAATAAAAAATTAGGGAGAATTATTATGAGATCCCAAAAAAATTTTAATTACTAAAAAGTCACAATGATAGCTGGGCATTAGCATAAACTTTCTTGTCATTTCAAGTGCTCAAACTTGTCATTGTATGCTAATAACTAGCTCCTTTGTTATTATCGGGCTTTGAGTGATTAAGTGATTTCTTATAACCTTATGGTAATTCCCCAGAGAATGCTTCTTCTCAAAAATTGAAAATTAGGTAACCCTTTTCTTTGTTTCTACTATTTTGTTACAAAATTTTTTGAGACTTGGGACAATAGGGAAAATTGGGTAACTTGTAAAAAATTCTTTTTTGAACCATTTCTATGCATGTGTCTTTTGTACATTAATTTATACATGTATTTTTTTTATTGGCTTCGCATGTAAATTGATCAATTCCCATATAGAGTTAAAGAAAATCAGTACTTTAAATTATTGGCATACTGCTTTTGCCACATAAATCTAAATTGTTCATTTCAGATAAAGAAAAAAACTGAAAAAGAATATTTAAATAAAATCGGAGTAATTTGTATTTTTCCCTTTAATTTATTATTTCAAATATTAAGTTTTTTAATAAATTAGAAATATTTTACGTGCATTACATATAGAGTATAAGATAAGGTAAGTTATCCGTTTATATTGTATGCCAATATATATATATATATATATATATATTGCTATGTTATGAATTTTATATGATACATAATCCAAAGAAGTTTGAGATGTATGGTCCTAAATGATATAACTCATTTATCAAATATCATGTCTGATCCTTAATATATGAGCTAGATAACTAATTTACGGATATTCAAAAAATTAGTTAAATTATAGTTATTTTCAATAAATAAGTGTTTGTCTCATTAAAATACCATCTTTAATCATGTGCATTAGAACTATATTTTAATTGAGACACTCTTAATATGTACAATTAATATATATGTATTCTATCATAGTGTGGCCATTAAGTTATGAACTAATTAGCATATATTTTTAAGTTAAATTTTTATCAATTATCACACACACATATATATAATGCAGGAGTTTGTATACTTTTTATGGGGGAAAAAAACAAGAAGAAGAAGAAAATTAAAACAAGATTCAACCCTCACGGCTTGCTAGCTATATATGTTGCATGATGATGGAGTTTTGACTTTCGACAAAGGCAAAAGTGAAACTGTTGTTGTGGGAGCAAGAATGATTGTGAGGCCAATGTGTAGCTTCTAAGTGAAGTTATTCTTGCTGCACATCCTTCCCCATGCAACTACTACATACTAAAAGGTCAACCCAAAGTTTCAAAATTAGTCAACTTCGCAACAAAAAAAATATATTAGTCCTTTTTATATTAAGAAACAATCTTTTTCATAGGGTAGTTTTTAATATAAGGAACAAATTATTTTTGTTCAAAATTTTAAATTGATTTTTTCATTTTATACCCTATTAAATATATGTCACTCATTATCTCTATGCAATAAGTTTTCGCTCATTATCTCTTTTGTACACTGTCCATAAATAAAAGTATAATTGGGAAAGAAAATACATATATTACAGGTTTTTTTGTTTTTAACTTACAATTTGAACCATTTGATTTTTGAAAGAAATATATTGGAAGTAACTAGATTTTAACGCAAAAGTTTAAGGTTTTTCTTAGTTCTAGTGAAATATATTAGAAGTAACTTATAAATAGGAGCAGAGGAGAAGTATAAGTCATTTTTTATATTATAGAAAAATAATAATATTTCTGTGGACCAATCGAACAGGGTCTAAATGCACACAACGCACAGACTATACCTTTGTGCCCTACACCATAAGGATTGAAGAGAACAACACCAACCCAATAGAGGACCACAAAACTTAGGATATGTAGTATTATAAACAAAGTTAAAGGCATAAAGTTCAAAAGCATTAAGTAATTAGCGTGACTTTGTGCACACATATAATAACAGGTTTCTTCAAACATATTATATATATAAATCAGACAACTTCTCAGAAGGTCAATTTCAAGTTTTTCCTTTTAAGCACAGCATGAAGGCTGGTGGACTATGATGTATCACATGAGTCATTTGTCTTTTGTTGATATATTAGTAACATTCTAGAATGCCATAACTTTTATACGCTGCACTAATAATACACAGAAAGACAGAAAAATATACCGTAATTTATTTGTATTCATATTTATATACCAATGAAGGAAAAAAATTTGGATTGGACCCGCCATAGTTGAACTGAAAAATCAATGAGCCGGGGTTTTATCTGGTTTGAAATTAAGGGGAATAACAACTTAGTTAAGAACTTGTCAAACTAGTCATAACCGATGATCTGTTTTTTTTAATCTGAACCATGTTTTAATGTAATATCCCAAATTTAATTTATCATTGTTTGATATAATTTATGAGGCATATTAGAGGCTTAACCGCTTGGGAACCCTTAAAAATGGACTAAAGTTGTTTATTGGGCCCAGAAACAGGAAAAGAATATGAAGCCCAAAACGGTGGGCTCTGGAAAAGAAAAAATTGTAGGGCTGGGATTTTCTTTTCTCTTTGCTAAGGGATTTCAGTTTTCACTATTTGGGGGTGTGGCTGGTATTTTAAAGCTTCTAAATATGTTTTTCAAAATAAGGGTTAAGGTAATAAAATTGAATTTTCTGTTAAAAAAAAGAGTTAAGGTTCAAAAATGCTTATATATTTTTTTCAAAAGAGCATTCAGTACCATAAACATTTTTTAGAGGTAAAAATGCCCATTAACTTTTGAAAAGTGAGCAAAAATGTCAAATCCATTAAAGATAAGTTTTATTCTTTGTTGGGCCCATATGATTGTTTTTTAAATAATTATTAAAAACAAAACACCCCCCTCCAAAACCAAAATCATATTAGTTTTTGTATTGGTACTTTCCTCATTATTGTGACTACAGGTTGGTTGCTATGAGAGCAGTTCAGATCAATGCAATGGCTGCCCTTAATGATAGTGCTGTAGGGATTGGTTCCACAAGGAAGAAATATGAGGGCCTTCTGTGGAAATTCTTCAAAAAAGCATACGAGGTATGGAATGTTTGTTGAGTATTTTTTTTGGTAAATTAAATAACCATGCTAAGATCTTTATACAGCTCAATGGAAGGAGTATCAAGGTTATATTGTCCTGGGATAACTCTTCAAATCTTAATTTCCCATGTAAGGGAATATGAAGATTAGTGGCTGTATCTTATCAAAAGGAGAATAGACGTAAAAGAAAATGTTTTTGTTTCTACGACAGCCATACTAGAATTGTGCGTATGTACACCCAAAAAATACAAGAAACACTATCATATGAATGAGACTTATGGTGAATAAATGTTTATGGAAAGATAACTCACCAAGCTTACTGTTTTTTCCTATGTTTATAGATGTAGATTTATTCATTCATACCGCTAGCTTAAATTATTACTAGTTAAATTGTGTTATGATCTAATAATTTATATTTGATTTCTTCTTTTCAAGGTATTCCAACAAGAAGAAATTACGTTGAAGATTTGATGCTTTATGGTGGGTGGCTATGCTTTGATTTGGTTTAAATTGTTGTAACTATAATCAAAATTATCATATTGTTGTATTTGGTGTTGTATATTTGATTTATTAGATTATATCATATTTTATGATGTGTTTTGAATAGTTTAGATTAAGTTATTCTGGCAAAAAAGAAGAAGTTTAGATTCAGTTATTGTAATTTTGTATTGATTTATGTAGTTGTGTCCTATGTTGGGCCTATTTAAAGGCCTGAGCCTAAAAGGCCTGTTTAAAGGCAGTCTATTAGCATGTTTAAAGTTTTTAAAAATGCAGGCTTCTTTAACAGGATTTAGGCCAAGCCAAACTCAAGCTAAGGGAAAGGCATGTAATAGACCATAGGCCAAACTCAAGCCGACTTATTACAAAACAGGCATGACCTGACCTATTTCCACCCTTATAGAATGCATGAGCATATTTGTGAACGTTAGGCATCCATTGTATACAGTTTGCTCTAGGAGTTTTAATGTCTTGAATGTCTTGGGCCCAAAATGCGCTCTTGGACTTGTTTATTTTTAATCATAGAAAACCTTTTTATTTATTTATTTATTTGGATCAAGATGTACCTAGCCACCCCAATTAATTTAAAAAATGCATCCACCACTCTTTTTTGACTAGATAATATCATTTTTCATTAATATAAAGAATAGAAAATACAAAGCCCAATATAAGAGGTTCATCCAAATGAGGCCCAACAAGTAACAACCCAAAAACATGAACCCTAACCCTAGGAACAATACTAAGGAAGCCGCCACCGTCAAGTTCATTGTCAAGGTCACTATCTGTTTCACTGGAGTTTGTAGGAAGGAAGTTGTCGTCGCCGACATCAGTGACAAAGTAAGGGTTGGTTGTAATGCCCCAAAATATGATTAAGGGCTAATGACTTCAAAAATGAATGTAATTATTGATAAACAAACATTTTTGGAGAATGTGATTTGAATTATGATCCGAATGCGTAATAAGTAGTGCCTAAACCCTGTATTTAAGTTTAATTGTGGATGGATATCTAAATTGAGTTAAACTAGAGGAGGGCACATAATATGGTGAATTGAAATAATAAAAATGTGCTTGGTGGTGACTCAGTAGGAATTGCCATAATCAAGGGCGAAAGGGTAAACGAAAAGTTACCGATCAATTAGTTAGTTACTGGAGAGGAAAATCATTAGTGACTTAAAGATTAATGGTTGTGATTAATTGTCAAGAGATCAAGAAGGTGGAATCATATGCTTTTGTGCTCATGTGTGCCAATGGGAGAGGAAACAAGATCATGACAAGTGTCACCACTCACACCACGGATCAAGGTCAAAGTGTCAAACCTTTCCCTCTCTCCTCCCTCTCCTAAAGTCGGCCACCAAAGGGGCCTTGAGAGCTCAAAAATCTGATCTCTCATTTTCATCTTATCTCTCTCTCTCTCTCCATCTTTCATTTTCATCCAAGTTCAAGAGGACAGAGAAAGAAGAAAAGCTTAAGGTGAGTGCTCTATTTGACTTTAAATGGTGAAATCATCTTCTTTAATCTTGTTCATAGTGACGAGAGCTTCATCTCTATAGTTTTAGATTTTTGAAAGAAGGTGTTTAAGTGCTTGAAGAAATTAGAAAGTGGAAGAATTCAAGAACTAGTTTTGGAAAAAGGAAGAGGTAAGAAATTGTTGCATTTTAACATATTGATTGTGGTCATTGGTTGAGTTTTGAAATTTGTAGATTTTTCCCTGATTTTCATGTGATTTTGAAATGGATGAATTGGATAGTGTATTATGGTGGAATTGGTGTCATATTGTGTCATTGGAACAATGGAATTGGTTTGGAACTTGAAATGGAAAGTTTGGCAATTTGGTGGTTTGTGTTGCATTATGGTTCAAAACTGAATATGTGTGGATATGATAAGAATTTGGTTGTTTTAGTGATTCCAATGGCTTCCTTGTGGAAAATTGTGTGGGAATAGGTTTGGTTGTTGATTTTGGAGCCATTGGACACATTGGTTGAAAATTTGAAATTCTGTCCACTGAAACTCTGTGCTAGGCAGTTCGTTTGCATAGACATTTTGAATAAGCAAATGGCGTCAACAATTCTAAAACTTTCCAATCTTAAATTTCATATGCTAAGCTTTAAAATGGACATATAATTTATGTCATTCCGATTTGTGAGTTAGGAGTTATGATTTTCCAACGTTTGGAGTTAAAACTAGAAGCAATTCTAGAGCAGTATGGGATTTTATGTAACTCGGTATTTTTGTGGTTATGGACAACATTTATTCATATTTTTCCTATATAGAGGACTTCAATAGCTTTCCATAGGACTTCGGATCACCCCATTTTGATTTTTGTATAATTATTTATGATTTTTCAAAGTTGTTGAAAAATTTTGGCAGACTTGGTCACTTATGTGAAAATTGAAGTTGTTATGGCATAATGTAATATAGCTGAACTCTAAGGTTAGAAATTGGTCTTTTAGGTTAATTGACCACTTTAGCTCTTTAGTTGACTTAATTAAATGACCATAGTGATAACCAACTAAAGTATTATGAGTATTAAAGAATTAGAATAGATAGTAACTCGTCGTCCTTAATTTTGGTTTATAGGATTTGATATTTGCCCTGTTCGTGATCCACCTATGCCATAGCACAATCAAAAAGAACAAGGTAGTGACGCTTTCCCTTATACTATATATGATTTATTGTATGTTTGATTTATCATTGTTTTGTGATGATTTCGGATGTGGCAAAGCTTATGGATGTGAAAGCCGAAATGCTATGTGAAAGTCGAAAGGCTATGTGACAGTCGTAAAGGCTATGTGAAAGCCAAAAGGCTATGTGTAAGCTGTAAGGTTATGTGTATTACAGCGTGCACATTTCAGCGCGAGCAATCGTAGGGAGTGACACCGGTCATCTCTACCCCTGCCATTGATATGCCATTGTAAATGTGTGAGCCGTTAAGGCTATATGTATGCTGCGAAGACTATATAAATGCCATAAAGGCAATGTGTATATTGTGATAGCTATGTGTATGTTGTGTTCATTGCTACAGTGCTGCTTGATGATTTACTTGCATGCTATGTGATTATATGTGGTATGAGTGATTTGTTACTACTGGGATTCTTTTGAATTTTATTCTTTCCATTGACTAACCTACAAACAAGGCAAGTGACTTAAAGGAGAAGCAAATAACCAAGGGTGGCTAGGAGTCCTGTAGGGATGTGTTTTGGTAGTTGGTTATCGAATTTTGATTGGGATTACTGTATATATATTTGGGATGTAAATTTTTGGAATAGTTTATGTAATCCCTTGTATGAGAACTTGTAAACGGGCGAATGCACCCTGTAAACCCTTTAGTTAATGTATGAAACATAGGGTTTACCGAGACTTTTGTTTTACACTCTGATATGTATGAATGCGACTTAACTGGGCAGAATAATTATATTCAAAATGCGAATATGAGACCAGGTTAATTGGATTTTGAAAGAAATTTGTGAAAACCTTATCTTGAAGATGGGATTGAAAAGGTGTCTTTTACCATCCGCTGGTCTCTAATTCATCTTAAATATGTATTTTTGAATTATAATTATGGTTAATAAGGCAGGGGGTTACATTGGTGGTTTGAAAAACCCATTCTGAAGGGTCCATCCCTCTTGTAGGCTAAAGACTAACCACTCATGGTTAAAGAAGCAACAATGGTTAAACCCATAGATGCAGAAAACGCTCACAAACACCAATCACCAAAACAACCCCATGAAATGAATAGAACTCACCAACCGCTACCCACCGAGCACCACCACTTGATGATACGCATACCTTTTATCAATGCCTTGGATTCACCACCATCGAGCAAACCCAAAAAGGGTCCTCTGAGAGATAGAACATATGGTCATAAAGAGGCACATCAATAATACCCTTCCTCCAAAAACACAAATCCAAGTCACCAAATCAAGATCTAATCTTCCTATCTTTAATCCACCATCAAAGTAAGAGGTGCCGCAAATGATCCTATAGATATGCTTATTGCTGTAAAAACAAAACACACCACCATCAAAAACCCAATAACAAAGAAAGGGAAACAAATGATGATCATCCCCTCCGCCAAAGGAAACCATCAAGGAAAGAGACGCCATGCCACAAGCTCGCTTGACAGTGACAGAAGAACTCTTACTGCTAAAGAAAGTCTAGAGAAGAAGAGAGAAAAACTCGCCCGCATCCAACACTTTAAAGTATTTAAAGATGCAATTTTGCCTCTCATGTATAAAAAATTGAGCAATTACAACCCCAACTAACATACATTTAATCTTGGTTTAAGTTCATCATCTTCATCAGAGTGGGCCACCATTCTCCTCCTTCAATGAAACGACGACCTTGGGTCTTCCTCTCCTTTCTTGCATCACTCTCATACTCAAGAAGGAGAGAAGGACCAATAACAACAATGGCATCCTTGGGTGTTCTGCCTCCAGCTTCTTTTTTTTAAAAAAAAAAATCAAGATAGATACTTATTTATTTGGCTTCTTTGTTTTCTATCATAGTAAACACATTTATATTTGATTTGTTTCTTTTATATCATGATGGAGTACTATGTCTTAAAAACTATAAGGTGTTAAGTATTATGAAAGAAAGACTATATATAAAAATAATTAAAAACTATAAAATAATTATTTGCATTATAAATATCTTACATCTCATCATTATTTTATCTTCTTGATTATAAAATATTTATAAAAACTTATACATTAGATTTTACTTCTTATGTTTTTAGCACTTTATTTTTTTAATTAATTAATTAATTCATCTTATTTTTTTATCAAAACTAATTTACCTTAGGAAAAAAGCGTAGTTAAATCCATCCGACATAACAAAATCTAAATTTAGGTCTACACTTTCAACAAATTTCTAATTAGGCCTATAGGCCTTATTAGGGATTTATGAATATTGTAAAAAGACTATAGCATCCCTCTATAGTTAAAAATAATTTTTAACTACAAATTCCCAAATACTTTTAACCCTATCATTAGAATTCACACTTCCTTGAATCTCAACTATTTCTCAACTTGCCAACAACATTAAGGGGTAGCTTTTGGTCAACTTCCAACAACATTAAGGGGGTAAGTTTTGACAAATTTTCTTTAACCCTAATCGCACTATGTATATGGATTGTGTAACGTCCTAAATTTTCATTCAGAATACTTAGAGGCAGAACAAACCGTAGAGGAATGAATCAATGTTTCTGACTAAGTCCACTGTTAAATCATCATGAAATTTTGTGAGCTTATTCGAGACATCCTATTTAGAAAAACCAGTAATGTGATCTTTAATTTGATGCCTTGAGTAAGAGTAATTTATCATATATTGAATCTGTTATTCAAAAAATAGGAATTGTGTAAGAGATTTAGGAGTTTTATAGAGGTTTTAAAGGTTAAAATCCCAAATTGAGATCATAGAAACATTAGAAAAGGCTAGTCTAACACTATAATGATCCCAATTCTCAAATCTAATATAGTTCTAATATAACATTTCGTACTCATAGGAACTTCTGAGCAACTTAATGGAGAAAAAATTGTAAACATCTAATGTTGCCAAAAGGCTTTGCATTAATTAAGTTTCTTGTACTCTGGGCTTTGGGATAAGGATTTTTCTTAGTTGGAACTTAAAGAATATTAGGTAACGCGGTCCTATCTATCTTATTTATCAGTGCTGCTCATGAATTTTTTAGAAAAACTCCATAAGCCTAGAATAAGTAGGACTTGTATAAACCTTGCTATTCTATGACCAATAACGCCTTATACGAACTTTATGTGAATCATAGGATTGGATAGATTAGTTTGTGGAATCATTAAAGACAACTATAAGTCTGGATGTATAACTGAACTATTTTTTGTCTCTTTGTGAGTCATGCCTCGTGAGTGTTCCTACATGGCCAATTGAACTACTAGTGTGATTTGTTTGAGTAAGGACTTGACGAATATATGTGATGTATTGAGATTTTGTATTATTCCTATATTGTTAATTAACTGGATATAGAATATATGCCTGTGTTGGAACATGGTGATTCTATGCTATAAACTAGAATGCATGAGCATGTGAATATGAAAACCCTTGAGAATAATGTGATATATATGACGGAGTTAGTGAATGGGCTGTGATTGATAAAAACTGAATACCACGTAGTAGGCCACTATTAACATGGAATGTACTTAGCCCATGGGTTCAGTAGGAGGAAATATGGAGGATATAAGAATAATTAGGGGTTAATAAAAGATAAAGAGTAATCATGCATAATGACATTTTTGAAACAATATGTTGTGTTGTGAGTAAATATCCTCTAAGGATATCAATGGATATGATCATGCTCTTGATTACTATATCTACTTGCCTTCTTGCTTATTATATCTACTTGCCTTTCTGCTTAATATATCTGTTTGACATATTTATATGTTAGTCCCACTTGGCACCCCATGGGTGGTGTTGGAAGGTAAGGTGGGTAGTGATTACATTTCTGAGATAGTGGTCTTATCCCATTACTTCTCAATTTTTTTTCAGGTGAGAGCTCAAGGGCAGGAACAACTGAGAAGGCATCTTATGATATGGTTATCCTAACGAGTAGCTAGCGGTTACTGCTTATTTCATTTTTATTGCTACATTTTGGGAATTTTTCCTTTTACATCATGCACTCTTTTGATAGATGGCCGAGAACTTAGGATGTTTATTTACTTAATTTGGATTATAGATTTGAGGAACTCATTTTGAGTGATTGATTATCATATGGATTTGAGGAGTTCCTTTAGATGCACATGCATATGAGTTCATTCTTTCCCATCGAGGTCATATTTGAAGAATCTTTTTAAAATCACATTAAGTTTAAGGTTAATTTAGAGACGGCGTTACATATTAATTAAAGCATAAACATCCACATGCACATTGTGTTCACAGCTGCATGTTGTCTAAGAAACTTATCTTGATCTGCATAGAAACAAGTGAAGTCGTCTAATGGTTGTTAAGGCACCTATATGTTAGTTTTGATTGATTCATAAAAGCTAGTGAAACTTTGAATGCAAATGTTCCTCTAGTCTTCCGCATACGGCTTTTTCTTTATTTCTTTTTTTCCCTATTCAAATCTAGGTTCTTATTGAAAAAATTTAATTCCCAGTGAGCTTAGGGGTTCAAAGTTTTCCAACAAACTTCAAAAATTATGCTTTAATGGCACCCAAAAATTAATTGCACATATCTATACCTCTCCAAAGGCTCCAAACAAAAATTAATTGAGCAAATTTCCCTGTTCTAAGACTTTCCTTCAATAATTTCATTTGCCATCGCAAAAGAAGGACAAGAGCAGCAATCAAAATATACGTATATCTCACAGTGTCGGAGCTCGTCTACTTCGTTACTTAAAGGAGTTGGGGGAAAAGATCACATGATTACTCTTTAAGCTTTTGGAGAGAGTGGCTTGGATCACAAATGGAGATCTCAAAATAGAACGTAGACTTTGCTCTCTCTTGAACAATGTGCCTACATCCGTTAATCTGACATGGGTGATCAAAACCACCGGAAACTTCCACCTGACCGGCCGTTTGATGTCCTAGCAAGTAATAGTAATAAGAAAATAAGGAATGACTTTTCTCCTCACATAACAGCTAACACTCACATGTCTGATGAAGTGCCCTTAGAAGAAATTGTCTCTGGACCATGACGGTTATTAAATGAAAAAAAGAGCCCAGGTGACTCCAATATCACACAAGGATTCCCTTCTTGATTTTAATGGGATTGCCAATAGAGGAGATTGAATGGAAAAAGAGGACCTCTTATATGATATCATTAACAAGGAATAGGAATGCCAGAGCCCTCTAATGAAGTACTAGTACTTATGAAGCTTTATCTTGTGGTTCCTATTATAGCAGAAGAATATAGTGCATGGTGCAGTCCTTGGAATGCTACTTTAATTCTTACAATGTTAGGTAAGAGATATAATATCTACACCTTAAAAGCTCATCTCAATCATATTTGGAATACGCCTGATTTTGATCTTATTGATATACAAAACAATTATTTCATAGTTTGTTTTTTTGTAAAAAGAGGGTTGGGGATAGCTATATCAAAAATTCCTTTGTGAATGTCTTTAGGTTGTCCAACAATATGCCATTCTGGTTCAAAAGTGGTCACCAAATTTTAACCCTTTTAACAACCCATTTGGGAGGATAGTTACTTGGGTTAGAATCCCAAATATACCAATGCAATGTTACAATAAAGAATTTATTACCAAAATGGGTGATTGTATTGGGCAAACAATGAAAATTGATATGCTTACCCCATCTAAAACTCCTCTTGCCTCTGTGAAAATTAAGAGAGGGAAATATGCTTACATCTTTGTAGAGTTAGATTTGCAGGAGAAACTCATTTCAAGGGTCATCGCTACTCATTTGGTTTATCAAGTTGAATATAAAGGCTTGGGTCTTATTTGTTTCGCTTGTAGCCAATATAGGCATCATAAAGAAAAGTGTTAATGGCTTTATATCGTGTGATAGCCAACTGCTGTTAGATTGGCCCTTGGTGACCACGCTGACTCCAACAAAGACCATACCTAGTGCAGATGAACAATTTGGTGTATGGATGATAGTGGGGAGTTCCCGGTAAGTTCATTTTCTGAGGAAGAAACCTCAATATGTAGTCCCACTGGAACAAGGGAGGGGATTCACAGCTGTTTGTGAAATCAGGTTGGAGCGAGGAGTCTCATAGTTTGAGGAGACAGAAGGGGCAGTGACAGGACAAGGTTAGCTAATAATGACAGGGAGAGCAGTGCACAACTTGCACGAAGCATAAATCAGGTTTCTTGGTGAAAGAGAGAAGGTGCGATCTATGGTTCATATTAAAAAATCAAATCAAAAGAGTGGAGTTGGTAGTCAAGGGCAATAGAGGAGAATGAAAGTATTAAATAAAGGGTTTGGAAAAGAAAAAAAATAAAAGCATTGGGCCAAGAGAGGTAGGTCAAGCCTGCATTACTAAGAATGCCAATGAGAAAGTGTTATTGGATCAATTTAATGGCAATAAATTAGCTAGGCCATCAAAAATTTCATTGGGCCGAAGGGAGCACTTAGTAGTAGGTGGGAGTTTAAATCAAAAAGGATCTAACATCATTTTACCATTAAAGCATGAGGAAGGACAAGTAAATAAGCCCATGTTACTATTAGAAGGACCAAACGAAAATGGGCCAAGACCCCTAGATGGGTTTATTAAGGAAAAATGTGACACAGTATGGATCCAAGCCAAAATACATCTCAAATATCTCCAATGTCCACATCCTTAGATGACGATATTAGAGATGATTTTATGCATGCAGAATTTGGTGAGCTGAGACATCAAATTATGGAAGGGCATATTCAGCGAGCTGGTGGTGCTTCTGGTGCAGAGTAAGTAATAAAATTTTTGTTTCTCAATATATTTATCATGATAATTGCTTCTTAAAATTGTAGAGGTGCTAGGAATATGAATTTTCTTAGCACCATTAAGGATCTAGTTAAGCATAGTACTATTGATATTTTGTGTCTCATTGAAACCAAAGTTATTGGTACTCAAGCTAATGCTATGACATGTCGATTGGGTTTTAGTAATTGGATTAGATTGGAGGCGTCTGGTTTTATAGGGGGACATCTGGATCCTTTGGGATGAAATAATACTCATGTGGATTATCTTCTTTCTACTACCTAATATCTTCATTGTAAATTACTTGATAAGAAAACAAATGACTCTTTTTTTGTCACCTTTGTCTACGGGGAGACTATGGCCTACAGGCAAGAGAGTATATGGTGTTCATTACAGAATATTGCTCAAGCCATGGAGGCACCTTGGCTAGTGATTGGTGACTTTAATGCTTTTTTTACACTAGCAAATAAATTAGGGGGCATTCCTTCTATTCGGTCTATGAAACAATTCTCGGATTGTATTAGTAACTCGAATTTGTTGGAAATACCTACTGTTGTTAAGTGGTTTACTTAGGAAAAACAAGGGGTGAAAGAAATATTAGATTGGGTCTTTGGTAACTTGGCAAGGGAATTAAATCATCCATATAGCAAGGTTTTTCATAAACTTTGCTATGAGTCAGATCATAAAGTGGTTCTTGTATCAAATTATATAAATATTGCACACAACAGGGAGGACCGTCGCTTCACTTATCATCCTATGTGGGCATTGGAAGATGGTTTCTCTGAAGTAGTCTGTAAATCCTGGGAAAATGTAGATTGGTGTCATGGGAGAATACGATTTGAAGTTGAAGCCACCAAGTGGAACTCTAGTGTTATAGGTAATATTTCCAAGAAAAAAAAGGAATCTTCTCAAAAGATTAGAGGGCATTGATAGTATTAGGCATAATAATACCTCTAATGGTTTATTCAAACTTGAGAAGAAACTTTGGAAGGAATATAGTAAGTTGAGTGCGCAGGAAGAACTAGGCTTGTTTGGGCAATAAAAACACTAGATTTTTCCAAACCCCAGCGTTGATTAAGAGGAAAAAAAAAATGCATAGAGGCCCTTCAAAATGAAGAGGGGAACTGGGTTTTTAAGAGGAGTGTAGCGCCCGAAATTTTGAAAATATGGAGCCGCCACCAAAATTTTGAAAACAAGATAATTTTGGAAACCTTTTTTTTTTCAATGAAACTGATCTATAAAAACCATTTAGGGTTCGGGAGTTGATTGTGTATGGGGAAGGTATTAGGCACTCCACAACACCCATTCATAGGAATGGTTACCCTAAGCTAATTATTTAAAAATGAATATGGCCTTTAATTTTATTATAATTACCTAAAAAGAGATAAAAAAATCATATTTACAAAAAGAAATAAAGTAAGACTAATAAAAATAAAAAAAATAAAAATAGGGGAGGAAATATATTTATTTACAAAGTTGGACTTAACCTAGGATGAAAATCTAGGGCCTATGTACTCTTTAAACGGATCAAAGCCCACGTACTTCGGGGGTAGAAATGTGTATCACTTTGTTGGTGTTTTTTAGAAAAAAAGAAATTTATTTAATTTCTTTGACAAAAATATTTTTTTGTTTGGTTTGTGTTTTTTATTTTTTTAAAATCACTTTTTTTTCTTTTATTTTCTCATATGAAGCCAAATTTGTTTATTTTAAGAAAAGAACCTCTTTCTTTTTATTTTAAAACTTTTTTATTTGTAACAGGGAGAGAAGAAAAAAAAAAGAGAGCTCATCAAGCCAACAAGGAATTGCATTCTCATCATATTTTTCATTTGTAGAAAGTCCAAAAAGACAAGAAAATCAATAAAGACATGGTGAGAGTGTGTATCTTTTAAGCTTTGAACTCTGCTACAATAAAGGATAGGGTGATAAAATCACATAATAAATAAGAGGCAAGTACAATCACATTGTCTATATTTATTAAGTATGACACCTAGCATCATAAGAAGACAAGGTGGCACATACCTTGCCTCTCTTCGCTCTCAAAATTCTTGTGTTTTTTTGCTTCAACCCTTACACTCCTATTTATAGTTTCAAGGTAGGGTTTTCTTCATAAATGCTCCTTCTTTTTTGAATTTTCATTTGTGAAATGTTTTTGTATTTTATGTTAAAAACTACCTAATTTGACTTAATCACTATCAATGGAGGCTTTTTTATATTTTCTTTTTTTTTATTTGTATTTTTTTTTTTTGTATTTTCTATCAATAAAACTTCTTAACTTAATCTAATCACAATCAATAAGAGATTTTTTTATTTTCGTTTTTAATTTTTTTTATTTTTCCCACAAGTAATTTCCTAATTTAAACTTATCAACATAAATGAGAGATTTTTTTTTATTTATTTTCTTATATTTTTTCTACAAGCAACTTCCTAATTTAAACCTATGAATAGGAGATACTTTTCTATATATATATATATATATATATATTTTATTTTCCTTTAATGAATGAAAATGCCAATTTGAACACTAATCATCATCAATGAGAGGAATTTTTTCTTTTTTCTTTTTCTTCCTTTTAATGATGATCGCCAATTTGGACACCGATCATCATCAGTGGAAGGATTTTTTTATTTTTTATTTTTATTTATCATTATTATATTTTTCCTACAAGCAATTTCCTAATTTAAACCTATGAATAAGAGATATTTTTTTATATTTTAATTTATATTTTTTCCTCCACAATGACTTCATACTAAATTTCCTAATCCGAATATCAAATAACATTGAGGAGATGAATTATTTTGAAATTTGTTTCCATTTACTACAAAAACCCAAGTTCAAAACAATCACCATTAATGATGTTATTTTTCAAATTTCAAACAATCCAATCACCATCAATGTCATTTTCTTATTAATTTAAATGTTTCAGGATTAAGGAAGATTTTTTCTTTTTTTCTTTTTTTATTATTTTTGAGTTGGGCCTGGACAAAATAAGGTGTTTACAGTTGCCCCTCTTTACTTGTTTCATAGCTGAGAAAAGTGATATTCTCACCTATGAAGCAAGTAAAGATAAGAACATATATTTTGTCCAGCTAAAAGAACAAGGTGATCCCTTTGGAACCAAAGAGGGTTTTGGACAAAATACAATGTCCATGCCCCTCTTTACTTGTTCATAGGGTAGAAGAATGTCAATGAAGCTAGATGATTACCTGGAGTAGAAGTGAAGTGCCTAATTACATAGGGCTTTGGTAGGGTGTAAAAGAATTGTGCCAGCCGGTATTGGGCTTTGAGAGTGCCTGCTAATACAGGGCTTTGAAAGAATAGTGCCTGCCATTATAGGGCTTCAAAAGAATTATGCCAGCCGTTACTAGGCTTAAATAGTGTATGTTGATACAGGGATTTGAGAGGGTGCCAGCGTTATTGGGCTTTAAAAGAATTGTGCCAGCCGTTACTGGGCTATCACTACAAAAAAAATGGCATTTTGTAGCGGTGACATTGTAACGGTTACAATTAACCGCTACAAATATTAAAATTTGTAGCGGTTATAACCTAAACCGCTATAAATTTGTAGCGGCAAGCTAAGCACCAAGTGGAGCGACAGATTGGCAACGTTTTTTGTAGCGGTTAAGTATAAAAAAACGCTACAAATATGGCACGCATTTCCCACCAAAACTTGTAACGATAAAATTGTAGCGGTTACTAAATAATAACCGCTACAAAGTTGCCGCCACTTGGCACAACCAAAATGCGCCAACATTTGTAGCATTTTTGTACCATAACCGCTATAGAACTTCAAATATTTTTGTAATTTGTAGCGGTTCTATAATAACCGCTACAAGGTTTAGCCGCCCTAGCTTATTTGTACTGGTTGGTGTAGCGGTTATTTCAAAAACCGCTACAAATACCGACACTATATAAAGCCGCCACCCCCTCCACTTTTCCATTTGGCCATTTTGTTTCCTGAAGTTTCTTTGAGTGTTTTCTTTTTAGATTTGAGCGTTCAAACGTCTGTGGAAGAGTTTTCGCTGCAGTATTTCTCATTATTTGCACTTAAGGTATAGAGACAATACGTATTTTATTTGTATTTGTTTTTTTATTATATTTTTGCATAATAATGTGACTAAATTTGTTTTTTGAATTTTTGTAGTTGATATGTCTTCAAAACAGGATAGGGGGAAGGAGCCCGAGGTCCCCAGACCGATTTTGCGGGGTGGTAGCAGTAGAGCAGGGGGTAAAGGGAGGGGACAGCGTGGAGGGAGGGCGACCATTGTAACCCCCTGCCTTAATCAGCATAATTATAACTCGATAACGCATAATTAAAATGGTTTAGAGATCTATGGAGGGTTAAAATCATTTTCATCCCTTCCTGTAGGGTTTACAGAAATTCTTTCAAAACTCATCCCTCTTCTTATCTCAATTTTAAATGTTGAATATAACTATCTGAGCAGTTAATTCACATTCATACTATCAGAGTGTACAACAAAAATCCCGGCAACCCCCAAGTTCATGTATATAGACTAAGTGTTTCAGAATTCCCTACTAGGGGATTACACAATCATGACTAAATATTATTTACATTCTAAAAGAGAATATACAGTAATCCCACTCCAAAGTATATAACCAACAATCCCATATCTTCCAAAATTCCTAACCGCTCTTGGTTGGCCGCTTCCTAGAGGAACCACCTGCCCTGTCTGTAGATTTAACAATGGAAAGAATGAGATTAAAAAGAATCACAGTAGTAACAAATCACTTATACAATATATAAACATATAGCATGTATGCAATAATTAACAGCAGTTTCACCACAACACAATGATACATGGCTTCCATCACAACGACAGCACTCACAGCTGTATACATAATCACGACAGCTTTTGTTGTATAACGCAAGTTTGCACTGGATAATGACAGTTTTCATTGTATACGCCAACTTAAACTGGATAACGACAGCTTCCACTGTATAACGCCAACTTGCGCTGGATAATGACAGTTATCACCAGCTGTATAGGTAGCAACGTCACATAGCATCTCAAACAATGATACACACATAAACACACACACACAATACATCTATACATGATATAAGAGAAGAGTCACTACCTTGTTCCTTCCGATGTTGTTTAGGCAGAGGCTGCTTACGGCCAAGGCAAATGTCGAATCCTATAATCACAATCAAGAATGGTGGATTAATTTTCTATCCTAATTCTTACTTTCATCATTCTTAATGTCGGTTATCATTTGGACTCTTTAGGTGGTTACTAGAAGCTTAGACACATGCCTAAAGGGTTGGGATAACTACCCCCAAAGATCCCTTTTTCTGAAGAAAATACTAGTTTTTGACTGAATCACTCTAGTGAAGGAGACCTCACTCGAGTGACCTCCCCATTCACACTCGAGTCCCAGCGAGTGAGACAAAGAAAGTATGTACCCGAGAGTACAGACACACCCTGCAGTGACCAGTTCACTCGAGCACTATCTTTGACACTCGGTGATGACACATATTCACCTGAGTCCCATCGAGTGAAGTACATGAAGTGATAACCCGAGAGCAACTAAAACTCCAAAGTGACAAGTGCACTCAAGTACTAGCCCTAGACTCAAGTGACCATCCAACACCCGTGAGTACTGAGGAACACTCTTGAAAAATGGCCTATTAGTGTTAACCCGAGACGCATGTCCATAGTGCTACATGTACACGTACTCGAGTGATACCCTATACACTCGAGTGCTAACGCCTGTCACTTGAAGGTGAGGAAGTTCACTCGCGAACTCTACCTGAAAACTTAACTAAAATACTGAGAATATCATACTGCACTCGAGTAAGACCCTCCCTCACTTGAGTGAGGCTTATCAGAAGCCAAATCATAACAACTGATACAGCTTTCCAAAATTGCCCAATTTCCCTCCAATGGTCCTAAAACTTATACCAAAGCTCATTCCCACACAAAATTCCATAAGGAACCTATTGGTAACCTCAAAACAATCAAAATCACATCCTATCCATATACATTCAGTTATGGTTCAAATTGCTTCACAACTACCAAGATTACCAAATTACCTAATTCAATTCCTATCCAACTCTAATAGCACAATGGCACAATCTTAGACCATTTCCCACCTAACACAACACCCAATTTATTCATTCTAAAATCTTATGAAATCAGGGCAAAATTCCTTAAATATCAAAACTTAACCAATAATTACAACATATATATCAAAATGCCATAAATGCTCACCTCTTCAACTTCTAAAGGCTAATTTCTTGATTCTCTAGCTTTCAAACTTGCTTAAGCTTTAAAACACCTTCTTTCCAAAATTTAAAGCCATCAAGATGAAGCCTCATCAAGGTGAATAACATTAATAAAGAGTATTTAAGCATTTAAAGTCATTTAGAGCACCTACTTTAAGTTTTCTTCTATCTCTTTCTTCCTTGAGGTCGCCGGAAATGGAGATGAGGAGAGAGATGAGATGAGAATGATGATGATGAATTTTTCCCCTTTTTCCATGTTTCTCTCCAACTTGAAGGGAGAAAGGGAAGATAAAATTGAACTTTGAATCTTTGACCTCATCCAATGGTTCACAACTTGCCACATGTCATAAATTCCTTCCATAAGTTTATATAAACACCTCTACACTAGATTCCACCCCTCCAATCATTTAAGAGTTAATCCTAACCATTGATCTCAAGTTACCTATGAGTTTCTTCTTTGGTAACTGACCAATTGGTCAGTAAATTTACCATTTTGCCCTTGATTGTCATAACATATAATAAACCATCATCAAACACATTTCACATCACAATACACTCATATTCTTCAAAAGTGTTCATTTATTAATAATTACATTACTTTTGAAGTCATTAGCCCTTAATTACAATTTAGGATATTACAACAGCGGCATTTCAACCCATCCCTCCACAAGAGTCGGCCCTACCACAGGCACCGCAGACGATCCCACAGAAGACGACCGCACCAGAGGTGCCTGATTTAGGGGAGGGAGATATCAGCGTCGAGGAATATGACGAGAACGAGGACTTGAACATCCTGATTGGGGTCAGAAAGATGGAGCAGTTCCTTGATGAAGAGGAGGTATGGGAGCAGAACAACCCACGAGGGTCGTCTTCGCTGTCTACTGGGTTTAAGGTTCAAGTCCAAGGTAAATAAATTTTTTTATTTAATAAATTATTTATTTAAATTCAAAATGTTAAATTTGAATTACAATTTATCTAACGTGCGATAAATTGTGTAGATGAGCAGGAGAACGAGTCCATAGGAGGTTGGACATAGCCGGTCTGAACAACATGGACCGGACACTACGAGTTGTAGTGCTGTGGAATGAGGGCACGGACCAGCCCATCGACAATGGGGGTCACCTATTCAACCTTTTCCTGAACGAGCTGGGCTCGAATTGGATGCGGTTCCCCTTTCGCGTCAGGATGTGGAGGCACGTTCTAAAGGGGCCGAAGGACCTGGCTTGGGAGGAAGTAGTGCAAGTAATTAATAGTATTTAATTAATATTTTTTATAATTAATTATATTTAATTAATATTTTTTAATAGGATTTTTGTAATTATTGATATTTAAATAATTTTTTTACAGCTACGGTTTGCCATCCGGGCCAACTGGAAGAGGTACACCCTGATGAAGATGGCTGACGGTGGAGGAATCATCTCTTCCACAGTGTGGATAAGGATGGGACGATGCCTCTGGAGCATCTGATTGAGAGCGTCCAGGACGGCGTCCCACCGAACGACTGGGCGACTTTCGTCTAGTTCAGGAGGAGCGCTGAAGGGTAGGTAATGTATTTATTAGATTATTTATATTTAATTTTGTAATTGTTAATTATTAAATTTTAATTTTAATTTAATTAATTTTAATTTGAAATTTATTAATTTTAAATGTTTTATATTGTTTTAATACATTTAATATTTTTTTCCCTGGCGCTTTCTCAAAGGAACACTAGGTGCTGTGGGTAGCAGACGATCTACCACACAGTAGGATCAAAGATCTTTGCTGTCACTTACAGTGAGCTGATAACTTTTCATAATATCACTGACTTTTAATTGGTTATTTCATAATACTAATTGAATTATGTAATTGTTTTAGGAGAGGAAGGCACAGCAGGATAACCATCAGACGGACTATGAGGAGTTGTATGCTATCACACACAGACACCATGACGGGACTCTGACCTCTCAGCAGGTAGAGGCAGCCATTGTAAGTAAATTCATTATTATAATTTTTATAAAACCAACTTAATAATGAAAAATGCTAATAAGTAATTGTTTCATAAAATGGCAGGAGCGGATACAGCAGTCGCAGGCTGAGCTGTGAGAGACCCAGGCCGAGGAGTCACAGGGATCAGTGGACCCAACAACTCCTTTGAAGGCGGGTCTGGGTTAGGCTGAGCACCCCGGATTCGTGCGGGGTACGGGGATAGGCGCCAAAACTAGCATAGTCTACGGTAGGAGCGCTGCCTCTGAGGTTGGCAGCTCTAGAGGGGACACACGTCCGAGGGACGAGTCTATTGAGTAGCTGCGTGTAGATTTGGCACGGACACAAGCTGTAGTGGCTCAGCAGCAGCAGCAACTACATCTGCAGTAGGTGCAGCAGCAGGCCGATTTCATCTATGCTCAGCAGACGCAGTGGCGTGATATCATGAACAACATGCTCGAGCGGTCGTGGAGTCACCTGTTCCCGAACGAGCGGCATCCACAGGTTCCCTTTTTCCCTCAATTCGTCGTCCAGCCTACTCCTCCTCCTCCTGCTGATGATGATGATGGTGCTTTTAACTCTACCCAGTGCCCCAATCCAGTAGCACCTGAGGGAGCCCTACCTGAGGGAGCACCAGATGATCAGCCCCAGCTACTTAGTTTAGGACATATTTATTTTTTTGTTGATGAAACATTTGTAAATAAATATATATAATTTTTTACTTCAGAACTTAAATTCTTATTGCATTTACCATAGTTATATTTATATTCTTAGACCGCATTGTTGAATTTGTGAATTAATTGCAACAGTATTATTTATATTTTTCTAAAACTAAAAAAAATTATATATATTTGTAGCGGTTTTATTATAAAACCGCTACAAATATAATTATATTTGTAGCGGTTAATGTGTAAAACCACTATAAATATATATAATTTTTTTTTGAGATTTAGAAATATAGTTCCATTTTTGTAGCGGTTAATACAAGAACCGCTACAAATGTAAAGACATGTGCACGGGAAATTAAAAATTGAAACGTTGACTAGTTGTAGCAGTTACATAAATAACCGCTACAAATACTCAACTTTTGAATTTTGAATTTCCCCCCTTTATGCAATTTTGTAACGGTTACTTATTTATAACTGCTACAAATGAATATTAGTAGTGGTTTTTCTTATAACCGCTACAAGTTTAAAACTAAATCTTCAATTTAATTTCCAACAGCTCTAAAATTAGTAGCGGTTTAATACATAAAACCGCTACAAATGTGTAGTACCGTAGCGGTTAATGTAGCGATTTTTAAACCGCTATAAAATATTAAACGTTGGAACTTCAGAATATAAGGTTCCAAGCATTCGTCATTGTCTATTCATTCATATGCTTTACTATACTTTCTTCTCTCTCACTAGTAGCTATGGATAAGTCACGGATCAGGTTGCCACATAATTCTCTGAAATATTTGTACAGATTAAACAATTTCTTAGAGTTCGAATTCACTCACGCCAGCTGTAACAACAAGATTGTCTGTCCGTGTTGAGATACAAGTTCAAGAAGTGGCATACTTGAAATGTTGTTAAGGAACATTTGCTTCTGATGCCTTTCCCGGAGGACTATACGTTCTGGGCAGTTCATGGTGAGAAGGCCGGCATTATATATGATGATTGTCTTCCTCAAAGTTCGCAAGTAGGAGTTCAACTAGATGAAGATGATCCTGTGAATGATGCTGTGCATGATGCATTTGGATTTCAAGGTGACAACTTCAATGAAGAAGTGCACAGTTCTGAGCCGGTGTTCATAAGGAATGAAGCAGCTCGGGATTTTTTCAGCTTGATGGATAAAGCATATCGTCCTTTATATCAAGGTTGTCAAAAATATTCTAAATTATCTTTCTTGGTTAAATTATATCATATCAAATGCTTGTGTGGAATCAAAGATAAGGGAATGTCGATGTTGCTCGAATTATTACAAGATGCATTCCCCGACGCTGAGATTCCCATAACATTCTACGAGGCAAAGAAGATTATCAATATGTTGGGGTTGAACTATCAAAATATTGATGCATGCCCCAACGATTGTATGCTGTATTGGGGAGACGATTCCAGCAGGGAAACTTGTAAGAGATGCCATACATCAAGGTACAAGACAATTTGGAAGGGGAAAAGTAGAAGAAGAAACCTGCAAAGATTCTCAGGTACTTCCATTTGAAACCTCGCTTATAAAGATTATTTATGTCGTCTAAAACTGTGGAGCACATGAGGTGGCATGCCGTTGATAAGAATTAAAATGGTAAATTAAGACATCCTCAGGATGCAGACTCTTGGAAAAAGTTTGACAACGATTTTCCAGATTTAGCAACTGACCCCATAAATGTTTGGCTTGCTTTAGTGACTGACGGTTTTAATCCTTTCGAGAATCTTAGCACAAGTTACAGTATTTGGCCGGTCGTCTTAGTTCCCTATAACTTACCCCCTGGATGTGTGTGAAACAAAGCTCCTTCATTATGTCTATGATCATTCCAAGCAAAAAGGCACCAGGCAATGACATCGATGTGTATCTTCAACTGCTTATTGCGGAATTGCTTGACCTGTGGAATGTCAGCATGGACATGTGTGACGCTTACGGGAAGACTTTGTTCAACTTGCGTGGAGCCTTGATGTGGACGATTAGTGACTTTCCTAGCCTTGGCACATTATCTTGCTGGAATGTGCATACTAGGTCGACGTGTCCAACTTGCAATTTTGACTCTGACACAGTGCGCCTTCCCCACAGCTGAAAGTCGTACTTTATGGGGCATTGGAGGTTTCTCGATGGAAGGCATAAGTTCATATTGCAACAAAATCGCTTCAATGGAAAACCAGAAAAAAGAGGACCACCTCAAACTTTGTCTGGTACAGATATCTTACAGCAGCTCGAGCATGTTGACTTTGAGTTTGGAAAAAGCGACGATTCAGCATAAACTCTCCAAAAGACACGCAGGACTTCAGCGCCTCAACAGTCGAAGAAGATAACTTTTTTATTTACTCTTCCATATTGGAGATCTAATTTACTTTGCCACAGTCTTGCTGTCATGCATATTGAAAGGAATGTTTGTGATAATATGCTATATACGCTGCTTAATGAACCCTGCAAGATAAAAGATCACCTTCAAGCGAGGAAAGATTTATGTGCCATAGGAGTTCGTGTAGACGCTTGGCCAGATGAGCATGAAAAATTTCAGCCGATAAAGTTTACACTCACAAAACGGAACAAGGAAGTTTTCCTCGCGACATTGAAGAAATTAAAAGTTCTAGATGGGTATTAAAGCAACATTTCTCGATGTGTTGACTTACAGGCTCGAAAGGTTGCTGGCCTAAAGAGTTATGACTCACATGTTCTTATGTTTCGGAAGTTGTGTTATAAGGTTTTGATCGTTGAGGAACTTGATTAGCTGCAGTCCAAAATCATTTTACGCTTTGTCATTTGGAGATAATATTTCCTCCATCATTTTTCACTGTGATGGTTCACCTTATAGTCTATATCGTTCATGAAACAAAGCTCGCTGGCCCAGTACAATATCGATGGATGTATTCGATTGAGAGGTACTCATTTTAAATGTGTGTTTTATTGTTACTTCTTATGTTTGCTAATCGTCATTTTCAGCATTTAGTATCAATTTTCTCTTCTTTACTTCATAGGTTTCTTGGAAAATTAAAATCTTACATAAGGAATAAGGCGAGGCTAGAAGGTTCTATAGCTGAAGGCTATATAGGGGATGAGGTGCTGTATTTTTGTTCAAGGTACTTTGATGACCTTGAGACGGCTTTCAACCGCCTACCTCGTATTATGATTGTCCTGAACCTGTGCCAATATCAGGAGAATTTATCCCTCGTGTTGGTAAACCAGTTGGAGCAACTGAGAACTTCAAACTAACGGCAACTGAGAAGTTGTAAGCACATAATCATGTCTTGATTAATTGCACTCAAGCTGAACCTTTCATACAATAAGAACTGTACACTCACATGTTATTCTATATCTTTCGTAACATTTTTCGCTTTCATTTCACTATCACCTTTCCATTATTAATTGTAAGGAATTCAGCAGTCATGTTAAGCATCAACTCAGGATCTGTATATAAACATCCTCGAAAGTTGACAAAAAGGTCCACAGAGAAGTCCTGACCTAGTTTATGCACAGAATACTAAATGACCACAACCCACACTTACTAGATTTCAGAGCTCTCGCAATCGGTCCTCTTGATCATGCAAAAAGGTTTTCATCATACAATGTCAATGGTTTTAAGTTTTGCATGGTTTCACGGGATCAAGGATTGCAAACTCAAAATTCGGGTGTTTATGGCACATTTAGGACAAGTAGTTATGCGAACAGCAGTGACGCCAACATGCAGTTCAGAGGCGTCCCTTACTATGGAAAGCTTCTTGATGTGGTCGAACTTAATTATCAAGGTCGTTTCACCGTGACGTTGTTCAAGTGTTTGTGGGCAAATACCACTACTTCTCAGGGACTGATAACTGACGACTTAGGGATCACATCAGTCAATTTCTTAAGGCCAATTCATACTGGTATTTCTCAAGATGATGAGCCGTATATTCTTACTTCAGAGGCACATCAAGTTTATTATATCAAGGACGATAGGCACAGGGATTGGCACATGGTCGTTCATTTAAAGCCATGAGACTTTAAAGACATGGGTGAAGGCGATAACATCGCCTACTATAGTGAGCCATTTTAGCTTGCCAATTTTGAAAACTACTTCCCTGATGGCGATGACAATTTACCTCTATGTGGTGCAATTTTTCAAGTCCACATCATTTAAATTAAATTTTTTAAATTTAATAATACATCACTAACAATAATTTTTCTACATAATTTCTGTAGGGATGGCGAGGATGAGTGATCAAATTCAAATTATGTTTCTGTCTTTAAAAAAATTGGAAAAAAATATTTAAAAAAATAAAATAATAAAAACCGCTACAAAAATAAAAATAACCTTTGCTAATTAACAACCGCTACAAATGCTACGCGGATCCCTATAAATACCCCTACTACATCTCATTTCAAGCACTCCCCATTTTCTTTTCACCTCACTCTTCTTTCATTTTCTCTTATTTACAAATTTTTTTGTATGAGTTAATGAGCTTAGCAATACGATCAAATATGGTAACAAGTTTTTAAATTTTTTATTTGAATACTTCTTTTCTTCATATAAAATTTATTCTCACAATTTTTTTCAGATATTTCAGAGTTTTATCTCATTTTCATCTATTTTTCATACACAATTACATTGTAGTAGACAGCATAATAGTTCCTTATTACCTATGTATCCTTAATAATATTATCAATACAATAATTATACTTATCCAACTAATTTAAATTATTCTTTTTAATTTATAAATGAGCTAAACTATTGAATAATAAGCTAATTAAATTAGCTAAACTACTAAAAAAATAAACTATTTAATTTAATATCAAAAAAACTGAAATAAATGATTGTATTTTTTTTAAAAAAACTTTTCTCAATTTTTTTTAGCGGTTACTAAACCACTACAAATTAACACGCCTTTTTCAAACTGAAATTAATTTTTTGTCGCAAATTTTGAATTTTGATGAAATTAGTAACAGTTATATAACCACTACTAATTAAATTTTCTCATATTAGTAGCGGTTTATGAACCGCTACAAAATAGCTAAAAAAATTTTATTTTTCTTTTCCCGCCTTGAAATTTCTCTTTTTGATATTTGTAGCCGTTATATAACCGCTACAAATATCACAGAAAAATATTTTTTTCTTATGGCGATGTTGTAGCGGTGAGGTTGAACCGCTACAAATAAGTAGAGGTTATTTTGCTTGAGTAGCGGTTTTATATAACCGCTACAAAACCGCTTGTAACATATGATTTAGTAGCAGTTTTATGAACCACTACTAATGTTATTTGTAGGAGTTAAAAATGCTACTAATAACCATTTTTAACCGCTACTAAATCACATTTTTTTGTAGTGTTTAAGGGTGCCTGCAAGTACTGGCTTTAAAAGAATTGAGCCAGCCGTCACTAGGCTTTGAGGGTGCTTGTCGGTACAGGGCTTTGAAAGAACGTTGCTTGCCGTTATAGGGCTTTAAAAGAATTATGTCAGCCGTTACTGGGCTTTGAGGGTGCCTATCGATACAAGGCTTTGAAAAGGGTGCCTGCTGTTACAGGGCTTTAAAAGAATTATACCAAGTGTTGTTAGCATTTAAAAGAATTATACTAGTCGTTGTTGGGCTTTGAGGGTGCCTGCCAGTATAGGTGCCGTTACAGGGCTTTAAAGGAATTATGCCAAGCGATATTGGGTTTTAAAAGAATTGTGCCTACCATTACTGGGCTTTAAGGGTTCCTGTCTGTACAGGGCGTTGAAAAAGGTGCCAGCCGTTATTGGGCTTTGAGGGTGCCTGCCAGTACAGGGCTTTGAAAAGGGTGACAGCCGTTACTGGGCTTTGAAAGGGTGCCAGCCATTACTGGGCTTTGAAGGTCCCTGCCGGTACAGGGTTTTTTAAAGGATGCCAGCCTTTACTGGGCTTTAAGGGTGCCTGTCGGTATAGGGTGTTGAAAAGGGTACCAGCCGTTATTGGGCTTTGAGGGTGCCTACCGGTACAGGGCTTTGAAGGGTGCCAGCCGTTACTGGGCTGTACTGGGCTTGAAAGGGTGCCTGCCGTTACTGGGCTTTGAGGGTGCCTGCTGATACAGGGCTTTTAAAAGGGTACCTGCCTTTACTGGGCTTTGAGGGTGCCTGCCAGTACAAGGGTTTGAAAGGGTACCAGCCGTTACTAGGCTTTGAGGGTGCCTACAGGTACAGGGCTTTTGAAAGGGTGCAATGAATATGTGATGCTTCTTGAAGTAGTGCTTCTGATAATGCCAAAAAGGATTATGACATTGATAATGAAGATGATAGTGATAAGATGATGATGAAGTATTCATAATGATGTCATGAATAATGAGGATGATAGTCATGATATGATACTAAGCGTGTGATGCCCAAAATAATGAGATGATAATGATGAAAATATTGATGAAGTGATAAATGGTGATGACCATGGTGGTGGTGATGCAACACTAAGAGGGCAGTGACCCAAACATGCAATATGATTAAGACACTAACGATGATGAAGATAAAGCCCTAATGGGGAAGTCATAGATGATGGTGGTGGTGGTGGTAATGATGTGACACTAAGCATGTAGTGACCTAAACATATAATATGATAATGACACTAATCATGATGAAGATGAAGCCCTAATGGAAAAGTCATAGATAATGATTATAATGATAGTGGTGATATGGGACATTAAGCATGCAGTACCCTTAAACATGATAATGACACTAATGATAGCAATAATGATAAAGAGGATGATGATGGCCATGATTACATGGAGGTTATGATAATGGTGAAAATGATCATGATGAGGGTGATAACATTGATAGTGATTGTGGTAGTGATGATAAAATCCTAATGAGGATGACAACAATTATGACGAAGGTATGGTGATAGCCATGATGACGAGGAGATTTTGATAATGGTGAAGTCATGATGAAGGTGATGATACTGATAATAATGATGACAATGATGATGAAATCCTAATGAGGATGTCAATAATGATGATGAAGAGGATGATAAAGGCCATGATAACAAGGAGATTATGAAAATAGTGAAGTTATGATGAAGGTGATGATGACAGTGATGATGAAATCCTAATGAGGATGATGAACACAATGATAATGCTAATGATGATGATAATTATGATAAGGAGATGATGATATTGGTAAGGAAATGATGAAATAAAGATGATGAAAATGATGAAAGGCTACTTAACCAATGATGTTGCCCCAGCTTTGGCCTCAGTCCTATTCAAAACATTTTGATTTACTGGTTCATGTAAGATGTCATTCTTGTTTAGGCCATTATGACTCTTGTTAAGAAGCTTCTCAGTTTGCCCCCAATCTTAGCGAAAGCATATTTTGAGGTAGCGCGTGATATAATATTAATAGAAGCCTCTTTAGTTGAAAAATTAATTCCAAATTTACCCCCCTAAAATGGCATGCAGTACAAGTTAAGTATGGTGAGGGTATGATTAATACAAAGCCCAATGCAAGAAAGGTTTTCCCAATATAACAAGATATTACAATTTTTCTTTGGGCATAACTTAGTGCTAACTCTTGATAAAAGAAAGAACTTTTGAGCAATTAGCCACATTTTAAATATTCAACTTTTTTTTCCTTAGTCTACAAGAATCTTTTTTTTTTTTTTTGCCTATCTTCATCTTTAATGGTTGTATAGTCAATTTTTTTAAAACTTCATTTAACAATGTCAATATTGTCTTGAGAAATTGATGGGGGCAACAAAATTAAGGAGAACCCTAAATTTTAACTTAGTTCCCTTTATTGAAAGGAATATAGATGGAAGGTAATGTCCCAAATGTGAAGTGATAAAACTGAAAAAGGCTCACATGTTGCAGTTGGAGTAGAAAATGATTGGAATGGAAGAATTCCTTAGACCTAAATGCTTAAGAAAAGACTTATAAACATAGCTCAAGAAACCTAGTAAGGTGTTTACATCCGGTCATAAAATCTTAAGAATTAAAACATAGAGGATCAAGAGATATATCAATGCATCTAAATTATCTCACCCACCTCAAATTAGCTAGTATCTAAGAAAAAGATTTAACAAGAATGCAATGCCCCTAATGATTTCCTCACCAGGTATAGTGTTTACTCTCACCACTCAGTGTTTTGAGGGTTAGTGTTTGCTCTCTATATCCAAATTATCCAATTCCTGTTCCATAAGCTTGACAATAATTTAAGTTTTTCATCACTAAAAGAGCCATATGCTAACATAGATCACAAGGACTTTTTACATGGGCATGGGGTACAAACAAAGGGTAAAGAGAAGATGAAGAATATCCAACTCTTGTTCTTATGTATTTGTTCATTTCATTTGATTTTTTCCTCCTTGATTTTTCCTTTCTTAATTTTTTTTTGCTCTAACTTTTGCCTAAGCAACCCTTTTGGGTTTTCAATTTAGCGAGCTTTTTGCCTGTTCTTTTTTTCTCTTCTTTTTTCAACTATTTCTTTGATTTTCATTAGTTTTAGCCACTTTTCACACTTTAAAATATCCAAAAAAGAGCAACCTTATAACCAGATGACCCTGATGGCCTAAAAAATTGTAGGAATGTACACATACTCCCCTAACCAAGAAGAGAGGGTGCTGTTAGAAACAAAAGTACCTTGAGTAGAATATAAAGGATATCTAAGAACCGAAGTAGGTACTAATGATAACTAAAGGAAATAAGAACCAAATATAGAGTCAAGTAAGTGTACATTATAAAGGCCTTAAATCAAAAGAAGAACTTAAGGAAGTTCTTTCCATATTTCCCTTGGTACTTGCCCATCTTTCTTTTCATTTTTTTCTATTTTCATTTTTTTTTTTTTTTTTGCTCTGACTTTTGCCTAAACTGCCTTTACAGGTTTTCAACTTAGTGAGCTTCTTTTCTTTTCTTTCTTTTCTCTTTTTCTTCTTTTTTAAAATATTCAAAAGAGAGCAGCCTTATAACCAGATTACTTTGATAGCCTCAAAAATTGTAGGAATGTGCACATACTCACCTAACCAAAAATATTGAGGGTTCTTAGAAAACAAAAGTACCCTAAATAAAAGGTAAGTAAAAGATGAATGATATCTAAGGTACAAAGTAGCTACTCATGGTAACTAAGAGAAGTAAGAACCAAATAGGCAAGTATACACTTTAAAAGCCTTAAAACAAAAGAAGAACTGAAGGAAGCTCTTTCCGTGTTTCCCTTGGTACTTGACCATCTTTCTTTTGATTTTTTTTTCTATTTTCTTTTCTTTTTTTGTGGCTCTAACTTTTGCCTAAAATGCCCTTTCGAGTTTTCAACTTAGTGAGCTTTTCACATTTTCATTTTTTTTCAGCTTTAACTTTTGTCTAAGCTGTCCTTACGAGTTTTTAACTTAACGAGCTTTTTTTCTTTTCTTTTTTTTTTCTGCTCTAACTTTTGTCTAAGCTGCCCTTACAGGTTTTCAATTTAGCGAGCTTTTTTCCTTTTCTTTTTTTCTTTTTATTTCACTGTTCATTTTTCAACAAGATTCATCTTGTAGCCTTAACAATTTTTAGAGTGCACACATGCTTCTCTAATGAGTCCTCTTAGAAAGCAAAAGGAAACTTGAGTAAGAGGTAAGGAATATATTTGTGGTTTCTGCATGCTATCATACAGGCTCAAATGGCTATCACGTAAGGGTGGCTATTTGGCTTTTTTGATGAAAAATGAATGCCTTGGTTATCTCTATATAAAGTAAATGAACATTAAATCTGACCTCAAACAAGATACATGCAAAGTTCTAGATTGGGTAAAGGATAAGTGGTACACACATGAAAATGAAATCATATCAATAGGCTCAAATCCTCACATGGATTGTGTAATCACATTACGTCCAAGTTAAACAATTTACCCTTTAAAACTAGCCTCATCAAGTTGGGCTCAAGTCATTTTTAAAACTAAGCTTCTCCATAGTATGATATCAGCTTAATACAAGCAACTTGTATAAAACAAGTTTTTAGACCCTTAATAGTTTCCTTCAATTAAGAATAATACTCTCAAAAAGTAAAAAGAGAGACAAAAGTCTTTACCTCGCATCAGGAATAAGGAACAACCATTTATGTGAAGGAGGGATGACATAGACAAGGGTAAATGAAGTCATTTTTAAGAAAAGATATTCTATGCAAGCATTATTAACTAAAGATATTACTGTATTATTATTTTAATTTTTATTTACATGCACATTTTCTCTCTTTTTGCCTCCTTATTTAATAAAGTTTATTATGTCTAAGGTCTATATCAAATGAAGCTAAATGCCAATGAATGATGCAAGGATGCCTCATGAGACATAAAAGAGTGATGACATGTACTTCCAGTTTTGATATGAGTTATGGACATTGAGAAAAAGAACTCCACCTCCTCAAGAGATTTATTATCTCATAGAAAGAATGAAGTGCCCATTAACCTGTGAATGGCCCAGGCTATCACGCGGCTAAGGGTTTTAATAAAGTTTATTATGTCTAAGGCCCATATCAAATGAAGCTAAATGCCAATGAATGATGCAAGGATGCCTCATGAGACATAAAAGAGTGATGACATGTACTTCCGGTTTTGATATGAGTGATGGACATTGAGAAAAAGAACTCTACCTCCTCAAGAGATCCATTATCTCAAAGGAAGAATGAAGTGCCCATTAACCTACGAATGGCCCAGGCCATCACGCAGCTAAGGGTTTTAAAAATGATGATTATATCCAAGGCCCATATCAAATAAAGCTAAAGGCCAATGAATGATACAAGAATACCTTCTGAGATATAAAAGAGTGATGAATTGTACTTTGAGTTTTGATATGGGTGATGGACATTGAGAAAAAGAACTCCAACTTTTTAAGAGATCTATTACCTTATAAGGAGAATGAAGTGACCATTAACCTATGAATGGCTCAGGCCATCACGCAATTAAGGGTTTTAAAAATAATGATTATGTCCAAGGCCTATATCAAATAAAGCTAAAAGCCTATGAATGATGTAATGATGCCTCAAGAGCCCTAAAATTGTTATCTCTCATTGAGATATTTTCTAACATGATAGATTCAGTGAGCTCATATTCTTTTAGGGTTATAAACCCTTAGACTAAGGTTGGCTATCTAATGCTTACACCTTCCTTATGATATATCTATATGAGGAGTGATACTAGATACATACTCAAATGAAGTGACAATTAGCCACTTGATCCTAGGGGTTTCCTTAATTATGCATGGATGACAAATAATATTGTTAATAAATAAATGCCCTCCAGTGTCTTATTTTAGGAATAACTCTAGGTTGGGGGTATCTATCCTAAGAAAGTCATGTACTAATTAATTGGGATGGTCGATAATTTTCACTAATAGGTGCAATAGTTTCAAGGTGGTTTTAATTCTCACTTATAAAGGTCTCCTAACTGCCCCCATTGTAAGGATGAAGACCCCATTTGACGAAATTGACCTTCAGGGAGTTTTAAAAACCCCACAGGGAGACCGCTAGAAACTTCCGCTCATCTACGGAAACTCATAGACCCGGGTATAGGGCCCAAAATGTGTGTGAGGATAATAGTGTACGTGTTCAGTGTGTGGAGAGCATACCAACCTGTGGGCCTAAGTTCTACCTAACCCTCTCTGCTAAGCAGTTCACAAGATAGATAGAGAAAATGAATAAATAAAGAATTTCATAAATAAAAACAAATAATAAAAAAAGGGTAATTAAAACAAAATTAAGGCTATATTATTCTTAAATACTTAAATGGGCTTGACTCTAAAACCATCCCCAGTGGAGTCGCCAAGCTGTAGTGCCCGAAATTTTGAAAATATGGAGCCACCACCAAAATTTTGAAAAAAGGATAATTTTGAAAACTTTTTTTTTAAAAAAAATGATACTCGTCTACAAAATCCATTTAGGGTCGGAAGTCGATTGTGTATGGGGAAGGTGTTAGGCACTCCACAACACCCATTCATAAGAATGGTTACCTTAAGATAATTATTTAAAAATGAATATGACCTTTAATTTTATTATAATTACCTAAAAAGAGATAAAAAAATCATATTTACAAAAAGAAATAAAGTAAGACAAATAAAAATAAAAGAGGAAATATATTTATTTACAAATTTGGACTTGACCTAGGATGAAAACCTAGAGCCTATGTACTCTTTAGAGTGATCAAAGCCCATAAAGTTTCGGGATAGAAATACGTGTCACTTTGTTAGTGTTTTTTAGAAAAAAAATGTTTATTTAATTTCTTTGACAAAAATACTTTTTTGTTTGGTTTGTGTTTTTTATATTTTTAAAAACACTTTTTTTCTTTTATTTTCTCATATGAAGCCAAATTTGTTTATTTTAAAAAAAGAACCTCTTTCTTTTTATTTTAAAACTTTTTTATTTGCAACAGAGAGAGAAGGAAAAAAAGAGAGCTCATCAAACCAATAAGGAATTGCATTCTCATCATATTATTCATTGTAGAAAGTCCAAGAAGACAAGAAAATCAATAAAGACGTGGTAAGAGTGTGTACCTTTTATGCTTTGAACTCCACTACAATAAGAGATAGAGTGATATAACCATATAATAAATAAGAGGTAATGAAAATCACATTATCTATATTTATTAAACATGACACCTAGCATCATAAGAAGACAAGGCAGCACATACCTTGCCTCTCTTTACTCCCAAAATTCTTGTGTCTTTTGCTTCAACTCTTGCACTCCTATTTATAGTCTCAAGGTAGGTTTTTTTCATAAATGCTCCTTCTTTTTTGAATTTTCATTTGTGAATTTTTTTTTATTTTATGTTAAAAACTACCTAACTAGACCTAATCACCATCAATGGAGATTTTTTATAATTTAATTTTTTATTTCTTTTTGTATTTTCTATCAATAAAACTTCTTAACTTGACCTAATCACAATCAATGAGAGATTTTTTTATTTTTTTTTTAAATTTTTTTATTTTTCCCATAAGTAATTTCCTAATTTAAACTTATCAACATAAATGAGAGATTTTTTTATTTTGTTTTTTATTTATTTTCTTATATTTTTCCTATAAGCAACTTCCTAACTTAAACCTATGAATGGGAGATACTTTTCTATATATATATATATATATATTTTCCTTTAATGAATGAAAATGCCAATTTAGACATTAATCATCAACAATGAGAGGATTTTTTTTATTTTTTATTTTTTTCCTTTTAATGATGATTACCAATTTGGACACCGATCATCATCAATGAAAGGATTTTTTTTTATTTATCATTATTATATTTTTCCTACAAAAAATTTCCTAATTTAAACCTTTAAATGAGAGATTTTTTTTATATTTTAATTTCTAGTTTTTCCTCCATAATGACTTCACACTAAATTTCCTAATCCGAATATCAAATAACATTGATGAGATGAATTATTTTGAAATTTGTTTCCATTTACTATAAAACCCCAAGTTCAAGACAATCACCATTAATGATGATCATTTTTCAAATTTCAAACAATTCAATCACCATCAATGTCATTTTCTTATTAATTTAAATGTGTCAGGATTAAGGAAGATTTTTTCCTTTTTTTTTATTTTTGAGTTGGACCCAAACAAAATAGGGTGTTTACAAGGAGTGAGTTGCGAGACATAGCTGCCAAGTTCTTTAAAGATCTTTACATCAAAGATGATCAAGTACTAGCCTCTGTAGATTGGACTGTAGATTTTCCACCATTACAAGACTGTGATGATCTATTAATCCATAAAGAGGTTGATGATATCAAAATTAAAAATGCTGCTTATATGATGGGTGCCTTCAAAGCCCCTAGCCCGGATGGACTTCAAGCACATTTCTTGCAATCTCAATGGAACCATATTGGGGGTAAGGTGTGTAAACTCATTTGAGATATTTGGCATAATCCAGAAAAGGTTAGGGATATCAATCATACTCACATTGTACTTATTCCAAAAATTGATCTCTCTTTGCATTATTATTTTCAAGATCATTACTAAAGTTATTGAGGAATGAATGAAGTGGGCAATGCAATATTTGATACTACTCAACAATGTGGATTTATTGTGGCCAGACAAAGTAGTGACAACATTATCATCGCGCAAGAAGCTATTCATACTATGAGGAGTAGGAGGAGGAAAAAAGGTATATTAGCGATTAAGATTTATATGGAAAAGGCTTATGATCACCTTGATTGGAAGTTTCTGGAGACTACATTGGTCAAGGTTGGGATTCATGATGACATAGTTAATCTCATCATAGCTTGCATATCCTCTGTATCTATGAAAGTTCTTTGGAATGGAGCTGAATCACCTGTTTCCAACCTACACGAGGAGTTCATCAAGGTGATCCACTTAGTCCCTACTTGTTTGTGCCCTGTATGGAACATCTAAGCTAGTTGATCACCAAGAAAGTTAATAAGGGTCATTGGAAGGGACTCCGCTTTAATCGGCATACCCCCCATATCCCATCTATCCTTCGATGATGATCTACTTTTGTTTAGTGAAGCTACCAAGGATCAAATTGATGTCATGAGAGATACTATGAAATCCTTTTGTGAAGTCTCAAGACACCAAATTAGTTTGGCCAAGTCCTAAGCCTTTTTCTCTAAGAATGTTCATTTTCATCAGGCTCTCGAGCTGAGTCAGAGTTTGGGAATTGGGATTACGAGTGATCTTGGCAAGTATCTTGGTATGCCACTCCTACATCATAGAATTAACAAAGCCACTTACTTCCCTATCATTCAGAAGACTAAGAATCAATTATCTAACTGGAAAGGTAGATTTCTCACTATGGCAGGTAGGGTGGTTTTGATTAAATCTATTCTTTCAGCATTGCCTAGCTATTATATGCAGATAATGTTATTACCTAAAAGCATTTTGACGGATTTTGAGAAGGTGATTCGCAATTTTCTTTGGAACCAGGGACATGAAGGTAGAAAGATACATCTCATTTCCAGGAAGCAAGTTAAAAAAGTCAAGGAAGTTGGGGCTATGGGTATTGAAATAGCCCTTTTAGTCGCCTCGGGGCTATCAATAATAAAACTAAATTAATGCAATATAGTGTACAACTCAGGTCATTTCACTTTTAGGAGCTGATTATGAAACTAATTCCTAATAAACTAAGTAATTACAATGCAAATTTGACAAGGATAAACATGATTGATTGATTTTTAAAACTATGAATTGAACACAATTAAAATAGATATTTTTGAGATTTTTGAAATAAAAGTCGAATGGAATGGAGATTTGTTTTGAAAGATATGATAAAGCATCTTAGAATAGTGAATTTCATCTATCATTTGCTTCAAAAGATAATAGGAGTGTACTAGTTTTAAAAAAAAATACTCAAAAGACTCTTGAGCTAGCTTCAATTAGGTGAATTAAATCTACCACACCGGGTAAGACTTGATCCCTCTAACCGAAACTCAATACAAAACACTAGTAATTGTAATTAAAGTCCCTCAAAATGCCAAACCTCAAACACCGTTAAGTCTAGTGCATTAATCAGTGATTATTCCTAGACCTAGAAAATAATCACTTCTTAAAAAACTATTAAAAACCACTTTGTATGCAATTTACGAAATCACTAAGTTTTCTAAAATACTAAACCCCATCAACCGATGAGTCTAACATCAAAAGAGAGGAACCCCTACTCTAGAGATGTTATTAAGCACTCTTAGTATGTGATTATGAATTAATTTATGCAATTGGTTCCAAAATAATCCAAAATCAACTCAATATCTAAACAGTACCATGCAAGATAATAGAGAACTAAGAGAATTACAATGAAACATATATGTAACCACATATATTGATGAGCACAATGTTCAACATAAACAAATTCAAATAAAAAATTGGTTCAAACAAAGATTAAACCAAACATATTAGTCTTTACTATAAATTACAATTTCTAAAACCAAAGAAATCATAAATATATAGTTAAGCTAATTAACTAAAACTAAAACTCCCCTTTATAACTCTAAACATCAAGACTGAAACCATTGCTCTAAGAAAAGATAGGCTCAGTCACAGCAAATCATGAAGCTAATTGTCACAATAATAGTAAATTTTCCAGAAACCAAAACAGCCATATAAATCACTTATTAGAGTACTAATTAACACTTAAACCAATTAATTTAGAGACTGAAATTGAACTAAAACAGAGGAAATTAAGCCACGGTTTAGACAAAGTTCAGGAACAGGGGAAGATGCTAGCAGCTCAGACATGGTGGTGGATGGTGAGATGATTCCTTCGAAGCTCTCCCTCAGCTCCTTGCCTCTCAACTCTTAGTCACGCTCTGCACATACTGCGCCCCCACTACTCTGCACTCTCAGCTCTTTTCTCATTCACCCAGGCTCTGCTCTTCTCTATTTTGTCTCCCAGCTCTCTGTATTTTCAGTTTTATCTCAAGCCTCTTCTTCTGTTTTGTCTATCACTGATGAAAGGTAATGATGATTGAGGGAGGGCCGGCGAGGAAGAAGAGGACGATGGTGGTGGCCCCCCTCTCTCCTCTCAAGTACTCTTGATCTCATCTCTCTCAGCTCCTCTGTTGTTGTGTGTCTGCCGCTCCCCCTCTATTTCCCCTCAACTCCTCTTTTCTTTCAATAAAGAAGACCAAGTCGAGTCCCCATTGGCCATCGGATCCCTTGGTCAAAACGTGCATTTCGACCAAGGGACTAAAATGGAAGAATTGAAATCTTTCATGGGGGACTAATTTGAACAATTGAAAATGTTCATGGGTCCATACATGATTTGTAAAACTTTGAGGTCCTTTTCTGTAGTTTGCTCTGAGTACTCTCTTCATTTTCCTTGTAATTTCCAAAAATCCTGGGTTCTTTTTTGTAATTTTTCCCAAAATGATCTGCAATGAAGATAAACCCAGAATGTAATACCTTATATTCTAAATATTAATCAATTAAGGTAAATTATTAAATATATGACCTTTTTTCCTTTTTTTCAACCTTAATGTCATTTAAACATATTTAATCACAATTAATTACAAAAGACATGTTAAGCTCAATTATTATGACAAAACCTCCAAATAAAATATGAAAATATACAATAAAATAGGGATTTGTTAGGTATTAAAGATCTGCAGCAACAAAGCATTGCTTTTATTATGAAACTCTATTGGGGTCTTCTCACTCAATTAGAGGCTCTTTGGGTTTGATGCCTGAAAGGGAAATATGGATGTGAAGATAGCAAATATCCAGTTGTGTGGAAGAAACAAAACTCCTCTAGTGTTTGTTATAGTATCACTACTGTTTGGGAGAAGTTCTATTCGAGGATTGGTAGAACTTTGAAAAGTGGGACTACAACCAATGCTTGATTTATTGACCCCATTTGAAGAACCCCTCATTCATTTTGTGGATCAAAATTTCCATAATCTAGATGCATGTGCCAAGACAAAGGATTTTGTCTTACCAAATGGTGAGTGGAATATGCTAAAATGAAGAGAATTTTTGCCAGAATGGGTGGTTAATATTTTAACAAGGTGCATACCACCATGTGAACATAGATATGATTTCTTTTGTTGGAGATATGTTTCAGATGGCAAATTTAGTGTTCATACTACTTATAAATTCATATCTACCCAGCGGGAAAGGAATGGACCGAACTTATGGAAGAAAGTGTGGAAATTACCTGTTCCACAGAAAGTAAAGATGTTTTTATGGCAGGTTATTTATGAGATATTACCTACTAACTCACTCAGAGCTATGAGAGGCATATTAGTTAGTGAGGACTGCCCCTTTGAGTGCTAATGAGAAGAAACTGTTTTACATATTCTTCAAGACTGTGAGATAGCGAGAGAGATATGGTTACACTTTGTTTCTCCTAAATTTTGCTTTAGGTTTTTTTTGTTATAATTTACAAGTATGGCTCAAGGAGAACATGACTCTTCATTTGGGAAGAGTTATTTCAAACAATGGCCATGGCCTAAACTTTTCAACATCATATGTTGGTTGTTAAGGAAAAACAGGAGCAAGGGCATGATAGAGGCAGTTCGAGTTCAAACCAATGAAATCGTTCATAGTAGCATGTATCAGCTAATGGAAGCCACTCTTTATGACAATTTCAAGCATCAAATTTTCTGCTTCAATGAGGAGGAGGATATCAAGTGGAGCCTACCGCCAGAAGGATATGTTCGGTTAGACACGGATGGATCGGTAACCAATCAGCACACTGCAACATGTGGAGGACTGATTCGAGATGATAGGGGGACCTGGCTCCTAGGATTTCAGAGGAGAATGGGCTTTGTCCCACTTACCGCTATAGAATATGGTTTTCACAAAGTTGTTGCATATACAGATTCACTTGAGGCGTATCAACTGATTATGAGGGATGGAGGACTTAGTCATCCTCTTCGACCAGCGATTAATGTAATTCAGGTGTGCCGACTATCTAACACGAGAAGCCCAATACTTAGTTCAAAGTCTGGTGGTATTACATATCCCCCATCCTAGATGTAGTCCTCTGCTGAGGGCAGATCTTCTTCAAGTGTCTTAATGTCTAGTATTTTCTAGTACTATGTAATATCCAAGCTTGCTTGGCCAGTTAAAAAAAACAAAAATAAAGCGTAGCCATAAAGTAGGAAGAAAAAGGAGACAAAGGTTAAAAGGGCATACAGGTAAAATATCCAAATTCGGAAATCCCCAATAAGGTCTAAAGGTAAGATTAGGAATTTGTTGAAAGTGTAGGCCTAAATTTAGATTTTGTTATTTCGGATGGATTTAATTAGGATTTTCCCTTTACCTTATTTGAAATCAATCTTTTATATATGTTTATTATTTTTATCTTAGTAATTGAAATATTTAGTAATGGATTAAATATATTAACTTGATCATAACCGTTTTGACTAAAGTATAACTATAAGGAAAAACCATTTTGTAGGTGCCTTATTTTCCTTTAATTTTTAAAATCTCAATGAGAAGATTTGAAATCTTTCTTCAGATTACAAGTTGAATTCCACTATCACTAAGGTTATAATAAGAATTTGCATCTTTGAATGAATTAACTCATGATAATTGAGAAGGTTTGTTAAAAGCAGATAATATTCTTAATTAATTTTGTCTCAGATAAGAATTATTTCTCCTAGACTCCCAGTCATTTTTAAAAGAGCAATGTTTTAGAGTTCCCTTGATCCTATTTATATTTACTAAAAAACTAATAACTTCTTGTTTGTTTTTTGCCTGAACAATAACTTCTTGTTTGGAGTGTTTATTAAAATTTTATTTTTATATCCTCATTAAAAATGAGTATTTATTAATAAGGTCAATTATTAAAAGTCGCCGACTAATTTATTAGGAAAAATCCCACTTAAATCCATTTAAAATACCTAAATTCTAAATCAGGCATGCACTTTGAACAAATCCCTAATAAGCCCAGTAGGACTGATTAGGGATTTTTGAATTTATTAATTTGACTAATATGTCCTTTTGATATTTTTTACAAGTCTAATTTTTTTTTAGTAAAATCTCCTCAACTCTCCTCTTCCTCATCCTGAAATCTGGGTGATTCACCATCAAAGATAGTTAATCTCAGTCTAATCAGTTGGGTTTGCTTCCATCTGATCCGTTTTAAACTATATCTCTAGTATGTTGGGAATGATGTTTGCAACTCATGCTCTATTCTTTTTCCTTTTCAAGTGTTCATCCAAAGTCTGTATCTGAATTGTGATGCAATAATTTCTAATGCCTACTTATCTGGGTAATGATTTTAGGGTTCTAAGAGGCCATTATGGAATGTCAGAAGACTTCAACCAAGAGAAGATAAAGTCTTAGCTACTTATGTTCTTTTCTTTTCTATAGAAGAGTTTTAGACGCATAACATAATAGTAGAGTAGCGAATGATTTGAACAAATTATTGAAGCTAGATACTATTCATTAATATTATTGCCACTGTAGTCTTACAAGTATACCTGACAAGTTATCATTCTTTTGTCCTACATATTTTTTAAAGTTTTAGACTAGTTGAGTTTACGACCGGGTAGAATTATTGGAGGGGATACTGTAAAACTTAGTTGGGTTATGAGGAAGAGTGTAACATAGTCACAACTGAGATGTGAGTATGCAACTTGCCCACAGGCTGGAAGAGCATTGTCCTAACTTCTACGATTTAGTTTTTCTTGAATAGCATATTTTGTTTCAGTTTTAGAAGCCTGTAAACCAAGATTTTGAATTATGTCATGGAATGTCAATCTATTGTAGTTTGTCATTTGTGTTCATCAAAATTGAACTTTATCCATTAACGGTGGAAATTAAAATCTCAAACATGATATTCTTTACTCATAATGAGAAAATTCTCTCTTTTTGTGTTCAACATCCACTTTATAGTCTTTAGCAACAAGCAATTGGCAGAAAAACTCATATTTATGATAGTGGCAGAAGAAATATATGGGAGAACAACTTGTATAAACTGGCTCCTGTTTCTCTTGGAAAATTTCACAGGCTCTTGTTTCCCTTATAATTGAATTGAATACTTCATTCAAGGAAGATATGCATTTTTAATTAGTTTTCAAAAAGGGAGAATTTGAATATCTGATGTACTTGAGCTATTTTTTTTGTTGCCACTTGGGGATGAATAATTAACCGAAGTGATAGAGCCCTACCATAAATAGAGTTGGTTGTAGCTCAAGAAAAGTCTGCCATGGCAAAAAGATCATAGGCAAAGTCATGAAATTGATGGAGACTAGAGTGGGTGAATTCAAAACTTGAATTCAATGTTACTGTTGAGAGAATATATCTTTGCAATTCTTTTTTTTAATTATTATTTACTGAGAAAAAAAAAGGAAAGAACAAGCGAGGAAGAAAAGTAATAGAGAATTGCACAGCTTGCTGTTTACACAACTTGGAGAAGTGTATAGGATATGGCATTTTGTTAGCACTCAGCAGAATAGACCACCTTACCTTTGTAATGCCCCAAATTTTGATTAAAAGTTAATGACTCTTATTGAGAATGTAATTATGTGAGAAAATGATTTTTGTGAATTAGATTTGAATTGAGACCTGGATTAATTAGTGGAAATGTCCAACACCCTGTATTTTAGCATAATTATGTGTCAAAGTAATTCTTTGGGCCAAAATGAGGGAAATGGCGCATGGAAGAAGAAAAATGATTTAAATATATGTTATGTGGTAATTCAGTAAGAATTTCCATAATCAGGGGCAAAATTGGAAAAATGGAGAATTACCGACCAATTAGTCAACAACTAAAGAAGAACTTAATTACTAGCTAATGAAATTGGTTAGTGTAATTAAGTGGAAAATTAAATGTGTGAGATTTCATGAGATGGTGACATGTGGCATTGGGGGATGAAGCAAGTATGGAGAGTTGGTGGAAGGAAAAGTCAAATACATCATTTTATATTCATTTTCTCTCTCTCCCTCTCTCTTATATGAATGAGTATGGGCATAGAGGCAGAAATTATGCCTCATTCTTCATCTTCATCATCTTAAAACAAACACTCTCTCTCTCCAAGCTCTCTCATTTCACCATTTTTAAAGGAAGAAAGAGAAAAAGAAAGCTCAAGATTTAGGTAAGATATTGACCTTGAATGCCAAAATTTCCTTCTTTAAAGTTGTTCCTCTTGTTAAGAGCTTCCTTTCTATGGTTTTAGAATCTCAAGGGGAGGTGTTTTTGTGGTTGAGAAAATTTGGAGGTTGGTGAATCAAGAACCAAGTTTGGGAAAGTGCAAGACGTGAGTATTAGCTACCTTTTGCCATATGTGTTGTAACTATTGGTTGAGTTGTGAATTTTTGGTTTTTTCCTTGATTTTCGCCTAAATTTGGATTGAATGAGTTTCATGCTGCTTTGTTGTGGAAATGGTATATTGTGATGTCTTTTGGACAAATGAATTGGTTTGAATCATTGAAGGTTAGGTTTGGGATCCTTGTGTTTGGTTTTGTGTATTGGTCAAAACAGGACATGTTGATAGGTTATGTTTGTGGTCATTTTGAGATTTCTATTGTGTTCTTTATGAAAAATTGTGTGGGAATAGTCTTGGATGGGAATTTTGGAACCATTGGAAATACATGTTGAAAATTGGAAAATTCTATCAAGGGAAACTCTGTGCTGGCAGTTGTTTTACAGGGGCGTTTTGAAATAGCAAATGGTGTCAAACAATTCTGAAATTCTCCAGTTGTATAGTAGACATGCCAAGTGTAACCCCCTTCATAATTATGATTCAAAATACATATTTTAAAATGAAATAGAGATCAATAATAATCATACTCATTTACAATCCCTTCCTTACGGAAGGGTTTTCACAAATATTTTCAAAATTTCTGCCTTACCCTGGTCTCAAATTCCATAACTCGAATATAATTACCCTGTGCAATTACATCACATTTACATATCAGAGTGTACAACAAAATCCCGGAAACCCCCGAGTTTCATACATAAACTAAAGGTTTATAAATTCCCATTAGGGGATTACACCACTATCTCCAAAACAACATTTATAAGATATACAGTGATCTCCTAACAAAACATGATAACCAACACCAAAATATAAATCTCCCTAAGGAGCCCTATCCGCCCTTGGTTGTCTCCTTTTCCTTGGAGCCACTTGCCCTGTCTGAAGGTTAGTCAATGGAAAGAATGAGATTCAAAAGAATCCCAGTAGTAACAAATTACTCATACCACATGTAATCACAAAGCATGCAAGAAATCATCAAGCAGCATCACAGCATAAAGCACAGCACACAGGCTGCCACATATGCACATAATCACATAATTTCATCCCCCATATTCCACTACCTAGAAGGCACGGTCCTCCCACCGTCAACACTGATGGGCTACGGGTGAAGGTTTCACAAATAGCCTTTCGGCTTTCACATATAGCCTTACGGCTTCCACATATAGCCTTATGGCTTCCACAGAGTCTCATCCCCCAGATTCCACCGCCCCGAAGGTACAATCCTCCCACCGTCAACACCGATGGGCCGCAGGTGAGAGACTCACAAATAAAGATCAAACAAATATACCATGTATCACATATAGTATAAGGGAAAAGAGTCACAACCTTGTTCTTTCTGATTGTGCTCTAGCGTAGGTGGATCACGAACAGGGCAAATATCTAATCCTACAATTCCAAATGCACCATTTAGACACTTCTATAGTGGTTCTTAGGGTTATATGAGTCAATAATGAAAATTTACAAAAATGCCCCCGGGGACCCGGCCCAGGCCTACCGTACCCGGTCCGATTGCACTTTTTCCAAAATTTTAATATGGGCTATCCTAACATATTTCCACCCAAGGAATCCATTTTTGGACTCAAAATTATCAAATTCAATGTCAAATTACAAATTTACCCTTGGCAGCCCTACTTTAAGGGTCTCAGGGGTGTTTTCATAATTATACTTTTTCGACCTTTTCCGAAAAAGTGACCAACTGTAACCCCACCTAATTTTTTCTCCTGAACTCAATGGTACAATCAAATCATTGAAAATCCAACTCTAACCCCTCCAAACTAGCCTTGGCCAAAATTCTTAGTGCCCCGAAAAAAATTAGGGTTTTTCGGTTTCGGCTTCGCAAACATGTTTCTTTCTACGTCTAATCACTTTAATAATCATTACATTAGCTTAAAACTAACATTAAGACTCATTTTGGGCAGCATAACCCCTAGTCCATATCATTTGTAAACTTTAAAACCAATAGCAATCCGGCAAAATTTCACCGATTAAATTGCCCATAGCAGCCAGAATAAGCAATATACGAAAGTTTGGAAGTTACCTCAAGCTCCCACTAGCTTTTTCTCAAGGTGGCTGAAAACCCTAGCCTTAGAACACCCAAATTTGTGCTCCACAAACCTTGAAGAACATAGAAGAATAGCTTAGAAGCGGAGTTATACGTGTTAAGTAAGGATTTACTGAAGAAATCGACTTACCGTACAAGTTCTCTTCTCTTTATCTCTCTAGAATTTTTCACACCTTCTCTCTCTTATTGCAGCTGAATGGCATGGTTTTGGGCTGATGGAGGATGTGGATGATTATTTAATATGATATAATATTATTTTCTAATTATTTACTAAATTTCCATCAATTTCGGATTTTTAAAAAATTCTGGCAGATTTCTGCCCAAATTTTGAAAAATCATAACTAATTCTAGAAAAATCATAATGGGGTGATCCCAAAGCCAATGGAAATCTATTTAAGTCCTCTTTAATGGAAAAATATGGATCATTACAGCTCATAACATCAAAAATACAGAATTGCACAAAAGTCCATACTGCTCCAAAACAGATTCCAGTTTCCATCCCAAACTTTGGAAAATCATAACTCTTAGGTCACAAATTGAAATAACACAAATTATTTGTCCATTTTGAAGCTTGGCATGTGAAATTTAAGACTGGAAATTTTCAGAATTCTTAGACACCATTTGCCTATTTAAAACATCCATAAAAATCAACTGCCCTATACAGAGTTTCAATGGACAGAATTTTCAACTTTTACACAATTGCTCCCAATGGTTCCAATTTCACAATAAACACTCTCCCCACATGAATTTTCACAAGGAAGCCATTGGAATCATTAAAACAACCAAATTTCCATCACACATTCTTTAAAAGTGTTTATTCAACAATAATTACATTCAGTTTTAAAGTCATTAGCCCTTAATCGCTTTTTGGGATATTACACCAAGCTTTAAATTGACATATTATGGCTGTCATTTTGATGTGTGTCCTTGGAGTTATGGATTTCCAAAGTTTGATGTTAAATCTGGAGCAAATCTGGAACAGTAAAGAGATTTGGGCAATTATGTATTTTTGTGGTTATATTCAATAGTTATTCATATTTTTCCTATAAAGAGGACTTAAATATCTTTCAATTGGCTTTGGAATCATCCAATTTTGATTTTCCTTGAATTAGTTATGAGTTTTCAAAGTTCAGCCAAGAAACAGAAAATTTTCTTGGTTGCATCAAAGAACTTTCTAGGCAGTCTTTGGCCGCAACCAGAAGATCTTGGCTGCAGCTAAAAACTCTCTGTGTTATTTTTGGCCGTATCCAGAGATTTCTTGGCTGCAACCAACCCCTATTTTCAGCACTTTGTGATTTTGAAAAGTGGCTTATAACTTAGTACTTCCCAATCCTTTTAGGCTATTGTTAGAGACTTTCATAGCTACCTAAAGGAATTTAATGATAACAAAATCTAATTATTTTGAAGTCATTTGAGTATTGGGATAAGTGATAACTCTTCATCCTTAATTATGATTCTAGGATTTGATACTTGACCTGCCTGCGAGAGACCATTACCAGAGCAAGCATGGAAAGACCAAGGTAGTGACACTTTCTCCTATATCATGCTTACTGCATTGCTTGTTTGTATTTATCATTGAATAAACAATTGGGCTGTGGTGGGTAGCCCGACCTTGAATGCTTCTGATGTTGATTGAGTCGCGGTGGGTAGCCTGACTTTGAATGAATGATTGGGACGTGGCAGTTAGCCCAGCCTTGAATGTATGATTGGGTCGCGGCGGGTAGCCTAGCTTTGAATGATCGATTGGGACGTGGCAATTAGCTCGGCCTTCAATGCTACTGTTGCTGATTGAGTCGCAACGGGTAGCCCAGTTTTGAATGTTTCTGTGTTGCTGAATTGTGATATATGTTTATTTGCTTTGTTTAATTATGCATCATATACGTGAAATGTTACTACTGGGATTCTTTTGAATCTCATTCTTTCCAATTAAAAAATTTTAGCTAGGGCAAGTGAATTAAGGGACAAGTAAGTGAACAAGGATGACTAGGATTGCCGGTGGTAGTCTATAGTTTTTGGTTTTTGGTTATCATTTTGGACAATTGTATATATTTGTTGACCATATAATAGTATTTGTTATGTAATCCCCTGTATGAGAAACTGAGATGGGCAATGACGCCCTATAAAATCCTTTGATTAATGAATATATTATGGGTGAATGTCGGGAATTTTACTAGCTCTCTGATATGTATGAATGAAATTGAACTATGCAGGCCAATTATATTCTTGGAATATGAATATGAGACCATGTTAAACAGGTTTTGTGAAATTTTTTGAAAACCCTGTTTTGGGGATGGAAATTTCAACAAGTTTTGAATTATCTTTTGGTCTCCAATTCAATATAATTTCTTAATTGTGAACATAATCTCGTCCTTTATGAGAATAGGGTTGCAACCTTGGTTTCCATATTCGTGTTAAGTGGTGGCTGACCCATCTCTTTTGATTATTGTAGTACTATCAGTCATTTCAAAGCAGATTTGTTGGATCAATATGTTCTCTTTGATCATTCCAATGCATAACTTAAAGAATAGTATTTGATGATTCTGATTTGTTTATTATCCATAAAAACCAAAAGGAAGACACAAAACAGGTAGAGCAAAATGAAATTATGTCATGAAACTTGAAGGTAGTTCACATGCCATTAAAACCAATAACTAATAAACCATGGAATAAACTTGCTGAGTATAATTTTATGCAACCATTTGAAAAAACTGTAATTTTGATGGGAAAAAAACTAAATATACGGCAAAGCAAAATCAATAACTAATAAACCATGGAATCAACCTGCACAAAAAGATTTTATGCAACCATTTGAAAATACTATAATTTTGATGAAAAAAATGAATATACTACAAAGCAAAATCAATAACTAATAAACCATAGAAATACTATACGATGCTAATGTTTAAGTAAAAGCAACAAATTTTTTGTAATAAACCTGCTATAATCAATCACATACATGTACCAAAAAATTCAATCATTTGTTAGGCCAATTTCAACAAGGATTTGGATTCTTGCAAGTCTTTATTGTGTGACCAGATTGATGGCATCTTGAACAATGGTATGTTTTTTTGTTTTAAAATTGTGATTCACGTCTTGTAGTTCTTGGCCTTCCAGGAAGTCGACTAGTTTGAGGTGGCCGAAGGATGATTTGTTCTTGTATATTTTCCATCCTTAAGTTATTTGGATTTAGCATGTCAATCGTTACAATAGGTATCATACTCTTGTTATAAATCTTCTCTTGTGTTGTAATCTTGTAGCAATCTTCAACATAATCATACACATTACCATGTACAAGTTTGATGGCTGTACAAGCATGTGGACATGGAATTCTAGACATTTGCCATGCTGCACAACTGCATTGGTGTATGCAAAGATCAACTTGTAAGTCCCCATAAGCTGTACGAACATGACTCATATCTCCATAATGTTCAGCTAACATTTGTTTAGTTCTAGCCATATGCTCTCTCACTTTTGACTCTATGTTTGGCCCAACAACATTTTTTCACTTCTTTATCGCCATACTTGGTGCATACATCTTCTTTAATTTGCTACCTTTTCTCGATGTTCATGGATCAATTGGGCAACATTATGCCTCCTCTCCTTTACCATCCATGCATTGATTGACTCAACAAGATTTGTTGTTATAGTAAAGCTCACCGATCAATATCCCTAAGATTCTCAAGCCATTGAAATAACTGTGGATAGGAATCTCTCATATTTTTCATAACCTCATTGAAATCACTCTCAAGCCTTGCATATGCAATGTCATCAAGTAACTTTAGTGCATCATCCTTACTCTGGGCACTTGTCAGTTTCTTACCTCTATTTAATTTCATCAATTCCATACTCAAGTTTTCCTTCACAAGCCTATAAAAAAATGCATGACGCTCACCACCAAATATTGGAATTGTGACAGTCTGAAACAATTGTCAATTCAGTTGATCCTACTATTTGTTTAACTATAAATAAAAACCATGTCTAGTCCTTATATGTCTCCCCTTTCACAATAGCAATTGTGAATGGCAACATTTCATTATCAATATCATATGTAGAGGCTGATAGCAAGGTGCCCTTATATGGGCCACTTAAATGAGTCCTATCTATGTATCGTATATGTCTTGCACCAACCAAGAGCCCCTCTATACAACACCTATATGCAATGAAGACATGCTCAAAAATGTTATTAGAAGCTACCCATTCTGCTACTATTTTTGAATCATTTTCCTTCAGTTGTTGATAAATCCAAGGTATAAGCATATAAGACTGCTATGGTCTACCCTGAATCTCCTCAACTGCCTTTTTCTTAGTAGCATATGCCTGTTTATATGAGATATTTACCCCATAATGTCTATGTAATGTCTTTCAAATTTCATTAGAACGCTTATCTACGTGAAACCTCACCTCATCAATTATGATAGATATGTCAGACTAGCTCTTCTAACAGTACTACTTGAAGATTGTCTTGGGCATGATGAAAATGTTCATCTTGAAATTGTGTCACACGTAGGAAAGGGGTTTTCTTCCCCACTGCATTTACTATTATCTTCCAAGGACGTCCTTCAATCTTACATTTCACTGGCATCCTATCCTTGTTATTCTTTAAAAATGTGTACCTAAACTTGTGAGCAATACTATGTTTGTATAGTGCCTGTTTAAAAGCATCAGAATCTGCAAATGTTTGCCATACTCCTGACAATAGTCCTTTCCATTTCAATGAGTTCAATACAGGCATAGATGTGGGTACACTTTTTACTCCACAAGATAGACTACTTGGTCCTCCACCAACTTCATTAGCTAGGCATTCAACACCAGTTTGATAAGACATTGATTCAAATTCATGATCCCAACTGCTTCGAGAGAGAGAGTGCTTCACTGTGAATGTCCCAAATATTCCTCAATACTGTATAATTCAATTAAACCTTATGTTACTATATTAACAACAACACTATAATAAATAATAGCTTTTTTAAGAAAAAATAGCAGCAAAGTCACTCATACTTGTGGTTCACCAAGTATTTCTTGCATATTGTCATTCTCTTTGCATGCTATATACACATGCCCACTTCTCTCATTATACTGAAACATGTTCGCAATGTCCGCATTATCAACAAGATCTATTAGGATCCTCTCATCAAAGGGCACATTGTATTTCATCTCGCTATTATTACAATCAATACCAATCCATGATAAAATCATTACTCTCATATCTTCAAGTGACATTCCCTCTCCTATGGTTTTCACTCTTACACTTTCCCCATTATATTGAATTTGATCTTCAACATTCTTCAGAAATTGTCCACCTATATGGAAAAAAAATAGTTCTTTTGCAGATGTTGATCCTGAAGTATTTGTCATTTTTAACTCCAACCTGCAACACACAAATTAATTTAATTGGTACTTCATATTGTTCGTAAATCATAAATAGTTAAATTCATATTGTGGAAATATGTGTCTAGTTGAAAGAATAAAAAAATGACTACAAGCAGCTAGATATATACATGCTGCTTCTTGTTTCGGTGAAGGAATGATTCTATATTATGCTAAAATGTTTTGTTATCTGCCCCTTGGATTGACTTGTTAGGCAAAGGGGAATCAGGTATAAGCTTGATAGTTGCTTAATCTTGTAGGATATTGAATTCTTAGAACGTTGAAAACTAATATTGGTGATCAATTAAAGGCCTTGATCTTACTAGAGAGCTGCTTTGTGGCAGCCAATACATATAGAGCTTCTTTTCTGTTTAAAACGAATTTCCTTAATGCTTCAAATTGATCTCGACGAACAGCGAAGGGTTCAATCATTCGAATAAGAACTAAATACATATGGACCCTTCCATATCCAATTCATAAACGAGCATCTTTTTTTTAATTGATCCTTCATCGAATACATATGGACCCTTCCAGTAAATCGATGATTTGTATTAAGGAAGGAAATCCCAAAACACTATTAGGAAGAAAACCAAATTTTTAATGGCGACGTTGAAGAAACTAAGACAAATGAGGTAGACTAAAAGTTGAGATCAGAATGATTCTAGCATTAGGTTTAAAGAGAAACTATTAGAACTTACCTTTCAATGTTGTTGCAAGTTGACTAATTTAACTAACTTTCTCAATCTAATTAAATTAGATAAATATATCTTTATATTAAAGAGCAGAGGGAGTAAATCATATAGGTCACTAGCTAAAAAAATAATAAATCATAGGAAAAATCCTATTAAAAGATGGTTGAATTACTCAAATTCTAAATTGGGCCACTAAGCTTAACAAATTATTAATTAGGTTATATGAGTCAAAAAGGATTTAGAAATAGGGTCAAATTACACTTATACCCCTTAGTCTCTAATCTTTCTACATTTCATAATTTAATACTTTTCATAAATAAATTATTTTAAGTCATCAATTAATTATCTTATGTGTATTCAATAGAAAAAAAAGGATCATCAGCCCATGATTTCTTCAACATGATTATTAAAGAAAATATAAATAAAGGACAATGAATAATTAATCACCATGAACATAGTTCCAAAAGCCGATGGATCCTTCGGTACCCCATTCGTCTTCATGAAAATCGATGCCTTGAATATTTTCTTCTCTCTCTCCATATATACTTCTCACTTTAATTTGCAGAGTTAAACTAGTTGCAGAAATCTCCGGTGGAGTTTGATCCTATTATATACAAATTTTCACAACGTTATACTGAGGACATAATGGACATTTTAATAATCTTTTTCACACATAATATAATGCCACTCTCGTCATGTTTTCACTTAATAATAATTACATTGTTGGCTTGTTGATACTTTTAATGACATTTTCATCCCAACAAACTATGAATTTGGTGAAGGTCAAGAAGACTTTTGGTTTCTTTTATATGTATAGTGACATGGATTTTTCAGACAACGAGGTTGAAGAGATCTTGGGGCATGAGGGCAATTTGACCCAATTTCTAAATCCTTTTTTATTCATATGAACTGATTAATAATTTATTAAGTTCAGTAATCTAATTTAGAATTTAGATAATTCAACTAACGTTTAATAGAATTTTCCTTAAATCATATCAGTTCAAGCGCGCGCGCGTGTGTGTAAACTAGTCTTACTGGATCACTTAATGGGTCGACTTGTTTTTCTCGGAAGCCCAACTTAAATCCCAAACTTAATTCTGACAAAAAAAAAAAAACTGAAGCTAACCCTAATACATAAGAGCCGGCGCCTCCGCGTACCTCTGATTCTGGGACTTCTGTAATTCCTGGTCGCTGAGTTCTCCCTTTCCCGCCGACGACATGGTAAACTTCTCCATCTCCGCCGTTGACTTTATTCTGTTTCAGTTTTACTTACTAAAGTGCAAATTAGGGTTTGTTTTTCATCCTGTGTATTGAAAGCTAAGGCATTTTGGATTTACCATGTTCTGTATTCGTTTTCTTTTACGTTGCATTTAGTCGGAAGAATCAGGATTAAAAAGTAGTGAAATCCCCACCCCCCGTGGGTGGTTGGGGGTGCAATTGTACTTGTGAATGAAAAAATATTGGTTTGTGTGCGAAGTTTAGAGGTTCAAATTCAACGCCAAATGGTTATGGGTCTATAAATTCAAGCGCCGAGATATAAATTCATAATTAGTTATCGTCATCACCATGAAAATCGGTCTTTCAAATGCCACGAAGTCTCTGTAGCTCCGGCTTTTTCATCCTTGCATTTCTTTTAAGTTCAATTTGATAGCCTGAATTGTTACCAAGAGGGCTGGGCAGTGTCTTTCTTCATTCGTGCCTCTTCCTGTTTCTGTAAGAAGTCCCAAGATCTCAATTTTGTCAGTCATCTAATTCCGAACTATTTTATTTTGTGAGATAAAGAGTTCATTCATGTATCCTTTTGAATTTTCATTTGGCCGCATGCTTGTCGTTGAAAATTTTTCTTGGCATTTATTGGGTGGTGAACTATTTTCTTCTCCACTTTGTTATTAAACTGTTCCTTATCTGAAGTTGTTTTGCTAGCTTTTTTTTGGGGAAATTCAATGCCCAAAACTCATTCTTTGTTACCCTTGATTAGGAATTAAGTTTAAATTAGTGCCATTATATATTATGTGAAATATTTTACTTGTCTATAACTTTAGATATGATTCAGAAGTTAAGAAACAGGGTCTCTACTATTTGTTTTTGATGAGTAACTGGTTTATGCATATATAAGAACATTTAATGAGATGTTTTTCCTGCAGGTTAACGTTCCAAAGACCAAAAAGACTTACTGCAAAAATAAAGAATGCAAGAAGCACACCTTACATAAGGTAACACAATACAAGAAAGGGAAAGATAGCCTTGCAGCTCAGGGCAAGCGCCGTTATGACCGCAAACAGTCCGGATATGGTGGCCAGACAAAGCCCGTCTTCCACAAAAAGGTAAAGTCAATTTGCTGTTTCTGTGTCCCTTGTTCCTGTAACCAATTGTTGACGCATGCTAAATGTCCTTTTCTGGGACAAAATTTTGCATTCCACAGTGGGTGGTTGGTTTGCTATTTGGGACGTATTTCTAATTCACTATGGTTCTCATTGCTTTTCATTACTTAGGCAAAAACCACCAAGAAAATCGTCTTGAGGCTGCAGTGTCAGGCGTGCAAACATGTGTCCCAACACGCAATCAAGGTTGGTAGACCATAGGATGATTTTATTTTTGTTCTGTTGTTGGAATTCATCAGTGATGGCTAATTCATTATTATATTTTGCAGAGATGTAAGCATTTTGAGATTGGCGGTGACAAGAAGGGGAAGGGAACCTCACTGTTTTAGGTGGAGAAATGGGATCTGCTGGCTGTTTGCTAATATGTTTGGCATTTCTATTTGTTTTAGTATGAGATATTGTCTTCGCTGATATTTCTTATTTATATGTTACGTAGTGTTATCACTAGATTTTTTGGAGCACTTTAACTGAACCTATTCAAATGCTGCGGTCAATTTTGATACTGTTGTACCTCTGAAAATTTCAGGTTTCAAATGAAAGATGTTTTTTTTGTTCTTAAATGAAATGCTCCCAGTAGGTCTATTTCATGCCAGGATGGTAAGAATCAAAATCCAATATGATACACGTAAATTAAACTAAGCCTAAACAAGTTTAATGATAATTGAAGCTGAAAGTTTGTTCTATCACTTTCTCTTCCTAATTGTCTGAATGGAATTGTCCAAGATGCTCCAATGTTATGATACGTATTAAGAGTCATTTTGTTTGTGTTGAGTCATTTTATTCAAGATGAAGACGGGAAGGTTTCTGTGACGGAGGAAAACTGGCAATAAAGAAAAGGGAAAATGTGCACCTCTTTAATTACACTTGACATTCATCTCGTTCAATCCCGCTGTAATGTTTACAACATCTTATGAGAACCATGAGAGAGAGAGAGAGAGTGACAAACTATTGAAAATTCTTCCTAGTTAGTGATAATAAAAGTTTGGTGGGTACCCTCCCATGTAAGTACTAGGTTGTATCCTTGTCATCCCAACATGTCCCTGCATGCCATTTCTTGCATATTGCTGCCACAATATTTGTTCCTCCGTCATTGATCTCTGCTTTTTCTCCACCTCTGACATTTGAACATAAGCCGGAGGTGCCACAGCCATTGAGGCTGCAAATGGGTCTGCATTATTAACCCATCTTGAAGAAGCCGCTGGTGGTGCAGGCAGGGCAAGCATCGGTGGCCTTCCGGCTGGACTTTGAACCATACTGCTCGCACTTCCGGCACCGTAGTTATAGCTTTGGATAGCTGAATTTGTAGCTGCTTGGTTATACATCCCATCCAACAATAGTGTATCTAACCCACCTCCTAATGTTGGCTTTTGGTTTGACAATTTGCTAGCTGATTCCACCAATGTTTTTTCCCAATCTGGACCATCCTCAAAAGTATGCCATGGAAGAGCTAGCGTGGCACTAGACGCCTCGGTAGTTGTCGTTGGTCCTAGACCGTTGAAGAGAGCCAAGGCTAGTTTATTTTCATGATCTTCACTTGTAGTCACCATGTCAACATCTCCTAAGTGCAACAAGTCACCCTCTGTTTGTACAAATTTTGGTTCCTCCTCCATTTTTGGCTCCTCTACTATTGGTTCCTCTATTGTCTCTGGTGGTGGTAGTGCCTTTATAGCATTCATATCTTCTTCTTGTGGTGGCTCTGGTTTTTCTGGTTCTTCAACACTCTCTTCTTGGGGTTTTGCATTTTTTTTTGAGTTTTCCATGTTGGTTCTCTCTCTAATGAAATCATCCATGATCTCGAGTTTCTTCGGGGTAATCCTTTCGACCTCTGGGAACTCGGAAGATCGAGCAATTCCCATACTCTTGTTCCATGTGTAGAAGTGGTCTAGCTCATCGTATTGCTTTCCGACTCGACAGAAAATGTCATAAACCTTGGTGCAATCTTGAACATCCATGTCCTCAAAACGGGCAATTAAGATACCCAAAATTTCTGTCATTTCACAATATATTTGAAAACTCTCCTTCAATATAGGGTAGAGAGCCACCATCACAATTCGATGGTGCTTTGCTTTTCCTGCACCAGGAAGAATAATAATAAGAATGTGATTACATTCTTAAAGACACAATACGGAGATCAAACGTTTTAGATGCTTGGTTGATTCTTATTCTCTCTTCATTAAGAAGCAGAAACATGTTAGTTTATTATATACAGGGTAAAAATCATACACACATCAAATACAATCCAATTTATAGCTTCTTGCAAAAAATCATGGAAGTTCGATACAGAAAAATAGTACTCCCTACAGTCCTTAATATATAACCTATTATTTGGAGAATTAATCTTTGGTCTTACATGTAAAACATATTTATTATATTTATCAGTTTTTTTCTAATTTACCCCAATTGATACTCCCTTAACAATAATCAAGAATGAGAGAATTAAAACAATGACTATAGTGTTTTAGAAAATACATGTTATATTAATTAAACTAACTTCCTTAATCTAATTAAATTAGGTAAATAGATTTTATATTAAGGATCATAAATAATATTACCTGTGGGACGACAAGCCAAGAACCTCTCAAGCAATAACTGTAAATGTGGCATCTTAGAGAACAATGCCTCTGTCCTCTTCTCATGTAATGGCGATCCTCCCATGCTTTCTGATCTATTCTTGTCTCTGTCTTTGTCTTCTTCGTTGTCTCGTTCTTTGTCTCTGTCTCTGTCTATATCCTTATATGTAAGCATATATCTATCTCTATTATCCTTTGCATAGAATTCCTCCTCATACCCAAACGAGCTTCTTCTTCCTCTCTTATTCATCATCTTATACTCCAACCTCTCATCCAAGTACAATGCATACGTCCTCACGAATGCCGAGAAGTCCCATGAGTTGGCCGTCGAGCTGTCCCGAAAGTCCGACATGTTGAGAAGCCGAGTGCCCCGCCTCGTGGCAAAGAAGATCTCTGTCTCATAGGCGGGATCACCCTCTTGGAGGAGCCGTTGGATGAGAACGAGAGACTTCAAGGCAACGGTCCAGCTTCGAGTTCGGCTGAGACGGCGGGAGATGGCAGATACGCAGGCGCTGACATGGGAGCGGGAGTAGCTTGTTAAGCTGAGGATCTCCCTGACGTGTTTCTCATCGCCGGGAGCCTCATTGTGCTTGGTGGCCTTGACAATGGCGATGTCAAGGTCGGCGAGCGAGTTGGAGCTGCCTACCTTGGCTAAACCGATGCTTGTTTGATCCTTAACTGCCCCTAATGCCCCTCTCCAGATCTTGCCTGTCATTTATCAATGTGATCACGATCTAGAGGCTATGGCTTTTTGGATTTGGTTTGAGATATCACCTGCGAACAATTTCTTGCATGTCACGTAAGGAACGAACAATTTAGGCACATTGTATGTTTGGTTAACACTAAATTAAAAAAATAAAAATTTTGAGCACAAAAAAATATTATATCTAGCTATCTTATGAAGCCATTATCGTAAAAAGTCATGAACAAAAACCGAGTTCAAATTCAAAATGCAAAGTAGGCACCTAAATGTTAAAGGATCAATGTGGTATAAAAATCACTCCTTGCTGAGGTGATCCTTTTGCGTGCAAAGACAAAAAAAAAAACTCAGAAGAACACCCAAGTTTTTTTTCTTTTCTTTCGATCAATTTCAAACCTTAACTGGAGGAAAGAAAGAGAAAGAAAAAGAAGGAAAGAGAATTGAAAGTGTTTCAATCCTCACAGCTCTTTCCTTCTTTCTTTGTTTTTTCGGTTTTTCCTTTCCTCTGTTTTTCTTCATTGGGTCAAAGCATATTATGATTACTTTCTCATCAGTTTCTCATTAGCCAACCATATCTTTTTTTAGCATTTAAATTTGGGAATTTTGTGAGATATTCTTGGCTTCCTTTTCTATATTGAGTATATTCAGTGGAATCTGAGACACATTTCTGTTGTTCTCTGACCTTTTCAAATGCTTCAAGAAACGTCTTCAGTTTTCTAATTCATGGTCAATATTATTGCTCAAATTATATCTCTCATTTTTCTCTGTGAGTGTGTGTATACATTCTAGTGGTTTAATTAATTAATCTCAATTTTACACAATTAAATATCATAACAATCCAAGGAGTGCATAAATTTAAATTCAAAATATATTTTAATTTTCAATTTTATTTAAATAACTCCGCAAATTCATCCTCATGTTATGTGTAGTGCAAAACACCAACAAACTAAGAAATTGGTTCCTGCTAAGCAAACAATGTTACTTAGCACAGAAAGCTAATCAGATTTGGACAATCCAAATCTAATTGATAGTCCATATTTATTTTTTCCCCAAAAAAAAGTTTATACTTTTTTGAAAAATTATTTTAATGGAAATATAATCTAAAATAAAGATACTTTCTTAACTATTATTTTTCAAAAAAAATGATTTTTTATTTTGAAAAATCATTTAAAAAAATTAATTTTAGATTGTCCAAGAACAGGTCTAAATGGTGCAGATCTTATTAGCTCTTGCTTAGTAAGAAAAAGTCATGTTTTGGTTGTTCAAGAAATACCCCTCGTCCTTAGGTTTAGCTAGTGAAGGGGTTGGACACTCTCACCAATGAGAAAGGGTTCAATCCCGGAAAAGTACACTTAGTTATGGTTTGGTCGAGGAGCTAAGGAAGACATCTCATCTTGAAACCCTGTCCTTAAATCGTGGGTGAGTCTAACCCCTTTTCTAAATTTTTTCTATAAAAAAAGAAGTTACAAGATTTTTATGATAACTCCAATATAATAAAACACCATATTTTTTTCAAAGATACAAGGTTTGAACTATACATATAATAACAATCAAATTAAAAAAAGGCACAATAAAATCGATAATCATCAACTTAAATCCTCTTCAGCCTAGAAAACTAAAGAGAAATAGACATAATGACGAGTCTCGGTTAATGGATACAAGACTACTTATTATTGTATTCCATCAACAACTTATATTCGTCTTAATAATGTTGAATTAATTGATTATAATTAATTAATTAAAAGATGAACATGTACGCCTAATCTCTCCAAGCGAACCATTCTTGACTCCAATAAGACCCATCTTCACAATAGAATCAACAAAATCAGCCTCAAAAGATGATGCAGACGTTGGATCAAAGTATGAGTCAACCACACTTCTTGTGTTATTATCATCACTTAGCCTTGCATCTGACTCCAACACTGCAAATCCTTTCCTTATGTTCTTTAATATGTTCTTATCGAATTCCCTTTCGCTCCCCTCGTCCATTGCCAGCCGGATGTTGATGTCGCCGTCCCTCGGACACCTTGACGTCAGCACCGGCAGGAACTTTGGGCTGATTGATGGGTCGGTTCCGCTGCCCGGCCTGAAGTTGTAGAGTCTTCTTGTCATGAAGAAGCAGGCTGTGGTGCCTATTGTATGTGCAGCTGAAAATAAAAGGAGTGGAGTGAGTTATTAATTACAGATGATGAAAATAATACAATCAAGTTGAACAATATTGGGCATTTTATAGCTTGACATATTAATCTAGACCGCTGAAATTGTAGAGTTTGTCTAATGTTCAAATTTTATCTTTCTTATCTTTTATCCTAAATTTTAATTCTGAGTTAATCAAATTTAAAATTTTTATTGTTTCGGATAAAAATGTTAAAAATAACTAATAGATAAGATAACGGAAATGAATATTCAGAGAGACAGGGATATGTACCACTGAGAAGGACGAGGTCTTTGTCGGAGAGACCCTTGTTTTGGAACTTGGCCTTGAGCTGGAAGATGGAGTCGGACACGTCAGGCATGTCATCTGCAAGTGACTTGTCTGATACTAACCCATCTCTTCGTCCTGTTGCCACTCTGTATGATGGCCCATTTGCCTAATTATAATTGCCATTTCAACCATATCAATTTATTATCTCATTAATTATATACATGTGTTTGTTTATATATCATCACATTATCACTATAAATCTATAACCAATCACAGGTGTGTTTGGAAGAGCTTAAATTTGAGAAATAAGCCTTTATTACGTAAGCCGAGAAAAAACTCCTCTCACATACTAACCTCATATACTATGAATCACGAATTATAAGCACTTATTGCCTAAAAATAAACTCTTCCAAACAACCACCACATCACTTATAAATTAATGAATGAACAATTATCCTGAATATATATGTGGTCGGCAATTTGATGCGAGGCCCTATGATACTATTAGTACTAGTAACTTCATTTGACCTGCACATATACCCTACTACGTGGTTTCACAAAGTTTTGTGATTCCCCAGTAAAAGTCTCATGATACTACTTCAATCTTTTTTTTAAGCAATTCTCCTTTTTTTTAAGGTTGGTCCTTAATATAGCAACTTTTTTTAATGTCTCAAAATTTAAACTATTTTTTTTTTATCTTTATTAAATACATATTTTTATATTAATTATCCCCACCCATCACTAATTTTCTTTCATTTAATCATTTATTATCAATTCTCTCTCATATTTTATACTAATTCCCTCTCCTATACACTTTTAATAAATAGGGGCATATTTAAAAAAAATTATATTTTTTACATATTTATTATTTTTAACTAATTTTAATCGTCAGTTCATTTTGTACAATAAAAAAAATTGCTTATAAAAAAAACAAAAAAATGTGTGTGTTGCTTATTAAAAAAAAAAAACCGAAGCGTGCGTGCGTGTGTGCGCTTGTGTTGAAACACCTGTATTTAGATCTTATTAACAAAAACCTGACTCAACTAAGGTCCCCTGGATAAAAAGGCAAGGGCCTCCCACCTAGAGTGTTTTTCCCATGCTCAGAGATTGAACTCGATGCCTCTAGTTAAGAGGTCAAGATGCTTACCACCTAGACCATCTTCACATTGATAGTCCATGTGATCTCGTGTGTGTCTCAAAATTCCAAAAATAGTCGTTTACTATGACATTGTAATGAAAGAAGCAAGGAAAAATACCTTAATACCAAATCAGTTAAGAAGATTTTCAGAAGGTAAATAAATTTAACAAAATCCAGATAGATAAAATAAAATAAAATGTAAAAATTTAGAATCCTGTTACTTTTAAAAACTACAAAATAAGTATGACCTTCTGAAAATTTTCTTAACTGATTTGGTGTATTAAGGTATTTTAAGGAAAGTACCAAGGAGACGGCGTCTCTGGCAGCTAAAACGACAACGTCAGCGCATGAAACGACACCAGGGCAAGTAGCTTCCAATTGAGACTTGGCTCTCTCTATCACATCATAGCCTCTCACTCCTTGATGCGCAACCGCGTTCTTCTCTGATTTCTCCCCATTCTCTATCAAGATCGACCCATCGCATCCCTACACAGTAGGGGGGAAAAAACACGTTATTGATAATTGATTTGAACATGTGCAAGTGTTTGAATATTTTTTCAAAGAAAATCATCTCATAATAAATCACGTGTTAAATTCATCAAAACTGGCTCTAAATTGATTCACACCATCCAAAGTTCCAAACACATCTTAAAACCAGCTAGTCTCACATCAGTACCGAGCTTCTTTGGATTAATGTTTCATAACCTTACAATTGGGATTAAGTAAAAAACAATCAGCGTAATATAATTTATATTTTGACATGTTTTTATATGAAAAAAATAATTGCTTATTTAAATGATTACGTTGAAAAGCTAATTAATTTCATAAACTTCAAATTTATAAAGAAAATCACCAACAAAAACAGTAGGAGTTCTAAAATCTGGCTTCTAACCTAACTGCCTTTTTAAGAAAAACTCAATTGCTCTTAATGTTAAACCAAACATGATTTTTGAGTTAAACTTAGTTCAAGTCTTAAAAAAAATAGATTTGGTAAAAATTAATTAATATAATATGATTTATATTTATTTAAATATGATTTTATAAAAAAGTCAGTTTATCGCAAACTTACTTAAAAAATACATTAAAAAGCTAATATTTCAAAAATTCCAAACATATAAAAAAAAAAGAGCTAAAAGCAAAAAAACCAGAACTCCAAAAATAGCTTCCAACGGGACTGACATTAATTTTCGAAGAAAATCTCATTTGCTCCCCCATGCTAAACCAAACATGAATTTTGATTTCAACTCATCCAAAAGTCAGATTTAAGATCCCAAAGTCTCTCTCTCTGAAACACACACACACACACATAGAAAAAGTGAGGAGGAGGAGGTAGCTGACCTCAACGAAGCAATCATGGAAGTGAAGACGGAGCAAGATGGGGGCAATGTTGGGTTCAGAAGAAACGGCGTCGTTTACTACGTTTCTCACGATGGACTCTGCGTCTGGGCATGTTTTTGAGTAGAAACCCACTTGAAGAGGTTTTGCTTCACTATTACTGATCAACATCGTCCCAGAGAAGCAAAGCCCGAGCATAATGATGAGTAACTGAAGAAGCAAGGCCATTATCAACAACAATGAAGATGATGAAGAACAACACAGAGAAGTGATAGTGATGATGATGATGATGAGGAAGACGATGATGAGTGATGATCAGTGACAAGTCATGATCTGAGAAATAGGGAAGAGGAAGTTGGCATGTTATATATATATATACACACACACACAAACAGCAATTCAACTTCTAAACGACATCTTGAAGACTCTTGTGCTGACACCTTTAAGTGTAAAATGTAAATTTGTCAAACACCAACTAAATGAATGAATGAATTCGTTGGGAAATAAAAAGAATGAATTAATTCTCCCTCTGCATGGAAAAACAAAAAATTGTGGGAATAATTAATTATAGATTTACTCAACCATTAATATCTATTTATTGTGTGTATGACTTAGTCATATGGAAACAAATTTACTTCTATATTTTTCGTTTTTACAGTTATATAGGAGTATAAGAAATAAACATTTGTATTCAAGCTAAGTTCTTCTTTAGTTATTTAAATTTTATTATTAATTATCATAATAAATCACGGTTGTTCAGTGCAATATTTAATTTTTATATAATTATTCATATTGAATAATTCAATAATTGCTTATAACATTTTTATAATAAGGACTACATTAAGAATTTCATAAGCTATAAACATGTAATTTGAAATTTTAAATCATAAGTATTAAGCTAAGAACTATATAAAATTATATGGGGTAAAATAAAGTTGTGAACTTTCTTATTCACATGGTATATATGAAATGTAAATAATGTCATTCTTTTTCTTTTTGTATAAAAATGGTAAAAACTTATATTGACAAGACAAAAGACCCCGTGGTAACTATTCAAACACTTGCACATGTTAAGTGATAAAGTTCATGCAACAAAGATTACACCAATGGCATGGTAAGTTTCCGCACCTAAGAATGTGTTCGGATTAGCTTCTGGAAAATAGATTCTTAGCAGAATAGATTATGAGAAAAAAATGATTTTGATGAAATGAGAGTGTTTGGGTATTGTGATCAAAATAGTTTTTTTTTTCATTATGTGGAGCCCACATAATGAGAAAGGACAAATAAGAGAGAGAATGGGGCCCACACAAGAGAAAAAATAAAAAAAAAATAACTTTTCTCAAAACCTAGGTTTTGAGATCAAAACATAGGTTTAAAAAAATTTTAAATGTTCGTCAATCAAACCTAGATTTTGAATCAAAATTGAGGTTTTGTAACAATTGCCAAACACACGCTCATGTATCCTCATTTTCTCAACACCTTTGTTATTTTTTTAAAAAACTGACGTGTCAGCGATGGATAAAGAAGGAATCGAAGATCAATCATTAGTACATAGCACACCAGATAGGATGAGTAGTTGGCCCAACTACTATTTGGATACACCAATCCATGCTTATAATAATTTAGCAATTTCTCAAAAACTTTTAAAACACACAGCCAAATATTAAGAAAATAATGAAACGCCGATCCTATGGGAGGTCACCGCTTAAGTAGGAATCAGTCAGACAAATAATTTATTGGTATACCAAATTCAATCACATGGAAGTTGCTAATAATTTAAAGGCTAAATTATTTTTTTTCAAAATAATGACAACAACCCTTTTTAAATATTGTAGTGTTAATTTGAAATCACAGTTTGTTATACGCAAATCAAAACACAATATGCTGGCAAAAAAAAAAAAAAAAACACGATATGCTTTAAGATATAAAATTGGAATAACATCCGAACCAAGCAGTACAAATAAAAAAAAAAGATAAAATAAGGAATATATTATAAGTAATCCCACGGTACATGGAAACAAGGAGTTCCTATTTCCTAAGTCGACTTTTTTTTTAAAAAAAAAAGTTTAAAAAATTTAGAAAAAAAATGGTTTTGTTCAAACTGCATCGAGAAAGGAATGAAGGTGAGGGGAATTTGCAACAGCAATAAATTGCACAACAAAAACTGCAAAGTATGAACCAATTGATGAAGAGTAAAAAATGACTAACTATCTACTATGCCATATTTTAATGCTTTTGAATATAACGTGCACAACTGAATCATTGCCGTTTTTAACCATCGTATGTTACTAGTTAAAAGTGGACTTATTAGAGCTAGTCACTGCTGAAATACAAGGTTTAGTAGTATATATTTGGTGATTATTTTAAGTCCAAAGTCAAAACTTTTATTATTATTATTATTTTTATTTTGCTTGTTTTGTGAATGGTATTCCTTCGATTCTGTCTACGTTAATACTAGACAACTGAGAGAAGCGGCTGCGTGCACGCACTTCAACTTCCACTTATAGCACTTTGTCTTTTTCTTTCTTCTCCCAGCTGTACTTCACCACATCACCTTACCACGTTACATTTACTTGTTCCCAATTTGTGTTTTTCTTCTTACTATCTCCTATCCTTAATATTTATTACCATCCTTTTTCTTATTAATTTCAAACAAAAAAAACACTTCAAAATATCAAAATTTAAAATCCTTTTCATTTCCTACAATAGTTTAGATATTGACTACACTTGATTAATAAATTACAACTTATTTTAGTATGAAATCACTTATTTGATATTTTCAAATTTTGAAGGTATTTTTTTAAAATTTTTCCTATATCCAATTCAATTTTAAATGCTAATTTTTTTTGCTTTCTTGTTTATAACTCTTTGGGCTACTTACAGTATCTACCACTTTTTCTGACAATATTATCAAGGATATATGAGCAATCGACTAATTTAGAAAAGGCTTTTGTTACGAAGATGCTTTCTACTTAAATTATAATTCTAATAGTTTTCTTTGTTTAACTTCTAAAATATTTTTCCCACATAACAAGAAATATAAATTATATAAGTCTGTATTATGTGATTAGACGAGTTGATTGAGTTGGGTTTCTTATATTATTTTTTGTTGAGTCTGATAACAATATCAATTTTAGTTAAAAAAATAGCATCCATAATATTTATATTTTAATAACTCTATTTTGTTTGATTATATACGTGATATTTTATATGAATATTTAATTTATTTGTGGATTAATGATTTTTTATTTAAATATTACTCTAGGGTTGTATCAAATTAGTATATTTTAATCATGATTGGATTAATCCGACTGATTTAACGTAACCACAGTTGGCATTGACCCTTGAACTACTGTTTTCACCGGTGCAATTTTTATTATCTTGCTTGTCATATACACATCAACTCTTAAAAATTATTAAATTAAAAGTTGGATATATGAACTTTCAAACATTGTTGGATAAAATCCCAGACCAATGTTTGATTTAATTAATTAGACGTATTTCTCTAAATATAATTTTACCTTTCTTAAGAAAAATTAAGTCCCTTTCACCCAATTTAACCACAATTGGTAATATTCTACTTCTCCTTTATTTGAACTTTTTTTACAAGTGATGTAATAATAATGATTTCTTTTTAAAGTTAACATGTTGACGACAGATAAGTTTGATGTAACCTTTTGGGATCATATATATGACATTGAAGGGTAAAAGGATATAACTTTAATTTTACTTTGAGACAATTGAAGGATATAATTTTCAATTTTAAGAGTTCCCGGGTTTTTTTTTTTTTTTTTGCAAGTGACAATTGAATTTAAGGATTTTCCGTTTTATAGATTAGTACACCCAAAATAGGCTAAGAAGTATATAAGATGGTATATATCCTTTTATTGAGTATATTTGTTTCTCTGTTCGCCATTGATGGGAATAATATTAATATGAGATGTTAAAAATAGTGTGCGTGAGAGAGCGACATGATATAAATAGACAAGAATATATAAATACGATAATTATACAAAGTAAAGATTTTTAAGTCATAGTATTAATGAAGTCAAATCAAAACTGCTTTTGTTGATTGAGAGCTTGATGGGGATTTAGATTTTAGTGAGAGGTGGATTCAGGTGGAGGTTGTGACCTGTGAGAGTCTTTGTTTTGATTCTTAATTACATATTTAGTTTATCAAAAAAAATTTCAAAAGCATTTGTCAAACGAACTTCATTAAAACAGTTAGATAAGAATGAATTTTTCAGCAAAATATACATTTACAGTGGAATACCAAGTTCATTTTAATGGGGGCAACAGATGGTATAATAGCACCAAGTGGTCTTATTGTGTGTTCGCGTACGGCATAAAAAAGTGCTTTTTGGGCTAAACCTTAGTTTTGTGTTTAAAACAGTCGAACACCACCCAAAATTAGACAATCCTGTTTTTAGCCCAAACTATGGTTTTGGGGGAGAAAAAGCTATTATGGAAGCAAGCTATTTTCAATTGCTTTTGAGAGAAAAGTCTGACCATTGGGAGTATTATTACCCCCTGCCCCTTATCCTTTTCTCATATTCCCTTTTCTCTTTCTCTTTCCCATCTCACTTTTTTTTACCTCTCTCTTTCTCTCCCCCCCCCCTCTGGGCATTTGACGCAGCAAGAAAAAATAGGAGAAACAAAAGTTTTTTTTTTTGCCAACAAAAGGGATAAAAACTAAAGAATAAAGAAAAAAATTAAAAAATGAAATAACGTCATGGAATTAAAAATTTTGTAATTTGGGAAATTAGTATCTATTTAAAATGAATTTTTTTTCCATAATTGACAAATGTTATAATTTTAAAATTTTTTGACAAATTTATTTCATTTTTTGTATTTATTATGCAATTTAATGTGAAATAATGCTTAAAATATAATCTTATTCTTTATATGTAATTATCATAAAAGTTAATGTCCTTTTTAATTATTTGACCATGAAAAAAGCTATTCTGATAAAATCATCCAAACACTCTCATTTTATCAAAATCACTTTTTTCCCATAATCTATTTTCCTATAATCTATTCTCCAAAAGCTATTCTCTCCAGAATCTATTCTCCAAAAGCTAATAAGAACACACCTTAAGGCAAGGAGATACATTCTCTCCTTACCTCTATATCCTTTTAGCAAAAGTGTGGTCTTGTTTAATCACTAAAAATGGAAAGAAATATCCTTAGCAGTTTCTCACCTTCTGTATACTAATGATTCTTTATTATTTTTTGAATGGTCGGACGATAATTTGATGCTGATTTAGCAAGATTTAGAAAAATATAAATTCTGGTGGTCTGGGCAAGAAATAAATCGTTCCAAGTCCTCTATTATTTTTAGCCCCAATGTTCCTCACCATGACAAGGTTTGGATTTCTAAAATATTGAGTATTAATTTTTGTACTAGATAGGGGAAATACTTAGGAATTTGGGTTGACACAAGGAGGAATAAGTCTCTCATCTACAATCAAGTTATTGAATCTGATCTATTGAAGCAAGAACAAGTGTTTGGAAAGCCAGTCTATTGTCTCAAGCTACCAGGTTATGTTTGATCAAATTAGTCTTGTGCTCAATTAACACTCACACTGTTTCTTGTGTTTAACTTCCTAAATTTGGTTGTGATAAGATTGATGGCCGCTACATATATTTCTCTTGGGGTTGTTCTGGGGATAAAATGAAAATCCATCTCCTTAAAAAAGATCATATATTCTTGCCAATGGACAAAGGACGATTAGGAATAAGACCATCCCAATTGGTAAATCAATCCCTTCCAGTCAAATAGGTTTGGAGGATTTTAACATCTGAGGTTCCATCTCTTATTGCTTCTACTCTCAGAATTAAATATATCGATTGTTCTAAAGCCCAAGTTGTCAAATGCCCATATAATTCTTCATGGATTTGGAAAGATAAATTGGACTCTACTAATCTTAGTGTGTTTTTGGGACAACGATTGGAAAAATGGCTTTTTTCAATTTCGCTTTTTGTAATCTTATTTTTTATAAAAGATAGATTGTGTAATGTGATTTATGTTTGGATTGACGATTGTATAAATGACTTTTGCAAAAGTAAAACTTGTTTGAATTGGCTTAAGCACAAGTGACTTTTGTGATTATAGTAAGAAAGGGTGGGTGGAAAAATATTTAAAAAATCAAGTAAATATCATCAATTACTTTAAAATATTAGATGCTACTGAAAAAATATTTTAGAGTGGGTGGAAATCAATAAATCAATATTCTAAGTTTTGGATACTCTTTACTACTAAAAACAAATACATTAAAGCTAAAATTGTAGTCAATCTCTTAAGACCGGGTACAACTGAAAAAATATTTTAAAGGATTAAAAGTACCACAAAAATATTTTAAAGTAATTTTTGGAGCTAAAAAAGTACATTAAGGGTAAAATTGCAATCAGTCTGATAACACATTGGGTATAGTTGGAAAAATATTTTAAGGGTTAAAAGCACAAAAAAAAAAATTTTAAATTAATTTTTGTAGCTGAAAAAGTACATTAAAGATAAAATTGCAATCAGTCTGATAGCACACAGGACACAACTGAAAAGATATTTGAATTATTCACGCTCATGCCAAACGTTAAATCTGCATAAGCTGGCTTTTTGAGCTTATGGGCAAAAGCTATTTTTCTGTGATAAGCCCAATTGGAAAAAAAAAAAATTGCTCTCAAACACTTTTTGTTTCTCAATTGATAATTGGGCTTTGCTCACCCAATTGAGCGTTTTGGGGGCCTAAATGCCCTCCCCAAACGCTCACTTATTATCGGGAATTGGAATGGAAAGTTACTTCTGGTTCACTTATTCCCTTCAACCACCATTTGTGGTGGCCAAGTATTGAGATTTGCCTTCATCTATGAAACTTCATAATGTGGCGGATCTGATGCTGCATTCTTCTGCCAATTTCATTCCAGCTAAATGGAATGTTTCCTTGATCTGAAGCTTATATTCCCCTCAGATAAATGAAAATATTATTTAAACTCCAATATCTTTCTTGTTTGATGAAGACTCCTTAGCATGGAAAGGCAATTCTATGGGCTTCTACTCTTCCAAGGATGGTTTTATTAAAAGACTGTTAGACTCTTACTCATTCCTTTAGCTATTGATCCTTTTTAGAAATTTTTATGGCCAATCTCACTTCCCTATAAATCATTGCTACTCATTTGAAAGCTTCTTCATAAAGCATTGTCTTCATCTGACATCTTAGAGGGCATATCGTCTCAACACATCTGGTTATTGTCTTTTTGGGAGTGACCAAGAGGAAACACTTAATCATCTCTTCATCTCTTATCCAGTTGCTAGATTTGTATGGTTTGGTTGTCTCTGTATCAAATTTGATGCTTCTAATATGTCTTCATTCCAATCTTGGTTGAAAAGGACTCTGCAACAACTCTATGAAGATGATAATTTGTTTTTCTTATATGGAATAATCATCCTCATAAATTCATAGTGGCATAAAAGGAATCTAATTTTTCATCATGGTGTCTCTTTATCACTAGAATTAATTGTCAATACAAAGAGATCATTAGTGAGGTTGAATACAATTCCATGGCTTTCTCTTCCAAAAATCCAAATGGCATGGTAAAAGGAAAATTTTCACTCCTTCATCAACCTAGATCCATGGATAACTAGACTCTAATCCAGCATAGAAAAAGAGAAAGAAGATTATCTATGTATCATATTCTAATTTGCAAATTTGGATCCCCTCTATGACACTTCTGTTGCAAAAAAGACTCATAATATAACACATCATCATTTCCCCTCCTTTGCCTTGGAGAAATTCTTCATTTGATGCATAAGCATTAGGATCTTTTGTTTCAAAATCAGAGACCTTTAGGCACCATCTGCACTAACAAGATGAGCATCAACACTCAAAGCGTTGCTCGAGACCACCATAATATTGTCTGCAAGATATTAAATTTTAGGAAAACCAACACATTTTTTTTTTCAAGAACTACCTTAACTAATTTTCTTAAATTTTATAAATTAGTTATCTATCTCCAATGTATATATAGTACAATAGAAATGTTATTATTGTTGTTGTCAAAATTAGGTAATTTATGCCAATGACTTTTTAGCATAGTGACACGAAAACTTATCTATAAATGAAATGTTGCAGGTTGGATTTGATTTATAATCTCATGTCTTCAGGGAATATCTCTATAATTAAAGGAAAAAGAATTAGGTACCTTATCGGGTCAGTCCTATGAACAAAACTTTTTCAGCAATTGCTGCATTATTTGGGCCTTCTATCATTGGGTCAATGGGTAGTCTGATCCAAACTCATATACCCACAAGACTAGCCCAAAGCCCATTAGTGCAGTTAAGTAGGCTCAGTTTTGTTTCATTTTGCTGGTCCCTCTCCACTTCAATCCTTTTTGTCATATTCCTGTTATGAACCATGAACTATGAAGTACAACAAGGCAAAACACATATTTCTTTTCGGGTCGAAGGCAAAGCACGTATTTCTAAGCTTTAGTTTCTATAACAGCCATCTAAAACTGGACTAGGAAATTATGAACGAGCCACTTGTTTGTTTTTTTGTTTCTAAATAAGCACCACCCACAATCTAACTTTTTTAAAATTGTATGAAGCTCAAAAAAAATAAATTGAGGGTCATCCAAGTAAATAGTTAAAAAAACAAGAATACATATGGTTTACGGGGATGGAATGCAAGGAAATGAAACAACTACTGTGTCAGTTTTGTAATGGTCCAAATTTTGATTAAGGGGTAATGACAATTATTGAGAATGATTTTGTGAATTAAAGTTGATTTCAGATCCGAATTAATTATTGGAAATGCCCAACACTCTGTATTTTAGCATAATTGTGTGACAACGTAATTTTTGGGGTTAAACTGAGGGAAGGGCGTATGGAATAGAGAAATAAAGTAGAAAATGTATTATGCGGTAAATTAGTAAAAATTTCCATGATCAGGGGAAAAATTGAAGAATGGAAAACTATCAAGCTAATTAGTCAGTGATTAATGAAGAGATTAATTACTAACTAAAAGAGCTAGTGAGGTAACTAAATGGTTAAAGGAGCTAGTTAGAGTAATCAAGTGGAGAATTACTTTATGACAAACAAGGAGATTTTGACAAGTGGCATTAGAGGATGAAGAGAGAGTGAAGTTGGAAAAGTTATATTTATTTTAAAATTATTTCTCTTCCCTCTCTCTTCCTCAATTTCGTTGGCATGGGTATGGGAGGGTGGATGAGTGATCATTTCACCATCTTCATCACTCTCATTTCTCTCTCTCTTGCTCTCATTCGGCTGCCATTGGAGAAAGGAAAGAGAAGGAAGCTTTGGGATTAATGTGAGTTATTTGACCATTAAAATGAACTCCTATGCCAAAACTCTCTTCTTTAATCTTGTTCTTTGGATTGAGAGCTTCGATTCTATGGTTTTAGATTTTCCATTGGTGGTATTTTAAACACTTGAAAAAATCTAGAGGTTGAAGAAGCAAAAAACAAGTTTGGGGAAAGTTGTTAAGGTGAGTAAGAGAAGCATTTCTATATAAGTTTTGTGGCATTTGGTTGAGCCTTGAATTTTTGGAAAATTTGCCCTAATTTTCATGATTTAGGGTCATGGAGAGTATGATATGTTGTTGTCATGGAAATGGTGCCTTGTTTAATGTTTTGAATTGATAGAATTGAATTGAAGCTTAAATGTAAAGTTTGGCAATTTTGAGTTTTGTGTTGAATATGTGACAAAAATAGAACATGTTAAAGGAATGAGAATTTGGTTATTTTGATGTTTCCATTGGATTCCTTGTGAAAAATTGTGTGAGAGTAGTGTTGGAGGTGAATTTTGAACCATTGGAAACTTAGGTTTAAAAGTTGCAAGAACTGGTTAGTGAAAATCCTATGCTGGTAGTTGTTTTTCATGAACGTTTTGAATAGGTAAATGGTTCTGAAACTTTTCAGTCTAATAGTAGACATTTCAAGCTTTAATTTGATATATTATGGAGGTCATTTCTTTGTGTACTGGGAGTTATGAATTTTCAAAGTTTGATGTCAAAATTGGGATCAATTCTGGAACAACAATTATTCATATTTTTCCTATAAATAGGACTTAAAAAGATTTAAGTAGGACTTGAGATCACCTCATTTCAATTTTTCTAGAATTAGTTATGATTTTTGGAAGTTCAGTCAAGAAACAGAATTTTTCCTTGGCTACAACCAAAGGTTCTTGGCTGCAGCTCAAACCTTTTTTAGTAGTCTTTGGCCGCAGCCAGAAGATCCTGGCTGCAGCCAAACACTCTCTATCCTGTTTTTGGCCATAGCCAAAGATTTCTTAGATGCAGCCAACCCCTGTTTTCAGCACTTTGTGATTTTGAAAAGTGGTTTCTAACCTAGTACTTTCAAATCCTTTTAGACTATTGTTAGAGACTTTCATATCCTCCTAAGGGACTTTAATGATAACCAAATCTAAGTATTTTGAAGTTATTTGAGTATTAGGATAAGTGATAACTTATCGTCCTTAATTATGATTATAGGATTTGATATTTTCCCGGATCGTAGAAAGCCTACTCCTGAACAAGAACGGAAAGAACAAGGTAGTGACACTTTCTCCTATATCATGTTTAATGCAATATATGTTTCTATTTATCAATGAATGATCGATTAGGTCATGGTGGGTAGCCTGGCCTTGAATGTTGCTAATTGGGTCTGTGGCAGTTAGCCCGTACTTGAATGTACGATTGGGATATGGCAGTTATCCTGGCCTTGAATGTTGCTAATTGGGACGTGGCAGTTAGCTCGGCCTTGAATGAATGATTGAGTTGCGGCGAGTAGCCCGACTTTGAATGCTGCTTTGTAGTTGGATTTTGATATATGCTTACATGCTTTGTTTAATTATGCAACATATACGTGAAATGTTACTACTAGAATTCTTTTGAATCTCACTCTTTCCAATTAATAATTTTAGCCAGGGCAAGCGGATCGAGGGATAAACAAGTGAACAAGGGCGACTATAATTACCGGTGGCAGTCTTAATTTTCTTTTGGTTTTTGGTTATCATTTTGGATAATTGTATATATTTGTTGACCCTAGAATGGTAATTGTTATGTAATCCCTGGTTTGGGAAACTAAGATGGGCAATGATGCCCTATAAAACTCTTAGATTAATGATATTATCCCGGGTGAATGTCGAGAATTGTGCTAGCACTATGATATTGTGTATGTGACAAACCGAACATGTCAAATGTTTTTATTTCAAAATGAATGGAGATATTATTTTACAGGTTTTGTAAAAAGTTTTTAATTATCCTTGATCTCTCATTTATTTATTAAACATATTTAAACACTAATCACGACCTTGGTATGAAGGGGGTTACATTTGTGGTATCAGAGCTGAATTTCCTAGTAAGGGTAGTTTTGTTAGGATAGTTGTGATAGTTCTCTATTTTAAAGTGGGTAGTTAACCCATGAACACTGTTGTATACACGTAAATGTTCCTTTTATTAGTGAGTATGTGAGTTTGAAGGAATATGTGTATACACCTAGTGTGATAGTGATGTTGTGAGTCATTTGTGTGAGAGAGGAAAGAACACAATGATTCGACCAGAGATTGACGGGTAAAACTAGAGGTGGATGAAATAAACCACAATCCACTTGATCTCATACAGTGGATGATAAAGAGTAGAGCTCTGATATGTTGATCGGAGGATTAAGGTATGAATGGAGGAAACAGTTGGCTTCCAGACAATTACTGAATTTAATAAAGCTGTGGAGGGGTGCGCAAAAGTTAAGCATACTCAGCTCAGAGAAATCCTAGGATGGGTGGCTCTGAGATGTTGAGTTAGCAAGGTTATGGAGACTTAAGGAATGGTCATTATCTTGAGGTTTCTCTATGACTAATGATCATTTAAGTTAGATGGTTTAAATGGTGCTTTGATGCATGGAGATATTGATGATGTAAGCAATGATTTTAAATCAGGATAGTTCTGTCGCAATGAATACTGCCAGAAAGGTCTATTTGATGGAATTAAGGCAATTTGAGGTATAGTAAATATTTTGCGATTTCTCTATGCTAAGTGATGATCCTTAGTAACACTGTAGGGTTAAAGGAATGTAGATACGAGATTCGATGCTATATGAGGAGTGGTGACCATACCGTTTGTTGATCCTAGGAGATTCGATATGATGATACTGAATGTTGGGAATAGGCCTAAATTGATCTAAGCTAAAATAGTGTTTAAATTGAAATGCAAACTGGTTGCACTATGGTTCTGATGCATGACAAAAACTTAAACCATGTGAACCTGATGGATAGTGTTGAACCTTCAATAATGTTTTGAGGGTATTACCTAAATACCGTGAAGAGTAGATAGGCACTGTTGATCTTGATTATTAGCAGAATCTATTGGGTATAATTTAGGAAAATGATTTCCAATGTATGTGATATTAAGGTTTTAGATTTCATAATGAATCTAAATGTTGGGTTAGAGGCCTTAGGCTGTATGATATTACAAGCCAGTGATGTTATGTGTACTTATGTGTCCAAAGGCCCTAAGACCTAGGGGACTAGTGTGCCTTTAAGCTGTCATATATACTTAAACTCTTGTTGAGTTAGTGATTTTTCGTCGAAATACGAAAAGTGATTTCCTGGCTCAGCGAATATTGAGGTTCTAAGAGTTGAATTATGATCCAAAGATCAAACTCAATAGTTGAACTAACTCTTAGGAATTTGATTTGACCTAGAGGATTTGAGGTACTAGAATATGATATTAAAATGAATTGAAATGTGTATGAGGTTTCTCGAGGATGCTACTTGCTAATCTAGCATAGGGAAAGATCTTGATAATAGAATATGCCCATAGTGAATGAGAATAGTTCTTGATAGAATAACGAGTAGTTATGAAGTATGGTCTCACAACTGAGACAGAAAGTTGAATATACTGGTGGTTTTCGGATTCCCTGTATTATAGGGGTAGATTACTCTGATAAAGACATTAGAAATTGAGAATATACTAGGCGTAAATTGGTAATAGAAGCCCATATGCAATGGCCCGGAATAATTTGAGTTGAAACGGATAAAGAGCAAGCATAGACACTTGAAGAATAAGGCGTTGTCGGCTTTTATGCCTTGGTAACCTCTTCAAAAATTAAACCAAGGATTGCAATATAAGGTGCAATCCCAGATCTTCTCTTGATTTTATTAATTATCTAGGAACAAAGTGCAATGATTGATATGACATGATAACAAGAGAAAAAAATTGGTTTTTTGAAACTACAACTATAAAGCAATGAAGATAAAAGTCCTAAATTACAATATTTTTGGTATTTTTAGGTATGATGGAATGGAAATAGGAATGCATAAAATGAATCTCTTGAAAATGGTGTGCAAGGGCAATCATAGTTTATATAATAATAATGGGAGTTCAATTAACTAGTTTAGGCAAAAATGCCTAAAAGACCATTTGAGCTAGCTTGAGTTAGATTGATTAAACATTTCCACACCAGGTAAGGTTTAACCCCTCTAACCAAAACTCAATACAAAACACTAGTAATTGCAACCAAAGTCCCTCAAAATACCAAACCTCAAACACCGTTGAGTCTAGTGAATTAATTGATGATTATTCCTAAACCTAGAAAATAATCACTTCTTAAAACACTATTAGAAATCACTTTGTATGCAATTTATGAAATCACTAAGTTTTCTAAAATACCAAACTTCATCAACCGACAAGTCTAACACCAAAAGAGAGGAACCCCTACACTAGAGATACTATTAAGCACTCTTAGTGCATAATTGTGAATTAATTGATGCAATTGGTTCTAAAGTAATCCAAAATCAACTCAATATCCAAACAATACCATGCAAGATAATAGAGAATTAAGAAAATTACAATGAAACATATATGTAATCACATATATTGATGAGCACAAAATTCAACATCAACTAATTTAAATTATAAATTAATCCAAACTAAGTACTTAACTAAGTAACAAAGGTCTAGCAATATAAATACAATCCTCCAAGACAGAAAATCATAATTACAAAGCTAAACAAATGGATTAAAACATAAAACTCCCCTTTATAGTGCTTAGAACTCAAGCCCTTAGCTTCCATCTTCAAGAGTTGCAAAATTTAGCCACTGCCAACCATCAATTTAGCTTCACCAAACAATTCCCCAATTTCAGACATGTCAATAAGCTATGAAAGGGATCAATTAGTATTGAATATAGGGATGTTGGTTCTGAATTTAATATTCACACAGAGCAAGAACAAAGGACGGCCGAGATTATGGAAAGCCAGAGAAGGAAAATGAAATATGCTTCTCTGCTCTCCCTTAGCTGCAACTGAGCTTGGCAATGAGTGAAAGATGATGATGATGGATTAAAAACAGAACACGGTGGTGAATGGTCCAGAATCAATGGTGGAGTGTGCGCCTTGTCTGTCTCACCATGGCTATCTCTTAAGATCTGAACTAGTCTTTAGTAGTGTAGAAGACGGATGAAGGTAATGGGACTATGCTTGTGAAAAAGATGAAGTTTTGATGATAATGAAACTCTAGTTTGCAAGCTCTGATTCTATCTCATTGCTGCTGTGTATGTCAAATCTCGATCTGGTTTAAGCAAATGTCAGTGTGGTTGGAGGAGTAGAGGACAAAACTCGCCGGTGGCTGTAGTGGTGGTGGACGGTGCCGCCGACGAGAGAGGAAGACGAAGGTGATGAAGAGCAAAAGAGGAAGGTCCAGAGGTCCTGTGTTGCGGTTGTCTCTTCTCTCTGAAATCGTAGAATCCAACCTGTCTGTAATGAATCTAAAACTCATTAAAGAGCTAACCTAAGAGCTGCCAAAACGCCAAGTTTTGGCTAGACTGAACTGGCATTTTGTAATTTCATAATACCAAACTGTCATTTCCTAAATTCAAACCCAAATTGCAATTTTCAGATTCAATTTAAATTTCAAAGTATTTTCAATTGAAAACAACCAACATCAAATATTCTAAGAAAAATCAATGATTAAGAGTAATTATAATGTTATCGACAATTTTACCCTTTTTAATCCTAATTTAATCCATTTACTCTTAATCTCAATTTATCTCAAGAAAGGCATTTTAGGCTCAATAACTATGACAAAATCCCCAATTAAAGTATAAAAATATATAATAAAAATAGAGATTTGTCAAGGAACATAGATTGTAAGAACCGCCAGGTATAGTGGGAGGTTCCTAGGGGACTTCTATTAACTCAACCTGATATTGTTGATGTACACATGAGGAGATAAACCTCAAAGTACGTAGCTAAAGCATAGCGAAAGTGATATGTTTAAGAATTGCTATGAGCAGAAGCTCGATGCGGTAAGAATGATATGTTAGTTATGGCTTCTAGAAGTAAAACTTTGGGGCCATGTTATCTTGTGAGAAGGGGTCTTGGAGGATCCCAGTATAATGGAAGTAATGCTAGAATGGCAGAGGCCAGAACCTGATATTGAGATGCATAGCTTTGAATCTTATTGTAGTACCGAAGGATTCATTCAGAATTCTTTTCGGATTGTTTCACCGATGATCAAGCTCATATGAAAGGATCAATCGTTTGAGTGGGATGAATGATGTGAATATTGTGAAAAGAGTTCATGGTGCAGAAGGTGAAGTTTTAAAGGTACTAGTATTAAATATACTCGGTCCTAGTTTGATTTTATTGTGTATTGTGATGAGATGTGAATAAGCAAGGGTTGGGTGTGACTTGCCTAGCTTGATTGTGTTGTGTGCCATAATGTGAACTATATTGTATACCATGATGTGAATGAGCTGGAATTGGGGTATGGCAGTATGTAGTAAAGTAGAGCTAGTTTAGCTGATGGCGAATTTGACTACATGATCGGGAGTTCTCACTTGTGAGGGAACTTACCCCGACATGGCCAGTATTGCTAGCCACCAGGCTGGTTGCACCGGTGTTTACCCTAGGTCGAAAGGTGATGCGTAAAACTTGAGTCTGCTGTGAGTCTGCTATGAATTTGTAGTGACCATGCCAAGAGTCCTCCGGTAGCTAACAACAGCCGTGGTGACGGTGGGTAAAAGAGGATGAGGGTGGGGTGTGGAGATTGAGACTCCCGACTGGCCTCTTGGATAGAAGATATTGAGACTCTATGTGGGCCATTACAGTAGGGTGCTTCGATAGAAGAGATTGAGATTTTGGAGTGATCTGATGTTGTTTTTGATGCCCAAAAGTCCCGGTTACCACTAGTGGAGTCACTGGTGGGTGTACAGGTGAGGGTAATGTCATGGAAGTTGATACAGTGAAGTGATATTATTTTTTATGCCCAAAAGTCCCGGTTACCACTAGCAGAGCCACTGGTGGGTGTACGGGTAAGGGTAATGCTGTGAAAGTGGATACAGCGAAAGCTTAGGTATTTTTGCAAATAGTAAAAGATGACGTACTTGTAAAAATAGTGAAAACTAAGGTATATGTGAGTACACTGAAAGCTGTCATTTGTGTGTAGTGAATCTGTGGTCTTTGAGTTATTCCTAGAAGGGATGACTAGATTGAGCAGAGTGGTGCCCTATACCTCCCAATTGCTGAGGTCTTATGGAATGAGCTATCTCACTTGTGATCCGGAGCTTATGGCAATTATGTTCATGTGATAATAGTGTTTTGTGGCAATTGTACGTGGTGACGATTGTATCTATGTGGCAATTGTGTTGTATTAGTGTTTGTGTCAAAGTTATGGTGGTATTGCCTGTATGGGGTGATGGTGGAACAGTATGGTGACCATTAGTGTACCAAGTATTGCTTTATCAGAAAGAATCAAATGTGTGACAACACGAGTGAATGGAGTTACTAGAAAATTAAGATCAAGTATCATCCAGGTAAAGTTAATCTCATCGCGGATGTGTTTAGTCGTAAGGTGATGCGGATTGTTGTAGTAATGATTGTGGATTGCCGAGATCTAAATCTCTCAAAACAGATTGTTTGTGTAAAGTATAGTGTACCCCGAGGGGAAATGACTTGAAGATAGAGATTGAAGAGGCTCAACGCTGGGTTGAACAAGCGCAGTTCACCTGGATTGTGATTGAGTGAGGTGAAGACCTCTAGAGTTCAGGTTGGAGATCATATATTCTTGAGAGTGTCTCCAATTACAGGAATCGGTGGAGCGATCAAGCGAAAGAAGGTAAGCCACGATACATTGGTCCGTTAAGATTCTTGCGAGAATCTTAACAGAATCGGACATGTAGTGTAACATTTGTGCAAGTGGTCGAGAAGGGACTGTCCCAATGAGAAACAATTTGAGAAACGGAAGCCGTAATGAAGAGGCGTATGAGGTTTATGTCCTATATTGTGTAACAAATTTTGAAGACGTAATTTATTGTACGGGGGGAGAATTGTAATGTCCCAAATTTTGATTAAGGGCTAATGACATTTATTGAGAATGATTTTGTGAATTAAAGTTGATTTTAGATCTGAATTAATTATTGGAAATGTCCAACACTATGTAGTTTAGCATAATAATGTGACAAAGTAATTTTTGGGGCTAAAATGAGGGAATGCGTATGGAATAGAGAAAGAAATTAGAAAACGTATTATGTGGTAAATTAGTAAAAATTTCCATGATCAGGGGAAAAATTGAAGCATGGAAAACTACCGAGCCAATTAGTCAGTGATTAATGAAGAGATTAATTACTAACTAAAAGAGCTAGTGAGGTAACTAAATGGTTAAAGGAGTTAGTTAGAATAATCAAGTGGAGAATTACTTTATGACAAACAAGGAGATTTTCACAAGTGGCATTGGTGGATGAAGAAAGAGTGAAGTTGGAAAAGTCAAATGTATTTTAAAATTATTTTTCTTCCCTATCTCTTCCTCATTTTCGTTGGCATGGGTATGGGAGGGCGGATGAGTGATCATTTCATCATCTTCATCACTCTTATTTCTCTCTCTCTCTCTCTCTCTCTCTCTCTCTCTCTCTCTCTCTCTCTCTCTTGCTCTCATTCGACTGCCATTGGCGAAAGGAAAGATAAGGAAGCTTTAGGATTAAGGTAAGTTATTTGACCCTTAAAATGAACTCTTATGCCAAAGCTCTCTTTTTTAATCTTGTTCCTTGGGTTGAAAGCTTTGATTCTATTATTTTAGATTTTTCATTGGTAGTGTTTTGAGAACTCAAGAAAATCTAGAGGTTGGAGAAGCAAGGAACAAGTTTGGGGAAAGTTATCAAGGTAAGTAAGAGAAACCTTTCTATATAAGTTTTGTGGCATTTGGTTGAGCCTTGAATTTCTGAAAATTTTGCCCTAATTTTCTTGATTTAGGGTCATGAAGAGTATGGTATGTTGTTGTCATGGAAATGGTGCCTTGTTTAGTGTTTTGAATTGATAGAATTGAATTGAAGCTTAAATGTAAAGTTTGGCAATTTTGGGTTTTGTGTTGAATATGTGCCAAAAATAGAACATGTTAAAGGAATGAGAATTTGGTTGTTTTAATGTTTCCATTGGATTCCTTGTGGAAAATTGTGTGAGAGTAGTGTTGGAGGTGAATTTTGAACCATTGGAAACTTAGGTTTAAAAGTTGCAAGAATTGGTTAGTGAAAATCCTATGCTGGCAGTTGTTTTTCTTGGATGTTTTGAATAGGTAAATAGTGACTAAAAATTTTGAAACTTTTTAATCTAATAGTAGACATGCCAAACTTTAATTTGATATATTATGGAGTTCATTTTGATGTGTGTGCTGGGAGTTATGAATTTCCAAAATTTGATGTCAAAACTGGGATCAATTCTAGAACAGTAAGGAGAATTGTTGTATTCTGTATTTTTGTAGTTATAGACAGCAATGATTCATATTTTTCTAATATTAGTTATGATTTTTTGAAGTTCAGCCAAAAAACAGAGTTTTTCCTTGGCCGTAGCCAAGCAACCAAAGGTTCTTGGCTGCAGCCTAAAACTTTCTGGGCAGTCTTTAGCCGTAGCCAGAAGATCTTAGCTACAACCAAAAACTCCCTGTGCTATTTTTGATCGCAGCCAAAGATTTATTGGCTGTAGCCAACCTCTGTTTTTAGCACTCTGTAATTTTGAAAAGTGGTTTCTAACTTAATACTTCCCAATCCTTTTAGGCTATTGTTAGAGACTTTCATAGCCACTTAAGGGACTTTAATGATAACCAACTCTAAGGGTCTGTTTGGTGTGAGGGATTTGGAGGGGAAGGGAGGGGAGGGAAAATTTTTATGAGTTGAATTTTAAAATATTGAAGAAGTGGGGTAATAAAATTTTAATAAAGAGAATATATAAGATAAAAGAATAAGAAAAATTAATTAAAAATTTTTAACTCCACTTTTCTAATTTTTTTAAATTCAACTCAAAAAAATTTTCCCTCCATCCACTTTCCCTCCCCTCCCCTCAAACCAAACAAGCCCTAAGTGTTTTGAAGTGATTTAAGTATTGGGATACGTGATAACTTGTTGTCCTTAATTATGATTACATGATTTGATATTTGCCCGGATCATATAAGGCCTACGCTTGAACAAGAACAAAAAAAACAAGATAGTGACACTTTTTCCTATATCATGTTTAATGCAATGTATGTTTGTATTTATCATTAAATGATCAATTGGGTTGTGGCGGGTAGCTTTACTTTGAATGTTGCTGATTGGGTCTGTGGCAGTTAGCCCGGCCTTAAATGTACTCCCTCCAACTCCTTTTATAAGGAATAATGTTTCTTATAGGGGTAGTCCTCAATATAAGGAGCAAATATTTTTTTCTCTGAAATTTTAAACTAACTCTTTAATTTTTACCTCCATTAAATATACATAATTTATTATATCGCTACAATAAATTTTCACTTATTATTTTTATGTATTCTCTTTATAAACAAGGGCATAATTAAAAAGAAAAATATATATTTGATATATTTATTGGTTTTAACTAATATTTTTTTTTTGGCCAAGCTTTTAACTAATATTTTGAACTATATAATTTTAAACCATATAATTTTGATAGTTGTTTCTTATAAAAAAGATCTTATGAGTTATGAAATATATTCTTATTCTCATTTTTTGCGACACCCAACATACCATAATACTATAGTACATTAATGCTTATCTAATTTATTTTTATATAATGTATTGAATTTGGAAACTGAAGACTACAATTTCACCCAAAAAAAAAAAAGTAAGCCCAGGATCTGGACCCTAGATCTACCTAACATTAACTAAACGTTGTCGTTTGATAAAAGCAGCAACGGGGCAGATGGTGTGCAGGAGGCAAACCGAACGCATCTGACCGCGATGATGGATGGCACTTGCGTGGCTTTGCGTCAAATGAGCACATGTGGAATAATTGGGTGTACGACGAGTAGGATAGAGATAGAATCCAAAGGCGTCGGGGCCTGATTCGGTAAACACGCTGGGGAATTTCTTCCCTCTTAAAGTAAATTGTACTGCTTGCTTCAGCTTCTCCGCTAGGTTTTCCGCCATTCCCCGCCGATAAGAGAAGAGAGATTCCCTTGACCTGATCATTACACAACTGGTATAATTCTGTAAATCCTTTACACGATTTCAATTTTCCTCTCCGGGAGATTGGTATATTGTTATTTTCGCATTTCTGTGTTCCAAATGGATTTTATTTTTTAGGTGGACATAGTTTACTATGTGACCTTTTGCATCAAAACATCAATTAGAAAGTGGTTTTTGTTTGAATTGTGCACGAAATTCGTGGGTTATTGATTTAACTTCGGTAGGCCCTAAAAGTCAGAATGTGGAGGTGAAGGTGCTGATCTTTTCCTCCTCTATTCAATCTGATGCTTTCGGTAGTAAGTTGTTTTAACTGAGCTTTGTGGTGCTTAATCTTTTGTGCTGTTGAGAAGTAGCTAGGGAGCATGAGTTGAGCAGTGGGATAAGCGTGAATTCTATTTTTGTTTTAAAGAATTGTACTTGATAGAAATCAACTAATAATTAATATGCCTTCTGTGATGTGTGGAATTGAAATCTAAGGTTAGCTATTCCAATATAGGAGATTTGTTCATACTTATTCATTATGTATTGCATTTTGGACAAGTACTAACATACTTCTTATTTGTGATAGTGATGTTTATCTTCAGTTGCCCAAAAATAGAAATAATTATTGCCATGTTAAAACAGTCTTGCTGTGCCAACTCTTGGACATTTTCTTCTCATGCAACATGCCAATCAAATTCATATATGTACCTATATTGTCTATGGTTCTTGTGTGAAGAATATTTCATCCCTCAGAGGGCCTTGTAAAACATCTAGAGAGTTTTACTCCATATGTCAGAAAATCTCATTTAGCACACAGACTCTGCTTAAGTTTTTGCATTACATCTTTTTTATTTCATAATTTCCTGCTTCCTTCTGCTTCCTCTGTTCGATTTCCATCTCCATCAACATTTATAACTGATAGTCAATTTTTTCATAAAATAAAATCTTTACATAAATCTGAGAAATAATTACAAACTACTGATAAGAGTCCAAGGGTCATTCATCTGTGTCAAAATAGCACCTCTAACTTGGTGTTCTTCATAATACCTAATTGATGTAAGTCAGTTCTTTTTGGTTGGGTAATTTCAAATTGTGGATTTGTACCTATTCTATGCTTTAGTTGGTAAAGCCTTACACCTAGAACATCCTCCCCTTGAAAAATCCTGCAACTGCAATGTTTCATTTGGATCTTAACCTTTGGCAATATTGTCTGGCTCTAACTATTTGATCCCAGAAGCATATAACTTACGTGGAGCATAAATATCAACTCTATAGCCTTTTAACTTATCATAATGACACATGGGAGCTGTTATCTATGAAACATAGGATCATCCTCCATCTCAGCTCTTGATATCTTGGTTCAAGACACTTGTTAGATTGTATGACAACCGACCTCAAGTATACTTATATGAACTGTCTAGTTGTTTTTCTTGAGAAATGGCAGCTTTCAACTTTAAATATCAGGAGCTTCTCTGCATCTTAGCTATCATAATCGGCGGCACCTGAAGTTTCAGGTTTTGAGAACTAAAACATTCAGACTTGATGCAACTTTCTGTGAAAAATGGTAAAAAGTTAATTAATACTCAAGAAGTAAGACAGTGTTTTCTCTGGAAGTGCTCCCCCCCCCCCCCCCCAAGTTAAATTGTTCTATTTTCTGCCAACTTCTTACAGTAGCTTGTGACATATTCTTTCTTGTGAGTTTTGTCGAGAAGAGAAATTATTTATTAATTTGCACTATGTTTATATAACTCACATTTTCTTTCATTTCTTTCCATATAAGTGGAATCATTTTTAGGCATCTTATTGATGCACATGTTGCAGTAAAAAGAATGGTGAAGTTGAAAAATGTATCTTGTAATAATAAATTATAATACTGTGCTCCCTCTTGTCTATGGGGATTCTAATTTTTTCTGTTTCTTGTTTGACGATGATAAGATTTATTCATGTGAAGTGGGCTTCTTCCACTCATGTGAATCAAATGACTGATTCAAAAAGTCTATTTCAATGCTTAATTTTTGCAAAATATGTAGTTAGAAATGTCGGAAGTGGATGAGTATCGTTGCTTTATTGGGGGCCTTGCATGGTCAACATCTGATAGAAAGCTGAGGGATACGTTTGAAAAGTTTGGCAAACTCATTGAGGCAAAGGTATTGAATTCTATCACATTACTATGTCGCAATTATTTGTTATCCTAATTTCTGTTGTTACAACTTACAACCACTTTTGATGATCATGCTTTAAATTTTATTTTTGCCGCAATAGTGAAATAGTGACTATAAAAAGAATATGGATTTGTTCTGGTTTTATTAACAATTGTTTCTGTTTTAGTAACTATTTCTTTGAACTTTGAGGCTGGTTGTTGTAACTCACCCTTCTTCTAGTTGTCCATTTCTTGCAGTTATGGTTTTAAATATATCCTTGATGTAGGTGGTGGTTGACAAATTCTCTGGGCGCTCTCGTGGTTTTGGATTTGTTACATTTGATGAAAAGAAAGCAATGGAAGAGGCTATTGAGGCTATGAATGGGATGGATTTAGATGGTCGAACTATCACTGTTGATAAAGCTCAGCCTCAACAAGGATCTACTAGAGATGATGGTGATCGTTACCGTGATAGGGGTCGTGATCGTAACCGAGATTATGGAAGTGGTCGAAGCTCCAATGGTGGTGAATGTTTTAAATGTGGTAAACCTGGTCATTTTGCCAGGGAATGCCCTAGTGAAGGAGCAGGTGGGGGAAAGTACAGTGGCAAGGAAAGTAGATATGGTGGCAGGAGTGGTGGTAGTGGTCACTATGGTCCTGATAGGAATGCAGATCGCTATTCTGGTGGGCGTAACAGGGACTCAGGTAGTCATGGAGATTCTGGAAGTGACCGGTACCCTCGTGACCGTGCTGGACCTTATGAGCGTCGAGGATCAGGAGGCTTTCGTTCTGGATAGTGCATAATCTTCATTGAGGTATGCAACATGAATGGACTCTCCTTTTCCTGGGTGATTTCTATTTACGTTTGGTGCATTGTGCTAATAGAAATTTCAATGTTACTTTTGCAGCTGCAAAATTGGATGTGTTGCTATTGCTGCCTCAACTTTTTATAATGGTCATGTTCTGGGATTCATGTTTGGGGATCAATGATGACAGTGTTTTGATATGCCATACTCAGCACATATATCAAACTCATTTATGTTCCAAAAATGCTGACCATTTGGTCCGTTGAATCTTATGCATGATTGACTTGCTATCCAAATTGGTGTTGTGCTCTATGCTATTGATAAATGCTGCTGGGTACCTTGTGAGTTGTGACTTTCGTGCATGGGGAATTGGGTATGGCATATTTGGTACCAGATTCCTAGTTTCAGTATATTGGAGAGTTATTTGGTAGTGGATGGATTTTTGGAGGGCCAAGCTGGAAGTCCGTATCTGGGAGAGTTTGCTTAGAGTTCCCGTTTGGCTATACTATTTCTGGATCTATGATTTAAACTAACCCGGGGGTAAATTATTGATATATTTTTCTCATATTCCTACCTTCTAATGGGTTAGATTCCAGTTTTTTGGTTGTGCTTCATTAATGTTATTAAATTTTGGCAGGGTGCTTGACTTAATGTGGTCTTTCTGGATTCATCCGTGTGGTCCTTTGTTGCTAATTGGATATGCATGATTTTCTAAATTTAGAACTTATCAGCTGCAACAAGCCATCTTCAGTTTCATTCAGTAATCATGCCGCCACCTTTGTTTTCTGCATGGGCTCTGATGGAAAGGTGTGCTGGTCATACGTTTTATCTTCATGCATGTGGTTTGTTGAGCTTGTTTGCTGAGATTCAATTAAGTGATCTTACTCCATCAAACCTGAGTTACGGTCCCAAATTTCCATTCTGTTCTGCAAGATGGGTTCATGATCTATTGAGATTTGAGATTGCTGCCTCGTCCTTTAATCCTTTTGTGGCCCAAAATTTCCATCCTGTTCTGCAAGATGGGCTTATGATCTTATGTCATTTGAGATTGCTGCCTTTTCCTTGACCTCTATACAGTGATTCTGAAAGGAAGTTCTGTGGTCACCCTAGAATACTTTTTTCTGTTTCCTGGTAACCTTTGTTCTCTCATTTATACTATTTGTCTGTATGTCCATAGAACAAATAAATCATACTCAAGTCATGGACTTGAAGGTGAGAGTTTGTGTTTGAGTAACTGAACGCAGTAGGGCTTAACTACCATACAGTTTTACTTTATGATTTAAGTGCATATTTGGATTAGCTTTTGGTGAATAATTTTACGATTTACGAGGTAAGTATGTGAGATAAGTTTTGTTTCGACTTGTTGAAAAAGGTTTTTAAAACCACAGTTTTGTGGTTTCCCAAGCATGTTTCTCTTCCTTACATTGTATGAAGTGTGGGAATAAGTTGCAATGCCTTGTCCTTAGTGTTTGATAATTGATTCTTTATATGTCACCACATAAAGTTATTAGAGCATGGTAGTGAGATTTACTTGAGCTAAGCGGCTGGGGCAATTCCTATGTAAATTGCATGTAATGCAGCCAATGCTTTTGGAGAGAGTAAGATGTGAATGGATAATTGATGATCTGATTAGGAAATTTGGCCGAAGAATGAAGCAACTTGATGATATTTTTGTTCTGGATAGTGTAAGGACGTTCAAGAGGCTCACAAATTGTAACTCTGTTCAAGAGTGAATAGTATAAAAGAAATAATCTTGTGTGGTGATTGGATGCTGTTTTTTCCTTAAGATTTTATTTTAAATGCTTATTATCTGTGATATTTCTCTGCCTATGGATTGCATGCGATACTTGTTAACGTAGATAATTAGGATTGACTAAAAGGCTCCTTTGGTGTAATTCCAAGGGAGAAATCTCGTGCGATTGATAAAGTTACTCAGGTTGTGTGTTTATCACTTCATTGTCTCTCCATGTTTATGAATAATTTAATTTTTATATACATTTATGTTTCACTAGATTTGGTTGTAACGGCAAGCCTGATCCTAATGGGCTGGCCCTTGAAAAGCTGGGCTGCATAAGGGTCGGGTTAATTAATTCTTTTTTGTAAAAAAAATACAAATTAGCCTAACTTTGTTAGTCTGAGCCTTTGTACTCGGTTTAAAGGATCCATCCCTTAGCCCTTATGTTAATTTTTTTTCCCCAAAAAAGCTTCCTGAATAAAAGAAAATATAACCAAACATTCATAATTCAAATCATAATAATTTAGATAACTTAAACACAGGATTGTTCAATCAAATTTATATGTGGATTAGCTTTAATCAATAATCAAAATTCATTTTTAGACTACAACTACGGATACTCCATCCGTTTGAAAATATAGGCCTTTCGAGGTTTTGGCACACGTTGAAAATTGAAATTGATATGACATAATTTTTTGACATTTCCAAGTTTATCCTTAATTCATTTTATAATTAATTAAAACAACACGCATGAATGTTATAAATGCATTGAAATCTCTTACCATATAAAAGCAATGGTTTGAGCAGCTCTTTTGTTGTTACGTGAGCATTTTACTTAACTTATTCTTCATTTACATATTTTATTTTATAATTTTTTTCAACATTTTGTTTTAGGGAAAATCAGGGTGAAGGACCGAGGAAGAAATATATTTATTATTAAGGGTCATAAAAATTGTAATTATTTTCAAAAATCAAAATATAATTTTTCATTCACAAAATTAATCATGACCTAACTCCCTATATTTTCTCTAACCCATTTCAACTATTAGATGGTTAATTATCAATTGATAAAATACAATGAAAGAATCGCTCATTTGGTTTTTATTTAGAAATTGAGATACAAACAGTTTATTTAGGAATTTATTATTTGAGAATTTTTAGATTTTAGTATTTTTCATTTTTATAACATTTTTTTTAGGGTGATCTAGTTGGTCTAAGCTTTTTTTTTTTTTCATGAAAAGTCACATACTTTTAAAATAAATATATTGTAATATATTTTTATCTCTAAAGGTTTTTAAAAATAATGAAACTTAGAAAGAGATAGATTTCTAATTATTTTTAGATTCAAGAGGTGATTTTAATTGGGAAAATTGTCCATAAAGATCTCATTAGAAATTTATTTGCCAAATGGGACCTGAAAGCATTTAAGGGAAGATCTTTTAGATACGGGGAAGATTATTTGCATATAAGGGAAGATCTTGTACACATAGGGAAGATCACATAGGGAAGATATATTGAACACAGAGAAGATTGTTGCACACAAGGAAAAATCTTTTGCACACGTGGTATTTATACGCAATTTGGCAAATAAATTTTCAATGAGTTATTAATACGCAATTGTCCCATTTTAATTTGAGTACCTTTTAAAGCTAATTTGATGTGTATGAGAGAACATCATAAAAATATTAAGTTGCTTTCATATGTTTTTTTATTAAAATATATATGGAGATATTATTGGATTTGATAACTAACTGTCAAATAGTTGAGATACGTTAGAAAAAATCTAGGAGTTTAATCAGGGTTAGTATCGTAATTGAAAATATATATTTTAATTAATGGTCCTTAAAAATAATTATAATTTTTAAGATCTTTATTAATGAATATCTTTTTTCCTTGGTCCTTCTCTCTAATTCTCCCTTTATTTTATGTTTTAAAAAATAACTTCCAATATATTCGTAATAAACCACTACTCCCACTAATGACATTCTAAGTATTTTAATAAAACATTTATTTGTTTATATTACTTTACATTAGAAGAAAAAATTCCGTATGCGTGGAAAATTTAGTCATGGTCTTTTGAGTTTTATATTTTATATATTTATATATTTAGATATTTTGAATTAAATGATAATATCATACCTGAAATATATTTTAGGGTTAAGGTGCAAATTTATCTGGGAAGTTTTTGCTAAGGAACAATTAAATGACCACATTGCCCCCTCAAAGTCATCTCTTCTTTATCAAATCACCTTTGTTTGCAAATTCAATTCTCTCTTTGCTCTCTTGTTTTTTAGTTATGATTATTAGTGTATTAATTAAAAATCAAAGGAATTTACTCCATGATTTAATATGTGATAAAAGATGGAACATGCACGTCAATATTCATTAATTCCCTTTAGAAGAAGGGGCATCTAATTTCTTTGTTTTGTATATAGGATTAACATTAGAAAAATGGAACAAGTGAAATTCCTCAGCCACCACATACAAAGGTTTTTGATGAAATAGAAGAATGAATCTACCCATTATATTCTTATATCTACATAATATCTTGGTTGGACAAAAATATTTCTTGCGATTATATAGGATATTACAAATTTGAATAATTTTATATCGTTGAATAGTATAGTTTTTTTTTAAAAAAAAATTATATTGTACATATAGGTTTATACTTATATTTATATAATATCTTAATTGGACAAAAGTATTTATTGTGATTATATAAGATATACACAAATTTGAATAATTTTATTTTGACAAATAGTACATCTTTTTTTAAAAAATATATTGTACATATAGAAAATTATTTATTTTTTTATAAAAAAAAAATCATAAAACAAACTAACTGATTTTTTTTATCAAACAAACAAACAAACAAATTAAAAATAGAGAGAAAATATTAATTAAATACCGTTGAAATGATAAAAAATGGGTTGCATCTAGCTACCTTCAATTTTCCTTTTTAATTATAGGAGGGTGTTCTAGTCTTTTAATAACATTCAAAATTTCTAAGAGGCCTCATTAATAATTTATTAAAAGTATATGCCTAAATTTATATTTTTGTATTTCAATTGAATTTATACAAGATTCTCCTAAAATTTATTTTTTTATATAATTTTAAATATTTTAAACTTCATTTATATTACTTTAAATTAGAAAAAAATTCCGAATGCGTGAAAAATTTAGTCATGGTTTTTTATTTTTATATTTTATATATTTAAATATTTTGATTAAATAATAATATCATAACTGAAATATATTTTATATATTTTAAATTAAAATTCTATAATTGTCTTAATTATTAATTTAAAACATTTAAATGAATATTTAATATGTCCATTCATTCTATTGATCTATCTATGTATTGATTATATACAAGGAGAGTCCCTCCTGATATATGTGGCCACTATCCCACTATCAATAACCTCCAGCTCCTAAATATAAAATATATTTTAAGAATAAATGTGTAAAAAGTAAATAGAAATTGCAATATTTTATTCAAAATGAATATATCAAAAATAAATTTGAGCAATTAAAATATATTCAAATGAGTTATAATTCCATGGTATAAAATAATGGAGATATCTGATTCAAAATGAATACACCAAACGTAGCCGTAAAAATAAATTAAAATAAATATTTCAAAAATAAATAGAATATTACCATATTTATGAGACAAAATTGCATGGTCAAATCCCTCTATTCTCTCTAACGACTTCCTAGCTGTTTGACTAAAAGAAAAAAAAAAATATAAATATTTGTTTATATTAAATAATGGAGTCATGCTTCTGGTGGCCAACGTGGTAGCGAGGGTTATAGTGGCCCTTACAATAGGTATGTGTGTATTATCATACAATAATTTTACATTCATCTATTGTCTCTTCAACTGCTTTTGCTCCCTATCAATTTTTAATTTCTTTCTAAGGTATACTATCTACTTTCTCCGAGCTAATTGCTTGAAACTTGCTCAAGCATGTAATTTATTCCTAACTGTTTTTGCAGGAACTTTTGAGTAAATAAATTATTTTATATGCAGCCTGGACTAGAGAGCTAGGTTACTTCACCTTCTCTATCAAATTTCTTATATGATTAATTGTTTATGATATGTTAATCTAATGAACAATGTATTTAATTTGTAGTTAGGATTGTTATAAAGTAGGGAATTTGTGAAATACAAATATGTTAATTTTAGTTATAAATAAGGGTATAATGGGAAGAGTATAAATAAATATTTCATTGAGCTTTGAAAGGAAATGTACAATGAAACGAAGGGAGAATTAAGTAATTATACTCGGCACTTTAAAATGAGTTTGGTTTAATTAAATAAATCATACTATATATATAGGTCTCTGTTATGAATATTAAATATGTGGATGTCCATTGACTCATATTAATCCTCCAGTCAACTTGACATAAAGAAGAAAAGAAGACATGACACAAAGCAAAAGCAAAAGAAGACAATGACGTAAAGAAAAGAAGACAAGGACATAAAGACGATATAAAGTAACCACGGTCATTTAAATATAACCATGGTAATACAACCAGGGTTAAATTTCTGCCTCTATATAAAGGACTGTAATCGATTGTTTCAATTGAACTGAATGAGAACATCTCTCTAACTTCTCTCTAGAAATTCTATCAATTCTCTTTGAATCCTATCAATCTTCTTTCTTAGAACATATACTTTCATAACACGTTATCAGCACGAAGCTCTAAAAGAAGGTATGATCTTCTTATGATTTCTTTAGTAATTATATATACGTTGTTTTATTTTATAGATCTGGGATAATCTGAGCCACTATATGGAATTAGAGAGATACTTTTACCGATTGTTATAGAACATCGGGTTCCATGGCTAAAGATTGGAGATCGTTATTGTTTTTATATACAAGTTCTTTTATATTATTATTATTATTATTATTGTTATTATGGCCAGAAGCCATACATATCTGATTCTTGAAATTATGACCAGAAGTCGTAATGTTTTAATAATATGGCCAGAAGCCATATCCATTCTTATTATATAGCCAGAAGCTATATACATTTTTCATCTTATTATATGGCCAGAAGCTATATATATTTTATCTTTCATCTTATTATATGGCCAGAAGCTATATATATTTTATCTTTTATCTTATTGTACAGCCAGAAGTCATGTACAATTTTTATCCTGAAGATAATAGTTAATTCCTCATCTTGAGATTAAATGGCCCGAAGCCATACATGGCCTGAAGTCATGAGATTAAATGGCCCGAAGCCATACATGTTTTAATTTTCTTATCTTGCCTTATGAATTATTTATTGTCTTTATGAATTTACAGTTATTATATGGCACATTTACATTTCATATTTTAATTATGTTCATTTATTTCTTCAATTAGTTTGAACAATGGCAAACCTGGCAAAACTTGAAATTGTGGCTCTTGACATTACCGGGAAAAATTATTTATCTTGGAAATTGGATGCGGAAATACACTTGAATGCCAAAAGTCTGGAAGACACGATTAAAGAAGGAAATAAGGCATCCAACAAAGATAAAGCCAGATCAATGATTTTTCTTCGCCACCACTTACATGAAGATTTAAAAACTGAATATTTGACAGTTATGGACCCACTTGTCCTTTGGAACAATTTGAAAGAAAGATATGATCACCAGAAGTTGGTCATTCTTCCAAAAGCTCATTTTGATTGGATGCATTTACGCTTGCAAGATTTTAAATCTATAAGCGAATATAATTCAGCTATGTTCAGAATTACTTCGAAATTGAAATTATGTGGAGAAAATGTTACTGATGATGATATGTTAGAAAAGACATTCTCCACATTTCATGCATCCAATTTGCTCCTGCAGCAGCAATATCGTGAAAAAGGTTTCAAGAAATATTCTGAGTTAATTTCTTGTCTCCTTGTGGCTGAACAAAATAATGAGCTTTTATTGAAAAATCATGAATCCCGTCCAACAGGCTCAACTCCATTCCCTGAAGTGAATGTAGTCACTAATGAATCTTATTGTGGCCGTGGCCGTGGCCGTGGACGTGGCCGTGGACGTGGACGTGGGCGTGGCTACAGCCGTGGGCGTGGTCGTGGTCGATATCATGGAGGTTCAAATCCCTACCAGAAGTGGGAAAAGAATGATAAGAACCAAAAAGGAGAAAGCAGTAGGCAAAACAAATATGCTGATAATCCATGCTATCGATGTGGTGGAAAGGGCCATTGGTCTCGTACCTGTCGTACACCAAGGCACCTAGTTGATCTTTACCAAGAATCAATAAAAAATACTGGTAAAAGATCAAATGTTGAAGTTAATCATGTTGATCAAGGCGAGAATTCTGAGTATGCTGATATAGATAATAACTATTTGGATGTTGCAGATTTCTTAATATAATTTAAACTGTTATATTTTATTTACAGTTGTTTCTATCATATGTATTAATTTTATTTATGTTTTTATGAAGAATGAATTCTATTGGCATCAATCCTGAAGATTTATGTCTCGTTGATAGTGCAACAACCCACACCATACTCAGACATGATAAATATTTTTCTTCCCTGGTAATACGAGAAGCCAATGTTCAGACTATATCTGGTAGTATAAATTTAATTGAAGGCTCCGGAAGAGCTAATATTTTGTTACCTGAAGGAACAAAATTATGCATTGATAATGCATTTTATTCTACCAAGTCTAAAAGAAACTTACTGAGTTTCAAAGATATCCGCAAAAATGGATATCATTTAGAAACAACAACTAAAGATAATAAAGAATATCTTGTTATTACAAATATAGTTGCTGGTAGAAAATGCATACTAGAAAATTTTCCTATTTTTTCTTCTGGTTTGTATTACACATGTATAAGCACAATTGAAACACATACTATTGTGAACCAGAAGTTTGCCAATACAAACCAGCAGTTTGATAATGTAAACCAGAAGTTTACTAATGAATTTAATGTTTGGCATGACCGGTTAGGCCATCCCGGTTCAATAATGATGCGACAAATAATTGGGAATTCATGTGGACATACCCTGAAGTGTAAACAAATACCACAATCCCATGATTTCTCATGTGTTGCATGTTCCAAGGGAAAGTTAATTATTCGCCCCTCACCAAGCAAAGTAGAAAGTGAGTCTCTCACATTTCTAGAACGGATACAGGGAGATATTTGTGGGCCAATACACCCACCATGCGGACCATTTAGGTACTATATGGTTTTAATTGATGCATCAACTAAATGGTCGCATGTTTGCTTATTATCTTCTCGCAACCTGGCGTTTGCGAGACTACTTGCTCAATTGATTAGATTAAGAGCACATTACCCTGATTATCCTATCAAGAAAATACGTCTTGATAATGCTGGTGAATTTACATCACAAGCTTTTAATGAATATTGTATGTCCCTTGGAATTGATGTTGAACATCCTGTAGCTTATGTTCACACGCAAAATGGACTTGCAGAATCATTGGTTAAAAGGTTGCAACTTATTGCAAGACCTTTACTTATGAAATCTAATCTACCAATTTCTGCTTGGGGCCATGCCATTTTGCATGCAGCAATGTTAATTCGCATCAGGCCAACAAGTTATTTAAAGGTTTCCCCCTTACAAATGGTTTTTGGTCAGGAACCTAATATTTCCCATATAAGAACTTTTGGGTGTGCGGTATATATGCCTGTAGCACTGCCACAACGCACCAAGATGGGCCCACAAAGAAAGATGGGAATATATGTTGGGTATGAATCTCCATCAATTATAAAATGGTTGGAACCATCCACAGGAGATTTATTTACGGCACGATTTGCCGATTGTCATTTTGATGAATCATTTTTCCCAACATTAGGGGGAGAAAACAAGCAGCTGGGTAAAGAAATTAGTTGGAATGAATTATCATTGGCTCATTTTGATCCTCGTACAAAACAATGTGAACTTGAAGTTCAAAAGATAATTCATTTACAGAATTTAGCTAATCAAATGCCAGAAGCATTTACTGACCCAAAGAAAGTGACAAAGTCACATATCCCAGCTGCTAATGCTCCTATTAAAATTGATGTCCCTGAAGGACAACCTGCTATGAATGAATCTAAAACATGCCTGAAGCGTGGTAGGCCTATCGGTTCCAAAGATAAAAATCCTCGAAAAAGAAAAAGAGCAAAGAATATAGATGGTCAAGTTGAGGATAATGAAGAAAAATTAGTAGCTCCAGAAGAGCCATCTCCTGAAGAGATATTATCTCCAGAAGAGAACATTGTAGTCCCAGAAGAGACCCAGGTACCTGATATATGTGAAAATAATGAGATCTCAATAAATTATGTTCTGAATGGAATCCGATGGGATAGAAATGAAGTCAATGTTGATGACATCTTTGCTTATCATATAGCATATGATGTAATGAATGATAATGAGGATCATGAGCCAAAATCCATTAGTGAGAGCCAACAAAGAAAAGACTGGCCACTATGGAAAGATGCCATTAATGCAGAATTAAAATCATTGGCAAAAAGAAAAGTATTTGGACCTGTAGTCCTTACACCTGAAGATGTAAAACCAGTTGGATGCAAATGGGTTTTTGTACGAAAAAGAAATGAAAAGGGCAAAATAACTAGATATAAGGCACGTCTAGTAGCCCAAGGTTTTACACAAAGACCTGGCATTGATTTTGAAGAAACGTATTCACCAGTAGTGGATGCGACTACTTTTCGTTATTTAATCAGTCTAGCAGTAGATGCAGGACTTGATTTACATCTAATGGATGTTGTGACTGCCTATTTATATGGATCACTTGATAGTGATATTTATATGAAAGTCCCTGAAGGACTTAAGATGCCAGAAGCATCTAATTCAAGTTCTCAAGAACAATACTCAGTTAAGTTAAATAAGTCCCTGTATGGCCTGAAGCAATCAGGGCGCATGTGGTATAATCGCCTTAATGAATATTTGTTGAAAGAAGGATACAAAAATGATCCGATATGCCCATGCATCTTTATGAAAAGATCTAATAGTGAGTTTGCTATAATTGCTGTTTATGTTGATGATATCAACATCATTGGAACTCCTGAAGAGCTCCAAAAGGCAATTAATTGTTTGAAGAAAGAATTTGAGATGAAGGACTTGGGAAGAACAAAATTCTGTCTTGGATTACAGATCGAGTACTTCAAGAAAGGGATATTTGTATATCAAGAAACTTATACAAAGAAGATCCTAGAGCGATTTTACATGGATAAATCTCATCCATTATGTACCCCAATGATTGTAAGATCTTTGATGGTGGATAAAGATCCATTCAGACCTCGAGAAATTAGAGAAGAAGGTGATGAAGAACTACTTGGTCCAGAAGTACCATATCTTAGTGCTATTGGAGCACTAATGTATCTTGCTAATCATACACGTCCTGATATATCATTTGCTGTTAATTTACTAGCAAGATATGGTTCTTCACCAACACGAAGGCATTGGAATGGAATAAAGCGTATTTTTCGTTATCTCAGAGGTACAACAGACATGGGGTTATACTACTCAAATGTATCCAAGCATGAACTGGTTGGTTATGCAGATGCTGGATTTTTATCTGATCCACATAATGGTAAATCACAAACGGGCTATCTATTTACATGTGGAGGTGCAGCTATTTCATGGCGATCTATGAAACAGACTATATCAGCCACATCATCTAATCATGCAGAAATTCTAGCAATACATGAAGCAAGTCGAGAATGTATGTGGTTGAGGTCAGTAATACATCATATACGTACAACTTGTCATTTATCTTCCGGCAAAATGATCCCAACAATCCTCTATGAGGATAATGCTGCATGTATCGCTCAACTTAAAGAAGGCTATATCAAGGGCGATAGAACGAAGCATATTTCACCAAAATTCTTCTTTACTCGCGATCTTCAAAAGGATGGTGAAATAGATATCCAGCAAATCAGGTCAAGTGAAAATCTAGCAGATTTATTCACCAAGTCACTTCCTTGTACAATTTTCGAAAAACTTGTTCATGATATTGGTCTTCGGAGATTCAAAGATTTCAACTGATATTATCAAGAGGGGGAGTCGATACACGCTGTACTCTTTTTCCCTTATCTAGGTTTTGTCCCACTGGGTTTTCCTAGAAAGGTTTTTAATGAGGCAGCACTCGACGGTGTATCAATGAATGATGTACTCTTTTCTTTGGCTAGGTTTTTTATCCCACTGGGTTTTTCCTAGTTAAAGTTTTTAATGAGGCACATTCATAATGGACATCCAAGGGGGAGTGTTATGAATATTAAATATGTGGATGTCCATTGACTCATATTAATCCTCCAGTCAACTTGACATAAAGAAGAAAAGAAGACATGACACAAAGCAAAAGCAAAAGAAGACAAGGACATAAAGACGATATAAAGTAACCACGGTTATTTAAATATAACCATGGTAATACAACCAGGGTTAAATTTCTGCCTCTATATAAAGGGCTGTAATCGATTGTTTCAATTGAACTGAATGAGAACATCTCTCTAACTTCTCTCTAGAAATTCTATCAATTCTCTTTGAATCCTATCAATCTTCTTTCTTAGAACATATACTTTCATAACAGTCTCGATATTTAATTTATATATTTTGAAAAAGAGTTCAACTTACAATTTACAAACCAATTATATAAAATTAGCGATCCTATTTAAGTTTATAAAGAATATTAATATGATTGACCACTTGTATAACTCTTATTTTTGCCCTAGCCACTTGCCCACTTGGCTCTTGAACATATTTTTTTTCCTATCTTTTGTACCATTATTTCTCCTATATATGAATTCATCAATGCCCGAGTATGTTTGCTATAATTATTTTGATTTATTTGCATGAGCAATAACAAGCTTTCGTTTTATTTAATTTTTTATTTAATTGACATGCATATTCAAAGGTTCAAAATGGCAAGAATAAAAAATGACAAGAGATTAGATTAATAGGTAAATCTAAGGTGGGAAATAATAATGTGATTACAAAATTGAAGATGGAATTTAAAGTGTCTCTTTCCGCAAATTAGGTTAGGAATCCTTTTAAATGAATTAACTCTATATATATATATATATATATATATATGATATAATGATATATACAATCAAAGTGATTAACTTTATGATGTGTGGTTTGGATAATATACATGCATGTTGCAATAATATATTCAAGATTGTGGCAGGCACACGCATCTTTGACAATAATTTTCAATACATGATTTCTTTAATTATGTTAATTTGCATAAAAGCATTCTCAAAGTGGCCATTGTTGATGGATTTACTTTAATGAAGTATTAGTTTATTTGAGTTTACTTTTCTTAAATTAGGTTGCTTAGTTGCTTTGGAATAGGAGCTTAGACAGTTGGTGGTGTAGTAAAACATCAAATCTAATAGTTTCTAGAGCTACTTCTGATTTTATATATAGGGGTAGATAATTAATTTATAGTTATTAAAAAAATTAGTTCAGTTATCATTTTGGTCCTTGTCATATCACTTTCTAGAAATAATATGTAGTCCTTATTATAACTTACTAAACTAAACGGGTATTAATTACATTTTTTTCAAGATTTCTTTTATTTAAAGTTTGGTGCAATTTTTTATTTTTACTTTTCAAGCAGTAATTCATGATTTTAAGTACAAACCAACGTTGTAAGAAATGAGAAACATGATTTCAAACTACATGGACCAATTTCAAAACGTAATCACGCTATAAGGACTAACAATAGTATTAACTTTAAGTTTAATTTTGAATATTTTTTTTTCATTTTCAAACAGATTTAATGATTTAATCAACTCTGATTGTTTCTGGTGAAGTGGTTGTAGGTGACTCATAAAAGGGACTAGAGTGGTAGTTATGTGTACAGTAAATATGTGCTGGTTTTTATAAAATACTCTATTTAATCATTTACATTAAAAATTACCCCATTGATAGAAACCCTTTTGGTATATGTTTCGGTTAATAGAGATACTTTGAGAAAAAGAAATATAAACCCAGGAGACAAAATAGATTGAGATACCTTATATTTAGGACCAAAACAATGCTTTTACATTTAAAATTTGATTGAATAATATTCATAATTAAGTTCTTACAAGTTATAACCTATCAACAAAGTCTTTATATCAAGTTGAACTTACGTCTTCATTGAATTATGAATAAATGCTTATCAAACTAAACCAACTTTGGTGGTAGATTTATTCAAATCAAATTTAAATTATTAAGATTAAAAGTTAGTTGCCTATAGCCTATAATTGTTATGAAACAGCACAATTGGTAGATTTATTGAAGTCAAATTTAAACTATTAAGATTAAAAGTTAGTTATAGCCTATAATTGTTATGAAACAGCACAATAATACTGCTGCTTTTTCAGTCGTAGTGAGTTACTCCTTTCGGTCCTAATTATAAGACAAAGTTGACTTTTTTGGAGAAATTAAGGAAGCCAATTAAATCACTTTAGAATATTTATATTTATATTGTTTTCTTCAAACTAATTAATTTGACTAATAAACTGATATATAATCTAAATATATTAAAAATATAAATACTCTAAAGTGATTTAATTGGTTTCCTTAATTTGTCCAAAAAAGTCAACTTTGTCTTATAATTAGGACCGGAGGGAGTATTAATTAGTCCATGCCTGTAAAACCACTTTATTCCCCAATACATGGAAAAAAAATCCAAACAAATTAAATAACTAATTAAAGAAAACCAACGGATATTAATGGATGTATCACTACCAAGATTTGAAAAGAAAGATTCTAAATGAAAAAGTTTGGATTTACCCTTATAATTGAACTATTAAATTTGAACGTCCTGTGGCTTTCGTGTGGAAGGCACACTTCTCCAATATTCATATACTATGACACACATTCCACCTCAACTAATTAATTCATTTCACTAATTAATTAATATTTATGTACCACTATATGCCACTACATACATGGATTGCACATGCGATACAATAGCTTAATAATAGTAATATTGGTCAACAAAATCGCACTCTTTTCTCTTTCGTATCTTTCTATATATTCATGCGCCTGTGAAATGCTTAATTATTAATTAGCAAAAGGAATATACCCATATACTCGTTGTGTTTGACATGCAATTCTTTTTATAAAATGATCAAATATGTTAATAAAACGATAGCTCAACATAAAGGACTGCAGAAATATAGAACACATAATACTACAGACACAACTATGACAACCACTCGAAGTAACAGCCAATACAAAGTTGGTGATTGATCAACATGACATGAACAAGTAGAACATCTGGAAAATCTTCGTATTGAAATGCTACATGATGAATGATTCGCCAACAAGAAGTTGATGAACACATATTTTATTTTGATGAAAGTGTTTGACATGCATATACACACAGATAATATACTCTTGGCATTTTTGAGACTTTAATTTGTGGGAAATAAAACATTTAATAAGTATCGTCGACTAATTCTCCATCTATACATTAATTGCTCCTATTATGATTTTCTTACTTATTCTTTTAAAAAAGTCAATCCTATAAATATAATAATTAAAAATAAGCTACCTTATGCAACAAAAAAAAAATAAAATGTTACGTACCTAGAATCATAAAACAAATTTAAAATTTCCAAAAAAAAAAAGTATCTTAAAATTTGGTATTTTTTAATAATAAATTTCTGCCAAATTAATCAATTTGAATCTTTTTAATCATTATAAAGTGACTACATATAATATAAGAGAGAGATAAGGAAAAAATATAAAAGTAAACAGAAATAAGCTTTATATATATTGAATGCTTATTATGTTGGGGTTCAAATCACTATATTAAGGCCTAAGGAAGAAATGTAATTAACAAAAAATCTTACAACAACTGAGTAGCATGTAATGACAAGTTTTAGTACAAATAATAATATAATGATGACACCTTCATGAGAATCATGACTGACTGCTCTCTTATTCTAAAACTTTTTAGTAATTATATTCTTTCATTCTAACCTAATATAACAATTTTCTCACGTTATGTTGGTCCTGGACCAAAGGAAAAAAAATCCGGTGTCCTCTTAGACGAACATAATGTTGAAGTAACCAAATTATTATTTTATATAATTATCAATTGTTAATAATATATACCATCATTATGCTCAGATTTCACAACATCTATTACTCGTTTATTATTAATTGAATCCTCCGCTTGTTGTTACTTAGTGCCCTCCACACACACACCGTCCCTTTTCAAATTTAAAAATAAATAATTAGGTCCATTTATACTTGCTTATCGATGATGATGATGATGAAGTTACACTATAAATATTCTCCATTACAAGTGTGGGTTCTCCACAAGCTCTTTTGACTTTCACATTATTAATCCCACCAAATATCCTCTTCACAACCTTATTCCTCACATTCTCATGGCTTCCGTGACCCCTCACAACAATGGAACATCACAAAACAACGACATGATCATCGAGATTCCCAACCATCATACAAATGGAACAACAACAACAGCAACACAGCCGAATCCTAACCCTAAGACCACCAGCGTACCCTCCATCGGAGAAAACCCTAACATGGATGATGACGGTATAGACTACTCTCAGAGGGCTCAGTGGCTTCGTGCCGCTGTCCTGGGAGCCAACGATGGCCTTATCTCCGTCGCTTCCATCATGATGGGCGTTGGAGCTGTGAAGGAAGACATCTCAGCCATGCTCCTCTCCGGCTTCGCAGGGCTAGTCGCCGGAGCTTGCAGCATGGCGATAGGAGAGTTCGTGTCCGTGTACACGCAGTATGACATAGAGAAGGAACAACTCAAAAGAGATCAAGAAGATCAAGAAGGTGATAGTAATATTGATGATGAAGAGAAGAAGCTTCCAAGTCCATATCAAGCAGCACTAGCATCAGCACTAGCATTCTCTGTAGGAGCAGTGGTTCCATTGCTAGGAGCTGCATTCATAAGAGACTATAAAATTAGGTTAAGTGTGGTTGCCATAGTGGTGAGCTTGGCCTTGCTTGTGTTTGGAGGCGTAGGAGCGGTTCTTGGTAACACTTCTGTGAAGAGGTCGTGCATTAGGGTTCTTATTGGAGGTTGGGCTGCCATGGTCATCACTTTTGGCCTCACCAAGTCTATCGGTGCCGCTGGGCTTTGAATATATATATATAGTTGATAATAATAAATGTGAATAATATATATATCGAACGTATGTTGATATATATAGTGCTTGCATAATTGTACTTTAAATGTGTGTGTGTGAGTACGAGGAAGCTTTATTGTAGGAGCTAGGAAGCTTGATGACAGGAGGTTGTGTTGTCTGTGGTGGTCTTGAGGTTATATTATGTGTAACAAAGTGCGCATGTACTGTCATAATTGTGTTATTAAAATAGTGTATGTTGGGCTGTTCTTGGAGATTTAAGGGTTTATATATATATATATATTCTGTAATCTTTATGTATAGGATATGTGGTTTGTGCACTACTACGTAAATAGCCATATATGATGGTTATTATCTGCCATATATCACGGTTTCGAACCTTCATATATGCGGGCGCTATGTATGCTCGGTGCAGATACATTATGCTTTTGAACTGTTATTTATTGTGGACCTATTATAATGGTTCTAACATAACACCTGTTGTGTATTGAAGCTCGATGAGGCCATGATATGCGCATTATTGTACTAATAATTAACGGTCACACATGAACAACTGTCATAATATATGGTAATGCTTACATGATACATAATAGTCTCGTTTTGACAACCATAATTTATTTAGTAACATAAATAACGGTTTTTATGTAAGAATCGTGGCATGTAAGTAAACTAAATAATGTCTCACATAGGCAACCGTTATGTATTTAGTACATAAATAACAGTTCCTAAATAAGAATCGTGAACTTTCATAATACACGATGGATGTTATATATTAACAGTGATGTATGATTGTGAGACTCTTCAAGTGTGAGTTTCTGAGCTAGTTGGACTAGACTGTATATAATAGAACCATACATTCTACATCAAATTTCTATGCAATATGGGATATATTATGATATTCCAGGTAGAGTTGAGGATAAGGGTCGGCCCTTCATGGGCTCAGGCCTAAAAGCTCCCAATTTTAAAGCCTGGCCCCTATGCTATCGGGCCAGGGTCAGGCCCACGGTCTTTAGGTCCATTTAACTAAAAAATAATATTTTTTCTATCTTTTTAAAGAAATAAAGTTAAAGCAATAACTTCTTAATTTAAGACATAAATAAATATTATCAAAATTAAATAACAAAGAAATAAAGTTAGAATAACAAGTTATCATGATGAAAATTTTAACCCTTTCTATTTTTTTAAAGTTTAAATGAATAAACCATTATGGAAAACCAAATAAGTTAAACTATTTTATGAAATTAAATTAAAGAAAAAAATAAAAACAACTAAATATTTACAATATCATTAATAACATAAAATTATAGTATTATATGAATAATTTAAAAAAAATAAAAAGAAAAGGACCTAAACGAGCCGACCCTCGGCTCTAAAGGGCTGGCCCTTTTAGGCCCGTTTGCAATTTCTGGGGCAATTTTTCAAGCCACAATGCGATTGATTCAAGCCACAAAGCCTAGAAAATCTTGATCCATCCCATATTGCATGGTTACTCGATGTGGGAAGTACTACTCTATTAGATATAGTTAAGACCAAGTAGCTCAGAAACTCTCACATTGAAGAGTTTATGATTGATCACAATGTTGAATTTTAGAGCTTTTAAATTGACGCCACTTGCTCAATACTAAAATAGGAGAGGAACCTTCGATCAAAGCAATAATGAGTTTTCCAAAAAAACATAGCTTCACAAAAGCAATTTAATATGTCATCTTGAATGTTTTATCGCGTCATGACTTCCAAATGCTGTAGGTATTCACTTGTGTTAGTTCAAGCCTTTCACTCAAGAGGAGGGGTGATATTAAAAATTTTAAACTTAAACATAAACTTAATGAAGAGAGTAGAGTTAGAGAGATATCACCGAAGGTGGATATAAGAGAGTTATACTGGTTTGGTCCAGTCCCCTTGACCTACATCTAGACCTCAAAAGCCTTTTTGAGAGTTCTACTATCATTTCAAGATTCATAGGGCTCTTGGTGCCTCAATACAATCAAATTCCTTCATAAGTAATACTCACTCCCCCTTACACTTTGCAATCAATGACCTCTCAATATCCCATTACATTGAGTAACTTAACCACAACAAATGATTTAGTAAAGTCTCTCTCAAGAGTAAATAAATGATCACTAAAGTACATAATCACACAAATATGGAGCTTAAGACTAACCAATGAATGTAACAGTAAATGTGCATAGGGTGTTGGTTGCTTCGCCTTCAATGCTCTTCTATTTATAGTGTGAGAATGGTTGATGACTGTTGCTCTTGGATGTAGTTGATAGACTATGAGGTCATTACGTCTATTCGTTGAGTGTGTCAGGTTGCTCCTTTTGTCTATTGAGTTACCGTTGGAGACAAAGAGGATTTAAGGTGTTCAGAGCATTAAATGTTTCTAACACAAAAGCACTTTTTGTTAATCTTTCATTAATCCTTGATTAAACACATGTAATATGTTCAGACAGTGATATGATAAAGTGTTAATAATCAATTAGAAGCAAAAAGAGCAAGCTTAGAGATGATTTGAATGAGTATCAAGATTTTTGAAGTATTGTTCTGTTTTTGGGTCTGCATCACTCGAGTGGTCACTAGAGTGATCTTCACTTTGGGATTTAAAAACAAAATAGATCACTTGTTGGCTCACTATGGTGATGTGATAGTGATGAGTACAAATAGGGTCACTCGAGTGATCATGCTTCTTCTTCTTTCCAGAGGAAAAATAGTCATTAGCTGACTCATTGTGGTGTAGTGGTAGTGATGCACTCTTTACACATCACTCGAATGTTTACTTGAGTGAGCTTCTCGTTAAAATATTTTCAAAAGTACTGAGCACTATATTAGTTATTGTGGTACTGTGCAAGTAATGCCAAATGCTAGGGTCACTCTACTGATCTTTTTAAGCTTAGCTTCAGGAGACTTGATCACTTGGACATATCACTGTGGTGAAGCGATAGTGATAAAGATTTTGATACATCACTCAAGTGGTTACTTAAGTGATCAATTTTGAAATTTCTTTTCAGAAAACTAATCACTAGCTGATTCACTATAGTGGATTGACAGTGATGCGATTGTACCATATTTTGATAAGCTATTTTATGGTATATTTGGGGACTTAAATTGCATTAATTATAATTACTTGTGATTAAAGTTTTTTGCATGAAATTAAGATTAAAATGGGGAAAAATTTCATATATTTCATGATGTACTTTAATTGATTGATTTTGGAATATAAGGTATTACATATTCGATTTATTTTCTTTGTAGATTAGTTTAGGGAAAATTATAGAAAAGGACCTCAGGATTTCTAGAAACTGCAAATCAATGAAGAAAAGGACTAGCGAAATTTCAGAAAAGGGCCAAAAGTTTTTGAAAATTATAGTTTAACCCATGCTTTTAAAAACCGGACCGGACCGGACGGTCCGGCGGCCAGACCGTCACCCGGAGGCAGCAACGGCTCGTTTATGTCATAAGGGCCGTTTTACATGTTAGGCCGTTTCAAACCGGAGAAAAACCGTTTTTTGGCCGGAACCTGCTTTTTAGCTAGAAGCCGGAACGGCTACGCAATAACCAGACGGCTAAGCTTGTGGTAAGAAATGGGCTCGAAAAAAAAATCACTGAGAGATGCATGAATGAGTGTCTCGCAGCGCAAGGAGAGAGAAAAATCAAGAAGAGAGATAAGATCCTTGAGAAGATGAAGAAAGGAGACGCAGAGAGAAAGAGAGAGTTGAACAACATACTGTGGTTTCTCCTTCTTCGTCGAGAGCAAAAACACGAGTTACAGAAATGGGAGGAGATGTTTTGAAAAGCAGAGAAAAGAAACACGGGGCGAGAAAACGAAAAAGTGATGCAAGGTGTAGTCTAAACTCAGAGGGGTGAAAAGCTATTAAAATAATAAAAAATTGCTAAAAAGCTTAAAGATGAAAGAGTCTAGCTAATAGGATAGTAGATTGCATTAATTTGTTTCAGGCTTTCAGCTTTTTCGTGCTTTGTGAGATGTGACTTTGCCAATCCATCTTCCATTTACCTCTTAGAAATAAAAATACGACTATATTTATATATTTAAAATTAATTTCTTCCATATTTAATTTTATGATTTTTTATCTTAAATTTTATAATATTAATTTTAAAATATATAAAAAATTTATAATGTTGCTAATGCTATATAGTGTTATTTTATTATAACTCTCATATATTAAGGTGTTATTATGTTAATAATTAGACTTATTATGAATTTATGAGATTCATCCTTAAACTAAGGATGGAATTGGAAGCTCTGGGATTGGAGTTGACAGTCTTAATTTTGGATCTTTTACTCAAAAAGGTAATGATATTTATGATCCAAATTCTTATCAAGAAACTTATACCTGGATCAATCAAAAGCCACCAATATTTGATAAGTCATGAAATCATTATAGTCTAATGCATTTTTTTAGGTTGATTGTTGACTTAGTGTTCTTCCTTCAAGCATATTTTGTGACCTATATAGTTAACTTCCTATCAAATTAGACTACTAAAGATTAATTGTATAATATATATATATATATATAATTATAAATATATACGTATGTAATATTTTTAAATTTAATTATTACGTCACCGGTCTAATTGAACGGTCTAACCGTTCCAACCGGTTGAACCTTGAACCGCTGACCTTTCCGGCTCGACATCCGATCCGGCTTTTAAAACATTGGTTTAACCCCAATTTTTTTTTTAAAATTTTAAGTTTAGTCCTTCCACAAACTTTTGAATTTTTGCATTTTAGTTTGCATTTTGACCAGGGAATTAGGTCATATATAAACCTTCTTCTTGACAGTTTAAATAGCTTGAAGCACTATGAAGAGTCTTCTTTAAACCAGAGCACCTTCGATCCTTTTCCTCTTATTACCTCCCCCTTCCTCTTCTTCATTGTCGCTGGCGGCCTTTACCCTTACTACTTTTGTCGCCAGTGACCTGCACTCTTACAAGCCTAAAGAGTTTCAATTAGAGCACTATTAGAACCTAGAGCAAAAAACTCGTAAAGAGATAGGGAAGACATCATAGTGCTGACTTTCGAACAGCGAAGGGAATCAGAGAAGAAAGAGCTTCACCACACCATCTTCTTCCCTGTTCATCCTCACTACCGAAACACCACCATCGTTCACCACTTACTCTACCATCGTTAGTGGCGTCGATTTCTACATTCTGAAGTATCAGTTCTCTCGTTCTTTCTACTATTGGCTTCTCTTTCTCTCACCACCACCATCAGACTTGTCTCCAGTGACAGGGATGACTCTATTGTCATCACCTTCTTCCACCTTCTCCTTCACCTCCTTCCACCGTCACCTCCTTTATTTTTTCCAATGACCTGGAGAAACAGAATGACAACAACTTTACTCCTCATGATGCATCCTTTCCTCCTTGAACTTCCATGGCAGTAATGGAGTTTCAATTGGTGACAATTGTTGAAGCTCTAATGAGGCTAAGCTCCAACTCTTGAGGCTTGGGAAGATTGGCTAGAGTTCTTGAGATCAATAGGGGAGTTTTTCTTAGTTCCTTTATGAATTTCCTATTGTTATTGTAATTCCTAGCTATATTCTAAGGTAGTTTTAGTAGGAATTTGTTGTGATTTATATGGACTCCATATTGTTGAGCTAAGATGGTTTATTTTGTGATTGGATTTGGATTTTTGTGATTGGATGAATTCCATTTATGTATTCTTATTAATTCAACGAGACTATGCTAGCTATGTGATTCCTAGTTTTTGTAGTTGATTTGGGTTAATTTGAGTGTCGAGATTATGCATTCATATTAGAGGAAACATTTTCATGAATTCAATCTATTTCACTCATCAAGTGGCATTTAATAATATTCCTAAGCAATAGCTATAAATACGATAGTAAGGTAACTATTAATTAGGATTTTTAGACACAATGTGATTACTTAGGGGTTTTTTCAATTAGATTTGGTGAATTATGACTCCCATATCATTTATTGAACAAGGATAGCCATTGAACCAATTTCTCAAGAGAATTCACTTTATTCATATTCTATTCCATTCACTATCATATTTTAACATACAAAAAATAGCAGCTTTAGGTTCTTAATTCAATTTTGCACTTATTTATTTCCAACAAAAACCCAAAACCAATTTTCCCTTGTTTTCATTGTCTTTGCATGACATTTAGATCACTTAGGGTGTGTTTGGTTTGAGGGGAGGGGAGGGTATGTTACCTTGTTTGGTTAGTTAAAGCGAAGGGGAGGAGGGGAGAGGATCCTTTGTTTTGTTTAGAGGGAGGGAAGGGAATTAAAGCCAAAATTTTAGCTTCCCTCCCACCCCTCCCCTTAAACCAAACACACCCTTAGGAATCAATAAAAGGCTCCTTGAGAAGAGAGAACGGTCCTAGGTTTTCCTATACGCAAACCTTAGTTAATTTTTTATTATGGACCCTAATGCTAATGATATAAAGTCCAAATCAAGGAAGGTCACCAAAAATAATGGAAGATGAGATGAGGATGGTGATTATGAGGAAGTGAATATCGCTGGAGGTTTGTCACTCAAGCTCTGTTCTCACGATGCCTCTGAATCTTAGACCCTCCTATCGCAGCTTCTCTAGACTAGGTCACTGGCAATAATGGAAAAGAAGGCGAACGTCGCTGATGATAATGGTGAGTGGAGATCAGAGGATTGAGCAAAGTGGTACCAGTGTCAAGCTCTCTCAATCTCTCATGGTACCTCCTTTTCTGTTGATCTCTTTCTTTCTCCACCATCCTCATTGTCACCTAAAACTTCAGCTTGTTGTTGGAAATTGCGTCTCTACCTTCGGGATCGACAATCATTATTATTACCTTCAACGTTCTCCTTTCCTCTCAACTTTATTCGACACTCCATTCACTTTCATGGATTTCTGGTGCTTTCAACAAGCTTTGGCAGTGCTAAATTTCATGAGAGGCTGATTTTTCCTTAATTCTTAGTGGTAGAGAAGGTGGCTAGTGCTTCAATGTGGTACAAAGGGGAGTTCATTAGTTTTCCATTAGCTCATTACATGTATTGTCATCTGTTTGAATTAATTTTGTATTGGCACATGTTTGTGAGACTTGGATGAGTGTTCATTTGTCTTTGATGGTTAACATTTGTGTTGAAATTTGATTTGATGCTCTTGGACTATGTATTGAACTTATTTCCTTATGTTTTAATGAGATTATGCATTGTATGTGATTACTATAGTGTGTAGTTAAGTTAATTCATATTGAGTGTTGCGATTATGCTCTCATTTAAGAGGAAGCAAGTGCACTAAAATGATTTTTAAACACATATCAAGTGGTTTATAACAATTTATAAAAGAGATAACTATAAATGTGATCATAGGATTACTCATTAAATAGGTAGATTGAACCTAATGCTATTGCTTAAGGTTTTCAATTTGACTTGATGCAAAATTAACTCCCAAAATATTTTAAGAAGTTAGGAAAGCCACCAACTTTGCTACCAAGACCCATTTCATCATTCATATTTTTAAACTAAATTCTATTCACTCATTCACCATTTTTATAAAAAAAATACCAAAAAAAATATTTTAGCATTTAATTAAATTGCATTACTCTTTTAGTTATCAATTTGAAAAATAAAAAACCCCCTTTCCCCTTGTTTCATTGAATTTACATGGCATTTAGATTACTTAGTAACACTACTGGAGAAAACCCGTTTTAGACCACCACATTTAGACCGGTTTTGGCGGATAAGGTCTTAAAAATTTGCGCAGTGGCAGTTTTGTAATTATATTGAACTTCTAAGACCGGTTCTTAAAAAAACCAGTCTTAAAAAATTTATTTAGACCGGTTATAAATAAAACCAGTCTTAAAATGTTAAAATTTTTATGAATTTAAAATGTTTTAACATTTAAGATCAGTTTACATAAAAACCGGTCTTAAAAGTAAAATATTTAAGACCGGTTTTATGTTAAAACCGGTCTTAAATCTTTAACATTTAAGACCGTTACATAAAACCGGTCTTAAATATTTTACTTTTAAGACCGGTTTTTATGTAAACCGGTCTTAAATATTAAAACATTTTTAATCTTAAAAATTTTAATATTTTAAGACCGGTTTTTGTATAAACGGTTCTTAAATGTGAAATTTCACTCTTTTAAGACCGGTTTTCACTAAACAGTTCCGGTTGGTACTATTTGCACAGTACTGCCGACACATGGTGTTACAGTACTATACTGTGAAAGCTACTGTGTACGGTGTATAGTGCTACAGTGCTTTTTGTATGTTTACATCGAAAACCTAAAAATAATTCTAAGCCTTCGAGCGTTTAATCTTCATCTAAGTCTACAACAAATTCTTCTTCATTATCCTCTTGATTGTCTGAGGCTGCTGAAGAGATTGGTTGACTAGTCGAAGCCGTTTGGTCTTGTTGTTGTTGTAGAACTTGTAGCATTGAGCTGAGTTGACTAATAAGGTTAGCCTTATTCGTGGTTCCAGCTAACATAGATGTAATCCTCGATTTTTGATTTAGGAATTTACTCTGTTCCGTCATACAAAGATGTTGAGGATTTTCTTTGAACCATTTATCAACTGCTCTACTGTCAATCCTGCTGATGTCAAATTTGGCCCACCATCTTACCGAGGGAAGTCTTTGTAGAGTTGGTAAGAGGGGAGATCCTTGATTTGTTCTAGAAAATCTGTAATTCCAGGCAAAAACCCAGGATACAGATAATTTTGAAAAATAGTGAAGATCAATTGGAAAAGGATCCTCACCAATATTGAATTTTTGTTTAAAGAATTCAAAGGCTTGTACAACCTTTGGGGGTAATATCTCTAGTACAGGACCAAAGAATCCCCACCAGTGAACAAACCATTGGGGAAAATCATACTCAGTTTTCGTTTTAAAGTAGATGAACCAAGTATGTGTAAAAAGTTCATTTTGATCCCAAAAGACATTGGACCATGCATCAACATAATCCCAGTAAGTATATCCTTTGGGTTCATAATCAAGTTCCCAAAATTTTGGTTTAAGTAAATTTTGTCCCCACTGGGAAGGGGTGAGAACTTTCAAAATCTGGAGAGAGGAATGAGTAATCATTGGTCCAGTTCTTTTATCTGTTTTTCGTTTGACTAGGATGGACCCAGTATGAACCAGTATTAACTCATACCATTCTCTAGTTTTTGTCAAATCAGAAGGCCTGAAATGAAATCCTGGAGGGAAGACATTCACGGCTACCTGATTTGGGTTTTGGTGAAAAAACTCCGGTTCCACTTATAGAATGTGTTTTGCATAAGCCTCTTTATGGGAATAAGGCGTATGTGTGTTGGTTTGTAGCTCCTCCGGCGAGTCTCCTCCCTCTCTTCCCTCCGGCGAGTTTCCTTCTACCCTTTTCTTCCTTTGTAAGTGCTTATGTTTTCATTTCAATAAAATTAATCAGTTTCTTCTACTTTTATTTGCATCATATCCTTCCCTCCTCTGATGGCTCGGGATTAGCAGGTTAAATGAGTTAATCACTGGCAGGTTCTACCGCCACCGATTAATTTCATTCGCAATCTCAGTAGACATTACAGAGCATCCCCTCTGCATGCATCATTTGATATTATGTTTTTAATTTTGCCTTAAGAAGTCCGTCTTCTTCCCTCTTCACATGCACCTCCCTTTCTTTAGTTAGATCTACCTTCGGGGCCTCCCCGTCTTGGTATCAGAGCCACTAAACAAATCATTTTAATCCATAAACACTGATACATTTTTAATTATTATACCACTATGGATCCAGAAGGTGATGATACTTAGGCAAGGGAGAATTACATCATTATTGTTATCTTCTTCTCTTTAAGCTTTCTTCAGCCTTAATTTCAGCCTTTATATTCTGTTCTTTATTTCTGTTCTTTACTTCCTGCACTCTTTCCTTTCAGTCTTTTAAATTCTGTCAATTTAAATTTTGCAATTTAAATTATGTCTTTTCTTCTCCGTTCCTTTTCTTCTAAATGCGGTAGTAGTAGCTCTTCTTCTACTCCATTGAACACCTCTACGCTAAACAATGAGGAATCAAAATCTTCAACTTCTAAACAAATTTTCAAAGAAGAAATTTCTTTTGAAAATATAAACCAGAAAGTTGACGATTGGGTTTTACCTCCAATTGCCTTAAACGCACTTTATCAAATGCAAACTCAAGATAAGAAATGGTTCTCCAAATCTGATTACATAATCAGAACAGTTGAAGAATCAATTCCTATCAAACCTGAAAAAGGAGAATTTTACCTTCTTTCTCAAAAGTCAATTGATAAACATAAGAAAGATTACAACTTTTTGCATATCGGAAGTGTTCAAGTTGCCATTAAACCATTGATAAGAAAAGGATTAAACGTTTCAGGACTAGTATGCCTCATGGATGCTAGACATTATGAATTTTCAGATTCTCTGCTTGCAGCAGCAGAATTCGGACTTCATAATGGTCCTGTCTACTTTAACTGTTATCCTGATAGGATGGCAGATTTAAAAGATGAACAAGTTCTTGAAGTTCTTAAACTCAAACTTCAGCTAAACGGTTTAAACATGAAACCAGGATCTATACCTGCTACTCTAACATATAGGGTACAGTATAAGGTTCTAAACTCATCCAATTCATTAGTTTTGATACCACCTGATAATGGCCAAACAATAGTTTTTCTATCAGATGAACAAAATGCAAACTTGACCGTTCCAAAAACAATTATGTGGGATGATGTTGAATTACCAGATGATTGGACAATGGATAAGGCCACAAAGCCGATTCCTAAACCTATATCTTAGGTAAGCAAGATCATTCAAACATCAGATGGAACTGTCAAATTATCTTTTGATAGACCAAGAAGATCTTGTAGTCAAGCTACCAGAACTGAGCCTTCATTATATGAAGACTGTAGGTCTGTTAGATCTGAATCTTCAAGATATTCTTGTTCTTTACCTAAACCACCATCTATCATCTACATGTCAGCCCCCAACACATCAACTCCTCAACAAACTTTACCAAAAGTACCATCGGTCATATATGCACCTGCACCATCCACAGTAACCCCACAAACAACCACAAATGTTTCAATTCAAGGAATTGACAATTCTTTAAATATCCCACAAACAAGTTATGAAAAGGATGATGACTTAAAATCAATTGAGTCTCCAACCTATTCATCTCTTGGAGAATCAGGGGAACCTTTTATTATAAACGTTTTAGAAAATGTTTTCCAAATTGACAAACAAACATTGCAAAAGGAATTTTACTCTGAGAAAAATACCCTTCAGAGAGACTGGTTTCTACAGAATTTCGAAAAATCTGCTAGAAAAGAAATTCAAGAGAAATTCTACAGATTTCTTGAAAAGGTACAAGAAAATATTCCATTTTTTGATTGGTTTAATGCGTATGCAGAAGATCAAAACCTGGAATATCCTTTTTTACAAACCATTAATATGACAAAGAAACAATGGAAAACTTCTGAAGGTGAAACTATTTCTTCTGAGTTTCTTCCCCCAAAAACAGTGCAAATACCACAATTGGCTGATGACAAACGTCAACCAATCATGGCTGCACCTTTCAAATTTAAAAACATTGAAAAACCCATTGATCCAACGGATATTAAGAATATTGTTGAACAAAACAATTACACAAACCAATATCTTCAGGTATTAGGTGATTATTTTGTTCAAACACCAGTTTCTTCGAGAAAAGTCGAAACTAGAATTGAAACACCCCTTTTCAAACCTTTTCAAATAAACCAGAAAATTAAGTCAGATTTTCAAACTAAAAGATCTGATTTATTAAGAAAAGTTAATCAGCAAATTAGCCAACTTCAAACAACAACTGTCCCAGATACACCCCAGTCGTCATCTACTAAATCAAAAGATGTTATGACTTTTGAAAAAGATTCCCAAATTGGAGATACAGACTCTAACCCTTCTGAGTCGCAACTCCAGATCAACCATCAACACTGGAAAAAGCCTTCAAAACTCTACTACCATAGAGCTAGCCCGCCAGACATTCTAGTTGAAGAACGAATAAACCAAAACATTAAGTCCTTCAATGCTGACAATATCTATGAATGGAACATAGATGGTCAAAGTGAGACAAACATTCTACAAATCCTTCAACAAATGTCCATGGTAAGTACCGCATACCAAACTCAACATGATTATTCAGATGAGATGATTACCAATCTTATAGTTTCCGGGTTTACTGGACAACTCAAAGGTTGGTGGGATAATTATCTTTCTTCTGAAGATAAACATACCATCTTTATATCTATTAAAACTGAATCTGATGGAACACCCATTACCTCAAACGGCCAACCCATTCCAGATTCGGTAAACACTCTTCTTTTTACAATTATTAAACATTTTGTTGGAGATCCATCTATCTGGAAAGATAGGTCGGCTGAACTTCTTTCAAATCTTAAATGCAGTACCTTATCTGATTTCAGATGGTATAGAGATACTTTTTTGACTAGAGTACTCACTAGAGACGATGCTCATCAGCCATTTTGGAAAGAAAAATTCCTAGCTGGATTACCTAAGTCTTTAGGTGATAAAGTTAGAGAAAAATTTAGAAACCAAAATGATGGCAACATCCCTTATGAGCATTTGACATATGGTCAATTGATCTCTTATGTCCAAAGAGCTGCTCTTAAGATTTGTCAAGACGACAAAATCCAACGACAACTTGCAAAAGAAAAAGCCACAGACAGGAAAGAATTAGGAACTTTCTGTGAACAATTTGGCTTTCCTCCTTGTAAGCAATCTAAACCTCACCGCAAACCTTACCATAGAAGGAAGAAACATATCTACCAAAGATATAAGCCCAATACACCTCCTCATAGACTTGAAAAGGAATTTCGCTCAAAACCAAAAGTTGATTTTCCTAAACAAAAGAAAATTACTTGTTTTAAATGTGGTAAACCGGGTCATATTTCCAAATATTGTCATTTGACTCGAAAGTTGAAGAAGATTAAGAGTATTGAAGAACCTCTTCTTGAACAAATAAACAATCTTTTGATTGAAACTTCTGAATCTGAATCTGAAAGTAGTTCTTCTGAAGATCTTAATCAAATTCAAAACAAAGATCTTCCAGAAAACTCTTCTTCTGAGATTAATGTTATCACGAAGGAACATGATTTACTTCTTGATATCATTACTAAACTTCCAGATTCTGATAGAGGAGAATATTTGTTCAAACTAAGAGAAATTCTCAATCAAACTCCAACTTCTTCAAACTCCAAACCTCCTATTCTTTTTAACAAATATGATTTAACAAATGTTTTAAATAAATTCAAACATTCTGTTAGACCAACTACCCTCCAAGACCTTCAGTATGAGGTAAATAACCTCAAAACTGAAATCAATCTTATCAAACTTCAACAAAATACTCATGCAACTGTTATATCCCAAATACAGGATATTCAACTTGCAGCTCAAACTGAAGGGCAACATAAAACACCTTCCGAGCAAGAGGACAATAATCTTTCTGATCTTTCTGAACCATTTTTAAACTTGATTTCAAAAATATTAACTCAAAAGTTTTATGTCCAAGCTAAAATTGTTATTGATAATGATTTTGTCCTGGACCAAACTGTTCTGTTTGACACAGGAGCTGATTCTAATTGTTTTAAAGAAGGAATCATTCCTACAAAATACTTTGAAAAAACAACCGAAAGGTTTAATGGTGTCAATGGCTCACGCCTAGATGTCAAATACAAAGTTTCAAACGTTGTTATTGAAAATGAAGGTTTAAAGATTCAAACCCCATTTATATTAGTTAAAGATATGGGAACCCAGATTATTCTTGGGGCGCCATTTGCAAGGCTATTATTTCCATATATGACTGATGTAGATGGAATTTCAAAACAATATCTGGGTAAAACAATTCTATTTCCTTTTACTCAAAAACCCAGAATTAAAGAATTAAATCTTCTCTCTTCAAAGCAACAACAAGTTAACTTTTTGAAGGAAGATATCTCTTTTAAACATATAGAAGCACAGCTTTGTCAAGCACAAATTAAACAACAAATTCAAACTTGTCTTGCGAAAATCCATCAAACTATTTGCGCGGATTTACCAAATGCATTTTGGAATCGCAAAAAACATGTTGTTGACTTACCTTATGAAACGGGTTTTTCTGAAAAACAAATACCTACTAAGGCACGACCAATTCAAATGACTGCAGAACTTCTTGAAACCTGTAAAAAGGAAATTCAAGAACTTCTGAACAAAAAATTGATTCGCAAATCTAGAAGCCCTTGGTCTTGTGCTGCTTTTTATGTAAATAAGAATGCAGAAATAGAACGTGGAGCTCCTAGACTTGTAATCAATTACAAGCCATTAAACGAGGCGTTACAATGGATAAGGTATCCAATTCCAAACAAATCTGATCTACTTAAACGTTTGTATTCTGCAAAAATCTTTTCCAAATTCGACATGAAATCTGGATTTTGGCAGATTCAAATTTCTGAAAAAGATAGGTATAAAACTGCTTTTACTGTACCTTTTGGTCAGTATGAGTGGAATGTTATGCCTTTTGGTTTAAAAAATGCTCCTTCTGAATTCCAGAGAATCATGAACGAAATCTTTAATGATTATAGTCAATTCATTATCGTTTACATTGATGATGTTTTGATCTATTCTTATTTAATAAACCAACATTTTAAACATGTTAATCATTTCATTAAAATTGCAGAAACAAATGGTTTAGTAGTATCTAAACCTAAAATTAGTCTTTTTCAAACTAAGGTTAGGTTTCTTGGTCATTGGATTTACCAAGGATCTATAACGCCAATTGAACGTGCAATTCAATTTGCAGATAAATTTCCCGATCAAATCATTGACAAAACACAACTTCAAAGATTTTTGGGATGTTTAAACTATGTTGCTGAATTTATTCCTCATCTTAGCAATTTCATTAAACCATTACACCAGCGTCTTAAAACGAATCCTCCTCCATGGACGGATATCCATTCAAATGTTGTCAAGCAGATTAAACTCCAGGTTAAGGAACTTCCTTGTCTTAGCCTTCCTGATCCTTCTGCTTACAAAATTGTTGAAACTGATGCCTCTGACATTGGTTATGGTGGCATTCTTAAACAGCGTTTAGACGGCAAAGAAAAAATTGTTTCTTTTACATCTAAACATTGGAATTCTGCACAACAGAATTATTCTACAATTAAAAAAGAAATTTTGGCAATTGTTTTATGCATTTCCAAATTTCAATCTGATCTTTTAAACCAAAGGTTTTTAGTTCGCATTGATTGTAAATCAGCAAAAGATGTTTTACAAAAGGATGTTAAAAACCTTGCATCTAAACAAATTTTTGCCAGATGGCAAGCAATTTTAAGTGTTTTTGATTTTGACATTGAATTTATCAAAGGCACTTCAAACTCTTTACCAGATTTTCTTACCCGTGAGTTTCTTCAGGGTAGGTAGTGAGTGAACCAACAAAATGCCCAGAAAAAAGAAAGAATCTGATGAGAAACAAAAGAGTGATAAACTCCCGAGTATCATGCAAGATGCTCAAAATCAAACAGTCTCTAGTGCAAGTCTGGAGGCGATCATGCAACAACTTCTGCAACAATATGGATCCCAAACACAAGGATCACAACAGCAGAAGCAGTCTCAAGCAGAGTCATCTACTCCATCTGGGTCATCAATCCAGAAACCTCAAACTGAAGCAACCTCTACAAATGAGATCTTAAAATCTTATGAACAGGTGTATGCCCAGAGGAAGCTTCCAAATCAAACATGGGAACAGGTAGTGAAAAAAGGGAAAAACACAGCCCTTGTACCATTTTCCCCAATGACTAAACAAGAATATGATAGGTTAAACCAAGCACCCCAAAGTCTATAAGCTTGGCCAAGACCTTCTACTCCTCCAAATCAAAGACAACTGACAATTGCAGCTTCTTCTTCCAAAGCAATTGTCAGTCTACCCCAGACACAAACCAACACACATACGCCTTATTCCCATAAAGAGGCTTATGCAAAACACATTCTACAAGTGGAACCGGAGTTTTTTCACCAAAACCCAAATCAGGTAGCCGTGAATGTCTTCCCTCCAGGATTTCATTTCAGGCCTTCTGATTTGACAAAAACTAGAGAATGGTATGAGTTAATACTGGTTCATACTGGGTCCATCCTAGTCAAACGAAAAACAGATAAAAGAACTGGACCAATGATTACTCATTCCTCTCTCCAGATTTTGAAAGTTCTCACCCCTTCCCAGTGGGGACAAAATTTACTTAAACCAAAATTTTGGGAACTTGATTATGAACCCAAAGGATATACTTACTGGGATTATGTTGATGCATGGTCCAATGTCTTTTGGGATCAAAATGAACTTTTTACACATACTTGGTTCATCTACTTTAAAACGAAAACTGAGTATGATTTTCCCCAATGGTTTGTTCACTGGTGGGGATTCTTTGGTCCTGTATTAGAGATATTACCCCCAAAGGTTGTACAAGCCTTTGAATTCTTTAAACAAAAATTCAATATTGGTGAGGATCCTTTTCCAATTGATCTTCACTATTTTTCAAAATTATCTGTATCCTGGGTTTTTGCCTGGAATTACAGATTTTCTAGAACAAATCAAGGATCTCCCCTCTTACCAACTCTACAAAGACTTCCCTCGGTAAGATGGTGGGCCAAATTTGACATCAGCAGGATTGACAGTAGAGCAGTTGATAAATGGTTCAAAGAAAATCCTCAACATCTTTGTATGACGGAACAGAGTAAATTCCTAAATCAAAAATCGAGGATTACATCTATGTTAGCTGGAACCACGAATAAGGCTAACCTTATTAGTCAACTCAGCTCAATGCTACAAGTTTTACAACAACAACAAGACCAAACGGCTTCGACTAGTCAACCAATCTCTTCAGCAGCCTCAGACAATCAAGAGGATAATGAAGAAGAATTTGTTGTAGACTTAGATGAAGATTAAACGCTCGAAGGCTTAGAATTATTTTTAGGTTTTCGATGTAAACATACAAAAAGCACTGTAGCACTATACACCGTACACAGTAGCTTTCACAGTATAGTACTGTAACACCATGTGTCGGCAGTACTGTGCAAATAGTACCAACCGGAACTGTTTAAACAGTAACAAGTTACCGGTCGACTGTTCACCGGAACTGTGCAAACAGTACAGGTCACCAGTCGGTTATAAGTCACCCTAAACAGTATCCTCGCTTGTCTATTTAAAGCCGATTCAGTTTCATTCTGAGGCAGGTTCGGTTAGGCTTAGAGAGAGAACTAGAGAGAGAAGCTCTGAGCTCCTCCGGCGAGTCTCCTCCCTCTCTTCCCTCCGGCGAGTTTCCTTCTACCCTTTTCTTCCTTTGTAAGTGCTTATGTTTTCATTTCAATAAAATTAATCAGTTTCTTCTACTTTTATTTGCATCATATCCTTCCCTCCTCTGATGGCTCGGGATTAGCAGGTTAAATGAGTTAATCACTGGCAGGTTCTACCGCCACCGATTAATTTCATTCGCAATCTCAGTAGACATTACAGAGCATCCCCTCTGCATGCATCATTTGATATTATGTTTTTAATTTTGCCTTAAGAAGTCCGTCTTCTTCCCTCTTCACATGCACCTCCCTTTCTTTAGTTAGATCTACCTTCGGGGCCGGTCTTAAAGGTAGGATTTTTCGCCGGTATTTTTACTCCCGCCCCCAGATCGCGCGCTCTATAAACCCTTTCTTCTCTTTTTGCCATTTCTCTGTGCTTGTTCTGAACTCGTCTATGGCTTCCCGTCCCTCATGTGCTCAACTCTCCTCCATCATTACCACTGCCGTTGCTGTGTTCGTTGTCGCTGTTCTTTGATTATCGTCAGTCTTCTCTGCCGCCACCTCTATTCTTCGTAGTAACCATTCTCCTTTGAATTGACTTCCCTTTATCAGTGCCGTGAATTTGAGGACTTCATTTTAACCTTAGTCAACGCCACCGTGACTTTGGGTTGAAGCTCACTCCTTGGTCTTCAATCAGGTTAGTGTTCGATCTGTTATTTAGTTGTACGTTGTTCAATAATTAATAATGTTTTATGAAAAAATGGTTCTTGTTGTTGCTTTGAGCACTTAAACGTAATCTGAAAAAAAAATTAAATCTGCACATTCTTGTTAGATATATGGTCTGACTTTTAATTACATCCCTATGACATTTGGCTTGGATTAATACCACTCTATGTTCTGTTTTAATTTAGTGCGGTTGTTTGATTATTGTCAGTATTATTGGTTTGTTAAAACAATACTAGTTTCAAATGGTGCCTGTTAATTTCGTTGAAATATCTAAAACTCTATTGTTGTTGGATATAGGGTGCTAGAAGTATTGAGATATATATGGATCATAGTTGGATAAATGCTAAATGAACGAGTGTTGAATATGATAATGGGGTGAGGGGTTTTTTAGACTTCGCTAATAGAAATGCCGATGATGGTAGTGGGAAGTGTTATTGCCCTTGTGTAGTATGTTTGAATGAGAAGCGACTAAGTACTGCAGATATATACACACATTTAATTTGTGAAGGATTTTGTAAGAGTTATACAGTATGGGTATGGCATGGTGAAGAATTAGAAATGCCAAGTTCATCTCAACAGGGGGAGTGAACTTTGATGATAATGACATGAATACGGATGATCACATAAAGGATATTATTCGTGATGTAGGAGAAGAGACTTTTGAACAATCACATGTATATGGTAATATGTGTAGTGATGTTGAGACGCCGTTGTCCCCAGGGTGTAAAAAGTACCAATTGTTGAAAGCAGTATTGAAATTGGTAAGCTTGAAAGCATGGCATGGATGAAGTGATAAGAGTTTTTCAGAAACGCTTGAGGCTTTTAAGGACATGCTTCCAGATGATAATGTGTTGCCTTCTCAATACTATGATGCTAAGAAAATATTGTGTCCACTAGGGATGAAGTATAAAAAGATCCATGCATGCCCTAATGATTGTATATTGTATAGAAAAGAGCATGAAGAGGAACAACAGTGTCTGATATGTGAAACCCCGAGGTACAAATCAAATAACGCTCCTGCAAAAGTATTGTGGTACCTTCCAATCATACCAAGGTTCAAGCGCTTGTTTACTAATGAAAACGATGCAAGAAATTTGAGATGGCATGTGGATAAGAGGATATCCGAAGGAAAGCTTCGACATCCGGCTGATTCTTCTCAATGGAAGAAAATCGATAAACTATTTCCTACCTTCGGTGAAGAGCCTAGGAACCTTAGGCTTGGGCTTAGCACGGATGGCATAAATCCTTTTGGTTGCCTGAGTAGTATACATAGTTCATGGTCTGTTCTGTTGGTAATTTACAACTTATCTCCTTTGTTATGCATGAAAAGAAAGTATATCATGTTATCTATGTTGATTTTGGGATCAAAACAACCCGGAAATGACATAGATGTTTACCTGGAACCCTTGATCGAAGACTTGAATGAGTTGTGGGATAAAGGTGTTGATGTTTTTGACGCGAACAAGAAGGAGGTTTTTAAAATGCAAGCCATGATCTTTTGTACTATAAATGACTTCCCTGCATATGGAAACTTGTCAGGCTATAGTGTTAAAGGCCATAAAGCATTTTTGATTTGTGAAGAAGGAACATGCTACCATCAACTTCAATATAGAAGAAAGACAGTTTATCTTGTCCATAGGAGATTTCTTAGACGAGGCCACCCGTATCGCAGATTAAAGAAAGCTTTTTTTGGTGGATAAGAGTTTGAAGATGCTCTGAAGGCATTGACTGGGGAAAAAGTTTATGAAAAGGTGAAAAATATGAATGTTATCTTTGGTAAGACTACAAAGAATAGTAATGAGAAAAGTAAATGGAAAAAGAGGTCTGTCTACTTCAGTCTTCCATACTGGCCGAAGCTTGATGTGAGACATTGTATTGATTTCATGTATGTAGAGAAAAATGTTTGTGATAGTATTGTTGGGACACTGCTTAACATACAAGGTAGTTCTAAGGATGTCATAAAGGCAAGATTAGATTTGCAAGAAATGGGGATACGAGAAGACTTGCATCCAAAGCCATATGGTAAAAGAACTTTTTGTCCTCTAGCTGCTCATTCTTTGTCTAAGGATGAGAAAAGAAGCTTTTGTGACTGTTTATATGGCATCAAAGTTCCTTCAGGGTATTCTTCAAATGTTAGGAAGCTTGTGTCGATGAAAGACTTGAAGTTAATGGGGCTAAAGTCTCAGGATTGTCATGTCTTAATGCAACAACTGCTCCCAGTAGCTATTCGAGGAATTGCCGAATATGATCTTCAACATATTTTGACTAGACTTTGTTTCTTCTTCAATGCTATTTGTAGTAAAGTCATTGAGATAGAAAAATTGGATGAACTAGAAAATGAGGATATATGATCTTGTGCCAACTTAAGAAGCTTTTTCTTCCTTATTTTTTTGACATCATGGTACATCTAATTGTTCATCTAGTCAGGGAGATCAAATTATGAGGCCTTATCTATTTACGATGGATGTACCCAATTGAAAGAACTATGAAAATCCTAAAAGGGTATGTGAAGAACCCTAACCGGCCTGAAGCATTTATTGTTCAGAAATATGTTTCTGAAGAAGCCATGGAGTTTTGTCAAGATACTTGTCAAATGTAGGACACATTAGACTTCCTGAACATCATGACGAAGAAGGTGGTAGAGACGGGGCTTCAGTAAAGAGTATGGATCCTGATGAATTGCAACAAGTCCACTTGTACATCTTGAATAATGTTGATGAAGTTCAAGATTACATTAATGCTTATAAAGAAATTGTACAGAAAGGAAATAGTCAAATGACTGAATAAAGGTTAATTAGAGAGCATAACAAAACTTTTGCACATTGGTTCAAATAAAAGGTTGACGGCGAAGAATATGTTTATGATAGAATTAAATTGTTAGCACATGGTCCTGAGGCTGATGTCATAAGTTGGACTTTCATTTGTGATCAATGGTTATACGTTTTACATGAAGTCCGTTGATGATAGGAGCACCGTCCAGAAAAGAGGGGTTATGTTAGTGTCTGAATCTATACACTTCTCTAGTTCAAAAGAAAAGAATCCTAGATTGGCAGTAATACCTTATTATGGGGTGATTGAAGAGATTTAGGTGGTTGATTATGTTAAAGTTATACTTCCCATTTTCAAATGCAAGTAGGTTGATGTCGACAATGGTGTGATGATTGATCAGTTGGGATTTACATTGGTTGATTTGAATAGTATAAGTTTTAGAGATGAACCTTTTATTATGACATATCAAGCGAAACAAGTGTTCTTTGTTACTGATCAGGCAAATAAAATGTGGTCTGTAGCTCTCCAAAGAAAAAGGGTCGTTGATATTAATTAGGAAAGTCATTCAATGAATGATCTACTTGAGACTCCTTTTTCTAGGGCTGTACCAGAATTGAACGAAGAAGATGAAGCAGACAAGAATACATCATAAGAAATAATCATCATGAAGGGATATGGGAGGATATCCCTTTATAAAACTACATTGAAGGTTAGTTAGCTAAAATAATTATCATGAACTATATTTGAATTATGTATATTGTTATTAGTGTATATATATATAACTACTTTTTTTGTTGTCGTCACAGGAAAATGAAGGATATGAGGTGTACGTCTTAGTGTAGATTCTCCGAAGCCAGGCCAGCTAGTGATCATCAGCTTGAGAAGAGTGTGTATAAAGTATTTTGGCCCTAATGAATAACATCATTGTTATTAATGTAATTTAATCTTTGATGTATATATGTAAGTGAAAATATAAGGAACTTGGTCAAAACAACATTGTTATGGTTGTATGATTTCCTTGCATTATGATTCTGTCTATGATTGTGAGTTTATTATTCATGGTTGTTTTCCTTGCTTCTGTTTCGGCCAGCACTGTTTAAGCACAACGGATTTGAGTTTTAATATGTTCCAATGAGTTTTGAATCTCTTACATGTCATTAAAATGCCAGTTATATAATCTGTAAGAGAAGAAGATTTATTTTAATGTCATTGAACTGACTGCTGCTTGCTGAGTGAAATGTGTTAACAGGGAAAATGGCTTGCTGGGTATATCTTTTAAACGAAATTTTTTTTAAAAATTCAACTTTTAAGACCGGTTCTCTCCAAAACCGGTTTGAAAAGTACATTTAAGATCGGTTTTGGAGAGAACCGGTCTCAAAAGTTGAAATTTTAGAACGGTTTTCTGAAAAAACCGGTCTAAAAAGTAATACTTTTAAGACTGGTTTTGTATAAAATTGGTCTTAAAATTTCAACTTTTTAGACCTGTTTTTCAGAAAATCGGTTTAAAATTTGAACCTATTAGACTGGTTCCTCTGATAACCAGTCTAAGAATATTTATTTTTAGACCGGTTTTATAATAGCCGGTCTTAAAATTTTTTTTTAAGACCGGTTCTATAACCAGTCTCAAAAGTAGTAGACTTTTCAGACTGGCTGTATCAAGACCGAATCAAGAACTGGTCTAAAATGTCTATTTTAACTGGTCTTAAAAGTGATTTTTCCAGTAATAGAATCAATAAAAGGCTCCTTAAGAAGAGAGAACAGTCATATGTTTACTTATACACAATCCTTAGTTAATTTTTTTTATTGTGGACCCTAAGGCTAACGATAAAAGGTCTTCATCATGATACAATTTGAATCTCATCACTCGAGTGGTCACTCGAATGATCATAAGTGTGAGCAATTTGACAGTTCTAGTAGGCACTGTGGTCATGAGCTATTTCAAAAACACATCACTCTAGTGATCAACTAGAAATTTTCATAAAATGCTTTATCACTGTTTAAGAGATTATATAACCAAGTTTTAATATATTACTTGAGTGGTCACTCGAGTGATACAATGATTTTCACAGTAATTAGCCGCTATGTGTTTCAAAACCTTTTCTAACCAATATATCTTTTGCAAAACACTTTCTTAAGCTTTGTTATTATCAAAACATGAGATCTAACCACTTGTTCATGTATGACTCTTAGTACAACTGAACTAGTTTATTCATCACATCCCTATTGATCTTTTAGGAGTAACTTAGAGATATGGATACTTCCAAAAATAGAGATGTATTTGCTTAGGCATGTATATCTTCAGAAGTGACCTCAAAAAAGATTAATAGAGTAAGAACCTTCAGTCAAAGCAATGGGTTGACAACTTCTTGTAAAATGAGAGGAACCTTTAATCAGAGCAATAGTGGATTTTCCAAAATAAACATAACTTCACAAAAGCAATTTAATGTCACCTTGAATGTTTTATCACGTCTTGGTATAGCTAAACTACTTTACTCATCACATCCTTAGTGATCCTTTCAAAATAACTTTCAGAGATATAAATACATTCGAAAAAGAAAAGGTATTTGCTTAGGGACCCATATCTCCCAAAATCATTTCAAAAAAGATCAATAGAGTAGGAACCGTGAATCAAAGAAATGGGTTGACAACTTCTTGTAATAGGAAAGGAACCTTCGATTAGAGCAATACTAGGGTTTCAAAAAAAGCATAACTTCATAAAAGCAATTTAAGGAACCTTTGATCAGAGAAATACTAGGTTTTTCAAAAAAAAATATAACTTCATAAAAGCAATTTAATGTCACCTTGGATACTTTATCGAATCGTGACTTTATAAGGCAGCCCAATCGGCCAGGTTGAACAATGCAAGAAATAGGAGAGGAACATTAGAAGTGAATGCAGGAAGGATAATGCGAAATAGATGAGAGAAATCATAACTATACTTAGCTAGGGCTCACGAATAAAAATAACTGCACGGCAGTCACGAGACAAGGGTCAAGTGTCTTTACTAGCATAGCTGTCGTCAAGAAATTGGATGAAGGCTTTTTATGGTTGAATTCAATTGAAAATGACTCCCGACGACTAGAAAATACAACCTAATATTAGATATGACTAGTTTTAATGATGTCAAATATAGATGTTAAATATTAAGAGCAAAAAGTTTGCATAATACACTTTTCTTCTACATTGACTAACTACTATATTTAATGTTGCATATCTTGTAGATTAGTCAAGCAAAGAAAGAAGAAGATTCAAGATATTAAAGAAGATATCTAGTTTGGTCATGAAGAATGATCATCAAGAGAAAAAATAAGAAGAGATTGAAGAAAGAAGAACTTGCAAGATCTAATGAGAATATCAAGATTCAAGCTCTTAGAAGTGATACCGGAGCACTACTACAAAAAAGCAAAGTTGTGGCGCTTATAATTGTATTAGCTATGGCACTAGGGAAGTGCCACAAATCTGGACGCCACTAAAAAAAGCTGTGGCGCTTGCAAGCGCCACAGCATTTTAAATTTTTTTTTAAAAAAAATACCCTCCTGCGCTTGTGGGAGGAAGTGGCACAAGCGCCACAGCTTTTTTTAAAATTTTTTTTTTTTAAAAAATACCCTCCTACCTTGTGGGAGGAAGTGCCACAGGAGGGGGTCTCCTATGGCGTTTGCATCAGCAAGCGCTACAATAGGGTCCTCCTTTTTTTTTCTTTTTTTTTGTTCTTCATGTGACCCTTGTTTAATTTTTTTGGAAATACAAAAATTGGAATCAAAATTAATTATAAAAATACAAATATATAAGAAAATACACTAACGGAATTGATGGAAAAAATATGAGAGAATAAAAAAGTATCACACCGGTTTAAATATCAACACTAATAAGGATCATCATATTCACACAAGTACGTGCACAAGCTTAACTGATCATCACACAAATATTGGGCTTTTTAGGGTTATTACTAAATCTAAATAATATTTTTATTATTATCCTTCTTTTTTATAAAATTTAAATTATATTCCTTTAAGAGTTTGTAGTTAAGAATGCCAGATCTTGAACGTTCTGCTGTTTGATTTGAGACAACCAAGAAATCACAATCAATATTATATAATTAAAAAAAAAAACACCATACCTATCTTATTGCATTCAAAAGAGTCAAGCTTATGCATAATATTGACTATTATTGTCCACTACTAATGTAAACGTGTTTTTTTTTATTGAAGAAAAGCACGAAGCCTACACTATGAAAGACTTAAAGAATCCTTCTTGACACATTGTTGCAAACGTGTGTTTCATACCTCATCATATAGGAATATTAGAAATAGGATATATAGATATCTTAATAAGATAACTTTACTTTTTTTTCTTATAATGTAACTTTACTTTTAAATTCATTATGTATTACGGTTAGAACATAGATATTAATTTGAAATAAAAAATTACAAAAATTATATGCCAATTAAAAAAAAGAAGAAGAAGAATCACGTTGAACTTACAGTAGAGTGGGGGGACCACGTTGCCTGTTGGTGATGCAATCTTGAGTGAGAAGGAGGAGGAAATTTGAGCAGTTGGAACAAAACAAAGAAGTAGATTTGATGATGAAGACATGTGTGTGTGGGTGTGTTTTTAAGTGTGAAGATGACAGAAAATGGAGGGAGGGGGTGACGGTCGTCCAGGCAAAAAGTGTAGATGATGAAAAAGGGAAAGTGAGAAAGGAGGGAATAATTAAAGTGGGATGGAGTCAAAATAAAAGAGAAGGAGGGGGCCACTGCGTGGGAAGGGAAAAAAAGATAAGGGTGGAGGTAGGGGAAATTGTGATTGGTGGGGAGTGGATTACATTATCCACTTAAAATGTAATATTTTTTATAATTAGGCCAATTGTGGCGCCTGAAAGAATTTAGGCGCCACAATTGCCTTAACTAGATGTGGCGCCTGGTTGCCCAGGCGCCACATCTAATGACGTGGGGCCAGCTGTGGCGCCTGCCAAGGCAGGCGCCACAGCTGTTGTAGTCAACTGTGGCGCCTGATCCACCAGGCACCACAGCTAGTACCCAAACTTTAAAAAAAATTAATAAAATAGAAAGAAAAAAAAAGAGGCAGCTGTGGCGCTTTTTTAAAGAAGGGCCACAAAATGTGCACTACCTTTTAACCTTTTTGTAGTAGTGGAGGTTTCTATTATCATATGAAGGTTGGAATGGGTTAATTCGAAGCTAAGATAATTTATATGGAAGGCAAGAAACTTCCCCAAGGTGTTTCCTTGAGTATTAGCTCTCTGCCAAGTTTTGAAAGGCATTACTCGAGTGATAGCCATAATCACTCGAGTGACCACTCGAGTGATGAGCATTTTGTTTTGCTATGTTTTCGCAAGGCATGACAATGGTTCGGTATTTTGGCCATATCTCTCTAACCACACTTCGGATTGAGCTAAAACCAATTTCATATGAAACTAGACTCCTAACACATCAAATACACACTAGAATCACATTCAAAGGAGTTAAGATGAGAGAGATATGATCTTTTGAAGATTCCATTCAAATCAGAGTCATATTCCAAAATAGCTTTGGTATTCTAAACATAACTCTCAAGATACATATCAGATTGAGATAAAACCAGTGTCATATGAAACTAGACTTAAAGATCTTTTCATGGATAAGTAATTTGTCAAATTTAGAGCTATAGGCTAAAAGTTATGCCTTCTAAAATTTGAGGCTTGGGAATTCAGAGACTATCTAGTGCAGTAGTCACTACTTAGATCATAACTTTCAGAATATAATGAGTTTAGAGCTGATTCTTATTGCATTGGAATATAGATGGTAAGAGCTTTCCAATGACATGTCATTTGCCATGTTTGGAATCAAAATGGATAGATCACTCAAGTGATAACCCAGGATTACTCGAGTGATAACCCAGGATCACTCGAGCGACCACTCGAGTGATGCGACAAATAACGTTTCGTAACTTCAGAAAATCATAGGAATGATTGTATAATTCACTCTTCTTGCTTTCAATCACTCTAACACTTCATTATATTAGTGTTTAATGTATTTATCTAGGAATACAATGAAAAGATGATGTAAAGAGATAAAAGGTAACTTTATGGAAGCGGAGCTTTGATCGAATATAATGGTTAATTTTTCAAATATGAAGAACAGTCAAACAAAGCAACGGGACTCTAACGGACAAGTTGTTATGCTCAAATGGTCATCAATCTTGATCAACTATAAATAGAAGAGTATTTAGAGTTTAGAAGAACAATGAGAGCTCAACTATGCCTACATGCTATAATCATGAGTCATTCATTTCAGCTCAGACACTCTGTTATTCTATAGTTTTGATATCAATTATCTTTGAGAGAGTGATTGTTGATATATTGTGTTTCAGTATTTATTTTATGTACTTCTGAGAGAGAAGATCGATTATAATATTTCATCATCAAAGTTGTATGCTTACAGTGTGTAAGGGGGACTAACCGACTAAACTTGTGGGATTGTAGCGGTTCTCAAGTGCCCAATTAAACTTGAGGAAGATAGTGAATTGAAAATCTCAGGAGGAGCCTGGGGATTGGACGTAGGTCATCATGGATTGGATCGAACCAGGATAAATCACAGTTTATAGATTCTTTTCCCTAAGCTCTTATATTTCCAGCATATATGTTTTAGATACTTACTTATGGTTTTATATTTCCATACTTATTGCTTTCATAAGACGTGAAAAGAATTTCAAAGTTCTTAATTTCTTATCGTACACCCAATTCACCCCCTCTTGGGTGTTAGCCAGTTCTAATATTTGGTATCAGAGCTGGACTCTTGTTTAAAGGACTTAACCATCTCAAGAGTTATCAATGGCTAATTTTGGATGTTACTCTCTTTCAGAAGGTTTTGACTATATAATTCCACCTCTTTTAAAATATATTGATTTCTAGTTTTGGAAAGCTAGAATGACTAGTTTTATTAAAACATTTGATTTTGAAAAGAAAATGTCTTTGATTTCAAATCAAGAAAGGATTGGATAGAAAGAGAAAAGAAAATGTTTTCGTTGAATATTAGAATAATGAAAATTTTGTATAGTGCTTTAACCGAAAATGATTTTGAGAAAATTAGATTTTGATCTAGTGCTAAAGATATCTGGGATACTCTTGATTCTATTTATACTTCTAACAATTATGTTGAAGTTGAAAGTGTTGACAATTCATCTGAAACTAGAAGTTGTATATCCATAAATGATGAACAATTGGAAGTTGAGAATGAAGAAGGAGAAATTATAAAACACTTTCATGATCTAGTTAACATAGAAAAACAAGAGGAAGATGATTCCAAGGAAGAGCTCATTATAGATGAATTTGATGGATCATCCTCTAGAGCTCAAGATGCACATATGGTAAACAATTCCAATTCTTCTAGAGTTATTTTAAAAATTGATTTTCAAAGTTTGCATAAAATTGTTTTTCAATCAATTATTAATTCTATTGAGAAAAGCAAAAAAGTTTTCAATCATACTAGAAAGTCATGTGGGAAGAAAGAACTTAGGCAAACTGATCATTTTGATCGTCTTTTCTTGATCGACACAATACTTGCGTAGAATCTCATAATACTTATCATCATATTATTTGCAATTATTGCGGTAAATCAGGTTATATTTCTCACACATACTATATTAGGATAAATTCTAATGTGAGAAATTAATTTGTTTGGATTCCTAAAACGCAAGTGAGTTCAAATGCTAACGTTCAAGGACCCAAAGCAAAGTGGGTACCAAAATGTCTATCTGGTGTTTCATGTGTGCAGATTGATTCTAGAAAGAATGGACATAAGGGTACAGAGAAAATGAGGAAGATTCCAAGAGTTCCTAATGCACATGAAAGGAGATTCACATCAATTAGGGGAACCCTCGAATCACCCATTGCTGGAACAACAAAGTCTTACCATAAAGAAAGGCAATAGAGAAAAGAAGTACGTTACACCTCAAGAATGGACTACCATAGAATACCGTTCAACTATCTTGAGGAAAATACAAAAAGGAGGATCTATCAAGAATCAAGTAAAAGACTCTTGGAGTCTATATATTTTGAGAGAAGATTGCCAACACTAAAGCAAGATATTCAAAGTATCAACATCATAGAAAGATGCAGTGGGTAAGCAAAAGCAATCCTCCAAGTATCTAAGGTAAAGGTACACAATGATAGAACCCCTTATGCTATTGTCTGTAATATTTATTGAGATTTATATTTTGATACCTTAGGAATGAGCATTGCAAAGTATTTTGAAATTATGTTTTCACATTCCTTAAAAAGTTATTTAATAGATTTATTTATAAAGGGATTGCAATGCTCAACAGGTTAATTCTTTATGCATATATAATGATTTGAAAAGAAAATATTTCTTTCATACATAAAAATATGTTTAATTCATTATGCTCAATTGCCTCGAATTGATTATATTCTTAGAGCATGTGAATCATGATTCCTACAAGCTAATCGTGAGTGGATCCAAGTAAAATTGGATACCAAAGGAATAAAAAGGATTATATAATTTTGTAGGAAGGAGTGACATGTAGAAAACGTAGTTAACTTTAATGATCAAAAGTAACACTTTAAATGATGGGGTAATATTGCACCATTTTTTAAACTTATGGGAGAAAATTGGCCTCTCGAAAACTACCGGGTACCTAGTACCCATTGATGAAAACTTTCAAGACATTTTTGCCTTTTAACCCTACCTTTTTTTTAAAGTTTGTTTTTCGGAAGTCTACACTCTTATCTCATGTTAAATTTGTATTTTCATCATTTTATATTTTATTTTATAATATAACTGTTTTTTGGTTTAAAAAAGAAGAAAGTCTACACTTTGCTCCATATTTAGTACTATTTAACTCATTGACTGTTTGAGGTCAATAATTTCTTGTTCTTTTCTAATTATATCAAATTATAGGTTAAAAAAATATATATATTTAGATGGCCAAAAAGGTAAATTATAGGGAAAATCCCACGCAGGTTACAAAGACAAAAAATAAAAAATAAATAAAAAAGTCCTAGTATAGATTCCTCTATCTAAAAAGTTCTAAGGAACCTCAATTATATAGATTTCAAATGTGAATTTGCTTTATTGACAAGTATATGTGACTATATTGAAAAGTCATAGAAAGCCATTGACAAGCTCATATATGTTAACTAAAGCAGCTCATGTTGACAAGTATATATGACTATAATGATAAGTCATTGAATGTCCATTGACAAGTTCATCTATGTTAACTAAACCAAACTCTTATTGACAAGTGTATGCCATTATTTTGACAAGTCATAGAGTGATCATTGACAAGCTCATCTATGTTAACTAAAATAGCTTCCGTTGACAAGTATATGTGATTATATTGACAAGTCAAAAAGGGGACATTGACAAGCCTATATATGTCACCAAGAGACTTTTTTTTATAGAGAAATCTCTACTAAGGCATTTTTGATAGGGGAATCTACATTAAAATTTTTTTGATATTTTTTCTAGTCATTGGGACTTGAGTGAGATTTTCCCTAAATTATATTATTCTCACATGTGACACACGCTTAAATTATAGGGAATATCGCTCAAAGTGCCCATTTTCATTTTACAAGCTCTCACAACATTAGTCTAAACCGATTAAACTCTAATTCTACCTCTAATAAGCAAAAACCAGCCATTAAACTTAAACTTAATCGGTAAAACTATCAAATTCGCTCATAACATTACTCTAATATTCAAATATTAACTCTAAACCTCTCAAATAATATAATATAAAAATTCTAAACTGATTATGTAAATAATTTACTCACCTCTACGTTTCTATGGTCCCCATTTGTTGAAACTCAGCATTTGTTGAAAGCACTAACCTTCAAACTTGTCTTGCTCTCAATGAAATTTATATTTTTAGAAAGCTCCAGATGTATAAAAATAATATTTTTAAAATATTCTTGAATTTTAAAAGATTGAAGAAGTGAGATAATAAAATTTTAATAAAGAGAATATATAAGATAAAAGAGTAAGAAAAATTAATTAAAAATTTTTAGTCCCACTTCTCTAATTCTTTTAAATTCAACTTAAAAATTTTTTTCCTCCGCCCACTCTCCCTCTTGTCCCCTCAGACCAAACAAGCCTTAAATGGCCATTAATGGAGGAGGGGAGCAGCTAGGGGTGTGCAACGGGCGGGCGGGTCTGCCCCGTGGGTGAACCCGCAGCCCGCCCGTTTTGATCATACGGGTACGGGTCAGCCTGTACCCGTAGGTGAACCCGTTTAACCCGTCATAAACGGGTATGGGTTAAACGGGCGGGTTAAACGGGTCAGATGGACCCGTTTAACAAAAACAGTTAATTGAAACAGCAAAACAAAGTGCAAACAAAGATTGACATTTGACACAGTGAGCAGAGTCTATAAAGTGACGCACAAAGAGGAAACTTCAAACATAATGTAAAGCAGAAACTTCGCACATGATATATTCCAGCCAAAACCTAAAAGAAACAAAAAACGTAAAGCAAAAACTTCAAACATTCTGAAATCTGAATCATAATCCAAAAACCATACGAAACATAACATAATCCAGAAACATAATTGTTACAAAATCCACCCACTAGAAGCTCAACATCTAATTAAATTCATTTACTATAGTAAAATGCATTCCCATAAACCATAATCCCATTCCCATCGGCCAAAAGAATTAAAGAAACAAAAATTCATAGGCGTTGCTACTGAAGATGGAAAATGAGGTACCTAGCTGGCAAACTTCGAAGTGGATCAATGGGAGCTTGCAAGACGAAGCCAAAGACAAAGATGAAGACGAAGCCACTTCAGCGATTTTAGGTCGAGTCTGCGAGGAGAGCTGATTCGAGTTGAAGGAGAGGAGAGTAAAGAAAGCCAGCAATGTTCAATGAAGGTCTGCGATGGCGTCTGCGAGGAGAGCTGATCCGAGTTGAATCTGGATTGAGGGGAGACGGACTTTCACAGCACAAGTCACAGCGATCACCGACCGGTGAGAGCTATGGTGAAGGACTGGGGGTGGTGGGCTGGTGCCTGGTGCCTGGTGGCAAGTGGCAACCGCCGCTTCGCCGCCGTGATGAAGGAAGGACTGCCGAATGATGAAGCACTCTCACAGTCTCGCGAGCAAGTCGGCTGTCGCAGTTAGGGATGGCAATGAAGAATAAAGAATAGTGTATTATGCAATTAGGGATTTCACTTCGGATAAGCTGGCGCAGACTGGATCTGGAATGAAAGGAAAAAAAAAATGCTACATATGGGTACGGGCGGGTTATGGGTGCCCCGTTGGTGTACCCGTTACCCGCCCGTTTAACATATACGGGTACGGGTAACCCGTACCCGTTACGGGGCATTCTCTGGGCGGGTTTAAACGGGCATAAAACTACGGGCCACGGGCGGACGGGCGGGTTGCGGGCTCTTTGCTCACCCCTAGAAGCAGCCACGCCGTCAGAAAGAGGAAAAAGGAAGAAGACCAAGATAAGTGAGAGGCGGAAGAAGGGAAGGGGTTAATATATGTTAAACTTATGTGGGCTCCATGTTTTATTTTATTTTATTTACCTTTTCTTTTCTTCTTTAGTCCCTTCCTCTCTCTCTCTCTCTTTTCATAATTTATACTTAGAAAAAATCTGATTATTCTCATACTCGTATTTTGGTATTGGGAAATCTAAAAATGCTTTTTCTTACTCAACCAACATATACCAAAAATTCCAAAAGTCAAAATAATTAAGCTTTATTGATATATTTTAGTAAAAAAAATTCTATAATATATAAATAATTATAATATTTTACGTGTGAAAATATTTAAAATACTTTTATTTGATCCCACTAAATCCTTATCAAATTGTTTCAATATTCAAATAATTATATGGTAATTTACAATTACCATAAAATTCAACTCAATATTGATAAATATATATTGCCTTCAATTTTCAATATTATCTTAATTTTATGTTTTTGCATCTTCTCTAAACCTCAAATTACTTAATAAATCATCGCAATGGTACTTAATTATTATAAATAAAAATTGGGATGTTACAATTCTCTCTCCCATTTAGGAATTTCGTTCTCAAAATTCAGCATTCTTGGAACATCATTATTTTCTTTTCTCTTAGTTCTCTCCTATACCGTCTTAGAATTTCACTTCTACATATATTTTTTTTTTGCTCAAACACTTCTACATATATGGCATCAAGCAATTTATGTTCCCCTGATTTACAGGTCACATTTTTGTTGCGCTATTTTGATGAGTCACACTGATTCCAATCCATTCATTACTACTACCTCCGGTCCTAAATATAAGACATAGTTTGTAGGGTAAATTACACTACAAACTATGTCCTATATTTAGGACCGGAGAGATTATTGTTTTTCCCCCTTATGATGAACTATTATCCTTTTCCCACTTACAATTTTGTTTTTAAGGGTTACAAACTCATATTACTACGAACTACACCTTTTATGATGAACCTCGGCCAATTTAATACTTTTTTCTCACTTGTTTATACTAATCTCACACTATATACTTTCACATATGCACACCTCCAATTGTCATTACATCTAAGTGTAAGTATCCTAACCCAAGTAGATACAACCATAGTTCATCCTCTATACAAATTACACTGGTGGAAAGGAAATAAAGTTAATGTTATTATTATGTCATATAATTAACCTGTTCTCCAATTCTTGTAATTTTTATAATCCACTTATCCCTTATTATTAGGGAACCAAGAAAAACTTCTTTATTTTGACCAAAAGGAAAAACTTCTTTATTCATACACTATTATAATTCTTGAACTAATCTTAAGTATCACATCAAATTTCATAAATTTCAATTTTTTTTCCGTAGACCATCCTAGCCATAAACTAAGATCATAAATCATTGTTATTCTTTATTTCCAAAATCCTCAAGAAACTCATCTTATGATCCATTTTGTTAAATCTTATTCTACAACCTTCCAATGCAACTTTCTGATTTTGAATAGAGATATCCCCTAAAAATCAAACTCATATTTAATAAATTTCTATATCTTCAATCAAAACCTCATCCATACACTAGTGCAAAATACTAATTTAACTACATGATTTTGCATCAGTTACTTGAAGAATAGAAGTGATAATTCATGTGACATAATTTTGCTTCTGTTTTATGTGTAACTGACGCTGTAATGTACAATATGACATCAGTTGCTTGAAGAACAGAAGTGATAATTCATGTGACATAAGTTCACTTCTGTTTGAAGTGTAACTGACGCAGTAATGTACAATATGGCATTAATTGTATATTCAACTGATGTCATAATTAAGATGCTATAACAACAATAATTATGGAATTAGTTTAGTAAGCACCAGAAGCCATAATTAATATAAAGTTTTAGAATTTAATTCTGAAATAAATAAATTTGAAATATAAATGTCATAACTGTAATTAAATACTATAAATAAATTTTAAAAAATAATTTTTCCCAAAATATAATTATATTATAGTTATATTATAAATGACTTTTTTTAAGTGGGTCAATTATAGCTTAGGACCATCTGGTAAAGATTAGTGAATTTTTTAACTACTGAACTAAACCTAATTAATTATTAAAAAAAATGGATATGATGATCAATTTATGGGTGGAACTTGACCCATAATTTATAATTTATTTACCAAGCTTACTTATAAAGTCGGGTCCTATAGGAAACCAAGGCCATAATTATAACCCATATGGCTTTAAGGAAGTCTTAGAAATATGTTAACTATTTTTTTTTCTAAAGAAAAGGAAATATTGCGTCGGTTCCCACTCCACCCGACGCCCTAATGTCTTCAACAAAAACCTACACTACTCTGCTAACTTTGCGGCTTTTCTTTATGAATTTCACTCCAGCTCTGCTAACTTCACAACTTGCCTTCATCACTGTTGACGTAGCGGCTTCCAGATAGAGCACTACAAAAAAAAAAACACTCAATTTCTGAAGGAAATTCCGTAGCATATTCTGTTAAAAATTTGTCAAAAATTCCATTGGAAATATTTCCGATTGAATTTTTCTGTGGCTAAATTTGTCATGGAATTAACCACAGAAAAGTTCCGTGGCTAATTCCGTTGCAAATTCTGTGGCAAACTTTTTTACCACAGTTCCGTGGCAAATTCCATCACAAAAATTTAAAATTTATAAAATTTTTTATTAAAACTAATATTATAAAATTATTTATTAAATAATTTTAATTAAAAATAAACTATTATTAGTAATGAATATTATATTATTATTTATTAAAATAATAAATAATATTATTATTTAATTAATAGTTAATAATTTTAATTAAAAATAAACTATATATATTTAAAATTTTCTATTAAAATAATATTTTTAATATTATTATATTAGTTATTATTTAATTTTATTTAAAAATAAATTATTATTTATTAATGTTATATTTATCATTTTATATGAAAAATAATATTTATAATATTAAATTATTTATTATTAAGTAATTTTAATTAAAAATATAATTTAGATTAGAAAGTTGATTAAAATATAGTTATAAAAAGATTTATCAAAGATTTAAAATTTATTGAATTTGAAATTAATTAATCATAAATATAAAAATATTTTTTTTATAATTTTTATTTAATTTAATTTATTTTAAATAATATTATGTTTATGTATATAATTAGTTTTATATTATGATAATATTATATATATAACATTATGCAATAAAATAACGTAGGTTCATCTCGGCGCAACTGGCGAAGGCTTGAGCGCGAAGGCACCAGGGGCATGAGGTCGTGGGTTCGAACGGGAGGGGAGGCATTTTCAAGATTTAAGAGGCGCAAACATGTGACAGTGCTCGGAGGTGACACTTGGAGTGACAGTGCTCGGAGGTGACACTTGGAGCACTTCGAGGAGGGACACATGGTGCATTGCGAGGAGGTTGGACATGTGGTCACGCATCTATTACGGCGTTGGTTTAGTTATAATGCGATGCCATAATACATTCATTTACAGCATCATATCTTGAGCAACTGACTCCGTAATATATTCATCGGAGGTGACACTTGGAGCACTTCGAGGAGGGACACATGGTGCATTGCGAGGAGGTTGGACATGTGGTCACGCATCTATTATGGCGTTGGTTTAGTTATAATGCGATGCCATATACTGTGGTGATAATGCAATTTTAACTGATGACAAATTAACTTTTTGCACTAGTGATAGTTTTTTTCCAATCAAATCATCGGCACTAATCGTCCAGATAATACATTACCTTCAGTCATTTTCGCATTCTTTTTAGACAAGTTAAGAATTTGTAAATCATATAACTCTCGAAAATTTCTTATTAGTGCATTTTCACTTTTCAAAAAAATTTCAAAGGACTTTTTTTTTTGGGGGTACTCTATGCAAAATTTTCGTAAGTGTATCATGGACAGTAGTAACTACACATCTTTGAAAATGCCAAAAATCTGTTGAGTAAGAAAACATAAATGTCAAAATCTTTTTCAATCGTTAAATCACAAATTTATAATTATTTTCTTTTGTTACCTCATATAAAATATCCATTTCTCATGAAAGATTCAGAACACTACTTCATGGATTGTTTTTTTAAATTAATCAAATCATTAAGAAAATTTCTCATACATTGAGTTCGTAAAAATATGTGAAAAACTCAATGAAATAAAGGTAATTGCCCATAACACGTTACTTGTAAAAATTCACTTTGTAGGACTCTTCACTTTAAAAAAATTCAAGGATAAAGGTAAAGTCTTATAAAATGCTTGTGTCCACATTTCAAACTCTTAGTAAAGTCCAATACTCAACACAAGTTTTGTCTTTATATTTCCTAATTCTTAAATATCCTAAAGAATGTCATCCGAATGCTTGGTCCAACTCCATAGCCTATTGCGCTTAGTAGATCAATCAACACACTACAAAAAAACATTGAATTTCATATGGAATTTGTCACAGAATTAGCTTTTCCGATGGACCGGATTTCCGACGGAATCTATTCCGTCGAAAAAAGATGCGTTACAAATGAATTTGCGATGGAAATGCAATTCCGGCGGAAATTTTTGCGACGTAATCAAAATTTTTTTCTTAAAAAAAGTAAAAATTTTGTGATGGAAATTTCTGACAGAATTCCGTCACAAATTTTGTTTTTAAAAAATATAAGTTCCATGTGTCCCTCTCCTCCACTTGCTGCCACGTGTCGGGGCCTCATAATTCCTGAAAGTGCTTCTCCTCCCGTTCAAACCAGCGACTTCATGGTGACGATCCCTTCGCGCGTGAGCGTTTGCCAGTTGCGTCAAATTGAACCGATGTTATATTATTACATATTATTATATATAATATTATCATATATATACACACATACATATAATTAATTATATATATATATGATAATTAATTATTAATTAAATATAATATTATTAAAAATATTGAAAAATAATAATAAAAAAGAAAAAATATTTATATATTTAATTAAACATTTTTAATTAAAATTAATTAATAAATAATGATTTAATATTATAAATATTATCTTTAATATAAAATTATAACAATAATATTAATAACATATAATTTAGTTTTAAATAAAATAAAATTTTAATTATATATATGATAATTAATTGTTAATTAAATATAATATTATTAAAAATATTGAAAAATTTAATAAAAATGAAAAAATATTTATATATTTAATTAAACAAAATTTTAAATAAAATTAATGAATAAAAAAGAATTTAATATTATAAATATTATTTTTAATATAAAATTATAAATATAATATTAATAACATATAATTTATTTTGAAATAAAATAAAATTTTAATTATTAAGGTTAAATATTATTATTTAATAAAATTATTTTTAAAGTAGAAAATTTTAAATATAATATTAATAAATAATAATATAATTTTAATAATTAAGGTTAAATAGAATTATTTAATAATTAATATTTTAATTTTATAAATATTATGTTTAAAATTATTTTTAATTAATTTTAATTTTTGCTATGGAATTTGTGATGGAATTCCGTGAATAAATTTGCCACGGAAAATTCCGTCGGAAAGTTTTCAACCGAAAATTTCTTCAGAATTTGTCATAGAAAAAATTTTGTGACAAATTTCGTAAAAAATTGGGCCCTTTTTTGTAATGACATTCCTCAAATAGTCGTCATATTCTATTAATCATATGATAGGTTTCACTTAAAAATTTTCCACTTATACCAAACCATTGCCAGACAATCCGCACCTACCACCACATCAAACTAAGCCCATTAACTCTCATCATCAACTCTAGTTGGTTTCAGATCCTCTGGCTAAAATCCTCTATGTACTCATCTATATGCTCATCATTTACATATAATCGTTTCCAATAACAAATTTTACTCTGCTCTTAATTCAACTATCATTCAAGCACTTAGTAAGGATGCTTGTCTTTATTATTGATGCCGATAATATTTTTTATAGACACAATTATCCAAAATATTCTTTTCCAATCTCCTTTCCAAATCAATTGTAACCTCTTTTTTGTTTTAGCAACTTCAAGTCAATTTAAAACTCTTTCTTACTTAAAAGAAAACACTCAATAATATCATTACTTTAATGACTAATTGTATTTGAGGCGTTAAGAAGGAGGAATTTGACCCTGTAACATTACCATTCATAACTTACAATGGTACTATCAAAATCCTCCCCAACAACCAACATTTCTATTTATTCTTAACTTCCAACAGCAAACACTCTTATGTGATAATCCAATAAATTCCTCAATTCAAGCCTACAAATCAAACTATCCTAGAATTCTCGCAAGACAACTAATAGTCCATCCTCTCAAATTTTCCAAATTCAAATACAATCAAGAAATATATTAATTTACTTTATCCTCAAATGCATGCTCACAATCTTTAAGCATAAAAATTAAGCTCAAGAGTCTGCTTATACTTTTGGCTTTTGCTCCTTTTACTGTTTAAACTTATAAAAACTCAAAATGCGACATGACTTTCTCTACTTGAAATACTTCATACATTTTTCTTCATGTTGTTTCCCACGCTTCATAATTTCTGACATCTAGGGATGTTTACATTTTTTTCCAATTGAAATCATGGTTCTCAAATATTAATTCTATATATTACCATAACTCTTGAGTTGTAATTATTTTTTTTAACCCTTCTTGGTGGCCTCAAATAGTCGGATAAAATTTATCATATGCTTCTATCAATTCCTCGTCCCCTTTCATATATCCGTCAATTATCTACACTCTAGAGCACATCTTTTCTAGGAAGGAGATATGATGCAAACTCAGTTTCAGCCTTTCATGATCTAATAATCTTCTTGACATCTACTTACTATAATTCTCATTATGGAGGTACATGGAGTACTTAGACAACTCCAAAAATCTTGTCTATCAACTCGCATTCGTTCCTGTTTTCTTCCTAAAATGTAACAAATACCTCTCTCTTTTACATCTCAACGCATTCAAAGCATAGCGACCAAGGAATTTTCCTCAAATTCTTGACAAGTAACAACGTTCTCATAACTAGGGTTTATAATTCATTACCACCTTGAGGTAGCTTTTACCAACAATGCCCCGCAATTCGCTCCTTTTGGTACATAATATGTAACAACCTCACTTATTTCGACTTGCAGCGGAAATATAATGCGTGGTTCGATGGGCACAATAGAAATAACAAAATATACTGATATTATTAATACAATATTGCTTGAGTATATATAGGAATTCCCAAATAGGGTCTTTTACTATAAATTACAAACCTTAAAATAATAAAAAGGTCTTCAAATAACCGACTATCCCTCTCTTGAATTGTCCGAAACCTTCAGTTGCCGGAAGTTATGCTTTCAACCTTTGAGCCTTTGCTTGCTGCACAAAACTATATATTTGTATGGAAAGGGTGATATTCAAAAGAATCTCAGTAATAACATACTATCAATCATATAAAATGTTATAAATAAATATGCCGTGCACTAAATCATGTAATAGAACCATGACACTGTGTATGCACCCTATGTGTCAGTATACCACAGCTGGGTCTTAAACCACAACTAGGTATTGCGTGTGTTCACAATTCATATCACAGAATATGGTATATACAAAGTATATAAACACTCACATAGTGTATGAGAGATAGGTTATTACCTGGAATTGCCCTTTCCTTACCTGCTTGCTTGTCCTCAACTGTCTATCCAACTCGAGCTATCGGTACATTCTAAAATTCCAAGTTTAGGTTAAATGAGTTATTACTCATTCATAAATCACTCTAAATTCAATATGTTAGTTATCTTGACTCAAATTCACATTTTGACCGTTTTACCCTTAGGAACTCGGTCTAAACCCCTTTGCACCCGGTCCAACTGTACTTTTCCAAAAAATATGACCTGAGCTATTCCTACATAATTTCTCCCAAGGAATCCATTTTTGGCTTTGGTTTTATCAAATTCCAGCCCAAACTACAGTTTTACCCTTGGCAGCCTTTATGTTGGGTTTTAGGGGTAAAATTGTCATTTCACACCCTAAAGCCTTTATACTCCATATTATACATGCTCCCTACACAATTTTCCATTCTAAACACAATGGAATCATCAAATTGATGAAATTCCAACATTTTCTGGATGAAATTGCCCCTAACCGAATCTAAAAAATTAAGGGAAAATCATATTTTCTTGATTTCAAATCATAAACCACCTTATTTACATCTCTAATAACATGTTTAACCCATTAAATGCCAATTGCACATGATTAGAAAGAATTTGGGTAGGACCTCCCTTTAGGGTTTGGTTTTCCCAAAATCAAAAACCAAGCAAAACAAACCAAACAACCAACTACAACAACATCAACAAGTATATATCATCAAGAATTAACAAGATAATCAAGGTTCTTGAAGCTACCTTTGATTTCTCAAGCTTTCTCTCTCTAGAATGTCTTCCCCTCTCTCTCCTCCCTTGGAATCTTACTTGCTACACATTATTTTCATGGAGGAAAAGAGATTAGAAGAAGTTTCTATAAGATTAGAAGGCAAGAACACTTGAAATCAAGCTTACTTACCTTGATTTTTGCTTCTTGAACCCTAAGACCTTCTTGCTTGCTCTTGTTTTTCCTCTCTTTTTTTCTCTTGGTTCAACCGAAATATGAAGCTCAAGAAAGAGATAAGAATTTATAAAATATCTCTCTTATAATATACTATTTTAATGAATTAATCACATGGCCATATTATTTTTTTGCTTCATCTTTTCTCTTTCTCTAATTTCTTGGCCGAAAATGAATGTTGGGAAGGGAGTAAAAAGATGCCTTCAATTATCACAATTAACCTCTTCAACATATTTAATGAGTTGCAACTTTTGATTATATGACTTTTCTATCATCATCATTTTTTTAACTTAACCAAAAATGCCTCCAACAAGACATTTATCATCTAATATTTAATTTTCCCTCTTCATAACCCTTTTGTGGACAAAAATGGCCTAATAAACTGGGAAAATAATTGCCTCTTGCTTTATATGACAAATTATCATTTTGCCCATACATTTTGTGATTTTTGCCTAAAATCAGTAGAATTTTCATTAAACTTTGAAAATTCATATATTTATTTGTAGACCTTCAATTGAGGTGCTTCCAAAGGCTACTTAACCTTTACTGTGTCTAATTTTAATGAAAAATATAGCCTTTAGCCAACTAAAAGCTCAACATTTCCGGAATTTAAATCTTTGGATGTTGTCCGAGAAATTGGCTAGTTTCACTTGGTAAATTTAAAAAATTCATAACTCTTTATGTACAGCTCCAAATAATTCATATGACTTATCAAATTAAAACTTGGAATGTCTACTTTTATTTTGGAAAATTCCACAATTTTTAGATATCATTTGGTCATCTAAAACTATATAACAAATTCACTATTTCACAGGAAATTACACTGGCAACACTGTTCACATTCCAATTTTCAGTGTTTAGTTTCTATGATCTAGAATTTATAGCCAGAGGCTATTCAAGGTGGGTCAATATTCACCATTTTATTCCTTTTAATACCCCCAAGACAAGAAATTTTAGGCAATAGGTTTGGGGTATTTGCTAAACCGGGGCTTAGTAGTCCACTTGATTTAGGCTTTTTCTCAAGCTTCTAGTCCCAAAATTTGGGATATTACATAATGCAAATAATGATAATAATAAAAAATTATTCTCCAATCTCTCTTCCCATTCCTCTTCTCCTAACTAATCATATGTGTCCAAATCGAAAAGTCTCCCAAAATGGGTGATTGAATATACTTCGTGCTTACCGGCAAAAAAGAAAAAAAGAATATACTTCGTGATTCCTATAATCATTGTTTTGGCCCCTCTATTTAACTCCTCTTGTACTTGCACTCTATAATCAACTTTTGACATCAAGTTCTTTAATTGCCTCAAAATTTTATTCTTACCTTAGGGTGAAAGTTGGCTATTGTAAGTGTGCGACCTTTGCTTCTCACCACTTCTTCCCTCCAAAGGAAGGAACCACAACTAAAGGACTAAACTAAGAAATATAATTACTAAAAAGGGAAGTGCACATGCCATTATTACATATGTTGCCATGAGCACTAACTTCCTTTTTTTTTTGAAAATAGCACACCAGAAAACCTCAAAACATGAGGCTCTAATACCAAGTTTGTAACACCCCGATTTCTAAACCATATTTAAACTATTGTTTAAATACACTACTATTGTAATAAAAAAAAAAATCAAAACTCAACAATAAAGATTATCATGTTAGAAAGTGTAAAAGCCAATTAAAAAAAAACATTTATCAAATCAGTAGACCTTACTAATGTAGAAAAGAACAAAACTGCATATAATTAAAATACCTACCATGATTATTTAGAAAACAATAACTTTCTTTAAAGCTTTTAACACAATATCATGGTAGAAAAGAATATTCCATGATAGAATAGTTTTAATAAAACTTTGAAAAAAAAACTAATTCGAACAATTTAATAAACCATTTCCAAAAACAACGGAAGTAAGTACTAGGAATCCTTGATAAACAACTGGGCCTCAGGCATTTGAAGCCCAACATGACAATAGTAGTTTCACAAGCCCAAACAACAACTTGTTAAATCCCTTTATCCAAATCTATTATCATAAAATCATAGCAACAGGGGCTTTGCCCAACAACAACAATACATATTTATCGAATATCTAAATCAAACATCAAAACCATAGTTCACAATATTCAAATAATATAGAATTCTCAAATCATAATTAAATAGTTTCTAGGTCATGGCACTACATATGTAAACAAGAATAACAATTGATTACATGTGCAAGTAAGAGGAGCCTTAACAAGAGCCTACAACTAGGATCACTTCTTACAACTTCCCTGCAACTCTACTTAGATCTCGCCTTAAAAAAAGAAAGAAAATATAGCAACTATGAGATCAAAAGATCTTAGTAACTATTAATTATTCAGAAATATATATGCAAATCAAGATCAAGAACATACGGCTCTAAAATCAAGTACAAGTCACAATAATTAATTTATATTATTTTTTACATAAAATCTTACACAAGTTAGTTCTCCATTTGATTATCAAAACCCCCCTTCAAAATAGGTTTCAACACAATTGAGAATCATAATTCAAATTCTAAATATCGTTCAGAAGAAATTTCACAAAAACATGTCTCAACCTTGTTACAAAAATAATTATACAAAAGCTTTATCATATTCAATTCATAAATTACATATATAACATGCGAAGCAAAACATACCATCCTTATTTCCCTTGACCAGCCTTATAACCGCTGATTGGAGCCATAGCTAACAAATGATTTATTCATTTAACTGTATTACATAAGGTTCCAAATCATGAGGCGTCACCCGGCTAAGGTTCCTTGCTCGTCATGATTGGACTATATCTCCCCTGCTTTTTTATGAAACAAAGGACGTGTCATTGTCCACTGAACCTGCTATAATTCCTGGCCAAAGGAAAAACATTAGAGACGGGGCCTGTTACGAGTGTAAATGGTCTATTAAATAGTGCAAGTGTACACTGTCGTAATCAAGTAATATAGAATTGAGTACAATATTATTCCCACTAGGATTGATCACTAAGTATCAAAATGGGTAATTTTAACTCTATTTAGTCGATTAATTAGTTGGTGATTGAGATTATAAAATTAAAAATGATTAAATATGAATGCAAATGATATGAAACAACTATAAAAAAATTCCTAGGGGTCATATTTCACTTAACAAATTTTAGATTGAATCACTTATCTATTCTAGCCCAATTTATTCCACATGATTGATAGTCAAGTTTCCCTAATTTAATTACTAGCCTCTTCCAAGGTCAAACAATTCTATAATTAATTGCTAATCCAATATATTTCTATATGAATTTAAGCAATTAATTATGCATTAAGATTTATGAAACTCAGTAAGACTACACAACTCATATGAATATATTTCTATTTCATATGCAAGTCATGGTTTTAATTATAAAATCTATACATATGCATCTCCTTCTGGTCTCAACATGCATATTGAAATCATTCAAAAGGTGGCCAATCAATCAAAAGCATTAAGAACAATAATTAAAACTCAATCTTGAAGGAGAAATTCAAACTAGATTTAATAAGTTAAGATTCAATCCGTCATTAGTAAGCTACATCATCACCCAAGGAAAATGAAAGTTTAACACATGATGAAATTAAAAACAAAAGTAAAATAAATTGAAAATCTCATAAACATTGCAATAAACATAATTATTAAATTCTAAAACATAAAAATACAACCACAAGATGCATGAAAATGGAAAAATCTAGTCTTTCATATAGGAGGTAAACCAGCTAAACCATCCATAAAGGAGGACTACCTACAACTTCTATGAAGGAGGCATGCAAGAAGTAAATACAATGCATGAAATAAAATCTAAGATGATGTACGTAGAGAAGAGAGGAAAGTAATGGATATGAAATTGTGTGTAAGTGGAGAAGAAAGGAGAGTAATGGATATAAAAAATGTGTGGCAAATGTGAGGGAGAGGGTGGCTATTTATAGAGAAGAATGGAGTAGGTGAAATGGAAGATGAAATGGTAGATGAAGTGGTGGGTGGAACGGTAGCTAAAATGGTAGGTGAAGCGGTAGCTGAAATGGTAGGTGAAGCGATAGCTGAAATGGTAGGTGCAGCGGTAGGTGGAACGATAGGTGTAATGGTAGCTGAAATGGTTGGTGGAATTTCATATTCTGATCTTCATGAAAGTTGTAGCTCTGGATCTTAGCTTAAAGATGCAGGTGAAAACTCGTCATTTCAATATTTACAGCTCTAGTTATGATCAAATCATGTTCTCAACTTCCGAGGAAAATTCGAAACTCTTGGAGATGTAACCGGGTTTTAGTCTCAGCATGAAAGTTGTAGAGCTCTTTTTTAGCTTTTTATCCATATAAAGAATCCGACATCTAGAGCTCCAGATGTTGCCTGAAAATTGAAATAGGGTTTGATTTAGTATTTTTCAAGAAATTCTATTTTATGCCAAAATCCTTATTTATTTATCAATTACATCCAAATTCATTAAATTGAGCTCAAATATCATCCATAAAATCATCATATAAGGGAAAATAAATATGCAAATATTTTAGTTATCAAATTCCCCTACACTTAGCTCTTGGACGTCCTCGAACAACAAGGAGTGACTAATAAGTGCTTCCAACAAAATCAGAAGTGTCAAGTCATAATCAAGACGTACTTGAAGAATAAAGAGATCGTAGTATTCATGAATCAATGAAAATATAAATCGGTAACTTTATTTGAAATGAATGAATCGAGTTCGTAATTGTAACTTATTCTCTCTATCTCTCAAGTGTTTAAGGGTAAGTGTTTCGCTTAAATTCAACAAAAAAAAATTGCACTACTATAGGCTTACTAAAAATCTCAATCTCCACTACCTAATTCACATGCATAATTCAAATCAAAAGGACTTGTTCAATGTTGTAATGGGGTTAAGGTAAAAAGAATGTAAAACATGATATGAAGGGCTACATTTAAGAAATAGAGCAATTGAAAAATGGGCTAACTTACAAATTTATCTCATCACCACAACTCGTAATTTTAATTCAGATACTCAATATTTCTCTCTCTCTCTCTCTCTCTCTCTCTCTCTCTCTCACATTTTTTTGCAATAAAACTCTGTAACTCTAAAGTTGATGATATATATAGCCCCACACTTATCAAAATCCCATTTTACAAAAATTTCAAATGCTTTGCTAATCTTTCGAATGTGGTAAAAGCACTTGATATATCATTAAAACATATGTTAATGGGCTAAAAACAAAGAAACAGTCAATTAGACTCAAAGGGGCTTATCAATAGTAAAATTGTAAGGTTGGCTATTTGGCTTTGGCTAAAAAGAAATGAATGCCTTTATCATTTTTGAATGTGCATGTGAGATATAATTTCAACCAGATTTAAAGCAAGTTCTAGTGACAACTTAATAGGTGAATATCATACATAAGAGAAATAATCATTATAGACTCAAAAGTTCACAGTTAGGGGCTTTCACACTTAGCTCATTCAATCTCAAAATTATCACCAATTGCAACAATCAGTTGTTCATTCATGCTATGAAATCTCTAAATTCAATTGATCCATATTCAAAACTTATATACTTCTTAAGATCATTACAAAGCACTTAAATAAGATGAATTTTTTTAGAAGGAACAAAAACATGCAACTAATAAAATGCGTCTCAGGAGTTAAGAATAACTCCTTACTCTGCCATTTTTTTCACACCCCATGCATCTAATGGTTTTACTAACTTTCTAAATATATAATTTTTTTTACTCCTCCCCCAACCTAAATTAGACATTGTCCTCAATGCCTTCTAGAGCTTAGAGAAAGTTTTTTTTAATCATAAACATACAATAAGATAAACCAAAATGCAAAGGGTAAAACCAAAAGATTAAGGAGAGTTACAACTGAAGAGTGGTATCTGGATTCTGCTTCTCATTGCTAGCTAAAGATTACCCACCTATTTACTTGACTAATAGATCTGGTTTACGTTCATAGGTTTGCAGTTGATCAAGCAACTAATCAGTAGTTGGTGTAGAAATTATGGAATGGCGAGTCGCTTGGGTTATGAATGCTGTTTCCACAGCATGATCAAAAAATGACAACAGATCTTCATAAAAACCATTAACATTTAACAATCCTAATGACTTTTTGTGAAAGTTTAACTTAGCCCAATATGCAACGCTAGAAATCCCATCAGTTAAATGTATTTGATTATATATATTCTGTAAAAGTAAATATGTGAATGTGATTCTAGAATAATCCATGTAGAGACAGGAGTCTCAATATTATTGGTGTACAGTGATTATAAATAAAATCACAGGAGGCCAGACTATTCATTCTGAGCCTATTTTTTCTATTTGTAATTTGGTATCAGAGCTATATTTTGCTTGTGAGAGATACAATCCAGTTTTTGTCAAGCAACCCTAGCACCACCATTAATTTAGCCGCCTCTATAAACCCTAATGTCTCCACCATGGCCCCACATGTTCCTTTTACCCATGACTCAGTTGTCACATTGATTCTTCCCTCCTCAGGACATGTCCATCCCAATCCTATTTCTTTTTCCTCTTCAATTCCTAATCCTTTTCTACTTCCGCCATTTTCAACGTCTTTTCCTCCTTTTTCTACATATCCACAGACCGCACCATCGACCTCCACTTCCTTTTTCGCCGGTCATCACCCCTTGTCTCAGCCTTCGTTTTCCATCCCACTCTCGGCTCCCACCCTCCCTCAACCCTCTATCTCCTCTTCGACCACCCTCTTGCCTCATCCTCATCTCTACGGTGGTTCCTTTTTCCCTCCCTCGCCATACGCTATCGCTCACCAGTCACCGATTGTGGCTCCTCGATCGACGCCACTCTTAAGCTCATTGAATCATGCCGTCTCCGTCAAGCTGGACGGCAACAACTACATCACATGGGCATCCACAGTTATGCCGATCATCCGTGGGCATTGTCTTGAAGGATTTATCACCGGAACCACAACAATCCCACCGGAATATATCCTCGACTCAGCATAACAGGTTATCCTCAACCCTGTTTATGAGGACTGGCTTTCAACTGACCAGATCTTACTCGGATGGCTCTTTAGCACCATGACCACCGAAATTACTTCTCAAATGACCCATTGTCGAACAGCTGCTGATCTTTGGACTGCTGTCAAAGAATTTGTAGGTGCAAATACCAAATCTCGGGTAACATTTCTGAAAAGTGAGTTCCAGCAGACTAGGAAGGGATCAAAGAAAATGCGTGAGTACCTTTCCAAAATGAAAACTCTCTCAGAAAATCTCACCCTCGCCGGTTCACCTCTGTCTTTATCTGATCTAGTTACTTAAACATTAGCTGGGCTTGATGCAGAGTATAATCCCATCGTTGTTACATTATCAGAAAAAGACGCTATCAGCTGGGCTGAGGTTCAATCCAAGCTCCTAACCTTCGAATCTTGTCTTGAGCAGCTGCAATTTGTGTCACAGAATGTTCTGTCCACTGCCTTTGCCAATCTCTCCTTCAACAACTCTAGCTCACAATACTTGCCTCGTTTACCTACTTGGAGAGGCAGAGGAGGTAGACGTGGTAGAGGCTGTGGTAGAAATTCAAATGGAGGAAGGAAAAGTGATAAGGCCAAAAAATACTATCTCCTCTGTGAGAAAACAAGACATGATCTCATCCACTACTATCATCGTTTTGATAGAAATTACAAAGGACCTAAAAGACAAGATCAAGCCAGTGCTTATGTGGCTACACCAGAAATAACTACTGATCCTGCGTGGTATTTGGACACTGGAGCTACCCACCACGTCACTCACACCTCAGAAAATGTTGAAGCAACTGAATCTAATTTAGGTATTCGCTCCCTACTTATTGGTGATGGTGGTTCTGTTCATGTGTTTAAAACAGGGAACTCTAGACTATTATGTGATGAACCGTCTAAGTCCCTTAAACTAGAAAATGTTCTTGTTGCCCCCAGAATTGCTAAAAATCTTATCAGTGGTTATAGACTGACCAACGATAATAATGATGTCTTTATTGAGATTTACTCACATAGGTGTTTTGTGAAGGACAAGAAGCGACATAAGACTTTGTTGCAGGGAGTCACAATGAAAGGCACTACACCTGGCTTATACAAGTTCAACAATGAAGTGATTCTAGCTAAGGATGTTGCTGTCGCACATTATGTTTTTGGTAGAACTGAACAAGAATTAGCTAAGAATTGTCAGTCTAGTAGTGTGTTTCTTACTGTCTTAGAGGCTTGGCATAGGCGTCTTGGCCATCCCAACAAAGAAACTCTTACCAGAGTTCTCAAAGATTGTAATGTTTCGGTGAAAGCTAATGAAAACTTGAATTTCTGTGAATCATGTCAGTTTGGCAAGTCACATAGACTTCCTTTCTCAAATTCTCAGTCTCGAGCTTCTAATCCCCTGGACCTAGTTCACACTGATCTTTGGGGACCTTCTCCTGTTCAATCCACAGCTGGCTACAGTTATTATATTAGTTTCCTAGATGATTATAGCCGACATACATGGATTTACCCCTTAAAGTCAAAGAATGTTGCATTGTCAGCTTTCAAACAATTTAAAACGATGGTTGAAAGCCAACTTGACAGGAGAATTAAACTTGTCCATAGTGATTGGGGTGGTGAATTTCGGTCTTTTCAGACATTTCTTAATGATCATGGTATTTTATTTCGATACTCTTGTCCACACACATCTGCTCAAAATGGTCGAGTTGAGCGTAAACACAGGCATATTGTTGAAACTGGTCTCACACTTCTGGCTCAAGCTCATGTACCTATTTCATATTGGTAGGATGCTTTTTCTACAGCTATTTATCTAATAAATCATCTGCCTACTGCTGTTTTATAGAATTTTTCACCATTTAAGGTACTATTCAAGAGGAAGCCGTCTCTCTCTAACCTAAAGGTTTTCGGTTGTGCATGCTATCCCTGCCTTACTCCTTATAATAACAATAAGTTGCAGTTCCATAGTACAAGATGCATTTTTCTGGGCTATAGTGGCTCCCACAAGGGTTTTAAATGCTTAAGCTCTACAGGTCGTATCTATATTTCCCGCCATGTTGTCTTTAATGAACAAGATTTTCCTTTTGCTCATGGCTTCATAAATCTACGACAACCTACACAAGAAGACTTGGTGGATTTTTCAAGCATCTCCCCCTTTGTTGATCCTTCTCAGAATGTTTGTGCTCCCAATCTGCCATCATCCATTTCAGATTCACCTCCTCTTACTGTCTCTGCAGAACATACAGCCACTGCTACATCTAATCTCCTCAGGATGTGCCCCTATTAGAGGCTATTTCACCATCAATCAATGACACAACTGATGATGTTCTTATGGTTTCTTCATCTCCACCAGAACATTCTTCAGTAACTACTGATTCTTCTATAATTACTACATCACCAGCAGACCTGCCTAGACACAACACTCATCAAATGGTAACTTGTAGCAAGAAAGGCATTTTTAAACCTAAATTTCCCTATATTGGAGTCATTCAAGGCAAGGAAATTGTTCCTCAAACAGCACAGGAAGCCTTAAGATTGCCTTTATGGAAACATGCGATGGCAGAAGAATTTACAGCCCTCCACAAGAATGCAACATGGTCCCTTGTTCCACGCCCACACAATCAGAACGTGGTTGACAATAAATGGGTGTTCAAAGCCAAATTTCATTCGATGGCACCTTGGAAAAGTGAAAGGCTCGTCTTGTGGCCAAGGGTTTTCAACAAACTGAAGGTATTGACTTCTATGACACTTTCAGTCCTGTTGTTAAAGCATCTACCATAAGAATTATCTTGACTATTGCAATTGCTTTTGGTTGGGAAATTAAACAGTTAGACATCAACAATGCATTCTTAAATGGTTTTCTATCTGAACCTGTGTTTATGGAACAACCGGAAGGATTTGTAGACTCATTAAAACCACACTATGTTTGCAAACTCTCCAAGGCATTGTATGGTTTAAAGCAAGCCCCAAGGGCTTGGTTTGATCATTTGAAAAGTGTCCTTCTTAAATGGGGATTCACCAACTCCAAGAGCGACATTTCCTTGTTTATTTATTCTGATCACAAACAGATCCTACTGATTTTGATATATGTGGATGATATTCTGGTGACTGGAAGCAATCCTCATAGTATTAAGCACTTTACAGAATGACTTCATACTATATTTTCCTTAAAAGATCTGGGATCTCTTCATTATTTCCTCGGGATTGAAGTATATAGGGACAAAACTGGATTGTATCTCTCACAAGCAAAATATATCTCTGATATACTTAGTAAGTTCCATATGAACAATGCATCTCCCTGCCCTACTCCTATGGCAACTCACAAATCACTATCAGCCCACTCCGGAGCCTTATTGAACAATCCTTCTGAATATAAGAGTGCTGTAAGAGCTCTTCAATATCTTTGCAACACAAGGCCAGATATTAGCTTCAGTGTTGGAAAATTGAGTCAATACCTATCTCAACTAACAATTGAACACTGGAAGGCTGTCAAAAGAGTGCTGAGATATCTCAAGGGAACGATGTACTATGGCATTCATATTAGACCATCTTCTCTTCTTGATCTAATTGCCTACTCTGATGCTGATTGGGTGTCATGTCCTGATGATAGACTATCAGTTTGGGGCTATTGTGTATTCTTGGGAAATTCTCTCATCACTTGGTCATCTAAGAAGCAAGGAGTGGTCTCTAGGTCAAGTTCAGAATCAGAATATAGATCACTTGCCAATACTTTTGGTGAACTGTGTTGGATTAAGTCTCTCTTGAGTGAACTGAGCCTAAGAGTCAAACGAATACCAATCATATGGTGTGACAATACAAGTGCTGCTGCTCTCGCATCCAACCCAATACATCATGCCAGATCAAAACATATTGAAATAGATGTTCACTTTATAAGAGATCAGGTTTTGTCTAAAGCCTTAACTGTTCAATATGTACCTTCTGAGTTTCAAATCGCAGATTGTTTCACCAAGCCTCTTCATCATGCTCGTTTCTGGGCCTTAAGGGATAAGCTTGGAATAACAGTAACACCAAGCAAACTAGACCAGTAGAAACAGATCTCTCAAAGAATTATGAATGGACAACGGAAGAGGAAAGAGGCTCGAAGTAACAAAGGGAGTTAAATGTATTTGATTATATATATTCTGTAAAAGTAAATATGTGAATGTGATTCTAGAATAATCCATGTAGAGACAAGTGTCTCAATATTATTGGTGTATAGTGATTATAAATAAAATCACAGGAGGCCAGACTATTCATTCTGAGCCTATTTTTTCTATTTGTGATTCCATCCAACGTCTCCAAACCATCAGGTAGAGAGATGAAAGTTTAAGCATAGTAGAACATTCGTCCAATTTGTTCAGGCAAGCTTGAAACCTGTAACTATTGTCCTAAGAAAAAGGTATGATCTTCCAACTCCTTTATCCTTACACTCAAACCCTTACTTCTATTAATGGATGCAGAATGGCCACACTTCCCTTTAAGCCCTGGATGCCTCCCCCGTATACAAAGTTGATCTTTCTGGAAGCTAATGCAATTCCAAGTTCTTTTGCTATAGTTAGAAACTCTCCATCCTTGCATGAATTAGTTTCACCGAAAATGCAGATAGATGTAAATCTATATTTTTGTGTGATACCCTTTTTCTCTTCTTTTCTATCGGGTCATTTGTGTTTACAAGTGGAAGAGTGCATATTTGCAAGTGGAAGAGTATACCAGATCTATTTACAAGTGCATATATATAATACTAAACAATGACAACCAGATCATGCAAATCATACATTTTTTAAAAAAAAATTCAAAAAAGGTTCCAACACGAATGACTGATAAGCCGTTGCATGAAGAAATTTAAACAAAATGGAAGGAAAGTCAAAAGTTACTGAAAAGATAAGAAAGATTAGACAAAAGTATAATTATGAACAATAGTTGTGATTTCGGCTCACATCTTCCTCTAGTTTTACGTCTAGTAATAGCTTAAACGCTTTCTATGAATCAAGGATTTGCTTCACATCCAGTTTCTTATAAATTGGCAAACAAGGTCTTTTAACGTCAGATTCCTAAAACAATAGCGTTCTTTTTCTTTGTTGATATTTCCATTAAATCAAGAAGAATACGATGAAAATCACCACTTGGATGCGTCTCAAGAGTTTAAATGATATCATTCAATGACTCTTTACTCAATCTATCCTTTATGAATTTAATTTTTTCTTCTCGATTTATAGATACCATACCTTTGCTCTTACAACACTGATCACATGTCCACCTTACACATTTATGGCAAACCTGCATTCTTTTTGCTCTTCTCTTTTTGGAGTAAGAAGTTTTTCCCATTCCTGGTATAGGTTTAATAATTAACTTATAAATCTCACCTGCTAAAAGTATCTTAGCTTCAATGATCCAGCATACGTCCTCAGGAAAGCCCAAATACTTGAATATCTTCATCCTTTCAAGTCGACAGCTATAGATCTTCTTGAGCACATCTTTAGGAAGAGTGGGGAACCTGTTCTTAAGCTTTACAAGAGATTTCTCCATATTAACTTGAAATGAAAATGATGAAATGTAGTGCAATATGCCTTAGTGAGTGAGAAAGAGAAGTAAGCAAGGAAAAGAAGTTTTACGTTGCCTCCCAAATAGCCGCCCTTCTTTAACATCTTTAGCTATACAAAACCAAATCAATTTTTTTATTTTTATTTATTTATTTATTTTGGTTATAAAAGGAGGGTTTACTTGTTAGTGCCTCAAACATGATAACAGTTTTCAAAGTGTTGAGTGCACCGTCATTGTATTCTTTTAGCCTTTGCCTATTCACTTTGAATTTTTGATCACCATCTTGAATCTCCACAGTTTCATATGGCCATACCTGTATTACAATAAAAGGACTTGACCACCTGGATCTTAGCTTTCTTGGAAAGAACTTTAACCTTGAGTTGTATAAAAGCACTTTTTTGTCCTGATGTGAACTCTCTCCTCAAAATTCTTCTGTCATGACTCATTTTTGTTAGGGTTGATCATGGACCAGACCAGGTTTGGCCTCAACCTGAGGTCTGGTCTGAAAAGTACCTCGAGCTAGACCAGACCAAGTCCAGCAGACTGCCTGGACTGGTCTATGACCAATTTGGTGTTTTTTTAAAAAAAATTTTGCCTACTTTGAAAAGAACAAACAAATTCATAAGATGAAAATAATGACTCAGTAAATTCATAACCTACATAATATAGGAGCCCTAAATAGAGGAACAAACAAATGAGAATGACCCTAATCCTCAGAATCTCACATCTTCTTCACAGTAGTATTTGAAGATATTGTTGTTAATCCTCAGAATCTCACATCTTCCCCCTGTCAATAAAAAATAAATGAGATATTGTTGTTTACAATCCAGATAAATAAAGAAATATTTGTAGATAAATATTCTCATTTTAGTTTCATTCATAGCAAAATGGTTCTCTGCACTATTGAGGAAATTGAAATATAGTGAATGCATGATTTATTTTTCAAAAAAAAAAGAGCTTGCAACTTTTTTTCTTTGGTACAACACAACAAATATGCTTATAATTGCCAAGTAATAAAACCAAGTTCCAATTCCAATGGTAAAAATTTAAATGAACTTGGGTTCTATAAATCTTTAGAGAATATATGCCCATAAAGAAAATTATAAATCTCTGGCTAATAAAGTAGTCACACTATGAATTCAGAGTACACTTGATTTGCACAGAGACCACATCAGGAGATTGAGATTGAGAAGCTGACTCCCCGAGACGGGAGACGGGGCCCAAAGACGCTAAGATCGGAAATGCCAAGAGGGAGACTGGGTCTGAACAGCTAAACTCTAACTTAAGGTTCCATCCTTCAAGCAAAGCAAAAGTAAACTGAATTTCTGAACTGTGATAGTCTGACACTAATTCTCTAATCTAAAGAAAACTCATGTGACTCAGTGGGCGTGGCGTGGTGTGAGTGGTGGATTAAAAAAAATAAGTACATTACTTTACTCAGGCCAGACAGGACTGGTTTAAGGGGTCTGAAGCCTTGGACCGAAGTCCAGTCTAGCCCGAGAAGATCGGTCTAGTCTGGCTGTCAGAAAATGCTTCGGGCTAAATTTTTTTTATTAGATCGGGTCGGGTTAGACCGGTTCAGACCAGACTACCTGGACCACCGGGTTTTTTGGTCATCCCTAATTTTTGTCTCTCCTTGTATAACTTGGTATTTTCATAAGCTTGTTGTTTGAATCTTCAACCTCATTAAGTTAGAGAAGCCTCTTCTCACTAGTTGCCTTTAAGTTAAAATTTAAGGCTTTTATTGCCCAATATGCTTTATACTCAATTTCCACGGGAAGATGGCATGCTTTTCCATAGACCAATTGATATGGAGATGTACCAATTGGTGTCTTGAAAGCAGTTCTATATGCCCAAAGTGCATCATCTAATTTTTCTGCCCAGTCCTTCCGGTTGGAATTCACCGTCTTCTTTAAGATCCAATTCAGTTCTCTGTTTGAGATTTCCACTTGCCGCTAGTTTGTGGATGATATGGAGTTGCAACCTTATGAGTTACTCCATATTTAGCCAACACTGACTAGAGCTGCTGATTGCAAAAGTGCCTTCCTCCATCACTGATTATAGCTCTAGGTACTCTAAATCTTGTAAAAATATTTTTCCTCAGAAACTTCACAACCACTTGAGAATTGTTTATAGGAAAAGTAGCTGCTTCAACCCACTTGGAGACATAGTCAATAGCTATAAAAATGAACTGATTACTAAATGAGGATGGAAAAGGCCCCATAAAATCGATCCCCTGTACATCAAAAAGTTCAATTTCTAAGATGTTGGTTAAAGGGGCTTCATGTCTCCTTGAGATATTTCATATCCTTTGACATCTATCACAAGTTGCCACAATTCTGTGGGCATTCTTAAAGAGTGTGGGCTAATAAAACCCTGATTGAAAGACTTTAGTAGCTGTTCTATTTGCTCCAAAATGACCATCATATGGGGATGAATGGCAGTGATTTAAGATGCTGACCATTTCTTCTTCAGGAACATAATGCCTGATAATTCGATCTAGGCATTGTTTGTATAAGAACATATCCTCCTAAAAGTAATGCCTTACATCAACCAGAAACTTCTTTTGCACTTTAGAAAGTTTATAAGGCATTACTCTGCTTACCAAATAATTCACAATATTAGTATACCAAGGGGTGGGTTGTGATTGCATGACAAACAGTTACTCATCTGGGGAATTCTCCTAGATTGGTGATTCTCGCTCTAACCGAGAAAGATGATCTACAACGAGATTCTCAGTCCCTTTTTTGTCTTTGATCTTCAAGTCAAATTCTTGTAGCAGAAGCACCTATCTGATCAATCTAGGCTTAGTATCTTTCTTCTCAATTAAGTATTTGATTACTGAGTGGTCTTTCCAAACAATGAACTTTGACCCGATCAAGTATACTCTGAATTTATCGAATGTAAATACTACTGCTAGGAGATCCTTTTCTGTTGTTGCAAAATTCAGCTGTGCATCTGAGAGTGTCTTGCTAGCATAATAGATGGCATAAAAAACCTTGTCTCTTCTTTGACCTAAAACAACTCCAACTGCATAATCACTTGTATCACACATCATTTCAAATAGAAGGTTCCAATCTGGAGCTATGATCACTGGTGCAAATGTCAAAGCACTAGAGTTTGGAGGGCTGATAAGCATTCCTTATTAAATGCAAAGGGAGTGTTTTTCTCTAACAACATGCAAAGTGGTTTTGTGATTTTTGAGAAGTCCTTGATGAATCTTCTATAGAAGCCTGCATGACCTAAAAAACTCTGAATGCCCTTGATTAAAGAGGGAGGTGGTAGCTTTTCAATTGTTTCAATCTTAGCTCGGTCCACTTCAATGCCTCAATCAGACACCTTGTGACCCAGCACGATCCCTTTTTTCACCATGAAATCACATTTTTCCCAATTTAGAACCAAGTTTGTCTCCACACAACGTTGCAAGACTATATTTAGATTTGAAAGGCAAAAATCAAATGATTCTCCAAAAATTGAAAAATCATCCATGAACACCATAATGAACCTTTCCACCATGTCTAAAAAGATCACCATCATACTCCTTTGAAATGTTGCTAGTGCATTACATAGACCAAATGTCATCTTTCTAAAGGCAAAGGTACCATATAGACATGTAAACGTTATTTTTTCTTGATCCTCTGGTGTAATTGTAATTTGATTAAATCTTGTGTACCTGTCCAGGAAACAATAATAGGCTTTCCTAGCTAGTCTGTCCAGCATTTGGTCTATAAATGGCATAGGGAAGTGATCTTTTCTGATGGCTTTATTGAGCTTTATATAGTCAATGCATACTCTCTATCCAGTCACCATTCATTGTAGAATTAGTTCATTTTTCTCATTAGGCACCACTGTTATTCTACCTTTCTTTGGCATAACTTGAACTGAACTTAGGCATTGACTGTCAGAGATTGGGTAGATGTACTAGCATCCAGCCACTTTATTACCTCCTTTCTTACCACCTCCTTCATATTTGGATTGAGCCTTCTCTGGTGCTCAACTGATGGCTTGTAGTTGTACTCCATCAAGATCTTATGCATATAAATTGAATGACTAATCCCTTTTATATCAGCTATTGACCATCCACATGCTGTTTTATACTCCTTTAGAACTCTTAATAACTTTTCTTCTTCTTCGGGAGTAAGAGCTGTAGAGACTATTACTGGTAATGTTGCATTTCCTCCTAGATAAATATACTTCAAGTGGGATGGCAGTGCTTTCAACTCCAGTATTAGTGGTTTCTTTATTGATGGTACCGGCTTACTTAACCTTTCCCCCAGATCTTCAAAAGGTTTCTTGATAAAAATTGGGGAATTTGCTTCCAGGTACCTAATCTGCTCCAAGACTTCAGGATTAGTAGATTTTGTTACATCTACCATTCCCATTGATAATAGTTAATCCATGTAGATTTCATTCACCACATCTTTTGTGTAGTTGGTCAATATATCTACTCTGTAACAGGTGTCACCTTCATCTGGAAAGGACAAAGCCTTGAAAATATTGAAGGATACTTGATTATCTTGAACTCATAAGGTTAACTTCCCCTATTGTACATCTATTAATGTTCTCCCAGTTTCTAAGAATGGCCTCCCAAAAATGATAGGAATTTCTTGGTCTTCTTCCATGTCGAGTATTATAAAATAAGTTGGAAAGATGAGTTTATCCACCTTTACCAAAACATCTTCTAAGACACCCCTCAGATGTTTTATTGATCGGTTAGCTAGAAGTAATGAAACTATGGTAGGCTTCACCTCTCCAAAACTGAGTTTCTTGTAGACAGATAAAGGCATGAGGTTTACACTTGCTCTAAGGTCACAAAGTGCTTTTTCAAAGTGACATTTACTTATAGTGCAAGGTATGCAGAAGCTTTAAGGATCTTTCAACTTTAGTGGTAACTTCTTTTGTAAAATAGCACTACATTCCTCAGTAAGTGCAACTGTTTCAAATTCCTCAAGCTTACGCCTATTTTGAGAGAATGTCCTTCATAAATTTTGCATAACTAGGCATTTTGGCAAGAGCGTCTGTAAAAGGAATGTTGATATGCAATTTTTTGAAAACCTCTAGAAATTTGCCAAATTGCTTGTCTAGCTTTGCCTTCGCAAGGGTATAGAACTGGTAGTATATATAGAGGAGGATTATATAGAAAGCTGATTCTTCCTGGTATCACATCATCCTCTTTTGGTTTTTGTACTTCTTCCTTATGTTCTTCTCTTCTTTCTTTCTTTTCTCTGACATTCTTCTTTTTAATTACAGGATCTTTCAATTATTTCCCACTTTTTAGTGTAATGGCCTTCACATGATCTCTTGGGTTTCTTTCGGTGTCACTTGGTAGAGTTCTTGGTTGCTTGGAATTCAGTATATTTGCAATTTGGCCCATCTGGATCTCCAAGTTCTTTATTGAGGCTTCTTGGCTTTTGAGTGTTGCATCAGTCCTAGCTATGAATTGAGATGTATTCTTGGTTAGTTGAACCAGTACATCTTCCATATTGACTTTCTGTTATGGTGGATTTGGTTGTTGAAGAGCTTGTTGCTGGCAGTTCCCTTACAGGTTGAATGCATTTTGATTATTCTTCCAACTAAAGTTTGGATGATTTCGCCTACCTGGATTGTAGGTGTTTGAGAATAGGTCATTCTTTTGATTTTTGATGAAGTGAGCTTGCTCCGGCATGAATGAGTATCCTTCTTGACATTGCGTGCTCACATGAGGTCCTCTATATTGATTATAGGCTTCAGTAGGAGTGTCGATTACATTTTCTTGGTGTGTTAATGAGCCCACTTGCTTGGATATAGATACAACTTGAGAAGATAAAGTTGTAAGGACATCTAGCTCATGCACTCCAAGTGCTTTCTTTGAACTGTTGTGCTTGCAAGGCCATTGGTATGTATTGGCTACCATCTCCTTAAGTAGATTGTAAGCATCCTTTAGACTTTTTCCCATTAAAGATCCTCCAACTACAGCATCTACAAGAATTCTAGAGATATGCGTCATCCCACTATAGAAAGTTTGCAGTTGCCACCAATCTGGTAACCCGTGATAAGCACATCTCCTTAGCAATTCCTTGTATCTTTCCCATACTTCATATAGGTTTTCTTGTTCATGCTGGGTAAATTAGGCAATTTTATTCCTCAATTTAGTAGTTTTTGCCGAAGGAAAGTATTTTTCAAAAAATTTCTACGTCATGATATTCCATGTAGTTATGCTTCCTACTGGTAGTAATTGTAACAAACTCTTAGCCTTATCCCTGAGTGAGAAAGGGAAAAATCAAAGTCTAATGGCAGAATCAGTAACACCATTATGCTTGAATGTGTTGTAGATTTCCAGAAAGTTGGCTGTATGTGCATTATTATCTTCTGTTGGTAAACCACCGAAATGATTTGATTGCACCATCTAGATAACTGCAAGCTTAATTTCAAAATTGTTGATTGCTATGGGTGGTTTTCTGATTCTGGAATTTTTCCCTATGACTGTTAGTGTTGCATAGTAACAAAGTGTTTTGGTATATGTTGTTTCTCCCTCCTGATTTGCCATCGGATTGCTTAGGATTAAAGTAGATTGCTTTCGAACTCTTCAATTTCTCTGACAAGTTCTTTCGATCTCAGAATCAAGAGGTTGTAGTTCAGTTTCCTTCGATCTAGTCATGTACTAGTAAAAACCTAAAAAGAAACACAAGACACCAAAAAGAAAAGTAAATGTAATATGAAGGCAAAATTAGTATTAAAATTACTTGGTATTGAAATTAATGACAATAATCCTCAGCAATGGCGCCAAAAACTTGTTATGAGTATAAATGGTTTATTAAATAGTGCAAGTGTACACTGTCATAATCAAGTAATACAGAAGTGAGTAGAGTATCGTTCCCATGATGATTGATCACTAAGTACCAAAATGAGTAATTTTAACTCTATTTAGTCAATCGATTAGTTGGTGATTGAGATTATAAAATTAAAAATGATTAAATATGAATGCAAATGATGTGAATCAACTATGAGAAAAAGTCTTAGGGGTTAGATTTCACTTAAAAAATTTTAGATTGAATCACTTATCTATTCTAGCCCAATTTATTCCATATGATTAATAGTCGAGTTTCCCTAATTTAATTACTAGCCTCTTCTAAGGTCAAGAAATTCTATAATTAATTGATAATCCAATATATTCCTATATGAATTTAAGCAATTAATTATGCATTAAGATTTATGGAACTCAGTAAGACTACATAACTCATATGAATATATTCCTATTTCACATACAAGTCATGGTTTTACTTTTAGGATTTCCTTCAGGTCTCAACATGCATATTGAAGTCATTCAAAAGGTAGCCAATCAATCAAAAGCATTAAGAATGATAATTAAAACTCAATTATGATGGAGAAATTCAAACTAAATTTAATAAGTTAAGATTCAATCTGTCATTAATAAGCTACATTATCACCCTAGGTAAATGAAAGTTTAGCACATAATGAAATTAAAAAAAATAAATTGAAAACCTCATAAATATTGCAATAAACGTAATTATTAAATTCTAAAATATAAAAATACAACCACAATATGCATGAAAATGGAAAAATCTAGCCTTCCATATAGGAGGTAAAACCTTCCATGTAGGTGGCAACCTAAACCATCCATAAAGGAGGACTACCTAAGCCTTCCATGAAGGAGGCATGCAAGAAGTAAATACAATGCATGAAATAAACTCTAAGATGATGTATGTGGAGAAGAGAGGAAAGTAATGGATATGAAATTGTGTGTGTGTAGAGAAGAAAGGAGAGTAATGGATATGAAAAATGTGTGTGGCAAATGTGAGGGAGAGGATGGCTATATATAGAGAAGAATGAAGTAGGTGAAATGGAAGATGAAGTTGGTAGGTGGAACGGTAGGTGAAATGGTAGGTGAAGCGGTAGTTGAAATAGTAGGTGAAGCGGTAGTCGAAATAGTAGGTGAAGTGGTAGCTGAAATAGTAGGTAGAATGGTAGCTGAAATGGTTGGTGGAATTTCACATTCTCATCTTCATGAAAGTTGTAGCTCTAGATCTTAGCTTGAAGATGCAAGTGGAAATTCCTCATTTCAATATTTACAGCTCCAGTTATGATCAAATCATGTTCTCAACTTCCGAGCAAAATTTGAAACTCTTGGAGATATAACTGAGTTTTGGTCTCAACATAAAAGTTGTAGAGCTATTTTTTAGCTTTTTATCCATATAAAGAACGTCCCAATCCAACATCTAGAGCTCCATATATTGCCTAAAAATTGAAATAGGGTTTGATTTATTATTTTTCAAGAAATTCTATTTTATGTCAAAATCCTTATCTATTTATCAGTTACACCCAAATTCATTAAATTGAGCTCAAATATCATCCATAAAATTATCATATAAGGAAAAATAAATATACAAATATTTTACTTATCAGGGCCTTGAGAATCGCCACTCATTGTGCACTGAGTAGTGACATACCATGTGGTATTTACTTACACAATATCTCCCATCACAACTCCACATCCATCCTTATGCATCAAAGACAAATAATTACAATTATGACATGTATGTATAAGTTCCAAAATATATCAGTATGGTTCCAAACAAGATTTATCAACTAATACATCGTCTCAATAATCAATAAGACAATAATACAATTTCAACTCAAGGAATCATAACAAAACGTGTTTATAATCTAAAATATATAACATTATTTCCAAATCATTTATAAACATGATATTTTTATCATAATACACAAGCATGCTTAAACAATTTCCAAAATACACAACCATGAGTTGTAATATACAAAAGCATGCTTGAATGGTTTCCAATCACATCAATATAAGTTTTTAGTCAAATATACAATTCCAAATCAAACCCTCCATGGGCATAACAAATCCCAAAATAGTTTAATATATAGATATATATAGTCCCTTTCTCTTTGTTTTTTTTCCAAATTTATATTAAAAAAAATGTGATTATTCTTACACTCGTATTTTGGTATTGGGAGATCTGAAAATACTCTTTCTTACTTGACCATCATATACCAAAAATTCCCAAAAGTCAAAATAATTGGGATGGGAATATATGTTGGGTATGTATCTCCTTCAATCATAAAATATTTATAACCATCCACAGGATATTTATTTACGGCACGATTTGTTGATTGTCATTTTGATGAATCACTTTTTCCAACATAGGGGGACAACATAAATAGGTGGGTGAAGAAATTAGTAGGAATGAATTATTATTGGCTCATTTTGATCCTCATACAAAATAGTGTGAACTGAAAGTTTAAAAGATAATTCATTTACAAAATTTAGCTAATCAAATGTCAGAAGCATTTACTGACCTAAAGAAAGTGACAAAGTCACAAGTCCCAACTGCTAATGCTCCTATTAAAATTGATGTTCATGGAGGATAACCGATTATGAATGAATTTAAGGCACATATGAAGCGTGGCAGGCCCATCGGTTCTAAAGATAAAAATCTTCAAAAAAGAAAAGAAGCAAAGAATGTAGATGGTTAAGTTAAGGATAATCCAAAAAAGTTAGTAGCTTTAGAAGAGATATCTTTTGAAGAGTTATTATCTCCAATAGAAATATCTCTAGAAGAGAATGTTGTAGTCCCAGAAGAGACCCAGGTACCTGACATATGTGAAAATAATGAGATCTCAATAAATTATGTTATGAATAGAATCCTATGGGATTAAAATGAAGTCAATGTTGATGAAATCTTTGCTTATCATATAGCATATGATGTAATGAATGATAATGAGGATCATGAGTCAAAATCCATTAGTGAGTGCTAATAAAGAAATGATTGGCTCCTATGGAAAGATGCTGTTAACGCAGAATTAAAATCATTGGCTAAACGAAAAATATTTGAACCTGTAGTCCTTCCACCTGAAGATGTAAAGGTAGTTGGATGCAAATGGGTCTTTCTACGAAAGAGAAATGAAAAGGGTGAAAGAACAAGATATAATGCACATCTTGTAGCCCAAGGCTTTACACAAAGACCTGGCATTGATTTTGAAGAAACGTATTTACAAGTAGTGGATGTGACTACTTTTCGTTCTTTGATTAGCCTAGCAGTAAATGAAAAACTTGATTTGCACCTGATAGATATCGTAACTGCCTATTTGTATGGGTCACTTGATAATGATATTTATATGAAAGTCCTTAAAGGACTTAAAGTGCTAGAAACATTCGATTTAAGTTCTCAATAACAGTACTCGATTAAGTTGAATAAATCCCTATATAGCTCAAAGCAATCAGGACGCATGTGGTATAATCGTCTTAATGAATATCTGTTGAAAGAATGATACAAAAATGATCTGATATGAAAAGATCTAAAAGTGAGTTTAATCGTCTTAATGAAAAGATCTAAAAGTGAGTTTGCTATAATTGTTGTTTATGTTGATGATATCAACATCATTGGAACTTCTGAAAAGTTTCAAAAGGCAATTAATTGTTTGAAGAAAGAATTCGAAGTGAAGGACTTGGGAAGAACAAAATTTTGTCTTGGATTACAGATCAAGTACTTCAAGAAAGGGATCTTTGTATATCAAGAAACTTATACAAAGAAAGTCCTAGAGCAATTTTACATGGATAAATCTCATCCATTATGTACCCCAATGGATGTAAGGTCTTTGAAGGTGGATAAAGACCCATTTTGACCTCAAGAAATTAGTAAAGAAGGTGATGAAAAACTACTTGGTCTAGAAGTACCATATCTTACTGCTATTTGAGCACTAATGTATCTTGCTAATCACACACGTCTTGATATATCATTTGCTATTAATTTATTAGTAAGAGATAGTCAAGGTATTAAAACTTGGACCGAGCACTGAACCGGATGAGACAGTAGGTCAAGGATCACTGGGTCAGACCGGAGTTGACCCGAGGGTCAAACTAGAGTCAACCCGGGATTCAGACAATTTAAGGAATAAAAAATAATCCATAGAGGTTAATGAGAATCATAGTATCATATTGCAATCCAATAACATCAAAAGCAATAACCAAAATAAACTCACAGTAATAGAGGTTCCTTCCACCCACAATTCCTTAATCACTTAACTAATAATCAATTAACACCATAATCTTCGTTAACAGCATTCAAATTTGCAGGTATTGCAACATCAGGAGGTGTAGCTGAAGGAGGAAAACCAAAAGCACTAAGACCAACATCATCATCAGCATTCAAACATGGAGGTTCATGAATGGCCACATATTCATCACCTACATATGAAATATTGAAATGAATTAAATTCTTCATATTCATAGTTTTGTGAAGAAGAAAACATAGTTATGTACTATTATATAAGAATATAATCTTAATAAACCTTCATAATTTCTTGTAATTTCTTCAAGTTCAAAATATGCCACATCTGGATTATCAAACTCAAGAGTTGGATCATCTTCAACAACCAAAAAGTCCACTTTATCTATTGATTCAAAATCCATCGAATTGTAACTTTCCTTCTTCTTTGCCAATGTATCCCTTTAATGACGAAATGAAAGAAGTTCAACATTAGTAAAAGGCATATTAAATAAGTTCTAAAAAAGCAAATTAAATCATAAGTTTTAAGATTACCTATACTTTAACCTCATATTGTAATTTATAAAAACCAAGTCATTGAGCCTTTGATGCTTCAATCGGTTTCTTCTTTTTGTGTGGATGCGCTCAAATAAACTCCAGTTTCTTTCATAACCAGAAAAAGAAGAAGGAAGTTTGGCTAAGTAGATGAATAGCAATCTATTGCAACTCCGGAATTGAACCACCATAGTAGATCCACCACTCATCTGCATAAAATAAAAAACATTTAGTTAAACAAAGTATGAAATATCGAATATGTATTAATATGTCCATTAAAATTAAAAAATTAAATATTCTTACAAGGATTTAGTTTTTGGATAGCTTTTTCACATGAAACTTTATTAAAGGATTCTTTACGATTACGGTAGACACTCATTTGTTGCATCATTGTAACATAATGATCCATATCATCATGTGAGTGGGCCTCTAACACATCGATCAAAGATTGCATTAATTTGTTCTTTGTAGCAAGTTCTGCATTGTAGAAGAAAGCAGGATTCAAAAGATAAGCCGCTGCATAAAGTTGACTCTTTAAATGTTTATCCCATCGAGCTTGAATAATGCTAGTGTATGGCTTGTACAGCTCCTCCTTATTCTGAAACATCTCCTTGATTGCTGTTTTAGCCCTTTACATGCCTTCATAGACACAAGACATTAAAGGCTTGCCATCAGAATCAACAATCCTCAGTAGTTTACTAATCGGGGAAAAAATCTTGACAATTTGAAAACATTCATTCCAAAATTGATTATCAAGGACAATTGCACAAAATGTTTTCCCAGGCTCAGTGTTAGCCAATTTGTGTTGCACAAAATGCTGATCAACAACTAGAGCTTGTAAGTCACGTTTGTGCAAAAATATACTATTCAAGGTAATAAATGTGGTGGCAAACCTTATAGCACCAAGACGTACAATTTCCTTCTAACCAGGTCTTTTTCGTAATTGTAACAAGAAGACCATATGATTATAAGCAAAGATAGTGATTTTAGATGCCTTTTTTGCAAGATCACACACATGAGGTATGGAAGCAATATCTCTCAAAACAAGATTCAAACAGTGAGCTGCACAGGGAGACCAATAAATGGTTTTATACTTTTCTTTAATCAGTCTGCCTCATGCTACATAGCTAGCAGCATTGTCAGTCACCACATAGACTATATTCTCAGGGCCAACCCACTCAATAACTTCATTGAATAAAGAAATTAAAGTTTTTGCATCTTTAACTACATCTGAAGCATCAACTGATTTAACAAGCATTGTGCCTTGCACTGAATATACTAAGAAATTAATCAAAGTACATTGTTGAACATCAGTCTAGCCATCAGCCATTAGTGTACAACCATTTTCTTTCCACTTATCTCGATAACTATCAATCAATAACTGACATTGTTTTTTTGGTCTTTCAACAAGGTAATTCTATACTCATGAGCACTAAGGGCCTTAAATCCAAGACCAATTGCAACAATAGCATCAATAGCTTTTTGAAACAAAGGACAATTCAATGCATTAAACGGAATTCAATTCACATAAGCCCAGTCAGCAATAACAACCTTAACAACATATTATGCTTCTTGACTTGCCCATGCACTCTTGATGCTTGATTAAGCACTTGATGAACCCATGTCGTGTGAGTTAAAAAATAAAACTAGGTTAGAAAATGTAGCGTAGTAGCTCAACCTAGGTCATTCTTGTGAGGAGATTAATTTCCAAGTTTCTAAATAGTAAAGTGACAAATACCTTAAAGTTGTGAGAAATCACTTGAGAAATTGCATTTTAAACTACTGAAGTATCTAAGCTAATGCAATATTTTTGTATTTTTCGGTTTTTAAAACAAAGAAGCAAAAGGAATTGAAATTCACACTAACAACAAGATAAATTCAATTAACTAATATAATGATGAAATGGGATTCCCTTGAGTTGAGATTTTAGTCTTCCTTGCTTGCTAATGATTTGAATTCCATAATGGGCCAAGAGGATGGAACTAAGCTACCACTAGCTCTATACTTGCAATAATCATTTAATTCATTCAACCAAAGCAATTAAATGAATACCACCAATTAATTGTGACTCAAGGAGATGAATAATCAACTTTCAATTCTAGCTTGTAATTACCGTTACAAAAGTTCAAAGTATTCAGTTTAATCATTTACAATCCACTTAACCAAGTTGGAAAATAAACAACTCAGCCTACTCCTAATTTGAATTATACAAAGCTTAATTAATCAACTCCTAGCTCAACCACCAAGTCTATTATTTGGCATAGAACAATCTAGATCACAATTACATACTTAACCAAGCCATATAATTATGAAATACAAAGAGAGCTTAAAGGAATTCCGTTAAAATTTAGAAGCTCAAACCATTACCCAACTCAAGGAAATCACCAACACTTTAGCTACAAGAGGAGGAAGATAAAGCTTGATAAAAGAGGAAGAAATTGGCCATAGATATTGCAGCACCGAACATCCCTTGCAATTCCTTTCACACAGCGCCTCCTCCTTCCTTTATTCTTCCATTTCTTTTCGGTGCTGTTCCCCTTCCTCTTCACAGCCGCCAAGCTTCCTCTCTTTTCTTTATTTCATTCTGTCGTGAGTCTCCTCCACACACACAGCCGCCTCCTCCTTTTATTATTCCATCGTGTCTCTTCTTTTTTTTTTGGCCCAGCTGCTGCCCTATTTTTCCATTCATTTTAGTCCATGGGTTCATTTAGTTTGGTTCAGCTTTTCTCCAAGGAGGTCAATAAATTCGGCTGTTCTTCCACTCTCTTTTCTTTTTCCTTTCACCATCGGTTTAGCTTTCCTTTCCTTCAATAACTCTCATTTGGTCTAGCTCTTTTTTCTCATTCATCAGTCAACTCCTTCCTTTCCTCTCCTATTCCCTTTTCACACTTGGTTCAACCCCTTCACTTTAATTTCGGTCAACTTGCTTCTCTTCTATTTCTTCAATTCGGTTTAGCAATTCTCAAGTCATTCCTTTAATTTCAGCTGCCACTTGCCTTCTCATTTCATGTGGTCCCCCTCCTTCTAATTTCTTCAATTGTCTTTAGGTTAAAATGAGTTGTACCTTGTTTGGATAAGAGGTAAAACTCTATTTTGGCATTAGGCATAAAATTACAATTACCAGACAAGGCCCTTACTCATTTAACCTCCTCTAAGAAAAAATATGAAAATAAATTTTGCACTTATGATATTCCACTATTGTCCTTCATTAAGCTCCAAAATAACATCTTTAACCTTGACCACTCAAGTTGTGCCTCATATATCTTTTACTCACAATTAAAGAATAATGAGAATTACAAATATTAATTAAAAATATAACAATTTAACTAATATAATTTCCAAATTATTCTTTCACTAAAATCTCACATTAACACTTGATTATACCCAAAATATTCAATTAAGCCCCTACAAAAGTCTAAGATTAATTACTAAAAATATATAAATATTAAGCTCTATAAGCACCCAGGGTTGTTCTAGGTGCAAAATACTTGTCAACCCTCCCCACCCCAATTGCTTTCCTTTTTATGCCACTACTCTCATTGGATGTCCTAAGTGGATGTGAAGCTATTGGCTCCTCAATTTCCATATCATCAATGTCTTCTACATTGTCATTAACAATAGGTTTTTTCTTTGGACCCTCTATCAACGATTCTTTCATTCTAGCACGTATATCATGAGATACTTTCTTACAAGAAGACACTTGACCACTGACACCAGCTAGATGTTGCTTTAACCTATTAATTCCACCTCCCCTGTAACTTGATGCACATAAGAGGCAAGTAAAAACATTAACACTCCCTTCCTTTTTGATAGACACATATTGCCAAGCAGGATCAGTTTTCTTAGTACTTCCTATTGACTCTGTGGGATTAGAGGCATTCAGGTTAAAGGGGTTGGTAGACTCTTTTGTAGGGACAGTGGTGGTGGGGAGATTATCACTTCCTTCACCACTTCTGACCTCCATGAGAAAATAAGGAAGTAAATCCAAAACCAGGGTCTTTTCGATCAACAAAGGAAAGCAAACAAGAAACACCCAATTCGATAACAAGAAAGCGACAAATTAACATAAAAACAGTCTTAGCCACCCACAAGCAAGAAAACAATCTACGTACAATATAAAAATCAAATAGAAAACAATCTCCATACAATATAACGATCACAAGCAAGCTACGAATTGTAATGAGCATACATACAATATAAAAATCAAATAGAGGTGAAGGAAACAAAGAAAGTAAACTGAAATCAATCTCCACCACTCAAGTCTGTAACACCGTCGATAATGTCTCCCCTGTCACGCAATCAAACAAGTGACCAGGAACAGAGTCCAAACCAACACAATCTGAAACCACCACAAGAATGTCAATAGGCGTTGATGGAAAGCAAACACGAACAAGGTCCAAACCAAACCAACACAATCTAATTACTAATAAAAAAATGTAAAATACAAAGAGCTTAAAGGAAAAAATGAGAACTAACCGATGAAACCAAGGAAGAACCGGAGAAGTGAGGCAAACCGACTCGACCTCCACCACCGTAACCACCGACAGCTACCAACACCGAGCCACAATCACGCCATCATACCACACACACGTGACCTTAATCGAAGTATTTGGGGACAGAATCCGATGAAACGATCAGTTTGGGGACGAATTCAAGACGCGGACGAGCGGACGAGAGATGGTTGAGAGTGATTTGGGACTTAGGAGAGTGAGCTGCTGATATTGAAGGAGCAGAAGGTCTAAGGCAGAGGCGTGAGAGTGAGAGGACGAAGCAGCTAGTCCATTTTTGCGTTTTTCTTTCAATTATAAAAAAATACAAAATGGTGTCATTTCATATGCTGGAAGGGAAAAAAAAGTAACTCGGTTGACCCGCACAACTTGGCGGGTCAGCTGAGTTGAGCCGAGTCGAGATCGGTTTGATCTGGGTCAAATCGGGTATAAACAGTAATGACCAGGTGACTAAACCGGACCGGCCAACTGGCCAGTTCGCTGGGTTCTTGTCCGAATCGGCCGGTTTGATCTGGGTTCCTAAACCATGGATATAGTTCTTCACCAACACAAAGGCATTGGAATGAAATAAAGCACATTCTTCGTTACCTCAAAGGTACTATAGACATGGGGTTATACTACTCAAATGTATCCAAGCATGAACTGGTTGGTTATGCAAATGCCGGATTTTTGTCTGATACACACGCACGATGGTAAATCACAAACAGGCTATCTATTTACATGTGGAGATGTAGCTATTTCATGGGGATCTATGAAACAGACTATATCAGCCACATCATCTAGCCATATAAAAATTCTAGCAATACATGAAGCAAGTTGAGAATGTGTATAGTTAAGGTCAGTGATACATCACATATGAACAACTTGTCATCTATCTTCAAGCAACATGGTCCCAACAGTTCTATATGATGACAATACTGCATGTATTGCCCAACTTAAAGAATGTTATATCAAGGGCGATAGAACAAAGCATATTTCACCAAAATTCTTCTTCACTTGAGACCTTCAAAAGAATGGTGAAATAAATATCCAGCAAATCTGTTCAAATGAAAATCTAGCAGATTTATTCACCAAGTCACTTCCATATAAAATTTTTGAAAAGCTTGTTCATGACATTGGTCTTCGGAGACTTAAAGATCTCAACTGATGTTGTCAAGAAGGGGAGTCAATACACGCTTTACTCTTTTACCCTTATTTAGGTTTTATTTCACTGGGTTTTCCTAGAAAGGTTCTTAATGAGGCAGCATTGGACAATTTATCAATGAATGATGTACTCTTATCTTTGGCTAGGTTTTTATCCCACTGGGTTTTTCCTAGTTAAAATTTTTAATGAGACACATTCATAATGGACATTCAAAGGGGGTGTTATGAATATTAATTGTGTGGATGTCTATTAACTCATATCCAGACCAACTTGCTCTTCTAGTCAACACGATCTCTAAAACTAAGCGTTTCTGTTCATACAGAAAATACTGTTCATACACGATTACTCTAGTAAATCACAGTTCATACGTACATACTGTAGCATCATGGGGTGGAATACTGTAGCAGTCACTATTCATCTTTGTTTTGCACCTATAAATAAAAACCTTGGGTTAAAGATTTATAACACACAACTGCATGAGAAGTTCTTTCTAGTTTTTCTCTTGAAATTCTCTCTTATTTACCTCTTGCTCACCTAACACACATATTTATAACATTATACAATATTTAAACGCTCCGAGGCATTTTACGAATGTTGGGGAGAGCCTTTTAAAACCTTTTTTTCAAAAAATCAATTGGACAAAACAAAACCTCGAAAAAGTTCAAGAGTACAACATATTATACTGACTCCGATGACGTCATTACTTATGTACAGTATGTTTTTTTGAACAATTATTACTTATGTATTTGAATCTGCACATGCCAATCCCATACATTAGTTTTACATGGAACAGCGGCTAAAGCATTTAAAAGTAGTTTTTTTATCATGAATTATAGTATACGATGTAAGCATGTAATATGAATTTTATCTCCATTTAAGTGAATAAATATTTTTGGGAGTCCCAAATATAATCACAAACAAGTACTGACTTCTCAATCTTTGTAGTTGATAGTGTCTTGTAGTAAACAAATATGCGAACTGTCAGTCGAGTAAATTTGTTAAATATCTATATCACCAATTTTTTTTTTAAAAAAATCATCATTGAAAAAGAATTTTGAAGAAATAATATATCTTATTCTTGAAAAAATTCCAATTAAATACCTTCAGAATTTGAAACTCCCAAATCGAGAATTCTTATTAAAACGTTTTGTCATTTACTTTTTAACTGTAGTAATTCATAGCTAATAGAGTATAATTAATAAACGTGACATGAGATTTTGATAATTTTCGCGTTTTTTCTCAAATTTTCCTTTATTCTTTCTCCTTTGAGGTTAAAAATATACCAAACATATGAGGTTAAAAATATGTTAGATTTTTGCTTTGACCAAAACATCCTTAATCAAATTCTCCAAGTTTGTTATATGCAATTATATTTGAGGTACTATTAGATACTATATGTGGGTGCCTCTCCAAACGGAATTCAAACAAAGATTTACCGCATTATAAAAAAAATAACAGCTAGATCCAATTCCTAATGGGGTTTTGATGAGCTTTTAATTGGAGGATAAGTATAAACATGTTGAAGTGGAACGAAAATGCTGAAATTCTGGAGCCCATATAAGAAGAGCCGCCTAATAGCCCATTAAAAATCTCTTTCAACAAAACTTAATGCAAGCTGCTTCAAACTGGAAAGTTTGTTGTACCATCAACAACCATGCCCTACCATTTCTTTCAGTCCGGCAGAGCTCAACTGTCTGTTTTATTATTATCATTTCCCTTAAACACATCCAATTAACCTTCTATTTTTGTTCCGGGAGTTTTTACCGAGGGGCAATTTTGCCCATAAAATTTATAAAATGGAGTAATTTTTTCTTGACCGTTATCCTAATTAATTTTGATTGTTAGTTAATTAAATATACTAAGCTGATAGTTCACATATTATCCACGTCATTTTTGTTAAAATGTAAATTTGTCTTGAAAGTTTTAAATCTAACTTTGAAAAAAAGATGAAGAAGATAACATATGGATTTCCTGCACAAATTTACATCTTAACAAAAATGACGTAGATGACATATGGACTGTCAGTTCAGCATATTTGGTTAACTAACAGTCAAATATAACTGGGATAATAGTCAGAGCAAAATTACTCCCTTTTTAACACCTTCAAAACAAAATTGCCCCTAAATGAAAACTTTCAAAACAAAATTACCTCTTAACCGTTAGCCTTCACGATGCCTGATGGTTTAGTCTTTATAACAGGAATGCAGAATGCTTAAGGGCAAAATGGAGCAAATTGGAGAGGCTGTACCATACTACTGTATTCCTCTGTACCATCTGAAAGATTTCCATACTTAAATAATTAGGAAAATTACATTTAGATCCCAAACAAAAAAATAATCCTTAAAATCTTAAAATTATATTTAGGTCCTGTGAAAATTTTTTACAATAAATTCCAATTCCGATAGTAAGTCTATGGACGTGTCATTAACAAGTCTAAAGGCGTCTATTAGTAGATCTATGAGTGTCCATTGACAAATACATGATTGAAATTCATTCTAAAAAAGTTTTATGGGACTTGAATATAATTTTAAGAATTCATGGAAGCATTTTTCTTTTTTTTTTTCCTCTTGAACCTGAATGTAATTTCCCCTAAATAATTCGACCCCGTCCTCTACCCGTTTTCAGTTTCGCGTGTTCTGCACTTAATTACACCATCGCCCTCTCCATTGGGTTCATTCTTTTTTTTTTTTCTGGCTTAAGTTCGTTGGATTCATTCTACTGCCCCCTCTCACTCCCACACTCACCCCGCGCGCGTCTGCTTCAAACGAAATCGGCCTGGCTTCGTCTGACCGTGGGTCTTGTGCTGACTGTATGAATGCCTGCTTGATTCGGCGAGTCTTTCGCTTTTGGAGAATTCTCCCACCATTTCAGTTTATAAATAATTTTTTTATTACCTAAAATGAATTGATAGTTAAAAATAATAAGTGTGTCAAAAATATGATATTTTTTTTATATGTACCCCTATTTATGAAAAGAGTATAGGAGAGAGAATGTATAAAAAATATGAGAGATAGTAAAATATATATTTTTCTAATACTTTGTTGACTTTATTCAACTAGTCTCTCTCTCCCCCCTCCCTCCCTCGTGAATATAACTCATGGTATGTGTGATAATTAATTATAGATTATGTATTTAATAAGGGTAAAATAAAGAAGAGAAATTTACATTTTAAGACACAAAGTAAAAGTTGCTTATAAAAGGACCAGCCCCATAAAAGAGAAAATCACTTATAAATATAGGACCAGAGGGAGTAGCTTTTACAATTTACTTGATAAGTATATGAGAGAAATTTTGTCTCACATTGCGAAAAAAGGCTTCTAAACCCGCAGTTTGAGTGTTTATCAAACACTCACTTAGTTTTGTAGGAGTAATTTTATGGTGTTTAAGATAAATATGTGAGAAGAATTTTGTGCTGGCTAAAAATGCTTAAAAGTAAGTACTTTTTTTATTTTTGGGAGAATTGCTGATAAATATTTTTTTGGCAAATTAATTGTTGAATGCTACTATGGAAGATCTATTACACATAACGAAAAATATTTTGCACACAAAGGAATATTGTTTGCACATTTATGTGAAAATTTTTTGCAAACACAGAAGATGGTTTGCACAAAACAGAAGATCGCTTGCACGATTGGTAGCAATCAATAATTAATTTACCCCAAAAGATATTTTTGGACAAATCTCCCTTTTTTTTTTGGCTTCCCAAATCAGCACCAAGACAAGCACCATTAATTTTGGTACGTACGGTTTCATTTTGGAAACAAGGAAATATCTTTTTTTTTTTTTTTTTTTGCCAAGAGGATATAGCTTGTTATTATACTTATTCGGGGCCTATTTGAATTAGCATTCCTAAAACACGTTCATGTGAGTAGAGATAAAACTTTTCTCATATACTTACCTCGTGTACCGTATATCACGTTGGAAAAGTAATTTATGCAGTTAATCCATACCGGCATGTCATGTTTTTTAAATGAAACATGGTTGGACATGACCACCTTTGTGCTTTATATAATATAAGAAAATGGTTCACAAACATGATTATACCCCATTTATTCAGATTGTATAAGAATTTATGCAAATGAGTAGCACAACTTTCTCCATAAGCAAAGGGCAACCAAAAGAACTCAAAAATTCCGTTATATGTAAAACATTTGACGTTAAAAATACGTCAGACTTTTGGTTTGACCAGCACATCCTTAATCAAATTCTCCAAGTTGATGCAGGAAGAACCACCTGGTTTAGTGTCCTCCTCTGCTATTTTCTTCCACTCTGAAATCTTCTGTCTCATCTTCTTCCCCTTGTCTCCTTCCATCAACTCATTCACAAGCTTCTCCACTTCTTCTCTCTTCACATTACTATCAATTTCAACTCCTATTCCCCACTCTGCGCAAGCATACCTACAATTTGTTGGTTGATCTCCAAGCCAAGGCCAACATGACATTGGAACTCCGGCACAAATACTCTCAGTCATGGAGTTCCACCCACAATGCGTCAAGAAACCTCCAATAGATGGGTGGTTCAACACTTTCTCTTGTTCGCACCAGTTTGCTACGAAGCCTCTATCCTTAGTCTCACTCAGAAACTCAGGTGATAGAATCATTGAGCCTCTTTCTACAATGTTTGGCCTTATGATCCACAAAAAATGTTTCTTGCTATTGGCTAAACCCCAAGCAAGCTCATGCAATTGTTTTGGAGACATGACTACGAGGCTTCCAAAATTCACATAAAGCACAGAGTTAGGTTCCTTGTGCTGTAGCCAATTGAGGCACTGAGTCTCTTCTTTCCAGAGATTGGAGCCAATGGATTCCAATAAGTGGTGGTCGTGTGGGATTTGAGCGAGAAGCAAAGGGAGAGGGCCAATGGAGTAAAGAGGAGGAAACATAGAGGATAGGGCTTTGAGGGCATCACTCTCAAACTCCTCAAATGTGTTGAAAATGATTGCTTGAGCCTTTTGGGCTCTTTGTAGCTCAGACATAAGAAAGTTTAGCTCAAAATCATTTGAATCTGTTACCCTCACAAAACTTGGAATGTCTTTTAGTCTCATGTTCTTCATTCCAGGAAGCCAATCTAGTTCAGTTTCCAAATACCCATTTGTCAGACAACTCTCATCTGCACCAATACAATGATGACCAGCATAAGTTGTTGAAAATGCCTATATTACTTCAAAACAATGGACCATGAACAACATGCATGGGAACTCATTTTATGCTCGTCACTTTGATAAGCAAAAATGTGCTCATCACCCATATTCATCTTTAGATTGATTTTGAACGGTGCAGATTTTATATAACTTAATTTTTATATTTTAAATAAATTTTTATTTTATTATATGCAGAATTAAAAATAAAGATAATCTTATAACTATCACTTCTTATAAAAATGCATTTATCATTTAAAAAATTATAAATTAAAAATTTTAAATTTAAACCATTCAGATCAAAATTTAAACCATTCAGATTTCATCACAATGATAAGAAATCAGTTACTCATCACAGTGATGAGCTTGGAACGTGGAACCTGAACTACATACACACACACAACTACAAAAGCAGTAATGACAAAATTAACGAAGTACCTTTCATGGGAATGACACCTTTATCGAGAAGGGTGCGAAAGTGAACAGCACCCAGAAAAGAAACAGTACTGGAGGGACAATAGAGAGCAATAGGAAGTCCGAATTCTTGAGCGGCATTCATTGTGAAAGTCATCATAACATCAGAAATCAAACTAGCGACTCGGGGGTACAGCACCATCATCAGAAGCAAGCTTATTAAGCCTCGTGAGAAGGTTTGTGAAAGGAAGTAGACTATTATTTTGCATAGAATCACATAGAGATTGAAATCGTTCAATATCATTAGCATCATCAGAAGGAGGAAGACCATCTGGGATGGTTTCAAAGCGAAAATCTGGGAGGCCATCAAGGGCTTGAGCACCTCTTGCACTGAGCAAACGCTTGTGATTGTGCTCAGTGTTGACGTAGGTTATGTGAAAGCCTTTAGAATGAAGCACTTTGGCAAGTTTTAAGAAGGAAATTATATGGCCTTGTAATGGAAATGGGGTGATTACTACATGAGGTTTTGAAGCCATGCTTATATTCAAGGCTCTGTTTGAAGCTGAGGCTGAAGGTTAGGTGATAGTATATGAAGTTTCAGAGAAGGGTTTATGGATCTTTACATCATTCACAAAAGAAGCTATTAGTCCTTAATACTGATGAGTTTTTCAAAGTTGGCAGGTTTTCTCTCATATGGGATAAGTATTCAAAACACGAGTTTTGAAAATTCGTATTGCCAGAGACGATTCAAGATATTGAGTGAAGCCAACACAGATTTCAACATCATCATCAACCAGTTTTTTTTTCCTCCTCTTTTTTGCTGGTAAAGCGACCAAAATCGAGGTCTTACATGGATAGATACAAGTGTTTGCTTTCTTTTTGCGTCTTGTAAGGAAATTTCAGAGTTTGTGAACAATTTGTCTTTGCGTTTGTGTTCAGGAACATTTGACAAATTATAGAAATGATTTTGGTTCGATAAATTGTTGGTCATTTGACCAAGGTACAAAGACAAATAATTTTAAAAAATTATTTGACTTAGAAATGTTTAAAAATAAATTATTTTTTTTTCAAAATAATTATCCCTATATATTTGTTTTCAAATTCGAATAATATTATTAGAACATTCCATTGAGGAGTGTCCGTAAAACTCATCACATTGGTGAGCATTTTGGTGTTCATTGCTGGTGCACCATCCAAACACAATTTTCATGGTCTGCATTTAAAATTTTCAATTAATAATTTTTAAATAATAAAATTTATCTTTTTAAAAAATTGACAATTAAGAGATTGTTTTTATTTTATATACTGCACATTAAAATAGTTTTTTAAAAATAAAATTGAAAAATATAAATATGGACTATTTAGGTTAAATCTAAACAGTCTGGATTGGACACTCATCATTTGGTATGTGCTCACCAAAACTCAATCCAAACATGTACTCCCTTCTATATATAGTTCTATGTATCCTATGCATTGGCGCATTTTAGAAAGAAGTCAGGGTCCTTAACTCCTTAGTTAAGGTGTGGGCGCTTTAGCTCAACGACACTAATTATCTCCTCCTTTAAAACTTAATTAAACTTAACGGTGGGAGTTCAGCCATTCATGCATGAATGCAGTGTTCGCGAGTTAATGACAATATATATATATATATATATTATTAGTCATTTCTCATCTTTTCATGTGACATTTAATGAATAATTTGTGAATACCCTCCTAAGCATATTCTAATGTAATATGAAAATATTTAGGAAAAAGACAAAAAAATACAATTGAATTTCAAAATATTGAATACCTATTTTCTGATTAAAATGAGTTGTCAATTGTTATACGCTTATAGTTAATCTCTACACTCTTGTTGACGACAAGACTAATTTGAGATTTTAAAATTCAAGTGATATTTTGTTTTTATCTTTTTCTCAAATATTTAAAGATAATAAATACTAAGGATAAAATTGAAGAGTGATGCAACCTCTTCAACAAATTCTATACATGCCAAGCCTTGTTACAGGTGTTGTCACGCATTTTCAAAATCCTAACGCGTGACGCGTGAATCTCAAGCCCCTGGTTTTGCTGAGGTTGGTAGCAATGGAGGGTAGCTCGGTCAAAGTTGGAGATCTTGGAATTTCTTGGAGGCCAAGGTTTTTTTTAAAAGATTTTATTTTATATCCAACTCAGGCCAAGTTGGTGAAAGTGAACTTTGGATTCTCAACTATTTTCAATGCGTGTAAAGAAAGCAAAAGGATCCTTCCATGCGCCTAGTGTAAAGTTGAGAATAGACGATACTCCTCTATTAATTGATTAATTGAGGAGTTGATTTTAGTTATGAATGTTAGGAAGGAATGAAAAATCGGATAGGATAATGAACCGATTACAGTATAAGTTTAACGGTTAATTGGTCAATCAGGATCTAACCGGTAGTTGAATCGGTCATATTAAAATATTATAATTTATTAGTGGCAATGTATATTAATATATTTTTAAACATAAAACTGAAGATTTTTTTTAAAAAAATGCTTAAAATCTATTAGCATTAGTTATAATGCCTATACTTATGCAATGATATCTCCTTTCCTATAATTATTATATCTTTTTAAATAATTTTTTTCATTAACTTCTTGATTTTTTTTAGATTTTTTATTTCTTTATCTATTTTTCTCTTCATTTTGATCTTTAACCTTCCATTTTTCCCTAAAAAATCACAAAATAAAAATTTGAAAAAAAAAAGTGAAACTGGTTCAACCAGTTGAACCACCGGTTTTACTGGTTTAACCATCAAATCAGATCGGACCATTGACTAGTTCAATCGGTTGAACTGGCCGGTCCGGTCCAATTTTTTGTTCTATGAATGTAAGATATAATTTTTAATCTTTTTTTTTATTTATTCTTAGTGATGGTTGCTCAATAATAATTAACTTTATTATAGAAAAAGTCTTTTGTGACGGTTATTATTGACCATATATAATCATTTCCAACCATCATATATTCCGATGCTATATATACTCGGAGTAGATAAATAATAATTTTAAACCATAATATATTAAGGACATATATAACCATCATAATGTATTGGCTTTATTTTTTTAATTATATATAGTTAATTTTTTTATATATATTTATTGTTAAATATTCTTGAAGAATATATGACGGTTCATTATAAATAACTCTTAAATATTGTCAAATAAAGTTTTTTTTTTCAAAATCCTACCTTTTTATATATGACGGTTATCACTTTTAACCGTTAAGTATTTTTTAAAAAAAGTCAAGTATTTAGGAATCATATTTTATAGTTAATTATTATAACCATTATATATTTGTTTTTGCAGATATAGAGTTGTGAAGATGAATTGTTTGAAGGTGTTACATGACGGTTATTTCGTAAGAACTATTATTTTTGTTAGTAAATATATGACGGTTAACAATTACAACCTTTACATTTTTGTTTTCACGAATTCCGTCTTTTAATACATGATGGTGCGCACATTTAACCGTTAGGTTTTAGCCTTATATATTTTTACGTGAATTCCATCTCGATATATGTAATGTTTATTCACTATAACCGTTATTTATTAAGTGTTATATATGCCTGAATCTGTAGTAGCGCAAGTAAGAGAGAGATGAATGGAATTAAGGACGATAATTAAGGTTTTTTAGAAAAAATAGTCATATTAATTAATTTAAATAATTTCTTTAAATTAATTAAATTAGGTAAATAAGCCTTACATTAAAGACCGTAAAAATTACTTATATATCCTATGTGGACATGTATAATGGATGACTCTAAGGGTGTTTAAGGTTTTTTCACTACTACAAAAAGATTGAAAGGTGGCGCACATTTTGTGGCACTTCTTTAAAGAAGTTCCACAGCTGCCCCTTTTTTTTTATTTAATTTTTTTTTAAATTTATGGGACCAGCTGTGGCGCCTGGTGGACCAGGCGCCACAGCTGGTCATACCCAAAGGTGGCGCCTGCCTTGCCAGGCGCCATAATTGGGTCCTAAAAAAAAATTAAATAGAAAAAAAAAGGGGCAGCTGTGGCACTTCTTTAAAGAAGTGCCACAATTGATTGAATAATGAATTTTTTCGACTCTCCCGCCAATCAGATTTCCCTCCTTTAACTTTACTTTTTATCTTTTCCCTCCCTTTTTCCTTTTTATTCCCTCTTCCTTAGCTCATGTTGACGCCTCTCCCCCGTAAAAGATATCACTTTCTCTTGCACAACAAAAACACACACTCGTCTTCTTCATTAAATTCTCTTGTCCCTTTTTCCATTTTGTTTCGTCTGTCCCCACTTTTGTTCCTAGTTGTTCCCTTTTCTTCATACTCTCTGTCTCTCTTCCTCTTTTGAACCCCACTACAGTTGATCCCTACTCCACTCCACAGCTCACATTTGCTCATCCTCGTCACTCAAGCTAGCGTCACCAACGTAAGAAGAAGATTGTTTCATTCTAGCTTGCTTTGTTTAAATTTTTTTAGTAATCTTTTAATTTACTTAATCAGTTGTTGATGTACTGTGTTCACATATCAAGTTCTTGTATTGTGATATTTTTTATGTTAGCTTTGGAGAGTATTAATGTAAGAACATTATTGTTGAGGAAATGACAATAAATATATTGTTGTGTAAGAAAATTATTGTTGGGGAACTTGAATTTTAAATGTGAAAATTATATATATATAATAGGTTGAAATATAAAATAGAAAGATTGAAAATTTGAGAGATGATAAACATGAAAGTAACTTATTATAAAATAAAGCTTCACAATCAGGAAGCAGAAAAAAGGGCCACAGGAAAGAAAAGAAAAAGAAAACGCAAAAAAAAAAAAAAGGCCTCCTGTGGCGCCTGGTCAGCCAGGCGCCACAGGAGGCTATTTAAAAAAAAAAAATTTAAATAGCTGTGGCGCTTCCAAGCGCCACAGCTTTTTTTAGTAGCGTTAAGATAGGTGGCATTTCGCAAGCGCCACAGCTAATGCAATTATAAGCGCCACAGATTTGGTTTTTTGTAGTAGTGTTTTGTCCCGATTTTGAGTAAAATGGGACAAGAAAATTCAAGATTGGGATCCAGAATGAGACTTTCCAATCCCATTCCCCAATCCTATTCTCAAACTCGAATATATATTATATTTTTTTAGAATTTCAACAAATTCATAATTTTAATTTATTTTAAATATTTGTATTGAACTACTTAATACAATATGATATTTATATCTTAACTATTTTAAAGGAAATACAGAAAATCGGGTCCAATTCATATCAAAATTGGGCCAAAGTCATTAGAGGAAAAAAAAAAATCAGAAAATTCCAATCCCAATTAGGACGACAATTTTTTGGAATTAAGAATGATTTTCTTTTCCAAACCCTTCTTTATAATGATCCTGTCCCATCCCGAAGCCACCCCTAAATATGCCCCACAAGTTGAAATTGAGTATGGAAAGTGCAAGTCCGATCCTTTCCCTATTGCAAAACCGTACTGTTTTGTCAAAAAAGTCAAGCATTAAGGGTGTGTTTGGTTTGAGGGGAGGTTAGGAGAGGAGAGGAGGGGTAAATTATCTTTTTGGGTTGAAGGTATTTAAATTTTAGGCGGGAATCCAAAATTTAAAAGGAATGATAGGGTAAATTTTGGACGGGAATTTAAAATTTTAAAAAATGAGAGGGTAAATTTTGGGTTTCTTTTGTGTAAAATTGTAATTTGCCTACCATCCCCTCCCCTCCTTGCCCTACCCTCCTCTCAAACCAAACTCACCCTAAAGTGAACCTGTCATTAGTGGATGATTGGAAAATTAATCATGGGCAAAAAGTCAAACATCATAGTCAACCATATACATATAGGGATTTCTTGAAGAATTATCATCAAACTAAGCTTATGTTTGGTATAACTTAATTTTAGACAATAAATCCTTATTACGCAAGCCGAGATAAAACTCCTCTCACATACTTATCTCGTATAATGTGAATAACGATTTATAAGCACTTATTACCCAAAAATAAGTTATTCCAAATGAGCACTAAAGTTATCCACAGTCAAGAACAAGATAAGAATAACATATATATATTCTCTGACTTTAATTTAGAGAGGAAAGAGAAGTTTAGAAGGAGGATAAATATAAGGAAATGAATATTTTATTGCTAATTAATGAATAAACTTGCTTACAACTTAAGAGGCCTCTTCTTATACTGAGCAGGAATAATACACACAAAAATATATTATTTTTTTGATCAAAGCACACAAAAATATATTCCAACTAGCACACATAAGTACTTCCATATATATATATATATATGTCATCTGATGATGAAGCACCACACTTTAAAAATAAATTCTGTTGTTGAAGATTTTTGAGATATGTAAGAAACAAATTTTAGGCAAACAAAATTGAAAATTTCCATGTAATAACCCAACTTAATTAGTTCTTCCTTTTGATGAGCACTTGATTTAGCAATTTGTCCAAGCTGATGCAAGAAGAACCACCAGATTTAGTTGCCTGCTTTGAAATCTTCTGCCACTCTAAGACCTTATGTCTCATCTCCTTCCCTTTATCGCCTTCTGCCAACTCATTCACAAGTTTCTCCACTTCTTCTCTCTTCACATTATTATCAATCTCAATCCCAATCGCCCACTCTGTGCAAGCATACCTACAATTAGTTTGTTGGTCTCCATAAAAAGGCCAACAAGCCATTGGGACACCTGCACAAATACTCTCTATCATGGAATTCCATCCACAATGAGTCAAAAACCCTCCAATTGAAGGATGATTCAGAACTTTCTCTTGTTCACACCAGCTTGCTATGAGGCCTCTTTCTTTGGTCTCACTTATAAATTCAGGGGATAGAATCGTTGAACCTCCATCAACAAGGTCAGGCCTTATGATCCACAAGAATGGTTTCTTGCTATTGGCCAAGCCCCAAGCAAACTCATGCACTTGTTCTGCAGACATAACCGTGACGCTTCCAAAATTCACATAAACTACAGATTTCGGTTTCTGGGATTCCAGCCATTGGATGCAATGAGCCTCCTCTTTCCACATATTGGAACCAATGCAGTCTAAGGCTTGATTCTGTGGGATTTCATTGAGTAGCAAAGGGACAGGGCCTATAGTGTAAAGTGGAGGGAAGATAGAGGAGAGAGTGTCCAGTGCCTCACTCTCTAACTCACTAAATGTGTTGAAAATTATGGCATCAGCCGATGTTGCTGTTTTCAACTCATTGACAGAGAAGGTTAGCATTAAGTAATCATTTGGATCTCGTGAAGTAAAGTAGCTAGGAAGATCCCTTAATCTTATATTTTTCATGCCTGAAAGCCAATCCATTTTGGTATCCAAGTATCCATTTGTTAGATAACTCTCGTCTGCACAATAATGAAATTGCAAAATAAGAATGATAAGTAACATTTTTGGGTTATACACACACAAAAACAAACAAACAAACAAAAAGAGTCGCATGAATTAATGCGTTACCTTTCAAGGGAATGATACCCTTATCAAGAAGAGTGCCACCATGCGAAACGCCCAAAAAGGAGATAGCACTTATAGGACAATAGATAGCAATAGGAATTCCAAATTGTTGAGCTGCTTTAACTGTAAAAGCCATGACAGCATCAGAAACCAAGGAAGTAACAGGAGGCACAAGGCCATTAGAGGCAGAATCTTGAAGCCTCTTGAGAAGATTTGTGAAAGGGATGAGGCACTTCTTTGAAGTAGATTCACAAAGAGAAGGGAGATGTTGGGTAGCATCAGCATCAGAAGAAGGAAGACCATCAGGGATGGTTTCGAATCGAAAATCTGGGAGACCATCAAGAGCTTGAGGACCCCTTGATTTGAGCAAACGTCTATGGTTGTACTCTGTGTTAACGTATGTTATATGAAAGCCTCTTGAATGAAGCAATTTGGCTAAATTCAAGAAGGTGTTCAAATGGCTTTGAGCTGGAAAGGGAGTGATCACAACGTGTGGTTTTGATGACCCTCCTCTTTCCATAGAATCCATCTTTTCAATCCTTCTGTTCTCTCTCTCTTTCGCTGTATTACAAGACTCTGTTAGAAGCTTAATTTATAGTGCAAGACTCGGGACTCTAGTGGGAAAAAAAGTGATTTAAGGCACCTTCCTGGAACGTTGTCATTGCAATTTAAAAATACAAAAAAGAAAAAACACGTGATGCGTGTTTGCCAAGGTGATCTCGTGGCTGTGTGATATCTTGTAGTCTCATCAACATGGAACCCGTTTTGTTGCCCATCCATGGTGCTCGTCCCCATCTGGACTATCCAGATAGGATCTGAACAGTTTAGATTTGATTTTTTTAAATTGATTATTTTTATAAAAAAAAAAATTCATTTTTAAAAAAAATCATTTAAAAAAAATATTAATTAAAAGATTATTTTTATTTTAAATTCTGTATCCATTAAAATAATTTTTTTTTTTAAAAAATAAATTTGAACCGTCTGATCTCATCTAGATGATCCAGATAGAAAGAGTTCCCCGAAGCTCATTCCCATCTAAAGGCTACGTGTATTGATTGATATATTTTTTTATACACTAGAAAGATTAAGTGCGTGTTTGGCAGTGTAATTACAAGGCCCATTTGCGTGAACTATAAACTTCGGTGTATTTGTCTATCTCATTTTAAATTTGGAGTGTTTGGTTTCATTTTGGAGAATTGGGCTTTTAGAGAATAATGATGATGAAACGCACGAAATACTTAAGCCTCATTTTGAAGCTTTTTGCTATTGGTTTGTGCGATATGCATTAAAATATTTTTCTAGTTGTACCTAGTATGTTATCAGATTGATTACAATTTTACTTTTAATGTACTTTTTCAGCTCCAAAAATCACTTTAAAATATTTTTCAGTTGTACCCAGTGTGCTATCAGACTAATTACAATTTTACTCTTAATGTACTTTTTCAGCTTCAAAAATTACTTTAAAATATTTTTTAGTGCTTTTAACACATTAAAATATTTTTCTAGATGTACCCAATGTGTTATTAGACTGATTGCAATTTTACACTTAATATACTTTTTCAGCTCCAAAAATTACTTTAAAATAGTTTTTGGTGCTTTTAATCCTTACCTAGTCTTAGAAAACTGACTACAATTTTACCTTTAATGTATTTTTATTTAGTAATAAAGAGCACCCAAAACTTGTTTTTCCAAGGGAAAATTGCCATAAAAGACCTCATTAGCCTAATATTTGTTGAATGGGACCTGACTTAATCTGTCATTAATTTCGCAGAAGTAAAAAACTGAAATGCCCTTAATGAGAAAAGAGAGAGAAATGAAAGAAAAAGGAAACAAAACCGTCGAATTGGCTGAAATAGAACCAGCGAATGTTTTTTATTTTGAAGGTGTGTGAAGTTGAAGAGGGAAGGGTAAACTTGGTGGAGAAAATCAGATGAGAGTGTGGGGTCGCGGAGTGTGCGTCTTGGAGGCGGCGGTGCAGGATTGGTCTCTGCTGTGGTGGCAAGGTGAGGTCTTAGGGTTGTAGCGGTGGTGGGGCGGTGTGTTGCTCTTTGTGGCATCGAGGAGGTGTTGGGCGCGGCGGCGGCGGCCTCTCCAAGTAGTAGCGCTCTAAAGAACACCCAAGATCCAAGGTTTGTGGTCCATTTTTTCACTTTCTTCATTTTATCATCACCATTATTCCCGTTTGTTCTTTTTCCCTCGTTTTTAGAAATAACTTCTCTTGCGCATGAGGCATTAAAGACCAAATGATATTTTTATATAACTGATTTAGACATTCATTTTAAGTACTCCTCCTCCAATAAGTAAGTTATTTTACTTGCGTTGCTTTGAAAATTAAGATTTAGACCTGTATGTTTAGAAATTAAGCTCAATATTGTTCTATTTGTTTTCGCCTAGCAATTATCTCATGTAATATAAATAATTTTTTACCTATTCAAATATTTCCTTCCCTCACCTACCTTCATCGGTTCTTTTGGATTTTGACATCTCTATTCTTATCTGGATGATGTCTTTATTCTTCACTATAAGGTTGAGACAAGTTGTTATTCAGATGTTGTCTGATTCTTCCAGGTATCCTTACTAGGTGGAGCACTCTGCGCATGCACATGGCATTTCTTTTATAACTCTGAGTCCCTGGAGGTAGGAAGGCTTTTCTATCCTTTTACAAAAATTTTGTACCCTGTATACTGGCAATTTTACATGATATGATAATTGCATATGTGGACGTGAATGTTAAGTCACTCTCATTAGCCTTATTGGACCTATTGCTATCGATTTTCATGTCTGTGCATATCTCTATGCTGTTTATGCTACTCACTATTTCAGCAAGGACTCTGCTATCATGGGAATAGATGCTATTTTGTTATCATATTTCCTGTTTTGCCTTTTGAATCTGCTGAATTTACCTTCTTTAATTTGTATTAGTATGCTATGTCAATGTTACCATTCTCATGGAAATATAGTAGTTTGGATATTTTAAAGTATCATCGTTTTGATATATGAATTTAGTTTCGTTTCATAACCTATTATATCATAGAGTATTTGTACCAGGGTTCTCACTAACACAAAGTTGTTTATGCCCCTATTATCATTCTATTACAAAGATAGCTTAATTAGCTACCATCTTATTATAAATTGAGAGTAATTACCTTAATGGGGTTGATGTCTAAAACGCAGAGCATCATTTATTTACCTTCTCTTATTTCTATTAGTATGATTGGTGATGTGTGAAAAAACCTCTTTGAACGATTGTATGCACCAAGTATATTGACTACCTCTATTTTGCTAACTTTGTCTCATAGGCAATTGTCAAATTATATTAATGTAATATGCTTTCACATACACGTTCGATCCCCTGAATTACCAAACTGTTTAACCAAAGTGATTTATCACTTTCTGCAAATTTCTAATGCCCATCACCAAAATATGTAGAATTTGTCTTTGCCTACAAGGGAAGAGCTTCGAGTATTCCTACCTTTTATCACTTTTCTTAGTGTTTACTTCTTTATATCAGTTTAACATCGCTAAGACACAATTTTCATGTTTTTAGCAAAGGTGTGTTGGTGTTTTGTTAATCTACAATATGTTCAGAAGCTTTCATTGGAGGGAAGTAGTTTATTAGCAGTTATATTTAATTTGCAATATGTTCAGAACATGTCACATTCCTCTATTCTAATTTCAAACGTGTCTTTATTAGCAACCCCCTCTTTTTTTCCATCCCTATTAGTAGCATGCATGACATAGCTACCCTGTCACTAAAATTAATATAAACATGGTATGTTTTATGACTTTTGCATATGTCTTTTCCTTGTATCATGAACTCTACTGTCCAATATAGTGACACTCATGCGTGTTAAATGCAACACATATTATGGAAGTCATTGTTAAGTCACCCTCATAATCCTCTTATGTGGTATTTTGATGGCATCATTTGATTGTCATTACTTATGATGCAAGGTAAGATTGCCTTTAAAATCTTTTTTATCAAGAGGTTGTAATCTACCTTTTCTCTCAGGGTGCCCTAGAATTCCTATCATCACTTGCAATATACGTTTTCAAATTTAATTGCATTGGTGGACGTGATTGTTAAGTCACCATCATTAGCCTCCTTGGTCCTATTAGGATGCCATAATTTCCTTGTCACCATCATTAGCCTCCTTGTAATGTAACTAACTTATACGCTTGTACTTTCAAATGGGTTGTAAATAATTTGTCTTGATGGGTTAAAAAATTAGGGGCAAGCATTAATTTTGCACCACAAGATAAATTGGTCTTGTACGAGATTTTTATGAAAATTACCCATGCGGTTTTCTTGTGGTACAAGTGAATTGGTTTAAGTGCATCACCCAAGAAACCTGAGTTGGTGTGACAAACTATAACATAGATATAATCCATCAATTTAATTGTTTTTGCCTTATTTTTTTATGATTTTATGATTTTCTCTTGTCCTTCGCTTCATTTTGTTGTTCCTGCCATTCCTTTATACTATTACTGTCCTTATTGTACATTGTTCTAAAAGTTTATAAATATGTGCAGTGATATCGTTTATATAGACTATATTTAGAGAGTGAAACAATTTGTAAGACAAAATGGTCAAAAGAATAGTATGGAAAGGAATGAAAGGAGTAAAAGGTGGGAAGACAAGGTTGAATGGAGCACAATTGTTCAAGTGAGAATACTGGTCTGATAAAACAAGGAAAGGCAAACACAAGACAATACAAGACACAGACCAAGAATGAGGGAGGCATGGAATAAATTGTCAAAGAAAGAAAAGAGTAAGTATTTCGAAAGGGCTAAGGGGGGTAGAGATCGTATATGATGTCCCTTTTCAATCAAAGAAGGGGAGGTGCAGACACGATCGTCACTAAAACAATTTGTGGAATTTGTACAATTTGTGAGCAATACTGAAAGGTTGACGGTGAAGGCTAAAAAAATTGGGTTTCATAAAATATTAGAAGTAACTTGTACGAAGATACCTTATACACTCTATGGGGAATTGGTTAAAGCGATTGACCCTACAAGTTGTTCAATATGTGTAAGAAACTGTAGGAGGGAAATTGTTGAAAAGGATGTAAAAAATTTAATGGGTTTGCCTAATGAAGGGAGTGAGATCAAAGAGGAACATGATGCAAACTGTGAGCAATTTCAAAAGTTGAAGGAAAAGCTTGTAAATAAAAGGTTCTCTGACATCAAGGGGATGATAGTTTCAAGGGAAGAAGAGTTCTTTGAGCCATTGCTTGTTCTATACACCTTAGGGACATTATCATGTCCTTCAAAAAATGGAGGTGTTAGCCACCGATTGCTGAAGGTTGGAAGCCTGGGAAAATAAGGAGAAAGTAGTCGATGTTGTATTTATTTTGTTCATATTGAAGTTTGTCGTCATCTTCTGTTGCAATGTAAATAAAACTCAATTATTTATATACAACTATGGTACACTAGTACTTGTTTTGTATATTACATATGGTCTACAAACACACTCTTCCCCTATGTGCACCACTTATTCCTTACTTGCAAAAAATCTTCCCCTATGTGCAATAAACTCTTCCCTCTGTGCAAAAACTCTTCTATGTGTGCAAGATGTGGAGGAATGTGCAACGATCTTCCTCTATGTACAAAACTTCTTCTGTGTGCGAAAGATCTCCCACTTGGATTCATTTTCTAAGATCGTCCATCATGTGCAAGAACTCTTGCCTATGTGTGAAACATGTTCTATTACTTAAAATTCTCTTTCACTTGGGTTCATGTAGTGCTCACAAGTGCCACTAAACCATGTGTGAAAGATCTTCCCTCATGTGCAAGAACTCTTCTCTATGTGCAAGCACTCTTCCCTTATGTGCAAGAACTCTTCCCTATGTATAACAACTCTTCCCTATGTGCAAGACATGTTCCATTTGTCCAATGTCTATTCCACTTAGGTTCATTTAGTTCTCACAAGTGCCACTGAACCATGTGCGAAAGATCTTCCCTCATGTGCAAGAACTCTTCCTTATGTACAAGCATTCTTCCCTTATGTGCAAAAACTCTCCCCTATATACAACAACTCTCCCCTAAGTGTAACAACTCTTCCTTATGTGCAAAACATGTTCCGTTTGTTCAGTATCTCTTCCACTTAGGTTTATTTAGTGCTCATAAGTGCCACTGAACCATGTGTGAAGGATCTTCCCTCATGTTCAACACATCTTCCCTATATGCAAGAACTTTCCCTTATGTGCAACAACTCTTCCTATGTGTAAGACATGTTCCGTTTGTTCAATGTCTCTTCCACTTAGGTTCATCTAGTTCTCACAAGTGCTACTGAACCATGTGCGAAGGATCTTCCCTCATGTGCAAGAACTCTTCCCTATGTGCAAGCACTCTTCCCTTATGTGCAAGAACTCTCCCCTATATGCAACAACTCTTCCCTATGTGCAAAACATGTTTCGTTTGTTCAGTGTCTCTTCCACTTAGGTTCATTGAGTGCTCACAAGTACCACTGAACCACGTGCGAAGGATCTTCCCTATGTGTAAGAACTCTCCCCTATGTGCAAGATATGTTCTGTTTGTTCAATGTCTCTTCCATTTGGGTTCCTTTAGTGGTCACTTGTGCCACTGAACCATGTGCGAAAGATCTTCCCTCATGTTCAACACATCTTCCCTATGTGCAACAACTCTTCCTTATGTGCAAACCATGTTCCATTTGTTTAATGTCTCTTCCACTTCAGTTCCTTTAGTGCTCACAAGTGCCACTAAACCATGTGCGAAGGATCTTCCCTCATGTTTAACACATCTTTCCTTATGTGCAAGCACTCTTCCCTATGTGCACAAATTCTTCCATATGTTCAAAATGTGACCCTATGCGCAAATTAGCTACTAAACGTTCAAAATTTCTTTCATGGTGTTGGAAGTATTACTTACATGCTATGTAAATGGACAATGGTACCAGGTGAAAACATAAATGATCAAAAGATATTGAGAATTAATAGGTTGACAACATGAAATTTAACATTTACAATTACAATAATATTTAACCACAGTTTGGCTAACATATCGTGATAATATATAACACTTTTACATTTACAATGACAAGAGGAAATAAATCACTTGTAACACAATTACAACACTAAATACATATTCAAAATTCTTCACACAATGCATTAACCACTGCATTTCACCCCTAATTCCAAAAATCATGAGGGGACAAAAGGCTATATACAAAACCAAAAGTTAGTCACTAGCTTACATATTAGACAATGCATTGGATTGGTATACTTGAAGAAGGTGAGGTCAATAAGGATTTGGGTTCTTGCACCTTTGTCGAGTTTGCCCTTCCTGATGGCATCTCGAACATTTATACACATTCTTGTCTTGGAATTGAAATTCTCGCCTATTTATGTGTGGTCTCCCAGGCGGACGACTTGTGGTGGGGGCCACAAGAAGATCTTATTCTGATAATCATTGAATCGTAAGTCATTTAATTTTGGCATGTCATGTGTATTCATTGTCGTCATTGTTCTAATATATATCTTCTCGTGTTGGACTTAAGTAACATTCTTCCACATATCCGTACACATTACCATTCACATGTTTAGTGTATGCACATGCATGTGGGCATGGTATACCACAGCTTTGCCAACCCTTGCAAGCATATTCTTTTAAAGCAATATTTACACCAACACGAACTTCTTTAATTTGAACTTAAAATGTGTGTGAAGAATATTGCAACACTAGTATCACTTCACTATACAACACATTTTCCTTTAACTTTGCTTCTATATTAGGTCACACTCCATTTTTCCACAAGGTGATTGCATTCTTGCAGGCAAACAGTTTTTTTCTCTCTATACTCATTTATCAATGTCAACACGTGATATTTCCTCTCTTTCACAAGCCATGCGTTAAATGACTTATCCAAATTGGTAGTTATATTCTCCCACTTTCTGAATGGGAATCGTGACAATGCCTAATAGTTAATATCACCATGCTCTTCAAGCTAGGTTAACAATTCACAGGCAAAACATCGCATATTGGCTAAAGCTCTTTCGAAGTTACACTCCAATCTAGCATATGCAATCCCATCTAGCATCTTCAAAGCATCATCCTTCTTGATTTGGGTATTTTTTCTCCGGCCTCTATAAACCTTTTAATACTCTGTGCTAAAGTTCTCTTTAATATGCCTATAGCAATAGGCATGCCTCTCACTCCCAAAAACATTTCTAACAGCATGTATTATTGCATTATGTCTGTTTGACACAATCACCACTTCAAGAGAGTTTAAAATGTATTTTACATTTTGCATAAACCATGTCCAATCATCATTAGTCTCCCCACCCACAATGGCATAGGCAACAGGGTATAGCTGATTATCAGCATCAAGCGCAGATGCAGATAACATTGTCCCACGATACAACCTACTAAGGTGAGTTCCATCAACATAAAGAATTGGTCTGCATCCTCTTAAGAATCCTTTGATGGAACATCCATATGCAATGAATAATCTATTAAACGTATGGTTAGGACAAGCTTCCCATCTTGCCACTGTCTTTGGGTTTACTTTAGTTAGTCTCCTGCAATACCAAGGAGTCAATATGTATGATTGCTCAGGTGATCCCTATATCTCAGCTAGTGCTTTCTCTTTACCTTTCCATGCTTGATCATAAGACATTGATAAACCATATTTCCTATAAACCTCACGTCTTATCTCATGAGGTGGTTTATCTAAACAACCCCTCAATCCATCTTTTATTATTGAAGCAGTCATGCTAGAGGTCAATTTGTGATGTACGATCAGATTATCCTATGCTGAGTGATTGTGGTTCTCCACAAAGGTATGCACACGTAAGAAGCTTGACTCTTCCCCCCACTTGATATGCAATAATTTTCCATGGATAACCATCCACAATACACCTTAGCTAAAATGTTTTCCCTTGAATCCCAAGACATGAATATATTGTTCTTCTAAGCTCATTAATTGACATTCCTTCTCTTACTATTCTTCCATTTTCTCTCCCACCAACATATTGAGTCATCCTTTGATCAGTGACAATCTTCCTACCTATGTGAAAGAAGCAATACATTTCTTTTTCTGCTCTATTCATCACACTGAACAAAAACCTACAATAAGATACCTTTAGTGTCATATAAACTGAATTTTATAATGTGTTTGATCTACTACAATAACCTAATCAAACATCACAAATTGTCAAGGGAGTTTTGAATTTTTTTAATTCGTAATCTCACCCTTACAAAAAAAGACATAAGGGACAAATTTGATATTATTGGATTACAAACATAAATACATAATGAGACATATGATAATAAGAACAAATATATATAATAATAGCAAGGTCGATGTAAGGATGACACCAACAAATGGAGAAATAATGATTCAAAAAAAGACACTCATGTATATAAATGCAAAAATTGTGTCTGAAGTGTGAACAACAAGATAAGCATATAACATTGTTTTCTTTTGAAGGTCATATGTCGAGACATGTTAAATGAATTATGGAGGGTGTATCCATATATAGAGAGAGAATATGAAAGGAGAATTGGCATCTAATTAAGTGCCATCAAATTCAAGATTAGTGGCTGCGTATGATTAATAATCATTCAAATCAGACATAATACGCTATTCTATAAACAACTCAATATTGGATACAAATCTATCTACTACAAAGTAAATGGAACCTTGATGATTATGGAGAAAATCAGAAAACCTAATGAAGCCACAATTTAATTTATTTACTATTTCCTCACTCAGTAAAACAGCAATGCAAAAACCTATCTTTAAAGCAAATGCAAATTATCGACTCCACTAAAAACCTAGCCCTAGAATAAGGGTCTTCACACAACTCACCTCCCCTTTACTGATACATCGAACCTTTGGCAGCATCCACAGTGAACGAAAGCTAGAAGGGAGGATGTTTATTTGTGCACAGCTAAGGAGAAGAAGCTAGGGAGGACGTCAATCACTTGCTCTGTTTATTACGCAGGCAATTCACTTGTTCTGTTCTGTTTCTTTCATTTCTCTCTCTTTTCTCATTAAGGGCATTTCAGTCTTTTACTTCTACGAAATTAATGACAGATTAGGTCAGGTCTCATTCAGTAAATATTAGGCTAATAAGGTCTTTTATGGCAATTTTCCCTTTTTCCAATAGCACCAGTTATTTTAAAGTAATTTTTAAATATTTACTTGATTTTTTAAATATTTTTCCACCCACTCTCTCTTACCATTATCACAAAAGTCATTCATGCTTAAGCTAATCCAAACAAATTTTACTTTTACAGAAGTCATTGATACAACTGTCAATCCAAAAATAAATCACATTATGTAATCTAATTTTTACTTAAAATAAGATTACAAAAAGTTAAATTAAAAAAAATCATTTTTACAATCGCCGTTCTAAACACACACTAAATACATTAAAAATTAAAAAGCCATCACGATATAGCATCAGGATCTACAATCTGGACACTAGGACGACTAGCCAAAGCCTTTTTTGCAAGCACATCCACTGCACCATTATTGTAACCCCCTGCCGTAATTATATCCGAAATACGCGATTAAAGTGAAATAGAGACTAATAATAAACAAATAACATTTACTAACCCATCACATGACGGGGTTTTCACAATTACCTTTCAAAATCATTTATAAACTTGGTCTCATAATCACTTTTTGAATACAATTACTATGCGGAATATCACATTCATAACAAACCAGAGTACACAAAATAACCCCGGGTTCCGTACATTAACTCAAAGCCTTATAGGGCATATTCGCCCCTATAAGCCCTCATATGGGGATTACATAAAGTCTTCTCAAATACATAACAAATCCTCATCAACACACATGTAAACACATCCATTTATACAAATACACACCCCTACTATAATGATAACCAACTACCGAATCTTTAACTCGAAGGGAGTCCTCATCGCCCTTGTCTGCTTACTCCATCATCGATCTACTACCCTGTCTGAAAGGTTAGTAGGGGAGGGTGAGATTGTAGAGAATCTTAGTAGGAAAACAATATCAATATGCATGTACGATAAATGTTTAATGCATGACATGCTTGCATCACATAACTATCATGATGACAAATCTGTAAGCTCAATGCTTCTAACAATATACTAATGGCCATAGCATAAATTGAAACATAGCTTCAATAACACATAACCATGCAAAGCTAAGACATGCATCAACATATTAACACATATATCAAATACAAGCAGAAGAGATATGTTCCCTACCCTCTTTCCACGTATGCTCCAGCTTCGCTTACTCACGATCAGGGCGAACACCAAAATCCTATAACCAAACAAGGACATAGGGTTAATCCCTTTTCCAATTCCTTAACTCTCAAACACTTAAGTTGGTTATCATTCACGACCTTTAGGTGGCTAATCAAAGCCCAAAAGTATGCCTAAAGGCTTGGGAAACACTTGACCAAATATCACCTTTTAAAAGTCCAAAATGCTGATTTTTGGGGGTTGACTGTAGCCAGAACACGCACAGAAGGTTTTTGGCTGCAGCCAAGAATTTCTGGCTGTGGCCAAAATGTGCACAGAAGGTTTCTGGCTGAAGCCAAGAATTTCTGGCTGTGGCCAAGACGTGCACAGAAACTTTTGCGCTGCAGCCAAGATTTTCTGCTGTAGCCAAGGCAACTTAGGAAATTCATAACTAATTCCACAAAAATCGAAATGAGGTGACCCCAAAGCCAAATGAAAGCTATTCAAGTCCTCTTCACAGGAAAAATATTGGCCATTACTGGAAATCATCACAAAAATCCAGATTTACAAAAAATCCAACATTCCTCTAAAACAGAATCCAGTTTCGACCTCAAACTTTGGACAAACATAAATCCCAGTTCACAAAACGAAATGGCACAAATTATATGTCCATTTTAAAGCCTAAGAAGTGAACTTTAAGACTAGGAATTTTTAGACATCATTTGCCCATTCAAAACGCTCACACAAACTGACTGCCCAGAATAGAGATTCAAAAGACAGAATTCTAGATTTTGACAATTGCTTCCAATGGTTCCCATTTTCATACCAAACCTCATTCCCACATAAATTTTCACAAGAAAACCATTGGAAACACCAAAAAAACCAAATTCACATCATATTGACATGTTTCACAATGAATTGCAACATGTCACACAATATCACATTTCAACTCAACATTGCACAACTTTCCATCTCAAGTTCCCAAATCAAGTCCAATGACCAAATTACACAACAAAACACCATTTTCAACACAAAACACATGACAATTCATGCATTTCACAATTCCACCAAAATCAGGGCAAAAACCAAAATTCACAATACTCATCCACAATTCACAAAACTTAGATCAAAAGGCTCCAAATACTCACCTCTTCCTCTTTTCCAAACCAATTCCTTGATTCTTCATCTTTCCAAATTTCCTCAAGCCATCAAACACCTCCAATCAAGAATCTAAAACCATAGAGATGAAGCTCTCATCACTATGAACAACATTAAAGAAAGGTGTTTAAGCATTAGAGGACAAGAAACAAGTCAAATCTCACCTTATTCTTTTCTCTTTCCTCCTCCTTGTGCTTGGCGTCCATGGAGGCATAAGAAAGAGAGAGAGAGAGAGAGAGAGATGAGTTGATGAAGAAGGATGGTTAGTTTTTGGGAGTCAAAACCGACCAAATAAAGAGAGGAGAGAGGAAAAATGAGAGAGAGAGAGAGAGATGAGTTGATGAAGAAGGAGGGTTAGTTTTTGGGAGTCAAAACCGACCAAATAAAGAGAGGAGAGAGGAAAAATGAGTTGAACATGTTGACCCAATCCAAGGGTCCACAAAGTGCCACATGTCAACATCTTGCAACATCCTCCATGAGCTCACATAGGCACATGCACACATGATTCCACCCTTTGATCTCTTGCAAAACCAATCCTAACCATTGATCTTGAAGTTACCAATGAGTTTCCTCTTCGGTAACCGATAAATCGGTCGGTAACTTTACCGTTTTGCCCCTAATTATGGCAATTCCTCTTAAATCACCACCAAACACTTCATATCGTTTCATTTATCACCACATTATGCGCCCTCCCTCTATTTTAAGTCAATTTAGAGGTTAATCCATAATTGAACTTAAATACAGGGTTTCGGCGCTGCTCACAACATATACGAATCACATCCGGAACTCAAATCACATCGAATTCTCCAAAAGGGTTATTTATCACTAACCACATCCACTTTGGAGTCATTATCTCTTAATCACAATTTGGGATTTTGTTAAACCGGGGTTTAGCAATCCACTAATTTCAGGCTTATTCTCTAGCCTCAAGTCTCAAAATTCGGGGTATTACAATTATGATCTCTGTCCCCAGCTTGATTACTACCGGCCAGTCTTGTTTCAACATTTTTTTCATATTTAATATCAGAGTACTTTGATTGCTATTTTATAGAGGAAGAATTATTGTGACTTGTAGGGACATGCTGATGTTAATTTTTGTAGCCTAGTCAAAGGATTGTTATCATTCTCAATTATTTTATATATTTAAGAGAGAGAAAAGTGCACTGTGACAGCGACAACCAATTCATCAAAATTGTGATATAGTTCAATTAAAATAAAATAATCCCTATTATTAATCCCATCAGGTTTTTTCATACTTATCCCATATATTTTTACGATTTATGAGGTTGTTTCAAAAGTAGTGGTTACCCTATACCCACCTGGAAGTTGACAGGTTTGTATGCATTAGGCGATGAAGGTCTATTAATTTAATTATTTTAAAAAGAAGTTAAAATTAATTAAAAATAATAAATATGTTTGGAATAAATTTTATTTTCTAAGTATTCTCTTATTTATTAGGGATGGATAATAGAGAGAAATAAAATAAATATAAGTATTACCAACCTTTTAATTAATATAATATATATAATTAATGAGGGGTACAAATGAAAAAACTTATTAAATCTTTAGATAACTCTTATCCGCTACGCAATTTTAGTTTTGGCTTTCATTAAAAATGACCGGAGTATATCTTTGGTTGTTATTTCATAGAGGAAGGATTATTATTTTTGTCAATTATTTTAGGGAACATGATAACAAAAGAACTTTGAAATTGTAAAATCATAAATCAGGTTTGTTATCAAGAGTTGATAAAGGAATGTCGAAACTTGATAAACAATTCATAACTCATTTTTTAAGAAATACCTTATTTGAAATTTTACAATTTCAAAATTGTTTTTCTATCATTTTCCCATTATTTTATATGTGAGAGAGAGAGAGTGGACTGAGGTTGAAAATAGAAAACTTGACCTATTAATTAAGTTAATAGCAAAAGAGATGAGGGTTTCTTTTGAAATAAGTTATAAATCAGTTAGTAAAGCTTTATAAATAAAATTTATTTAAGAATAAATGGGTATTCAAGTAAAAAAAAAAATAAATAAATAGGTATCAACTTATAAATAAGGGGAAAAAAAAGAAATTACCACTTGAACTTAATTACTATATGCTTGTAGTTAATACCTATACTTTTATGTGCAACAAAAATGATTTAGGATTTTAAAGTTTAAGTGGTATTTTATTATCTTTTTCTTATAAAAAACACTTTATTGAGACCAAATAGGGATAGTCCATATTTGTATTTTGAAAAAAACATTTTAATTGGGTAAAAATCTAAGATAAAGATAATATATTAATAATTAATTTTTCAAAAAAAAATTATTTTAAAAGTCATCAATTGAAAATTTTAAATTTAGACCATTGGAATTGTATTTGGACGGGGTATATTTTGATATAGCAATAAGCACCTCACATTGATGAACACTGCAACCAAGTTCCCTCTTGAGAGAGGCTCTTAGAGAGACTTAGAAGAGGGATCACATTCCATTCTCATAAAGAAGACGTGCATAGAGTGCTCTTCTTAATGTATGTTGATATTGATTTTGGATAATTCAGATTTAATTTAAATTTCGTTATTTTTTTTGTTTCGAACAATGTTTTCATTTTAATAGATACAGGTGGTAGTGTGCAAAGATCATACCAAAACGAGTTAGTCATTGGTGTGAAAAAGACCTTAGGTCAAAAAAGGCCATGTGGCACCAATGACAAGCCAGCCCAGATATGTGGGCTAGAGGATGGTCTATTAGACTGGCTATTAATTAAGCCTAGCTCTTATATCTATAGTCTACAGAGCTAAATACTAATAGTAGTTGTGAGCCATTTTGATTAATCTTGAGCGCGAATTTGGGGATCTTGGGGGTTACATGCTCAAGACAAACAAGTAATGGAGCCTCGCTAGATTACTTTCTCTTTTCCAAAAAAAAAAAAAAAGAACTCAAGTCCACACTAAAGGTGTATGTAAGTTGGATAATTTCTTTTTGTACGCATCATATGTCTCGATACCGATATTCCAGAAGTCCAGCAATTCTTGAATAAGTGGTTGGAGATACACATCAATATCATTACTCGTTGCCTTTTTCGCTATGATCATAGATAAAATTAAGGAGCTATGTTTTATACACATCCAGGGGGCAAGTTGTATGGAACCAATTGGGCATATCAGTGTAGCCGTAGGCATAATGTTCAGTGTACTCGTAGGCACTAAATTCAGTGTACCCGTAGGCACTGTGTATCATACATATTACGGAAGATGGCATACACAAAGCATATAAACATTGACATAATGTATGAAAAAAAGAGTTACTACCTGGAATAGCATTTTCCCGCCTAACTGTCTTGATCAGGCTCGGCCACAACTGTCTGGTCCTAAACTTCTAAATGTACAAGAATTGAGTCAAGACCCATTCATGTACTAGTTTAAACTCCTTTAAACATATTTTGTTGGTTCTCTATTGCAGTTATAAAAGTTTCTGTAATACCCCAAATTTTGATATTTAAGGCTAGAGAATAAGCCTGAGATAAAAGGACTGCTAAGCCCTGGTTTAGCAAGATCCCAAATTGCAATTAAGGATTAATGACTCCAAAAGTGGATGTGGTTAGTGATAAATAACCCTTTTGGAGAATCCGATGTAATTTGAGATTCGAATGTGATTCGAATGTGTTATGATCAGTGCCGAAACCTTGTATTTGAGTTCAATTATGGATTAACATCTAAATTGAATGAAAATAAGGGGGAGGGCATATGTATGGTGTAAATGAATGAGAAAATGTATTTGGTATTGATTCAAGAGGAATTGCCATAATCATGGGCAAAATGGTAAAGTTACCGACCAATTGGTCAGTTAATGAAGAGGAAACTCATTGGTAACTTGAAGATCAATGGTTGAGATTGATTGTCTAATAGATCAAAGGGTGGAATCAAGTATATGTGTGGGTTTGTGAGCTCATGTGAGGTTTGTCAAGATGGTGGCACATGGCACTTTGTGAGCACTTGGATGAGGTCAAAGTGTCAAACCTCTTTTTCCCTCTCTCCTCTCTTTCCTAGTCGGCCAAGAGGCCTTGGCATCCCCAAAATCTGATTCATCTTCATCATCCACTCATCTCTCTCTCAACTCCATTATTGTCCATGAGAGGGAAGAAAGTGAAAGCAAGAGGTGAGGTTTTAGCCTTATATATGTCCTCTAATGCTTAAATCCTCTTCACTAATCTTGATCATGTTGAAGAGAGCTTTATCTATATGGTTTTAGATTTTTGAAAGGAGGTGTTTGATTGCTTGAGTAAAAGTGGAAAGAAGAAGAATCAAGGATTTGGCCTTAGGAAGAGGAAGGGGTGAGTATTTGAAGCCTTTTGATATAAGTTTTGTGAGTTTTGGTTGAGTATTGTGATTTGTAGAATTTGCCCTGATTTTGTGATGAATTTCGTGTGGTATGAAATTGGAGAATTGGATTGTGTTTTGTGTGGCAAATGATGTCAAGTTGTGCTTTGACATCATTTCATTTGGTTTTGGATATGAAATGGAAAGTGGTGCAATGTTGTGGTTTGAATTGTGATTTGTGTGACATGTTGTGGTAACATATCAATATGATTTGAATTTGATTGATTTGGTGTTTCCAATGGATTCCTTGTGAAAATTTGTATAGGAATGGTATTTGATGTGAAAATGGGACCACTGGAAGCCAATTGTGCAAAACTGAAATGCTGTCAATTGAAAGTCTGTTTTGAGTAGTCTGTTTGTGTAGACGTTTTAAATAGGCAAATGATGTCAGAAAATTATGAAACTTTCCATTTTTAAATTTCACATCCCAAGATTCAAAATGGACATATAATTTTCTCCATTTTGTTTTGGGAACTAGGAGATATGACTGTCCAAAGTTTGGGATTGAAACTTAACACTGTTTTGGGGCAATAGTGGATTTTGTGTGATTCTGAATTTTTGTGGTGATTTCCAGTAATGGCCTATATTTTTCCTGTGTAGAGGACTTGAATAGATTTTATTTGGCTTTGTAATCACCTCATTTCGATTTTTGTAGAATTAGTTATGATTTTTGGAAGTTCACCCAAGAAACAATATTTTCTTGGCCATAGCCCAAATGTTTCTAGCCTATTTTTGGCCGCAGCCAGTGGATTTGTGGGCTGCAGCCAACCCCAAAAACTCAGAATTTTGGACTTTTAAAAAGTGATCTTTGGTCAAATATTTCCTAAGCCTTTAGGCATGTGTTTAGGGTTTGATTAGCCACCTAAAGTTCATGAATGATAACTGACTTTAAGTGATATGAAAATAAGTGGTATAGAGGATAACCTTATGTCCTTACTTTGGTTAGAGGGTTCGACATTCATCTGATCATGAGTAAGCGGTGCTAGAGCATACGTGGAAAGACTAATTATAGGGAACTTACCTTTTCTACATGTATTTGATATTTGTGTTGGTGTATTGATACATGTATTGCTTTGCTTGATTATTTGAAACATATATGAATTATTGTAGCTCTGTTTCTATTTATGCTATGGCCATGAGTATGTTGTCAAAATATTGAGCATGCAGATATGTCATTGTGTGAGCATGAGTTATGTATTGCAAGCATGTCATGCATTAAACAGTTATCTTGCATGCATACTGGTATCTGTTTCCTACTGAGATTCTCTAGAATCTCACCCTCCCTACCAACAATTAGACAGGGCAAGCGGAGCGAGGAGGGAGCAAGCAGCCAAGGGTGGCAAGGACTCCTCCGGGTTGTAGATTTTGTAGTTGGTTATCATAATTGGGATGTATTATTGGATATTCGTATTTGGATTTGGACATGTATATGTGGTTGTATATTTGAGTATGTATTTGTGATGAAATTTGTGTAATCCCCATATGAGGGCTTGTAATGGGCGAATATGCTCTATAAAGCCTAAGTTAAGAAATAGAACATGGGGTTACCGGGAGTTATGTTGTGCACTCTGATATTTATATAAATGTGATTTATCTTCACGTAATAATTGTATTCGAAATGTGAATATGAGACCAAGTGAATTGAATTTCAAAAAGTATTTGTGAAAACCCCGTTTGGTAGATGGGTGTGAAATTGATCTTTGATTATTATTGGTCTCCATTTCACTTTAATCGTGTATTTTGGATATAATTACGGAAGGGGATTACAGTTTCTATATAGTACAACTCTGCAAAGTAAGGTGTGGATATTCTTTTTTAACAACCAAATCGGATGCCTAGGGCAAGAGTAGGAAAATGCAAGTCTTTGCTATTGCAGGATTATGATTTTCAGCCCCTTTGCTCCAGTCATAGCAGACCTATAAATAGAAATATGAATATATGTCATTCGCACAATGTTTAACAAGATTCATCAAGATTTTTCTTCTGCAATAGAAAAACTTGTGAGTGAACTACACAAATCCACAATTTCTTAATCATAGCAAAACAGGAATATAAACACATCATTTACAGCTTCTTGTGACGCTTAAACTAGTTTCTCTAAAATGTATAACTTGTATTTCCTATATGACACTGACAAACAAGTTCATTATGAAGAGCCATGAACTAGCTCTCGTTTCTAGAGAGTTTTTTGCATGCCTACATTTTTTTCAGTGAAATTTACATGTATCTGTTTCTTTTCTCATCTTAATTCCAAAATTCCACATGAGAAGATTCTCTTGCATTCTAGCACACACGACCACCCCCCCCAAATAATTCTATGCAGAGGGGCTTTTCAAGGCACTCTCATATCAAATTGAAAGGCCAAAAAAAAAACAAGTAGATATATAAATCAAAGGAAAAACGCTGTTTTGTGTGATAGAGAGGATGCAAAAATTTATATCATAGAGCTGCAAACTTGTGAAGAAACATAATGTACCGAGTAAGAAAAGATTGAACCATCATTATTGAAGGTACTGCAAGGAATAGGTTGACTGCACCTTAACATGGGCTGAAATTAGAAAAGCTTGTATTAAAATTGGAAAAGCATTAAGGACATTTGATTAAACCAAAACGACCACTGCAATATATATAGAATTAAAAGATTATGCTAAAGACCATAGGAGAAGTAAAGGGCAAACAGGTTTCCGCTATTATATCTATATGCAGGTTGTAACCCCCTGCCGTAATTATATCCGAAATACACAATTAAGATGAAATAGAGACCAATAAGAAACAAAACTTATTTAAAATCCCATCTTTACAATAGGGTTTTCACAAATAACTTTTGAAATATAATTTACCTGGTCTCATATTCAATTTCGAATACAATTACATTACGCGGAATATCACATTTATACAAATATCAGAGTGTACAACAATAACTTCCCGGCAACTCCCGGGTTCATACCTTTACATAGAATTCATAGGGCACATTCGTCCTTTACAATTCCTCAAACGGGGATTATGTTACGAGTTTAGATGATCAATTAAATAGTGCAAGTGTACACTGTCGTAATCAAGTAATATAGAAGTGAGTAGAGTATCGTTCCCACAAGGATTGATCACTAAGTACCAAAATGGGTAATTTTAATTCTATTTAGTCGATCGATAAATTGGTGATTGAGAGTACAAATAAAAGAAAAATAATTAAATATGAGTGCAGATGATATGAAAACAAATATGATAAAAAGTCCTAGGGATTAGATTTCACTTAACAAATTCCGGATTGAATTACTTATCTATTCTAGCCCAATTTATTCCACATGATTGATAGTCGAGTTTCCCTAATTTAATTACTAGCCTCTTCCAAGGTCAAGCAATTCTATAATTAATTGTTAATCCAATATATTCCTATATGAATTTAAGCAATTAATTATGCATTAAGATTTATGGAACTCAATAAGACTACACAACTCATATGAATATATTCCTATTTCATATGGAAGTCATGGTTTTAATTATAGGATCTACACACATGCATCTCCTTCCGGTCTCAACATGCATATTGTAATCATTCAAAAAGTGGCCAATCAAATGAAAGCATTAAGAACAATAATTAAAACTCAATCATGAAGGAGAAATTAAAACTAGATTTAATAAGTTAAGATTCAATCCGTCATTAGGAAGCTACGTCATCACCCTAGGAAAATGAAAAGTTAGCTCATGATAAAATTAAAAACAAAATCAAAATAAATTGACATTATATAAAATTAGAATGAAATCTTCATAAATACTGCATAAACTTGAATATTAAATTCTCAAACATAAATATACAACAAAAAATATACATAAAAAAATTGGAGAAATCTAGCCGTCCATTTAGGAGGTAAAACCTTCCATGTAGGAGGCATGCAAAAAGTAATACAATACTAAGCCTTCCATGTAAGAGGCATGAAAAAAATAATACAATACATAAAATAAAAAATAACACAATTTATTTAGAACTGTCAGAGAAAATATCTCTCTCTGTCAGAGAAGGATCTCTGACTGTCAGAGAAAATTCTCCACCTCCACACCTTCGAATCTGCGCCTGATGCATTCAATTTATAGGCAACTTCGCGTCACTTTTTTCCACGGTGCTACAGTGATTTCGCCTTCTTTTCACGCATTGCTACAGTAGTGAACAGTAACCTGTCGGTTGGTTTACGCGTTTTTTCCGTGTTGCTACAGTCACCTCCTGCTACAGTGATTCCATCATGAATAGTGGGAAAATAAATATGCAAATATTTTACTTATCAAATTTTTCTTTATTTTTTTAAATACTATTTATTTTACACCCAAATATATTATATTAAGCTCAAATATCGTCCATAAAATCATCATATAAGGGAAAATAAATATGCAAATATTTTACTTATCAAATTCCCCCACACTTAGCTCTTGGACGTCCTCGGACAATGAATGACTAATAAGTGCCTCCAACAAAATCAGAAGTGTCAAGTCATAAGTAAGAACACAATTGAAAAGTAAAGAGATCATAGTATTCATGAATCAACGAAAATATAAATTGGTAACTTTGTTTGAAAATGAATAAACCGAGTTTGTAAGTGTAACTCATTCTCTCAATCTCTCAAGTGTTTAAGGGTGAGTGTTTCGCTCAAATTCAACCAAAAAAATTGCACTACCATAGGCTTGCTAAAAATCTCAATCTCCACTACCTAATTCACATGCATAATTCAAATCAAAAGGACTTATTAAGGATTGTAATGGGGTTAAGGTAAAAGGAATGTAAAACATGATATGAAAGGCTATGTTTAAGAAATTTAATAGAACAATTGAAAAATGGGCTACTTATAAATTTATCTCATCATAACAACCCACAATTCAAATACTTGACATTTTTTTTTCTTTTTTTTTTCTTTTTGAATTGCAACTATAAAATTGATGATATATACACCCCCACACTTTGTTAATAGCCCATTTCACAAAAATTTCTAATGCTCTACCAATCTTCCGAATAAGGTAAAAGCACTTGATATATCATTAAAGTACATGTTAATGGGTTGAGAACAAAGAAACAGTAAATTAGGCTCAAAGGGGCTTATCAACGGTATAATTGTGTAGTAAAAGGTGGTGAATACACCATCATGGAACTACCATTGCAAGAAAAAGGACTTTATGAATCAATCATCAGCTTGCATAATCTAAATGAGCATTTCTAAACTCGCTCTCTCTTTATATTTTGCAAATACCCTGCATATCTTTTATTTCCATTTTCTTTAATTATGAAAGTTTTCTTGAAAATCTCTTCAAATTGTTTCAAAATTGTTTTCATGAAAACCTTCGTTTATTTGCATCACCCTAAGAGTGAAAGATGAAACATTCCTTTTGATTGAGGAAGAGAAAGACATTTCTAATTCAGCTTCGTATTTGCTTATCTAAGAGCCTTTCCTATTTATTCTTCAAACTTTTTATTGATGTCAAATAGGGGGAGAGAAATGCAAGAAAAATATGTTATATTCAAATTGACTTATATTCACACATATTTTTCTTTAAGGATTTGCCATCATAAAAAAAGGTGGAGAATGTTAGATATGATTAGTTTTGATGATATCAAATATAGATGTCAAATATTAAGAGAAAAAAGTTAGCATAATATACTTTTCTTCTATATTGATTAACTACTATATTTAATATTGTATATCTTGTAGATTAATCAAGCAAAGAAAGAAGAAGATTGAAGATATTAAAGAAGATATCTAGTTTGGTTATGAAGAATGATCATCAAGAGGAAAAACAAGATGAAAGAGATTGAAGAAAGAATAACTTGCAAGATCTAATGAGAATATCAAGATTCAAGCTCTTAGAATTAATATAGGAGGTTTCTATGATAATATGAAGGTAGGGATGGGTCAATTCAAAGCTAAGATAACTTATATGGAAGTTATAGAACTTCCCCAAGGTGTTCCCTTGAGTATTGGCTCTCTGCCAAATTTTGGAAGGCATCACTCGAGTGATGGCCATGATTACTCAAGTGACCAATCGAGTGATGAGCATTCTGTTGTGCTCTGTTTTTACGCAGCATGACAGCGGTTCGATATTTTAGCCATATCTCTCTAACCACACTTCAGATTGAGCTAAAACCAATTTCATATGAAACTAGACTCCTAACATGTCAAATACACACCAGAATCATATTCAAAGGAGTTAGAAGAGAGAGATATGATCTTTGGAAGATTTCATTCAAATCAGTATCATATTCTAGAATAGCTTTTGTATTCTAGACATAACTCTCCAAATACACATTAGATTGAGATGAAACCAGTGCCATATTAAACTAAACTTAAAGAAATTTTCATGGATGGGTAATGTGTCAAATTTAGAGCTATAGGCTAAGAGTTATGCCTTCTAAATTTGAGGATTGGGAATTCAAAGACTATATAGTGTAGTAGTCACTACTTGGATAATAACTTTCAGAATACAATGAATTTGGAGCTGATTCTTGTTGCATTGGAATGTAGACGGCAAGAGCTTTAGTGGCTCCCTTGCTATAAAATATTCAGCATCACTTTGATTAAATATGTGGTTCAACTTCCAGTACTACAAAATAGAGATTTAGTGGTGCCCCTCTTATGACACTTCTTTAAAGAAACGCCACAGATAATTGTTTTTTGTTAAAAAAAAGTTGAGAAGCTACAACACTTCCTATTAAAAGTGTAATAGCTTAGTATTAGGCTTGTGCGGCCCTATCATAAACAAGCGTAAAAAAAACATTTATTTGAAAAAAAAGAAAACTGAAAGTCCTAGCTATAGTGCTTTCTAGAAAAGCACAAAAATTGGGTCAATTTTTTAAGAAATTTTTGTATTTGAAAACCTGGATTAATTATTTAGGGTATTTTTTTATTTGAAAAACCCCTTGGCTGGCACTTGTTTAACCAAGTGTCGGCTAGCCAAAGAGTGAATAAAGATGAGGAAGTGTGTGTATTGATTAAATTCTCTTCCTTCTTGAAATTGTTGGCTGACTTTGTTGACTAAAAAGGAAGGAATTATATAGATTAAGCTTTCCCTCTCTTGCTCTTTATGTTTTGACCCAAACAATTGAATAAACAAGGAGGATGTGTTGACATGGCCACACAGGGCCTGTGCCTACAAGGCCATAGTGGCCTTAGCAGGCACATGGCCACAGTGGCCTCGGCTTTTTGCCAAGGCCAACTGTTGTCTAGCTTGTTGTAATAACCCAATTTGATATTAAGGGTTAATGATTTCGAAATTGATTGTAATTAGTGTAATTAAACACTTCTGGAGAAATGAGATGTGAATTAGATACAAATGTTTATGGTATTAATTTAATAATCATAGTGAAAACCAGGGGCAAAATGGTAAAATTGGTAATTTACTGACCAATTGGTCAATTACCAAAGAGAAAACTCATTGGTGATTAGAGATCAATGGTTGAGATTCATTGTCAATGGGTCGGAATTGTATGCTTTGAGATTAGGTGAGCTCATGGAAGAGTGAGCAAGATGATGACAAGTGGCATTATGTGGGCCAAAGGATCATGCACATAAGACAAAAACTCACTTTTTCTCTCCCTTCTCTCTCCTATTTGGTAGAGGTTATGGCCAGGGGAAAAAATAAATGTACTTATCATCATCTCTCACTATCTCTCTCTATCCCTCCATTTCCGGTGACTTTGAGAAGGAAAGAGAAAAAGAAAAGCTTGATTTTTGGTGAGTAATGGTTCTCATATGCTCAAATCCTCTTCATTAAACTTGTGCATAGTATTAAGAGCTCCATTTTGGTGGTTTCAGAATCTTGAAAGGTGGTAGTTTGGGTGTTGGAGCAAATTGGAAGTTTAAGAATCAAGGTTTTGGTATTAGCAAAGTGAAGAGGTAAGGATTTGATGCTTTTTGGTATATTTATTGTGATTTTTGGATAAGTTTGTGAAATTATGGAATTTTCCCTGGTTTTATGCCAATTTTGAATGCACGAATTACATGATGAATGATGTTGGAATTGGTTCATTGTGAAGTTATTTGAATCTTGGATGTGGTTTTAAATTTTGGAAGTGAGTTAAAGGAATTTGGATATTGTGTGTGTTATAGAGACCTAAGAGTAGGAATTGTTGTTAGGATGGATTTTGAGTGTTTTGGAGGTTACTAATGGGTTCCTTATGCAATTTTAAGTGAGAATGAGCTTTTTGTTAAGTTTGGGAACCATGGGGATCAGTTTTGGTAAATCTGGGAATTTCTATCAATTGTTGCGATTTGGCAATCTGATGAGCATTACTTGAGTGAGGAGGCTCTCACTTGAGTGCATCAGTTTGATCTTTTCTTTTCCTTCGTGTTTTGCTTGAGTTTTCATGAAGGAAGCTCGAGTGCACTTCTTAACCCGTGAGTGAGAGCTAGATCCCACTCGAGTGTAAGTCTCTTATCACTCGAGTGAGTCAGCCAAAAATCAGTGTTATGCTTCCGAAAAGGGGTCTTCAGGATAGTTTCTTCCAACCCTTTTAGTATGTTTTAGACCTCTAATGGTCATCCTAAAGAGTTTAAGTAATAACCAACTTAGAGTTTTATAGAAATATGTATTTGGAAAAGAGATTGATCGGTTGTCCTTAATTTGGTTATAGGATTTGACATTTGTCAGACTCGTGAGCCCACTGTGCCAAGGAACTCAGGAAAAAAGAAGGTAGTGACTCTTTCTCTTATATTGTGTATGAATCGTTATATGCATGTTTGTCATGCATTGTGTTGTTGTTGCTGCTGCTTTATAATGCCTTGTGACGCTTTGTGGAGCTTTGTGATACTTTGTGCCTTGTGATACTGCTGCACAGTGTTTACCACGAAAGTGGGCATAGTGATTATAGCGAAGGTTGGCATAGTGTTTACCATGAAAGCGGGCATAGTAATTACATTGAAAGCTGTCACATTGTGATTACAGCCGTGAGTGCTGTGGTTCGTGGCATGAGCCATGAATCATTGAGATGTTGTTAAACATGATAAACTTACATGTTATGTATTTATATACTGTATGAGTGATTTATTACTACTGGGATTCTTTAGAATCTCATTCTTTCCAATAACTAACATTTCAGACAGGGCATGTGGCTCAAAAGGGAAGCGGACAACCTGGAGTGGTTAGAATCTCTTAGGGACTGTATATATTTTAGATTGTTGGTTATCCGTTATGGTTTGGGATTATTGTATGTATATGGAATGTAAATATGATTTTTTGGATATGTAATCCCCATCTTTGGGAAATTTTAAACCCATTATATATATACATGTAACCTGGGGTTGCCGGGATTTTAGTTACATACTCTGATATTTATGAATGTGATTTAACTACACAGGTAATTGTATCCGAAAGTGAATGTGGGACTAGATGAATTATGTTTGTGAACTGTTTTTCTGGATACCCCATCTTGAAGATAAGGGATTATAAATGTTATTTTTGTCTTATTGGTTTCTATTTCACTGGAATTTCATAATCTAGATATAATTACAATGAGGGGGTTATACTTGTCGCAGGTAGGCATGTAACGCCATTATGGCCTTGTTGGCCAAGGTGTTTTCAATAAACCTTGGCCGTCACTTGGCTAACTAAGCACCGGACAAGGTCAACTGCCTAGGTCGAGCAAGTTCCGACCAACGTTCATACACCATGACTGGCGCTTGCCCAGGCAAGCGCGGGTCAAGGTTTATCAAGCAAGCGTCGGCCAAGCTCGTGTTTATCGCCTATTAGCCTAACGACTACAGGCCATTGTAAGGCAACAATGGCCTTGGCAGGCATGCAAGGCCACTGTGGCCTTGCATATATATCTAGAGAAATTCATTAGGAGATTAGAGTGAGAGATGAGACACATATCGCATAGAGATTGAGAGTTAACTGAGAGCTACAACCATAGTGGGGAAATCACAGAACTGAAGGCGGGCTTCATCACTTTTATTCCTCCTTTATATGCTAAGGATATGCAAGCTGATTAGCTAAGGCACCCCCTTAATTAAGGCAAGCTAGCTTCATTACCTTCTGTCCTCAATTAATTTATATGGTTTTGGCATTGTCTTAGTATCTTTTCTTCCATTTAATTTGCCAATGCTTTAATTTCGATTAGAATTATTTCAATAGGGAGATTTTATATTTTTTTGTATTTTAATTTATTTCCTTTTTTTTCATTTAATTACAAGAAGTTGGTAATTTCACTGTTCGGTTACCTATGTATCACTATTCATTTCTTCACTTTCATATGAATAATGGCTGGAGACAATAACATATACTTTCTAGTCTTGCTTTATCACTATTCATTTGTCTGATTTAATCATAATAATAATGGTAATATCACTATTCATTTGTCTGTAACACATTTAAAGGCTAATAATAAGGTGTCAAAGATATATAAATTAATTTTGAAAGGATTGGTTAGATTAATCATACTTGTTTTTATCCTAGGTGCAATTTTTTTATATAAGAGATACAATGGTGCTTGGGGTGCAAGCGCCATAGCTCACTTGACCATTTATTTATTTTATTTATTTTTTTATATATTGATAGGGATACTATGGCGCTTGGACACCAAGCATTGTAGCTTTTATATGCCTTATACGGTGTTTAAAGTGAAAGCGCCATACAAGGTATATAAATTTTCATTGCCCACCATTATCGTCTTTCTCACGCATCCTCCAGCTCTTTATTTTCCAGAACAAATTGGTCCACTATCTTACATCTGTTCGGTCCTTACTCTACCTTTCCTTATCTGTTGTCCCCACTCCCTCCTCTCTTTTATGGCTGGTATTAGAAGCTTCGTTGGTCCCCACTTTTTGTTTTCTCTTGTCTCCTTATGAGCATATCTTCAAAATTTTTTGGTCACCACACTTTTGGTACAGTACAAAGCTTGGTCACCTACATGTTCTTTAAGTTGTCTCAGCCTCCTACAAGATTTTTTTTTTTGAGATAGAAGCTTAAGACATTACGTTTTCTTCTTCTTCTTCTTTTAAAATCTGTCGTGAATCTTATAAGTGTTCTCATGATTTTTTTTCAGGTATTTATTTGAAGTTTCAACTATCTTCTTAAAGCTTGCTCTCTCGCTTGTTTTTTTTCTCTATCTCAACCTCTTACAGAAATTTTTAGCTTGTAAGTCTTTATGTATTTTTTTATAGAAGCTTAAGTCGTACATTTTCTTGTTCCTTTATAAATTTGGGTGCCTAAAGATTTGTCATCAACTTAGAATAGTTGATTGCCTGAAGATTGCTTATGTGTCCTGCCAATCATTAAAGGAGTATTGAACTAGTCAGAACGTTAAATTTATTGAACTATGTAATATTCTTTTGATTTATTTTGTTGTGAATTGTGAAAAGTTATTATGATGCTACAAGATTAATTGGTTGATTATTTGTGACTTAAATAGTGTTTAATACTTGGAAAACTTCAAATTTGATGACGTAATTAGTAACTGCAAGAGGCAAGCAACTAACTACTTTTAAAAATATGTTTAAGGTATAGATGGATTGAAAATAGATGTCATTTGATCGATGCTCAAGGGAATATATAGATAGGGTGAAAGAGTTTATTAGATTTAAAAGTGAGCATACAAATGTTCCTAACAAAATCTTATGTCCTTGCTTATCTTGTTGTTATGGAAAGCATATTAGTCCACTTGATTTGCAAGATCATTTAGTGTGTTATGGAATTGATCAATCATATACATGATGGATAAGGCACGGTGAGATGGATGATGCATGTAGTGATCGGGTGCATACCACGATCAATCCTTCTAATGAGTTTGACCTAAGCATGTGTGATAATGAGGATGATGGTCTTCAAGAAATGCTAAATGCAGTCAAAGGGGTGCTTCATAACTTTCCTTAAGAATTTGAGGAGTTGAAAGGTCATGTAGAGAAACCATTATATGCCGGTAGTACTAAATACACAAGATTGATAGCAGTGTTGAAATTGTACAACTTTAAAGTACGATATGGATTGAATGATTTGGATTTCACTGCACTGCTTGAACTTATGCAAGATATGCTCCTAGAAGAAAATGTACTTCCTACCAAGACATACGAGGCAAAGTGAATACTTTACTTTACAACTGGCATAGGTTATGAGAAGATACATGCATTCCTTAATGATTGCATATTATTTCAGAATCAATATGCAACATTAGAGAAATACCCTAAATGCAATGCATCTTGATATAGGAAGAAGAAAGGAAAAAGTCCTTCGAAGGTCGTATGGTATTTTCCCATTATTCTAAGATCCAAGTGACTTTACTGTAATGCAGAGATTGCTAAGCTGTTGACATGGCATACAGATGAAAGAGTTGAAGACACAAACCTTAGGTACCTTACAGATGCCCCTCAATGGAAAAAAGTTGATAATGACTACACTGACATCGGAAATGAAGCAAGGAACCTACACCTTGCACTTTCAACTAATGGAGTCAATCCCCACGGTGTTCAGAGTAGTACACACAGTACGTGGCTGGTCATATTGATGATTTATAACCTTCCTCCATACTTGATCATGAAACATAAGTTTATGATGTTGTCCATGTTAATTTCTTGGCCAAGGAAACCTGGGAATGATATAAATGTATACTTGGCCCCTTTAATTGATGACTTGAAGCTGCTTTGGGAGGAAGTCGTCAGTGCGTATGATGGGTACATGGAAGAAAGTTTCACTTTGAAAGCCATATTCTTTGGCATAATAAATGATTTCCCCACTTAAGGTAATTTGTTCGGATATAGCGTCAAAGGATATTGTGCGTGCCCTATATGTGAAGATGACACTCATTCAGTGCGACTAGATCATTATAAGAAAAATGTGTACATGGGACATCAAAGATTCTTACCATCGAAACATCGTTGGAGGAAGTGGAAAAGGGCTTTCAATAGTGAGTCAAAAGAAGGTAACCCACCAAAGATATTGACCAGTGCTCAGGTTTTTGAAAAGGTCAAACACTTGGATAACAATTTTGGCAAGCATTTTGCAAAACAAATATGGACAAGTGGCTAGAAGAAGAAGTCTATTTTCTTTGAGCTTCCATATTGGTAGTCCTTATATGTGAGACATTTTCTTGATGTGATGTACATAGAAAAAAATATCAGTGATAGTCTAATTCGCACGTTGCTCAATATGCAAGGGAAGAGCAAGGATAGTGTGAATGCTAGGTTGGATTTGGTTAACTTGGGAATTAGAGAAGAGTTGGCACCATTTGAGCAAGAGCACCGTACTTATCTACCTCTAGCGGCTTACACTCTATTGAGGAAAGAGAAGAATTTATTTTATGGATTTCTTGAAGGAGTCAAAGTTCTTGATGACTATTCTTCAAATATAAAGAATCTTATATCAGTGAAAGAGCTGAAGCTAAAAAACCTTAAATCTTATGATTGTCATGTGCTAATGTAGAATTTTGTACCGGATGGTATATGGTCAATCTTACCTAAAAAAGTAAGGAATTCCATAACTAAACTTTGCATATTCTTCAAGTTGATTTGCAGTAAAGTGGTTGATTCAACAAAGTTACAAGATTTGCAAAGGCTTATTATTTGTACTCTGTATGGTTACAGAGTGTTTGTTTTCAATAAAGGCACTTGTACCACGATCTATTAGTGGGAACATTAGTCGTTAATAGATTTGTATTTGTCAACCTACACTTCTTTGGCCAGCAAAAGGGGAGTGATTTGGAAGGATAATCTAACAATCTTAAGGACATCTTCATGCGGAGAGTAACCCCAGATATGTTCTTTATTTTGCCATACAATCCGGGTTAAGTTATTTGTGACAATATTTTAATAACATATGTTTTTTTATTCTTTCACTTTTACCATAACATTATTGTCTAAGTAAAATTTTCAAAATATTTTAGGTTACATTGGATTTTTCTTGTTATCCATCCTATGTTCACTAAAGGCCCTCGTATTTACTATGTGGATCCTCTAGTGGCTGGTTATCCAGAGGACCGGACTAATATGATGTTTATAATCAATAAGTGTATGGGTGTGTGTGTAAATATACTACAAAAAAATTGTGATTTAGTAGCGGTTAAAAGTGTGTATTTGTAGTGGTTTGCAATGATATTTGTAGCGGTTATAAAACTACTACAAAATTGAATTTAAAAATTGTAGGAATATTTAGTAGCAGTTTATTAACCGCTACAAAATGGAATTTAAAAAAAGCGGGAATAATTAGTAGCCGTTATATAACCGCTACTAATTCAATTAAAATTCAAATTTTGAACCAAAAATTTGGCTGGTTTTTAAAAATATATTTGTAGCTATTATAAAACCACTACATATTTTAGAAAAATTAAAAAAATTTACAATTATCAGTTTCCATTTTGTTAATATTAAATTGAATAGTTTATTATTTTAATAGTTTAGCTAATTTAATTAGCTTATTATTCATAAGTTTAGGTCATTTATAATTTTAAAGGAATGATTTAATTAAATTAGATAAGTTTGAAAATTGTATTGATATTATTGGAGATAAGTAGGTAATAAGGAAATGGCACGGTTGCCACCCCTCTATGCTGCCCCCTCCCACTGCCCCTTCCTCTACTGCTGCCACCCCGTAGAATCGGTTTGAGGACCATAGGCTCCTTCCCCTTGTCCATCCCTGAAGTCATACAAACTACAAAAATTTAAAAAAAAACAGATTTAGTGACATTTATATGTAAAATTAAAATAAAAACAAAAATAAAATAAGTATTGTCCATACCTCAAGTGATAATGAGAAATGCTAAAGAGAAAACTCTCCGACAAAGGTCAGAACGCTCAGATCTTAAGGAAAGCTCTCAGAGAAACTTCAGAAAATAAAATGGAAAATGGGAAAAAGGAGAGGCGGCGCGGCTTTTATAGTTGAGGATTTTGTAACGGTTATTTAAAAAACCGCTACATCAACTGCTACAAAAAAGCTAGGGCTGCAAAACTTTGTAGCGGTTATGTAAAGACCCTTGAAGTTCTGTAGCGGTTATGAAAGCATAACCGCTACAAATGTGATTACCTTTGAAGTTCTGTAGTGGTTATATTTCTATAACCACTACAAAAAGGCAACCTTTTGTTTTTTGTAGCGGTTCAATTTGTAGTAACCGCTACAAAACAATGATACACTATTGGCGTGGCTTGGTGGCACCAAGTGGCACGAATTTTGTAGCAGTTTATTTGTTATAACCGCTACAAAATAACTATGACAAAGTTTGGTGGGAATCTCGTGCCATATTTGTAGTAGTTATTTCCTATTAACCGCTATAAATAATGTTGCTAATCTGTCTCGCCACTTGGCGCGTAGGGTGCCGTTACAATATTGTAGCAGTTTATTATAAAACCGTTACAAATGTCACTATTTGTAGCGGTTAAAATTAACCGCTACAAATTCATCGCTATGAAATCCCATTTTTTTTTTGTAGTGATATTTACGTGTGTGATTATTGAATAATCAAAATTAATCAGTCACTACTTGTTTTTGTAAGTGCATTGACCGCTTACCGAAGCAACATTGGATTGAGCTATTTTACACATAGAGACCCAATCAAAGCCTATATTTGAAGGAAGATTGCGGTGCTTATATATGAATTTACTCAAATTTGTCATTCAAAAGTTTTTCTTCAAAAATTGACTTTAGTATTTCTTTGTATTGTTGCAATGCCCATTCCAACCAAACGACAATGACTGTGGTTATTACATTATGAAATTTATGAAAGATGTTGTTAATCATCATGATCTAAATTATATCCCTGCGAAAGTAAGTTCAATTCTTTGACTTACAATTCACATTGTGTATTAAATTTAATTGACAAGTGTCTAAGTTAATTGATTTTTAATGATTTTAATTTGTTCTGTTCATGACTTTTATGTAGTATTATGAAGATCAATATTCTGACCAATTGACTGACCAACAAGTGGATGAAGTCATTGAAGAATGGTGAGAATATATGGTCAGGCAATTAGCTACGTACATGAGTTAGGTTGTTTCTTATCTATTCTTGTATGTGTGTTGTTTATTTTATAAATCAGTTGTACATTACAATTTGTTATTATGTTGTAATTCCATACATACAAAATTAATACTCATCTTATGAATTAGTTATGTGTTGTTTCATTTTGTTTTGCTTTTTTTATTTCATTCTATCTAGCCTTTTTTTCCCCTCTAGATTTGAATTGCTATGGATTTGATGAATTTGAATTCAGGAAAATTGAATAATTACATAAAATAATATTTAAAAAAAATTCAAACCTCCTACGATGTTTCTATAAGAAATGCCATAGGAGTATATAACTCCTACGGCATTTTATGCAAGAGCGCCGAGGGAGGTAAGGGGCCCTCCTACGGTGCTCCATGTTGGAGCGCCGTAGGAGGACTCCTCTGGTGCTCCAATTTAAAGCACCGTAGGAGCTTCCTATGACGCTCTCCTATAAAGCGCTGGAGGAAGTAATTTAATTTAAATAAAATAAATTTGCAAGGTACGGCGCTTTCAAAAATTCAATGAGCGTTGTAGCTTGCTTTTACGGTGTTGAAACCTATGATGTTTGGTAAGTACCGTAGTATTTATAAATAAAAGTGGCGTTTATTATTTTTTTTTTGTAGTAGTGGTTACATACATATAAGTGTTAAAAGGCTTAATTTTCAAAGAAGTTAAGGCTGTTTTTATCCTTTCAAATGAAAAAATAATATATATTTTCTTAAAAGTAATTGCAACTTCCCAGAAAATATAAAATTAACCAAATAACACACACACATTAACTTCTTGAGAAATCCAAAAAAGGTGACACTTTCCTAATAAGGAGTTAAATTTTCAAGAGAAGTTGCATAATTGAACTAAGCGAGGCCTTAGATAACATTTGTATGCATGTTAATTTATATATATATATATATATATAAGTAAAGTTTAGGCATAAGTGGAGATCTTACGCTTATGTGGAGATCTTGGAGAATAAAAGAATTTCATAAGATCTTACGCTTCTTGTGGAGAAGTTTAGTTCTAGCTGAAACTGGGCTTACACTCTAAGTTGTGTCGTAGCTTCTGTTTTGGTTTTCATTTCTTTTATATTTTTTTCGTTCGTGTGTGTTAGCTTGTAATAATAGGTTTTTTTTAAAAAAAATTTCAGGCAAAAATAAAAAATTTTAAAATATATAAACCATAGAAAAAACTATGTTAAAATAACTCAACTTCTCCCTGCATGTTAATATAATCTAACAATGTTTGAATAGTTGGTAATCCTGTATACTAGATGGTTTTTTTTTGGTCATCAACATCAAGTATACTAGAATATTAGATGGACGAGAGAGAGAGAGATACATGTTTATACAAACAAAAAATACCAACATTTTATTACAAGAGTAAACAAAAGATGGTGCTAATTAAATAAGTGTTTTCAATCTGTAAAATAATCGAGCCTTATCCATAATAAATACTCCATCCGCTCCTTATTATAAACACCTAATAACAACTTCACATAAATTAATGGGTTGAAATTAATTACTTCTTGTAAAATATCAAAATTACCTTCAATAAAAATTATTAATTAGAAGAGTTTAGTTAATAAGTTAGGAAGTTTTATAGTAATTAGTTATGGATGGGGAAAAAACTAATACTATAGAGAAAAACAAGTCATGTTATGAAACACGCCGGGCCGACGCAGTAAATAAATAAACAGTTATAAACAACCAACCTATTTGTTTCGATGCTGCTAAAGTGCCTTCTGGTCCTGGACATGAGAAACTGTCTAGTGTCGGACTTTTAGATAGATAAATTAATGTTCTAATCCAAATTAGATACACTCATCAGAATTTTCTTTCGTGCGGAAATTGTGAAGACAAACTAATCTAAATTAGAAGCTCACTTTTGTTGTTTGGACCTCAACCTCTTAAAACTGAGCAAACTATGTGACAAAACAACATGCGCGCTCGGTCACACATTTTAGGATTAAAGAGCAATTTTGTCCCAAAAGTAAAACTTAGGAGTGTTGTATATCTAGAAGTTTTTCGAGAGTAATTTTTGCTCCACAAGTGTTAAAAAAGGACCAAACTTGCCCTAAGCATTAAGAAACTGATTGACCATGAGTATTTTTAAGGACAATGGATAAAATTGCTACGTTTTGATTACTTCCAAAACAAAATTATTCCTAAAAAACTGTTGGATACCTAACGTTCATGAGTGGCTACTTCTCGGACAAAATTGCACTTTAATCTCAGTATTTTATTGTAGTTTTTCTTGGGTCGGTTTTCTTAATTTAATCACAAGCCTCTTGATATACATAGGATATATCCAAGATATATCCCTAAATAGATGTATCCAAGACAGAATTCCAGGACATGTGAAAGGATACAAGGATCAATAATGAATTTAAGAATCCATGAGTTTAATTAAACAAACAGTCATTTAATTTGTGTAGTCTTCTCTCTCCCCACTTTCCTTGTCTTTTCCTGTCCTTTTTCAGTTTTTCGGTAATCGCCCATACAAAAATTAAGCTTAAGGAAGTAGTAGTGATGAATTCAAGACTCAATTTTTGGATCATTAATATATGGAGGGCAAAAAGCACAATATTGTAATCAACCTCCTTTTGTTTAACTAAAATACTCCTCATTAAAGGTTAACTTTTTTCTTGGTAAAAATTCATTACTTGTTAAAACATACTAGGATTAATAGTGGAAGAATAGCATAAATATTAGACACATAAATTATAAATAATTATTTTTATTAATTTCTTTAATTCTAGTGAGTTTATTAAAAAAAAGGTTCTATATTTAAGATCAGAAGCTGTGTCTTCTTACTTTCTAGCGTTGATGTGGAGGACATTTAATGTGGTTCTTTTCTTGTAAGACTATATAGTTCTTCGTTTTCTTTTAATCTTTGATGTTTTACAAATTGAAATATCATTCTAATATTGAAATGCAAATTTTGAAATTAGTTTCGAATCTTTTTTTTTTCGCGGGGGGGGGGGGGGATTATACTTCTCCCCAACTCAGCTAGAGCTTGTTAGAAGTTTTTTTTTTCCAAAAAGAAAAAAAAAAATACAAAACGAAAACATAAGAGAGCAGGTCTGTGTTATAACTTCATTATAAAATTGACCTCAGATTCTTCAAAGTTCAAACACATGTGAGATCATTCTGCACTCAATATGACAAAATTATGACTCTATTTGCAAGAAGAAAAATTTGAAACAGAAACTATATCAAGTTATTTGTGTTGCATGTAAATCTACCGGCCAGAACTGAACAGAAATCAATGATGATGTCACTGATTTGTAATTATTTCCTGACAATATAATCGCTTAGCCAACAATTCCAGACTTCATGAGGGCAAAAAAATTGGGGAACAAGCACAGAATCAGGCGACAAAGAGAGAACACAAAGTAAACGTGGTGATGATCACAAACCAATTTTTGATATTCTGAAAGAAATCATACTATTACGGTTTATAAAATGATGCAAAAAGAGGATATGGATAAAAGTGTAGCTAGAGTCCCAAGCCAAACCACAGTACAAGATTCATACTCATGTTTTCACAACTTCACTCCCCCAGAATCCAACGCTTTGATTAACCCAAAAGTGACAGCCATGGCCATCCATCCTCCAATCAGAACCCTAATACAAGACCTAACCACAGGAGTCTTTCCCCACACAGCTCCCAACCCTCCAAACACCACAAGAGACGAGCTAGCCACAAGCACAACCACCATTAGCCTCAACTTGTAGTTTGTTATGAATGCAGCAGCAAGCAAAGGCACCAGTGCTCCCACAGAGAATGAGAATGCAGAAGCCAGAGCAGCCTGAAATGGATTCGGTAATTTCTTCCTTTTCTCCGTCTCCCCGGTTTCTTTCTCGTCTCTCTCCATCTGCATAAGCTCGACGTCGTATTGATTGTACACAGACACAAATTCTCCTATGGCCATACTACAGGCTCCTGCAATTGTACCTGCAAAACCAGCAAGAAGCATGGCTCTCACATCTTCTTTCACAGCTCCTATACCCATCATCAACGAAGCAACCGAGAGCAGCCCGTCGTTGGCTCCCAAAACTGCAGCTCGAATCCATTGTCCCCTCTGAGAGTAATCGAAATTGTTACTGCCATCCTCTTCTTGACAAGTACATTTTTCATCTGCATGGTTTGGAGCTGCTTCCACCTGGTTCAATAAGACCTGGACACCAGATTCAGGGGGAGCCATATGGGTGAGCATGAATCAACAAAGAAAGGAGAGGAGAAAGAAAGACGTTAAGCCAGAGACTGATTGGAAATTAAAGGGGTGTCATGGATTTAAAAAGATATGTGATGATCTATTTTGTCCTTTTGGACCCAACGAATATTTTAATGCATCCTGCTCACAACAAGAACAAAAGGGCAATAAGAAAAGCAATAATGATTTTATTTAAGAGTAAACTCCCATCCCATGGATAATACTACTGTGATTTAATTCTTTCAAGTTTATTACCACCAGTTTATTTTTAGCATATTTGTCAGGGATGGCCAATTCAACCTTTGACTCGTTGGTGGTAGCATTCTGCTCTCATTTTTATGTCTTGGGTTAGACTTGGCAGCGAGGGCATTGAATTTACCATTAATTTGGTTTTAATTCAGTGATTCTTATTACCATTTGGTCCTAAGTTTATGATTAAAATTACACTCGTATGTTTTTAGAGTTATAATCAAATCAGCCACTTAAGACTAACTCAAGTGTTCAGGACAAGGTGAGATAGGATAGTGATCACTACTCGGATTCAAACTCTCTTAATGCAACAAAAAAGTATTATTAAGACAATAGAATTTCAAAGATTAAATTTGTCACATTCAAATTGGGAACACATTAGTAAAATATCTTCCTATTGCCCCGATCTCCCATTCATCACTCTTAGGGATGAAAATAGGCTAAGCCCCTTTCACAGGTCTACAGTCTAGCCTATTTGAAGCCTTGTAAAGCCTGGTCTATTTAGCGAAGAGGCCAAGGCTGTACGCCTATTTATAGGCCTACTTGCTTAAATAGGCTAGGCTTAAATTTTTTCTTGAGGCCTAACTTGCACGCCTGGCCTTTTTAATATATATATATATATATATATAAAAATTGAGACTTTAATACACACACAATATTTTATTCTATATAAAAATTAGGTTTTCTTTTAATTATATGTAGGCTTTAAATAGGTTTTGTAGGCTTTAAAATCTACCAAAAACTTACATTTATGTAGGTTTTAGTAGGCTCAAAGCCTATTTATGGCCTTCAATGCCTATAACATAAGGTCTTTTAAAGGCCTACATTGTTAATAGGCCTTTAAAATGGCCTTAGGTCTTCTAAAGGCTCAGGCCTGAAACTCCTGTGGTAGGTTTAAGCTCATTTAACTAAAGCTTGGCCGGGTCTGACCTGACCTATTTTTATCCCTAATTTCTTCATTCTATCTATCTCTACATGAAAATCCATTAATTATTTTAAGTGAAAAGGAGCAACCTTTTCACTACTGACCTTTCAATAAAGTTATTAAACAAAATGTCAAATTTTAAACCCAATGATGCTGCAAAGGTCACAATAGATCTTTTTCCTAGAATCTTTTAAGTTTATGAAAATAGCTTTTGGCATGCACAATGAACCATATGTACGTAGTTCCCATCTCATCTTTGAAAATTTGGAGGAAAATATTAATATATTAATGCAAGCTTTTGTATTTCTTTTACTTATCATTCACAATATTCTTGGAAGCCCTTTCATACAAAGCATCTCGCAGCAAACAGATTCCACATTCCTTGTTTCAGAATAATCCAAAGAATATACAAAGCATTTTTTTTTTATGTTCATCATCACAAGTAAATGCATCAAAACTAGGAATATTGGAACTAATAAGACCATAACTAAAAGCATAAAACTAGGGATACCATAAACAAGAACATTACTTTTTTTTGCTTCCTTAAGATGAAGCTAAACAAACATGTGAATTCATAAAACAATGGTTACAGGATGTGTGATCATTGCTAACCAACTGTTTTTGTGTGTGTGTTTATCAATTGCAGTTTAGGCTCAACCAAGTTTCGGTGCTAGCATTAAGACTTCAATTCGTTACACTTTAAGGAAGCTCGTCTGGAATTTCACTGTCTTCCATATTCTCTTGAATAAATTCTTCAGTTTTCTATTGGTCCAATTTTTTTAATATGGTTTTCTTTGTCCTTCTCTGCTTATTGAGGATATTTCTATTTTATTACTCTGACATATAGTTAAACTCCCAATTATATTTGTTTTAATTTTCCTCTGGCCATACGCGATCGGCCCTAGTCTCCCAATCATTAAAATGGTTTTAATTCCCTTTCATTCTATTTTCATCCAAAATCTGCTAATTTGAACATTATAATTTTCAAATCAATAGAGTATAGATTATTAGGTCTGATGATAAGTTTTCGTTGGAAGGGCAACAAGCAAGCATTTGAAAAAAAAAAAAATAACAGAGAAGATTCAAACAAAAATTTGTGGGGTGCCAAACTGAATAGGATTTTCTTCTACACTTTTTATTTCCCATTTTCTATTTTATAGACCTATGTTGAGGTTATGGGTTACCCTAAGAGTATTTTTTGACTGGGACAAGACTTATACTATTAAGTTATTTAGCCATCTGTTATCAAGTGTATTAAAAAAGTTAACATATCCCAACTTTACAATATATATATCATCCCTCTATCAACTAATTCAACAGAGTCTCTCCACATGTCTTGCTTCTACTTAAGGACTTAATAGCAAATATCTAAAAACTACACAAAATCCGCCTTAGATCTATCTAATAACAAGTCTTGCTTAAGTACTATTATTACTTAAACCAACATTCAAACCTTAGGAAATATAAGACAAGTGTGTATATGAACGAGTGTTTGAAGCCAGTGGCAATGAAGCCTCAAGTAAAGCATGGACTAATCGTGAAAACAAGGAACAGACCTGGATCAATCATCGCATCAGAAAGCAAGAAACTACACAAGGGCCACAATAAATCATCAGAAGCTTCAGAGTCTAGTATGCCAAGGCCTAGCAAATCCATTAACAAATCCACTCAAACAAATGTTCTCAAGTGAAGAATATGAACATCACGGTCTCTCTCTCTCTCTCTCACACACACACACTGAATTCAGATCACAAAAAGAACATCTAGGCTAAAGTAGCTTCTGCGTACCATTGGCCATTTGTAGAATTAGATTGACTATTGTTTTGGCTTTTGACAGATACTGTTGGCATCAGCACCTAAATTCTCATACAATCCAGTGAATCTTCCAACTCCATCTCGTGTTCTGCAAATCCTATATGTGGCAGCACCTACAAAGTAAATGAATAATCCGAGTCACGCCTAAGGACGTTATCCTTAAGAGCTATTCCGCAACCACCGGCTAAGAGGAAGTGGCACTCCCCATGATAAAACGGACCCTTCCTGCAAGAACAGGGTGAACAGAACAGCGAAATATAATAGAACTCAGCAAGCAAAAGTCAGAGGAGGAGAGGAGTGCTCAAAGTCTCATGAGCAAGATGTATAGACCTCTAACCAAAGCACTTTATATAGGCCTCACCACACCAAACGTTGGCAGCCTTTAAAGCATCATAAGTGGGCAGTTTTTATTAACATAAAGTGCCATGAATGTGTTTAAATAGGTTTATGAACGTTGGGCATAAGAAGCCATTAAAAGGCTACACATTAGACATTTAAAGGGAATTGAAGAAATCTGTTTTGATATTTGAAAAGAACCAATGTCTAAAAATCATTATTTTTGTTAAGCAAAATGGCATTTTCTATATGGCTGATTATTCAAAAGCTGTAATTCCATATTTCTCAAAAATCGATCAATAAAAGTGCCCAGTCTATGTTAACTCACAAAGGGGAAATTGCCGGATTTCCACGTGGCCATGTGTGTGAGTCCACTCCTCCTCTTGGCCCATTTATTAGCTCAAGATCACAAGCTTTTATTTAAACTTTTGTGCTTCAACATTCTTGAGCAATATAGGACTTTTCCATTTTGACACACCCACAAATATACAATAACTCCAACAATCCCCCACATGTGTCAAAAGGGAACACCATTAGCTGAGTTGTGCACATAGGTATAATCATTGTATCTGGTGGTCCTAAGAACTTAAAACCAGACCTAGACTTATAACACTTAGTACACAAAGATGTCGGTGGTCCTAAGAACTTAAAACCGCTCATCTCTTGGGCGTATACTAGAGGCATTAAGAGTCAGATTATACCCCCACATTTCGCTGTTAACGCGGTTTTGCACATTAAACGGCCATGCACGTGCCTAGTGCATAACGAATGCTCTAGAGATTTTGTCACGATCTCATAGGAGCGGCCCCACTCCACATTCATAGAGGTGATTTCATGAAATGTACCTGCAATGAGTACATTATCCCGTAGGATTATGACATCATTAAGAGCTTTTTCTCAGCCTTACCAAAATGCATTCTAGCACTTTCTCATGCCATAGGAAGGGACTGATAATTTATTTTAGTGCTAGCAGAACTAACAAACGACTTGTTCTTACCCATTAAAACTCCTTCATGGGATCACCAATCACAGAGGTTGGGTTGCCATCGCTGTTAATTTCGTATTGGCTTTAGTCCCATTCCCCTCGGCTAATTGAATTCTTCCCGGGGTTTTGTTAACGGATCCATAGGTCAACTTTTTGACCTTACAAATCGATTGAGATAACTCCACAATTCTCATGCATGCTTTTTCACAATATATCTCAAACGATTTTCACTTAAACCATTGGTCTTTCTACAATGGCTATTGCTATTTTAGCAATTACAATTCATTGACATAAAAATGTCAGCTTTACACAAAAAATTTCCAAGTTTTAACAACTTAGCTTCCAATTTTCAGCCAAATCCAGAGTAATAAACTCTAACTCGCATAATTTATTTTGGCTACTTGTGGATTTCCTCATACAAAACTGAAATTCAGTTTAACATCCGTGTATTTCAATACAACGGGAGTCCACTTTATATCATACCAACATTTATGGTACCCCTCAAATGTCTATCAATTAATGCAACAAATTCTCAAAAATTTGTGCATATCCAAATTGAGCAGCAAAGTCACTTCAAAAACTGTGTTAGAATCATAAGGAATATTCACAATGGTTCTCAAAAAACCCAAACTCCAAAACATTTCTCATTATTGTACATAATCACTATTCCTTTATGATCCCAAAACCACATTTGCTTCACACATGCTTTCATATTAAATTTTGAAGCCACATTAAAACACATATGCTATCTGCATTAGAAATTCAATATTCATACTAGCCATGCAAGTTTATACCACTATAAATATATACTCACAAATCATGAAATTTAAACACATTTATCGCTACACTAGATAAATGATTAAATTTTCATGTCATACAAATAATTCACAAAATTTGCTCTCTGCAGCAAAAAACAAAGCCTCTACATAATTAATTTTAAACCACAATAAGGCTTTATCAAATGAGGCTAGAACCAATTCGCAACTTTAAAAATTTATGAGGTACCCCACATGCTAGGCACCCCCACACTTTCAAATATCTTAAAAATATTTCACAGCATTACAATAATAATTCTAATTAAATTAGAATTTCACCACATATCCCCTTTCATTCTAATTACATTAGAATTCGTCCAAAAACTTCCTCTGAAAAAAAAAAAACCCCTCACAAATGTATGTTATGTTAAACATTTTTCCATATCACCAATGCATATATGCCACAGTTTTTCAAATACTACATTTATTTGAAAAAACCTACAAGCTCACATTTAATATAATTTTATTTTTCATGAGTTTTGCTCAAAACCCATAAAATCACAAAATCAATCGTACACTTAAACATGAATTAAGAGTAGATAATGTTTATGAAACCATCACAAGAGGTTATAAAAAGCCATTAAATATACTTTTTAATCCAAACAATATATAAAACCTCCATAAAAGGGATTAAATTCACCAACGGTAATTACTTAATAATGTGAGCTGCTAAAATGAGGAAATATTTCCATGGTAATACTCATCAACAATTAAGATTTATTCTCCACACAAATTCAATGCTCATGAATTAGTGATTAAACATCAACGATTAACAATAAACAAATAAATAACAACAGATAATCATGGTATGAATCAACAGCCAACTTTCACAACCATCATCAGAGCCAACCGTTGCTTTATCAAAATGACAGAAATATTGAGGGAAATGCAGTTAAAATGGATTAAAGAATCCGTTTAAACTTTAAAAGCCTAATCTGTTTGAGTTTTTTCTTTATAATAAAAGATATACTACAGACACCTCAGAAGCTATCCTCCTGAGTCAACATGAAATCTCATACTGTTTACATCATTAATTAAAAAATCGATAATAGCATCAGGGGGTGACTCTATGATATGAAGATCAATAGCCATCTTCCAAGCTTCTCTTGCCATAGCATCTGCAACTGTGTTAACATCTCGAGTGCAATGTGAAATTTACACTTCCCACTCTCTATGCAGCATCGTTTGAACCTCCATAATAACCTGAAAATCAGGGTGTTCCCGAGATACGTTGGCCTGAATTAAATCCATTACTTCAATACAATCAGACTCAATCATGATTTGTCTGTATCCTCTATCCCATGCAACTTTAAGTCCCCACAAAACACCCCAAGCTTCAGCAGATACTATCGTTCGTCGCCCAATCTGATACATAAACCCCATCAAAAATTCACCATTGTGATCTCGCAACACACCTCCACACGTGCTAGTCCCTAGGTTATCATTCCTAGATCCATCTGTATTAATCTTCACCCATCCAAACGGTGGAGGCCTCCACTGTTGTTGATTCATTTCTGCACCCTTATTTTGAAGCAAGCTTGTATTATCCCATGTTAAGCAGATACGAGCACGAGCTAATATGGCATGCCTACTCCAAGTATTATTATTAAAACATCTGTCATTACGAGCCAACCAGATATGCCGGCATAAAACCGTAAACCAAAGACAAAATTTGAATCCCTGTATTACATCTTTTCTCCCCGCACACCATGTAAGCCAGTCATTTCTCTCAAACCTTCCAAAAAATAGATCATACCAATCCGGCGGTAAGAATCTTTTCCATAATTCTGAAGTGAATGGACAATCCCGCAAAACGTGGAGTAGTGACTCGCGTGAATTATGGCATATATCACAAATACCCGTGGGATGACTACCTCACTGATAACGCATCATGTTTGTCATAAGACGACCATGAAAGCACAGCCACAAGAAAATATGGTACCTTTGAGGGACCTTCAGTTTCCAAAAACATCTCCTCCAGTTATTACTATGAGATTGTTGGGTGCCTACAAGGTATTTATAAGCTGATCTGATGGTGAAAATTCCATCTGAAGACCATCTCCATACAGGAAAATCCTCCCCATTAAGGTGATTAACATTAACGCGTGCAATAGCTGTACTTACTTGGCTTGGAAGTAGGTGATTAAACTTGCTCATATCCCACTGTCTAGATGAAGTGATACAATCAGCTACTCTCCATTCAGTAACATCTCTAGGCAGTTCTCTGATTGCCAAACTTTGGAGTCTATCGAAATGTGGTACCCAAATGTCATTCCAGAAAGAAGTGTTCTGTCCATTGGTAACTCTCCATGTTAAACTATCTTTGATCTTATCCTAACAGTTACGAATACCCCTCCACGTACTAGACTCATATCGGTGCTTCTCAACTTTAGGAATAATATCATTACCGACTTTATATTTTTCTTGTACAATCCTGACCCATAGCGAATCTCTTCTATTAATTAAATTCTATCCAAGCTTCATCATGAACGCCTGGTTCTGGTAACGAGCCAACCTAAGACCCAGGCCTCCATCCTCCTTACGTGCACACACGATGTTCCATGAGACTAGATAAGGTTTTCTGCTGGCTGAGCTACTACCCCAGAGGAAATTTCGACAACGTTTGTCAATTTCATCACAAAGCCCCAAAGGAAGAGGCACAGTTTGCATAGCATAAGTTGGCATAGCCGACATAACAGACGACACAAGAGTATGCCTGGCAGCCATGGATAACATGTTAGACTTCCAATTGGCCAGGCGAGCATCCATCTTATCAAGAAGAAAACTATACGTTGCCTTTGATCTTCGTTCATGCAAAATAGGCATTCCCAGATATTTCCCCAGATTCGACGTCAAAGTAAAATTTAGAAACTCACTGATTTCTTTACATTTTATATGATTTACATTCTTTGAGAAGTAAACTCTTGATTTCACGGCATTGACTTTCTGCCCCGAAATGTCACAGAAGTCATCCAAGATAGCCTTAATAACCCCTGCATTATCCAGATCTGCTTCTGCAAACAAAATGAGATCATCAACAAAAAAATATGAGAGACAGGAGTACCTCTTTTGGAGAGCCTAAACGGTTGCCAAACACCTTTTTCTACTGCCGTTTGTACAAGATGCCCCAATCTTTCCATCATGATAACAAAAAGATACGGCGATATTGGGTCCCCTTGTCTAACCCCTCTGGAAAGCCGAAACATATTCGTAGCTTCTCCATTCCACAACAATTGCAAATGAGATGTCGACATACAAGCTTGAATAACTTTACTCAAATAATCAGGAATCTTGAGTTCTTTTAGACAGTCGTAGACAAAATTCCATCTCACACGATCATAAACCTTCTCTAAATCAATCTTAATAGCCATGAAACCCTTTTTCCTTTTTAAGGACTTCATAGAGTGAATGATTTCCTGCACAAGTATAACATTGTCTGAACTCTGACGCCCTTTAACAAAACTGCATTGATTCGGGGCTATCACCAAAGGCATGATTGCCTTAAGTTTTTTTGATATAACCTTCGTAACAATCTTGTATACAACATTGCAAAGACTTATGGGACGGAAATCGCGAAATGTCTCTGGATGTTCCACCTTCGGTATGAGTACAATCTGAGTCCCATTGATTTGTCAAATCCACATCGGATTATTGAACACTCTTTTCACTAAATCAATCACTGACGACCCAACAGTTTCCCATTGGCTTTGGTAAAAAAGCGGATTGAATCCGTCTGGACCTGGTGCTTTCAACGGCCCCATATCAAACAAAGCTGTTTTAATCTCTTGATCCTTAACTGATCTCCACAGAATATGTAAATTTACATCGTCAATTTCTGGATAAGTGCATCCGAATACCAAAGATCCATTATAATTATGGGTATCAGTTTACAAATTTTCAAAGAATTGGCTTCACAATCTCATAATTTCCGCTACATTATATGTCCATTCCCCATACTCAAGCTTTAATGCTTCAATTCTGTTCCTTCTTCTTCTGCCATTAGCCACTGAGTGGAAGTATTTGGTATTATGATCACCATCCACATACCAATTAGCCCGAGAGTATTGAAGCCACATGACTTCTTCCCGAGCCAAGAGTTTCTCAAGCTCTCCCCATAACTCCCCTCGTAACTTTTCAAGGTGCTCCGAAATACCTACCACAGCCATCTTTGCATTAATCCCATCAAGTCTTTGATATAATCTATCTTTCATATAAGATATATTCCCAAAAACCTCTTTATTCCATAACCTCAGATCCTCAGTAAATTGTTTAACAGATCCGTACCAGTCATCGTCTACCCCCCAGTGTGAGTAAACAAAATTCTTGAATTCATCATGCATAACCCAAGGAGCGAAAAATCTAAAAGGCCTTCGACTCTTTGCCGTAGGAACATGAGAATCAGTATCAACTAACACCGGACAGTGATCAGATTTATACTTTGGCAAATGTGTCATTGTGGCATTAGGATTATTTGTGAACTAGCAGTTATTCCCAAGGCTTTATCTATTCTGCTCTGGCTATTCAGATTACCCCAAGTAAATTGAGGTCCACTGAAACCAAGATCAAGTAACTCGCTACTCAGAAGCCAATTCCGGAAAGACCTATCAATACCAATAGTCCTCCTATGATTCTTACTCCATCGTTCCTCGGGACGAGAAACAGCATTAAAATCACCAATCACAACCCAGCCTCCAATAGTCAATTGTCTAATACCCTCAAGAGACTGCCACAGTTGACGTCTAATAACCATATTTGGATGCCCATACACAACAGTTAGAGACCACTCATCCCTGGTACCTTTATTAACCACCCCATGAATAAATTGATCCCCTGAAGAGGTAACAGAGAAATTTAAAGTAGAATCCCAGAACAACCACATACCTCTACTAAAACCATGAGCTTCAACCACGTGCATATTCATCCATCCCAACTTCTTAGCAATAAGCTTAGCTTTTGACCCTATCTGTCTAGGTTCCAACAGCGCAAATAAATTAACTCCATGTCTGGCAACAACATCACTAAGTAACCTTCAAAAAGAGGCACCACCGGCACCCCGAGTATTCCAAGTCATAATAATCATTAAAAAATTAATAAAAGAATATAAGATCACAAACAAACCAGGAATTATTGAGCCATATGTCCCTTCTGAACATCATCAATTCCATGCATCACCACGTCATCAGCACCTCCAAGTGGATTAAGCTGAGATACAAAAGTCTCTCCTCCTTCTGCACCTGGATCCATAGGGTTAGATGCTTCTTGACGAATACTGGGGGAATTGGAATTTAAATTCATAACATTCTTCTTTCTGCCTGCCTCCACTTCCCCACTTAATTTACAAGACGTTCCAGCTTCTTGAGTTATCCTCGTACTCAATACTTCTTGGGAAGGTCCCTCCTCAATTCCTTTCTTCTTAGCTACTTGAATCCCACGTGTTTGAGTCAACTTATTAATATACCCAATACTATTCACAGCATCACATTTGATCTCCTTTTTTCTTACAGTAGAATTATCCGATCTATTATTATCCTTGCTCCCTTTATTTAATACAGGTAGATGACTATTTTTCCCTTTAGTATCACGCGACCTATCTTCTGGCTTTGAACTCACACGAATCTTCCCCTGATATGCGTTATCACCAGAACCGCCATCAATAGTTGTAATGTCTTCAACATTTAGAGCCTCAAATCGAGATCCTCCTCCCATATTCCGATAATGTAAATCACGCCTATGCTCACGACTATAATTGCCATTCCTAGCATTCGAGTTCCATTGCCCCCTTCTCAGACGTGGCGCCACCATCCACTCCCCATACCTTCCAGCAGTTATCTCAGAAGATGTAGGCGATGGTGTTATTGCTGTAGAATTCGACGTATCCTCTGTGCATGGCAACTTTGACGTAATTGTTACTTGATTATTTGGGCAATGTTCTGTATCATGACCATACCTCCCACATGAGAAACAAATTAAATGCAGACCCTCATAAACAATCTTTTTTTCTTTCCCATTAATCATCAAGGATGGGAGCAAAGGAGCATTCAAGTCAACCTCAACACATATACGGGCAAAACGCCCTTTGGTTTGCCTAAGAGTATTAGTATCCACTTTTAGAACCCTTCCTATTTGGTTACCCACCACATGTAAAATACCCTTATCATAGAAATCAACTGGGAATTTAGGAATTCTTACCCATGCTGCAATTTTGGAAATCTCACCAGAATCGGGATCAAACTCTGACTTCCACGGCTGCACTGCTAGGTAATGATCCATGTATAACCAAGGGCCTCCAGTTAACGCAAAATCATAATCTTCTTCATTGTTCATACGAACCAGAAAATACCAGAAGCCTATCTCAATAGTTTCAACCTGCCCTCTACGTCCCCATAATTGTTGCAGTTTTCGACCCAATTGATCCTCCCGCACTATCCTGCCAAGTAGTCTAATGAACAACGACGTTGACCATTTCCGTGCTAGCTTCATTCTAAACTCCGGAGACACAATGATATTTGGACCCTTCTTCGTTATCTCCACCTCAATCCTGGACTTCCATCCATCCCCTTTCCACCATTCATCTTCTTCATCTGAAAATTCCTCCCTTATCTGATCTTCGACACATGCCTCCTTGTATGACCTTTTTGGTGCTTCCGGTATAATGGTTTCCTTTTCAATATCCTCGTCACTCATCCAGTCCTCAACCCGTGGAGCTAATGATTGCTTACCTGTGAACTCTTCATTATCATTTCAAATTTTCTTTGTATTACGTTCCAAGGCATCACTCTTCTTCATCATCAGCTCTAAAACTATTCTCTCAGGACTACGTTCTCGCTCACGTTCAATCATGTCTAGTAGCTCCAAAGCCGACCAGACAATGAAAACTGTTTAATCCTGCACCAAGGAAGAGAGAAAAAAACAAAAAAAAAATAGAAACAGAAACAGCAACCACGAATTCTTAGCTTACCCTTACCGACGGCCAGCCACAATCAACAAAGCAAGACGATGGCGATAACAAACAAGGTGGAGTTTGGGATTTAACAGTATCTCCTATCCCATTTCTGACAGCAACTCCTATGGAATCAGCAAGGTCTACTGAAATGGAAGCAGAGAACAAACGATTTGGAATCACAGAAGACAGAAACCGGATGACTGAAAACAGATCCACTGAACTAGATCCACTGTCAACGGAACGAGTAGATCGTCTTCGCACTCGAACGGATTTCTGTTACTTATAATTCTCTTCTTATTCATGCGACAGAATGCATTCCGGATGACTGAAAACAGATCCACTGTCAACGAAAACAGATCACAGAGAAACAAAGTAGATGATCCACTGTCAACGAAAACAGATCACAGAGAATCAGAGCAGATCGCTAAAAACCACCGTTGCCGATACAACGGTAAAACTCAGAAACTCTTTCAGAGCACGAAACACTGTAGCAAAGCGCTGTTTGTTTGAGTTTTAAACCACCAATGTACAAGGCTGGCTTCCACAATAAAGGCTAGCAATTAAGGCATTAAAATTTGACTCAAAAAATTAGTTTATGATTTTATTTACACCAACACTAGCAAATAAGCAATTCATACCGTAAAAGCTATGACCCAATACAAACATTTAAGGTAATGAAATATAGACAAAAGCACGTTGAAAAACCTGGCCATATATATGAATCAGGTTTTTGGCATGAGTTATAACCTTTGAAATCAAATTTACTAACCAAGAATCTCCAGTATAAATAAAATTCACCAACCAGTATGAACCAAGAAATAAACTGTAATTATATCTTTAACAAACAACAATAACAAGTACAGAAAGTTGTGACTTACAATTTTTGACAGCCATTTCATGAAAACAAAGCCCAGAACAAACTGAAAGATTTTCAATTTTGAAACCCAAGAATAGAACACGACTGAGTCGAATTTCAAAATAATCTAACCCATAAAGATATTCAAATCGGATAAGAAATTGCAGATGACGCTCTTAACTTTTTCCAAATAATTTTTCCTATTTGGATTATTCAGATGGAAACTAAGAATAATTTTCTCAAGTAATCAAATAAGAGGATTCAGATACTAGAATAGAACTTAGCTCATTTCCTTTGGAATCAACCAAATGAGTAGGAGAATGCCCGTCAGGATGCACTCCTAAGATCAGCAGGAAGTAGCTCTTAAGATTGTTGGCGTCAGCACCTAAATTCTCATACAATCCAGTGAATCTTCCAACTCCATCTCGTGTTCTACAAATCCTATATGTGGCAACACCTACAAAGTAAATGAATAATCCGAGTCACGCCTAAGGACGTTGTCCTTAAGAGCTATTCCGCAACCACCGACTAAGAGGAAGCGGCACTCCCCAGGATAAAACGGACCCTTCCTGCAAGAACAGGGTGAACAGAACAGCGAAATATGATAGAACTCAACAAGCAAAAATCAGAGGAGGAGAGGAGTGCTCAAAGGCTCATGAGCAAGATGTATAGACCTCTAACCAAAGCACTTTATATAGGCCTCACCACACCAAACGTTGGCAACCTTTAAAGCATCATAAGTAGGCAGTTTTTATTAACATAAAGTGCCATGAATGTGTTTAAATAAGGTTATGAACGTTGGGCATAAGAAGCCATTAAAAGGCTACACATTAGACATTTAAAGGGAATTGAAGAAATCTGTTTTGATATTTGAATAGAACCAATGTCCAAAAATCATTATTTTTGTTGACCAAAATGGCATTTTCTATATGGCTGATTATTCAAAAGCTGTAATTCCATATTTCTCAAAAATCGATTAATAAAAGTGCCCAGTCTATGTTAACTCACACAAGGGAAATTGTCGGATTTCCACGTGGCCATGTGTGTGAGTCCACTCCTCCTCTTGGCCCATTTATTAGCTCAAGATCACAAGTTTTTATTTAAACTTTTGTGCTTCCACATTCTTGAGCAATATAGGACTTTTCCATTTTGACACACCCACAAATATACAATAACCCCAACAAATACAGTTCTTTTAGTTTGGAATTTTAAAAAACTGCTTGAATGTTTTAATGTGATTTAATTTAACCCATCATTAATTCGGCATAACTTACTAAAAAAACAAGACTCTAAAGGCATAAGGAATACCTTAATTGAAACTGATATGTAACTGTAATAATAACAGTTTACAAGTTGGTTAGGAGGTTAGTTAGGATATTACCGTTAGTGTATTAGTGAGCTAGGCTCTTACATGATTAGTCCAAATGGCCCCCTGCTAGTGTTGGTAAAACGGGCTAGCCCGCGACCGTCAAGAGCTACGGGCTCGTCACCAGCCCGCCCCTTCGCGAGATGGCATGAGCCCACCAAAATGGCGGGTTGGGCCCGTTGGCCCAACCCATTTTACCAGCTCTACCTCCTACCTTATAAATAGGCATACCCCTTATTGTAACTCTTAGATTTGTGATGATGGAATAATAATGTTACTATGAATTCTCTCTGTCTCTATCTCTTGGCTCTTCTCTCTTAATTCCTCTATCTTCTTCTCTTTTGAATCCCTTTATTTCTGGTTCTTCACTCTTTCTCTCTATACATAATTATGATTCTGTAATAGAAACAAATTAAAATATTTGATAGAGAAAAACATTAATTAAAATAGAAAAAGCAGTCAATATGTCTGTTGCATATTCTTACCAACACATTACAGAATCTGATTTCTAGTGACTAACACAAATGCTCACCAAAGTTCCTTTACATGTTAGAACAACTCTTCTCCCCTTCCTTTAAAAACGTTTCTCCAGTATGTTCATCAGCATCATATTCAACTATGCATAAAACAGTTTTTGAACTAGTTTTCATGTAATTCCTTCCATTCATGCTGAGACAATTCATGTCCACTGAAGAATCACCCTCTAAAATGTTCACACCTCTTCAACCCATAAGCATCTTTGCTATGAAGTACAGCCACTTGAAAAAGGAGCCCAGTCCATGTTCAACATACGGACACTGATATGTAAGGTGTGAATATTATTAAGTAGGGGTAATTAGGTAATTATCTGTTGATTAATAGGGTTATTAGAATTGTTAATAGTAGTTTAGATCAGAGGCAACCCACATTAAGTCTATGAGGCTGCCTTAGGATATTCTTATATAAATAGGGACTTAGGCATAAGTGAACCTGTCTTGACATTTTGAATGAATAATACAGTGTGATTTCAGTCTTCTCTGTTCTTTTCTCCGATTCCCTTTCTCTGTTCTAACCATCTTCCTCTCTTCTCTACTACTCTTCTCTCTTCTTTATGACATACACAATAGTGGTATCAGAGCTTCATGCTCCTTAGCATTCACACATTTCTGTAATGGTGATGACGCACACTGGTAGTTCGCACAACCCCGTGACCAATTCTTCCTATGCAAGATTCCAAGCCATTGAATCAGAACTTCAAGAATTGCGTGGCTTGCCGACGGTGGTTCAAGAACTATTGGCATTACCCACAGTTGTTTAGAACTTAACAGTCGAACTGGCCCTTCTTTGGTAAGATCGAGAATCGACAAATCATGAAGATTATCGTGGTAAGGTTCAGTGAGCCGGGTCGGCTCCGAAATTGGGTGCTCATTCATATTGACACCCAAGATCCCTTCAAGTCGATAGCCACCATGACGTTCGCTGAGAGAGACATGCCGAACACTTTGATTACCATTAGCCCAGGATGAATGACAACCGATATACACCCCCGATAAGGCTAGCGAAGAGAGTTTCCTCACTTCCAGCACATTGATATTGCGGGATGGATTATTAAATGTGAGAGGTATTTCGACCTTGATGGAACTCTAGAAGATTGGAAGGTCTGATTAGCAAGTATTCATCTCGATGAAAAGGCTTATATCTAGCACCAAGCATTTGTCGACGGTGACGATGATCGAGTGATTTCTTGGAGTGAATACAAATATGCTCTCAAGGTACATTTTGGTAATCCGTATAAATCACCGATGGGTGATTTCAAGAAAATATACCACTCAAATTCTCTGGATGATTATACGGATGAATTTGACACTCTACATTGTAAGTTGTGTATTCCGGAGGAGCAAGTGATTCAAGCATACATTGAAGGGCTTCATCCCAATTTTTCCAGTTAGGTTCGGATTATGCGACCTCACACGATATAGAAGCTAGGAGCATTGCCAAGATTCATGAAATTAATGCTCAAAATGTTAGTGACGTTAAACTGAACCAGCGCAAAGGGGCGTGGCACATAGACACAAACTCGGATAGGTGGAAGAATTCAAAGTTCTCTTCTACGATCGATGGGACCCAATCTTTGACTGAGCGGTTTGAGACCCAGCCCGTGATGGGTAAACCTTCCTTTTTGGCCAAAACCAGTAATCTTTTAGGCCAAGGTTATTCTTCTCTTCCCTCCTCAACTACTTCTGGTATGCAATTAAAATCAACAGCAGCAACAGGTTCAGTACCACAACGCATAACTCCAAAAGATGTGGAGGAGCACAGAACTAAAAATATGTGTTTTTATTGTCAACAACCTTATTTTCAAGGCCATAATGGCGCCCAAAAATAGAAGATGCAAATCCAATTGATTAAAATGGATTCGATGGCTGAAGATTCTGAGGGGTTAACGTATCGCCGTAAGAGGATTTTATGGAAAATTTTTCCAACTGTGATGGGGCTGAGTGTTTGCAGATCTCTCTACATGCCATTCAGGGGAGAGTTGGAGTAGCTTTGATGAGAATTCAAGGGTATGTTGGGAAGCGGCCTGTACAGATTCTGATTGATAATTGTGCTTCTCACGAGTACCTGGACATGGCATTAGCCAAGAAATTAAGATGGAAGGGTCCTGCACCACCTTGTGGTGAAGTTGAATTTGTTGGGGGTGGTCACTTGAAGTTGTATGGCTTGTGGCGTAACTTCAAATGGAAAATGCAAGGTGAAGAGTTTCAGTTTGACTTGCATATTATGGAAATTAAAACCTATGATATTGTATTAGGTTTGTAATGGCTGCAGCAGGTTGTTCATCATTCTTCCTGGAATTATGATGATCTAGCGATGACATTCTGGTATAATAATTCAATTTGTACTCTGCGTACCACTCCCAGAGCCAATTTCAAGTTGGTACGTCGCCTTGATGATCTAGAGGAGGGTGGAAGTCAATTTTTCTTATTACAAGCAATAGAGGAATAGAACTACCCTAACTGTGTTTTGACTAAGGGTTTATCATAGATGAGTGCAGGGATTAAAGGTTTATTGAAGGAGTTTAGTGTAGTGTTTGCTGAACCACACTCATTGCTACCCTTGAGACCAGGACATAACCATCCAATCATTCTTAGTGAAGGAACTGATCTGGTTAACCTTCGTCCTTACCGTTATCTAGATATGCAAAAAGATAAGATTGAACGGCAAGTCAATGGTTTGTTAGAAAGTGGGATGATCCAAGAGAGCTGCTCCCCATTTGCTTCTCCTATAGTGATGGTTAAAAAGAAGGATGGAACATGGAGAATGTGTATCAACTTCAGGGAACTTAATAAAAGGACAATTAAGAATAAATATCTAATCCCTTTGGTCGAAGAGCTGTTGGATGAACTTAGGGAAGCAAGATGGTTTGCTAAACTTGATCTTAGGGCTTGGTATCATCAAATAAGAATGGAACTGTGTGATGCATACAAGACAGCATTTTGGACACATACTAGATATTATGAGTGGTTGGTAATATCCTGGCAACTTTCCAAGGGGCCATGAACTCTATTTTTTGTGAATATCTTAGGAAATTCATTTTGGTATTTTTTTTATGTATATTGGTATATAGCCCTCATATGGTTCTGTATATAGAACATCTTAGAATTGTGTTTGAAATATTGCAGAAGCATCAGTATTTTGTCAAGGAAATAAATATACGTTTGCAGCCACTAGGGTGGAATATTTGGGTTACCTTATTCAGAATGGTGGGGTGCCTACTGATCCACAGAAGATTAAGGTAGTATTGGAGTGCCCAGAACCAGCTACAGTCAAGCAACTTCAATCTTTCCTTGGGCTGGCTGGTTATTATAGACGGTTTATTAAATCTTATGGTGAGTTGGCTTAACCTTTAACCAATCTATTAAAGAAAGATAGTTTTTTATGGACTCCTGAGGATGAATAAGCGTTTAAAAGGCTGAAGGAAACTTTAAGTTTAGCTCTGGTTTTAGCATTGCTAAATTTCTCCAAGACATTTGTTATTGAGACTGATGCTTGTGGAGTGGGAATTGGTGCAATCCTAATGTAGGGAGGTTAGCCTTTAGCATTTTTTAGCAAAGCATTGGCTCCAAGGCACCATACATTATCAATCTAGGGGAAGGAACTCTTGGCAGTTGTGCAAGCTGTTGAGCATTGGCATCAATACCTTAAAGGAAGGCGATTTGTTATAAGGACGGGTTAGTAAAGTTTGAAGTATTTGCTGGATCAGAAGTTAAAAACTTTCTTTCAAATGTATTGGGTCTCTAAATTGATGGGATTCGACTATAAAATCCATTACAAAAAGGGCACCAATAATAATGTGGCAGATGCTCTCTCTCGAAGCCACAAATGGAAATTATGTAGATGACTCTATCCACATGTTCAACTGAATTGTTGCAGGATATTAGGAATAGTTGGGAAACTGATAAAGAATTACAGAATCTGTTGTAGCAATTACAGACTAATATGGGAGTGATTGGAAAGTATACTTGGAAGGATGAGTTGTTGAGGAAGAGTGGCAAAATTGTAGTAGGGAAATGTGTAGCTACTCGGAATAAGATCTTAGAGTGGCTGCATGCTAGTGCTCAAGGAGGGCATTCGGGAATTCATGCAACTTACCAACAAATTAAATATCTCTTTTGGTGGAAGCATCTATTCCAAGAGGTCAAGGATTTTATTCGCCACTGTGATGTGTGTGCCTGCTATAAATATGATGCAGCTGCCTATCCCGGGCTATTACAACCTCTTCCTATTCCTAGTAGAGTGTGGGAGAGTGTCACAATGGATTTTATTGAAGGGTTGCCTAAATCCAATGGTAAGGATACCATTTGGGTTATTGTGGATCAGCTTAGTAAGTATGCACATTTCCTTGCCCTTTCTCATCCTTTTTCTGCTTCGGCTTTAGCTCAGCAATTCCTAAAAGGACTCTATCGGTTGCATGGGGAACCTATGGAGATAATTAGTTATCAGGATCCTATCTTTGTTAGTAATTTTTGGCAAGAATTTCTTAAGATACTTAAGATAGATCAAAAGTTGACCTCTTCTTATCATCCCCAAACCGATGGTCAATCGGAGGTGGTTAATAGGTGCTTGGAGACTTACCTTAGGTGTATGTGTTGGGAGGTTCCTAAAGATTGGAGCCATTGGTTACCACTTGCAGAATGGTGGTATAATACAACCTATCATTCAGCTATTAGGGTCACACCTCATGAATTATTGTATGGGCAGAGACTGCCAGTCTATGTTCCTTATTTGCCTTATTCTACTGTGGTGGAGGCGGTTGATAGGACTTTCGCTCCTAGGGAAGGAGCCTTGTTAGTGGCTAAATACCATTTGTCTCAAGCTGTGAATATGATGAAGCAGTGAGCTGATTCACATCAGACGGATAGGGAATTTCAGGTTGAGCAATAGGTGTTTCTAATTTTACAACCTTATCGGCAAATCTCTGCTGCCACTAGAAGCAATCAGAAGTTAGCTCATAGATATTTTGGGCCATATAAGGTTCTTAAGCAAGTGGGGGCAGTCGCATACCAGTTGGAGTTGCCTCCTGAGGTTCGGATTCATCATACCTTCCATATTTCTTTACTGAAGTTGCATCCTAATCCTTCTATTCGTCCACGTCATCCTCCATTAGATTGGCCAGAACCCCCTTCAGCTAAGGAACCTGAATAGATTTTGCAGAAACATGTTGGTAGAAGGAAGGGACGAATTGTTACTGAGGTTTTGGTTAAATGGAAGCAATTGCCAGAAGAAGAAGCCTCTTGGGTTCTGCTGTATCATTTGTAGCAGCAGTTTCCTAATTTTGTTGTTGCTGACCCTTGAGGACAAGGCTTTTTCAGGGGTATTGATGTGTAAGGTGTGAATATTATTAAGTAGGAGTAATTAGGTAATTGTCTGTTGATTAATAGGGTTAATAGAATTGTTAATAGTAGTTTAGATCAAAGGCAGCGCAGATTAAGTGTATAAGGTTGCCTTAGGATATTCTTATATAAATAGGGACTTAGGCATAAGTGTATCTGTCTTGACATTTTGAATGAATAATACAGCGTGATTTCCCCCTTTTTTTCTTTTCGGTCTTGAAAGGAGAATCATTTTTGCAGTTCAACGAGCATATTTGGCAACATTCATTGAAATGAAAACATCTCCTGCAGAGTTGAACTTTACACCAATTGCTTAAAGGTTCTAGAGTCCGATCCTACCGTACAGTGCAAACGCCAACCCTGAAGCCACAAGATGGCACTTCCGTCAAATAGGGCAGGAGCATTGTTTTCTTCTGCAATGGAGGATTGGAATCCGAATGTAGAGGACATTCATCTGACTAAGATATTCGGGACATATAAAGCTTAACAAGATTCTATGGGCTTAGCTGTTTTCGCCCTTCCGTTGATTGAAATTCATCTTCTTCGTTGGCCAAGTCCGATGAGACGGAGCAAAATTGTGATCAGGAAAGCTTAGTTATCGGGGGTATTGCAGGGGGCACAAGACATCGGACGGCCGAAGGAGATTTTCATTTTAGGCTCAGGGTTTTGCGAGGGGCCAATTTTCCAAGTCCTTGGGCGTTTAGACAACACGCGCTATGCATGCGAGTGAAACGTTTTGATGCATTGAGATAGAGGGGAATCCGTGTAGATAAGATTCTTTGCAATCTTGTCTTTGGAAGGAAACATGTGAATACACGTGTCACTGTTTTGAAACGGTAAACGAGGTTTTGGAACTCCAAAATTGTCAAAATAACAATGAAGAACTTTTTTGACCATTAAAATATCAATGAACTTTGTTCTTTATGCAGTCGTGTTATTTTTATCCTAGTACTCCTCATGTGCTTAATTATTGGGATATTTGAAGCATCAATTTTTTTATAATTTATCTCTATTGATGTTACTTCAACAATAATTAAAGAAGAGAGAAAATGAAAGAATTAAAGAAGATAATTAGGATGTTTTAAAAAATACATGTCATATTAACTAACTTAATCAACTTTTTTAATCTAATCAAATTAGATAAATATCTCTTATATTAATGACCGGAGGAAGTATTATTTAGTTTTGAAAAATATAAATGCAAATGAAAATTTCAGTTATAAAATCACACATTCATTCAGATTTGTTTTGGTATTGATTTCTTTACCTGATTTTTTTGGCATTGATTATATCATTTACTATCGCTAATATTGGAAGAAATTTTTACTTTTAAAATTTTCTAAATTTTAGATTAGATAATCTAATGCTAAATGCAATAAATTGAATGAATTAAGTATATTAGTTATTGAGAGTAAAATGTTAGGACCATTTTATTATAAAATTTTAATAAATAAATAGGATATTTTAAAAAATACATGTTATATTAACTAATTTTTTAATCTAACTAAATTAGATAAATATATTTTATATTAAAAACTAGATGAAGTTCATGATTATAGGTCCCCACCAATTCTTTTCACTGATCACACTGTCGAGGCTTCTTTTGTTCAATCACAACCGACACCCTAGAGTTCTATCTTATATTTTTCTTTAAAACAACCAATGTGAACGTATTTTAATGTAGGGGTGAGCAATTGATGTTCGGTTCGGTTCGGTTTTCGGGGAAAACCGAAAAAATAGAACAATCGGAATGAAGGCATTTTAGTCACCGAACCAAAACCAAAATGGTAAAATAACTGAAATCGAAATGACCGACTAATTTCAGTTCGGTTTTCGGTGTATTTCGGTTATTGGGCCTTTTGGGCTTTTTTTTCTACAAGCCTATCCATGCAACCGAACTGCAAGGCTACAAACCCAAGCAACAATTCTAACAGAAAGAATAATTTGTACAAACCAAATTTAAGCAAGAATTGTACCCAACAAAAAAATTTAAGCAAGAAAACCAAAGATTTTCAAATTTTAGCCACAAACATTTAATTACCTAATTAAACTATGTATCAAAGCATTTCAATATCATTCGAAAATAGTAAATGATGCAACATAATTGGACTCTGGAGTATTAGTGATTTAGTGGAGGAGCCTATGTTAGAACCGGCTGTCACCCAAGAGGGGGGATGAATTGGGTGTACGATAAAAACTTAAGAACTTTAGAAATCTTTTTCCATCTTAACGAAAGCGATAAGTATGAAGATAATAAATTATTAATCAATAGTTAGATTAAATAATATATGTTAGAAATATAAGAGCTTAGGGAAGAGAATATGCAAACTGTGATTTATCCTGGTTCGGTTCAATCTGTGATGGCCTACGTCTAGTCTCTAGGCTTCTCCTGATATTTTCAAATCCACTATCTTCTTGTTTAATTTGGGCACAAGAAAAGCCATTACAATCCCACAAGTTTAGCTGGGTAATTGTGAAACCATTTACAAATCTCTTACTAAAATACTCCCCCTTACGGCAAGTCTTATGAGTAGAGCAATCCTGAAGACCTTCCTCTCCTGCTTACCAGTGCAAGTCTTACGAGTAGCAACGTTCTCTCCTGCTTACACCCATGTAAGTCTTATGAGCAGCAACATTCTCTATTGCTTGCACCTTGTAAGTTTTACAAGTAGAATGTCTTACTGGCAATTCTCTCTACAGCTTCCCCAGTAAAGAAATCAACCCTCTCAGGGTCCCTCTACCTTGAGATCAATTCATAAATATAATTGAAAGTGTTTACAAACTCTCTCACAGAATAGATATAATGCTCACTAAAGTCTAATACAAATAATCACTCTCTTAATGATAAGTAATATAAAAACTGTAAAATAGAGAGTGTTTGGGTCGAAGTGTATGACTCATGATATTTGCATGTTTGCGTCATTGCTCTGTTCTCTATTACCCATCAACTTTGAATGCTCTCTTATTTATAGTTGATGAAGATAATGACCGTTATGAGCATTCATTTGTTGAAGTGCCATTACTTCATTCTGACCATTGAGCGCATTTGAAAAACTAGCTACTATGAGAATTCCGTTGCAGAGCAAAGCATCCTGTTGAGAAGCGGGATGTTTCATTATGAGCTATACATCACGTTGTGGAGTGGGATGAATACGTTTGAGTTTCTAGACAATCTTTCATGGTGGGTCAATCTTTTGTTATGGTAGATAGCCAATATTCGGTGTGTAATGATGCCACCCACCACAATTGACTTTCTCATTTGAATCTACAATCCGAACGTTCATCTTCCTATTTTACACTTGAAATATATGTTGGTTAACATTTAGATATAGTAACAAGTGAAAACACAATGATTCAATAACATTTAATCAAACTCAGATTGTTCGTTGAGTGATGATATTTGCCATAAGTGACCTCCATTATTGAATATGAAATCCAAATGTTTAATCTCTATGTTTGAGTTGATTGTTGTAAGGCTCTTTTTCGTTTCTGGATTCTACCAAGGCCTCACTCGAGTGCATCTTCATATTTCCTCTTCTGATTCTGCTTTTGTGTTGCACTTCCATGTGATTTTGAGAGAGTGTAATTTCTCACTTGTAGGTAATGTGGGCCCTAACTCGAGTGCATTAATCATTACTCGAGTGCATCAGTATATCTCAGATTCAAGCTTTGTTTCTAGATAGCACTTGCAGCTAAATATTCAAGAGTGCATTTTGTACTTCCGAAGTGTTACGTTCTCACATGAGTGCAATATGGCTCACTCGAGTGTATTTGATATTTTCACGTCTAGCTTCCTCTTGTATAAATACTTGCTGCTCATCGCTCGCACGACTCGAGTGCAATCCTTCTCCTCACTCGAGTGTTACTAGTAATGCTCGAGTGCTCTTTACATTTCTCTGGTCATATTTCTTCTCGAGTTAACACTTTCATGTCAACACTTACTTAACTTGGGTGAAAACCTTCACTTCACTTGAGTGCATTGTCATTCACTCCAGTGTAGCTGAAATACTTCCACTTCATAGCACTTTTGGACAACACTCGCACCAAAATATCAAGAGTGCATTTTTTGTGCTCGTGAGTGATGTGGGGCCATGTCATACTTGATTTATTCATTTGATTCTAAATATGGAAAATGATGTATCATAAGAAAGCTCTTGTCATATACATTCCAATGCAAAAAGAATCAACTCCAAACTCCTTGTATTCTGCAAGTTATGATCGAAAGAGTGTCTATCGCACTAGACCACACAAACATTAAATTCCAAAAAGTATAGCTCCTAGAATATAACTTCAAATTAGACAAATTACCTATCCATAGAAAGCTCTTTGAGTCTAGTTTCATATGGCACTAGTTTCATCTTAATCCGATGTGTCGTTTGTGAGTTATGTCCAAAATACCAAACCTGTATTGAAAAGTGACGGTGATTTCAGTGTCAACTTCCATGGATTAAATCTCCTTTATCTGAGCTTCTTTCAATGTGTTCTTCGTGTATATTTTTCATGTTTTGAGTCTTCTTTCATATGCCACCAGTGTCAAGTCAATCCAACATGTGGTTTGAGAGATATGGCCAACATACCGAACCTCTGTCAGGCAAAACGGAAAACAGAGTAGAATAGAGTGCCCTGACACTTGAGTGTTTTCTTCCTCCACTCGAGTGTTACAGTGTCACATTTGCTATAGAGATTTTGCACTTTTAGTCTGCACCTCAAGTGCTACAGTGCCAAACAATGCTCAATAATGAAAATTTGGTTACAAAATCTTAATTTTCCCACATTACAGCTAGAAGATATCAACATTTGTCTCCAACGCAAAAAAAAAAAAAAATCATCATTGTAGTGCTGCAAGTAGAGACAGAAACGATCAAACGAAGAAATAATTTCACTTCCATGTCCAGTGGAGTCAACATACAAAGGAAGAAAAAAATTCCTGAAAGGTTCCTTTTCTTATTCAGAAAAAGTAACAAAATTTCTACATTCCAGATAGTAACAAACAAACACAAGAAGTGAGAAAGTACCTTCTTTCCCAAAAGGTACTATTTTTATTCAAAAAAAGTGAACAAATTTTGTCATTGCAAATTTACAGGCCAGATAGAAACGATCAAACCAATAGAAAATTTGACTTGCAGAGATTAAAATTAGAGGAGCAGAAGATTAACACTTACCAGAAAGTGAAGCCTCAAGGGTTGAAGATCAATTGATGGTGACGCTTCAACAAACAGCGAGGTGAAGATCGACCAACGATGAGGTGAAGATCGACCAACGGTGAGGTGATGTCGTGAGGCGAAGATCAATTGATGGCGACGCCTCGAGGGTTGAAGATTGACTGAGTAACTGACGGTGGGTTAAAGATCGATCGACGGTAGGCTAAGTCTTCCAGTTTTCCACCCTCAACCGTCAATACTTAAGAGTCTAGAACCGACGGTGGGTTTGAGATCGACCGACGGTGGGAGGACAGAGGATAGAGGACAGAGGGACTGAATGAAGAAGGAAGAAGAAGCTCAGAGATGGAGTGAATGAGTGATACTGTGATGGTGGAGACGCGGGACATTAGTGAAGTACTAAAGATGAAAAGTGAAAATGGATATGAAATTTGATTCAATTTAGTTTAGCTTTATTTTTTTATTTTATTTTTAAAAAATGAGGTCAAGTTAGTGGGTCGGAATGTCAATGTCAGGTTAGGTTACTTGTTACTTGTAGACTTAGTTGTTAGACACTTAGACTAGGCTTGGATAACTAGACAAGAGACAAGACACAATGGACAAAAACTTTAGCCTAACTAATAATCAAAATGGGCTTTAAAACTGGCCTGGCCTGCCTGCATTTCATATATTTAGGGGGGGAAATATAGGCAATTTGTAGCAAAAGTCGGTTCTTCGGTTTAACCGAAATTTTTCAAGATAACCACACTGATGACCAAACAATCGAAATAGCCGAAAGTGAAAACTAACACAAACCGAATAACTGAAAAAACCAAATTGAGTTCGGTTCGATCTTCGGTTTCAGTTTGTTTTTGCTCACCCCTACTTTAATGAGATTTTAGGGTAAAATGTTGATGGGGCATATTAGAACATATGTTAGAATAGGATTGGACAAATGGATACATGCATCTAATGAATATTAAGGAACCCTAGCACGTACATATCAATATTGAATATATGGATAATGATACTATCTAGCTAGAAATCTGTAATGATCACAAGCCTAAAGAAAGAGCCCATCTCAAAAGAGCCTATTAGGAGGAAGAGCCCTTTGATTTATAAGCCACACTACACTTGTGAGGCTTCCTAATGTGGGACTAGAACATAGTCACTCCCTTAAGAGTCGACGTCCCTGACGGCTTCACACCACGTAACTTCACTCGGCTTCTTGTCGGTCAGAACCCTTCGTAGGCAGCCCTTTCCATGAACATTGAGCTCTCAATGAGAGCATCAATGTGATGATCACAAGCCTAAAGGGAGAGCCCATCCCAAAAGGCTAGCTTATTAGGAGGGAGAGCCCCTTGAACTTATAAACCCTTGTGACAATGTTATGAGTTCCACATCGGGAAGCCTCACAAGTGTAATGTGGCTTATAAGCCAAGGGACTCTCCCTCCCAATAGGCTAGTCTTTTGGGATGAGATCTTCCTTTGGGCTTGTGATCATCACATTGATGCTTTAAGGGGGTGATCATTCACGAAAAAGGCAACCCACGGAGGGTTCTGACCGGCAGGAGGCCGAGTGAAGTGTTGTGGTGTGGAGCGGCTGGAGATATCGGCTCTTAAGGGGGTGACTGTGTTATGAGTCTCACATTGGAAAATCTCACAATTAAGTAGAGTAGGATATCAGCTCTTAAGAGGGTGACTATGTTATGAGTCTCACATCGGGAAATTTCACAAGTAGAGTGGGATTTATAAGTTTAAGGGGCTTTCCCTCCCAATAAGCTAGTCTTTTGGGATAGGCTCTCCCTTTGGGCTTGTGATCATCACAAAATCATGCCGTCTTTTTTGGCCTAAAATCTAATCTAGTTTGGTTAAAATGATTGAGAGAAGAATTTGATTCAATATTATCTTTCTCATAAATTAAAACATGTAATACTTCATAGAACTATTTAATCAAACTCACGTCCCATGAATAGGTAAAACTAATAGACCTAATCGATATAAATATATAAAATTTAGGATTAAGATAGAAAAATACCTACAAACTTTTTTCAAAATGTATCCACCACCATAAACCTTTTTTTTGTACAAAAGTTGTCAAACCCCTTAACATTTTAATTTTTGCAGAGTAATAAATGCATAGTTCAGAGGGCATACAGAAAGAACGGAAATATATTGATAATTAGTATTGGTTTATATTATAGGGAATCCTTATAGGGTTTGAAAAATATATACAGAGTTCAAAAGAAATAAAATTACAACTAAGGATAATCAACTGTACTCCTGCTTGAATCGGACCCTTAGTTGCCGATAATTATGGGTTTGCCCTTAGAGTCGCTACTTTCAGCTGGATATTTTTAAATGTTGAAAAAGGGTGAGATTCGAGCAAATCTTAGTAGTAACATGCAATCAATAATATAAAATGCGACAGATAAATATGTTATGCACCATGTAATACAATATAATAATAACACAAACAATACAACATGTGCACATGAGTTGGGGCTACTTCCCCACTATCCGTAAACCTCGGTTAGGTTCTTGCTCACAACCAGGTAAATGTGCCTCCTCACATAATGCCCTACTCGGCAAGACAGTGTTCATTATACATATTACATAAGATAGCATAAACAAAGCATATAAACATTCACATAATATATGAAAAGATAAAGTTACTACCTGAGTCCTTTTGCAGTTCCAATATTCATCCTATACTGTTGTTTCGGCTCGGGCTATTTCCAATTCCTATAAAAATTAGAGTTATAAGTAACTAATTATCACTTGTACTACTACTGCCTTTAAATCAAATTCTGTTGGTTATTTATCACAATTCCAACAATTTTTACATAGTACAATTCTACATAGTGGGGTTTTACAATTTTGTAGAAACTAATAGTTTTTCAGTCAAATTTGAAAATTCATAACTAATTTTAGCAAATTCCAAATTGACTGGTTCCAAAGCCAAAGTGAAGCTCTTTAAGTGTATTTGTATAGAAAAATATTAAGTCTACCCAGTTTAACCACATTATTCCCAGAAATTCGCCAATCTTCTACGGTTCCATATTATATCCCAGAAACAGAGTACAACTTTGAAAAATCATATCTTCTAATCCACTAGTCCAAAAATTATATTCTACCCATCAAATTAAAGCTCTAAATGTTTACTTTAAATCTGAAAAGTTTCATAATTTTTGGTCAAGGTTTACTTTTTCAAAATTTCGCTACAACCAATCTAACTTCTAAAAACATAATCTGACAACAACTAATTAAAGTTTATCATGTATACTTTTGTTCTAGAAAGTTTCATGACCATTGAACAAGATTATATTATTCAAAAATATAACACAACCAAACTGCCAGAACCTGGACGTCCGGAATTTCCCGTGTTTCTGACTTAACTTTCAAAAATCATAACTCTCTCTACAGGTATCCAAATGACGCATTCTTGACTCATTTTAAAGCTATGAATGTCAACTATATTCTAATAAAATTTCATAATATTGAATAGGATTTGTCTAGTCAAAACTTAACATAAAACTGACTGTCTTTCAAAAATATCAATGTTGATAGTCTAACTTTAAAAATCAAGAACTCATTCATTTTCACTCCAAATTGTACTCTTGTTGATTCTATCACCTACTACACATCTTAAACGTTCTATACAAAAAGACCCAGTAAAAAACTCTATCTATAGCCTCTGTTTAGGCTTTTGTAACTTTCCAAAAGATACTCTATTTTCCAGGGAGCAGAACAGGGTGAAGAAAACTAACATGCAACCAGGAATGTATACTTTAAACCTCATGAATTTTAATTCTATACTCTCCTACACATATATTCTGAGGTTAATGATCCAATTTTAAAACCCAAGAAACCAGAAATCCCTCCCAAAATTGACGTACAATCTCTTATTTAAAACTTATTGGTTGACAGAATTTTTCCAGCAACATTTCTCACTTCCAGCAATGAAACAGCCCAGAAAACAGCCTCAAATCCAATGGGAAAGTAATGATAAATGTGTAGGAGGCCCACCTATAGCAGAATATGGGGTTATATGTGTGGTTTGTAGCCTCTTCTTCCTTCCTCCGATGGCACCGATCACTCCCTCACTCACATCTCTCTCTTTCTCTATTTTTTTTCTATTTCTTTTGCTCTCTCTTCTCCAGCTACTTGGTCGAATGAAGAGCTGAGTTATTAAATAAAGAGTGTTGAATGTGTGTATGGTGTGATGGGTGCCATGAGGTCCAATAAGAGTAAGGTGAGGTGTTGTGTTTTTAGGGAAATGTGTGTGTGTGTGTGTGTAAAACATGTGTCTGGAGGCTTAATTGTTGAATGACAAGTGTGGGTGTGACTTTTTGAATGAGCCATGTGTGTGTCTTGTGTTGGTGGTTTTATATATATACATATAGGTATATTTTTATCCTATTAATTATATACACTATGCCCTAATTTTTCTCTGTCTAATTTAAGATTCCTTAAATTTCTTAGGTTCTATAATTTGACTTATTATCTAATTCCATAAATCAATCCTTAATGATTTTTAAGTATTCTCTTCTTAACTTCATAAAGTCTTGAAAATATTTTATAAAAAATTTCCAAGTCAAATTATGATCTCTAATTATTGTTCCTCAAATGTTTCGGGAAAGTGGGCATTTAACTCCTAAAATTAATCTCTAATACCATTTAAATTTTCTTTTCAAAAAATTTAACCTTTTATTAAATTTTAGGATATTACAAAAGTGACTATAAAGTTTAAAAAAAGGGTGCAAGAGTGACAACTCCGTTAAAATTAAATCATTTAACTTTGACCGTAAAAGAGAGGGACTGTTTGATTGTGAACTGTGACATAGATGTTGTATTCGGTTAATCAAAGTCTACGTGTAATGAAACACACACAAATACACACGTCTGTTTTATATTTCATTCTCTGTTTTTTTGGCCTTTTAATTTCTCCTAGTTCCTTATTGTCACGCTGTTGGTGGCTGTGGACCGCCGTGTATAACCGCTTTTTGGCATGCAGCGCATCTTCTGCTCCACTGGACAAATTTCTATCACCGTTATATATTCTCCTCCTCCTCCTCAAGCTTAAAAGCCAACAAATCCCTTGCTGTTTTCACCTTCGTCGACGACGGCGTTGCATTGGCAGCCAATTTATCCTCGGTCCTCATAGTCCCCAAAAGCATAAATGACACCCCCATGGCAAGAACTGGTGTATGTGACCAACACTTGTCGCCTGGTGCTTCTAGCTCCATCCGATGATTCCAAAGTTTCAATTAACATTTCCCTTTTGGTGCTATAGTCAGAGTCGTCAGATTTACTAGCCTTGATACAAGAGGGGCAGGCAGATAAATTGACCATAAGGTGGCGTTGAGGAGTCCAAAATCTCCAAGAAGCATGGTTACCGGCATCGAATAGTGGTGACAGAAATTTGTCTGGTAGAGCAAAAGACGCGCCGCCCCGCCGAAAAGCAGTTATATGTGGCGGTGCACAACCGCCAACAACATGACAATAAGGAACTACGAGAAATTAAAAGGCCAAATAAAAACAGAGAATGAAATATAAAACAGATGTGTGTGTTTCATTATAAGACTGACACGTGGATTTTAATTGACCCAACTGAGTATCCATGTCACCATTCACAGTCAATCACTCTCTCTTTAACGGCCAAAATTAAATGATTTAACGGAGTTGTCACTCTTACACCATTTTTTAAATTTTATAGTCACTTTTATATAAAAAAAAAAGGTTTATAATGTTAAGGCATACATTTAAAAAAAAGTTCGTAAATATTTTTACACTTTAACGTTAAAATTTATGATATTTAGGTTTATGTAACAGCAATAATTAGCAAATAGGTAATATATTTATTTATATATAGACACACACATGCTCGGGATCGATTTGAAATGTGGGAGGCCACTTTGCATGTGCCCCTGCTGCATCATTATTGAGTTGGGCGTTAGAGAGTGGTTGATATGGAAAGTGAAATTACCTTCGAAATTGAAACGGGATTTTAGAAAACAATATAGGTTTTGGATCTGACAAGATGATTAAAAAAATAAAAAACCTATAAAATTTTAAAAATTACTATCATATAAAAAAGGGAGAATGATAAAAAAAATATTACTTGAATTTTAAAATTCTAAATTAATCATTTGACAAATATTTGTGTTGTCAATTACATTACTATTTTTGTCATTCCCATTATTCTTTTTATCAGCGGGATTTTGAAGTTCAAATGGTATTTTTTTGTCATTCTCTCTATAAAAAACTCAATATATTTTTATAAATAAAAAATACTTTCTTGATAACACTAATAAAGAAAAAAATTATTAATTTATTTAATTTATATTATTATATATAATAATTCTTAAATAATATTATGGCCATTACCAAGCTATTGTATAATAATGATGGGAAAAGCCTCTATTTTTTACTGTATTTAAAAAGGACAGAATATTTTTTTTTTTTACCAACGAAACATGCAATAATTTCCGAATTTCCGGTAACATGTGAAACCAATAATTGTCAGTGTAGGGAAAATCTGATAGGGCCCAATCAGAAGATTCCACATAACAAAATCACATGGGAGGATCCACGTCAGCGGAATCTTACTGTGAATTGGGAAACACATGCGATTGCATCCAACAAGCACCATCGGAAGCGCGTTACCCAACTATAAATATCAATGGCCTTGGTCCAAGCTTCGTCCTTCATCCCGAGTTTCTTGTGTCGTCGGCCATTTACGCCACAAGACGCTCGCTCTGTCCCAATATATGTCCATTGAATCATTCCAAGCATAGCAGGTTTTCTCTTCTTCTTCCTTCCTCAGATCTGCGTTTTAGAGAGCTACGTTCTGTCTAACTCATTTCGTATTGTTCGACCGACTTAATCACTGCCCCAATCTCGCCTCTCAGTTTCTGATAGTTGATATTGACGGACACACTTTTTCGGAAGCAGGTTTTCGTCTTCGGAAATTCCGCTTGGAGCTTCTTTCTTTAGCCGACTGAACCTTGTCGTGAGGTCTGGCTTATTATCTTCAATTGTGTTTGATTCCAGTTTCTGCTGTGCAGTAATCTTGTTTGATAAATGAGTTTCCTGAATTGTCGATTGAGATTATGTACTGCATTGTTTGAATGCTTAAATCCGTAAATTATGCTTAACTTCTTCGTCTGATAGGCGTATTTCATTGAATTTGTATTTGGTTTGTTACGCCCTAGCAATTAAGTTTGTAAGCTTTATTCTGTAAAACGGATGCAATTATTTTTGAATAGAAATGAACATTTCAGAGAATCCGTGCATCTGTAGAGGCAGTTCATGCTGTATGAGGTGTTGTTTGCTTTGTGGGCTACGTGCTTCAATTTTAGTTTATGTCCTAAGTCCTATATCCTTCAGGAAAGGATCAATTCCTTCTCTAACTTCTACTTGGGGTCACTCCTCGGAAAGACTCTTCATTGAAAATAATAATCTTGCTTCCAGAGGATTTTTTTTTCCTCAACAAAGTTAGAATGTGATATGAAATATGAATCGCTTCTCTTTTTCCTCACATAAAGGTCTGGTTTTATGTCTAAAACCCCCTGCTTGCCCCATTTTCATTTTAGGCTTTTCTTTTGCTTGATATTTTGTTTGCACCGGTAGTTCGTTGGCTCAAAATTCACTCCTGTATCATGTCTCTTACAGGTTATTATCGTGCTAGGGCTTGCAAAATGGACAGAAGTGTTGGAATTGTGGCTGATGAGTCGAGCATCATGAAAGCAGTTAAACCATTGCCAGAGGATTTTGATCCAACCGCTGTGATTAAGGATCCTGTACCACCCGTAGTTGAAAATAATGGGAGTGTTCATGGGGCGACCAAGATGAGGGGGGATAAAAATAAACGAGAGATAGTCCTAGGCAAAAATGTTCATACCTCATGCTTGGAAGTCACAGAACCAGATGCTGATGATGAGATGACAGGGGACAGGGAAGCTTATATGGCAAGTGTTTTGGCTAGATACAGGAAATCTCTGATGGAAAGGACAAAGCATCATTTAGGTTTGGCAATGCTTCCTCTTACTCAGATTGCTTCCTCTAGTGCATTTCTGATGTGTTATGAAGATGTTTCATAATGGGAAAGCTCTTTTTTTGTAAAAATTTCTTTTAGGTTTTGGTTTGAGATTCTGGTTATCTTAGAAGAGCTTCAGAAAATCATCTCACAGTCAGCTGAATTATAGAGATTTGAAGTAGACTAATAGAGCATTTTATTTCTGATTGCATTTTCTTTCTTAATAAATAATACTTCATTTTTCAGAGGAAACTAGACAATGCTTATGATCTTTTGTGTTTAGGGAATTTATCATTTGCTAATCTACAAAAACGCATTCATATATCTTTGCTTGTCAGGCGAGACTTTGAATGAGTTTGGGCAATTTTTGAAGTTCATATTTTTTTCCTATTAACCTTTGAGGTCTTATTTTTATTTTTATTTACGAACTACCTATTGCAGGTTATCCCTATAATTTGGATTTCGACTATGGTGCCCTTTCCCAGCTGCAGCACTTTTCTATAAACAACTTAGGAGATCCATTTATTGAAAGTAACTATGGCGTCCACTCACGGCAGTTTGAAGTAGGTGTTTTGGATTGGTTTGCCCGATTATGGGAGATTGAGAAAAATGAGTACTGGGGCTATATAACAAACTGTGGCACAGAAGGGAATCTACATGGCATTCTAGTTGGGTTAGTTTCATAAATTTCAGTTAGGGTGATATTTTATAAGTTAGTAAAATGATTGCCTAATATGGTGAAAATATCTTTTCAGGAGAGAGGTTTTCCCAGATGGGGTTCTGTATACCTCACGGGAATCACATTATTCTATTTTCAAAGCTGCTCGTATGTACAGAATGGAATGTGTGAAAGTTGACACTCACTGTACTGGGGAGATTGATTGTGATGATTTCAAGGCCAAGATTTCTCGTAACAAAGACAAGCCAGCAATTGTAAATGTGAATATAGGCAAGTTTCTACCCCCTCCCTCACACGCACACGAACGTCTTTGTGCTCTCTACACATCACCCCTACATTTTGTTGACTCTAGCGCTTACACCTGAATCTTGCAGGCACAACTGTCAAAGGAGCTGTGGATGATCTTGATCTAGTAATAAAGACTCTTGAAGAAGCAGGATTTTCACACAACCGATTCTACATCCACTGTGATGGAGCTTTATTTGGTCTCATGATGCCTTTTGTCAAACGCGTAAGTGTTGAATGTGCTCAATTATGTTTCCTTTTGACCATCTAAGAAGTGATTTAGCACACAAAAATTTGGTTTCTTCAATGCCCTGATCTCTTTTATAACCAGCTTCTACCTGATAACTGACTCAACAACTTTGTTTTCTTCTTTTGGGGGAATTGCAGGCTCCAAAAGTCTCTTTTAAGAAGCCTATAGGAAGCGTGAGTGTTTCTGGCCACAAATTTGTGGGGTGCCCTATGCCTTGTGGGGTGCAGATAACACGATTGGAGCACGTTAATGTTCTCTCAAGGAATGTGGAGTACCTAGCTTCTAGGGATTCCACAATCATGGGCAGTCGAAACGGACATGCTCCCATCTTCCTCTGGTACACCTTAAACCGTAAGGGATACAGGGGTTTCCAGAAAGAAGTACAGAAATGCCTGAGGAATGCACATTACCTGAAAGACCGCCTCAGAGACTCCGGGATTGGCGTGATGCTTAATGAGCTCAGCAGCACGGTTGTGTTTGAGCGGCCACATGACGAGGAGTTTACTCGCAGGTGGCAACTAGCATGCCAAGGCAACATTGCCCATGTCGTGGTAATGCCAAATATTACAATTGAGAAGCTCGACAAATTTCTGGAGGAGTTTGTGGAGAAACGAGCTAAGTGGTTTGAAGATGGCAAGTGCCAGCCTCGCTGCATTGCGTCTGATGTGGGTGAAAGTAACTGCCTCTGTGCCTTGCACAAGTGAGCTGGTGGCTAGCCATTTTAGGAACTACGTGGGATTCTTATAGAGTTTGTTGTTCATCTGTGTTGTTATGTGAGGCTTTTATGGAAATGTGATACACTGAATCTTCAATTCACAATCATTTATTGTGCCTGCTTTAATCTGGCCCTTAACATGGATGTCTTGGTTTCTTCCAAGAAATTAATGGGCGAATATAACTTGTGGAAGGCCTGCTTTAGTACTAGCGATTTAAACCCATTTTCCTCTCTTTATTGAAGGGGCAAGGGAGTGTTACTTTACGTATGTGAACAGCAAAAGACCCTTGTTACTATTAAACACGAGTTGGTGGGGATTTTTATTAAGTTGGGGGCAAAACCCCTTTTTTTATAGAAAAAAACAATGATCTCGTGATTCTCTCTGCATTTTTTTTTTTGACAGATCTCTTGATTCACAAGCTTGTGTGATGTAATACTGTACTGTCTACTTGACTCTCTTAACCAGTCGTTCTTATAGGTTATGTTTGAAAGTTTGCATGGTCTTGAATATAAATCACAATGTAAAATATCTAGAGGCCTGAGCATTTAGAGTTTGGTGCTGAAACGTCTGCTTCTGTAGTTCTGAGTTATAATTCAGAAAACAAAAGGCAGAAAAACGCCATTTTGAGGGGGACAGTAGTGCCGAAGGAGCTCTTCAAGGGCTAGCCCAACCTTTTTTTAATCTTTTTTCTTGGATAAAGGACAAAATGATTCAATATGCAATTACAAAGTCTCATAGGTTAAAGGAAGCAGGACAAAAACAAGCAGAATTAAGTATAAAAGTGAAAGTGGGCTGTTGAGTAAACCCATTGAGAATAAGAAAAAAACAGGGTGCACCAAAACTAATTACCCCCTTATTTAAAAAGAAGCAAATAGGAAGGGCCCATCACTTGTTCTTTGGATCCACATCTATCTCTTGGCCACTAGATATCAACAATGTGAATTATTTACTTGAGCAACAAAGAGCTATTAAAAGAGAGGGTCCACATAACATTGACACACATGCACAAATGATTCTGGACACACATGCACAGACGGGCCAACAACATCAACAAGAGGAACAACAAAATGAATCTGCCAAGCACCAAAACGAACCTGCTCAGCCACGGGGTTCTCTTATGCAAAATCAGAATTATGCAGAGGGGCAACAAGAAGGCTTGTATGACGTTTTGGAAGACTCAATGGAGGCTGGGGGTGTGACTACCCATGAAGAGGAGGCAACCATGAAGCTTTCGGACTCAGGGCAGTAACCATGAAACTCAGGTTCTTTTCTCCTCCTTTTATTTGTTTTTATGGATATTATTTCTTGGAACTGTAGAGGCGCAGCCTTAAAAAATTTTCCAGGTAGAATCAGGGATTTACTCAGAGGTAGAAAGATTGATATTCTTATTCTCTGTGAAACTCGTGTTAGTGGTGGTAAAGCTGATAAAATTATCAGGCGTCTTGGTTTTAGTGCTTGGCTTAGACTTGAGGCCACTGGTTTTGCTGGCAGGATTTGGATTCTTTGGAATGAGGAGGAGTTGAATCTCCAATATATCTCTTCCTTCATTCAGGTTATTCATGTTAGAGCTACAACTAAGAACAATTATGTGAGCTTTTTGCTCTCATGTGTGTATGCTGTATATGCTGAACCTAATTGCATGTTGCATCAAAATCTTTGGGCTGACATTATCAATTTTAGTGACTCGGTCAATGAGCCATGGCTGATCCTAGGTGATTTTAATGCTTAGTTGTCTACTGAAGATAAGAAAGGAGGCTCAACTCTAAATCTTCGATCTATGCACCATTTCAAAGATTGCATAATGAAGGCGGAATTGATAGAAACTGAATTTGTAGGGGAGCGTTATCTCCTGAAGGAACGTTTAGACTGGGCTTTCATAAACTCTGATTGGAACCAGGCTTACCCTCTCACCAAGACACATCATTTAAACAAATTTGGTTCTAATCATAGGCCGATTCTTCTTCGTTGTAAGCCGAAAATGTCTTATAGAAGAAGGAAAATGCCCTTTCACTGCCAAGCGGCTTGGTTTCTTGAAGATGGTTTTGCATATGTGGTTAAAATTTGTTGGAGCTTAGAGCAATGGACTGATAAAGTGAGTAATTTTACTAACTCGGCAGAGGAATGGAATCGGAACAAAGTGGGCAACCTAAATGAGAAGAAGAAGAAGATCCTCAGAAGGATTGAAGGGGTGGAAAGAGCTAGGGGAAGAAGGGATAATCAGTACCTAGTCCAAACTAAAAAGGAACTATAGAAATACTATAACAAAATCCTCGCTTAAGAAGAATTAATATGGTACTAGAAATCCCGTTGTCAATGGCTAAAATGGGGGGATAAAAATAGTAACTTTTTTCACTCTACAGCTCTAATTAGAAGGAAGAGAAATCGAATAGAAGGCTTGAAAAAGGAGGATGGTAGCTGGACTTTTGATCAGTGCGAATTGAAGAGTCTAGCCATTAATTACTATATGAACCTCTTTAGCACTTCTGGGCTTGGTAACGTTCAACTCATAACAAGCTCTTGTTTCCCTAGATTGAGTGAGGGGGATACGGATAAACTTCAAGCTCTGGTCACGAACGAGGAAATAAAAAAAGCGACCTTCGATTTGGGGCCCTTTAAAGCACCAAGACCAGATGGAATCCAAGCTATTCTATATCAAGAGTTCTGGCCTTTAGTGGGTGACTCCATTGTTTCTTTGGTGAGGGACTTCTTTGATGATCCTATGTCGGTCAAGAGAACTAATAATACCAATATTGTTCTCATTCCCAAAATGGAAAGCCCACAAACCATTATGGATTTTCGGCCGATATCTCTTTGCAATGTAAGTTACAAAATCATTACTAAAATTATTTCACTTCGCCTCCGGGAGATTATGGGAAAAGTTATTGGCAGGCATCAGAGTAGCTTTATAGTTGGACGATAGAGCAATGATAACATCATTGTAGCTCAGGAGGTCATCCATTCTATGAAGACTAAAACTGGCAATACTGGTTGGATGGCTGTTAAGGTTGACTTAGAGAAGGCTTTTGATCGTCTTGAATGGGGTTTTATTCATGATACTCTGAGACTGGTGGGACTTAAAGAGAAATTATGTGAAGCCATCATGGCATGTATTACTAGCTCATCTTCCCAAATTCTATGAAATGGCGAAGTCACTCCTACCTTCAACTCATCTAAAGGCATTTGATAGGGGGATCCGATCTCTCCCTATATCTTTACCTTGTGTATGGAGTGACTGAGTCATATAATTCAGGATGCTATTGACAATGACACGTGGACTCCGATTTAGCTGAATAGAGGAGGACCTCGTCTTTCCCATCTCTTTTTTGCGGACGACCTAATCCTTTTTGGGGGGCTTCAGAAAGTCAGGTAGAGGGGATGTTAGATTGTATCCAAAGTTTCTGTGAGGTTTCAGGGCAGAAGATGAACAGAGGTAAGACTAAGGTATGTTTTTCAAAGAATGTCAACTTCTCCAGAGCTTTAAGTTTGAGTCGGAGTATGGGAGTTGGTCTTATAGGGGATCTGGGTAAATATCTTGGGATACCCTTAATCCATAAAAGAGCTAACTACGTCACTTTTATGCCTATCTTGGAAAAGACTAGGAAAAAGCTATCTGGATGGAAAAGGGGATATCTAAATCTGGCAGGTCACGCTACTCTTATTAAGGTAGTCCTAAATGCCTTGCCATCGTACTACATGCAGACAATGTTGTTACCAAAAACAATCTTAAGGAGTTAGGGAAAAGCAGCAGGAGCTTCCTATGGGGGGAGGAGGAGGAAAAAAGGAAACTTCACTTGATATCTTGGGATCAAATAACTAGAGATAAGAGAGATGGAGGCCTTGGGATTCGAGAAATGGGTAAACAAAACAAGGCTTTCTTGATGAAGTTTTGCTGGCATCTCCTTAACAACAAAGATGCTCTTTAGGTTAGGGTTCTTCGCTCAAAGTACAGATGTGGCACAGGTTTCATGCCTAAAATTCAAAAGAGGACAAACTCGTCAACAACCTGGAAAGGCATATGTGCTGTTTGGGAGAGTTTTATCAAAGGAGTAAGAATTAATATTGGAAATGGGAATCTGGCCTCCTTTTGGCACGACAATTGGTCTGAGGTGAATAGACCTTTAATTGAGCTCATTCTAGGTTATGAAGCTTTTGTGGATAGGGATGCTAAAGTGAGTTATTATACTAACCAGTCGGGAGAATGGGACAATGAGAAGCTTGATCGATGGTTCTACCCTCAGGTTACTGATCGTCTCATATGTGCCCACCCACCTCTTGAGGAGAGAGGAGAGGATAAGTATTATTGGAAGCCTTCCTCGGATGGCTGTTTTTCTGTTAAATCTGCATATTATTTTCTTGCTGAAGGTACTCGCACTGTTGGAGAGCCATTCTGGAAGACTCTGTGGAGATGCTCAATACCGGAGAAGATCAAGTCATTCATGTGGCTAGCCTCTCATGACCGTCTGCATATTTCGAAGATGATAGCACAAAAAGGACTATTGGATTCCGTAGGATGCCCTTTTGGATGTGATCAAGAGGAAGCATGATGCACTTGCTTAGAGATTGCGTGAATGCTCGGGAGCGATGGATTGCTTTAATTCACCTGACCTTGTGGGATAATGTAATATCCCGATTTGTGATTAGGGCTAATGACTCTGATAATTATTGTAATTAGAGTAATTAAGCACTTTTGGGAATTTATGTAATATGAATTTTGGGAATAAATACATATGGTATTTAAGATCAAGGGTTGAGATTCATTGATATGGGTCGGAATCCTATGTGTTGTGATTTGGTGAGCTCATTGAAGGAATTGAGTGGATGATGACATGTGGCATAATGGAAGCCATTGGATGAAGCACTAGAAGACAAAGTACCACTTTTCCTCTCTTCTCTCTCTTCTATTCGGTTGAGTGTGTGTGGGAGGAAAGAGAAAAGGCTTCTTCTTCATCATCTCTTCCCTCTACCATATTCTCTCTCTTCCATTCCTCCATTTTCGCTGAATCAAGCTTGGAAAGAGAAGGATAAAGCTTTGATCTTTGGTAAGAAATGCTCCTCCTTTGCTTAAAACCTCTTCTCTAACATTGTTCATCTCAATGAGAGCTACATTGTGGTGGTTGTAGAATCTTGAGAAGTGGTACTTGGTGATTTGCTCGAAATTGGAAGTTTGATAATCAAGATGCTGGTTTGGGCAAAGAGAAGAGGTAAGCATTTAGAGCATTTTGGTATATAGTTTGTGATTTTTGGCTAAGTTGGGTAAAATCTGGAAAATTTGCCCTAATTATGCCAAATGATGAAAATGTGGATTTTATGATGTTGGATATTGGAAATAGTTTAATGATGAGTTATTTGAGTATTGAATATGATTTGGAATGTTGGAATGAAACTTGGATATTGTGTATCATAGAGACCTTAGTGTTTGATTGTGGTCAAATTGGTTTTTGGAGTATTTTTAAAGTTGCCAAGGTGTTCCCTAGTTAGTGCTTAGAGAGTATGAGCAATTGGGAAGAGTTGGGAACCTTTGGGTGAGGATTTGACCATCTGGTATTTTCTGGTTTTGCTGCGTTTTTGGGTCTCTGATGCACATCACTCGAGCACAGGATGATCATGCTCGAGTGATGGGAGAGTTTTTCCCTATTCTGCTTCGAGTTGTCTGGGTTTTATGAAGCATGCTCGAGCAGAGGAAGAACGTGCTCGAGTGAAGGATGAACATGCTCGAGTGAGCTTGGGGCTGCTCGAGTGATGGTGTGAGTTCTGAGTGAAGGGTTTCTTTCGGGTCTTCACTTGCTGGTTGATGCCACGAGTGTGCTCTGACACTCGCGAGCATAAGCCTTCTCACCCGAGCACTGGGGGTCATGCTCGAGTGAGCTTGTGCCTCGGGTGGGGAGTGGTGCTTGCGGGTTGTCTCTCGCGGGTAAGGTGCGCGAGTGTGCCTTCTCACTCGCGGGAATGAGGTGTGTGCTCGAGTGCAAATGGCTGTGCTCGAGTGATCCAGTTCTTGGAGAGCGTTGTGTGCTCTCGGGTCCTCACTTCCTGGACTTCTCTCGCGGGTGCTCGAGTGAGGCATTTGGCCTTGTGCTCGAGTGAGGTCCAGCGTGCTCGAGTGAGCCGATTCCTGAGAACTTCTTTGTGCTCTCGGGTGTTCACTCGCTGTCTCACTTTCTCTTGTGCTCGAGTGCTGTCCGTACCAATGCTCGAGTGAGAGCATTTGTGCTCGAGTGATGTCCGTACTTGTGCTCGAGTAAGAGCATCTGTGCTCGAGTGAGATGACCAAAAATGAGTGTTTTGCCTTCGAGTAAGGGGTCTTTTGGGTAGCTTCTTCCAACCCTTTAGGCATATGTTTAGGCCTATTTTAGCCACCTAAAGAGTCCTAAATGATAACCAACTTAGAGTATTATTGAAATATACATATGGAGAAGAGATTGATTGGTTGTCCCTAATTTGAATAGGATTTGACATTTGTCGCCCTCGCGAGGCCACGGTGCCGGAGCCAGTCAGGAAAGATACAGGTAGTGACTCTTTCTTTATACCTTGTGTGATACATTGTATGTATATTATGTCATTGTTTTGAAATGGATATCATATGCTGCAAGTTTATGAAAACTATGGAAGCACCGCTTTACCAATAGTCCCTGAGTCGCTAACAACGGTTCGGGTGAAGGTCGTATGCCTTCCCGACGGTAAAAGGGGATGAGGTTAGGGTGTGATATATGTGTATATGTGGGCCGAAAGGCTAATTGTGAGCCGAAAGGCTAATTGTTAAGGCCGACGGGCCATTTGTGAAAGCCGAAGGGCTATATTTGAGCCGTGTGGCTATTTGTATGCACTGCCACGCCAATAGTCCCTGAGTCGCTAATAACGGTTCGGGTGAAGGTCGTATGCCTTCCCGGCGGTAAAAGGGGATGAGGGTGGAGTGACGTGTGTTGTTGTATGAGATGAATTGTGTGCATACTCTGTGATTGCATGTGGTATGAAATTGTTGTTACTACTGGGATTCTTTAGAATCTCACCCCTTCCATATGACTAACCTTTTCAGACAGGGCGAGTGGCTCGAAGGGGAAGCGGACAACCAGGAGTAGTTAGGACTACTATGAGATTTAGTGGATGTTGGTTATCTTCGTTTTGGATTTGGGGTTACCAAATGTATATGAGTTGTAGATGCATATTTTGGATATGTAAGCCCCATATTGGGAACTTGTAAACCCAAGTTATATATGTAAGTAACACGGGGTTTACCGGGATTTTGGTTTCTGCACTTTGATATTTATTATGTACTCTGATTTCTCAAGTAATTATATCCGCCTGTGAATGTGAGACCAGAAATAAGTATGTTTCGGAATCGATTTTCAAAATACCCCATCTCTTGGATGTGGGACTATAATTTGTTATTTCATCTTATTGGTCTCTATTTCACTTAAATTTTGTAATCCGGATGTAATTACGGTGAGGGGGTTACAGATAAATTCACGTCCTTACAAGGGAGGGAGTGGATAAATTGGAACCTGAAGCATGGATTTGGTAGAGATTTTACGAGAAAAATTCAATGGACTTCCATGTTTGGTTATGTATGTTGGGACATATGGGTAACCAGATGCAGGAAAGTCTTTGGTGAGGATCTAGAGCCTTCTTCTCGGGATGGCCAGTCAAGCTTTTTTCGGGCTAGTTGGGATCACGATCTTCTTTCCCAGTGTAAGTTCTATACTCAACAAGCATATGAAGGACAGGGTACAACAAATAGTCAAGCGGGAGTGGGCTTTGTGTACTTGGAGGTGGATGGATCAGCTAGGGACTCAGGTCAATGTAGATGCGGGGGAGTTTTACGCGATGCTGAAAGAACTTGGCTTGGTGGTTTCACTTATAAGCTGTTATCAGTTCCTCCTGCAATAAATGAGATTATAGCAATTATTCAAGGGCTTCATATTTGTTGGAGTAGTGGATACAGGAATATTTTGATTCTTACTGATTGTATTGAGGCTATTAATTTGTTAACTAGGGGTGGGGAGCAAAACTACCCCTTTAGTGATATTATTGTAGAAACTAGGTTATGGTTATCTAGGAATTGGAATGTGTTGTTGAGCTATATTTCTAGGGATCAGAACAGGGATACTGACCATCTTGTTAGGTTAGGCCACACTAGTGCGGGGGTTTTTGTTTTATTTGATCAACCACCACTTTCATTAGAGAAGGCGGTTGTTGATAAAGGATAAGGGTTTTCCCCTTGCTTTCTATTTCGAGCTTATATTAAGTTTTTCTAGTTGAAACTTAATGAATTCCAGATTTTACTCAAAAAAAAAAAAGTTGTACAAGGAGAAACACACTACGAGAAGTACCTATATTTAGTGCCTAATAATACTTCTGGGAGAATACTTGTGCTTGGAAAAAAAAAGTTGTACAAAGGAGCTTTAGGGATAACACGAACGTCAAAGCAAAGAAAGTGTTGAACCAAGCTGTTGACCTCCCTGCAATATGACATTGAATTGTTCCCTCAGAAGAAAGGTAGGTGTGATGAATAATTTGTTAACACACCAAATTCCTAACGCTTCCTTATCCAGTGAAAATTGAGAGAACGCACACCGAATCTCAAATTCATAAAAGAGAAGCTGAGAGGCTAGAAGAAAATTATTTTAGGGAAAATTAATGTAAGAACCTAAGGAAGGGATTTAATCACCCAAAGGTCCAATAACAATTAAAGAACATGTAATGACAAGTTTCTCACATATCATTAAAACCTGTTAGTAATTAAATCCATTCCTTGAAACTTCAAAGTAATTCTTGGTTGAATGAATGTCGGGAACCATGGAGACAGATTACGACGTAGAGCAGCTTACATGACGCTTGCTTCCCTTCTATTAATTTGTGCAGGATGATAATCCAATATTTGATGTTGAAAGTTGAAACCCTCCATGGATGTATAAGCAATAGGGGACTTAATGTTTGGCATTGAAAGATAGATCTAGCTATGTTTGGAATAGAGTTTTTGTAGAAAATAAGTGCTTATTACGTAAATTGAAATAAAACTCCTCTTACATACTTACCTCGTATACCGTAAATCACGATTTATAAGCATTTATAAGTAAAAAATAAGCTATCCCAAACGAGCACAAAGACGTGTTCGAAAAACATGCTTAGAATTTCATGAAAGGTTGCTTGATGATACCCTGATTCAAGGCAATGTTGCGCTTAAACCATATCACATTGAGTAAGATTATAATACCATTCATGAGTGAGTGTATTCCTTCCATCTTGATAAAATTGACACAAGGACGTTGTTTGATTTTCTATTTTTTAAACATTTTTTTTAATTTTAAAAACAAATTGACTCAGCATAAAGGCATGATATGAAGATGCGTTCTAGAGATTCTTCGTGATCACATCTAAAGAGGCAGCTTCTCGAGTGATTGACATGATGTTGCCTTAATGCTATGTTTGGTAGCGTGGAACCAAAGCCTAGGAAGTGGAAATGGGGAGGAAGCTAAAAAATTGAGCTTTGGCGTGTAAAAAGTGAAAACCCAATTCTTGTGGAAGCCCATTTCCATAAAAAATTATGGAACTGGGTTCCACACATATGCCCAAGGAATTGAGTTCCAATTCCATAGAAATGAAAAAAGTGACTATTTTGCCCACCACCACCTCTCCCTTAAAATTGTTGTGGAGGACGACGGTCGGTGGCTAAAAATAGATGTGAGACAATGACCTAAAAATGATCTACCGCTTGCGTTTTCTCCTTCCCTCCAACACCCTGCTCTCATAGGCTTCTCTCCTCTCCCTCCACAATATGGTTGTTTTGAGGTGGCTAGTGTTTTTTTGGGAAGGCTATATTGGTAATTTTATATTTAAATAGAAAATTAATTAAAAATTATATCATACTTTCATAGTTATACTAAACATTCATATTTTTATATGCTCACTTCCATTATAAAAAACTCTTCCATGGTGCCAAACACGGCATAAAATTTCATAAGTGGGGACAACATTGTGAAGAAGCTTCCATTAGTTCCATGTGAACAACTACTTGAATTGAAGCGAGATAGACCAAAGAAATTTTCAAAACGGGTCAAAAGAGGCAATGTTGGACCCTTTTGACCCATCTTTGGCTCTATAGTTACCATTACAGTACCATTGGTCAGAATGTGCCATGTGAGAAAGAGGAAGACGAAAAATGTTTGGCGACAACAGAAGAACATAATTTAAAAATCAAAGAAGCATTCCATTGGATGGGCTAAAATAAACTTTACTCTTTTAAGTTTGCATCAAATATTTCAGTAGTGTATTTTCATTTTCTTAATATTAACAATGTTAATCTCATTAATAAAAAATACTGACTGAGTGAATTTAAATAATAAATTTTCAATTAAATTATGATATATTAGTCTTTAATTTAAAATTTACAAATTGAAAAATATTTAAAATAAAACATGATGCAGATGATGTTTGATCAAAACTTTCAATTTTCAACATAAAAGCTTATCTTTCAAAATTTAAAATAATTATATTAAAAGATTAAATTTTACATAGTCCTTGTTTGTATTTAATAACATAGTCATCATTTAAATTCGTTGAGTAAACATTTTTATTTAAAAAGAATGATGTTAACATTAAGAGACTGAAAATACATTTTATAAAGTTAAGAGATTAAATTGAAACTTAACATAAATTTGGAGGACAAAACCTATACTTTGACCTTAATTTTTTCATATAACTACATGATATTTAAATATATCAAAGTAGCTAGGTTCAAATATAATCAAGTCAAATTAGATGTAATTCTTATAACGTAATTATTTTAAATTCATTAGGTTTGAATTTGAAGCCTTATTCTTTTTTAAAAAGAATTAAGACTCATCAACACGATGAATAATTATTATAAATTTTATATTGTATAGTGGTGATGGTGCTGCATTAGTGACTTGAGGATGAATATCATCAATTTTTTTTTCCTATTTTACAAAATTAAGAATAAAAAAAATAAAGGCTTATGGTTTTCGTGTGGGAAACACACTACTCTCTCTTATTTTATTTCAAAATTACCTGCAAATGCCTCTCGCCATCATCTCAGTCAGCAAAACATATACAAAAGATAGACATTAATTGGCATATCACCAATCAATCAGCAATACTTTATAAAATAAAAATGTGTGGTCATAATAAAACACCACTTTAATTTGCGCACTGATTTGCACTATGAAATATTATATCCGAGCAAAAAGATTCTGTAAATTTTATATTAATGGAAAATTTTCAAAAAAAAAAAAAACCACAATTGAACTCAAGGACTGAAATAAACATATTAATATAATAAATAAGAATATCAAATTATATTTTTAAATTTAGTTGTTTGAGTAAAGTGCTTACACTTTTCTCTCTTTCAATATTTTCATCTTTCACCCAAATTTTCCTACTTCCATTTTAAATCATAACTTATCTATATATGATAAAGGTTATTATAATATTAGAGTATATTTAATGATTTATTTCTAAAACATACATAAAATAAGACAGTTCTCTGATACTTAATTAATATGAATTCTTTTTATAACTTGATAGTGGTGGTTTCAGTGCTTCCAAATAATTTTTAAATTTTTTAACTGAGATATACAAAATTTAGGCCCTTAAAGCATAAATATCGATAGCCTGCACATGCGTAAATATGGACAGATATACATATTTTTTAAATTCTTCAAATGAGATTGAAATTTTATTATATAATTTTTTAGCCGATGTAATTCAGATTTCCATGAATTTTGTTTTTGATGTTTATATGTTTTGAAAAAAAAAAAAAAGTCTTATGACACAAACAAAGTTCTCCTAATATTTTTCAAAAAATGATGATTTCAATTTAAATAATAAAAATAATTAAATTTGAATCCTCCTCATTTAATTTAAATAAATCAAATAAAAATATAAATGAAACATCTTTGCTTTAGTGAGCTAGCTAGTGGATTTGTACCCAAAAAGATCATATAATTGTTTGCGAATTTTAAAGTCAAATTCTGATCATAATCAACATAACTAATAAAATATAATGTTCATACAAATTAAAATTGTATTATACTTAAGTCATAAACTGTTTCTGATGCATGGAAACCACATCAGTTATATGTGGTTGGAAGATCAATAAGTCATTCTTAGCTTTATATTTGAATGTATATTTTTGAGGTTACATCCACAATTAATTAATTTAATAATACATATGTAGTTGATTATAATACTTTATAAAAAAATTGAATATAATATGAGCTACATGTTTCTGCTAAAAAGATTTGGTTTTGCCAAATACAATAAAATAAATCCTATTGTATTTTTAACCTATCAATATGAGATCTTCTAAGTACATAATTTCATTTTCCGTTACTAACCTCGTCAAAATTTGTCAAAGTCCGATAATTTAACACGCACATATATACTGCTTTTAACTCCTTTATGTGTGAGTGTGCGTGTGTGAAGCTCTATTTTTGAAAAAAAAAAAAACCAAAATGAAAGTAGTTGAAATTCTTCTATACGAGTACTTATTTAAATTTAATCTATACAAACTACTTAATGAATATTTATCGCGCATATTTCCAAACAACCTCTTAATGTTAAAGTTGTTAATTTTTCTTATTACTAACATATTTATGAATTAAATTTTTACAATCTCATTTGACAAAATAAAGGGAAAATCCCTATAAAATACCCTTGAAATAGGGAAATCCCTAATCAGTACATTGAAATCAAAAAATCCGGATCAGTCACGCGTCAGTACAGATGAACAGTGCGGGCAACGCCAAAAGATGATTTTGCCCTTCAGCCCTCATTCTCGCCACTTCAAAAATAACAACACGCGGTTCTTAATTAACAACTCCGTATTCTCGTTAATCAAGAATACGGAGTTGTTAATCAAGAATTTAAAGTTGTTAATTAAGAACCGCGTGTTGTTATTTTTGAAGTGGCGAGAATGAGAGCTGAAGGGCAAAATCGTCTTTTGGCGCCGCCCGCACTGTTCATCCGTACTGACGCGTGATTGATCCGGATTTTTTGATTTCAATGTACTGATTAGGGATTTCCCTATTTCAAGGATATTTTATAGGGATTTTCTCCAAAATAAACCCACCTTAAGGGGAAAAAAAATCTTTCCAAAATATGACTTAAAATAAAATTTAATATAATCCAAATTTAAATAATCTAAATTATTTTTTGATTTCCTTGAGATTCAATAATGAGAGATAGCTTGTCATTGATAAAGTAATAAAAGAAGTCATCAACATTGTGAAAAATAGCTTTAACGTTATCAACGCTAGTTTTCAATCCAAAAAATGTGTAGGCAAATAAATAAAATAAACCTGCAATATAATGTCCTTTTCATGACCCCTTTGCACTTTATTTAGACATTACACCACTGAAAGAAAGAATATTAATTTGCTGTAGAACAATATATGGAATCACTTTATTTTTGCCTTTCTTTTTTCTTTATTAACTTTATCTCCATTTTATGGGATTCCTTCTTGTAAGGAAAGAAACCGATACTTTATACAAAATATTTACTCTAGGTTTTAATATATAAGCTATTTTGCATTCATTTGAAACGCTAATTAACATATCGACACTAGCTGAAATAGTATAGTCACTTCGAAAATTTAGTTTTACATTAAAATAATAATTGGTGTTTTAGGATCATATTCACATTCCAATAATGAAAAGAAACGTTATTAGTGGAGTCAAAGTAAAATTGGAATTTTACTTTTTTTATCATAAAAAGATTTTGGACATTTCAATACAAGAGTATTGTAGTTAAAAAAAAAAAAGATTTCACTACGATTTAGACTATGTAATGTTTTGAAATCACTTTAAAATAGAGGCACCAACAAATCTAATAAAAAAACAAAATAATTGTGAATAACACAGGTCCCCAAATTAATTTCAAAAGATTTCAGCGAACAGAAAAAATGAATGAAGAATTTTTTATGTTTGGTAAATTGAACTAGCTAGCATAGTTGGCTAGGTTTATATTCATACAGAAATATATTTAACCTATAATACGTTCATGCTACGTAAGAGAAAAATATTTACCATCGTTATAAAGAAATAATACTCCCTCCGGTCCTAATTATAAAATAAAGTTGATTTTTTTGGAGAAATTAAGGAAACCAATTAAATTACTTTAGAGTGTTTATACTTTTAGTATCCTTGAATTATATATTAGTTTATTAGTCAAATTAATTAGTTTAGGGAAAAAAATAAAAATAAAAATACTCTAAAGTAATTTAATTGGTTTCCTTAATTTCTCCAAAAAAGTCAACTTTATCTTATAATTAGGACCGGAAGGAGTAACTTGTATATATCACAATTAATTTGTGATTCAATAGGTCATTCTAGTTCACAGTGATCTTTACTTTTTCTGGACACACAGAACCCACCCCTAATATTCAGTATTAGTGTGTCAACTTTGAGCTTTCTTATCCGACTCAATTGAAAATAGCTCTTCTAAAGTCTTTATTTTTTTTTTTAACATTCATACATACTCAAATTTGAGATCTCTTTTTTTAAGTGGCGATAACTAATTATGTTAAAAAAAGGCTTGTTGGTATATAACCCATAATAATCTTTAATCAGTATAACCGCACTCGCTTATTCTCCTCCGGTTCTTAATACTACTATAAGACATATCTATCTAATTTGATTAGATTAATGAAGTTAGTTAAATTAGTTAATATGACATGTATTTTCTAAAACACCATGGTTATCTTCCTGAATTCCCTCATTCCCTCTCCTCATTGATTATTATTAAAAGAGCATTAGTCGAGGATAAATTAGGAAGAAGTCAACCAATATGAGAACTATGTCTTATATATAGAATAAAGATCAACTTTTCAAATATGTTTTATATTAAGGATTGGAGGAGTACATATATAAATGTTCAGTGTGCCCATCACTTGGTTTGCTCCATCATCAGTCTGCTCCCCCTATATATATATATATATATATATCTCCTAATGTGTCTTCCCCTTTTTATTCGTTATATATGAGGCAAGAGTGCGTATTAAATTGTTCATAAATATTTCCCCAGTATACTATTTGATGCTTGTTTTAATATTATGTAATCAAAATAATAATAATAATAATAAATACAAGTGAATCCTAATATAATTAACGCCCCAATATGCCAAAAAATTAGAAAGAAGTCAACTAATATGAAAATCATGTCTTATATTTAGAATAATGATAAACTCTCTAAATATGTTTTATATTAATGATCGGAGTACATATATAAATGTTCAGTGTGCCCATCACTTGGTTTGCTCCCTCATCAGTCTGCTCCCCATTTATATATATATATATATATATATATATCCCAATGTGTCTTCCCCTTTTTATTCGTTATATATGAGGCACGAGTGCGTATTAAATTGTTCATAAATATTTCCCCAGTATACTATTTGATGCTTGTTTGTTTTTTTGAACAGTATTTGATGCTTGTTTTGAGATTATGTAGTAATAATAATAATAATAATAATAATAATAATAATAATAATAATAATAAATACAAGTGAATCCCAATGTAACTAACGCCCCAATATGCCAAAAAAAAAAAAAAGGTGCCCATGGAATTACAGAATCTGTGAAACTCTAAAATAACAGCAAGAGAAGGAATGAAATTATTAAAATACAATTTTTATCTTATCACTTTAACGAAACCTTCAACCTAAAATTACATCAACATATAGAGATACACAGATAGATCTACATTTAGCTACTTTTTGAACAACAAAAATTATTAAAAGCTTTTTAAATTGAAACTAAGATATGATCAAAGCCCCATGGAATCCACTGACTTTGTTAAGCCAAAAGTGATTCCCATGGCCACCCAACCTCCAAATAAAACCCTCAAAGTTGACTTTACCATCGGAGCTTTCCCTAGAACTGCACTCACAACTCCGAACACCAACAAGGCAAGGCTAACAACACCCACAACCACCCCTAACCTCACCTTGTAATCTTTTATGAACGCCGCCCCGAGCAGCGGCACCAACGCACCCACGGCGAAGGCAACCGCTGAGGCCAGCGCGGCGTAAAACGGGTTCGGCAACTCAGCTTTCTTCACCTCTTTGCCTTCCCGCTTCAACTGAGATACCTCGATGTCATACTGCGAGTATACCGACACAAACTCTCCTATTGCCATGCTGCAAGCTCCGGCGACCAAGCCTGCGACTCCGGTGAGGATCATCGTCTTGATATCCTTTCTCACGGCTCCTACGCCCATCATGAGCGAAGCCGTCGAGAGCAAGCCGTCGTTGGCTCCGAGCACGGCGGCTCGAAGCCATTGAGCCCTTTTGGCATAGTCAACGAACTCAATCTCATCTTGCTGGTGGTGATCGTTAGGGTTTTCTTGGTTTGATTCTACGTCGAAAATGAAGGTTTTTGTTGTGGTTTCACTGGGAGAAGCTGGAGTGATTTGGCTTGGCTTGTGATCTGCCATGGAAGTTAGCTGGATATGGTGTCTTGAGGAGGAAGAAGAAAGTAATGAATTAATAAGATTTCAGATATGGATATATGGAAGTGTGGAGGACACACGCCTTGGGAAGATTTTATTTATAGGGAAAGAAAGTAGGGCTTATGTGGAAATAACGGAATAATTTTTTTTTAAAAATTTTCTTCAGTCTCGAAGAACGAAAGAAATTAAGAAAGATAGAAAAAAGAGAATATGGAAGTGGTAGTGGAATGGTAGAATCTTATGCGTTCACACTTGGAAATAAGTTATTAACCACGACCATCACCACCAATTAATGCTGCTTTTTTTTAATTGTTTTTTTTCTTAAAAATAGAATAGGACAGTTTTTGTTTAGAGTAAGGTTGTCAAACTCTCGAGTTTAAGTAAACTCGTGATAGTGATGTAAATTCGTATCATGAACTCGAATCGTAAACTTGTAAGAGTTTAGTTTTATCATTAAATAGATATTATTAGTATATAATTAAATAATTAAAATATAAAAAGTTGACAACAATTTGATTTAAATATATTTTAAATCCAAATAATTGAAATTAAATTTATCAACATTAATAATTTATTGTATTTAACAAAGAAATTTCTATAAAATTCATATATAAAGTCGTTGAGTATAATCAAATTGAAAAAGTTAATACGAGTTTAAGGGTGCGTTAACACAGTTTTGTAAGCTAGAAACGTAAAAGCGGTAAACTCGGTATATAAACTCATGAATTTAACCGAGTTTACAAAGGTCACGAGTTTACCAATAACTTGACTCAATTTTATAAGTTAGAAATGTAAAAACGATAGACTTGGATAGTCAACTCGCGAATTTGACAACAATAGTCGAGAAATTGATTCTCTGTAATAATTCAAGTGGATGGTTCAGTAGGAAAAATATTCTCCGTTAATTGGTAAGTTGATATTGGTATGAATACGTACATAGAAATATATAGTTGGCGCTGATAATTTATACTTGAAATATTAATTGCACCAATCATAATGAATTTAATTGATTATTTCAATGGCCATTATTTGAGTCCTATTTTGTATGATTTTTAAGGAATAGATTCAACGTTGGGAAGAAAGAAGTAGACACGTATAGTTATTGTATGGGTGTTGTATTTTTATTGTCATTTAGGAGCGTTATTTTCATTATCTTTCATTAATTCTTATTCTCTCCCTATATTTTGTAATTAGCGCGCACACTATTCTAACTCTTATAAGTGCCAAATAATCATATGATTAATCAGGTCAAAAAAATAATCATGATTAATATTTTACCAACGCTATTTGGTTTTGATGGAAGAGGCTTTAGCTGCTATTTGGTTTTAAATATATAGTTGGCACTGATAATTTTTAACTTGAAACATTAATTGCACCAATCATAATGAACTTAATTATTTCAATGGCTATTATTTTGGGTCCTATTTTTTACTCTATGATTTTTAAGGAATAGATTCAATGTTGGGGACAAAGAAGTAGACACGTATAGTTAGTGTCTGTGTGTTGTATTTCTTTTGTCATTTAGTAGTGTTATTTTCATTATCTTTGATTAATTCTTATTCTCGATCTTCCCATATTTAATACTTTGCGTACCTAACTACTACCTCCGGTCCTAAATATAAGGTAAAGTTGACTTTTTCTAGAGAAATTAATAAAGCTAAATAAGTTACTTAATCATATAATATGTTATATATACTTAGATTATATATTAATTTATTAGTTAAACTAATTAGTTTGAAGAAAAAATAAAAATAAAAATATTCTAAATTAATTTAATTAGCTTCCTTAATTTCTCTAAAAAAAATCAACTTTGTCATATAATTAGGGCTAGAGGGAGTATTATAACTCTTACAAGTATCAAACAATATAATCCTGGTCTTACCAACAAGCTTGGGTCCTAAAGGAAGGGGCTTTAGCAGCTCAAATACACAAGGTCTTGAATTCGAATATGTGTGAATGTAGAAAATCTTTGGGAGAGTTATTTTCAATAAAAGTCGGCAACGTTTAAATTTCACTCAGTCAGATTGTTATATTAAAAAAATAATTTTGGTTTCAAAAATTGAACCAGATCGGATGGGTTAATTATTTGCACCAAAAGTCGAAAGTTACGTTGTTAGCCTTACAATTTAGTTGACATTATATTTCTTTTGTCAAAAAAAAAAAAAAATTGCCGATTGTGTGTTTCTATATATAATTATATATAGGAAAAACTTAGGGAAAATCCTAGAAAAAAACCTCTAAAATTTTAAAATCCCAAATCAGTTTGGTTCCTATAATTGATAAGGGATTAATTACAGTTGATAAGAAATTCATAACTTATTTCGTTGGAAATAACTGATTTCGGATTTTAAAATTTTGGAGGTCTCTTTCTAGGATTTTCCTAAAAAATTGTGTATAATTAACTTGGGTGTAAGTAAATTAATTATTAATAGGTCTCATGAAAATTGATAGAAAAAAATGTCTCATGAAATTAATTAAATTATTATTAATAGTTTTTTTTGAAGAATTTGTGAAAAAAATATAACGAATTAGTTGTAAATTGTTAGATTTGACTCTTAAATATCACAAGAGACATGTAAAGCTTTTCTTATTGTATAGTTTATGGTTCAACTGAGAATTTTTTACAAGACCTCCTATTATCTTTACGAATGAAAATTAGAAGTTGACAATTTATACCGTGTATGCTCTAGTTCTTCAAAAATTTATTAATAGCAAATCAAATGTAAGAAACTTATTTGTAATAAAATAAGTATACATATGTAACTCTTTGAAGAAAATGTATTTGGAAGACCTATGTGCCCGACAAGACTCAAATTTGACCCATGATATTAAAAAAAGCTGTTTGCTCAAAATTATATACAATATTGTGACAATATTTTTGTCAACGAAACTAAAGAAGGAAGTCATATTAATAAATAATTAACTGTTCATCAGTTTGAAACTAAAGAAGGAAGTCATATTAATAAATAATTAACTGTTCATCAGTTTCACCGAAAAGTGAAAAAAAAAAAAGACAAGAAATAATTAGAAAGAGCATTACTTACACACACATAATAAATTTTTTTTTTTTTGACAATGTACTACCTCCGGTCCTAAATATAGGATAAAGTTTGTAGTGTAAATTATATTACAAACTTTATCCTATATTTAGGACCGGAGGGAATATTTATTAATAAGATCTAAAGAATAGAAATGGTTTCATCAAACTTTACTTTCTATGGGATCAAATTCCAAGTAATGTTTAAGCTGTATACTGAATAAATTAATCAAATATATATAGTTGACAATGTATGTCAGACACTCAGACCACAATTTATGGGTACTCTATGGATTAAGTTTTATGAAAAATTAAATATGAATATATATATATATATATATATATATATTATATTATTATTATATCCAGTGTGCCCCGTGCTTTTGCCTTACGTCAGTTGATAAGGTTTCTTGACCACTTCATGAATACTGTGTATCTTTCCAAGGGGATATAATGGATCATCTCCTCAACGTTGACGGTTTTGAATGGTTTTATTTTTACTTTTAATTTTAACACTTTTATTTTGAAAATGTTAAACCGTTAAAATGATACATACAGGAATATATTCTAGAATTTGAATTCCACGAGCATTCTTTTTTTTTTTTACCCGGATAAAATTCCATCATGAGCTTTTCTTAACTTCAATAATTTTCTGGAGAATTTTATTGGATGACACCGGTGTATTTATAACATTTCTTCCTTTTTTAAAGCTAAGAGAGAAAAGGTTAGGTAACCGTTAGTCTTAAGGGTGTGTTTTGGTTCAATGGAGGGAAGGGAAGAGGAGGGATTTTAATGGAGGGGAGGGGGAGGGAGGGGATAGAAGGGATTTTAATATTACCTTGTTTGGATTGATCAAAAGGAAGGAGAGGGGAGGGATTTTAATGTTACCTTGTTTGGTTTAGGAGGGGACGGGAGGGAAATTATTTTTATATGGACAACTTTACCCCTATGTTATAAGTGATTTTTTCCCAACTCTATTAGATGTATAATACAGTTTAATTATAAATAATATTTTTACGCCCTAAATTATAAATAACATTTAATACAATTATATATATACATTTAAACTTATATTGTATAATTTTAGTTATATATATATATATAGGGAAAATCCCTCTAAAATACATTGGAAATAGGGAAATCCCTATTCAATGGATTGAAATTGAAAAATCCGGATTAGTCTAGTGTCAGTATAGATGAACAGTGCGGGCGGCGCCAAAAGACGATTTTGCCCTTCAGCCCTCATTCTCACCACTTCAAAAATAACAACATGCGGTTCTTGATTAACAATTCCGGATTTTTGATTAACAACTCAAAAATATAGTGTTGTTAATGAAAAATATGGTGTTGTTAATAAAGAAAGAGGTGTTGTTATTGGCCCTAAAACTTAAATTACGAAGTTGTGAAACAAGAAATGAGAGTTGTTAATGTAGAATATGGTGTTGTTAATAATAAGACCGGTGTTGTTATTGTGAAAGTAAAAAGATGAAACTAGAGTTGTTAATCAAGAATTCGGAGTTGTTAATTAAGAGTACGTGTTGTTAATAAAAAAAGAGGTATTGTTATTGGCCTTGAAACTTAAATTAGGAAATTGTGAAATAAGAAAGGGGAGATGTTAATCAAGAATCCGGAGTTGTTAATTAAGAACCGCGTGTTGTTATTTCTGAAGTGGCGAGAATTAGGGCTAAAGGGTAAAATCCTCTTTTGGCGCCGCCCACACTGTTCATCCATACTGACATTGGACTGATCCGGATTTTTCAATTTCAATGCACTGAATAGGGATTTCTCTATTTCCAATGTATTTTAGAAGAATTTTCCCATATATATATATATATATATATATTAGTCAAAAATGGCACAAGCTAATTTTGGGTTAATAAAAAAATTCTATGGGCATTTTAGTCAATGGACAAGGCTATTTTTAGCCTCCCCTCCAAATCCCCCCAATTTGGGGGCGGGGAGGTTTTGACGGGAGGGAGGGGAAAATTTCAAAAAATTTCCCCCTCCCTCCGAAATTTCTAATCTTGGCAATCAAGGGGAGGGAAGTAAAGTCCCTCCCTCTCCCTCCCATTTCCCTCTCCTCCCCTTGAACCAAACAGAACCTGTGGAAGGGAATTTAGCTGCTTAAATACAAAATCTCAAATTTAAGTCTGTATAAATGTAGAAAATGTTTTTGGGGGAGCTAACCCTAGTTAGATTTGGCTATACTTGAATCTAACTATATCAGATACTGATAATTAAAAGCAGAGAGAAAAGGTTTGTAGAGCAAGATGTGAATAATCTCTCTCTCGTTTACTACATGAATAATATCTCTTTTTGTTCTCATGCAAAATTAGGGAGAATTTTTTTCCAAATGAATGAAAACAGAGCTAAGCTTTTGTTTTTTTTAGTTCAATAACAGCAGAAGCAGCAACAATAATAATAAAAATAATAACAATAACAATAACAGAACAAAAAGAGCAACAACAATTTAATGTTTTATGTTTATATAGTGATGTGCTCCTAAACCGTTTTTATGTCACTGTTTGCTACATGTACAATAGAATGTTCAACCGAGTTGCGCTAGTTGTCCACGTTCTTTAACAAAATTAACATCATCACAGTTAATAAAAAAAATTAAAATCATCGCAGTCACATGTTAATTAAAAACTATATTTTGTACTTGATGAATATAAAATTAGAATAAGTTGATTGAGTTTATGTGTTGTAGATATATATATATATATATGAAGGCTAATATTTATCAATAATGCACCTTATATATTTTAATGACTTATGAATTATGCAGTTTTCTATATATTTTATATATTATATTAATATTTGAATTTATTTGCGGAGAAATTTATAATTTTAATTATATTATGTTATATTTTTATTGTTACAAATATGTATGTGTGTTACTCGCGATATCTTAAAATTTTTGGGCTGGCCGTTGCTCCAGTCCCAAGTAGATCGTTAGACCAGCAGTAACTGTAGTATCTCCTATGGCATTTACTTATTTTTCTTTCTTTCAAACATTTATTTATTTAATAGATTATTTACAAGAAATTATATTATAAAAAATATGTGAAAAATTTGTAGGATTATAATTATCCTCAAGGATTATAATTATGAATACAAGAGATAATGAAACAGGTTTGGTTAGGGCTGATTTAGTAATTTTAAATTTATATTATTATATTCGATCCTTTTAAGTAATTACAATTTTTATGGTCCTTTACAATAAATATTATTTTCTCTTAGTCCTTTATTTTAATTCTGTCAAAATATTATTAATTTATATATCAATTGATCATGTTTAAATTTTAATTTCAATGATTCAAAATAATTAATTATAATTTTAAAAAATTTAAAATGTTTTTAATTCTGATCTCGACGTGATTTTCCTTATTTATTCCCTATTTTTATTTCCTGATTATAATTCCAAAGTTGCTAATGCAAATGCAATCATGAAGTACTTTTAGATAATTGATTTCTCAATAAATTATTTATACTTTTTATTCCGATCCAATAAATTTTTTTTTAGCCTGAGCGTTACCACTTAATTAAAACTTCGCTTATGTCAAACCACGAAAAGAAAAAGAAAAAGAACACAAAAATACACATACCCAAACTGCCAAACCACATAAATGAGATGGAGAGAGCAAGGGAAAATCAGTTGCAAATATATATGACATGAATTTGTAAATTGGCATTATTCACAACATTCGTAATGAATGATGCTGGTGATTCTGTCTGATTTCATTTGCATTATGACTTTGCAGTTTTTAGGAATTATTAAAGCATTTTTCTATTAAAAAAGCAACTTCAGAGTTATTAAACTATTGAAGGCTTGTGTGTTTCGCATGGACAACACGTTGCTGCCATATATTTTAATGTTCCACTACTTTCCAAAGCCTCCCCCAGTTCACTCGAGTATGGGCAAAGACAAATTCCTCATATTCATAATAATTAATATTAATATGCCCATTTTAGTATTAAATATAAGATCTAGCTGGGATGTATTATTTTGGTTTTGAATATAAGATTCCGATCTTCTTTAACTTCCATATTTGGTATTTTACGGTCCTATATGTAGGACTTAGTTTGGAATGAATTTTGATCCTAATTAAATGTAAGACCTTTTCTTTTTTTTCCACTTTATCTACATTAATTTGTTTAATTTATAAACTAATATATAATCCATTATTAGACATAAGTATATTAGAGAGATTATGTCACATATATTATAATTGAGTAAATAGCAAGTGGGTTAGGAGGCGAACCATTTTACTGGAAGTTGAATACAGGGTCTTGGGCTGGATGTGCCTTCTTGGGCATCTTATGGCTATGTTGAATTTAGGCCCCCGAGTGGTAGAATTTGGCCCTACATTAAGCCCCCACCTCTCCAAGTCCATTAGGCAATTGATTTGGAGAGTAGTGCTTCATTCTAGCCGTCAAGTTTTCTCTGGTACGTCAGTCTGCATGTATGACAAACCAAATGCAATTTGAACGTACCGTTTTATGTGAATGTTTTACCTCATAGGCTAGTAGGTTTGCGCATATCAGTACTCTTTGTCTATAAGTGTTGGTGGCTTGTTTCATCTATTAGAATGTTTACGCATGCTAGTACATAGTTGACATAATGTTTGACCAAGTATGAGGCTTTAGTTAGTATGTATATACGTCGCATCTTCATAGCCCGGTTTGTGTTCCACTACGGGACACCCCTAAAGTTGGATTATCAACGTCTACAAGTGTTAGTATAGAGCTTTATTTGCTAGAATGTTTATGTGTACTAAGCTAGAATGTTTATGTATGCTAGTACATACTGTAGCGTTAAAATAATGTTTGACCAAGTGTGCAGATTTTGGTCAATAGGTATGTACATGACATCTTTATGCCCCAGTTTTTGTTCTACCATGGAACACCCCTAAAGTTGGATTCTCAATGTTTAGAAGTGTCAATATGGAGCAGTCATGAATTGTATGATGCATCAATTGTATGTCTTTTAGCTTAATAGGTCAGTTTTGTATGTCGAGTATAAACTAGTGAGTTGGTATATTTGTATTATTTCAAGTAGAAGATGGTAACCATAAGGTGAAAGATAATGTATCAAATAGAATGTCTTATAAAGAATGACAATATTTTATTAAGTAAAATGACTTACAACAATGAGATTAATCGTACAACAACATCTTGGTAGGTATGTCGCATGGGCAAAGTACCATACAATTGAGCGGTAAAGACTTATACAATTGAATGCTGAGCAATGAATTTGATACAAAGAAACCCTATAACAGTATGGAGTGCATTAATGGTGGGGCAATGTAATATTAGAATATCGAATATAACCGAATCATATAGCTCAATGCGTCGGTTGCTCTTTCTTGTTCATATTTATGGTTTGTATAATTATGTCTTGCCCACGAGGTTAGTAAGTGTGTAAAATCCAAAAATGAACTTCGAAGGTACGGGTTTAGAAATCATATCGCCTCATTAGATGTATTGCATCCCAACTTCATCTTCTTCCAACTTGATTTGGGCCCAGGCTCTAGCCAACACATCATTCATTATATGACAAGTATATTTTGTTAATTCCTTATACAGATCAGAGTGAGGAAGGAAACCTTTACGAAATGCAGCAATTGTTATTTGGTCGTCGCAATTTGGTGTGTTGATTTTTCTTTATTGAACCTTCCAACATAATCTCGCAATGGCTCTCGTTTCCCCTGAACAATTCGATAAAGGTCGTTTGGTTCCTTTTTGAGCTTGTAACTGCTGGAAAACTATTGAACGAACAATTCGTTTAGGTCTATGAATGATTCTACCAAGTTATTTGATAAGTTGGTAAACCATCTTAATGTTGGTCCAACTAAGCTGGATCTGAAGTGACAAACCCCTTTAACATTTCAATATGTATAGAGTAATAAGCGCACAGTTCCGTAAGGCATACAGAAATAACAAAAATATGCTGACATTTAGTACTTGTTTACAATATAGGAAATTTTCTAAAGGGTTAGAAATCAATATATACAAATATACAAAGTGTTCAAAAGAAATTACATTACAAGCTAGATAACTAACAACTGTCTTCGCATGTACCAGAACTCTACTGGCCGTTAGCCTCGAATTTGTTCTTCAAGCTGTTACCTTCAGCTGGAATATTATAATTTTTGAAAAAAATGGTGAGATTCAAAAGAATCTTAGTAGTAACATATAATCAATCATATAATATGCGGCTCCATGTTATGCAACATATTAACAACACAAACAATCATCATGACATGTATACATGAGTTAGGGGCTCAATCCCCCCACTATCCATACACCTCGGTTGGGATCTTACTCAACAACCAGGTAAAAGTACCTACTCGCACAAATTGCCCTACTCGGCAATATAGTGTTCATCAAATATATTACAAAAGATGGCGGATACAAACGTATAAAATTTCCAAATTTTAGTCGTCCTAACTTTGATTTCGGCTCGGAAAATTTCCAATTCCTATCAAAATTTAAGGTAACAAGTAAATGGTTATTACTTGTACCATTATTTCCTTTAAATCATAGTATCTATCACAACTTCAACAATTTCTACTCAATACAACTCTACTCAATGCAGTTTTACAGTTTTCCAGAAAACTAACAGATTTTCAGTCAACTTTGAAAAATCATAATTAATTCTAGAAAACTCCAAATTGACTGATTCCAAAGCCTAAAGTGAAGCTCTTTAAATGCACTTTCATTGAAAAATAACCACATCTAATTATTACAACCATAATATTCCCAAATATTTGCTAAAAACTTCTTGTTCCAGATTGTACTCCAGAAACATGGTCAAATTTTGAAAAATCATAACTTCCAATCTACTTAGTCAAACGTCTTAAATTACTATCCAAATAGAAGCCCATGATATCTACTTTCCCCCTCCAAAATATCAGGCATTTTGGATAAGGTTTGACCACTGAAATACATGCCACAACAATACTGGTTTCCAGAAACGAATCTGGATAGCAACAACTCCAATCTTCTAAAAATTTTAGAATTATATATAATCATCCAAAAATCACAACCACATGTATTTCCACATAATATTTTGTGTAGAATCCAATGGAATACTCAAAAACATCAAAATACAACTCCTTCCCCAGATTTTATACAGAACTGAACAGAACCCTTTCCTTAATAATCCAATTTTGCAAATTAAGCTTCAAGACTTATAATCTAACATCATTAAACCTTCTTTGACCCATTTCTCATGATTACAAAACCATTAAACTTCATTTTCATGGTTTTAGAAAATCAGGGTAGTAGCACAACTCCATGGATAATTACTCAAACATCATAATATTTGGCTCAAATTGAAGCTTACACTTACCTGAGAACGATTCTGCAACCAGTTCTTGATTCCGGCAGTATCTACCCTAAGTATATGGTATCAAACTCCACCAATCAAAAATCTAAAATCATAGAATTGAAGCTTATAATGAGGAGAAGAAGTTTTATGAAGTGCTCTTTGGATGAAAGTTACGATTTGGTAGCGAAATCGACGAATTTTCCCCAAAGTTTTTACTATTCATTCACCTTCTTTCCTCTTTCAATTTTTCTGAATTTTCTGCAGATTTCCAAATATTTTTTGAGTTTCTGGACGTTTTAATGGATAAGGGAAAAATAAACTTTTCAAATTTCCAAAATTGCCCTTGTATCTTATGAATTTTACATTTTGCTGAAAATTCCTACAGAATTTTCATCAAACTTTGAAAATTCATATCTTCATTTGTAGACATGCTATTGAGGTGATTCCAAAGGCTATGAAACCTTTATTGAATCTAGTTTCAAGAAAGAAAAAATATAGTCTTTAGCCAACCGAATGCTCAACATTCCCAGAATTTAAGCCTTTGGACATTGTCCCAGAAAGTAGGCAATTTCACTAGGTAAACTCTAGAAATTCATAACGCCTAGTGTAGAGGTCAAAATAATTCATATAACCCATAAAATTAAATCTTGGAATGTCTACTTTCATTCTGGAAAATTTCACAATTTTGAACATCATTTAGTCATCAACAATCACATGACAAACTAACTTCCTTACAAAAAATTTTCACTAGGAGCATAATCAAATTCTTCAAAATTCACCTTTGATTCTATTTATTGAATAAATATACATTGAATCTTTGGTGTTTGAATTTTGGGATATTACATGAAGCCTTAGCACATACAAACCTCTTATACCTCTCATGGTATTGCAGTAGTGTGCATCCTCCATCAGTACTATGCCATGTGCTTGTCCAGGTCTGTTAAACCATCATAGAGTCATATATGTGGGAATGTGAACTTCCTTGACATCTCCACCAATACGATATCGTCTATAAAGGGTGAATTAGCGAAGCTGTTTAGAGTATTTTTTCTCAGTGGTAATGGCACACCTTGTAGGAGGAGTATCATCACTTCTAGTTCTTGAAACCTCCAATTCCACTCCCAGTCGTCTGACATACCAGACCCTGGTAGGTTGTTCATTACAGGTAGGTCTGTCTGTCCCTCCGTCTCGCCACCCGGCTTGGTTGGTGTAGTTGGTCTACATACATTGTGAGGATTGTTAGCATTATTTCTAACCAGAGTTTTGTTACCTGCCAATCTGGGTGCACTTGTCATAGCATTGGGGGTCTCCAATTATGGCATGTGCGGGATGAGAGAAGTTGGAAACCGTCGTGTTTAGTGAGGATTAGGAGTGACTTGAGGGGAGCGCATGACAAGTCGCTCCTATAAGGCATTATTTTCTTCTTCCAGGCGCTGGAGTCGTTCTTGTTACTGTGCAGCCAAGCATGCCTGAGTGGAAATTTGTTGAGTCTGTTCCTGTAGTAGGACAACCATCTCATCTAGATGCTCCTAAAGGTTGGTAGGTACATCTCCTATAGTAGGTACATTCCTTGTGGTAGGTACATCCATCATGGCAAATAATCAGAGTGAACAGAGATGGAATGAATCTCAATGAAATCTTTTGTTGGTCCCCACGGTCAGTGCCAACTTGTTGATGCAATAATTTGTAGAAGGGTGAGTTTTCTTTGAGAGGGTATTGACAACGTAGAGATTAGTAATAAACAAGATGGAAAATTACTATATAAAAAAAAGAGCTGAATAAGAAAAAAAAAAAGAGCAACTTTATTATGGATCTTGATTACTACAGAGCAGCTAGTGAAGAAATAAATGGGGGAGATGAGAGTATCTCGAGAGTACATGGTGACTCCTATTTATGATACTAGACTAACTAAGTAGGTGGGTTAGTTCCGCTTTCTGTGGATCTGAGTGGATTTAGGAGGTAGATCCTTTTATTTCGGATTTTTTCGGATAGGCAAGCCATTTGACTTGAAGTTTGGGCAGAAAGACTGGGTCTTGGGCTGAGGAAAATAATAAACTGAGACAGCTCACAAATTCCAAAATGAATTTGGACCCCCGAGTGGTGGAATTTGACCCTACAATCTATAAGATGGCAACCTGGAAATACTCAAAAAAATGTTACATTTAAATCAAGAAAAAAGGATAGATTTACCAGGAAAATTTTTATTTTATTTGCAATGTTGTGCTGTAGTTAGATACATAATATAAATGGATCTATTGCAATGTACTGAGGACAATAATAAATCGAGACAGTTCACAAATCTGCCCTTCATTTAGATTCTTTTAATGGTGCTAGACAAAACCGCGACATACACTTGCATATATCCGATCACCCTACAAACCCAAAATAAAGTAATAATTAGGCAGGTATTTTTTTGAGGAGGAAAAAAGTAGAAATACAAATGAGAATAAAAAAGATAATAAAACCCACAGCCACATCTTGCGACACCAGCTCAATAGACAGACGAAGCATTCTTATTTATGTATGGGTATGTCATCTTCCATAGCCTAACAATGCCAAACAAATGTGGCTGTTCCGTAGGTTGGGATTAACGGCACGCACTACATAAAAAGAAGAATTCATGGTTGAGGAGGTAATGGAAGCTGGAAAAAATCTCTTAGGAAGCCGAAGTAGAAGAGAAAGTAAATGGATGAGAAAGATTTTTCGGCATATTTATATACGTAAGCATAACCATGGGAGGGGTGACCATAACCCCCACTACCACATTGGCCAGTGGAGGTGTGACTCCACGTTAGGCTATTTAGAGTGTTAAAGGTATTAGTGGGATGTGCCCACATAATTAATCTGAAATTAGATAGGTTAATTTAATTGAAATTTAAAGTGATCTAAGTAATTAAAAGTATTTACAAAATGGATAGGATCTAAGTAATTAAACAATCTAAATTAAATAATCTAGATGACGGAATTGTTTTTTTTTTAAAAAAAAATTCAAATAGTATGGGTAGTGGTAACTAGTGACTATTTTTAAGCTATGAAAACTCAAATATTATAATAAGGAATTAAACAATCTAAATTTTGAATCTAAGAGGTGGAAGAGCTTACGTGTCATAAGGAGAGCAGCTCGAACCATTGTTTTTAGGACCCGGTTTTCATGCTCAGTAGATTTGATGAGCATGGAGAGCTAGCTTAGATATGTTTTAATATTTTTAATAAAACAGATTTGGGCCGTCCAGATCAAATCCGACGGCCCAGAATCTCCTAGCTTTCCATGCTCATCAAATCTGCTGAGCATGGAAACCAATTTCTGTTTTTATATGGTAAGAGATTTATATAGCTTTCTTAATTTTCCTAAATTAGATAGGTTTTACATTAAATATTAGAGGAGTATTTATTTTCTTAAACTGCATCTATAGTTAAATAATGCATGATTGATAAGATATGTTGTTGAATAGTCTAATTAGAAAACTCAGGGCACGTTTTTTATAAATAATTAAAATTTATTAATTATTTTTTATATTTAGGAAAAAAATCAGCAGCAAAACAATTTGCACATTGATTTGCATGTAATAATATTATATTTGATCACTCAGATTCTATAAATTTTATATTAAACTAGAATTTTCAATTTTACAATTATTTTCAAACATTGAATTTCAATTAATTTACTTACTTTTTTTGGTTAATAATTAAATTACTTTCCTACAGAAGTGCTCGAATATGTGCAGATATAATTAGTATTGTCCACTTATATTTTGAAGAAACAAACCAATACTGAAAGAGTAAATTGCTGACCTTGTGTTGAACTCGATCCTTTATTTTGATGGAAAGAAAGTATGTGAAAAAGGAAAGTAGGGGAAAATTAAGAAAAAAATTGAGGGGGAAAAATGGCATGAGGACCACATAATTTTTGTCTAAAGTTTTTTTACTCTCCAAAGTGGAAAGAATATTTTTGGGAGCAAAATGTTATTCAAAATTATCATGTTTTCTTTTAAAAAAAGGCATATGAGTTCCACACGTCTCTTTTTTCCCCCTGTATTTTCTCTCCTTCACTCAAAGATACCCATAAGTAAGACATAGCTTGTGACTTTTAGCCGTCGTTAGCTCCGAGCACGGCGGCTCGAAGCCATTGAGCCCTTTGGCCATAGTAAACGACCTTAATCTCATCTTGTTGGTGGTGATCATTAGGGTTTTCTTGGTTTGATTCTACGTCGAAAATGAAGGATTTTGTTGTGGCTTCACTGGGAGAAGCTGGAGAGTGATTTGGCTTGGCTTGTAATCTGCCATGGAAGCTATATATGGCCAGATATGGTGTATTCAGGAGGAAGAAGAAGAAAGGTACTCCCTCCGGTCCTAAATATAGGACATAGTTTGTAGTGCAATTTGCACTATAAACTATGTCCTATATTTAGGACAAGAGGTAGTAATTAATTAATGAGATTTGGATATGTGGAAGTGTGGAGGACACACGCCTTGGGAAGATCCTATTAATAGGAGAGAGAAAGTAGGGCTTACGTGGAAATAATTAAATATTTTTTAAACATTTTTGGGTCTAGAAGCACGAACGAAATTAAGAAAGAGAGAAAAATAGAATATGGAAGAAGCAGTGGGATGGTGGAATCTTATGCGTTCACACTTGGAAGTAAATTGCTAACAACGACCATCTCCACCATTTAATGTTGTCTTTTTTAAAAAAAATTGTTTTTTCTTAAAAATAGAAAAGGATAGTCTTTGGGGAGAGGATTCTCTCATTGTCCTCTTTCTCATTATATTCTTATCATCTCATTTCCACCTTTAGATCATATAATGGATGGTTTAGATTTAAAATTTTATAAAAGTATTATTATAATATTTTATAAATTAAAATTTATTTATTTTTTATGGATTGCAATTATGAATAGTATAGATTAGATTTTAAGAGTTTAAATTTATTTAGTTATGTTTATAGAAATAATTTTATAAAAGATTGAATCTTAACCATATATTGTTTTAATCTAACCATGGATATGAAATGATGAGAAGAAAATGAGAAAGAGAACAATGAGAGATTCTCCCTTAATTGGTGATAAATCCCAATTTTATTATATATTTCTATACTTTATTTGAGAATTTTGTTATATTTATAGAGTTTAAAATGCATTCTTTGTGATTAAACTGATATTAAGAGTAAATACACTGAATTAGCACTAAAAAGGGTAAAATTGCATAAAAATTGTAATTACTCTTAATCATTTATTCTTGAGAAGAATTGATGTTGGAATAATTGCTTTAAATTGTAGGTGCTTGAAGAAATTAGATTAAGTATGCAAATAGCAGTTTGGGGCTCGAATTTAAGAAATACCAGAAAAGTATCAGAATTTATTACTGCTAAGAACCTTAAATAATGGAATGACAAAAAGGGAACCAAAACTCAGCGTTTTGGCAGCTTAGGTCAGATCCAGATTGAACTGGAGAATTGAAAAAAAAGCCAGGTTGTGGAACCCAGACCGGATTGACCCAGAAATTGGTGAACCGGCTTGTAGACCAGGGTTCCTATTTTAAAAAAAAAATTATTTTTCTTTAGAATTTCATATTAATAAACTTAAAATTTTCAATTTCTCATTGGTTTGGCCTCGGTTTAACTCCGATTTGATCCCAATCTGATGCATTGATTCTTAACCCGTACTGACCGATTCAATAACGGTCCGATTTTAATACCTTACAAAAAAAAAAGAGAGTAATTGCGCAACACATAGAGAACCAGAGACACAGACAAGACAGTGCTGCGAGAGAGCTTCGTCCTCCCAAGTCTCAACACCTTCACCTTCTTCTTCCTCTCTCTCTCTCTCGCCGGTGGCTCATCCAACACCACAGGCCGCCACTGAGCATCACCTCCACCACAGCCGTAGTAGGAACAGAGCTGAGAACTAGCATTGATGGAGAGAGCTGCCGCGGAATAAAGGAGATTGAGCTGAGAGCGAGGAGCTGCTAGCAAAGACAGGAAGAGCTGGGAGAGTAGGGAGATGTTCTTTTTCTTCACCTTCGTCATCATCTCAACACCATCAACGGCGACCTTCACCGTCTCTTCCCTTCCATCGTCCTTCATCGATCACACAGAGCAGAGAAGCAGAGTGCCGTGAGTTTGGAGCTTGGTGTGGAGCTGAGAGAGAGATAGAACCACCCCACCCACTTTCGTCCTCTCCTGTGTTCACACTCACCGTCATCGCAAGTTGGAGGAGCGAGAGGAGGACTCCATAGCTAGAACACAAGTTTCATCTCCTCCTTCCTTTACCGTCTATCACTTCCAGCATTGTTCTTTAATTTTCAGTCTCTGTTCCATGATTGCATATGCTTCTGAATTCACCACAGCCCGTGGCTTGCTCTGCTTTTTGTGGAAATTTTAGCCCCCGAGTTTAATTGTTTTAATGCTCATTGGTTCTTTTAATTAGTTATTTCATGGCTGGAATCTTGAACTTGTTTGGTGAAGTTTTGATGGTTTGGAGTGGCTGAGCCTATCTTTTCCTAGCGTAATAGTTTGAGTCTTGAGTTTCGAGCTAAAAAAGGGAGTTTTATTTTATTTTATTAGCTTCACTATATATTTATAATTTCTTTGGTTTAAGGAATTATAATTTATATTTAAGACTAATATATTTGATTTAATATTTGTTTGAACCAATTTGTGATTTGAATTAGTTTATGTTGAACATTGTACTCATCAATATATGTAGTTATATATATGTTTTATTGTATTTCTCTTGATGCTCTATTATCTTGCATCGTATTGTTTGGATATTGAGTTGATTTTGGATTACTTTGGAATCAATTGCATCAATTAATTCACAATCATACACTAAGAGTGCTTAATAGTATCTCTAGAATAGGGGTTCCTCTCTTTTGATATTAGACTCATCGGTGGATGGGGTTTGGTATTTTAAAAAACTTAGTGATTTCATAAATTGCATACAAAGTGGTTTCTAATAGTGTTTTAAGAAGTGATTATTTTCTAGATCTAGGAAAAATCATTGATTAATGCACTAGACTCAACGGTGTTTAAGATTTGGTATTTTGAGAGACTTTAATTACAATTAATAGTGTTTTGTATTGAATTTCGTTTAGAGGGATTAAGTCTTACCCGGTGTGTGAGATTTAATTCACCTAACTCAAACTAACTCAAAGGGTCTTTTGAGCATTTTTGTTAAACTAGAACACTCCTAAAAATATTTTGAAGCAAATGATAGATGAAATTTATTGTTATAGAAAGCTTTATCACACTCTTCAAAATCAATTTTCATTCCATTCCACTTTTATTCCAAAAAAAATCCAAAAATACCTATTTTAAATTGCATTCAATTTATAGTTTTGAAAACCAATCAATCATGTTTAACCCTTGTTAATTTTGCATTGTAGTTACTTAGCTTACTAGGAATTAGATTTCGACTCCTTAAAGTGAAAGAACCCGAGTTGTGCATTATATTACATTAATTCGGTTTTATTCTTGATAACCACGAGACGATTAAAGAGTAATTTCAATTGGTAAGTTGATATTGGTACGTATACGTACATAGAAATATGTAGTTGGCGCTGATAATTTATACTTGAAATATTAATTGCACCAATCATAATGAATTTAATTGATTATTTCAGTGGCCATTATTTGAGTCCTATTTTGTATGATTTATAAGGAATAGATTCAATGTTGGGTAAAAAGGGTTCGGTTTCTCTCATTGTCCATTTTCTCATTATCACTCATAATTTCTAAATCATATCCGTTCAATCAATCTGAAAGGTAAAAAATGAGCCACGTCATCAAGTTATCATTCCTTCAACTTTTCTCTCCTCTTCCCAATCAGCACTCTAGATGGGCTCCTCTTCCCAAGCAACGGTTTAGATAGACTCATGAGGGATGATGAGAAAATGAGATGATGAGAGGATCTGCTTCCGGAAAAAAAGAAGTAGACACGTATAGTTATTGTATGGGTGTTGTATTTTTATTGTCATTTAGTAGCGTTATTTTCATTATCTTTCATTAATTCTTATTCTCTCCCTACATTTTGTAATTAGCGTACACACTATTCTAACTCTTATAAGTGCCAAATAATCATATGATTAATCAGGTCAAAAAAATAATCATGATTAATATTTTACCAATGCTATTTGATTTTACTGGAAGAGGCTTTAGGAGCTGAAATATACAAGATTTCAAATTCAAATCCATGCGAATTAAAAAAACACCTTTAGGAAAATTCACTTGAACCTGGCAATGTTTGAATATGATTCAGTTAGATTATCATATCAAAAAATAATTAAGGTTTCATAAATTGAACCAGATCGAACGGTTCACTATAAAAAAATACCTGATATTCGACGGAATTTCAAACAAAATCTTTTCCGTAGTAAATTTCGACTGAATTTCTGACAGAATTTTTTGTAGCAAATATAGCTATGAAATTTTTCCTGTGCCAAATTTTGATGAAATTTCCGACAGAAATGGAAAATTCTAACGAAAATGTAATTTTGTTGGAAATTTCGTCAGAAAAATTAAAATTTATTAATTTTTTTAAAAAATAATATTTATAAAATTAAAATATTAATTATTAAAAAATTCTATTTAACATTAATTATTAAAATCATATTATTATTTATTAATATTATATTTAAAATTTTCTACTGAAATAATATTTATGATATTATTATTATATTATTTATTATTTTATTTTATTTAAAAATAATATATATGTTATTAATATTATATTTATAATTTTATAGGAAAAATAATATTTATAATATTAAATTATTATTTATTAATTAATTTTATTTAAAAAATTGTTTAATTAAATATATAAATATTTTTTACCTTTTTATTGAATTTTATTTATTTTTAATAATTAATTATATGTATATAATTAATTAATTATATTTATGGACGTTTATATATATATATATATATATAATATGTAATAATATGACATAGATTCATTTCGGCGCAACTGGCAAAGACTCGCACGCGAAGGCTTCGGCTTGAGTCGCAGGTTCTAACGGGTGGAGAGGCACTTGCATGAATTATAAGATGTGGACATGTGGCAACCAGGGAGAAGGACACATGGTATTTGTAAATTTTTAAAAAATTATTTTCTTAAAATAAAAATTCAATTTTAAAAAAAAAATTGAGAAGGGAAAGGAATTCCGTCGGAATTTTCGATGGAATTGAAATTCCATCGTGAATTTGTTTATAACGCATCTATTAGCGATGGAATAGATTCCGTCGGAAATGCAGTCCGTCAGAAACTCTATCAAAAAAGCTGATTCTGTGGTAAATTCCGTTAGAAATTCAATATTTTTTTTGTAGTAGTTTAATTGTTTGAACCAAAAGCCAGGCTTAGGTCCAGTCCAGATGAAGCATCCAAATTAGCCTTGGAAAAAACCAGTCAAACACTTGTTAAACCAGTGAAATTGTTAAACTTATAACGTTACTATAAGTTGAAATTGTACATTTTGAAAAGCCAAGCTTTTAGGGTTAGATCATAAAAGAATAGTTGTTAACCTTATAATGTTGACATATTCTATTTAAACCGGTGAAATTGTTAAACTTATAACGTTAACATAAGTTGAAATTGTATATTTGAAAATACAAGCTTTTAGGGTTATATCATAAAAGAATAGTTGTTAACCTTATAATTTTGACACTAATAGTCCTTCTTTCCCTATTATGTAATATTTTTATATGTTCAATATTATTAACCAAGCCTTTAAATTTTTTAATGCAAAATAATTGCCGTTTAACGGTGTGTTTCTATATATAATTATATATAGGAAAAGTTACGCATAACTTAGAGGTAAGTAAATTAATTATTAATAGGTCTCATGAATTTAATTAACTTATCATTAATAGTTTTCCTGAAGAATTCGTGGAAAATATAAAGAATTAGTTGTCAATTGTTAGATTTGACTCATAAATATCACAAGTGACCTGTAAAACTTTTCCAGTTCTAAAGTTTAGGGTTTAATTGAGAATTTTTTACAAGACCTCCTATGATCTTTAAGAATGAAAATTAGAAATTGATAATTTATACCGTGAAATTTTGCTCAAGTTATATTAATGATAGCAAGTCAAATTTAAGAAACTTATTAGTAATTAAATAAGTACACATACGTAACTATTTATAGAAAATATCTTTGAAAGAGCTATGTGTTGTGCCTAACAATGCTCAAATTTGACTCATCCAAAGAACCGATGTCCCTGCTAAGCATTTTGTTTAGTAGTGAAAGTTAATCAGATATGGACCATCTAGATTTAATATGGACATCCAAATTTATTTTTTTAAAATTATAATTTTAATAGGTAGAGAATTTAAAATAAACTTAAGTATTATTTTTAAAAAAAAAATCATCATCATTTATTTAAAAAATCATTATTTAAAAGACTTAAAAGACTAAAATTTGGACTGTAGAGTTCATATCTGAATGGTCTAGCTCCAAGTAGCTCTTCATGCTAAGCAAAGTGCTCAAAAATATATAATATTGTGGCTAGTTTTTTCAACCAAATTAAATAAGGAAGTCATATTACTAAATAACTGTTCAGTTTCACCAAAAAGTGAATAAAAAAAATAATAATCGACCGTCCAATTCAGCCATTGCAAAAATAATTAGAAAGAGTTACTAATACAGAGTTGGTCTATTGGTGTAAGGCCCCGCTAGATCCCTATAAGTCTTACCTTCGAGTCTCAGAAGAAGAGTCAAAGAGCATTACTTAATGCTTATTTGGAATAGCTTATTTTTAATTTATAAATGCTTATAAATCATGATTTACGGCATACAAGATAAGTATATTATAGAAGTTTTATCTCGACTTATATGATAAACATTTAGGGTTAAGGTGCAAAAATACACATGTGATTGTTCTCGAAGTGCACCCAACACCAAATGCTTTTTTTAGGTGCAACAGTGACTATGTGGTTACAAAATAGGTGCAAAAATACCCTTTGACAGTTAGTTTGACTTTTTGACCTTGAAAGTGATGACGTGTACGATGATATGGATGCTAGAGTGACATTTTGGAAAAAAAAACTTGCTGACTGGTAAAGCTTTGCAATTAATATTACCCACATTTCACTATTTTAGTACCACCTTCGCTGAAGTAGATTCAAATCTGAGTGCAGAGTGCTTAACTCACTCAGCAGAGCTGTTGCCCTAAAAAACATACTGATTGCTCAATTTTTTCCCAACCCTAGATTTCCAATATTATTAAATTAAAATCATTATAATACATATATTATATTACTAATTTTTATTAAATTATATGATTTATTAGGAAAATTTGATTTTCAGTAAGTTTTTTTTTTCAGAATGTCACTCCAGCGTCCATGTCATCGTACACATCATCACTTTCAGGATAAAAAAGTCAAACTAACGGTCAAACAGTCAAACTAACGGTCAAAGGGTATTTTTGCACCTATTTTGTAACCACATAGTCACTGTTGCACCTAAAAAAAGCATTTGGTGTTGGATGCACTTCGAGGACAATCACATGTGTATTTTTGCACCTTAACCCTAAACATTTATTACTCCAAAAATAAACTATCCCAAACTCCCCTTTTAAGCGCACACACAGTCTTTTTTTTTTGCCACCGTATTTAATAAGATCCAAATGACAGAAATGGTTTCATCGAATTTAACTTTCTATGGGATAAAATTCCGAGTAAGGTGTTTAAGCTGTTTACTGAATAAATTAATTAAATATATATAGTTGAAAATTGTGCAAGACCACAATTGATGGGTATCCTATGGGATTAAGTTTCATGATAACTACGAAATTGCTATATATATATATATATATATATAGATATAGAGAGAGAGAGGCGCGCGCACAGATTTCTGGTGTGCTCAGTTCTTTTGCCTTCCGTCAGTTGATAAGGTTTCTTGACCACTTGATGAATACTGTGTATCTTTTCCAGGGGATTGGAACTGTTTTGTTTTCTTTTTATTTTTAATTTTGACACTTCTATTTTGAAAATGTTAAACCGTTAAATATGACACAGAAATATATTCTAGAATTTGAATTCCCCGAGTATCCCCCCGGATAAAATTCCATCGTGAGTTTTTCATAACTTCAATAATTTTCCGGAGAATTTTATTGGATGACACGGATATATTTAGATTTTTCTTTCTTTTTTAGTGCTAGGAGAGAAAGGTTCACTAACACACGTTGGTTTAAGGGAAAAAGATTTTTGCCGCTTAAATATAAAAACTTAAGTTTGAGTGCATGTAAATGTAAAAAATATTTTTGGGAGAGCTACCCCGATTGGATTTGATAGTACTTAAATTTAACCTAATCATATAGCCATATTAAAATACGGAGAGAAAAGGTTTGCAGCCCAAAATGTGAATATATAATATCTCTTTTTTGTTCTCCTTCAAAATTAGGGAGAATTTTTTTTTTTCAAATGGATAAAAACAGAACTAATTTTGTTTTTGGAGTTCAATAACAGAAGAAGAAGTAATAATAACAATCACTATAATAATAAGAGAACAACAACAATAAGCAACAACAATTTAATTTTATATTTTTTATACAGTGATGTGCTCATAACTCAGACTGTTTTTATGTCACTGTTTGCTACATATACAATTGAGTGTCCAACCGATTTTGCTAGATGTCCACATGCTTTAACAAAATTAACTATAACAAAGTTCATGAAATATATAAACAAATCACAAATTATAGTACATGAGTTTTTCTATATTAATAGTTGAAGACTTATAAGAATTATCTCTTGCTATTGCTAAGTTTTGATCATAGAGAAAACTTACAAATCCTAATGAAAGAGAATTGCAAAAGACACTAAAGATAGAAGATAACTGTTAAGCCTCATTTTGACTGGCTATGAGACTCGGCGATGGCAACTGGTTAAGGGCCATTGTCAGTCAGGGAACCTCAAGTGAGCAGTCGAGGTTTTTCTAACACTCGTATATCAATTGGCTATAAACTCAAGCATGTTCTCCCACAATCAAAGATGTCACATTAATAGCAAATAGGTCACCCTAATCTTGAATTGGGCCTGGATTTGACTTGGGCGCCACACTCAAGATATTTTAATTAATTACCTAATTAATAATAACTAATAATAATTATAATATATTAATAAAATATCTTACATTCTCCTACTTGGCCTGTAACTATATGTTAGTTGCCCTATCCAGATTAAATAAGGCTATACTACAAGAATCATGGCAATAAGTCCTCTTTCGTCAAGTATTATCTTCCATGTATTACGTTGCATTATCCTTACTTAATAGGTTAAAACTTAATGTTTATTCGGTTCCTACTTGAATGTTTATTAATCTTGATAATTAGGTATCAATATGATGCTACAAACTCCGACTTGAATTTCATCATTTGACAATACCTCATCTAGATCACCCAATGTGATCCATCTCACAAATAAGATATTTGATCCTTTAATCTCTCTAAATGCATGCAATTCATTTAAGGATCTATACTTTATATGTTTATGACCTATTGACTTTATGGTCAAACAACACCCTTAATGGGTTTCAATTAATTTAAAATCACATGATGAAATTCATTCTTTAACCAGCAATCTTATAACTTGCCTCCAAGAATGACTAGATTAAACAATTCATTGTGGAACTAAGCAATTAATGACTACTTAGTAATCTTATACTCCTCCATGATACAACTTATTCAATAAACATAACAATGTATCATAATGTTAACTATTTTATAGTTAACACATCATACTAAACTAAACAAAGCTAATTATTCTCCTATATGTAGAGCATGAGACTTAATGTATATTTTATAATGTACTTCATGACTTGCATCTTTTCAATTATTATTCAAGTAAGAATATGCTTGATAATCCTCCCAAAGTTCCCTTTCAATGGCATTATCTGTTTGTGTGTGCATTCAAGCAACCTGGTACCTAAGAAATTAAATTAGAAGGAATACTATGACATATATATTAGACACATGTAGACAATCTAACCATATTTTCATAATAGATGTTATTCACAACAACTACCATCTATGCTTGAAAGTTCAAATACTTGTGATTGTAGGTTACTTATGACATTTTCAAGTATTTTGAGAATGATCTCTTTATGTATTGAAAGAGAATACCAAACACAACCCAATCATATCACAAATCTTAACAATGGTGATATAGTTATAAGTAACTCCTCAAGTCAAAATTCAGAAGCAATAAGTGAATCACCATGCACAATATAGATGACTCAACACCCACTAATCAAGTGATATAAACAAGACTATGATGCTTTCAACCTTTTTTTTTTTTTATGGTTTATGCAATGGACCATTTTTGGCCTTCGGTGCACCCACCTTCCAGGTATCCGGCGTTAACTTGAAGGCCAATGCCGGATTTACCGACATGGGCCCCCGACAACCGACTAGTCCTGGCGCCCCCAATCTGATAGGCCCGACAGGAATTCACCTCTTTGAGGTGCCCCAGGGGAGAGAGCTCCCAACGGAAATTCTCTACACCTTCCGTTTCTTGGGATCGAACCCAGAAACGGATTGGTGTGGCGCAGATGCCTACCCATCTGCGCCAACTTCCGTTGGTTGATGCTTTCAACCTTATCATGCACATGATTGCATCATAACACCTTATTTATCACTAATGTGAGATATGCTTGTAAGGACAGTTTCTTAATTTTGCTAACTAAACTTTCTTTATAGTTTATGTGAACCCTTTCTTTTAATTTGTAATATCTCGAATTTTGGGATTGGAGGCTTTGGAATAAGCCTAAATTGAGTGGACTACTAAGCCCCAATTTAGTAGATGTCCCAAATATATTCCCTAATGATTCTAATATCTTTGGGGTATTAAGAAAGTAAAATGGTGAATTTTGGAGAATATAATTATGTTTTTGGTAAAATCGCCTATGAGGCAGTGAGCTTATCATAAGGTTTTGGAAGACTAAATGATAAGAAAAAATTATGAAATTTTTACAGGATGAAATTAGACATCCTAAGCTTTAATTTGATAGGTCATATGAATCAATTAGAGCTATACACAAAAAGATATGAATTTTTGAAGTCAGCACAGAAAAACTGTGAAATTTCTGGAACAATATGCAAAGATTGAAATTCTGGGAATTTTGTGATTCCAGAAAGCAAACTTCTATATTTTTCCTTGAAACTAGACTCAATAAGGGTTCTATAGGCTTTGGAATCACCTCATTTCTATTTTTATAGAATTAGTTATGATTTTTCAAAGTTTGGGCAGAAATCTGCCAGAATTTTGTAAAATCCGAAATTTTTGGAAAATTGGTAAATGAATATAATAGAATATATAATATGATATAAGCTCTTTATTTCTTCTTCAGCCCTGCATCTGACGCCATTTTCAGTTTTAGAGAGAGGAAGAGAAAAATTGTAGAGAGAGAAAAGGAGGAGGAAAAAGCTTACAAAGGTAAGTAATTTCTTCGGTAAATCGGTTCCTAATGCGTATAACTCTGTTCCTAAGCTTCCTTTGCATATGATTTAAGGTTTGGAGGCTCAAATTTGGAGGTTTGGCATCTAGGGTTTTCAGCCACTTTGAGAAAAGCTAGTGGGAGCTTGAAGTAACTTCCAAACCTTCGTATATTGACTATTCTAGCTGCTGTGGGCAATTTAATCGGTGAAATTTCGCCGGATTGCCATTGGTTGTAAAAATGGAAAATGGGTTTTCCTAGGGGTTATACTGCCCAAATTGATACTACATGATAGTTTTAACCTAATGGAATAGTCAATAAAGTGGTTAGAAGTAGAAAGGAATGTGTTTACGGAGCCGAAACCGAAAAACCCCGATTTTCCCTGGAAAACCCATATATTTCGGTCTGGGCTATAAATGGGTCTTAGAGTTGGATTTTCAATGATTTGATGATTCCATTGAGTTCAGGAGGGAAAATTAGGTGGGGTTACAGTTGGGCACTTTTTAGGAAAAGGCCGAAAAAGCATAATTACGGAAACGCCCCTAAAACCCTAAAAGTAGGGCTGCCAAGGGCAATTTCGTAATTTTACATTGAATTTGATAATTCCAAGTTTGGAAATGGATTCCTTGGGCAAAAATATGTCAGAATAGCCCAGGTTAGAATTTCGAGAAAAGTACAGCCGGACCGGGTATGATGGGGCCGGGTCCCCGGGGGTATTGTAGTAATTTTTCAAGATAGACTCATATAACCCCTGAAACACTATGGAAGTGTCTAAATAATACATTTGACATTGTAGGATCGAATATGGAGCCCCGAGCTGTTTGCACGAAGATCGAGGCACGCGTTTCGAGACGAAAAAGTGTTAAGGTAGGGGACTTACCTTACTTGCATGTATTTGATGTCTTTGCTTGTGTAATGATGTATGTGATTGCTTTACTTGATTGTGTAGAGCATATTTGAATAAATGAAGCTCTGTTTCTGTTTTCGCTGTGGCCATAGTCTTGTTGTATAAAACATTGAGTATGCAGAAATGTCATTATGGGGCATACATCTAGATAAAGCTAACATGTCATACACATAGCATCAATCATGCATGCATTATGGTATTTGTTTCCTACTGAGATTCTCTCGAATCTCACCCTCCCCTACCAACAATTCAGACAGGAGATGACAAAAGATAAGCAAACAACAATGCAGAGTACCGTACGAGGGGATTACAGTAGTGGAACGAAGACGGGAAGAAGTGTCCGTTTCACTGGGATGAGTTTAGACACCCTGGTAGCCTTGTGCGGCTACCTTAATCGTAAGTATCATATACAAACCCCTATGGGGAATTTATGTAATCATGCACATATTATCAGTATAGTTATGCTATTCCTGTGTTGCCTACCGAACCGCATATCGTTTTCCGTGAATACTCTGGTAAAGGTAAAATTGAGATAAGGGCGTGACATAATTCACATATATCCCTCCCATATCTATAATGGAAAGATGCCAATGATATTCCATTTCAATATGGGCATTAAATATATTGAAGTTATATAATAAGAGCACTATCATCAATTTGAAATATCCATTATTTGTTTTGGGATATTCTTTCTAATAATTGATAGAGTCCTTAATGTTGAAACTTCTTATATCAAGCTTGACCAATTAAAAATTTTAGAACTTTATTATGTTTCACATTTACCTTAACTAGAAGAGTATCATGTATAAAACCAATATTCCATCATAATTAGAGGTTACAATATGTTATGTGTGATCATCCTGAATGAGTTTGATCACTCCCACTAATCATGTCATTTCTTAATAATTTGGCATTTTAAAAATACTACACAATTTCTAAAATGAAAAGAACAGTTCATCAAAATTCCGAAGACCTCTTTGCACATTTACCAAAATATGCAATCTTAGTCTCTTAGGATGTTTTCCTTTGACACTCTTTCATTTTTAATACAATTTGATATAAACTGAGCTTCCAACTTTCAGATTTTAAAAGGGTTCAAACATAAATTTGTTGGAATCTCATCTAAGATACATATAATTGTTTTGAGTGCATTCCTTAAGAAGAAAACACATAGGCTAAATCACTATATCCAATCATGTACCGATCATGTCATGCATCCATATCTTCTAACTGACTTCACTATATTAATCTGTTTATCAAATTAAATTACCCATTTTTGCTTTATATATTCTAAAATTGTCAAATGACACTACTTAATTATATAGCAAAAGGTGTTTAGGTATTTGAAGAGTCAACTGAAAGTAGGATGAACTTTTTTATCTATTAGAACATAGCAAATGACAAGTGTATATCGATTATTGCCTTTAATCAAGCCTCTAATTATAGACACATTAAACTTTATATGTCCATTAGTTTATGGCCTTTGGGTTGATAGCTTGATAGTCCTCATTTAAAATATCATTCTTTTCCAATTATGAGCAAAACTTATATATACCCATTTCCAATGAATATTTAATGTCTATGCATGTATTCATGAAAAAGAGTAATGGCTCATGAAATAATGAATTGAGGATCTATTCCACCAAAACTAATGGAGACAACTTATCCTATTATGGAGAATCATCTAATAGTTAACAAAACAATGTAATAACATTTATGAGAATTTCTAAATTTATTCTTTAGCCTATAAGCAACCATTGAATTTGTCTCATTCTTTATGTACTTATAATTACTGGCTTTTAATTGAGACTACTTTATTGAAACAATAATGTAATCTCATTTCTCATTCTAGTATTATAAATACTAGAACTTTTCTTAATGTCAATTTTACCCTAATGGTAGGAGTTATCCTTATAGGCTTCATTGTTGTCTCTAATAAAGTATATCAAACTAAACAACTGAACAAATAACATGATGTTGCAAAGTCAAAATAAACTTTAATCATGCTTACAAAATTACTGCAAGAGTTAAGCAAGTTTACCAATGTAAATCATACAATTAGAAATTCGTATCACTAAAGTCTACCTATGGGCAAAGACATTAGCATAGCATGAATTTATCTCGAATTGATGAAACTAGAATACAGTTAGATCCCTTAACACTTGCGGGCTACTAAGAAAATATAATGATATTCCATTCCATCCCATCCTAATTACAACTATGATTACAATTATCTACCTATTGGCAAAGATTAATGATAACCACACATTTAATTACAATTTATGTCTTTAAATCTTTGAGCGATATATTTTGTTTGTTGGAACAAAATAGAGTGTATGTGCTTGTTGAGGTTATTGTGGCTACTCCTCGATTTTACATACCCATCACACCATTGTGTATACTAATTGTATATATGATTATAATTTGATATGGTAAAAACTTTATGTGATTAACTATGCATACAACATTTGTATAAGGATGCTATGGTTATTCCTTAAACAAAATATATGTGCTAATCACTAATATCAAATATGTACAACTTAAATTCCATGTATATATACAATGTCAATGAGTATCTTAATTAATTAATTTAATCAACTAAATCATTAAAGTGAATAAAATAATATTTACTCACCTTCAAAAGATTGATATTCTAAAATCCATATGTGATTATTCATGCATGTTGTAAGAGGGCATTGTAGCTACCACTCTAACACGCAAAGTTAATCATAAATATCAATCATATGCACTTAAATTATGTATATGCATAGCTTAATGGAGAAATTAAATAATTAATTTAATCAACATAAGTGATTAAAAACATTCCGCCACTTTGATTAAATTAATATTACCCATTGACTAGAGTTGATATTTTAAGTGATTATATACACATACAACAGATGATGCTGTAGTTACTCCCCAAAATGCATGCTAATCACAAATATTAACCTTGTACATTTAAAATCTGTATATACACAAATATTTAATGAGAATTTAATTGATTAATTTAATTAACAACATATGACTACATAATCATCATAGATAACTTCTCCCATTATTTTGTGCATCTAAATTAAATCTAGCATATGCACATCTTAATGGAGGGATTAATCAATTTGATCAACAAAGTGGCTAAACAATTAATTAAAAACCCTCCCACTGTTTTATATATCTAAAAATTGTTTAAATAACCACATTTCAACTTAAATTAGGTTTTACAAATTTTGAATAGTTAAATAATTGTTTAAATTTAATTTTCCAAATATTTAGACAGCTTAAAAAACTAACTTTGCAAATTTTCCAGAATGTGAAAGTTGCCAAAATCAACCCCTTTCATTAAACAATTTAATGTGGTATAATCAAATTTGCACATAAAACAGCAGTCGATTTGATTAACAGTGAGCAAAACATTTATTTAACCCAAAATACATCTTTGGTAATTGAAACTTTGTAGCCCAAAAAATTAAAAAACGCAACAGGACCCATAACAAATTTTGGGAGAAGTTACAACGCAAAAAAACGCCCATAATGCAAACGCAAAATTAAGAGATAAACCAATAATTTTCCATGGTCCAGATGCTTTAATTAATTGAAGGTTGGAAAAATAAATTCTGAAAACCCAATTAAATGTACCAGCCCAGATCAAATCAAAAATTACAGCTAGAGAAAAAACGCAAGCACAAAAAAATAGGCCTAGTTTATTCACTATTTGATTAAAGTAACGTCTAGAAAAAATTTAAAAACCCAATCCAACTCATTTTTTTCGGCTCATGTGTATTAATTAAATAAAGGCAGGAAATAAAACTTGAGAAACCCAAAAAAATAAAAAATCCGCTAGCCCAGATCGCAACAAATATAGAAATCCATTACTTTGACTCAGCCCAGGATAAATAAAAATGAAAGTAGGAAAATCAAAAGTAGGCCCAGAATTGAGCCCAAACTGCGTCTGCCCACCCAGCTGGAGAGTGAAACGCTCGTTTCACTAAGTTAGAATGGTGTGTTTCACATCTTCTTCCTCACCCGAATGGAGTCCTAAAAAACCCGACCCGCGGCCTGAAAGGAGCCACCTCCGCAATTTCAGGTGCCTTTTTCAAGCGATCGGAGGGCTTCGAAAATGATGATTTCGGCGGCTGTTTTGACCGAAAAAAAGTGAGAATGTGATCTAGACATTAAACTTGCATATAATCATATAATTGAAATATAAAACAAACCAAAACCAAAAGGATTGAATCGAAGAAAACTCTCAGTTCCGTCGTCGATAACCACTGCTAAACAATCCGAATACAATATGCATGTGATTCAACTTAATCTCATGTGAAATTGAAACAAACAATTCAAAAATTAAGCCAAGAACATACAGGTTTCAGGCTCCTTCAATTTTTTACTATGAAGGAGTCCATGGGGTTCCGCGAAGAACAAAGGGTTCTTCTCTCATCGATCAACCAGAAAAACCCAAGCATATAGATTCAAGAATGGAATCACAAATAAAGAATGCCAAGCGTAAACTAAAGCACCACTGCAAAAAAATATTATTTGATTTCTGACAAAAACAATTCTGTCAGAACTTTTCTAATTGTAAATTTGACAGAAATTCCCGTCGCAATTCCTAAACAAATTGTCACAGAAATCTACTGTAGGAAAAAAATAAATTTTTTTAAAGAATAATGCTTATAAAATTTAAATATTAATTATTAAATAATTTTATTTAACCTTAATTATTAAAATTATATTATTATTAGAGTAAAATACTCTAACCCCCTCTGTTTTGCCTTAATTACACAGACCTCCCCTCTATTTTGGAAACTCGTATAAACCTCCATTAAAACTAAAATATATGTTACACAAACCTCCCTTATAGTTTGAGATTCTATTTCTATCCACCCAAACCGTTAGTTAGTCGTTAAGTTTGACTTTTAAACTTTTTTTAATCAAAATGCCCTTCTTCAGTATTAAAATTATTTATATATATATATATAGGGGCTAATAAAAATTTATACAACCATAAATTTACTCTATTAGATTCTCTAACTTTCTAATTTTTTAAAAAATTTATTAATTTTGATATTATAAATTATTTTTGACTTAAAATATATATTAAACACATTTTTATCGAATAGAATAAACTATATAAGTATGAGATTGTATGTGTCATTTAAATTTATAATTTAATATTTTTTTCCACAAATATTAATAAATACATTTGATCAAGCATATTTTTATTTAAAATCTTGCTTGAATATTCAACGTTTGTGATATTTATATTAACCAATGCTAAAATCATCAAACAGATAACTACTTGTAAAGATAAAAATAGAAATTAAGGAATAGATAAAAAAAAATCTTAAATTATTTAAAACAACTTTAGTCAAAATTTGCAAGAAAAAATAAATTTAATTAAAAAAATATATTTTTGGAATCTTTTTAGAATATTATTAACGGAGTTAACTGTTTGGACTTAAGTGTATGGTTTTAAAATAGAGGGGAGGTATGTGTAATTAACGTAAAACTGGAGGGTGGTCAGAGTATTTTACTCTTATTATTATTAGTTATTATTTTATTTTATTTTAAAATAATACATATGTTATTAATATTATATTTATAATTTTAAATTAAAAATAATATTTATAATATTAAATTATTATTTATTAAGTAATTTTAAATAAAAAAATTGTTTAATTAAATCCATAAATATTTTTTTTATGTTTTTATTAAATTTTTTATTATTTTTAATAATATTATATTTAATTAATAATTAAGTATATGTATATAATTAATTAATTATATGTGTGTGTGTATATATGATAATATTATATATATATATATATATATAATAATATGTAATAAAATGACACGGGTTCATTTCGACGCAACTGGCAAAAAATCGCTCGCGAAGGCGTTAGTGGCTTGAGGTCACAGGTTCGAACGGGAGGAGAGGTATTTTCAGGAATTATGATATGAGATGTGGACACGTGGCAGCAGAAGGATGAGACACGTGGCCTCCAGGGGAGAGGGACACGGGTTCATTTCGACGCAACTGGCAAAAAATCGCTCGCGAAGGCGTCAGTGGCTTGAGGTCACAGGTTCGAACAGGAGGAGAGGCATTTTCAGGAATTATGATATGAGATGTGGACACGTGGCAGCAGAAGGATAAGACACGTGGCCTCCAGGGGAGAGGGACACGTGGCGCACTATTCCAAATTGGAATCTTTTTTAAATTCCAAATGCCACATGTTTGCTCCTTAGTGCACCACGTGTCCCTCTCCCCTGGAGGCCACGTGTCTCATCCTCCTGCTGCCACGTATCCATATCTCATATCATAATTCTTGAAAAAAAAATTTTGAAATTTTTTTTAAAAAATTGCGACAGAAAGGAATTCTGTCAGAATTCCCGACAGAAATAGTTCCATCGGAAATTTCTGAAGGAATTTGAAATTTTTTTGTCACGTACCTATTAGCGACGAAACGGATTTCATCGGAAGCGCTGATTCCGTGGCAATTCCATCGGAAATTCAATATTTTTTTAAAAGTGAACTTGGATGAAAAGCGATTACATTTTCGAAAACCCATCAAAAGATTGAATTAGAAAAAAAAACTTGAATCAATCAAAACTATTAATCAGATAAAAAGCAATTGATTCGTTTAAAGTTTCAGGCTTTCAGTAATCACATAGCATGAAACATGAAATTAGATCCCTTAAAATATATAGGGATGAAGTTCATTTATTGGAAAAGAGCAGATCCCTCTCATCCCATTAATCCGATAATAAGAATAAGCAATTTGACATAACAATCAAGTTATTAATAATAAAGTGCAAACAAATTAATTTATTTGATTTCAAATCAAATTTAGATAAAATGTGATCTCTAATCTAAGATATGGAATTCGTGTCAAATAACTACGGTATAATAATTAATTCCATGCTTAGATCATCCCTGATCAAAGAGTAGAAAGCAAAGGATCAGATAGCGTGATTCTGATACCAAATGTAGGACAAAATTCATGGAATACATAAACAAATAACAAATTACAGTATATGAATTTTCCTATATCAATAATGGAAGATTTATAAGAATTACCTCTCACCATTGTTAAGCTTTGATTACATAGATAACTCACAAATCTTGATGAAAGAAAGCTATAAAAGAAAGTAAAGAAAGAAGACAATTGTGAGATCTCTTTTTGACTGGCTGTGAGACACAACGATGACAATTGAGTTAAAGGCTATTGCTAGTTAGGGAACGTCAAGTGCACAGTTTAGGTTTTTCTAACGCTCGTATATCAATCGGCTGTAAACTCAAGTGTGCTCTCTCATCATCAAAGATATCACATTATAGCCAATAGGTTACCCTAATCTTAAATTAGGCCTAGATCTGACTTACAGGCTACACTCATAATATTTTAATTAATTACCTAATTAATAATAACTAATAATGATTATAATATATTGATAAAATATTTTACATTAACATCATCAAAGTTAATAAAAAAAGTTAACATCATCATAGTCACAGGTTAATTAAAAACTATATACTTGTACTCAATGAGTGAAAAATTAAGAATAAGTTGATTGAGTTTATGTGTTGTGTATGAAGGTTAATATTTATCAATAATGCACATATTTTAATGAATTATGAATTATGCAGTATTCTATAGATTTTATATTTGAATTCATTTGTGCAGAAATTTATAGCTTTACTTATATTAGGGAAAATTACACTCAAGTCCCAGAAATTGCCTAAGGCTGCAAGCATATCATCTATATACTATATAGGCATCAATTACTTGGGGGGAGGTTCTTCTTTCTCAGTCAGGAGACTCAATATTCAATACAGAGCTGACTTTCCAAGCCTTTCATCATCAAGGCTCAGGCTGGAAATTAGTCAGTATCCCTAGTAGCTGTGAGCAACAGCAGACACAGGGCTTGAAATCTTGCCTCTCTTTGGACCAAAATTTAAATAAAAAAGAACAAAAAGGGAATGCAACTCTCACGAGTTACTGAATCAAACCTTCCTACTTAATAAACAGTCAAGAGAAGTAACCCTAATCTAAATTTACAGATGGCATATGAACAAACACTATTATAATCTTCAAAACATAAGAAAGAAACGAATGAGAGAAGATGAGAGTTGGTTTACTCAGGCGGCAGCCACTGAACCTCGCCAGAGAGGACCCAAAAACACCACCTCTCACAATGACTACTTCTATTTGCCTACGATGTCTCGTATCGGGGAGTAGAGAAGCATCCAAATCTCAGGTAGCAAGATGAGGGAATCAGGTTTTATATGTCTCAGCCTTTTTTCCAAGTTCTTAAGGGTATTTCATTCTCTTGCCAATTGAAACATATTACAAAAAAATCCTACGGGACTTCATTGTAATTTGACATTTCTTAGGACCATTTTTTCATAGTTTTCCTTCTCCGGCTCTTGATTGTAATTTTCCCATTATATTCTGTTATTTCAAAAAATTTATATTATATTATATTTTTATTGGGACAAGCGTGTGTTACTTGCGATATCTTAAAATTTTTAGGTTGGTTGTTGCTCCCGAGTCCCGAGTAGATTGTTAGACTAATAGGATTTCCAAGAACTTATATCTATAAACAACGCGTACAAAATTTTTAGAATTATAATTATCCTCAAGGAAGTAAAAATATTATTATTTTAATATCAATTTATTTTAATAAAATCATGTTTAAAATTTAATTTAAGTTCTTCAAACTAATTAATTACAATTTTAAAAAACTTTAAAACGTTTTTAATTCTGATGTTGACGTGATTTTCTTTATTTATTCCCTATTTTTATTTCCTGGTTATAATTCCAAAGTTACTTATTGCCAATGCAATCATGAAGTATTTTCTAGATAATTGATTTTTCAATAAATTATTTATGCTTTTTGTTTCGTGAGTTATCACATAATATTTTTTGGCCTGAGCGGTATGATATAAGTAATACTTCGCTTATGTACTAATATAGAGTTGGTGAATAGTATAAGGCTATGTTAGATTTTTTTGGGTCTCAGATTCGAGTTCTAGAGGAGTCACTTATGTTGGGAGAAATAGCCACGAACCTCGAACCGAAAATCGAATAATAATAATTTAAAAAAAAAACTTGGCATGTGTCAAACCGCGAAAAGAGGAAAAAAGAAAAAGAAAAGCAAACGTACCCAAATCACATAAATGAGATGGAGCGAGCGAGGGGAAATTACTTACAAATATATATGACATGATTTGTAATTTTACATTATTCACAACATACGAAATAATTCGGGTGAAAGAAAAAACAAGGGTTAATAGGTAAAAATACCCATAAACTTTTTTTTAAAAGTGCATTCACTACCATAAATTTTTTTTAGATGTAAAAGTAATTATGAACTTTCAAAAGGAGAGTAAAAGTGACACTTCTGTTAAAATTAACTAACGGCCGTTAACTCCAGTACAAAAGTACTAAAATACCCCTATTTAAAAAAAGATTAAGGGGTAAAAATACCTATAAACCTTTTTTCAAAAGTGCGTCCACCACCATAACATTTTTTTCAAAAGAGAGAGAGAGAAAGGAGAGAGAAGAATCAGCCTTAGTGTTTGTTTGGGAAATAATGAATCATGGTTTCAAAAGTCCTTTTCTATAAGTTTAGATAAAACTCCTCTCATATACTCATATCGTAAATGTTACAAGTACTTTTGAAAAACTAAAATAAACCGGCACTTATTCCACACTCAGGGAAAATACATGCAAAGCCTTATATAGGCTGTTCTACATTCTTCTGGAGTAAAAAATCACAAGAGAAGTTGTTAACTTGTTATTCACTTCTGCCAGCTAAGCTAACGCCTCAACCGGCTAACCAATCAGGTACAGTATTTCATGCTAAAACGACTATAATATCTTTTCCACGTAACAAATGTCGGTCATTATATTCGGTCCGTATTCGTCTGCGTTATTGATTTTGCAGTTTTTAGGAATTATTGAAGTATTTTCTTAAAACAATCAACTTTAGAGTTATTAAAATATTAAAGGCTTGTGCATTTCGTGTGGACAACACTTTGCTGCCATATATTTAAATGTTCCACTACTTTCCAAAGCCTCCCCCAGTTCACTCGAGTATGGGCAAATGACACATTCCTCATATTCATAATTGTTAATATTAATATACTCATTTTATCTTAAATATAAGAGCTAGCTGGGATGTTTATTTTGATTTTAAATATAAGATTACGGTCTTATTTAACTTCCATAATTGGTACTCTTGCAATCCTATATGTAGGATCTAGTTTGGGGTGAACTTTGGTCCTAATTAAATGTAAGTCATTTTTTCTATTTTATCTCTTATATTTATAATTTTTACCTAAACTAATTTGTTCAACTTATAAACTAATATATAATCTAATATTAGAAATAAGTATACTAGAGAGATCATGTCACATATGTTATGATTGGGTAATTTATTTCGCTTTCTTAATTTTTTTATTTTCTTAAACTACATCTATAGATAAATATTGTATGATTTATAAGATATGTTGTTGAATAGTCTAATTAGAAGACCCAGGGCACGTTTTTTTATAAATAGTTAAATCACCTAATTTTGTAATATACTTGAATTTATTAATTAGTTTTTATATTTAAGAACAACGTAACATCAGCTGCAAAACAATTTGCACATTGATTTGCATGTAAGAATATTATATTTGATCACTCAGATTTTATAAATTTTATATTAAACGGAATTTTCAATTTTACAATTATTTTCAAAGATTGAAGTTTAATTAATTTACTTCGTACAGACGTGCTCGTATATGTGCCCATATAATTAGTAAATTATTGTCCACTTATATTTTGAAGCAACAAACCAATACTGAAAGAGTAAATTGCTGACCTTGCGTTGAGCTTGATCCTTCATTCAGATGGAAAGAAAGTATGTGAAAAAGAAAAGTAGGGGGAAAATTAAGACAAAAAATAGAGGGGAAAAAGGCATGAGGACCACATATGTTTTTTTGAGGTTAAAGGGCTTACATGGCCTGGAAGTTTTCACGTATGAGCATTGGGCATCTGAAAGTTTTTAAGAGGGCAAATGTGCCTTAGAAGTTTCAAGAATGGGGCAAGTTTGCCTGTCCGTTAACCAGCCCTAAGGATCAATGTTTGTTGACGAAAATACGCATATGTGGCATGCCTATATGGCATATACCTTACCCCTTTTTTTGTCCACATCAGTAGTTAGATTTCTTAGTAGGATCTTTAAAAAAAAAACTCATATCTTCTCCTGCAATGTCTCCCGTCATTGATATAAGACTCAATTGAGTTATTTGGGGAGGTTAAAAAAGCTAAATAAATTATATAATTATTTATTAGTTTATAAGTCAAGCAAATTAGTTTGAAAACAATGATAAATCTAAATACAGTAAAATAATTCTTTTAGCTTCCTTATTCTCCCAAATTAATCAACTACCCGAACTAGTATTTTTTTGAAAAAAATTATATGTCATTAAAAATGCGAAACTTTTGAAGTAGCCTACCCAAAAAAAATTACTTTAATATGTAGTTCCAGCAGTTGATTAATTTGGAAGAATAATGAAACTAAATAAATTACTTTAATGTATTTATATTTATCATTTTTTCAAAATAATTTGGTTGTCTTATAAACTAATATATAATTACGTAATTTATTTAGCTTTTTTAATCTCTTCAAATAACTCAATTGAGTTTTTATATCAAGGACGGGAGACATTGCAAGAGAAAATCTGAGTTTATTATTTTTAAAAAAAAATCCTTCTAAAAAAATCTGACGATTGACATGGATCAAAAAAAGGGGTGAGGTGTATGCCATATAGGCCTACCACATTTGCATATTTGGTCAACAAACATTGACAGTTAGGGCTAGTTAACAGAGGGGCAAAATAGCCCCTATTTTAAACTTTCAAGGCATATTTACCCCCTCAAAAGCTTTTATGTGCCCAATGCCCATATACAAAAACTTCCTGCGCATTTAAGCTCTTTGACCCTTTTTTTTTGTCCAAAGGTTTTCCCCTCCAAAGTGGAAAGAATATTTTTGGGAGAAAAATGTTTTTCAAAATTACCATATGTTTTCTTTTAAAAAAGATATATGAGGTCCACACGTCACTTGTCTTTCTTTTTACCCTATATTTTCGCTCCTTTACTCAAATATACTTAAAAGTAAGACATAGATTGTAATTTTGATGTTAAAAAAAAAAGACACAGTTTGGGATGACTGCATCGTAAAGTGTTGTTTGCTCGAGATGATTATCACCACACTTTTTCCCCATGTTTTGATATAAATTAACAGCTTTTTTCCAAGAAGAAAATAAGATCTTGAACCAATAAAAAGTTTGCAAAAAATTTGTTTGCTATTTTGAATCCATCTCAAGAACGCCACAAATCTGCCCTAAATTGCTTGTATATTACAATTAATAGGGTTCAAATGTTATAAAAGTAAGTAAAATACTGAAATACTCCCTCCATTGCTTTTTATAATAACTTATTCTTTCATGATAAGCATTTAAACTTATGACCAACTAATATTACCCATATCGTTGTATTTAAATTTAATCCTCACACATTCTCTCTCTTTCATAAGGGCAATTTTAACCGAAAAAAATATTACATTTTTTACATAGTATTTTCTTCAACTAATCTTAACCAACATTTTGAACAACACAATTCAGTTAATTATTACTTATACAAAAGAATGGACGGGATAATATTTAAGTGGGTTCGAAGAGGATGAAGGACACAGCAGAGCACGATATTTTCCTCATCCCTACTTCAATTGTGCGTTTTTTATCCATTCGTGCTGACAAGGATGGCAAATAATCATGCGTTGGTCAAAGTTGATGCCACATGAATGAATTACAGGTATTTACTTATTTTTTTTTAATGGATGAATATATTAAAGAGTTAAAGGGCTAAAATGCTGGAAGCTTCACATATAGGCATTGGGCACCAAAAAGTTTATAAGAGGGCAATTTTACCTTGAAAATTTAAAAAATAGGGCAATATTGCCCTAACCTAACAGATCTAAATAGTCAACCAATAGTTGACCGATCATACTGTGGTGGCAACCCACATGACATCCACTTCAGTTTTTTTTTTTTGTTAAGGTCATTTTTGCCTCAGAAGTTTTCAAGGAAGAGCTGTGGGCACAGGGAAGCTTTTTGAGTGAGCAATAAATCCCTGAAAGTTATAGATTTTTTTGTTGGGTTTTTCATATTTGAGATGCCACCATCAAGTACCAAACGATTAAAAAAATTGAAAAATTAACAAAAATAAAGAACCACCTATAGATTAATATATATGTGAGCAAAGAAACCTATAAACCATAAACTAGAAAACTCAAAATCAAAAGAAAAATAAAAAAATCCTCAAATCCAAAAATACAAACAAAAATTTTAGGTTCAAGAAACCAAAAGTTACAAACAAAAGAAAACGGAGTATAAAGAAGAGGAAAAAGTAGCTCAATGGGAAAACCCTTCACAATTGGTTTGGTGAAGACACCAATATCTTTTGGGCCGCCAATGATACTTCCTGATGCCTACAACTCTTCCATAGAAACTTTCAAAGTAAAAATGCCCTTTAACTAAGTTGACGTGTGGATGCCACTTGGGTATGCCATTTCAGCATAGCCAGTCAACCAATGTTTGACCGTTTAGATCTGTTAGGTTAGGATATTACCCCTTAGTAACTTATAAGGTAAAGTTGCCCCTTTGCAAAACTCCCTCGCACCCAATGCCTTTTTGTGGAAACTTCCATGATATTTTAGCCCGTTAACCTTATATTAAATGACACTTCTCCGGTTCTAAATGTAGAACATAATTTATAGAACAATAGGAAGTATAAACTTACAAGACTCAATTGCATTGATTTATACTACAAGAATTGAGTTACAACCAAGTTAAAATTTAATGGACAAAATAATTAATTTTCCCTTACATTAATAACTGTGATTTAAGACATAGAAGGATTCGATTCTAATTTGTCAATCTCAATATTGACAAGTTAAAATCAAGGGAAAATCCTAGAAAATTTTGTTTAAAATAGGGAAAAGATATAAATAAGGAGTCTAGCTAATATTACAAATCCCAAGTCAAATCTGAGGGAGAAATTTGAAATTGGCAAATGTTTCCAAATGACCAATATGCTCATTAAGGTTTCCAAATGTTTCTAAATTATTAAAAAAAACTCCTTTGACTACTTAGTTATAGAGAATAAAGTACAACTTAAGAATCTCAATTAACAACTTCAATTACAATATCCATATTGACAACTTGAACCCCCAAATACCAACAACCTTATAGGTAATAATTTGAAGTCATACATGTCAGGTGTCATTGACTACTTAGATATAGAGAGTAACAACTTAAGAATCACATCAATTAACAACTCCAGCATCCATGTTGACAACTTGAGTTCTTCAAATGCTGTCAATCGTCATTGACTACTTTTGTATAGAGAATAACAACTTACGAATTCATAGTTAATAACTTCAGTATATCCCTATTGACAACTTGAGCTCCTCAAGTAACTAAGGGGTAGTTTAGTCATTTGAAAACATTTACTAATCCTATATTTCTCCCTCAAGTTTGACTTTAGATTTGTGGCATTTGACTTCCTTATTTGTTTCCCCCCCTATTTTAAACTAAGTTTGCTGAAATTTCCCTCAAATCAAAGCTGAATAAGATAATCAAGTTATTTCGTTTTAAATTCAACTGCGCTAATTCTTGTTACCTATTTGATAAAGCTTGTTTTCACTAAATCCATTTCAAATAATTCCCATATATAAGAAAATGACAATTAAATCCTTAAATATGCTTTAAACAGATAACATATTTCAAGCTTACCTTATTATAATTCTCTCTCTTTCTACATTTACAAATCATTTTCTCTTTTTTCTCTCTTTTCTAAGAGAATGAGATAAGGGAAAAATTGAAAAATAAACATTAAGAACTTCTAAGTGAAATTATATTTAGGACAAAAAATTTTTGTTATTCAAATGGACTTATAATAATGACCAAAGTGGTACCACTCTTATCCTTATTTTAATTCCATTATAGAAAATTTTTTATACTAAATATATGCCCACTTAGAGGGTTATTAATGTTTCTTTTCCAATTTTATCCTTATCTTTTTCAGGTTGGAAAAAGAAAAAGAGAATGGAAATGTGAGAATGATTTGTAAATATAGAGAAAATTTAATTTAAGTAACAGTATACTTAACAAATTTTATCAAAGTAAGACATATTTAATAATTTAACCATAATTATTTGTAGGGTTAAGGAGCCAAACTACCCATTATCTTTTTCAAGAAGAGTTAATTGCACAATAAACAATTTTTGGGTGCAAAAATACCCATCAACATTAAAAAGTAGCCCAAAAATACTATTTCCTTTAATTTAGAGCAATGACCATTAAGTTTGAATTTTGGACCTGGCACATGGCTTATAATGCATAGTCAGCATGAGGACATAGAGAGCAAAGGAGCAAAAATACCCTTTATCTTTTTCAAGAAGAACTACAGCACCATAAATAAATTTTGGGAGAAAAAATACCTGTGATGATTCTAAAATGACCCTAAAATACCACTTTTGTTAAATTCTTCTATGTTGACTATTTGAACCTATGATGATTCCAAAATGGCTCTAAACTTTTGGCTACATAAAGTTAGGGTAAGAATATCTAAAAAATTTTTACCAAACTTTTTCGTCCCCTATTTTCTCTCACCTTTCCCTCCATTCAAACATAGAGTAAGAGTCCATGGTATGTCCATAGTTGCACCGGGTCAACCCAATCAACAACAACAAGCCTTATTGATCCCCTTATGTAGGTCAATCCAGTCATTATTAAAATAATATAATCTAATTAAAAAATATATACAAATATTTATGTACAACTTGAAGAGCTAGAGAAGATATTGTGGTGTATTTTCTTTGGGCCTGAAATGTCTATGATAGAAAGAGGACAAGAAGTTGCTTCCATTATTTGCCTTTAGAAATAATTATATCAAGTCTTAACAACAATCCATTCATTTAAGAGTCTAAAGTCTAACTAATTGTCAACACCTCAAGCTATGGAAAAGCCTTTTCTAGATCTCCTTACTAAATCAATAAAATAGAAAATCATGTTTAAATCTTTAAATTTAATGAAATTCATAAAATTAATCTTAAGATATTAAATTGCGTTAAAGAATTAAAAAACTTGAATTTTGGTTTGACCAAACGGTCAACATAGAGGAATTTAATGGAAGTGGTATTTTATGGCCATTTTGGAATCATCATAGGTATTTTTGCACCCAAAATTTATTTATAATGCTAGTAGCTCTTCCTGAAAATGGCAAAGGGTATTTTTACTCATTTACTCTTCATGTTGACTAGGCATTATAAACCACGTGTCAAGTCCAAAATTCAAACTTAACATCGGTTACTCTAATAAATTAACAGAAATAGCATTTTTGGGATACTTTTTTAATGTTGCTGGTATATATTTTTGCATCCAAAATTTTTTTATTGTGCCTGTAGCTCTTTCGAGGAAAAAATAATGGATAGTTTTACTCCTTACCCTTATTTATAATGTGATAATTAGTTGAAATAAACTTATGATGAGTATGTGAATGTGTTTCATTTACTTCTGACGTGTTAATTGTGTAAAAATAAGGGTTAAGGGGCAAATTTAACAATCATTTTTACCAAAGGTGCATCTAGCACAATTAAGTTTTGTTGGGGGCAAAATTACACATAAACTATTTATAGTGGGGTAAATATAACAAAACCGTTAATTCAATTGCAACATCTATTACTTTACACTATGTGGGCCCCACGAAGTCAAATACAACTCCCCCTCTTATCCACATCATCCTCTCACCCTTCCTCTTCCCCCTTCCTCATGCCATTGGGTTCGGTATGGACACCGTCAGAGGAAGAAACAGCCACATCTACACTCAGGGGATGACGACCCTATGAACCCCAAGCCATGTACCCTTAGGCACGTCGTCATATAGGAGGAGCCATTGTGGATCATCTTCAATGGAGACAAGGTAATCAACCTGAAGCAAGCGCTCATCTTGAACTCCTTCAAGACCATTGACGGAAAAGGAACCAGTGTTCACATTGCTGGTGGTGGCTGCATTACCATCCACTATGTCAACATTGATGGCATGCATATCCATGGTGCTCATGAGACTGTTGTTTCCGTACTCCTACACAAGTCTTGAATTTCCAGTAAATAGCAATCCTTTCCCTTTTTTTCTCGACCAGAAAGTTATAGTTTTAGAATGCCTCTAGCCCTCTACTGACATAAAAACCAGAACTATAAGCATGAGAATATTGAAGGTCTTAATGGAAAATGTGTTTGAATGGGAGCTTCTTCTTTTTTCATTGCACTGGTTGGCTTTTATGAATTTGCCACTACTTTAGAGTGAGGCCTCGTGATGGAGTTGTAGAAAATGATAGAGGAGGAGGTGACATTTAATTTAAAAGGGTTGTGCTAGGGATGAGTATGGGTAGCCCAATTTTGTGATAGTTGGTTCTCGAAGCTATGATCACAACAGATTACGGCATGCCTGGGATGAGTGGTTAATTAGAGATCAATTCTTTGTTCCATTAGACCTTTGGCTCACACTTGCAGGAATGTTGAGAGGAGAGAGGGAGAAGAGGGGAAGAGAGAGAAGAGAGAGAGAGAGAGAGATCAGGAGGAAAGGCGAGAGGATGACGTGGATAAGAGAGAGAATTGCATCTGACCTCGTGGGACCCACATATGTAAAGTAACGGAAGTTTTGATTGAGTTAACAGTTTTGTTACATTTGCCCAATTTTAAAAAATTTAGGTGTAATTTTTGCCCCAACAAAACTTAATTGTGCCAGGCACACATTTGATAAAAAATTATTGTTAAATTTGCATCTTAACCCTAAAAATAATAACACGTCAACTTTCAAAATTAACGCGTTAAAGCAGAACTTCTGAATTACTAGAAATGAGAAGTAACCATAATAGGCTTTTTCTTTTTTTGCTCATTGGTGCTTGGTTATATATATATATAGACACACATACTACGTACACTAAAAAAAGTAAGAACCATACCAACATAGAGTTTGTCTATAGCAATGTAATGCTCCATTAAATTTCTTTAAGTCTCAAGTTTGAGTCATAGAGGATACACCTATGTTGAGAAGGATAGTTACGAATCTCAAATCGGATACTAAATAATAATATAAATAAAAGAGTAAAAACTATGAAAACCATATAATTTTCATGAAAGCACGTTTTGGCAGAATCATGCAATTATGATTTGCATATTCAAAGGGAAGAATTTCAATAAAAGTCTCTCAGAAGCAAAACATAATTTCTTGTAAGTCTTAAAAGATCGTGAAATTTCATTGTTTAAGAATAAAAATAAAATTATACTTTGGTGTTAAATTACCAAAATAGCATTTTAGTAATTGAACATCGGAGTATAAGATTTAACATCTATCAAAATATAATTTCATTTTTATTCTTAAACAATAGACTGAAATTTCAAAAACTTCTTATACCTATTGAAAAATGTTACTTCTATGAGACTTTACTGAAATTATCCATATTCAAAATTATGATTTTTAATTGTAATATACAAGAAGCTAGGTCGTTCGCCCTGAATGAAAGAGGGCAGTAAAAAAACATTAATTAACAAAAATGAAATATTCTTAAGATCCATCCTATACTCAAAATATCTTACAGACATGCTTAAACGAAACAGATGAAAATTCAAAACTACAAACAAGTACGCACACACCAACATACATGCATGCATGCATCCATAGATACATACAGACAGACAGACAGACAGATCTGATTATTAATAGGAATTGTAAACAGACTGTAAATTAAAAACCATATGTGTTTGTGTGTGTGTGTGTAACCATCAATCATGATCAAATCCCAATCAAATCCACACATTTTGTTAAGCCAAAGGTGATTGCCATGGCCGCCCACCCTCCGATCAAAACCCTAGAACACGACTTCACCACTGGTGCTTTACCCAAAACTGCACTCACCACTCCAAAACCTAACAATGCAAGGCTCACCACAACTTCCAACACAACCAACCTCACCTTGTACTCTTTTATAAACGCCGCCCCTAGCAATGGCACCACCGCGCCCATGGCAAAAGCTACCGCGGAGGCTGCCGCGGCGTAGAACGGGTTTGGTAACTTTGCTTTGTTCACCTCTTTTCCTTCTCTCTTCAACTGAGCCACCTCCATATCATACTGTGAGTACACAGACACAAACTCTCCGATTGCCATACTACAAGCTCCGCCTACTAAACCGGCAACTCCGGCGAGGATCATTGTTTTGACATCCTTCTTCACAGCCCCGACTCCCATCATGAGGGACGCGGTCGAGAGCAAGCCGTCGTTGGCTCCAAGAATGGCAGCTCGAAGCCACTGTGCCCTTTGGGTGTAGTCGACACTGACGATGTCGTTCTCATGTTGCTTATGATGATCATCGTCAATAGGGTTTTGTTGGAGTGATTCTGTGTCACAAAAGTTGGCTTCTGAAGAAGAAGCTAAAGCAATTTGGCTGAGCTTATGATCCGCCATTGAAATGTAATGTGTTATGATAAGGAAGAAAGTGATGAGATTTTGATTTAGGCGAGTGTGGAGGACACGTTCATGAAATGAAGCTATTTATAGATATGAAATAGTGAGACCTACGAGGAATCTTATGAGTTCATATGTGGAACTTCTCATATGCAAAACCATTGTATTTGTCACATGCTAAATACATGAGTTAAAGACATAAAATTTACTTTGATTCTAAATATAAATATAACCAACAAGCTGTTAGTTGGGTGGCCTTACTCCCATAAGAAGGAAAATATATAAGTTTAAATCTCCGAAATGGCACTAATTGAGAGAGAGAAAAACCCTTTATACTTTAAATCTTGAAAATGAGAATACCCTTTGCCAAATAAAAAAATAAATGTAAATATAACACCTCAATTATCTTTCTCTCCCAAGTTTTTAAAAACTTGAATATATTTATGTTAGATTTCAAAAATGAGAAGAATATGCAGAAGCAAAGTTGAAAGTCATCAGATTTTAAAACAGAGTTAATGGAATTTTAAGACTTTTCTTAGTTCCAATAAAACATGTTGAAAGCCACTTTTTAAAAGGATAGGATCAAATAGGTAGTGTGTAAAGAAGTACTGGAACTGAATAATAATGAAGAAATTAAAGGGAATATTAAGAAAAAGCATTTGTGATTAAATATTCCTCCTAACTAAAGACCTTCTAGAGACACAGTTGCTGCTGCCCCGGGGAATGGGGTGGGCAAATATCCGTCTAGCTTTAACAGTACAAATGAAATGAAGAAAATCTATGTTATAATAAATAGTTATTAGTATTTTCGTTTGAATGATCAGTCAATACACTTGTGAAAAAAATACAACAGGGCATTTTGATATTATACCTAACTAGTTGATTTTCTCATGCGTTGCATGACGGCAACTAGAATGTGTACCACAGATTATTTATGACTTGTACAATTTATTAAAAATTTTATATGCATATATATATATATATATAGAGTACTCCATTCCATTCTATTCTTAATATAGAATTTAAATAATTAATTTGTAGATATTAAAGAAATTAGCTAACTTAATTATTTATAAAAACTGTTAGTTTTCCCCAAAGTAAGAATTTTAGGAAAAAATTATAAATTTAAGCGATAAGAAGGATTAGGTCGTATAAGGATAAAAATAAATAATCTAATTAGCTTTTATATTTATGGCCAAATGGAGTGATATTGGGATCCAAATCCGATCTCCTTTTCCTTTTTCTTCTTTTTTCCCTCGAATCTCATTTCCACCCATTAGATAAAAAAAATGAATAATTCAGATTTAATATCTTATAAAACTGTTATTATAATATTTTATAAATTAAAATTTCTATATTTTTTCTATATTGCAACTATCAACTGTGGAGGACAAATTTTAAGATTAACAGAGGACAAAGAAAATATCTAATTAATACTGATAATCTCCCAAAGCAACGGCAACAGACTTGAACAGAAAAAAACAAAATAAAAAACCCTTACAATACGCATTGGAATATCAAATTAAAACTTTCACTACGTACACGGCACATTAATCCCCTCTTAAAACTTTTCAGTCCGCAAGAATATCAACCGCACTATCAAACAAAGAAGCATAGTTAATCCAATTTAATTAAAAAGAAAGCTACGATTTCACTGGTTTTTATCATTCAAAGGACCTGTGTGTATGTATGTATGATCACTGTGAGTCTGTGACCAATGGCGGGTTAAGACCGGCAAGACCCACAAGTTTTTAATATAAACTTCATCACACACACACACACACACATTCTTTTCCATCTCAACCTTTTCCATAACTAAAGCTTGACTCCAACATGAACTTAAGTGAAGAATGATATTTGATTAAATGAAGAAAATATATTTGGTGTGTTATAAACAGAAATGGACATTTATATGTTTGATCGGACAATAATTTGTTTATTACAAAAATAAATTAAATATTATTTATGAATTTTATTATTTTAAAAAAAAATTAAAAAAAACTAGTGTGTGTATTCATTTAAAAAAAAAAATCAAAGTGGTGCTAATGGGATGCCTTCAATTCATGCATGGAAGGAATGAAAAACACCACTTGGAAATATGGAATCCGTCACAAATGAGAATGGAATAATTTTTTATGTGCCATATTTTTAAGAAAAAAGCCCATATAAAGACGGTTGAGTTACCTAAATTCTATTTTAGGTCACTGATTTTAACAAATTATATATCAAGTTATGCATCATAACTAATGATTTAAAATTTGAGTCATAGGGGTAGGTAAAGAAGTGGCATTTTCAATATTTGATGGAACTAGCACTTCTATAGAATTGAGTTCCATCATATTAAACACCTCAAAAGTCCACTTCCAACTTAAATTCCAGTTCCATCTCCTCAATTCTATGCTATCAAAGGACATAATTGATAGAGTAAATAATAGGATTATGTTTTCAATTTTTCTGTTTTAATAACTAAGGAATGTGGAGGTAATTTGGCCTAAATTTTAAATCCCTAATTGTGACACATAACCTTATATATAATTTGTTAAGTTCAGTGACCCAAATTAAAATTTGGATAATTCAATCGTCTTTATATGAGATTTTCCCTATTTTTAAAATATATGTATATATTAAGTTTTTTCTTTCTATCAAAATAACTAAAACCAATTTAATAGAACTTTCCTTAAAGCTATGTACTCTTAATTTATCTTCCAATTAGTCCATATTATGTGGATATTCAAACATTAAGGAGCCAATTAAACAACCCCACCGCCTTATGGATTCCAATTCCATTTCTCATTATTCCAAAATAATCAGCAAACATTTCTATAAAGAAAATTTGACCATATGGTCTGTCTAAATTGTGGAATATTTTTATGTGCAATAAGTGAGCTAGTCGTAATGCGAATAAGAACAAGAATGGTGTTTGGTAGAATGAGATGAATATATTTAGTATATGCTATGATAAAGAAATGAACGACATTAATATAAAGGCAAAATTTATCAAACGAATAATTTTTAACTTTTTATATTTTCAATAAAATAATTGAAATATTTATTTTTATTTTTTTTTGAATTTGTAAAAGCATTTTTTTTTCAAAATTTAATAAAAATGATAAATATTTATAATTAAATTAATAAAACTTTTCATAAATGAAAAACAACAAATATTAACCAAGTTCGAAATTTATTTTTGAGTTTGTGGCTTCCAATTTACATTTTTATGGGTATATATTCTATCTCTGTGGATACAGTTCATAGAGAAGCTGAAATCTATTAGCAAATATATAAATTATTATTTTAGTGTGCCCCCCCGCTTTTTAAAAAGCCCTTACGTCAGTATTGATAAGTATTAACACCTTATATTAATCTACCTATCTTGATCACGGGTATTCTTAATCCACTTTGGATTTAAGACTAACTAATCCCTTTCAAAGATTAAAGCGCAAATAATTTTTGTCTTTCCTAATAAGTGTTCTTTTTTATATTTAAATTTGTATTATCTTTTTTAGAGGATGAGACCATTTACCACTTCAACCATTGTTTTGAGGGGTTCAAAGGTTGAAGGTAATGTATTTTCTGCTCAGAGAGTTGTATTTTTTTTTTAATATTTTGAGCTAAACATTCTTAATTATTTTCCTCCTGTATAGTAGGACGCTAGGATTCAGGTTGAATAGACTTTGATTTTGGTCTCACTTTTGGCTTAGTTTTATTTAGTGCTCCTTCTCTGTAGTTGGCTAGATAAATACTAAACTATTGATAATAATCTCCCTTTATTTATAAATAGATGCAAAATTTTTTTAAAAAATTTGTTTAGATGTTTTCATCATCATCAGCATCAGAATATGTATGTTCAACATTCTAATCATTAACATCTCTAACGGTAAATATGTTAAATAATTTTTTGTGTAACTTAGCCGGGAAGAACTTTTCACATTGGTTGGTGGAAGGTGTTGAAAATAATGAGTGGGTGTGTCACAAGGAACAAATCCCACTTTACTTGGGATAATTAATAAGTAATCTTGGATTTAGAGGAGGAATAGATTTGCACAACAATGGGCCACCGGTTGAAATCCGGCGATATCTCCTCACCTCTTATGTGCTAGTTAAATATAGATTGGGCACCTTTTATTATATGTTTTTATGGAAATATTGAAAGTATTTTTGGAATAAATAAGTATTTACCAAAAATATCTTTTACTATAGCCATTAATTGTGAGAAGCTGGACGTTGGAATTGTTCAAATGCATAAACGGATTTCTTCAATGATCCTTATTGCTTTTAATATGGAGTATATTCATGGCCATAAAGCTCTCTTATTTCACAGCCAACGTTTTATATAGCCACCAACGTTCACAAGATTTTGGTTTTTAATATGATTAACGTGCTGCCCAGCGTATGAGCGTGTGAAGCCTCTATAAGGCTGTGTCTGCAAGAGTTCAAAGGAGATGAAAAAAAATGAAAGAGCCTTAGAGCACTTCTCTCCTACAGCCTCCTCTAATTTTTGCTTGCTGAGTTCTATTATATTTCGTTATTCTGTTCACCCTGTTTTTACATAGTGGATTCGTTTTATCCTAGAGAGTGCCACTTCCTCTTAGCCCGTGATTGCAGAATATATAGCTCTTAAGGACAGCGTCCTTGGACGTGACTTGGATTATTCTTTTTCTTTGTAGGTGTTGCCACCGATAGGATCTACAGAACACTAGGTGGAGTTGAAAGATTTACTGGATGGTATGTGAATTTAGGTGCTGACACCAACAGAAGGTACCATATAAATATATAATGATTTAATTAATCTAAAATTTACATTAGTAATACAAACCACGTAAAAATTAAGCAAAATGAAATAAAGTTCATGATCCCCCCGGGCCCATATATAGTTGAAACTTGCAAACTACACGTACATGATCAAAGACCAATGGAATCCACAGACTTTGTTAGGCCAAAAGTGATTCCCATGGCTAGCCACCCTCCAACCAAAACCCTAGAAGACGACTTCACCACCGAAGCTTTCCCCAAAACAGCACTCAACACTCCGAACCCTAACAAGGCGGCACTAACCACACCCACCACCACCACCAACCTCAGCTTGTACTCCTTTATAAACGCCGCCCCGAGCAGCGGCACCACCGCGCCCATGGCAAACGCGACCGCGGAGGCGGCAGCTGCGTAAAACGGATTCGGCAACTTTGCTTTGTTAACCTCTTTTCTCTCCCTCTTCAGCTGAGCTACCTCCATATCATACTGCGAGTACACTGACACAAACTCTCCGATTGCCATACTACAAGCTCCGGCGACTAAACCAGCAACTCCGGTGAGGATCATTGTCTTGGCGTCCTTCCGTACGGCTCCGACTCCCATCATGAGCGATGCCGTCGAGAGTAAGCCGTCGTTGGCTCCGAGAACAGCAGCTCGGAGCCACTGTGCCCGTTGGGTGTAGTCAACGACGTCGTCATTCTCATGTTGCCGATCATCTTGAGGGTTTCTCTGAGGCGCCTCAATGTCAGTTGGAGAAGAAGATGGAGCGATTTGGCTGAGCTTATTATGATCTGCCATAATCAAAGGAAGATTGTTTTTTTTTTTTTTTTATAATAAGGAAGAAATTTTAGTGTAAGCGAGATTTTTGAACAAGAGAGTGCGTGGAGGACACACGCCTCCATATGAAGCCATTTATAGATTTGGAGGGAAACTGTGGGACTTAAGTGGAAATTGAATAAAAGAAAAGGGTAGTGGTGAGTATACGCGGAAGAATCTGATTTATGCTTTCCCATTTGGAAAGGTATACGAGAATTTAGTTAATCCATGGTTAATTTTTTTGCCTTTAATATCGAAACTTTCTCGTTTTCTTTTTTTCTTTTTAAATAACTTTTGTGCAATGTTTTAAAAGTCGGACTGGAAGTCGAGCCGGAAAGATCAACGGGTCATGGTTCAACCAGTTGGAACAGTCGAGCCGTTAGGTCGGACCGGTGACGTAATAATTAAATTTAAAAATAATATATATTATATATTACAATTAATCTTCAGTCCAATTTCATATGAAGTTAATAAAGTAACAAAATATCATTTAAGGAAGACCATTAAATCAATCATCAACCTAACAAAATGTATTAACAATAATAATTTCATGACTTGCCAAATATTGGTGGTTCTTGATTGATCCAAGCATAAATTTCTTGAAAGATGTTAGACCATACCACTTAGCTTGAGGATAAACATCATTGCTTTTTTCTTCAAAAGCATTTTTATAAAATAGTTTATAACAAACCAAATTATTAAAATTAGTAACATATAATATACTTGGCAAAAAAAATAGTAACATATAATATTAATAAAATAAAATAACATGTCTAAAATTTATATGCCATTTTTTAAATTTTTTTCAGCATCAAATATAAAAAAAATTGCAGAAAAAAAAATTTCCTGCTTTTTTATTGGACCGGACAGTTTTTGAAAAATCGGTCCGGTTTCCGGCTCAATAACAGTTGACGACTCAAAACCGGCTAAACAAAGGTCCAAAACGGCTCCTTAAGAAAAACGGCTCAATGCATAAATCCGGCCCGCTTCAATGACCGGCCGATGGTCCAACCGGTCCGACCGCCCCAGTCCGGTCCGGTTCTCTAAACAGTGCTTTTGTGCCACCTAGTTTGAGATTTGGAAAACGGAAAGGAAAATTCCCGCGGTTTTTATGTCGCAGTCTTGTGTGTGTTCTTTTTTGGCCGTGTCTCTCTGTCTTATTTCAGAAATTTTGGATCTTTTCAACTGAGCCCTCTTAATTAAATCTTAATTAATTAAATTGTGATATAACTGTGTGTTAAGGGAAAATAATGATTAAAGACTTTTTGTTTATTTTTTTATAAAATAAATTCCTCAACACCATTAGATCAAAATCTATAATTGCTAATATTTCTCAATTGAGAGATTAAAATCCGTTTTGATTTTGCTAAGCCTTCTGTTTTTGTTTTTGTTCATTTTCCCCTCTGTTTTCTAAATTTAAAGATTAGAACTTCAGCTACAAACCAAATAGAACTACTTGAAAAAATTAAAAGAAAAATATCGGGGACATGCAGGTCGATGTGATCAGTTTGTAAGAGTTAGCAAAGTCGTATTTTTCTTTCTTTCTTTTGTAGTTATATATTTTTGTATCTAACTAAATTAGAAGGTGTATAGAATTTGAAGGATAAGTCATATTGCTTATACTTTATAAATATGGTGCTAGTTAGATTTTATATTAAATATAAATATAGATTTAGATTATATTAACTCTAGCCTAGTTTAAATAATTATTTGTTTATTATATATTGATTGATTAAAGTATATAAAGTAGACACGATTTCTCGTTAATTGTTTGAAAAACATTAATTAAATAGAAAAACAAATTTAATACGCTAGCTACATATAATGAAGGCATGAAACTCCAGAAAAAATTTATTAGTAAATGTTTGTAATTGAAGTATATACCCTCACATGTTGATTCGGACATCCATTACTACTAAATTGAGATGATCATGTGAAACGAACATTTAATCAAAGTCTAAAGTTTTCTTTTTGGTCGGCATTCTTTTGCTTTGTAGTTTGTACTTTTTCTTTCACCTTTTTAATTTTAAAATAGAAAAGGAAAATATTTTTAATGAAACTAATTTAGACGACTTTACTAAAGGTGTGTGAATATAATGGTGGAAACGTGTTCTTGGCAAGATTAAAAAGGTCAAGTTCATATTAAGTCGGGGAATAAGATTCTTATTCTCTTATAAATTTTTTTTAGCATTTATTATATTTTTTTTATAATTACTACTTCCTTAAGCAATAACAAGATAACTAATTTATAGATATTAAAAAAATTAGTTAAGGGTGAATTGATTTCTCTAAAGCATCCTATTTAATAATTTGCCAGACAAAGTAGAATAAGATATTGTATTTAATATATCAAAGTAAACCTCCTAAGTCCTAAGTCCTAACTAGCTCTTACATTCATTTAGGATCAAAGGGAGTATATGATAATTTTAATTATTTTTTAAATAAGAACGCAGACTCTTTTTTAATTTATTCTTAAAGTTATTTGTATTTTATTTTGTACACCAAATAAACCAAAGTACAGATCTTCTATAACTTAGAATTGACTTATAAATTAAGTCAATGATGAGAATTGCTATAAAAAGATACCATTGATTTTTTTTTTTTTGGAAATTATATGGATATTGGAATTAGCATAACAGTTGTGCGGATCTACGTTTGTAATACTCAATATGTATGTGTGTACACACATATATAAATTGAATGGAAAATAACTGGTATTAGATGATTATTTAACTTGATTATTTTTATAAAGAGAATTTTTTCCTCATTTTTTAAACATAAAATTACATGGTATTAACTACAAGATCATATGTAGCTAAGAATTATTGATTATAATTTTTTTATTGCATTGGAATGATAAAATTATCATTTTTTTAAAATATAAAAGCAATTGAGAACAATTCACATTTCTTCATCTTTTTGACATGATTATCTGACTGGATCAAGTATTATTGGACCCAATTATCGAGGATAATTCTCCCAAAAACATTTTCAATATTCCCACACGAAACGTAAGTGACGGAACCCCCTTCATCAGGACTAAAGCTTGCTGGTAGAACAGTGCACATTTCTAATAATATGGTTTGTGTTCATACACGTTGCCTCAATGACATAAAATTTTTAGATTCGATCCTAGGCATAAATATTATTATCTCTCGACCTCCTTTACTATTTCTGCTCTCAGAATTTAGACAATACCATGCAGGAAAAAACAAACCCCATAGAGAGATCATATAATTTTATAAAAAAAATATTTAATTTATATTATTAAAAAGTAGTTGTATAATTTGCGTAGAAACTTAATTATATATAAAAACATTATCATTTGGATTATGTGCTATCTTACATTCATAAAATTCGTCATCGAAATGGCAGAAGAGCCAAGCCTCTCTAATTTTCTACTTGTATGTACTTGCCTCATTATGTACCACAAAGAGTGTTCCTTCGTTTTAGAATATTTTTATTTATTTAAACTATAAGTAGGTTTATTTGATTTTGTCATACGATAGTAATGATACTACGCACTGTACTATGTTAGATTCAGGTATGATCAACTCAATTGGGGTATCTCTCCCGAAAACAAATATTATCCACATTTATATGGATTTGAAATAGGAGAAGGGTGTCTCCATTGATTTTCTCTCTATTTACTTTCCACTGAGTGTATTTACCATTAGATTAACTTTCAATGGTTAAGATTTTTATTATAATGATATTCTTTACATATTATTAAATTTCAACAATTGAAAGTTGATCTAACGATAGATACACTCAATAGAGAGGAAAATCAATGGAGATACCTTATGCGATTTGAACTCACGAGACTTATAGTTAAGTGATCCATTTCTGCATTAAAAATATTTATTACATCATCAAAGTAGCATGACCAATACTATTCACGGACGATCCATCTGCCTTTATTAATTACAAAAAAAAAAAACAGTGGATTGCGGTAGAATTTATGACAAAATTTGATAATTCTGTCATAAAATATATTGTCACTAATTAATTAGAGATATAATTCTTTCACTAAGTCAGTTTAATTAATTAGTGACATAATTCTTGCACTAAATTTCGTGGTTAATTTACTGCCTTTTTGTAGTGATTTGTACATTCTTAAAGGATTTCAACCCATAAATAAGGCTTGACTACGGTAATGCAGGTTTTTGATTCCAAGGCCTCCCTCTCCTTTGGGATGAGGGACCATGCCCCTATTAGATGAGAACATGTAAGATAAACAAAAATTTTTAATGAAGAGAAAATAAAAAGAAAATAAAAATTTTTAACCCTATTTCTCCAATTTTTATAAAATCTAATCACAAAAATTTTCCCTCCCATTCCCTTCAAATTAATCCCTCATACCAAACACCAAATAGACCCTTAGCAAAATGTCCTTCCACATGTGGAAAGTCTAAATGTAGCTTTCCCGATTATTCACAAACTTCTTCTCCAAATACTTTTTACAATGTAATAGACAAAACACTACAAAAAAAATATAATTTAGTAGCGGTTAAAAAGGTATATTTGTAACGACTTTAATCACTATAAACGACATTAGTAACGGTTGATAAAACCGCTATAAAATCCACTATTGCAAACATTTTTGTAGCAGTTAATAATAAGCGCCACTCAAGTGGTTTTTTTTTAACCGCTACAAGATTCTAATGTTATCAACACATCATCTCTCAACATAAAACCACTACAAATGTTGGCGTCACAATTTTACGTGGCGGGAAATGAAAAATAAAAATTTGGCTCTATTTTTATAGCAATTACAAAAAAGCTACTAAATTGAAATAGAAATTTTTAAAAAAGTGGCACCAAAAGTGTTGGACTTTGGGTCCAAATTCGCCCTTGATGGGCCGGACTATTTGATTAGGATATAAGTAGCCTAATCAAATAAGAATAAAATCAGCATTAATTGCAGATTAGGAAATAATTCAGCAATAATTATGGATTTGTTAAATGAGGAATAAATCACCATAATTAGGGAATTAATTGAGAATCAATTAATTGCTGTCTTGGAGGGCAAGAAGCAGTGCACATGTTTCCTAATTAGTGGCCTCCATAAACCACTATAAATAGGGTGTGCCTCCTCAATTACAATTCACCCTGCCATTGAGTTTTCTGGCAATTCTCTTCTCTCCTACCATCTTTCTGGTTCTGGTGATCTACTGTGCAAATCACAATTAGGCTCTAGTAATCTAATAATTGTGTGGGCACAAGTATGGAGCATTAGAGTTTCAACCCGGATCCAAACATGGATTCGCCCCGGTACGCCAAATCTCCCTTTTAGTTATATATTTTTCTTACATTGGTATCAGAGCCTTCTTGATCCTATGGCTGTGATTATTCTATGTGAATAAACTAAATGATATAATTTGTTTATATCCCCATCTAATTCCGCTGTGCTATTATATATACGAATATATAATGTTAATATGTGCCACTATACATATTTTTATTCTTCAAGCTTTATATGCTTAGATTATATTGCTTGAAATTTTGGTTCATATGTGAATACGTGAACATGTATATATATATATATATATTTGTGCTTCTGCCTACACATATGAAACTCTGTCATAAATATATATATACAACTTACATGCATCTGTGTTTTGTGTGCTGCTATTCTTCTTCCCAATTTTGTTCCCTCATTCGACCAGAGCTCCATTACACAGAAATATTATTGGGTTCATGATTGTTAGCAGAATGCATTTGCTCCTCTGATTATTATATATGCGCATGTGTGTATATATTGTATGGCACAATTCCTTCATCTTCTCTTCACTTCTTCGATCTCTTTCAAGTTGGGTGTTTTTGGAACCTATGTGGAACTAAAAAAACGGAAAAGACTTGACCCCTTAAAGGTTAGAAGAGCCTTTGAAACATAGAGACACACAGTGTTTTTGCCCAAAGTAAGGACATGGATGTGTAGATCTCAAAGAGACGATTCCAACGATGCTTAGAACGCGTCAAACGGAGTTCGGATGAGGGAGAAACGAAGGAAAGAAGTTGGTGGGTCGTTAGTCGCCGTCGCTACTTCACTCAAGATTTGATCAATGAAATTGAGGTTTTCAGATCAAATGAATGCCATGGATTTGAAGTTCGCTGAACTACGATTCCAACGACACCAAGAACGTAAAAAACGGAGCTAAAACGAGGGAGATATGGCCTCCCAAAGTTTGCGGGTCGTGATGACCCGCCGGAGCTCCAACCAGATCGGGTTGACCCGGTTGGAGGTTGAAGATGATGGCATGGCAGTCAACGCCATGTCATCGGTCAACCAGTGCCATATGGCACCAATGAGAGGTCGCCACGGCAGCGTCAAATGCCACGTCAGCATCGGTCAACGAAGGCCACGTCATCTGTTGACCATCCATGTCGACCGAGACACGTCAGCGCCACGTCGTCGACACGTCAGCAGTGACGGGTCAAGGTTGACTAGTCAACGCTCAGCACTGGCAAAAAAAAAAGGTTTTGACAGAGGCGTGTGGGGCCCACTGGGGGCTCCGTTTGACACGTGGCAAGCACCGTCGGAGAGAGGACGGTGCATGGAGTCGTTTGGGTTGGCGCGTGTCGCCGATTGACGGCCGCAAGGCGGCGCATGGAGGTCATGTGCCACCGACGAGAGTGGCGTTTGTTGGAATTTTCCAATTTTTCTGGATTTTTCCATCCAAACACCTTCTAGGGCCGCGTAACGGCGCGTGAGACCTCCGATTGAGACGTGGTTGATTCCTAAAAATCCCTAATTTCGAGAGCTTCAATTTGTATATAATTTGCATATATTTGAAGCATGTTTGGATCTGTTTTGAGTCAAAAAGGTGCTTGTATGCACCTAGAGATTCCCAAAAACGTTGAAATTGAGTCAATATTGATTCCATTATTTTTTGGGACAGGTTGGCTTGCTTTTTAAGAGTAATTTCAGCTGCAACATAAGGTCAATGCTGAAATATTCTTTAAAAGTAAGGGAATATTCAAATGAGTTTTTTGGATATAAAATCCTATCCAACCTTGACTCAAACTCTTAGAGATAAAAACCTGAAAAATTGCAGCAACTTAAAATTATTCAATGATTATTGAATAATAATAAGTCTTCCCATGCTTCTAACCACATTGATCCACTTGGATTGAAGCAATGACTTCTAAAAGTCAATCCTTTATCACAAATGTTGTGACAAAGGATAAGACAGATAGAGATGTTAGAATCATCTCATCAAGTGGGAGATATGCTGAAAATACATCCAAATGAGTGGATGTAAACATAGCAAAGAGGAGCTGAACATTGTAGCTAGAAGCTACATGAGTTAATATGGTCAGAAGGGCCTATGAGAAGGAGAATCTGTTAAGAGACAACAATATGAGGCTTAAACTTTTGAATGTTCTTGTTTTTCCATTGAATTTATGATTAAATTCTCTATTTTTTTGGAATTGAATTAAGTATGTTCTTTTCCTGTTTCCTTGAACGTTCATGCTGATTAGATGATATTGTGTTATTATCTTGTTGATATAACTACCTTTTGATTGAATGAGAGTTTATGGAATGTGTCTAGAAATCCAAAAGGGGAATGTGTTCAATAAAGATTTTGGTTAAAAGGGTGATGAGCCAACTAGCATGATTGGGATGGGAGTCAACATAGTTGTCTCCTAAACATGAAACTAGTAAACTTATTATCTAATTATCCTTTGTCTTGTTTGAACAAATAAGATTTGTATGCCATAATCGTCTGAGTGACCAATTATGACCAAGTCTATTTGACTGAGTTTATAAAGGCAAGCTCAAATAGAGATATCAATGGAGTTAGAAACTCTCAAATCTCTGTCATTTAAGAAGAATGAGATGTCAGGGACATCCTACCAACTAATCTTCAGCATTCAGAGGCTGAAGCAACTGAAGGATACAAAAGGTTTATGCTATCAAGCATAGAAAGAACAACATTGCTCAAACTTATGTTGGTATGAGCAATGTAACCTTATCCAAGCCATGTGAATAGTGTTGGAAGATGGTGAAATAGATGATCTTCTTCCTTAAAGTTAAAACTAAGTTAAGTTTTAACATAGTGTACTAAGTCCTAACATGTTGTTTAGGCAACACTTGAGGCAGATGTCAAACTAAGAAGTTGAGACAAACTAAATGCCAAGTTCCTTCTAACAAACAAACAAGTGTATGTTGTGATAAGACATCTCCCAGTGAGTGGGAGGAAGCTATGTCTCCCAGTGAGTGGGAGTGAGCCATGTCTTCCAGTGAGTGGGCGTATACGAAAGTAAAGATTGCCTTTGATATGCATATTATAACCTTCAGCAATGTGATTCACCACATTGAACTAGAATGTGAAAGACTGAAGGATTCAAGATCCATCAGTCAGACGAACTTAGCTAAAGAGTGGGAGGATTCATCCTCTAAGCTTGAGGGCAAGAAACCTATGAGGTAAACTTGATCTAGAGGAGGTCAAATGGTTTCTACAAAGATGAAAAGCTACACTGATAATCCTTAAGGGTTGTAAAAGTAGCAATCCACATGAGTTGTGGATGTTTCAAAGAAGCATATGGCTTCATGTCAAATGCAAAACAATAAAGAGATAGAATCAAGGGATTGGAAATTGCACATTAAATCTGCATAGATAAACCTCCCTGATTCACTCCATGCAATTGCAACTGAAAGAATCACATCTTTGCTATCTCTTTAGTTAAGAGTCGATAGGACTATGATTCTCAAATCCTTTGTTGGATTTTGATGTTTCTTTCCTAGGGATAAAAGATTCTATTTCTTGCCACATGTACACCTTGATCAAAGGGAATGATCAAACTAGCGAAAGAGTATTTGCTAAACAACGTGTAATACCCTTATGAATAAGTTGAGAACTTATTCTACCTGACAAGAAAGACAAAGAAACTTTTTTTTTTTGAGAAAATCCACTACAATTGGTAAAATATGACGTTAGTGAACCAGTGAACGTGAGGGCAAGACACAAAGCTTGGTGTTTCATTAACGTTGTGGACGTTTACTCCAAATACAGTAATGTTTACTTGATTTTTGGCAAGTGTGAAGCTGTTAGATGATGGTTGAACTAGTCAGGAATCAGTAAACTGAAAGAATAAGACCTTTCGAACTAACAAGGGTTTATGACACCCATGTGATTAGTTCAAACAGTTTTGTGTACAAGAAAGACATTGTTAGGCAACTATCAATACCCAGAACCCTTCAACATAATAGAGTTGTTGAAATGGAGAGATAGACCTCTCCTTGATTTGGTTATGAACATAATGGCATCAATGAGGCTATCAGCCATATGTTGGTAGGTGGACTCATAGCTATTATATTCACACTTAACCAAATGCCCTCTATGTCAGTCACAACCTTACCCTATGAATCGTGGATGGGCCTTAGATCAGGACCAAGCTCGTTAAGACCATAAGAGTCATCAACTTTATATTCACAATTCTTCCTATGAGTAAGGAAAATTAGGGCTAAGGTATACAAGGTATCTCTTTGTGAAATGACATGAGAATTTGACATGACACATCTTCATTAGTGAAAATGATGGCGGTTTAGTGATTGAGAGAAAAACGTGGGCCACAACGTTCATAAAACCCAGATTTCCTAGCATGAAATGAGCATTAATCACAATAAATCTCTTTAAGAGGTTCACAAGTGACAAGGAATAACCAAGTGTTCTTAAGTTTACTGATCCGAGTGGGAGGATTGAGACCATTTTCACAATGAAAGAGGTAAGAGGTAAGTTACGAGAGAATTACCTCACTCATACATAGGAAAAGAATCCTATGAAATCCACCTCGGAGCAAATTGTCATCTAGCGAATAACTATAAGGGATAGATTCCCTAATGGATTGAATACTCTCTTCATCATTTAGAAGGTGATGATAACTACCTATAAGTGTCTGAAAGACACTAGAAGGACCTGCTAAGATGAATTGCAAAGTGTTATGTAGGAGGATTTGGATTCTTTTTAAGCCAAATACATGTTTGGGTAATTTGTCACCTAGCCAAGAGGCGATTGGGAACAAGTAGATTCTCAAATCTGTTGGGGGCATGTAGAACCTAAAACACTTAGTGGCTAAGGGGTAATACAATGGAAGGTTGTCCATTGTGTGTTTTAACTCTGAACTTTGGCTATGACAACAAGCTTAGTCTTTAAAATTGCATCAAGATGATGTAAAGACCACCTTCCAATTTGGAAATTTTGGAAATTGGATGATGAACTCTACAAGAAGCGGCTTAAGGGCTTCGTAGAAACAATCACCCAAATAGTAGTATATGAGGTTTTCACAAGGTCAACGCCTTACCAACTTCGAAATAATCGAAGAACACTACATAAGTCCCAAACGGTCTAATGATGATTCTTTGTGTAGTCATCTTTTGTCAAATGACATATGAAACAAGTGTCAAAGGAATAAAGGATTAGAGAATCCTTAAATTCTGAGTTAAGAAAGTCATGGGTTGAACAAATATCTTGATTGACAAGATAAACGGAGTTGCACAAGAAAGATACAGTCTTTTCAACCTAAGACATGTACAAGTGTAATCCTTAGACATCTTAGGATGTCAAACTATAAACCCATGAACACCCCTGAAGTCAAGGGCATAAACCTAAAGAGGTTACATGTCCTATGAGGAATCCAACATAAGAAAGGTGGATAGAGTCCCATGTGAGACTATAGTTGGTAATATGAATGTACACATTGGTGTACATAAGACCAAATGTTTTTTTTGTCAGACTTGGAAGCTATTTTTGGTCCTGCTGTGAAACAGAATAACCATGGATTGAGTTGTCAAGATAACAACTTTCCTTTGAAAGGATACTCTAATGTAAGACCTAGGTAAATGGTGATGAAGTAAGGAAATATACAAAATATTTTTTTCCTGGTATCCATGGAAATAGAACACAGGGCATGTTCTGCCATCATTCAAAGTGCCATAAGAGATTGGGAATGAATGGTGGATAGAAGGATCCAAACGATAACATATTATGATAAGGTTCCTAAGTATCACAGCAAGGCGAAACATACTTTTTGATATATCTCTATGAGAGATATGCTTTCAAAGAGGGAAAGCAACAGTTCAATGACCTTCTACTGACAGAATGTTGGTAGATCCCCTTAATGAGCCCATAGCTTGATTTTCATTGAGTTAGTAAAAATCTTGGGGCGCAAATAAAATGTAAGGTCGTGAACTTCTTTTATATGAAGATAAAAGAAATAGTATGTATGTTATGAGTGAATACATATAAGGTATACAAGTTTGTATGTCGTACAGGTCAGAAGAGGTTGGTTCGCTCACACGAACAACCATCTTCCCATGTTTTGCTAAGGTATGGGAGGGTAAGACGAGTAAATGATCACCATAAGATAGTTAAGAAGAATCTTTGCGTTTGAGTCACCTCGGTTAGACTGAGATGATATCTACATATGTGTATATACACAGAAAATGGATCGAAGCATGAATATAGACCTGTAGCCAGACAAAGAACTCTTTTTTCACAAATAAGATTGTAAAAGAGATATTGTGAAAAAGAAAGTTCTAGGTTCGAATGTTGAGTACATTTTGGAACTAATGTCTGTACGGTGAAAGATAAAGAAATCGACGTACACCTCACCGTAGCATGCAATTCATACTGCATGTGCTTAAGAGTTAAACTGCAACACGGGATATAGGTGAAAGATCCCTAGTTCACTACAGTGTGAGTCCCAAGAAGGAAAAAATCTTCCGCGATGCCCTTAAGACTTAGACGGCATCATGAAAGCTTGGTTTGGTGACAGCTACTTTAGCTGAAGCTCCATGATCACACTCGATTCAGTCAGACGAGTGAAAACTAGGAAAGCGACCAAGTCAAGATGGACTGATGTTTAGTCAAAAAGGAAGATTTACTCCTAGATACATAAGATGTGCTAGCATCTGTGGTCGACCCCTTATTAGCCCTATGTGTAGCTAGTAAGTACGGATACAATGTCCGTGGAAGGCAATCTGAGTTAATCAACATATTAACTTGAGAGGGATTAGATATGCCATGAGTAATATGTATGGAAGAATCTGGTGCATACGATATAAAGGATTTCTAGTATCACAAGCACCAAATCTTAAAGACGTTTTTGCCCATGCAGTCATGGTGGACGCCAAGTATGAAACAAGAAAGAGTAACGCACGCACAATGGGAGGCCCATCAAGTGCGAGTGGGAGATGTTAGACTTTGGGTCCAAGTCCGCCCTTGATGGGCCGGACTATTTGATTAGGATATAAGTAGCCTAATTAAATAAGAATAAAATCAGCATTAATTGCATATTGGAGAATAATTCAGCAATATTTATTGATTTGTTAAATGAGGAACAAATCACCATAATTAGGGAATTAATTGAGAATCAATTAATTGCTATCTTAGAGGGCAAGAAGGAGTGCATACGTTTCCTAATTAGTGGCCTCCATAAACCACTATAAATAGGGTGTGCCTCCTCAATTGCAATTCACCACGCCATTGAGTTTTCTGGCAATTCTCTTCTCTCCTACCATCTTTCTGGTTCTGATGATCTGCTGTGCAAATCACAATTAGGCTCTAGTAGTCTAATAATTGTGTGGGCACAAGTATGGAGCATTGGAGTTTCAACCCGGATCCAAACATGGATTCGCTCCGGTACGCCAAATCTCCCTTTTAGTTATATATTTTTCTTACAAAAAGTTAGTAGCGGTTTGTAAACAGCTACTAATATCATATGAAATTTCAAAAGTGGCATCATAAATTTAAGGGTTAAGGTGCAAAAATACCCATGAACTTTTCTCAAAAGTGTATCCAACACCATAAACTTTTTTTAGGTGCAAAAATACCCATGAACTTCTCAAAATGGGGCAAAAATGTCAAACTGTTAATTTGTACAAACGTCCGTTTTATGGGACCCACAATTTTATTTTTGAGGTGCAAAAATACCTATGAACTTTTCTAAAAAGTGCACCCAACACCATAAACTTTTGAAAAGTTCATGGGCATTTTTTCACCCAGAAAAAATTTTATGGTGTTGGGTGCACTTTTCAGAAAAGTTCATTGGTATTTTTGCACCTCAAAAAATAAAATTGTGGGTCCCACAAAACGGACATTTGTACTAATTAACGGTTTGACATTTTTGCCCCATTTTGAGAAGTTCATGGGTATTTTTGCACCTAAAAAAAGTTTATGGTGTTGGATGCACTTTTGAGAAAAGTTCATGGGTATTTTTGCACCTTAACCCTAAATTTAATCCCATTTTGTGTTTAAATTTTTAGTGGTTGTAGTTCTTAAAACCGCTACAAATTTTTTTTGAAATTTAAAAAGAAATTAAACAATTACCTGTTTCCATTTTTATAATATTGGATTGAATAGTTTATTATTTAAGTAGTTTAACTTATAGTAGTTATTATTTAAAAAGAATGATTAAATTAAGTTGGATAAGTATAAAGTTTATGTTGGTAATATTATTGAGGATATGTAGGTAATAAGAAATTATTATGTTATCTGCTACAATATGGTTATCATTATGTAACGAAAATAGGTAACGGTGAGAAAATGTCCTTCAATTTCTTCAAAAAAAGAAAAATAGTTGGAATAAATATTATGCGAGGTAAAAAATTATTGAAATGAAAGAATTCAAAAATTTGTTACCATATTTGATCACTTTGTTCATCTCCTCAGCTCTTAGAAAAACATTTGTAAATGAGAGAAAACAAAAGAGAGGAAGGGTTGAAAGAATGGGGGAAGTGTTTGAAATGAAGTGTGATGGGGGTATTTATAAGGATCTACATAACCCTTGTAGCGGTTAATGTGATGGGTGTTATAGCGGTTTATTTTTATAGCGATTATTGTGATGTTCTTTGTAGTGGTTGTTACTTTTGTAGCAGTTTTTTGTGATTTTATAGCAGTTACATAACTACTACAAATATTGTTTTGAATTTTTCTTAAAAAAATATTCATTAAGTTTACAAGAACAAAAGCATAATTTGAGTAATTATTCTTCATCGTCATCCCTATAAAAATTGTGTGAAGAAAATGTTTGACACTTTGTAGCAGTTATAATAGGACAACCGTTACAAAATTTCATGACTGTTGGCCATTAAAACAAATTTTATTTTCACTTTGTAGCAGTTGTTGTACATAAATTGCTACAAATTAGTTAGAAACTTTGCATCGGTTTAATTGAAAAACCGCTACAAATCTCCATGAGCGGGATTTAAAAAATTCAAATTTCAAAATGACTTTTTGTAGAGGTTTTTGTTGTTAAAACCACTACAAAGTGCTATAACCATTGTTTGGGTTTCAATTTTTTTTTTGCAATTTGTAGCGGTTATAATTGATAAAACCGCTACAAAGGTTCATTTCAATTTGTAGCAGTTATTACCTGAAACAACTACAAAGTTATACCATTTGTAGCGGTTTGTCATGTTTAACCGCTACAAACTTCATTCTTTTCATAGTTTGTAGCAGTTATTATAATAGAACCGCTACAAATAAAATTTTTATTTTTATTTTAATTTTTTGTTAATTTTTTTATTAGTTCTAAAAATATAAATATAACTGTCCTAAACGAAAGAAGAATTTAACAAGGCTCTGAAAATATAAATATCCAAGTTTTTTTTACAGAAGTTTGGAAAAAAATATAACTATCATAAAAGCTAACTAATTAAAAATATAAACTAACTATCTGAAGGATGATGATCAGATCCTCCCTCAGAAGGGGGAGGATCACGGCTTTAATCATTCGGTCCTCCCTTAGGGGGCCGCCTCAGGTGCGGCTATATTAGGGAGCTGAGCAGAGTTAACAGTACCATCATCATCGGCAGGAGGAGGCGGCTGGACAATGAACCAAGGGACAGGGGGAACCTGTGGATACTCCGCATAAAGGAATAGGCGACTCCACGATTGCTCCAGCATGCAGTTTGTGATATCCCACCACTGCGTATGCTGAGCGTAGCTGAAATTGGCCTGCTGCTGCATCTAATGGGCCACCACAGCATATGTCCTGGCAACCTCCAATCAGAGCTCCTCAACAGAGTCATCCCTTGAAGGTCTGACCCCGGATGTCCATGCTCGAGAGCTGCCAGCCTCAGAGGCCCTGCTCCTACCATAGACCATGCTAGGTCTAGCACCAATCCCCATCCCCATCCCCCTCACACGTCCAGGGTGCTCAACTGAACCCAAACCAACTTCAATGGCGCAGTGAGATCTAAAGACCCCTGTGACTCCTAGGTCTAGGTCTCTCGTAGTTAGCCTGTGACTGCTACATCTGCTCCTACTATTTTATGAAATAATTAATTATTATTATTATTCACAATAAAGTAGTTTCATAAATAATATAATAATAAATTATTATTATAAAATAATAAATTAACTTACAAGGGCCTTCTCTGCCTGCTAAGAGGTCAGAATCCCATCACAGTGTCTATGGATGATAGTGAATAACTCCCCGTAGTCCATCTGGCGGTTCTCCTGTGTGCCTTTCTCTCCTAAAACAATAAAAAAAATTAAATTAGTTTTATGAATAATAAAACACTAAATTTATAATATGAAATAACCAGCTAAAAGTAATTGAAATTGTAAAAAATTACTAGCTCGCTGTAAGTGACAGCAAAGTCTTTGATCCTGCCGTGTGGTGGATCTTCTGCTGCCCTCGACATCTCGTATTCCTCTGAGAAAGCTCTTGCAAAAAACTAATATTAAAAGTATTAAAACAATATAAAACAATTATAATTATTAAAAACATTAAATTTATGAAATTTATATTAAAATTAAAATTATAAATAAATTATATGCCCCCATGTGCTTCTCCTAAACTGGACAAAACTTTTCCAATTGTTCGGTGGGACACCGTCTAGGACGTTCTCGATTAGCTACTGCAAAGGAATCATCCCATCCTTATTCATAGTATGAAAGAGACGATTCCTCCTGTTCCTCCAGCCATCGGCCATCTTCATCAGCGTATACCTCTTCCGGTTGTCCCGGACGGCAAACCTAAGCTGTAACACAATTAAATAAAAAATAATTAAATACAACTAATTACAAATGATACAATTAATAAATATTAATTAAATTCAATTAATTACAAAATGTATAATATAATTAAATACTATTAATTACCTTCACCGCCTCATCCAATGCCAGAACCTTCGGCCCCTTCGGAACCTTCTTCCACGTCCTGAAGTGAAGGGGAAATCGTATCCAATTCAAGCCTTGGTCATACAGGAAACGGTTGAATAGGTGACCCACATTGTCGATGGGCTAGTCTGTGGCCTCATTCCACGGAATTACAACTCGTAGTGTCCAGTTTAGGCTGTTCAAACCAGCCACATCCAACCTCCTGGTAGAAATGTTTCCCTGCTCATCTACACAATTTACCACATACGTTAAATAAATTTAAATTCACATTTAACAAGTCAAATTTAAATATTAAATTTATTAAATAAAAAATTACATTTACCTTAGACCTACATCTCAAACCCAGTCGACCGGGAAGACAACAATCTTGGATTGTTTTGGTCTCCCGTGTCCACTTTATCCAGGAACTGCTCCATGTCATTGAGTGGAATCGAGATCTCGAACTCCTTGTTCTCATCATAGTCACTGAGATTCAGATCACCTCCCTCTCACATAACAGCCTCAGGCACCTATGGTATGGTCGCCTCCTGTGGGTCTGTCTGCTATGGCTATGGTAAGGCCGACTCCTGTGGCTCTATGGCTATGGCGAGGCCGACTCTTTTGGCTGCTATGGGGCCATCTGCTGTGGAGCAGTTGCCTTCCCTCTATGCTGCTGCCACCCTGTATAAGCGGTCTAGGGGGAAGCTCGACCTCCTTCCCCTTCCCCTTCCCCTTGTCCCTTCCTAAAGCTATATCAATTGTAAAAGATAAAAAAAATAAACAAAAATTAGTCACATTTATATATAAAATATAATAATAATAATAAGTGGAAAGAAAATAAGTAACTTTCATACCTCAAGTGTGAAGAATGTCAAATGCTACATCACAACTCTCAAGAGACGTTAGAAGGTCAAATCTAAAGGAAAACTCTCGGAGAACCGTCAGAAAATAAAATGGCCAAATGAGACAAATGAAGGGTTACTGGGTATTTATATCACTAAATTTTGTAGCAGTTATTGATAAAACCGTTACATAAACTGCTACAAACTGGCCTCGGTCAACAGAATACTTTGTAGTGATTACCACTAACCGCTACAAATATCAAGGCCATTGAAGTTCTGTAGTAGTTTAAAAAAAAAACCACTACAAATTTCGTTTACATTTGTATCGGTTTTATGAAACCACTACAAGCAGGCGACCATTTGCATCCCATAGCGGTTTATGTCTACATAACCGCTACAAAATAACCGCCATAATTGTCACGCCTGCTTCGCACCAATTGGTGCCAAGCTAGTGCCACATTTGTAGCCATTTATATGATATAACCGCTACAAATTAGCAGCTACAACTTATGGTAGAAAATTGGCGTGAAATTTGTAGCGGTTTAAGTTAAAACTGCTACAAATAATGATATTTTTAGCGGTTAAAACTAACCGCTATAAAAGCATTGCTACGGAATGTCATATTTTTCCTAGTGAAAGTTGTAATAGTATATCAGTTGTTTTCTTGACATAAATTTCAAACATACTATTATGTTCTTATATACTGTCATCCACAAACACCAACATAAAAAGCTCATCCGATCCTACAACGTAAAAAGTCCTCCCTATAGAAGCTAGTGATGGGACACTTTATTAAAGAATAGTTTTACGTTTTCTTTTGATCACCCAAAAAATAGTGTGTATTCATTTTTCTTCAATAATCTTCTAAATCCTTCAGTTTCCTTGTAACTACAATGATACGATAGATAGACTTTATATGTTTTCACTTGGGAACCCCTCAGGAATGTCTTGGATAGTACTGGGAATTCGGCCAGCCTGATATGGGTCAAGGGCTAGTTGGGTCGGGGGCAGCCCTAGCCTGATTAGCCCACCAGCATAATGGTCACCTACAAAATTTAGACCTCCATTATTCAATTCAAGCAATGACCATTTGATATTCTTATCTACATTAAACCTAAAATGCATCCAAACCAACATGCCAAAATAAATTCTCTCCATTTAAGTCTTATCAAATCAAAATAACCACAACACAATACAAATATAAAAGGCAATGAGGGATATAACAAGAAACTTATAATCTTCCTCATTCTAATCTTCAATACAACAAAAAAAATTTAATCTTCCTCATTCTTCAATTGTCAATAATGATATTTGAAGCATTATCTGAAGCTGTAAATATAGGAACAGGAATAGTTTCCCTTTTCTCCATCTCAGAATCCTCTGCTACACATAACAACATAAACAACAGAGTGTTAGTAAGATAATTAGTTTTCTTAATTGCTCTAAAGTCTAGACTCAAAAATTTAAGAAATAGATATGACCATCCCATGGAAAACCAAGAAGCCAATTTCAAGTGCAAATAAGGGCTTCAACAATATCTGGAAGAAAAGAAGATAGATACTTTGTGAGAACTCGAGATATAATGCTGAAAGCTGATTCACTAGCAACAATAGTAATTGGAATGCTAAGAATATCACATGTCATCTTTGAAAGACAAGGAAATCAAGCAAATTTAGCTTTCCAATAATCAAAGACATTAAATCTTGTAGCCAATCTATTATCAAGTATCGCTTCTTCCAAATGTAGTCCAATTCTGACTTTTCAATTATTGACTCATCTGGCACTACTACAAAAAAGTAAAGTTGTGGCGGTAATAATTGTATTAGCTATAGCGCTAGAGAAGTGCCACATATCTGAACGCCACTAAAAGAAGCTGTGGCGCTTGAAAAAGCCACAGCATTTAAAATTTTTTTAAAAAAAATTAAAAAGTTAAGCTAAAGAAATTGTTTTATTTTAATTTACAAAATAATATTAATTGTCCAGATTTATTTTCAAAATTGAAGATATTGAGGCCAGTGTTAAACTAGAAACTGTTAGCAAAAAAGTTAAGCTAAAGAAACTTATATTATGATACAAATATTATATTTTTCTTAATCATGCGTATGGACTAGACTATTTTCTTTTAAATTACTAAAATAAGGTTTTTTGAAATTAAAAATTTTTTCAGGCAAAAAATGTTAAAATTGCTTAAGCCTAATTTGAAATCAAGTACTCCGAATATGTAAAGATATCTTTTATCAACACGCTAAAGGCATCACGAGACATGGTCCACTTTTGGTTTTTTTTTTTCTTTTCTTTTGAAATATTATTTTTTTGGATAACTTCTTTTGAAATATTATATATATTCTCCACTTTTTAAACACAGATTAGAACATAGATATCAATTTGAAATAAAAAATTGCAGAAATTATATGCCGATTAAAAAAGAGGAAGAAGCACGTTGAACTTACAAGCTTAATTGATCAGTGCAGTGGAATGGGGGACCACGTTGCTCGTTGGTGACGTAATCTTGAGTGAGGAGGAGGAGGAAATTTGAGCAGTTGGGACCAACTAGAGTGGGGACCAAAAGTGGAAGACAGTACAAAGAAAAGAGAACAATTGAGACAGGAGTGGGGATGGCAGTTGAAACAAAACAAAGAAGTAGATTCGATGATGAAGACGTGTGCGCGTGTGGGTATGTTTTTAAGTGTGAAGATGATAGGAAATGGAGGGAGGGGGGCGACGGTCATCCACTGCAAGAAGTTGTAGTGTAGATGAAAAGGGAAAGTGAGAGAGGAGGGAATAATTAAAGTGGGATGAGTCAAAATAAATTAAAAGAGAAGGAAGGGGGCCACTGCGCGGGAAGGGGAAAAAAGATAAGGGTGAGAGCGGGGGGAATTGTGATTGGTGAGAAGTAGATAGTGTAATCCACTAAAAAGGTTTTTATATAAGCTGAACATTTGACATAATTTTTTTATTTAATATAGAACTAGCTGTTGCGCCTGGATTTCTAGGAGCCACAGTCGGTAAATTTTTTTTATTTATATATAACCAGCTGGCCAGTCCAAATTTTTTTTAAAATATAGAAGAAGATGTGGCCCCTGGTTTTCCAGGTGCCACAGCTGGTAAATTTATTTATTTATTATACAACTAGCTATGGCTCCTGGTTTTCCAGGCGCCACAGCTGGTAAATTTATTTATTTATTATACAACTAGCTATGGCTCCTGGTTTTCCAGGCGCCACAGCTGGTAGGATGCGCCCAACTGTGGCGTCTGCCTTGGCAGGTGCCATAGTTGGGCCTACCAGTTATGGCATCTAGTCCACCAAGCGCCACAGTTGCTACCCAAAATTTAAAAAAAATAAAATAGAAAAAGAAAAAAAAAAGGCAGCTGTGGCACTTCTTTAAAGAAGTGCCACAAAATGTGCGCCACCTTTCAACCTTTTTGTAGTAGTGTGGACTCTTGAATGAAAAAAAATATTGGACATATAAATAATAAAAGGTCAATAAAAATCAACATAGTAAAGTGCCAATCAAAGTAACATTAAATCTGCATATTTAACTAGTAAAGAATTTCAAACTTCAATGAAAAACATCATGGTCATCTACTTTATTCGAGTTAGGGGCAACAACTGGTTCTGTGATTAATACTTTATTGGCATTAGAGCTTGATGCAGCTCTAATAATTGGGACTGAAGATGAAGATGGTCTTCCATTTTATACTCATTAAAAACATAATACAACTTTCTCCTTATGTTTTCAATCTTTTCTTGAGAATTTATGGGATCAATTTTCCCGAAAGTGAACTTTTTGACATCAAGCTTCATTCGAGGATCAAGGATAATTGCTAGAGCAAAAATGACATTATAGTCACTCCAATATTTGTCAAACTTGTCAAGCATACTCTGAGCCATTTCCTAAATCACATAATCTTTATTATTCAAATGTTCTTTTAGTAGCAACTCAATCTTCGATATCTATGTGAAATATATGTTAGAAGCGAGATATGATAATCCAGAAATCAAGTTTGTTATCACTGCAAAAGGCTTCAAGAATGTGAATATAGCCTCTGCTCTAGACCACTCTTCATTTGGTGGACAATTATTATACATTGTGTCATTCAGAGCTAAGCTAGCAAAAGCACAATGATACTAAAGAGTACTCTCAAGCATTGCATGTGTCAAATTTCATCTAATTGGGAAATTATATCGTAAACCCATTGAAGTGTCAATACCCCTAACTTGTTCAAACCTTTTCCTAAATTCTATCATTCTTGCCTCTGATTTCCTTACACATATAATGTTGTTCCTAATCTTGTTCAAAGCACCTTCTGCTACTCTCAAGCGATCCTGAACTATGAGATTCACGATGTGGGCACAATATCGAACATGAAAGAACTCCCCATTGCATATCAATCTATTACTCAAATTCAAATTATGATATCTTTCAACATGAACATTTTCTAAAGTATTATCCAGAGTGATCAAGAATACTTTCTTTTCAATCCCCTAGTTTATCAATATCTCATGCGCCCTTTTTGCCAATTCAGATCCAGTGTGAGGAGGCTTCATCTTAGAAAATGAAAGTATTTTGCTATTAAGATTCAATTTCTCATCAACAAAGTGATCACATACTTTTTTCGTTTGTTAGCCTTGGGATCCATAATAAAAAATTTAATCAAGGATTGATTATAGGCAAACCTAGGATCGTTCTCTCTTCTCGAGGAGCCTTCTATTAAATCCTAGGTAATTTACATGCCTGCAAATGCAATAAAACAAGGGGAAATGGGTTTCTGATTTTTTTATTAATAGCTAAAAGAAAATGCAATTTAATTAAATGCATAACTATTATTTTTTTGGTATTTTATTAAATTAATGCAATTATTTTCTCTAATATGAATACATAAACAAACCATTCACATTAATTCAAATAAAAAATTCCAATACAATCACACAAATTATCCAAAAAATAATCAAGTTTCCAACAAAATATGCAAATGATAAATTAAATTAAATTAAAAACTCCCCTTTGCAATGAAGAAACTGATCAAGGAATTGGAGAATAGCCACAGCTTGTACATCGGAAAAATCATGGAAATTAGAGACTCACCAGAAAATTCATGAGCTCGCCGGAATCTGGAATTAGCTCACCAGAAAATTTATGATCTCGCTAGAAACGGGGGTCAAAAAAAGTGAGTTGGAAAATGGAGAAGGAGATGGTGGTGGTTTGGAAGGTGTTTTTGGTGAAGGAAGAAGAAAAGAGGAGTAGGCAGTGGTGAGTTGAGGAAGAGGATGGTGGTAGTTGGTTGTGCTTGAGAGAGGGATGGTATAGAGAGAGAACACGCCGGTGGTGGTGGTGTTGAGGCGTTGTCCTCTTTGCTCCTCCCAAAACTCCCAGCTGAAGATCTCAGCTTTTGGTGGTCTCATCTTGCCTTCCTCAAGCTCTCTGACTCTCAGCTCTACTCCTTCATTCGCCCCAACTCTGCTCGGATATGGTGGTGGTGGTGTTTGTCTAACGAGAAAGAAGGGGACGATGAAGGTGGTGGTGGTGTTGATGGTAAAGGAAGGTAGTGAACGGGTGTCTCCAAGTTCTTCTAAAACTTCTCTAGCACCTCTTGTGTCTCCTCAAAACTGAACCTCACCGGAGATAGTGAAGATGAAGTCATCGGCGAGGAAGAAGAAGAAGGAAGGAAGGAAGGAGTTCGGTTATGGTGTCTGGGTCAATGGGGAATGGTGACGATTATCGGTGGCGGAAAGGAAGAGTAAGGAGAGACGGCGGTGTTTAGTTATCTCTCTCTCTCTCTAGCCTTTGTGTCTTCTCTCCACCGGTGCTGGTTTGGTGGACAATGGTGAGAAGGGTCGGATGTCGGAGTTGAGGACTGTAGTGGGTGTTGGTTGAGGGGGAAGGAACGTGCTCGCTGGTGACCGTGGTGAAGAAGGCAGTCGCCATCAACCGTGGTGAAGAAGGAAGTGAAGGTTCAGATGATGATGATGATGTTGATCGGATGCCCGTTGTAAAGAAGGAAAAAGGAAGGAGATGAAGATGCTCGGCCCCCTCCCTATGCTCCACTCTTCTCACCATAATTCTGTCAGGTCCAGTTCTAGCAGAAAGAGGGAGACCATATGTTCCTAGTGCCAGCTCCCTCCAGCTCACAGGTCACCATTCATGCACACTATGTCTCTGTGTTGGTAGGAAGAAGAAAAAGTAGCCTGGCTAAAACGCAAATTATAACTAGGGACCTTTCTGCAAATGTTAAAAATTCGTGAGGAGGGATTAGAATGAAACTATTTGAAATTTTTGAGGGGTTCAACCAAATTTCCTGATCATTTGGGTTCTTTTCTGTGATTTTCCCTGGCCCTTTTCTGCTCAGTTTTGTAATTTTCATAAATTATGGGTCTTTTTCTGTAGTTTTCTCCAATCCTCAAAATATTAATTTTGACCCCACAAAATCACCAATTTCTTCACAAAACACCTGCAATGCAAGATTAAGCACAAGATAACATCAAAAGTCTAAGAAACAATTGCACAAAATATTTAATAAATCATGACCGTTTTGCCCACAATTGCAATTAATTCAATTCAATTGTCCTTAACTAAAATTAGTGCTTAATTATGCAATAATATCCTAGAAAATCCATCAAAATCCCAATTTAATTATGAGAATCATATATAAAAATATGGTTCTATCACAAAGTCAGCAGTACAGTAGGTAAGCAAAGATAGCCTTCAATAGTTATTTTTGTCTAACAATCAAAAGTCAAACATATTCTACTCGAACTCATTGCTAGTTTTTTTCTTCAGGTTATCCTTTTGATGAAGATAGAAATTTCAGACATATACTACAATAGTTTTTCTAGTAATACTCTTATAATCAAGATTTAAATATGTGTACAACTCCTTAATTCCATCATACTCAACAAAAGAATATGGAAGATTATATTTAATGATAGAATAAGCAATGATTTCTCACACCAGCTTGTTCGAGTTAATATTTCTAGCTCTAACAATCCCTACTTGGTCTATCATCATGGCACCAACATCTTTGTATTTTGGGAGTGATTTACAATCTTTAATATGACACTGAAGGTGTGAAGTCTCACAATCTTTGCTTCCCCCAACATATAGTTTCCCATACCCATTACATTTGGCTTTTTCTTTACCATTAACTATGTCAAGTTCGGTAAAATATCTCCAAACATCAGATGTGGTACATCTAGCCTTTTCACTTAGAGCAGGAGCATCTTTATGTTGTGTTTGTATAAAAGAAGAGTCACGTTCAGCAAGTTCTTCAGATTGTGTTGCCACATTGTCAACATTCATTGCAAAAGTTATAGTACTGTCAACATTCTTTATTTTATTATCATTATCCTCATTATTGACATTTGTAATTGTAGTCATCTTTTTATGACAAGAAATTAATCATATAATCAAGACAGCCAGCAAGAAAAAAGTCACTCAATCCACTCAGTCAGCGACAACAAACAAGATTATAGCATAATTGCAAAAAAACAAAATCCAGCATCAAGCACAAAGATACAGCATCAAGAGAACTGAACACAAGGCGAAATCAAACACAATCATAGTAGAAATCAAGTTTCCAACATTTACTTCAATGATTTATGTTATTTTTAGTTTCCAACATTCAGAATTCATAAGCTACTGCTATGGAGGGAGACGGAGGAATTGAGACTCTAAGAGTCTGAGACTGAAAAACATACCTAAGTGTCTGAGAGTGAAAGAATGGACACCAGAGGAGATGAAAGTGTTAGGGAATCAAAACCACAATGGAGAAGCCCACTCATTCAGATTTCAGAGTCACACTCAGTAACTTGTGACACCCTACTCTCCTACTAGTCAGATGAGCTATACACATGATGATTTTGAACCACTAAATCAAGTTTGATCATAGGAACAAAACACTTTCATAAATAGTTGAAAATCCAACCCAAACACAGGGTTTGAACCTAAAAATAAATGGGATTTTCTAAAAAAATTTAAAACTCTTTAGAACAGTTATTCAGTTGCTCAAACTCTTCATATGACTCATCAATCCTTTCACTTCATTTAGTATTATCAGAGTATTACTTTGCTCTTATCCTAGTCTATCGTCATGAATTATAGGCTCACAACATGCAATTGTCCTTTTCCTTTTCATTATGTAAGTATGGTACACAATAGTTACCCCTTACTTTGTATGATCATACTACTACTACTATAGGTACTATCTTCACTATGTACATCTCTATGCTCATGTATATACATATATATATATATACACACACACACAAAACACTACAAAAAAACATGTTATTACTTACGAAATTACCCACGGAATTATTTCTGTACATAATTTCTGAAGGAATTTTCATCGGAAAAACTACTGACGGATTTTTGAAGAAAACATTTTGTCCGTAAATTATGTTAGAAAATTCCGTCAGAGAATAAATTTTCCACCGGAATTACCAACGGAAAAAATTCCATCGGTAAATACTGACGGATTACCCATGAAATTCTGTGGGAAATTTGAATAAGAAATTACCGATAGAATTCTGTGGGTAATGCGTAGCTAATTATCGATAGATTAAATACGGAAAAAATTATGTCAGTAAATACTGACGGAGTACCCACAGAATTTTTTCTGTCGGTAATTACTGACGATTTACCCGCGGAATTCCGTGGGTAATTTTAACAAGAAATTACTTACGGAATTCTGTAGGTAATCTGTAGGTAAAACTAATAATTTTTTTATTATCTTTTAATAATTTATATAAAATAATAAAAATAAAAATAATCTATAACAAATAAAAATTTAAATATCGTAAAATTAATATTTAATATAATATATTAAATATATATAATATTAATAATAAAAGTTTTAAATGAAATAAGAAATTAAAAATTTTAAACTTTATATCCTAAAAAAATATATATAATTATATATAAATATATATTTAATATTATATATATTTACATTAATATTAAATATTTAAATGAAATAAGAAATTAAAAATTTTTAAATTTATATTATAAAAAACGAAATATATAATTATATAGAAATATATATGTAATATTATATATAGGTATATTAATATTAAATATTTAAACCAAATAAGAAATTAAAAAAATTTATATTTTATATTATAAAAAATGAAATATATAAATATATATTTAATATTATATATATTTGTCTTAATATTATATTTTTTTAATTATTAAATTATATATATTATTACGTGAATAAATAACGCAAAGTTAAAGCAGCTCAACTGGCAAAGGCATCAGAAGACACACCAGAGGTCCAAGATTTGAATCTCACCTTTGTCACAAAACACAACAATTATCTCACAGAGACACGTGGCACAAGGTTAGAGGGACACGTTGCCCCTGCTCGGGGGTCACCGAGGTTGGATGCCGGGGCGGGTGGTGGGGGACCTCCAGTGATGTCCACGTGGCCTCTTTTAAGGTCAACACGTGGATTTCTTTTAAAAAAATAATATTAAATTACCGACGGATAACCCACGGAAAAAATTCCGTCAATAATTACCGATGGAATTTTTTTGTCGGAAATCCATGGGTAATTTCCAACGGAATAAAACTTACGTCGATAAATAAATTTGCCACGTATTTTTTAGAGACGGAACTTATTCCGTCAGTAATTTGATTTCAGCGAAGGAATTCCGTGGGTAATACGCTGTTCTTTGTAGTGAAACTTGTAGCCACATGAGGCTATCAAAAATCTCAAGTCTTAATAAATTATTAGACAGATAATCAACACTTAAACAAAATATTACCTTAACTCCTTTAACTCCAACCTTCTTCAGGCTTCTCCAACAACAATGCCCTTGCCCTAGAAGTACTTGCTCTTGCTGTATGTTATGGAAGAAATGAGTGAGATTAAGGGGAATCTCAATAGCAAAACATTATCTCAATATATAATGTGCAATTGTGATTAACTATGCATGTAAATAGCCAAGTAAGACAACACCTTACAAGCATATACACATGCCCATGGTACAAACTCAAGCAAAGATATTACATGTTTAAAGTTATACATGACAAATAAACATACAATTAACCAAGCATAAATTATATAAGAGTAAGTTTTACTACCTTTTAAAGCTTTCTTTCAAACTTACTTCCTCTTACTTATGTTTCCTTTGCTTCTCCCTTTGGTTGGTAGCAAAAGCCAAATCCTAATAACCATTATTTTCATGTAATGGGCAGAATGATATGCAAACTTTGGTATACTTACTTTATATAATCCATCTCTCATTCAAACACTCTAACCCTTTTAATTTAGCTCTCCAGCCTTCCTCTTTATACCTTCATTTATAACTTGTTCTCGTATCTATTTACTTTCTATGCATTTCAAGCATTTCATAAAAACTCCTATACATGCCTTGTATATGATTTAATTTCTTGGAGCACTTGTATATGTTTTAGGCACATGATTAAGCATTAAAACAGTGAGCTTTTCTTAAACTTAATTTGAGCTTCAAAAATAAAATTCAAGCTCCTTATCATTGATCCTAAATCATGCCATTCCGTTAACATATGAATATTCTAACCTTTTCAAAATTCTTTAGCAACACTTCTTTCTATTTTAGTTTTCTAAAACATTATCAATAACAACAGCAACACATTATATGCATATCTATGCATATTGTACAAGCTTAGCTTTAACCTGTAGTTGCTTGTGTTTTTCATACTCAAATATAATCCACTGCATATACATCAAACTATCTCAGCAAAGGATACTCAAACTTCAACATCAATAGCCCAACTTTACAATCTTATATCATTCTCATTCATTCTAAAATTATTTTCCAGCTTTATATAATCTTTTAACCATTGTTCCAACATCATCTTGACACTTAAACTACAATCCATTACTTCAAGTCAATCTTTTTAACATTTAGGGACTCCAAAACAGCCCCTATAATTAGCTTTTCAGCTTCAACTAATCTGATTTTAAAACTGTTGAACAATATATCACATAACTTAAATATATAAACACTCTCTTCCATTCCTTAACCATTCAGTCTACACCAATGGCTTCTCTGAAAGTTAGCAGCCTATATCATATATTAAACCATCATTTCAATAGTTTAAATCATAATTTAGATTGCTGGACAATTCATTATACTATATAGTATTAAACAAGTAGTCTCTAATAAAAATCAGAACTTTAGAATCACTTTCCAACTCTCTCAAGCCTAAACCTCATGACTTTTCCATACATACATACATAATGCATGCATGCATACATAGTTACTAACTTTCCCTTCCTTTACTGTTGTAGGTTGAACATATTATTTCCTAAATCTCCAAAACCATTTTCCCCGAAATACAATTCAACATGCAGCAGAAAATATCAATCAACCGAGCCATAAATTACACTTTACTACAAGTTTTTTAAGTTATGAACATCTATATTTTCTTTAATCTCATTTGATTTTCTTTGAAGCAGGACGCCTTAATCACACCACCGACAACCCCTGTTTCCGCCTTTAAAAAAAGAACACGTGCAACACAAAAAAAATCATTTATATAAGCTTTATCCCATATCCCACTATGATTATTTCACTTGTTCTAACATTTCCTCTCACTAGAACCAGATTTCCAGCATAATCATTTTGTGGAAAATTCCTCAATCCAGCAAATAAAGGTGGGATAGGATTCTAGACATTTACCGTGGTCTAGATTGAGCCTAGCTTGCATATAAGAGAAACCTTTGTCTCCCTTCCTCTTCTTCCTCATCGTTTTCCTCTTCTTCCTTTCGCCACTCAAGCTCTCTCTCCCTTTCTAATTCTATGGTCGAGCAATGAAGCTAAGGCAGCTGATGGGTCTTTTATTTAATGGGAAAAATGGACTATTTTATTGTTTCCTTGGTCCCACTCACTTGGCTTATCTCATAAACTTACACCATTCTGTTGGGCTAAAATCTGATGGCAACTGAATCCATCACCTTGATCTGCCTAAGCACGTTGTTGGGCTTTATATTTCAGACTTAGTCATGGCCCAATTCTGATTTTTGAGTATGTGTAATAAAATTACTAATTTACCCCTTCTTTATCAGTACTAGATTGCCAAATAAATTTCATAAATTAATCCTTAATACTTTATAAGGATTTTCTTGCTTAATTAGTTTCTTAGAGCCATAAAATAATTTTCCTAAAATTTTCAGGCCAACCCATAACCTCTAACCATTTTTCTTCAAATTTTTGGAAAATTAAGCCTTTAAATCCCAAAATTATCTTTAAAATTATTTAGGGCATTTTTGGGGAACTATGCCTCTTTATAATTTCTCTGACTCCCCATAATAACATTTTATACTATTTTCTCAATATATCTAGGCCCTTAAATAATTTTTATAATTATCTTAAGCATTTTTCTCCTGTTATGCTTAAGACATTTAGCTCAATTGATGTTAGTAGTTTACTTAATTTAAGTTAATTCTTCATATTCTAAGCCCACAATTTGGGATGTTACATAACTCCTCGAAGTCTCAGACGCCAGACACTGGAGAAGGGAAAATCGAAGAGGGGAAAGGAAAATCGTACTTCAGTGCTTAACGATCAAGAGTCTTGAGAGTTGAGAGGAAAAAATATGGACTAGGACCACTAGCATCGGTGACATCGTGACAAGAGGAAGCAACTGAGCAAGGGCAGCAGAGGGAGCAGATCGGCATCACACCAGTTGCCGGAGCCATGAGCCATGCTCAACTGTGTCTGTGAAAGTGGTGAGATTCGTGAGGAGCCAGTTCTCTTCAGCTTTAGCTTTGGTGGCTGTGCTTGTGGAGAAGAGAGAACAAGGTCGCCGGTGGAAGAGAGAACAAAGGTCACTAGTGGAAGAAGAGAACGAAGGTCGTTGGTTAGTGTCTCACCTCTCTCCGTTTAGGATTTTGTTCGTTGGAGGAGCTCTGGTGTTTTTCAGTTTGCCACGTCGTGCTTCTCTGCCTCTGATGTTGGAATTATCTAACAATAGAGATCCAAAATATATTTTATAAATTTCATAAAAGAGAGCAACAGCAAAAGACTTGATGAAATAATACACCCACTACAAAAAAAGGTATTTTGTAGCGGTGACATTGTAGCGGTTATAAATATCCGCTACAAATATTAACATTTGTAGCGGTTTTAACCTAAACTGTTACAAATTTGTAGCGCCAAGTGGCGCAACAAATTGGCTGCGTTTTTTGTAACAGTTACCTAGGGAAAACCGCTACAAATATGGCGCGAATTTCCCTCCAAAAATTGTAGCGGTTTAATTGTAGCGGTTAATAAATAAAAACCGCTACAGTTTTCGTGCCACATGGCGCAACAACAGTGTAACGGTTATTTGTAGCAGTTTGACCAATAAAACCGCTACAAAATTCCAAACGTCTCATATTTTGTAGCGGTTACTAGATTGTAACCGCTATAGAATTTCAAAGGTCCCAAATTTGTAGCGGTTATTTACCTTAACCGCTTTAGAACTCCAAAGGTTTTTGTGCTTTATAGCGGTTATTTTAGAACCGCTACAAAGTTTAGCCGCCCTAAGTTATTTGTAGCGGTTATTTCAATAACCGCTACAAACTTTCCGCCTATATAAACTCACCTCCCTCCTTCATTTCTTCGTTTGCTCATTTTGTTTCCTGAAGTTTCTCTAAGTGTTTTCTTTAGATTTGAGCATTCAGACGTCTGTGAAAGAGTTTTTGCTGCAGTGTTTCTTGGTATTTGTACTTGAGGTAAGGAGATAAGACGTATTTTATTTGTATTTATATTTTTATTATACTTTTACATAATAATGTGACTAAAATATTTTTTTTTTGAATTTTCACAGTTGATATGGCTTTGAGAGAGGATAGGGGGAAGGCACCTGAGGTCCCCAGACCGATTTTGCGGGGTAGTAGCAGCAGAGCAGGGGCCAGAGGGAGGGGGCAATGCGGAGGGAAGGCGACCGCGGCATTTTAGCCCATCCCCCCCACAGGAGTCGGCCCTACCACAGGCACCGCAAACGATCCCACAGGAGACGACCGCACCAGAGGTGCCTGAGTTTGGGGGGCAGATATCAGCGTCGAGGACTACGACGAGGACGACTTTGAGATCATGATTGGGCTCAGGGAGATGGAGGAGTTCCTTGATGAGGAGGAGGCTTGGGAGGAGGAGAACCCACAAGGGTCATCTTCACGGTCCACTGGGTTTAAGGTGCAGGTCCAAGGTAAATAATTTTTTTTATTTAATAAATTATTTATTTAAATTTGAAATGTTAAATTTGAATTACAATTTATCTAACATGCGGTAAATTGTGTAGATAAGCAGGGGAACGTGTCGACGAGGAAGCTGGACGTAGCCGATCTAAACAGCATGGACCAGACACTGCAAGTTATAGTGCCATGGAATGAGGGCACGGACCAGCCCATTGACAATAGGGGTCACCTGTTCAACCGCTTCCTGAACGACCTGGGCGCGAATTAGATGTTGTTCCCCCTGCACTTCAGGACGTAAAGGCACGTTCCGAAGGGGCCGAAGGACCAGGCTTGGGAGGAGGTGATTCAGGTAATTAATAGTATTTAATTGATATTTTTTGTAATTAATTATATTTAATTAATATTTTTTAATAGGATTTCTATAATTATTGATATTTAAATAATTTTTTTGTAGTTGCGGTTTGCCGTCCGGGGCAACCGGAAGAGGTACACCCTCGTGAAGATGGGTGATGGCTGAAGAAACAGGAGGAACCGTTTGTTCCACAGGGTGGATAACGATGCCTCTGGAGCAGCTGATCGAGAGCGTCCCGGACGGCGTACCGCCAAACGACTAGGCGAGTTTCGTCCAGTTCAGGAGGAGCGCTGAGGGGCAGGTAATGTATTTATTAGATTATTTATATATAATTTTGTAATTTTTAATTATTAAATTATAATTTAAATGTAATTAATTTTAAATATTTTATATTTTTTTAATACATTTAATATTATTTTTTTCCAGGCGCTTTCTTAGAGGAACACCAGGATCCGTGGCAGCAGACGATCCACCACTCAGCAGGATCGAAGACCTTTGCTGTCACCTACAGCGAGCTGGTAACTTTTCAAAATATCACTGACTTTTAGCTGGTTATTTCATAATAGTAATTGAATTATGTAATTGTTTTAAGAGAGGAAGACACAGCAGGACAACCGTCAGATGAACTATGGGGAGTTGTACGCGATCACACACAGACACCGTGACGGGACACCTACCTCTTAGCAGGCAAAGGTGGCCATTGTAAGTAATTTCATTATTATAATTTTTATAAAACCAACATAATAATGGAAAATGTTTATTAGTAATTGTTTCATAAAATGGCAGGAGCGAATGCAGTAGTCGCAGGCTGAGCTGCAAGAGACCCAGGCGGAGGAGTCACAGGGGTCAGTGAACCCGACGGCTCCTTTGAAAGCGGGTCTAGCTCAGACTGAGCATCCCAGACTCGTTCGGGGGATGGGGATAGGCGCCAGACCTAGCATGGTCTACGGCAGGAGCGCCGCCTTTGAGGCTGGCAGCTCTAAAGGGGTCAGACGTCCGAGAGACGAGTCTGTTGAGCAGCTGCGGTCAGATTTGGAGCGGACACAAGCTGCAGTGGCTCAGCAGCTGCAGCTACAGCAGATGCGGCAGATGCAGGAGCATGCTGATTTGATCTACGCTCAGCAGACGCAGTGGCATGATATCACGAACAGCATGCTTGAGCGCAGATGGAGTCGCCTGTTCCCGGACAAGCAATATCTACAGGTTCCACCTGTCCCTTGGTTTGTCGTGCAGCCTCCTCCTCCTGCTGATGATGATGGTGCGGTTCACTAGCCCAGCGGCCCGATCCAGCAGCATCTGATGGAGCCCCACCTGAGGGAGCACCAAATGATCAGCCCCAGCTACTTAATTTAGGACATCTTTTTTTTATTTGTTGTTGAAACATTTGTAAATAAATATATATAATTTTGTATTTCAGAACTTAAATTCTTATTGTGTTTACCATAATTATATTTATATTCTTAGACCGCATTGTTGAATTTTTGAATTAATTGCAACAATATTATTTATATTACTAAACCTAAAAAAATAAATTATATATATATATATATTTGTAGCGGTTTTACAATAAATAACCACTACAAATAAAATTTTGTTATATTTATAGCGGTTTACATGGAAAAACCGCTACAAATATATATAATTTATTTTTTTTATATTTATAAATAACGTTCCATATTTGTAGCGGTTTAACAATAAAAACCGCTACAAATATATATATATAATCTATTTTTTTTATATTTATAAATAACGTTCCATATTTGTAGCGGTTTAACAATAAAAACCGCTACAAATATATATATAATTTATTTTTTTTATATTTATAAATACCGTTCCATATTTATAGCGGTTTAACAATACAAACCACAATAAACACTCAACATTTGAATTTTGAAATTTGCCGCCTTTGTGCAAATTTGTAGCGGTTATTTAACCGCTACAAATTTAAAACTAATTTTTCCATTTGATTTCCGACGGCTTTTAAATTTTGAATTTTCCACCACTTTGTGCAAAATTCCAACGGCTTGAACATTAGTAGCGATTTTATACATATAACCGCTACAAAATTGTAGTATTGTAGCGGTTAGTGTAGCGGTTTTTCAACCGCTACAAAATTTTAAACGTTGGAATTTCAGAATATAAGGTTCCAGGTATTCGTCATTCTCTATTAACTCATCTTCTTCTCTATATTTTCTTCTCTCTCACTAGTAGCTAAGGATAAGTCATGGATCAGGTTGCCGTACAATTCTCCAGAATATTTGTATGGATTAAACAATTTCTTGGATTTCGCATTCACTCACGCCAGCTGTAACGGCAAGATCGTCTGTCCGTGTCGGAGATGCAAGTTCAAGAAGTGGCATGCACGAAATGTTGTGAAGGAACATTTTCTTCTGAAGCTTTTCCCTGAGGACTATATGTTCTGGGTAGTTCATGGTGAGAAGGCCGGCATTAGATATGATGATGCTCTTCCTCAAAGTTCTCAAGTAGGCGTTCAACTATATGAAGATGATCCTGTGAATGATGCTGTGCGTGATGCATTTGGATTTCAAGGAGACAACTTCAATGAAGAAGTGCACGGTTCTGAGCCGATGTTTATGAGGAATGAAGCAGCTCTTGATTTTTTCAGTTTGATGGATGAAACAGATCGTCCTTTATATCAAGGTTGTCGAAAATATTCTAAATTATCTTTCTTGATTAAATTGTATCATATCAAGTGCTTGTGTGGAATCACAGATAAGGGAATGTCGATGTTGCTCGAATTATTACAAGATGCATTTCCCGACGCTGAGATTCCCACAAAGTTCTATGAGGCCAAGAAGATTATCAACAGGTTAGGGTTGAACTATCAAAAGATTGATGCATGCCCCAACGATTGTATGCTATATTGGGGAGATGATTCCAGCAGGGAGACTTGTAAGAGATGTCACACATCGAGGTACAAGACAACTCGGAAGGGGAAAAAGCAGAAGAAAAAACCTACAAAGATTCTCAGGTACTTCCCTTTAAAACCTCGCCTACAAAGATTATTTATGTCATCTAAAACTGTGGAGCACATAAGGTGGCATGCCGTTGATAAGAATGAAGACGGTAAATTAAGACATCCCCGGGATGCAGATGCTTGAAAAACGTTTGACAACGACTTTCCAGATTTCATGACTGACCCCAGAAATGTTCGGCTTGCGTTGGTGACCGACGGTTTCAATCCTTTCGGGAATCTTAGTACAAGTTACAATATTTGGCCGGTAGTCTTAGTTTCCTACAACTTACCCCCTGGATGTGTATGAAACAAAGATCGTTCATTATGTTTATGATCATTCCAGGAAAAAAGGCACCGGGCAATGACATCGATGTGTATCTCCAACCGCTTATTGCGGAATTGCTTAAGCTGTGGAATGTCGGCATGGAGACGTACGACGCTTACGACAAGACTTTGTTCAACTTGCGTGCAGCTTTGATGTGGACAATTAGTGACTTTCCTGGTCTTGGCACATTATCTGGTTGGAATGTGCATACTGGGTCGGTGTGTCCAGCTTGCAATTTTGACTCTGATGTAGTGGGCCTTCCCCACAGCCGAAAGTGGTGCTTTATGGGGCATCAGAGGTTTCTCGATGAAACGCATAAGTTCATATTGCAACGGAATCACTTCAATGGCAAACCAGAAAAAAGAGGACCACCTCAGACTTTGTTCGGTATCGATATCTGTAATACCCCGAATTTTGAGACTTGAGGCTAGAGAATAAGGTTGAAATAAGTAGATTGCTAAGCCCTAGTTTAGCAAGATCCCAAATTGTGATTAGGGGTTAATGACTCCAAAAGTGGATGTGGTTAGTGATCAATGAACTATTTTGGAGAATATGATGTGATTTGGCACTCGAATGTGATTCATGTGTGTTGTGAGCAGCGCCAAAATCCTATATTTGAGTTCAATTGTGGATTAACATCCAAATTGACTTAGAATAGAGGAAATAATTGAATGGGGTATTGTGTTGGAAATGGTGTCATAGTGTGTTTTGATGTCATTGAAATTGGTTTGGAACTTTGGAATGGAAAAGTTGCAATGTTAGGTTTTGAAATATGAATTATGTTGACATGTTGAGATTGTTGTGAAAACATGTCAATGAGATGTGAATTTTATTGATTTGGTGTTTCCAATGGATTCCTTGTGAAAATTTATGTGGGAATGTTGTTTGGTATGAAAATGGAACCATTGGAAGCAAAGATGCAAAATCTGAAATTCTGTCCAGTGAAACTCTATTCTGGGCAGTCAGTTTGTGTGAATGTTTTGAATGAGAAAATGGTGTCTAAAAATTCTGAAACTTTCTAGTCTTAAATTTCACATCCCAAGCTTCAAAATGGACATATAATTTGTACCATTTCATTTTGAGAACTGGGAAATATGTCTGTGCAAAGGTTGGGATCAAAACTGGACTCTGTTTTGGAGCAGTGTTGAGTTTTGTGTAATTCTGTATTTGTGTGGTAATTTCTAGTAATGGTAAATATTTTTCCTATAAATAGGACTTAAATATATTTCATTTGTCTTTGGAATCACTTCATTTTGAATTTTCTAGAATTAGTTATGATTTTTCAAAGTTTAGACAGAAAATCTGCCAGAAAATCCGAAAATGAGAATTATGACATCATCAAAATAAAAGATGACATCAGCATGGAATTAAAAGCAAGTCCTCCATCTTCATCAGCCATTTCCTGATGCCATTTCAGAAAAAAAAAAACGTGAGAGAGAGCTTGGAGAAAATAGGGAGAAGGAAGGAGAAATCTCACAAGGTAGGTCGATTTCTTCGGTGAATTCGTACCTAACGTGTATAATCCTTCTCCTAAGTTATTCCTCTATGTGAATTAAGGTCTTGAAGCAAGGAGTTTCATTGTTTAAAGAGGCTAGGGTTCAGCCATAAGAAGGATAAGCCAGAAGGAGCTTAAGATAATCTCCGAAACTTCAATCTTTAATTGTTCTAACTGCTGTGGTTGATTTAATCGGTGAAATTTCACCGGATTGTCTTTGTTAGTAAATTTGGAAAATGGGTTGGCCTAGGTGTTATGCTGCCCAAATTGATACTAAATGGTAGTTCTAACCCAATGTAATGGTTAATAAAGTGGTTAGGAGTAGAAAGAAACACGTCTGCGGAGCCAAAACCGAAAAACCCCAATTTTTCCCGGGGAATTGAGAATTTCGGCCAAGGCTAGTTTGGAGGGATTAGAGATGGATTTTCAATGATTTGATGATTCCATTGAGTTCAGAAACGAAAATCAGGTGGGGTTACAGTTGGTCACTTTTTCGGAAAAGGCCGAAAAAGCATAATTACGAAAACGCCCCTGAAACCCTTAAAGTGGGGCTGCCAAGGGTAAATTTGTAAATTGAAATTGAATTTGATAATTTCAAGTCCGGAAATAGATTCCTTGGGCGAAAATATATCAAAATAGCCCATGTCAAAATGTCAAAAAAAGTACAGTCGGACTGGGTACGGCGAGGCCGGGCCGAGTCCCCAGGGGTATTTTAGTAAATTTTCAATATAGCCTCATATGACCCCAAGAAACACTATGGAATTGTCTAAATAGTACATTTGAAATTGTAGGATCGAATGTGAAGCCCCGAGTTGCTGGCACGTAAATCGAGGAGAAAAGACTAGAGGTAGGGGACTTACCTTACTTGCATGTATTTGATATCTTTGCTTGTGTAGTGATGTATGTGATTGCTTTACTTGATTGTGTAGAGCATATTTGTATAAATGAAGCTCTGTTTCTGTTTTGCTGTGGCCATAGTTTTGTTACATGAAACATTGAGCATGCAGAAATGTCATTATGGGGCATGCATCTAGATAAAGCTAACATGTCATACACATAGCATCTATCATGCATGCATTATGATATCTATTTCCTACTGAGATTCTCTCGAATCTCACCCTCCCCTACCAACAATTTAGACAGGGCAAGTGGCTCATGAAGGGAGCGGCTAGGACTCCTTCGAGATGAGAGTTGGTAGTTGGTTACCAATGAATTGTGAAGACTGTATATAATTTGTCTGAATATATGGTTATGAATTTGATATGAGATTGTGTAATCCCCATTTGAAGAATTATAATGGGCAATTGTGCCCTGTGTATCTTTAGCGAAGGTATGTACCCGAGATTGCCAGGATGATTATGTTGTGCACTCTGATATTTATATGAATGTGATTTATCTTAGCGTAGTAATTATATTTGAAATGTGAATATGAGACCAAGTTAATTAGATTTTAAAAGGTATTTTTGAAAACCCTATCTCAATTATGGGATTTTAAATGAGTTTTGATTATTATTGGTCTCTATTTCATTTTAATCGCGTATTTCGGATATAATTATGGAGGGGGTTACAATATCTTACAGCAGCTTGAGCATGTTGACTTCAAGTTTGGAAAAAGCGATGATTCAGAACAAACTCGCCAAAAGACGCGCAAGACTTCAGCGCCGCAGTAGTGGAAGAAGATAAGTATTTTATTCACTCTTCCATATTGGAGATCTAATTTACTTCGCCACAGTCTTGATGTCATGCACATTGAAAAGAATGTTTGCAGCAATGTGCTATATACGTTGCTTAACGAAACTGGAAAGACAAAAGATCACCTTCAAGTGAGGAAAGATTTACGCGACATGGGAGTTCGTGAAGACGCTTGGCCAGATGAGCATGACAAATTTCAGCTGGCAAAGTTTACCCTCACCAAACTGAACAAGAAAGTCTTCCTCGCGACGTTGAAGAAATTAAAAGTTCCTGATGGGTATTCAAGCCACATTTCTCGATGTGTTGACTTGCAGGCTCGAAAGGTTGATGGCCTAAAGAGTCATGACTCACATGTTCTTATGCAGCAGTTACTCCCTCTGGCTATAAAGAATGCACTTCCTCCCGATGTTTTCATCGTTTTGGTGGAACTTTGTTCTTTCTTTCAGAAGTTGTGTTGTAAGGTTTTGATCGTTGCGGAGCTCGATCAGCTGCAGTCAAAAATCATTCTTACACTTTGTCATTTGGAGATGATCTTTCCTCCATCCTTTTTTACTATGATGGTTCACCTTACAGTCCACCTCGTTCATCAAACAAAGCTCGCTGGACCAGTACAATATCGATGGATGTATCCAATTGAGAGGTACTCATTTTAAATATGTGCTTTATTCTCCATATTTAATGTTTGCTAGTCATCCTTTTTAACATTTAGTATCAATTTTCTCTTCTTTACTTCGTAGGTTCCTTGGGAAATTAAAATCTTACGTAAGGAATAAGGCGTGGCCAAAAGGTTCTATAGCTGAAGGCTATATAGGGGATGAGGTGCTGTAATTTGTTCAAGGTAATTTGATGATCTTGAGACGGCTTTCAACCGCCCACCTCGTGTTGACGATTGTCCCGAACCAACACCGACATCAGGAGAATTTATCCCTTGTGTTGGTAAACCAGTTGGAGCAACTGAGAACTTTAAACTAACGGCAACTGAGAAGTTGCAAGCACATAGACATGTCTTGATTAATTGCACTCAAGTTGAATCTTTCATATAGTAAGAATTGTACACTCACATGTTATTCTATATCTTTCGTAACATTCCTCACTTTCATTTCACTATCATCTTTCCATTATTAATTGCAGGGAATTCAGAAGTCATGTTAAGCGTCAAATCAGGATCCATACACAAACATCCTCGGAAGTTGATAGAAGGGTCCACATAGAGTTCTTGAGCTGGTTTGCCCGCAGAATACTAAATGACCACAACCTACACTCACCATATTTCAGAGCTCTCGCAATCGGCCCTCTTGATCATGCAAAAAGATTTACAACATACAATGTCAATGGTTTTAAGTTTTGCACAGTTTCACGGGATCAAGGATTGCAAACTCAGAATTCTGGTGTTTATGGCACATATGGGACAAGGAGTTATGCGAGCAGCAGTGACGCCAACATGCAGTTCGGAGGCGTCCCTTACTATGGAAAGCTTCTTGATATGGTTGAACTTAATTATCAAGGCCGTTTCACCGTGACAGTGTTCAAGTGTTTGTGGGCAAATATCACTACTTCTCGGGGACTGACAACTGACGACTTAGGGATCACATCAGTCAATTTCTCACGGCCGATTCATACTGATATTTCTCAAGATGATGAGCCGTATATTCTTGCTTCAGAGGCACATCAGATTTATTATATCGAGGACGAGAGGCACAGGGATTGGCACATGGTCGTTCATTTAAAGCCACGAGACCTTTATGACATGGGTGAAGGCGATAACATCGCCTACGAGAGTGAGCCATTTCAGCCAGCTGATTTTGAAAACTACTTCCCTGAAGGCGATGACAATTTACCTCTACTGCGGTGAGTTTTTTTAAGTCCAAATCATTTAAATTAAATTTTTTAATTTAAATTTAATAATACATCCTTAACAATAATTTTTCTACATAATTTTTATAGGGATGGCGACGATAAGTGATCAAATTCAAATTAAGCTTTTGTCTTTAAAAAAAACTAGAAAAAAAATTTTAAACAAATAAATTAATATTTGTAGCGGTTAAATAACCGCTACAAAAGAAAAAATAACCACTACTAATTAAAAACCGCTACAAAAATAAAATTAATCGCTGCAAATGATACGTGGATCCCTATAAATACCCTTACCACAACTCATTTCAAACACTCCCCCCTTTCTTTTCACCTTACCTTTCTTTCATTTTCTCTCATTTACAACTTCTTTTGTATGAGCTAAGGAGCTGAACAATACGATCAAATATGGTAACAAGTTTTTTAATTTTTTTTTTCAATACTTCTTTCCTTTGTATAAAATTTATTCTCACCATTTTTTTAGATATTTTACAACTTTATTTCATTTTCATCTATTTTTCATACACAATTACATTGTAGTAAATAACATAATAGTTCATTATTACCTACGTATCCTTAATAATATTATCAATATAATTTTTATACTAATCCAATTAAATTAAATTATTCCTTTTAATTTATAAATAAGTTAAACTATTGAATAATAAGCTAACTAAATTAGATAAACTAATAAAAAAATAAACTATTTAATTTAATATTAAAAAAACAGAAACAAATGATCATATTTTTTTTAAAAAAAAATTTAAAATTTTTGTAGCCGTTGTTAAACCACTACTAATTAACGCGCCTTTTTTAAACTGAAATTAATTTTTTGGCGCTAATTTTGAATTTTCATGAAATTAGTAGCGGTTTTATAACCGCTACAAATTTCATAAAAATTCAAAATTAGTAGCGGTTTGTCAACCACTACAAAATAGAAAAAAAAATTCATTTCTCTTTTCCCGCCTTCAAAATTTCAGTTTTTTATTTTTATAGCGGTTATATAACCGCTACAAATATCTCTGAAAAAAATTTCACTCATGAAGATTTTGTAGCGGTTGGGTTGAACCCATACAAATTATCTAGCAGTTATTTTCCTTGAGTAGCGATTTTATATAACCGTTACAAAACCTCTTGTAACATACGATTTAGTAGCGGTTTTGCTAATCGCTACTAATACCCATTTTTAACCGCTACAAAATCACGTTTTTTTTGTAGTGATCTAGCCATAGTAACTCTACACTCTATATCTCACAACCTAGGAAATGAAAAGGGAAAAATGAGATTAGAGGAAAATAACTCAGAATTCTTCTAACAAGAAAATGAGGTACGGTGATGGTCTATGAATAGCCGTTACCGGCCAGGGAACCTCTAAGGAGCAAGTAAGTGGGTTTTTTGCTTTACTACTCTAAGACCTAGCCTACTCTATTTATAGCCTCCCATCAAGGCTTATAACAGCTTACTAGTCAGGCAAGTAACCTTAAACCAAATCTCTATCCAAATAATGTGTAGGCCACAATCAAGGATATTTTATTTAAAAATAATGATAAGATAATATCTATATTAAATAATAAAATATCTAACAGTCTCCCACTTGGCCTAAAACCTAATGTTATTTGGTGAGTGAGGCTCATTTAAGCAATACTGCAAGAATCATGGTGGTAAGTCCTCTTTGATCGAGGATTACCTTCCATCCATCACAAGTAGTATTCTTACTTAATGGGTCAGAAACTTAATGAATAAACCCTAAATGTTTATTCGGTTCCCTCTTAAATGTTTGCTAAAATCTCATAATTTAGGTACCAATAATTGAAACAACAAACTTCAACTTGAATTTCATCACTTAATAATGTCTCATCTAGATCACTAAATGTGATCCATCCCTGATGAGATATTTGATCATTTTGATTTCTCTAAAAAAGCATGCTCTTCATTAAAAGGATATATGCTTTATGTGTTTATAACCCACTTGACTCTATGGTCATACAACACCCTTAATTGATTTGAATTAATTTAATAATTTCAAACCCCTCTGATAAAATTCCTTAATTGGCAATCTTGTAACTTGCCTCTAAGAATGACTAGGTCAAGCAATACATGATGGAACTAAGCAATCAATAACTGTTTAGTAATCTTATGCCCCTCCATGTTGTAACTTGTTCAGAACATGTAAAGATGTATCATAATGTCAACTCTTTTATAGTTAACGCATCTTACAAGAGGAAACAAGCTCATCAATCCACAATGTATAAAGCATGAAACTTAATGTACATTTGATAATGTACCACATGACTTGTAGCTCTTCAGTCATTATTCAAGAAAAAATATGCTTGACAATCCTCTTAAAATTCCTTTGCGATAGGATTGCTGATTTGTGCAAACATTTACGCAAGCCTACACCTTGGAAAGAATAAGATGATATCAAAGACATATGGACAATCTAATCATATTCTCATAATAGATGTTACTCTCAACAACCACTATTATCTATGAATGTTCAAATGCTTGTGATCATAGGTTACTCATGATATTCTGAAATATTTTGAGAATAACTCTTTATGCATTCTAAAAGAATATCACACCTAACACAGTCATATCACAACTTTGAACAATGGTGACTTGGTCATTTATAACACCTTAAGTCAAAATGCACAAACTATAAATGAATCATCATTTTGTACCATATAGATGACTCAACTCCCACTAATCCAGTGATATAATAAAACTTATGATGTTCTCAACATGGTCCTATATGTAATCACATCATGATACCTTAACTATCACTATTGTGAGATTTACTCATAACAAAATCAACTCCTAATTTTGTTGACTAAATCCTTTTTATTTATGTGACAATATCTACTAATTCACACATATATCTCATCTTATATCCAAAATGGAAAGACACCAATGACATCTCAAATCAAGATAGATATTTAACTACCATGAAAATATGGAAGGAACTGCATATGAATAAAGAAGGAAATACTTCACTAAGTCAATTCATTCTACATAGAGAAATTACAGCAAACAACTTTATTTGTGTTACTTAATGTTACATACTAGTAACTTTACAAATAACTTATGTTGTTGCTCACCTTACATCTATCATGAATCAATGCCTTCATTTGGAATTTATAATCACTCTCGATATTTATGTTCTAGTCAAATTTCCTAAAGTACATTACATAGTAATCATGAATTGCCAAATTTTAATTACCATTGATGGATTGAAGCCTAACAAAGTGAGTACCATGTAAAATGTTCTACCATTAAAGGTGGGAATCCTCCATATGTGATCACTTTTAATGAGTTTGATCACTCCCACTAATTTTGGCATTACTAAATAATCTGGCATTTTAAAATACAACACAAAACTGTAAAATAAAATGAACAGCTCCTTTAAATTCCTAGGACATCTCTTCATCTTCATCAAAATATGCAGTCTCAAAATATTTTCCTTTCGCACTCTTTCTTTTATAAGACAATTCTATGTAGGAATATATTTTAAACCAGGCTTCCAAAATATAGGAGTATATTCAAGAGGATTTAAACATAAATTTTGTTGGAATCTCATCTAAAATATACATAATTTTTTTCAACGTGTCCTTTAAGAGGAAAATGGTACATGCAAAATGTTTATTAACATTATGTTTCTTCTCGCAACAGTTCCACCTATATTAGGTGAGTTCAAGTATGAAGAAACTCTACATATAGACTAAGTTCCAATCCATTAATGATGTACTTATCATGTCACTCATATCTTCCAATTAATTTCACTTATTAATCTATTTATAAGATTAACCACCCAATTTTGCTTTACATATTCCAAATGCGTCAAATGACACTACTCATTTATAAAGCAAATAGAATTTGAGTATTATGAAAGGTCAACTATAAGGAGAGATGAATTATTTCACCAATTAGAACACAATTAATGGCAAGTGTATATCCATTATTGCCTCTAATGAAGCCTTTTAACTATAAGCACATTATTCTCTATATGCTTATTACTTTATGGCTTTGGAGCTAGTAGCTTGGTAGCCCTAATTTAAAATTCATTCTTTTTCAAGTATGAGCAAAACTTATAAATACATATTTTCAATGAATACCTAATATCTATGCATGTACTTATGAAAAGGAGGTAATGACTCATGAGATAATAAACTAAGGATCTCTTCCACCAATAGAGGCATATTACCCTATTATGGATCATCACTTTATAGTCAACAAAACGATGTAACAACAACTATGAGAATTTCTAAATTCATCCTTTAGTCTATAAACAACCATTGACTTTGCTCTATTCTTATGTACCCATGATGACCAGCTCTTAATTGAGATTAATTTAATGAGATAAGTACATCTCATAATGTTATTCCACTTCTTATGCCAATATCATGAAGTATTAGAACTTTCTTAATGTCAATTTTATCCTAATGAAAAAAGTAATATTAATATTTATCTCCTTATAGGCTCTCTAATAAATTCTATTAAACTAAACAATTAAATCAATAACAATCATATGCTACAAAGTCAAAATAAAAATTGATCATGCTTACAAAATAAAAATAAAAGGCACGAGAAAACACCATCACAAAAAAGGGTATATGTTTACCAATGTAGATCATACAATTATAAATTCGTACTACTAAGATCTACCTGTGGGTAAAAACATTAGCATAATATGAATTTATCTATGGGCTACTTAAAAAATATAATGTCATTCTATTCCACCTTAATTAAATATTCAATTATAATTATCTACCTATGGGCAAAGACTAATTATAATCATATATTTAATTACAATTGATATTCTATAAAGCCATATGTGATTAAAGACATGCATGCAACAAAATTGAGGATGTTATGGATATTCCTTAGGAAACAAGCATGCTAACCACGAATATCATGTGCATTTAAAACATAAATATGCACCAATAACCTAATGGAAATAAAAAATAATTAATTTAATCAATAAAAGTGACAAATAACCAAAATTCTCTCACTTTAATTAAATTAATTAATCACTGATTCGAGTTGACATTTTAAAAAATTCATAAGGGATTATTTACACATGCAATATTGAGGATACTGTGGCTACTCCCCAAGATGCATGCTAATCACGAATATCAACTATGTGTTTTTAAATTCCAAATATGCACAAATTTTTAACGAGAATTTAATTGACTATATAATCAATAAAATGTGACCAAATAATCATCATAGATAAATTCTCCCACTATTTTGTGCATCCAAATTAAATATAACATATGCACATCTTAATGGAGGGATTAACTAATTAATTTGATCAATAAAATTAAATTAATAATCCTTCCACTGTTTTATGTATTCAAATATTGTTTAAGAAATCAATTTTAGCATATTTCAACCCAAATATAATTTTGTAAAATTTAAAAAGTTGAAAATTGTCCAAGATTAATTACATAAATATTGAGGTAATTAAATGATATATAAAAATATATTTTGCAAAATTACCCTAATGCAAAAATAGCCAAAATTGATTTCCTCATATTTAAACAATTGAAATGGCACCCCAAAAAAAATATATTCAAATATTTGATCAAATAAGTGGCCCATAGAGATAATGGTCTTGGGAAAAAGGCATATAAGTGAGAGCGCAAGACCGAGAGAGAGCGGCGACCATGCACCATCACCAGAAGAGAGTGATGCCCTAGTGAGAAGCTGGCAAAAGGTATGAACTGGGGAGGGAGAGTTTCAGGATAAACAGAATTTGGTTTGCTGTGATGAAGACTGGATGTATGACGAGACGCAAACAGATATGGAAGGTGGTATGAATGAGAGGGAGGGTAGAGCACAAGGTAAAAAGTGGGGTTCATTCAAAGAGGCTTGCATGTAGCATGCAGCTAACGCAGCAAAGGACGAAGAGGATTGGTAGAGCAAAAACAAATGGCAGGAACAAATATCAGTTCAAACGATGGAGTAGGGGCCGAACGTCGTGATTTCACCAGAGGAGAGGAAAAGATTGGCGAAATGGTGGAAGAACGCCCTCATGACGTTTACGGATATGGAAGACTATGACCAGGCGTTGACGGGAGGGTCATGGCTCATTTACAACCATTATCTTGCTGTGCAACCTTGGAGACCAAATTTTAATCTACTGGGTGAGTAGATAAATAAGATAGCATCTTGGATTCACCTACCGTTCCTATCATTGGATTACTATGACAGGGGGTGCTATATGTTCTTGGGTCTCAAGTAGGATAGGTACTGAAACTGGACTCAACGACACTAGGACGGAAGAAGGGTCGGTTCACTAGAATATGTGTCAAACTGGATCTAAATGAACCATTGAGATCCATGATCCTCATTAATGGAGTTGAACAGAAAATACAATATGAAGGTATCCACTTTATTTTTTTTTCTTGCGGCCGTTATGGTCACGATGTCGATCATTGCCCAAATCGAGTTAAGGAAAATCGTGAGGGTGGGGAAGGCCCCCAAATCGAGTTAAGGAAAATCGTGAGGGTGGGGAAGGCGCTGCATATATTACGAAGAACAAGGGAAGCAAAGAGGATGAGATCATGGAGCTGAGGTAAAATCCGACCAAAACCAATCCAAAGTTTGATTCCCGGATGCTTGTACAAAGAACACGGTGAGCTCACCAGACTGGAGGAGGGGAAGTTCGAGCGAGTAATGAGCCGCGTAATCATCAGCCAAATCCTGAAGTGAGAGGAAGAGGATCAAGGTTTTTGGTGCTGGGGGAGGATGATTCGGAGATCCATACGGAATTTAAGGGACGTAAGTTGGAAGTTATAGAGAGAGGGGAGGAGCCAATAAATTCCAGGAAAGAAGGGATGTGAATATAAAGAAGGGGCCCCATGGGGGAGGGAAGATATCACTGGATGTGGCACCACAAAGGCACATCTCACTAAATGGGCAAGGTAAGGAATAAGTAGTTAGGCTAAAGACAACAAATGGGCCACAAATGAGACAAGAAACCATTTTTGAATTTATCATGTGGGCTAAAGAGTGTATAAACCAAACAAAGGTTGGGCTACATAAAAAAAGTGGGGAGAAATCATCTATAGTTGGTGAAGAGGTAACACAAGATTTGGCAGATGGAATAACGATGGGAAATGGGTTAGTACAACAGTAGAATAAGGATGAGGATTGGACCTTACCAGCCTGTACTACTTCATCTATTATGACTTTAGATGACAATCGTTTGGATCCGGGAGTCAAAGGAAGCTGTCATCTGGTTTTGGAAGATCAGGATGTTGACATGATAATAAAGCAAGAGGCAGAAAATCCATTAAGGTAGACGCCATGCTGGTACAGTTCCTTACCTAAAATAATATTAGTTATTTGTGGATTTACAAATTATGATATCGAACTCTAGAGGAGTTAGAGGAAAGTCGTTTATAGGATTATTAAGTCAACTTAAGCTCCAATACAAGTTCAATTTTCTAGCTTTGCTTGAACCAAGACAAAGTAAAGAAAAAGCAACAGTACTGGCAAGAAGTATGTGTTTTCAGAATATGGAGGTAGTGGAGACTGTAGGCTTTATTGGTGGGATTTGGTGTTTTTGGGAGGAGTCGGTTAAGTTTCAGGTTACCACGAAGTTCTCTCAAGTGTTACATAGACGTTTTAATGCTGGAAGTAGAGAGGTATAGGACATGTCAGTAGTATATGGCCATCCGATTCCTACACAATGTACTGCTTTATGGCAACAACTTAAAAATATCCAAAGTGTATGTAGTGATAAATGGTGAGTGGGTGGCGATTTCAATGCCATATTCAGAGAAGGTGAGCGAAGATCAAATTCTAGTAGACAAAGAGAGCCGAATAGAGAGTTCACTAACTGGGTTAGATCAACAGGTGTAGTTGAGGTCATGACATAAGGGGCCAAAGTTCACCTAGAATCGAGGTACGTCACAGAGTCGTATTGACAGAGTGTTGGCTTCTACATCTTGGTTTGAGAAATTTTCTGAGGCACTGGTTATTCATTTACCAAAATTTAAGTCAGACCATTGCCCACTATTATTAGCCATAGGGGAATGACAGATACACAGAACTCAGCCACAGACATTTCGTTTCTTTGCTTTATGGGTTAAACATGAGGGTTTAATGGAGGCAGTGAAGAATACTTGGAGTACGTCACGGAATTGGGAAGAAAAGGTCTAGAGTTTCTCGAAGGAGGTTACCACTTGGAACAAGCAAGTGTTTGGGAACATCAATTACAGGAAGATTAAAATACTGAGAAATATGGAATACGTCAACGGGAAAGATACATCTGACACGTACTGGGAGAAAAGACAGTGTGATTTATGGGTTGAACTAGAAAAGATTCTGGAATAGGAGGAACTCATGTGGATGCAGTGCTCAGGAAGTAATTGGTATTACCAGGGAGATTGAAATACCAAGTACTTCCACACTATTACTAAGTGTAGACAGAGATGGAAACAAGTTAAGGCACTAAGACTAGAAAATGGGGAATGGTGTTATGATAAAACACAGCTCACGAGAAAAGGAACAAACTTTTTTCAAAGGTTGTATACCGTGGACCAAGAGTATAGTGATTCGGTTATTTTTGGATGTACGTTTCCACTAGTACCAGAGATGTCTAGAGCGCTTTTGGCAAATATGTGTACACCACAGGAAGTGAAACAAGCCTTGTTTAGCATGGGTTCGCTAAAGGCACCGGGACCGGATAGATTAAATCCGCTGTTTTATCAGAGCCAGTGGGAAATTGCAGGTCCTTCTGTAGTTGAAATGATTCAGCTCATATTCCAAAGACCGGAGGAGGTTAAGAGAGTAAATGGGACGAGTATTGTTTTATTTCCTAAAATTGATATGCCTCAGGAATTTAGGGATTTTCGGCCTATTAGTTTGTGTAATGTTATTTATAAAGGGTTCACCAAGATCCTAGCCAATCGACTGAAACATATAATGCCACTAATTGTCTTCCCAAATCAGTGCAGCTTCATTCCAGGTAGACAGAGTACAGATAATATTCTTTTAGCCCAACAGGTAATACATTCGATAAGAACTACCAAAAAGCGAAAGGGGTTTATGGCCCTCAAAATTGACCTTGTAAAAGCCTACGATAGAGTATGATGGGATTTTGTCTTGAGATGTTTACATGAATTGCAACTTCCAAAAAGCTTTGTTCAACTGATCTTTCATTGTCTCACATTAGTAGAAATGCAAGTAACATGGAATGGAACAAAAGGCCTGTATTTTAATCCAAGTCGTGGCATTAGACAGGGTAATCCCATCTCACCTTATTTATTTGTGCTAGTGATGGAAAAATTATCTCATTTAATCCAAAATGAGATCCACAAAGGCATATGGCTCCCATTTTGATTGTCAAGGTATGGAATTGAAATTTCTCATTTATTCTTTGCCGGCGATTTGATTTTATTCTCTGAGGCAAGTATGGACCAGGCAGCAGTTGTCAAAGCATGCCTAGATGACTTTTGTTTGGCGTCAGGACAGAAAATAAATGCAAGCAAGTCATGAGTATTTTTCTCTGGAAATGTTAGTCATACAAGATAGATAGAGATAAGCCAGTTCTTGGGGTTCTTTAGTCATACCTGATGTAGGTAAATATCTGGGTGTACCTCTGCATAATAAAAGGTTGTCTAAACACACATACCAACATATTCTAGAACATCTAGGCCGGCGGGTAGCAAATTGGAAGGTGAACACTTTGTCTATAGCCGCTAGACATACGCTTATTTCTTCGGTAGCATCAGCCATACCGGCGTATACGATGCAAGCAACGCTATTACCGGCCTCTACATGTGATGAGATTGATAAGAAGTGTCGCGGATTTTTGTGGGGAAGTTCATCAACAAGAAAGAGAATGCACATGGTTGCTTGGGAGGAGGTGTGCAGTGGTAAAGAAAGTGGGGGGCTGGGTCTTAGAAGTGCTCGCAAACAGAATTCGGCATTCATGATGAAATTGGGTTAGGGATTAATAAAAAGAAGAGATGCTCTCTGGGTCAAATTCTTGAGGGAAAAGCATAAGTGTGGAAACGACCTGTTGCCAAGGATCGATGTGAAGCGCCTTGGATCACAGGCATGGAAGGGTATTCGAGACAATTAGGATAATTTGAGGAAGGGTGTGGGTTGGCGTATTGGGTATGGGGCAAGTGTAAGGTTCTGGAAGGACAGGTGGCTGCCACATCATGAGCCACTTCAAGCATATGCGCTAGTTAATCTCCCAGAAGGAATGGAGGAGGAGCTTGTATCACATTATCTATGAAGTTCAGGGGGTTAGGATTACCACGCTATGGGAGAAGATTTTCCATCTTCTATATTGGCAGCTATTGAGAGATTCTACCATGAGTATGCGCAAGGAGAAGTTGATAGGCCAATCTGGATGGAAGCTCCTGATGGGGAGTTCTCCATTAAAACAGCGTATGCATTGATTAACAGCAGACCAGTTAATCATGGTCATGGTTTATGGAGACATATATGGAAAATTCAGGTTCCTCAGAGATGTAGAGTGTTCTTGTGGTCATGTATGAAGAATCGATTACCTACAAATGGTATGAGGGCAGCAAGAGGATTGCAATGCGATGGAAAATGTTATGTGTATGGATGTGCTAGAGGATAGTCTGCACGCATTGAGAGACTATCCTATGGCCACATCGTGCTGGGATTTAACATTGCCCGTCTCGCACAGTGCTCCATTTTACTCTAGCACTAATATTATGAGCTAGGTAGGGTGGAACATAAGGCAAGTGTTTCTGGTATTTGGTATAAAATGGAAGACGTGGTTTGCTATTCTATGTCTGCAAATTTGGATTAATCAGAATACAGGGGTTTTTCAGCAGCGGGCCTAAGGTGCTCATCAAGCAATTAACCAGGCACGCGCAATAACCATGGGGGCAGACTGTGAACAAACCAGATCGCATCCGTCATCCTTGGTTCTGCGATGGATCCCACCTTGTGTAGGGTGGATTAAATTTAATGTGGACGGGGCTGGTGAGAGGGAGGGAGGTATGGCGGCTTGTGGTGGCATAGCGAGAGACCACGATGGAGATGTACTAGGTGGCTTTGTGTTTAATATAAGAAGAGGTAGCAGCTTGCATGCAGAAATATGGGCAGTACTATGTGCTCTTAAACGTGCTTAGGACATGCGATGGCAAAGGGTTACCACTGAAATGGATTGCTGGGAGGTAGTTCAGTCCCTAGCAGAGGGTTGGTGTGAAAGTCATCCAGAACAGGGACCACTGAAAGAGATAAGGGCGATTCTGCAAGGAGATTGGAAAGCCAGCATTGAGTGGTGTAGCGGGGAGAATAATACCACAGCAGATATGTTGGCCCGTGAAGCACTGTATAGTGCAGCAGGTCTTACTGTGTTTAGCTCGTCACCTGAGTTCTTGTTGCATTCGTTGAGAACATATGTTGGCATGTAGTCATTGTTGAGCTTTAACTTTAGAACGAAAAAATGAGATAATGGTCTCAAATGAAACCCAAAAATAACTTCCAAAAAATAAAAAATTTAAGTTCAAGATAGTTTCTGAAAAAACAAATGACCCAAAAACAACACATACCCAAAGGCTAGGCCCAAACATGAATAGACTTGAATGAAATCTAACAATGATTTGCAGAAACAATAAAACAAATATTTAGGCATAGAAAATAAGCCCAATGAATTTAAAAATTATTGAAAAATAACTAAACTGAAAATATGAGGCCCAGACAAAATGGCCCATAGAATAAAGATATTTCAAATTTTTCAAAAATAAATTTTAAAGAATTGTGCATAGACCCCAAATGCAGCTAATAATAGATAAGAAAAGAAAAAAGGCTCAAAATCCAGTTTCAGCCTAGGAAAAAAAATAAAATAAAAGTTCAAATGGTCAGCCCCAATTCAATAGCCCAACAAGTAATCAGCCTGCTATACCAGTATGCGTTTCACTAGGCATTCGAGTTAACCTACCTGACTCGACCCCTGGCGCGACCCAGCAACCAGCTGCTAGACCTGCAATTTCAGGCGACCTTTTGCGGCGATTCTGGCATGAAAGCCAGCAACTTTAACTGCGCTTTGCACAAAAAATCGCGGCAAACAATTTACAAAACTGAATTTATCAATGATCAAACCATAATGTAAGATGAAGTTGTTTATGTGAAAACGAAAACTCTTAACTGGGATTGTTTTATAGTGAGTTGATTGGCGTTTTTAATGGCAATGTTCATAGAGAAATAAGACAAAACATTCAAGGGCATGATTTTACCATGGTCGCCAAATATAATGAAGAAAGATCATTGATTTTGAACCCGAAACCCACTATAATGAGATGTTCTTATGCAAATCCAGAGGGCGGAACAAAATTTATAACACCAATTTCATAAAAAATCAAGACAGAGATGAACTGGGAAAATTTTCGTTTTGAATCCCAAAAGAAATACGATGACGGGTCCCTCTAAGGTAAGATAAGTGACTTCGACAACAACCATATGCCAGAAAACACAACTGATCATGACACAAATTATCATAGGATGAAAGTTAAGCCAAAATTGAATCCAAAATATTGATTTCAAGTAAAACTAAATAGCCAATTCGGGACCTTCAAAATAGGATGAAGTTGGTGATAGATTTCATTAGAGAGTATATCATTCTCCTTTAGATCCACTTACTCGAAAGCACGTAATCTATTCATATTTTTATATCGAAACAAGGCAGATCAATAGTAATGTAATTCATCTTATCAAAACTAAATTTGCAACAAATTTATATTGATCTCATATTATCATATTATTTTTCAAAGAAGAAAATAAAATAACATGCATAAAATACTAGACAGAGGGGAATCGAAAAACTTGTTCTGATGTCATATGTTGGAATAATCTAACAATAGAAATCCCAAATATATTGTATAAATTCCATAAATGACATCAGCAGCGGAAGACTTGATGAAATAGTACATCTAGCTATAGTAATTCTACACGCTATATCTCACAACCTCAGAACTGAAAAGGGGAAAATGAGATTAGAGGAAAACAACTTAGATCAATTCTTCGAACAGGATGATGAGGCATAGTGATGTTCTATGAGTAGCCGTCACCTGTCAGAGAATACCTACAGAGCAAGTAAGTGGATTTTCCACGTTATTACTCTGAGACCTGGCCTATGCTATTTATAGCCTCCCATCAAGGCTTATAACAATTTACCAGTCAAGCAAGTAACCCTAAACCAAATTCCTATCCAAATAACGTGCAAGCCACAATCAGGAGATATTTTATTTAAAAATAATGATACGATAATATCTATATTAAATAACAATAAAATATATGACATCTGATTCTCGCCGCCGACGAAAGGTGATAGTGGTTGAGGGAGGGCCAGCAAGGAAGAAGAAGACAACGGTGAAGGTGTGGCCCTCCCTCTCTTCTCTCCCAACTCTAGACCTCTCTCAAGCTCTTGTCGAGCTTTTTGTGTCCGCAGTACTTCACTACTGTGAAACTGTCGTGCCAAGAAGGTCTGTCTCCAGGAAGAAGATCCACAGTGCAACCTAATTCCCTGGTCAAAACGTAGGGACCCAAATAAAAATTTCAAAACTTTTGGGGTATACTTGTAATTTATAAACAAATCTGGGCTTTTCTGTAATTTTTCTTGGTGCCTTTTCTTCATTGTTTGCAATTTCTAGAAATATTGGGGCCCTTTTCTGTAATTTTCTCCATTCCTAAAAAATATTAATTCAACCCCTATTAACATTTTCCAAAATCTCCAATTTTCTTCTTAAATACCAACAATGCAAGATTAAGCATAAGGAAGCATCAAAAGTTCAAGAAATCGTTTGCATGAATAATTAACAAATTATGACCATTTTGCCCCTAATTATACTTAATTCAATACAAATATTTCTAATTCAAATTAGTGCTTAATCATATAATAATGGCCTAAGAAGTACATTAAATTACCTAATTTAATCATGAAAAAGCCTATAAAAATATGGTTTAATTATGTATATTGCACAATACTGAAACTTTAGCAGCAACACCAACTTCACAGTTATACAAAACATTGAATCATAGTAAAATACTAAGCTACTCCTCTTATTTGGGGGAGTATTATATATATATATATATATATAACATCTCATTAAATTTGTTGCTCCTATTTATAGGACATAGAAAGAGTACTTTTAGTCCTTAATATATTTCATATGATTAAATTTATTATATTATTGTACACTTTTATCCTTAATGTATTATTCTTAGACTTCTCAATTCTCACTCTTTCCTTTATGATATCAAATGAGAGTAAAGTTGGAAAACTACATTTTTTACATCTTTATTGACTCTAACAAACATTTTTATTAACGCGATTCGGTTAACTGTCTCTTATAGAAAGGAATTGAGGAGGTAATACACTATACTCTATGAGAACAAGTTTACACAATAATAAATTAAGAGTAAAATCATACAATTATATAAAAAAATTTAGGGAGAATCCCTCTAAAATACCTTTGAAATAGGGAAATTCCTAATCAGTGCTCTGAAATCAAAAATTCCGGATCAATACTTTGTTAGTACGGATGAACAGTGCGGGCGGCGCCAAAAGACAATTTTGCTCTTCAGCCCTCATTCTTGCCACTTCAGAAATAACAACATACGGTTCCTAATTAACAACTCCAGATCTTGATTAACAACTCTGTATTCTTAATTAACAATTTCGGTTTTATCTTTTTACTTTCACAATAACAACACCGGTCTTGTTATTAACAACTCCGGATTCTTGATTAACAACTTCGCTTTATTCTTCCACATATTCACATCTCAAAAATATAGTATTGTTAATGTAAAATACGGTGTTGTTAATAAAGAAAGAGGTGTTGTTATTGGCCCTGAAACTTAAATTACGAAAGTGTGAAACAAGAAATGGGAGTTGTTAATAAAAAGAACCGGTGTTGTTATTGTGAAAGTAAAAAGATGAAACTGGAGTTGTTAATCAAGAATATGGAGTTGTTAATCAAGAGCGTGTGTTGTTAATAAAAAAAATAGGTGTTGTTATTAGCCTTGAAACTTAAATTAGGAAGTTGTGAAACAAGAAATGGGAGTTGTTAATCAAGAATCCAAAATTATTAATTAAGAGCCGCATGTTGTTATTTCTGAAGTGGCGAGAATGAGGGTTGAAGGACAAAATCGTCTTTTGACGCCACCCGCACTGTTCATCCGTACTGACAGAGTACTAATCCGGAATTTTTGATTTCAGAGCATTGATTAGGGATTTCCCTATTTCAAAGGTATTTTAGAGGGATTTTTCCAAAAATTTAATAATGTGACTTATAAAAAAGATTAAAAAGATCCTCCTCTCTCTTGCTTTATGAATAGGAGCTCATGAGTACGTGATTAAATGCACATGAAAAGTCATGGAGACACAAAACCACACAATTAGTGCAGTTGATTCCTCGTATATAAAATGCTTCAGACATTTTTCCCAGCGGCACTGGCATTCAACGGCCCACCATGCACGGCCCCCCCCCCCCCCCCCAGAATGAATTTTTGGCTGAGCTTTTTCATGGGTCCATGTTTGATCATTAGGCACCTCTACCAAATCTCTGCCGTGTGGGATTAAAGTTTAGGTTTTGAAAACTAAACGGATAATCTGTAATTTTAGCAAAATGGGAGGAAATTCATTGTATTTTGATAAAACAAGACAAAAAAATACTTCTTAAACTCCAAAATCTCAAATCAATTTTGTTACCTAAAGACTATAGATATATTCACTACAAGAGCATAACAATTGATAACTCATTTTTGTAGAAAATCACTTATTTGAGATTTTGAAGTCCAAGTGGTATTTTATTATCTTTTTTCCTTATATTTTACTCTTAATTTAATTATGATAAGTTTGATCTTGGTCTCACTATTGGCATTGAACCATGAACTAAGCAACTGATCGAGTTCTAAAACCTTATTTAAAATAAAATAAGATATTTTTAAATTCTACCTTTGTATTACCGTTGTTGCTTCTTGTTGGAAGTTAATAATCATATGTTAGAACTCAATAATTATATCCCCCGCCGTAAGGAAACTAGGAAACGAATGACGGTTACTGTCATTCGTTTCCTCATTTCACCGTCATTCGTTTCCTCATTTCCTGATGTTGGGGGATATAATTATTGACTTCTAATATATAAATATTGACTTCTAACACTCCCCCTTAAGTTAGAGCATATATATTGATCATGCTCAACTTGTTTTAAAGATATTGAACCCGTGTTCCATTTAAGGATTTTTTGAGAAAATCTGCTAGTTGGTCGTCGGATCGTATGTGCCCTGTAGATACAATATTTTTCTTTGATCTTATCACAAATAAAATGACAGTCAATCTCAATATGTTTTGTTCATTCATGGAATACAAAGTTCGATGCTATATGAAGTGTTGCTTTATTGTCACACCATAGTTTTGTAGGCAATATCGCAGTGATGCCAATTTCTTGTAAGAGTTGAAATACCCACACAATTTCTTGTACTGACTGTGACATGGCTCTGTATTCCGCTTCTGCACTTGATTTTGACACAACTCCTTGCTTCTTACTTCTCCAAGATATCAAATTTCCACCAACAAACACACAGTAACCCATAGTGGATCATCTTGTGGCCTTAGATCCTGCATGATCCACATAACAAAAACACTGGACTTTAGTGTGCCCATAATCTGTATAAAGAATATCAAGACCTGGAGAACCTTTCAAATAATACAAGATATGTTCTAAAGCTTCCTATTGTGCCACTGTTGGTGATGCCATGAATTGGTTGAGCCTACTGATTGAGAAGGTTATATCAGGATGAGTTATTGTTAGATAATTCAGCTTCCCAATGAGTCTTCTATATCTCTCAGGAAATGGAAATGGCTTCAATTTCTCTGGATCAATCTTCTTCTTCAAATTATCAGAAAGCTCATCAAACATGCTAGCATCAAGATCTAAGAAGGGATTCGAAATCATGGGAATATTGCTTGGTGTAGCTCCAAGCTTTCCAGTCTCCTTTAAGATATCGAAAACATATTTCCTTTGAGTCAAAAGAATACCTTTCTTGCTTCTCAAAACTTCAATACCAAGAAAGTACTTTAATGACCTCAAATCTTTTGTCTGAAAATGAGAATTTAGGAAGATTTGAAGTTCTAAGATTCGGGAAATGTTACTCCCTATAATCACAATATCATCAACGTATACTACTAGAAGAATCATACCTACTTCAGATTGCTGGTAGAACACAGAGTGATCACGCTTGCTTTGACTTAATCCAAACTTCTTGACTACATCACAAAATCACTCAAACCAGGCACGAGGGCTTTGCTTTAGACCATACAATGACTTCCGGAGATAGCACACTTTCCTATTCTCCCCCTGAGCAATGAACCCAGGTGGTTGTTCCATATAAACTTCTTCAAGGAGATCACCATTCAAAAATGCATTCTTAACATCCAACTGATGCAAATCCCAATTATAGGTGGTAGCCAAGGAGCTAAGAAGATGAACGGAGGTTAGCTTAGCCACGGGAGATAAAGTCTCAGAATAATCAATATCATAAGTTTGTGCATATCCTTTTGCAATAAGCCGAGCTTTTAACTGTTCCAAAGAACCATCAATCTTAGTTTTAACAACAAAACCCATTTGCATCCAATGGCTTTCTTTCCAAGAGGTAGATCAACAAGAGTCTAGGTACCAGATTTTTCAAGGGCCATAAGTTCTTCTTCCATTGTTGTATGCTAACCAGGATGAGTCAAGGCTTAGTGAAGGGTAGTAAGGGTGGATATGGAATCAAGGGTGACTATAAGCGAAGAAGAAGCAATAGACAAATTCTGGTAAGACATAAAGGAGGATATAGGATAGGTACAATCAGCATATCTTTTGAGAGGACAACGAGGACGGGTACCTTTCCGGAGGACAATAGGTAAGTCAGGAGAGGGATCAACAGTAGAATCGGGGACAACTGGGTCAGGGACAATAATGGGAGGATATGGGGAATCAGGAACAGAAACCAAGGAGTCATGACCAGAATCCATCAGCAAAGCAGTGACTGGTGACTGCAAAATATTGGTAGCATCAGCATCATTAATGATATCAGGTTCTGGAACAGCAGCCTGTACTAGTGAGAGACGGACATGAGAAACTAGGACATCATCAGACTCAGCAATGACAGATGGAGACTCAGAGGAGGTCGAAGATGTAAAGAAAGGAGAAGACTCCTGAAAGATCACATCAGTGGATACAAGGTAACGATAGAGATCAAGAGAGTAACTTTGATAACCTTTCTGAATTCTAGAATAACCAAGGAAGACACATCGTAAGGACTTGGGATCGAGTTTGCTGAAACTTGGATGAACATCCCGATCAAAACAAACACAATCAAATATTTTAGGATCAATAGAAAACAACTTAGTGATGGGAAACAGAATGGAATAAGCAAAATTCCCAAAAAGAACAACCGAAGGCATGTGATTTATGATAAAACAGGCTGTAAAAACGACATCGGCCCAAAAAATTTTAGGGACAGAGGAATGAAACATGAAAGCTTAAGCAGTTTCTAAGAGATGTCAGTTCTTTTTTTCAGCAACACCATTTAGAGCAGGGGTATCAACACAAAAGGATTGGTGAAGAATACTATAACTTTGCATGTATTCGGTGAATGGGTCGGAAAAATATTATTTTCTATTATCACTTTGTATGATTTTCACATGAGTGTTAAACTGGGTTTGAATTTCAGTACAGAAATGACGAAAGTGAGTAAATAATTTAGAAAAATATTTCATTAAATAAAGCCAAGTGGTTCGGGAGAAATCATCAACAAAAGTGACAAAATAACGATAACCAGTTTGAGACAAGATTGAATAAGGACCCAAAACATCTGAATGTACTAACTCAAATGGGGACACAGCTCGTTTATTGACGCGAGGTACCAAATGAACACGATGGTGTTTGGCAAACTGATAGGACTCACAATTTAGAGCAGACATAGAAGAGAATTGATGATACAATTTTTGGAGAGATAACAGACACATATGACCTAGACGACAATGAATTTCAAATAGAGACGACCCACCAGAACAAGCAACAGAACGTGGCACTTGATCATCAAGGATGTAATGGCCACCAGATTCATAGCCCTTACTAATAACCTGCTTCATCGCGAGATCCTTAATCAAACAATGGTCAAGAAAGAGTGTAATAAAACAATTTAATTGTCGAGTAAGTTTGCTAGTAGACAAAAGATTAAAAGCAAGGTCAGGAACATGAAGGACAGAGGGCAAAGAAACAGACGGGGTAGGTATGACAGTGCCAGATCCAAGAACATGAGAATAAGAACCATTGGCAATAGTTATACTAGAGGGGTTGGCATAAGGTACATACGAGGAGAATAAATTTTTTGTTACTTGTCATATGATCAGTGGCACCGGAATCGATAATCCACTTTAAGGAAGAAGTGGCAAGACTAGAAGTAATGTTACCTGTAGCAAAAGTACTTGAAGATCTAGACTTAGATTCAACCATCGATGCTTGCTAGAAGTAAGTTGAGCATCGCAACAAATAGAACAAGAAGTTTTGCTAGCAAATAAGCACGGATGCAACCACAACAAACTCTCCGAACAATAATAGGAGAACCACACAAGATTATCAGCTACCGAAAAGACCAATAAACTTTTAATTTCCAATAGAGAGCAAAAAACCTCACCAAGAAGATCCCAAATAACCAGTAGAGTTACCCAAAGAAAATAGTCACAACAAAAAAATGACAGAATGGTCCTCCGAATTTGCAAAATGACAAATTAATCCTCAACTTAAATAATTGAGCAATACTTGTCGGTAACACTTTTGTCTCAACAAATAAACACAGGGACCCACACCAAAAAAGAAGATGATGATAGAAAATGTGGAAATTCAAGGCACGCTTGAATACTTCTGAAACATAAGAAAAAATATAGGGACCCCACACTTGGCAATAACACAAAACTATGAATGCACTCTCGCTTTCCCTCTCACTGTGTTATGCCACCAGAAATTGCGGCAAAAAAACTGGACTTAAATAGAATCGTTATGGCTCTTATACCTTGTAAGCTCACTACTATAAAAGAGGGATTTAATAGCGCCCCTTTTTTTACATTTCTTTAAAGAAGCGCCGTAGATAATAGTTTTTTTTCAAAAAAAAAAAATTTAGAAGCTACGACGATTCCTAATATAAGCATCAAAGCTTAGTGTTAGGCTTTTGCGGCACTTTCCTAAACAAGCGCCATATAAAATATTTATTTAAAAAAACAAAAGCCCAAGCTATGGCGCTTCTCAAAACAATGCCGTAGCTGGGTTAATTTTTTAGCTTTTTTTTTATTTGAAAAAACTTATCCGGCGCTTAAAAATAAAGAGCCGGATAAGGATAAGAAGAAGTCAAAAAGATATTATTATTCAGAATCTCGTATTATAGTAAGTCAAAAAAGAAATCACATGCTTCATTCTTGAGTTTCAAAAAAAAATTGGTCCTTAACCGGCGCTTAATTATAAAATGCTAGCCAAAACTGGCCTTAGCCGGCGTTCTATAATTAAGCGCCGAAGGAGGCCAAATAATAGGCCTTAGCCGGCACTCTATTAAAGAACGCCGGGTAAGGCAATTATATAAGGCACCAAGTGCCTTGAATATTCAAGGCACATAGTGCCTTGCAAGGGACCACGTGGGTGCCTTGAATATTAAAGAACACCAGGTAAGGCAATTATACAAGGCACCAAGTGCCTTGAATATTCAAGGCACCCACATGGTGCCATAGGCTCCACATTGTGCTTTGGATATTTAAAGGCAACATGTGGTGTCTTGAATATATTTAAGGTATTTTTTTAAAAAAAAAAATATTTATAAAGCTACGGTGCTTTAACAAAAAATGATGTAGTTTCTTTACAATTTGCTATTTAAATTTTACCCAGCTATTTTCGTTTTCATTTTCATCTTTTCGCGTTCTCTCTAGCTCCTCCATTTTTCACAACTCTATTGCAGTACAAAACTTCCTCTCCCATATTTTTTTTCTTGTCTCAGCCTCTTTTAGAATCTCCCTAGCGTGTAAGTGTTTTTTTCCTCAATATTTGGTTCAGTTTTTTTTAGTTAAAATCTGTCATGATCATATATGTGTGCTCATAATTTTTTTCAGGTATTTATTTAAAGTGTCAACTCTGTCTTCTTGAACTTTCTATATATTGTAAGTTTTTTTAATTTTTGAACTTACAAATATAATAATACTTAGTTTAATCCTCTGTAGAAGTAACGTGTATGGCTCAAGTTTAAGCAACTTAAATGCTGGACTTCTTTTATGCTTGATACATGAAAACACAGTATTGTAAAAAATATGTGCTATATTTTTTTATTTTGCTATGGATTGTATTGTAAATTGCTATGGATTTTGGATTATAAATGGAGGTTTTCATCAGGAAAATAAAATAATTATGAAAAATTATTTTTTTAAAAAAAATAAAAGACTTCCTATGGCGCTTCTCCACGGAAGTGCCGTAGGAAGTCATAATTTTTTTTTAAACATAAAAGATTTCCCATGGCGCTTCTCTAGGGAAGTGCCGTAGAAAGTGATAAAATTATTTTTTAAAAAAATAAAAGACTTCCTACGGCGCTTCTTCAGGGAAGTGTCGTTGGAAGTCAAATGACTTCCTATGGCACTTTCCTAGAGAGGCGTTGTAGGAAGTGATATTATTTTTAAAAAAATAATAATCAAGCTACGGTACTTTCATATATTCAAAAAGCGTCGTAGTTTGTTTTAACGGAACTGAAAACTATGGCACTTCCCAAACATCATAGAATTCTTTAAATTAAGCATTGCAGCTTGTATTTTTTAATAATAGTGGCTCTCAGCATTTCGTTCAATTAATATAATATTACTTACAGATATATATATATATATACAAGTAAACATATTTTAAAATCAATATATTTACTTGTATATATAACTGTATGTAACATTACATTAATTGAACGAAATGATGAGAGCTTACACTTCCATTGTCACAAATTATTTTTTAGCTTTTTTTCTATCATTTTTAAACCCATGTTATAGGGATTGGTTGAAATGCTTGCGCATAAAAGTACAGTGTATGTAACTTTTTTTTTTTTTTGGAAAAAGGGCGCGTGCGGGGTATGGGCAAATTACTACAGCCACAAACAAAAACAATATTTAGATATTTCAACCTCTAGTTATAAATATAAGATATTCTTATCTAATTTGAGAAAATTAAGAAAGATAAATAAATTACTTAATTATATCAGCATCTTTCTAAAATACTTCTATGTATCATTAGATATAGATTATATATTAGTTTATAAATCAGACAAATTAATTTTAAGAAAAATAATAAATATAAGAGATGAAAGAAAAAAAAGTCTTATATTTAGAATCAAAATTCACTTTTAAATTAGATCTTATATTTAGAATATGAGATAATACTATAGTATCATTATAAACTACTCTTATCATTCTATTCATATCTCACTTCTAATATGTTTCTCTATAATCAAGAAAAACATTAAACTTCATTAACTCACTTTCAAAATTTAACAACCATCTAACTTTATTCTATTAATATGCACTATATCCCATGAGAAAAAAATCTATCCAATAATAAATAAAAGGTAAAATTATACATTTTTATATGAAAAATTTAGTCACTTGAGTTATAAATAAATAGGATTAAAAAAATATCCTACCAACCCTATTATAAATAAGACCATAAAGGAGTAATAATGCTACCTAGCTCAAAAATAAAGCCAACTCAAATCTCATTATAATCACTCTCAGTCTCTTCCCTTTGTGATCTAGTCTCTGTGATAAACATGGCTCTGGGTGCAGCATTTTCCGGCAATGTAGTGTATACTGTGAGGCGGCGCGAACCTGAACTGGTAGCTCCGGCGAAGCCCACCCCTCGTGAAATGAAACTGCTCTCCGACATAGATGACCAAGAGGGTTTAAGATTTCAGATACCAATGATACACTTTTTTCGTCACAAGCCTTCCATGAAAGGAAAGGACCCAGCTCAAGTCATCAAGAAGGCTCTGTCTCAGGCCCTAGTGTTTTACTATCCATTTGCAGGTCGACTCAGGGAAGGACATGGACGAAAGCTTATGGTTGATTGCAATGAAGAAGGAGTCATCTTCATCGAAGCAGACGCTGACATCACTCTTCAACAATTCGGTGACACTCTTCAACCTCCATTCCCTCATTTTGATGAACTTCTTTATAAGGTTCCTGGTTCTGAAGGAGTTATCAACTGTCCCCTCTTAATTATCCAGGTCTTCATTTGGCCCAGCACTTAGATTTCTCTTTGGAGATGATAATGCTTAAATTTGACTTATATAGAAATGCTAGATATCTTATAATTGTTAGACATATTATTTTACAGTAGACAAGCACGTGTATAGAAAATTCCTATAGTGGAAGATTTATACTTAATTAAATACCTGTAACCATGCTCATTAATGGTTACACATATTGTTATAGGTTACACGCCTCAAATGTGGTGGATTCATCTTTGCCTACCTCCTAAATCACACTATGAGTGATGGTGCTGGCATGGTCCAATTCCTAAACGCCGTGGCCGAGATTGCCGGCGGGGCATGTGAACCTTCGATCGCTCCTGTATGGCGGAGAGAGCTCTTATCAGCGAGAGACCCAACTCGAGTTACTTGCACGCATCTCGAGTACGAGCAAGTGCCTAATAATTATGATCCAATATGGACAAAACAAAGCATCACTCACCAATCTTTCTTCTTTGGACCCAAAAGGCTAGAGGCCATCCGTCAATTGTTCTCTCATTATAATGCTCAATACGTTACTAGGTTTGAAGCTCTCACAGCTTTCCTCTGGCGTTGTCGTACTAAAGCATTGCAATTAGAACCCAACGAGGAGGTTCGCTTTATGTGTGTCAATAGTATAAGGGGCAAATCAAATCCTCCATTATTGCCACTTGGTTATTATGGCAATTCGTTTGTGTACCCAGCTGCAGTCACAACCGCAGGGAAGCTTTGTGAGAATTCATTAGGGTTTGCCTTAGAGTTGGTGAAGAAGGCAAAAGCTCAGGCGACAACGGAGTATATACAATCTGTGGCTGATCTTATGGTCATTAAAGGACGACCCTGCTTCACTTTTCCTGGAACATGGATTGTGTCTGATCTTTCGCGTCTTGGGTTTAGAGATGTGGATTTTGGGTGGGGTAAGGCGGTGTACAGTGGACCGATGACGGCCGGAGCTGGTCTCTTCCAGGGAGCAAGCTATTATGTTGCATGTGAGAATGAAAAAGGAGAGGAAGGTATAGTCGTACCATACTACTTGCCGCTTAAAGCTATGAAGAGGTTTATTCACGATATCAAGCTTCTAAATATAATGAAGGGTTGCTTGTAGTAGCTACTATCTTATAATTATGCTTTGGTTTGGTCATAGATCTTGGTCGTTTCGCGTCCCTTGTTTTAATAAAGCTGACCAGGATCCATGTTATATTGTTATTAACTTATTATTGATCGAGTCAAGATATGTGTATTGTTGTTTGTTTTTCTTTGTGCCGGAGATATATATTAATAAACTCTTACGGTATTAGTCAAGATTATATCTTAATTTATACGATAAGATCATGTATGAATTAGTCAATGACCCTCATCGATACAAGGGTCTATTTATTGTCAATGTCTTGTGTCGTGAAGGGGTGTTATACCCTCATCTAGAAGGAAGGTAACTTGGTCCTCACTTGATGTGTTACCCTTAACCCTATATATTTGGATGAAGAGAAAATTTTAAAAAAGAAAAAATATTATGAAAGAAAACTTAAAAAATAGTAAATTTTTATTATCATTTTTTAAAGCTTTTCTTTCTAGTATTCTCTTCTCCTTTTTTCCCCTTTTTTTTCTTTCCACTGAGAAAGGGTTGGGGTATTTTTTGTTCATGGCTGGAAGATTGATTCCTTTGTAATAAAGTAAATTGGTCACGTAGAGAAGAGGATGTGAGGAAAAAGACGAGGTCTTTTCTTCTTTCTTTTTCCTAATTTTCTGCCTACCAAACGCAATGATTGAGTAATTGAGGACCCAGTTTATATGTCAACCTACGTACAATAATGACTAGTGAGGCACATGCATTGTTTTAATTGGCATTGTACGTACTCGCGCCATTTTTTTTTAACAATTACAAAAATAGAAATTCCATTTTGTATTTATGACTGACTAATTTGGAATTATTAAATTTTGAATCACCAAAATGAGTTTAATTTTCTCAAAATACTACTTTTAATTAATCTAAGGGGGATTGGTTATTTTTCATATTCACCGTGGTAGCGATCAATGTGATCCATCAAGTTTGGATGAGGGAAGCATGGGCACCATAAGCTTATCAAATATCAACGGTTTAGATTTCATCCGTTGCTCTCCTGTTTCTGTATCCAATCATAATTCAAAGACAATAAATACAAAGAAAGGAACGGCCAAAGATCTCTCCACCACTGGGTAGCATCACAAGCTCAACCGTGTTTCTTTGCGGCTAGACTTCGCCGGAGGAAGCTACTGGATACCTTAGTTTTGTTCGTTTAAAGATCGCAAATCCATTACTTTGTAACTCTCTCCCTTAAAATCAATAGAATTCCACTTCACCACGTAATTAGTTCCTGTGATCTTTTCTGTCTTGTAAATGTCTTTATTTATCTTTAAAATGCTCATATTTATCTTATAAATGTTCTTATAAAAAAAATAAAAAAAAGGGTATTAATGTCTTTTTATTGCAAAACTTAATTTCATTTTGATCTAAAGGGGTACCGTAAAATTTTTCCATTGGGTCTAAGTGATATTTTCCCATTAAAAAAATATTAAAATAATAGAAAGAGAAGACTGGTGAGATCCACGGTGCAAAAAGTAACGGAAGTTAAATCTCGTTAATGACGTTACTATATATATCTGCTCCCAAATAAATATTTTATGTCTATTTTTGCACCTCAAAAAAAGATAATTCTTATAAGTGCTTATCGTGAAATTATTCATTGCTAAATTTACACCAACACCCTTATAAGCGTACATAAATAAAGATAGAATAATTTGTTTATAATAGTAACAAAAACAATTCTTCTTAAGACCTCAGTGTAATTCCTTTTACATTGGATGGCTCCTACGGCTAATAATTTTATTAAATTTCCTTATTCCTATAGGATCCATTCTCACATGCGAAATAAAAAGTTCTATGAGTAAAAAGACTCAACCATCTATTGACTAAAAAGATATATCTTCCAAAATCAATCAGGCACAATAAGTAATATGTATAACTAGATGTATAACTCGGAAAAACTCTTCCTACTGAGACTATAATATTTTGATTAAACATCATTAAAATAAACTTATAATATTATTATGCTTCACCCAATAATGATGCAAATTAAGGGGAGGGAGTGAGATAGAGTTTTTGTCTTGTGTGATGAAAGAGAAGAGGGAGAGAGAGGTGAGCGATTTATGAATGATAAGATTGAATTTATGTAAGAGCGATAGGATTTGAAACTTAGTATTAAGGCTTAACAAATAATTTTATAAATAATTTATAAAATTAACTTAATTATATTATATATATATTTATATATAATAGTGAATTTTTTTTTTTTAAAAAAAAAGCAGGCTAGGTTTGGTGTATTTACCTTAAATAAGCCCGATATCCTACTTCCATCCGGAGCCACAAAAGCAGTGGGTCCTTTTCTTTCATTGTATTCACTCTGAATTGAGTTCATAATTCGAAAACCCACGCCGAAGACAATTAATGCAAGAAAAGCAACCGCAAAGATCTCTCCACTCTGTATTGAATAATGCAATTGCAAAATTATATATAATTATATTGAATAATGCTTTTGCACTATTATATATATAATATAAGCCTGATATCCTACTTCCATCCGAAGCCACAAAAGCAGTGGGTCACTTTGAATTGAGTTCATAATTCAAAAACCCAGGACAAATTTTTCAACTAATTTTTTTTATCTCCCTTTATTTAGAAGTTTTTATTAAATTGTTTAATTATTTAGATTATTTTAAATCCCAATAATCCAACTAACAGTCTAAGTAAATTAATGTGACACCACTACTTCCTCTAGGGATTGGATTTTTTATTTTTTTGGTGAAAGAAAAAAATATATATTTTAGAGATAACGGCTAGTTACCACCACCCCACAAAAATATATATCAAAATATTAATACACACACACACACACAAAAAACGAGTAAATTAGCTATTTTATTAAATCATTTAGATTATTTTAAATCTCACTAATCCCTCTAACGCACTAAATAAACTAATGTGACACCACTATACTCCATCTAATGACATCTTGGCTATTTTATAAAAAACTTTAATTTTTATATCACTTTAAATTTCAATTAAATCGTTTAATCATCCAACTGTTTGAATTTAAGCTATTTTATCAAATCGTTTAATCATTTAGATTATTTTAAATCTCACTAATCCCTATAACTCTCTAAATAAACTAATGTGACACTACTACTCCCTCTAACCATTGAATTTTTTTGATAACTCCTTGTATATTGGGCTTTGTTTTCCCTTCATTTTTTAGGCCTAATAAAAATATAAATTTTCTTTGGTATTATAAAAAAATCTCCTGATATTTTTGAACATGAAAATATAATTTCCCTGCTTTTAGTATTATTCATGTGTGTGTGTGTGTATTATATAATTAATTCCCTTTATTATAATTTTTTAATTAATTTTTCTTTTATTAGATTATTTTAAATCCCAGTAATCCCTCTAACGTTCTAAATAAACTAACATGACACCACTACTCCCTCTAACGATTGAATTTTTTGGTAAAAGAAAAAATATATATCTTAGAAATAACTTGAAGTGAGTTACCACCACCCCATGTTACGAGTTTAAATGATCTATTAAATAGTGCAAGTGTACATTGTCGTAATCAAGTAATACAAAAGTGAGTAAAGTATCGTTCCCACCAAAATTGATCACTAAGTACCAAAATAGGTCATTTTAATTCTATTTAGTTGATCATTTAGTCGATAATTGAGAAAACAAAATAAAATGATTAGATATGAGTGCAAATAATATAAAATTAACTATGAGAAAAACCCCTATAGGTCAGATTTCACTTAACAAATTACGGATTGAATCACTTATCTATTCTAGCCCAATTTATTCCACATGATTGATAGTCGAGTTTCCCTAATTTAATTACTTGCCTCTTCCAAGGTCAAGCAATTCTATAATTAATTGTTAATCCAATATATTCCTATATGAATTTAAGCAATTAATTATGCATTAAGATTTATGGAACTCAGTAAGACTACACAACTCATATGAATATATTCCTATTTCATATACAAATCATGGTTTTAATTATAGGATCTACACACATGCATCTCCTTCCAGTCTCAACAGACATATTTAAATCATTCAAAAGATGGCCAATCAATTGAAAGCGTTAAAAACAATAATTAAAACTCAATCATGAAGGAAAAATTAAAATTAGATTTAATAAGTTAAGATTCAATCTGTCATTAATAAGCTATGTCACTATAAAAAAAAAATGGTATTTTGTAGCGGTGGTATTGTAGCGGTTATATGAAACCGCTACAAATTATAGTATTTGTAGCGGTTTTAAGCTAAACCACTACACATTTGTAGTGGCAAGCTACGTGTCAAGTGGCGCGACAGATTAGCAGCGTTTTTTGTAGCGGTTAGGTAGAACAAACCGCTATAAATATGGTGCGAAATTCCCGCCAAAACTTGTAGCAGTTCAATTGTAGCGGTTAATAAATAAAAACCACTACAATATTCCCGCCATTTGGCGCAACCAAAACCCGCCAACAATGTAGCGGTTATAGCAAAAATACCTCTACAAAATGCCAAACGTCAGGTATTTATAGCAGTTATAGGGATATAACCGCTACATAATTTCAGGAGTCTCCAATTTTGTAGCGGTTCTGGGCCATAACCGCTACAGAATTTCAAAGGTTCTTGTAATTTGTAGCGGTTATTGTAAAACCGCTACAAATTTAAGGCACCCTGGGTGATTTGTAGCAGTTAACGTAGCGGTTATTGGAATAACCGCTACAAATTGCTGGCCTATTTAAGGAGGCCGCCTCCCCCCTTTTTCCGTTTGCTCATTTTGTTTCCTGGAGTTTCTCTGAGTGATTTCTTTTAGATTTGAGCATTCAAACGTCTGTGAAGGAGTTTTTGCTACAGTATTTTTCAGTATTTGCACTTGTGGTACGTATATAACACGTATTTTATTTGTATTTGTATTTTTATTATATTTTTGCATAATAATGTGACTAAAATATTTTTTTTTGGATTTTTACAGGTTGATATGGCTTCAAGAGAGGATAAGGGGAAAGCCGCCCCTGAGGTCCCTAGACCGATTTTGCGGGGTGGCAACAATCGAGCAGGGGGCAGCACGGAGGCAGGGCGACCGCGGCATTTCAGCCCATCCCCCCACAGGAGTCGGCCCAACCACAGGCACCGCAGACGATCCCACAGGAGACGACCGCACCAGAGGTGCCTGAGTTTGGGGGGCAAATATCAGCATCGAGGACTACGACGAGGAGGACTTTGAGATCCCGATTGGGATCAGGGAGATGGAGCAGTTCCTCGATGAGGAGGAGGCTCGGGAGCAGAACAACCCACGAGGGTCGTCTTCGCAGTCCACTGGGTTTGAGGTACAGGTCCAAGGTAAATAAATTTTTAAATTTAATAAATTATTTATTTAAATTCAAAATGTTAACTTTGAATTACAATTTATCTAACGTGGGGTAAACTGTGCAGATGAGTAGGGGAATGTGTCGACGAGGAGGCTGGACGTGGCCGGTGTGAACAGCATGGATCGGACCCTACGAGTTATAATACCATGGAATGAGGGCACTAACCAGCCCATCAACAATGGGGGTCACCTGTTCAACCGCTTCCTAAACGACCTGAGCGCTAATTGGATGCGTTTCCCCCTTCACTTCAGGACATGGAGGCATGTTCTGAAAGGTCCGAAGGATCAGGCTTGGGAGGAGGTGGTTCAGGTAATTAATAGTATTTAATTAATATTTTTTGTAATGAATTCTATTTAATTAATATTTTTTAATATAATTTTTGTAATTAATATATTTAAATAATTTTTTTGCAGCTGCAGTTTGCCGTCCGGGCCAACCGGAAGAGGTACACCCTCGTGAAGATGGGTGACGACTGGAGGAACAGGAGGAACCATCTCTTCCGCAGGGTGGATAAGGACGGGACGATGCCTCTGGAGCAGCTGATCTAGAGCGTCCCGGACGGCGTGCCGCCAAACGACTTGTCGGGTTTCGTCCAGTTCAGGAGGAGCGCTGAGGGGCAGGTAATGTATTTATTAGATTATTTATATACTTTTTTTAATTGTTAATTATTAAATTATAATTTCAATTTAATTATTTTTAATTTGAACTTTATTCATTTTAAATGTTTTTATTTTTTTAATATATTTAATATTGTTTTTTTTCAGGAGCTTTCTCGCCAGGATCCGTGCGCAGCAGACGATCCACCACACAGCAGGATTGAAGACCTTTGCTGTCACCTACAACGAGCTGGTAACTTTTCAAAATATCACTGACTTTTAGCTGGTTATTTCATAATACTAATTAATTAAATTTTGTAATTGTTTTAGGAGAAGAAGGCATAGTAGGAGAACCGTCAGACGGACTATGGGGAGTTGTACGCCATCACACACAAATACCGTGACGAGACTGCGACCTCACAGCAGGCAGAGGCGACCATTGTAAGTAATTTTATTATTATAATTTTTATAAAACCAACTTAATAATGAAAAATGCTAATTAGTAATTGTTTAATAAAATGACAGGAGCGGATGCAGTAGTCGTAGGCTGAGCTGCGACAGACCCAGGCCAAGGAGTCATAGGGGTCAATGGACCCGACGGCTCCTTTGAAGGCATGTCTGGCTCAGGCTGAGCACCCCGGATGCGTGCGAGGGATTGGGATAGGCGCCAGACCTAGCATGGTCTACGGCAGGAGTGCCGCCTCTGAGGCTGGCAGCTCTAGAGGGGTCAGAAGTCTGAGGGACGAGTCTATTGACCAGCTACGGTCAGTTTTGGAGCAGCAAATGGCACAGCAGTAGTAGTAGATGCACCAGCTACATCTGCAGCAGATGCAGCTGCAGGCTGATATGATCTACGCTCAGCAGACGCAGTGGCGTGATATCGCGAACAACATGCTCGAGAGGTCATGGAGTTGCCTGTTCCCGGACGAGCAGCATCCACAGGTTCCCCCTGTCCCTCGGTACGTCGTCCAGACTACTACTCCTCCTCCTCCTAATGATAATGATGGTGTGGTTCACTCTGCCCAGCGGCCCGATCCAGTAGCACCTGAGGGAGCCCCAGCTGAGGGAGCACCAGATGATCAGCCCCCAGCTACTTAGTTTAGGATATCTTTTTTTTATTTGTTGTTGAAACATTTGTAAATATATATATATATAAGTTTGTATTTCAGAACTTAAATTCTTATTGTGATTACTATAATTATATTTATATTATTAGACCGCGTTGTTGAATTTGTGAATTAAGTGAAACAATATTATTTATATTTCTAAAATAAAACAAAATAAAGGCGTAAGGAATAAGGCATGGCCAGAAGGTTCTATAGCTGAAGGCTATATAAGGGATGAGGTGCTATATTTTTGCTCAAGGTACTTTGATGATCTTGAGACGGCTTTCAACCGCCTACCTCGTGTTGACGATTGTCCTGAACCTGCGCCGACATCAGGAGAATTTATCCCTCTTGTTGGTAAACCAGTTGGTGTAACTAAAAACTACAAACTAACGGCAACTGAGAAGTTGCAAGCACATAGACATGTCTTGATTAATTGCACTCAAGTTGAACCTTTCATACGGTAAGAATTGTATACTCACATGTTATTCGATCTATATCTTTCTTAACATTTCTCACTTTCATTTCACTATCGCCTTTCCATTATTAATTGCAGGGAATTCAGAAGTCATGTTAAGTGTCAACTCAGGATCCGTACACAGACATCCTCGGAAGTTTATAGGAGGGTCCACAGAGAATTCCCGAGCTGGTTTGCGCACAGAATACTAAATGACCACAACCCACACTCACCAGATTTCAGAGCTCTCGCAATCGGCCCTCTTGATCATGCAAAAAGGTTTACAGCATATAATGTCAATGTTTTAAGTTTTGCATGGTTTCACAAGATCAAGGATTGCAAACTCAGAATTCGGGTGTTTTATGGCACATTTGGGACAAGGAGTTATGCAAGCAGCAGTGATGCCAACATGCAGTTCGGAGGCGTCCCTTACTATGGCAAGCTTCTTGATGTGGTCGAACTTAATTATCAAGGCCGTTTCACCATGACGCTGTTCAAGTGTTTGTGGGCAAATACCACTACTTCTCGGGAACTGACAACTGATGACATAGGGATCACATCAGTCAATTTCTCATGGCCGATTCATACTGGTATTTCTCAAGAATAATGAGCCGTATATTCTAGCTTCAGAGGCACATCAGGTTTATTATGTCGAGGACAAGAGGCACATGAATTGGCACATGGTCGTTCATCTAAAGCCACGAGACCTTTACGACATGGGTGAAGGTGATAACATCGCCTACAAGAGTGAGCCATTTTAGCTAGCCGATTTTGAAAACTACTTCCCTGAAGGCGATGACAATTTACCTCTACTGCAGTAAGTTTTTTCAAGTCCACGTCATTTAAATGAAATTTTTTAAATTTAATAAAACATCCCTAACAATAATTTTTCTACATAATTTCTGTAGGAATGGCGACGATGAGTGATCAAATTCAAATTATGCTTTTCTCTTTAAAAAAAATGGAAAAAAATTTTTTAAATAAAATTTAAAAAACAAAATTTAAAAAAAAATAAAATAATATTTGTAGCGGTTACTAAACCGCTACAAAAGTAACAATAACCGCTACTAAATAAAAACCGCTACAAAATCGACACATTAACCACTACAAATAGTACGTGAATCCCTATAAATACCCTTTCCACAACTTATTTCAAACACTCTCCAATTTCTTTTCACCTTACCTTCTTTCATTTTCTCTCATTTACAACTTCTTTTGTATGAGTAGAGGAGCTAAATAATACGATCACATATGGTAACAAGTTTTTTTATTTTTTTTACAATACTTCTTTCCTTTATATAAAATTTATTCTCACCATTTTTTTCAGATATATTAGAGCTGTATCTCATTTTTATCTATTTTTCATACACAATTACATTATATTAGACAACATAATAATTCCTTATTACCTACGTATCCTTAATAATATTATTAATATAATTTTTATACTCATCCAATTAAATTAAATTTATCCTTTTAATTTATTAATAGGCTAATTAAATTAGATAAACTAATAAAAAAAGAAACTAATTAATTAATATTAAAAGAACATAAACAAATGATCGTATATTTTTTTTAAAAAAATTAAATATTTGTAGCGGTTATTAAACTGCTACTAACAAACGCGCCTTTTTAAACTCAAATTACATTTTTTGGTGCTAAATTTGAATTTCATGAAATTAATAGCGGTTTTATAACCGTTACAAATTTCATAAAAATTCAAAATTAGTAGCGGTTTATTAACCGCTACAAAATTAAAAAAATGTCATTTTTCTTTTCCCGCCTTTAAAATTTCAATTTTTTATATTTGTAGCGGTTATATAATCGCTACAAATATCTCTGGAAAAAAAACATTCTTTCATGGGGATGTTGTAGCGGTGTTTTGTAACCGCTAGAAAGGATGTAGCAGTTATGTTCCTTGAGTAGCGGTTTTATATAACCGCTACAAAACCGCTTGCAACATACGATTTAGTAGCGGTTTTCCTAACGCCTACTAATGTTATTTGTAGCGGTTAAAACCGCTACTAATACCCATTTTTAACCGCTACTAAATCACATTTTTTTTGTAGTGTGTAATGTATCTATGACGAGTATATATAACGATTGCATATATGACAGTTAGGAACTGTAATTTATTGTCAAAAATAATTATTATATATCGACAATTCTATAGTAGTGAGTGTTTTATAGATGAATTTACAACTATACATGCGTATTTTAACAATTAACAATAGTAAAATAATAAGCGTGATTGGAGAAATAGGCCTAATGGGTATAAGCAATTCGACATAGGTTTTGTCCTTATTCCAAATATTTCAATAAAATTTAAACATTTTATTATATCTCTTTAAAACTTATTTCTTTGAAAAAATATATAGTTTTGTAAAATTACGCTCACTTCTTTCTATTTTTACCAATTTTTTTGTATATCTCAATAATAAAGAGAAACCTATTTGAAATTTTAATAAAACTCATTGATAGTGCTTGTAGCGTAAAAAGTGTGGAAGTTTCATTTAGTTAAAAAAGAATGGTCGTAATTTTAAAAATAAAAAAAGAAGTGTATATTATTTCCTAAATATTAATTAAAATTGTGTTGTAGATATTGGGGGAATTTTTAGTAAAGAACCACTGTAATCAAATTTTGAAATACACTGTAACCTTATGCCCAGTTGGTAGCTTGGAACTGGGGTGGGAAGTGAAATTGGGGATGGAACCCAAAATTTAGAGATAGAGATAAAAATAAATTTAAATACGAAATTATGAACATGCCCTTAACTTTCAGCAAAAAATAATAATAATAATAATACCTTAACATAAAATCAAAAGGAGAGTCAGGATAATCCGAAAACAAAAACTCCCAATCGAGGTGAGACAAGGCAGAAGTGATGCTAAACAAGGAAGAAGTATTTGTAATGGAAAAAAAAATTATATTAAATGTATCTTTTTTTTTTCCCTTTTCCTTTCTTTTCTAACTTTTTTTTATATATAGTTTATTCTATCCTCATAATTTTTTCTAGACTCTTCTAAAAATCAAATGGCTCGGATAAGTTTATGTATTAAATCAAGTTTTAAAGTCTTTAAATAATTATATGTTAATTTAAAAATATATATTTAATACTTTTATTTAATCCTAGCTAAGCTTATTATTTTTCTTTTACTTCTTCTTAAAAATATGACTTATTGTACTAACCCCTGAATTTAATTACCATTGTTGATAAACATTTTAAAAAAAGTACTCATACGCAATATAACAAGTGTTGATAAAAAAAATAACAACCGTGGATAAACACTTGTGAATTCATCTTTCCATATTTATCGTTTTATACATTCAAAACCTGTTACAATGAAAACATCAGTACTTGTAAAATTCCATATCAACATAACCATGAAAAAGTTTTCCTTTCCTCCAAATCCGTCGTATCAAACATCCCCTTAAAGTTAAGGGTATTTCCATCATTTTGCATTTTAACTCATTCTCATTTCGGTCACTAGAATCCACAGTGGCATTTCAGAATTTCTTGCATAACTACCCAAAAAGAATAGTGGATTAGCGATTGAATTGGATGATTTCGTCATCATATAGATTATAGACTATCAATAATTAATTAATAATGAAATCCCATCACAAAGTCAATGTAGTGGTGGAATTCCATCGATTGACAGTTTTTTTTAGTGTAAGTGGCCCTACTTTTTAAATAAGATGCTACAACAATGTTTTACTGAAATTACCAAAATGAGCATTGATTTTTTTTTTACTATTTTTGGAATTTTCATCATTCCAAAACAAATGAATATAAGAAATAGGGAGAGAAACATTATACATACATACATATATATATATATATATATATAGTGTGAGAAACATTGCACCTTTACTTTTCTTGTAAACTAGTTCATGACCCTTTTTATATGAAAAAAAAGGGCATAAGGTACATACAAGGTGAACAAATTTTTTGTTACTTGTCATATGATCAGTGGCACCAGAATCAATAATCCACTTTAAGGAAGAAGTGGCAAGACTAGAAGTAATGTTATCTGTAGCAAGAGCACCTGAAGATCTAGACTTAGATTCAGCCATCGATGCTTACTAGAAGTAAGTTGAGCGTCGCAACAAATAGAACAAGAAGTTTTGCTAGCAAATAAGTACAGATGCAACCACAACAAACTCTCCGAGCAATAATAGGAGAACCACACAAGATTATCGGCCACCGAAAAGACCAATAAACTTTTAATTTCCAATAGAGAGCAAAAAACCTCACCAAGAAGATCCCAAATAACCAGTAGAGTTGCCTAAAGAAAATAGTCACAGCAAAAAAATGACAAAATGGTCCTCCAAATTTGCAAAATGACAAATTAATCCTTAACTTAAATAATTGAGCAATACTTGTCGGCAACACTTTTGTCTCAACAAACAAACACAGGGACCCACACCAAAAAAGAAGACGATGATAGAAAATGTGGAAATGCAAGGCACGCTTGAATACTTCTGAAACATAAGAAAAAATACAGGGACCCCACACTTGGCAATAACACAAAATTATGAATGGGACCCATACTTGACAGCAACCATGAAAGGGCAGCAAAACAAAATTATAAAGACTTTTGCCCAAAAAGAAAAAAAGGAAACAATAACTCAAGTGTTGCCAAAAAACAGAATAGAGAAATACAAAAACTTAGCAAACATGGTTGGAAAAGCACAAAACTTCAGGGATACGCTGGATTCCACCTGCTGATGTCAGGAAAAGAAATTCGCCAAAGAACTATCGCTACACGCTCAGCCACGTGCAACCACAACCTACTGATCGCCAGGAGCGTGTAGGCCACGTGCCGTCAGAGAGTGGCCGGATGGACACAAAATTTATGGTAAATGCCGATCTTAGGACGGGGAGCCCAGTGGTGAGGCGCGTGTACCTCAAAATCAGACACGACAAAACAAAAAAATGCACTCTCGCTTTCCCTCTCAGTGTTATGCCACCGGAAATTGCGGCAAAAAACCTAAATAGAATCGTCATGGTTATGATTCACTGCAATAAAAGAAGGATTTAGTAGCGTCTTTTTTTTGCCCTTCACTAGATAATAATTTTTTTTTAAAAAAAAAAAGTTTAGAAGCTATGACGATTCCTAATATAAGCGTCAAAGCTTAGTGTTAGGTTTTTACGGCACTTTCCTAAACAAGTGCCATATAAAATATTTATTTAAAAAAAACAAAAGCCCAAGCTATGACGCTTCTCAAAACAGTGCCGTAGTTGGGTTAATTTTTTAGCTTTTTTTTTATTTGAAAAAACTTATCCGGCGCTTAAAAATAAAGAGCCGGATAAGGATAAGAAGAAATCAAAAAGATATTATTATTCAGAATCTCATATTATAGTAAGTCAAAAAAGAAATCACATGCTTCATTCGAGTTTCAAAAAAAAAAATTGGCCCTTAACCGACGCTTAATTATAAAATGCTAGCCAAAACTAGCCTTAGCCGGCGTTCTATAATTAAGCACCGGAGGAGGCCAAATATGCCTTAGTCGGCTCTCTATTATCTGGCACTCTATTAAAGAATGCTGGGTAAGGCAATTATATAAGGCACCAAGTGCCTTGAATATTCAAGGCACATGGTGCCTTGCAAGACACTACGGGGGTGCCTTGAATATTAAAGAACGCCGAGTAAGGCAATTATACAAGGCACCCACATGATGCCATAGGCACCACATGGTGCTTTGGATATTTGAAGGCATCATGTGGTATCTTGAATATATTTAAGGTATTTATTGTTTTTTTAAAAAAATATTTATAAAGCTACAGTGGTTTAACAAAAAATGCTGTAGTTTCTTTACAATTTGCTATTTAAATTTTATCTAGTTATTTTTGTTTTCATTTTCATCTTTTCATGTTCTCTCTAGCTCCTCCATTTTTCACAACTCTATTGTAGTACAAAGCTTCCTCTCCTATATTTTTTTCTTGTCTCAGCCTCTTTTAGAATCTCCCTAGCGTGTAAGTGTTTTTTTCCTCAATATTTGGTTCAGTTTTTTTTTAGTTAAAATCTGTCATGATCATATATATGTGCTCATAATTTTTTTTAGGTATTTATTTAAAGTGTTAACTCTGTCTTCTTGAACTTTCTATATATTATAAGTTCTTAATTTTTGAACTTACAAATATATAGTTTAATCCTCTGTAGAAGTAACGTGTATGGCTCAAGTTTAAGCAACTTAAATACTGGACTTCTTTTATGCTTGATACATAAAGAGGCAGTATTGCAAAAAATACGTGTTATGTTTTTTTATTTTGCTGTGGATTGTATTGTAAATTGCTATGAATTGTGGATTTTGGATTATAAATGGAGGTTTTCAACAGGAAAGAAAAATAATTATGAAAAATTATTTTTTTAAAAAAAATAAAAGATTTCCTACAGCGCTTCTCCAGGGAAGTGCCGTAGGAAGTCATAATTTTTTTTAAACATAAAATATTTCCTATGACGCTTCTCTAGGGAAGTGCCGTAGAAAGTCATAAAATTATTTTTTTTAAAAAAAATAAAAGACTTCCTATGGCGCTTCTTCAAGGAAGTGCCGTAAGAAGTCAAATGACTTCCTACGACACTTCCCTAAAGAGGCGTTGTAGCTAGGAAGTGATATTGTTTTTTAAAAAATAATAATCAAGCTACAGTGCTTTTATATATTTAAGAAGCGCCGTAGTTTGTTTTAACGGAATTGGAAACTATAGCGCTTCCCAAACGTCATAGAATTTTTTAAATTAAACATTGCAGTTTGTATTTTTTATAGTAGTGGCTCTCAACATTTCGTTCAATTAATGTAATGTTACGTGTATATATATATATATACACACAAGTAAATATATTTAAATTAATTGAACGAAATGCTGAGAGATTACACTTCCATTGTCACAAATTATTTTTTAGCTTTTTTTTCTATCATTTTTAAACCCATATTATAGGGATTGGTTGAAATGCTTGCGCATAAAAGTACAGTGTATTTAACTTTTTTTTTTGGAAGAAGGGCGCGTGCGGGTACGGGCAAATTACTACAGCCACAAACAATATTTAGATATTTTAACCTCTAATTCTAAATATAAGAGATTTTTATTTAATTTAGAAAAATTAAGAAAGATAAATAAATTAATTAATTATATTAGTATCTTTTTAAAATACTTTTATGTATCATTAGATATAGATTATATATTAGTTTATAAATCAGACAAATTAATTTTAAAAAAAATAATAAATATAAGAGATAAAAGAAAAAAAATCTTATATTTAGAATCAAAATTCACTTTTAAATTTTGTCTTATATTTAGAATATGAGATAATACTATAATATCATTATAAACTACTCTTATCATTCTATTCATATCTCACTTCTAACATGTTTCTCTATAATTAAGAAAAACATTAAACTTCGTTAACTCACTTTCAAAATTTAACAACCATCTAACTTTATTTTGTTAATATGCACTATATCCCTTGAGAAAAAAATCTATTCAATAATAAATAAAAGGTAATATTATACATTTATATGAAAATTTTAGTCACTTGAGTTAAAAATAAATAGGATTAAAAAAAATATCCTACCAACCCTATTATAAATAAGACCATAAAGGAGTTGCCCAAAAAAAAAAAAAAAAAAGACCATAAAGGAGTAATAATGCTACCTAGCTCAAAAATAAAGCCAACTCATACTATAAAAAAAAAAAAAGCCAACTCAAATCTCATTATAATCACTCTCAGTCTCTTTCCTTTGTGATCTAGTCTCTGTGATAAAAATGGCTCTGGCTGCAGCATTTTCCGGCAATGTAGTCTATACTGTGAGGCGGCTCGAACCTGAACTGGTAGCTCCGGCGAAGCCCACCCCTCGTGAAATGAAACTGCTCTCCGACATAGATGACCAAGAGGGTTTAAGATTTCAGATACCAATGATACACTTTTTTCGTCACAAGCCTTCCATGAAAGGAAAGGACCCAGCTCAAGTCATCAAAAAGGCTCTGTCTCAGGCCCTAGTGTTTTACCATCCATTTGCAGGTCGACTCAGGGAAGGACATGGACGCAAGCTTATGGTTGATTGTAATGAAGAAGGAGTCATCTTCATGGAAGCAGACGCTGACATCACTCTTCAACAATTCGGTGACACTCTTCAACCTCCATTCCCACATTTTGATGAACTTCTTTATAAGGTTCCTGGTTCTGAAGGAGTTATCAACTGTCCCCTCTTAATTATCCAGGTCTTCAGTTGGCCCAACACTTAGATTTCTCTTTGGAGATGATAATGCTTAAATTTGACTTATATAGAAATGCTAGATATCTTATAATTGTTAGACATATTATTTTACAGTAGGCAGGCACGTGTATAGAAAATTCCTATAGTGGAAGATTTATACTTAATTAAATACCTGTCACCATGCTCATTAATGGTTACACATATTGTTATAGGTTACACGCCTCAAATGTGGTGGATTCATCTTTGCCTACCGCCTAAATCACACTATGAGTGATGGTGCTGGCATAGTCCAATTCCTAAACGCCGTGGCCGAGATTGCCGGCGGAGCATGTGAACCTTCGATCGCTCCGGTATGGCGGAGAGAGCTCTTATCAGCGAGAGACCCAACTCGAGTTACTTGCACGCATCTCGAGTACGAGCAAGTGCCTAATAATTATGATCCAATATGGACAAAACAAAGCATCACTCACCAATCTTTCTTCTTTGGACCCAAAAGGCTAGAGGCCATCCGTCAATTGTTCTCTCATTATAATGCTCAATACGTTACTAGGTTTGAAGCTCTCACAGCTTTCCTCTGGCGTTGTCGTACTAAAGCATTGCAATTAGAACCCAACGAGGAGGTTCGCTTTATGTGTGTCAATAGTATAAGGGGCAAATCAAATCCTCCATTATTGCCTCTTGGTTATTATGGCAATTCGTTTGTGTACCCAGCTGCAGTCACAACCGCAGGGAATCTCTGTGAGAATTCATTAGGGTTTGCCTTAGAGTTGGTGAAGAAGGCAAAATCTCAGGCGACAACGGAGTATATACAATCTGTGGCTGATCTTATGGTCATTAAAGGACGTCCCTGCTTCACTATGCCTGGAACATGGATTGTGTCTGATATTTCGCGTCTTGGGTTTAGAGATGTGGATTTTGGGTGGGGTAAGGCGGTGTACAGTGGACCGATGACGGCTGGAGCTGGCCTCTTCCCGGGAGCAAGCTATTATGCTGCATGTGAGAATGAAAAAGGAGAGGAAGGTATAGTCGTACCGTACTACTTGCCGCTCAAAGCTATGAAGAGGTTCATTCAAGATATCAACTTCTAAATATAATGAAGCGTTGCTTGTAGTAGCTACTATCTTATAATTATGCTTTGGTTTGGTCATAGATCTTTGTCGTCTCGGGTCCCTTGTTTTAATAAAGCTGACCAGGATTCATGTTATATTGTTATTTACTTATTATTGATCGAGTCAAGATGTGTGTATTGTTGTTTGTTTTTCTGTGTGTCGGAGATATATATTAATAAACTCTTACGGTATTAGTTAAGATTTTATCTTAATTTATCAGATAAGATCATGTATGAATTAGTCAATGACGACCCTCATCGATACAAGGGTCTATTTATTGTCAATGTGTTGTGCCGTGAAGGGGGTGTTATACCCTCACCTAGGAGGAAGGTAATAACTTGGTCCTCATTTGATGTGTTATCTTTAACCTTATGTTTCTAAGTGGAGAGAAAATTATAGAAAAATAATATTATAAGAGGAAACTTTTAAAAATAATAAATTTTTATTATCATTTTTAAAAAAAATTCTTTCTAGTATTCCCTACTCCTATTTTTCCCTTATTTTTCTCTCCACTGAAAAAGGGATGGGGTATTTTTTGTTCATGGCTGGAAGATTGATTCCTTTGTAATAAAGGAAAATTGGTCACGTAGAGAAGAGGGTGTGAAGAAAACGACGAGGTCTTTTCTTCTTTCTTTTTCCTAATTTTCTGCCCACCAAAGGATTGATTGAGTAATTGAGGACCCACTTTATATGTCACCCTACGCACCTACGTACAACAATGACTAGTGAGGCACATGCATGGTTTTAATGGGCATTGTACGTACTCGCGCCAGGGGCTAGGGATTTTTTTTAAAAAAAATAAATGTAAGGGGTAATATTGAACAATTACAAAACTATAAAAAATTCCATTTTGTATCTATGACTGACTAATTTGGAATTATTGAATTTTGAATCACCAAAATGAGTTTTTTTAGATTGGGGAGGTATTTATTTTGAATTTTCTCAAAATACTACTTTTAATTAATCTAAGGGGGATTAGTTATATTTCATATTCACCGTGGTAGTGATCAATATGATCCATCAAGTTTGGATGAGGGAAGTATGGGCACCATAAGCTTATCAAATATGAACGGTTTAGATTTCATCGGTTGCTGTCCTTTTTCTGTATCCAATCCAGAGACAATAAATACAAAGAAAGGAACGGCCAAAGATCTCTCCACCACTGGGTCGCATCACAAGCTCAAATGTGTTTCTTTGCGGCTAGACTTCGCCGGAGGAAGCTACTGGATATCCTAGTTTTGTTCGTTTAAGATCGCAAATCCATTACTTTGTAACTCTCTCCCTCGAAATCAGTAGAATTCCACTTCACTACATAATTACTAATGAGTTCCTGTGATCTTTTCTGTTTATCCTGTAAATGTCTTGTCTTCAAAATATTCATATTTATCTTATAAATAAATGTTCTTATAAAAAAATAAAAAAAGGTATTGATGTCTTTTGATTGCAAAACTTAATTTTATTTTGACCTAAAGGAGTGCCGTGAAATTTTTTTATGGGGTCTAAGTGATATTTTTTCATTAAAAAAATATTAAAATAATAAAAAGAGAAGACTGGTGGGATTCACAGTACAAAAAGTAGCGAAAGTTAAGTCTCCTTAAAGGCGTTGCTATATTTGCTACCAAAAAAATTTTTATTTCTACTTTTACACCTAAAAAAAGATAATTCTTACAAGTACTCATAATAAAATTGTTCAATACTAAATTTACACAACATCCTTACACACAACATCCTTACGAGCGTACATAAATAAAGATAGAATAATTTGTTTATAATAGTAACAAAAACAATTCTTCTTAATACCTCAGTGTAATTCCTTTTACATTGGATGGCGCCTATGGCTAGTAATTTTATTAAATTTCCTTATTTCTTTGGGATCCATTCTCACCTGCAATATAAAAAGTTCCATGAGTAAAAAGGCCCAATCATCTATTGACTAAAAAGATATATCTTCTAAAATCAACTAAATACAATAAGTAACATGTATAACTAGATTTATAACTCGGAAAACTCTTCCAACTGAAATTATAATATTTTGTTTAAACAACATTAAAATAAACTTATAATAATGATTATGCTTCACCCAATAATGACGCAAAGTAAGGGGGTGGGAGCAGGACCTGACTTCCCTCCATTGCCAGGTCCATCCGTTGTCCCTCTTTTTCTTAAAACTACACCGTTTTGGTGTAATTTTGAGAAAATGATGGGGCTGAACTTTTTTTCCCCTAAAAAAAAAGTGTATTTAGTATCTTAAAATATTTTTTTAAGTAGCATATAATATCCTAAAATATTTTTTAGTGTTTTTAACTCCTTAAAATATTTGTTTAGTTGTATCCAGTGTGTTAGCAGACTGATTGCAAATTTTACCCTTAATGTATTTTTTTCTGATCCAAAAATTACTTTAAAATATTAAGTGCTACTGAAAAAATATTTTAGAGTGAGTGGACATCAATAAACCAGTATCCTAAGTTTTGGGTGCTCGTTACTACTAAGAAAAATATATTGACGGTAAAATTGTAGTCAGTCTCCTAAAACACTAAGTACAACTAAAACAATATTTTAAAGAGTTAAAAGCACCAAAAATATTTTAAGGTAATTTTTGGAGCTGAAAAAATACATTAAAGGTAAAATTGCAATCAATCTACTAATATATTGGGTACAACTGAAAAAATATTTGAAGTGGTTAAAAGCACTAAAAATTATTTTAGGTTACTATATGCTACTTAAAAAATATTTTAAAATACAAAATACGTCCAAAAAAATATTTTAAAATATTATATACTAGACCAAAAAAAAGTTTAGTCCCATCTTTCTCTCAAAACAGTATAGTTTTAAGAAAGGGTTAATATAACTTTTGGTCCTTAAAGTTTGATCCAATTTTGATTTTGGTCCCTCAAGTTTGAAATCAGTGGTTTTGGTCCCTGAAGTTTCACCCAATTTTGGTTTTGGTCCCTCAAGTTTGAAATCGGTGGTTTTGATCCTTGAAGTTTCACCCAATTTTGGTTTTGGTCCCTCAAGTTTGAAAAGGACTTGGTTTTTTTTTTGGGTTGGGTCGAATTTCAAAAATGGGTCGCCAAGTCTTTTTTCAAACTTGAGGGACCAAAACCAAAATTGGGTGAAAACTTCAGGGACCAAAACCACCGATTTCAAACTTGAGGGACTAAAACCAAAATTGGGTGAAAACTTCAGGGACCAAAACCACCGATTTCAAACTTGAGGGACTAAAACCAAAATTGGGTGAAAACTTCAGGGACCAAAACCACCGATTTCAAACTTGAGGGACTAAAACCAAAATTGGGTGAAAACTTCAGGGACCAAAACCACCGATTTCAAACTTGAGGGACTAAAACCAAAATTGGGTGAAACTTCAGGGACCAAAACCACCGATTTCAAACTTGAGAGATCAAAACCAAAATTGGATCAAACTTCAGGGACTAAAAGTTATATTAGCCCTTTAAAAAAAAAAAGGGACAACAGACAGACTGGCAGTGGAGGAAAGCCAGGTCCGAGGGAGTGAGCTAGAGTTTTTGTCTTGTGTGATGAAAGAGAAGACAGAGAGAGAGAGGTGAGCGATTTATGAATGAAAAGATTGAACTTACGTATGAGCAATAGGATATTAGGATATGAAATTTAGTATTAAGGCTTAACAAATAATTTTATAAATTATTTATAAAATTAACTTAAGTATATTATATATATTTATACTCCTATATAATAGTGCAAATTTTTAAAAAAATAAAAATAAAAAGCAGGCTAGGCTTGGTGTATCAATATAAATATCAATACTGTTCCACCATCTATTCAGCTCCGAATACGGCTCCTCTAATAAGGTTACTGTTCATAAGGATTGAAGGTTACTGTTCATAAGGATTGAATGCTCCAGATCAGAACACATCAACCAAAAACACTGTTCACAAGGGATTGATGGACCAGATTGTTTATATTCATTGTAAGCCGGCTCAGACTATGGCTTCCCGCCTATCATTGTAGACAAGTTCTGCAGTAACCTGTAGTTCAAATATTTTACCAGCATTCCCGCCCATTCTTTTTGAAAATATAATGACTTTAGTTCACGGGACATATTCTAAAGGTTAACTCGACATATTGACGCTTACCAGCCGTCCTTCTTTTGTCTGTCTCAATGTCAAGACCAACCTTTCAGATGGTCTAATATTTGCTCGACATCGTCATGGGCTTTGGAGTTCGTTTCATTCTCGGTTTCGGAATTGATAATATATGCATTTGTCTCAATCTGGTGCATAGGTGTTAGTTTTTTTGTTGTTATTTACCTGTTCAATGTTAACCACCTCTGTTTCATTCACCAATTTTTGGCCAACCGATCATCTGCAGGTACTCATAAATGTACTCCACTTTACTTGCAGAGGCCAAGCTTCGAACCAACTTCTCCACATCGGGTAATAAATAACATCTCTCTAAATCCAAGATGTGCACTTGTGGTATTAATTATGAATTCGTTGGTTGGTGCTGCCATAATTGCATTTGTTGCATTCCCTCTTACTATATATACCGAACATTGTGTTCATAACAGACAACAACACACTGAGAGTCACTGTTATACAATCACTCCCCCACTTCATCTTTCCTTTTCCGGTACTTTCTTAACCCTGTTATGGCATCCCCCGGTAATGATATCAGACTTCCAGACTTGCGTGAAGGACACTGTGAATCTGCTATTGTCGTCAAGGTGGATAGGATCATCAACAAAGATGTTGTGCGATATCCCCTAGGACGTCCTCGGCCAATGAGGGAGATGACAGCTGTTCAACTTGTCCTGTTTGATGTCTCTGTAAGTGGGAATCAATGTTTTAGTATTTCCTATCTTTTCCTATGATGTTGTTAAATCCATATTCTGATGATCCGTTCCTCCTTCGTCCCTTCCCTATCTTAAGATGACACGCAAAATTGCAGTCATGGATGAAGATGTTGTTATAGACAGGCTGGGTCCTATGCTCTCAGAGAATAAATCCTATCGCATTTCAGATTTCTTGGTGCGGAGGAGTGGTGAGGGTAGTCGTGTGAAGCTATACATGAAGTTCCTTCCGACCACCCAAGTCGAATTTGCCACTTGTGACTTGCCAAGGCATTGTTTTTCCCTTCGGACAGTCTCTCACATTCTTAGTGGTGTCAGTATTCCATGGGGCTTAGTTGGTATGGGGTTAGTGAAAGTCGTTTTACTTCCATTTCCTTCCTTTCACAATGTCGTTCTTACTGTGTGGTCATGTCAAATCCAGATGTGTGTGGGATCCTGAAGGCCATGGTCGAGCCCGGTTTGGGTCAGTCCAGTGGTATATGCAGCAAGGAAGTGGTTCTAATGTTAGAAGATAATGGAGTGTTGTCTGTTGGGTAAGAATCGTTTGGCCCCAAGTCATTGGATTTTCCACTCAATCGTTTTTGATATTTTATATATATGACAATGCACCAGGTCCAACAAGGTGTTGTCCTGTAGCCTCATTGGTGAATGTGCTGATACAACGACGAGAGCTTATGAATCTCTGGATTCTGATGAGGATGTGTTTGTGGTTATTCAGTATGCTATGGTGACAGCCTTTGCACATGGGGGATTAACCTTAAACTCTTATCACAATGCAACTAGGGTTTTCTTCAATCCGACATACCCAGAAGTTCATGACCAGAGGATTCAGATGCTACATCGTCTCCTTCCAGATCCAAATTCGGGTTCCCTTCCACTTGTGTGACGGGTTTATATTGTTGTTTAGTACGTTTTCCTCTTTGTGTCGTGATTTGTAATTCGTAATGTTGCAAACGTAGGTTTTTAAAATTGTACCTTTGCAACCAATATATATGGTTGTACCAAGCACAATTACCTTTTTAGCTATTGACCTATTAGCTATTGCAATATTGTCATACTCTTGCCCACAGATTCCTGGTCTTGCCCGTAGCAAAGTACATGCAGTGATGGCCTAATGTTCTTTTTCTAAATTTATTAAAACAAATGGCTACATGGCAGTTGGGCTTAAGTTCCTGTAAGTTTTTGAGTGGAATGGGCTGTCATGATGTTTACATCAAGAATCCATAACTTTTACCGACAAGGAAACAACAAACATTAAAATTTGTGGCCATAAAGCTCACCTCACTATGTTTGTATCCTTTCTAGAAACATTTATTAACTGAAAACAAAAGCCAGACATTTCAATAAAAGGCAGACAATGTTTAACTTAATTTGCGTGCACATCGACATCCGGAACGAAGCCTAGCTCTAATCCTAGGTCTTCACTTGCCGGCAATGTTACCTCATCCTCCATAGTTGCCATTTCACATACTTCACGACGGCGATATATTGCGGCGAAGTTTCGATTTCGATTCGTTGTTCTTATCGGTGCTATCCTCATGTAAGCATAGCTCCATAAGTTTAGGATTATCAGTTCCTCATTCTCAGGAACCTGCATCTGAACCAACATGTTAGGTCCGTAAGCTTCAATAAGCCTGATATCCTCCCTGATCAAGCTACTATGTTGTTCGTCAGCCGCATCCCACTCAGGATTGGAGAGCCCATGGATTGTGATGATCCCATATAAGCACCGGAATAGAAAATACTTTACATCATAGAAAGTATATGATCCTGCACGGACCTGCCCTCTCTCTATGGTGATAAAATTCATCTGCTGCTCATTTGTGGAGCATTCTGCAAACACTTGTAGGGGTCCACACGTTACATGGAGGGCTGAAACCTCATTCCCCCTCCATCCCCTTAGGATCCTATTAAATGAAGTGCTTGAAAATGCCACAAACTCACCCATGTTTAACAACGTTTCGAGGTTATACACTTACAGTAACTTATATTCCCTAACTACATTCATTGTTGGTTTATATACTCCATCGTTGGCCCTAAACTTGGAGCTGGTATACCAGTGGATAAATCTTACTTTACTGAAAGTTGCATTTACCTTTAGGTCTTTGCCCGTTTGAAGAATACAAAGTTGTGGGGCAAGCCTCGTGTTGTTCATGTCATGATTGCGTATCTGTTAATATGGGCGGGGATATCCTTCAGCCTTGGGTCTTCGATATGATCTTTTATTTGAAAAGTTGTGTCCTCTGCTGTCTTAAATGATCAAATCTTCATAGTCCCGAGGCTGATATACATCCATTAGAACTTTATGGGGATGGGGATGGGTATGGCAGCCAACCTTAAATGCACATATACTGACCGGTCCATCCTGTTTTTATCCAATGGTTAACTATCATTGAATTTTATGAATCATTTACCTTGTGGTATTTACCTGTTTTGTTAATCCATAGTTCTTTACATGTTTTATTTTGACTACATTATGCAGCTATATTCTTAGTTGACTTAGTTCATCAATATCACAGCAAGATCATTTTCTTGATTCGATTGGTTTTGTTCTGGAGATCTGTCTGCTCTCAATTTGAATTTCTGATAAGTTACTTTTCTGATCTGCCTAACACTTTATCTATATTCATGTAACAATAGGACTTTGTGATTTGATTTGACCCATCAACAGCTGGCTTTGTCAACGATGTCTAATTCAAGTTTGGTTTTATAATGATGTGAAATTGATTTGTGTGTGATGATCCTTTATCCTTTACAGACGTTTTCATGTGTAGCCCTGCAGAAAAAGCTGCTGCAATTGTTTGATATTAGTCAAACATTTATGACTGTATTCATGGTCCTTCCACGCAAGACTATGTGGTATACCTGCCATACTCATGTTTATTAGTAATATGCTGTAAGCAGGACACTAATAATAATCATTTCAATCCGTTTATTAGTAATATGCTGTTAGTTGGACACTAATAATACACATGTTTATTGTAGGTTGCATTATCTCACATTGTGGAGTGCGCTAAACTATGTATTAGAAACCATTTCTTCTAGGAAACCAGAAACAAAAGAACAGATGTGTTTTTCAGTCATTCATGTTATAGCTTCCAATCAAAACTGCAAGAGAAAAAAAGCTTGCATATGTTATACCACTACTCTGCTATATGGCTTCCTGTGTTGTATTATTGCTTTGCATATCAATATGCCCCAATGTATGCTGCTATTGTGAGGCTCGATACACTGTCAACTTTTTCCACTTCTTGCCTTACACACTACTTACCCTATTGCTCATTATCTGGATTCTGCTTCTCTTGGAGTGCAGGGTTAACAGGACAAGTATCTTATAATTGTTTTATCCTGTTCTGTGTTATAGCCATCAAAGTTCTACACTGATTTTAGACTGATCTGTACTATAGACACCCACCTCGCCTATAGGCATTGAAGTACCCTATTGTAGGTTTCTGTTGCATTATTGCAACCAAAAGTTTTAGCTTCCAATCAAAACTACCAATAAAAAAACCTGCCATATGTTATAGCTCTATGCTGCAATATGTTTTCCTGTATAGTATGTTTGCTTTTCATATCAAAATGCCCCATTGTGTGCTTCTATTGTGCGGCTCGATACACTGTCAACTTTCCCCATTTCTTCCCTTACACACTACTTACTCCATTCATCATTATCTTGACTCTGATTTTGGTTGGTAAGGTAAACTTGACAAGTAGCTGCTAATTGTTTTACACTGTTCTTTGTTATAGACATCAAAGTTTTACACTGATTTCAGACTGATCTGTATTATAGTCACCCAACTTTCCTATAGGCATTAAAGTAACCTATTATAGGTGTCTGTTGCATTGAATCAACCAAAAGTTTTACCCTCTGCTGTATTATAACATCAATTGGTCATACCGAATGTTGTCAACAAATTTTCTTAGTGAATCTGGACAAAGCAATATAGAGTATTAAACTTCCACGTTTTGGGTGTAATGCATTTGTTGTGGCCCACTATATGGTCTGTTATCATAAGTTGACTGTTGTTAAGACATAACATCTATTATTTGTTATTTCAGTATGTTGGATCTATTGTAGGTGTCTCTTCTACTGAAGCAAGCAAAAGTAAGGATACTATCCTGTATGAAAACATAACATCTTTAAACCTCAGCAAATGGTATTATATATGGTAGCATTCGAAGCTTTAACAAATCATACCTTCTGAATGATATTAATTATTGATATCCATAAATGATGCAAATCTGCGTATGCTGCATGGTTTTCCCAGTCAATGACAAGAGTCCATTGTACTACTATATCTTCTAATTCTACATCTGCATGCCAATGAAACTCCCTTCATAGGGAACTGAATTGGCGTTTAATCTGCATTCGAATGATATTAATTATTGTTGTGCCTTACTAATTTCTTTATTTGTTTCATGAAACTCCCTTTATAGGGAACTGAATTTAAATTTTTTTGGAGGGAATACATTTCATATCTGGCAGCTCATATAACCGCCAATTCAAATTTTCAAATTTCGGACCCTCCTATAAGATTTGACATGGTTTCTGCAACTCCACCAACTTATCTTCATCTTCTATTCTTACAATCTTTCTTTCCCTAATCCCTATTTCCAAAGAAACAATGGCTCGCCGTTCACTGCTGAGAGAAGTTCATGACGGTACTGATCGGTGGTCTGTGGTCGTCCGCATTTTCAGAAAGTGGAACGTGTACCAAAAGTCATCCCCTACACAATTATTCTGCACTACCATGATATTAGTTGATGAGGAGGTTATCCAGTAGTTACTTTTTATATTACAAGCACTATTGTATACATAATGAACGTTCCATATGAATACTCTCATAACTACCACATCCAGACTCATGCATTCTTCCATGTCTTGCAAGGTACAAAGATTCAAGCAACTGTCATTCCCAGAAATACTCATGACAGTTTCCGCCAAAGTTTGGATGAAGGGAAAGTTTACTTCATTGCCAACTTCATTGTCTCCCTCAATTCTAATCAATACAAAGCAACTACACATCAATTCAAGATCATGTTCACCCACCAGACTTTTGCTCGTGAGGAACCTGCAAATATACCACTAGACGCATACACATTCTTGCCAATCCATGACATTTTGCACTCTGACGAACGGAATTTCGCAGACTACCTGATTGGTGAGTACTTCATTATTGTTTCTGATTTTTTTACTTCATTCTTTCTTATATAACATCCATGACTGAACATGGTTTTTGAAAATCACAGATGTTGTAGCTTATGTCAAAAGCATGGGCTCCCTTGAGGAGTATAGAAGAGATAATGACACAAAAAACAAGCTCCGTATGCTGCTCACTGATATTAAGTACCAAACAAATTTGCTCTCACACATTACATAACAGGATTATTTTTCATCCCCATGATCGAGCCCCTAACGTATTCTTTTATACTTTTCATTTGTCGACCTTCTCATTTCCACAGTGATAATGATATTGAGTGTGTATTGTTCGATGAATGCTCCACCAATGCGTATATGGCCCAGCTGCAGAACATGGAAACACCAGTAGTTGTTGTTTTAAACCTAGCTAGGATTGCTTTCGCTGAAGATGGTCATGTCATTCCTTTTATGCACAGATTCAGTTTCTTCTAAATTCCTTTGTACTTAAACTAATATCCTTTGGTCATTGTTTACTTCAGGTCGTGCACAAATTTGTAGTTCATTTTGTGCAACAAGAGTGTCTTTCAATCCACCTCTTGCAGAAGTGAAAGACTTAGTGGAAAGGTCATATAATGTCATGACATCTGAAAACTTCTGCACATACCTCTGAAATTTTACAAACTTACTAACATTATCGCCTATATAAGTTATGATTTGTTAATTGATTACTATTCCAGGGCAAAAGCTCGAGGATCCCCTATGACAGCCAGTTTAAGCCAAGTGATGCCATCACAACAAAGCCAGCAATCATCATCCAGCATATTGCGTAACAATTACAGGATTTCTATTTCTGATATCCCCCAACAGAAAATTGTAAGTCCTGCACTTTTTTTCCTGTTGCACCCCACACTTTTTATTGTAATCATATCTAACTTCACTACTTGAACAGGGAGAAAGTTTTGTTGTCAACTGTCTAGTCCAAAAATTAGAAACACGACATGGATGGACTTATGATGGATGTGCTAAATGTGCGTCTAAGCCTAGGGATGAGGGTAACACAATGCTTTGTCCTAATTGTAAGAAGAAGCCAGACATTATTGAACCAAAGTAGGCTACAAACATTGTCACATTCTTTATATCATTACGACAATTAGGCTTTAACTATCAAACCTTTTCGTAAACACAATGTATTACTGCAGGCTCAAGGTTCACTATACAGTCGGTGACGAAACTGGTACTGCCTCTGTCGTTTTTTGGGACAAACTTGCCTCACAATTGCTAGAGAAAAGTGCTGCAGAGCTTAAACAGATACTTTTAACTGTATCAGCCTTAACACTTATACTAACACGCTTTACTATTCAGCATCATATTTACTTATAATTTTCATCGCTTTGCTGCCAGACCCAGCGTGAGTATGATTTTCCCGATCAGTGTGATTCGGTTGTCGGGAAAAGGATGCTTCTCAAGCTCAAGCGGAATGAGTTCAATGCCAAGCACATCTCTTCTAGCATTAGTGTTCAACAATTCACCCTTTGTGAAGACTTAAATGAGCAGTTCAATGCTGCTTCTGATGAGGTTATTAATCTTACCTCACTCAACACTTACTATATACCATTTCTCCTATTAGACAATACTTACGTCTTTTTGCATTCAACAGAACCAGCCACCAAATATGAACCCCGCGGACATTGTCTCTGAGGTTAGTTCAATCAGACCAGAATATTGTGGGTTGGTTAATAATAGTGACAAAACCATAGTAATCATTAACCTTTTTTCTTCATATACAGGCTCCTGTCCACCCAGAACCTGCTGTAGAGGGATTTGTAGTTGGTCAAGAGACATCTATTCAAGAAAATTCAAGTGAACCCACAGCTGTCCATCATGATGTGGTCCATTCCCTGCCTTCGCACACTGCAACTGGTCCACCCCCCAAAGCGAAAAGGAAGGCTTACATGAAAAGAAACAATCTAGATCATGAAACAACTTCTACTTCGGCCAATACAGCTGCCCCTCCTCCCACTGAACGTCTGCTCAAGGCGGTTAAGCAAGAGAAGAAGTAGATAATCTTAGTTAAATGTATTGTGCTTCAATGAATGTGTCACATGTTCCACTACTGTTTCACTTGTGTTTTGTGAAGACCTTATTCACTTCCACAAGTATTGTTATCCCTTTTTTTAAATTCCAGTCGAGTACTTCCAGTTTTAGGTGTAGTCATCAAACCTATGTTTTATGTACTTCCCACTGCAACTTTCAATCCAATGCAATGACTTTATCTTTCTCATACCTTACATGTTGTTTACATTCCTGTTTCTTAATTATTTTGTTCTGAACAATACCTGCCCTGAACGACATATACAGATTAGTGACAATAACATTTAATTAATTACAATGGGTATTACCTAATATCAGAGCTATTTCAAAACCACATACTAACTTACTGTTGTGGTGAGGTGCTGTCAATGCTCTTTAACAATTAGGGATCTTTCTTCAATAATACCAAACCTGTAATTTGAAATCCAATATGAGGAGTTGCATTTTACAACCATAGAAACGCTTAAATGGAAACTAAGCTAAGTCTCTAATTTTCAAGTATTAAGAACATAGCCCTTTGCTTTCCAAATGCTTTCCCAAGACATTTTTACTTATCATTTTGAATTTCATTTATTCTCGAAAGGCATTAAAGCCCGATAACTTTTGCAGGATGCTGAAACAACGCCAACTTTATTGTCCAAATATTTATGCTTGGTTGGGAATGACATATATAGACTCATGTCTCAATTGACTACCTGCTATTATTTATACATGTTGATTGTATTGTCCCTGACTTCTTTAACTGTTGGGTAATAAATGTTATATTTATCCAACCTTATGCGATGCTGTAAAGGTTTTTTGCAACATACATTGGGAGACCCACAACTAAATGTGCATGCAAAAATAAAATAAAAAACTCAACGATTTTGACTTATTGCCTTGCGTTTTATATGTATGTTCCTTACTCAAGCTGTTGTACATGGGGAAGCTCAATAGAAACAATTTCTATTTGACATATACTTTCTTATTATACTTCATTAACCGTCTCAACAATATATACTCTTTGTACAATCTAATGTTAGATAACTTGATCAAAAGTTGATTGCTATCCGACAATACATATTTGTTTCTTGACAGTCGGTTTATGTATCTGGTACGAAGTTTCTCCATGACAGTTCTAATATTTCTGGGCAGGTTCCAAGCTCTTCATCACATTTTATAAGCTGAGACTCATCGTTATTGGCTTCAAGCTCTTCAGCAGGAAATGATGGAGAGGGAGAGCAGAGCAAATCCTGCAACACTCTATAGTAACAAAGAAAATCAGAGTCCTCCTCCATCATTCAGACTTAGTCAGTCTTATTTACAAGGTAAGCATTAAAAGTTCAACACTCTTAACGCGCCGATGCTTATGTCTTGACAAGTATGCTTTTTTTTTCCTGTTGCCGTCTCATATGGAAACATCCTGATTTTCCAGCCATGGCCCATGAATCATCATATTTGGATATACAACAAAACGAAAGACCACAGCTCACTGCTTTATCACCTGCTGCTAAACAATCTGTTACCTGTACACCTCAACTACCAGTCGACTGTTCCACCCAACCTGCTGCAATTCTCACACCAGTAGACACGAGCATGTCAAGAGAACTTATAAGAAAAAGAAGGATCTTGCAAGACTTGACAAATGTTGCTTCAAACCTTTCAACCCGCTTTGTTAATCCTGATTCAGCAGGTTATCTTCCCAAACCGCTCTTTATCAACATCATTTTTCCCCATGTATCTATTTTACCTGTACTCCTATTATTTCCATTCAGGTCCAAGTTCCAATAGAGGCTGCACTCTCGATCCTTCTGCAAACAACGACCTTCCACCGTTTGAGCAAGTCTTCACAAGAAAGAGTGCTAGATTGAAGGCCATACTTAATAACACAACAAACATAAACTCAACCAATGAAACCGTCAGTCGACATTGTGAGTTTTATCGTTTTTACTTGGAAAACTTCCTCATTGTCAGGTTTCCTGTTTCTCATCAAGTTACAGTACTCTGCTACATCCATTGTTAGATCATATATATATATGACCATACCATCTTTCACCATATGTTGTCTTATATCAGATGCTGTAACACCTTCTTGTAATAAGCCAAGTTATGCAAACAATGCCTTCAGTACTACAACCTGTCAGTCTTCTCAAAGTTGGAATAATGATGATCCAACAAGATTAGGTTCTTCTTTTACATGACTTTCATTAATGTATATTATTCATCTTATTACACGCATCTGGCAAGGGAATATATGAATTATGTTACCATTACTCCTATTATTTCTATTCAGGTCCAAGTTCCAACAGAGTCCCTCTTGTCGAGCCTGCTTCAAACGACGAACTTCCACCGATTCAGCAGGTCTTCAAGAGAAAGAGTGCTAGATTGAAGGCCATACTTAATAACACCGATAACTTAACCAATGCAACCATCAGTCGACATTGTGAGTTTTATGGTCATTACTTCGAAATATGATGATCGCATTGTCAGGCTTCCTGTTTCTGTTCAACAGGATGTACTTTGCTGCATCCATGATTACATCATAAATATATATATGACCATAACATCTTTCCCCATATGTTTTCTTATGGCAGCTGCTCAAACACCTTCTTTTATGGAGCAAAGTTATGCAAAGAATGACTTCGGTACTACAAACTTTTCTTCCTCTCAAAGTTGGACTAATGAAGATCCAACAATATTAGGTACCTTTTTTACATGCCTTTCATTAATGTATATAATTTATCTTATTACACAAGCTTGGAAACGAATTATATGAATTGTGATTTTAGAAATTTCCAAGTATTATTGTTTGCTGCTTTCATGCATGGGTTACTGTATTCATATATCATCTCATACCGTCACATTAATATTATGTCAGTTGAAGAAATCAACTATAAGGACATTCATTTTAACTTGGACTACAACGATAATAACTCTAACGATGAATTGTCATCAACTTCAGATGAGGATGAAGGTAATTTGCTTCTTCATTTAATATGTTGTTAATATAAGAAACTGAATTGCAAATAGTTATTATTATCTTATATAATACCTCAACTTGCAGAAGAGTACAGAACCATTGGAAGTTCTAATGACAATGCTATCAGAACCATTGGAAGTTCTCAACCTCATGGAACAGAACTTCAAGGTATTGGATGTTATTAAATATGAAGTGTTGTTAATTTGATGGATTACTATGTACACATACTAATTTCTATGCCATATTTCAAAATGATAGATTATTTAGATGAAGGTGATCCCATACATGCATGTAAAAGTTGTGGTGCATTATTCTGGTATAATGAAAGAGCAAAAAATGACACAAAGAAAAGAAATGCCACTACATTCTCAATGTGCTGCCTCAAAGGAAAGGTCCAGCTACCTTCACTGAAGGCACCTCCACCTCTGATGCAATCATTATTCTTTCAGAAGAACTCTGTGGCATCCAAAAATTTCCATGCAAACATACGACAGTACAACAACATGTTTTCTTTCACTTCTATGGGTGGTAGCATTGATCACTCAATGAACAATGGTGGAGGACCATATTGTTTTATTCTCTCAGGTATGAACTACCATAGCATTGGTAGTTTGTTACCTCCTCAGGGTTCACGACCAGTTTACTCTCAACTATATGTTTATGATACTGAGAATGAAGTTCATAATAGAATTGATGCTGTCAGGTAATGTTGTCCCTATGATGTTGATGTCTTTGTTATTCCCTTCATATTTATTTAGTTACACTATAGTTAACTAATTGTTTTTACTAAACTTATGCCCTTAACAGCAAACATCAAAAAGAGTCTACCATTGACCCTAACATTGTTGACCAAATTAAATGCATGCTTGATGAGGTCAATCCATTTGCTCAACAATACCGCTTCGCCTCCTCTCAGCTTTTGCACCAATGCGTGAATGAATTAAAGCTATGCTTGATTAGCACAAGACATCATGATGGGCGCGCACACAATGTTCCAACTGCTTCAGAGGTTGCAGCCTTAATTGTTGGTGATATAGATATGGCCTTCAATGTCCGAGACATCATTATTGAGAAGCAGTCGGGCACTCCTCAACGAATCAATGAATTGCATGCCTCTTATCTACCACTACAATATCCCATTTTATTCCCTTTTGGAGAGGATGGTTACCGACATGACATTGAACATAGAGAAGAAACTCTAGCTTCAACAAAGAAAAGAAAGAAGCTTAGCATCAGGGAATTTTTTGCATACAGATTGATGACAAGGGATCATGAAATATCCACGTTGCTTCATGCAAGTAGATTACTACAACAATTTATTGTTGATGGTTACACAATGATGGAAGCTCAAAGACTACATTGGATTAGAACACACCAGAAGGAACTAAGGATTGATTTGTACCAAGGCTTATCTGATACACTAACAAGAGGTGAAACAGATGCTTCTTCAACTGGGAAGCGGATAATATTGCCAGCCACATTTACAGGCGGGGCGAGGTATATGCTGCAGAATTATCAAGATGCAATGGCAATATGCCGGTGGGCAGGATATCCAGATATATTCTTAACATTCACTTGTAATCCTGCATGGCCAGAGATTACTAGGTATTGCAAGAGGCACTCATTAAACCCTGCGGATAGGCCTGACATTCTTTGCAGGATCTTCAAGATTAAATTGCAAGCTTTGATGCGGACACTAAGAAAGAAGAAAATTTTTGGGACCATACGTGCAGGTACTTTGCATTTATTTGTGATAACTTAAATACATTCTAGCTTTCCTTCTCTTAAAGACAATTTTTTTCCATCAACTCACGGCTATACTCCTTTTTGTGTAGAAGTCTATACTATAGAATTTCAAAAGCGAGGTCTTCCGCATGCTCATATACTACTATTCCTGCAACCACATGAGAAGATAACAACACCAGCAGATATTGACAGAGTGATAACTGCTGAAATTCCAGACAAGACTTCCTCTCCTGAGCTATACGAATTAGTGAGGAAATTCATGGTTCATGGCCCTTGCGGGACAACCAATCCAAAAGCACAATGCATGAAAGACAAAAAGTGCACAAAGCATTTTCCAAAGAAATTTTGTGACCAAACAACTGTTGACGATGATGGTTATCCTACATACAGAAGAAGGGATGATGGTACAACAATTGAAGTTAGAGGTACACCATTAGACAATCGCTTCATTGTCCCATACAATCCGTCATTGCTTCGCATGTTCCAGGCACATATTAATGTTGAGAAATGCAATCAATCAATAGCTATAAAGTACTTATTCAAGTATATTAGCAAAGGCAATGACAGAGTTGTGGCTGGACTTTTTGATGGTAGCAACAGGCGAAGTAGTCAATCCCTACTTGATGAGATACAACAATATTATAATTGTAGATACATATCAGCATGTGAAGGTTCATGGAGGATATTTGGCTTTGATATACATCATAGATCTCCTGCCATTGAACGACTGAGTTTCCACTTGCCAAATCAACAATACGTCATTTATTCCAATACTGATGATGTTTCTGATTTGATGGATAAACCTCGGGTTTGTGAATCACAATTCTTAGCATGGATGAAGATGAATGCAGAGGATGACTTTGCTGCCGGCCTAACTTATGTTGAGTTCCCACATCATTATGTTTATCAGAGAGATAAACGATTGTGGAAGAAGAGGCAAAGAGGATTTGCAGTTGGAAGGATAGCAAATGCTGCCCCAAGCTCTGGTGAATTATACTACTTACGCATATTGCTAACGAAAGTTAGAGGTCCAAAATCGTATGAAGACATAAAAACAGTACATGGAGTTACATATGATTCTTTTAGAGCTGCTTGTGATGCTCTTGGATTGTTAGATGACGATCAAGAATTTGTCAATGCTATCAAGGAAGCTTCTGTATGGGCAAGTGGTTTGTCATTGCGTAAATTATTTGTTACGATGCTTCTATCCAATTGCTTACAACGGCCAGACTTAGTGTGGAACCAATGTTCAAAGATCCTATCAGAGGATTTATTATATATACCACACAACCATCCCCATTATTCAAGTAAGTACAACTCTTATACTTATCCTTCATTAGTTTCTTACTTATTCTCCATATTTAGGAAAAACATTGTCATGACTTCGCCTGCCTAATTTCCTATACAGGTGTTACAATACCAAATGGTGAAAAGGAAAAAGCTGCATTGCTAGAGATTAACAACTTACTTAAGCAGAATGGGAAGTGCCTGCAAGACTATCCCATGTTACCAATCCCTACGTCATTGCCCACAATTGATGTTACAAATAACCTCATACTACAAGAGATGAGCTATGATCTAGATGCCCTTCGTAATCAAGCCAGCAACCTAATAAATTCATTGAATGCTGAGCAGAGAGTGATATTTGATAGGGTTATTTCTTCACTACACTCAACCTCATCAGGATTCTTCTTTGTTCATGGTTACGGTGGCACAGGTAAAACATTCTTATGGAATGCGCTTGCATCATCTTTACGATCAGTCGGAGACATTGTTTTGACTGTGGCATCTAGTGGAATTGCGGCTACTTTACTCCCTTCCGGTAGAACTGCTCATTCACGCTTTGCAATTCCAATCCAAGTAAATGAGTACTCCATGTGCTCCATAAGACAGAATTCAGCACTCGCAGATTTAATCATCAAGACAAAGTTAATTATATGGGATGAAGCTCCGATGGTGCAACGCTATTGTATTGAAGCTTTCGATCGTAGTTTAAAAGATATCATGCATTCCAATAAAGTGTTGGTGGAAAATGCATACTTATGGGTGGTGATTTCCGCCAGATCCTACCAGTTGTGCCTAAAGGTTCTAGAGCTGCAATTGTGAATGCAACAATTACTTCATCACGTATTTGGGACCACTGCACCATCTTCCACTTAACAAAAAACATGCGACTAATGTCAGGAAGATCCAAAGAAGACATTCAAAGCTTACAATGGTTTAGTCAATGGCTGTTAGATGTTGGTGATGGTAAATTAGGTGAGCCACATGATGGAACTGCTGAGATTGAAATCCCACCACAATTATTGGTTCGTGATAGTGCACATCCAATTCAATCCATTGTGGCAGAAACTTACAATGACTTGGAAGGTAATTTGGAAAACAATGAGTACTTCAACGATAGAGCAATACTTGCACCAACTATTGAAATGGTTAGTCAGATTAATGACTACATGTGCTCAAAATTACCAGGTGAATCGCTTGATTATCTAAGTTGTGACTCTGTATGCAAATCAACAGATGATAGTGATTGTTCTGAACATCTTTACACGACAGAATTCCTGAATACTATCACCAGCTCTGGGTTGCCACCGCATAAGTTAACATTGAAGGTTGGAGCTGCAATTATGTTATTGAGGAATATAGACCAGTCTGAGGGGTTGTGTAATGGGACAAGACTACGTATATCCAAGCTCGGAAAGAATGTTATTGAGGCTATAACCTTGAATGGGTCAAGTCCAAATAAGAAGGTATTGATTCATAGGATGGACATGAATCCATCTGAAAGTAGATGGCCATTTAAAATGAGAAGAAGACAATTTCCAATTCAACTAAGTTTTGCAATGACCATTAATAAAAGTCAAGGGCAATCACTTCGTCATGTGGGGATATATCTCTTCAAGCCTGTTTTTACACATGGACAATTATATGTTGCACTTTCTCGAGTTCGCAACATGGATGGCCTAAAGATATATGTGCCAAGCAATGGCCGAGATGGTAGAAGATCAACAACAAATGTTGTTTACAAGGAGATTTTTAGAAACTTGAATTGTTGAATTGTATGTTTAGTAAAGTTAATTATAAGTTGATGCTGCATCCTTTATGTATTGGATGGAAAGTGTTATGTTAGTTTGCATATTGTTGTTTGTATCCATGTTTTGTTCTGTTGTATACTGTCATGTGCTTGAGTAAGCATGAACATTAATGCCTACATAGCTACGCTCCTTCGTTTGCAATGTTTTATTATGAGGTTTGTTAGCTTACTCAAAATGCTCCCCGGGCAACGCACGGGGGAGTAAATGCTCGTTTACCTTAAATAAGCCTGATATCCCACTTCCATCCGGAGCCACAAAAGCAGTGGGTCCTTTTCTTTCACTGTATTCACTCTGAATTGAGTTCATAATTCGGAAACCCACGCCAAAGACAATTAATGCAAGAAAAGCAACTGCAAAGATCTCTCCACTCTGTATTGAATAATGCAATTGTAAAATTATATATAATTAGGAAAAATTGTGAAAACATTTTTTTTGGTAACTTATTTGTTAAACGGGACTTTCGTGTGTAGATTATCTTCCGTGTGTGCAGAATATCTCTCCTGATATGTAGATGATCTTCCTTATATGTAAAATTCGTCCTTATACGTATGCAAAAAATTTTCCGTGTGCACAAAATCTTCTCTCTGTGTGCAGATATCTTTTCAGGTCCTATTTGACAATTAAGTTATCAATGATGTCCTTTTTCATAATTCTCCCTAATTATATATATAATTATATTGAATAATGCTTTTGCACTATTTTATATAATTAATAATTATATATAATATAAACCTGATATCCTACTTCCATCCGAAGCCACAAAAGCAGTGGGTCACTTTGAATTGAGTTCATAATTCAAAAACACAGGACAGATTTTTCAACTGTTATTTTGATCTCCCTTTATTTAGAATTTTTTATTAAATTGTTTAATTATTTAGATTATTTTAAATCCCACTAATCCTACTAATTAATGTGACACCACTACTCCCTCTAGGGATTGATTTTTTTTTTTGGTAAAAGAAAAAAATATATTTTGGAGATAACGGCAAGTTAGTTACCACCACCCCACAAAAATATATATCAAAATATTAAAATACACACACACACAACGAGTAAATTAGCTATTTTATTAAATCATCTAGATTATTTTAAATCTCACTAATCCCTCTAACGCACTAAATGAACTAACGTGACACCACTACTCCATCTAATGACATCTTGGCTATTTTATAAAAACATTTAATTATTTATATAACTTTATATAAATTTCAATTAAATCGTTTAATCATCCTGCTATTTGAATTTAAGCTGTTTTATCAAATCGTTTAATCATTTAGATTATTTTAAATCTCATTAATCCCTATAACTCTCAAAATAAACTAATGTGACACTATTACTCCCTCTAACCATTGAATTTTTTTTTTTTTTTTGATAACTCCTTGTATATAGGGTTTTCTTCTTTCCCTTCATTTTTTAGGCCTAATAAAAATATAAATTTTCTTCGTTATTCTAAAAAAAAAAAAATCTCCTGATATTTTTGAACATGAAAATATAATCTCCCTGCTTTTATTATTATTCATGTGTGTGTGTATATTATATAATTAATTCCCTTTATTATAATTTTTTTTAACTAATTTTTCTTTTATTAGATTATTTTAAATCCCACTAATCCTTCTAACGTTCTAAGTAAACTAACATGACACCACTGCTCCCTCTAACGATTGAGTTTTTTGGTAAAAGAAAAAATATATATCTAACGGTTGATCCCGATTCCCATGGTTGATGCCAAGGTCGACTGTGGGTTGCATACTATAAAAAATATAATAAACAGCGATTATTTTTATAAATATTATAGTACTTCTCAAATAGATGGATTGACAAAGACTTTAGAATATATTTATATACCTAAACACACCCATGAGAGGGGCTGCCATAACACCCACTACCACATTGGCCCGGTGGAGGCCGTTAGGTCATTTACAGCATTAGAAGTATTAGTGGGATGTGATCACAAAATTATTTTGAAACTAGATAAGTTATTTTAATTGAAATTTAAAGTGATCTAAATAATTAAATATTTTAACACTTTCAGGAAAAAATTACTCATTAACCCTTTATATATTACAATGTAAATAATGAAAACTTGCACAATTTATATAATAAATGTCCGCACATTACGCGGGTTCTGTGCTAGTTAACTATAAAGGGAAAGTGTGTCTCGAAAATAATCAAGCCTTGCAAACGAATTTCTTAAATGTGTGTAATACCTCGTACGTACGTGTTACACATGTAAAGGACCATATTACATACAAAGTTTCATATATGTATTGATATTTGAAGGGGCTTTTTCTGGCTTCTGCACAGCCACAATTTCTCAGCAAATTTCAGTTCACATTCTTTGTTCTTATTTCACTTTCCTTTCTCATGTCACTTTCTCTCATGTCCTTTTTTACCCCCTTGAATGATAGCCGCAAATAGTTTAAGATTACAATGGGGATCCAATCTAGAATACAATGGGACTCGAATATGTGATCTCCCACTGATAAAAAATTTATAAATTATAATCGAACCCTAACCTTCTACACCTACAGTTTTACTAATAGAAGAGCTTTACATACGGATCGAACCGGTAACAATACACTAATAGAGAAGCTTCTATACTACTATGCCACAAAAGCATTTGCTGCTGTCCTTTTTCTATATCGCGAAGTGTTGGGTTCATAATTCAAAGACAATAAATGCAAAAGAAAGGAATGGCCAAATATATATACTTCTCCGATATTTTTTTACAAGAGTCTAAAATTTGAATTGCTTTGATCTTTTTTATAAAAATCGGATAAGAGTTGTTTAAACATTTAATGAGTTTTTTCATTTTTACCCTTTGTTAATTATAAGTATTACATTAATTAAAAGATTGTGATATTTATATTTATTTTCTCTCTCTCTCTTACTTGCTCTTCATAAATAAAGATATACTTAAAAAATAAAATTTATTTTAAACATACTTATTAATTTTAACTATTTTCTTAAACCACATAAGTTAGTTACTAAGCTTTAATAAATAGGACAGGAGAGAATATATATATGTAATGCCTCAATTTCCGTGTTTCTTTGTGCCATAAAACATAGAGAGAGGCGAGAGAGGTCCGGATAATCTGAGCTAGACCACCATAAGCAGGGTTTGGACTTTTAGAGCTTAAGCCAGAGTAGAATAGCAGACGCACCTATGGCAAAAAAAAAAAAAAGCAGACGCACCACAAAAAAAGAAAGTGTGAGAAAGTGAGCGTAGCAAAAAAAAAAAAAAAAAAAACTCAATGGCGAGAAATGAGATATATTGTTTTTAGAATTTAAACTTATGATATCCAAGTCACGTTACATTACCGTTACACTAAAACTCACCCTCATTAACAATATATTGAACAATTTATTAAATTCTCATTTAATTTATATTTTATTAATAGCTTTTACGACTTACGATGTAAGTGGGTGAGAGGAGTTTTATTTCGGGTTTCGCAAACCATAGTTTGAAACCATGGTTTGGAGGTTTGCCAAACACACAATAAGATAGTCTGACAAATCAAAGATAGACAAAAGTCCAACACTTTGTGGCTAGATTTCCAGTACCAGTACTCTACTTACAGCTCCCACTGCCATTGAATCTTCGATAATCTATTGGCCGAAATTCAAATGCTTCTACGACAAAGAAGAATATTCGCACAAAATAAGAAATATTGTTGGAGATATATAGATTCTCATTAATTAGTTAAAATCTTAATGAGGTGGTTAAATTATAAAACCCTATAAATAGATATCTAATTGTATGCATCATAGTGTGAAGAATGGTAGGATCCTTAATAAGATTGAGGGAGGTTAACTTGATCCTCACCTCTTATTAATCATAGGGTTTAGGGTTAATAGTCTAATCAAAAAAAATAGTTGATAGTTAGTAATATCATTGTGGTTTATAATTCTCAAGAAGATTAGTATATTTCTTCAAATTCTGGGTTTATTAACGTGGTACCAAAGCCCAGTTTGAAAGAGAGAAGATCATTGAATGATGAGGGCCATAATCAAGAAACAGCCCAATATTTCAATCAGAATTTTAAGATACGATCATAAGCATTGACTGATGAGGGCCATAATCAAGAAGCAGCCCAATATTTCAATCAGAATCTCAAGATCTGATCAAAAGCAACCGGGAACCAAGATCCGACTCCAAGAGATCCGAAGACCTAGACAATTGACTGACCCGCTTTGGCAGAGAAAATTATCGTGATCTTGAAACCCATCACGATCAGTTCTCCGAACGTTCATTGTGATCTGGGTTAATCATCTCCAAGATCAACTGGCCACCAAATATCGCGATACAGAGGATCTCGAAACACTATCAGATTCGATCGCTGCAAGCTCCATCAAATTTCTGCAAGAGTATCATGATATAGACGATCTGGTAGCATCATTGCTAATATCGATTTGCTGCAAAATCTCGCATCGCTGTGATTTCCTTCTCTTCCGATGGCGTCGCCATCAAAGATTGGACGCCTCTTTCTTTGAACACAACCTAGCACACTTGGTTATGCGCTATCGCCGTCAAGGAAGGTGTCACAGGATAATCAAGACACCGTCGAACCACACCCAGTTAAAGAGCCCGCCGAAGATCTCTGCTGCCGCTTCAGAGGATTTCTTGATCTGCCGCTGCAATTCTGCTGCAGAGAAACCAGCAATTCATATTGTTCTGAAGATCTGAATGACATTGATGAGTTCTTTGTAGTCGTTCTTCCGTTCATATCTTTCCAATAACGTTTCTTTTCTTGGAATGCAAATGTTTATTAAAGAACCTCTTATGACTGTTTATGCTCCGACGGGTAATGTAGAGGTGAACCATTTTGGGAATTTCGGCGACTATTCATTGTTCTTTCTTCCCCATGTTGAGCCCTACAGATATCTTGCTCTATGAGTCTGGTGTTGAAATTTAGGAGTAGAAACCAAAGAAAGAATGTAAAAGAAACCGAAACAAATGAAGGTTCTATAGCTTTTACGAGATCGGAGATTACTTGTGCTGAGCAATGCTCTGCGGGAAATTCCAGCAACAATACTTCTACTACCAGCAAGGACACAAAAGAAGTTGGGATGCAGCTATGATCATCTATGATGAAGATGAGGTCTCAATATACATGTGAGGAAGCCAGGATATTATCAGGTCAAAGGCAATTTTTGGATGCTGAATCTGTTATCAGTGCTGCTTTGGACCAGACTAGGAATGGGATCAAGGAAATTTGCTACGAACATGTAGACAATGTAAGTTCTTATCTTAATATTTATGAAATGCAAAACTACAGATTTATATATAATCAACCTAATGTGAAACCTATCCCTAATACTATACAAATTCATCAATTCATGTGTGAATATGTGTGTGTGAATATGTGTATGTCGACAGATGCTTCTGTTGACTAACACTCCCCCTCAAGTTAGAGCATATATATTAATCATGCCCAACTTGTTACAAAGATATTTAACCCGTGTTCCATTTAATGCTTTTGTTAGAAGATCTGCCAGTTGATTGTCAGACCGTATGTGCCCTGTAGACACAATATTTTCTTTAATCTTATCACGAATAAAATGACAATCAATCTCAATATGTTTTATTCTTTCATGAAACACAGAGTTTGATGCTATATGAAGTGCTGCTTTATTGTCACACCATACTTTTACAGGTAATGTTGTGACGATGCTAATTTCTTTCAAAAGCTGAAGTACCCACACAATTTCTTGTACTGATTGTGACATGGCTCTGTATTCCGCTTCGGCACTTGACTTCGACACAACTCCTTGCTTCTTACTTCTCCAAGATATCAAATTTCCACCAACAAACACACAGTAACCTGTAGTAGATCGTCTTGTGGCCTTTGATCCTGCATGATCCGCATCACAAAAACACTCAACTTTAGTGTGTCCATAATCTGTATAGAGAATACCAAGACCTGGAGAGCCTTTCAAATAATGCAAGATATGTTCTAAAGCTTCCCATTATGCCAAAATTTGGGTGCAAAAATGCCCATGAACTTTTCAGAAGTTTATGGTGTTGGGTGCACTTTTTAGAAAAGTTCATGGGTATTTTTGCACCTCAAAAAATAAAATTGTGGGTCCCATAAAACGGACGTTTGTATCAATTAACGGTTTGACATTTTTGCCCCATTTTGAGAAGTTCATGGGTATTTTTGCACCTAAAAAAAGTTTATGGTGTTGGATGCACTTTTGAGAAAAGTTCATGGGTATTTTTGGACCTTAATCCTTTATTTAATAACAAGTTACACAAGTAATATCACATGTTTTGTATCAAAAAAAATATCACATTATTCATGATATTAAAAAAATATTTTTATATATAAAATTTTTAATTACAAAAATAGCTTTCTCACCCTCACCTTTTTCATCATTCTCTTTTTGTCATAGTTTACGCGCGCGCGCGCACACACTTGTGTGTGTACATATACATATAGTTGTTTACTATAATCATACATGTTTATAAACTATGAAAAGAAAAAGAAGCTAAGAGATAAGAAAAACAGGGTGGAAGAGTTTGAGATGGTCATCTTGGACAAGGAAAAAATTAAAATCAATAGAGGCTAAATATCAGTAATAAGTGTTGCACATGATTTTAGTCATACATTTTATTTTAATCCTTCCCAACTCATACATTAATCCTTCTCAACTCAAAGATTTATCCTTCCCATGGGTACATTAATCCATCTTCATGTAACACACAATGAAAACAAAAATAAACACTCAAGCCAACAACAATGCACAAAAAGCTAGCCTAAGTCTTCTTTCATTCTTCTTCATGTTTGCATAAATGCCAACAATATCATCTTTCAACATATCTAGTCACTCCTTGCTCATCCCTTCTTCTCCTCAACCTCACATTCCCATCATACACCTGATCCACATGCTTAAGGAGTTCATTGATCACGTCCTTGTACCTTTCTCCCACCTCTTCATCATGCCATTGGAAAATATCACAGCCCCCTCACTATACATTCAAAGAATATCATCCAAAGAATGTCAAATAATACCACAGCCCTCTACATCAATACAAATATTCTATTCTAAACAAGGATTCATACATGCTTGAAGATAATTTTTGCATCTGAAAAATATCCTGCCTAGGTTTTGCTCCGTCCATGAGGTACACAACGAAGCAGCGATGCCACATTGACTGAGCCTCGACGGAGCATCGCTTTCATCCTCTTCATGAAGATGAGTGAGCATCATCACCCTCCTCCTCCTAGCCGTCGTCAAAGATGCCGTCTAGTCTCCCATTCTTTAGCTTCTTTGTTCTCTTTGATGGTCCTCCATAGATGCACCTCTGTTCTCTTGGAGGATACTTCATAGATGCTTCTCCCTTCCAAGCCCTTCTTTTTATTCAACACATATCAGGTTGGTGGAGATATAAAGACCCATAATTATTAACCCAACCTAACATAGTCAAAAGCCATTCAATAACTCAACTCCAACGTGGCTGTTCGACGTTGCGTTTGACATGTCAAAATATGCTATGTGGCATATGTCAGTTGGCCTTTCCATTAGTGGAGGGCGAGATTGCTACATTTTAATACTTTCAAGATGACATTGAACCCAAAAAACTTCTATGGTTACATTGCTCCTCGGCGACATTAACCCTATAATTGATGGTTGGAGTTTATCTATAAAGAGTTGTAAGTTTATGTGGGTTTCATATTAAGCTTTAAAGGTTGAAGGGATTATTTGTATATGGTTTAAAGTTTATGAGAATTTTGTATTATTTAGAGGGAAAAAATGCAACAGTATAAACCGAACGGTGATGTTTGAATTAATAAGCAGGAGATAGCATAGAATTAATGTTTTGAGATTCAGGCCAAAATAATTACATTGAGCTAAAATTATTATATTCCAACAACTCAACCAAATATTTAATTTTTATAGTTCAAATTAATATAAATTTTATAAAAAAGTTATTTAAGCTATAATAAAGTTAGTATTAAGCTTCAAAAAAATTATAATTTTAAACACTAACTATTTGTGACAATTTTATTAATTTTTTTCACACGAATGATAATTTTCTTAATTATAACATTAACATTTGCCCATTCAAATATTAGACAATAATTAATTTTTGTACCACGAACGGCAATAATTAAATTGGTGGCTAGAAAATAATCTCCAAAACAATATCAAGCACTTATTAGTGTCTTCATATGGAGATTTGGTGAAACTAACGGGGAAAGTCGCCTCTTCATTTTCCTTTTCCTCCACTTTTTTATTTACATCGTTAGATTAACTCTGATGATTGAGATTTAATATCTTATAAAAATATTATTATAATATTAATTAAATAAATTTAAATCATTAAAATTTATTGTCAATAGTTCATATCTTTATACTTTTATTAAAATATCATTATTTTTTATAGGATATTAAATTTCAATCGTCAAAAGTGATCTAATGTTGTAAATAAGGAAATGGAGGGAAGTGGTTGGGGAAGGGAAATGGAGAGGCCCCTTTCCCGAAAATGATGACACTTGAGGACCCACATAATTAATTTCATATTAGCAAAACAAAATAATCAAAATCCCAAAGACCAAAAGCCCTACATGATTCCTAGTTCTTGTGAATGACATTGTTGTCTTGTCGGTTTTCCTCCCTGAACTGGGAAGATTCTCTCCTCTTCATTTCCCTTCTTTTCTTTATTTTTCTAATTATAACATTAATATTTGAACGTTTTAAATTTATGATCTGTTATAGAATTTTTTTTTAATTTTGTTTTTATTACAGTTATAAACTATTCAGATTAATTTTTTTTTTTTCATTTGAATTTAAATATTTGTATGTTTTTTTATAATTTAACAATTAACACCTAAATAATAATTTTGTAAGAGATTAGAAATGAATTGTCCAAATCCTAATCTAACAGTTAGAAAAGGAAAGGAAGGAAAAGAGAATGGGAAGGAAGATGAGAGAATCATTTCCCTGTAATTGAGCTCAACCCTAACTCAGCCTCAATTAATATATATTGTGAAACTTCCTCAATTGGATTTTTGTTTATGTCTAAATACTCCCTAATGCCTTTGTATATGGGTTTATATTTTAATTTTGACTATAATATCTTTGTTTTTATTATTTTTATAATCATTAAGTGAACTAAAGAACAATATTCTTTTCACTACTAAGATTCCCATTTCTTATGAGCTCTGGTACCATTTATAAAAGCTCAATAATTAAATTACATGGTTTAAAAAAGCAATTAAAATTAATCAAAAATAATAATTATGTCTAAAATAAACTTTGTTTTTCAAGTTTAGCCTTATTTATGAAGGCCAAGTAAAGAAAGAAATAAAGTAAATATAAGTATCATCAACCTTTCAATTAAAGCAATGCATATAATTAATGAGGGGTAAAAATGGGAAAAAAAACCCATTAAATGTTCAGATAACTCTTGTCGAGCTCTAATAAAAAGAACTAAAACAATTTAAATTTTAGGCTCTTATAAAAACGATAAGAGGGAGTACTTTCATGAAAAAATCACTTGTGAAAAGTTTACTAGGTTTATGGTTAGAAAAATCTCTCCCTCCTTTGTGAGGGCTTGGTTTCTCTCCTGGTGTTTCCCTTATGAGAGCAATTGCTTCTCTCCACTAGTGAGAGAGATTTGTTCTCGGCCCCTCTCTTGGGCATCCGCCAAGGGAGAGGACGTTGAGGCTGAAGGAGTGAATGCTATCAACTTTGGCATCATATCATTTTATTGGTGCTTGTATGGGAATGATAATTTGGCTGTACAAGCACCGGAAAAATTGTTAACAAAGTAAAAGATGCTAAGAGATGGGAAAAGGAGTTATTTTTTCAGGCCTGAATCTTTAAGGGAGAGTTTGAACGTTGCAAATGTTGAAGCAGCTTTTGGTGACATCGTGGTTTAGTTGTTACAATGTTGAGTTCCAAGGTGTCTTTGGGAATTTTCCTATTATTTTGATGTCTAGTTATCTTATTGGTACCTTTACTTTCTTTGGTTCCGACTTTGGGGTTGCGTTGTCTGATAATGATTATGATTGATAATGGGAGAGAGATCATTTAGTATGGTTTGAAAATTGTGAACTCAATTGATGATGTCTTTGCTAACACATGTGAGAATTTGTTTTTCCTTCTTTTATAGAATTTACTTAATTCTGCATTGCCATCCTGTAATATCCTCCGTAGTCATCATCTTGACATCTCTGAGGGTAGCCAATTTGGTTTATGTGGAAGATGAATCCTTAGACCATGTTTTCTATTCCTACCCTCAACGCAAGAGCCATATGGTTTGGACTTGTTATGATAAGAGTCCCATATGTTGATTTTGAAAAATAAAAAATCATGGCTAAAGAACCTTCTGTAGATCCTTATAACCAGGATAATCACAAATTATTGTGTTGTGTCATTTGTTCATTACACTCTCTCTAGAGGAAAAAGAAATTTTGCTTTGCATAATGGAAAAATTGATAATCCGAATACTGTGATTCAGGAATTAATAGTCTACTCTCTTGTATAGACTTAGCAAACTATACTTCCAGTATTACCTCTCCTTGCGATTTGACACCTCAGTTTGCATTCAGGTGGAGAACATAGACAAAGATCATTGGAATATTTGAATCCACAAATTCAAAAGAAATAGACGTCACTTCTGTGAATGCTACGAAAAAAAATATGCTTTTAGGGTGTTTCCTTAATACAATTCATTTGGAAGAATGGAAGTCATCTGATCATGCCTTTCTCCTCAAAATGTTTGAGAGCTACTCTCCTTTGGATTTTCAATTTAGATATCAACTCCGGTCAATTGCACAACAAATTAACAGTTACTTGTGCCAACAATGGTTTCATCAGCCTTGCTTCTAGACCTCATCTTGCAAACGATATTATATGATAGGAAATTTTGACTTTGCTGAAGAACTTCACTCCTCAAATTGTTCAAATCATTTCATATACTACCTTCAATTGTTATTTTAATTATTATGTTTGTCCAGTTAGCTTTGGTACTCTAAAACATTTTACTCCTTTTAATATCATTTTATCTTTTATAATCTTTTATTAAAAAAAAACTACAAGGATGCTTTGCAAAGGTAGAAGCTTATAAGAAGGTTCGGCTTTATGCTCATATACCATGGAAGGATACATTAGGCTCAGTTTCAGTGAATGTTTGGGTGGGCGATTGGGGGCCCAATCATGCCATTGGAGTCCATAAGCAGCAATTGAAACATATGTTGTGATTGGGATGTTTGGTTCAACTTATTTTGAATTGGGCTTATGGGGTTATAAGCTACTTATTCTAAAAGCCCCCAGATGTGGCGTGTAGCTTATCACGGTGATTCAGCTTTTACTAGGAGAGAGAAAGTGCGGTATAGAAAAGGGGCACGTGGTATTTGGGGGGAGAGAGAGAGAGAGAGAGGAATACATATAAATATTTTTCTTATCTCTTTAAAATATTTATATTTATCATTTTTTTCCAAACTATTTTGTCTAACTTATAAACTTACATATAATCTAAATATACTGACTCAGACGTTAATTCTCCACCATATCATACGGGACATGTGATTCAATTAGTTATATAATATTATTTCAACAAACTATGTTATTTTTAATTGCCAAATTTCCCAACTTGGCTTCTTTAAATTTTTTATAATTTTTAATTTAATTTCACTCTTATCATTATCACAAAAACACTTATACCACCACCAATCCAAACAAATTTCAATTTTAGAAAAGCCACTTATACAACGACCAGTCCAAACATAAATCACATCACACAATTTGACTTTTACCAAAAATAAGATCGTAAAAATCAGATTGTATAAAAGTCACTTTTACAATTTCTATTCCAAACATCCAGTTACCTTGTGTTGGGATACTCTCAAAGAATTAAAAAATCTTCAAAAAGTTCCTTCCACTCTTGCCCAAAAGAAGGTGTGTTATGACTACTAAAGGAAAAAGCAGTTTTGATATCATTCAGAATTAGTTCTAGTAGAAGTTGAGAGCGAAAATTCCCATTGCAAAAATACCCACATTTAATACTACCTCCGGTCCTAAATATAGGACATAGTTTGTAGTGCTACCGGAGGGAGTACCTAATAGCACCTCAAATAAAATTGCTTCCAATTTAAAGAACCATGTGCCTAGGGGTAAAAACCGTTTTGATATACAAGGGGTTGGGCTCGATGGAGCAAGTCTTCAAACAATCAGGCCTTTTAGCCACTTGGATGATTCATCTTGCAAAGCTATGTTAGATCCCGTAGCTATTTGATAATACCTCACAAAAGTAATTAGATGCGATACATAAGAGAGAATACTCACCAAAATACACACAAATTTCATAAAATTTGAAAATCACTAAATAATAAATTGGCCTTCATGAAGCCCTCTCTCTCTGGTATGGTTGAAATTTGATATTTAGAATATGTTGTATTTCAATCTGAGAAAAGAAAAGCCAGTTCAAAACAAACGGCTTATAGGGAGGATCTCCATTCATTGCATCACAAAGAACACAATGTCTTCATGCCAGATTTGACATTTCAATATGAATTTAATTATTCATCACATGGCAAAATCGCACTTAACTCAAAAAGTCAGATCCGCCAATATCATGTAGAAAAGCATCCTTCTAAATAAAAGGAGTAAAAATTTCGCTAGTTATTTAAAGACCAACCTAAGATCACCGTGATTTCAAACTTTCACAGTAACCACAATAATATGCATAAAGAAATATAGTTTGGGTGCAAAAATCAAATGTCAGGGAACAGTCATTTCCAACTAATTAGGAGATGAGAAGATATTTATCACAATGTACCATAATCATCTGCCATCACTTCAGTTTGGAGAATAGCTTTAGTGCAACCTGCGTTGAAGGATTATGATTTAGCATTGAATACAAGGGGTGCTAGGTGACTCTAACGTTGGTCAATATTCTATAAAGCGTTACTTACACATTTGTCAATGCATGCCCAGTAATCAAAATATTGTCCTTAGATCCTGCATGATCCACATAACAAAAACACTGGACTTTAGTGTGCCCATAATCTGTATAAAGAATATCAAGACCTGGAGAACCTTTCAAATAATACAAGATATGTTCTAAAGCTTCCTATTGTGCCACTGTTGGTGATGCCATGAATTGGTTGAGCCTACTGATTGAGAAGGTTATATCAGGATGAGTTATTATTAGATAATTCAGCTTCCCAATGAGTCTTCTATATCTCTCAGGAAATGGAAATGCCTTCAATTTCTCTGGATCAATCTTCTTCTTCAAATTATCAGAAAGCTCATCAAACATGCTAGCATCAAGATCTAAGAAGGGATTCGAAATCATGGGAATGTTGCTTGGTGTAGCTCCAAGCTTTCCAGTCTCCTTTAAGATATCGAAAACATATTTCCTTTGAGTCAAAAGAATACCTTTCTTGCTTCTCAAAACTTCAATACCAAGAAAGTACTTTAATGACCTCAAATCTTTTGTCTGAAAATGAGAATTTAGGAAGATTTTAAGTTCTAAGATTCGGGAAATGTTACTCCCTATAATCACAATATCATCAACGTATACTACTAGAAGAATCATACCTACTTCAGATTGCTGGTAGAACACAGAGTGATCACGCTTGCTTTGACTTAATCCAAACTTCTTGACTACATCACAAAATCACTCAAACCAGGCACGAGGGCTTTGCTTTAGACCATACAATGACTTCCGGAGATAGCACACTTTCCTATTCTCCCCCTGAGCAATGAACCCAGGTGGTTGTTCCATATAAACTTCTTCAAGGAGATCACCATTCAAAAATGCATTCTTAACATCCAACTGATGCAAATCCCAATTATAGGTGGTAGCCAAGGAGCTAAGAAGATGAACGGAGGTTAGCTTAGCCACGGGAGATAAAGTCTCAGAATAATCAATATCATAAGTTTGTGCATATCCTTTTGTAATAAGCCGAGCTTTTAACTGTTCCAAAGAACCATCAATCTTAGTTTTAACAACAAAACCCATTTGCATCCAATGGCTTTCTTTCCAAGAGGTAGATCAACAAGAGTCTAGGTACCAGATTTTTCAAGGGCCATAAGTTCTTCTTCCATTGTTGTATGCTAACCAGGATGAGTCAAGGCTTAGTGAAGGGTAGTAAGGGTGGATATGGAATCAAGGGTGACTATAAGCGAAGAAGAAGCAATAGACAAATTCTGGTAAGACATAAAGGAGGATATAGGATAGGTACAATCAGCATATCTTTTGAGAGGACAACGAGGACGGGTACCTTTCCGGAGGACAATAGGTAAGTCAGGAGAGGAATCAACAGTAGAATCGGGGACAACTGGGTCAGGGACAATAATGGGAGGATATGGGGAATCAGGAACAGAAACCAAGGAGTCATGACCAGAATCCATCGGCAAAGCAGTGACTGGTGACTGCAAAATATTGGTAGCATCAGCATCATTAATGATATCAGGTTCTGGAACAGCAGCCTGTACTAGTGAGAGACGGACATGAGAAACTAGGACATCATCAGACTCAGTAATGACAGATGGAGACTCAGAGGAGGTCGAAGATGTAAAGAAAGGAGAAGACTCCTGAAAGATCACATCAGTGGATACAAGGTAACGATAGAGATCAAGAGAGTAACTTTGATAACCTTTCTGAATTCTAGAATAACCAAGGAAGACACATCGTAAGGACTTGGGATCGAGTTTGCTGAAACTTGGATGAACATCCCGATCAAAACAAACACAATCAAATATTTTAGGATCAATAGAAAACAACTTAGTGATGGGAAACAGAATGGAATAAGCAAAATTCCCAAAAAGAACAACCGAAGGCATGCGATTTATGATAAAACAGGCTGTAAAAACGACATCAGCCAAAAAAATTTTAGGGACAGAGGAATGAAACATGAAAGCTTGAGCAGTTTCTAAGAGATGTCAGTTCTTTCTTTCAGCAACACCATTTAGAGCAGGGGTATCAACACAAAAGGATTGGTGAAGAATACTATAACTTTGCATGTATTCGGTGAATGGGTCGAAAAAATATTATTTTCTATTATCACTTTGTATGATTTTCACATGAGTGTTAAACTGGGTTTGAATTTCAGTACAGAAATGACGAAAGTGAGTAAATAATTTAGAAAAATATTTCATTAAATAAAGCCAAGTGGTTCGGGAGAAATCATCAACAAAAGTGACAAAATAACGATAACCAGTTTGAGACAAGATTGAATAAAGACCCAAAACATCTGAATGTACTAACTCAAATGGGGACACAGCCCGTTTATTGACGCGAGGTACCAAATGAACACGATGGTGTTTGGCAAACTGATAGGACTCACAATTTAGAGCAGACATAGAAGAGAATTGATGATACAATTTTTGGAGAGATAACAGACACATATGACCTAGACGACAATGAATTTCAAATAAAGACGACCCACCAGAACAAGCAACAGAACGTGGCACTTGATCATCAAGGATGTAATGGCCACCAGAAAGAGTGTAATAAAATAATTTAATTGTCTAGTAAGTTTGCTAGTAGACAAAAGATTAAAAGCAAGGTCAGGAACATGAAGGACAGAGGGCAAAGAAACAGACGGGGTAGGTATGACAGTGCCAAATCCAAGAACATGAGAATAAGAACCATTGGCAATAGTTATATTAGAGGGGTTGGCATAAGGTATATACGAGGAGAATAAATTTTTTGTTACTTGTCATATGATCAGTGGCACCGGAATCGATAATCCACTTTAAGGAAGAAGTGGCAAGACTAGAAGTAATGTTACCTGTAGCAAAAGTACTTGAAGATCTAGACTTAGATTCAACCATCGATGCTTGCTAGAAGTAAGTTGAGCGTCGCAACAAATAGAACAAGAAGTTTTGCTAGCAAATAAGCACGGATGCAACCACAACAAACTCTCCGAACAATAATAGGAGAACCACACAAGATTATCAGCTACCGAAAAGACCAATAAACTTTTAATTTCCAATAGAGAGCAAAAAACCTCACCAAGAAGATCCCAAATAACCAGTAGAGTTACCCAAAGAAAATAGTCACAACAAAAAAATGACAGAATGGTCCTCTGAATTTGCAAAATGACAAATTAATCCTCAACTTAAATAATTGAGCAATACTTGTCGGTAACACTTTTGTCTCAACAAATAAACACAGGGACCCACACCAAAAAAGAAGATGATGATAGAAAATGTGGAAATGCAAGGCACGCTTGAATACTTCTGAAACATAAGAAAAAATATAGGGACCCCACACTTGGCAATAACACAAAACTATGAATGCACTCTCGCTTTCCCTCTCACTGTGTTATGCCACCAGAAATTGCGGCAAAAAAACTGGACTTAAATAGAATCGTTATGGCTCTGATACCTTGTAAGCTCACTACTACAAAAGAGGGATTTAATAGCGCCCCTTTTTTTGCATTTCTTTAAAGAAGCGCCGTAGATAATAGTTTTTTTTCAAAAAAAAAAATTTAGAAGCTATGACGATTCCTAATATAAGCATCAAAGCTTAGTGTTAGGCTTTTGCGGCACTTTCCTAAACAAGCGCCATATAAAATATTTATTTAAAAAAACAAAAGCCCAAGCTATGGCGCTTCTCAAAACAGTGCCGTAGCTGGGTTAATTTTTAGCTTTTTTTTTATTTGAAAAAACTTATCCGGCGCTTAAAAATAAAGAGCCGGATAAGGGTAAGAAGAAGTCAAAAAGATATTATTATTCAGAATCTCGTATTATAGTAAGTCAAAAAAGAAATCACATGCTTCATTCTTGAGTTTCAAAAAAAAATTGGTCCTTAACCGGCGCTTAATTATAAAATGCTAGCCAAAATTGGCCTTAGCCGGCGTTCTATAATTAAGCGCCGGAGGAGGCCAAATAATAGGCCTTAGCCGGCACTCTATTAAAGAACGCCGGGTAAGGCAATTATATAAGGCACCAAGTGCCTTGAATATTCAAGGCACATGGTGCCTTGCAAGGGACCACGTAGGTGCCTTGAATATTAAAGAACACCAGGTAAGGCAATTATACAAGGCACCAAGTGCCTTGAATATTCAAGGCACCCACATGGTGCCATAGGCTCCACATTGTGCTTTGGATATTTAAAGGTAGTACTGGGAAAACGGGCCGGCCCGTTTAGGCCCGAGTCTAAATCCGTACTCCTGGAGGGCGGCCCGGCCCGTTTAAGTTAGGCCCGCGGGCTTTTGGCCCGTTTATATATATATATATATATATTTTTTTTTTTGCCATTCCTTTTTTTGTTTCTTATTCTCATAAAGACTAAAAATACCTAATTTAAAACATAAATATCATCAATACTAATTTAAAACATAAATATTATCCAAGTTTAATAGAACACAAACACTAAAACTTAAGTCCAAACCAAAATTAATGTTTATAACCAATTAAATAAGTTCACAGCCACAATCAAACAAGCCTACAAGCTTCAAATGTCAGTAATAATATAACACCTGATTTGGATTTTGGCGTATACATGCAAAAAAAGAAAAAAGAAAATCAAAGAAGAGAAGCTTTAAATGATGTCTGAATCAATGTGAGAGCATTTTTGATATGAGGGTTAGATTAGGTTAACTCTACCTCTGACCAATGCTTACTGCCCATTATCTTGTGCACATTTAAAAAAAAAAAAAGTTAAACGGGCCTAAAAGGGCCCGCCCTCAGGGCTTTGTAGGGCCGGCCCTTTTAGGCCCGCTTCCATTTTCAGCCTCCAAATCATAGGCCCGGCCCTTGACGGGCTCGGGCCTAAACGGGCCGGCCCGACGGGCTCGGCCCGAATTCCCGGCTCTATTTAAAGGCAACATGTGGTGTCTTGAATATATTTAAGGTATTTTTTTTAAAAAAAAATATTTATAAAGCTACGGTGCTTTAACAAAAAATGATGTAGTTTCTTTACAATTTGCTATTTAAATTTTACCCAGCTATTTTCGTTTTCATTTTCATCTTTTCGCGTTCTCTCTAGCTCCTCCATTTTTCACAACTCTATTGCAGTACAAAACTTCCTCTCCCATATTTTTTTCTTGTCTCAGCCTCTTTTAGAATCTTCCTAGCGTGTAAGTGTTTTTTTCCTCAATATTTGGTTCAGTTTTTTTTAGTTAAAATCTGTCATGATCATATATGTGTACTCATAATTTTTTTCAGGTATTTATTTAAAGTGTCAACTCTGTCTTCTTGAACTTTCTATATATTGTAAGTTTTTTTAATTTTTGAACTTACAAATATAATAATACTTAGTTTAATCCTCTGTAGAAGTAACGTGTATGGCTCAAGTTTAAGCAACTTAAATGCTGGACTTCTTTTATGCTTGATACATGAAGACGTAGTATTGTAAAAAATATGTGCTATATTTTTTTATTTTGCTATGGATTGTATTGTAAATTGCTATGGATTTTGGATTATAAATGGAGGTTTTCATCAGGAAAATAAAATAATTATGAAAAATTATTTTTTTTAAAAAAATAAAAGACTTCCTATGGCGCTTCTCCACAGAAGTGCCGTAGGAAGTCATAATTTTTTTTTAAACATAAAAGATTTCCCATGGCGCTTCTCCAGGGAAGTGCCGTAAAAAGTGATAAAATTATTTTTTTAAAAAATAAAAGACTTCCTACGGCGCTTCTTCAGGGAAGTGCCGTAGAAAGTGATAAAATTATTTTTTAAAAAAATAAAAGACTTCCTACGGCGCTTCTTCAGGGAAGTGTCGTTGGAAGTCAAATGACTTCCTATGGCACTTCCCTAGAGAGGCGTTGTAGGAAGTGATATTATTTTTAAAAAAATAATAATCAAGCTACGGTACTTTCATATATTCAAAAAACGTCGTAGTTTGTTTTAACGGAACTGAAAACTATGGCACTTCCCAAACATCATAGAATTCTTTAAATTAAGCATTGCAGCTTGTATTTTTTAATAATAGTGGCTCTCAACATTTCGTTCAATTAATATAATATTACGTACAGATATATATATATATATATACAAGTAAACATATTTTAAAATCAATATATTTACTTGTATATATAACTGTATGTAACATTACATTAATTGAACGAAATGATGAGAGCTTACACTTCCATTGTCACAAATTATTTTTTAGCTTTTTTTCTATCATTTTTAAACCCATGTTATAGGGATTGGTTGAAATGCTTGCGCATAAAAGTTCAGTGTATGTAACTTTTTTTTTTTTTTTTGGAAGAAGGGCGCGTGCGGGGTATGGGCAAATTACTACAGCCACAAACAAAAACAATATTTAGATATTTCAACCTCTAGTTATAAATATAAGATATTCTTATCTAATTTGAGAAAATTAAGAAAGATAAATAAATTACTTAATTATATCAGCATCTTTCTAAAATACTTCTATGTATCATTAGATATAGATTATATATTAGTTTATAAATCAGACAAATTAATTTTAAGAAAAATAATAAATATAAGAGATGAAAGAAAAAAAAGTCTTATATTTAGAATCAAAATTCACTTTTAAATTAGATCTTATATTTAGAATATGAGATAATACTATAGTATCATTATAAACTACTCTTATCATTCTATTCATATCTCACTTCTAATATGTTTCTCTATAATCAAGAAAAACATTAAACTTCATTAACTCACTTTCAAAATTTAACAACCATCTAACTTTATTCTATTAATATGCACTATATCCCATGAGAAAAAAATCTATCCAATAATAAATAAAAGGTAAAATTATACATTTTTATATGAAAAATTTAGTCACTTGAGTTATAAATAAATAGGATTAAAAAAATATCCTACCAACCCTATTATAAATAAGACCATAAAGGAGTAATAATGCTACCTAGCTCAAAAATAAAGCCAACTCAAATCTCATTATAATCACTCTCAGTCTCTTCCCTTTGTGATCTAGTCTCTGTAATAAACATGGCTCTGGGTGCAGCATTTTCCGGCAATGTAGTGTATACTGTGAGGCGGCGCGAACCTGAACTGGTAGCTCCGGCGAAGCCCACCCCTCGTGAAATGAAACTGCTCTCCGACATAGATGACCAAGAGGGTTTAAGATTTCAGATACCAATGATACACTTTTTTCGTCACAAGCCTTCCATGAAAGGAAAGGACCCAGCTCAAGTCATCAAGAAGGCTCTGTCTCAGGCCCTAGTGTTTTACTATCCATTTGCAGGTCGACTCAGGGAAGGACATGGACGAAAGCTTATGGTTGATTGTAATGAAGAAGGAGTCATCTTCATCGAAGCAGACGCTGACATCACTCTTCAACAATTCGGTGACACTCTTCAACCTCCATTCCCACATTTTGATGAACTTCTTTATAAGGTTCCTGGTTCTGAAGGAGTTATCAACTGTCCCCTCTTAATTATCCAGGTCTTCATTTGGCCCAGCACTTAGATTTCTCTTTGGAGATGATAATGCTTAAATTTGACTTATATAGAAATGCTAGATATCTTATAATTGTTAGACATATTATTTTACAGTAGACTAGCACGTGTATAGAAAATTCCTATAGTGGAAGATTTATACTTAATTAAATACCTGTAACCATGCTCATTAATGGTTACACATATTGTTATAGGTTACACGCCTCAAATGTGGTGGATTCATCTTTGCCTACCTCCTAAATCACACTATGAGTGATGGTGCTGGCATGGTCCAATTCCTAAACGCCGTGGCCGAGATTGCCGGCGGGGCATGTGAACCTTCGATCGCTCCTGTATGGCGGAGAGAGCTCTTATCAGCGAGAGACCCAACTCGAGTTACTTGCACGCATCTCGAGTACGAGCAAGTGCCTAATAATTATGATCCAATATGGACACAACAAAGCATCACTCACCAATCTTTCTTCTTTGGACCCAAAAGGCTAGAGGCCATCCGTCAATTGTTCTCTCATTATAATGCTCAATACGTTACTAGGTTTGAAGCTCTCACAGCTTTCCTCTGGCGTTGTCGTACTAAAGCATTGCAATTAGAACCCAACGAGGAGGTTCGCTTTATGTGTGTCAATAGTATAAGGGGCAAATCAAATCCTCCATTATTGCCACTTGGTTATTATGGCAATTCGTTTGTGTACCCAGCTGCAGTCACAACCGCAGGGAAGCTTTGTGAGAATTCATTAGGGTTTGCCTTAGAGTTGGTGAAGAAGGCAAAAGCTCAGGCGACAACGGAGTATATACAATCTGTGGCTGATCTTATGGTCATTAAAGGACGACCCTGCTTCACTTTTCCTGGAACATGGATTGTGTCTGATCTTTCGCGTCTTGGGTTTAGAGATGTGGATTTTGGGTGGGGTAAGGCGGTGTACAGTGGACCGATGACGGCCGGAGCTGGTCTCTTCCAGGGAGCAAGCTATTATGTTGCATGTGAGAATGAAAAAGGAGAGGAAGGTATAGTCGTACCATACTACTTGCCGCTTAAAGCTATGAAGAGGTTTATTCACGATATCAAGCTTCTAAATATAATGAAGGGTTGCTTGTAGTAGCTACTATCTTATAATTATGCTTTGGTTTGGTCATAGATCTTTGTCGTTTCGCGTCCCTTGTTTTAATAAAGTTGACCAGGATCCATGTTATATTGTTATTAACTTATTATTGATCGAGTCAAGATATGTGTATTGTTGTTTGTTTTTCTTTGTGCCGGAGATATATATTAATAAACTCTTACGGTATTAGTCAAGATTATATCTTAATTTATACGATAAGATCATGTATGAATTAGTCAATGACCCTCATCGATACAAGGGTCTATTTATTGTCAATGTCTTGTGTCGTGAAGGGGTGTTATACCCTCATCTAGAAGGAAGGTAACTTGGTCCTCACTTGATGTGTTACCCTTAACCCTATATATTTGGATGAAGAGAAAATTTTAAAAAAGAAAAAATATTATGAAAGAAAACTCAAAAAATAGTAAATTTTTATTATCATTTTTTAAAGCTTTTCTTCCTAGCATTCTCTTCTCCTTTTTTCCCCTTTTTTTTCTTTCCACTGAGAAATGGTTGGGGTATTTTTTGTTCATGGCTGGAAGATTGATTCCTTTGTAATAAAGTAAATTGGTCACGTAGAGAAGAGGATGTGAGGAAAAAGACGAGGTCTTTTCTTCTTTCTTTTTCCTAATTTTCTGCCTACCAAACGCAATGATTGAGTAATTGAGGACCCAGTTTATATGTCAACCTACGTACAATAATGACTAGTGAGGCACATGCATTGTTTTAATTGGCATTGTACGTACTCGCGCCATTTTTTTTTAACAATTACAAAAATATAAGAAATTCCATTTTGTATTTATGACTGACTAATTTGGAATTATTAAATTTTGAATCACCAAAATGAGTTTAATTTTCTCAAAATACTACTTTTAATTAATCTAAGGGGGATTGGTTATTTTTCATATTCACCGTGGTAGCGATCAATGTGATCCATCAAGTTTGGATGAGGGAAGCATGGGCACCATAAGCTTATCAAATATCAACGGTTTAGATTTCATCCGTTGCTCTCCTGTTTCTGTATCCAATCATAATTCAAAGACAATAAATACAAAGAAAGGAACGGCCAAAGATCTCTCCACCACTGGGTCGCATCACAAGCTCAACCGTGTTTCTTTGCGGCTAGACTTCGCCGGAGGAAGCTACTGGATACCTTGGTTTTGTTCGTTTAAAGATCGCAAATCCATTACTTTGTAACTCTCTCCCTTAAAATCAATAGAATTCCACTTCACCACGTAATTAGTTCCTGTGATCTTTTCTGTCTTGTAAATGTCTTTATTTATCTTTAAAATACTCATATTTATCTTATAAATGTTCTTATAAAAAAATAAAAAAAAGGGTATTAATGTCTTTTTATTGCAAAACTTAATTTCATTTTGATCTAAAGAGGTACCGTAAAATTTTTCCATTGGGTCTAAGTGATATTTTCCCATTAAAAAAATATTAAAATAATAGAAAGAGAAGACTGGTGAGATCCACGGTGCAAAAAGTAACGGAAGTTAAATCTCCTTAATGACGTTACTATATATATCTGCTCCCAAATAAATATTTTATGTCTACTTTTACACCTCAAAAAAAGATAATTCTTATAAGTGCTTATCGTGAAATTATTCATTGCTAAATTTACACCAACACCCTTATAAGCGTACATAAATAAAGATAGAATAATTTGTTTATAATAGTAACAAAAACAATTCTTCTTAAGACCTCAGTGTAATTCCTTTTACATTGGATGGCTCCTACGGCTAATAATTTTATTAAATTTCCTTATTCCTATAGGATCCATTCTCACATGCGAAATAAAAAGTTCTATGAGTAAAAAGACTCAACCATCTATTGACTAAAAAGATATATCTTCCAAAATCAATCAGGCACAATAAGTAATATGTATAACTAGATGTATAACTCGGAAAAACTCTTCCTACTGAGACTATAATATTTTGATTAAACATCATTAAAATAAACTTATAATATTATTATGCTTCACCCAATAATGATGCAAATTAAGGGGAGGGAGTGAGATAGAGTTTTTGTCTTGTGTGATGAAAGAGAAGAGGGAGAGAGAGGTGAGCGATTTATGAATGATAAGATTGAATTTATGTAAGAGCGATAGGATTTGAAACTTAGTATTAAGGCTTAACAAATAATTTTATAAATAATTTATAAAATTAACTTAATTATATTATATATATATTTATATATAATAGTGAATTTTTTTTTTAAAAAAAAAGCAGGCTAGGTTTGGTGTATTTACCTTAAATAAGCCAGATATCCTACTTCCATCCGGAGCCACAAAAGCAGTGGGTCCGTTTCTTTCATTGTATTCACTCTGAATTGAGTTCATAATTCGAAAACCCACGCCGAAGACAATTAATGCAAGAAAAGCAACCGCAAAGATCTCTCCACTCTGTATTGAATAATGCAATTGCAAAATTATATATAATTATATTGAATAATGCTTTTGCACTATTATATATATAATATAAGCCTGATATCCTACTTCCATCCGAAGCCACAAAAGCGGTGGGTCACTTTGAATTGAGTTCATAATTCAAAAACCCAGGACAAATTTTTCAACTAATTTTTTTTATCTCCCTTTATTTAGAATTTTTTATTAAATTGTTTAATTATTTAGATTATTTTAAATCCCAATAATCCAACTAACGGTCTAAGTAAATTAATGTGACACCACTACTTCCTCTAGGGATTGATTTTTTTATTTTTTTGGTGAAAGAAAAAAAATATATTTTAGAGATAACGGCTAGTTACCACCACCCCACAAAAATATATATCAAAATATTAATACACACACACACACACAAAACGAGTAAATTAGCTATTTTATTAAATCATTTAGATTATTTTAAATCTCACTAATCCCTCTAACGCACTAAATAAACTAATGTGACACCACTATACTCCATCTAATGACATCTTGGCTATTTTATAAAAAAAATTTAATTATTTATATCACTTTAAATTTCAATTAAATCGTTTAATCATCCTACTGTTTGAATTTAAGCTATTTTATCAAATCGTTTAATCATTTAGATTATTTTAAATCTCACTAATCCCTATAACTCTCTAAATAAACTAATGTGACACTACTACTCCCTCTAACCATTGAATTTTTTTGATAACTCCTTGTATATTGGGCTTTGTTTTCCCTTCATTTTTTAGGCCTAATAAAAATATAAATTTTCTTTGGTATTATAAAAAAATCTCCTGATATTTTTGAACATGAAAATATAATTTCCCTGCTTTTAGTATTTGTGTGTGTGTATTATATAATTAATTCCCTTTATTATAATTTTTTAATTAATTTTTCTTTTATTAGATTATTTTAAATCCCAGTAATCCCTCTAACGTTCTAAATAAACTAACATGACACCACTACTCCCTCTAACGATTGAATTTTTTGGTAAAAGAAAAAATATATATCTTAGAAATAACTTGAAGTGAGTTACCACCACCCCATGTTACGAGTTTAAATGATCTATTAAATAGTGCAAGTGTACACTGTCGTAATCAAGTAATACAAAAGTGAGTAAAGTATCGTTCCCACCAAAATTGATCACTAAGTACCAAAATAGGTCATTTTAATTCTATTTAGTTGATCATTTAGTCGATAATTGAGAAAACAAAATAAAATGATTAGATATGAGTGCAAATAATATGAAATTAACTATGAGAAAAAGCCCTATAGGTCAGATTTCACTTAACAAATTACGGATTGAATCACTTATCTATTCTAGCCCAATTTATTCCACATGATTGATAGTCGAGTTTTCCTAATTTAATTACTTGCCTCTTCCAAGGTCAAGCAATTGTATAATTAATTGTTAATCCAATATATTCCTATATGAATTTAAGCAATTAATTATGCATTAAGATTTATGGAACTCATATGAATATATTCCTATTTCATATACAAATCATGGTTTTAATTATAGGATCTACACACATGCATCTCCTTCCGGTCTCAACAGACATATTTAAATCATTCAAAAGATGGCCAATCAATTGAAAGTGTTAAGAACAATAATTAAAACTCAATCATGAAGGAAAAATTAAAATTAGATTTAATAAGTTAAGATTCAATCTGTCATTAATAAGCTATGTCACTATAAAAAAAATGGTATTCTGTAGCGGTTATATGAAACCGCTACAAATTATAGTATTTGTAGTGGTTTTAAGCTAAACCACTACACATTTGTAGCGGCAAGCTACGTGCCAAGTGGCGCGACAGATTAGCAGCGTTTTTTGTAGCGGTTAGGTAGAACAAACCGCTATAAATATGGTGCGAAATTCCTGCCAAAACTTGTAGCAGTTCAATTGTAGCGGTTAATAAATAAAAACCACTACAATATTCCCGCCATTTGGCGCAACCAAAACCCGCCAACAATGTAGCGGTTATAGCAAAAATACCGCTACAAAATGCCAAACGTCAGGTATTTGTAGCAGTTATAGGGATATAACCCCTACATAATTTCAGGAGTCTCCAATTTTGTAGCGGTTCTGGGCCATAACCGCTACAGAATTTCAAAGGTTCTTGTAATTTGTAGCGGTTATTGTAAAACCGCTACAAATTTAAGGCACCCTGGGTGATTTGTAGCAGTTAACGTAGCGGTTATAGGAATAACCGCTACAAATTGCTTGCCTATTTAAGGAGGCCGCCTCCCCCCTTTTTCCGTTTGCTCATTTTGTTTCCTGGAGTTTCTCTGAGTGATTTCTTTTAGATTTGAGCGTTCAAACGTCTGTGAAGGAGTTTTTGCTATAGTATTTTTCAGTATTTGCACTTGTGGTACGTATATAACACGTATTTTATTTGTATTTGTATTTTTATTATATTTTTGCATAATAATGTGACTAAAATATTTTTTTTTTTTTGGATTTTTACAGTTGATATGGCTTCAAGAGAGGATAAGGGGAAAGCCCCTGAGGTCCCTAGATCGATTTTGCGGGGTGGCAACAATCAAGCAAGGGGCAGCGCGGAGGCAGGGGACCGCGGCATTTCAGCCCATCCCCCCACAGGAATCGGCCCAACCACAGGCACCGCAGACGATCCCACAGGAGACGACCGCACCAGAGGTGCCTGAGTTTGGGGGGCAAATATCAGCATCGAGGACTACGACGAGGAGGACTTTGAGATCCCGATTGGGATCAGGGAGATGGAGCAGTTCCTCGATGAGGAGGAGGGTCGGGAGCAGAATAACCTACGAGGGTCGTCTTCGCAGTCCACTGGGTTTGAGGTACAGGTCCAAGGTAAATAAATTTTTAAATTTAATAAATTATTTATTTAAATTCAAAATGTTAACTTTGAATTACAATTTATCTAACGTGCGGTAAACTGTGCAGATGAGTAGGGGAATGTGTCGACGAGGAGGTTGGACGTGGCCGGTGTGAACAGCATTGATCGGACCCTACGAGTTATAATACCATGGAATGAGGGCACTAACCAGCCCATCAATAATGGGGGTCACCTGTTCAACCGCTTTCTAAACGACCTGAGCGCGAATTGGATGCATTTCCCCCTTCACTTCAGGACATGGAGGCATGTTCCGAAGGGCCCGAAGGATCAGGCTTGGGAGGAGGTGGTTCAGGTAATTAATAGTATTTAATTAATATTTTTTGTAATTAATTCTATTTAATTAATATTTTTTAATATAATTTTTGTAATTAATGATATTTAAATAATTTTTTTGCAGCTGCAGTTTGCCGTCCGGGCCAACCGGAAGAGGTACACCCTCGTGAAGATGGGTGACGGCTGGAGGAACAGGAGGAACCGTCTCTTCCGCAGGGTGGATAAGGACGGGACGATGCCTCTGGAGCAGCTGATCGAGAGCGTCCCGGACGGCGTGCCGCCGAACGACTGGTCGGGTTTCGTCCAGTTCAGGAGGAGCGCTGAGGGACAGGTAATGTATTTATTAGATTATTTATATACTTTTTTTAATTGTTAATTATTAAATTATAATTTCAATTTAATTATTTTTAATTTGAACTTTATTCATTTTAAATGTTTTTATTTTTTTAATATATTTAATATTGTTTTTTTTTTCAGGAGCTTTCTCAGAGGAACACCAGGATCCGTGCACAGCAGACGATCCACCACACAGCAGGATTGAAGACCTTTGCTGTCACCTACAACGAGCTGGTAACTTTTCAAAATATCACTGACTTTTAGTTAGTTATTTCATAATACTAATTAATTAAATTTTGTAATTGTTTTAGGAGAAGAAGGCACAGTAGGAGAACCGTCAGACGGACTATGAGGAGTTGTACGCCATCACACACAAATACCGTGACGAGACTGCGACCTCACAGCAGGCAAAGGCGGCCATTGTAAGTAATTTTATTATTATAATTTTTATAAAACCAACTTAATAATGAAAAATGCTAATTAGTAATTGTTTAATAAAATTGCAGGAGCGGATGCAGCAGTCGTAGACTGAGCTGCGACAGACCCAGGCCAAGGAGTCATAGGGGTCAGTGGACCCGACGGCTCCTTTGAAGGCATGTCTGGCTCAGGCTGAGCACCCCGGACGCGTGCGAGGGATTGGGATAGGCGCCAAACCTAGCATGGTCTACGGCAAGAGTGCCGCTTCTGAGGCTGGCAGCTCTAGAGGGGTCAGACGTCTGAAGGACGAGTCTATTGACCAGCTGCGGTCAGTTTTGGAGCAGCAAATGGCACACTTGTAGTAGTAGATGCACCAGCTACATCTGCAGCAGATGCAGCTGCAGGCTAATATGATCTACGCTCATCAGACGCAGTGGCGTGATATCGCGAACAACATGCTCGAGAGGTCATGGAGTCGCCTGTTCCCGGACGAGCAGCATCCACAGGTTCCCCCTGTCCCTCGGTACGTCGTCCAGACTACTACTCCTCCTCCTCCTAATGATGATGATGGTGCGGTTCACTCTGCCTAGCGGCCCGATCCAGTAGCACCTGAGGGAGCCCCAGCTGAGGGAGCACCAGATGATCAGCTCCCAGCTACTTAGTTTAGGATATCTTTTTTTTATTTGTTGTTGAAACATTTGTAAATATATATATATATATAAGTTTGTATTTCAGAACTTAAATTCTTATTGTGATTACTATAATTATATTTATATTATTAGACCGCGTTGTTGAATTTGTGAATTAATTGAAACAATATTATTTATATTTCTAAAATAAAACAAAATAAAGGCGTAAGGAATAAGGCATGGCCAGAAGGTTCTATAGCTGAAGGCTATATAAGGGATGAGGTGCTATATTTTTGCTCAAGGTACTTTGATGATCTTGAGACGTCTTTCAACCGCCTACCTCGTGTTGACGATTGTCCTGAACCTGCACCGACATCAGGAGAATTTATCCCTCTTGTTGGTAAACCAATTGGTGTAACTAAAAACTTCAAACTAACGGCAACTGAGAAGTTGCAAGCACATAGACATGTCTTGATTAATTGCACTCAAGTTGAACCTTTCATACGGTAAGAATTGTATACTCACATGTTATTCGATCTATATCTTTCGTAACATTTCTCACTTTCATTTCACCATCACCTTTCCATTATTAATTGCAGGGAATTCAGAAGTCATGTTAAGTGTCAACTCAGGATCCGTACACAGACATCCTCGGAAGTTTATAGGAGGGTCCACAGAGAATTCCCGAGCTGGTTTGCGTACAGAATACTAAATGACCACAACCCATACTCACCAGATTTCAGAACTCTCGCAATCGGCCCTCTTGATCATGCAAAAAGGTTTACAGCATATAATGTCAATGTTTTAAGTTTTGCATGGTTTCACGAGATCAAGGATTGCAAACTCAGAATTCGGGTGTTTTATGGCACATTTGGGACAAGGAGTTATGCAAGCAGCAGTGATGCCAACATGCAGTTCGGAGGCGTCCCTTACTATGGCAAGCTTCTTGATGTGGTCGAACTTAATTATCAAGGCCGTTTCACCATGACGCTGTTCAAGTGTTTGTGGGCAAATACCACTACTTCTCAGGAATTGACAACTGATGACTTAGGGATCACATTAGTCAATTTCTCACGGCCGATTCATACTGGTATTTCTCAAGAATAATGAGCCGTATATTCTAGCTTCAGAGACACATCAGGTTTATTATGTCGAGGACGAGAGGCACATGAATTGGCACATGGTCGTTCATCTAAAGCCACGAGACCTTTACGACATGGGTGAAGGTGATAACATCGCCTACAAGAGTGAGCCATTTCAGCTAGCCGATTTTGAAAACTACTTCCCTGAAGGCAATGACAATTTACCTCTACTGCGGTAAGTTTTTTCAAGTCCACGTCATTTAAATGAAATTTTTTAAATTTAATAAAACATCCCTAACAATAATTTTTCTACATAATTTCTGTAGGAATGGCGACGATGAGTGATCAAATTCAAATTATGCTTTTCTCTTTAAAAAAAATGGAAATTTTTTTTTAAAATAAAATTTAAAAAACAAAATTTTTTTTAAAAAAATAATATTTGTAGCGGTTACTAAACCGCTACAAAAGTAACAATAACCGCTACTAAATAAAAACCGCTACAAAATCGACACATTAATCACTACAAATAGTACGTGAATCCCTATAAATACCCTTTCCACAACTTATTTCAAACACTCTCCAATTTCTTTTCACCTTACCTTTCTTTCATTTTCTCTCATTTACAACTTCTTTTGTATGAGTAGAGGAGCTGAATAATACGATCACATATGGTAACAAGTTTTAATATTTTTTTTACAATACTTCTTTCCTTTATATAAAATTTATTCTCACCATTTTTTTCAGATATATTAGAGCTGTATCTCATTTTATCTATTTTTCATACACAATTACATTATATTAGACAACATAATAATTCCTTATTACCTACGTATCCTTAATAATATTATTAATATAATTTTTATACTCATCCAATTAAATTAAATTTATCCTTTTAATTTATTAATAGGCTAATTAAATTAGATAAACTAATAAAAAAAGAAACTAATTAATTAATATTAAAAGAACATAAACAAATGATCGTATATTTTTTTTAAAAAAATTAAATATTTGTAGCGGTTATTAAACTGCTACTAACAAACGCGCCTTTTTAAGGATCATACTTACATCAAGTTCCTTACATCCATTACATCAAGTTCTCCAATCATACATGACCATGTGTTTTACTTTTCGGATTTGGATTTATAGTTCATTGATAATAATTAAAAAATAGAACACATAGTCGCATGTGATTGGAGAACTTGACGAAATGGATATAAGGAACTTGATGTAAGTATTTTCCCCTTTTTAAACTCAAATTACATTTTTTGGTGCTAAATTTGAATTTCATGAAATTAATAGCGGTTTTATAACACTGGTGGAAAAATGGCTTTTTAGACCGGTTAAAAATGACTTTTTAGACCGGTTTTGGATCCGGTCTTGATACAGCCGGTCTAAAAAGTCTGTTATTTTTTAGACCGGTTAAGCAACCGGTCTTAAAAATCACTTTTTTAGACCGGTTGTTCGAAGACCAGGTCTAAAAAGTCCAGACTTTTTAAAAACCGGTATAAAATTTTTTTTTTTCAAGACTTTTAAGACCGGTTCTTAAAATAACCGGTCTTAAAAGTCATACTTTTTAGACCGGTTCTTATAATAACCGGTTAAAAAGTACTTTTAAGACCGGTTATTATAAGAACTGGTCTAAAAAGTATGACTTTTAAGACCGGTTATTCTAAGAACCGGTCTTAAAAGTACTTTTAAGACCGGTTATTCTAATAACCGGTCTAAAAAGTGATATTTTTTTAAAAAAAAAATAAATGTGGGGTTACGAGTTTAAAATTATACAGATGGTAAGCAGTTGCATGAGAAGAAAAGGTATAAAATTGAAGTCATTAACATAATCGTCTAAGCAAAGCTATTCAAACTTGTGCTAAAATTATATGGAAAAAAAAATTGCTAGCTGATAACTTCCTAGTCTGCGAGGTGTGTTGCATCAGAAATAATAACCGATAAAGCTGAAATTTCTGACTCCCGCTTCCCATATGGTTTGGCCCAAATCAGAAACTCTTGAAAAACTGAAAGTTAACGAGTTTCAGTGAAAATGCTGGTTCCATCAATCCTTTTCCTTCTTTAATTTCAGGTACTTTAAAAAAAAACTGAAGTTTCTGCATTCTCTTTGCATCGTCTTGCCTAGGCGATTCCTGAAGGTGTAAACTGCATGGCACTGGTCAGAGCAGGGCCATCTTCATGACGATGTTCAACCATCTCAACAAAAATATGAAAATAAAGAAATGAGCAATAGCTTTATGGCTTCCCATGAATCGCTACAGAAGTACTTGTGGCACGGGCATAAACTCTAATTAATAACCCTGAAGTATGAACCAAAATCCAAATACTCTGACGAGGGCATTTAGCTATTCAATGCCATTTCACTTTCAATAAATAAATAATACAACTGCTTACCATCTAAATCTTCAGCAGCATCTCCACCCTTATTAGTAAAGTTACGAGTTTCAACCTTCAATCAAAAAACAAGCATCATATTGCCCCCATATAATTATATATTCCAATAGCTTCGGCAGAGATTGTGTGCAAAAATATTCTACATAAATACTGAATGACTTACTGTCTTCTTCTTCTTCTTCTTTTTTAACCCAACAAATGGAGTCTCAGCCCCATCCGAAACTGCAAAAATGAGAATGAACCATGCATATGCATAGTTAGAGATAACAAAAAAAATTCCTTGCATAGCTAATCAAACGAAACACAAAGCAGAACAACGTTGTAAAATCATAAATAATTAAAGAGGGAAAGAAGAATACTAACTTCAGGAAACTCCTCCTTCTTATCATCACTTACAGTATACTAAAACTAAAAAGACGAAAAGATGCTTCCTTCGCAACAACGCAAGGTTGATGTTCTCTTCGTCAACCTTTTCAAAAATGTTGAGTCTGCAAATCACATTCATGGTACAAGTCTATATGACCAAGCAAAGCAAGACCCATACTAGAGATAGAAAAGCAACTACAGTGAAAAGTCGCGACGAAGGAGATCAGAGCAAGCGAGGTTGTGGCGGCAACAAACTCATTTAGTGCGAGGGTGAGAGCACCGCAGCAACAAACATGAGAATGAGATTGAGCGAAGATGATCGAGCTCACAGAGTAATCGCACTAAGAAGAGAGGTTTCAGATTAAGAGAGCGAAAATTAGGCGCGACAAAGAGGAGATTCAAAAATTTAGGGTCGATATTTTAGACCGGTTATAAATAAAACCGGTCTTAAAAGGGTGAAAATTTTTTTTAAAAAAATTTTCATATTTAAAAAAAAAATCCATATTTTTTTTAAAATATCACTTTTAAGACCGGTTCTTAGAATAACCGGTCTTAAAAGTACTTTTAAGACCGGTTCTTAGAATAACCGGTCTTAAAAGTACTTTTTAGACCTGTTATTCTAAGAACCGGTCTAAAAAGTATGACTTTTAAGACCGGTTATTCTAAGAACCGGTCTTAAAAGTCTTGAAAAAAAAATTTTATACCGGTTTTTAAAAAGTCTGGACTTTTAATGTTTGATATTTAAGATCGGTTATTCTAAGAACCGGTCTAAAAAATATGACTTTTAAGACCGGTTATTCTAAGAACCGGTCTTAAAAGTCTTGAAAAAAAAATTTTATACCGGTTTTTAAAAAGTCTGGACTTTTAATGTTTGATATTTAAGACCGGTTATTATAAATAACCGGTCTTAAAAGTTTAAAATTTTTAATTTTTTAAATATTTTGATATTTTAAGACCGGTTTTATTTATAACCGGTCTAAATAATTTTTTTAAGACCGGTTTTTTTGAGAACCGGTCTTAAAAGTTCTATATAATTACAAAACTGCCACCGGTCAAATTTTTTAGACCTTATCCGCTATAACCGGTCTAAATATGACGGTCTAAAAAGGGAATTTTGTACTAGTGTAACCGTTACAAATTTCATAAAAATTCAAAATTAGTAGCGGTTTATTAACCGCTACAAAATTTAAAAAATGTCATTTTTCTTTTCCCGCCTTTAAAATTTCAATTTTTTATATTTGTAGCGGTTATATAATCGCTACAAACATCTCTGGAAAAAAAAAAAAAATTCTTTCATGGGGATGTTGTAGCGGTGTTTTGTAACCGCTAGAAAGGATGTAGCGGTTATGTTTCTTGAGTAGCGGTTTTATATAACCGCTACAAAACCGCTTGCAACATACGATTTAGTAGCGGTTTTCCTAACTGCTACTAATGTTGTTTGTAGCGGTTAAAACCGCTACTAATACCCATTTTTAACCGCTACTAAATCACATTTTATTTTGTAGTGTGTAATGTATCTATGACGTGTATATATAGCGCTTGCATATATGACAGTTAGGAACTGTAATTTATTGTCGAAAATAATTATTATATATCGACAATTCTATAGTAGTGAGTGTTTATAGATGAATTTACAACTATACATGCGTATTTTAACAATTAACAATAGTAAAATAATAAGCGTGATTGGAGAAATAGGCCTAATGGGTATAAGCAATTCGACATAGGTTTTGTCCTTATTCCAAATATTTCAATAAAATTTAAACATTTTATTATATCTCTTTAAAACTTATTTCTTTGAAAAAATATGTAGTTTTGTAAAATTACGCTCACTTCTTTCTATTTTTACCAATTTTTTTGTATATCTCAATAATAAAGAGAAACCTATTTGAAATTTTAATAAAACTCATTGATAGTGCTTGTAGGGTAAAAAGTGTGGAAGTTTCATTTAGTTAAAAAAGAATGGTCGTAATTTTAAAAATATAAAAAGAAGTGTATATTATTTCCTAAATATTAATTAAAATTGTGTTGTAGATATTGGGGGAATTTTTAGTAAAGAACCACTGTAATCAAATTTTGAAATACACTGTAACCTTATGCCCAGTTGGTAGCTTGGAACTGGGGTGGGAAGTGAAATTGGGGATGGAACCCACAATTTAGAGATAGAGATAAAAATAAATTTAAATACGAAATTATGAACATGCCCTTAACTTTCAGCAAAATAATAATAATAATAATAATAATAATAATAATAATAATAATAATAATAATACCTTAACATAAAATCAAAAGGAGAGTCAGGATAATCCGAAAAACAAAAACTCCCAATCGAGGTGAGACAAGGCAGAAGTGATGCTAAACAAGGAAGAAGTATTTGTGATGGAAAAAAAATTATATTAAATGTATCTTCTTCTTTTTCTCCTTTTCCTTTCTTTTCTAACTTTTTTTTATATATAGTTTATTCTATCCTCATAATTTTTTCTAGACTCTTCTAAAAATCAAATGGCTCGGATAAGTTTATGTATTAAATCAAGTTTTAAAGTCTTTAAATAATTATATGTTAATTTAAAAATATATATTTAATACTTTTATTTAATCCTAGCTAAGCTTATTATTTTTCTTTTACTTCTTCTTAAAAATATGACTTATTGTACTAACCCCTGAATTTAATTACCATTGTTGATAAACATTTTAAAAAAAGTACTCATACGCAATATAACAAGTGTTGATAAAAAAAATAACAACCGTGGATAAACACTTGTGAATTCATCTTTCCATATTTATCGTTTTATACATTCAAAACCTGTTACAATGAAAACATCAGTACTTGTAAAATTCCATATCAACATAACCATGAAAAAGTTTTCCTTTCCTCCAAATCCGTCGTATCAAACATCCCCTTAAAGTTAAGGGTATTTCCATCATTTTGCATTTTAACTCATTCTCATTTCGGTCACTAGAATCCACAGTGGCATTTCAGAATTTCTTGCATAACTACCCAAAAAGAATAGTGGATTAGCGATTGAATTGGATGATTTCGTCATCATATAGACTATCAATAATTAATTAATAATGAAATCCCGTCACAAAGTCAATGTAGCGGTGGAATTCCATCGATTGACAGTTTTTTTTAGTGCAAGTGGCCCTACTTTTTAAATAAGATGCTACAACAATATTTTACTGAAATTACCAAAATGAGCATTGATTTTTTTTTTTACTATTTTTGGAATTTTCATCGTTCCAAAACAAATGAATATAAGAAATAGGGAGAGAAACATTATACATACATACATATATATATATATATATATATATATAGTGTGAGAAACATTGCACCTTTACTTTTCTTGTAAACTAGTTCATGACCCTTTTTATATGAAAAAAAGGGCATAAGGTATATAGGAGGAGAACAAATTTTTTGTTACTTGTCATATGATCAGTGGCACCAGAATCAATAATCCACTTTGAGGAAGAAGTGACAAGACTAGAAGTAATGTTACCTGTAGCAAGAGCACCTGAAGATCTAGACTTAGATTCAAGCATCGATGCTTGCTAGAAGTAAGTTGAGCGTGGCAACAAATAGAACAAGAAGTTTTGCTAGCAAATAAGTACAGATGCAACCACAACAAACTCTCCGAGCAATAATAGGAGAACCACACAATATTACCAGCCACCGAAAAGACAAATAAACTTTTAATTTCCAATAGAGAGCAAAAAACCTCACCAAAAAGATCCCAAATAACTAATAGAGTTGCCCAAAGAAAATAGTCACAGAAAAAAAATGACAGAATGGTCCTCCAAATTTACAAAATGATAAATTAATCCTCAACTTAAATAATTGAGCAATACTTGTCGGCAACACTTTTGTCTCAACAAACAAACACAGGGACCCACACCAAAAAAGAAGATGATGATAGAAAATGTGGAAATGCAAGGCACGCTTGAATACTTCGGAAACATAAGAAAAAATACAGGGACCCCACACTTGGCAATAACACAAAAGTATGAATGGGACCCATACTTGGCAGCAACCATGAACGGGCAGCAAAACAAAATTATAAAGACTTTTGCCCAGAAAGAAAAAAAGAAAACAAGAACTCAAGTGTTGCCGAAAAACAGAATAGAGAAATACAAAAAATAAGCAAACATGGTTGGAAAAGCACAAAACTTCAGGGATACGCTGGATGCCTGGATTTCACCTGCTGATGTCAGGAAAAGAAATTCGCCAAAGAACTATCGCTACACGCTCAGCCACGTGCAACCACAACCTACTGATCGCCAGGAGCGTGTAGGCCACGTGCCGTCAGAGAGTGGCCGGATGGACACAAAATTTATGGTAAATGCCGATCTTAGGACGGGGAGCCCAGTGGTGAGGCGCGTGTACCTCAAAATCAGACACGACAGAACAAAAAAATGCACTCTCGCTTTCCCTCTCACTGTGTTATGCCACCGGAAATTGCGGCAAAAAAACTGGGCTTAAATAGAATCGTCATGGCTATGATTCACTACTACAAAAGAGGGAATTAATAGGACCTTTTTTTTGCGTTTCTTTAAAGAAGCGCAGTAGATAATAGTTTTTTTTTTTAAAAAAAAGTTTAGAAGCTACGACGATTCCTAATATAAACGTCAAAGCTTAGTGTTAGGCTTTTATTTAAAAAAAACAAAAGCCCAAGCTATGGCACTTCTCAAAACAGTGCCGTAGTTGGGTTAATTTTTTAGCTTTTTTTTTATTTGAAAAAACTTATCCGGTGCTTAAAAATAAAGAGTCGGATAAGGATAAGAAGAAATCAAAAAGATATTATTATTCAGAATCTCGTATTATAGCAAGTCAAAAAAGAAATCACATGCTTCATTCTTGAGTTTCAAAAAAAAAAATTGGCCCTTAACCGGCGCTTAATTATAAAATGCTAGCCAAAACTGGCCTTAGCCGGCGTTCTATAATTAAGCGCCAGAGGAGGCCAAATATGCCTTAGCCGGCTCTCTATTATCCGGCACTCTATTAAAGAATGTTGGGTAAGGCAATTATATAAGGCACCAAGTGCCTTAAATATCTATTAAAGAATGTTGGGTAAGGCAATTATATAAGGCACCAAGTGCCTTGAATATTAAAGAACGCCGGGTAAGGCAATTATACAAGGCGCCAAGTGTCTTGAATATTCAAGGCACCCACATGGTGTCATAGGCACCACATGGTGCTTTGGATATTTGAAGGCATCAGGTGGTGTCTTGAATATATTTAAGGTATTTATTTTTGTAAAAAAAAAATATTTATAAAGCTACGGTGTTTTAACAAAAAATGCAGTAGTTTTTTTACAATTTTCTATTTAAATTTTATCCAGTTATTTTCGTTTTCATTTTCATCTTTTCATGTTCTCTCTAACTCCTCCATTTTTCAGAACTCTATTGTAGTACAAAGCTTCCTCTCCTATATTTTTTTCTTGTCTCAGCCTCTTTTAGAATCTTCCTAGCGTGTAAGTGTTTTTTACCTCAATATTTGGTTCAGTTTTTTTTTTTAGTTAAAATATGTCATGATCATATATATGTGCTCATAATTTTTTTTAGGTATTTATTTAAAGTGTCAACTCTGTCTTCTTGAACTTTCTATATATTGTAAGTTCTTAATTTTTGAACTTACAAATATATAGTTTAATCCTCTGTAGAAGTAACGTGTATGACTCAAGTTTAAGCAACTTAAATGCTGGACTTCTTTTATACTTGATACATGAAAAGGCAGTATTGCAAAAAATACGTGTTATGTTTTTTTATTTTGCTGTAGATTGTATTGTAGATTGCTATGGATTTTGGATTATAAATGGAGGTTTTCATCAGGAAAGAAAAATAATTATGAAAAATTATTTTTTTTAAAAAAATAAAAGATTTCCTACGGCCTTCTCCAGGGAAGTGCCGTAGGAGGTCATAATTTTTTTTAAACATAAAAGATTTCCTATGGCGCTTCTCCAGGGAAGTGCCGTAGAAAGTCATAAAATTATTTTTTTAAAAAAAATAAAAGACTTCCTATGACGCTTCTCCAAGAAAGTGCCATAGGAAGTCACTTCCCTAAAGAGGCGTTGTAGCTAGGAAGTGATATTGTTTTTTAAAAAATAATAATCAAGCTACGGTGCTTTTATATATTCAAGAAGTACCGTAGTTTGTTTTAATGGAGTTGGAAACTATGGCGCTTCTCAAATGTCATAGAATTCTTTAAATTAAGCATTATAATTTGTATTTTTTATAGTAGTGGCTCTCAACATTTCGTTCAATTAATGTAATGTTGCGTACATATATATATATATATATACACACACACAAGTAAATATATTTAAATTAATTGAACGAAATGTTGAGAGCTTACACTTCCATTGTCACAAATTATTTTTTAGCTTTTTTTTCTATCATTTTTAAACCCATATTATAGGGATTGGTTGAAATGCTTGCGCATAAAAGTACAGTCTATTTAACTTTTTTTTTTTTTTGGAAGAAGGGCGCGTGCGGGTACGGGCAAATTACTACAACCACAAACAATATTTAGATATTTTAACCTCTAGTTCTAAATATAAGATATTCTTATTTAAGAAAGATAAATAAATTACTTAATTATATTAGCATCTTTTTAAAATACTTCTATGTATCATTAGATATAGATTATATATTAGTTTATAAATCAGACAAATTAATTTTTAAAAAAAATAATAAATATAAGAGATGAAAGAAAAAAAATCTTATATTTAGAATCAAAATTTACTTTTAAATTTTGTTTTATATTTAGAATATGAGATAATACTATAATATCATTATAAACTACTCTTATCATTCTATTCATATCTCACTTCTAACATGTTTCTCTATAATCAAGAAAAACATTAAACTTCGTTAACTCATTTTTAAAATTTAACAACCATCTAACTTTATTCTGTTAATATGCACTATATCCCATGAGAAAAAAATCCATACAATAATAAATAAAAAGTAAAATTATACATTTATATGAAAAATTTAGTCACTTGAGTTAAAAATAAATAGGATTAAAAAAATATCCTACCAACCCTATTATAAATAAGACCATAAAGGAGTAATAATGCTACCTAGCTCAAAAATAAAGCCAACTCATACTATCAAAAAAAAAAAAAAGCCAACTCAAATCTCATTATAATCACTCTCAGTCTCTTTCCTTTGTGATCTAGTCTCTGTGATAAAAATGGCTCTGGCTGCAGCATTTTCCGGCAATGTAGTCTATACTGTGAGGCGGCTCGAACCTGAACTGGTAGCTCCGGCGAAGCCCACCCCTCGTGAAATGAAACTGCTCTCCGACATAGATGACCAAGAGGGTTTAAGATTTCAGATACCAATGATACACTTTTATCGTCACAAGCCTTCCATGAAAGGAAAGGACCCAGCTCAAGTCATCAAAAAGGCTCTGTCTCAGGCCCTAGTGTTTTACCATCCATTTGCAGGTCGACTCAGGGAAGGACATGGACGCAAGCTTATGGTTGATTGTAATGAAGAAGGAGTCATCTTCATCGAAGCAGACGCTGACATCACTCTTCAACAATTCGGTGACACCCTTCAACCTCCATTCCCACATTTTGATGAACTTCTTTATAAGGTTCCTGGTTCTGAAGGAGTTATCAACTGTCCCCTCTTAATTATCCAGGTCTTCATTTGGCCCAACACTTAGATTTCTCTTTGGAGATGATAATGCTTAAATTTGACTTATATAGAAATGCTAAATATCTTATAATTGTTAGACATATTATTTTACAGTAGACAAGCACGTGTATAGAAAATTCCTATAGTGGAAGATTTATACTTAATTAAATACCTGTAACCATGCCCATTAATGGTTACACATATTGTTATAGGTTACACGCCTCAAATGTGGTGGATTCATCTTTGCCTACCGCATAAATCACACTATGAGTGATGGTGCTGGCATGGTCCAATTCCTAAACGCCGTGGCCGAGATTGCCGGCGGGGCATGTGAACCTTCGATCGCTCCTGTATGGCGGAGAGAGCTCTTATCAGCGAGAGACCCAACTCGAGTTACTTGCACGCATCTCGAGTACGAGCAAGTGCCTAATAATTATGATCCAATATGGACACAACAAAGCATCACTCACCAATCTTTCTTCTTTGGACCCAAAAGGCTAGAGGCCATCCGTCAATTGTTCTCTCATTATAATGCTCAATACGTTACTAGGTTTGAAGCTCTCACAGCTTTCCTCTGGCGTTGTCGTACTAAAGCATTGCAATTAGAACCCAACGAGGAGGTTCGCTTTATGTGTGTCAATAGTATAAGGGGCAAATCAAATCCTCCATTATTGCCACTTGGTTATTATGGCAATTCGTTTGTGTACCCAGCTGCAGTCACAACCGCAGGGAAGCTTTGTGAGAATTCATTAGGGTTTGCCTTAGAGTTGGTGAAGAAGGCAAAAGCTCAGGCGACAACGGAGTATATACAATCTGTGGCTGATCTTATGGTCATTAAAGGACGACCCTGCTTCACTTTTCCTGGAACATGGATTGTGTCTGATCTTTCGCGTCTTGGGTTTAGAGATGTGGATTTTGGGTGGGGTAAGGCGGTGTACAGTGGACCGATGACGGCTGGAGCTGGCCTCTTCCCGGGAGCAAGCTATTATGCTGCATGTGAGAATGAAAAAGGAGAGGAAGGTATAGTCGTACCGTACTACTTGCCGCTTAAAGCTATGAAGAGGTTCATTCAAAATATCAACTTCTAAATATAATGGAGCGTTGCTTGTAGTAGCTACTATCTTATAATTATGCTTTGGTTTGGTCATAGATCTTTGTCGTCTCGGGTCCCTTGTTTTAATAAAGCTGACCAGGATTCATGTTATATTGTTATTTACTTATTATTGATCGAGTCAAGATGTGTGTATTGTTGTTTGTTTTTCTGTATGTCGGAGATATATATTAATAAACTCTTACGGTATTAGTTAAGATTTTATCTTAATTTATCAGATAAGATCATGTATGAATTAGTCAATGACGACCCTCATGGATACAAAGGTCTATTTATTGTCAATGTGTTGTGCCGTGAAGGGGATGTAATACCCTCACCTAGGAGGAAGGTAATAACTTGGTCCTCATTTAATGTGTTATCTTTAACCTTATGTTTTTAAGTGGAGAGAAAATTATAGAAAAATAATATTATAAGAGGAAACTTTTAAAAATAATAAATTTTTATTATCATTTTTAAAAAAATTCTTTCTAGTATTCCCTACTCCTATTTTCCCCTTATTTTTCTCTCCACTGAGAAAGGGTTGTGGTATTTTTTGTTCATGGCTGGAAGATTGATTCCTTTGTAATAAAGGAAAATTGGTCACGTAGAGAAGAGGGTGTGAGGAAAATGACGAGGTCTTTTCTTCTTTCTTTTTCCTAATTTTCTGCCTACCAAAGGATTGATTGAGTAATTGAGGACCCACCTTATAGGTCACCCTAAGTACCTACGTACAACAACGACTAGGGAGGCACCTGCATGGTTTTAATTGGCATTGTACGTACTCGCGCCAGGGGCTAGGGATTTTTTTTTTTTTTTTGTATAAATGTAAGGGGTAATATTGAACAATTACAAAAATATAAAAAAATTCCATTTTGTATCTATGACTGACTAATTTGGAATTATTGAATTTTGAATCACCAAAATGAGTTTTTTAGATTGGGGAGGTATTTATTTTGAATTTTCTCAAAATACTACTTTTAATTCATCTAAGGGGGATTAGTTATTTTTCACATTCACCGTGGTAGTGGTCGTGATCCATCAAGTTTGGATGAGGGAAGTATGGGCACCATAAGCTTATCAAATATGAACGGTTTAGATTTCATCGGTTGCTGTCCTTTTTCTGTATCCAATTCAAATTTCAAAGACAATAAATACAAAGAAAGGAACGGCCAAAGATCTCTCCACCACTGGGTCGCATCACAAGCTCAAACGTGTTTCTTTGCGGCTAGACTTCGCCGGAGGAAGCTACTGATATCCTAGTTTTGTTCGTTTAAGATCGCAAATCCATTACTTTGTAACGCTCTCCCTCGAAATCAATAGAATTCCACTTCACTACATAATTACTAATTAGTTCCTGTGATTTTTTCTGTTTATCCTATAAATGTCTTCATATGTTTTCAAAATGTTCATATTTATCTTATAAATATTCTTATGAAAAAAAATAAAAAAGGGCATTAATGTCTTTTTATGGCAAAACTTAATTCATTTTGACCTAAGGGGGTGCCGTGAAATTTTCCCATGGGGTCTAGTGATATTTTCTCATTAAAAAAATATTAAAATAATAGAGAGAGAAGACTGGTGGGATCCACAGTGTAAAAAATAACGGAAGTTAAGTCTCCTTAATGGTGTTACTATATTTGCTCCCAAATAAATTTTTATTTCTACTTTTACACCCAAAAAAAGATAATTTTTATAAATGCTCATAGTGAAATTGTTCATTCTTAAAACATGTCCTTACAAGCGTACATAAATAAAGATTGAATAATTTGTTTATAATAGTAACAAAAACAATTCTTCTTACGACCTCAGTGAAATTTGTAATATCCCAAATTTTGATTAAGGGTTAATGACTTCAAAAATGGATGTGATGAGAATTTGGTTATTTTAGTGATTCCAATGGCTTTCATGTGAAAATTTTTGTGGTGAGTGTAACCCCCTCCGTAATTATATCCGAAATACGCGATTAAAATGAAATAGAGACCAATAATAATCAAATAACATTTACTAACCCATCACATGACGGGGTTTTCGCGAATACTTTTTGAAATCATTTATAAACATGGTCTCATATTCACATTTCGAATACAATTACTACGCGAAGATAAATCACATTCATATAAATATCAGAGTGCACAACTTAATCATCCCGGCAATCCCGGGTACATACCTTCGCTAAAGATACACAGGGTACAATTGCCCATTACAATTCTTCAAATGGGGATTACACAATCTTATCTCGAAAGAGTCCTAGCCGCTCCCTCCACGAGCCACTTGCCCTGTCTAAATTGTTGGTAGGGGAGAGTGAGATTCGAGAGAATCTCAGTAGGAAACAGATACCATAATGCATGCATGATAGATGCTATGTGTATGACATGTTAGCTTTATCTAGATGCATACCCCATAATGATAATTCTGCATGCTCAATGTTTCATACAACAAGACTATGGCCACAGCGAAAACAGAAACAGAGCTTCATTTATTCAAATATGCTCTACACAATCAAGTAAAGCAATCACATACATCACTACACAAGCAAAGATATCGAATACATGCAAGTAAGGTAAGTCCCCTACCTCCAGTCTTTTCTCCTCGATTTGCGTGCCAGCAACTCGGGGCTTCACATTCGATCCTACAATGTCAAATGTACTATTTAGACACTTCCATAGTGTTTCTGGGGGTTATATGAAGTTATATGGAAAAATTACTAAAATACCCCCGGGGACCCGGCCCAGCCCCGCCGTACCCGGTCCGGCTATACTTTTCTTGAAACTTTGACGTGGGCTATTCTTACATATTTTCGCCCAAGGAATCCATTTCCTGACTCGGAATTATCAAATTCAATGTCAAATTACAAAATTGCCCTTGGCAGCCCTACTTTTAGGGTTTTAGGGGCGTTTCTGTAATTATGCTTTCTCGGCCTTTTCTGAAAAAGTGACCAACTGTAACCCCACCTAATTTTTGTTCCTGAACTCAATGGAATCATCAAATCATTGAAAATCCAACTCTAAGACCCATTTATAGCCCAGACCGAAATATATGGGTTTTCCGGGAAAAATCGGGGTTTTGCGATTTCGGCTCCGTAAACGCGTTCTTTTCTACTCCTAACCACTTTATTGACTATTCCATTAGGTTAGAACTACCATTTAGTATCAATTTAGGCAGCATAACAGCCCCACACACCCATTTTCCATTTTTGAAACCAATGACAATCCGGCAAAATTTCACCGATTAAATTGTCCACAGCAGCCAGAATAGTCAATACACAAGAGTTTGGAAGTTACCTCAAGCTCCCACTAGCTTTTCCTTCTTGTGGCTGAAAACCCTAACTTCAAAGCACCAAAAGAGTGTTAGATCTCATGTTTTGATGATAACAAAAGAATGGTTTGAAAAGGAAATGTTTAATAATCAAGCTTGAACTAAGTAATGACAGGAATAAGCTTTACTTGAGGTAAGCATGGAAGTAGTGAAGATTGGCCAAGAGAAAATGCTGAGGAACCTGATCAGAAGTGCATTTTCTAAGGCATTACTCGAGGCGCTACTCGAGTAATGAGCCAAAACTTGAAGTAACCAAGCAAAACTTCCAGTTACCTGCCACCATTACTCGAGGCGCTACTCGAGTAACCAGGTAAAACTTTAAGGTTGCTCTCGGCCTGCTAATGTTACTCGAGGAGCTACTCGAGTAACCATGTGAAAACTTCCAGTTGACTTCAAGTTTTCCCCATGATACTCGAGGAGCTACTCGAGTACCTGTGTTTCCTAAAATAAGGACCTCTCGGCATTTTGTACCACTGCTAATGTTACTCGAGGAGCTACTCGAGTAACCAGGTCAGAAACTTCCAGTTACCTTCAAGTTTTCCATGATACTCGAGGAGCTACTCGAGTAACCGTGTATTTGAAAATGTCAAGCTCTCGGCACTTTGTACCACTGCCAATGTTACTCGAGGAGCTACTCGAGTAATGCATTAAGGTGAGTGAAAACTTGAGGTTAGTACCCTATTAACTTGATCTCTCTTTACTTACTCCATTAAACAAGTTTTTCATGGTTTATTTTAAGTGGATTCCTCGAGTATGTACCCCAGTATATGTAAAAGTTTTCAAAGTAAACTTCAAGTATTTACCAGAGTAAATCATGTTCAGAAGTCTCAGTTACTCGAGGAGCTACCCGAGTAACCTATGCAAAAATGAATACATTACTCGAGTCTCTACTCGAGTAACAAGGTAATTGCTCTCGGCCTTGAAATCCTGCCAACATTACTGGAGTAGAGCATCGAGTAATCAAAAGTTTTTTCTGAGGATTACTCGAGGTGTTACCCCAGTAATCTATGAAGTTGCAAAAGCTTTACTGGAGTAGCTACCCGAGTAAATAACTATTCTAAAAGGTTTGAAATTTAGTTTACTCCATGCACTACCCGAGTAATCTTGCTTTTATTCATTGACTTTCAAATAAACAATGATTTCACGATATTACTCGAGGAGCTACTCGAGTAAACTTCAAGGGTTACTCGAGGAGCTACTCGAGTAAGCATACCCAGAAATTTAGAAATCATTCAAACTTTCATTATAATGTTTCCTATATGATTAACCTTTCATTGTATTAGCAGTCTTAGTATATTTACAGAGAAACAATGAAGAAATCATATCAAGAGATGAAAGTCAAAAGAAACGTTCAAATGCCAACCACCGCCAACGGATATTTTTCAAAAACTTGAAAAGTCAACAGTGGCTGCGCACTCATCAACGGACGAAAGGAAGTGTTCCAACGGTCATCAACAACATACCTATATATATGGGAACCTTCAAACAGAGAGGTACAACCAAGCATTCATACGAACGTATCATTAAGTTCATTGCTCTGTTTTCACGTTGAAATTGTATTTATATGCTTCAGTGATTATCACTTACTCTTTGAGAGAGATATTTCATTCAAACTCAATATTTGTTATTGAGATAACTTAAGGTTGTGGAACCTTGAGTTGGGATTGGATTACAACCTGTAAGGGGGAGCGAGTGTCCAGGTGTAAGGAACTTGCTTGTACTGAGGTGCCAATAACCCACTGAATCTTGGAAGTTATAGTGAAATTCTCAGAGAAGCTCTGAGGACTGGACGTAGGTCAAAGTGGTTGTGACCGAACCAGTATAACTCCCGGTGTACACTTCGGTGATATTTCTCCTTACTCATTACTATTTTAATTCTGTTGTCAAAGTTTTATATTTTCGAAAGAAATTCCAGTATCACCCAATTCACCCTCCCTCTTGGGTGAAACGCTTGATCTAACATTTGGTATCAGAGCGTAGGTCTTCTTGTTAAGGTTTAACAGCCTAAGAAGGATCCAATGGCAAGCATGGGTGAAGGAATTCTTCCCGACGGAGCATCTATCACTAGACCCCCTGGTTTCAATGGAGAACACTTTTCTTTCTGGAAAGCTAAGTTCAGAGTGTTCGTGATGGCTACTGAATATGGGCTATGGGATGTAATTGAGAGTGGAAATTATCAACATACAAAAGTTGTAGATTCTCAGAAAATTCCAAAGACGCCAGCGGAATATGATGAGAATGACAAGAAACTTATCACTCTCAATAGCAAAGCAATTCTGATATTGCAAAGCGCTTTGAGTCAAAGTGAATATTTCAGAATTTGCACACTCCCAACAGCAAAACAAATGTGGGAAGCTCTGGAAATAGCTCATGAAGGAACTTCAGGAATAAAGGAGAATCGAATCAACACCTTGATCACAGAATTCGATCTACTTCGAATGAAATTAGGTGAGTCAATTTCTGAATTCGAACTTAGATATACTCATCTTGTTAATCAACTTGCAGCACTTGGAAAAGTATATGATCAAAATATCCAAGTATGAAAGATTTTGAATATTCTTTCTAAAGAGTGGGAGGCCAAAGTCACTGCAATAGAAGAGGCAAAAGGAGAATCAATGAGATCAGTTGCTTCTCTATTTGGAAGTCTTTCTGAATATGAAAGCAAATTAAAGTTCAAACGGGAACTAGATGACATCAGTGACAAAAGAAAGAAAGGTCTAGTACTAAAAGCAAAAGAAGAAAATCAAGATGAAGATGAAGAGTTTGATGATGATGAAATGGGCTTAATCATAAAACGATTCAGAAAGTTCTACAAGAAAGGTCAAGGCTTCAGACATTTTCAAAAAGGAGGAACTAGCAACAAAGACCATATCATTTGCTATGAATGTGGAAAACCAGGACATATCAAATCAGAATGTCCAGAGCTCAATCAAAAGAGCAAAGAAAAGAGAAAAGGCAAATTCTTTAACAAAAAGAAGGCCTTTGTATCTGCTATATGGGGAGATAGTTCCTCTGACGAAGAAAGTGATGAAGAAGTAGCAGCCAATATATGTCTTGTTGTTCAAGAAGAGACAGAAGAAGAGGTAAATGATTCTGACCCTACCTATGGTGAATTATTCTCTGAATATAATGCTTTACATTCTGAATTCATCAAAGTAGTTAAAGAACTAATTGTTTTCAAAAAGAAAAACAAAGCTCTTGAAATGGAACTTAAAGAAAGTTCAAAAAAGAATTGTGAAAATTGTTCTTCTTTGAAAAAGAAAAACACTGATCTCACAAAAACTCTTGAAAATTTTACCAAAGGAAGTGAGATGCTAAGTGTGATTTTAAAAGAACAACGGTTTGTAAATGACCGATCTGGTATTGGATATGATCCAAAAACAGATAAAAGAAAAGGTAAAAAGAAAGTAGGAGGAAAGTCATATTTAAATTATTTTCAGCATTCTGTGCATATATCAAATCCTTTTGCATCCTGTAATTACTGTAACAGAAAAGGTCATTATACCTCCTCATGCATTCATAAGAAGAGAGGAAACATAGGAACCTACAAATGGGTACCTAAAGGCACATATGTTCAGAAAATCATTTATACTAACCCAAAAGGACCCAAAAAGAAGTGGGTACCTAAGACTTAGTCATTTGATTGCAGGTATGTCTTAAAGCATCCAAAAATAACAAGTGGTTTATAGACAGTGGATGCTCTAGACATATGACCGGAGATTTCGAAAGTTTTACCACATTGCAACCTAAGGAAGGTGGAAAGGTAAAATTTGGAGGAAATCAATCCGGAAAAATAGCAGGAATTGGTGAAATCAAAAATGACAAAGGCATACAAATCAAAGATGTATATTACGTTGAAGGCTTGTGTCATAATTTGCTGAGCGTAAGTCAAAGTGCAGATAAAGACAACTGGATAATATTTGATTCAGAGGAATGTCTAATTATCAACAAGAATGACTTACAGCTTGATAAGAAAAATATCAAGGCTAAGCTCAGAGCAAAAAGGGAAGGTAACTGCTATACTCTAGATATTAGTAGAAATGAATCTGAAAATTGTTTTCTGAGTAATACCGATGAAAGTTGGCTATGGCATAAGAGATTGGCTTATGTCAATATGCATCAACTAGGTAAACTACTCAAAAAGGATTTAGTGCTTGGATTACCTAAAGTAAATTTCAAAAACAATTTGATCTGTGACGCATGTCAAAAGGGTAAACAAACTAAATCATCTTTCAAATTGAAAAATGAGATTTCAACAAATAGACCACTTCAATTATTACATATGGATTTAGTTGGTCCAGCAAGAGTAAAAAGTCTTGGTGGTAACTTATATTCATTGGTTATTGTTGATGATTTTTCTAGATTTACATGGGTTATCTTTCTATCGTCAAAGGATGAAACCTTTGAAGAATTTATTGTTTTTGCCAAGAAAGTGCAAAATGAGAAAGGTATGTCAATTGCAGGTATTAGGACCGATCATGGTGGAGAATTTGAAAATCAAGCATTTGAAGAATATTGTGATACTAATGGCATTGATCACAATTTCTCCGCTCCAAGGACGCCTCAACAAAATGGAGTTGTGGAACACAAGAATAGAGTGCTTACTGAAATGGCTAGAACAATGTTAAATGAAAAGAACATGTCTCAAGTTTTCTGGGCTGATGCCATGAGTACAGCATGCTATATTTCAAATAGAGCCTATATCAGAACGAAACTTGGAAAGACACCATACGAGCTATACAAAGGAAGGAAGCCAAACATTGCTCATCTACACATCTTCGGTTGTAAGTGTTTCATTCATAATAATGGTAAAGATAACTTAGGAAAATTTGATTCTAAAACTGATGAAGGAATTTTCCTAGGATATTCTAACCGAAGTAAAGCATATAGAATTTTCAATAAAAGAACTTGTGTTGTTGAAGAATCAATTCATGTTGTATTTGATGAATTTGAATCCTCTGACAAAACCATTGATGAAGAACAGGAAGTTGTTTTAAATCAAGAAAATGGTCAATCTATTTCTAAATCTCTTATTCCAGAGGTTGATGAAACTAAGGAAGAAGAGCAATCTCTAGGTCAACCTAAAGCCTGGAAATACAATAGAAGTCATCCCTTAGATCAAGTCATATGAGATGTGAATGAAGGGATCAAAACCAGAAATAGAGTTTTCAATGAAGTAAGCTTTTCTGCATTTATTTCTGAGATTGAACCTTCTAACATTGATGAAGCCCTATCAGACAATGATTGGGTCATAGCAATGTAAGAAGAACTAAATCAATTTGAAAGGAATCAAGTTTGGGATTTGGTACCCCGACCCAAAGATCATACGATCATTGGTACTAAATGGGTATTCAAAAACAAACTCGATGAATTTGCAATAATTGTCAGAAACAAGGCAAGATTGGTGGCCAAAGGCTATAATCAGGAAGAAGGAATTGATTATGAGGAAACGTATGCTCCAGTGGCTAGATTGGAAGCTATACATGTACTCTTAGCCTTTGCATGCATCAAAGGATTCAAACTTTATCAAATGGATGTTAAGAGTGCTTTTCTAAATGGTTACATCATGGAAGAAGTGTATGTAGAACAACCTCCAGGATTTGAGGATGTCACTAAACCGGACCATGTTTTCAAGCTTAAAAAGGCTTTGTATGGTTTAAAACAAGCTCCTAGAGCCTGGTATGAAAGGCTTAGTAAGTTTCTCATTGATCAAGGTTTTGTACGGGGAAAAGTTGATACAACATTATTTATAAATCGAAAACGTGATGATATTTTAATTGTTCAAATATATGTTGATAATATTGTTTTCGGTGCTACTAATGAATCTCTGTGTAAAGAATTTTCTGAGATAATGCAGGGAGAGTTTGAGATGTCAATGATGGGAGAATTGAATTTCTTTCTTGGTTTACAAATCAAACAAAGAAAGAATGGAATCTTCATATCTCAAACAAAGTACTTAAAAGAGCTTTTAAAGAAGTATGGAATGGATGAAGCTAATGGCTCGGACACGCCTATGAGTTCAACAACGTTGCTTGATGCTGATGTCAAAGGGAAAGACTACAATATCACAAAATATAGAGGAATGATTGGATCATTACTCTATCTCACGGCAAGCAGACCAGACATCCAATTCAGTGTTGGCATATGTGCAAGATATCAATCAGCGCCAAAGGAATCACATGCTGAAACGGTCAAACGAATCTTTAGATATCTTGCTGACACACCAGAATTGGGTCTGTGGTATCCCAAAGGAAGAAGTGAATATTTAATCGCTTATTCTGATTCTGATCATGGAGGATACAAGACAGACAGAAAGAGCACCAGTAGACAAGGACAATTTCTTGGAGGATCTCTTGTCTCGTGGTTCAGCAAGAAACAAAATACAGTGTCTCTTTCGTCAACAGAAGCCGAATATGTTGCAGTCTCAAGTTGTTGTGCACAAGTGATATGGTTAAAACAACAACTACAAGATCTTGGTATTTACCTCAAAGAAATACCAATCTATTGTGATAATACAAGTACGATAAGCTTGGCAAAGAATCCAGTTCAACACTCTAGAACCAAGCATATCGATGTCAGACATCACTTCATCAGAGATCATGTTCAAAAGAAGGATGTGAAAGTGATATTCATTCCTACTCATCTTCAACTAGCTGATATCTTCACAAAACCCCTTGCAAAAGATCAATTTCTATTCATTAGAAGAGAATTGGGAATGGTAAATCCCAATGAGTTATAAGAAATTTAAGCATTTCATAATATTAGATGAAGTCATTTAATAATGTTTTGATGATCACTAACTTAAGCATCGGAGTATATAGAAACATGTTTGCAGGTAGAAAGAAACTCTGTTTTGGGAAACAAAAACAGAGATTTTCAGAGGAGACATTTACTGGAGTACCAACTTGAAGTTATGGCTAAGACAGAAGCAATACCCGAGGAGCAACTTGAGGTAAAGAAGCATGTTACTCGAGTATGTACTCAAGTAATGGCCCCCAAAACTGGAAGTAACGGATCAAGTTACTCAATTTTCAAACATAACGGTCCAGTTTCAAAGAAATGAAGAGTTAGAAGTGGTAAAGCTATTTACTCGAGGCAGGCCTTGAGTAAACTTGAAGCTTACTCGAGGAAGGCCTCGAGTAATGTCGGAGTTCAGATTCTCAAAGTGTTGAATAATGACTCAAAACTGACCCAAATGGACTATGAATGATCGAGGGAACATCCATGGATAATTACTATATTATTCATGCCAGGTACGCAATTTAAATGAATTATTTTTGAATTTTTCTGTATGAACACTCGAGGAAGGCCTCGAGTAAACTTGAACGTTACTCGAGTAAGGCCTCGAGTAAAGTCGGGATTTAGGTCTTTATCTTGCGCAAACTCGGTCATTTCCACAAAATCTCCTCGAGTAAATCACTATACACCCTTTCAAAAACTTTTCCCAATCGATTCCTTGTCTTATTTCCGTCAAAACCCAACTGATTTCAAGTCCAAAAACTTCCTATTTTGTTCAAAATCCCTTTGCCCTAAACTCGCATCAGTTGCCCTGTTTTTCTGAGATTTTTGATTTTTTCTGTGTTTCAAGATGGTTAGAACCAAGAATCTCAACTTCACAGATTCCTCTGATTCACAACAAAACCCTGATCTTCTTTCTCCTCCTCCAACAAAGAGAAGAAAGCTAATCCCAAGACCAAAAGCCAAAACTCCTCTTAAACCTCAACCACAACCTAAAGCCAAAGGTGTGGTAATCAAAGAGCCTATTGTGACTAGGGCTCAGTCTAAAAAGAGCACATCTACTGGAAGAAGCAAAGGTGTCAAAACTCCCTCACCTTCTCACTCTGATTCCTCTACACCCTCTTTTACTCCAAAGCCTATCAAGAAGCCAAAGTATGACAAAAATGTGGCTAAGGCAATGGCTGGGATCATTGACCAAATGGAGAAGGGTCAATCATCCAAGAAATCCAAGATTCCAGAGGCAGAGATCACTACTCCTCCAAAGGGATTCAATGTGGGGAAACTGGTGGAGTCTCCCAAGTACCTGACACAATTCTCCAGAAGAAAAGTGTGTAAGACACACTATGTGGATCTCAGGCTACTTCAAGAGGTATTGAAGCACGATCTTAGTCCTTATCTAGAGCCTTTTATGCCTTGGTTGTCCATTAGATTACCTTTTTGCATAAAGGTAATCACTCATTTTTATTGCAACCTAGAGATAATAGATGAACCTAACCGAACTTCAGTAGAGGAAGAAATGACCACAACTGTGAGAGGTCAAAAGATTTTGATTTCACCTTCCAAAATCAACTTGTGGTTAGGAATAGAGAACCCCCCTGATGATATATATTCTGAGCTTGAGCCAAATCAAATTTTCACTATCCTAAAGCCCGGTGAGTTAGTTGGCCCCCTAAACTTTAAACCGAGTGATATGTGTGATCACCATAGGGTCCTTTGGTACATTTACTCTAGGTCCCTAATAAACAAAGCCAACAACTATACCCACTTCTCGGATAGGGACTATAGATGGTTTGCTTCACTCCTCTTGAAAGAGCAAAAGGATCTGGGAGAGTATATATTCTCAGAGATGAAAAGGTATAAGGTGGATGGAAAAGGTACTACTCCAATGCCATATCCCCAAATTGTGTCTCTTATCCTGAAAGAGAACAAAATATGGTACTTGGATAGTAAGGAGCCAATTGAGAGGATGACCCCAGTGGGGAGGAACCAGATTGGTAAACTGAACATCGACATCCCTCTTAAAGGACCACTGGAATTTGGGTTCAAAAAGAAGCGAAAGGCTACTGAGGCAGAGACCAGTAGGATGGATGACACTCAGTCATCGGCTCCAGCTGCTACCACATCTTCACCATCTTTCCTGAATGCCACTCTCCAGCACTTCATGGAGAACATACTCAGAGGTTTCCATGTGGACATAGCCAATACAAATGCTGAGCTAATTACCAATACCAACTTCAAGATGGGAGAACTGGTTGAGAAAATTGATAAAAGGCATGAGGAGTTGGTTGAGAGAATGGATAGGAGACATGAGGAGTTGCTAGCAGAGCAACGTGCCCAGGGAGAAACCTTGAGATTGATTCTAACACGTTTGGATTCCTTGGGTCCTGGACCTTCTGCCGGTCCTTCCTCATCTGCACCACCACCACCACCTTCAGTAGACCCTCCTTCAGACATTCCCATTCCCGAGGCTGAACCATCTACCCCTCTGGTTTCTGATCCACTTGAGCCCAAAGAGAAAGATGTTTTATTCACAGTGGATGATCCTGATACCCACGAAACCACTCATATTATCATTGATGATTCACCTCCCAAGCCTCAGCCAGATACTGCCCCTAAACCTATTCCCTCTCCTACCCAAACAGAGGAAATATCTCCTTCTTCCTCTTCTGAGCATCTCACTCCAGTGTTAGACACACCTCCAGAAGCTGAGACCACTATGGTTGTCTTCTAGCCTTCTCCTCTCCAACCAAGAGATGACATCCTTATCCCACCTCTCAATCTTCCTGAACCAGAGTCATCCAGTTCCTTTGATTCATCTAGTTTAAATGGTGGTGGGTTGGTCCTTCCAGTAAAACCTATCTCTATGGTGAAGCCTTCTAACCCTCAACTTGAATGATGAAGCCAAAAAGGGGGAGATGAGCTTGAGAGTGATTTTATGGATTTATCCTAGCTTATCATGGGTATATGGGTATACATGGGACTTTAGGGAGCTTTTTGATTTCAGTATGAACTTATTTTGTAATTTGAAATTTTAAGTTCAATGCAAGAGTATTTATGTTATATGATTTCATTTTAAGTTCTATTATGTTTTGGATTATGATACATGTTTGGACTAATGAAGTTGTATGTATGCAAGGTATATTCAACCTTAATAAGAAATAATTAATTAAGAATCCAATTTGAAAAATCATGTTCAAAATCACCAAGTTTTGTCATCATAAAAAAGGGGGAGAATGTTAGATCTCATGTTTTGATGATAACAAAAGAATGGTTTGAAAAGGAAATGTTTAATAATCAAGCTTGAACTAAGTAATGACAGGAATAAGCTTTACTTGAGGTAAGCATGGAAGTAGTGAAGATTGGCCAAGAGAAAATGCTGAGGAACCTGATCAGAAGTGCATTTTCTAAGGTATTACTCGAGGCGCTACTCGAGTAATGAGCCAAAACTTGAAGTAACCAAGCAAGACTTCCAGTTACCTGCCACTATTACTCGAGGCGCTACTCGAGTAACCAGGTAAAACTTTAAGGTTGCTCTCGGCCTGCTAATGTTACTCGAGGAGCTACTCGAGTAACCATGTGAAAACTTCCAGTTGACTTCAAGTTTTCCCCATGATACTCGAGGAGCTACTCGAGTACCTGTGTTTCCTAAAATAAGGACCTCTCGGCATTTTGTACCACTGCTAATGTTACTCGAGGAGCTACTCGAGTAACCAGGTCAGAAACTTCCAGTTGCCTTCAAGTTTTCCATGATACTCGAGGAGCTACTCGAGTAACCGTGTATTTGAAAATGTCAAGCTCTCGGCACTTTGTACCACTGCCAATGTTACTGGAGGAGCTACTCGAGTAATGCATTAAGGTGAGTGAAAACTTGAGGTTAGTACCCGATTAACTTGATCTCTCTTTACTTACTCCATTAAACAAGTTTTTCATGGTTTATTTTAAGTGGATTCCTCGAGTATGTACCCCAGTATATGTAAAAGTTTTCAAAGTAAACTTCAAGTAATTACCAGAGTAAATCATGTTTAGAAGTCTCAGTTACTCGAGGAGCTACCCGAGTAACCTATGCAAAAATGAATACATTACTCGAGTCTCTACTTGAGTAACAAGGTAATTGCTCTCGGCCTTGAAATCCTGCCAACATTACTGGAGTAGAGCATCGAGTAATCAAAAGTTTTTCTGAGGATTACTCGAGGTGTTACCCCAGTAATCTATGAAGTTGCAAAAGCTTTACTGGAGTAGCTACCCGAGTAAATAACTATTCTAAAAGGTTTGAAATTTAGTTTACTCCATGCACTACCCGAGTAATCTTGCTTTTATTCATTGACTTTCAAATAAACAATAATTTCACGATATTACTCGAGGAGCTACTCGAGTAAACTTCAAGGGTTACTCGAGGAGCTACTCGAGTAAGCATACCCAGAAATTTAGAAATCATTCAAACTTTCATTATAATGTTTCCTATATGATTAACCTTTCATTGTATTAGCAGTCTTAGTATATTTACAGAGAAACAATGAAGAAATCATATCAAGAGATGAAAGTCAAAAGAAACGTTCAAATGCCAACCACCGCCAACGAATATTTTTCAAAAACTTGAAAAGTCAACAGTGGCTGCGCACTCATCAACGGACGAAAGGAAGTGTTCCAACAGTCATCAACAACATACCTATATATATGGGAACCTTCAAACAGAGAAGTACAACCAAGCATTCATACGAACGTATCATTAATTTCATTGCTCTGTTTTCACGTTGAAATTGTATTTATATGCTTCAATGATTATCACTTACTCTTTGAGAGAGATATTTCATTCAAACTCAATATTTGTTATTGAGATAACTTAAGGTTGTGGAACCTTGAGTTGGGATTGGATTACAACCTGTAAGGGGGAGCGAGTGTCCAGGTGTAAGGAACTTGCTTGTACTGAGGTGCCAAGAACCCACTGAATCTTGGAAGTTATAGTGAAATTCTCAGAGAAGCTCTGAGGACTGGACGTAGGTCAAAGTGGTTGTGACCGAACCAGTATAACTCCCGGTGTACACTTCGGTGATATTTCTCCTTACTCATTACTATTTTAATTCTGTTGTCAAAGTTTTATATTTTCGAAAGAAATTCCAGTATCACCCAATTCACCCCCCCTCTTGGGTGAAACGCTTGATCTAACAAAGAGGAGCTTCTAAACCTTAAAGAACATAAAGGAGTAGCTTAGGATCGGAGTTATACGCGTTAAGAGCTAGATCGTCGGAGAAATCGGCTTACCTTACGAGATTTCTTCCTCTTTCTCTCTCTAAAGATCCCATATGCTCTCTCTCTATTTCAGCTGTTCTCAGCGTCAGAAATGAGGAGGAGGAAGGGAAAAAACCGTTTAATAACATATCTTATGATGATGTCATCTTTTATTGAGATGATGTCATAATTACCATTTTCGGATTTTCTGGCAGATTTTCTGCCCAAATTTTGACAAATCATAACTAATTCTAGAAACATCGAAATGAGGTGATTCTAAAGCAAAATGAAAGGTATTTAAGTCCTCTTTATAGGAAAAATATTTACCAATACTAGAAATCACCACAAAATTCCAGAATTACACAAATGTCATCACTGCCCCAAAACAGAGTCCATTTTCGACCTCAAACTTTGGACAGTCATATCTCCTAGTTCCCAACATGAAATGGCATAAATTATATGTTCATTTTGAAGCTTTGGATGTGAACTTTAAGACTGGAAAGTTTCATAATTTTCTGACATCATTTGCCTATTAAAAACGTCCACACGAGAAGACTGCCCAGACAGAATTCACACTGGACAACATTTCTAGTTTTGCAACCAATGTGTCCAATCCAATTTAAATCAATTCCAATGATTAAATACCACAACATGACATCATTTCCATCACAATACCCCATTCAATTATTCCCTCTATTCTAAGTTAATTTGGATGTTAATCCACAATTGAACTCAAATACAGGGTTTTGGCGTTGCTCATAACACAAGCGACTACAATCCACTTTATATTCTCTAAAAGGGTTCATTAATCACTAACCACGTCCACTTTTGTAGTCATTAACCCCTAATCACAATTTGGGATCTTGCTAAACCGGGGCTTAACAATCCACTAATCTCAGGCTTATTCTCTAGCCTCGAGTATCAAAATTCGGGGTATTACATTTCTCCCCCCGTTCAATAAATTTTGTCCTCGAAATTTGTCGAACCACTTAATCCACAAACTACGGATGCTTCTTCACAACAACTTCCGTTTCACAATTCATTTCACATTGGAATAGTCCCCTCTAGACCACCCAGACAACTGGTGCACCACAATTTAGATTCTCGAAAGAATCTCAAACAATGAATGCAACTCAATTGCCCCAAACTGCAATCGGCCCATTTCATGATTGCCACACAAACCAAATCACCATATTTTTTTTTCTGCGAAACAGATGCAATCGCTTCCACATACGATTGCCACAAAACCATCATAACATAACCACAATCATCGCAAGCCCCCTAATTCCTAAGTGGCTAGTGCATCTCGATATCTGGAGGCTCTAACTTATGAGCCATATCATAAGATCTTGGCAGTTGGGCGGCATAGGCCACTGCTCTGCTTAACTCAAACTAGTTACCCCTCCCGGGAGTAACCCCAAAACACCACAACCTCAATACATCAAATGACGGCCTTAGCTGTATACACAAACATTTTAACTTTCACTATATCCACTTTCACAGCTTTACCCTCACCCGTACACCCACCAGTAACTCCACTAGTGGTAACCGGGACTTTTGGGCATTCACAACAATATCACATCTGTATCAACTTTCATGGTGTAGCCCTCACCCGTACACCCACCAGTGACTCCGCTAGTGGTAACTGGGACTTTTGGGCATTCACAACAATATCACATCTGTATCAACTTTCATGGTGTAGCCCTCACCCGTACACCCACCAGTGACTCCGCTAGTGGTAACCGGGACTTTTGGGTATCAACACAATGTTATTTCTGTATCAACTTTCATGGTGTTGCCCTCACCCGTACACCCACCAGTGACTCCGCTAGTGGTAATCGAGACTTTTGGGTATCAACACAATATTATTGTCACACCCCTTCAGAGTGCCCACCCCCCTGGTCAACTACGTACCAGGGCTACGATGGCCGTCCCCTGATCGGAACTGGCAGGCAGCTGGGTTACTCACCTTTCACCCAGGACTCACAAGAAAATCCACTTCCTCATCAAACGTACATTACAGACTCTAATTTTACGCACCGCCTTTTGGCCTCGGGTCAACACCAGTGCAATCAACGTGGTGGCTAGCCAGGCTGGCCATGCCGGGGTAATTACCCTCACAAACAAGAATCCCCGATCATGTAGTTGAATTCGCCATCAGCTAAACTAGCTCTGCTCTGCTACGACACACCTCAATCCCAGCTCGTTCACAACTATCACAGATTCACAATCACACTCCACCCTCATCCCCTTTTACCGTCAGGAAGACACATAGTCCTTACACGAACCGTTGTTAGCGACTCAGGGACTATTGGCGTGGCAGTGCATATACATAGCCTCGCGGCTCACAAATAGTCAATCCCCCGTAACTACCGCCCTAGCGGAACGGTCCTCTGCCATAGGAATCACCCCATGCGGCCGTAGGTGAGAGACTCACAATGCACAATTGCAACAAGCTGAAACCAGGCATTTTAATAATTCCACCCACCACAAATTCTTTTCACTAAACTAGGATCCTTCAAGACCCATTTTTCACAAAATAATCTGAACTTTGAAGTTTTACCTCCCGAAGCCATGATTAACACATCATTCTCACGGTAACCTCGAGGTTCTACTCAACACAATTCTCAAACATCACATTCACCACGCTTCCGCTGCACACTCTGAGGTCTTTCTCCTCATCTGTGCTTTCATAATGTCAAGTTGATTTAACAGGAGTCCCATAGGAATCTCCCACCATAATTGACAACATTCACAACATATATTCATCTGCGTCAGACCTTGGCCCGATTCAACTTGAATCATTCAAAGCCACAACTAGCATTTTGTTGAGATCCCATACTCCCAACGTTCCCAGAGCTCTATTCTACGATTCAACGTCATGGCGAGTGCACACTAAGGTTCGTCGTCACGGCAGCTGCACACTAGGGTTTGTCGTCACGGCGGCTGTCACAAATTTTTTTTTTAATATATTGTCACACCCCTTCAGAGTGCCCACCCCCCTAGTCAACTACGTACTAGGGCTCCGCTGGCCGGCCCTTACACTGAGCCTGGCAGGCAGCTGGGTTACTCACATTTCACCCAGGACTCACATATCCCCCGTATCAACACCGCCCCGAAGGCATGGTCCTCCCACTGTGTGCCATACACACCCCCAGTGGGCCGCAGGTAATAAACACACAAATAGCCGCTCCGATCAGACGTCGCCGTAGGTAGCCCTCTCCGATCAGAACTCCCCGTAGGTTGCCTTCTCCACTCCGAATCCTCGTAGGTAACTCTTTCAAATTCAAATTCTTTGCAGAATCACTTTTCCCTGTGCTAGATTAACACTAGCAACCTCAGGATACCTGATACACATCTCAATGCCAATCTAGTACCACATCCTGGTACCACGGACCATCCAGGTTAAGTCAAACTCCTAAGAATTAGCCCAGCTATTGATTCTGATCCTTGGATCACAATTCAATTTAGTTCTCAAAGTCTTAACCTCAATTGAATCGGGAAACCACTTCCCTCGTTTCACGGAGCATCATCAACTCAAACTCAAATTCAAATATCTCTGCCAGCCTAAGGCACCTCAGCCCCCTAGGTCTTAAGGCCTTTATACACACAAGCTCAACATTATATCACTACATGTAACATCATACCACCTTGGGTTACCTACCCAACATCTAGGTTGGAGCCATGATCAACCTAGAACCTCAATATCACACATCTAGGAAATCATTTTCCTTAGTTCTCTAATCAGATGATGGGTCTGATTACCTCCACCTCTGAATCTACACATCTATTTCTCAGGCAAACCATTATATCTTTCGATTCCACAATGATTCACCACTCCCCGATAATCAAATAATGTATACACAGTCCACAAATCACATATATCCACAACCAGTAGGGACCATAATGTGTATACCACAACAAACAAAGCCATTCTCTATGACTTAAGGCAGCAACTACTACCATTATCCTAGCAAATCCTTTACTTGCCAGGAACGGCAGCTCTGATACCAAAATATAACCCCCTCCGTAATTATATCCGAAATACACGATTAAAATGAAATAGAGACCAATAATAATCAAATAACATTTACTAACCCATCACATGACGGGGTTTTCGCGAATACTTTTTGAAATCATTTATAAACATGGTCTCATATTCACATTTCGAATATAATTACTACGCGAAGATAAATCACATTCATATAAATATCAGAGTGCACAACTTAATCATCCCGGCAATCTCGGGTACATACCTTCGTTAAAGATACACAGGGTACAATTGCCCATTACAATTCTTCAAATGGGAATTACACAATCTTATCTCGAAAGAGTCCTAGCCGCTCCCTCCACGAGCCACTTGCCCTGTCTAAATTGTTGGTAGGGGAGAGTGAGATTCGAGAGAATCTCAGTAGGAAACAGATACCATAATGCATGCTGATAGATGCTATGTGTATGACATGTTAGCTTTATCTAGATGCATACCCCATAATGATAATTCTGCATGCTCAATGTTTCATACAACAAGACTATGGCCACAGCGAAAACAGAAACAGAGCTTCATTTATTCAAATATGCTCTACACAATCAAGTAAAGCAATCACATACATCACTACACAAGCAAAGATATCGAATACATGCAAGTAAGGTAAGTCCCCTACCTCCAGTCTTTTCTCCTCGATTTGCGTGCCAGTAACTCGGGGCTTCACATTCGATCCTACAATGTCAAATGTACTATTTAGACACTTCCATAGTGTTTCTGGGGGTTATATGAAGTTATATGGAAAAATTACTAAAATACCCCCGGGGACCCGGCCCGGCCCCGCCGTACCCGGTCCGGCTGTACTTTTCTTGAAACTTTGACGTGGGCTATTCTTACATATTTTCGCCCAAGGAATCCATTTCCCTACTCGGAATTATCAAATTCAATGTCAAATTACAAAATTGCCCTTGGCAGCCCTACTTTTAGGGTTTTAGGGGCATTTCTGTAATTATGCTTTCTCGGCCTTTTCCGAAAAAGTGACCAACTGTAACCCCACCTAATTTTCGCTCCTGAACTCAATGGAATCATCAAATCATTGAAAATCCAACTCTAAGACCCATTTATAGCCCAGACCGAAATATATGGGTTTTCTGGGGAAAATCGGGGTTTTGCGATTTCGGCTCCGTAAACGTGTTCTTTTCTACTCCTAACCACTTTATTGACTATTCCATTAGGTTAGAACTACCATTTAGTATCAATTTGGGCAGCATAACAGCCCCACACACCCATTTTCCATTTTTGAAACCAATGACAATCCGGCGAAATTTCACCGATTAAATTGTCCACAGCAGCCAGAATAGTCAATACACAAGAGTTTGGAAGTTACCTCAAGCTCCCACTAGCTTTTCCTTCTTGTGGCTGAAAACCCTAACTTCAAAGCACCAAAAGAGGAGCTTCCAAACCTTAAAGAACATAAAGGAGTAGCTTAGGATCGGAGTTATACGCGTTAAGAGCTAGATCGTCGGAGAAATCGGCTTACCTTATGAGATTTCTTCCTCTTTCTCTCTCTAAAGATCCCATATGCTCTCTCTCTATTTCAGCTATTCTCAGCATCAGAAATGAGGAGGAAGAAGGGAAAAAACCGTTTAATAACATATCTTATGATGATGTCATCTTTTATTGAGATGATGTCATAATTACCATTTTCGGATTTTCTAGCAGATTTTCTGCCCAAATTTTGAAAAATCATAACTAATTCTAGAAACATTGAAATGAGGTAATTCCAAATCCAAATGAAAGGTATTTAAGTCCTCTTTATAGGAAAAATATTTACCAATACTAGAAATCACCACAAAATTCCAGAATTACACAAATGTCATCACTGCCCCAAAACAGAGTCCATTTTCGACCTCAAACGTTGGACAGTAATATCTCCTAGTTCCCAACATGAAATGGCACAAATTATATGTCCATTTTGAAGCTTTGGATGTGAACTTTAAGACTGGAAAGTTTCATAATTTTCTGACATCATTTGCCTATTAAAAACGTCCACACGAGAAGACTGCCCAGACAGAATTCACACTGGACAACATTTCTAGTTTTGCAACCAATGTGTCCAATCCAATTTAAATCAATTCCAATGATTAAATACCACAACATGACACCATTTCCATCACAATACCCCATTCAATTATTCCCTCTATTCTAAGTTAATTTGGATGTTAATCCACAATTGAACTCAAATACAGGGTTTTGGCGTTGCTCATAACACAAGCGACTACAATCCACTTTATATTCTCTAAAAGGGTTCATTTATCACTAACCACGTCCACTTTTGTAGTCATTAACCCCTAATCACAATTTGGGATCTTGCTAAACCGGGGCTTAACAATCCACTAATCTCAGGCTTATTCTCTAGCCTCGAGTATCAAAATTCGGGGTATTACAGTGAGAGTATTTGTTGTGAGATTGGAACCAATCGGAATAATTGTGCAAAATTTGAAAATTCTATTCATTGAAACTCTGTACAAGATAGTCTGTTTGTATGGATGTTTTGAATCAGTAAATGGTGTCTAAAAATTCTGAAACTTTTCAGTCTTAAATTTCACATGCCAAGCTTCAAAATGGATATATAATTTGTGTCATATCAATTTGTGAGCTAAGAGTTATGATTTTCTAAAGTTTGTGATTGAAACTGGAATCTGTTTTGGAGTAGTATGGACTTTTATGTAATTTTGTATTTTTGTGGTTATGAACTGCATTGATCCATATTTTTCCAGTAAATAGGACTTAAATAGCTTTCCATTGGCTTTGGGATCATCCCATTTCGATTTTTCTAGAATTAGTTATGATTTTTCAAAGTTAGGGTAAAAAATCTATCAAAATTCAGCAAAATCCGAAAATGAAGAAAAATTGTTATGGCATCATTGTGATTATGAAATAAATGTAATGAAGCCCAAATTGTATTTAAAAGGGGGCCTTATGAGTTTTGTATGGGCTAACCAAATGGAGAAAGGGTTGATTAAATTTCCATTGAACTTTATGACAATATTTACATGTAGATAAAGTTTGTGACACAAAATTCAAATTTTTGGATAATAAATAAATAAGTGGAGGAGGTGATTTGTGGTAATTGAAGAGCATATTTTTGGTCAATTGAGGAGTGCATTTCGGCCAAGGAAATGAGGAGAGAGAAAGGTGATGGTTAAAGGAAAATATGCATGTGTTACAATAGCAATTTAATATCATAAACAAAAAGGGATAGAGAGGATATTTTGAAAGAACTTTTCTCTTTCTCTTTGCTTCATATTCGGCCAGCTGAAACCACAGAGAGAGAGAGAGAGAGAGAGAGAGAGAGAGAGAGAGAATATAGAAGGAGAGAGTGAGCTCAAGCAAAAATCCAAGGTAAGTGGTTGAAATCTTGGTGTTTAAGCCTTCTAGTTCTTGTAATACCTTCTCTAACCTCTATATCTTCATGAATACCATATGTAGCAAGCAAGATCAAGAGGTAAGGAGGAGAGGGAACCATGGTTTAGAGAGAGAAAATTAAGGAAAATCAAGGTGAGCACAAGAACTTGTTATCTCTTGGTGCTTGTTACTTGTTGGTGGTTGATTGGATTTGTGGGTTTATTTTCATTATTTTGTAATTTTGGGAATGACAAACCCTAAGGGGAGGTGTTGCCCAAATTTAGTCTAATCATGTTTAGAATGTGATCAAGTAGTTAAATAAGTGATTAGGGGTGTAAAGCATGTGGTTTATGATTTGAAATCAAGAAACCATGAATTTTTCCTTAATTTTTCAGATTTGGGCAGGGGCAATTTCGTCCAGAAAGAGTTGGAATTTCATCAATTTTATTATTCCATTGTGTTTAGAATGGAAAATTACATAGGGTTCATGTTGATCATGTTATGAGAAAATCCTTAGAAAGTGAAAAGACAAAGCTACCCCTAAAACCCTAACTAGGGGCTGACAAGGGCAATTTTGTCTTTTGGCAGTGAATTTGGTAATTTCGAGTCCAGAATTCGATTCCTTGGGTGAAAATATGTAAGAATAGCCCATGTCAAAATTTCATAAAAAGTACAGTTGGACCGGGTACGGCGGTATCGGGCCGGGTCCCCAGGGGCATTTTGGTAATTTTTTATGATAGACTCGTATAACCACCTGAAACACTACAGAAGTGTCTAAACTGATACATTTGACGTTTTAGGACCAAGTTGAAAGCCCAAGGGATTGGCACGTGAATCAAAGCACACAATTTGAGGTGGAAAGGGTCTAAGGTAGGGAACTTATCTTTCCTGCATGCATTTGATATTTGTGCTGGTGTATTGATGCATGTTATTGCTTTGCTTAATTGTGTGAAATATATATGAATGATTGAAGCTCTATTTCTGTTTATACTGTGGCCACAGTTTTGTTGCACAAAACATCGAGCACGTAGATATGTCATTGTGTTAACATGAGTTTATGTAATGCAAGCATGTCATGCATTAAGTACTTATCTTGCATGCATATTGGTACTGTTTTCCTACTGAGATTCTCTCGAATCTCACTCTCTCCTACCAACAATTTAGACAGGAGGAGATAAAAGATATGCTGAGAATAAAGAAAAGAACCGTACGAGGGGATTGTGGTGATGGAACGAAGACGAGAAGACATTTCTATTTCACTCAGTCGGGTTTAGACACCCTGGTAGCCCTGTGTGGCTACATTGATGGTAATTATTATGTATGAACCCCTATGGGGAATTTCTGTAATCGAGCACTTTTTATCAGCATATTTATGTTATTCATATTTTGCCTACTGAATCGCATATCATTTTCCACGAATACTCTGGTAAAGGTGAAATTAAAATAAGGGGTTGACATAATTCCTTTTACATTGGATGAAGCCTATGGCTAGTAATTTTATTAAATTTCCTTATTTCTATGGGATCCATTCTCACCTGCCATATAAAAAGTTCCATAAGTAAAAAGACCCAATCATCTGTTGATTAAAAAGATATATCTTCTAAAATCAATCAAGCACAATAAGTAACATGTATAACTAGATTTATAATTCAAAAAAGTCTTCCTACTGAAATTATAATATTTTTTTAAACAACATTAAAATAAACTTATAATAATTATTATGCTTCACCCAATAATGATGCAAATTAAGGGGGAGGGAGTGGGACCTAGCTTCCCTCCATTGCCAGGTCCGTCTGCTTGCCCCTCCTTTCTTTAAATTACACTGTTTTGGTGTAGTTTTGAGAAAAGGATGTGGCTGAACTTTTTTTCCCCTAAAAAAATTGTATCTAGTATTTTGAAATAATTTTCTGGATGTATCTAGTATTTTAAAATATTTTTTAAGTAGCATGTAATATCCTAAAATAATTTTTAGTATTTTTAACCTCTTAAAATATTTATTCAGTTGTACCTAGTGTGTTAGCAGACTGATTGCAAATTTTACCCTTAATGTATTTTTTTTTATCCAAAAATTACTTTAAAATATTATGTGCTACTGGAAAAATAATTTAGAGTGGGTGGAAATCAATAAACCAATATCTTAAGTTTTGGGTGCAAATTACTACTAAGAAAAATACATTAATGGTAAAATTGTAGTCAATCTCTTAAGACACTGGGTACAACTAAAAAAATATTTTAAAGAGTTAAAAGCACCAACAATATTTTAAAGCAATTTTTGGAGCTGGAAAAATACATTAAGGGTAAAATTGTAATAAGTGTGCTAACATATTGGATACAACTGAAAAAATATTTTAAGCAGTTAAAATCACTAAAAAAAGTTTTAAGCTACTACATACTACTTAAAAAATATTTTAAGATAATAGATACGTCCAGAAAAATATTTCAAAATACTATATACCATTTCTTTAGACAAAAAAAATATTTTCTCTCAAAACTACACCAAAAATGGTGTAATTTTAAGAAAAGGAGGGGCAGCGGATAGATTTGGTAGTGGAGGGAAGCCAAGTTCGAGGGAGTCAGCTAAAGTTTTTGTCTTGTGTGATGAGAGAGGGGGGGGGGGGGGTGAGCAACTTATGAATGAAAATATTGAACTTATGTATGAGCCATAGGATGTGAAATTTAGTATTAAGGCTTAACAAATAATTTTATAAATAATTTATAAAATTAACTTAAGTATATTATATATATTTATATATAATAGTGCAAATTTAAAAAAAAAAAAAAAAAAAAGCAGGCTAGGCTTGGTGTATTTGCCTTAAATATAATAAGCCTGATATCCTACTTCCATCCGGAGCCACCAAAGCAGTGGGTCCTTTTCTTTCACTGCATTCACTCTGAATTGAGTTCATAATTCGAAAACCCACTCCAAAGATAATGCAAGAAAAGCAACTGCAAATATCTCTCCACTCTGTATTGAATAATGCAATTGCAAAATTATATATAATTAGGAAAAATTGTGAAAAAATCCTTCCAACTTATTTATTAAATGAGACATTCGTATGCATATTATCTTCCGCGTGTGCAGAATATCTCCTCTAATCTGCAGATGATCTTTCCTGTGTGTAAAATTCTTCTTTATACGTGTGCAAAAATTTTCCCCTATGTGCACAAAATTTTCTCTCCGTGTGTAAATATCTTCTCAAGCCCCATTTAGTAATTAAGTTGCCAATAAGTTCCTTTTTCCTAATTCTCCCTAATTATATATGTAATTACATTGAATAATGCTTTTGCACTATTTTATATAATTATATATAATATAAGCCTGATATCCTACTTCCATCCGAAGCCACAAAAGCAGTGGGTCACTTTGAATTTGAGTTCATAATTCAAAAACCCAGGACAAATTTTTCAACTGATTTTTTTTATTAAATTGTTTAATTATTTAGATCATTTTAAATCCCACTAGTCCCACTAACGCTCTAAGTAAATTAATGTGACATCACTACTCCCTCTAGGGATTGATTTTTTTTTTTTTGGTAAAAGAAAAAATATATATTTTAGAGATAACGGCAAGTAGAGCCGGGAAATCTGGCCGAGCCCATCACGGGCCGGGCCTATAATTTAGAGCCTTCAGAAGGAGGCGGGCCTAAAAGGGCCTATCCTGTAGGGCTGGCCCTTTTAAGCCCGTTTAACTTTTTTTTTTTTTTTTAACTGGGTACAGGGCAATGGGCAGCAAGCACTAGTCAGAGGATAGAGTTAATCTAACCTAACCCTCAGATTAGAGATGCTCTCACACTGACTCAGATCTCATTTGAAGCTTCTCTTCTTTGATTTTCTTTTTTCTTTTTTTTGTATGTGTACACTAAAATCCAAATCAGGTGTTCTATTATTACTAACATTTGAAGTTTATAGACTTATTTGATTGTGGCTATGGACTTGTTTAATTGGTTGTAGACATTAATTATGGTTTGAACTTAAGTCTTAGTGTTTGTGTTTTATTAAATTTGGATAATATTTATGTTTTAAATTAGTTTTGATGATATTTATGTTTTAAATTATGTATTTTTGTCTTTAGAAGAATAAGAAACAAAAAAGGTTATGGCAAAAATAATAATAATAATAATAATAATAAATGGGCCTAAAGCCTGTAGGCCAGCCCATGGACTTTATCTAAACAGGCCAAATCTCTCAATTTGTGTACTTTTTTGGATTTGGGTCTAAACAGCCCATTTAGGCCCGGCCCAACCCGTTTACCCAATCCTAACGGCAAGTTTGTTACCACCACCCCACAAAAATATATATCAAAATATTAAAACACACACACACAACGAGTAAATTAGCTATTTTATTGAATCATTTAGATTATTTTAAATCTCACTAATCCCTCTAACGCACTAAATAAACTAACGTGACACCACTACTCCATCTAATGACATCTTGGCTATTTTATAAAAACATTTAATTATTTATATCACTTTAAATTTCAATTAAATCGTTTAATCATCCTGCTATTTGAATTTAAGCTATTTTATCAAATCGTTTAATCATTTAGATTATTTTAAATCTCACTAATACCTATAACTCTCAAAATAAACTAATGTGACACTACTACCCCCTCTAACCATTGAATTTTTTTTTTTGATAACTTCTTGTATATATGATTTTCTTTTTTTCCCTTCATTTTTTAGGCCTAATAAAAGTATAAATTTTCTTCGTTATTCTAAAAAAATTTCCTGATATTTTTGAACATGAAAATATAATCTCCCTGCTTTTATTACTATTCGTGTGTGTGTGTATATTATATAATTAATTCCCTTTATTATAATTTTTTTAACTAATTTTTCTTTTATTAGATTTTTTTAAATCCCACTAATCCCTCTAGCGTTCTAAAGAAACTAACATGGCACCATTGCTCCCTTTAACACGATTGAGTTTTTTGGTAAAAGAAAAAAAAATCTAATGGTTTATGCCAAGGTTGATGGAATAGTGTGGGTTGCATACTACAAAAAATATAATAAACGGCGTTTATTTTTATGAATACTATGACGCTTCCCAAGTAGATGGATTGACAAAGACTTTAGAATATATTTATATACCTAAACACACCCATAAGAGAGGCTGCCATAACACCCACTACCACATCGACCGGTGGAGGCCGTTAGGTCATATAAGGCATTAGAGGTAGTAGTGGGATGTGACCACAAAATTATTATGAAACTTGATAAGTTAATTTAATTGAAATTTAAGAAAGAAAATACACTCTAATGATTGAGAAATAATTTTGAGTCACTCTTGATGAATAGTGCTTAGGTCAAGGCTTGTATTTATATTACTGAATACAAGATTCTATAGAATGTTACAAGTGTAGGTAAAATAACATAACCTATGAAAAATGGACACGTACACACAATGACAGCTACAACATATTCTCCCAAATCTTGTATCTTCAACAGCTAGCTCTACATATTAGTATTGCTACTAATTACAATTATCATAGAAGCTAATTATATTATAACATTCCCCCTCAAACGAGAGGGTGTGACTACCATCCTGAGTTTGCCTCTGAAAAACTGAAACTGAGATTGTGATAGAGGCTTTGTGAAACAATATGTGATCTGATTAGAAGAGGGAATGTATCTAATATCAATAAATCCAGACGACACCAAATCTCTAATAAAATGCACATCTATTTCAATGTGCTTACTCCTTACATGCTGAACTGGATTAGCAGCAAGTGCTTGAGCATTTAGGTTATCACACCATATTAGTGAAGGAGTTCTCAAAAATAGCCCAATTTCTGATGATAGGGAATTCAACCACTTAATCTCTGTAGATCTATCGAAAAGAGATCTATATTGAGACTCAGCACTTGACTTTGAAACAACTTTTTGTTTCATGGAAGACCAAGAAATGAGAGTGTTTCCTAAGAATACACACATCCCATCTACTGACCAGCTGCATGCCCAATCAGCATCAGTATAAGCAATCAAACAAGGATTGCTAAAAGACTTAATATGCAAACCTAGACTATAAGTACCTTTAAGATACCTAAAAATTCTTTTAACATCTTGAAAATGGGCAGTCCTAGGCTGAGCTAAAAATTGACTGAGTTTATTTACAATAAAAGAAATGTCTGGGCATGTAGTAGTAAGATATTGCAAAGAACATATAGCTTGTCTATACTCTATAGGATTACTCAATAATTCACCATCTTCTAAGCTAAGTAGTCGACCAGTCACCATAGGAGTATTGACAAGAGCACAATCACTCATACCGAATTTTTGTCATAAATCAATAACATATTTTGCCTGACTTAAGTAGATTCCATGTGCATCATGATATACTTCTATTCCAAGAAAATAATACAGTGGACCAATATCTTTCAAGGAAAATATCTTATTCAATTGTTTCACAAACTTATCCACACAGTTATGATCATTCCCAGTTACCAAGATATCATCAACATATATCAAGATAAAGATAGTTAGGTTATGAGTCTAAAACATGAAAAGAGATATATCACTCTTTGAATTTTGAAAACCCAAGTTCAGTTAAGTAAGCTTCAAATGATCAAACCAAGCTCTCAGAGCTTGTCTCAAACCATAGATAGCTTTAATTAACTTACAGACACGATTGGGTCGCCTTTGATTAATGAACCCTTCTGGCTGTTTCATATATACCTCCTCTTACAAGAACCCATTAAGGAAGGCGTTGTTTATGTCGAGCTGTAGTATCTGCCATTTGAACGTCACGGCTATAGTCAGAATCACTCTTATTGTAGTGGATTTGACCACCAAATTGAATGTTTCACTAAAATATACTCCTGGCGTTTGTTGAAAACCTTTGGCCACCAACCTTGCTTTATGCTTTAATATGGATCCATCAGCTCGAAATTTTGTCTTGGACACCCATTTATTGTCGATTAGTTTCTGATTATTGTACAGTACTAAAGACTAGGTACCATTCCGTTGCAAAGCTTCGAACTCCTCTTTCATCGCAACTAGCCACGCTGGAGATGACGAAGCCTCTCTAACATTATTAGGTTCTGAGCTTTGTGTCAAACATTTTGGAACCTCAGCCTTTAAAAGCCCAACATAGGGATATTTGGGCTTACTTATCCCATCTTTAGCCTATGTCATCATGGAGTGTTGGTCAATAACACGTTGTGGACTCGTTGATAGACTTACCATCAGAGAAGAAGAAATTGAATCATTGAGTCCAGTGGCTGAATTATTCTCATGACTTTCATTCTGTGAAGAAATATTAGTGACATGTTTTGAGTGGAACTTTGTTCTCCAGATACACTCTCATCGGAGTTAATATTTTTAGTGGCCATCAATGGCATTGAAGCTTGAATAATAAATGGAGATATACCAATCTGATCTCCTTGATGATTTTGATAGTTTCCCTGATGCATAAAACCTGTGACAAAAGGAAATGCAGAGTGATCAAAAATCACATGTCTCGAGATAAATACCTTTCCTGATTCATTTATAAACTTGTGACCTTTCTGCTGTGATGCTACACCCAGATATACACACTTTTGGCTATGAAATTCAAACTTGTGAATGTTATAAGGCCTCAAGCAAGGAAAACATGCACAACCGAAAGGTTGAAGACTGCCATAATCTGGTTCTGTTTTCATCAACTTGAACAGAGGAGTCTGGTTATCCAGAATCGGTGTTGGTAATCTATTTATCATAAATACTGCTTGTTGAAAAGCATCAACCCAAAATTTTAATGGCATACCAGTATGAGCTAACAAAGTCAATCCCATTTCCACAATGTGACGATACTTTCTTTCGACTCTTCCATTTTGTGCCAAGGTATATGGACACGTAAGGCGAACTTTTATCCCAACTTCATGTGCTAGAGTTAGAATTGGTTTATATTCACTGCCATTGTCACATTGCAGAGCTTTAATTTTCTTATCAAACTGATTTTCTACAAAACTTTTGAATTGCTTCTCCTTTGTGTTTTAATGGAAATAGCCAAGTATAGCGACTATAATCATCTACAAAGTGAATATAGAATCTATGCCCATTATTAGAACAAACTGGAGCAGGACCCCAAAGATCTGTATGAATGAGATCCAGAAAAGCAGAAGATTGTGAATTAGATTTTGGAAAGGGAAACAATTTTGATTTTCCTAACTGACATGCCTCACATACAAAATCATCATTAATAACAATGTTGGCAGTCTTAGAATTACATTTATTTAGCACTTGTTTCAAAAATCTTGAACTTGGATGTCCTAATATATGATGCCATTTAAGAAACTCTGACTATTGATCATGTGCTGCTGCCATTAATGCCTTTGGTTGTTCACTAAGCTTGTTTGCCACCATTGGATACATTCGTTCCTTGGGAATCCCCTATAATAGTAGTGTTCATGTCGCCTTGTCCTTCACATCACAGCTTTGATTAGTAAAATTAATATTAACTGGATTATCACGAATCAATTTGTTGACACTTAAAAGACTTTTAGTTGCAAAAGGGACATAAAGAATATCCTTAAGATGTAAATTAGATGGCTAATTGTAGTGTAAGGTAGCAGAACCAACACCTAGAATAGATCTTTTCTCACCAGTGCATGTAGTAAGATATGACTTACCAACTGGATTGATTTGTTCGAATTGCTTAAAATATGGAGTTACATGGCAATTTGCCCCACTTTCCATATACCAAGTTGGGTCTACAATAGAATAAGGAGTAGCATAGTGTTCTTGTGGATTATAAGCTGAGTAATCATTCTGATCACGGCAAAAAGAGGTAGCAATAGTGTGACCAATTCATTGGCAATGAAAACAAAAAGGTCTTCGACTTCCACCATCACGACCACCATGCCTAGCACGAAAACGGCCTCCTCCTCTGAAGTTCTGCGAGTTTCTTTTACCTCGAGTATTAACTGAATCACGACGGTTATTGTCGCCAGTAGTCTCATTTCTTAGAATAGCAGCAACATTAATTGACGGTTGAAGATTGAGAGATGCAAAATGATTTAACTGACTCAGACATGTTTCAAAAGCAAGTAAGGCAGCCTGGGCATCTACCCAAGTCAGATCAGGTTTGTCTACTAATTTTACTACTATTGCGTTATATTCTGCATCAAGACCATTGAGTGTATGCAAAATAAGATCATCAGTGGCCACTAGTGAACCAACCAAAGCAAGCTCATCAGCAAGACTTGTCATCTTGTTCAGGTAATCATCCATTTTCATCGCATTTTTCCTGGTGTTATGAAGCTCGTTTTTCACCACCATTACTCGAGCTTTAGTTGAGGCATAAGTTAAATCTCAAGAGCCATTCCACAAATCCTCAGCAGTGTAGTAGTTGTGCCCCTACGTCTTGAGTCATGGTATTCCTTAACCAATCGACGAGCATTCGGTCGACAGAAAACCAATCAGAGTAAGCTGGATTTACTCTATTTCCTGCATCATCAGAAAGAAATTTTGGTGGAGCACTCGAAGTATTGTCAATGTGTCCTTCAAGTCGATTGCCTTCAATGAGTGGAAGAACAATGGATTCCCAGACTAGAAAATTAGTGCGATCCAACTTAATCATAGTGGTTTGACTAGATAAACTAAAATGAGGATAAGATTTTGGAACATAATCTATAGAGGAGGAAGAAGATGAGTCAGCCATTGGTGTTTTTTTCGAGAAGCTCTGAAACCAAGAAAGAAAATACACTCTAATGATTGAGAAATGATTCTGAGTCACTCTTGATAAATAGTGCTTAGGTCAAAGCTCGTATTTATATTACTGAATACAAGATTCTAGAGAATGTTACTGCTGTAGGTAAAATAACATAACCTATGAAAAATGGACATGTACACATAATGACAGCTACAAAATATTCTCCCAAATCTTGTATCTTCAACAGCTAGCTCTACTTATTAGTATTGCTACTAATTACAATTATCATATAAGCTAATTATATTCTAACAAAAATTTAAATTGATCTAAATAAGTAAATGTTTTGATACTTCCAGAAAAAAAATTGTCCATTAACCCTTTATATATTACAATGTAAACAATGAAAACTTACACAATTTATTATTTATACAATAAACGTCCGCGCATTATGCGGGTTTTGTGCTAGTTAATTATAAAGGGAAAGTGTGTCCCGAAAATAATCAAGCCTTGCAGACGAATTTCTTAAATGTGTGCCAAACCACGTACGTACGTGTTACACATGTAAAGGACCACATTACATACATGGTTCCATATATGTATTGATATTTGATGGGGCTTTTTCTGGCTTCTGCACAGCCACAATGTCTCAGCAAATTTCAGTTCACACACTTTGTTCTTATTTCACTTTCCTTTCTCATGTCACTTTCTCTCATGTCCTTTCCCCCTTGAATGATAGCCGCTAATAGTTTAAGGTTACAATGGGGATCCCATCTAGAATACAATGGGACTCGAATATGTGATCTCCCACTAATAAAAAATTTATAAATTATAATCGAACCCTAACCTTCTACATCTACAGGTTTACTAATAGAAGAGCTATACATACGGATCGAACCGGTAACTCTACACTAATAGAGGAGATTCTATACTACTATGCCACAAAAGCATTTGCTGCTGTCCTTTTTCTATATCGCGACTAATTCAAAGACAATAAATGCAAAAGAAAGGAATGGCCAAATATATACCTTCGACATTTTTTTATAAGAGCCTAAAATTTGAATTGATTTGATTCTTTTTATAAGAACCCGATAAGAGTTATCTGAATATTTAATGAGCTTTTTTTATTTTTACCCCTTGTTAATTATAGGTATTACATTAATTAAAAGGTTGTGATACTTATATTTATTTTTTATCTCTCTCTTACTTACCTCTCATAAATAAAGGTATACTTGAAAAACAAAGTTTATTTCAGACATACTTATTAATTTTAACTATTTTCTTAACTACATAATTCAGTTACTAAGCTTTAATAAATAGGACAAAAGAGAATATATATGTAATGCCTTAATGTTCGTGTTTCTTTGTGCCATAAAACGTAGAGAGAGGAGAGAGAGGTCCGGATAATTCGAGCTAAACCACCATAAGCAGGGTTTGGACTTCTAGAGCTTAAGCCAGAGTAGTATAGCAGACGTACCACAAAAAAAGAAAGTGTGAGAAAGTGAGCATAAAAAAAGAACTCAATGGCAAAAAATTAGAGAGAATGTTTTTAGGATTTAAACTTATGTTATCCAAGTTACATTACCGTTGCACTAAAACTCACCCTCGTTAACAATATATCGAACAATTTATTACATTCTCATTTAATTTATATTTTAATCAAGTGTGAACCCTAATTAAGATAGTTCGACAAATCAAAGATTGATAAAAGTCCAACACTTTGTGGCTAGATTTCCAGTACTCTAATTACACCTCCCACTGCCATTGAATCTTCGGTAATCTATTTAGAAATAATAATAAAAACAAGAGAAAAGACTCTGGAGAAAGGAAGAGAGGTGGTGGAGGGCGTTGAATAATGCAGGTGCAAAACCACAACATACGTATTTTTTCTGGGAGATGCGCCTGGGCAAATAACCACAGCCACAACAATATTTCTATATTATTATATTATCATTATAAATATGTTGCTACCTAGCTCAAAAATAAACCCAACTTAAAGCATGGCTCACAGTTAACACTCTCACTGTCCGCCCTTTGCAATCTTCTTCGTGTGATGACATGGCCATGCCGGCGGCATTTTCCGGTGATATAGTGTTTACCGTGAGGAGGCGCCAGCCAGAACTGGTGGCTCCGGCTAAGCCTACTCCTCGTGAAATGAAACTTCTCTTAGACATAGATGACCAACAAGGTTTAAGATTTCAAATACCAATTGAACACTTTTATGGTCACAAGGCATCCATGAAAGGATAGGACCAAGCTCAAGTCATCAAGAAGGCTCTTTCTCAATTTTTAGTGTTTTACTATCCATTTGCAGCTAGGCTAAGAGAAGAACATGGATGCAAACTTATGGTAGATTGTACTGAAGAAGGAGTCATCTTCATAGAAGCTGAGGCTGATATAACTCTTCAACAATTCGGTGACACTCTTCAACCTCCATTCCCATATTTTGATGAACTTCTTTATAACGTTCCTGGTTCTGAAGGAGTTATCAACCGTCCCCTCTTTATTATCCAGGTCTTTATTTTCCCCAATACTTCCATTTCAACCATATCTATCCAAAACATGGTTTAAAATTATTGTCAAACTTACGAGTTGACTCTTTAAGTTTACCGGTTTTACATTTCTAGTCATAAACTCAGTTAAACTCACAAGTTACTATTTTTACATTTTTACCTTATAAAATTGTGTTAACTAGTTCTTAAACTCGTGTTAGTTTTTTTGTTTTCATTATGTTTAATGACATTATATATGAAATTCATAGAAATTTCTCTTTCGGATATGATAAATTATAAATTTTGATGGATTTAATTTCAATTATTCATATTTAAATTAAATTATTGTCATTTTTATATTTTTTATTATTTTATTATATACTTTTAACACCTATTTATTAAATTAAATTTCAATTATTCATATTTAAATTAAATTACGCTTTCATGATTCGAGTTTTCATTCTTGTCAGAAGTTTACTTAAGCTCGCGAGTTTAACAATTTTGATAGTTAGGATTTATATAAATATGTTCATGTTGTTTATATAGGTTACACGCCTCAAGTGTGGTGGATTTATCTTTGTCTACCACCTTAACCACACAATGAGTGATGGCGCCGGCATAGTCCAATTCCTAAACGCCGTGGCAGAGATCACCGGCAGTGCACGTTAACCTTCGGTTCCTCCGGTGTGGCAGAGAGAGGTCCTATTAGCAAGAGACCCTCATCGAATCACTCACGCATCGTGAGCACGAGCAAGTTCCTAATAATTATGATCTAATACGGACCCAAGAAAACATTGCTCACCACTCGTTCTTCTTCAAAGCCAGGAAGCTAGAGGCAATCCGTAAATTTTTAAGATGCCATCTCATGTTTCTATCAGATTATGATATGTTACAAGTGACTCAACTTGGCTAACATGTGATTTGTAATGCTCCTTGTTCTTTTAATTCTTCATGCACAAGTCTGTCTATGCTCAAGTGTACGAATTTGAATGTTCAATCAGGGATAACATTCCAAGTATAGAGTCCCTGTCTCCAAACTCCGTCACAGACCCTCTTTTCCAGAATCTGGTTGCCTATTTATTAATAATTGCTATTTATTCATTTTTTAGCATTCTTTTACAACCATTTTCTTTTGAGTGCTATATTTTTGGGTCTGAACTATGAACATCATGCTGGTGTCTCAGCTTTATTTAATAACAAGTTACACAAGTAATATCACATGTATCACATTATTCATAAACTATTTCTCTATATTAAATTTTTAATTACAAAAATAGCTTCCTCACCCTTTTCATCATTCTCTTTTTGTCATAGTTTATATATATATATATATAGTTGTTTACTTGAACCATACATGTTTATAAACTATGAAAAGAAAAAGAAGCCAAGAGATAAGAAAAACAGGGTGGAAGAGTTTGAGATGGTCATCTTGGATAAGGAAAAAATTAAAATCAATAGACGCTAAATTTCAGTAATAAGTGTTGCACATGATTTTAGTCATACATTTTATTTTAATTATTCCCAACTCATACATTAATCTTGTAGGACAAAACTCACGTATACCCAAATAAATTACAAACTAGAGTACATGAATTTTCCTATATCAATAGCAGAAGGCTTATAAGAATTACTTCTCTCCATTACTAAGTTTTGATTGGACAGAGAACTCACAAATCCTGATGAAAGAGAGCTGCAAAAGGAATTGAAGGCAACAGATAATTGTCAGGTCTCTTTCTGACTGGCTGTGAGGTACAGCGATGACAATTGGGTTAAGAGCCGTCGCTACTCAGGGAACCTGAAGAAGCAGCTATGTTTTCAAACGCTTGTCTCAATTGGCCATAAACTTAAGTGTGTATTTTCCACTATCAGAAAAATCACATTAATAGCCAATAACCCTAATCTTGAATTTGGGCCTAAATCTAACTTACAGGCCACACTCAAGATATTTTAATTAATTGCCTAATTAATAATAACTAATAATAATTATAATATATTAAAATATCTAACATTCTCCCACTTGGCCTGTAGCTATATGTCAGTTACCCTATTCAAATTAATTAAGGCTATGCTACAAGAATCATGGCAATAAGTCCTCTTAAATCGAGAATTATTTTCCATGTATTACGTAGCAGCACCCTTACTTAATGGGTTAAAACTTAATGAATAAACCTTATATGTTTATTCGGTTTCTACTTGAATGTTTGTCAATCTGGATGACTAGGTACCAATATGAGACAACAATCTCTAACTTGAACTTATCATTTGACAACACCTTATTTAGATCACTCAATGTGATCCATCTCACAAATAAGGTATTTGATCATTTAATGTCTCTAAATGCATGCAATTCATTTAAGGACCTATTCTTTATGTGTTTATGACACATTTACTTTATGGTTATACAACACCCTTAATGGGTTTAAATTAATTTAACACCACATGCTGAAATTCTTTAACCGACAATCTTATAACTTGCCTCTAAGAATAACTAGATTAAGCAATTCATGGTGGAACTAAGTAATCAGCGACTACTTAGCAATCTTGTATTCCTTCATAATGCATTTTGTTCAGTAAACATAAAGATACATCATAATGTTAACTATTTTACAGTTAACACATCATATTAAACTAAAGAAATATAATCATTCTTCTATATGTAGAGCATGAGACTTAATGTACATTTTGTATTGTACTTCATGACTTGTAGCTTTTCAATTATTATTCATGCAATAATATACTTAATAATTCTCCTAAAGTTCCCTTGCAATGGCATTGCCTATTTGTGTGCACATTCAAACAAGCCTGCACTTAGGAAACTAAATTAGAAGGAATGAACTATAATGATCTTAGAAACATATAGACAATTAAATTATATTCCCATAATAGATGTTAAATACAACAATCACCATCTATTCATAAATGTTTAAATACTCATGATCATAGGTTACTTATAACATTCTCAAATATTTTGAGAATAGTCTCTCTATATATTCTAAAAGAATATTACACTTAACTTAGTCATATCACAAATTGAACAATGGTAATTTTGTTATGTGCAACAACTTATGTCAAAATTCTCAAGCAATAAGTGAATCATCATTTTGTTCAATATAGATGACTCAACTCTCGCTAATCTAGTGATACAAATAAGACTATGATACTTTCAACCTTATCATGTATGTGATTGCATCATAACACTTTATTTATCACTAATGTGAGACATGCTTGTGAGGACAGTTTCTCAATTTTGCTAACTAAATTCTTCTCATAGTTTATGTGACCTTTCTTTCAAATCACATACATCTCTCCTTGTTACTATAATAGAAAGATGCCAATGGAATTTAAGGTCACTCTCATTATTTATGCTCTAGTCAGATTACTTGAAGTATATGATGTATAGTTGGTAGCAATTGCAAAATTTGAATTGTCATTGGTCTTAACTCAATCTGCTAACAGATTAAAGTTATATAATAAGAGCACTATCTATCAATTTGGAATATCCCTTGCTTATTTCAGGATATTTTTCCTAATAATTGATAGAGTCCTTAATATTGATGCTTCTTATTTTAAGCTTGACCAATTGAGAATTTCATAACTTTGTTATGTTTCACATTTACCTCAAGGAGAAAAGTACGTATCATGTAAAACCAATATTCATTCATGATTAGAGGTTGCAATCTGTTATGTGTGATCATCCTAAAGAGGTTGATGACTCCCACTAATCATACCATTTCTTAATAATTTGGCATTTCAAAATTACAACACTACTTCTAAAATGGAATGGGCAAGTCAATAAAATTCCCAAGATCTGTCTACATCTTTACTAAAATATGCAATCTTAGTCTCTGGGATGTTTTCCATCTGCACTCTTTCATTTATAAGACAATTTTATATAAACTGAGCTTCCAACTTTCAGATTTTAATTCACTCAATTTTCAATGACTGAACTTCACTTATTATGGACCATAATTTTGCTAAGAATTACAACAATAGTTAGGTTCCTTAGAGAAGAATGACCTAGGCTAGGTATCACTTTACTATAGTTAGTATTGCAATCCCCGGCAACGGCGCTGCTTGAAGAATTAGGCGTTGTCGGCTTTTATGCCTTAGTAACCTTTTCAAAATTTAACCAAGGATTGCAATATAGGGTGCAATCCCGGATCGACTCTCGAAGAGCCTTTTATTAATTACCTAGAAACTAAGTGCAATAATTGACATGAAATGATATAAAAGGGAAAATTTGATCTTTTGAAACTACAACTATATGAAAATAATAAAAGTCCTAAATTATAATGTTTTTGGTATTTTTTTTATATAAAATGATAGGTGAAATGAAATGGATGAAATGAATCTCTTGAAAATGGCTTGCAGGGCAATCATAGTTCATCTAATGATGATGAGAGTTCAATTTACTAGCTTAGTCAAAAATGCCCAAAAGACCCTTTGAGCTAGCTTGAGTTAGATTGATTAAACACTTCCATACCGGGCAAGGTTTAATCCCTCTAACCAAAATTCAATACAAAACACTAGCAATTGCAACCAAAGTCCCTCAAAATACCAAACCTCAAACACCGTTGAGTCTAGTGTATTAATCAATGATTATTCCTAAACCTAGAAAATAATCACTTCTTAAAACACTATTAAAAACCACTTTGTATGCAATTTATGAAATCATTAAGTTTTCTAAAATACCAAACCCCATCATCCGATGAGTCTAGCACCAAAAGAGAGGAACCCCTACTATAGAGGTGCTATTAAGCACTCGTAGTGTGTTATTTAAATTAATTAATACAATTGGTTCAACGAAACTCCAAAATCAATTCAATATCTCAACAATACCATGCAAGATAATAGAGAATCAAAAGAATTACACTTAAACATATATGTAACCACATATATTGATGAGCACAAAGTTCAACATCAACTAATTTAAATCACAAATTAATCCAAACTAAATACTTATCCAAGTAGCAAAGGTCTAGCAATATAAATACAATCTTCAAGACAGAAAATCATAATTACAAAGCTAAACAAATGGATTAAAACATAAAACTTCCCTTTATAGTACTTAAAACTCAAGCCCTTAGCTTCCATGATCAAGAGAATGATCCTCTAGCCACTGCAATTTATCATCACAAATACCCAAAATGTCTTCACAGCTTCAGGCATATCAATTAATGAAGAGAGTAACTGTTCAGCAAAGGATTAAAAGTAGGGGAATCAGCTGAAGGTTCGGTGAAACAGAGAGTATAAGAATAGGTGTTAGTATCGAGATGCAAGGACGGTGAAGAAAACAAAAACTCCCAGCTCCAGAGTCTTTCTGCTAAAACAGCTCCCTCTACTCCTCTCAAGCTGTCAGCTCTTCCTCCTCCTTTTTCGTCTCCTCTTTACTCCTCTGGTTTGATCCCCTCCTTTCGACCACCAGCTCTTTGCTTCTGTTCTGCCGCTACTGTGGATGATGCTTGTCGGAAGTGATGAGGTCGGAGGAGGTTGTGCACGGTGGTGATTGTAACGGTGATAAAGGTGGAAGACTCTAGTTTCACAGCCACTGAAAGCTGCTATGGTGTTCACAGCTGAAGCTTGAATTCTATCACAGCGGTGAAGAAGGGATGTCCCTAGAGACTATGGGGGGTGAATGTAGAGGTTGCTAGTGATAGAAGTGAAGGACTAAAGGTGAGAGAAAGATCAAGATTGATGTCTGGTGTTGCGGCTGTAATGATGTGGTTGAATAGGCACTAACCTCTTGATTATGGTCAGTAGTAACACCAGATAATATGGTCTCAGTGTATATGGCATAATTCTAATTATTAGCAGTAAGAACACCAGGAGAAGCAGAATAAGTGTCATGCCTTGAATTCAGCCATGCATCTATCTCAGAATCAGATAAAAGAGGAGTATCATGTGAAGACCCAGAAATAAGAGTAGTGGAAACAAGTGAGTCAAACATACCAGAACCTTCAAAGAGGTCATCCAGCTCAAAATCAGAAAAGGAAATACAATCAGGTTCAATTGCCAAATCTAATAAATTGACTCCTAAAAGAGAGTAATCTTCATGTGGATGTCTCATCACCTTATAGATGTAAATTGAATTTTATGCCCAGCAAATTCCATAGTAATAATACCTTCTTTCATGGAAATCATTGTTTTAGTAGTCCTCAAGAACGGTCTTCCTAAAATCAATATACTATCACCAAGGACATTGCTGGTCATATCTAAAACATAGAAATCTGTAGGAAAAACTAGGTCTTAAAACTGAACCAAAATATCCTCTAAAATTCCTTTAGGTTTCCTCACAGATTTATCAGCTAGTTGAATTTGCATATTGGTAGGTTTGAGCATGTTTATTCCCAGAGCTTCATAAACTGAAGTGGGCATAACATTGATGGAAGTACCTAAATCCAACAAGGTCTTAGCAATAGGAAGCTTACCAATAGTACAGGGAATTGAGAAAGCACCTGGATCTTGACATTTAATGGGCAACTCTTGAGCTTTAAACAAGGCTGAAACATTGCCCCAACTTGCACTACTTCATTGGGTTTAAATTTCCTCTTATGGATGCAGCAATCTTTCAAATATTTAGCATACTCTGGCATACGTTGCACCCACTCCAAAAGAGGAACATTTACTTTGATTTTTCTGAAAAAATTGACTATATCCTGATTCTGGTTCTCTATTAAACTTTTTGGACCAAGTAAGAAGGCTTTTGGAAATGGTAAATTCTTCATATCAGCCTTAGTAAGTTCTGGACCAGCAGAGATGTCATTCTGTACTGTTGTATAAGTAATCACTTGATCCAGTTTGTCATGCTCTTCTGGAAGCTCAGCTAAAACTGTCTTCTTCTCATTTAAACTCTTTTCCTTGTCACTGCCAGAGTTGGGACACTCAGATTGAAGAGAGGCAGAAGTTTTAGTAATTAGATCCTTAACTGTATCGAATTTTTTTTTCTGCTGACCTCTACCTGTTTTCCACTCCTCAAGTGAATAGCATTAAGTGATTTGGGATTAATCACTATGTTGGAGGGTAATTTGCCACCACTTTGAGCTTGAAGATTATTCAAGCTATTGGATAATTGAGTCACAAAACCAAAAATATTATTGTTTTTAATCTCCTATTGCTCCATCTGTTTTTCAATAGCAGCAAGCTTAGAGTTAGTGTGAGCTCACTCCTCATCAAACTTAGAAGTGAGTGATTTTGAGAGATTATTCATACTCTTAATCAGCTGAGCTATATCATCCTTAGAGGCACCCGTTTCAGTAGGAACAATGGCTCTATTAGAAACACCTTGATTCCCAACAGATTGCCCCTGATTAACGCTTATCTGGCTGACTTGAAATTGATTCTGGAACTCCGTATAACCATTATTTTTCCAACTGAAATTTCGGTGTGCTCGAGACCTTTCATTGTAGGTATTGGAATATGGGTTCCAAGGTCTAGAATTTTGTCCTTGACGTCCTTGAAACATGGCTACAACAATCTGATTATTATGAGGGTAGTTTGTAGTAATATGCATTGGAGATTGACATATTTCACAACTTGCAGCCACCAAAGCTTGAGATGGGATTGATTGATCTTACATATTTAGATTACCAAGCTGGCACAATTTAGTAAGATTTGCATTCATGGCAGTAAGTTGCATAGGTACTGAATCAGGGTTTTATTATTTCTGTTAAAGGTAGAAAGTTCATAATCTTGCCATGCATCTAATCCCTCAAATTGTTGACCATTGTTTGCAATTCTTTCAATGAGTTCCCAAGCTTCTCAGGGGTGAGTAACTAAATTGTACCCCCAGCTGAAGAGTTCAAATATTTTCAATCTTGAGGTAATAAACCACTGTGAAAGTAAAGTACCAATCTTGCTTCTTTTATTTGGTGGTTTGGGCACTTAGAAAGGAGCTCCTGAAATCTGATCCAATATTCATAAAAAGTCTCTTGTGCAGCTTGTTTTGCTCTAAAAATCTCCTTAGTCAATGAAGTGATCTTGGAGGCAAGGAAATATTTTTCTAGAAAGGCTGCTTGCAGATTAGACCATGTAGTTAAAGTAGCAACAGAGTGATGAGACAGCATCATGAACCATTCCTTAGCCCTGCCTTCCAATGTAAAATGGAAGACTTGTCGAAGTACTTCATCCATATCCACACCCATTGGTTTCATAGAAGAACAGACCAGCCTCAATTCCTTAAGATGCTTTTGAGGATCTTCCCTTGCAAGACCTGTAAATCTGGATAACCTGCTCAGAAAAGGACTTTTCAATTCAAAGTTAATCTTAAATTCAGGATATATACGGGACTGATCCACATTTTCAGAAGTAGAGGTAAGGTCCTTTATAGTCTTCCTTTCACCATTATTCCCAGGTATATCATTGTTATGCCCCCCATTATTAGGTTGTTCAACATGATCCATTATGAAATGCCTATCTAAGTATGTTCCACTCGTTCTATCCAAATTATTGCTAATGTGCTTATGACCTTAGGAACTACTTTCTTCAACTAGAGGTGAATGATTAAGCTCAAGGGATTTGAGTTTCTTAAGTTGCTTAACAGTCTTATTAACGTCTTCACTTGGAGAAAGTAATGGTGTTGGTTGACTCCTAGTCATACAACACACTTCCCTACCCCCAAACGAAAGAGCAATCTACTAACCAATGACAGAGGCAATTCTGAACACAAAATCCAAATGGAAATTCACAAATAGTAGCCTCAATGGTGAAGAGTTAAATCACACAATCAAGCAACCAACAACTACCATATATTGACAGAGTCAATTCAGCATAGAAAAATGAGAATATTGGCAGCAAAATAACAGCACCACTCACATTAACAAAGTCACAACATATTTTGTTTTGGGCCCAAAAGATTGCTAAAGAACCTCAACAAGTAAGGTTCCCCAGCAACGACGCCAATTTGATAGAGCTTGTCTTAACCCTACCAAAATATTAAGCTAACTATAGTAAAGTGATACCTAGCCTAGGTCATTCTTTTCTAAGGAACCTAACTATTGTTGTAATTCTTAGCAAAATTATGGTCCATAATAAGTAAAGTTCAGTTATTGAAAATTAAGTGAATTATATGCACTATGAAACTATTCTTAATTTCCTTGATTTAATTCCCTGATTTAAACGTGAGAATGTAGTGAAAATGAAGTGATGATGATTTACACAATGATGAGATAACTTTCCCTAGAACCCAACCTTCCTTATCCAATTAATATTACAAACTCACTATATCAATCATTTAGCAATCTGCCCCTATAGTTAATCAACTGAAACAACATATTAAGAGCACATTGTTGATACAAGCTTTAAGGTAACAGATCTGGACTCCCTGTAGTAACAACTACTGCATGTTACTCATGGAAGCTCTTAAAGTAATCATATACACTGATGCAATTGGAATTAGCATATATAATCAAATCGACTTGAATATAGAGAACACATTCCATCAACTGATTTCATATAACAGATCATTACTACTGTAAAACTCAAATCAAACTCAGAAGCTCATTTACACAATTATAAGATTCATAGCTCAAAATTGACTCTATTTCACAATTGCACAACTCGCACAATTATAGAAATCAAAATCAGTTAAGAGTACAAATCTTAAAGAGCTTCTCCTTTCAGCGCATGGATTCAGGTTTTGGTTTTGCTTCTAGGGAGAATTTCAGTGATCAGCCACTCATAATGAAGAAATGAGCGCCATTGAATTTCAGATCAACTTCAGTCATGGTGGAGGAATTATTTGAATCCCAAAATTCGTGAGCTATCGATTGTGGAGAGAGCGAGTGAGCTGAAAAATTCCAGACCCCCATTTTTCCTCTTCTTTCTTCCGTTATTCCCCTCCGGTCCAGATCCAGATCCGCACGAGTCTTCTCTTCTGTCCGAATGCTCCCCAGTTCCGTGTTTCTCAAATTTTTCTCATTCGATTTCCCGTGAACTCTACAAACCGCGAGTGGAAAATTGGTACTGGGAAAAATTATAGTTCAGCTGAAAAGGTTTCCTCTATTCTTCACTTTGGTCCTTCTTCCTTCTACTTGCAAAGTTTCCAGACTTTATGATTTAGTCCCTCTTTCTATTTCCCAACTCCTTCTTGCTCCAATTTTCACCAAGCTCCCTACAAGATAATTCAAACCAATGTAATATCATTCTTCCCTTATCAATACTTAAGAAAAACTACAAAATATATCACTTTAGCTATTCATAATCACCCATTCATAAAATCAATATGAGTCACAATTCTTCATTATAAATGAATTTCAAGCACATTATTATCACTAAAACCTCCTAAAAATCTATGAAAATATGTGGTAAAATTAGGACTTATCAATTCCCCACACTTAGCATTTTGCACTCCCGGGCAAAATCAAGTATTCCATCCTTCTTACTTATTCTAGCAATCCTATCCCTATGAATTTTATTCATGCCCTTGGTTATGTATCTCCCTTCACTATCTCAAGTTCAATTCCCCATGCAAGCAATCCCACTACCCAGCACAAATCTAACTCTATATATGATTCAGCCATTGCAAAGAGAATTCAAGAGACTCTCAGAGTTAAGTGTTTAGCTCTCTCTCTCTCTCTCTCTCTCTCTCTCTCTCTCTCACACTATAGGGTAGTTGATTTCACTCCTCTCTTCTAGTCTATGCTCTACCATAGGCTTGTCAAAGCTCTATTATTTCCACCATACAAACACAAGTTTCTATGCATCAAGAAGACTTTATTAAGGTTGTAATGTTGGAAAGGCTAAAAAGGGACATATGGAATGTCAATCTATACAGCCCAAACAAGTATGCATGGTGGAATTCATTAGCACATGTGTTTATTCATACATGCCATTCTCTTTTCTTTTTTTTTCTTCTTTCTCTTTTGTTTTTTTTCTTGCTCCCTTAATTTGACTTCTAAACATTCTTTTGAGAGCATATTATTTTTTTCTTTTCTTTTCAGCTCTTTCTCTTTGTTTTTTTTATCAAAGATCACTCTTTCTTTCAATCATATGCAACTATAAACACAGTATCATGACACTATTTGCATACTTATTCAAAACTGCATAGAAGGGATGAGAAATGAAAATGCTAGGCTCAATTGGGTTAGCAAGGGATAAGACATGTAAGTGGCTTGTGTTTAGGTCATGTGGGTGTGAAATGAATGCCCCTATCATACTACAAATCTAGGGCATTAATATAGCTTTGAAAAAAAACCTAGACAAGTTCTAGAGATTAACTAGAGAATAGATGAATGCACACACGTAATGAGAAAATAGAATCAAGGCTCAAGAATCTTCCAACAAGGTTTTTCTCTACCATATCAACTTCCTAAAATCAATCTAGATATCCAAATTAATAAAATTGCACTAAAGATACTCCATTCACTCAATTGAATCAAGCAAAGGGATTGTTCAAGCTTAATGCAATCACATTTGGAAATGCTTGACTTTCACAATCATCATGCATTTAAATTTTCATAAAAACATACCAAGGAGTTGCATTAGGAAAGTAAGATAAGGGTCCATTAAGAACTTCACAAAACAAATTCTCAATTTCAAAATTTTTTCAATTTTTCTCAAATTTCATGCACAAAAACATTGTGGCCAGAGCAATCCTTCCCCCACACTTAATTTTTACATTGTCCTCGATGTAAATAACAAATAGAAACTAACTTGACTTGTTTCTTGGGTGAAGTAGTGAGTTTTGAAATCTAATTCAAGATTGAAGTACAACACTTCAACAATCACCATGATAGGAAGAAGAAAGAAACAAGTGAAGTGAGTTTAACAATGAAGTTCAAAATGTAGTGAAGACTAAGTGTAAAGTGAGAATGGTATGTGAACATGGAGCATTTATTTACTTCCTTGAAAAAGAAAAATAAAGAAATCTACCTTTTACTACTGGATTATGTCTCTTTCCCACGCTTATCTTCCTCATACAACAACTAAGCTCAAATAATCATAAAGATTAGGAAGAAAACAAGTGAGGAAAGAGACAACCTTTGTTAGAATCTTTTAAGGCACTTGAAAGAAAAGTTCTCATCCAATATGAGAAACATGATAGTCTTTATAGTGCAGACTTCTCTTTGCTTGATTTTCTCAGGTGGAGGCAGTTCAGGATCAATGGGAAGAGGTCTGAGAATGTAGGGTAGAGGTTGGTATAGCAAAGGACCCTTCCAAGTGTATGCCTACAAAGAAGACAAGCTAGAAGCAATACCAAATCCAAAAATATAAATATGGAGAGACTTAGAGTATTGTGTAGACATATTAAGAACAAAACTCTCCAAGTAGGAATCACATCCAAGAAAATCAATTTGATTCCCTTCAGTAGGAACCAAACTAGTAGTCACAGTTTCAAAATTCTCTTGAGCTTGCAATGGGGAAAATACGGAATCCAACTTAGTGTTGGAGTGCATTACATCACTTTTGCAATCATAAGAGTTGAGAGGTAAAAGAGTGGAAGAAGAAAGAGAATTGATCAAGCTATCACCACCTAAAAATTCAAAACAAGTATTTTCATTTTCTATGTCAGGTGGCAAATTGCAAGAAAGAATTAAATGGAAAAATTCATTTTCATTTACAAATTTATCATTCAAAACCATTGAATCTTTCCTTATTGAACTATCTAAATTATGCAATTCAAAGGGATCCAAAGGTGCACAATTTTCAAGGCTTGTAGCAAGTGTCGTATGTACTTTGATGTTATCAATTGAACTAGATGAAAAATCAATGTCATGTGAAAAAGAAAGCCAATTATCAATTTCCAAACAATTAACACGTCATTTCCCTTTCACATGAACAAACAAAAGAAGAGTCTAAAGAATAGGGAAAAATGAATTCTTCATCAAGTTCAATAGCATCATAAAATTCCAAATCATGCTTATCGACACTTGAAAGAGAGGAAGAATCATATAAGCAAGTATCACTCAGGCAATCAATTAAACTATCATCAAGTTCACACTTCACCACAATATGAGCATCCAAGCATAATTCATCATTTTCCACAATGTCATGCTTAATATGTCCAGCACTCCTAGAACTAGGGAAAAGAACATGTTTATCACATATAGAAGCATTGACAATACAAGCAATATCATCAACTACACAACTACTATTAGAAATATCATAGTGAGCATTTTCAATATCAAGCATTTGAGGGGATTCAACCACAATTTCTTCATCCACCTCATCATCACTCACAACATTAAGAAAAGTAGTAAGAGGAGGGTCAACCTCTTCAAGAAGAGAAGGAATAGTACAATTGTTTGGAAGTAGTTCCTCTAGTAGTTGAAAATGCACTTGCTTCATCCTGACATCATTTGTGGGAGTAGGCACTGGAGGTATGAAATCTTCCACTTCTGAAGTGGCATTTGGCTCTTGAGCTTGGCCTCCTTGTGCCTCTTCTTATAGGTCATGGAGCCAAGGGGTTCCATCTTCACCTCTTGTCTTCACCCATAGCATATGAGTATAATATGCCTTGAAAAACTAATCAATGTCTTCTAATTGCTCTTCTATCACCCTAAAGCTTCCAATTGTGCCTTGATGTAAGAGTAACTGAAAGTATGGCTCTTGGAGTACTTCACACTTCCTTGTCAATGCACTTGTTAGGGAATCCAAGTTGTTGGAGGTAACACCCTTCAAGATTAAGGCCGAGATTTATGTTTATAATCAAGTAATTAATATGGAATTAGAGACCTTAATTGATTTGGGACTTAAGAAAGTAAATTACCCAAAACCAGAGTTTACAAAACTTTTCTAAAATACCTTCAATAGCGGTCTTATATTCACATTTCAGTATACAAATGGCCTATACAAATTTGATTCCATTCATCAATATTAGAGTACACAGTAAATTCCCGACTCACTCGGGTTCCATTCATTCATAAAAAGGGTTTATACAAAGGCACAAGCCCATAATTCATACCCTTTACTTGGGGATTACACCAAACTATACAATCTATCCCAAAACATATACAATTGATCCAAAATATTCAAATGATATGCAATGATAACTATTAATAAAAAAGGAACTCCTATACGGAGCTCTAGCCGCTCTTCGTCACCCGCTTTTCCTTCGATCATTTTGCCCTGTCTAAACATTGTTTTTGGGAGAGTGAGATTCTAAAGAATCCCCGTAGTGTTAACTCATTCAGAATGTGTACAACAATAAGGCATGAAAGCAATCATATCACACAAACGTTACAACTACAACGGCAGTTATAGTGGCAAAGGCAGGTATGACTCATGTCACCCTTGCGTTTGCTCACGCTGAAGTACTCACGCTATATCGCACCCATCACAGTTCATAATCACATATATACTTCACCACAGCTGGGTTTTATATAATGATTCACAAAGCACAGCCACACTGACCGATTTACAATTCACAATAAACCCACGTCAATTACAACGGCAGTTCAACGGCCGAGCTAGAGATGACTACTGTCACTCCCTAAACGGCTCCCGCTGAAGTGCTCACGTTATAAAGGACCATGACACATTTTCATTCACATTTCACTAAGCACAAATTTCACATTTCACAATACTATGACAAATCATGCATACCACATATCATACACAATATGAGAGAGAAATCACTACCTGCTCTTTCCTTATGTGCACGCTCCGGCACTAGTCGCTCCCAAGGGCAATTGTTGTATCCTATATTCATATTGGGTGACAAAGTATCAATTCTCTATTCCAATTCTTAATAGCTTCTTAACACTTAATTAGTTATCAATATTGCTCTTTTAATACTCAAGAATACCTCTAACAATAGCCCTAAGGGGTTGGAGAGTAAACCCCAAAGATCCCTTTTCGGAAGGCACAACACTGATTTCTGACGACCTCACTCGAGTGATGGTATGGATGGAACTTGGGCACAAGAGAGTGAGAGGCAGCAAGTGAACACCCGAGAGCACAAAGAGGTTTTCAGAAACAAGTTCACTCGAGCAAGCCGGACCTCACCCGAGTGAAGGCCAAATGCCTTACTCAAGCATCAGAGAGTGAAGTCCAGGAAGTGAGGACCCAAGAGCACACAAATTCTCAAGGATTAGGATCACTCGAGTACAACCATATGCACTCGAGTGAACACCACATACCCACGAGTGAGAAGGTACACTCGTGCACTTTACCCGCGAGTAACAACCCGAGAGGCAAGTCTTTTGGTGTCAAATACACTCATTACTTGAGCACCAGGAGGCTCACTCGAGTGATGTTCATCTCTCACTCACAAGTGAGGCAACACTTTCCATGACCACGGAAGTACAATAAGAATACCGAGAGCAGGAAAAGAAACTTGCACTACCACACTAGAGCAGAGTTCATCACTGCTCGGGTGATGCTCATCTTGCACTCGAGTGAACTCCCATCACTCGAGTAGTTCTATCAGAACCAGAAAACGCAGGAAAACATACCACATTTCCTAACACTTGCCCAATTGATCCCAAAAGGACCCAAAACTTCTACCAAAGCTACTCCCACACAAAAACACTCAATAAGTCCAATAGAACCATCAAAACAACCATAATACTACTACATTAGCATGCTTTGGTATAAGGCAAAACAATAATCAATTTTCCAAAATCACTAACCTCAAACATTTCAATACCAAATCCATTCTATCTATTCAAAACTCATGTCAATATACTATTTCCACAGCCATATCATGCCAAACTACCCATTAACCCATATTTTTGAAAATAGGGCAAAATCCCAGAAATTCCAAACTTATTCATTTGGCACCAAAACATAGGTAGAATGGTTGGTTTCACATACCTTATCAACTTTTCCAAAAACACTCTTTGATTCTCCAACTTCAGATTTTTGTGATTCCTCAAATCACCACCAATAGAGAAGCTACAACCATCAAATTAAAGCTCTCACTCCAAGGATCAATATTTATGAAGTGAGTTTGAGCTAAAGAGGCCAATTGCTTACCTCAAAATCCAGCTTTTCTTTCTCTTTCTTTGGAGCAACAATGGCGCACAAGAGAGAGGAGAGAGAAGAGAGATGGAGTATTTTGAGAAGATGAAGGAAATGATGATTTCCTACTCCCTCCATGCCATCTCAGTGAAAAAGAGGAGGGGAGAGAGAGAAAAATAAAATAATATATCCCAATTGACTTTTCTCCTCAACCACTAACCTCATATAAGTTCGCCACATGACACAAGCCTATTGGTTCTCACAAAATAAGTCACCAATTAGCCACTTTAATCACACTTCTCATTTTCCTCTAATTATGGCATATTAACTAATATAGCCACCAAACCCATAATTATTCCACTTTAATTTGATAATTATACTCAATAATTATCATTAGGCCTTAATTGAAAATTAGGGTGTTACATTGGATGAGAAGAGGGCATCCAATCCACTAGGTTGAGGGGTAGGAGATTGTGGTGGAGGTTCACAGAATGATAGAGAAGGTGGTTCATAAGGAGTTCTATATTGGATGGAAGTAGGGGGAAATAGGGGAAGATGAAATGGATATGATGGTTCTTGATAGAGTGGAGTGAGTGATTCTTGATAGAATGGGTAGGGTGAAGAAGTATGGTTGAAGTAGGTTTCAGGTGGTTGAAAGGTGGGTTCATGGTCAAAATAGGAAGGTTCTGGACAAGATGGTTCCAAATGTGGATAGAGATATTGAGGACATGGAGATTCAGAGGCTCTTCTTCATTTTATGTCTGCATTGAGGGAATCCAATTGATATTGAAGCAAATCAAGCTTTTGAGAATATGTAAGATCAGAAAATTCTTCATGTCTCCAAGTGCCATAAGATTCATCCGAGAATTGAGAACTTGAGGTTCTTTTATTCCTTAAACAATAATGCATAGGAGGATTAGTGTAAACCTGAAACTTATTATCATCATTAAACCAAGCCATTCAAATTTAAATCAATTAAATCCCAATAAATCCTAAGTCTTAAAAATGCAAATGCAAAAATGAAAGAAAATCAAGATATTTGTTGGTATTTTTTTCAAAATTTTCTATGGAAAGATGCAATATGCTACGAAAAACATGCAAGCTACCTAAACTAACTAAAATGCAACCTAAAGGCTCAAGGTACCAATCAATCAAAGATTGACACTTAGCTACTAAGGAACCAATTACTTGGCTCAAGTCACTGTCCTCAATCATGTACCCATCATATCATCCATCTCTTCTAATTGACTTCACTAGATTAATCTGTTTACCAGATTAAATTACCCACTTCTACTTTATATTCTCTAAAAATGTCAAATGACACTACTTAATTATAAAGCAAAAGATGTTCAGGTATTTGATGAGTTAACTAAAATCAGGATGAACTATTTCATCTGTTAAAACAAAACCAATGGTAAGTGCATATCCACTACTGCCTCCAATCAAGCCACTAATCATAGACAGATTAAACTTTATATGTCTATTACTTTATGGCTTTAGGGTTGGTAGCTTGATAGCCCTCATTTAAAATCTCATGCTTTTCCAAAAAAAAAACAGAGCAAAACTTATTTATACTCATTTACAATGAATACTTAATATTCATGCATGTATTCATGAAAAGGAGTAATAATTCATGAGATAATAAACAGAAGATCTGTTCCACCAAGATTAATGGAGACATCTTACCCTACAATGGAGAATCACTTAACAGTCAACAAAGCAATGCAATAACATTTATGAGAATTTCTAAATATGTCCCTCCGCCTATCAACAACCATTGACTTTATTCCATTCTTTATGTACTTATAATAACCAACTTTTAATTGAGATTACTTTATTGATATAATAATGTTATCTCATTTCTCATGCTAGTAATATAAATACTAGAACTTTTCTTAATGTCAATTTTATCCTAATGGTAGGAGATGTCCTTATAGGCTTAATTGTCTTTAATAAATTATATCAAACTAAATGATTGAATAGATAACAATCATGCTGCAAAGTCAAAATTAAATCATGCTTACAAAATTACTATAAGAGGCAAGCAACCACCGCATATGGGCATATGTTTACCAATGTAAATCATACAATTATAAATTCATATCACTAAAGTCTACTTGTGGGCAAAGACATTAGCATAGCATGAATTTATCTTAAATTGGTGAAACTGGAATGCAGTTATACCTCCTAATACCTGTGGGCTACTTAAAAAAATATAATGTTGTTCCATTCCACCCTAATTAAAACTATGATTATAATTATCTACCTGTGGGCAAAGATTAATTATAACCACACATTTAATTATAATCGATGCTTTTAAATCTTTATGTGATGTATTTTGTTCATTAGAACAAAACAGAGTGTATGTGCTTAGTAAGGATGCTGTGGCTACTCCTTGATTCTTTTTTTGCCTGCATTCATGTATATATTAATTGTACATATAATCATAATTGATATCATAAAACCTTGGTGATTAAATATGCATACAACATGTGCATAAGGATGTTGTAGCTATTCCTTAAACAAAATACGTATGCTAATCACTAATATCAAATATATACAATTTAGATACCATATGTGTGTACACAATGTCAATGGGAATCCTAATTAATTACTTTAATCAATTTCTAAAGATTGATATTTTAAAATCCATATGTGATTATTTATGCATGTTGTAAGAGAGCGCTGTAGCTACCACTCTAACATGCAAGGTAATCATAAATATCAATTATGTGTACTTAAATTCTATATATGCACAGCTTTATGGAGGATTTAACCAATTAATTTAATCAACATAAGTGACTAAATACAATCCTCCCACTTTAATTAAATTAATATTACCTATTTAATAAGTTGATATGTTAAAACACATAAGTGAATATCTACACATGCAATAGAGGGTGTTGTGGCTACTCCCCAAGATGCAGGCTAATCATAAATATCAACTTTGTGCATTTTAAATTCCAAATATGAACTAATCTTTCATAAGAGTTTGATTGATTAATTTAATCAACAAAATGTGGCTAAATAATCATCTTAGACAAATTCTCCCACTATTTTGTGCATTCAAAATAAATCTTATATGCACATCTTGATGGAGGGATAAATCAATTAATTTGATCAACAAAGTCCCTATATAATTAATTAGAAACCCTCCCACTGTTTCATGTATCCAAAATTGTTTAAATAATTAATTTTGAAATTTTTCAACTTAAATTAGATTTTAAAAAAATTGAAAGAGTTGGATAATTGTCTGAAATTGATTTTCCATATTTTTAGGCAATTAAACAACTCATAAAAACTATTTTTGCAAATTTTCCAGAATATAAAAAATGCCAAAATTAAATTTTCTTAATTTAAACAATTAAATGTGACATAATCAAAATTATACATAAAACAGAAGTTAATTTAATTAATAGTGAGCAAAAAGTTTATTCAACCTGAAATGATTTCTGGTGATTAAAAGCTTTATGTTCCAGGTGTTTAAAAATGTAACAGGGCCTAGAATATTGCTCAAACAGTCACTGTTAACAACTAACATGAAAAGCCCATAGCATAAATATTCTCAATTATTTGAGAATCCAAAATGTGGTCCAAAACGCAAGCCCAGAAAAAACTAGGAACTAAAATTTAATTCTCAAGTCCAAAACATGTTTTGGCCCAAGGGGACTAATTAATTGCAAGCAGGAAAAATGAGTCCAGAAACATTCTCGGCCTCGATATGTGGAAAACAAAGAATCCGAAATTAAACCAAAAAAGTATCGGTCCACAGTGCAACAAAAATAAAAAAAATACTTTGGCCTAGAAACATTAAGTTAGCCCAAAATCACAATTACCCTTCAGCCTAGAAAAGTGAAACGCATCGTTTCACTAATAGGGAAAACAACACTGTTTCACATGAGGGAGAGGGAGCCTTCCTGTTCACTCAAAACGACAACATTTTGACTACATCAACATGACATCGTTTAAGTCGTCACCCTTGCCTACTTCCAAAACCCTACCAGACCTGCCAAGCCAAGATTGACCCGAAAGGTCGTTGCAACTTGTGAACTTAGGCAATGCTTTTAGACGGTCGTAGTACTCCAATGATGGCAATTTCGATGGCAATGATCTCGAAGAGAAAGAACAAACGTGATCTAAAACTCTTGTTCGCATAATCTCTCAAAATCAACATAGAATCAAAAACAAAATTGAAACCAAACGAATTGAATCAAAGAAAACTTCTTGGTTCCGACGGCGATTATGAAACTCAAAGAACATTAGCAAAATGAAACCCAAGCAATGATTCATCAATTAATTGCAATAGGTTTTTAAATTTCTGATGAAGAAGGATACACGATGATCACTGAAGAACATAAATTTTTCTTTCATTCATCGAATCAAAATCTCAAATCGAAATTCTCACATACAAAATTCACAAATCATAAATGTTTCATTCAAAATCGAACCATGATCAGAGAAAATTGTTACTTGGGTCCTTCGAATTCCGATGAAGGAAGGTGACAGTTTATTGAAGAACTGGAACGTTCTTCTTGCTTCCTTTTTCCCGGATTCAATTCACAACACAGATCTCTCGCAATTTCATGAAAGCGCAAGGAAAATCAAGTGACGCAATCTCTCATCAAAGAACCAATTAACACATATACTGATTCAAGAAAACAAAGAAGAGAGAAATTTCCGCAACCCATATTTGAAAAAGCCAGAACATATATTCACATCCCTCAATAAATCGAGTACGGTGATTATTCCTTGGAGAAGAAAACAAATCCTCTCATCCCGTTAATCCAAAACAAAAGAATGCAACTTAATATAACAGTCAAAATAAATTGGATCTTTGATCTAAAAATATGGAACCCATGTAAAATTACTATGGGAACTTTCCATACTTAGATCTTTCCGAATCAAAGAGTATAAGGTAGAAGATCAGAGAACGTGGTTGAATTTGGGCCTAAATCTGACTTACGAGCCACACTCAAAATATTTTAATTAATTTCCTAATTAATAATGACTAATAATAATTATAATATATTAAAATATCAATCAAATCCTTCTCAACTCAAAGATTAATCCTTCCCATGGGTACATTAATCCATCTTCATGTAACACACAATGAAAACAAAAATAAACACCAAAGTCAACAACAATACACAAAAAGCTAGCCTTAGTCTTCTTTCATTCTTCTTTATGTTTGCATAAATGCCAACAATATCATCTTTCAACATATCCAGTCACTCCTTGCTCATCCCTTCTTCTCCTCAACCTCACATTCCCATCATACACCCGATCCATATGCCCAAGGAGTTCATTGATCACGTCCGTGTACCTTTCTCCCACCTCTTCATCATGCCGTTGGAAAAAATCACAACCCCCTCCCTATACATTCAAAGAATATCATCCAAAGAATGTCAAATAATACCACAACCCTCTACATCAATACAAATATTCTATTCTAAACAAGGATTCCTACATACCTGAAGATAATATTTGCTTCTAAAAAATCTCCGACCTAGGTTTTGCTCCGTCCACAAGGTACACAATGAAGCAACGATGCCACGGTGATTGAGCCTCGACGAGGTCCTCTTCATGAAGATGAGTGTGCATCGTTACCCTCCTGCTCCTAGCCATTGTCGAAGATGCCGTCGAGTCTCCCATTCTTCAGCTTCTCTATTCTCTTTGATGGTCCTCCACAGGTGCACCTCTGTTCTCTTGGAGGATCCTTCACAGATGCTTCTCCATTCCAAACCCTTCTTTTTATTCAACACATATCGGGTTGGTGGGGATATAAAGACCCATAATTATTGACCCAACCTAACCCAGTCAAAAGCCATCCAATAACTCAACTCCAAAGTGGTTGTTCGACATGTCAAAATATGCTATATGGCATACGTCAGTTGGCCTTTCCGTTAGTGAAGGGTGAGATTGCTATATTTTAATACTTTCAAGATGACATTGAGCCCAAAAAAATTTTAGGACTACATTGTTCCTAGGTGACATTAACCCTATAATTGATGGTTGGAGTTTATCCATAAAGAGTTGTAAGTTTACGTGGGTTTTATATTAAGCTTCAAAGGTTAAAGGGATTATTTATATATGGTTTAAAGTTTCTGAGAATTTTGTATAATTTAGAGGGAAAAAATGCAATAGTATAAAACCGAACGGTGATGTTTGAATTAATAAGTAGGAGATGCATAGTATTAATATTTTGAGATTCAAGCCAAAATAATTACATTGAGCTCAAATTATTATATTTTAACAACTCAACCAAATAATTTAATTTTTAAAGTTCAAATTAATATAAATTTGGAGATTGTATTTATATTGTTAGACTTTATTATTTGGTTAAGTACTTAGTTTGGATTAATTTGTGATTTGAATTAGTTGATGTTGAACTTTACGCTCACCAATATATATGGTTACATATATGTTCAAGTGTAATTCTATTGATTCTCTATTGTCTTGCATGATATTGTTTAAATATTGAGTTGATTTAGGAGTTACATTGAATTAATTGCATTAATTAATTAATTCAAATCACATACTAAGAGTGCTTAATAGCATCTCTAAAGTAGGGTTTCCTCTCTTTTGGTGCTAGACTCATCGGGGTATGGGGTTTGGTATTTTAGAAAACTTAGTGATTTCATAAATTACACACAAAGTGGTTTTTAATAGTGTTTTAAGGAGTGATTATATTTTAGGTCAAGGAATAATCATCGATTGATGCACTGGACTCAGTGGTGTTTGAGGTTTGGTATTTTGAGAGACTTTAGTTGCAATTACTAGTGTTTTGTATTGAGTTTCAATTAGAGGGGATAAACCTTGCCCGGTGTGGAAGTGTTTAATCAATCTAACTCAAGCTAGTTCAAAGGGTCTTTTAAGCATTTTTTTCTAAGTTAGTAAATTGAACTCCCATTATTATTACATGAACTATGATTGCCCTTGCAAGCCGTTTTCAAGAGATTCACTTTATCCATTTCCTTTGACCTATCATTTTATATCTAAAAATACCAAAAACATTATAATGTAGGACTTTTATTATTTTCATATAGTTGTAGTTTCAAAAGACCAAATTTTCCCCTTTTTATTGTTTCATGTCAATCATTGCACTTAGTTTCTAGGTAATTAATAAAAGGCACTTCGAGAGACGATTCGGGATTGCACTCTATATTACAATCCTTGGTTTAATTTTGAAGAGTTACCAAGGCATAAAGCCGACAATGCCTATTCTTCAAGTTGCGCCGTTGCCGAGTAGTCAAGAAATTGGTTTCCTAGTAACTAAGTGTCAAGTACTTTTGACCGAGGTGAGCCTTAGGGTTTTTACATTCTAGTATTTTCATTCTTAGTCATAGTTTATGTTGCATTTTAGTTAGTTTTTCATTTTGCATGTTTTCTTTAGCATACTATAGCATTTTGCATCTTCTATAGAAAATTTTGCCAAAAAAAAATATACCAACACATATCTTGATTTTCCTTCGTTTTTGTATTTGCATTCTTTCATTTTTCTTTCATTTTTACATTTGCATTTTTAGAACTTACGATTCATTGGGATCTAAATTGATTGCAATTTGAATGGCTTGGTTTAATAAGGATCATAAGTTTCGGTTTTACACTAATCTTCCTATGCATTCCATTTTAAGGAATGATAGAACTTCAAGCTCTCAATTCTTGGATGAATCTTACGGTACTTGGAGACATGAAGCATTTTCTGATCTCACATACTCTCAAAAGCTTGATTTGCTTCAACAAGAATTGAATTCCCTCCTAGCAGACATAAATTATCAAGGAGGAGCCTCTAAATCTCAACCATCTCAGTATCTCCATCCATATTATGAACCATCTTATCCACAAACCCCCTATTTTGACCATGAACCCACTTTCCAACCACCTCAATCTTATTTCAATCATACTTCTTCACCATACTCATTCCACCAAGAATCACCCACTCTACTCTACCAAGAACCATCTTCTCCATTTCATCTTCCTCCAACTCCCTATGAACCACCTTCTCCATCATTCTATGAACTTCCACCACAATCTCCTACACCTCAACCTAGTGAACTTGATGCTTTCCTCACCTTGCCAAACATGGATGATAGAACTCATGCATTGAGAAGAATGTATGATGAGCTCAAGGTTGAACACTTTAAGTTGTTCATATTTAATAAGGCAAATGTGATTTCCAAGGAGCAGAAAGAGCGAATGGAGGAGATCGAAGGCTTTATCAAGGCGTTTGTTGACCATGTGCTATGAATAAAGACCAGAGGAGAAGACAGAGCTCCATGGATTGATGACTCCAAGGATGAGGGAACCAACAAACAAAAGCCAAATGCCACTTCACAGGTGGAAGATTTCATGCTTTCGGTGCCTACTCCCAGAATGGATGCTAAGAAGAAGCAAGTATATTTTCAACTACTAGAGGAGCCACTTCCAACCAATGGTACTATTCCTCCTCTTCTTAAAGAGGTTAACCTTTCTCTTACTACTATTCTTGAAGTTGTGAGTGATGATGAGGTGGATGAAGAAATTATGGTTGAATCCCCTCAAATGCTTGATGTTGATAATGCTCACTGTGATATCTCTACTAGTAGTTATGTAGTTGATGAGGTTGCTTGCATTGTCAATGCTTCTATGTGTGATGAATATGTTCTTTTCCCTAGTTTTAAGAGTGATGAACACATTAAGCATGACATTGTGGAAATTGATGCATATGCTTAGATGCTCAAATTGTGGTAAAGTGTGAACCTGATGATAGCTCAAATAATTGTCAAAATGATGATTGCTTACATGATTCTTCTTCTGTTTCAAGTGTTGGCAAGCATGATTTGGAATTTTTTAATGCTATTGAACAAGATGAAGAACTTATTTTTCCCTCTTCCCTACATTCTACTTTAGTTTGTTCATGTGAGGGTGAAATGTCATGTGTTATTTGTGCAAAAATTGATAATTAGCTTTTTACTTCGCATGACCTTAATTCTTCATCTAGTTCAATTGATAACATTAAAGTGCATGCTACACTTGATAAAGGCCTTGACAATTATGCATCTTTTGATCCCTCTAAATTACATGCTTTAGGTAGTTCAATAAGGAAAGATTCAGTGATTTTGATTGATAAAATTGTAAATAATAATGAATCTTTCCATTTGGTTCTTTCTTGTGATTTGTCACCCGACATAAAAAATGAAAATACTTGTTTTGAAATTTTAGGTGGTGATGGCTTGATCAATTCTCATTCTTCTTCCACTCTTTTACCTCCTAACTCTTGTGATTGCAAAAGTGATGTAATGCACTCCAACACTAAGTTAGATTCTGCATTTTTCCCATTACAATACAAGAGGATTTTAAAAATGTTATCACTTGTTCAGTTCCTACTGAAGGGAACAAAATTGACTTTCTTGGCTGTGAAGTTTACTTAGAGAATCTTGTTCTTACAATTCCTATGTTTTATTTTAGATATCTCCATATATTTATTTCTGGACTAGATACTACTACTGGTCTGGTGTTTCTTTTGCAGAAACATACACTACCAAGAGGGTATATTCTAGGAGAGGTGGTTACAAAAAGGAAATTTATGTTTCTCATCCGAGATGAGAACTTCTCATACAAGAGTCTACAAAGATTTAAGCATCAGGTTGTCTCTTTCCTCACTTGCTTTCTTCTCATTTTTATATGTATCTGGAGCTTAATTGTTATGTGAAGAGAATAAGTGTGGGGGAGACAAAACCAATAATAAAAGGTAGACTTCTTTGTTTTTCTTTTTCTAGGAAGTAAATAAATGCTCCATGTTCATATGTCATTCTCACTTTACAACTATTCTTTACTACATTTTGAACTTTATTGTTACACTCACTTTACTTGTTTCTTTCTTCTTCCTCTCATGGTGATCGTTAAAGTGTTGTGCTTAAATCTTGAATTGGACTTCACAACTTATCACTTCACCAAGAAACAAGCCAAGTTAGTTTCTATTTGTTGTTTACATTGAGGACAATGTAAAGATTAAGTATTGGGGAGGGATTGCTCTTGCCACAATGTTTTGGTTCATAGAATTTGAGAAAAATTGAGAATTTTTGAACTTGAGAACTTGTTTTGTGAAGTACTTAATGGACCCTTATTTACACTTTCCTAATGAAACTCCTTGGCATGTTTTTATGAAAATTTAAATGCATGATGATTGTGAAAGTCAAACATTTCCAAGTGTGATTGCATTAAGCTTGAGTAATCCCTTTGCTTGATTCAATTGAGTGATTGGAGTGTCTTTAGTGCAAATTTATTAATTTGGATACCTAACTTGATTTTAGGAAGTTGATATGGTAAAGAAAAGCCTTGTTGGAAGATTCTTGAGTCTTGATTCTATTTTCTCATTTTGTGTGTATTCACCTATTCTCTAGTTAATCTCTAGAACTTGTCTAGGTTCTTTTTCAAAGCTACGTTAATGTCTTGGATTTGTAGTATGATAAGGGCATTCATTTTTAAACCCATTACCTCAACACAAACCACTAATCATTTACCTTTGATTACCCCCTTAAGCCCTTTATTTTTGTTTCAATTTCATTATACAAATGTTATGTCTGCATCATTTATCAAGTTCTTACTAGCACTATGATATATTAAAAAAAAAGGTACTATTGTATTTGTGAAAAGAAAAGTCCCATGTGAATAGTCAAAAAAAAAAAAGAAAGAAAAATAAAAGAAAAAAATGTGAATAGTGAAAAAAAAGAAAGAAAAGAGAATAAAAAGTGAAAATTCAAAGAAAAAAAGAAGCAAATAAGGCATTGTGATAAAATATTTAAATTACGTTTAGTTGAATGGTGCTAAGTAATCTAACAATTTATTTAGTGCAAGCATAGTATGTTGTTACATTTTCCATTCCATGTAGGCTTTTTCAACAATACAACCTTAAAAAATCCTTTTGACCATGGATTCATGGCAAACTAATGGTAAAGATAGTAGAACCTTTACAAGCTTATAGTATATGTTAGAATAGGAATATTGAGTAAAATTCCCTATGATTTTAGAGATGAGAGAAACACTTATTCTTTTGAGAGCTCCATCATGTCTATCTTTCTTGGTTTTGTTATGTGTTCAAGTTGATTTATTTGCATTAAAAATTCCATGGGCTTTAATGGATTTGGGATTGTGGTTATTCAAACTTTATATAATTTCATTCTTGAATAATTTGATGATTACAATATTAGGCATATGTTTGAGAACATTGATTTTATTTTGCCCAGGAGTGCAAAAGGTTAAGTGTAATGCCCCAAATTTTGATTAAGGGCTAATGACAATTATTATGGATAATTGTGAATTTAAATAGGAATTATTAAGTGTTTTATGGCAATTTTAATTAATGTGTTGTAATTAGTGAGAAATTGGAATAATGGAATTATTGGCCATGAGTTAGTAATTAAGGGAGAAATTAATTACTAGCTAAGGGAAAAATGAGATGTATAATTAAAATGGCTAATGGAAGGATTAGAGTAGCTAATTGGTGGCTTTTTGTATGAGAACCAACAAGGTTTGGACATGTGTCAAGTGTAGAAAAAGAGAGAGGCATGGGAAAAGTCAACATGGGGTATTTTAATATTTTCTCTCTCATCTCTTCCCTCTTCTTTCACTGGACAAGCATGGGTTGGGGGGATATCATCATTCCTTCTTCTTCAACACTCTTCTCTCTCATTCTCTCTCTCTCTTTCCTTCCCCCATTTCATCTGCCATGGTTGCCAAGTGAGAGGAAGAAAGAGCTTGTGATTAAGGTAAGCAAATGGCCTCTATTGCTCAAACTCACTTCATTAATGTTGATCCTTGGAGTGAGAGCTTCATTTTGATATTTATAGTGTGCCTATTGGTGTTGATTTGTGTCCACAAAAAATTTTGGAGGTTGATGAATCAAGAAATTTCTTTGGCAAAGTGAAAGAGGTAAGTGAGACTAATCTATCTATCTAAGTTTTATGCAAAATGGTTTAGTTTAAACTTTTTGGAAATTTTGGCCTTTAATCTGAAAATGATGACCACTGGGTTTTTGGCATAGTAATGGCATGTTGGGAATGTATATGGATAGATAAGATTGATTAGGAATTGAATGATTGAATTTAGTGATTTTGGAAAATCGGTGATTTGTGTTGCTTAAAACCAAAGCATGATAATGGAGTAGGATTTGGATAATTCAGATGATTCCATTGAATTCCTTGAATATTTTTGTGTCGGAATAGCTTTGGTAGAAGTTTTGGGTCCATTGGGATTAATTGGACAAGTGTTAGGAAATGTGGTCAGTTTTGCTGCGTTTTCTAGTTTCTGATAAAATCAGTCGAGTGAGAGTGAGTTCACTTGAGTGAGGGATGAACATCACTCAGGTGAGGGTGAGTTCACTCGAGTGCGTCAGTGTGTTTTCCCTTTCTGCTTCTAGTTTCATGTTGCACTTGAGTGTGCCCTAGCACTTGCGAGTGTTAAGCCATCCCTCGAGTGCTTTGTGTTCCACTTAAGTACTCTTGATCCTTGAAATCTTTTGTACTCTCGGGTCTTCACTTTCTGTGCTTCACTTCCTATTACTCGAGTGAGCATTTGGCTATCATTTGAGTGTTGCTTTCTATGCTCGAGTGTTTGTGTCTCTTAAAGTTTTTTGTGCTCTCGGGTATTCACTTGCTATTGTTCACTCTTTAGTACCCGAGTGTAGACCATACCATCACTTAAGTGAGGTCTCCTTTACTCGAGTATCCGTACAATAGCACTCGAATAAGGCTATCTTCACTCGAGTGTCTTAGTAAAAAATTTCAAGTTCGAGTTTTCAAAAAGGGGATCTTTGGGGATAGTCTTCCAACCCTTTAGAGCTATTGATAGGGTTATTTATGGGTACTAAAAGAGCAATAATGATAACCAAATTAAGTGTAAAGAAGTCATTGAGAGTTGGAATAGAGAATTGACTCTTCGTCCCTAATTGTGAATTATAGGATATGATATTTGCCCTACTCGGGAGAGACCGATGCCAGGACACACCTAGAAGCATCAAGGTAGTGACTCTTCTCTTATGTTGTGTATGATACTTGGTATGCACGTTTATCATTGTGAATGTGTTATCAGCCATAGAGCATTACAGCGCGAGCAGTTCAGCGTGAGCCGTCATAGGGGATAATGCTCATGATTACCTACCCCGGCCATTGTATCTACCGTTGTAAGTACCGAGGCTGCGTTATGGAATCATGAATTCCTATTTGAATATCCAGCCCATGGGGCTGCGTGTTGTAAAAAATTTTATATAGATCCCAGCTGTGGTGATATATGTGATATGTTCATGTGGATGTGCAATGCAGCAAGCAGTTCAACGTGAGCCGTCGTAGGGGGCGATGCCCATGATACCTACCCCGGCCATGTCAAATGTTGTTGTGATTACTGTGTTGTATAGATGATTTACTTTCATGCTTTGATATTGTGTATATTATGGGTGATTTGTTACTACGGGGATTCTTTAGAATCTCACTCTCCTAAAAACACAAATTTTCAGACAGGGCTTATGGATCTAAAGGAAAGTGGGTGACGAAGAGTAGATAGTGTTAGACCTCATGTTTTGATGATAACAAAAGAATGGTATGAAAAAGAATTGATTAATAAATATGTTTGAACAAAGTAATAACAGGGATAAGCATCACTTGAAGTAAGCATTGGAGTAATGAGGAAAGACCAAGAGAAAATGCTGAGAAACTTGAGCAGGAGCAATTTTTCTAAGGCATTACTCGAGTACGTACTCAAGTAATGAGACAAAACTTGAAGTAACCAGAGGCATCTTCCAGTAACCTGCCAACGTTACTCGAGTAAGTACTCGAGTAATAGTGTAAAAGTTTTCAAGTTGCTCTCGGCCTGCCAATGTTACTCGAGTAACCAGGTAAATACTTGGAGTTGCTCTCGGCCTGCCAACGTTACTCGAGTAGGTACTCGAGTAACCATGTAAAAGTTTTCAAGTTGCTCTCGGCCTGCTAATAATACTTGAGTTACCCTGTTTCAGTAAATGTGATGCTCTCGGCACTTTGTACCACTGCCAATGTTACTCGAGTAGCTACTCGAGTAACTCACTGAGGTAAACACAAAACCTGAAGGAAGTACTCGAATAAACTTGATCTAATTTTATTTCATTTTCCTCAAGTCATTACTCTAGTATGCAAGTATTTAATGTTTTATTTTAAGTGGATTACTCGAGTATGTACTCGAGTATGCAGAGTTATGTTTGAAGGAAAACCTCAAGTCATTACCCGAGTAAGTTATGCATAAAAAGTAAGTTTACTCGAGTCTGTACTCGAGTAACAAGGTAATCAAACTTGAAGTGCTCTCGGCCTTGAAATCCTGCCAACATTACTGGAGTAAAGCATCGAGTAACCTAAAGTTTATTTGATGTTTACTCGAGTAGGTACTCGAGTAACCTATAAAGTTATTAGTGTATTACTCGAGTAGGTACCCGAGTAAACAACTATTTCTAAAGGTTTGAAATTTAGTTTATTCCATGCACTACCCGAATAATCTTATTCTTGTGTGTTGACTTGCAGTTCATCAAGTTTTCCCGATGATACTCGAGTATGTACTCGAGTAAACTTAAATGAATACTCGAGTATGCAAGTCCAGAAACTTATAAATCATTCCAACGTTCATTGATTTGTTTCCTATATGATTAACCTTTTATTGTATTAGTATTTTGAGCATATCCACAGATAAACAATGAAGAGACTTTACCAAATATGGAAAGTCAAAAGCAACGTTCAAATGTCACCCACCGCCACCTACCACAAACGGATGTTTTTTTTTCAAATACTGGAAAAGTCAATAGTGGCTGCGCACGCTCCAATGGACAAGAAGAAAAACGTTCCAATAATCATTACTAATGTATCTATAAATATGGGAACATCCAAACAGAGAAAAAATAACAAGAACATACACACGAACGTATCATTAAGTTCACTACTCTGTTTTACATTATACTTGTAATTCTATGGTTCAGTGATTCTTATTCACTCTGTGAGAGAGATATTTCATTCAAACTTAATATTTGTTATTGAAATAACTTAAGGTTGTGGAACCTTAAGTTGGGATTGGATTACAACTTGTAAGGGGGAGCGAGTGTTCAGGTAAAGGAACTTGCTTGTACTGAGGTGCCAAGAACCCACTGAATCTTGGAAGTTATAGTGAAACTCTCAGAGAAGCTCTGAGGACTAGACGTAGGTCAAAGTGGTTGTGACCGAACCAGTATAACTCCCGGTGTACACTTCGGTGATATTTCTCCTTACTCCTTACTGTTTTAATTTCACTATCAAATTTTATATTTGCAACGAAATTTTAGTATCACCCAATTCACCCCCTCTTAGGTGAAACACTTGCTCTAACATTTGGTATCAGAGCGTAAATCTTCTTGTTAAGGTTTAACAGCCTAAGAAGGATCCAATGGCAAGCATGGGTGAAGGAATTCTTCCTGACGGAGCATCCATCACTAGACCTCCAGGTTTCAGTGGCGAACACTTTTCTTTCTGGAAAGTAAAGTTCAGAGTATTTGTGATGGCTACTAAATATGGGCTATGGGATGTGATTGAGAGTGGAAATTATCAACCTACAAAGATTGTAGATTCTCAGAAAATTCCCAAGACGCCAGCGGAATCTGATGAGAATGACAAGAAACTTATCACTCTCAACAGCAAGGCAATTCTGATGTTACAAAGTGCTTTGAGTTAGAGTGAATATTTCAGAATTTGCACACTCCCAATAGCAAAGGAAATGTGGGAAGCTCTGGAAATTGCCTATAAAGGAACTTCGGGAATAAAGGAGAATCAAATCAACACCTTGATCACTGAATTCGATCTACTTTGAATGAAATCAGGTGAGTCAATTTCTGAATTCGAACTTAGATATACTCATCTTGTTAATCAACTTGCAGCACTTGGCAAAGTCTATAATCAATATACCCAAGTACGAAAGATTTTGAATATTCTTTCTAAAGAGTGGAAGGCCAAAGTCACTGCGATAGAAGAGGCAAAAGGAGAATCAATGAGATCAGTTGCTTCTCTATTTGGAAGCCTTTCTGAATATGAAAGCAAATTAAAGTTCAAACGGGAGCTAGATGACATCGGTGACAAAAGAAAGAAAGGTCTAGCACTAAATGCAAAAGAAAAAAATCAAGATGAGGATGAGGAGTTTGATGATGATGAAATGGGCTTAATCATAAAACGATTCAGAAAGTTCTACAAGAAAGGTCAAGGCTTCAAACATTTTCAAAAAGGAGGAACTAGCAACAAAGATCATATCATTTGCTACGAATGTGGAAAACCAGGACATATCAAATCAGAATGTCCAGAACTGAATCAAAAGAGCAAAGAAAAGAGAAAAGGCAAATTCTTTAACAAAAAGAAGGCCTTTGTATCTGCAATATGGGGAGATAGTTCCTCTGACGAAGAAAGTGATGAAGAAGAAGTAGCCAATATATGTCTTGTTGCTCAAGAAGAGACAGAAGAAGAGATATGTCTCAAAGCATCCAAAAACAATAAGTGGTACATAGACAGTAGATGCTCTAGACATATGACCGGGGATTTCGAAAGTTTTACCACATTGCAACCTAAGGAAGGTGGCAAGGTAAAATTTGGAGGAAATCAATCTAGCAGGAATTGGTGAAATCAAAAATGACAAAGGAATACAAGTCAAAGATGTATATTACGTTGAAGGCTTGTGTCATAATTTGCTGAGTGTAAGTCAAAGTGCAGATAAAGACAACTGGATAATATTTGATTCAGAGGAATGTCTGATTGTCAACAAGGAAGACTTACAACTTGATAAGAAAAATATCAAGGCAAAACTCAGAGCAAAAAGGGAAGGTAACTGTTATACTCTAGATATTAGTAGAAATGAATCTAAAAATTGTTTTCTGAGTAATGCCGATGAAAGTTGGCTATAGCATAAGAGATTGGCTCATGTCAATATGCATCAACTAGGCAAACTACTCAAAAAGGATTTAGTTCTTGGATTACCCAAAGTAAATTTCAAAAATGACTTGATTTGTGATGCATGTCAAAAGGGTAAACAAAATAAATCATCTTTCAAATTGAAAAATGAGATTTCAACAAATAGACCACTACAATTATTACATATGGATTTAGTTGGTCCAGCAAGAGTAAAAAATCTTAGTGGTAACTTATATTCATTGGTCATTGTTAATGACTTCTCTAGATTTACATGGGTTATTTTTCTATCATCAAAGGATGAGACCTTTGAAGAATTTATTGTTTTTGCCAAGAAAGTGCAAAATGAGAAAGGTATGTCCATTGCAGGTATTAGGACCGATCATGGTGGAGAATTTGAAAATCAAGCCTTTGAAGAATATTGTAATACTAATGGCATTGCTCATAATTTCTCTACTCCAAGGACACCTCAACAAAATGGAGTCGTGGAACGTAAGAACAGAGTGCTTACTGAAATGGCTAGAGCAATGTTAAATGAAAAGAACGCATCTCAAGTATTTTGGGCTGATGCTATGAGTACAGCATGCTACATTTCAAATAGAGCCTATATCAGAACAAAACTTGGAAAGACACCATACGAGCTGTACAAAGGAAGAAAGCCAAACATTGCTAATCTACACATCTTCGGTTGTAAGTGTTTTATTCATAATAATGGTAAAGATAACTTAGGAAAATTTGATTCTAAAACTGATGAAGGAATTTTCCTAGGATATTCTAACCGAAGTAAAGCATATAGAGTTTTCAATAAAAGAACATGTGTTGCTGAAGAATCAATTCATATTGTATTTGATGAATTTGAATCCTCTGACAAAACCATTGATGAAGAATAGGAAGTTGTTTTAAATCAAGAAAATGGTCAATCTATTTCTAAGTCTCTTATTCCAGAAGTTGATGAAACTAAGGAAGAAGAGCAACCGCTAGGTCAACCTAAAGCCTGGAAATACAATAGAAGTCATCCCTTAGATCAAGTCATAGGAGATGTGAATAAAGGGATCAAAACTAGAAATAAAATTTTCAATGAAGTAAGTTTTTCTGCATTCATTTCTGAGATTGAACCTTCTAACATTGATGAAGCCCTGTCAGACAATGATTGGGTTATAGCAATGCAAGAAGAACTAAATCAATTTGAGAGAAATCAAGTTTGGGATTTGGTACCCCGACCCAAGGATCATCCGATCATTGGAACTAAATGGGTATTCAAGAACAAATTCGATGAATCTACAATTATTGTCAGAAACAAGGCAAGGTTGGTGGCCAAAGGCTATAATCAGGAAGAAGGGATTGATTATGAGGAAACGTATGCTCCAGTGGCTAGATTAGAAGCTATACGTATACTCTTAGCCTTTGCATGCATCAAAGGATTCAAACTCTATCAAATGGATGTAAAGAGTGCGTTTCTAAATGGATACATCATGGAAGAAGTATATGTAAAACAACCTCCAGGTTTTGAGGATGTTACTAAACCTGACCATGTTTTCAAACTCAAAAAGGCTTTATATGGTTTAAAACAAGCCCTTAGAGCCTGGTATGAAAGGCTCAGTAAGTTTCTTATTGATCAAGGTTTTGTACGGGGAAAAGTTGATACAACACTCTTCATAAAACGAAAACACAATGATATTTTAATTGTTCAAATATATGTTGATGACATTGTTTTCGGTGCTACTAATGAATCCTGTGTAAGGAATTTTCTGAGATAATGCAGGGAGAATTTGAGATGTCAATGATGGGAGAATTGAATTTCTTTCTTGGTTTGCAAATCAAACAAAGAAAGAATGGAATCTTCATATCTCAAACAAAGTATTTAAAAGAGCTATTGAAGAAGTATGGAATGCATGAAGCAAATGGCACTGACACGCCTATTAGCTCAACAACGTTGCTTGATGCTGATGTCAAAGGGAAAGACTACAACATCACAAAATATAGAGGAATGATTGGATCATTACTCTATCTCACGGCAAGCAGACCAGACATCCAATTTAGTGTTGGTATATGTGCAAGATATCAATCGGCACCAAAGGAATCACATGCTGAAACAGTCAAACGAATCTTTAGATACCTTGCTGACACACCTGAATTGGGTCTATGGTATCCCAAAGGAAGAAGTGAATATTTAGTTGCATATTCAAATTCTGATCATGGAGGATACAAAACAGATAGAAAGAGTACCAACGGACAAGGGCAATTTCTTGGAGGATCTCTTGTATCATGGTTTAGCAAGAAACAAAACACTGTGTCTCTTTCATCAACGGAAGCCGAATATGTAGCAGTCTCAAGTTGTTGTGCACAAGTGATATGGTTAAAACAACAACTACAAGATCTTGGTATTTATCTCAAAGAAATACCAATCTATTGTGACAATACTAGCACGATAAGCTTGGCAAAGAATCCAGTTCAACACTCTAGAACCAAGCATATCGATGTCATACATCACTTCATCAGAGATCATGTTCAAAAGAAAGATGTGAAGGTGATATTCATTCCTACTCATCTTTAACTAGCAGATATCTTCACAAAACCCCTTGCAAAAGATCAATTTCTATACATTAGAAGAGAATTGGGAATGGTAAATCCCAATGAGTTGTAAGTTATTTCAGGTTCTCAAAATATTAGATGAAGTCATTTGATAATGTTTTGATGATTATTAATTTAAGCATCGGAGTGTATAGAAAACTGTTTTGCAGGAAGGTAGAAATTCTGTTTTGAGAAACAAAAACAGAGGTTATCAGAGGACACCATTACTGGAGTACCAACTTGAAGTAATGACTAACTGTGAAGCATTACCCGAGGAACAACTTGAAATAAAGTAACACTTTACTCGAGTATGTACTCGAGTAATGGACTTCAAAACTGGAAGTAACGGATCAAGTTACTTGGAATTCAAATCTAACGGTTCAGTTACAATGAAATAAAGAGTCAGAAGTTGAAAAGACAGGTTACCCGAGGCGAGTCTCGAGTAAACTTGAAGTTTACTCGAGTAAGGACTCAAGTAACTGGAAGTCCAGATTTCCAAATTGATGCAAAATTGACTCAAATCTGTTCAAAATTGATCGAGGGAATATACATGGATAATTACAATATTATTCATGCCAGGTACGTAATTTAAATGAATTATTTTAGAGATTTTCTGTATGATTACTCGAGTAAGGCCTCGAGTAACGTCGGGTTTTAGGTCTTTATCTGTCGCAAACTCGGTCATTTCCACAAAATCTCCTCGAGTAAATCACTATACCCTCTTTCAAAAACTTTTCACAATCAATTCCTAGCATCTTTTCGATCAAAACCCAACAGATTTCATCACCAAAAACCTCCTATTTTGCTCAGATTCTCAGTGCCCTAACCTGCGACTGTGTCTCTGTTTTTTCTGAGAATTTCAGTTTTCAATCATTCAGAATGGTGAGAACTAAAAATCTTACCCCCACTGATTCCTCTGAATCTCAACAACAACCTGATCCTCTTTCTTCTTCTCCAACTAAGAGAAGAAAACTTACCCCGAGATCAAAAGCTAAAATCCAACTCCAACCTCAAGTTCAACCGAAACCAAAAGGGGTTGTGATCAAAGAGCCTATTGTTACAAGGGCTCAATCCAAAAAGAGCACTTCTACCGGGAAAGGGAAAAGTACCAAGTCTCTCTCACCTACACCCTCTGATTCCTCTACCCCCTCTTTTACACCTAAGCCTTCTAAAAAGCCCAAGTATGACAAAAATGTGGCTAAGGCTATGGCTGGAATTCTAGAGCAGATGGAGAAGGGACAATCTTCCAAGAAGTCTAAAGTGCCGGAAGAAGAGATCACCAACCCACCAAAGGGATTCAATGTCAGCAAACTGGTAGAGTCTCCCAAATATCTATCCCAGTTCTCCAGGAGGAAAGTGTGCAAGACACACTATGTGGATCTCAGGCTACTTCAGGAGGTATTGAAGCATGACCTTAGTCCATATCTAGATCCTTTTATGCCTTGGTTATCCATTAGATTACCTTTCTGCACAAAAGTGATCACACACTTTTACTGTAATCTAGAAATCATAGATGAGCCAAACAGAACCTCAGCCGAGGAAGAGATGACCACCACAGTGAGAGGCCAAAAGATTCTCATATCACCCTCTAGGATTAATTTGTGGTTAGGGATCGAGAACCCCCCAGATGATATTTATTCTCAACTTGAACCAAACCAAATCTTTTCTATCCTAAAACCTGGAGAGTTAGTTGGCCCTCTAAATTTCAAACCAAGTGATATGTGTGATCATCACAGGGTCCTATGGTACATCTATTCTAGGTCCCTTGTGAACAAGGCCAACAACTATACCCACTTCTCTGATAGGGACTTTAGGTGGTTTGCTTCACTTCTCCTGAAGGAACAGAAGGATTTGGGGGAGTATATCTTCTCTGAAATGAAGAGGTATAGAGTGGATGGGAAGGCTACAACACCAATGCCATATCCTCAGATAGTGTCACTGATTCTAAAAGAGAATAAGATATGGTATTTGGATAGCAAGGAGCCTATTGAGAGGTTGACTCCGGTTGGGAAAAACCAGATTGGGAAACTGAATATTGACATCCCTCTCAAAGGCCCTCTGGAGTCTGGGTCGAAGAAGAAGAAGAAGATTAAGGTTGAGACTAGCAAGATAGATGACACTCAGTCATCGGCTCTAGCTGCCACCACATCATCACCATCCTTCCTCAATGCCACTCTCCAGCATTTCATGGAAAACATGCTCAGAGGATTCCATATGGATATCGCCAACACAAATGCTGAATTGATAACCAACATGAACTACAAAATGGCAGAGTTGGTTGAGAAAATGGATAAGAGGCATGAGGAGTTGCTAGCTGAGCAACGTGCCCAGGAAGAGATACTGAGATTGATTCTGGCACGATTGGACTCATTGGGTCCCGGACCTTCTGCCGGTCCATCTTCTTCTGCACCTCCACCTCCAGAGAACTCTCCATCTGATACTCCTCTTACTGAGGCTGAACCATCTATTCCTCCGGTCTCTAGTCCACCTGAGCTTCAAGCCAAAGACATCCTTTATTCAGTGGATAACCCTGACACCAACGAGACCATACATATTGTCATTGATGATTCTCCTCCTAAACCTCATCCTGAAACCGCTCCTAAACCTAATCCATCACCTACCCACACTGAGGAAATATCTCCCTCCTCCTCCTCTGAACATCACACTCCAGAGATTGATACCCCTCCAGAGGTTGAGACCACTATGGTTGTCTTCCAATCTTCTCCTATTCCTCCTAGAGATGACATCCATATCCCCCCAGTCAATCTCCCTGAACCAGTATCTTCCAGCTCTTTTGACTCTTCCAGTTCAGATGGTGGCTTAGTCCTTCCTGTAAAGCCCATCTCCATGGTCAAGCATTCTAGTCCTCCACTTGATTGATGAAGACAAAAAGGGGGAGAAGAGCTTGGGTGTGATTTTGTGAAAATCTCTGAGTCTCTTTGGGTATTTGGGTGTATATGGGTTATAGGGAGTCTTTTGTTAAAGCTTTTATCTTGTTTTTAAACTTGTTTAAGTTTTATCTTGTTATCTTGTAATATACAACTTTTAAGTTTAATGCAAGTTCATTTAAGTTATGATTTCATCTCAAGTCCATTTAAGCTTTAAATTATGATACATTGTTGGACTAATGAAGTTTATTATGTATGCAAGGTGAATATGTTATAATCTCAATATTTTTCAAATCATTGTTTGAATATAAACTTAACAAGGTTTTCAAGATATGTTTATTTGAGAACTTACTTTCAAAATTTTGTTCAAAATCACTAAGTTTTGTCATCATCAAAAAGGGGGGGAATGTTATACCTCATGTTTTGATGATAACAAAAGAATGGTATGAAAAAGAATTGATTAATAAATATGTTTGAACAAAGTAATAACAGGGATAAGCATCACTTGAAGTAAGCATTGGAGTAATAAGGAAAGACCAAGAGAAAATGCTGAGAAACTTGAGCAGGAGCAATTTTTCTAAGGCATTACTTGAGTACGTACTCGAGTAATGAGACAAAACTTGAAGTAACCAGAGGCACCTTCCAGTAACCTGCCAACGTTACTAGAGTAAGTACTCGAGTAATAGTGTAAAAGTTTTCAAGTTGCTCTTGGCCTGCCAATGTTACTCGAGTAACCAGGTAAATACTTGGAGTTGCTCTCGGCCTGCCAACGTTACTCGAGTAGGTACTCGAGTAACCATGTAAAAGTTTTCAAGTTGCTCTCGGCCTGCCAATGATACTTGAGTTACCCTGTTTCAGTAAATGTGATGCTCTCGGCACTTTGTACCACTGCCAATGTTACTCGAGTAGCTACTCGAGTAACTCACTGAGGTGAACACAAAACCTGAAGAAAGTACTCGAATAAACTTGATCTAATTTTATTTCATTTTCCTCGAGTCATTACTCTAGTATGCAAGTATTTAATGTTTTATTTTAAGTGGATTACTCGAGTATGTACTCGAGTATGCAGAGTTATGTTTGAAGGAAAACCTCAAGTCATTACCCGAGTAAGTTATGCACAAAAAGTAAGTTTACTCGAGTCTGTACTCGAGTAACAAGGTAATCAAACTTGAAGTGCTCTCGGCCTTGAAATCCTGCCAACATTACTGGAGTAAAGCATCGAGTAACCCAAAGTTTATTTGATGTTTACTCGAGTAGGTACTCGAGTAACCTATAAAGTTATTAGTGCATTACTCGAGTAGGTACCCGAGTAAACAACTATTTCTAAAGGTTTGAAATTTAGTTTATTCCATGCACTACCCGAATAATCTTATTCTTGTGTGTTGACTTGCAGTTCATCAAGTTTTCCCGATGATACTCGAGTATGTACTCGAGTAAACTTAAATGAATACTCGAGTATGCAAGTCCAGAAACTTATAAATCATTCCAACGTTCATTGATTTGTTTCCTATATGATTAACCTTTTATTGTATTAGTGTTTTGAGCATATCCACAGATAAATAATGAGGAGACTTTACCAAATATGGAAAGTCAAAAGCAACGTTCAAATGTCACCCACCGCCACCTACCACAAACGGATGTTTTTTTTTCAAATACTGGAAAAGTCAATAGTGGCTGCGCACGCTCCAACGGACATGAAGAAAAATGTTCCAACAATCATTACTAATGTATCTATAAATATGGGAACATCCAAACAGAGAAAAAATAACAAGAACATACACACGAACGTATCATCAAGTTCACTACTCTGTTTTACATTATACTTGTAATTCTATGGTTCAGTGATTCTTATTCACTCTGTGAGAGAGATATTTCATTCAAACTCAATATTTGTTATTGAGATAACTTAAGGTTGTGGAACCTTGAGTTGGGATTGGATTACAACTTGTAGGGGGGAGCGAGTGTCCAGGTGAAGGAACTTGCTTGTACTGAGGTGCCAAGAACCCACTGAATCTTGGAAGTTATAGTGAAACTCTCAGAGAAGCTCTGAGGACTGGACGTAGGTCAAAGAGGTTGTGACCGAACCAGTATAACTCCCGGTGTACACTTCGGTGATATTTCTCCTTACTCCTTACTGTTTTAATTTCACTGTCAAATTTTATATTTGCAACGAAATTTTAGTATCACCTAATTCAACCCCCTCTTGGGTGAAACGCTTGCTCTAACAGATAGAGCTCCTGGCTGGGAGTTTATTTTGGAAAATTGGTTATCATTTTGTAAATTAATTGGATAGTATTTGTGTAATCCCCTTATTATGGGAAACTCTATGGGTAATTGTACCTTGTAGACCCTTATTTAGCGAAAGGAACCCGAGTGTGTCGGGAAATTACTTTGTACTCTGATATATATGAATGAAATCAATCACTACAAGCTATTTGTGTATTAAAATGTGAATATGAGCCATTGTTAAACATATTTTAGAAAATTTTTTGTAAACCCTGAGTTGGACAAAAAGTGTATGTTCTAAGTCCCAATTCGTATCATGGTCTCTAATTTCACTTAATCTTGATTTATGAACTTAATCTTGACCTTGACCGTGAAAGGAGTTACATTAAGTGTGGGGGAATTGACAAATCTCTATTTTTATTATATATTTTCATATTTTATTTGGGGATTTTGTCATAATTACTGAGCTTAAAATGTCTTCTTTGTGCTTAATTGAGATTACGAGTAAATACATTAAATTAGGACTTAAAAGGGCAAAATTGTCATAAAAAATTGTAATTACTCTTAATCATTTATTTTTTAGAAGATTTGTTGTTGAGTAAATTATTTTTCCTTGTAGGAACTTGGACAATGAGATTAAAACTGAAAATGGTAGTTTGGGGCTTGAATTTGAAAATGTCAGATTGGTCACACAAATTTAAGAAGCTCCAGTTTAGTTCACTGCCAAAAACTGCTGCGTTTTGAAAGCTGAGTTAGGTCAGTTTTTTGGACCGAGTTTTTCAGACAAATTTATTACAAGAGAACAGAACAGAGCCACAAGACATTCCCTTCATCGTCGTCATCACCAAGCATCGTCTTCAGCTTCTTCTTCCTCTTTCGCCGGCGACACCACCCACCACCACAGCAGCCAGCAAGCTCCATTACCTCAAATCAAGAGCTGCAGCGGTGAGAGCACAGACCACAAGACTCAAAATAGAGGAGGCCGAAAGCTGAGGAGAACAGAGGAAGCTACCGCGAGGAGTTTGAGCAGCAATCTCATACCTCCCAACAACCACCGCTTCACTACCACATCATCACCGCCTTCCACCTCGCATCTCACCACATTCACCGTCACCGTCTTCGTTCATCACCACTGATCCTTCACTCTTCAATATTAATTGTGTGTTTCTGGTTATGGGCTTCAATGTCTGAAATTATGGAATTATTTGCTAAAGCTTTAATGATCAGTGGCAGTGGCTAAATTTCATCAAATCTTGAAGATGGAGGCTATGGTTTGAGTTCTAAGTACTAAAAGTGGAGTTTCATGTTTTAATCCATTTTTTTTAGTTTTGTAATTATGATTTTCAGTTTTGGAGATTGTATTTATATTGTTAGACTTTATTATTTGGTTAAGTACTTAGTTTGGATTAATTTGTGATTTGAATTAGTTGATGTTGAACTTTACGCTCACCAATATATATGGTTACATATATGTTCAATTGTAATTCCATTGATTCTCTATTGTCTTGCATGATATTGTTTAAATATTGAGTTGATTTAGGAGTTACATTGAATTAATTGCATTAATTAATTAATTCAAATCACACACTAAGAGTGCTTAATAGCATCTCTAGAGTAGGGTTTCCTCTCTTTTGGTGCTAGACTCATCGGGATATGGGGTTTGGTATTTTAGAAAACTTAGTGATTTCATAAATTGCACACAAAGTGGTTTTTAATTGTGTTTTAAGGAGTGATTATTTTCTAGGTCTAGGAATAATCATCGATTAATGCACTAGACTCAACGGTGTTTGAGATTTGGTATTCTGAGGGACTTTAATTGCAATTACTAGTTTTTTGTATTGAATTTCGGTTAGAGGAATTAAACCTTGCCCGGTGTGGAAGTGTTTAATATATCTAACTCAAGCTAACTCAAAGGATCTTTTGAGCATTTTTTACTAAGTTAGTAAATTGAACTCCCATTATCATTAGATGAACTACGATTGCCCTTGCAAGCCGTTTTCAAGATATTCACTTCATCTATTCCATTTCACCTATCATTTTATATCTAAAAATACCAAAAACATTATAATTTAGGACTTTTATTATTTTCATATAGTTATAGTTTCAAAAGACCAAATTTTCCCCTTTTTATTATTTTATGTCAATCATTACACTTAGTTTCTAGGTAATTAATAAAAGGTTCTTCGAGAGACAATCCGGAATGGCTCTCTCTATTATAATCCTTGGTTTATTTTTAAAGAGGTTACTAAGACACAAAAACAACGCATATTCTTCAAGTGGTGCCGTTGCCGGGAGCCAAGATAATTAATTTCATATTAGCAAAACAAAATAATCAAAATCCCAAAGACCAAAAGCCCTACATGATTCCTAGTTCTTGTGAATGACATTGTTGTCTTGTCGGTTTTCCTTCCTGAATTGGGAAGATTCTCTCCACTTCATTTCCCTTCTTTTCTTTATTTTTCTAATTATAACATTAATATTTGAACGTTTTAAATTTATGATCTGTTATAGATTTTTTTTTTTTACTTTTGTTTTTATTACAGTTATAAACTATTCAGATTAAATTTTTTTTCATTTGAATTTAAATATTTGTCTTTTTTATAATTTAACAATTAACACTTAAATAATAATTTTGTAAGAGATTAGAAATGAATTGTCCAAATCCTAATCTAACAGTTTGAAAAGGAAAGGAAGGAAAAGAGAATGGGAAGGAAGATGAGAGAATCATTTGCCTGTAATTGAGCTCAACCCTAACTCAGCCTCAATTAATATATATTGTGAAACTTCCTCAATTGGATTTTTGTTTATGTCTAAATACTCCCTAATGCCTTTGTATATGGGTTTATATTTTAATTTTGACTATAATATCTTTGTTTTTATCATTTTTATAATCATTAAGTGAACTAAAGAACAATATTCTTTTCACTACTAAGATTCCCATTTCTTATGAGCTCTGATACCATTTATAAAAGCTCAATAATTAAATTACATGGTTTAAAAAAGCAATTAAAATTAATCAAAAATAATAATTATGTTTAAAATAAACTTTGTTTTTCAAGTTTGCCCTTATTTATGAAGGCCAAATAAAGAAAGAAATAAAGTAAATATAAGTATCATCAACCTTTCAATTAAAGCAATGCATATAATTAATGAGGGGTAAAAATGGGGAAAAAAACCCATTAAATGTTCAGATAACTCTTGTCGAGCTCTAATAAAAAGAACTAAAACAATTCAAATTTTAAGCTCTTATAAAAACGATAAGAGGGAGTACTTTCATGAAAAAATCACTTGTGAAAAGTTTACTAGGTTTATGGTTAGAAAAATCTCTCCTTCCTTTGTGAGGGCTTGGTTTCTCTCCTGGTGTTTCCCTTATGAGAGCAATTGCTTCTCTCCACTAGTGAGAGAGATTTGTTCACGGCCCCTCTCTTGGGCATCCGCCAAGGGAGAGGACGTTGAGGCTGAAGGAGTGAATGCTATCAACTTTGGCATCATATCATTTTATTGATGCTTGTATGGGAATGATAATTTGGCTGTACAAGCACCGGAAAAATTGTTAACAAAGTAAAAGATGCTAAGAGATGGGAAAAGGAGTTATTTTTTCAGGCCTGAATCTTTAAGGGAGAGTTTGAACGTTGCAAATGTTGAAGCAGCTTTTGGTGACATCGTGGTTTAGTTGTTACAATGTTGAGTTCCAAGGTGTCTTTGGGAATTTTCCTATTATTTTGATGTCTAGTTATCTTATTGGTACCTTTACTTTCTTTGGTTCCGACTTTGGGGTTGCGTTGTCTGATAATGATTATGATTGATAATGGGAGAGAGATCATTTAGTATGGTTTGAAAATTGTGAACTCAATTGATGATGTCTTTGCTAACACATGTGAGAATTTGTTTTTCCTTCTTTTATAGAATTTACTTAATTCTGCATTGCCATCCTGTAATATCCTCCGTAGTCATCATCTTGACATCTCTGAGGGTAGCCAATTTGGTTGTGTGGAAGATGAATCCTTACACCATATTTTCTATTCCTACCCCCAACGCAAGAGCCATATGGTTTGGACTTCTTATGATAAGAGTCCCATATGTTGATTACACTCTCAGAAGAAAAGAAATTTTGCTTTGCATAATGGAAAAATTGATAATCCGAATACTGTGATTCAGGAATTAATAGTCTACTCTCTTGTATAGACTTAGCAAACTATACTTCCAGTATTACCTCTCCTTGCGATTTGACACCTCAGTTTGCATTCAGGTGGAGAACATAGACAAAGATCATTGGAATATTTGAATCCACAAATTCAAAAGAAATAGACGTCACTTCTGTGAATGCTACATATGCTTTTAGGGTGTTCCCTTAATACAGTTCATTTGGAAGAATGGAAGTCATCTGATCATGCCTTTCTCCTCAAAATGCTTGAGAGCTACTCTCCTTTGGATTTTCAATTTAGATATCAACTCCGGTCAATTGCACAACAAATTGACAGTTACTTGTGCCAACAAAGGATTCATCAACCTTCCTTCTAGACCTCATCTTGCAAACGTCATTATATGATAGGAAATTCTGACTTTGTTGAAGGACTTAACTCCTCAAATTGTTCAAATCATTTCATATACTACCTTCAATTGTTATTTTAATTATTATGTTTGTCCAGTTAGCTTGGGTACTCTAAAACATTTTACTCCTTTTAATATCATTTTATCTTTTATAATCTTTTATTAAAAAAAAACAAGGATGCTTTGCAAAGGTAGAAGCATATAAGAAGTTTTGGCTTTATGCTCATATACCGTGAAAGGATACATTAGGCTCAGTTTTAGTGAATGTTTGGGTGGGCGATTGGGGGCCCAATCATGCCATTGGAGTCCATAAGCAACAATTGAAACATATGTTATGATTGGGATGTTTGGTTCAACTTATTTTAAATTGGGCTTATGGGGTTATAAGCTACTTATTCTAAAAGCCCCCAGATGTGGCTTGTGGCTTATCACGGTGATTCAGCTTTTACTAGGAGAGAGAAAGTGCGGTATAGAAAAGGGGCACGTGGTATTTGGGGGGGGGGGGGGGGGAAATGGAATGGTGATGTGAGAGAGAGAGAGAGATGAAAAAGAGAAGGATGAAGTGAGAGAGATAAGAAAAATATTTATATATATTACTAATTTATACTCCTTTCGGTCCTAAATATAAGATATAGTCAATTTTTTAAATATATTAAAAAAATTAATTAAATTACTTTAAAATATTTATATTTATCATTTTTTTTCCAAACTATTTTATCCAACTTATAAACTTACATATAATCTAAATATACTGACTCAGACATTAATTCTCCACCATATTATACGGGACATGTGATTCAATTAGTTATATAATATTATTTCAACAAACTATGTTATTTTTAATCGCCAAATTTCCCAACTTGGCTTTTTTAAATTTTTTATAATTTTTAATTTAATTTCACTATTATCATTATCACAAAAACACTTATACCACCACCAATCCAAACAAATTTCAATTTCAGAAAAGCCACTTATACAACGGCGAGTCCAAACATAAATCACATCACACAATTTGACTTTTACCAAAAATAAGATCGTAAAAATCAGATTGTATAAAATTCACTTTTACAATTTCTATTCCAAACATACAGTTACCTTGTGTTGGGATACTCTCAAAGAATTAAAAAATCTTCAAAAAGTTCCTTCCACTCTTGCCCAAAAGAAGGTGTGTTGTGACTACTAAAGGAAAAAGCAGTTTTGATATCATTCAGAATTAGTCCTAGTAGAGAGTACCTAATAGCACCTCAAATAAAATTGCTTCCAATTTAAAGAACCATGTACCTAGGGGTAAAAACCGTTTTGATATACAAGGGGTTGGGCTCGATGGAGCAAGTCTTCAAACAATCAGGCCTTTTAGCCACTTGGATGATTCATCTTGCAAAGCTATGTTAGATCCCGTAGCTATTTGATAATACCTCACAAAAGTAATTAGATGCGATACATAAGAGAGAATACTCACCAAAATACACACAAATTTCATAAAATTTGAAAATCACTAAATAATAAATTGGCCTTCATGAAGCCCTCTCTCTCTGGTATGGTTGAAATTTGATATTTAGAATATGTTGTATTTCAATCTGAGAAAAGAAAAGCCAGTTCAAAACAAACGGCTTATAGGGAGGATCTCCATTCATTGCATCACAAAGAACACAATGTCTTCATGCCAGATTTGACATTTCAATATGAATTTAAGTATTCATCACATGGCAAAATCCCACTTAACTCAAAAAGTCAGATCCGCCAATATCATGTAGAAAAGCATCCTTCTAAATAAAAGGAGTAAAAATTTCGCTAGTTATTTAAAGACCAACCTAAGATCACCGTGATTTCAAACTTTCACAGTAACCACAATAATATGCATACAGAAATATAGTTTGGGTGCAAAAATCAAATGTCAGGGAACAGTCATTTCCAACTAAATAGGAGATGAGAAGATATTTATCACAATGTACCATAATCATCTGCCATCACTTCAGTTTGGAGAATAGCTTTAGTGCAACCTGCATTGAAGGATTATGATTTAGCATTGAATACAAGGGGTGCTAGGTGACTCTAACGTTGGTCAATATTCTATAAAGCGTTACTTACACATTTGTCAATGCATGCCCAGTAATCAAAATATTGTCCTGTGCAATGTTTGTGCCCAGATTCGTCACCCTGAATCCTTTTAACGCATGCCTGCAGAAAAGTTTAAGAATTTAACTTCATCTGCCAAAAAAAATTGCATACACACGCACAAAAATTTGGGAGATGGAAAATAAACATCACTCTTTTCATCCCAACTGATTGTTCATCAAAACTGTCACTCAGGGTATCTATTCACCAAATATTCATCAATGATAATACCCCCTAAAGGGCATGAGAATGTCAATTCAATCAATCACAGATATATTCATGCATCATCATAATGGTGATTTTATGGCTTTGCACCAAAATTCCTTGCTGAAAATATACAAGTATGTTCAAGAATCCAAGACCCAAAAAACACTCTTCTCTGACAGCATCCAGCAAAAAGTATTAAACTAAAATTGATTTTTACAAATATGTATATAAAAAAACAAAACCCCTTCATAACATTATTTCACTTAAGGCTTCATCCAACAATCAGCAAATTAAGGATACAGAAGTCATATATCTTCATCATGGAATACAAGAGAAGACCTTAATGGACAAAAACAAAAAAGTACATGTACAAACATTCAAAAGCTCAAGTTTAGACAACTTTCCATAATCTGTTAAACAATATTTTTTAAACTGAATTAGGGGTGATCAACTGAATCTTCTAGGGCCCACATACTCCTATATATCACAACCAATTGAAATTCTTCAGAATCATTTGATGCCACAAGTGTTTCTTGTCTATGACTGACTGCAAATAAAGGATGTTGAGTTTATGTCATTGAGGCAAAAGCTGATTAACCAATGAAATGATATGGCTTTCAATCCTAAACTTCAAAAAGACAATTTTCAAAATGCATACCTGATATTGAAGTAATGGTTTCACACACTTTGGTTTGCAAGACTCTTCAAGATATCCCTTTGGGTCAACAGGCTCTTCGTCAGCCCTATATTCACAACAAAACACAAAGATGAAATAACAATATTGAAAACCAAATAGCAGAGCAACGACCAGAGACAAAATAAGCATAAGCAACAGAACTTAAAAGAAGCAACTGATACCACAGTCACATAATACAAAGAACCAAATCCAAAAGCTCAACTTCCCAAATATGCAATAATTTTCATGGGAGAGGAATACTTCACAGAAAATCTGTAACCTTGAAACACGACATGACATCGGATTTTCAAAAAACATATGTATATTACAAAATTTATCCAAAGCTAGTTTGGCCCATGAGGAGCTGCCTTCTCCCCCCAACCCCCCAAAAAAAAAAAAGTATCTCTCCCTGTTTAAAAAGAATGCTACAACCTTAATTGTTACTTATTTGTGATATCGCTATACTGTTTTAGGCCAGTCTTGCAGATACGGCATATTGCAATCGATAGCTCGCTTCAATAATACTCCTTCTGTATGACCCTACCCAAAAAATCCAGTTATTGGAATGTCATGGCTCCAAATGATTACTGTCGAATGTAGATATTTAAAATATCAGAATTTGTAAATTATCTGGCTTTGGATGCACTACCCAAGGCCAGTTGTGTCAATTATATTCACAAGGAATTCATATCACTCTCAAGCCCTAGAGGAGTCGACAACCCTAAAGAGAAGAAGTACAGATATAGGACCCAAAAATGAGTCCAAACATTGCAAACTTTAGTAGTTAGTTGTGTGTGTATTTTAAGGATAGTATTATACTATGTGATCCAATGTGAATCTGATGAGGTGCCTTTCTCACACACTCATATATATATGTATATCTATAATCATGGGAAGAAATCATTAAACTCGTGAAGAAAGCAGTTAATTCCCAGATAATAAAGGATCAATTTCCAAAATGAAGTAGGTGAGCATGCATACAAAGAACAAAGTATACACAAAACTCATGCAGCCAAGCATGGGGAAAAAGAAATATCGAACTAATACAAGAAAAAATATGCACGCCAAATGAGTTACATGGGGTCTGGCCGAGTCACCTATCGTTTGTGCGCTAAACCACAAACACAGCCTCAAACACTAAGAAGACATCATTTTTCCCTTTTAAAGATGTTATTCAAAACACTGCAAGACATTTTATGAAGGAACAAATTTTATCAGGAATCAGCGACTAGTAGGCACTTTACAAGCATCCCCAACCATCATTTATAGCCTTAGAATAATCCATTTTTCAAGGATTTATAACCAAAAGGCTGCAACAAATCAAGCTCCAATACTGCAAAGAATGCAGAGGGTAGATAAGTTCAACTAAGTCGGGAAAGTTCGAGTATCACAGTCTCAATTTATTGCGTTAAACTTCAGCCCACATTGATCATGATCCCAAAAATTAAAGAAAAAATGGATGCAACTACAAAGAACTTCAATGTTTCAAATGATAACTCCTATCACAACTTCATTTCCGCAGGAATCAAATGAGGACCAGAAGTTAATTTCGGGCCTTTATCGATAAACGTCCTAGGGGTCTTAGACAAGCAGAACCACCAAACAATCAACTTACAGCAAATTCCTAAACCCTAGATTTGCAAAACGGAGCTATAAGAAGCACCGCATTCAAATTAAAGATAAATATGCTACCGAAAAAAATTAAAGACAAATATAGATCTGATTGAAAAAAAAAAACGTAATTAACAAGGAACTTGGGGCGTACATTGCGGGAGTAAGAAGAAGACGAGTGTTGCAGGTCAAAGGGATCTAGCAGTTGAAGGTCGTGGTAGGCTCGGCTGCTGTGATCGTTGGCTTCAAGCGGAGCTTGGGTACAAACCAGAGGCACAAGTGTATAACTATAAGTCGCTATAATCGGGTCCGGATCCGATCCGATCCGATCCGTGGAGGTAAACTCAAGATGATTCCAGAATGATTCCACAAAATTATGATAAAAAACCAAGATCAGAAATTATTTATATTGAAGAACCACGAATTTCTGAAATTAATTTGAAGAACTGAGGTCCTTCCGTGCATATAAAAAATAAAATAAATCACTATGATATTTAAATTCTATTTAATTTACAGTAAAGTCTTTAAATTTTTTCTCAAGTTTTCTGAAAACATATAGATCTCCTTCTATTTTATCATGACTTTCTAATTTTTAATTCAACCCAAGTTTCCCTAAAATTTTGTTCAAAAATTATACCCATAAAACCTTTTTGCAATCTATTATTTATCTTTAAAAAATTGTATGGATTTGGAAAAAAAAGGAACATTTATAATTTTAAAAATCTCAAGAAAAATATGTATCACATTAATTTTTGACTTTTTCTAAAAGGAAATATTTGTATGCTCCTCCTCCTCATTATAGATTACTTACACTCTCATCAAAGGGAATGTTCGATCTCAGGGAAATCCACTTAATTGTAGTTCAGTCGAGACGCTGGGGAAGACATCTCAACTTAAAGCCTTGCTCTTAGATCATGGTGTGAGCCTAAGAGCCCGTTTGGTTCAACCTCATTGCATGCTTGCAATGGTAATAATAATTGCATTACCAAGATAAGAGTGTTTGGTTGCTCTTTAGCATGGTAATAGGGTTTACCATGGTAATGATGATTACCAAAAAATTGGTAACCCTTATTCATAACTCCTCCCCTATGAATCCTCATTACCATCCCATTGCATGATTACAAAAGTCCAATTTACCCTTTAGTTTCACATGTCATTGTTTCACTTGGCACATCACGCCACAATCAGCAGTGCCATCACCTCGACCGGCCGCTGCCTTCGCCACTCCCACAGTCACCACCCACCGCCACCCGCACAGTCACCACCTGCCGTCACACCCGAGGTTGCCGCCTCCAACTCATCCTCCTCCACTGTCGCCACCACACCCACCGTTGCAGCCACCACCACCTCCTCCTCCACCGTCACCGCCGCACCTACCACTCCCTCCACTTCCGCCGTCACACCTACCATCGTCGCCCCCACCTCCTCCTCCTCCATTGCCACCGTCACACCCAGCGTCACCGCCCCCACCTCCTCCACCGCCGTCGTCACACCCACCACCTCCTCCTCCTCGGCCATCACACCCGCCGCCACCGCCGCCTCCTCCTTCTCTATCATTGCAGCTGCCACCACTTCCTCTTCTACCACCACCGCCGTTACACCCACCGTTACAGCCGCCACCTCCTCCTCTTCCACGGTCATTGTCACACCTACCGCCGCAACCACCTCCTCCACCACCACCATCACACCCACCGCCGCTGCCACCCCCTCCTCCTCCTCCACCTCCACAGCCACAATCACACCCACTGTTGCCACCCCACCTCCTCCTCCTCCGCCGTCACACTCGCCGCCGTCGCCTCCTCCTTCTCTATCGCCGCCGCCTCCTCTTCCACCACCGCCACCGCCGCCACCTCCTTCTCATCCACCGCCTCTGCCACTCCACCAATGACTCTTAACTATTTTTTCTACAAAGATTATAATAAGGGTAAAATAAACTTTGCCTGATATATTAATTTTAAATAATTGTTAAAATAATAACTCATTACATCTTACTTAAAAATCAAATCAAACACTAGCCCTGTAATTAATATTGCATTGCATTACCATCGCATTGCACTGTACTGCACTGTAGGGTGTAATGAGATCGAACCAAACGAACCCTAACCCTTTTCCTAAAATTTATGTGTCATGAAAAAAATATAGATTTAAAAGACCTCTTATAAGTGAGTCACCCTTTTACCAACCTAACATAATACTTTTTTATAGGTTGGGCTTGCGAGCACAACCCATATTATTAACTCTTTTTATATCTATTATGTTAAATCCTTATACATAGTGAGCTGGATGTTGCAATATCACAGATAACACGGAAAGAATAGCTGAAACATTGATCTAAAGTAGTAAAAGTAACCCCACAATCAAGGCATCCAATATTATTTGTAAAGAGATCTCTTATAATCTTATATCTTGAAGCAAATATGTGAATTTTAAGTAACCTGCAACCATTTCATAGTGATTCGACTTATTGTGCTATATACAGAGCCGCACATTTACATTCATATATCGTACGGATCCTGTATTAATTGTAGATTAATTACAGGTCATACATATAGGAGCTATTAAATTAAAAATGTTTATATTTTTTGAGAGATCTATTTTAGATAAATTTGAAGGGGCTGTTATTTTAGAGTTGAGTGGACTTCAATTCTTAATTTTTGTGCATGTTGGTAATTAAAGATGGCAAAGCCTAGTAACAAAGAATTAATTTCCCACATTTTATTTTCTTAAAAAAAATTAAACCATTTTTATTTCCTTAAACAAATTGTCATACTTTCAAACAAATCACCATATGGATATCAACCATTGTTTCCTATCATCAATATTTATAGGTTAAAGGTGCAAACATAGTAATAATGTTTTGTACTTTGAGCACATAGCATAATTAACATTTGATGGGTGTAAAAGTAATAATAAACAATTTTTAAGGTAGCTAAATTGAGAACGTCGTTAAGTTTGCAAGTAACTTCCGTCAAGTATGTCCCATTTGCTCTCCCCTTATTTATAACAGTCAATGTGATCAAACTTAATTCTCAATTTAGCACCTTAAAAATTGTTTATTACTACTTTTACATCCATCAAATGTTAATTCTACTAAATGCTCAAAGTACAACATATTATTACTATTTTTGCACCTTTAACCTTATTTTTAAATCTACATATGCATATCTATCAATTCAACTTGAAAATTCATCAGACACCAAAAATGTGTAGGCAGGGGTTGGGTGTTGGGTGGATTGAGGTGATATTTGGGCCTGGGCCCTCGTTTATGTACCCAAAAATGGTTCAGTGACGAAGCTGATCGATGTGTGGAATATGGAAGGTTGAATATGGTCACAGTATAAAGCAGTTGCCTACATGTCACAAACAATGTTGTTAGTAACCAAAACCCACCAGTTTAGAACTTGTTTGAGTTAGCATTCGAGAAATACATTCATATAAATCGAGATAAAACACCTGTCACATACTTGCCTCGCATACCATAAATCACAATGTAAAAACAACTTCTATCGCTAACCCAAACAAGTACTTATTAGACTCAACAGCCCCAAAATGCTAACACTTGACACCGCCAACACCCACCCTCTCCCAACCCCCATCCAGATTCAACAAATCACCCATAATCAAAGACAAGACCCAAACACATGAAACATAGAACCATTGTCACTAAGGGCTTGTTTGGTAGGAGGGAAATGGAGGAGAAGGAAGGGAAGGAAAAAATTTTATGAGTTGGATTCTTAAAAAATGAAGAAGTGGGGTTATAAAGTTTTGATAAAGATAATATAAAATATCTGGCAAGAAAAGATATAAAATAAAAAAATTAATTAAAAACTTTCAACACCATTTTTTGAATTTTTTTTAAATTCAATTCATAAAAATTTTACCTCCCTTCCCTTGTGATCCAAATCCCTCATACCAAACAGCCCTTGAAGGATATGGGGTGATTCTAGAACCCTAATGTCGTAGCTCGGTAGCCGAACCTGAAATAACACATACTACTTCCGATCCTAAATATAGGACATAGTTTGTAGTGTAAATTGTACTACAAACTATGTCCTATATTTAGGACCGGAGGGAGTAACAAATAACAATTAAAGAGGAAGATGGCAGAGGGAGAGATTAAGAAGAAGAATCTAGAAGTTACTCACATTATGCAACTGACCCCTCAACTCAACCCATATCCATATATTACATGTATGACTGATGGTTATATGAATTTAGATTCAAAATTGAAGAGAAAATTGCCTCTATAAACCCATATTTCTCCCTTTTCACATAATAACCCCACTTACATTGGGTTTAAGCTCTAATCCATTAAAGGTGAACTAGGTATAACCCATCAAATAGTGTTACTTGTACCTGCCGATTCTAGGATGATAAGTGAATTTGGAAACTTGGTTTTATTAAAAAAAAAAGCCGAATGTACGCTTCTTTTAATAGTATGGGTGTTCAAAGTATCCTGGTCCCGGTTGTCCTGGTCCGGTTCCAGACATTTTATCCCGGGAATTTCCCGTCCCAGTCCCGGGAAAACTGGAACTGGGACTGAGATCACACCTTGTGATCCCAGGAATTCCCGATCCCAGTTTTTTCCTTAAAAAATAAGTTTTTATTTTATTTTTGTATTTTTTACCCCATAAATTAAGTTATCATTTGATAAAATATATATCACATTTTTAGTTAGAGTTAAATCGTATATATCGTAATACAAATCCTCATGGTTAAGGAACCCGGACCGAACCGGCTGGTTCACACCGAAACCCGGCGAACCGGCCAGTTGGCCGGTCCGGTTTGGTCACATGGTCGCTACTGTAGCGACCCAGTCTAACCCGGATCGAACCGGAACAAACCGGTCGCGACCCGGCTGACCCGCCAAGCTGTGCGGGTCAGCCGGGTCATTTTTGTTTGCCTCTCCAGCATCTGAAACGACGCCTTTTTGAGGTTTTTTTTAAGTCAAAATTAAACAACAGATGCTTCCCTCTCCTTCCTCGTTCTCGGTCGACAGCGCAGCCACGAACGCATCTGCCCTAGAGTCTCTACTTCTTCTCCACTCAGCGGGGCACTCCCTCAAATCCCAGATCAGTCTCGACCCTGCTCATTCGCTGCTCCGCCGCGTCTTGATTCCATCCCTAAATCCATCCTTTCGGCGGATTCCATTCCCAAAAAATCCGATTGTGTGTGTGGTCTGGCCGCCGCGTTTTGGCTCGTCATTTCTGCTGTGGTTGTGATGGCGTGACCGTGGCTCTTTGTGTTTGAGCCTTGAGGTCCGTTTCAGCTCTTTTCTGTTTAGCTCCGAGTTGTGATAACTGTCGGTGATTGGTGGTAGTTTCCATGGCTCTCTCCAATATGTATTCTCTTTTTTTGAGCGAAAGGGAGTAGTATATTGCATTATTGCTTGAGCGAAAGCGTTTTTTGAAAAAGCAAAATCCTAGGCTCTGCAATTTACAATGAATGGCAATTATTAATGAAGCTTTGCATAGTATGTTTCACTATGGATCCAATTTGTGCTAGTATACTATCTACGGTATAGTATGTTTGCTAGAAAATCCATTGAATTATTGAAGAGAATTCTGGAATTCTTGTTTCTGAAAATGTCAAAATGTTATAAGATGTGTGTACATTAGGGGAGAATGAATGTCAAAATGATAGTTAAAGAATAAAGATTCACATTTTGACATTTTAAGATGTGTGTACATTAGGGGAATTCTTGTTTCAAAATGAATGTCAAAATGATAGTTAAGGATACAACCTATATTAGGGGAAAATAATTTATGCTCATTACAATTTAATTGTTTTCTTGTTTGTGGGTGGCTGAGACTGTTTTTATGTTAATTTGTAGCTTCCTTGTGAACGAACTGGGTGTTTCTTGTTTGCTTTCCTTTGTTGATTGAAAAGACCCTGTATTTGGATTTGCTACCTCATTTGCTCATGGGTGTTAGAAGTGGTGAAGGAAGTTATAATCCCCCCACCACCACCACTGCCCCTACAGAAGAGCCTAGCAACCCCATTAACCCGAATGTCTCTAATCCCACAGAGTCAACAGGAAGTGTCAAAAAAATTGATCCTGCTTGGCAATATGTGTCTGTTAAAAAAGAGGGGAGAGTTAAGGTTTTTACTTGCCTCTTATGTGCATCAAGTTGCAAGGGAGGTAGGATTAATAGGTTAAAGCAACATCTAGCTGGTGTAAGTCGTCAGGTGTCTTCTTGTAAAAAAGTATCTCATGATATACGTGCTAGAATGAAAGAATCATTGATAGAGGGTGCAAAGAAAAAACCTATTGCTAGTGACAATGTAGAAGAGATTGATGATATGGAAATTGAAGAGCCAATAGATTCACATCCACTTAGGACATCCAATGAGAGTAGTGGCACAAAGAGGAAAGCAACTGGGGCTGGGAAGCTTGACAAGTATTTTGCACCTAGAACAACCCCGGGTGCTTAACCAATCATCAAAAGTGCTTGGGCAAGTCAAGAAGCACAACATGCTGCTAAGGTTGTTATTGCTGACTAGGCTTATGTGAATTGCATTCCGTTTAATGCATTGAATTGCCCTTTGTTTCAAAAAGCCATTGATGCTATTGCTGCCATTGGTCCTGGGTTTAAGGCCCCTAGTGCTCATGAGTATAGAATTACCTTATTGCAAGACCGTAAAAAAGAGTGTCAGTTATTGATTGATAGTTATCGATCTAAGTGGAAAGAAAATGGTTGTACACTAATGGCTGATGGCTGGACTGACGTTCGACAACGTACTTTGATTAATTTCTTAGTATATTCAGTACAAGGCATGGTGGTTGTGAAATCAGTTGATGCCTCAGATGTAGTTAAAGATGCAAAAACTTTATTTTCTTGGTTCAATGAAGTTATTGAGTGGATTGGCCCTGAGAATATAGTCCATGTGGTGACTGACAATGCCGCTAACTATGTAGCATGCGGCAGCCTGATTAAAGAGAAGTATAAAACCATTTATTGGTCTCCCTGTGCAGCTCACTATTTGAATCTTGTTTTGAAAGATATTGTTTCCATGCCTCATGTGTGTGATCTTGCAAAAAAGGCTTCTAAAATCTCTATCTTTGCTTATAATCATATGGTCTTCTTATCATGGTTACGGAAAAAACCTGGTTGGAAGGAAATTGTACGTCCTGGTGCTATAAGGTTTGCCACCATATTTATTACCTTGCATAGCATATTTTTACACAAACATGACTTACAAGCTCTAGTTGTTGATCAGCATTTTGTGTAACCCAAATTGGCTAACACTGAGCCTGGGAAAACATTTTGTGTAATCATCCTTGATAATCGGTTTTGGAACGAATGTTTTCAAATTGTCAAGATTGTTTCCCCGATTATTAAACTATTGAGGATTGTTGATTCTGATGGCAAGCCTTCGATGCCCTATGTCTATGAAGGCATGCAAAGGGCTAAAACAGCAATCAAGGAGATGTTTCAGAATAAGGAGGAGCTGTATAAGCCATACACTAGCATTATTCAGGCTCGATGGGATAAACATTTAAAGAGTGAGCTTCATGCAGTAGCTTATCTTTTGAATCATGCCTTCTTCTACAATGCAGAACTTGCTACAAGGAACAAATTAATGCAATCTTTGATTGATGTGTTGGAGGCCCATTCACATGATGATATGGATCATTATGTCACATTGATGCAGCAAATGAGTGTCTACCGTGATCGTAAAGAATCCTTTAATAAAGTTTCATGTGAAAAAGCTGCCCAAAAACTAAATCCTTGTAAGAAAATTTAATTTTTTTTAATTTTAATGGACATATTAATACATATTTGATATTTCATACTATGTTTAACTGAATGCCTTTTATTTAATATAGATGAGTGGTGGATCTACTATGGTGGTTCAATTCCGGAGTTGCAACAGATTGCTATTCGTCTACTTAGCCAAACTTCTTCTGGTTGTGAAAGAAACTGGAGTTTATTTGAGCCATCCACACAAAAGAAGAAACTATTTGGAGCATCAAAGGCTCAATGACTTGGTTTTCACAAATTACAATATGAAGTTAAAGTATAGGTAATCTTAAAATTTATGACTTAATTTGCTTTTATAGAACTTATTTAATATGCCTTTTATTAATGTTGAACTTCTTTTATTTCGTCATTAAAGGGATACATTAGCAAAGAAAAAGGAAAGTTACAATCCGATTGATTTTGAATCAATAGATAAAGTGGACTTTTGGGTTGTTGAAGATGATCCAACTCCTGAGTTTGATAATTCAGATATGGCACATTCTGAATTTGAAGAACTTACAAGGAATTATGAAGGTTTAATGGTTTATTAAGATTATATTCTTATATAATAGTACATAACTATGTTTTCTTCTTCACAAAACTATGAATATGAAGAATTTAATTCATTTCAATATTTTATATGTAGGTGATGAATATGTGGCCATTCCTGAACTTCCATGTTTGAATGTTGATGATAATGTTGGTCCTAGTACTTTTGGTTTTCCTCCTTCAGCTACACCTCCTGATGTTGCAATACTTGCAGATTTGAATGCTGTTAATGAAGATTATGGTGTTAATTGATGATTAGTTAAGTACTTAAAGAATTATGGGTGGAAAAAACCTCTATTACTGTAAGTTTGTTTTGGTTATTGCTTTTGATGTTATTGGATTGCAATATGATACTATGATGCTCATTAACCTTTATGGAATTTTTTTGTATTCCTCAAATTGTCTGACTCCCGGGTTGACTCCGGTCTGACCCCTGGGTCAACTCCGGTCTGACCCACTCACCCTTGACCCACTGTCTCGATCGATTCAGTACCCGGTCTGAGTTTTAATACCTTGCAAATTCTAACTATATAGTGTATAAAGATAATAACAAAAATGATGAATGTGATAATAATATGTTATTCTTCAATTCTAGCTCAATTTATGTGATTTTTATGACCTTATTAGGTGTTAAATAATCACTTTAAACACTATATTATAAAAATTTTAACTAATATAATTATATTATTAAAACCGGGAATTCCCGATCCCGGTCTTGGGAATTCCCGGTCCCGGTTGTCCCGGGAATGACATCCCAGTCCCGGCCACCCCCCGGGACGGGAACCAAGAATGGGTGATCTCGATCCTGTCCCGGGATTTGAACACCCCTACTTAATAGTATAGAGATTACAAGGATTCATGAAACATTTGAGTTAGAATCACAATTATTGCAAAATTGTTGTCCTATAAGACTCCACAAAAACTTTACAATATCGTCACTATCTATCTTATACAAAATCATCCTTTCAATGGTTACATGAGACAAATGCGCAACTTTCTAATGGGTGATTGATTTTTTTCCTTTTGAATTATAGAGATAGGTATTAAAGGCATGAGGTTACAGGCGGAATTGAACTCGTGAATTTCTATTTATAAGCAATTTTATGCCATTAAGTTACAAAGCCATCGGCATGTGATTAAGTTGTTACATTTGAGCTCATGTAAAGAGAAATAAGTTAAGTGTGATGCTAATTCTTTGATTGGCCAATGTCACCAAATGGAATTCTAAATCACTATTGAGTACAATGTCATTCATGGGGAAAAAAAGTACAATGTAATTCTTTTTAAGAATTTCAGTCTTACATTATCATTTGGTATCTAGTCTCTACATGTTCTAGCTAGGCAACATTTTATTCTCCAGATTTGAATCCTCTCCTTTTTCTTTCCAATTCGCTTCCATCATTTTCTCTCAAAAGGTACTGTTTTGGTGTAAAATACACAAGCTCCTCACTTTTTTTTAAAATGAAAAATAACATTGACCATCATGAAGTAATTTTTAAGTACTAGTAAGTACTCTGCAATATTTTTTCAGTATTATCAGTGTATTGAACTAATTTTTTAGGATCTTGAAAAAATATTTTAGGGAACTAACTGGTACTGAAAAATACTTCAGAATGGTCAACGTTTTTTTTTAAAAAAAAGTGAGGAGCTTGTTTATTTTACACCAAAACAGTATATTTCGAGAGAAAATGATGGGAGCGAACCATAAGGGAAAAGGAGAGGATCCAAATCCTTAGCCCCCCTTCCCCCAAAAAAAATTTATGACTTGTTCCTAATTAGTTTAGAACATGTTAACACATGTCTTTGGATTTTGAATAGGCAAACTCCTAAAGTATATTGATTATTTCAACAATTCAATAATGTTTTATGTTAAGAGAAATTGGCACCCTTAAATTTTCAATGGTGCTATAATACACATAAACTTAAAAAGTGAGGCAATTTTAACATACTGGTTTACTCTGAGAAAATAAATGTTAGGTAGGTCCCACATAGCGTACAGTTGGCAACTTTTTCCCCCTTGACTGTACTTTCCCCCCTCTCCTCCATATCACCCCATTGCTCCTTTCCCCTCCCTTTTTCCTTTGTCCCCTCTGAGCCTCCACCTCCAACTCAGCAGTCACCCTCCTCTTCCCTTATCATCCCTCCCAAATTTGGCGAGGGGAAAAAGTAAAGATTATGGTTGGGTGATGGTGCCACCATCTATGGTGAGCTTGGGATTTTTAGGACCCATTTATTCAACCACCTCCTGCCTCATCGAGGTCAGTGACAAAGGAAGAATGGGAAGCGACGACCACCATAAGGTTAGAAATTATGGTAACAAGCATGACAGGGCTGCTATCATGCAACCATAATCTTTACCCATTAATTTCACTTTTTTCTTCTTCATTCTGTTGTGTCAGAAATTATGGGTGGCGAGTGTGACGACGCCGCCATCTATGGTGAGTGGGTTTTCAAAAGATGTTAGAATAAATCATACTTTCCATGAATTATATCACAATTATAGCACAAGACATTCTACAATTACAGCAGAAGACTTCAATAAATACCTCATGCCATAGCTTATCTCTGATATGAAAGAGTTCACGAACACTATGAATAAAAACTGCAAAACAGAATATGTTAGAAGATAGGTTGACAGGTCACTCTTATGATTGACTGCAAGGCACAGTGATGGCAACTGGTGTGAGAGCCGTCGCCAATCAGGGAACCTCAAAGAGCAGCTAGGGTTTTTCTCATATGCTCAATTTAGACAGCTGAAAACTTAATTGTATATTTCACCATCAGAAAATTACGTAAATAGCATGTCTACTTGTTACCCTAATCCTGTAGTTGGGCCTAGGTCTAACTGACGGGCCACACTCAGAATATTTTAATTAATAACCTAATTAATAACTAATCAATTATATTATAATAATTAAAATATCTCACATTCTCCCACTTGGCTTGTATCTAAATGTTATGTTGCCCTTTCCAGATTGAATTAGGGCTATGCTACAAGAATTATGGCAATAAGTCCTCTTAGATTGAATACTATCTTCCATGTATTACATGCAACACCCTTACTTAATGGGTATAACCTTAGGAATAAACACCAATGTTTATTCGGTTTCAAACTTAGTGTTTATTATTCTTATCAACAAAATGTATATAGATAATGATAGAGATAATAAACCACAAAATTAATTTCATTGCATACCTCTTCTATATGAATGAAGGTCTAAACCCCATCTGAGGGACGTGTAACACAAATGCATTTGTTTCAATCCCTTAGTTAAAGGATCAACTAGTATGTCCTTTGTATTGATATGATCAACCAAAATTTCACCATCTGCAATTCTCTCTTTTAAACTTAGGAATTTCAGTTTGATCCACCGGCTTTGACTTCTACTCCTTTTGTTATTTGCAATGGCCACTGTAGCTGCGTTATCACAGTACATCCTGATTGGCCTAGAGACTGAATCCACAATCTTAAGGCCAGCAATGAAATTCCTTATCCATACTGCTTGTAAACTTGCCTCAAAACACGCTATGTACTCAACATCACAAGTAGAGGGAGCTATAAGTGTTTGTTTTATACTTTTCCATGATATAGCTCTATCTGCTAGTAGGAAGATGTAACTGATAGTAGACTTATTTGTGTCTAAACATCCTCCTAGATCTGAGTCTGAGTAACCAACCACTTCCAAGTCATATGCTCTTCTATATGTGAGTATGTAGTGCTTAGTACCTTGTAGATACTAAATACCTTCTTTACAGCTATCCAATATGCTTCCCCTGGATCGCTTTGGTACCTTCCCAACATGCCAACAACGAAAGCTATATCAGGTCTTGTGCAGACATGTGCATACATCAAGCTTCCCACTGCTAATGCATATGGGACCCTTTCCATTTGCTTTCTTTCAAGCTTATTTTGGGGACATTGATATAGACTAAACTTGTCCCCTTTCTCAAGAGAAGCTACATTAGCTGAACAGTTTTGTATCCTAAATCGTTCAAGAACTTTGTTGATATATGTTTATTGAGACAATCCTAAAATGCCTTGAGCTCTATCCCTATGGATCTTAATGCCAATAACATAAGATGCCTCACCCATATTCTTCATATCAAAGTTCTTGCACAAAAACTCTTTCACTTCACTAATAGTCTTATATCACTGGTTGCAAGTAGTATGTCATCAACATACAAAACTAGAAATATGATCTTGCTCCCATTAACCTTATGGTATATGCATTCATCCATGATGTTCTCATTGAAACCAAATGATGTGATTACCTTATGGAACTTCAAGTATCAATGTCGTAAGGCTTGCTTCAAGCATAGATCGATTTCTTTAACTTGCACACCAGATGTTCCTTATCCTTTATGACGAATCCCTCAGGCTGCTTCATGTAGACTTCTTCCTCAAGAATCCCATTGAGGAAAGTAGGCTTAATATCCATTTGGTGCAACTCTAGATCAAAATGTGCAACCAATGTCATAATTCTGGGGAAGGAATCTTTTATTGATACAGGAGATAAGGTTTCCCTGTAGTCGACCCCTTCTACTTGTGTGAAGCCCTTGGCAACCAACCTAGCCTTGTATCGATCAATGTTACCTTGTGAATCTCTTTTGGTTTTGTAAACCCATTTACAACCAATGGCTTTAAACCCACTTAGTAACTCCACAAGATCTTATACATCATTGTTTGCCATGGAATTCATTTTTTCAGTCATAGCATCATGCCACAACTTAGAGTTCTCACTCTTAACAGCCTGAGTAAACGTTAATGGATCATTTTCAATGCTAATATCATAGTCAGTCTCAGAAGAGTACACCACGCAGTCACTAGTTAATCCTGGTCTTTTTTCTCTAGTTGGTCTTCTTAATTCAACCTCTTAGGTTGGTTCAGATTGTTCATCCGACACATCCTCCACCACAACTTGTCTTTATTCTCTATGTGTGGGAGGCGAATAAATCTGAACAAATCCTTCACGACATACATCAGGGGTTACTTCCTTATGATCGTTGTTTGTTTGATCACTCCTACTAATCATGTCATTCTCAAGAAAGACAGCATTCCTAGATTCTATAAAATGTGTCGAAGGTGGAAGACAATAGAACCTATAACCTTTAGTCTTGCATGGATAGCCTACAAAGTAAGCTCTAATGGTTTTAGAATCTAGTTTCTTTTCTTGTAGATTGTACACTCTTACTTCCGTAGGATAGTCCCATACCCTAAGGTGTCTTAAGTTGGGTTTCCATCCTTTCCAGATTTCAAAGGGTGTTTTTGGCATTGTCTTTGTTGGAACCTTGTTTAATAAGTACACAACTGTCTTGAGTGCCTCCTTCCACAAGGATGTTGGAAGTTTAGAGCTACTCATCATGCTCCTAACCATATTGAGCAAGGTCTTATTTCTTCTTTCTGCTACACCATTCTTTTCTGGTGAGCCAGGTATGGTATATTATGCAACTATACCATACTCTCAAAGAAAATCTGTAAAAGGACCTGGCGCTTGTCCTTCACTAGTGTACCTACCGTAATACTCACCACCTCTATCAAATCTCACGATCTTTATTGGTTTCCCAACCTATTTTTCTACTTCAGCTTTATATTCCTTAAAAGCATCTAGTGCCTCGCTTTTATTATCAAGCAAGTAGATATACATAAATCGTGAGTAATCATCAATGAAAGTGATAAAGTATTTTTGATTGTTCACAGATAAATCAGGACAACAAATATTGGAATGTATAATTTCAAGTAAGTCAGAACTTCTCTTAGCTCCCTTTTGTGACTTATTGGTCTACTTTCCCCTTATGCATTCCATACAGGTATTAAATTCTAAATGGTCTAACGATGGAAGGATTCCATCTTTCGTTAATCTTTTGATCCTGTCAAGGGAGATATGTCCTAATCTCCTATACCATAAGCTAATAGAATTCTCATCAATGATATTTTGTCTAATACCATATGCAACAGAAAAGATTCAGGTGCTTCAAGGATTATTTTAAACAAATCATCAATCATAATAACCCTGTACTTGGAACATAGTCTTTACTGAAATACATCAAATCCTTTTACAAATCAATGCCATAATTCAAAGGAATAAGTTTTGACATAAAAATCAAATTTCTCCTATAACTAGGAATGAAAAAACAATTTAAGAGATCTAGTACGGTTTTATTTGGGAAAACAATTCTAAACGTTTCAATTGCTTTAACCGAATCTCCTTTCCCACTTCCTGAAAGGACTTGAGCTTCATTGGGAAGTGGAGGCCTGGTGTTTAGAAACCCCTGCATGGTAGTAGAAATATGGATCATTGCACCCATATTGATGCACCAAGTATTATTACTAATACTAATATGATAAGATTTTAAATCTAAACCTAAAAAATACATACGTTTACGCTCCAACCATGCCTTCTTCTTCAGGAACTCATCCTTCATGTGCCCTTTCTTCTTGCAGAAGAAGCAAATAGTTATAGCTTTCTTGATGGATGGCACAACGGGAATCTTTGTCTTCTTTTTCTGCTTGTCCTTGTTGCCCCTGGCACCAGTCCTATTGGATCTTTAAGCCAAATAAGCTACCCTAGATGCGTCCTTACCACTCATTTGAATCCTAGTTTCCTCCTGAACACACATGGACAGCAGTTCATCAATTTTCCATTTTTCCCTATGTATGTTATAGGAGACCTTAAAGGCATCATAATAAGAAGGAAGGGAGTTCAGTACCATATGCACCGGTAACTGCTTTGTTGGTTCTATGTCAAAGGCTCTCAACTGAGAGGACAAGTCTCTCATCCTCATGATATGTTGCTGACTCCACTAGTACCAGTCAACTTTATGGCACACAGCTCTAATATGATGGAACCACTCATCTATTTGTCAGTTGGCTTAAGCTGTTTATCAACAGCTTCCAGGAACTCCTTAGCAGTTTCACATTTGGGAATTGCTCCCCTAATGCTTCTTTGGATCCTAGTCTTGATATAAGACAAGCACATGTGATTGTAGTGCTCCCAGTACTCTTGATAGTCAATTTCAGCTTGAGTTTACTTGTCAGTTGGTTTAGGAGGTCTAGGTTTCTCCATTACAAAATGCATGTATAGTATTTCAATCTACAAAGTTATGTCCTCTCTCCACTCAAAGTAATTGGTACCATCCAGCACAATTTTGCCAGTAGTATCAGCAAAAAGGTTAGGGAAAGTAGTAGGTGCAGCAATTTAAAGATTTAAGTTAGCTCACGAGATAAATATTTGAGACAATCACGAATTCTGTGCCTTCTGAATGCATGTTATACACCAATGGAAACATGCAACATATATAAATGCGTATCACTAAATTCTACCTGTAGGCAAAGAACCTAGCATTGCATGTATTTATCTCAAATTGGTGGGCATAGAGTGTATTATTTATGTTAGGATTGGCAGGCACAGCGGAAGTTTAAAATTTTCACCAATCCTAATCGATGACCTATTAAAGGCATTTAAACTGAGTTGGAAAGAATCAAATCTTTCTTTGTGTGCGTTCTTGGTTTTCGATCTTCAGGAACCAACATGTTTATGAACTCCCTCTACCGGTATCCACAGAAATGCTACTCCAACATGGACCACGTGCTAGAGCCTCCAACGTCTGTTAGGGTTTTTTTCGCAGCTCTGAATTCTCATATGTACATAAGTTTTTCTACTTCATCATTTTTTATAACCCATAAGGGCTATATTCAAATTTTAAAATTAATCTTGATTAATTTTGAAATTAATTAACTCTTAATTATCTTGATTAACTAATTAAATAAATTCAGTTTAATTAAATCGGTCATATAGTTTTAATTTAACCTATTTATTTAATCTAAATAAAGAGCCAATAGATTTAACTTATCCTTATAAATTAAATCTGAGATATTATATCTCTATAATGTTAGTTATTAAATTTAATTTATCTAAAATTAAATTAAAAAATAACACAATATAATAATATTATCACACACACACACACACATATTGTATTTCGAAAATAAATATATATAATATTATTAATTTTCTTTTCACGAATTTTATATTATATATATAAATATAAAATTTGTCCACCCTAGATTAAACATTGTCTCGCGTTGGGCCATTCTTGTGTGTGACCCTGTAGGCCCATACGAAGTTGGCAGTGAGTCAATAATTGTACTAACCCACAAGTCGCAAGCGGCCTCTAGCAAGATATTACGACTACCCAATTCATATGAGGATCGTTAACACGATGCAACCTATCGTACAACCATGTCACGTCCCTTTTTGTCACACAATATTTCGGTCAAGGATGAGGCATGGATGATGTCACCCTCATGTTTCTGACCATTACTTTCTCGATTCCTGAGTAGTCCAACAATAGAAAGGGAAACTCCTTTCCATCGTAGTATGGCCATACATTTCTTAGACCCACTCATCGAGGGGCCTAATAATATCTCTCTACTAATGTGAGGGACAAATTTCATCTTGACCATTCATATTCCTCTGCATGAAAAACCACCAAGCTCGATCGTAGCCTTTAACCGGTCAAAGGTGACTTTTAACTGGTTCAAAGCTTAGCAACTCTCATGTAAGAATCCATGATGACCTCAGGTTGAAGGGCATTGTGACATGATTATACATGAGATAAGCTTATGACTTGATCCATGTAGCATTCTCATAGCAGGTCAAAATCAGATCCTTTAAAATCCCAACGAAGGCGATAATAATTTAAAATTAATAAATTGAGATCTCTAATTTAACATAAGGAATCCATGTAAAAATTACTACGGCAGACTAATTAAATACCATACTTAAATCATCCTCGATCAAAGAGAAGAAGGCAGAGGATCACAGAGTGTGGCTCTGATACCACATGTTAGAATAAATCATGCTTTCCATGAATTACATCACAATTACAGTGGAAGACTTTAATAAATACCTCTTGCCATAAATTATCTCTGATCTAAAAGATTTCATGAACATTAAGAATAAAAACTGAAAAATAGAATATGTCAGAAGATAGGTTGACAGGTCACTTTTCTGATTGACTGCAAGGCATAGTGATGGCAACTGGTGTAAGAACCGTCGCCAGTCAGGGGACCTCAAAAAGTAGCTAGGGTTTTTCTTGCAATTTAGATGTCTAAAAACTTAATTTCATATTTCACCATCAGAAAAATACTTAAATATCTTGTCCACTTGTTACCCTAATCCTGTAGTTGGGTCTAGATCTGACTGACAGGCCACACTCAGGATATTTTAATTAATAACTAATAAATTATGGTGACGAGTGTGACAGGACTGCTGTCATGCAACTATATTCTTTACCCATTAATTTCACTTTTTACTTCTTCATCCTGCTTTGTGTTAGAAATTGTGGGTGGCGAGTGTGACGGCGCCGTTGTCTATGGCGAGTGGGTTTTCTAAAGAGACATCGAGTAGTAACCTTACGATGGTATTGTCAAGGAACACTAAAGATCTCTTTGAGATTATAAAAGAACTCAATAACTACTTTCTCAAATCTTTTCATTCAAGGTCGAAGCATATTGATACACATTACCATTAGATACAAGATGTGTTTGAAGATAAGCAATTTTATCTTGAAAAAGTTTATACAGATGATAATGGTGTTGATAAGTTGACAAAACCATTACCAAGGGGGAAGCTTGAGACTTGTAGATTTATCGCCAGAATGGCGAACCTCTCCATATAGTCGTGAGGGGAAGTTTTGTTGGGCCATAGGATGTTACTCCTACATGGAGCCCAAATTCTGATTGTTCAGTTTTTTTATTTCTTATTTTATTTATTTCATATTTTGTGTGGTTCCTATTTTTATGGGAAAATGGAAAGAAAAGGAAAAGGAAAGAAATAAAAGAGAGAACCCTCTTAAGAAAAGAGTAGGCTACAAGTTTGTGTATGAGGGGAAAAAAGGAAGTTTATATATAACTCTTGTGAGAGAAAATATTTTCAGTAGTTTTTTAGCCTGAGCAATTTTGATCTAGCCGACAATCAAAAGTCGATTGCTTGTTGGACTGATCTGAAATTTGTTCTGGAGGTTCTAGACACACAAAGCTTCATTCTAAACGGTCGGATCATACATTGGAGTCTTCTATGTTCCCCAGAATTTTCGTGAACATCCGTTCACGTCTGCTGCAGATTTTCCTAAGCAAGTTTGATCAAGTCAATGATCGGACTGTGATTTCTGGTCCGATTGGCTTGAAATTTTGTGGAGGTGTTCGAGATATATAGGCATTTCATCTGAACAGTGGGATCATGGATCGAAGATTCCTACCTTCTTCCAGATTTGGCGTGAACATTGGTATACATTCTATGATTGCAGTTTTTGCATTTGGTGATTTCTGGCACACACAGATTATATCTTCATTCTTCACCCAAGTGATATGTATTTTATTGCTCTATTTGCTCTTCTATTTTATGAATATAATCCGTTGGTGATTTTTGTAGACAAGGTGAATTTGTTGTCATCTTATAATTAAGTTTTGTATTAGAGCATTGAACATTGTATTCCTTTTAAAGATAGTGAAATCTTTTCATTTTGGGCCGTAGTTGTTTGCTCTCACTCATATTGAAGGGGTGATTTTTCCATGTTAAATTCTTGTGTCTCCATCAATTATTTTGTGGCTCATTTTATTTTTTACTTTAATTGACTCCATATTATCTATTTCATTAGAAAGATTTATTATCCGCCGTGCTATTGCTAATAACCTTGCGATAGCAGTGTCAAGGAACACTAAAGATCTCACTAAGATTATAAAAGAACTCGACAGATCTCACTAAGATTATAAAAGAACTCGACAGATCTCACCAAGATTATAAAAGAACTCGACGGCTACTTTCTCAAAGCCGCTGAAGTTGGTGGCCAAGTTTCTATGCTCTTAGAAGTTCCAACCTCTAGCTTTTCTAATCAGAGCAATGAAAGTAAGTTTCATAAACCAAATAATATAATGGGTTTGCTTTACTTGTTTTTTCATCTTTGAATCTTTGATTCTGGAATCGATTTGCAACAAGCACTTCTCCATACTTTACCCAATCACTTCTCCATGAACCATTGATACTAATGCACATGAACACACATATGGAGGAGAGAGGGGAAACAAATACACCCTTAGTCTGGGATAGTTTAATTTTAGTTTATAAGTGCTTTTAAATCATGATTTACGGTATACGAGGTAAGTATGTGAGAAGAGTTTTGTCTCGAATTATGTGAAAAACACTTATAAGTAAAAAATAAGCTATCCCAAATATAGACACAATCAAAGAGGAAAACAGTTGCCAATTGTATCCATATGGGACCCACTTAATGTCCTTTTTTTCAAAGTTAACCGCTATGTTAAAATTACCCCACATTTTAAAGTTTATGAGTATTTTAGCATCATTGAAAATTTAATGGTACCCGTTGCTCTTAGCATGAAATATTGTTTTTAAAATTGTACCTTCACCTTTAATTTTTTACCTTCTTTTAACAATAATATTATTTTCTGTTTTGGAGGTTTTAGTTTCTTTCACAAGCAACTTTTGAACATTATCTACAAGAATAACCTATTAGTGAAATTCCTAATTTCTTAATTATGAAGCCAGACTAATTAAAAGCCCTCACGAATTGTAGAGTATATATAAGCTAGACAGAATTCTCATGTCATGCATGGGTTTTTAAAGTATTTTATATAAATTTTTTTAACTGAATATTATAATAAAAATAAATAATAAATTTTAAATTTATAAAATCTAAATGATTATATTATTTAATATATAGTTAATAAAAAATAATAACTGAATTATGATCATTAATTAACATAGCAATGAATGATAAACAAACAAATGCACCTAATTCCATGTGAACATTAAGTTTAGGGAAAATCCCATATAAAGCTACTTAAAATAGGGAAATTCTAAATTAGGTTAGTAAATTCAAAAAATCCTTAATTAAGTCATAACCCAATTTAAAATTTTAAAATATGGATAAAAAAACTTTAATGCCCTTCCCCTTCTTCCCTCCTCTCTTAAAAGAGTTTAATTGCTATATGACTTTATTGCTCTATATATATCAACATTAATATATAATCAAACAAAATATAATTTTTCTAAATTAAAGGAATTTTTTATGATCTAAAAGGATTATAAAAAATAATTCCAGCAAAAAAAAAAGGGAACCATGATAGATACCAACTAAAAATCATTTAATTGATATTAAAAATCAATTTTTTAATTGATTTTTTCAACCAAAAATCATTCAATTGATATTAAAAATAAAAATAAAAATAAAAATTTTGAGTTTTCTTAAAAAAATAATGTAGTTATTTTTATCAAGTGAGACAAGAAAAAAAGGAAAGGATAATACTTGCCAACTTCAGTTTGCAAAAATCAATTGAAATAAAAGCTACTTTTACCAATAATAATCTAAACAAACTCTAAATAATTTTCCCTAATGCATAAATGTGAATTTATTAAAAATAATTTAGTTAAGATTCCACTTTTTTACTATGAATTATTCATTTCTATTAGAAAGACAAGAAACTTTGATATACTTCTAAAGATATTTTAGATAAAAATATTAAATGCACTTAAAATTTCATAAAATGCTTATTGAAATATAGAACTTTCCAAGAAAAACTTTATATATGTAATAAATATAGTAAAATTTATAATTAATATATTTATTTAAAAAACAATTTTTTATTGTGACATATATTCTTTTTTTTTTGAAATATTTTTTCGTGTTAATAAAATGAATTCCTTGCTTAAAAATATTGTAAGCTTTTGTTCTTATGATGAAAATTAATATATTTAAACTATAGATGAATCATATTTTGTTTTATTAAATATTAATGTTGATATATATATATATATATAGAGAAAAAAACATAAGTCACAAAGTAATGAAATTCTTTAAAGAAGAGAGAAGAGATGACATTAAAGTCATTTTACCTGTATTTTAAAATCCTAAATTAGGTTGATGACTCATTTAGGGATTTGTTAAATTTACCAACCTGATTTAGAATTGTCCTATTTAAACGTTATTAATTAACATAGCAATGAATGATAAACAAACAAATGCACCTAATTCCATGTGAACATTAAGTTTAATTTGTATTTGATGATTAGACTCATAATTAAAGTCACATGTGTGCATTAGGTTCTTAATTTAAGTCTGTGAGATTTGTAGGGTACTCGTATATTTTTATTGTATAAGCAAAACATTCCATAAAAGCAAACCTTGAAACCCATGTGCATATAATTTAAGGTTGAATAAATTAGCCTTAATTTTTATCCTCGCACATGCAACAGTAAAAAAAAACTTTGAATCAATGGTGGCGAATCACTGACAAACAATAAGAACTAAATTGGCGGGCAAAAAATAAGAACTAAATTGAATAAATAATGAGGAAAAGAAAGGAAGAAGCCTTGCGGAAGAGATCTGAAGGTAAAACATGGAAGGAAAAGGAAGAACGGATAGTTAATGAAGATGAACTGTTTAGCATTAAATTGAATAGTAAGGTGAATAGTAGATGGGAAGTAATGGAGGATAATTTGGAAAATTCACTGCAGACTAATGGTGATATTGATGTAGCACGAAGGAATGAAGCAGGGGTTGGTAGGGGTAAGGAGTGGGTTAAACCTGTAGATAAATCAAGTGATGCCAATGTAATGACTAAGAAGGCATATTCTAGTGGATATAAGAACATGAAAGGTGAAGAGACAGATAAATAGGCACATGAGGGGGTTTTTTCTACAACGAAAAAGAACACTTGGATGATGTTTCTGAAGTGACAGATATGAATTCACTGGCTATTGTTCCTTTCATAGGGAGGGATTTTAACGAGGTGATTGATAGATTGAAGGTCCTTGGATTGAAAAGGGAGGCTACGAAGGATATTGGGCCAGAGAAAGCAAAAAAGAGAAGATATACTAAAGGAGAAGTGAATCCAAAGAAGATGATATCTGAGTATGCTAATAGCTTGAGGAGAACTAAAGCTAAAATTAGGAAGGGGCTCAAAAAGAAGCAAGTTATGATATGTGATGATATTGTAGAGGAAGAGGTTTTTCAAGATGAAAATATGGATATAGCGGAATCTTGGGGGGAAGGTGATGGTGGCTTTGTCTTTAAGGCAAGTAGAATTAGATGGAAGAGGGCTAATCGTGTTGAGGGTGAAGGTGGCTGGCCTTTAACAGCCACCAAGACACCATGAAAGTCCTTTCCTGGAACTATCAAGGCTTGGGAAGAGCCTTGACAGTAAGAAATTTGAGGGACTTGGTGAAAAAGTTTAGTCCTGAAATTATCTTCCTAATGGAAACAAAAATAAAAAGTGAGAGGTGCAAGAAGGTTAAGAGGAGGTGTGGCATGGCTAATGAGATATATTTGGAACCAAAGGGATTGTCAGGAGGATTGGCGGTTTGGTGGATAGAGGAAGTAGATCTGATTGTCCTGTATAAGTCAGAAAATTTGATATAGGTTGCTGTTGAAGGAAGAAGTATGAATATACCTCAATTGATAACTTTTGTCTATGGCCCACCAAAGGAAAAGGAAAGAAGGATTGTATGGAATCGATTGAGAAGAATGGCAAGTAATATTAGGGGTTCATGGCTAGTTATTGGTGATTTCAATGATGTACTCACCCAGTCAGAAAAAGAAGGTGGAAATCCAAGGGCCTTGAGGAAAATTATAGGATTCCAATGCTTGCTATCTGATTGTAGTTTGATGGATTTAGTGTTCAAAGGCTCCAAGTTTACATGGTGTAACAAGAGGCAGGGGGCTATTGTAAGGGAACGGATTGACAGAGCATTGGGGACTATTGAGTTCAGGGAAGAATTTGAAAAAGCATTGGTCTTTAACATCGATCCGATTGGGTCAGACCATCATGCCTTGCTAGTAGATTGCTATCATGTGGAGGAAAAGGTGAATAAGCAATTTAAGTTCGAGGCAAATTAGGTAAATCACGAGGACTACTTAGTAGTAGTTAAAAAGGGATGAAATGATGTTAAAGGAGAGGTTGAGAATAAATTGAAGGAGCTTGTGAGAAGACTAAATGCTTGTAGATGTGAACTTATTAAATAGAGCAAGCAGGAATTTCCAAATTTTAGGAAATTAATTGATCAGTTGAGAGGTAGGTTGGAGGAATGTCAGCGTGGTTTAATGACTGATGAGAAATTAAAAGAAACAGAAGAGTTAATTGGGCAGATTGAAGAGGCATGGGACAAGGAGGAAGTGTTCTGGTGGCAGCGGTCCAGAATTAATTGGTTAAGGTGTGGTGATCGAAACACCAAATTCTTCCATAATAGTGTGATACAGCGAAGGCAAAGGAACAAGATAGTGAGATTAAAAGATGATGAAGGGAAGTAGGTTGAAGATAGAAGTAGCATTGACAGAACTTTTAGTTTGTTTTATCAAAAGCTATTTCAATCTGTTGGAAACAGGCCCATGGATCAAGCCCTTTCGTATGTGAAGGTTGTGTTTACATAGGAAGACAATAATCTATTAATGAGTTCAGTATCTGATTTGGAGATAGAGGAGGCTGTTTTTCAACTTGGAGCCTATAAGGCACCTGGACCAGATGGCTTCTTAGCATTATTTTATCATTCAGCATGGAAGGAGGTGAGTGGGGAAGTTTGTGGTATGATGCATGATTTCTTTGAAGGAAGGACTGGTCTGAAAAAGATTAGCAGTACTAATATCGTGTTGATTCCAAAAGTAGATAAACATAAGGGAGTTATTCATTTTAGACCAATTGGATTATGTAATATATCATACAAGATCATTGCAAAAATTTTAACTAACAGAATGAAGGGGTTGATGGATAAAATAATAACTCCAAATCAGAGTGCTTTTATAGTAGGTCGGATGATACAAGATAATATTGTGATAACCCATGAGGCTTTCCATTACCTCAAGAATAAAAGGAGTGGTAGGAAGTGAGAGCTAGCCTTGAAGATTGACATGAATAAGGCATATGATCGAATAGAATGGGACTTCATGGAGGCTGTGATGTTAAAGATGGGGTTTTGTAGTGGATGGGTTAAATGGATCATGGAATGTGTAACCTCAATCGCTTTTAATCTTCAGGTGGCTGGTAGAAATATAGGTGCCTTTATACCTGGGAGAGGGGTAAGACAAGGTGATCCCTTATCACCTTTCTTATTTATATTAGCTACATAGGTTTTATCTTTAATGATCCATTATCATGTTGATCGGAAGGATTTAAAAGATGTAAAGCTTGCTAGAGGAGTTCCTATCTTGTCTCATTGCTTATTTGCGGATGATGCACTAGTATTTCTGAATGCGGGAAAGGAAAATTGTCTGGTTTTGAAGAAGATTCTTGATGTTTATTGTGGTGCATCTGGACAAATGGTAAATTTGGATAAGTCCAGTATTTTTTTCTCTAGAAACACACCAGTAGTAGTGAAATAAAATGTAGCAAACTGTCTTGGTGTTAAATTTTTTGAATAGGCAGGGAATTACTTAGGGTTGCCTGTGATTTAAGGAAGATCTAAGGTTGCATCACTGGCTTTTATAAGGGATAAAATTGGGTTGAAGTTACAGGGTTGGAAGCAAAAGCTTTTGACTTTTGCTGGAAGGGAAGTCCTAATCAAGGCTGTTGCAAATTCCATTCTTACTTATCCAATGACTTGTTTTTTATTTCCAAAGAAATCTTGTATGGAAATTGACAAGTTAATGTCTAGATTCTGGTGGGGGTCAAAAGAGGGGGAAGATATCATACATTGGCGAAGCTGGAGTTAAATGACTAGAAGGAAAAGTGAGGGTGGAATGGGGTTTCGTGACTTGCTTTGTTTTAACAAAGCTTTGCTTGCTAAAACAGCATGGAGAATGTTATTGAGGCCAGATGATTACTAGTGCCGGATCTTAAGGGGTATTTATTTTCCCAATGGTGATTTTGTGAGAGCAAAAAAGGGAAGGAGGGCATCATGGGGCGGGTCAAGCTTGTTTGGGGTAGGGATTTACTAATCAGCAAATTAGTTTGGAGGGTGGGAGATGGAAAAAGAGTTAGAGTTTAGGAAGATAAATGGATTCTTGGGTTAGATGGTCAAAAACTGAGTGCAGAAGGTGTCACTAAAAATGAGAAGAAGATGAGGGTGGCGGATTTGCTTGAAGATGGAAGATGGAACCTTACTTGCATCAGTGGTCGAACAACACAGCTTAAGTGGGAGAAGATATTGGAGACTCCCATTAGAACTGGCAGTGTTGATAAACCAATATGGCTTGAAGATAAGGATGAATGCTACTTAGTGAAATCTGGCTATGCAATAGCTAAGGCACTTAAGGATGAGATCAAAGTTCGAGATACAGGTACGTCATACAATATCCCTCACTAATTATGGAAATGCCTGTGGAAAATAATAGCTCCACTGAAAACTCAGCAGTTTTTGTGGAGAGTGGTTATAGGATCTGTGGCAACAAAAAATGCTTTAGTGAGGTGATAATGTGGCAAAGATCCTCTATGTTCAATATATGGCATGACTAGAGAAATAATTGAACATATGTTGTTCTTGAGTCCATGGGCAAAACAGTGTTGGTTTAGAAGTTCCTTGGGTTTGAAATTTAGCAAGTGGAATGTTAACAGGGTAGAAGACTGGCTGCATGATATGTTGGTAGGAGGGAGCTGGTTAGATGAATATGAAAAGTTAGTGGTTGCAACTATGTACTGGTGGATCTGGAAGAAAAGATGTAATTGGGTGTTTAGGGGTGAAAAACCAGATGCGGCTAAAACAGTAAGTTGGTGGGAGTGCAAGTAGAGGAGTTCTGGAAAAATAAAGCCAGATCGAATGTTAAATGCAAAAGGGTTTATGATGAAGGGTGTATGAGGCAGGAGAGGTGGAGTATTCCGGAGGATGGTGTTATAAAGATCAATGTTGATGGATCTTTCAAAATGCAGGAAGGGAAGGTAGGGATTGGTCTGGTATGTCAAGATAGGGAAGGAAGGTTTGTAGGAGGATTGGGGAAAGAAGTGCAAGCTGCTTCCCCTTTCATGGCCGAATGCATGGCTTTAAAGAAAGCTTTGTTGATTAAAGATCAGTTTCCTAATTGTAGAATAGTGATTGAAATGGATTGTGAAGTATTATTCAAATTGATTCGAGATAATACTGATACAGGGTGTGAATGGAAGAGTTGGGATGTGCTACAAGAGGTTCTTGTCCTCAAAAGGTCAATGAGTGATGTGTCTTTTTCACTTGTCTCTAGACAGGGTAATAGAGCTACAAATTTTTTGGCAGCAAGGGGGATGTGCCATAATGAATGGCTGGTCTCGTTTCCAACCTCCTTAGATCCACTGTTGGCTCATGATTCTTTAGAGGGCAGGGTATCCAATGAATGTGCAGGTTTGGACTTTGAGAAAGAGGGAATCGGCTAACTATTGTTTTGTTTAAAAAGTCATAATAAAGATATTTACTTTTTTAGGATGATAGTTTGATCTTTGTATGCTTTATAGGATTATAGGAGTAAGAGGTTGTATTGGTAGGATTTTTTCGAGAGTTTACTTTAGCCTTTGGCTATTGGTGTTTGTATACTTTTTTTGATATTTTTTTTTCCTAGATATACTTTTTTTATATTAATAAAAATATACTTTGATAGGGCATAAATAATAAAATGTATATCATAAAAATTATTAATCACAGGATAGGGCATCAAATCATAATTTTTACTAACCTTCCTACATTAGTACATTATACTATAGGAGTACTTCTTAATAATCTTATATAGGAATCAGGCCAAAGAACCAAAAAAAAAAACTCATATAAGAAAATTGGCTTCCATTGCAAATATTTTAAAATAGAACCAAATTGAAAATTTGAGTAACCTATGGCTACCAAATGCCCATAACTCTTTTTAAAGCCCAAAGACACTGACTATCTAATGTTGGCCAAGATTAAAATCACCAAAGAGAAATAATTATATACTCAATCAATCTGATCTTTAATATAAGACATATTTACCTAATTTAATTAGATTAAGGAAGTTAGTTAAATTAACTAATATGACATGTGTTTTTCAAAATATCTAGTCTTTTTGTCATCTTTCTTAATTTCTCAGTTCCTTTTCTCCCTTGATTATTATTAAGAGAGCATCAATATATAGGAGCAAATTAAAAAAATATCGACAAATATAACAAATTTGAGTAACCTATGGCCACCAAATACCAATGACTCTTTTTAAAGCTCGGAGACACTGACTATCCAGTGTAGTAAGTGTTTGGGTTTCTTTCAAATCTAGGTTTGAAACCTAGGTTTGCGCAATCCGAGACAAAACTCCTCTCACACACTTATATCATAAATTGTAAAAGCTATTCTCAAAAGCTAATCTAAACACACACATAATCTAAGACTAAAATCCCCTTTTGACAAAAAAAAGACTAAAATCACCAAAGAGAATAATTATATACTCCATCCGATTTTTAATATAAAATATATTTAACTAATTTAATTATATTAAGGATTTAGTTAAGTTAACTAATATGATATGTGATTTCTAAAACACTATAGTTATCTTCCTTAGTTTTCTCGTTCATTTTCTTCCTTGATTATTGTTAAAGGTTAACATCAATATATAGGGGCAAATTAAAAAAAATATTGACAAACATAAAAAATAGATTTTATATTTAGGACAAGATCGCAGATAAGTCTTATATTAAGGACCCAAGGGAGTATTCTGCAGAAAAATACTTATATACTCCAAAAGTACCATGTCATCTAAACTTTATCCAATGAAAACATAACAACTCAGATTATTTTAATTCTAGTTGGCTAATGACTAATGAAAAAGTTCAAATTTTATCTTATTTTAAATAAAAATTTTCATTGATTATTTTTTTTAGTTTTTTTAAAAAAATTAAAATTTTTTCCTTAAAAACAAGATAAAATTTGATTTTTTTTAAAAATGAGTCATCAACTAACTAGGATAAAAATGATCTGAATTGTTATGTTTCTATTAGATAAAGTTTAGATACCGTGGTATTTGTAACACTCCAAATTTTATATTCACCAAATATATTGTAATTATTTGAGAAATTCAAAAAAATGGTGAATATTCATGAATTTGTAATTTATGAACTTTATAAATGTTAATTTTCATGAGAAATTGGGCACAAAAGAGAAATAATTATGGAATTAATTTGGGTAATTTAAAAAGCCCAATATTAAGGCCCAAAAATATAGGAAATATTTGGTCCAAAAATAAATAAAAATTGGCCAAATAAAAAGAAGAAAAAGAATAAAATTGGAAATGTTATGGCAAAATCGTAATTTTTGCCAAAATAGTACAAAATTTATTATTTTTCAAACTTCAATTAATTAAGGAAAATAAAGGGGGGAAATATATTTGAAATATTTTGGTCAATTAAATATGAATTTATAAAAAATTTGAGCAAAAATGCAATTTTTGATCAAAATTGGGACTTTACGTGTATACGTAATCGGAACAAGTTGTGAAATCAATTGAAACCATAGGGAGAGACCCTTAGGTGTCTCCTACATGTAACAAAAAGAGGGAAATATTATATATATGTTGGTTGAGTTTATAACACAATTGGATGAAAATAGGAATTATTACATGAAAATCCAAAATTTGAAATTTTTGGAAATTCCATAAATAATTAAAATAACATAAAATAATATGATAAAAGCATATCATCCTCTTCCTTCCAGCCATAACTTAGTCCTACTTCAGTTTCAGAGAGAGGAAGAGTGGAGAGTACTTAAAGAGAGAAAGAGAAGAGAACTCGCAAGGTAAGCCAATTTCTTCGATAAATTCTTACCTAATGCGTATAACTCCGCTTCTAAGCTACTCTTTCATATATTTCAAGGTTTCGAAAGCTCAATTCAACCCTTGGAAATGTTAGGGTTTTCAGCCAAGTCAAGAAAAAGTTAGTGGGAGCTTGAGGTAACTTCCAAACCTTCGTATATTAACTATTCTGGCTGCTGTAGGCAATTTAATTGATGCAATTTTGCCAGATTGCCATTGGTTTTAAATTTTGGAAATGTGTGTGCCTGGGGTTATGCTGCCAAAAGTGGGTCTAAATGGTAGTTGTAACTTAATGTAATAGTTAATAAAATGATTATGAGTAGAAAGAAACATGTCTACAAAGTTAGATTTTGAAAACCCCAATTTTTCTCGTAAGAGGATTTCGGCCAGGGGCATACATGGGCCTTAGAGTTGGATTTTCAATGATTTGATAGTTCCATTGGTTTCATGAGGAAAAATTAGGTGAGGTTATAGTTGGGCACTTTTTCGGAAAAGACCAAAAAGGTATAATTATGAAAACGTCCCTGAAACCTTGAAATAGGGGCTGTCAAGGTGATTTTCATAATTTGACAATGAATTTGATAATTCTAAGTCCTGAAATAGATTTCTTGGATGAAAATATGTCAGAATAGCCCATGTCAAAATTTCAGAAAAAAGTACAGCCGAATCAGGTATGGCGGGGCCGGGCCGAGGTCCCGAGGGCATTTTAGTAAATGTTCACCATAGGCTATTATAACCACAATAAACAATATGGAAGTGTCTAAAATGATACATGGATAGGAATAACCTATTTCTTGTACATTTGGTATTTTAGGACCGAATTAGGGGCCTAAAGTTGGCACGTACTACGAGGCAAGCATATCAAGGTTAAAAAGGGTTGAGGTAGGAATATTATTCTTTATACTTCATGCCTTAGTCTATATGAATGTGTGGTCACCATTGTAACCCCCTCCGTAATCATATCCGAAATACAACATTAGAGTGAAATAGATACCAATAATAATCAAAATTCATTTATATTCCCATCTTTAAGATAGGATTTTTACAAATACATTTCACAAACACTTTAACCTGGTCTCACATTCATATTTCGAATACAATTACTTCGTGAAGATAAATCACATTTATATAAATATCAGAGTGCACAATAATAATACCGACAAACCCGGATTCATACCTTCACTAAAGATTCATAGGGCATATACGCCCTTTACAATTTCTCAAATGGGGATTAAACAAATTTCATTCCAAATACATATCCAAATATACCTCCACAACATATACAACCATATATCCATCCTAACATATATAACTCTAAATACATCCAAATCAACTACCATTATCTCAAATAGCAATGATAATCAACTATCAAGTCCAAATGCCCATAAGGGATTCTCGCCACCCGTAGTTGCTTGCTCCTTCCTCGAGCCACTTGTCCTGTCTAAAATGTTGGTAGGGGAGGGTGAGATTCTAGAGAATCCCAGTAGGAAACAGATACCAATATGCATGCAAGATAAGTGTTTAATGCATGACATGCTTGCATCACAATAACTCGTGCTCACATAATGATATATCCGCATGCTCAATGTTTCAACAACATACTCATGGCCATAGCATAATAGAAACAGAGCTTCAATCATTCATATATGTTTCACATAATCAAGTAAAGCAATAACATGCATCAATACACAAACACAAATATCAATACATGCAAGAGAGGTAAGTTCCCTACACTTATTCTTTCCACGTATGCTCCAGCATCGGCTACTCACAATCTGAGGGATATCAAATCATGATCAAGGCGAATATCTGACCCTATAACCAAATCAAGGACATAGGATTCTCTTTTCCAAATTCTCATTTTCATAACACTTAAAGTTGGTTACCATTCATGACCTTTAGGTGGCTAATCAAAGCATAAACACATGCCTAAAGGCTTGGGAAACACTTGACCAAAGGTCACCTTTTAAAAGTCCAAAATGATGATTTTTGGGGGTTGGCCGCGGCCAGCCTACCCATGGGCCGTGGCCAATGGATGCACAGAAGGTCTTGGACCGTGGCCAAGAAAATTCTGTTTCCTGGCTGAACTTCCATAATTCATAACTAATTCTAGAAAAATCAAAACAAGGTGATTCTAAAGCCAAATGAAATTTACTTAAGTCCTATTTATAGGAAAAATATGTATCATTACTGGAAATCACCACAAAATTCTAGAATTACACAAAACTCCATACTGCTCAGAACAGAGTTCCAAGGAACAGATTTTCCAACTTTTCTACCAAATTGTTCAATGACTCCAAAATCAATAACCAAACTTATTCCCATACAATTTTCCACAAGGAACATAATGGTAACCTCAAAATGACCAAAATCACAACCTATCAACATGCCCTGTTTTGACCAAAGCACAAAACCAACACAAAAGGTGCCAAACTTCACATTTAGACTTCAATGCAATTCTATCAATTTAAAACACTAAACAAGGCACCATTTCCATAATAATAACATACCATACTCCCCCTTGACCCTAAATCACGAAAATTAGGGCAAAAATTCTAGAAATTCAAGGCCTAACCAATGGCCACAAAACTTATATGAAAAGGAAGCTTTCACTCACATCAACAACTTTCCCAAAGAAGTTCCTTGATTCACCCAAGTCCACAATTTCGTGAGAGCTCAAACACCACCAAATGAAAAATCTAAAACCATGAAATTGAAGCTCTCAACACAAGGAACAACTTTATAGAAGAGAGTTTGAGGTCATTTGGAGGGTCAAATGCTTACCTATCTCAAGAGCTTCTTCTTCTGCAGCCATGGTAGCCGAATAGAGAGAGGAATGAGAGAGATGAAGAGAGTGGAAAGAGATGAAATGATGATGAAATGAACTACTCTCATCCCTCCCATACTTGTGACAGCCACATAGAGAGGAAAGAGAGAAGAGAAAACCATTTTAAAATGTAGCATTTGACTTTTCTACTCCTCTCTCTTCATCCTCACCTTTTGCCACATGTCTCCACCTTATTGGCTCTCATAAAGCAAGTAACTAATTAGTTACTCTAACCACTTCATTAGCCATTTTAATTTCACATCTCATGCCCTCTTAATTAGTAATTAATCTCTTCCATTAATCACTAATTTAGAGCAATTCTTTCAATTTTTCTAACAATTATGGCATATTAATTAAAATTGCCATACAACACATTTAATTCTTTTCCTCTTCTTTATGCGCCATTTACCCTTATTTTAGCCCAATAATTATTTCATCACATAATTATGCTAAAATACAAGGTGTTGGGCGTTCCCAATACTTAATCCGGATCTCAAATCCACATTAATCCACATAATCATTCACAATAATTATAATTAGCCCTTAATCAAAATTTGGGGCGTTACAACCATGGTTTGTGCTTTTATTAATTAACATGGTATGCTTAGAGAGGGCAGTTAGTGCCGAAAGTGCACTTACACCAAAGGGATTAGATGAGAATCCAACTAGTGTACGAGTAGTTGGGCTGAAGCCCTACTCATATATGCATGACGATATGTTATATTGTTTATTAATTGGTGCATTCATGATGCATATCATATGTATTTATTGCATGTTATGTGATCGATATAATATGTTTCTACTGAGATTCCTCAGAATCTCACCCCTTTTTCTAAATCAAAATGTCTCAGCGGGTGCTAGTGGTTCAAAAGGCAAGGACACAGTTCGGGAACCTGACGGGCACGTTTCTCGAGACACAGGAGATGATTATATTTAGCCTGTGCTTGGAATATTTTAGGATATTCTGTACATATTTGTAATTATTAGTGAATTTTGTTATATTAATGACTATTTGTAAACAAATACTTATTATCAGTATAACTGTACTTTTCTATTTGCCTGTAGAACTTGTTTATTATTACCCTGCGTATATCAAAATGGAAACGGGTGTTGATAGTATTTCTAGAGCATATAAGTATTTCCCTTAGTCTGCAAAGATAATATTTATGATGACAATTTCAATAGCCATTTTAGAACTATATTGAGTTAAGGTATTGACACAATGATGAGTTTCTCTCTATAGAAGTTCAAATGTAACAACTTAACTTCTTATAGAAAGACTGCATAGTTGTCCAACCCAATGACTAAGAAAGATAATTATTTTTTGTTTGGAATAGTAATTAGACGCTTCAAAAATAACTTTTTAATAATGATTTACAATACATGTGTTAAATATTTAAGAAAAAGTTTTCTCTCAATTTTTATGAATAAATATGTTTAAAAACCTAAACATAATCCTAAGCAAATATGATAGACTATTGTTGATGAAGATTTGGCTCCCATCCTTTTCTCTAAAGAAAAGGATGGTACTTTTTTTAAATATGGGTCGTTGGATATTCAAAATCGGTCACTAATCTCAGGGTCTGTTTGGGAACTCGGTGGTGTCCAAAAAACGCCCATTTGAAGGGTAAAAGTTAGAAAAGCCCATCTGAGCGTGTTTGGAAAAACATTTCGGATGGCAGAGCTTTTAAGGGAAATAGAGCTTTTAGGTGAAGCTATTCAAAGCTACTTTTTCCCCTCCAGCGTCCGAACGCTCTGAACTGAGGTGAGGCCCGGTCAGTGACCGTTGGCAATCATTATTGTGGCATTTAAATCTCTCAGCTACCTTTTCCACAAAAATTGCCTCTCACCTGCGCGATCGTTGGCGATATTAAACACTCCTCTCAGCTGCCTTACAGACCAGAGTTGAAAGCTTCATCCTCGTTCTTCTATTTATGTTGAACACAGCACACCCACGGCGCTGTTGAGTGGAAGACCCTAACGGATATCGCAAGTGGTCTGAAGGACATCCCAAGTAGAGGGCGAATCGGTGGGTGGATCCAACGAGTTGGCCGGATCTCCTAGTCTGTGGGTGTAGGCATGTGCGGCGGCGGAGCTGGGTGGCGGCCAGAGCTCGAATGGTGGCCGAATCTGCTTCTCTATGATTTCTAGTGCTCTGCTTGAAATTTTTTGTGCCTTCCTCTGTGGTTTCGCTTGGTTACAAAGTGAGTCTGTTTCAGCTTTCTTGCCGTCGGGAGTGTGTTTTGGGTCTCCTCCTCTGTGCTTAAAATCTCCAGCCGGATCTGCTTCAAATCTTCAGGCCGGTTCTCCTCCTCCTCCGTCGGCAGTGTGATTTCTGCAAGTGATTTTTTTTTTCTTTCTTCTATGTATTCAAGTGACCCTACCCCAGACTGCATGCTCCCTAAATGGAATCATCTTCTTGCTCGAAATGGAATAATTTTTCTAAGACAAATGTCATTCGCTCTATGATTTCCTGTGTTCTGCTGAAAACAATTCATTTAAGCTCCTAAAGCTGCAGTTGGATTTTCTTCGTGTAAAATAACTTTTGTCAGATTAGTTATGGCCATTTGCTTACTCTTTGAAGGAGGAGTTCACTTGCATTGAAACATATATGAACACTGATATGTTTAAAATGGCTTGGTAGAGGAACTAAGTTTAATCTTTATTAGAGGAAGAGTTCGTGTGTCATTGTTGCAATGTGAAGTGGTTCATTCGATCTGTGATTTCCTATGCTATGCTAAAAACAGTTCATTTAAGCTCCTAAAGGTGCAGTTGGATTTTCTTCAATAAAAATAACTTTTGTCAGATTAGTTGTGGCCATTTGCTTACTCTTTGAAGGAGGAGTTAACTTGCATTGAAACATATATGAACACTGATATGTTTAAAATGGCTTGGTAGAGGAACTAAGTTTAATCTATGTTAGAGGAGGAGTTCGTGTGACAAGTAGATGAATGTGGAAGTGGCATGGTGCTCTTGATCAGTGATGATACCACCCGACATGTGATAATTTGCCTAATAATTTTTTTGCAAGTAATTATGTAAGAATGTTGTGAGTTATATATGAAATCATTAAATTCTGTTTGTAGTATGAATAATATGAAATCAATGAAGATTTCGGTTTAGTTTAGTATTATGATACTTATATTCATTTGGAAATCATCTCCTTCCTCTAAGCCCAATGTCAACAACTCCACACATGATGCTTGGCAGGGCAAAAAAGAAAAATTGTTTTATAATTAGCTAACTTCCTTTTATGCTAGTTTACAAAGACCCCACACATGATGCTTGGCAGGGCAAAAAAGAAAAATTGTTGCTTGGCCCCTTACCTTCTCATTGAACTTAGTTGTTGATTTTAAACTTTAAATGGGAGCTTTCCTTTTCTGAGATAACTGTTTGCAATGTACAGTATATGGTTTGGGCTTTGTAGAAACAACAAACCATCAATTGAAAGGATCTAAAGGTCTAATAACATTGTTCCATAGTATCAATATATGATTTTTTATAATCTCTTGTTTTTGTGTGTGAATAATACAAGTGAATAGAATATGATAAATTGCATTTGCTTTTACTTTCACCGTTCCATCAAATTTTGTGATTATTCTCACCTCTCATAGTATGTGCATATCTTGAATATTTCTTACTTCTGATATTTTTGAAATTATTAGTTTCTTCTTGCTCATTGCAAAAACTTGAATGCTTCTAAACGGGCATTGAATAAAATAACTTTCGGATTCATCCAAGTTCCTTGAAGCTAGGACGGCTGCCTTTGGTTTCTGGTTGCATTGCCACTGGTGAAGAAGCAAATGTAAGTGGCATTCCATTATTTGATAACTTTGGAGATCACATTGATTTGATAACTTGAATGCTTGTTAATCATTGCAAAAACTGTCGTGTTATTGGCATCTTGAGGCCATATAGTAGAGATCACATTGATTTGATACTCTTGGAAAATTCTATCATTGGAGTATGATATGGAAGAAAACAAAGAACTTCATAAAATCCATATGCTTTGTTATTAGTGCTGCAAGCGTAAACTCGTTCACATTCACTTTTTCCTTTTTAGGATTTCCTTGTCATGTAGCATTTTCAAAGTTATTTTCAATGCCTCTGTATATGTGTGTGTATTATGCATTGCCCTTTCTTGCTGAAATTTTCAATTAATTTCAACTGGGACATCTGTTTTTTCATTCATGGTCAATTGTTGACATAGAAATATGAACAAGGGTAAGGATAAAGCATCATGGGATGTGAGTTGCACTGGGATTTTCATCGAACTTTGTATTGAACAAATATATAAGAAAGAACATCTAGGATCATCATTCACGAAGGATGGATGGAAGAATATTTTGTCCGGCTTTAATGAAAAAACAGGAAGGTCATATGACAAGAAACAAATGAAAAATCGGTGGGATAACTTGAAGAAAGATTGGAAGGTGTGGGACAAGTTGTTCTCAAAAGAGACTGGTATTCAATATGACTCTGCAAGGCATATGGTGATTGCAGAAGATGAGTGGTGGGAGAGGAAAATACAGGTACAAAATTGTTGTTGTTGTTGTTGTTATAATTACTGAAATAAAATTTTGTTGTTAGTATTATTAGTATTGTTATTATTTTTAGTGAAAATGAGGCCTTTGCTGTGGTAACTTGGATACGTGCAGGAGAATGCAGAGTACGCAAAGTATAGATACAGAGGTCTTATGTTCGCCAGGGAATTGGATATACTATTTAAGGATGTTCTGGCATTGGGCTCCACTATGTTCACACCGTCTTCTGGACAGCGATTGCCAGTACATGACGACGAAGACGATGTTTACCGACCCACAATGGACCTAGAGGAAGGATCAGGAGATAGCGAGGAAGATTTTATAGGTCCTAGTACTGGAGGTAGTGTGGGAGTGACAGGTGATATGGAAGGAATCACCTTGACAACAAACACTCAAACAACCACACCTCGTGGTTCGGACGGAAGTGGGAAGAGAAAGAGGGTTGAAGTGTCAGAGAAAGGGAAAAAGACAAAAATAGCAACCTCGAGGGTTATAGCAGATGCGGTTAGTAAGATAGCTGTGGCAACTGAGAATAGAGCAGATGCTCTATAAAAGCTGTCCACGAATGATGCCCTGAACGTTACTGACATCGTAGCTGACTTACTGAAGATTCCTGAGGTTATTGAGGATGAAGACTTCTGTTTCCGATGTTCTAACATGATGATGCATCAGATTAGACGTGACATGTTTCGTGGCTTGCAAGGGGATAAAACTACCTTGCTAACGTGGCTGCGGCACCATGCTTATAATAGCCCAAATCTTCAGCTTGCCCCTAATCAGTGAACTCTATTTTATGTCACTGTTGCAAACTCGGTTATGTATAATTCTGATGATATGTCTGACTTTATTTTGAAAGACTTCGGTTATGTGATATGTTATGGTACATTATGATGATATGTCTAACTTTATTTTGGTAATCTTGGTTATGTGATATGTTATGATATATTATGATGATATGTCTAACTTTATTTTGGTAATCTCGGTTATGTGATATATTTTGTTATTGTACTTGATTTCATACAATCTTGGCAATCACAGAGAATACATCGTCCATGGCAAGTTCGAGTGGTCACGGTAGTTCGGAAGAAATGGCGACAGAAGGATTGTCTCGTGTAGAGCGCAGGTCCCAACTCATATCCCTTTTAGATGAAGAGATTACGGAGTATGAAAAGGTGGTTGTCTTGATGGCTCAATATCTCATGCCATATGTTTGCAAAGAGCCACGCAGAACTAGTAAGCAAACCAGTGCACAGTGGGTGCAAGAGGTACTGGAAGGCCATGATAAAGTTTGTCCTGAAAATTTCCGAGTTGAAAAGCATGTCTTCCATTTCTTATGTTCTAAATTGGTAGAACATGGGTTACGGAAGACTAGGAACCTTGGAATTGCAGAAATGGTTGCCATGTTCTTATACACAGTTGGACATGCACAAGGAAATAGAATCCTACAGGAAAGATTTCAACGTTCAGGGGAAACGGTCAGTAGGATCTTCCACATGGTATTACGTGCTTGTGTGAATCTATCGACTGAACTTATCAAACCGGTTGATCCCGAGTTCAGTCATTGTCACCCAAAAATCTGTAACGATCGACGATATTACCCATACTTCAAGGATGCAATAGGAGCAATTGATGGAACTCACATCCGGTGTGTGGTCAATCAGTCAGAGCAAGAGAGATTTATCGGGAGAAAGGAATATCCAACTCAAAATATCATGGCCGTATGTGATTGGGATATGTGCTTCACTTTTGTGTTGGTAGGCTGAGAGGGAACTGCCCATGATGCTCGTGTGTTTCAAACTGCAATCTCAACTCCATCTATGAATTTCCCCCATCCACCTCAAGGTATCTATTGCTCACCTGCTCCTACATTGTGTTGTAGTTTTTTTTCCCTCACATTTGCTATAATTTTACCGTGTAAAAGACATTTTCGGTGTATTACTCAGGGAAATATTATTTGGTCGATGCTGGCTATTCCAACATCAGTTGGATATCTTAGTCCATATAGACGTGAGCGTTATCATATTCTAGACTTCAGGCGACGGGAGGGATTTGCAAATCCAAACGAGATGTTCAATTATTATCATTCAAGTTTGCGGACAACAATAGAAAGGACGTTTGGAGTATGGAAGAATAGGTTTCAGCTTTTGGGGGAAATGAAATCATATAGCTTTGAAACACAAGTCCACATAGTTTGTGCGACAATGGCTATACATAATCTTATCCGGAGAAATTTCCAAACAGATATGGATTTTCAAGAAGCTGAACGAGGAAATATACCTGGTCAACATACTAATGATCCGATTGATGTTGCATCCACATCTACTATCCATAGATTATCTTCAACACAAATGAAGCATGTGCGTGACACAATCAGAAACCAACTTGTTAGGGGTAGATGATCCAATAATGAGACATTTCATGTATGCATTCTAATTTAAATATAAATTTATCCTTTTTTAATTAAATACTTTCGTGTATTTTTTTTATAATAATTGTACCTTTTTTATTTTATCTAGTTTTTTTTAAAAAAATTCATTTCAATTATCACAATATATACAACTAATATATATATATATATAGTATTCAATAAAATTCATGCCCTTTTCAGTTATTTTCCATCTAAACGGACTTTTCAAACGCTAATCCAAACAGGTTTCAAGTTAGAAAAAAAGTCACTTCTGCCACCGCCAATCCAAACACAAATCACATATAAAATCTAACTTTTTTTCTATCTAACTTTTTCAAAAACTCATCTAAAAAAAAAGCTCCTTCTCCGTCGCTCATCCAAATACGCACTCAATCTGTGAGAACACCTGGCATGTGATTCCTAGCTTTGTACACCTTTCAAAAAGAAATATGCTTTACGTTACGCGGGTTTGAAACTTTGAATTGAATTTTGATGAATATTAATACGATTTCGATTCTCATACGATCACATCAACGTAGGCAATCCAACTAAAAGAAATACTAAATAATAATGAATTTAATAATTAATAAATTCACACAACTGTTTTGGCGACACCTCAATAGTTCACACCAATTTTAGCCTTAAAGACGAAGGAACATAAATTTTTAATATATATATATATATACACACACATAATTATTGTGATTGTATTTTAATTTTAAATTCAAACCTTTCTGTCCAAAAAATAAACTTTGTAATTGAAAATATTGTAATTAAATCTTCAAAATTCAAATAAAAATTCAGTTTTATCATATTACTTGATTTTTTGATGGTATTTTATTGCAAGCTAGCTAGTTTTTATAATATAAATAATATATGTTCAAATTTCTTAATAATACTTCATTGGTCCTTAATATAAGACATATTTGGATGGTTGATCTTGGTTCTAAATGAAGATGTTAGGATGTTTTAGAAAATATAAGTTATGTTGACTAACTAAAGTGATTTCATTAGTATAATCAAATTAGGTAAATATATCTTATATTACGGGTTGAAAGAGATATATAGTTACATAAAATTAAAAAAAATAACAAAATATTGAATTAAGATTCAGATTTCTATATTTTTCTCAAAAAAAAAAAATTCTCAACAACTAGATGTATTATTGTATGCTTGTATGCTGCATGGATTGTAATGTTAGTATAGATATAAACAGCGGGATTATTTATAAATTTCACTGTATGTTATATATTGATATTCTCTTGGCAAAAAAAATATATTGATATTCTACAAATGTACTGATAATTGAATTTTTTTGTGCACGCTACAAATTAAAAGTTTTTGAAATTATTTGATATACTGATTTCCCCCAACATTTGACATATTGATTGATAATCTAGTTAAATCATATACTCATCTGACATTAAATTTTAATTGAAATTGAATATATAAAACCACTTGTGATCCATGATCCAATCATATTACTGTTCTTTCCCCAAAATTACATTATTAATCAAATTGCTGTTAAAATATTCTTGAAATGATACAGCGTTGGACATATAAAAATGAGAACACATACAAACTTTGTTTCTCATTTACTTTTTTTTTTCCCAATTTTTATTTACTAAAATTATATTTTTAACTCCAAAGTATTCAAAGTAACTCTAAAATATAATGGTCTGGTTATCAATTTCTCATCAATAGAAATTAATTCAGCAATTTGGTATATCAACATCAAATACACAATTTTAATTTAATTTATATTTAATAGAGAGAATTGCTTATAAATACCTTTTTGGCAAATTAATTGTTGAATGTTACCATGGAAAATTTGTTGCACATAACGAAAAATATTTTACACACAATGGAAGATTGTTTGCACATTTATATGAAAAATTTACACACAGAAGATGGTTTGCACAAAATAAAAAATCGCTTGCACATACGAAAGATCGTTTGCACGTTTGATAGTAATAAGTAATTAATTTGCCTCAAAGATATTTTTGAGCAATTCTCCCTATTTAATATAGAAATACCATATTTTTTTTCTAGAATATGGAAAATATGTCTAGTCATGATTAAATATTAGGAATATTTTGCAAAAGTTATTGAGGACTGAATGAAGCAAAGAATAATTGATGAAATGAGAAGAGCAGGTGAGCAGTGATAAAGTACAGCAAGACTTTGAAGGGATGGTCGGCTTAGAGTGGGCCCAGGAGGAACCGCCCGCCCATCATAGCCGCTTATTGTGACGTGGCAGAGCATCAAACTGAGGTGAACATGAGGGGGCCCAGGAGGAACCGCCAGCCCATCATAGCCGCCAATTGTGACGTGGCAGAGCATCAAACATGAGGGGACATGGACGGCATTGACAACTTTGTTGGATTCCAACCAAACTATGTTCACCTCACGTCAGATTCACTTCCTTCGCCCAAAAAGTCCTGATTCTCCTCTCACCAGACCTTATCCCTTGTTTGGTTTAACAATCTCCATCTAATCTTTCATAAATTTTTTTTTTGCCCACAATCTTTCATAAATTAAAACTAGAATAATACCCATATTATTTGTTATACGAGGGTTAAAAAATTAAAAAAATGAAAAGGAAGATGAAAAATTCCTCATGAAAAAAATTTATTGCCGAGACTCGTATCTTTAAACAAGTGCAACTTATCATTCAGAGGTGTAACTATGCATAAAATATCTTCAGTTGGATGTAATTTGGAATGACAATTGGTCGCAAATGAATCAACCTTTGATCGAGCTGGTTCCGGGACCGGGAGGCTTTTGTAGACAGGACTGAAACAGTCCGTCATTATGTTAATCCCGAAGGTGAATGGGATGTCTAAACTGGGGAGATAGTTTAGCTCTCAAGTGGTCCAACAAATCACATGTGCTCAACCCCTTGGGGATAGCAAAGGAACAGATAAATATTTCTGGAAACCTTCTTCTAACGGTTGTTTTTCAGTTAGTTCTGCCTACCAATTTCTTTCTGCAGGTCCTTCCAGTTCTAATACAACCTTTTGGAGATTACTATGGAGATGGGATATCCCAGAGAAGATTAAATCTTTCATGTGGCTTGTGGCACATGGAAGGGTGCATACAGCAGATCTCAGAGCGAGGAGAGGACTATCGGAAACTGCATCTTGTCCGTTTCTTTGTGAGCAGGATAAGAACCTGATGCATCTCTTGAGGGATTGTGACAATGCCCGTGAAAGGTGGGTATCCATAATCAAACCTACAATGTGGAATAATTTCATTAATTTACAGGGAATGGAGTGGATTGAATGGAACCTCAGACATGAAGCGGGAAGGGAGTTCACCAAGAAAATCAGATGGGCAACTCTGTTTGGATACGTTTGCTGGGATATCTGGGTGAGCAGATGCAGGAAGCTGTTTGGAGATGATGCTAAAGCTGACTATACAAATGCCTACTCTAGCTTTTTTCGTGCAAGTTGGGATATGGATTTAAGTAATCAGTGCAAATTCTATATTCAGGCTGATAGAGGAGATAGAAGTCAACAATTAAGGAGGCCAGGGTTTAATACACTTGAAACAGACGGTTCTGTTCTTCAGTCGGGTCAAAGTGCAAGCGCTGGTGTCATTAGAGGGGAACATGGAGAGTGGATTTATGGATTCATGGGTAAACTTATACAGGTTCCTCCGGTTGTTGCTGAAATTATCGCAATCATCCAAGGTCTTCAAATTTGCTGGAATAGAAATCTAAAGAATATTGATCTATTTACTGATTATATTGAAGCCATTCAACTTCTCATGAGGGGTTGTGATGTACTCCTTCCCTTTAAGGATGTTATCGAAGGGGCTAGGTTTTGGTTATCCAGAGATTGGTGCGTCCTGATTAACCACTTCTTTAGAGAGCATAATGTTGAGGCGGATCTTTTAGCTAGGACTACTCATAGTAGTAGAGAGAATTTTGTCATATTTAATCACCCACCTCCTGCTCTTTTGGTAGGCGGTAGTTGATGAGAGATTTTTAGAGGAGCCTCTGTTAGAAGTTGTTCTTGTTTTTAATCCCTAATTGGATTAATGTACTCCAGTATCAAGTCAAAAAAAAAAAGTGACATAGTTTAAAAAAGATGCACCTGCTAAAGTTCGATTGCATCTAGGCTTAAACAAATTTTAGTTACCTTTAGATCACAGATTTTGCAATAAGAAATTTAAAGAACTACAGTGTTTATATTGTGCTAATAAATTGATGGCTATACATACTGGATAGGCATGAATGTATAAGTTTGAAACGCATGTCATGTTATATAATACTTCTTATTCTTAATATAAAATTAATTAATTAATCTGGATAGATTAAAAAAATAAAATAAGTTAATTAATTTTAACAAATACGACTTGACCTCCTTATAATACATATATGTAGAATTAAATTATATATATATTTTATAAGTTAGATTAAATTAGTTTAGAAAAAAAATGATAATAATATAAGATAAAATGAATTGAGATATTATATTTAGAATTAAAATCAATAACTAATTGACTTTTTTTACACCTTCATATTGGAAGGGACTCAAGGACTAAGGTAGTGTTGCATATGAATATGTATTTTTTTTTGAAGTACTTCTGACTTTATAACTTGATGCTGTTATGATTACACCATTTTTTATTCTCGAATTATGTACAAATGTATGTTACTATGGTACTATCATAAAATTTTCTAATTCACATCAACATAGTGTAAATGCTAATCTTTTGTTACCTAATATCATCTTGGTCACACGGTACTAATAATGCATGACTATGTAAAGAAGATGTTTTAGTTAGAAAATATTAAAATGGAAGTTTACCAAGTTCACCTTTACGAATTTAGTCTCCTTCACTTATTTGGTTTTTTTGAGGTAGCTTTGTCACCGCTTATTCTTAAGGTCTTTGCCTTACGAATTTTATCGCCTGTGTGATATTGCAGCTCTCACCGGAGCTCTATTCGAAGGGTTGTTTTTCAGTTCGTTTTGTTGGAGCAAATATTCAACCTTTAGTTCTAGAACACAGTGTGGAGCTTGAATATTATACCGCGCAAGACTCTTTCCTCTTTAAGCTTGTTATCGTTTGTTCAATTCTTAGTTTTTTTTCCTTCCTATTGTGTATATTAGATTGGGGCCTTGTAATCTATATGGCAATTTTTGGGTTAGTTCCTTGGAGCCCCACCAATTTATGCCTTTTATGTAACTCGTTTGATCTTTTTATTAAAAAAGAAAAATAATTAAACATATCAATTATTTATAACTAAGTGCATGTTTGTTTATTTCCTCGCGTGCAGTTTAGAATGGGCACATGGTAAGTAAACAAATTCGTAACTGGACAAATTAATGCCAGTCAAACTCAAACCGTGCTGTAACTTTTTTCCCAAAAAAACAAAAGCTTTTTCTTTTTCCTTGGGCAGGTGCCAATTCTTTCCATTCATAATTTTCATTTACTGCTCAAACCAAACGAAGCATAGTGGGCATCTTCGTCGGGCATTTGGGTTTCATTTCACTTGCATTTCACTCTGCTCATATAATATAGAGCTCAAATAAAAAGTTCGCTTTTACTCTCCGTTGTATACTTTCGCTTTCAGCTGCTAATTCAGCGAACTTATTTTCTCCTGTTCTTCCTTTACCTCCAAACCGCAGAGTTTAAGTTCAAGTTTGAAAGGTGCGTTTGGATCCTCGTATCTCTTTCTTGTTTTAGCTAGTTGATCTTATGAATTTTGAACAAGTTTGGTGCTGCATGTAAACCCCTTTTTCAGGTCTTGCTTTTTTCAAATTTTGGATGCCTAATGCTTTATTGTTTTTCTGATAATGTGTCCTGGATTCGAAACTATCCTATCTTTATTTGTTCCTGCAGGAACTAGATCTGTTTTATGGCTTAATTTTTTTTCTGGGCAGATTATGTTGTGTTGATCTTTTATGTGTAGTGTGTGTGATGCAATGGATTTGAAGTTTGGTTCTTTATTCTATATGATCGATGGATACTCTAGTATCGAAAATAGGGCATGTCTTTTATATTCCGAGTCTTGTGTGTTCGTTCTGCTATGCATGCCTCTGAGCTCTAAGTGTTTGCATGTAACAGGTTCTTTCAAAACAAAACTGTATTATTTCTTTTTGCTGTAGTTGGTAGGTATAGCGATTGAAACTGTTTATAGTGCTCGGGTTCCATGCTTGGGGTTCTCTATCTCCACCTTTGGTTCCAGTGAATTGATTGTAAAATAGAATGGCACAACCTTCCGTCTAGTCTACGGGTAATAAATCTTTCGTCTCTTTTGTGTTGTGCAGATCATAAAAGATGGCTGATGAAGACATTCAACCTCTTGTTGTTGACAATGGAACTGGAATGGTCAAGGTTAGTCTATCCGTTTTTAACGAATGAGTAAATGAAGATGTAGAAACTGTGAATTGCAGCCTTTACATTTTGCGTACAATGCTTGCAGGCTGGTTTTGCTGGTGATGATGCCCCAAGGGCTGTGTTCCCTAGCATAGTTGGACGACCACGCCACGCGGGTATTATGGTTGGGATGGGTCAGAAGGATGCTTATGTGGGTGATGAAGCGCAGTCAAAAAGAGGTATCCTGACCTTGAAGTACCCCATAGAGCATGGCATAGTAAGCAATTGGGATGATATGGAGAAGATTTGGCATCACACTTTCTACAATGAACTTCGTGTTGGCCCTGAGGAACACCCAGTACTTCTTACTGAGGCACCACTTAATCCCAAGGCCAACAGAGAGAAGATGACCCAAATCATGTTTGAAACTTTCAATGTGCCTGCTATGTATGTTGCCATCCAGGCTGTTCTGTCTCTATATGCTAGTGGCCGTACAACAGGTTTGTTTCAAGTCCAGATTTTATTCCTCAGAGTACTTGGTTTTGGTCAATTCTGGTTAGGCTAATTGCTGTAGGTTTGGTTGATAATTGATATTGAACTTGAACTAGTTGCTGAGAGAAACTCCAAGACACTAAATGTTTTTAAAATATTGTTGAATAATGACCTTCATGCACAATGCAATAGGTATATTTTTTGGGAGACTTGCATTGCTTTCTTCAATCTTTCTGGCTAGCTTCAAGCCCTACTGTTATGGTACATTCTTATTGAACTTGTGAATTTTGAAATAGGTATTGTCCTGGATTCTGGTGATGGTGTGAGCCATACAGTGCCCATATATGAAGGGTATGCTCTCCCTCATGCAATCCTACGGCTGGACCTTGCTGGACGTGACTTGACAGATCACTTGATGAAAATTCTTACTGAGAGAGGATACTCTTTCACTACCTCTGCTGAACGGGAAATTGTACGTGATATGAAGGAGAAACTAGCATATGTGGCCCTTGATTATGAGCAAGAGTTGGAAACTTGCAAGAGTAGTTCAGCGGTGGAGAAGAGCTATGAGTTGCCTGATGGACAGGTTATCACAATCGGCGCTGAGAGATTCAGATGCCCAGAAGTACTTTTCCAGCCATCTTTTGTTGGTATGGAAGCTGCTGGAATTCATGAAACAACCTACAACTCTATCATGAAATGTGATGTTGATATTAGGAAGGATCTATATGGAAATATTGTGCTCAGTGGTGGTTCAACCATGTTCCCTGGAATTGCTGATCGTATGAGCAAGGAAATTACCGCCCTCGCTCCAAGTAGCATGAAGATCAAGGTGGTTGCACCTCCTGAGAGGAAGTACAGTGTCTGGATCGGTGGCTCTATTTTGGCATCACTTAGCACCTTCCAACAGGTTTGCAATTTCTTGGGGTTTACGTGTACTTGATCAATTAGGTTTATGATTCGTATAGACTGCTTTTCTGATTCATTGTGCTTTTCTTACTATCCAGATGTGGATTTCCAAGGGTGAATATGATGAATCTGGTCCGGCAATTGTTCACCGTAAGTGCTTCTGAGCTGGTCCAAACAGAGCTTGAGCGTAAATTCAAGTTCTTTATGCTTCCAGTCTGGTGTCATATGCCAGTCAAGTATGGTTCAAATCCTGAAGCTTCAGATTTTAGAAGAAGGGATATTTCTAGTGTGCTCAAATGCTCTGGCTTGTAATTTATATGTTTTCCATTAGGTCCTTAAAAGCTGGTTTAGTTTATGAAATCAGCAGGCTGGATAGGTTCTGTTTGGTTTATTTTATTCAATTTCATGCTTTGGCCATAAAATTTAGATGCCTTTGAGTTAGGAGAATGAGGGGTTCTATGATTTTTTCCCCTCTTCCTGGCTGGGATTTTTGAGTCTGTTCTGTTTATATTTGTTGTATGCTTAAATGGATTTTGAGTTCGCAGTGAGTTTTCCCCGTTTTCCTTCAACATGTTAGTTTTTCTTTCCTTCTACTTTGATTGGTTTTTTCCTTTAAAACTTTGGTTGAGTCTGTTTAACCCTCAACTTCGCTTCTTCTTCTTGGTTTTTTTTTTTTTTTTTTAAAGTTAGACTGATGGAAAATTATATGTATTTATACTTGCTCCTTTTACAATAATTAGACATATTTCTTTATACATTGTACACTATTCGAAGAATGAGATCACATTATTTATTGTGAACATTATGATTTGTTATAAGTTTTATTTTATAGGAAGGAAAGGATAAAATAGTGTTTTGAATATTCATAATATCATAAAGATATTGGTACTTAATTTGTCTTTTTGAAATTTAAAGAAAATGATACAAATGCTCTTATATATATATATAAGAAAAATAGCCCCATGGCCGGCTACTGGGCTCTTGTGGGACTTGTGGGTCGGGAACAAATATTCTCAAAATGGTGGGGGTGGGGTTTAATGGCCCACCATTTGGTTTGCCTAGTGAAATGATAGTGTCTTTTTACTTAGTAAATTAAACTTGATAAAACCTAATGAAATATCGATGATTGTTTAATAAAACTTGTGAATAACATGATGGTGTGATTTTTTTAATTGGTAAACGAAAGTTGTTAAAATTTAATAAAATATCGTTAATTTTTTAATAAAACTTGTGAATAACATGATAATGTGACTTTTTCACTTGGTAAGCAAAAGTTGTTAAAACCTAATAAAATTTCATAAATTCCTTAACAAAACTTTTGAATGATCTCATTGTGGGAATTTTTTACTGGATGAACAGAAGTTGTTAAAATCTAATGAAATATTATGAATTCATTAACAAAACTTATAAATAAGTTTGAGTCAAAGTTAAAGAGTTAGCGCGAGTGCGTGCACGCACACATTTATTTGTATAATATATATTGAAAAGTATTGATGGCCATTGTTTTTGGCAAAACAAGTGGTAGGGGGTCAAATCCTATACCCACCACTTTGAGAATATTTATTCCTATCGGAGCTCTAGCCGCCGGTTGGCTTAGGGCAACTGGCGACTACTGTGCTAGTGGTCGCAGGCAGCCGTCCTATGCTAACGATGGGGCTTTTTGCTTTTTGCGTTTTTTTTAAAATATGTGTAAGGGCATTTTTGTCATCTTTTTTTAATTTCAAAAGGGTAAATTGGGTCTAACACTTCTATGAAATTATGAATATTCAAAACTCCATTTTGTTCAATATAAAAAAAACACCATTTTGTTTTTTTTAGTATTTTTAAAGTTCTTTTATTGAAATTTTCCCCGTTTTATATGTTTATGTGTTTTTTTTGGGTCGAAAGCATATATTGATGATTGACTTGATATCGACAGGGGAGATGACAAGAAAATCCCTTCAAATATGCAAGCCTCGGATGAGGACCTCAAATTGCTTTGAGGACTTTAAAGTCTCTAGACCATAACCTTGTGAAATTAAATTTTTATGAAATGACCTAATTGCCTTTATGTTCAGAAAAGGGGGTTAAGATGCAATTTTACTCTAGCAGCAACTACTTAGGAGTGTTAGGCATCTGAAAATATTTGAGAAGCAATTTTGCCTTGAAAGTCACCAAAACGTAACAATTTTATCTTTTGCCATTAAAAATATTAACAGTCAACATCAATTTTTTAATGTTTAGGGCGAGTTTTAACCTTGTTTAACACTTTTAAAGCAAAAGTGCACGTCAGAAAACTTTCGGATACCCAATACTCTTGAGTGGTTACCTCAAGAGCAAAATTGCACCTTACCAAAAAAAAAAAAAAAAGATTCTAACTCTTTTGGTGGCTGGAGGTCATAGCTTTACAGGATCTCTGGTGACGGCCACTGGCAAACTTTTAGATCTCTAGTGACGACAGCTAGCAAAGGCGTGATTTAATCTCATCACCTTTGGTTGCTAAAAGGATACACAACATTGATCTACTAAAGCTTCTTATTAATATGGTACTACATAAATATCAAGCTTTAAGCTTTAAGCTTTAAGACATAATATAACTATAACAATTTGGTGAATAACAAATTTCATTTGACAAATGATAAAGAAACATAACTAGTTTTAACTAGTTCTATCAAGTTATATATAGGGTTGAGTAATGGGCGGGCTGGGCTGACCTTTACCTGCCTATTTATGTCTTAATCCCGTACCCGTTAAGTACCTGAGATAGCCCGGTAATAAACGGGTTAGACATACCCATCCAGATTTGGGCGGGTAAGAGGTAGCTCGTTTAGCATATGATATTAAAAAATTCTCTGCTATTGCAAAGTGTAAAACAATTCATTGCCATACTTTAAGTCCTACAGTACTGCGTTTTTGCATTTAACAAACACATAATACTCATATAACTGTCTGCAATGTACCTTTTAATTTAAATTAAAACATCACATAGTAATATTCACAATCAAAAATTCAGAATTTAAGACTTAAGTCACAACTAAAAAGAGTATTCAAACTTTGAATCTAAATGAACAAAACTGTTAACAAAAACCATTCAATAAAAGCATTGACATCTTTTCATAATCAGTCCTTTTAACATGCATCAACCTTGCATTTCTATTGAATCTTCATCATCAATATCACCTTCAATTGGAATGGTTGAATTTGGAGTTGATAACTCTTGATCTACAAAACAAAGATAAATTATGTTCATTAATATGTGATGATATAAAGATCAAAGATGAAACAATATAAATTGAAATTGATTTAGAAATTACCAATAACATTTGTACTCTCATCAATATTGTCAATATCCAAGTCATTCAATTTAGGGGGACTTGTACGTAGCCAATTTTGAGCACATATGAATACCTCAGCCATCTTTGGAGATAGAGAACTTCTGAAGGTATCTAGTACTCGACCACCGGTACTAAAAGCAGATTTTGAAGACACTGTAGAGACTGGTACAGCCAACAAATCATGAGCAATGAGATGTAGAACTTTATATGTCGAAGCATTACTTTTCCACCAAGAAAGAGGGTCAAATTTTGGATAATTGTATCCAACTAATTCAGATCGAAGATAATCATCAACCTCAGAGACTTGCTCAAGTTTCTTACACACTATCTTTGCAGTGGCTAAAAACTTTTGAAAGGTAGGATCAATGGTGGACAAGGATACCTGCTTAGTTTCAACCTCAGGAAATAACACATTATTTCTTTCAACACTAGCATCTACTTGCTCTTCCGCTGGCAGAGATTCAGATGCATCATTAGATGTTTCACCTATTCCAATATTGATCGCGTACTCATCATATAGATGGTGTAAAACATTGATAACCTTCTTTAATGTGGCCTCCCTCTTTGAGACATCTGGAAAAATCTTTTCAAAAGCAATTTCCATATATGTGACTTTGTATCTGGGGTCTAGTATCACAGCTACAACCAACAATGGATTCATTCTTTCTATATCCCCCCAGTACCTATCATATTTTGATTGCATCATAATGGTCACATCAGTCAACAGAGAATGTGAGTTATTTTCACTTGCATAAATGCTTGTTTGGATTGCAACTATATGTTGAAAGCATGTATTTGTAGCCACATAGTTGGAGCCAGAAAATTTTAAGGTCATTGAGTAGAACAACGTCAAGAAAACGAGAAACTCTTTTGCAACACCCCAATCATAAGCACTAGGAGGTTGAGCTACATTGTCATCATAATAATACTCATAATTGTCTTTGTCATCATCTGGGGCTTGGTTTGAATCAAGTCTAACCTTCTTTTTAAAGTAATTCTTGTAATCTACATCATCTTCCCCCATTCTATTAAAAACTCTGATAAACTTGACAGCACTCTCCAACATAAGATAAGTTGAATTCCATCTAATAACATAAACACAATTTTATTAGGATAAAGGAAATAAATATCATACATGTGTAAGTAAAACAAATATAGAGTAATGTAGATTTAAGTTACCTTATAGGACAATCAAAGAAAAGTAAACTCTTCGATTCAATTCTCTCCTTTACAACAAGCTTTTTGAATCTATTCAACCTTGATGGAGAGGATTTGACAAATTTAATAGCATGTCGAATAAGCTCAATCGACCTATTCATCTCTTTCAATCCTTCAGAAACAATTAGATTTAAAATGTGAGTAGCACATCGCATGTGCATAAACTCACCATCAAGCACTAGACCATCCCAACTCTTCAAGTGTTTCTTCAAATATGCAACTGCAGAATTATTGGCAAAGGCATTGTCAACTGTAATTGTAAAGACTTTGTCAATACCCCAATTCAATGGAGTAACAACTTTCATTTAACAAGTAAAAAGAATAGCTCAATCACAAGTTATTTTGTATGAATATGTATATATGACAAGTTTAAGTCATAAGTTATTCTGTTCGTATAGATGATTAGTTCAAGTTTTTGATATGCACGGTGACAAATCTTAAAATAATTATCTACGGTTTAATTTGAATGGGGGTGAAAAATTCTAAAAATAAAACAAGGTGTTGCTTATATTTTTGGGTTAGGGGGCAAAATTATCTTTAAACTTTTTTCAAAAGTGCACCCACCACCATAAACTTTTTTAAGTGCAAAAGTAACCATAAACTTTCAAAAAGTGGGCAAAAGTGATGGTTCTCGTACTGGATTCAAATGTCATCTTTTGATTGTTCTAAGTTCAGGAAAAAAGCATCCCGACTTGTTTTTCCAAACCAAAAATTGAAAAACTCATCTTCAATGAAGATGACTTCGCTATCCTACTCTCACCGACATGCCGTAAATGGAATTGTTGAGATCAATGGTGTTGTGAAAGAAGTTGCCAAAATTAAAGAACAACTAAAAGATGCGAAAAACGAGATTGAAAAAGATGAATGAGAGATGACAAAACAAAGAGAGAAATGGGGGACCACATAGCCGATCTTACCTCCTCCAACGAAAATAACGTCACCATCCCACTCTCACTGAGTTACAATAACGATGGGGAAGGATCTCAATAATTCCATTTACGGCATGTCTGTGAGAGTAGGATGGCAAAGTCATCTTCATGGAAGATGAGCTTTTCAATTTTTGGTTTGGAAAAATTATGGTGGAAAAGTTGATGTGCTTTTTTCTTGAACTTAAAACAATCAAAAGATGATATTTGAACCCAGTAAGAGAACCGTCACTTTTGTCCCATTTTTGAAAGTTTATGATTATTTTTGCACCCAAAAAAAGTTTATGGTGGTGGGTGCACTTTTGAGAAAATTTTATGGGTATTTCTGACCCTTAAACACTTTTGAGTAAATGACCATTTGTTAATTTTAACCGTAATGTCATTTTTGCCCCCTTTTTGAAAGTTTATGGTTACTTTTGCACTAAAAAAAAGTTTATGGTGATGAATGCACTTTTGAAAAAAATTTAAGGATGATTTTGCCCCTTAACCCTATATATTTTGAAAAAGCTAGGTGTTATTTATATTATTAATATGCAGAAGAATAAGAAATCCTAATATAAAATAAGTAATTATATTTTTTTTATAAAGCGGAAAGCATTAAAAAGGAAAAGTAAAGAAGAATGAAATAAATTTAGTAAGAAGAAACTAAGGGCCCGTTTGGTATGATTTTAATGAAAATGGAAATGGTTATGGAGATGGAAATAGAGATGGAGATGGATATGGAAATGGGGTTTAAAAGTATATTTGGTATGTTATGAAAATGAGATCTGATTTTCATATGAAAAGACTAAAATATCCTTCTAATTAAAAAATAAAAATCTGCACCGTTTTCTCCGACCACCCATCTCTAAACACATTTTTTTTGGCTAGATATATGAACATACAGATTTTTTCATAACACAGATCTAAACCCATAACTAAAAACACACATATTTTCTGCAGAGGGTGGATGAGTGTGCAAGAAGAAGAAGTGTTGTGAATGTCATCTTCCTTACCAGTAATCGCTATCTTCCTCGCCGACGCCGACGCTCACACTCACACCCTCGAAGGTGCCGATGAAGCTTGTGATTTTCTGCAGAAGTAGTTTTGCGAAGGCTTCTTTTTTATTCTAGAGCAGCGTTGCCACGTCTACCTTGTTGTGCTATAATCACTTATGAGTGAGCAAACGGTGAAGATGGGTAGAGTTAAGAGGTCGTCGTCGTCTCCGGTGAGGAGAAGTGGTCATCGTCTTCGCCGATGAGGTTAGAACCTTTTCGATTTTAGTGAGGGGGCAAAGATGAAATCTCATACATGGAATTGCAAATCTTGGGGGTGAGGATAGAAATCAATTTCAACCATCTTGGTGGAGATGGAATTGGAAATCAATTCCAATTCCATGGTACCAAACAAACTTATACATGGAATTGAGTCACAATTCCATTTCCTTACCCCCATTTCCATTGTACCAAACGGGGCCTAAGTAATCTCGCTTGCATCCCGTAGAAGTTCGGTAGATTCATTCGATAGGATTTGTGTAAAAAAAATTTCTTCAAACTCAATTCTCCATATACTTAAACAAATCTTTTGATGATGAACAATACTATGGCGTAAAAGAGAAAAACTTAAACTTGAAAGTCAACTATAGTAGAAAAAAATTATAACTCATATTTTAAAAGTTAACCATGGTAAAAAAAGAGTTCAACTAACTATTTGAAAATAATACCATAGTAATAAAGGATTTAAATCATTGCAAATATCTATCCAAGATAGAAAATAATAAACTAATCATTTAAAATTTATTATAGATAATAAACTGTTCTCATCGCTTCACAAACTAAACTATAATTAATCAACACACTTGGGCCTTAGACTTCACGAAATCTAGAATATAATAATTTGACCACAAACCTAATATCAAATTGAATTATCAAAATACTTAAATAGCAATTTCATCAAATAGCCACTTGAGTTACTTATCCATTATAGAAAACAATATAATCCAAAACATAATATCATATCAGAGTATGTAACATAAGCTATATAGTGGCAATACACAACAATTCACCACATAAATAAAAAGGAGGATGCTTTACAAAGATTATCACAATAATAAAGCCTCTAGAGCCTTCCCCGATTGACTAGAAGAAGAACTATTACCTAAAAAATGTTAAATCAATTGGTGAGACAAAAATCTCAATAACTAGCTACCTAACTCATTACACATACTAATATGTGCTCGTGAGGTGTCAAGTGAAACAATTTATGTAAGAAAGTATTAGAGATATAATTCTCAAAATTCCATATCATATGTTCCATTTCACAAATTTCATATCACCAATTTCGTATCACAATTTCTATATCACAATTCTATAACACAAATTCTGCACTACAATTTACACATCACAATTTCTATATCACAAATTCTGTATCACAATTTCTATGTAACAATTTTCATATCACAATTCCTAAGTTGCCTCCCATCAGTCCAACCAAATTGTCTTATTTTCACTGACTAGACCCATAGGATAAGTTACTATCCATGTCACTAACCACTCAAAAGTTCATCGGTTATGTGATAAAGACCGACCAAAATCCACAGAACACATGCCCAGACTATGGGTCTTCCAGTAGGGTGTCGCAACTCCTCATTAAATCAATGGGGCAGTCACTCATTGAATAAGTTGGAACAATCCCTAATTGAACAAGTGGGACAATAAAAAGCTAACCATCATATACAATGGAGGTTATACCACATGGTAGAACAAACTACTTCATGTCATCCCAATACAATGATCACCATAATTATCAATAAATAGTTCAACAAGATTCTCTCAAGATTTTCACATTATACAATGCTATTCTTTTTATTTTTGTTTTCCATGCTATAATGCTATTCAAATCATCTTTATATATATGTCATAATATCTCAATTCTCAACTTTTATATATATATATATATATATATATTACAATTCAAATTATAAGGTTTCATAAGGCAATTTTTTTCAAAATACTCATCAACATTATGATAACCTTCTTAATCTCAATAAACATTTCAAAGTACTCATTGAAATGTCTAATCAATATCAAGATACTATTTTTATTCTCAGAATTATTTCATAAAATATACACAAACAACATACCAACACACATAACAAGTAGAAAGTAGTTATCTCTCACCAAAACTAAGTTTACCACAAGATTCCAAACTCCAAGCTCAACCACAATTCACAAATCAATCTATAACAATCAAATGGAACCACAATTTAGTATTTAAACTAGTTGAGTGATTAGCAAAAATATTTAGAAACTTAGGACCTGTTTGTTATGCGGAACTGAAGGTGAGAGGAGGGAAGATGCCACACTTCCTTGGCTCAAAAATCGTTTGGCGTGCCAACAGTGATGGAAAATCAGTTCCCGCCTCCTGCTGTGTTCCCTTAAACATGTGATCTTCAGATCCCTCTAAAAATGGTGGGATCTTAAATTGTTCCTGTGAGAGTAAAATTGTTGGATGAAAATATACCTGAAAGGCAGAGGCAAAAATATCCTTGAAATTGTGGGATAAAAATGTCTAGTTCGAACCTGAGAGCATTCTCACTTCATGAGTTTCGGTAGTGATATGGAGCTCCGAATCTAAGTTTTGAAAAAATGGCTTGAAGAAGACGGGGATTGTCAACACCCGTTTCCATTTTGATATGTATAAATTAATAGAGACTATGTTCCACAGGCATATAGAAAAGTACAAATATAATGATAAAAGTATTTGTTTACAGACCGTAATCGATAGTACAGAATTTGAGAATATTTACAAATATGTACAAAACATCCCAAAAATATTCCAGACACAGATTAGATATAACCATTGTCTACATCTCGGGAAATGTGCCTATTAGTTCCTTGTCTCTGTGTCCTTGCCTTTTGATTTGTTGACACCCGTTGAGACATTTTTGTTTAGAAAAAGGGGTGAGATTTCAAGGAATCTCAGTAGAAACATATTATCCTTCACATAACATGTGATTAGTAAATATGATCTGTACCATGAATGCACTGATTAATAAACAACATAACACATTGTCATGTATTCATACATTAGTTGGATTCTCATCCAATCCCTCAGGTGTAAGTGCACTTCTAGCACTAACTATCCTCTCTAGGCATACCATGTTAATTGATAAAATCACAAACCATGGTAACCACACATTCATATAGACTAAGGTATGAAGTATGAAGGATAATATCCCTACCCGAACCCTTTTTAACCTCGAGATGCTCGCCTCTTATTACGTGCAACTTTAAGCTCCTAAGTCGGTCCTAAAATACTAAATGTACAAGAAATAGGTTATAACCTATCCATGTATCATTTTAGACACTTCTATAGTGTTTATTGTGGTTATATTAACCTATAGTGAAAATTTACCAACATGCCCCCGGGACCCCAGCCCCGTAGTACCCGATCCGGCTGTACTTTTCCTGAAATTTTGACATGATCTATTCTAACATATTTTTATTCAACAAATCCGTTTTAGAACTCGGAATTACTAAATTCATTGTTAAATTATGAAAATACCCTTGACAGCCCCTATTTCAGGGATTCAAGGGCGTTTTCGTACTTTTTTTTTCAAGCTTTTCCGAAAAAGTGCCTAGCTGTAACCCCACCTAATTTTTCCTTTTGAACCCAATGGTACCATTAGATCATTAAAAATCCAACTCTATGACCCATTTATGCCCCTTGCCGAAATCCTCTTATTCCCCGGAAAAAAATAGGGTTTTCGAAATCTAACTTTGCAGACGTGTTTCTTTCTACTCCTAATTATTTTATTAACTATTACATTAGGTTACAAATACCATTTAAACCCAATTTCGGCAGTATAACCCCTAGGCACACACATTTTCAAAATTTAAAACCAATGGCAATCCGGTAAAATTTCACCGATTAAATTGCCCACGGCAGCCAGAATAGTTAATATACGAAGGTTTGGAAGTTACCTCAAGCTCCCACTAGCTTTTCCTTGACTCGGCTGAAAACCCTAACCTTCCCAAGGGTTGAATTGAGCTTTCAAAACCTTGAAATATATGAAAGAGTAGCTTATGAGCGGAGTTATACGCTTTAGGTAAGAATTTATCGAAGAAATTGGCTTACCTCGTGAGTTCTTTTTTCTTCCTCTCTCTAAGTGCTCTCAACTCTTCCTCTCTCTAAAACTGAAGTGGGACGTCAGTTTATGGCAGCCAAGGAAGAGGATGATATGCTTATATCATATTATTTTATGTTATTTTAATTATTTATTGAATTTCCAAAAATTCTAAAATTTGGATTTTCATGCATCAATTCCTATTTTCATCCAATTGTGTCATAAACTCAACCAACATATATCTAATATTTCCCTCTTTTTGTTACATGTAAGAGACACCTAAAGGTCCCTCCCTGTAGTCTCAATTAGCTTCACAACTTATTCCGGTTACGTATACATGTAAAGTCCCAAATTTGGTCAAAATTGCATTTTTGCTCAAATTTTCTATAAATTCATATTTAATTGACCAAAATATTTCAAATATTTTTTCCATTTATTTTTCTTAATTAATTGAAATTAACTTCAATTAATTGAAAAATAATTAATTTTGTGCTATTTTGGCAAAAATTACAATTTTTCCATAATATTTCCAAATTAATTATTTTTCTTTTTCTTATTTGGCCAATTTATATTTATTTTTGGACCAAATATTTCCTCTATTTTTGGGCCTTAATATTGGGCTTTTTCAATTACCCAAATTAATTCCATAATTATTTCTCTTTTGTGCCCAATTTTTCATGAAAATGAACATTTATAAAGTTCATAAATTCTAAATTCATGAATATTCACAATTTTATTGAATTTCTCAAATAATTACAATATATTTAGTGAATATAAAATTTGGGGTGTTATAGGGATTGACCTCTGGTGAAGCAGAGTTTTTGGCCTTCTCTATCAAAGACCTCACATTTGTTCCCCAACTTCTTCGCTCATAGCACAAATATGAGTTCTTTCCATCTTGTAGCTTGGACTCGTCTGACGAGAAAGACGATGAACAGTACCATGAGGAAGAAGATGAACAGTACCGACTAGGTTGAGTTCAATTTGGGCTATTAATTTTGAACTAAGATGTTAAGTTCGAACTTGAAGTCAAAGGTATTTTAGGTTTTTCACACAATTTTCTCACTTAAATCACTCTCTTTTCTTCCAACCAAACATCTTATCTTCTCTCAACCTAGGTTCCTTTCCATATCTACCAAACATGACAATTTTTAAAGTTCCCTCCCAATCTTCACTTCCTTTCCATTCTCTTCTCTTTCTTTCCTTTCCCTCATCAAATGTTCCTTATACCAAACGGGCTCTTAAAGTCTCTCCAGAAGTTCCAACTTTCATTTTTGATCATTCCAATTAGCTCGACATCCGCATTAGTGTCATAATAGCTCCAACAACTCAACTAACTCAATCTACCAAACCTTATTTCCAATAATCACATTATCAATATCAACTCAAAATCTAACTCAAAAATCAAACTCTATTTTAAATTTTTATATAACCTCCAAATTATTCACTTTAATACATAACTCCAAAATTCTCAATTTACTACCATAATTAAATTTCTCTATCCCATTATATTTCTATCATCCAATAACTCTATTTCACTCATCAAAATTATTGACTATAATAATTTCTTTCATTCATTCTTAAATTCTCAAAATTCGATCACTTTAACTTTTATAAGGAATATCCATAAATAATTATTTCTCAAAAATCATCATTCCAATCTCATTTTTTCTTTCTATTAATTCATCCATTAATTCATCCTCACCTTTTAGAATCAGTAAATTATAACTATCTCCTCAATTTCTTCAATAACACCCAATTTCCAACATTTAAAGTTTCACATAGCATCCGCAATATTTACTTTTCTTCATAAAACTCAAAACCAATCTATTCAATCATCAATATAGCCTCTAATAAGCTAGAATAAATCATTAAATTCGGATTTAATATACCCATAACATTGTAAATCATAATTTCCTAATCAACCCTACACTTAGCTACCTCAAATTAACTATTCAAATAAAAATCTAAACCATATAACTCTTATTTTAATACCTTTAGCTCCATTAAGAACTACATCGTTAGTGGGAACACTTAAAAAATTCAAAATATCAAACCTTAAATTTTTCTTTCATCAAAGACTACACAAAAAGGGGAAAAAAAAAAAGAGATGAGAACTAAAAATATAGTAGAGGATAGAATAGCTTACTAAGTAACGCAGTCACCTTCTTCCTCCCCCTCTCTCTGCCCTCATTCTCTCACAGCGTCGACAGAAGTTGAACGAGGAAGAAGGCCGAAGACAAGAAAATAATGGACCAGAGGAGTACGTGCGTGAAAACAATGGAAGGGGGAGGGTTTTTCATTAATTTAATATCAATAGTGTGGGGGTTTCCGTCGTTTTTTTTCCAATTTGCTTTATAAAAGCTATATCCTTCTCTCTCTCTCCACCCTTTTCTTGAGGTTTGTTTTCACCCTTCTCACATTCCCTTAGAGCCCGTTTGGTTCACAGAATCGGAGGGAATATAATGTAATGGGATAATAATTACATGAATTCGTTTGATTTGTTATTAGGGAAAAATGATATATAAGCATGAAAACGTTTAGTTAGATTACATCGAATAGGAGAATACATGATGATAATAATACATGAAAAAACAAAATTACTCTTGTCTACAAATATATGTGTATGTGTGTGTGTGTATAATGACTTGAAATTATCTATTATTTCACCAAGTATGTATAATAACCCTATCCATACTTATAATAATCAATTAATAGACAAAATTACCCCTTGTCCATATGTATAACAAAAATTTTATTAACTTAACATTCCGTATAAGTTAAATCCTTCTCACATATATGGGTAAATAAGTAGGGTTTATTTATGGACAATATAGTCAATTTGAAAAGTTATAATGACAATAGTGTCTTTTTCACTTGATTATAAGATGCTTGCATCCCCATTTATCAGTCATAGCAGTGCAATTCTCATTACATCAAATGATGTAATCAGATTTACAAATTCTCTTTACATTATAACAAGCCCAACCAAATGCCGCAATCAGCCTATTGCAATAAGATTATATGTAATATTCTCCCATGTAATCAAACCAAACAGGTTATTAAAGTTCAAACAGTTGGGTTAAGTCTACTTAAATAAATTTTTTTATAATATTTAAATAATCATACTATATTATTTTAAATAAAATATTCTAACTGCATTTTTTTATTTAATCTCATCAAACTTTATAGGTTTTCTTCCTCTTCTTCTAAAATCATTGTTTTTTTGTAATGGTAAAACCATCGTTTGGAAATTAAGTCTTTTAAAATTATATTCCATTTGATTAAAGTTCTCTTTACACCAACAATTTCATAGTAAACTCCAATTACCAAGAAATAATTCCGTTAAACTCAAATGAATATCAATAAATATTGGGAAAATCCAGAATAAAAACTACATTAGAAATAGGAAAATCCCAAATCAGTGCGCCGAAATTGCAAAATCCCAGGGCAAAGTTGTGTCAGTACGGAGGAGGAATCTAGGATTTTGAAATCTCGGCGAAAAGACGAATGTACCCTTTAGTTGCCCCCTCTCTTACTTTGGAATAATTACACCTCACTCTTGATTAACAACACCGCATTCTACATTAACAATTTCGCTTTCTACTTTCACAATAACAACATCGGTTTCATTATTAACAACACCGTATTGTACATTAATAACATGACTTTCTTGTTCATAATAATAACACCGGCCCTTATATTAATAACTCACATTCTTCATTAATAACTCCACTTTCTTGTTTCATAACTTTATAATTTAAGTTTCAGGGTCAATAACAACACCTCTTTCTTTATTAGCAACACCGTAGTTTACATTAACAACGCCATATTTTGATATACGGAGATTTGAAAGAATAAAACGGAGTTGTTAATGTAGAATGCGGTGTTGGTAATCAAGAGGGAGGTGTTGTTATTCCAAACTAAGAGAAGGGGACAGTTGAAGGGCATATTTTGTTTTTTCGCCGAGATTTCAAAATCCCAGATTTCTCCTCCGTATTGACACTGCACTGACATAAGATTTTACAATTTCAGCTCATTGATTTAGGATTTCCCTATTTCCAAGGTATTTTATAGGGATTTTCCCATAAATATTTATGGCATTAAATTTCATATTTTTATTTTATAAAAGATAATTAGATATATTAGAAAAGTATGAATTAGATCTCATTCATCCTAATATAATTATGATTTTCTATTTCGATTTCAAACAATAAATTTAATTTAACTTACTCTAAATTTCAAGTTAATTTATAAATCACAATCAAATATTATTTAAATTCTAAAAACAAAATTCAGGATGTTACAATTTGCAATCCAAGTCCAATGCTTAAAACATTTTTTGCTAAGACGTCTGCTATTTCATTTTTGGCATGATTGACATTTTACCAATTCCACTTCCCAGCCGTGTTTCATCACCTTTTGCAGCACAAATATTAAGTTCATATTTTCATGCATCTCATGTTGTTCGGCTCCACTCAGTATAACCCCAGGTAATGGAACCCGAACCGGTCCGGTTCGGACTGGATTTTTTTTTAAATCGACTTTTTTTAAAAAAAAACTTTTTTCTTTAGAATTTCACATTAACAAACTTAAAATCTTTAATTTCTTACCGGTTTTGTCTCAGGTTAGTTCTGGTTTGACTTTGGTCTGACCCACTGACCCTTGACCCAATACCTCGACCAATTTAGTGACTTCTTCGGATTTGGTTACCTTGCTATAACCACCTTATTCCAGTCACAATATAACCTCACATGATAGAAACCCCCTTCCTAATCTCAACAGAGTCCCTGTATACACCCGGACATCTCTGTAACCAAGCAATCAGCCCTTTCAAGTCAGCACATGAACGATTCTACAATGGAACCATTTAGGGTTTTCAGAATGCCACCACAATCGGTTGCTTTCGATCAATGAGAACATGCACCTCCACATGAACTTCAGTCCAATCGTTCGCTGGAGTTCTATCATGTTCAATGTTTACCCTCTTGGATTGGAGCTTCTTTGCCCGAGTCATACATCTAGCAATGCCTTTAATCTCCCCAATTCTGAACATTACAAATAGACAAGAATTTGAGTGAGCACTTTCATTTCTCCTTTTCTATATTAACCAACAAGTTTTTCCAAAGATGTCTCTCTAAAACCCATCACTTGACTCATCATTCTTCCTAATGTTGGATTGCACCCAATCAGTGAGGTTACTGTTCCAGAAACGTTCGTCTTCGCACAAGATCTCCAATTAATTATTTATATGTACAGGATAACAGATTCTAAACTAAAATACATTGTTTAAATTTTAATTTATATGGATATCATACATCTTTAGATAAATTATGTTTTATAATGTTAATATGAACGGGATAACACATTCTAAAATAATTTGTGAAGGAATAAATTAAGTTGCTTAAGTTCTTAATATGCATAGGGTAGCATATATTCTAAAATATATAGTCCGCAAATAAAAAAAAATGATAATAATTAAATTTGTAAGTATTTTAATTATGAAAATAATTAAGTAATTTAAAATGAAAATAATAAATTAATATGCATCTCATGTTATTAATACGAGAAATAAAATCATGTTCTCATGTATAATATTAAAATTTCTATTCATTTTCTTTTCCAAATCCCTTCGTTCAATCATAGTATTATATCTGCAGGATAATTATTTTTTTTTGTCAATTTCTTAATTTTTAATATATATATATATATATATATGTTTATAATTATTTAAAACATATTTACAAATTAAACTTTCACTAATAACCAGTCAGGGGGCCAGGATTCAAGTTAGGGCATAAACTGTGAAGTTAAATACTATCCCCCAAACTAAATGTATTTGTTAGAACATTGCCAAAGAAGCCTAATTCCTACTAAAAGCATCGAAGAGAACCAAAAAAAAAAAAAAAGGCGTCACAAACATGGTTATGCCTAGCGAATGTCCTTATCGCCTGGAGGGAATGTGCGGATTTCATTCATACTCGGCATCAACCACTTCTTCTTCTTCTTTTTTTTTTTTTTTTTAATTTTTTTTATTAAAAGACTTTTAGAATGTAAAAAGTTTTTATTTCTCCCAATAAATATATTCACTTTTACATAAGTAATATTGTTTGCCATTTTTTTTGGCCAAAACAAAAAATATCATTTACTATTTCAACTAACAATTTATTTATTTTATATCTTACTCTTTTTTTTTTTCCCGCCTTGCTCTCACTTTTTTTTAATCAAAAGAAAACATTCTTATGCCTATATTGCTCATTTTTAATGCACCTCCCACGTCAGAAACTTGGAGATTGGAACAGATGCCAAAAAGAGAAATGGATTAATGGAAGTCAACTCTTCAAGAAGATTTGGGTTCCACGTCAGAATGACTTAAGAAATACACCCATACAACAGCGCAGAATATCTTCTTCATTTAGTTATGTCCTCAGTAGATTGGTTAAGATTTAATATTATAAAAATTATTATTATAACATTAAATATAATAAAAATTTATCATAATAAATAATATAAATTTCAATTTAATGTTATGATGGATATAAATATACTCATTTAAAATGAGATTGAAATCTTTAAAAATAATTTTTTAATTATTATTTATGATATATAGATAAATATATGAGAGAAATATCTTAATTTATATATATAAACACTTATAATTTATCAGCCCCCAACAAAACAAGCACATGATACATGGTAGATGGATAACCGCTCAACGCATACACAGTGTATGCGTATCGTGAAGATTGGGATCAATTGACCAAGTGACTCCGCAAATACAGCATATTATTGGGAGATTCCAGCCAGGTTTTGCATTTCCTTTTCTATATTCTTTTTATCCTTATCTTCTGAATCATATATATATGCGTGCCTCACCTCCGATACATAATCCTGCGATTTCGGAATATAAGCCTCATTATTATTATTTCCCTGATCGATTACGATTTCCTCTGATTCTTTTTTGGGATAAAACCTATTTTGGCGAACGCGAGAGAGGTTTAGGGATTTGAAGGATTTCAGAAAAAGAGAGAAATGGATCATGCGGCGGACGCTCAGAGGACTGATTTGATGACCATCACTCGCTTCGCTCTGAACGAACAGTCCAAGCATAAGCAATCGCGTGGCGATTTTACCATTCTCCTCAATCACATCGTTCTTGGCTGCAAATTTGTCTGCTCTTCTGTTACTAAGGTTTTCTTCTTCTTCCCCTTCTCCTTCACTTTTGGAGAATCATTATAATTTACAGATATATTTTGTTGGGTACAAAATTTAATAGATATTTTATATAGCATTCGTAATCAGTATGCATATATACTATGTATACTTGGTTACTTACACACTGAAGAACAGGGAGTGAAGGGAAGATAGGAAAACGATTTGCAGACTCTTATGCCGGAGCAAAGAACTATTTTTTATTTGATTGGGAAACAGGGTGGTGTTTTTATTTTTAATTGTCCACCAACAACAGTGCTTATTAAGACTTGGTTTTTTTTTATTTGGTTGGAAAAAACTTTGATTTTTGGTTTTTTACTTGAAATAAAAATCTTATATTCATTGTATAAAAATTAAATATGTAAGCTTTTATTATTTATTGCTATAATTTTTTATCTACAAATTGGATTTTTATAATATTTTGATTTTCATTTTATTTAATTATATTTTTGAAAATTAGGGAAAAGTGCTAATAAATTTTTATACATAGAAAATATGATTGATGTACTCACTAATAAAATTTTTAATAGGGACTTTTCCCAATCTTCCCTTCTATTTGTCAAAAGAGGCTTTAAAGTTAAAACCCCAAGTGTTTTGGTCGTAGGGCATGCCTCTAAATATATATATGATCAAAGAAAGACGAAAAATTGAAGATGTGATCAAGCAAAAGAGGCTCACTGAAAAAAAAAAAACCTATTTGGGTATAACGATGCTTAAATATGAATTAATTGGCACTACTAGATATTATATTGTCTTTAAAAATAAGAAAGAAATGGAGATTTCATAATTATTATTTTTTAATTTTAGAGTTATTAATAAAAAAAAAACGGTAACGGGCAATTTTCAAATAACATTATAAGAATTTCCTTCTCTATAAAAGGCGGCCCAATGCATAAAGCTACGATCTGAGGAGGGGATAAGAATTTCATCCCATATAGTTTAAATTAGTCCATGCAAGTGTTTGTTCGCGGGATCTAGTAACTTCATTTATTATTTCATCAACAATTTAATCTTTAAGTTAACTTGTTTACGTTCTCTCTGACAAAGTATTCATATAGATGAATGCCAATGGAATAACGAATAATTAAATAGATATTAACTTAAATACTAGCATGTTAAAAAAGAGATCATATCAGTAATTTTACTAAGTAAAGTTATTTGAATCACTGAAGGACGAAAATTTGAAAGGGAAAAAAACAGGTAAAAACACTAAATTGAGAAATACTTTCTTTAACAGGCAGGGCTGGCAAAATTGCTTGGACTTGCAGGGGAGATCAATGTTCAAGTAAGCTATCTGTTAACAGATTATAAAGAATTTCTTATAATGCTTCTATGAACTTTTTGTTATTTCATTCAAAGTATTTTATTTTTATCTGGAAAATCATTTCCAGGGTGAAGATCAGAAGAAATTGGATGTTCTTTCCAATGAAGTGTTTGTCAAGGCCTTGATTAGCAGTGGACGTACTGTGAGTCTAATAACTCCCGACGTTTCTCTCTTTTCAGACATGTTGCTGTACATTGTAGGAAATATGAGGAATAAGTCATACTATTCATGATTTGTATTCTCAATATGAAATGTTGTGTTTTCTCAGTATTTAATTTAACACATACAATATAAAGTATAACCTTGTTTGTAGGAAGCACCAATATACATTGAAAACGAGATACTTTGTCCGGTCATTAATATAATAGCTGGATAACTAATTTACGGATATTAAGGAAATGTGTTATGTTAGTTATTTGTAATAAATGTATGTTGGTTTACTTAGAATACCCTTTCTAGTCATGTGCATTGTAACCACCCCTTGATGGAAACCCCTTAATATGTACAATCAATAGGAGATTCTTTGGGCCAAAAGTTATAAATCTTGGAGACAAGGTGGATTGAAGTCTTATAATTAAGACCAAAGTGAACCTTTTGTCTAGCTTCTATACTTAGGACAGGAGATGTATTAAATATAATGCATATGCTGTAATCTAGCACTCATACCAGATATAATCAATTGAAATATAATTTGCGGCCTCATCACTTGTCAGTGCATTCTTGTTTCTGAAGAGAATGAAGATCCTATATTCGTGGAGCCATCGCAGTGTGGAAAGTAAGTTCAAATACTCTTAAAACACATCCATTGAACAATTCCGTGATATCAATGTCAAAGTGAAAGACCCCTCTTGATTTTTGACAGATACATTGTTGTATTTGACCCTTTGGATGGATCTTCAAACATTGACTGTGGTGTTTCCATAGGAACTGTACGTATGAATTTCTTGTCCCGAAAAATAACCGATTGACTCAAAAAAACTGTTGTGACAGAAATTATTCTGATAAATAATGCTTCTCTTGCTGCATTTAGATCTTTGGCATTTATCTGGTGAAGGATCTGAATAATCCAACTGTGGATGATATTTTACAATCTGGTAACAACATGTTAGCAGCTGGTTACTGCATGTATGGAAGCTCTTGTACGGTAATCCATTTTTCTCGATTACGACCTATTTTCTTTGTTCCATTGGAAAAATTCGGTTTATTGTGGTGAATATATGTAATGTTGATTCAATTAAGTTTTGGAATTGTAGCTTGTGCTAAGCACAGGAAATGGAGTAAATGGCTTCACACTTGATCCTTCCCTTGGGGAATTCATATTGACACACCCAAATATCGAGGTATTGAAGTGGACCTCATTGGTATGTCAAGTTAATAAACTATGCATTTAAGTGTGAACAGTATGCTAAAACTATATATTCTAAAACAGATACCGAAGAAAGGAAAAATTTATTCCGTGAATGAGGGGAATGCTAAATATTGGGATGAACCAACTGCCAAGTAAGTTTTAGGGATTTTCTCAATTATTTATGGAACATATTTGATGAAAATCAAAGTAATTAAGGTTGTCTAACGGCACACAAAATTGTATGAACTGTTTTGAGTTTACTTTAAAGGGATTCAATTTTATATCTTTAACAGCTAATTTCTGAGGGACGATTCGTACACCTTTGAGATTACCTCCAATTAGTTCTAGAACTGATAGTTGGAGGCTCTCTAAAAATGGTAAACTAAGGGAGGGTTCTAATTAGGAAGTAAAAAGAGTAAAATGTCCTAAATAACAGCCAATTGATGGAGGCCAATGTAGTATGAGATACCTAGTCCCAGATTGAGTAATATAAGCTACTTTGTATGATGCTTAAGTATTTTGACTTTCTTACTTTGTTAGGGTCCCATCAAATATTGCTCTCACCTCTTTTGAGGTGTTAAAAAGTTTTCAATGAACCTTGTGCCTTATTGACACTAGGTCTAGTTTTTACGCTATTAGATTTCCAATACCACAATCCAATGTTGTGCAGATTTTACCAAAAAAACCAAGTTCATGCTTCAACATTACTTCCTTAGTTCAACCAATTGTGGTGTGAGTGAATAATGTTTTGAAGGATACATTTCCGAGTCTGTTATCACATTTTTGCATTTTTCAGATATGTAGAAAGCTGCAAGTATCCTCAAGATGGTTCACCACCAAAGTCTCTTAGGTACATTGGAAGGTATTATGGTCTCATAACTTAACATGACACAATTTCTTAACTTTCTTCAAAATTGTTCTCATTGATGCTAACAAAAGATGAGTTATGCAGTATGGTTGCTGATGTCCACCGGACATTGCTTTATGGTGGTATCTTCATGTACCCTGCTGATAAAAAAAGCTTAAGTGGAAAGCTCCGGTACGGTCCTGTTTTTGTTTCGTTCTAGCAGTTCAAACCCATCATGAATCTATCTTTTGACATTGTTCCCACATTCCATTCACTTATAGCGACAAAAGAATCTGTCTATCATCTCTATATAATTATTTTATGATTCTGTAATTATTGTTCAACACAGCAACAAGTTTCATTTCAATAAATGAGGTCAGCTATATAGATCTCAAGCCATCATTGTGCTATATCAATAAAACTTACATTTTCTTTTTCTTTTTTTATCTTACAAGTATGGACACCATAGTTATTTACTATCATCAATAAATATTTTTCTCATTCATTTTTCATTCTGGTCTTTCTCTTTATATGTACTAAATGGACCTTGTTGCATGACCTCTGAAGGAGAAAGGACATAACAGAGTGCATTTCTTATTCTGGTCTTTTTCTTATTGCAGTTTTCTTTCTGTTGGTGGTTAGTGGATGTGTTTCATGGATATATATATATATATATATATAAGTGGCTTATGATGAGGACTGTTTTGCAATTTTGTGATTAATAGGATTCTGTATGAAGTGTTTCCCATGTCCTACTTGATGGAACAAGCAGGAGGTCAAGCTTTTACAGGAAAACAAAGGGTATGAATGGCATTTCCTCTTTTTGGTTCTGATGTTAGTTTTCTTAACAATAAACTATGATTTGACAAGGACATCTTAAAACAAACCTGGGACTTTTTTATTGGTAAGCATATTAGTTCTGATGATTTGAAATTGCAGGCACTTGACTTGGTTCCAAAGAAAGTACACGATCGGTCTCCAATATTTTTAGGCAGTTACGATGATGTTGAGCAGATTAAAGCTCTCTATGCAGCAGCAGAATCCAATGGGGATGCTTGAAATATTATTATTCCCTCTCAATAAATCTCTTTGAGCATTCTCATTTGATGAATTTATGCATGGAGATTCACACCACTTTATTGTTTTAAAAAGTCTATGTAAGCTGTTGGTGTTGTGAAGGACAATACGGATCTCAATATTGTCCCATGTATGGACAATCGATCGATCAATGTATATTTGGGAATCATTTTTAGTCTCAATTTTCTTGATCATTCCATATCTATTACTCTTTAACTTCTAATTTTACCAGACGAGAGTCTTAAATACGCACTTCATTCAATATCTGTTACTCCCTTTGTGTGTTTGTATATTATGTAGATCAAGGACCTTGTTTGTGTCTTAATAAGTTTTTATTCTTTCCAAATCTGCCAATGAATAGGGGTATTGCTTAAAAGATCAATTTTTATGACATCATAGAATTGCAGTAAAAAGGAGCAGATGCAAAGTAAATTATGCATTATATCTATTATCTAGAGATGGAGAAGCAGTATTTTAAATTTATTTTTTTGTTTAAAAATTTTCTTGTTTTAGAAATTCAATGCCAAATTAACCATATTTTGCCAATTGTACTCTCGTTTCATAATTATATCCATTTTTTGAATCAAAAAGGTAATTTCATTCAAAAATAACTGTACAACACAAGAGTTAATGTGAAAGAGAATTTATAATTATATCTAATTTTTTATCGCCTCTTCTTTCCACTTATCATCTTTCTCTTAGTGTTTTTTACTCATTTTTTCCTTAACCGGGGGGTTATTTTGTCTGTGTATGGCATTTTATTTTAAGCAAAGTCCTACAAAAAGAACTTTAAAAATAGGAAAAGGTAAAATGGTATCTCGAATATTCATAATACCTGAGAAGTGTTAAGTTTGATTTGTCCTTCTTGAAATAAAAGAAAATGACACAAATGCCCTAAAAAATTTACTATATCAAAACCTTGATTGTATTAAAAAAAATTTATTTTAATAATCTAAATAGCAAAACTTTGATTTCATTTGTAGTGATTTGTCGGTTTATTTTATTTTAATAATATAAAAATATTATATTAAAAAATTTTAACTTAAATATGCTTTGTCAACTGTACAATCATCAATTGATTTTGATGTGTCAACATTTTACGTTAATAATGTTAACGATGTTAGAAATATAGAATCAAAAGTACACTTTATAAAGTTAAAAGGCTAAAAGTATATCTCGTGTAAAAATTAAAGGACTAAAAATATATTTTAGCCATTACATTTCATTAGCTATTTACTACACTTTATTATTTATTCACCGCACTCATTTAGCAAATAACAACACTTTTTAGCAAATTTCACTGCCCTTTATTGCCTATCCTTTAGAAATTAAAGTGGCCATAAAGATCAAATTATTCCCGGTAGTGTTTTTAATGTGATGCAGTTTCATAGAGAGCCTTAATTTGCTCCCCATCATCGTAACTGCCTAAAAATATTGTAGATCGATATATATATATATATATATATGGAAACTGATTAGATTGTGTTTGTATATATTATATTATCAAAACTCCGGGGATTTATCGACAGAGATAGATAACATTCAAGCATTATTGGAACTTTACACATTATCTTTCGAACTACAACAACATCATTGGAGGCTTGTAACAGCCTGATTGTGTTGGCCCAAAAAACAACACAGCTTGCTTGTGATGGCCGAAAAAATAGCCTGCTTATGACGGCCCAAAAAACAAAGCAGCATGCTTTTGTTTTGTATCAGTCCAATAAAGAGCAACACAAACAAAAACATCCAACTTATCAAACTGAAACTTGAGCAATTTTTATGCCTCATGGTTTTTTCTCACAAGTCAAGGAATAATCATTAAGGGTGTGTTTGGTTTGAGGGGAGGGGAGGGTGGGTAAATTACTTTTTTTGGGTTGAAGGAATTAAATTTTAGGAAATCCAAAATTTAAAAAGAATGAAAGAGTAAATTTTGGGCGGGAACCCAAAATTTCAAAAATGGAAGGGTACATTTTGAGTTTCTTTTATTCAAAATTATAATTTCTCCACTCTCCCCTCCCTCCCCTACTCTCCCTTCAAACCAAACACACCCTAAAGGGGGAAAAACCAACGTGTATTATAATTCTCATCCAAATAGGTTCAGTTGCTTTTATGGTTTAAATTTTATTGCTCCAAGTAACCTGCTAGTAGAGAAAAGATTTCCGTAACACATACATGAGAACAAGGATATTGTATAGCTATAAGGATTCAAGTCCAGTAAGATTCTCGTGAGTTTTGTCAACTTTTGAATGCTATCCATTGGTATCTAATGATACCTTTGACAATTGTATAGGTATAAGCTTTCCAGTCCAGTAAGATCCTCAATTGATTTCGACAATGTTTCTATGGCAGTGCCACTCAATGCAAGTGTTTTTATCTTTTCCATTTTTCTCAATACCGCCTCCATTAACTAGAACTTGGATATGATACCACCTCTATTGACTAGAACCTGGCTTTGATATTGCACCGCCTCCACCGACCAGAACATGACTCTTATACTACCTTCACCGACCAGAACTTGACTTTACCGATTTAAATAAAGCAGGTTTTATATTAAGAAGATTTGGCTCAACATGTTCTATTTGACACGGGTAGGAAAAGAACCCAACTTTTTTTCTCTTTTCATCTTCGGATTCCTATCTAACGATCTATGACGTAATTCAGGACGTAAAGAATAAAAAATCATATTTTTTATTCTTTTGAATTGGAATAGTGGATTCATAAATCATTGGATTACTCTTTTTGTTTTTTTTTGAATCTTTTTGAATTTCACTCAATCATATATGAGATTACGTCAATACTTCCACATATTACGGGTAACGTAGGAGACATCTCTATTTTTCCCCAGGGAATCCTTAGAATTATCACTGCTTAGCTTTTAATTCGCCTTACCTTACTGTTTTCTTTTTATTAAAAAAAAAGCAAAAAAGATATATGGATTAGGGCATAATAAATATGGTACGCCGTTTTTCACATATCTTGTTTTTTTTTGGTATGGAAATCGGTATCTAACAAAGTCAATAGTTCCGGTATAATTCTCATAATTTAAATGAAAAAAAAAACATCCTAATGAGATTCTAATATCAAAGCCACAAAATAAAGAGCCTTGAATACTATAAGAAAAGCACCTATACCTAACAAGATTAAGTGAATATCAAGGTTTTGAAACCCGAACCGGCCACTGAACCGGTTTAGGTATTGGGTCAAGAGTTAGTGGGTCAAACTAAAGCCAACCTGGTGAGAAATTGAAAATTTTAGGGTTTTTAATATAAAATTCTAAAGAAAATTTAAAAAAATTGATTTTTTGGAAGGGGAAAAAAAGGCGAACCGGGTCAATGCCCAGACTGGACCTATTTATTAGCCAGTCTGGTTTGGGTTTCAAAATCTGGGTGAATACTGAAAAAGCGATAAACTCCTATATTCCTTTCATTAAAGTATTTCTGAACAAGTTCTTAGATAATATGCCTTAGGGTTTTCTTATTGATGTTAGTGATGATGACGATATCGTTATCGACCGTGACCTTAATACGGTGCTGGAGCTTCTAACTATGATGAACGCACTACTAAAATATACTTATCCTTTGTTGAACGGACCCTATTGTTGCTTTTGTAAGTTGACTAAACTTATAAGATTGGAAGCTGGATCATGTGGGATATTTAACTGGTTCAAAGATCAAGAAGTAAATTGGCCGGTTATGATGATATAAAGTTCTCTACGCAGCAGTAGTAGCAGCCGTAGCAGAATCAAAAGATACGGAAAGTAATAATATTGCTTGAAATATTATTATTCCCTCTCAATGAATCTGTTAGGAGCTTTCTCATTTGATGAATTATTGATGTATGCAGATTCACACACCACTTTATTGTTTCACCCCACTATTAAAAAGACAATATATGAGCTTGTATTGTTGTAACGGAAAATACAGATCTCAACGTAGTCCCATACACTACAAAAATTACACTACAAACAAAATCTCATATTAAAAACCGGAGATAGTATATCTTATCTTCTGTCTCATGCAATTTTTACCATGCTGTAAATTTTCAGGTATTCGACGAGATAAACAGCCGTGACATGGAGAAGATCAATGTTTTCCGAGGCATGTTCAGTAGTTGGATCTTCCTTGGAGTTTTGGGCTCAACAATATGTTTCCAAGCCATACTTGTTGAATTTATGGGTACTTTCGCTCAAACAGTGCCACTAAACTGGGACCTATGGCCAGCCAGTGTCTTAATTGGTGCAGTGAGCTTACCCTTAGCTGCTATTATCAAATGCATCCCCATTCCATCAATGGATGGTTTCTCTGACCTTCGCCGTCGTCATCATCATCACCATGATTACGTACCCCTCCCGAGTGGCCCAGAGATGGCATGAAAAAAGGATAATGCAACACTTCAAAGCAATTTTGGTAATTATAATGCACCCTTATTAGTTCTTCCTCATGATCAGCTGATCATCACTTCTTAGTTGCTTCCACTTTCATATTTATATGGGTGCGTAGTTTCGAAAATCACTAAAATGATGGTTTTTGGTGAGAGCAAACACATGTTTCTATTAAAACTATGGCTTTGGTGTTTTTAACCCAAACTCATTCTGTATACTCGCAATAAATTTATATGTATCTTTAGAGGACTCAAGCTTGCATGATATTTAGGATTCAAGAAAGTGGTCATTGAGTCAGATGCAAATGGCAATCAAGCATTAAGATCCAAGAATTTATGAGGTACTCATGGGATTTGGAGCTCCAACATGTATCAAGAGAACAAAATCAAAGATGCAATATCTTCTTCTTCCATTATGAGTTCATGTCGGCCGCACTTGCCCAGATAGAGTATGATTTATTAATGTAATTTGGGCTTTGCTCTCTTATGTACCAAAAAAAACTTGATATAAAATTAGCATTTTTAAATGGTCCTCTTCATGGAAAAATGTTGTGTTGAGTTGAGCTATTTGATAACTGAGAAGCATTCATTTAGTTTTTGGAAAATAAGAGTATATGTTTATTCGCCACTTAAAAGTAACAAAAAGAAAAGATTGTTATGTATTTTCCAGACACACACATTACAAATTTTCAACGTCTTAAAAAAATCGAAATACGTGTATCTCAATGGTCCAAATTGAGAAAAGAACCATCATTTTTTTTTCGAGGAAAAGGATGGTAATTGGGTCTAATTAAAGTATAACTTTTGCAATTATAGAATCCAATTGAAGTTAGAAAATGTATGGTATGTCCTCACTCTTGATCACTATTTATGTTTAATGAATGAGAAAATAATAATAATAAAAACAGATCGTTACAAGAAAAAACTTCTAAAAATAGTAAAATGGTGAACTTTGGAGAATAAAATGGCACATCAGGTTTATTATGTCGAGGACGAGCGGCATAGGGATTGGCACATGGTCGTACATTTAAAGCCAAGAGACCTTTACGACATGGGTGAAGGCGATAACATCGCCTATGAGAGTGAGCCATTTCAGCCAGCTGATTTTGAAAACTACTTCCCTGAAGGCGATGACAATTTACCTTTACTGCGGTGAGTTTTTTTAAGTCCACGTCATTTCAATTAATTTTTTTAAATTTAATAATACATCAATAACAATAATTTTTCTACAAAATTTCTGTAGGGATGGCGACGATGAGTGATCAAATTCAATTGTAAAGAATTTGTCTTTAAAAAAAATGCAAAAAATTTGTGTTAAAATAAAATGTAAAAAAAAATTAAAATAATATTTGTAGAATTCAAGTGTAAAAAATTTTTCTTTCCAAAAAATGCAAAAAATTTGTGTTAAAATTAAATGTAAAAAAAAATTTTAAAAAAAAAATTAATATAATATTTGTAGCGGTTATTAAACCGCTACAAAAAAATAAATAACCGCTACTAAATAATAACCGCTACATTAACCGCTATATTAACCGCTACAAATAATTAAACCGCTACAAAATATAAATAACCGCTACTAATTAGTAACCGCTACATTAACCGCTACAAATAATACGTGAATCCCTATAAATACCCTTATCACAACTCATTTCAAACACTCCCCAATTTCTTTTCACCTTACCCTTCTTTCATTTCCTCTCATTTACAATTTCTTTCATATGAGTAGAGGAGCTGAATAATACGATCAAATATGGTAACAACATTTTCAATTTCTTTTATAATACTTCTTTCCTTTCTATAAAATTTATTCTAAACATCTTTTTTTCTACATATATCTTAACTCTATCTCATTTTCATCTATTTTTCATATACAATTACATTATATTATGAAACATAATAATTCCTTATTACCTAACTATCGTTAATAATATTATTAATATAATTTTATACTAATCATATTCAATTACATTTTTTCTTTTTAATTTATTAATAAGTTAAACTATTAAATAATAAACTAATTGAAATAGATAAAATAATAACAAATTAAACTAATTAATATAATATTGAAAAAAAAGAAAAATATCAACGGGAGCTTTTAAAAAAAATTTTAAATATTTGTAGCGGTTATTAAACCGCCACTAAATAAGGCGCATTTTTAAAGATATATTTAAATTTTTTGGCGGCAAATTTGAATTTCATGAAATTAGTAGCGGTTCTAAGAACCGCTACTAATTTCATGAAATTCAAATTTGGTAGCGGTTTTTTAACCGCTACAAATAAAAAAAGTCATTTTTAACAAATTTTCATTTTTATATATTTGTAGCGGTTTTTTAACCGCTACAAAAAAAAATTCTTTTTTTAAGACTGTAAATAAAATTTTTTATATTTGTAGCGGTTATATAACGGCTACAAATATCTCTTGATTTTGTAGCGGTTACTATTAACCGCTACAAATTTTGTAGCGGTTATTTTTGATTGAGTAGCGGTTTTATATAACCGCTACAAAACCTCTTGCAACGTACGATTTAGTAGCGGTTTTTCTAACCGCTACTAACCTAGTTTGTAGCGGTTAGAACCGCTACGAATACCTATTTTTAACCGCTACTAAATCACGTTTTTTTTGTAGTGATATCTGCACAAGCACAATAAATGCATCAATAATTGGAAATCGCTTTTAGTCTCAATTTTCTTTATAATCATTCCATATTTATTACTCTCTTAACTTCTATAAAGTATTATATGAAAATTTTCAATTATTTTACCAGACACAAGAATCTTAATGTTCAGAATACCGTGAAATGAGCAATTATAATAGTGATGTACTCTATTTTCTTTATAATCAGTCCATATTTATTACTCTCTCTACTTTTTTTTATATGATTACTCTCTTAACTTCTATAGAGTACAATTATATGAAAATTTTCAATGATGTTGTCCGAATATAGTCGGGTTAAACCCACACAGAGAAGTAGGCAAGGAAGTTTCAAATTGGGGTGGGTTGTACCATATCAATTTGGTTTTCATTCTTTTGGTGGCTGGAGTCGAAAAGGAAGAACAGCAGGATCAGTTGACGGCACAGTCGTCATGTCCTATAGACCATGGAGAGAGAACGATTAATGAAATTGACCAGTGATTATTTATTACTCACTGGAGTTAGATACGTTAGCTATTGCATGGAGGAGTGATTCTATTCAAATTTCTGCTTTGATTGAAAATAGACAATATTTTCATCTGCAGTGTACTGTTCAGGGGTTCCCACCATTCCTCGTGACAGCAATTTATGCTATCCCGCATTCAAATGATCTTCAACTCTCGTGGAATGATCTTAAAAATATCGCTAGTGGCATAACAGCTCCATGGGTAGTCAGAGAAAGTTGGGGGTTCGGCCTGTTGTGACTCACGGATCAGACTCTTTTAGAGACCGGATCCAAGCGTACGGGCTTAATGATTTGGGTTTCTCAGGGCCTAAATTTAAATGGAAGCATCCGTTGATGACAGGGTGCTCATGGCTATATGAGAGGTTGGACAGGGTTCTTCTTAATTCATCCTTTCTTGTTGTAATGACTAATGCTGTTTTGAAAGTCTTGCCTCGAACTAGGTTTCCCCCTTGTTGCTCTACTGCGGTTTGATAGCTGGTAATAATAGTGGCCAGAAACCATTTAGGTTTGAGGCAATGTGTGTTAAGGTACCAGATATGCGATCAAATTTAGAGTAGAAAAAGACAATAAAGATACTTTGTTATAGAGAGGCAATAAGTATCTCACTAATTCTCTAAGAACAACCCGAAAAAATCTCCTATATCAATAAATTCTCTAAATATTTCATGTTTTATTGAGTAGGCAAGTGCTAATTTATATAAATAGTTTACAAAGAGACAAAATCTAATTTAAAACTCAAACTATGAAATCCAAATTCAACATTTAAATAGCTAATATTCCTAGATTTTAGGAATTAAATCCTACTTATGGATATTCCACTTATTTTTGAAATATCTAAGAAAATAATAAATAATTCCTAATCAGTCCTGACATTTGTTTTTCCGGGGCAAATCATTCTATAACGATCTGGATTACTATCAACATGGTTGTAACATGAGAACTTTAAATCTTTTCTTCAAACTTCTTGGACTAGCCAGGGAGCTCTTGGTACTAACTTAGATAGGATCAGAGAAGAACTCCTAACTAGGAATCGCCAAGTGTTTGGATTTGTTGAAAAACAGAAAAATCGGATTCTTGCTCGTCTGAAAGGCATCTAGAGGTCTCCAGCTTACCCATATTCTAAGTTCTTATGTCAACTGGAATGGGAATTACAAAATGAATTACATGAAGTCTTAAGATTGGAGGAGGTCAAATGGTTCCAAGAGTTGAGAGCTGACTGGATTGCTCTGGGGGATAGAAACACCCGCTACTATCATCTCAAAACAAATATTCGTCGAAGAAGGAATTGGGTTACGTCACTTCAGAATGAGCATGGGGCTTGCATTGAGGAAGAAGCTGAACTGAAAGCTCTAGTGGTACAATTCTTTAAGAATCTGTTTCAGGAGGATGATGGGAAGGTTTGTGTTGAAAACGAATACCAATTTTCCAAACAACGGCCAGATTTGTTGTGACCAGTTGAGTTCAACCCCATCTGAATTTGATATCCATAAGGCTCTATTTTCCCCATCTTCTTTCAGTCTAATTGGGAAACGGTAAAAGATTCGTTCTGCTATTTTGTGAAAGGAGTTTTGAAGACAGAGAGTCAATTGAAGAATCGAATAAGACCTTGATTTCTTTAATTCCCTAGAGGGATGATCCGCATCGAGTAGAGCACTTTAGACCGATATCGCTGTGTTCGGGGTTATAATCCCCTACCTTAAAAGCCAAAATTATAATTTGAAAATACTTCATTAAGTTAAATTAGAAACTAATGGGTAATTCAAAATTTATTGAAAGTCCCAACTTTAAGATAGGGTTCGGTCTTGTGACAAAGTAGGTTTTCAAAAATTTTTTTCCAAAACTAGTTCAACACGGTCTCACATTCAGCTTTCAAATATATTTGGACTGTGCAGTTCGGTTCCATTCAAAGATATCAAAGTGTATAGCAAAATTCCCGACGACTCTCGGGATTAATCTACTTACCACAACGGTTTATAGGGCATATTCGCCCATTTCAGTTTCCCATATCGGGGATTACATTACACTATACAAATTTATAACATTTATAATACATACAATTATCCCAAAAATATGATAACCAACTACCAAAAACTAAAACTCTTAGCTAGAAGCTCTAACCGCCCTTCGTCACATGCTTCTCCTTTGAACTGCTTGTCCTGGTTGTAGGTTAGTTAATGGAAATAATGATATTCAAAAGAATCCCAATAATAACAATTCACTTATAACATGTATAACCACAAAGCATGCAAGCAAATCACACAGCAGCAACACATCAATGACAATTCTACGACATCTTTCGCTATACTCACAACGGTATGTTTCACAATAGCATGTTTCATAACGGCATATTTCACAACGGCATATTTCACAACAGCATGTTTCCCAACTACATGTTTTACAACGGCACTTCCGTTCATCACAATTCAATGATAAGACAAGCATACCATGCATTATATACAATATAAGAGAAATGGTCACTACCTTATTCTTTCCGTTCTTGCTCGGACACCGGTTTCTTATGCACATGGCAAAATGCCGAATCCTATAAATCATAATCAATGACGACGAGTTATTACCTATTCCAATTCTTTAATAACTCATATTACTTCGGTTGGTTATCACTATAGTCATTTAATCGAGTCAACTAAGGAGTTAAAGTGGTCAATTAACCCAAAAGACCAATTTCTAACTTCAGAATTTAACAATACTACATTATGTCATTACATCTTCAATTTTCGCATAAGGGACCAAATCTGCCAGAATTTTTCATCAACTTTGAAAAATCATAACTAAATTTATAAAATTGGGAATGGTATGATTCTAAAGGCTATGTGACCCTTATTTAGTCTATTTTTAAGGAAAAATATCATCCACAGCCAGTTAGATACACAACATTCCCATAATTTTCATTTATTGCACACTATCAGATTCAACCCAGTTTTTGTGACATAAATTCAAAAATTCATAACTCCCAGTGTACAAATAAAAATGATGTAAATGACCTATCAAATTAAAGCTTGATATGTCTACTATTTAACTAAAAAGTTTCATAATTTTTAGAGATCATTTGTTTATCTAAAAACACCACACAATCAGGGTAACTCACTGAAATTCTGTTTGGCAAAAATCTAGTTTTGCATTTTGAGTTTCGATGGCCCAAAATTCACAAACCGGGACTATTCCCACATAATTTTTTGTGTAGAACACAATGGTAACATCAAAATGAACAAATTCCCACTCATTCCCCATGTCCTATTTTAGCCGAATTTTAGGGTATTTCACAACAAACAACCACTTCACTATCTAATCACTAAGCTTAGCTCATTTGCCTCCAAACCAACATATAAGCATATACATAGGATGAAAGCTTCATGATCTCTAATATACCCTAAAAACCGAAATTAGGGCTGTCACAATAGCCCACCAAAACTCAACTAATCCAAGCATCATATACATTAAAATAATGCTCTTACTCATCTCTTGCTTCTTCTTGTGTTCTTTTTTTGCTTCCTCAACTTTTATTCTTGGATGATGGCCCAAAACACCTCCTCTTGAAATTCTAAAATCATAGAGATAAAGCTCTCATCAAGGGGAATAAGGTTCATGAAAGCATTTTGGCCTAGAAATGGAGTTTTGATAGAGAAAATGGCTCCAGAACACATACCTTCAACCCTTGCTCCTATGCTCTTCACTTTCGTTAGTTTCTCTGTCTCTTTTCTTTTTCCTGCCGACTTGAACGGATGAGAGTGAGGGAATTATGGTTATTAATATTTCCTCTCTCTTCTTTGGCCTTTTGGCCGACTTAAAATTGATGCTCATTAAACATCTACTCCCTCTGTCTCTTTTGGCTTCTTGACCGACTCCAAGCATAAAAGGTAAGGTTATATATATTTGATTCAATTCCCTTTTCCTTTTCCTTTGTTAGCTGAAATTATTGACTAAGAGGAAGAATTATTCACTTAATGCTCTTTTTTGCTCTTTTGTGATTTGGTGGTCCCAACATAAAGAGAAGTGAGTGAATTTGACCAAGTCTTGCCTTTTTGTATGTGTGTGTAGCATGTTGACTAGACCTCCTCTCCTTTTCTTGAATTTGGACGTCAATAAGAGGTCTTTGAATGAGTTAAATGGCTTCTTGATTAAGCCATTTTCACCTTCTTAAAATATATTATTAATTACAATTTATCACATATACTTTGACTTTTCAACTCATTTACTTGACTACAAATGTTCCAACCTTTGGCATATTTCTCACAATTATTCCTTTCCATCTTGGTCTATCAATAAAATGACGTCCTAAGGTCCTTCTCTTTAGTACAAATGACTTTTCAAATGGAAAAGATGAAGAGGTATATCATTTAAATCATATTTCCTTTTTCCTATGGTCTTGAACGTTTTTTATCAAAGGAGAAGGAAGGAATTTAATTTAAGCTTCTTCATCACTATCTTTACTTTTTAAGAGAAAATCTTAGCCCTTGAGTACATTTTGCTATCTCCTTTTATTTGGAGAGGCTACTGAGCAACAGGCCAAATGCATGATGGAATGCTTGGAGGTATTTTGTGAAGCATCCGGAGCAAAAGTTAGTAGGGTTAAATCATCAATTTTTTTCTCACCTAATTAAAGTTCCAACTAGGTCGAGAAATAAAATTAATGAGATTACTCAAATGAAAATTACTACTGAGATCGGAAAGTATCTTGGCTTTCCCTTAACGAGAGATACAAGGAAGAAAGATACCTTTAGGTATATTATTGATCGAGTGCATTCAAAGTTGGCAACTTGTAAGGCGAATTGCCTCTCAATGGCGGGAAGAATTACGCTGGCTAGGTCGGTGCTAAATACAACCCCTCTATATCCAATACAGGCGACAAAGCTGCCTATTGGAATCTGTAATGAGGTGGAGAAGCTGCAGCCATCTTTCATTTGGGGTAATAGCAAATTTCATCCAATGGGGCTGGACAAACTTACAAGGCCGAAGAATTATGTTGGCCTTGGGTTCTAGAAATTAAATGTCATGAATCAAGAATTTGGGGCCAAGTTAGCGTGGAAATTAGTTTCTGGCTCTGATGCTCTTTGTGCTTGGGTACTAGAGCATAAGTATATGTATAGAAGTGAAGATCACTTGCTGAATGTTGAAAAGGGTGATTTGAGCTTATGGAAGTTTATCTGCCAACAGGAAGGTATTATTCAGGAGGGTATGAAGTGGTAGTTGAGGAGCGGTAAAGAAATCAGCCTCTTTAATGATCCCTAGCTTCAAGGTCTTAAAATTAAAGATATGTGCATATGCGACTTGACAAAAGAAGAGAAATGACGATGGCTGACTGGGTGCGTAATGGCTCTTGGGACACCGATATGCTCAAGGAAATTGCTAATCAGGAGGTGATGAAAAAGTTGGTAATGCAAACTCCTCCATACAAAGACGCAGGGAGGGATTTTATGATCTGGGGTGCTTCGGTTAGTCACTTACTAACAGTCAAGAGTATTTATCAAATGCTTGAAAAGCTGCCAGATAATTTATTTTGCACTGCCTATAAGTACATATGGAAGTGGAGGGGATCTAAGAGAATCTGGGTGTTTTATGGATTGCATTTAATGCCCGAATTCCAACAAATGCCTGGACGAAGTTGAGACTACATAACAGGCTTCTCCTCTATGTCCTCTGTGTAATGTTGAAGTTGAGACTACATAACATATTTTGCAAGACTGTCGAGTTGTGAAGATCATATGGCAGCAGCTTGTCAATAGCAGATACCATGCCTCTTTTTTCTCGGCTACCGCCTGCCTAACCTGTGGCAACCTCCGATGGAAGGATAGGTTAAGGTTAATGTAGATGGTGCAATTGTGTCTACTACAGGAGATGGCGGTTGCGGAGGTGTGATCAGAGATTGTAGAGGGAGTTGTATTGTTGGTTTCATCTACTCTCTGCACCAGGTTAGTGTGATGGAGACAGAATAGTTGGCTATGTTGAAGGGAATCAATCTGGCCTGGGATTTTGGGTTCAAGAAAGTCAGAGATTCTGACTCTAAGAACTTAATTGATTTGCTGATGAGATTAGAGGTGATCCCTGCTGCTAGCCTCTTTCTACAGATCAGAAGATTCATGGGATATGAGTGGGATTTGGTGCTGCAACATGTGCTCCGAACTTGCAGCTGTGTAGCTGATGCACTTGCCAGGCTGATATCACTGAGAATTCGCTCTTAAACTCGCGTCCTGCATTTTTGACGGACCTATGTAATCACGATTGTTTGGGACGCTTTCCCCCTGATTTGGTTGTTTAATTTGGTTTGAGAGGAGGGGAACAGAGTTAAATTATCAAGGTGAGAGGAATCCAAAATTTACATTCTCATTAAAGAGAGGTGAGAAGGTAAATTTTGAGATCCTCTAGCTCAAAAAGATAATTTACTTTCTCTCCCATTCTCTTCCCTTCAGACCAAACACACCAACCCTTTTATGCATAAAAAAAATTGGTTTTATTGGGGCCAACAAACCCATTTTGGACTATTTAAACTGAGGTCATAGTAAATTTATTATATATTTTTTGATCGGATCGAACTTGAAATGTCAGTGGGTAATAGTTCAAATGGTTTAAATAGTCGGGTTCATGACGTAATAATTAAATTAAAAATAATATTATATACGTATATAATGATATTAGTATATGTAGCCAAAAAAAAAAGGAAGAAGATATAAGTATAATTAGTCCAATTTAATGAGAAGTTAACATTAACAAGATCACATTAACAATAAATATATATTTATGGGTTTTAAGTTATTGATAATAATATAGTGACTGTTTGGTTAAGCGGTGAGAGTTCAGATAAACCCGATTGAATTAAAAAAAGTGATTATAAATCTTGATTGTCTTGTTTGGGTATTTTTTAAAAAATGAAGGTCAACTCTGATGAATCGTGATTTCACTATCTAATCGCACGTTGAGCATAAATGACAAGGGGTTGTTTATAGGATTGGAAAATGCCGATTGCAAATTCAATAATAAGAATTTCTCTAATTTACCCTCTGATCTCTTCTCCAAATATTCTCTACACATATTTAACCTATTATTTCTCAACTAAAGTAATTCAAATAATATTATGTTAAATATTGTTTTGCTTATTACTTAACAAGAATTGTTAAATTATTTTAAATAATAACAATTATAAAATTAAAATAATATTTAAATATTCATATCATTTATTAAATCATATGTAATGATAATTATTAAGCATTCAATTATCTTTATTATTAAACATAATCATGAAAATGTAAATACCTTTATTGAAAAAATAAACTTGATTACATAATTTAGTGCAACCCTAGCAAAATAGGCTATCATATTTATCAATTTTTTATTTAGATATTAAATATTTAAATCACATGATAATGATATATCCCGTAATATATTATCTGAAATATACTCCAACATGTATAATTTTTCTTTCAATTTCATTTATTTCCTTTGTTGAATATAACTTTATAAAATTCATACCCATTTTGGTAATTATACATGCATAAGTGTTTTTAATAAATGAAATCCAAACATGATCATAATTCTTAAAGTCACTTGTGAAAAAACATATCCAAACAAAATTCACGATTAACCATGATTGACCAACGATACTTTTAACCAATATCACTTAGTGCATGTTTGTTTAAGCTTTTTGCACAGTAAATAAGCCCTTATTACGCAAGCCGAGAAAAAACTCCTCTCACATACTTACCTCGTATACTGTGAATCACGAATTATAAGCACTTATTGCCCAAAAATAAGCTATTCCAAACGCACACTTAAACAAATCACGAATACAATTGTCCAACGTTAATCCAGATCGGAACATAGTCAAATTGCATGCCGTTAATTATATATTAATTGATTTAGATAAAAATAAAAATGAAAAGATGAAAATGTATAAATAAATATAAAATTAAAAAATTGATTGGGTTCAAAAAAAAGGTATGTCTATTTTTTTTGTTGGTACATAGATGTCTATTGTTTTTAATCAAAAGAAAATATCATTTGGTTAACAATTTTTCATGCCTTGATCAGTGTGAACAGCAGTAAAAATTAACTTTTTTTGGCCGAAAATGCAAAATTAATAACCAACTCTTTTATGTTGGCCAAAAAGTAAATAAATAAATAACCAACTCTTTTAAAAAGTGTGTTGTCCTATAAAGTTATTTTATGTGTAAAACTCCCAGAACTCTTTTAAAAGGGATAAAATTTAATAATGGCGAATGTCCGCCACTTTTTGCTCTAGATGAGTTGCACTTTTACCAACGTCACCTCACAAAACCTCTTCCTCCTCTTCCAAGATCTCTCCTCCCCCCAGATGCTTCGGATTGCTTCTAGAGCCATTGAACTAGAAGCGAGAAACCCACCTGGAGAATTCTCTTCCTCTACTATTCATCTCTCAGCTAATTTTCCCCGCTTTAATTACAAACCAGACATCTCAAGGACTACTCAAAGAGCTCTCAAAATAAATCAGTGGGGGCCAAAAAAACTAACTATTGCGACTTGATAATCCTCAACTTCTAGTTGCTCCGTGAGGCTCTGGGTGGGGTCGTAAACAATCTGGTAAAACTGACGTTTGAAAAAGAAAATGGGTTAGAGAGAGAAAAACTAAGGTTATATCATATATTGTGCAGGTGAAATTTCAATTTAGATGTTCTATTGAGAAATTAAATGAGATGAGAGAACGGTTTAGAGATTTGGTGGAGAATAAGGGAAGGACTAACCGGAGACGCCGTGAATGAGATGGATAGTGTCAGCGAGGCGGCAGAGGTGGGTGAGAGCCCTATCAAAAGCGTGTTTGCTGTTAGAGCTAACCAAAGACTTCATGAATACTTTGAACTGTTTCTTGCTTCTAGTTCAGTGGCTCAAGAACCGGTTCGAAGCATCGGGGGAAGGAGAGATCTTGGAAGAAGAAGAGGTGGGTTGAAGTGACGTTGGCAAAAGTGGAACCCACATGAGAAAAAACGAAGGATTATGGTGTAAAAATAGTAAAGAATTATTTTATTATGTACATCCAGTATAATTAATTATTTTTAGGTGTAAAAATAGATATAAATAATATTTTTTAGAGTAAAAGTAGCAACGCTGTTAATTTAGGTTAATTTCCGTTATTTTAATATATTTTTAGAATGGTTAAGGTGCAAATTTAGTAACTAACTATTTTCTTATGGGCACCCAGCACAATTAACTATTTTTAGATGCAAAAGTAAACAAACAATTTATATAAGAGCAAATTTAGTAATACCATTAAGGAGACTTAACTTTTGTTACTTTTTGCACTGTGAATCCCACCAATTTTCTCACCTTGTATTATTTTAATATATTTATGAAAGGGTTAAGTTGAGAATTTAGCAATGAATTATTTTCCTATGGGCACTAACACAATTGTTTTCATAAGAGCATTTATAAAATAAATATGAGCATTTACATAAGGGTATTTACTTTTTTTTTAATAAGAGAATTTATAAGACAACTAAAGAGATTTGAAAGAGTACAATGACTAAAAAATATTTTATTGCACCCCATTCGATCAAGTAAAAGTTAGGTTTCTTCATTGGAAAGATAAATATAGATATTTACAAGATAAATATGTAAATGACCAAATTTTTTTAACTCCCCGGATTCTTTTAAATCTTTTTATTTGTCTTATAAATGCTCTTATTAAAAAAATAAAGTAAGATCATTAATGTAAATGCTCATATGTAAATGCTCATATTTGTCTTGTAAATGCTCATGCAAAAAATAATTATGTTGGGTGCCTATACAAAAATAGTTGGTTGCTAAATTTGCACCTTAATCATTCTAAAATATATCAAAGTAACGGAAGTTAACTTGGGTTAACGTTGTTGCTACTTTTGCACCCAAAAATATTGTTGATGTCTACTTTTACATCCAAAAATAGTTAATTGTGCTAGGTGCACATAGTAAAATAGTTCTTTGCTATTTTTGCACTTTAATGTAAAAAGTAATGGACATTTGCTATTGTTAATGGTGGTGTTGATTTTTCCCTTTTTAAGAAAGTTTATGAATAATTTTGCATTCAAAATAATTTTAAAGTGTTAGGTGCAATTTAAAAAAAAAGTTTGTTGATAATTTTGCATCTTTATCCTAATTTTTTGTGTAGAAGTAATAAATTAATTTTAGGGAAAATGACTCATAAATACCTTTTGAGAAAATTAATTTTCAAATGCTACATGACGTATAAACAATCTTCCGTATGTACAAAAGATCTTTTGTTGTATTGAAACAACCTTCTATGTGTTGAAGAATCGTCCCTATGAATGTGCAAATAATCTTTTATTTTGTGCAAAATGTCTTCCCTTTTATGCAACATATCTTCTGTTAAATGTTAAAAATTTTCTATGGTAGCATTTGACAATTAATTTGCTCAAAAGTATTTATGGGCAATTTTCCCTTAATTTTATTCATATTGAAAAACTTAAAAAGAATGGGTAAGAGCAACAGTGAAAGTGACAAACAAGAAAAGGATACAATTTGTTCCATCTTCTTTGTGTTTCATTAATGACAAGTTCTTAACCTTTTTTCTTCTTCACCCTAACTTCACTTCAGCGTATTCAAAGGTCATGATTAGCAACTAGCAAGGGGTTCAGGGTTTGTCTTTTAACTAGCTTGTACTTCCCCGTGTATTGCACAGGGTTCTTGTACTTATAAAATAGTTAAATGCTTAATTATATCATTTCACGGCAAACAAATCCTTGTCTTTCATACTTTAAACATACTATATCATTGATAGCATAAGTAGCATGGAACAACACTACGATATTAATAGTCCTACCACCACTTATTAACTTTTTTGAATAAGTAGCATAAGGTTTATCAAGAAACGGCAATAAAGCCGCCTATCTTAGAATGTGCTTCTCATGCATTGTACAAGAAACTTATAAATCTAGAGTTTTTCACTACTACAAAAAAACGTTTTTAACGTCCCTTATTTAGGCCTTTTAACGTCTGAAAATAAGGGGACATATATGTGAGCGACGTAGTAAAAAATGGCAATAACGTCCGTAAATAAAAGGACGTCTATAGTCTGGACTTTAGATGTCCCCAGTTTAAAATGGGGACGTCTAAAGTGCTTTTTCTTTTAAAAAAATCATTTATATTACAGATCTGAACTAAACAGTATTTAAAATCAAAAATTATAGATCATCGTCAATAAAATTATAGATCTAGTATCTGAACTCCAAATCCAAAATCTACACAATAATAACTCTAAAGCTGAAATCTTATAAACAAAAGATGATAACAATAAGATGAATCAGTTGCAAAAAACTTATCTCCTTCTATTATTAAAATTCATTTTCTCATAATAATGAATAGAGAAGAGCAATAGAGAGAGATGAACCTCATTTTCTCAGTGGGAATGTGGCCATGAAGCATGTTTTGGAATCTCGATCTACAAATCATAACAACACGAGTTAGAAGATAAAAATAGAAGGGAAATCCAAAGAAAAAAGAGAAAGAAGATAAAATAATAAGAAATAGTAAGAAACATAACAGATTTGGTGAAAAAGAGAGAGAGAGAAAAGAAGAAGCAAGTTTAAAAATAGTATATAAAGAAGAAGAAGCAAGAGTTAAATGCGTGGTGGTAAGCATAACATATCTGGTGAAAAAAAGAGAGAGAAAAGAAGAAACAAGTTTAAAAACAACATATAAAGAAAAAGAAGTAAAAGCTAAATGCGTGGTGGCAGTGGTTCTTGTTGTGGTTGCGGTGATGAGAAAGATAAGTGTGGGTCTATAAAACTGACAAATAAAGATTGTCAGTACATATTTGAATTGTTTTTGGCATCCCCAATTTAATATAGGAACGCTTAAAGTTGTTTAGTTCTTTTTTTTTACTTTAGACGTCCCTACTTCAAAAAAGGGACGTCTAAAGTCACACTTTAGACCTCCCCAATTTAATTGGGGACGTCTAAAGTCACACTTTAGACCTCCCCAATTTAATTGGGGACGTCTAAAGTTAATTTTTTTTTTATAATTAGGGACGCCAATATCAGGGACGCCAAAAGGCTAACAATTAAATTGGGGATGTCTAAAGTGACCAAAAGGCGTCCCTGATTAAAAAACAAATTTAACTTTAGACATTCCCAATTAAATTGGGGACATCTAAAGTGACTTTAGACGTCCTTATTTGAATTGGGGACGTCTAAAACTATTCAAATCTCACTCAGAATTATAAAAATGCCACCGCCTTTATTTTTAACGTTCCTTTTTTTAAAAAGGGACATCCTTTAAGGTCGTAAAATCAATATTTTGTAGTAGTGTTTATAATTTCGTTACCACTAAAAAAACAATTCTCATGTAAATACAATTAAGATCCTTTAAAATGAGGTGTAACTTTATAATACATAATTAGGTAATAGACAATGCACTCCCAATAAAATTGCATTAACATTAGAGTAGAAACATGCCTCTCAATGAATCTTTTCAAAGGTGAGGATGATATACTTCTATTAGTGCAAGAAGGGTTAGGAATGTACCAAAAGGAAAAATATGAAGCCTCCAAGAGTCATTCCAATATTTTTGGCTCAAATGCAGCCGAGGCTATATTTGTTTATTTATTTAAATGATGATTCGGCTTATGAACAGTAATTTGTGTCTGGAGCCAATGATAAGTCGTTTGTGGAGGTGGCTTGGGGAAGAGATTATATATATATATTGATGCTACAAGTATTTTTTGTTCTCATTGATGATCATAATTTTAGTCCAATTTTTTCCCAAGGTGAATTATGGAATTGTGCTTAAAAATAGAAGCAGATTAAGGGGGAAAATAAAAAAAAAGAGAAGCATTGGTAAGGGGAAGGCAATAATGTAGACACTGATGGAGATTTAATTTTGTTTATCTCTAGACATTTATGTCACTAGGTAGTGACCATTTTGTCTTACCAAGATTAAATCAGGTGTGGTACTCTAATTCAATCAGGTGTGGCAAGGGGTGAGAAGATTGTATGAGTTTTTTTAATGTTGGGTTAATGATATTAAATCATACACTTTAGCACAAAATTCTACAGATTAACTTGGGATTGTGTGCTCTGTAATGTTTAGAGTGAAGGTTAATATACAAGATTTTGTTCTCTTTTGATGTTGACATGGCCGTTTGCATATTGGTATAGGCACCTATTTAAATTGTTTGATAGAGAAGTTTAATTACTATAGCTAATTGATAATAAGTCAAAATTGTTTTAGCTCATCAGAACTAGAAGGGGTACTGGTACTGATGAATCTGCAGTTTTGACTTACATCTTTATGTTTTACATCCCTTATTTCTAATGATTTCTATTGTCTTATTCTAATAGACCAGGGTTGAAAATTTTCCTTTCAAATTGATAAACATATTCAAATTCAAATTTCAAATTTCTCAATCACCACAGTTCAAATTTCAAATTCTGATAGACCATGGTCCTATTCAAATTTCTACACCACAATTCCCTTCAAATTCAAATTTCAAAATCATAACATTGGGTGAGCTGCACATGAGTCTAAAGAAGTTGAACCCAAACATGGGGTGTAGAAGTTATTATATGGGGGTCATTTTCATTCAGAGGTTCAAGTACTACACCCCTCTAGAACATGCCCTACAAACATACAAGAGTGTGATTAATAGCTTTTGGATGTCATCTCTAATTGGAAAAGACAACTAATAAGCTAGAATAAATGAAAATAGAGTAAAACGTTCACACAACATCTTCCAAATCCAACACAATGGTTAGGAGGATCCCTCTAAGCATGTCATCATTAAGCTCCTCAAGCTGTGGCTAAGTCGGATTACAGAACACCCTGGTACCATTGTAGCATGATCTCATCTTTGGCAAACTGTCCTCACACTTACTCTTTGGAACAACATACTAAATAACCAGATAGACATTATCCTTAGGTGAATAAGGCTTGAGCATTCTCAAAGTAACCTTAGTCGATTCACCAACCAAAGAGCATTTGAAAATTTTGTTACCCCTACCATTTATGAAAAGACGACTAATCAGTCAGAATATTTAAAAAATTTGCAGATGTCAACCATGAGAGAAAATATTATAGAGAAGGAAAATATCTGACAAACTTGGAATGTTGAAACACTCTAGAATAACTTCCATGAAACTAACCTCACTGTCACCCCCTGTTCGTCCTCAAGCTCTAGAATAACTTCCTTGGAGAAAAAGCCTCAAACATTTTTCAAAGTATTTATCTCAACAGTCTTAAGAAATCCATATACATCTGCAAGTCAAATGACATAAGTGAATAAGCTAAAGTTACTGTAATGAAGTACTGAGTATGTTGTGTAATAGAAGTTTCTGCAAAATTGCAGCGAAGGAAAAGTAATAAGAAATAAATGCACAACATAACCAGTAACTCCCGTGGCCTTAGGTTTAAACCAGTATAATCATACACAGAATACATATCAAATGAGTGATTTGGCATATCGACATCTATTGGTTCTACTACAGAGGTTGATCGTAGTATGAGGCCGTACTTCAAACTTATTATTCCTTTCTTGTCCAGGCCAGACCACCGAGAAGTGAGAAATATGGTACACTCGGTCCTTACCAAACCTTCTAGCGAACATTTCCCATATGTACTCGGAGTCCATCTCAAGCACCATATGAGTTAACTTCGCAGAACAACCATTGTGAGATAAAGCAAATGACTTTCCCACCATTGTAATCGTAAATAATGAGTTGAAATGGAAACTAAAGAAAAGACCATATTGTCTCGTCAAATAGAACCATCTCATATCAGTAGAGAACTTTTGAAGGCAATTCAAAGTCTACTGTGTCCCAAACGTGTTCGACATTGATGATTATATTAACCTTGGCAACAATATTTTCAGTACATATCCCAGGAGTTAGATGCCGAAGCCACATCATTTTATTCTTGATCACCATGTCATCGGAGGCCATCTTTGAGGGAAGGAGGGTTTGATGGGGAATGAAATGAGAATCAATTAATTGCTATCTTAGAGGGGAAGAAGGAGTGCACATGTTTTCTAATTAGTGGCCTCCATAAACAACTATAAATAGGGTGTGCCTCCTCAATTGCAATTCACCCCGCCATTGAGTTTTCTGACAATTCTCTTCTCTCCTACCATCTTTCTGGTTCTGGTGATCTGTAATACCCCGAATTTTGAGACTCGAGGATAGAGAATAAGCCTGAGATTAGTGGATTGCTAAGCCCCGGTTTAGCAAGATCCCAAATTTTGATTAGGGGTTAATGACTACAAAAGTGGACGTGGTTAGTGATTAATGAACCTTTTTAGAGAATATAAAGAGGATTGTAGTCGCTTGTGTTATGAGCAACGCCAAAACCCTGTATTTGAGTTCAATTGTGGATTAACATCCAAATTGACTTAGAATAGAGGGAAGAATTGAATGGGGTATTGTGATGGAAATGGTTTCATGTTGTGGTATTTAATCATTGAAATTGATTTAAATTGGATTGGACACATTGGTTGCAAAACTGGAAATGTTGTCCAGTGTGAATTCTGTCTGGGCAGTCTTCTCGTGTGGACGTGTTTACCAGGGAAATGATGTCAGAAAATTATTAAACTTTCCAGTCTTATAGTTCACATCTCAAGCTTCAAAATGGACATATCATTTGTGCCATTTCATTTTGTGAACTAGGAGATATGACTGTCCAAAGTTTGGGATGGAAACTGAACTCTGTTTTGGGGCAGTGATGCGTTTTATGTAATTATGGAATTTTTTGGTGATTTTTAGTAATGGAAAATATTTTTCCTATAAAGAGGACTTAAATATCTTTCATTTGGCTTTGGAATCACCTTATTTAGATTTTTCTAGAATTAGTTATGATTTTTCAATGATTGGGCAGAAAATCTGCCAGAAAATCCGAAAATGCCAATTTTGGGAATTATGACATCATCAAAAGGCAAGATGACAGAAGCATGGAATTAAAACATCTTCTCATCATCTTCAGCTCTCATTTCCGACGTGCTGCACAACTGAATATGGAGAGAGGAGTTGAGAGAAAAATAGAGAGAAGGAAGGAGAAATCTCGCAAGGTAAGCCAATTTCTCCGGCGATTTAGCTCCTAACGCGTATAACTCTACTCTTAAGCTTCTCTTCTATGTTCTTGAAGGTTGTTGAAGCTCAGATCTTGGTTAGGAAAGTTAGGGTTTTTCAGCCATATTGGGGAAAAGCCAGAAGGAGCTTGAGGTAACTTCCAAACTCTTGTATATTGACTATTCTAGCTACTGTGGGCAATTTAATCGGTGAAATTTCGCCGGATTGCCGTTGGTTTTAATTTATGGAAATGGGTTGTAGGGGCTGTTATGCTGCCCAAATTGATACTAAATGGTATTTGTAACCTAATGGAATAGTCAATAAAGTGGTTAGGAGTGGAAAGAAACACGTTTACGAAGTCGAAACCGAAAGCCCCAATTTTCCCCTTAAAACCCATATATTTCGGCCAGCATTGTAAATGGGTCTTAGAGTTGGATTTTCAATGATTTGATGATTCCATTGGATTCAGTGGGCGAAAATAGGTGGGGTTACAGTTGGGCACTTTTTCGGAAAAGGCCGAGAAAGCATAATTACAGAAACGCCCCTAAAACCCTAAAAGTAGGGCTGCCAAGGGCAATTTCGTAATTTGACATTGAATTTGATAATTCCGAGTACAGAAATGGATTCCTTGGATGAAAATATGTTAGAATAGCCCATGTCAAAATTTCAAGAAAAGTATAGCCGGACCGGGTATGGCGGGGCCGGGTCCCCGGGGGTATTTTAGTAATTTTTCAATATAGCTTCATATAACCCCCAGAAACACTATGGAAGTGTCTAAATAGTACATTTGACATTGTAGGATCGAATGTGAAGCCCCGAGTTGCTGGCACGCAAATCAAGGAGAAAAGACAGGAGGTAGGGAACTTATATCTCTTGCATGCTCTGATAACTGTATTAATGTGTTGATGCATGTTATTGCTTTGCTTGATTATGTGGAACATGTATGAATGATTTGAATCTATGTTTCAATATATGTTATGGCCATATGTGTATCGTTCGAAGCATTGAGCTTATAGATTTGTCATTGTATGTGTGCATGAGTTATGTGATGCAAGCATGTCATGCATTAAACACTTATCTTACCTGCATATTGATAATATTTCCCTACTGAGATTCTCTCGAATCTCACCCTCCCTTACCAACAATTTAGACAGGGCAAGTGGCTCGTGGAGGGAGCGGCATGACTCATTCGAGATGAGATTGTGTAATCCCCATTTGAAGAATTGTAATGGGCAATTGTGCCCTGTATATCTTTAGCAAAGGTATGTACCCGAGATTGCCGGGATGATTATGTTGTGCATTCTGATATTTATATGAATGTGATTTATCTTCGCGTAGTAATTGTATTCGAAATGTGAATATGAGACCAAGTTTATAAATGATTTCGAAAGGTATTTTTGAAAACCCCATCATGTGATGTGTTAGTAAATGTTATTTGATTATTATTGGTCTCTATTTCATTTTAATTGCGTATTTCGGATATAATTACGGAGGGGGGGGTTACATGATTTGCTATGCAAATCACAATTAGGCCCTAGTAGCCTAATAATTATGTGGGCACAAGTATGGAGCATTGGAGCTTTGACTCGGATCCGAACATGGATTCGCCTCGGTACGGCAAATCTCCTTTTAGTTATATTTTTCTTACATTGGCATTAGAGCATTTTGATCCTGTGGCTATGATTATTCTACGTGAATAATAATGTGATATAATTTGATTATATCTCTCCATCATATTTTTTGTTGTGCTACTGTATACTTTTTTTTCAAGCTTTATATCCATAGCCTCTATTTGCTTGAAATTTCGTTGGATATGCATGTTCTCTGGTTCATATGTGAATACTTTTGGGAATCTGGGTGTATGTTTTCCAAAACATGAACATGTATATATATGTATATATTTTGCTTTTGCATATTTGAAAGCCTCAGGTGTGATATATATATTTGTCGCTAGGTGTTTTTTTTAAATATATATTGAATGCATGCTAATATCATTTGCTCCTCTGGTTATCTTATATATATATATATATATATAATATGTGTGTGTGTGTGTATAATTCATGGCTCAAAGCTTCGTTTTCTCTTCTTCTCAAGTTGGGTGTTTTTGGAACCTATGTGGAACCAAAAACAAAAAGACTTAACCCCTTAAAGGTTAGAAGAGCTTTTGAAACACAAAGGACACACATCCAGTTCGGATTACACCGCGCTGTCAACATCAAGAAAAAATGGGGTGTTTGAAACTGAGTGTTTTTCCCCCCAACCAAAGCCATGGGTGTGTAGATCTCGAAGAGATGATTCCAACGAAGCTTAGAACGCGTCAAACGGAGTCCGGATGAGGGAGAAACGAAGGAAAGAAGTTGGCGGGTCGTTAGTCGCCGCTGCTAAATCACTCACAATTTGATCAATGAAACAGAGGTTTTCAGATCAAATAAATGCCATGGATTTGTAGTTCGCTGAACTACGATTCCAACGACACCAAGGACATGAAAAAAAGAGCTGAAACAAGGGAGATATGGCCTCCTGAAGTTTGCGGGTCGTGATGACCCGTCGGAGCTCCAACCGGGTCGGGTGGACCAGGCTGGAGGTTGAAGATGATGACGTGGCAGTCAACTACCACGTCATCAGTCAACACAACCCACGTGGCGCCAATGAGAGGTCGCCACGTCGGCGTCAAGTGCCACGCTAGCATCGGTCAATGAAGGCCACGTCATCAGTTAACAAGACACGTCAATGCCATGTCATTGACACGTAAGCAGTGACGGGGTCAGTGTTGACCGGTCAATATTGACCGGTCAACAGTTAGCACTGGCAAAAAAACCCAGAAATTGACAAGTGGCGCGTGGGACCCACTTTGACCTCCGTTTGACACATGGCAAGCACTGTCAGAGAGAGAAAGGCGCGTGGAGTCGTTTGGGGCAATGCGTGTCGCCGGCTGACGGCCACAAGGCGGCGCATGGACGTCACGTGCCACCTCCAAGAGTGGCCAACGTTGGAATTTTCCAATTTTTTAGGATTTTTTTATCCAAAGACCTTATAGGGGCGCGTGACGCCGCGTAGGACCTCTGATTAAGATGCGGTTGGTTACTAAAAATCCCTAAATTCGAGAGTTTCAATTTGATATATAATGTGCATATATTTGAAGCACGTTTGGATCTGTTTTGATTCATAAAGTTGCTTGTATGCACCTAAAGATTCCCAAAATATTGAAATTGAGTCTTTGTGGATTCTATTATTTTTGGGATAGGTTGACTTACTTATTAAGAGTATTTCAGCTACGACATAAGGTTAATACTGCAAAATTCTTTAAAAGTAAGGGATTATTCAAATGATTTTTTGAATATAAAATCCTATCTAACCTTGACTCAAACTCTTAGAGATAAAAACCTAAAAAATTGCGGCAACTTAAAATTATTCAATAATTATTGAATAATAATAAGTCTTCCCATGCTTCTAACCACATTGATCTACTTGGATTGAAGTAATGACTTCTAAAAGTCAATCCTTTATCACAAATGTTGTGATAAAGGATAAGACAGATAGAGATATTAGAATCATCTCATCAAGCGGGAGGTATGCTGCAATTATATCCAAGTAAGTAGATGTAAACATGGCAAAGAGGAGCTGAACATTATAGCTAAACGTTACATGAGTTAATATGGTCAGAGGGCCTATGAGAAGGAGAACCTAGTTAAGAGACAACAAAATGAGGCAAAAAGTTTTTTTGAATGTTCTTTATCTTTGAATTTATGATTAAATTCTCTGTTTTTAGAATTGAATTAAGCATATTTTCTTCTTTTTTTCATGAACATTCATGTTTATTAGATGATATTGTATTATCTTCTTTGAATAACCATCTTTGATTGAGTGGGGGTTTCTGGAATACGTCTAGAAATCTAAAGGGGAATGTGTTCAAGGAAGACTATGGTTAAAAGGGTGATGAGCTAACTAGCATGATTGGGATGGGAGTCAACATAGTTGTCTCCTGAACATGAAACTAGTGAACTTATTATATAATTATCCTTTATCTAACTTGAACAAAAATGATTTGTATACCATAATTGTCTAAGTGACCAATTATGACTAAGTATATTTGACTGAGCTTATGAAGACAAGCTCAATAGAGATATCTGTGGAGTTAAAAACTCTCAAATCTCTTTCATTCAAGAAGAATGAGATGTCAAAGACATCCTACCAACTAGTCTTCAGCATTTAAAGGTTGAAGCAACCGAAGGATACAAAAGGTTTATGCTATCAAGTATAGAAAGAACAACATTGCTTAAACTTATGTTGGTATGAGCAATGTAATCTTATCCAAGCCTTGTGGATAGTATTGGAAGATAGTGAAATAGGTGATCTTCTTCCATAAAGTTAAAACTAATTTAAGTTTTAACATAGTGTACTAAGTCCTAATGTAACCCCCTTCCCACCTTAGGCTGATATTTACATTCATAAACACGTAATTAAGTTTGAATTAGAGACCGTAAGATGATTTGGGACTTATTCAAATTAAACTTCGCAAAATCAGGGTTTTCAAAAACTTTTTCAAAGACTGATTCACAATGGTCTCATATTCACAATACTAAACAAATATGGCCTGTATAGGTGGATTTCATTTACAAATATCAGAGTGCAAAGTAAATTCCTGACACACTCGGGTTCCATTAATTACATAAGGGTTTACATAAAGGCACAAAGCCCACAATTGATACCCTTTACTTGGGGATTACACAAAACTACACTATACTTCCAGAATATACAACTATTTACCACAAAATATCTAATGAATTTTACATTGATAACCATTAACCAAAATAAAATCCTAAACTGGAGCTCTAACTGCTCTTCATCGCCCGCTTTCCCTTAGATCATTCAACCCTGTCTAAAAATTGTGTTTTTGGGAGAGTGAGATTCTAAAGAATTCCCGTAGTAACAAATCACTCATAATATACACAACATCAAAGCATGAAAGTAAATCATCCATACAACACACATCAATCCCAACAACAATTGCAACAGTCGAGGTAGGTATCATGGGTATCACCCCTCTACGACGGCTCACGCTGAACTACTTGTTGTATTGCACATCCACATGAACATATCACATATATCACTACAGCTGGGATCCATATAAAATATTTCACAACACAGCCCCATAGGCTGGATACTAAACATAACACGCAGCCCCACAGGCTGGATCTCAAATAGAAATCCACGATTCCATAACGCAGCCTCTGCACTTACAGCTGCAGATACAACAGCCGGGGTAGGTATCATGAGCATTGCCCCCTACGATGGCTCATGCTGAACTGCTCGCACTGTAATGCCCTATGGCCGATAAAAAATTCACAATGATAAACAAGCATACCAAGTATCATACACAACATGAGAGAAAAGTCACTACCTGAGTTCTTCCGTGCGTGTCCTAACGCCGGTTTCTCCCGAGTAAGGCAAATGTCAAATCCTATATTCATAATTAGGGACGAAGAGTTATACTCTATTTCAAGACTTAATTCACTTCATAACACTTAATTAGGTTATTAATATTGCTCTTTTAGAGTCATTAAATACCCCTAACAAAACTCCTAAAGGGTTGGAAGAACTATCCCAAAGATCCCCATTTTAGAAACACAAACTCACATTTTCTACTGAGGCACTCGAGTGAAGATGGCCTCACTCGAGTGAGATTGTATGAATACTCGAGTGATGGTACGGTCTGCACTCGGGCAATAGAGAGTGAGAGACAGCGAGTGCATACCTGAGAGCACAAAGAAGTTTTTCAGAGTCAAGATCACTTGAGCACACTGGACCTCATCCGAGTGAAAGCCAAATTCCTCACTCGAGCACCTGAGAGTGAAGTCCAGAAAGTGAGAACCCAAGAGCACAAGAGAAATGGCAGTAGCCCAAATGGCTCATTGCACTCGAGCTCAACACAGCTCACTCGAGCTGATACCCCATACCCGCGAGTGGAAGGCACACTCTTGCACCATGCCCGCGAGTGACAACCCGAGAGGCAAGTCCTTGGTGCCAAATACACCAGTCACTCGAGCACAAGGAGGCTCACTCGAGTGATATTCATCCCTTACTCGCGAGTGAGACTATACACTCTTGGATTTTCCAGAAAGCACAACAGAAAAACTGAAGAGAAATAGAAGATATGCATAGCACTCGAGCATTGCTCAACCCTACCCGAGTGATCATCATCCCTCACTCGAGTGAATCCTGAATCACTCGAGTGATTCTATTAGAACCGGAAAATGCAAAAACGACCAAACTTGTTAACACTTGCCTAATTGATCCTTATGGACACAAAACTTTACCTAAAGCCATCCCTACAGAAAAACACTCAATAAACTCAATGGGATCATCAGAATCATCAGAATCCTACTCCATTATCATGCTTTAGGTTTTGGGCAACTAAATCAACAAAATACCAATCTCATCCAAACATCACATTTCAATCACCAATCAATCTATCTATCCTAAACTCATTCCAAGATTCCATTCTCACGCCAAAAACATACCAAATGAATAGTGGTACTCATTTTCGGATTCAAGCCCAAAATTTCTATAAATTATAAACTACTTCAAATGGCATGAAACTTAGATAGATAGATTAGTCTCACTTACCTCTTTCACTTTGCCAAAGCAACTTCTTGATTCACCAACCTCCAAAATTTTGTGTGGCACAAATCAACACCAAATAGGCACACTATACACATCAAAATAAAGCTCTCATTCTAAGGATCAACATTAATGAAGTAAGATTAAGCATTAAAGGTCATTTGCTTACCCAAAATCAAGCTTTATCTTTCTCTTTCTTGCTAACTTGGTCGCCGGAAATGGAAGAAGAAAGAGAGAGAGAAGAGTGTGAGAGATGGAGTGTGAGAGATGAAAAAATGATGATGGTACCCCTCCCTCCATGTCCAGCCGAATTGAGAGAGAAGAGAGGAGAGAGAAACTATTATATTATCCGATTTGACTTACACACACATGCACTCTTTCCCATACTCTCTTTGCCACATGTCACAATGCTATTGACTCACCCAAAATAAGTCACAATTAACTTATCTAATCCCTCCATTAGCCATTTAATCACACTTCTCATTTTCCCTCTTAGTTAGTAATTAATTTCTCCCTTAATTACCAACTCATGGCCAAGAATTCCATTCTTCCAATTTTTCACTAATTATGACATATTAATTAATATTTCCATAAAACGCATAATTATTCCAATTAAATCTATAATTATCCACCATAATCATGATTATCCCATAATTAAAAATTGGGATATTACACCTAACATGTTGTTTAGGCAACACTTGAGGCAGATGTCAAACTAAGAAGTTGAGACAAACTAAATCCCAAGTTCTTTCTAACAAACAACAAGTGTATGTTGTGATAAGACATCTCCCAGTGAGTGGGAGGAAGCTATGTCTCCCAGTGAGTGGGAGTGAGCCACGTCTTCTAGTGAGTGGGCATATACGAAAGTAAAGATTGCCTCTGATATGCATATTGTAACCTTCAACAATGTGATTCACCACATTGAACTTGAGTGTGAAAGACTAAAGGATTCAAGATCCATCAGTCGGATGAACTTAGCTAAAGAGTGGGAGGATTCATCCTCTAAACTTGAGGGCAAGAAACTTATGAGGTAAACTTGATCTAGAGGAGGTCAAATGGTTTTTACAAAGATGAAAAGCTACATTGATAATCCTTAAGGGTTGTAAAAGTAGCAATCCACATGAGTTATGGATGTTTCAAAGAAGCATATGGATTTATGTCAAATGCAAAGCAATAAAGAGATAGAATCAAGGGATTGGAACTTGCACGTTAACTCTGCATAGATAAACCACCATGATTCACTCCATTCAATTGCAACTGACAGCATCACATCTTTGCTATCTCTTTAGTTAAGGATTGATGGGACTATGATTCTCAAATCCTTTATTGGATTTTGATGTTTCTTTTAGGGATAAAAAATTCTATTTCTTGCCACATGTACACATTGATTAAAAGAAATGATCAAACTAGCAAAAGAGTATTTGCTAAATAATATGTGCTAAAGGCTTAATACCCTTATGAATAAGTTGAGAACTCATTCTACCTAGCAAGAAAGACAAAGAAACATTTTTGAGAAAATCCACTGCAATTGGCAAATTATGATGTTAGTGAACCAATGAACATGAGGGCAAAACACAAAGAGCTTGGTGTTTTGTTAATGTTGTGGACGTTTAGTCGAATTACAGTAATGTTTACTTGATTTTTGGCAAGTGTGAAGCTATTACATAATGGCTGAACTAGTCAGGAATCAGTTAAACTAAAAGGATAAAACCTTTTGAACTAACAAGGGTTAAAGACACTCATGTGATTAGTTCAAGCTGCTTTGTGTACAAGAAAGGCATTGTTAGGCAACTATGAATACCTAGAACCCTTCAACATAATAGAGTTCTTGAAATTGAGAGATAGACCTCTCCTTGATTTGGTTGTGAACATAATGGCATCAATAAGGCTATCAGCCATATGTTGGTAGGTAAACTCATAGCTATTATATTCACACTTGACCAAATGCCCTCTATGTTAGACACGACCTTACCCTATGAATCGTGGATGGGCCTTAGACCAGGGCCAAGCTCGTTAAGACCATAAGGGTCATCAACCTTATATTCATAATTCTTCCTATAAGTAAGGAAGATTAGGGCTAAGGTATACAAGGTATCTCTTTGTGAGATGACACGACATGTCTTTATTAGTGAAAATGATAGCGGTTCAATGACTGAGAGAAAACCGTGGGATACAACGTTCATAAAACCCAGATTTCCTAGCAGGAAATGAGCATTAATCACAATAAATCTCTTTAAGAGGTTCACAAGTAACAAAGAATAATCAAGTGTTCCTAGGTTCATTGATCCGAGTGGGAGGATTGAGACTATTTTCACAACGAAAGAGGTAAGAGGTAAGTTACGAGATAATTACCACACTCATACATAGGAAAAGAATCCTGTGAAATCCATCTCGGAGCAAATTGTCATTTAGCGAATGACTGTAAGGGGATGAATTCCCTAATGGATTGAATGCTCTCTTCATCATTTAAAAGGTGATGATAACTACCTATAAGTATCTGAAGGACACTAGAAGGACCTGTTAATATGAATTGTAAAGTGTCATGTAAGAGGATTTGGATTCTCATTGAGCCAAGTATATGTTTTAGGCAATTTATAGCCTAGCCAAGAGGCAATTGGGAACAAGTAGATTCTCAAATCTGTTGAGGGCATATAAAACCTAAAACATTTAGTGGCTAAGGGGTACCATAATGGAAGGTTGTCCGTTATGCGTTTTTAACTCTGAACTTTGGCTATGAAAACAAGCTTGCTCTTGAAATTGCATCAAGATGATGTAAAGACCACCTTCCAATTTGGAATTTTGGAAATTGGATGATGAACTTTACATAAAGCAGCTTAAGGGATTCGTAGAAACAATCACCCAAATAGTAGTATATGAGGTTTTCACAAGGTGAAAGCCTCACCAACTTTGAAATAATCAAAGAACACTACATAAGTCCCAAACTGTCTAGTGATGATTCTTTGTGAAGTTATTCTTTGTCAAATGACATATGAAAAAAGTGTCAAGGGAGTCAAAGGAATAAAGGATAAGAGAATCCTTACATTCTGAGTTGAAAAAGTCATGGGTTGAACAAATATCTTGAATGACAAGACAAACGAAGTTGCACAAGAAAGATACAGTCTTTTCCACCTAAGACATGTACAAGTGTAATCCTTAGATATCTTAGGATGTCAAACTGTAAACCCATGGACACCCCTGAAGTCAAGGGCATAAACCTAAAGAGGTTACATGTCCTATGAGGAATCCAACATAAGAAAGGTGGATAGAGTCTCAGGTGAGACTATAGTTGGTAATATGAATGTACACATTGGTGTACATAAGACCAAATGTTTTCTGGACAGACTTGGAAGTTGTTTTTGGTCTTGCTGTGAAATGGGTTATGAAAATAACCATGGATTAAGTTGTCAAGACAACAATTCTCCTTTTAAAAGGATACTCAAATACAAGACCTAGGCAAATGGTGATGGAGTAAGAAAACATACAAAGTATTTTTTTTTTCCTGTTATCCATGGAAATAGAACACAGGGCATGTTCTGCCATCATTCAAAGTGCCATATGGCTAAAGTAATTCCTTTGAGAGATTGGGAATGAATGGTGGATGGAAGAATCCAAGTGATAACATCTTATAATAAGGATCATAAGTATCACAGCAAGGCAAGACATACTTTTTGATATATCTCTATAAGAGATATGCTTTCAAAGAGGGAAAGCGATAGTTCAATGACCTTTGACTTACAAAATATTGGTAGATCCCCTTAATGTGCCCATAGCTTGATCTTCATTGAGTTAGTGAAAATCTTAGGGTGTGAATAAAATGTAAAGTTGTGAACTTCTTTTATATGAAGATAAAAGAAATAGTATGTATTTTATGAGTAAATACATATAAGGTATACAAGTTGTTAGAACAAGCGTTTCACCCAAGAGGGGGTGAATTGGGTGATACTAAAATTTCGTCGGAAATGTAAAACTTTAACAGTGAAATTAAAACAGTAAGGAGTAAGGAGAAATATCACCGAAGTGTACACCGGGAGTTATACTGGTTCGGTCACAACCACTTTGACCTACGTCCAGTCCTCAGAGCTTCTCTAAGAGTTTCACCATAACTTCCAAGATTCAGTGGGTTCATGGCACCTCAGTACAAGCAAGTTCCTTCACCTGGACACTCGCTCCCCCTTACAAGTTGTAATCCAATCCCAACTCAAGGTTCCACAACCTTAAGTTATCTCAATAACAAATATTAAGTTTGAATGAAATATCTCTCTTACAGAGTGAATAAGAATCACTGAAGCATAGAAATATAATTACAATGTGAAAACAGAGCAATGAACTTGATGATACGTTTGTGTGTGTTCTTGTTCTTTCTCTGTTTGGATGTTCCCATATATATAGATATGTTGGTGAAGACCATTGGAACATTTTCCTTTCGTCCGTTGGAGAGTGCGTAGCCACTATTGACTTTTCCAGTTTTTGAAAAATATCTGTTGGCGGTGGTTGGCATTTGAACGTTTCATTTGACTTCCATTACTTGATATGATTTCTTCATTGTTCATCTGTAAATAGGCTAAGAATACTAATACAATGAAAGATTAATCATATAGGAAATAAATCAATGAACGTTTGAATGATTTCTGGATTTCTGGGTTTGCCTGCTCGAGCATTACTTGAAGTTTACTCAAGTATTTATTCGAGTATCATCGAGAAATCTTTGATCAACTGCAAGTCAACAGATAAATTTAAGGTCACTCGGGTAGTGCATGGAATAACCAATTTTCAAACCTTTGGAAATATATGTTTACTCGGGTACCTACTCGAGTAATGCACTCATAACTTTATGAGTTACTCGGGTACCAACTCGAGTAAACCTTCAAATAAACTTTTGGTTACTCGATGCTTTACTCCAGTAATGTTGGCAGGATTTCAAGGCCGAGAGCACTTACCTTGTTACTCGAGTACTTACTCGAGTAAACTTACTCTTTGGGCACAACTTACTCGGGTAATGACTTGAGGTTTTCCTTGAAAATATCTCTGCATACTCGGGTACCTACTTGAGGAATCCACTTAAAATAGATCATTAAATACTTGCATACTAGAGTAATGACTCGAGGAAAATGAGATAAAATTATATCAAGTTAATATGGTACCACCTTCAAGTTTTCACTTACTTCAGTGCGTTACTCGAGTACCTACTCGAGTAACATTGGCAGTGGTACAAAATGCCAAGAGCAACACATTTCCAGACACAGAGTTACTCGAGTACCTACTCGAGTATCATTGGCAGGCCGAGAGCAACTGGAAGGTTTTCACATGGTTACTCGAGTAGTTCGTCAAGTAACGTTGGCAAGCCGAGAGCAACTCCAAGTTTTTATCTAGTTACTCGAGTGGCTCCTCGAGTAACATTGGCAGGCCGAGAGCAACTTAAAAATACTTACACTATTACTCGAGTACCTCCTTGAGTAATGTTGGCAGGTTACTGGAAGGTGCCTCTGGTTACTTCAAGTTTTGTCTCATTACTCGAGTAATGCCTTAGAAAACTTGCTTCTGATCAAGTTTCTCAGCATTTTCTCTTGGCCTTTCTTCATTACTCCAATGCTTACCTCAAGTGATGCTTATCCCTGTTATTCCTTTGTTCAAACTTGTTTATTAATCATTTCCTTTTCAAACCATTCTTTTGTTATCATCAAAACATGAGATCTAACACAAGTTTGTATGTCTACAGGTTAAAAAAGGTTGGTTCACTCACACAAACAACCATCTTCCCATGTTTTGCAAGAGAAAATACTTACACTATTACTCGAGTACCTCCTTGAGTAACGTTGGCAGGTTACTGGAAGGTGCCTCTGGTTACTTCAAGTTTTGTCTCATTACTCGAGTAATGCCTTAGAAAACTTGCTTCTGATCAAGTTTCTCAGCATTTTCTCTTGGCCTTTTTTCATTACTCCAATGCTTACCTCAAGTGATGCTTATCCCTGTTATTCCTTTGTTCAAACTTGTTTATTAATCATTTCCTTTTCAAACCATTCTTTTGTTATCATCAAAACATGAGATCTAACACAAGTTTGTATGTCTACAGGTTAAAAAAGGTTGGTTCACTCACACAAACAACCATCTTCCCATGTTTTGCAGGGGCATGGGAGAGTAAGACGAGCAAATGATCACCATGAGATGGTTAATAAGAATCTTTGAGTTTGAGTTGCCTCTGTTAGACTGAGATGAGATCTACATGTGTGCATATACACAGAAAATGGATCGAAGCATGAATATAGACCTGTAACCAGGCAAAGAACTCTTTTCACAAATGAGATTGTAAAAGAGAAATTGTGAAAAAGAAAGTTCTAGGTTCGAATGTTGAGTACATTTTGAACTAATGTCTGTACAGTAAAAGATAAAGAAATCGACGTACACCTCACCGTAGCATGCAATTCATACTGCATGTGCTTAAGAGTTAAACTACAACACATGATGTAGGTGAAAGATCTCTAGTTCACCACAGTGTGAGTCCCAGGAAGGAAGAATCCTTCCACGTTCCCTTAATACTTAGGCGGCATCATGAATGTTTGGTTTGGTGACAACTACTTTAGCTGAAGCTCCATGATCACACTTGATTCGGTCAGACGAGTGAAAACTAGGAAAGCGACCAAGTCAAGATGGATTGGTGTTTAGTCAAAAATGAAGATTTACTCCTAGATACATAAGATGTGCTAGTATCTGTGGTCGACCCCTTACTAGCTCTATGTGTAGCAAGTGTGGATACTATGTGCGTGGGAGGCAATCTGAGTTAATCGACATATTAACTCGAGAGGGATTAGGTATGCCATGAGTAATATGTATTGGAGAATCTGGGGCATATGAGGCAATGAAGATATAGCTTACGGTTATATATAAAGGGTGTCCTTGTATGTTGATCCGATATAAAGGATTTCTAGTATCACAAGCACCAAATCTTAAAGACGTTTTTGCCCACGCGGTCACGGCAGACGCCAAGTATGAAACAAGAAAGAGTAATGCACGCACGATGGGAGGCCCATCAAGTGCGAGTGGGAGATGTTGGACTTTGGGTCCAAGTCTGCCCTTGATGGGCTTGACTATTTGATTAGGATATAAGTAGCTTAATCAAATAAGAATAAATCAGCATTAATTACAGATTGAGGAATAATTCAGTCATAATTATGGATTTGTTAGTTGAGGAACAAATCACCATAATTAGGGAATTAATTGAGAATCAATTAATTGTTGTCTTGGAGGGAAAGAAGGAGTGCACACGTTTCCTAATTAGTGGCCTCTATAAACCACTATAAATAGGGTATGCCTCCTCAATTACAATTCACCCCGCCATTGAGTTTTCTGGTAATTCTCTTCTCTCCTACCATCTTTCTAGTTCTGGTGATCTGCTGTGTAAATCACAATTAGACTCTAGTAGCCTAATAATTGTGTAAGCACAAGTATGGAGCATTAGAGCTTTGATCCGGATTTGAACATGGATTCGTCCCAGTACGCCAAATCTCCTTTTAGTTATATTTTTCTTACAATTGCATTTGATTATTATGAGAGATTCTTTGTTGACGAGTTTGTCGAGAGATTGAGTTCGGCTTTGACTAATGCATCTATCTTGTCTGGTTGGCATAGAGATCCAAGGTTTGAACTCCATCTTCTTTAGATTTCATACTTTTGTTTGATCTAATCCCTTTTGTCTTAATTGATGCCTTCACTATTAATTCTTTTATTTCTTTCTTTGGGTAATATCTTCTAACTTTTCATAAATACTTCAAAGTTACGGGCTCACGAAGAAAAACCTTTCCGACATTGCCACCCTGCCCGAATCAACATCTTATATTGATTGATATACATTAATTAAAAGCCACATGTAATTATTTATTCAATATCTTTAATAGAGCAATAATATTAATGTGAAATATAGGTAGGAGTTTTGGTGGAAGTGGCGAGCAAACCAACAAGAGAAGGGCCAAGCATATGCATAATTAATTCGTGTGATTTACTCCATATATGTCTCGGAATATGAGCGAAGAGTATATGCTCCCTTTTCTTCTCTCTCTGTTTCTCTCTCTTCCTTTTTCTTTAAATTCAAATTTAATATTTTATAAATTAACTTTTTTCCATCCTTTTGGTTCTGCATTTTGATTTGCGCAAAATTTGTGTGGTTGCATTAAAAAAATGTAATTTTGCTAAACTATTTGAGTTAATTTAAACCTATTTTAACAAATCCAAAATACATTTTGGGATGTCACAGCATGAATATTTAGTCAACCTCTAAATAACTCCATAAACATGTGGAATTTCCCCTTTGTGATATCTATATACAAGCATAAAATAATTGTGGTATATTTTTACGTCATTAATTTTCACGGAAAATGATTAGTCATAATCCTTCTTTTTCTTAATATAGAAGCTAGTTAGGGGTTGTATTTAGTCTTAATTATAATATCTTAATTAACCTACCTCCCATATTTATTATTTTTCCCAAATAAATTTGTGTAACTCATAAACAGATATACATAGGGATATTTTTCATATCACATTTGTTATAATTTTATCTTATTTCTTTAATCTACCTAAATTAATTAAGTAGCTCGTATAATAATGACAAGAGATAGTGATATTTTATTTACCGATATTAATTTGTGAAGAAATTATAAATTTGATTCTTTTTCTTAGTATACAATACAATTGCAAACCAATTTGAACATTTGTTCTTCCTACACAATGTTAGAGAAAGATCAATCCGTGATCTTTAGAACGAACTGCTTTCCAAAACAATTGGGGACAAGTATAGGCTCCACAGAAAGAAGGTTCTTTTGATTCTTGATGATATACACTCACCGGAGCAATTGACAGCTCTTGCAGGTGAGCCTAACTGGTTTGGTGCTAGCAGTATAATCATCATAACGACAAGGGATAAGCACTTGTTGGCAAGACACAGAATTGACATAACATACGAGGTGCAGAGATTAAACAAGGATGAAGCTCGTAAACTGCTGGTTTGGAATGCCTTTAGAAGATGTAGGAAAAAAATTGAAGGAGAGAGAACTAGCGTATAGGGGCGAATCCATGTTCGGATCCGGGTCAAAGCTCTATAATAGTGTTCACATAAGTATTAGACTATTAGAGTCTAATTGTAATTTTCAAAGCAGATCATCAGAACAAGAAAGATGGTAGGAGAGAAGAGATTGCTAGAAAACTCAATAGCAAGGGTGAGGAATAACTGAATGAGGCACCTCTTATTTATAATGGTTTAGGGTAGCCACTAATTAGGAAACATGTGCACTTTTTCTTACCCTCTAAGACAGTAATTAAATTAATTGATTCTCAATTAATTTTCTAATTACGGTGACTTGTTTCTCAATTAACAATCCCATAATTATTATTGAATTATTCCTCAATCTACAATTAATGTTGATTTTATTCTTATTTGATTAGGCTACTTATATCCTAATCAAATAGTCCGACCCATCAAAGGCAGACTTGGACTCAAAGTCCAACAGAAGCAAAGAAGCAGGTCCAGAGTACAAGCATCTTATACATTGTGTTGTAGATTATGCTGGTGGACTTCCATTGGCTTTGGAAGTATTAGGTTCTAACTTGTATGGCCGTAATGTTCATGAATGGAAATCTGCTATACATTTATATAAAGGGTTTCCTAATACAGGTGTTCATGCTACTCTTAAAGTTAGCTATGATAGCCTGGAGGAAGAACATAAGGAATTGTTTCTTGATATTGCCTGTTTCTTTCAAGGATGCCAATTGGAAGATGCCACTATGCAGTGGGAAAGCCTTGGTTTTCAGTCAGAATCTTGCATTAAAGAGTTGATTGATAAATCTCTTGTTAAAATTGATGAGCGTGGTTTTCTAAACATGCATGGCTCAATTCAAGAAATGGGTTGGGAAATTGTAAGGAAGGAATTACAATTAAAGCCTGGCAAACACATTGTAAGGAAGGAATCACAATTAAAGCCTGGCAAACACATTAAGTTATGGTCCCCAGACGATGTTCATTGCATCTTGGTAGAATGTGCGGTATGTATCACTTCGTTCTGTCTTTATTTTTAAGCGTCCATGTTAATAAGGTATATATATAGTTAACAATATTGATAGTTTTTTATTCATCAAGAAAATAGACATATAATACTACATACCTCTAGTCCTTAATACAAGATCTTATTTGTAGTGTAATTTATATTACAAACGAGATTTTATATTAAGGATTGGAGGTAGTATAATAAAGTAGATGGACGGTGAGAAAAAAACATCATTGCTTGGAAGTTTATTTTCTGTAAGTTTTATAGCGTAAATGATTTAATTTTAGCAGAATTTTTATTCTTCATGGTTTTAATTTTGTGAAATGTTTAAGTACAACTGAAGTATAGTTTGTTCTTAATTAGTTCTTATAATTTGATTCTTTTACCAAAATTGCTATTTTGTCAAGAAATATAGATATGGTCAATCATATTTTTTTAAAAAAAATTGATTTTTTAAGAGAAATATTGTTCTCTTTGACAATGATTTTAGGGTTCACGTCTTATTTAATTGATAGTATTGGCAAGCCCAAGCCCCATCTTATATGTTATGACAGACTAACATCTCACATATTATATTTTCCCATTTCATCATGCATAATGAGGGGCAAAGGGCCCCTAATGCTCCCTAATAACTCTTAAAAAAAAAAAAAAATGCCCCAACTTCTTAAATGTTATTTTCTTTTCTTTATGGGTTATTAGATTCTACATAAAATGAGTGATATTTAATATCTTATAACTAAAAAATGGTACAGTTTTAAAAAATTATAAAACAATTTCAAATATGCACCATTTTTTTTCTTGTAACATATTAAAATGCCACTAATTTTATAAATAATTTAATAATCCATAAAAAAACATTTGAGAAATTGGAGCATTTTAAGGTGCATTAGAGAGTGGGGCTTATTGCAAGCACGCATGACTCAAAAGTTCTGCCAAATCCGAAGAACAGATAAACGAGTGTGTACAAGTTACAAACTTAAAAGTATATTTTAAGGAAAAATTAATCATTTAATCCTAATAATTTTATTAAGTTTGTAACTTAGTTCTTATTGTTTAACTCGTCGTAATTCAGCCGTGAAGTTTAGTTTGTTCCATGATTCCGTCCCCATTATCAATGAGTCAAAGTGGATCAAGCTGATGTGTCACAAAGGGTGTTGTCTGAACATATGTAGCATCCTTATCCTTATACATCTCTGAAAAAAAAAGGGTCTGAATCATAAAAAAAGAGAAAGAACAAAACTCGGTGGACTGCTCTATCTTATCTCTGGTTGTGTTCGCTCATAATCTCTCGATAGTCTCGCTTTATTGGATCTCTTTGGTACAAGGGGAGGCGATGAAAATGGTGGGATTTTGCTCCCCTATTTAAATAACTAAAATTTTTACCCTCTCAAATGGGGGAATTTAAAAGAAAAGGTTAATATTTATATTTATATTGATTAATATATCCATATTATTTTAAAATATTCTCACAATATCATTCTTATTATTTATACAAAATTAGATTATAGATTCGTACGCCTGGATCGTTGATGCAGCTCCCCTCCTATATCAAACATGTTAATATTAAAATCCTTCTGCTTCCCTTTCTTTTTTGTCAATCCAAATAAACTAAAAGAAAATCCCTATCAAACTCTCCTTTACCATCTCCTCTGTTAAGTCAAACACAGCCTCACGCATCGTCGACGCCTTCATCACCTTCCCTTCTTCCATTGACATTGACCATAGCTTCGTCCTGCTCATTCGGGTTTTCCCCCTTTCCCTTACTCTTCATCTTGCCGCGATTACTCTGCATCTTGCTGCGATGTCGACGGGGGCTTCTCCTTGTCTTGGGTTTAGATATCCAGCCAGCATGACATGGCGGATGATTTTTTTTCCCCCAAGGTCCACATATAATTTGAATTTGATGTTCTCTCTGTGATCGATTTCCCTGGGATTGTGGTGTTCTGGATTGTTGGATTCCAGAAAAACAAAAACAGGGGAACCTGTTATAGTGCTAATATAATTTTTTTTTTTAAAAAAAAAAACTCCTTGTGTGTCAATGAATTAATTACTCTCAACCTAATGAAAATCCATTACTTACATATTCTCCCAAGCCGGGCTGCAATTTAACCTGTGTTTGCTTCAATTCATGTTTTGATATTTTCCCTCTGTTTCTTAGAGTGATTCGGACGTAGGAGTTTTTGCAGGGCTTATGAGGTAGTATCAAGGAATATGGGTTGAACCCAAAAGCGTGAAACCCAAAAGTCGTTAGAGAGAGTGTGTGAGTGAGTTAGTGAGGATGGAGGGCACAACAACTGAAGGAGGATGAGGCTGCAAAGTCGATAGTCCGAAGATGGCGAACGACCAGAGTCTACAGATTTCTCTTTTTAATAGACTTTTTTTCTTTCCAAACACGGATCAATCATATTGCCGTATGTACTATGGAGGATGCCAAATGTGTTCAGTCAACACCTTTGTGACACATCAGCTTGGTCCACTTTGACTCATGTACAACAGGGACAGAATCATAAAACAAACCAAACTTTAGCGACTGAGTTGTGTTCAATCAAACTATAAGGATTAAGTTGTAAATTCTGTAAGATTATAAGGATTAAATAATTAATTTTCCCATATTTCACCTTATTTCCCTCCATTCCTGTAATTCCATGTAAACTCTTCATTCCTATCTACACCAAGCAAACATGATTTTGGGGTTCCTTGACATGTGATGGCCATTGCCAGACCATTACTTTGTCTCATTATCTTGTTAGAAGAATCCCAAGTTAATTTTTTTTTTCTGTTAGCTTATTTTATGTTTTTGAGTTATTAGATTGTGAGATATAACTTGTAAAGTTGCTATAGCTAGAGATACTATTGATAAAGTCTTCTACTATTACTCTTAATTTTAGAATTTATATATTATGTATTTAAGGAATTATTTCTATATTTATTCCAACATTATAATCAAATACCAAATATAAAATTTAAATTTTTTCTAAGAACATTAATTATAATTAAGTGGCATAAAAGTTTAGAAATTACAAGGGACCAAGATCTTTGATTGAAATCGAATTTTTCTTTGAGCTAATAAAAATGCACTCCCGTTCAATATGAGTGATAATTCTCAATCATTAAAAGACAATCTAATAATGGAGAAATGAAATGGAGAGAGTGGAGAGAGGAATTAAAAAAGACATTTATTTTTTGAGAGGGTGTGGGATCCCCATGTGGTTAAGGGGAGAACGTGTATTGTGTTGGGCGTGTGAGTGGGTCCCTCCCTATGGGGAGGGTTAGGATAGGTAGATGAAAAATTATATTTTTTATATGGTTTTAATTTATTTCTTATTTCCTTCATGAAAAATCATGTATAGTTTTAATAAAGATCAATGAAATATATATATATATATATATATATATAACTAAGTGAATCAAATTCAACTGCACGATCAATACATTCTAGGCTTGGATCTCACTATTTTTTTTTGTTTTTTTAAAATGTTTTGCCTATTGTAAAAAAGTACTAAACATTTGAGATAGCTAGATTGAATAGATCGTTTTATTTGAAATGATAAAGTAAAGGAAGTAAACAAAAAAACAGAGATTTTCATTTTTTTTTTTTTGGGCAGTAAGAGGTGTTTAATTTTGTGCCTACTTATCTTAGCTGAATAATGATTTATTAGACTTACGTCAACCCGAGCCATTTTAATAATTTCCAAGTCACATATTTTGTTTTAGAACATACATATGTCACACATTTCAAGTCATTTGACTCCCTACGGCGCTTCCTTAAAGAAATGCTGTAGGAAGTCTTTTATTTTTTTTTTAAAAATAATTTTTCATAATTATTTTTTTTGATTAAAATCTCTATTTACAATTCAAAATCCACAATATTTAACAAAATGAAATAATATAGCACATATATTTTACAATATTGCGTTTTCATATATCAAATCTAAAAGAACTCCAGTATTTAAATTGCTTAAACTTGAACCATACACGTTACTTCTACGGAGAATTAAACTAACTATTATTATGTTTATAAGCTCAAAAATTTAAAAATTTACAATGTATAAGAAGTTCAAGAAGATAGAGTTTATGCTTCAAATAAATACCTGAAAAAAAAATTATGAGTACATATATAAGATTCATGACATATTTTAACTAAAAGAAAATGTGAACCAAATATTGAAAAAAGAAAAACACTTATAGGTATAGGGAGTTTCTGAAGTAGGCCGAGATAAGAAAAAAAAATACATAAGAGAAGAAGCTTTCTATAGCAACGGAGTTCTGGGAAGTGGGGGATTTAGAGAGAAAGCGAGAAAATGAAAACGCAAACAGCGGATTATAGAAATTAAATTATAAGGTGGGAGAAGCTATGACGTTATTTGTCAAAACACCGAAGCTTTTTAATTTAAAAAAAATGATGGGCAATTTAAAAAAAATAAAAAGACAGAAGTTATAACACTTTTTTTTGAAATGCCAAAATTTCTCAATTTTAAAAAATAATGACCAATTTTTTTTGTAAAAAAACAAAATGTTAGACAACCCTTCATTATCAAGTACTATGTAAAACTGAACCTTAAACGACATTTAAAATTCAACGGCGGTCCAAAATCCTTAAAATATTAAAACATACATGATATCTTGAATTTTCTTCAAAGCACCACGTGGTGCCTTTAATTATCAAGGCACCACATGGTGCCTTAGGCACCATATTCAAGGCACCAAAGATGCCTTGAATTATCAAGACGGCACCACGTGGTGTCTTCAATTATCAAGGCCGCCTTGAATCGCGTCCAAAGTTTTTATTAAAAAAGTTAAAATCGTTTTTTAGTTGACATTTGTTTCAAAATGTTGTTTAAGGCAATATCTTACACTGTATTTTATTATGAAGCATTGTTTAAAGGTTTTTATTAAAAAAAAATTAACATTCTTTTTAATAGAGATGATTTATTTTTAAATTTTGACCTCTAGGTTGATTCTTAAATTTAATTTTTATTTCTTAGTATAGATAAACTTTCTCAAAAGAGCATCTTATCATAATCATGGAATTTTGATATTTACAGAATTTCTATTATTTCAAGTTGCCACACTTTTTTTTTTTTATAATAGTAGTAAAGGGATTAATTTTTTTTTTTTAAAAATAACACATTATATGAAGCTTTCTCATGCAAGCGCTATACAATATATGAAGCAACTATGACACTTTCTTGCTCAAGCGCCATAGCTGGTATATGTATTTTTTTTTTTTTAAAAAAAAAGAAGTCTCCTCCAACATTTGATTGAAGAAGTGTCATAAGATTGACGACATTAAATTCATATTTTGTGATAATGTTTTAAAACTATTAGTATCCCTTTGACATAACGGAAAGAAAACACTTTTCCATTCTAGTGGTTGCAATTTTCTACCCAGAGATATGAACATTTTCAGCTAAACCACAAGGATTTCAAAACAAAAAACAAAACAATTTGTATTCGTCTGTATTGGAGGAAAAAGGTGCGTGGAGGATACATCAGTGACGAGATTCTATTCCTACATCCAATCACATTTTAAAAGTTATATATATGTATATATATATATATATATATATATTTCTGAGTCTCTATGAACAATCTTTTGCCGTGTTGAAAAGAGGAAAAAAAATTAATCCTCGGGCTTGAAATTTTCTATTTCAGGATTTTAACTTTCTCAGGTCAAATCTCTAGAAGTCAAAAGCCAACATGATTTTGGATTTGTATTCCTTTGTTGACCGTATGGGAGGCAAATTGAATGTAGCTTGAAGAAAGGCATTAGCTGTAGTGTATTTTCAGCTATTTTGAAGGCATCAGAATTAAATTTTTTAGGAATGATATTAATTGTTCTCATTAAAGTCCTTTAATTTGGCTTATTATATTAATTCTTTCGCATGCTTATACTTTTGTTTTCATTTGGAAATCAGTTTCTTCCTTTTTATATTTATTGTTCCAATTAATGTACTTGTCTGTTTTTTTTTTTTGGCCAATATGTACTTGTCTGTTATATGTTGATTCTTTACATGTTAATATCTTTGACTTTTTCCTATCAAAATCAGTTTTTGGATTTTTTCCTTCAGAATGCTTTCTGACCACTGACCAAATCATCAATGTCACGACATTTCTATATAAGCATCTCAGCTTTTTATGCTGAGGCAGAGTCTTGAGATTTCGATCCCTAGCAAAATTCAAACTAATTTCATGGAGCCCCAAAAGCCAAAAGCCAAAAGCCAAAATGATTTTGGATTTGTATTCCTTTGTTGACCGTATGGGAGGCAAATTGAATGTAGCTTGAAGAAAGGCATTAGCTGTAGTGTATTTTCAGCTATTTTGAAGGCATCAGAATTAAATTTTTTAGGAATGATATTAATTGTTCTCATTAAAGTCCTTTAATTTGGCTTATTATATTAATTCTTTCGCATGTTTATACTTTTGTTTTCATTTGGAAATCAGTTTCTTCCTTTTTATATTTATTGTTCCAATTAATGTACTTTTGTCTGTTTTTTTTTTTTGGCCAATATGTACTTGTCTGTTATATGTTGATTCTTTACATGTTTATATCTTTGACTTTTTCCTATCAAAATCAGTTTTTGGATTTTTTCCTTCAGAATGCTTTCTGACCACTGACCAAATCATCAATGTCACGACATTTCTATATAAGCATCTCAGCTTTTTATGCTGAGGCAGAGTCTTGAGATTTCGATCCCTAGCAAAATTCAAACTAATTTCATTGAGCCCCAAAAGATGAAGGTTGAGTTGGTATCCAAACAAACAATAAAGCCATCTTCTCCAACACCCCAAAACCTTGGAATTTACAAGCTCTCTTTCATCGATCAGATTGCTCCTATATTGCACACTCGAATGCTGTTTTTCTATCCCAATATTGAAAAGAAGTTTTCTAATGATAGGTGTGAGAGGCTAAAAACGTCATTATCTGAGACTCTAACCCATTTCTTTCCACTGGCAGGCAGAATCAAAGACAACAAAGTAATTGAATGTAACGATGAAGGTGTCGAATTTTGTGAGACTCATGTCCATGTCTTCCTCTCTGACATCCTTAAACAACCCGATGCTGACTTGGTACACCAGTTTGTGCCTGTGGATGATGCCCATTTAGGAAGTGGGTTTTTAGTGAAAGTTCAAGTGAATTTGTTTGATTGTGGAGGTTTGGCAATTGGTGTGTCGTTTTCTCACAAGATTGCTGATGCTTCTACAATTGGGTCGTTCATTAAGGCATGGTCTTGTACTGCTATTGGGTGCATGACTGAGTCTCTGCTTCCAAAGTATGTTATGGAATCTCATTTCCCTTCCATGGAGTTTTCAAAAGATCTACCACCTGTAGAGTTCAAACCCGCCTTGAATTGCATCACAAGAAGGTACTATATCTATACGCAACTTTTCTTTTTAGTTTTTCATAACTTATTCAAATCTTGAATTAGAAAATCCCAACCCGTGAATCAAAATTTGATTGTTGTTTTGTCATGGCAAATGATCTTGTCTTTGTTATTTAGAATATACCACCACCGTTATTATATATTACTCTCATAGACTGATGTGAAAAGTTATCCCTGACAGTGATTTTGCCATGGCAACGATTGGTGTTTTTTTTTGTTATAGAAGAAGGATTTTGATTTGAGAGACCAAGAAATATAACTTTAGATATTTGATTAGCAGTTATAGTAATATAATTTACATGTGCGCAGTAATGTATTAGTCAAGTAAAATTAAGCTTGGTTCTTTCTTCCAACTACCACAATGGTTCTTATATATTCTAAGTCAAATTTGACCAAATCTTGTATACCAAGAAATGGAAGTTGGTATATTTAATATGTCTTAAAGTGATTGACTTTTCCAAATTTACCCTTATTTAATGATGAATATTAAAAAGGCAGATATATGCTATTGGTACATATTCTCTCACTTATTTAATAAGGGTATAATTGAAAAACAATCACTGATAACTCTCAAGGTGGACTTATATAAGACAAAAAATTTTAGACAAACAGGACTTATAAAAGGGATAGGAGTGGTAATTATTAATTTAGAGGTAAAATGATGAAAGTATGCAATTTAGAGCATAGGATTTCCAAAAGTGATCAATATAGCTTTACCACTATGTTGGAAATGATCTCATTTAAGATAACTAAAATACAATGACTTTCAAAACTTGTTATATTTCTCAACTCAACTGGTCACAAGTTTTAAAAGTATACCAATAAAATAGTAAACATTGCTTACTGAGAAACCAAAACTGAATTGGGTGTACGTAGGTATGTGTTTGAATCCTCAGATATCACAAAACTGAAGGCCAAAGCTTCAAGCAAACTGGTGGAGCAACCAACAAGAGTGGAGGCTGTATCGGCACTCATATGGAAATGTGCAACAACAGCATCAAGAATGAACCTAGGAATAACCAAAAGACCCTCCAAGGTAGGCCAAGCAATAAATATTCGTAAAAGGATAAACCCACCTTTACCTGAGACCACTGTTGGAAACTGCTTAAGTAATTTCATAGCAGAAACAGAAGAGACCAATGACAGTAGTACAGACATATTGGACTTACAATCCTTGGTGGTTCAGTTAAGGAAAGCTCTTGAACTATTTTCAAGGGAACGTGCTCACAAACTCGGAGATCAAAATAATGCTTTCTCATTATTAAGTGAGGCATGGAAGGACGTACAAATGGCGTACAAAGAAGGCATAGATTTCTATATGTGCTCAAGCTGGTGTCGTTTTGGGTTTTATGAAGCAGATTTTGGATGGGGAAAACCCAAGTGGGTGAGTATTCCTTCTTTGAAGGTAAAGAATTCTATTGTTTTGATGGATACAAGTGATGGAAAAGGAATAGAAGCATGGGTGACTTTGATCGAACAAGATATGGCCTTGGTCGAGAAAAACGATGAATTGCTTGAATTTGCCTCCTTGAATCCATCTATCATATGAGACGATAAAAGCTTAAGTATTGGGCTATAGATAGTTTAATTTGTACTTTTCTCGTTTTATGTTATTGTTTTGTGCTTTGTGTAATATCATTGGATTTTTCATTGTAAGTATGTTGGTTTGTGCAATTGTTGCAAGGTTTGTGTTTACAACGTACAGATATATAGTTGATTGGAATGATTTTGTTGAGAAAAAAGAGAATACTAGAATAATGATAAAAGGCCAAATAAATTCACTCAACTTGAATTTTTAAAAGACAATTTTTGGGAAACTTTTAGAGGAAAAAATTGTATAAAAAAAACAAAAGAAAAGAAGAGTTTGCCGAGAGTTTAATAAAAGATGATTTATTCGCCCATGAAAGGGCATTAATTTAATCAATTCATATAACAAAAGATGGTTTAACCCTAAATTGATTGCATAAAATTAAGATGGCCCTAAAACTACTCAAAGTACCATTTAGATTCTTCCCCATCCCCTCTTTTTCTCCTCTTCTCCCATCATCTCCCTGGTCCTCCCTTCTTTGATTACACAAAGTACATGCAGTTCCATTATAGGATGACTCAAGATGAGTTTTAGATGACAAGGATTATAATGAAAAGAAGTGACAAACTTAATGAACTGAGTAATTAGTGAGTTAAAAGTTAAGGGATCAATCGAGTCATAATTACAAAAGTGAATTTTGAATTTTTGAATAAATGGATTCTCAATTTCAATTAATTTCTTTTTTTATTTCATTTAAGATTTATATTATTAATTATTATTAATATTAATAATAAAAATAATACTAATGAATTTTTTATTAAATTAATATTAAAAATTTTTATTTTATTAATATTAATAATTTAATAAGAAATCAAAAAAATTTAAAATCAAAATATAAATGAGTTAAAATTGAATGACTAAAAGATTAACTTTCCTTAATCATTTTAATTAATTTTTTTTTTGGAGAAGATAAAACACTTTGGAACAATATTTGATATCTGTAGTACCTTAGGGGTTGTTTGATATGAGAGGAGGGGAGCAGAGGGAAAATTTTTGGAGGTGGATTAAAAAAAATTAGAGAAGTGTAGCTAATATTTTTTAATTAATTTTTCTTACTATTTTATCTGACATTTTCTCTTTATTAAAATTTTATAATCTCATTTTTCTAATTTTTTAAATTCAACTCAAGAATTTTTTCTCTCCTCCTCTCCAAATCCCTCATTTAAAGAAAAAACTTTGATTAATATTCTAAATAACTTTGGTGACTTATAACCAGTTTGCCTTCATTTAAAGAAAAAATACTTTTACATTTCACAAGACAAAACTCATTTTATATATTTATCTCGTATAACACAAAATCATCTACAATAACTCAAATCAAACTCCCCCTAACGTCACCAATGACATAATCTTAAAACATTCAAAGGGAAATTATTGTTTATTTTCTAAAAAAATGAATAAAAAGCTTTTTTTTTAATTGATATTTGACAACCGGGAAGATTTTTTAGTATCTCTCACGGTATATCAATTGACGAAACCAAGTCCAGAGTGATTTAATATCCCTTGTAAATAAAATTAATAAAACAATGAGGTTAGAGGACCCTTTATCCTACTATCGGAGATTAGATCCAGCGGAACATATTAATCTCTCACAACGTAACATACCAAAGTTAAAATTTCTATTAGGAGAAGTGCCTACATTTAGTATCCGATAGTTTCTCGAACTACCTCCAAAAAGAGGATACCTGTACCTATAAAAAATATTTACTATTGAGAATTTCTTAAAAAGGAATAAGTATCAAAGATTCATCAACTCGAATAAAAATATTAGTAAATAAGATGGGGAATAAATAGGCTCTGGTAAGGAATAGGGTTGTATTTAGAAGGTAGAATAGAAGTTTTATTAGAATAGATGCCACTATTTTTCACTATGGAACATTTATGTGGAATTTACAATGTGAGGATGAGTCTTTTACAAGCAAGGGAATGGCATCTTTGGTCTTATATCGAAAGTAAAGACAGTCTTTTACTGGTAGTCAAATCCGAAGCACTACAGTTTTGTCATTTTAGACAAATTCCAACAGGTTCCGAGCATATCTATGTAATATTTCCTTCGTAGCTGGTTAGTATTTATATATAAACATATCAGTTCTTCATGCTGAGGCGTAGAGTCATGAGATTTCGAGGCTTACCAAAATTCAGATAAGTTTCATGGAGACACAAAAGATGAAGGTTCAGTTGGTGTCCAAACAAACCATAAAGCCATCTTCTCCAACACCCCTAAACCTTAGAACTTACAAGCTCTCTTTCATTGACCAGATTTCTCCTATATTTCATACTCGAATGCTGTTTTTTTATCCCAAGATTGAAAAGAATAGTTTTCTAATGATCGGCATGTGAGAGGCTAAAAATGTAACACCCATTCCTTATGCCTCTTTATTATGTATTGAAAGCAACGTCATTATTATTACGGCTCAAGAAAATCAGTAAATAATCTCCTAGCTAAAATTTTACTCATTTATTCTTGGGTTATTGTTCGTTTGGTAAAGGACGTATATACCAAATTGTTTAACTTTATTCACGGGGTTACTTAATTCTTTTCTTCCCTTATTATCAAAGTATCTCTTCGTTTATTAAACCGCTCAGCTTACTTAACTAATGGGCTCATACCATGCGATTACCCATTCCTAGTTTAATTATCGTGCTTCGAAAAAACATCCATCTATCATGTGGGTTATACAATTAACCATTTCAAATATTAATTGTACATAACGGATTAGCGCGTCTTAGTTGTCATCTCCTCCTCTCAACTTCTTCATCTGGCACATTGTTCTGCATTCCTCTTCTATGCTTATGTGCTTGTTTGGTTGGTAGAGGAAAGGTCAGTTTTGGGGGAATCTAGGTCAGATTCGGGGGAATTTTAATAGCAAACAATACCACTTAGCATGCAAGATAAATGCTTAATGCATGACATACTTGCCTTACATGAATTTATGCTAACTCAATGACATGCATGCATGCTCAATGTATCATACATCATACTCATGGCCATAACCACTACTACAAAAAAGGGATTTAACAGCACTGATAATAGTTTTTTTTTAAAAAAAGTTCAGAAGCTACGGAGCTTCTTAATATAAACGTCAAAGCTTAGTGTTAGGCTTGTGCGGCACTTTCCTAAATAAGCGCTGTACAAAACATTTATTTAAAAAAAAATGAAAACCCAAGCTACGACACTTCTCAAAAAAGTGTCTAGCTAGTTTAATTTTTTAGCATTTTTTTTATTTGAAAAAACTTATCCGACGCTTAAAAATAAAGTGTTGGATAAGGGTGAGAGTAAGTAAAAAAGATATTATTATTCAGAATCTCGTGTCGTAGTAAGTAAAAAAAAAGAAAGTCACCTTCTTCGTTCTTGAGTTTTTTTAAAAAAAAATTTGGCCCTTAGCCAGCTCTTGATTATGAAGCGCCGACCAAAGCTGGCCTTAGGCGAGTGGGCCTTAACCGACGCTCTATTATAGAGCGTTGGCTAAGGAAAATTTAGGGGCCTTAGCCGGCGCTCTATAATAGAGTGCAGGCTAAGGCCAATTATTCAAAGGTCACCTTGAATATTCAAGGTGACCTTTGAATATATAAGGCACTAGGTGCCTTGGATATTCAACACACCTGGTGCCTTGGGCACCACATGGTGCCTTGGATATTTTAAGGTATCATGTGGTGCCTTGAATATATTTAACATTTTTTTAGGTGCTTTTTTAAAATTAGGAGGCTACGACAATTTGATAAAAAATGTTGTAGCTTCTTTACAATCTGCTATTTAAATTTTACCCGGTTATTTTTGTTTTCATTTTCATTTTCATCTTCCCGTGTTCTCTCTATAGCTCCTCCATTTTTCACATCTCCGTTGCAGTACAAAGCTTACTCTCCCTTTTTTTTTTTATTGTCTTAGTCTCTTTCAGAATCTCCCTAGCGTGTAAGTGTTTCTCTCTCTCAATATTTGGTTCAGTTTTTTTTAGTTAAAATCTGTCATGTTCTATCATATATGTGCGCTCATAATTTTTTTCAGATATTTATTTGAAGTGTCAATTCTTTCTTCTTGAACTTCCTATATATTATAAGTTTTTTAATTTTTGAACTTACAAATATAATAATACTTAGTTTAATTATTTTTGTGTGTGATTTTTATGTAGTATTATGAAGATCAATATTGTACCCAATTGACTAACAAACAAGTAGATGAAATCATTAAAGAATAGTGTGAATATATAGTCAGGTAATTAGTTAATATTTAGGTACATACGTTAGGTTGTTTCTTTGCCTATTCTCGTGTTGTTTAGTCTCTTAAAATTAGTTGTACAATTACATTAATTGTAATTACATATATCTAGTACTGATTTTATGAATTAGTTATGTGTTATTTCATTATGATTTGGTTTACTTTTTTTTTTTCTATTCGTATTGTAAATTGTTGTGGATTTTAATTGGATGAGTTCAAGGAAACAATTATATAAAACAAAGAAAAATTATTACATATTACAGCGCTTTTGGAGAGAAGTGTTGTAGGAGGGTAAATGCCTCCTACGGCACCTTTGAGGAGAAGCGCCATTGGAGGTATATACCTCCTACAGCACTTCTCCCTAAAAGCACCGTAGGAGGCCCTTAAAAAAAACAGAAGTTGCTGCGCTTTCAGAAATTCAAGAAGCGCCATAGCTTACTTTTACAGTGCTAAAAGCTATGGCGCTTGGGAAGCGCAATAATATTCATAAAAATAAGCGTCGTTTATTATATTTTATGTAGCAATGAACATATATAGAAACAGAGCTTCAATCAGTCATATATTCATCACATAATCAAGCAAAGCAGTTACTCACATCAATACATAAGTATAAATATCAAGGACATATAAGTAGGGCAAAGCAATTACTCACATCAATACATAAGCATACATATCAAGGACATATAAGTAGGCCTTTTTGGTACTTTTTCTTCCAACAACTGAAGTTTCTTCCATTGTCTCTTTTTTGTCATCTCATGGCCATAGATAAGTGGCCATATTATTAGAGCCATGACAAATAAATGTCCAATGGACTACTTTAGCCTTTAGGACATCTCTTTTATCTTTGAACTTATACTTGTTCCAAATTTTATAACTCAAGACACTTTGGTTGGTTAATTTTAAAGTTAACTCATTAAGCCCAAAGGGTATTTAATGGGCTCACATTAACTCCAAGTGTTTAACTTAACCCTTAGAGGTCAACTTAATTACCAAATTCCATAAACTTTTTATTTTCATACAATTTCCAAAAGTTGGTAGAAGCTTTAATAAACTTTGAAAATTCGTATATTTTTCTACAAATTACCAAATTAAGTGGTTTAAAATTCCATGTGTCACTTATTAAGTCTATTTTAATGAAAAAATATTTCCTCCAGCCATTTCCACACACAAAAATCCAGAATCACCAATAAACTCAATCTATCATAGGTTTTCGCTAGTTTTACATTTCCAAATTCAAAAATTCATATCTCGTAATATATCAATCCAAATGGCACAAATGAGCTATCAAATTAAAGTTTATAATGTCTAATTTAAATTTGAAAGGTTTTATAGCCGTTGGATATCATTTGCTCAGTCAAAAAAGCGTCACAAACAGGCTGCCTCATAGAACTCAAAACTAGCCTTATTTTATCATTAAACACCATATATTATCATATATTCATGATTTAACACATATGGGCTCAAAAACACCCTCTGGCCAAAACATTAGGGTGGTCCAAGAGTCAAGAAAAACTCAATGAAATCAAAAGGTATGCGGTTCAAAACAATGCTTAAGTTTACCTCTTCACATTTCTATAATCGGTTCGGTATTCTAGCGGCGCTCTGGCTAACTAGACGACACAAAATACCTATGTAGAAGCTCGCCTTACATACCACTTATCATTAAAATTAATCAGAGTACTTGAGACTAGTTCGGTGGGCAATAAAGAATAGCGAAAATATACTGATATTATTGAAATAATATTACTTGACTACATTACAGGTTTTCACCACCGGGGTTCGTATAATAAAAAAAGGTCTTTAGATAACCAACATTGTCACTCGGTCTTGACTGGAACCTTCAATTGTCGGTACATACCATTTTGCCTTCGGAGCCATTTACTGCTGCTGCAAACTTTATACATTTATGGAAATAGTGAGATTCGAGAGAATCTCAAGAGTAACATACAATCGATCATATAAAATACAAAAATTAAATATGTTTTGCTCCATTTTATGCAACAAATTAATAACAATTCCTTGGCATGAATACATGAGTTAGGGGCTCAATCCCCTACTACCCGTAAAACCTCAGTAGGGTTCTTACTCAACAACCAGGTAAAAGTGCCCATTTGCACTAATTGCCCTCCTCGGAAAAAACCACATTTATTAATTATATCATAGAAGATTGCATACACAAGCATATAAATATTGGTATAATGTATGAAAGATAGAGTTACTACCTGAAATAGCCTTTTCCAGTGTAATACCCCAAATTTTGAGACTCGAGGCTAGAGAATAAGCTTGAGATTAGTGGATTGCTAAGCCCCGGTTTAGCAAGATCCCAAATTGTGATTAGGAGTTAATGACTACAAAAGTGGACGTGGTTAGTGATTAATGAACCTTTTTAGAGAATATAAAGCGGATTGTAGTCGCTTGTGTTATGACCAACGCCAAAACCCTATATTTGAGTTCAATTGTGGATTAACATCCAAATTGACTTAGAATAGAGGGAATAATTGAATGGGGTATTGTGATGGAAATGGTGTCATGTTGTGGTATTTAATAATTGGAATTGATTTAAATTGAATTGGACACATTGGTTGCAAAACTGGAAATGCTGTCCAGTGTGAATTCTGTATGGCCAGTCTTCTCGTGTGGATGTTTTGACTAGGCAAATGATGTCAGAAAATTATGAAACTTTCCAGTCTTAAATTTCACATCCCAAGCTTCAAAATGGACATATAATTTGTGCCATTTCGTTTTGGGAACTGGGAGATATGACTGTCCAAAGTTTGATGTCGAAAATGGACTCTGTTTTGGGGCAGTGATGAAATTTATGTAATTCTGGAATTGTGTAGTGGTTTTTAGTAATGGCCAATATTTTTCATATGAAGAGGATTTAAATACCTTTCATTTGGCTTTGGAATCACCTCATTTCGATTTTTCTAGAATTAGTTATGATTTTTCAAAGTTTGGGCAGAAAATCTGCCAGAAAATCCGAAAATGGGATTTATGACAACAACATAATAAAACATGACATCATCCTAATGTTAAAACACTTTTTATTCATCTTCCTTCCTCCAAACCGACGCCATATTCAGCTGAATGAGAGAGAGAACGTTTGAGATGTCTAGAATGAGAAAGAGGAAGAAATCTCATAAGGTAAGCCGATTTCTCCGACGATCTAGCTCCTAACGTGTATAACTCCGATCCTAAGCTTCTCTTCTACATGGATTAAGGTACTTGAAGCTTAATTTTGCTGTTTAAAAGGGGCTAGGGTTCAGCCAAATTGAGTAAAAGCCAGAGGGAGCTTGAGGTAACTTCCGAAACTTCAATCATTGACTATTCTGGCTGCTGTGGGCAATTTAATCGGTGAAATTTCGCCGGATTGCCATTGGTTGTAAAAATGGAAAATGGGTTTCCCTAGGGGTTATGATGCCCAAATTGATACTAAATGGTAGTTGTAACCTAATGGAATAGTCAATAAAGCGCTTAGGAGTAGAAAGGAACGTGATTACGGAGCCGAAACCGAAAAACCCTGATTTTCCCTAGAAAACCCATATATTTCGGTCTGGGCTATAAATGGGTCTTAGAGTTGGATTTTCAATGATTTGATGATTCCATTGAGTTCAGGAGGAAAAATTAGGTGGGGTTATAGTTGGGCACTTTTTCGGAAAAGGCCGAGAAAACATAATTACGGAAACGCCCCTAAAACCCTAAAAGTAGGGCTGCCAAGGGCAATTTCGTAATTTGACATTGAATTTGATAATTCCGAGAAAAGTACAGCCGGACTGGGTACGGCGGGGCCGGGCTGGGTCCCCGGGGGTATTTTAGTAAATTTTCAATATAGCCTCATATAACCCCCAGAAACACTATGGAAGTATCTAAATAGTACATTTAACATTGTAGGATCGAATGTGAAGCCCCGAGTTGCTGGCACGCAAATCGAGGAGAAAAGACTGGAGGTAGGGGACTTACCTTACTTGCATGTATTTGATATCTTTGCTTGTGTAGTGATGTATGTGATTGCTTTACTTGATTGCGTAGAGCATATTTGAATAAATGAAGCTCTGTTTCTGTTTTGCTGTGGCCATATTTTTGTTACATGAAATATTGAGCATGCAGAAATGTCATTATGGGGCATGCATCTAGATAAAGCTAACATGTCATACACATAGTGTAATATCCCAAAAAGTGATTAAGGGCTAATGACTTTAAAAGTGGATATAATTATTGTTGAATAAACACTTTTGGAGAATGTGTGATGGGAATTTGGATATTTTCATGATTCCAATGGATTCCTTGTGAAAATTTATGTGGGAATGATGTTTGGTATGAAAATGGAACCAATGGAAGCAAAGATGCAAAATCTAAAATTCTGTCCAGTGAAATTCTATTCTGGGCAGTCTTCTCGTGTGGATGTTTTGACTAAGCAAATGATGTCATAAAATTATGAAACTTTCCAGTCTTAAAGATAACATCCCAAGCTTCAAAATGGACATATAATTTGTGCCATTTCGTTTTGGGAACTGGGAGATATGACTGTCCAAAGGTTGAGGTCGAAAATGGACTCTGTTCTGGGGCAGTGATGAAATTTGTGTAATTCTGGAATTTTGTGTTGATTTCTAATAATGGTCCATATTTTTCCTATAAAGAGGACTTAAATACCTTTCATTTGGCTTTAGAATCACCTCATTTCAATTTTTCTAGAATTAGTTATGATTTTTCAAAGTTTGGGCAGAAAATCTGCCAGAAAATCCGAAAATGGGAATTATGACATCATCTCATTAAAAGATGATGTCAGCATGGAATTACATATGTTATCATCTTCCTCAGCTCATTTCTGTCGCACACAGCAGCTGAATGAGGAGTGAGAACGTTGAGGTTTGTAGAGAGAGAAAGGAGAAGAAAAATCACAAGGTAAGCCGATTTCTCCGACGATTTAGCTCCTAACGTGTATAACTCCAATCCTAAGCTACTCCTCTTTGTTCTTTAAGGTTTGGAAGCTCAAAATCTGTTGTTGAGCACTTAGGGTTTTCAGCAATATTTGGGAAAAGCTTGTGGGAGCTTGAGGTAACTTCCAAACTTTCGTATATTGCTTATTCTGGCTGCTGTGGACAATTTAATCGGTGAAATTTCACCAGATTGCCATTGGTTTTAAAGTTTGGAAATGATATGGCCTAGGGGTTATGCTGCCCAAATTGGGTCTTAATGTTAGTTGTAACCTAATGTAATGGTTAATAAAGTGGTTAGGAGTAGAAAGGAACGCGTTTACGGAGCCGAAACCGAAAAACCCCAATTTTTCCCGGAGAACATGTATATTTCGGCCAAGGCTGTAAATGGGTCTTAGAGTTGGATTTTCAATCATTTGATGATTCCATTGGATTCAGTGGGCGAAAATAGGTGGGGTTACAGTTGGGCACTTTTTCAAAAAAGGCCGAGAAAGCATAATTACGGAAACACCCCTAAAACCCTAAAAGTAGGGCTGCCAAGGGCAATTTCGTAATTTGACATTGAATTTGATAATTCTGGATACAGAAATGGATTCCTTGGGCGGAAATATGTTAGGATAGCCCAGATTAGAATTTCGGGAAAAGTGCAACCGGACCGGGTACGGCGGGCCCGGGCCGGGTCCCCGGGGGTATTTTTGTAAATTTTCATTATAGACTCATATAACCCCAAGTAACACTATGGAAGTGTCTAAATGGTGCATTTGGAATTGTAGGATTCGATATTTGCCGCCCTCGTGAGCCAACTGCGCTGAAGGACGTCAGGAAAGGACAAGGTAGTGACTCTCTCTCTTATACTATGTGTAATGCTCTGTATGTGTGTGTTATCACTGTTCTGTGATGAATCTTTGATGCTGCTGCGGTTACAGCTGATGATAGCTGTCGTTTACAGCGCAAGCTGTCGTTTACAGCGCAAGCTGTCGTTATTGTGATTACAGCGTAAGCTGTCGTGATGAAGATTACAGCGAGAGCTGTCGTATTGTGTATACAGCCATGAGTGCTATCGTTTGTGGTGAAAACCATGTATCTTTGAGATTGATGTTGCTGTTGTTGCTGGTTGTGATTTATATACATGCTTGGTATTTATACATTGTATGAGTGGTTTGTTACTACTGAGATTCTCTCGAATCTCATTCCTTCCTATGACTAACCTTTCAGACAGGGCATGTGGCTCAAAGGAGAAGAGGCCGACCCGGAGCACTTAGGACCCTTAGGGGTATAGTTGATTTTGGAATGTTGGTTATATCTTTTGAATTCGGGATTACTGTATAATCTGAAATATGAATAGTATATTCGATTTTGGATGTAATCCCCTAGTGGATACTTAAACCTCAGGTTATATATGTATAGAATCCGGGAGTTGCCGGGGAATTGGTTTTACACTCTGTCATACGTGAATGTAGATAAACTGCACAGTGATTATATTCGAATTTTGAAATGGAGACCAGGAACAGGAAAGAGATTTTGAATGATTTTGTGAAAACCCTACCACAAAGTAGGAGATTGAAACGAGTTTAAGTTATCTGAAGGTCTCTAATCTACTTTAATTATTTAATATCGAATTATAATTACATGATTAAAGGCAGGGTGTTACACATAGCATATATCATGCATGCATTATGGTATCTGTTTCCTACTGAGATTCTCTCGAATCTCACTCTCCCCTACCAACAATATAGACAGGGCAAGTGGCTTGTGGAGGGAGCGGCTAGGACTCCTCCGAGATGAGATTGTGTAATCTCCATTTGAAGAATTGTAATGGGCAATTGTACCCTATGTATCTTTAGTGAAGGTATGTACCCGAGATTGCCGGGATGATTAAGTTGTGCACTTTGATATTTATATGAATGTGATTTATCTTCGCGTAGTAATTGTATTCGAAATATGAATATGAGACCAAGTTTATAAATGATTTCAAAAAGTATTCGTGAAAACCCCGTCATGTGATGAGTTAGTAAATGTTATTTGATTATTATTGGTCTCTATTTCATTTTAATCATGTATTTCAGATATAATTACGGAGGGGGTTACATCCAGCCTAATCATCTAACTATCATGATTCGGCTCGACTACAACTGTCCAATCCTAAAATTCCAAGTTTACAAGAATTATGTTAATACCCATTCATGTACTACTCTAAACTCTTTTAAACTCATTTTGTTGGTTATCTTAACTTAAACTGCGAAATGACCAAAATGCCCTTGGGGACCCGGTCTAAGCCCCTTTGTATCTGGTCCAACTATACTTTTTCAAAAATTATGACCTGGGTTATTCCTACATAATTTCACCCAATGAATCCATTTTTGACCTCGAAATTACCAAATTCACTGCTAAAAGATGAAAATTCCTTGGTCAAATTAAATCTTATGATGTCTACTTTCATCCTGTAAAATTTCAGAATATTTGGACATCATTTTCATATTTAAAAATGTCACACAACAAAACTGCTACATAGGGAAAATTCACTGGCAAAAAATTCAAATGTTTACAATTTGTGTTTCAAACATACTCATGTTGTGTGTGACCACCAATTGCCTTATTTTGTCATTCCATGTTCTCTTTAATTCACCATTTTTTTATTTCCTTAAATATAAGGAATTTTGGTGACTGAAATTGAAGGTGTTACATAATTCACTTGGCTGAAAATGTGTTTTGGAGGGATGAATATTAGCTTCTTCAATTATCATAATTATCCTCCTCTACACAAATTAATTAGAGTTGCAATATTTGACTTTCTCATCATTACTTTTTGAGCATATATCTAAACATTTCTCCAAATGAACATTTATTCACATTTAATTAATGTTCCCTCTTCATCTCTCTTTTGACCAAAAATGGCCAAATAAATTGGTGAAAATGATTGCCTCTTGTTTTTATGGTAAATTACCATTTTGCCCTAACATTTTTGTGATTTTCACACAAAGCTGGTAGAATTTTCATCAAACTTGAAAAATTCATATCTTTATTTATAGATGTCTAATTGATATGGTTCCAAAGGTTATGTGACCCTTATTAAGTCTATGTTTAAGGAAAAATATAGCCTTTAGCCAACTGAACACTCAGAATTCAAGAATCACCATTTGTTGTGGTTGTTGTGGTGGTTGTTGTTGTTGTTGTTGTTGAATTTGGCTTGGTTTTGTGAAAATGGATGATAAAAACTTAAGGGGAAATGCTGCCAAAATTTCCATAAATCATGTTTGTTTAGTGTTTAGGTAGTGAATCTTGTGATTAAGAAAACCCAACTCCTCTTTTAAGGTTTTGATTTTTGGCCGAAGGCAGAAATGGGGGAAAGGAGTTGAAATTTTGTAATTTTGATGTATCCACTAGATTTGGAAGGGAAAATTGTGTAGGAATACATGTTTTTATGATTTTTGGATGTTAGTATGCAAATATGGAAAATTTTAAAATTGAAAGGAAATGTTGTTTGATTTGCTTCACTGGAGGTAGTGTTATTGTGCAATGAAATTTGTTAGCCAAACTTGGTCCAAAATTATGAAATTTGACAGGATTAAAGTAGACATCTTGAGCTTTAATTTGATAGGTAGATCATGATCTTTTGAGAGGTACATTAAAAGCTATGAATTTTTGAAATTGAGCCCTATTTCTGGAGTGCAATATAAGAATAGGGGAGTTTGACGAATTTCTGGGAAAAATGTGATAACTGTGATCAGACTTAAGTATTTTTTATACAAAAGCACATTTAAAAAGCTTCACATTGGCTTTTGAATAAGTCAAATTGAATTTTTCTAAAATTAATTATGAATTTCCAAATTTGACTAAAAATCTGCTAGTTTCTGGAAACATTGAAACTGCACTGTGCAAAATCGTATTGTGTAGAAACTATTATAACTGACTGCATTAGATAACTAGCATAATTTGATTTAAAGGTAATAATAGTATAAGTAATAATCAATTACTTGTAACTCTACTTTTTATAGGAACTAGAAATAGCCCAAGTTGGAACCAAAGTTTTAGACTGACCGAGGAATTAAAAAAGGAGTCAAGTAATAACTCTATATCTTTAATACATTATGTAAGTGTTTATATGCTTTATGTATACCATCTTCTATGATATATATATAAAATTAATGCACTCTCTAACTATGACGGGAAAAGCACAAGTACCGTTCAGGGAGAAGAGTACAAGTACCCCAACGGCGCCAAAATGGGAGCTAGTTATGAGACGCAGTGCCAGGGGCACATTGCCCAGTCTGTGGTTTTGAGCCTAGCTGAGGTACAGAAAAGTCGGGGTAACAGTGGATGGCCCTAAACACAGATGCACATTCCGACAATGATGAGTTTTACAGTGTTATTATTCTGTTGCATTATATGGTACTTGGCATATATATTTGTTGCATTTTATATGATCGATTGTATGTTACTACTAAGATTCATTTGAATCTCACCCTTTTCAAATTTAAAAATATTCCAATAGAAACTAGTGGCTCCAGGGGCAAAACGATAAATACTGACAATTGAGGTTTTCAGATCAAGGAGGCATAGCTGTTGGTTATCATAGTTTATTTTGATAGTTTTGGGACAATTTGTAAATATTTTTCAAACCCTACGGGGAAATTCTTGTATTGTAAACAAGTATTTCTTATCAGTATATTTGTATTATTTCTATATGCCTGTGGAGCTATGCCTTTATCACTTTGGCAAAATATTGAAATATTAAAGGGTTTGATACTTTTCATTAAGAAAAGCCACTAGATTAATATTTTTTTAAGGAGGTGAATGTGAAATTTTATTAAATCAAGTTAAAAGATGAATAAAACCATATAAACTCTTTTGCCCCTAGCATTTTTGGCACATTGAAGATGTATGTGTGAGAGAGAGAGTGAGGGAGGGAGGGAGGGAGGGGCTGGGAGTGAGGAAAGCAGGGGAGAGAAAGAAGAGAAAAAAGAGGTGGGAAAAGATCAAGCATTATTCTAGGTAATCTCTTTGTTCCAAAAATTCATCTCTATCAATAGCTTGATCATCTAAGACTTATGGTCCTTAAATACCTCTTTATGTTCTATTTAGCAAGCAGAAAAGTTTGGAGCTCTAGGATACAAGAGAAGGAGTTTCAGTTGGATCCAAGCTTAAGATTTAGCTTTGTTAGTGTTAATCTATGATGTGGTGTTGATGATTGACACGTTGGTGATGTTGACAAGGATTTGATGAGTTGTTCTTAAATTTTTGTAATTTTGGGAAACCATGAAAATAAGAGTACATGTCGTCAAAATATCTAGAAAATATGGAAAGCATGATTTAAGACTAAACCGAGGTTAAGAAGGTGTTTAATGGTAGAGATATATAGTGATTCATGGAATGGAAGTTGCAAAATTTATTTTTCTCTCCCTACTGTATGTCACGACCAGAAAAGGGCATAAGATGGAGTGGAAATTTGCTTTTTTGATACTTCAAATGCGTTTAAAATGAAAATTTGTGTAAGGTACACGTAAAAAAGTAAGTTTGTTGCTGGCAAAAATAGTAAGTTTGGAAGTATTGGAAAACAAAGTTGAATTTTTGCCCTTAAATTACTATATTTCGATTTTGATAGAGATGAAAGGGAAGGAAGTTTATTTTGATAAATTTGAGATTAAAAATGAAATTTACATGAAAAAATTGAGTGGGAAATGATGGGACAAGAATTTTTATGCCAAGGGAAAATAAAGTGAAGAATTAATGTAATGAAAGTAGAAATTAAATAGAGCTTAAGTTATCAAGAATTGACAATATGTCTAATGCTCTAATAATTCTAATAGATACTTCATGGCGTATATTTAGGGCCAAGTGATGTCGTGGGAAAGAAATTGAAGGCTTGGTCATGGTGAATCAAGTTATGGAAGCAAAAGAAACAAAAATTAAGGAATTAGTAAAGCTAAAGGTAGTGAACTTATCTTCATTGTGCACTTAGTATTTATGTTGGTGTGATGATGTATATGATTGCTTTGCTTGATTATATGAAGTATGAATGAATTCTTGAAGCTCTATTTCTAATTGATCACATGGCTATGTATGATGTATGAAACCATGAGTATACAAACATGTTATTGTGGTAGTCATGAATTCACATATTCTCCACTCTTTATCTTCATCACCACACTATCACCACCATCTACAATACCAAAAAATCATCATCAACAATCCATAATAGAAAAGTAAAAAACTGGAACAAAATAAAAAAGATGTTTGTTATAATCGTTATACTTCTATCATCAACAATCCAAATTCTGCTTATTAGTACCATTAACCAAAAAAATTCATAATCTATAGTATATATATTCCAAGAAAAAAAGTACTCCAGGTTCATAGTATGAATTGTTGAGGATACTTTTTTTTTTTTAAATTACGAATGGTGGTGGTAGTGTGGTGGTGAAGATGAAGAGTAGAGAATATGAGAGTTTGTGTGTGTGTGTGTGTGTCCAAGGGGGGGGGGGGGTGAAAGCAACTGTTACACTACTATAAAAAACGCTTTTAACGTCTTTTTTTTGGGCCTTTTAACGTCTGAAAACAGAGGGACGTCTATCTGAGCGTCGTAGAAAAAACTGTCAATAACGTCCCTAAAATAGGAGACGTCTTTTGGTTAGACTTTAGACGTCCCCAGTCGTTACTGGGGACGTCTAAAGTGTTTATGAACCACTTTAGACGTCCCCAGTGCAAACTGGGGACGTATAGATGTCCCCAGTTTGCACTGGGGACATCTAAAGTTTTTTTTATGGCCTTTTATATATACATCACTGTCCGGCAAATTTAAACTACAGAAATTGGATAGAAAAAATATTGCATAAACCAGAATAGAAACAACAGCAGTTCAGCACTATCTAATAAACATGTTATCCAACAATCTAATAGTATGTACAACAACACAACTCTAAGTATCATTGTCATTTTATATAACAACATAACACAACAATCTAATAAACATATTGGCGCTAGTTAAACTAGATTAACCTAAGCCAAACCAAATTCATTCCTAAGTATCATTGTCATTTTTTTAACTCATGCCTATATATATACATCACCGTGTTGAAGTCTGCTGACGAAAAAAACAAGTATGCAATAATGACAGTCCATTTCCATATCAAGCAAATTAGAAGCAGGTTAAAAGTATGGATATACAAGTTACTCTGTTTTTCTAGTTTCATAATCTGATTTAAATTAACAGTTACAAGCATTTGTTCAATCATTTGTATCCAAAGTTGTGGGAGTGAGAGACAAACCTGTGGACGACGAAAATGGAGATGACTCACGGTGCCACCAGCTAGGAAGACGATAGTTGTGAAAGGGAGACACAAACGATGGTGCTCTTGTCAAAGAAGAGAGAGGGAAAAATAGAAATATGATTATGAGAAAGAGGAAGGCAGATAGGGAAGGAAGCACGGGAAAGGGAGTTGCAGAAACGAACTGAGAAAGAGGAAGGAAGACGGGAAAGGAAGCAAGGGAAAGGGGAAAGAGGAAGATAGCTTGGAACGAAGCTCACGAGGGAAGACGGAATGAAGCTTGGGGAAGGAAAATAAAGCTGCTGGCTTGCTGCTGATGGGATGGGTGTCTGACAGGCTTTTCCGCATCCCCAGTCAAAATAGGGACGTCTAAAGCTCACTTTAGACGTCCCCAGTCAGATTGGGGACATCTAAACCTCACTTTAGACGTCCCCAGTTTGACTGGGGACGTCTAAAGTGGTTCAAAATTTTTTTTTAAAAATTCAACCAGCACCAATGTTTCTCGCTAAATATTGAATTTTGGGCGTCCCTAATTTAAAAAGAGACGTTCTTTAGGGTCGTTAAATGTAAAGTTTGTAGTAGTGTTAGAAGAAAGATGATGGAAAAATCACCATATTGCATAGTAGCTATTTTTTTTATTAAGTGGGGGTATTTCAATAATTTCATATTATAATATATGGAAATTAGTTGAGTTTAATGGTTCTGCCTCAATTTTAAAAATTTATAATTACTTTTGCTTTAAAAAATAGTTTATGGTTACTGTTGCACTTTTGATAAAAATTGAAGGTTATTTTAGCACATTAACCCTTCTATTTATAAAAAAACGAAGGTGTAAATTTAACAATAAACAATATCGTTATGTGCATCCATAAAAACTATCTATTTTTTATTTACAAAGTAGCAATAATCAATTGTTTTGGTAGTAATTTTAACAACAACGTTACCCATCCTTTATTTTGTTAGTAATAAACAATATCGCTATGTGCCTCCATAAGTGACAATTGAGTAACGTTGTTGTTAAAATTGCTAAATTTACACATTCACCCTTTATACAATAATCCCCAAAATCCATCTTTGGATTTTATTAAAAACCAACACTTGTACAGTTCCACTATACTGTAGACTAGTTTTGAGATCTCAGAAGGAATTAACTTTCTAGCTTCTAGGCTGAATACATTATTGTCCTAAATTCATTTATATTTATAAAAGTATAGTTAAAATAAGAAATTAGTAAATAATGGATAGTTGTATATTATTAATTTTTATGTAAACATTTCTAGTTTTAATAAATTATTACATATATTGTTATTTAAAATAAAAAAAATATTTGAAAATTATTCAATTTAATTTAATTAACATCATGATTTATAAACCTTCAAAGTCCAAATTATAAAATTTATTAGTGTTCTCCTTCTGTCCATTCCTTTTTTTTTTTTTTTATAATCAAAAGTTGAAGCTAAAACTAGACCTAACTTTCCTCATCACCTTTCATCACTACTATAGAATCATTAATATATAACGCCAAATAATTTACGGATTAAGAGGAAACCGTGGAATATCAAGAGGCAGAGATTGTGTAAAGCAATATTCCACGGTTGTTAATATATTTTTTTTAACCATAAAAAAAAAAAATATTCCACGGTTGTTAATATAACCCATGAAGTATTGCGGCAAATATTCAACGGTGGTAATAAAACAACATGCAATATAATATAATTTTTTATTTTTAAAATATTCTCATTTACTTCACCGTTTATTTTGAAAAACCGTGAAGTAAATGATATTAATATTTCACGGTTAGTTATAAACAAGTGTGAAAGTTATATATTTGATTGTTGTTTAGTATTGAACCATGAAGTATTGGGTTTTCAATAAGTAAATTGACGAATATGTTTGTTTATATATTTACTATGACATGTTCCTCTATAAATTTTTGCATTCATTAATTTCTTATTGTCTTGTCAGAGTTGTTTACTATTATGCCACAAATGAAGGCCTCAGCTGCGCCTCCGATTCTTGGTAGCGACTATGGATTCGTTTACATATGGAAGAGAGTAAACATACGTAATTCACCACTATATATATATTCCATTTATGTTCCTATATTTATCAGAGTTGTTTATTTTTGTTCCTTTTACTCAAATGAAATTAGGGATTGATACATTTCATTTGTTTCTTTATAGTGTCCACGACAACTGATAAGAGCTCTAATAGTGGATACTATGTCATGAAGGACATAGTCACCCACAATCTCGCCTCAATTACTACTAAGGTAGGTGTGTGTGTGTGTGTGAAATTAGGGACTAATACATTTCATTTGTTTCTTTATAGTGTCCACGGCAACTAGATAAGAGCTCTAATTGTGGATACTATGTCATGAAGGACATAGTCACCCACAATCTCACCTCAATTACTACTAAGGTTAGTGTGCGTGCGTGCGTGCGTGCGTGCATGAGTGCGTGTGTCACCCACAATCTCGCCTCAATTACTACTAAGGTGTGTGTGTGTGTGTGTGTGTGTGTCTAAGGTAGGTGTGCGTGCGTGCGTGGTGTGTGTGGGTGACGCGTGCGTGCGTGCGTGCATGAGTGCGTGTGTCACCCACAATCTCGCCTTAATTACTACTAAGGTAGGGGTGGGTGTGTGTGTGGGGGTGTGTGTGCGTGCATGCATGAGTGCGCGCGCTTGCGCGTGTCACCCACAATTTTGCCTCAATTACTACTAAGGTAGGGGTGGGGGTAAGGTAGGGGTTTGTGTGTGTGTGTGTGTGTGTGTCTAAGGTAGGTGTGCGTGCGTGAGTGGTGTGTGTGGGTGACGCGTGCGTGCGTGCATGAGTGCGTGTGTCACCCACAATCTCACCTTAATTACTACTAAGGTAGGGGTGGGTGTGTGTGTGTGGGTGTGTGTGACGTGTGTGTGCGTACATGCATGAGTTCGCGCGCTCGCGCGTGTCACCCACAATTTCGCCTCAATTACTACTAAGGTAGGGGTGGGGGTAAGGTAGGGGTTTGTGTGTGTGTGTGTGTGTGAAGGACATAATCACTCACAATCTTTTGTGTGTGTGTGTGAAGGACATAGTCACCCACAATCTCGCCTCAATTACTACTAAGGTAGAGGGGTGTGTGTGTTTTTTAAGTTAAATTAAATATATATTTAAACATATTTAACTTGTTTTTGCCTACAATACCTTGAAGACCCTTTTTGTGAGCAAAATTCACTCTGCCTAATTGAAGAAGTCTTAGAAGAGTTGGCTATGACTATTTTTCATCATGGGTCAGAGTTAGCTAGAGTAGCCTCTTTTTTCCTTGTGTGTGTGTGTGTGTGTGTTACATTGTCTAAGTTGATGGTGGATGTTAGGTTCTTAATTTGATGACGTATATGCCTATATAACTTGTTGTGGAGTAGCTCTGAAAAATCGAATCTCTATTTTGGTTTCTTCCTTACAGGTACTTCCTCTGGTCCTAATTATAAAATAAAGTTGACTTTTTTAGAGAGATTAAGGAAGCTAATTACATTACTTTAGAGTATTTATATTTTTATTTTTTTTCTCCAAACTAATTAGTTTGACTAATAAACTGATATATAATCTAAGGATACATAATATATGATATGATTAAGTAACTTATTTAGCTTCCTTAATTTCTCCAAAAAAGGTCAACTTTATCTTATATTTAAAACCGAATGTAGTATTTGTATAATTTTACATGGGCTAATCGAAAATGAAGCCATGTTTTTTCAAAAAAAAAAAAAAAAAAGTTGGTCACAAATACTTCATAGTTATTTGTCAATAACTTCAAAGTATTCTACAATATATCATGGTTGTTACAAATGACCGTGGAGTATTGTAGAATATTTTATGGTTATAGAGTAACAATGGTCAAAATAAACTTCTTACATATGACTTAAACTGGTGTCAAATACTTTACAGTTCAGTTATGTCAAATACTTTACAGTTCAGTTTTATAACTGTAAAGTATTCTGCAATATACATCACAGTTCTTTATCAATAACCATTGAATAATCTATATTATATTTTATCGGGATTGATTGAGAATTGTAAAGTTTACACCAGATAAATAACTGTTTTAAGTGAAATGCCGTGAAATATAGAGCACTATATCACGGTTGATAATTGTAAAATATTAATATTTAGCGCTAAAATATTTAACGGTTCAAAATCATAAAATATTGTTAAAAATAACAGTAAAATATCGACAATTATGTAGTGATGCACTTCTTAATAGAGAGGTGGTGGTTGATTAGTGATATAAAAATTACGGTCTAAGCTGTAAGAAAATTTTGCTAGGTAATATGTTGTATTATTACCAATCCTTATAAACATGATTAACGAGAACCCTGTCAATCGCTACAGCATGCCGTCGTCAATAATGTCTCGCATCCCCTACTTAACGAATTAATAACATTTATATAAAATCAGGATAAAGAACTACTTTCCTAAATCTACTATTACCACAGTCAAGGCCATGGAAAATCCCAATCAGTTCTGCAATAGTTGATTAAACATGCGTATGTTTAATATTAAAGCCACATATTCAATGGACTATCACCGTCCCTGATGACCCTTTTGTCCATTTCTTGTCGGGGCTAAACACACAGAGCCATGCAAGCAAAAGGCCCATGTGTGCTTTTGTCCATTTCTACCCTTTTTTTTTTTTTTTTTCATCCGGTTCACCGGAACTTTACCCCTATTATATTTGAATCCGACTCGTGTTGCGCATATGGTTATGGTGAGAAAGTCTCTTAATGAGAATTTTCTGCATATACAAGACTCGAATCCAAGACCTTGCTTAAATGGAACCAAACCGCTTACTACTTATACGAACTTCTATTGGTGTCCATTTCTACTTTTGATGTTCGCTGGCCAACTTTATTTTATTTGATATTGATTTTCTTTTTTAAAAGAAAAGGCACAGGCGTGGTCTCCCAGCAAATCCCAAGTCCCATGAAAACAAAAAACAAAAAAACTCGTTAACGCGTAACTCCTTTTAGCCAACCATTGGCGCGTATGTTGGTAAAAAAAAAAAAAAAAAAAAAAACCATTGACGCGTAACGCATGCCAATTTCTGTCTATCTTTTATAACAAATTAAAATTATTGTTGTTTCTAACCATTTGATCAAATTTTAATTTTAATCACTATAGTTTAAATTGTGGTTTTTTATCTTATAGTTTTATAAGGATTTGATCTTAATTACTGTTGTTAAGTATATAAACTAGAACTAAGACTCCTTTAGTCTCTGTATTTTTAATGTGTTTTGATTTTGTACCACCCCAAATTTTATCCCTCAATATGTATTGTAATTATTTGAAATAGTCAATAAAATGGTGAATTTTAGAGAATGTGAATAGTGCTGTCAGTGAGATTTCTTATGAGACAGTGAGTTTGTCATACAGTTTTGGATGATTAAATGATGATAAAAAATTATGAAATTTTACAAGGTGAAAGTAGACATCTTAAAATTTAATTTGATAGGTCATGGGTAATTTTTGGAGCTGCATACAAAACTTTATGAATTTTTGAAATTAGCGCAGAAAAACTGGCTATTTTCTGGGACAATGTCCAAAGATTTTAATTCTGGGAATTTTCAGCTTCCAATTTCACTATTACAAAAAAATTAATTCGTAGCACTTATTTTTACATTTTTGTAGCCTTTTCTAAGTGCTACAAATGCTTGTGCTACAATAGGCTTTTGTAGCTCTTAAAAAGCGTTACAATAGATAGAATGTTTTGTAGCCCTTTTTTAAAAAAGCGCTACAATAGAAAATTGTTTTTTAAAAAAATATTTAACCTTTTGTAGCGCATTATTGGGGTAGCGGTACAATAGATAATTTACAAAATTATTCACCTTTTGTAGCGCTTTTTCAAAAATGAGCTACAAAAGGTATTATTTTTTTTTTAAATATTTACAAAACTAAATGGACAACCGCACTATATACAAATTTCTTCAACAATCATATCTAACAAGCTTGTATCAGACAATCAACATTAAAATTGCAATACAACTAACTTTGAATATGAATACCAACTTAACATTCATATATCACTACTTAGCTTGTCAATGAAGTCAATCTACTCCTATTCAAGTAATTCTAAAATAAACATCTGATAACCATTATTACAATAAGGTAATGAACAACGTACTTAATTAATGGCTTTAAACACATGCTTACACCACTCTTCAATGACTTCATTCACTTGGTTGTCAGTATATTTTGCACTATATGAGTCAGCATAATACTGCACAATAATTGACACAACATATCATTAAAATAAGAATTAACTATTATAACTCAATTAATTTAAAAAACAACAAAAAGAGAAACAAACAACATACATTGTCAGGAACAAAAATTTGATCATGAGTTACAACATCCTTCATTAATTTCATTATATAATATCCACAGTCAATATTGTTTGGTTGGTAAGGGCACTGCAAAAATATCATTAAAGTTATAGAAAAAAATAAGAATGTAAGTAATTTATTGTCAATATTTGAGTGAATTTATATAAATACCTTAATTTTCTTCCAGCCATAGCTATTAACAGGGTCAGCAGCTTTAGAATAACTTAGTGATTCAGAACCTCGGTAGCCATTCAATGCCTTGATGACCAAAATGAAATAGAAATTACTTTGGTTGGTATTTGAACCCTCGAACACACACACACACACACACACACGTGTGAGCTTGAACTTACATATTAAACAATCTCAACATGTCTGGACGGTCCTTTGGTTGGCCATGCTTTAGAGGGTCCATATAATATATCAAGGGACCTAAAGCTGCTCTAGGATTGATGACAATCAAAATCCAATGATTCCTAAAATATTTTGCACAAATTTAAGTAAACAATTTATGAAGAGTAAAAAGATATTAAATGTGATGACTAATTACCCTGCATTAAACGGCGCTAGAAACAACATATTAGATGTTGCTCTAGCCGAGAAATAATCTTTAACTTGATTTGACTGAGATTCAATATTCTTTCTCCCCTCATGCTGACCTATTATATGGGGGCTGATAAATGAGAATTGTACTCTCCCAGTGTTCCTCAACATGTTGTAGTATAGGTACCTTTGTATAAAACAAACAATTAGATTAACATGAATAAAGTTACGTAATAAAGAAAAAGGATGATAAGGTACCTAATCCATATGTTGATAGCTGAACCACCAACCAACCCACGATTAAGTATGTCACTCAATTCATTCTGTGCAAGATAATCATTAAAAGGAGTTGTGTTGTAAATGTTTCCATCAAACTGTATGGTTATACTATATCCTGCCCGAAATAAACGAGGTGCAATCAACTCCAATTCATGGCGATATGAGACAATTGTTTTCTGACTTGTTTGTGCAGCTGAGCTTTTCTTTTTTAATACAGTTTTCGACTGCTTAGATTTATCACCAACAATTTTAACTTGCTTGCCCTTTGAATGAACAACCTACAAATATAATGAAATTAATTTAAGTAGTTCTAAATATACATAGAAAAATATAAGGAAGTGAGAATTAACTACCTTTCCATATGGTTCAATAAGATTTATAGGCCATGCAGCATAAAGGCCCACAACATCCCTAACCATTAATTCATCATCTATAGGGAATGGTAACTGGGCATCTTGATTGGTGCAAATGTCAACTCTAACTCGCAGTGTGTTAGCAGGCAATTGGGAACCATGCAGAACTTCATTAGCATTGTTGTAGACAACACCCACTGCAACCGCATTTCTAAACGATTCATCCAAGTGTAGCTTGCACTGTGATTCACCCTATGAAAAAATAGAGTTAATAGATTAAGGTATATTAAATTGTAATTTACTTAAATATGAAATAGAAATGAAATTACCGGAGAGAGGGGGGCTCTAGGCATAGAAGTACTGCTATCCCTCATGCTTGGGCTGTTAGATGAATGCATACTTGGTCCTCCCCCTTGCTGTACAAGATTTTGCACATGTTCCATCAATTTATTGTATTGGTCAAAGTGTAGTCGGTTCTGTTCGGCCAATTGTTCTTGCATATGATGCTTTAAGGCATTCATCTCATCTTTCAGTTGTGAAATCTCACTTCTGCTAAGGCGCTTTTGGGGTCCAAAGTAAGATTTCGGTGTAACCGCAAAACCAACACCTCGAACACAACTAGAGCCCTCAGATAAATTTAATGCTTTACTTAGTATATCATCACGTCTAATTTGCTGGGCCTCTTCTGGTGCTTCTTGTGTTAGTGCTTGCTGTCACAAAAGGATCACAAATTTATTTATTATGAAATAGATTCATCTAAATTAACGTATCTTAGTGCAACATCTAATACTTACACAATACTCTGCAATTTTTCTAACTTCTTCATTAACAATTTCACCTTGCTTATTAGTGCAGCCAGCCAGCCATAAGGTATGTCGCGCTAATTGGGGAACATTTAAGTTTGATTCTTCTATCTGCATATGAAAACAATTAACTAAAGTTAAAAATCACTCATGTAAATTTCATATGTATTAAACAGTATTTGTCCTTACTATTTCCTGCTCCATCTCTGCATGTGTCGTCCGTCCTTTTCTATATCGATATGGCATGCTCTTCGCTTTAGCATGATTTTTTTCACTTAATTCCTATTTAGAAGTACATTATATGTATTAAAAGATATTAATTGTACATAAATTATTACTATTTGAAGCTTACAGATTTATTACCTGAAACTCTGCACTTGTATGTGACTCCACAAAGATATTCCACTGATCTTGGGTAATGATACCTTCATATATCTTGGGTGGTGTATGAATGATATTGCCACTCTCATCTCTCAAATAGTATTTAACCAAATCTGTACGATGCTTCCTAAGAAGGTAGGAAGCTTTTCTCAGCACATATCTCTTTCGAGTCTCATCAATTATAAAGCATGACTAAAAGGGAAAAATATTCAATTTGTTAGAGTGTGAATATGTGAAACAAAATAACCAAAATGATAGAGAAATTAATGTTTTACCTGCACTTCTTTCCAAAGGAAGTCTTTAAAATGATTTGGGATATATCTCCAATCATCAAATGTAATAGGGACTGTGTCTCGAGTTTTAGTCCCAATAAAACTACTGAATTTGCTAGAATTGGGTCTGATTGGTTGATCTTTGACATTCCACCTAAGTTCTAATTTGATTCCTTTACTTCTCAATTGGATCAATTTAGACATGATGGTCCTACCACGTTTTATCTTTTGCTCATGCCGCTCTCTATTATCCTCCTCAGGAATGTCAACATTATCTTCATCTGAAAAATCCATTTCCCTGCCAAATAATTGAAATATATAAATAACATAGAGATAAACAAGTATATTAAGTTGAAATAAGGTAATATAGTTGAAACATACAAGTAAAGTTAAAACCTTGTAGAGAAACCAGCCACTTATTTTCTTTTCCTTTTTCTCGTTTGATTTTGAATTTTATTCTTTGTCTTTGTTTTTGAATTTTACTTCTCAATTGGATCAATTTAGACATGATGGTCCTACCACGTTTTATCTTTTGCTCATGCCGCTCTCTATTATCCTCCTCAGAAATGTCAACATTATCTTCATCTGAAAAATCTATTTCCCTGCCAAATAATTGAAATATATAAATAACATAGAGATAAACAAGTATATTAAGTTGAAATAAGGTAATATAGTTGAAACATACAAGTAAAGTTAAAACCTTGTAGAGAAACCAGCCACTTATTTTCTTTTCCTTTTTCTCGTTTGATTTTGAATTTTATTCTTTGTCTTTGTTTTTGAATTTAGAATTGTGTTCCTTTTTATTCTCCTAGAAGTACGAATTGATAGATTGACCCATGTACCCTCTTTATGATCATATCTCATGTACAAGGGCTCATTTTCATCTTCGTTTATATCATCATCATCATCTTCTTCAAATCCAACCTCCCATTAAGACTGTCCTTACTTTTTCCTTGTACATTGAGCAACGTGCTAATAAGACTATCACAAATATTTTTTTCAATGTGCATTACATCAAGGAAGTGTCTTACATGTAAGAACTTCCAATATGGAAGTTCAAAGAAATTGACTTTTTCTTCCAACCACTTGTTGCAACATCTTTTGTAAAAGGCTTGCCGAAACTATTATCCAAATTTTTTATCTTTTCAAACACTTGTTCACCAGTCAAATTCTTTGGTGGGTTGCCTTCTTCTGAGTCACCATTAAAAGCTTTTTTCCACTTCCTCCAATGATGTTTTAAAGGCAAGAACCTGCGATGTCCCATATAGACATTTTTCTTACAATGATCTAATCGTATTGAATGAGTATCATCTTCACATATAGGGCATGCACGATAACCTTTGATGCTATATCCGGATAGATTACCATAAGCTGGAAAATCATTAATTGTGCCAAACAACATGGCTTTCAAATTAAAATTTTCTTGTCTATATGCATCATACACTTTAACGCCGACTTCCCACATTAGCTTTAAATCATCGATTAGAGGAGCCAAGTATACATCTATATCATTCCCAGGTTGTTTAGGCCCAGAAATTAACATAGATAGCATCACAAATTTGCGTTTCATTATCAACTGTGGAGGAAGGTTATAAATCATCAATATCATCGGCCACGTACTGTGAGTACTACTCTGGACTCCATGTGGATTGATTCCATCAGTTGCTAGTGCAAGGCGTAAGTTTAGGTCTTCTTCCCCAAAGTCAGGGTACTTATAATCAATTTGTTTCCATTGAGGAGAATCTGCAGGTTGCCTAAGCTTGGAGTCTTGAACCCTTTCATCTGCATGCCAAGTCACTACAAAAAAAAAGGTATTTCGTAGCGGTGCACTTGTAGCGGTTTAATATAACCGCTACAAATTATAGTATTTGTAGCGGTTTTTACCTAAACCGCTACAAATTTGTAGCAGCAAGAATATTTGTAGCGGTTTCCTACAAAAAACCGCTACAAATTTGGCGCGAAATTCCCGCCAAAACTTGTAGCGGTTATTTTGTAGCGGTTAATGCACATAAACGGCTACAAAATACCAAAGGTCAGAATTTTGTAGCGGTTTTTACTGAAAACCGCTACAGAATTTCAAGAGACTCCAAATTTGTAGCGGTTCTGGGCAATAACCGCTACAGAATTTCAAACGTTGTGAAGATTTGTAGCAGTTATTGTAGAACCGCTACAAATTTAATTATTTGTAGCGGTTAGAGTAGCGGTTATTTTTAATAACCGCTACTAATTACTGGTCAATTTAAACCCCCCACCTCCTTCATTTCTCCGTTTACTCATTTTGTTTCCTGAGGTTTCTCTGAGTGATTTCTTCGAGATTTGAGCGTTCAGACGTCTCTATAGGAGTTTTTAGTCAGTATTCCGCAGTATTTACACTTGAGGTACGTATATAACACGTATTTTATTTATATTTTTATTTTTATTATATTTTTGCATAATAATGTGACTAATTTTTTTTTAATTTGTACAGTTGATATGGCTTCAGGACAGGATAAGGGGAAGGGGAAGGCCCCTGAGGTCCCCAGACCGAATTTACGGGGCGGCAGCAGCCGGGCCCCGGGCAGAGGGAGGGGGCAGCGCGTAGGCAGGGCTACCGAGGCATCTCAGCCCATCCCGCCACAGGAACCGCAGACGATCCCACAGGCGACGACCTCAGCTGAGGTGCCTGAGTTGGACGTGCCAGAGATTAGCGTTGAGGACTTCCTCAACGAGGAGGAGTTCGAGATCCCGATTAGTGGGTTCAGGGAGATGGAGCAGTTCCTCGATGAGGAAGAGGCTCGGGAGCAGAACAACCCACGAGGGTCGTCTTCGCGGTCCACTGGGTTTGAGGTGCAGGTCGAAGGTAAATTATTTAATTTTTTAATTTTTTAAATTTTTAACTTTGAATTATAATTTATCTAACGTGCGGTCAACTGTGCAGATGAGCAGAGGAACGTGTCGACGAGGAGGCTGGATGTGACCGGTCTGAACAGCATGGACCGGTCCCTGCGAGTTGTAGTGCCGTGGAACGAGGGCACTGACCAGCCGATCCACAATGGGGGTCACCTGCTCAACCGCTTCCTGAGCGACCTGGGATCGAATTGGATGCGGTTCCCCCTTCACTTCCCGACGTGGAGGCACATTCCGAAGGGGCCGAAGGACCAGGCTTGGGAGGAGGCGGTTCAGGTAATTAAAACTATTTAATTAATATTTTTTTAATTAATTCTATTTAATTATTTTTTTAAATTATGGTTTTTATAATTATTGATATTTAAATGTATTTTTTTCAGCTGCGGTTTGCCGTCCGGGCCAACCGGAAGAGGTACGCCCTCGTGAAGATGGGCGACGCCTGGAGGAACAGGAGGAACCGTCTCTTCCACAGCGTGGATCGGGACAGGACGATGCCTCTGGAGCAGCTGCAGGAGAGCATCCCGGACGGCGTGCCGCCGAACGACTGGGCGCGTTTTGTCCAGTTCAGGAGGAGCCCTGAGGCACAGGTAATGTATTTATTAGATTTTTGATATATAATTCTGTAATTGTTAAATATTAAATTATAATATCAATTTATTTTGTATTTAATTTTAAATTATAATACATTTAATTTTTTTTCCAGGAGCTTGCTCGGAGGAACGCCGCGATCCGGGCGCAGCAGACGATCCACCACACAGCAGGATCGAAGACCTTTGCTGTGACCTACAGCGAGCTGGTAACTTTTCAAGTGCTTCACTTACTTTTAGCTCATAATTTCATAATTAATACTAATTGTTTTGTAATTGTTTCAGGAGACGAAAGCACAGCAGGAGAACCGTCAGACGGACTATGCGGAGCTGTACGCCATCACACACAGACACCGTGACGGGAGTGCGACCTCTCAGCAGGCAGAGGCGGCGATTGTAAGTTAATTTATTATTATATTTTTTATAAAACCAAGTTAATAATGAAAAATGGTAATTATTAATTTTTTCATAAAATGGCAGGAGCGGATGCAGCAGTCGCAGGCTGAGCTGCGACAGACCCAGCCTGAGGAGTCACAGGGGTCAGTGGACCCGACGGCTCCTCTGAAGGCGGGTCTGGCTCAGCCTGAGCACCCCGGACGAGTGCGGGGGATGGGGATAGGCGCCAGACCCAGCATGATTTACGGCAGGAGCGCCGCCTCTGAGGCTGGCAGCTCTAGAGGGGTCAGACGTCGGAGGGACGAGTCGATTGACCAGCTGCGGTCAGATTTGCAGCAGCAGATGGCGCAGCAGATGCAGCAGATGCAGGTGCAGCAGCAGCAGCAGCTGCAGATCCACGCAGACGCTATATTCGCGCAGCAGACGCAGTGGCGTGAGATCGCAAACACTATGCTCGAGGGAGCATGGGGTCGGCTGTTCCCGGACCAGCAGTATCCAGCGGTCCCCCTGTCCCTCACTACGTCGTCCCGACCACTACTCCTCCTCCTACAGCTCCTCCTCCTGCTGATGAGGATGGTGCGGTTCAGTCTGCGCAGCGGCCCGATCCAGCGGCATCTGAGGGAGCCCCACCTGAGGGAGCACTAGAGGATCAGCCCCCAGCTCCTTAGTTTAGGACTTTTTCTTTTCTTTTAAACATTTGTAAATATTTATGAGATTTTATTTCAGAATTTTTTTATTGTGTTTTATATAATTATATTTATATTATTATATCGCATTGAAATAATTTATAAATGATTTAAATCTAAATTTAAAAAAAAAATTATATATATATTTGTAGCGGTTTTAACCTAAAACCGCTACAAATGTATAGATTTGTAGCGGTTTTAACCTAAAACCGCTACAAATATATACATTTGTAGCGGTTATTAGTACATATCCGCTACAAATATATAATAATTTTATAAATAATTTATAAATTAAATATATATATAATTTATTTTTTTAAATATATTTTAAAAAAAATAAATTATATATACATTTCTAAATAATTTATAAATGTATATTTGTAGCGGTTTTGAACTCATAACCGCTACAAATTTACTTATATATTTGTAGCGGTTTCCCTTCAGAAACCGCTACAAATATATAAGTAAATTTGTAGCGGTTACACACTAATAACCGCTACAAAGACTCAAATCATTTGAATTTTGAAATTTGCCGCCTTTGTGCACATTTGTAGCGGTTATCTTATGTAAAACCGCTACAAATTAGAAAATTATTTTTATATTTAATGTTCAACGGCTTTAATATTAGTAGCGGTTTTATATATGTAACCGCTACTAATACCTTGAACATTAGTAGCGGTTATAGATATAAAACCGCTACTAATACCCAACAAGTACATTTTAAATTTCCCTCCAATTAACTGCTTGAATATTAGTAACGGTTATATATATATATAACCGCTACTAAATTATAAACGTTGGAATTTCTGTAGCGGTTGTTGTAGCGGTTTAATAACCGCTACAAAATTATAAACGTTGGATTTTCAGAATATAAGGTTCTACGCATTCGTCATTATCTTCTCACTCATCTTCTTCTATATACTTTCTTCTCTCTCACTTGTAGCTATGGATAAATCATGGATAAGGTTGCCGCGCAATTCTCCTGAATATTTGTACGGATTAAACAGTTTCTTAGATTTCACATTCACTCACGCCAGCTGTAACGGCAAGATCGTCTGTCCGTGTCGGAAATGCAAGTTCAAGAAGTGGCATGCACGAAATGTTGTGATGGAACATTTGCTTGTGAAGCCTTTCCCTGAGGACTATACGTTCTGGGCAGTTCATGGTGAGAAGGCCGGCGTTAGATATGACGAGGCTCTTCCTCGAAGTTCTCAAGTAGGCGTTCAAGTAGATGAAGATGATCCTATGAATGATGCTGTGCGTGATGCGTTTGGATTTCAAGGCGACAACTTCAACGAAGAAGTGCACGGCTCTGAGCCGGCTTTTATGGGGAATGAAGCAGCTCGGGATTTTTTCAGCTTGATGGATGAGGCAGATCGTCCTTTATATCAAGGTTGTCGCAAATATTCTAAATTATCTTTCTTGATCAAACTGTATCATATCAAGTGCTTGTGTGGGATCATGGATAAGGGAATGTCCATGTTGCTCGACTTATTACAAGATGCATTCCCCGACGCCGAGATTCCCACAACCTTCTACGAGGCCAAGAAGATCATCAACAGGTTGGGGTTGAATTATCAAAAGATTGATACGTGCCCAAATGATTGTATGCTGTATTGGGGAGACGATTCCAGCAGGGAGACGTGCAAGAGATGTCACACATCGAGGTACAAGACAATTCGGAAGGGGAAAAAGCAAAAGAAGAAACCTGCAAAGATTCTCAGGTACTTCCCTTTGAAATCTCGTCTACAAAGATTATTTATGTCGTCTAAAACTGCTGAGCACATGAGGTGGCATGCCGTTGATAAAAATGAAGACGGTAAATTAAGACATCCGCGGGATGCAGCTGCTTGGAAAACGTTTGACAACGACTTTTCAGATTTTGTGACTGACCCCAGAAATGTCCGGCTTGCGTTGGCGACCGACGGTTTCAATCCTTTCGGGAATCTTAGCACAAGTTACAGCATTTGGCCGGTAGTCTTAGTTCCCTACAACTTACCCCCCTGGATGTGTATGAAACAAAGCTCTTTCATTATGTCTATGATCATTCCAGGCAAAAAGGCACCGGGCAATGACATCGATGTGTATCTCCAACCGCTTATTGCGGAATTGCTTGACCTGTGGAATGTCGGCTTGGAGACGTACGACGCTCACAGCAAGACTTTGTTCAACATGCGTGCAGCCTTGATGTGGACGATCAGTGACTTTCCTGGCCTTGGCACATTATCTGGTTGGAACGTGCACACTGGGTCGGCGTGTCCGGCTTGCAATTTCGACTCTGACGCAGTGCGCCTTCCCCACAGCCGAAAGTGGTGCTTTATGGGGCATCGGAGGTTTCTCGATGGAACGCATAAGTTCAGATTGCAACGGAATCGCTTCAATGGGAAACCAGAGAAAAGAGGACCACCTCAGACTTTGTCCGGTACAGATATCTTACAGCAGCTTGAGCATGTTGACTTCGAGTTTGGAAAAAGCGACGGTTCAGCACAAACTCTCCAAAATACGCGTAGGACTTCGGCGCCTCAGCAGTGGAAGAAGATAAGTATCTTCTTCACGCTTCCGTATTGGAGATCTAATTTACTTCGCCACAGTCTTGATGTAATGCACATTGAAAAGAATGTTTGCGACAATGTGCTGTATACGCTGCTTAACGAACCCGGCAAGACAAAAGATCACCTTCAAGCTAGGAAAGATTTACGCGACATGGGAGTTCGTGAAGACGCTTGGCCAGATGAGAATGACAGATTTACACCGGCAAAGTTTACCCTCACAAAACCGAACAAGGATGTGTTCCTCGCGACGTTGAAGAAATTAAAAGTTCCTGATGGGTATTCAAGCAACATTTCTCGATGTGTCGACTTGCAGGCTCGAAAGGTTGCTGGCCTGAAGAGTCACGACTCACATGTTCTTATGCAGCAGTTACTCCCTCTGGCTATAAAGAATACACTTCCTCCCGATGTTTCCATCGTTTTGGTGGAACTTTGTTCTTTCTTTCAGAAGTTGTGTTCTAAGGTTTTGATCGTTGAGGAGCTCGATCAGCTGCAGTCAAAAATCATTCTTACGCTTTGTCACTTGGAGATGATCTTTCCTCCGTCCTTTTTTACTGTGATGGTTCAACTCACAGTCCACCTCGTTCATGAAACAAAGCTCGCTGGACCAGTACAATATCGTTGGATGTATCCGATTGAGAGGTACTCATTTTAAATATGTGCTTTCATTTATTATCCGTATTTAATGTTTGCTCGTCGTCCTTTTCATCATTTTATATCAATTTTCTCTTATGTACTTCGTAGGTTCCTTGGGAAATTAAAATCTTACGTGAGGAATAAGGCGTGGCCAGAAGGTTGTATAGCTGAAGGCTATATAGGGGATGAGGTGCTATATTTTTGCTCAAGGTACTTTGATGATCTTGAGACGGCTTTCAACCGCCCGCCTCGTGTTGACGATTGTCCTGAACCTGCGCCGACATCAGGAGAATTTATCCTTCGTGTTGGTAAACCAGTTGGAGCAACTGAGAACTTCAAACTAACGGCAACTGAGAAGTTCCAAGCACATAGACATGTCTTGATTAATTGCACTCAAGTTGAGCCTTTCATACGGTAAGAATTGTACACTCACATGTATGTTATTCGATCTATATCTTTCGTAACATTTCTCACTTTCATTTCACTAACGCCTTTCCATTATTAATTGCAGGGAATTCAGAAGTCATGTCAAGCGTCAGCTCAGGATCCGTACACAGACATCCTCGGAAGTTGATAGGAGGGTCCACAGAGAATTCCCTGGCTGGTTTGCTCGCAGAATACTAAATGACCACAACCCACACTCACCGGATTTCAGAGCTCTCGCAATCGGCCCTCTTGATCATGCAAAACGGTTTACAGCATACAATGTCAATGGTTTTAAGTTTTGCACGGTTTCACGGGATCAGGGATTGCAAACACAGAATTCGGGTGTTTATGGCACATTTGGGACAAGGAGTTATGCGAGCAGCAGTGACGCCAACATGCAGTTCGGAGGCGTCCCTTACTATGGCAAGCTTCTTGATGTGGTCGAGCTTAATTATCAAGGCCGTTTCACCGTGACGCTGTTCAAGTGTTTGTGGGCAAATACCACGACTTCTCGGGGACTGACAACTGACGACCTAGGGATCACATCAGTCAATTTCTCACGCCCGATTCATACTGGTATTTCTCAAGATGATGAGCCGTATATTCTAGCTTCAGAGGCACATCAGGTTTATTATGTCGAGGACGAGCGGCATAGGGATTGGCACATGGTCGTTCATTTAAAGCCAAGAGACCTTTACGACATGGGTGAAGGCGATAACATCGCCTACGAGAGTGAGCCATTTCAGCCAGCTGATTTTGAAAACTACTTCCCTGAAGGCGATGACAATTTACCTCTACTGCGGTAAGTTTTTTTAAGTCCACGTCATTTCAATTAAATTTTTTAAATTTAATAATACATCAATAACAATAATTTTTCTACAAAATTTCTGTAGGGATGGCGACGATGAGTGATCAAATTCAATTGTAAAAAATTTGTCTTTAAAAAAAATGCAAAAAATTTGTGTTAAAATAAAATGTAAAAAAAAATTAAAATAATATTTGTAGAATTCAAGTGTAAAAAATTTTTCTTTACAAAAAATGAAAAAAATTTGTGTTAAAATAAAATGTAAAAAAAAATTTAAAAAAAAAATTAATATAATATTTGTAGCGGTTATTAAACCGCTACAAAAAAATAAATAACCGCTACTAAATAATAACCGCTACATTAACCGCTACATTAACCGCTACAACTAATTAAACCGCTACAAAATATAAATAACCGCTACTAATTAGTAACCGCTACATTAACCGCTACAAATAATACGTAAATCCCTATAAATACCCTTATCACAACTCATTTCAAATACTCCCCAATTTCTTTTCACCTTACCCTTCTTTCATTTCCTCTCATTTACAACTTCTTTCGTATGAATAGAGGAGTTGAATAATACGATCAAATATGGTAACAAGATTTTCAATTTCTTTTAGAATACTTCTTTCATTTCTATAAAATTTATTCTAAACATCTTTTTTTCTAGATATATCTTAACTCTATCTCATTTTCATCTATTTTTCATATACAATTACATTATATTATAAAACATAATAATTCCTTATTACCTAACTATCGTTAATAATATTATTAATATAATTTTATACTAATTATATTCAATTACATTTTTTCTTTTTAATTTATTAATAAGTTAAACTATTAAATAATAAACTAATTGAAATAGATAAAATAATAACAAATTAAACTATTTAATATAATATTGAAAAAAAAGAAAAAAATCAATGTATATATTTAAAAAAAAATTTAAATATTTGTAGCGGTTATTAAACCGCTACTAAATAACGCGCCTTTTTTAAAGGTAAATTTAAATTTTTTGGCGGTAAATTTGAATTTGATGAAATTAGTAGCGGTTCTAAGAACCGCTACTAATTTCATGAAATTCAAATTTGGTAGCGGTTTCTTAACCGCTACAAATAAAAAAAGTCATTTTTAACAAATTTTCATTTTTATATATTTGTAGCGGTTTTTTAACCGCTACAAAAAAAAATTCTTTTTAAAGCTGTAAATAAAATTTTTTATATTTGTAGCGGTTATATAACCGCTACAAATATCTCTTGATTTTGTAGCGGTTACTATTAACCGCTACAAAGTTTGTAGCGGTTATTTTTGATTGAGTAGCGGTTTTATAGAACCGCTACAAAACCGCTTGCAACGTACGATTTAGTAGCGGTTTTTCTAACCGCTACTAACATAGTTTGTAGCGGTTAGAACCGCTACGAATACCTATTTTTAACCGCTACTAAATCACGTTTTTTTTTGTAGTGAGTTAACTGCTCAGCAATTTTTGCATTACTATACATGCGCCTAAATCTTGGTATAATGGGAAAATACCATAAGACCTTCGAAGGACTTGAGCCGTTCTTCCTATATCGTGATGTATTACATTTAGGGCACTCCTCTAATAATGCATATTGATTTCGAAATAAAATGCAGTCATTAGGACATGCATGTATTTTCTTATAGCCCATGCCTGTAGAGCAAAGAATTTGCTTAGCCTCATATGTTTTGGTAGGAAGTTCATTTTCTTCAGGAAGCATATCTTTCAAAAGTACAAGCAGTGCTGTGAAACTTGAATCACTCCATCCATGACGTGCTTTCAAGTTATACAATTTCAACACTGCTAGCAATCTTGTGTATTTAGAACAACCGGCATACAACGGTTTCTCTGCATCATTTTTCAACTTCTCAAATAGTTGAGGGCAATTATGAAGATCATCTTCGACTGCTTTAAGCATTTCTTCAAGACCATAATCATAATCAGACTCATTTGTACAAAATTCATTCGAAGCGTATTTGGTGCCATGCACTTGATCACCATGCATATCATTTGTCTCTCCATGCCTTGTCCACCGTGTATAGGTTTGATCAATTCCATGACAAACTAAATGGTCTAGCAAATCAAGTGGACTAATATGTTTTCCATAGCAACAAACTAAGCAAGGACACAAGATTTTGTTAGGATCGGTTGCATGCTCGCTTGCAAATCTAATAAACTTTTTCGCCCCATCTATATATTCCCTTGAACATCGATCAGAAAACATCCATTTTCTATCCATATCCTCAACCTATCGTTGGAAAGTACTAAAATAAACTTGGTAGTATAACAGCTTAAAAATAGCAATTTCTGGTGTCCTAAACCCTCTTCCTTCACTGATAGTACCTAATCAAACAATTAATCCAGCATATCGTATTGATTTTTATCAGCCCATAATAATAGAAATGATATTTACCAACATATATAAAATAGAAAATAAATACAACAATTCAAAACTTAGCTCAAAAAAAGTGTCACAACGATTTGTTACAAATTCTAAAAATAAGAATGGGTGTTTAAGGCTTACCTCAAACAAAACAGAAACATAATAAATCTCCAAAAAAACCCAAAAAATAAATAGAATATTTTGAAAAGTGATAGCTTTAATTGATAACTTTAAATGATTACAATTACAAATTTATTATAATATATATTATATATTAATATATATCAACTATGACAATATAAATTAAATTAACGAAGTTATATTAAAAAATATATGCTTAGTTCACTCAATGGGCACAAAAGCTACAATAAGAGAAGTCATACTTCAGTTTATATCATTCATATATAAAGGGCCATTTTTTCGTTTTAGTTAAAAAATTATATTTCTTGGGTTTACGTTAACTTGTCAGGGAATTCTTTTTCTTGGCACATGAAAAAAATTAAAATTTTGCAATGTGGTCATAGTGTTAAGTTCTTGTCATTTAGTATTTGAGTTATTACTTTTTGATTATATTTTGGTTAGTGGACCTAAGCTTTCTCTAAGACAAAAATGCATTATTTAGACTTGATCCATAGTGATATATCCTGATTTTATCATAATATTTAATATCATATTTAGGGAATTTATCATTAATTTTGGGCTAAATAACATTTATTATGATTAAATTGAATTAAAGATGATTATGTGAAAATAAATCTTAAAAAGATATATTTGTTATAATCCTGTGATCGCTCTTTAAAATTTGAATTTTGAATGAAGATATTATAAGATATTGATTTGAATTGTAAGTCACATTGGAAAAGTAGGAGTTGAGGGACTAAAAAGTAAAGATGTATAAGGAATGAAACAGAAAAGAAGATTCTATGTGTGGCTCTAAGGGAATTCTGACAGAATAAGGGTTTTATTCTGTAATATTAGCTGTTACTTTCAAAAGGCAAATACCAGAGAAAATTACAGAAAAGTACCCCAAAATTTTGAAATTCCATTGTGGTCTAAAAGTCGACGTCTTTCACCTACTTTCAGTGTTGACAGATCAGAGAATAATACAGAATAGACCCCGAATTTCCAAATTGTTATTTTGGTCCCAATATCCGAAAATCAGCGCCCTTCACCTCTGAAACTGATTTTTTTTTTTTTGATTCTTATACAGGATTTTTGGGGAAATCTGATCTGAATATAATTTAGCAAGATTTTTTTATACCAAACCATTTTCAGCAGCCTATGTTTCTTTACAGTACTCTTTCGTGGGGCTTCTAATTTTGTCTTTTGATTAGGATTTTAAAACAACCATCCATACAAAATATTGAAAGACATGCATGAAAGTGTAAGATGAAGAAGCTAAGGGAATAAAGAAAACATACATGAATGTTTTGACATTTTTTGTTTTTAAGAGCAATGTGTGTTGATTGGTTTAGGGGAAAAAAGAAGTAACCACAAAACATACTCTAACTTAACATCAAATTCTCTTTTACTCACTTGTTCTTGATAACCATCCAGACTCATTTATGCTTACACATACCAAGAAATCAATAATGAAGCATTAACGTTTACCTCATTAGAGGTGTGTTCAAAGAAAGGTTAAAAAAAAATACAGTGGAGTTCCTAAACTATGCTCTTCCTCTTCTCCATATCTTCCTAGCCCACTAATGTTATCATAAAATGTTTGAAAAAATGAATTTTCTTTAGCTGGAAAAGTCACACGCACATACCTGAAAAAGATGCATAGATACGCCCCACCATGGATTTTGCAGAAAAAAATATATATGGGAAGAGTTTTACAACTACATAAGTATAATACATCATACTCGAACAAGGAACAAAAGGATCTATATAGAGGCTACTGAAATTTTGCTGGACTAGCTTTCCTAATATTTATCCAACTATCAGGTATGTTAGTCTCATGTTTGCCTTGTTAAAATGTTTTTTTTAAAAAAATTCAACCTATATGGATTGTATGTGCAAAATCAAGGTTACTTGTTTTTCTGGCAATGACTCCTCGGGTGCAGGTGGGAAAGTGAATTTTTCTGTCACTTGTTTTTTTGCAAAATAGTTTGACTTGCTTAGAAAGAAATGCTACCCAAATGAAGTTGATTTTGTATGGTCCCTAAGCCGGTGCAGGAGGTGGAGGGCCCAAGGAGGTAAAAGTAATGTATATTTTTCCAAATCATTGGATGAAAGATTTATTATTAAGCAAATCACAAAGACAGAATTATATTCTTTTGAGGAATTCACACCTCAGTATTTCAAGTATTTGACAGAATCCCTCAACTCAGGAAGCCCAACTTGCCTTGCCAAAATTATCGGTATTTATCAGGTGAGGTTTCATTCTATGGCTGATGATATAGACTCTAGTAAGCTTTTAGGAATTGTGGAATTATAGTGTAAAATCTCATTGTTTTTCTTTTGCTGTAACAGATCACAGTGAAGTACCCGAAAGGTGGCAAGGAAACAAAAATAGATGTGATGGTAATGGAGAATCTCTTTTATAAGAGAAATATAGCAAGGGTATATGATCTTAAGGACCATAGGACAAACTAACTTAGTATCAGATTATTGTATATCATCTAGGACCATAGGACAAACTAACTTACTAAACAAGACATGACAGAGGAAGAGAAGGTTTACAAAAATGGGTTAACTTAGCAAAATGCACTACACTGCGCACAATTTAAGAATGTGAACTAAAACATACAGCTAGAAAGATGTTCAGCAAATAGGGATCACCAAAAAGTTTGTATCCATCAGAAAATATTGATGAAAAAGTTAAAAGGAATCCAGAGAGTAGAGATTGAATTTGTTGCTGCTGTTGCATAGAGTTCCTAAACTATATTCTTCCTCTTCTCCATATCTTCTTAGCCTGCTAAATATAGACTACTTTTCCTTCCTAAGATACCATTCTAAAGTACAGAACTCAAGGGAAAAAATGCCACAAAGCACGCCTTTCCTTGCACTTCTTCCTAACCAACCAGACTTGTGTTTTTTCTAACACTATCGAAGTAAACACTCATTTTTTAACACTTCTCTCATCATGATTGAATCTTTTACCTTTATAGAAATGTTCTCAGAAACAAAATAAAGGTCCCTATCCTATCTATACTCATCAAACTTTTACTTTCACTTTTCATCTTTCTTTGTCAATATATATATCAAACTACTCCATGGCATGTTGGATAAAAAATGTAATGGGGTCTGTTCTTATGCTCAATAAGACGTATTAGCAAACTATAATTCATAAAATATATCATTAATTCTCTTTCCTAATATGTTTGCATGGATTGCCAAGTGAGACTTATCCTGAGGTGTTAAAAAGCTATTGTAAAGCTTATTTTTATTACATAGCTGTTGAATGTTAAGAGGAGAGTAATGAAGCTAGTTATGTGAGTAGGGGCCAATCAGGGATAGGAACTAGCTTACAAGCACGTGGGAACACTTACAAAATAATGAAAACAATAAAGCCTTAGAACTTAGAGTAACATTCCCATACTTCCCCAGAGGGCCCACCAGCCCCTTTTGAATCTTCCAAGCTGCATCAAATGCAGAAACACCCGAAAGAACAGTTCTTGATTATGTGCTCCAATTTACCAAAACAAGTTGCTAGCTTGGTTAATGAATAATTCTCTACTTTTAAATCCAGACATTAACACAGCTTTGAATCCTAGTTTAAATATGATATCTACGTTTATTTGAAAAAGAATTTAGTGAGCAAATGATATACTCTGTTTAACAGAGTTATATATATATATACACATATATATAGACACACACACACACACACACACACACACACACACACACACACATATATATATATATATATGAGTTAAGCGAGAGGAGGAAGAGATTCCTAAAATACTTTTGATTTCAACAAATAGGTTTGGCTATCGTTACTAAAAACAAATTAAAACAGCTTGGAGTCCTTGCAATTCAGTTTGTCTATCGTTGAAGCTACTACAAATAGGTTTTCATATGAGAAAAAAATTGGCAGAGCATTAGTGGAAGGAGAGTATAGAATAGCTTCGTTAGTTGATATTTTACCACCAAAATCATATTCAGTTCACAAATGACACAGATTGATAATATCGATTATCATCAACAAAAAATTGATAAAAGAAAAAGCTTAATTACCTGAATAAGAATAGAAATTTCCCAAATGCTCAACCCTTGATGGCAGTGACTTTGAAGCCACGAACGACAGCGAGGCAATGAACGGCGATGAGACACAAACAGCAACACTGGAGAAGTAGAAGATAAATGCGAGAGGGAGTTTGGTTGCTAGTTTCAAAGAAGAACAGAGTCTCGCGCGCAACGAAGAGGGAAATATTTTCGGCCGTTTGAGTTTGTGGGCTGATCGTGATGGTGGGGCTAGTGAGTGGGATAACATTAGGGTTGAATAAATATTATAATACTCTATTGGAGCGCTTTCTTTGAAAAAAAGCTACAATATATTATTTTAAACATTTTGTTAAAAAGATTATTTTAAATATACTAAAAAGGTATTGTAGCTCTTTTTTGGAAGAGAGCTACACTAGATTTTATTTTATTTTTTTAAACAATATTTAAAACATATTATAATGCTTTTCCTAAGATTTCTTTTAAAATGTATAATTGTTTTTTAAAAATTAATTGATTTTCTTAAAAATTAATTGAACCAATTGTAGCACCTATTTAATAAAGCGCTATACTATGCAAATTGTTTATTTTGAATAAAGAAATTATTGTAGCCCCCACATGTTTAAGTGCTACAATATGTTTACTCCATTATAACTATAGCACTTAGTAGAATAAGAGCTACAAAAAAGGTGCTACGAAAACCCTTTTCTGTAGTAGTGTTTGTAAAGGGCTATATATTTCCTTGAAACTAGACTCAATAAGAGTTCTATAGCCTTTAGAATCACTATAATATGATGTCTACAAATTTAGTTATGAGTTTTCAAAGTCTGGGTAGAAAATATGCCAGAATTTGTAAAAAATCCAAAAATGGGGAATAAAAAGCAAAGGTTATAAAATCATTTTTCTCCTTCTTCCTCCTCATAAACTGACGCCATATAGCCTTAGGAGAGAGAGAGTGTGTAGAATTCTAGAGAGAGAAGGAGGAAAAACCTACAATGTCGGTCGATTTCTTCGGTGAATTTGTACTTAACATGTATAATCCTTCTCCTAAGCTTCTCTTCTATGTTATTCAAGGTTGTTTGAAGCAAAATTTCATTGTTAAAGGGAGTTAGGGTTCAACCATAAGAGGAAAAGCCAGAAGGAAGAAGAGGTAACTTCCTAAACTCTGAATATTGATTGTTCTAACTGCTGTAAACAATTTAATCGGTGAATTTCTGCTGGATTGGCTCTGATTATAAAGTTGGGAAAGTATGTGTCCTTAGAATTACGCTGCCAAAATTGAGTCTAAATGGTGGTTATAACATAATTAAACAATTAATAAAGTGGTTAGGAGTATAAAAGAGTAAGTCTGCGGAGTCAGAATTTGAAAACCCCAATTTTTCCTAGAGAATTGGGAATTTTGGCCAATGCTGGTTCAAGGGATTAGGGCTGGATCTTTAATGATATGATGATTTCTTTGAGTTAAGGAGGGAGAATTAGGTGGTGTTACAGTTGATTTCTTTTTTAGAAAAGTCTAAAAAAGCATAATTACGAAAACGCCCCTGAAACTCTAAACTAGGGGTTGCCAAGGGCATTTTTTTCTTTTGGAAGTGAATTTGGTAAATCTGAGTCTGGAAAGGGATTCCTTGAGCAAAATTATGTCAGAATAATCCAGATCAAAATTTTAGGAAAAGTAAGGTCGGACCGGGTATGACTGGGTCGGGCCGGATCCCAGGGGCATTTTGGTAAATTTTCATAATAGGCTTATATAACCACTATAAACACTATGATAGTGCCTAAAATAGTATATGAATGCTTTTTAACATAATTCTTGTACATTTGACATTTTAGGACCGAGTTGAGAGCCTGAGGGGTTGGCACGTTATCAAGGTATGAAGTTTGAGGAACCTATTTAAGGATCAAAAAGCATTATGGTAGGGGACTTACCCTACTTGTATGTATTTGATATCTTTGCTTATGTAGTGATGTATGTGATTGCTTTACTTGACTGTATAGAGCATATTTCAATAAATGAAGCTTTATTTCTGTTTATACTTTGGTCATAGTTCTGTTGCATGAAACATTGAGCATGCAGAAATGTCATTATGGGACATGCATCTAGATAAAGCTAACATGTCATGCACATAGCTTCTATCATGCATGCATTATGACATTTGTTTCCTACTAAGATTCTCCTGAATCTCACCCTTCCCTGCCAACAATTTAGATATGTGAATATAAAAGGTATGCAGAGATCAGAGAAGAGAACTACACTAGAGGATTATAGTGGTGGAATGAAGACGGGAAGATGTCTCTGTTTCATTGGGACATGCTTAGACACCCTAGTAGCCCTATGTGACTACATTGATTGTAATTATAATGCACGAACCCCTATAGGAAATTTCTGTAATCATATACATATTATCAGTATATTTATGCTATTCTTGTGTTGCCTACCGAATTGAGTATCATTTTACGCAAATATTTTGAAAAAGGTAAAAATAAGATAAAGTTATGACAGGTTTTATCCCTGTGCTTTTAATGAATTTTGGTTTTAATCCATATATCTAACAAGGTTAAGTTAAGATTGTTAAACGCAAATGAAGTTCTTATAAATTTTTAGGAATCAGAAATTATGATTTGAGATAAATGGGTCTAAAATTAAAAGTTGATCATGTAAGGATCAACAATAATATTGACATTTTTATAAATATTTAACTTAGGTTAATTTTGGGGGGAAAACGTACATTACGTTAGTATATCAAAACTTAGGGCCCGTTAGGTATGATGGAAATGAACCTATAGAAATGGAATTTGAGGCTAATTCCATGTTTTGTGCATGTTTGGTACGTTGGAATTTGGAAAATTCCTATTTCCATATCCATTAACATAGATGGATATGGCTTCCATGCTAACAACCCAAGATTTATAATTCCATGCCTTTATTTCTATTTTCAACCTTCGCCTCTTCCTTGCCAAAATCACGCCACCATCTCCCTTATCGTTCCAGTACCAGCATCCACCACTCGTAGTAGCGACATTTTCAGACCTTCACTTTGACAGTGATAGCGACGACGACGGCTTCCTCTGGGCAACCCACTGTTGATGGGTCCTTGATTCTCCCTCTCTCTTCAGACCCATATACTTCATCGACCTTCACCATCATCTTTGTAGATCCAGATCGATTTCTTCACGGTTTTAGTTCAGATAAGCCCTACGGTGAATCTGAGAGAGAGCGAAGCATAGCTTGCTCAATGATTGCTCGGTGCAAAGGCTGTTTTCTGATTTGGTCTTCTTCCCATTTTTTTAATTTGGTCTTCAGCCAATGAAAAAAAAAAAATCTCTTTTGCCTTTATTTTTCCCGATTTGATTTTTACCTTGATTATTGGATTTGATTTCTGAACTGTAAAATTGATATCTGAAAGGGTGGAAGATGCTGGGTTTCGATGATGGTGGAGATTTGGTTTTTAGGGAGGGGTATTTTCGTATAAAATATGTCTCATTTTTATAACATACCAAACACATTTTTAAACCCCATCTCTATATCCATATTCATCTCTATATCCATTTCTATCAAAATCAATTACAACATACCAAACGGGCCCTTATGAGATTAGAAGTTGGATCTTATGGAATTTTCACTGAGGAATATTATTGGATTACACCTAAATGAAATAACATATCAACTTCTTGCAGTGATTCTTAGATGGCTTTTCAGATTACAAGTTATAGAGCTATGTGACGATGATATCGCAATCCTTCCACCATCCATTGAATATGAAAGCAGCTTTAAGAAATTTGAAGGATTGCCCCAAACATTAACGTATTGTCAACACTAAATATGTATCATTGACTTATGTGTATTGTAAAAGTTTACCTAGTGATCTCTTGATTTATGACACTCAATCACGCATTGAATTCTACAATTTTTGCTTCAACTTGTAAATCTTTCCAATCTTATATATCTAAGCAATTGTGCATCTTATGCTTGTACTTTGTTTACGGATATTGCAGGCACCAGGAAAAAGAAAATTTATACTGCTATGAGGATCGGTTCCAGAATGGATCTACTGCTTTAACAGCGGAAGTTCAATTTCTCTTTGCATTCACAATAAATTTTCAAAAATTGCTGTTTATGTTGTTTTTGATTTCAAAGGAAGAGACTCTTGCTGCTTTGAATTTGGAATCAGAGTCCTTATCAATGGCCCTCATAGTTTTGTTGTGAAGATTGATGTGTTAGAGATAGAGTTTGGTCGTATGTATTTGTTTGATGATCTAAGGCTCCAAAAGCAAGCATTTGAACTCAAAAGGAAACTTGTAGGGAAGAAATTCAATAATGTTTGGATTTCATGTAGTATGTGCCAAAAAATGGGTCATCTTTTACCTTATGAGAATAAACTTAATACAATAATAAATAAAGGATAAAATTGTACATTTATATATAAAAAGAGTTTTCTTGTAGTTTGAAACAGGATAACATGTAAATGTCCAAAGAAAGTGCATGATTTATCTTCAATATTCTTAGGCAGTTATGATGGTGTTTGAGCAAATCAAGGTTATACATGAAGTTGCATCACATAAAAAAATAGAAAATAGTATTACTTGAATTATTATTTTTTTTTATCAATTTTTCCTTTTCGAGGCATAGAATATAAAAGGGTTTTTACATTTTTTAGAAATGTGTTTCCTGAAATTCGAACTTATGTTTTCTTCTTTAAAGGGTGGAGTTGCTTATCACGTCAACTTATAGCTTGTTAATGGAAATATTATTTGTCAATGAAGCTCTTGGACTTGTGAGAACTCTAGCCAAAAGTTGTGTATATTTTATTCCCTTAAACTATTAAGATTTTGATAATATAATTACACTAGTACAAAATAAGCTTTTTAGACCGTGATATCTAGACCTTTTATAGAGGATAAGTTCTAAAAAGGGTGATCAGTGATATTTTTGTAAATATTTATAAACTTTTTAGACCGGTTCCTTGTAGGTGGTCTAAAAGATATTATCTAAACCTTATTTCCCTTCACCCAGTCAAAAAGTGATATTTTTCTATATTAAAAATAAAAAATATATATTTGATTTTTTAGAGCGGGTCTTTAGGATACCTGGTCTAAAAGCTAATTCCTAAATCTGTATCGTCTACACTTAAGTTTACTCGCTCGATCGCTCTGTCTCTTTTTCCATTGCCGCCGCGACCTCGCTCTATGTATCATCTTTGTTGCCGTTGTAGGAAACTGCCTGACGCACCTAAGAAGACCCGGAGGAAGAAATCTTAAAAACCGTCCAGTGGTGCTGGTAGCATATCAACAATATCTAGATCGAGGTCTCAAAACTCGTATTCGGATGTTGGATCGCCTTCATGCTCTGATTAGGGTTTTTTCGCTGTCATCGTGAGGTATCTTCTTCTTCTTCCTCTTATTCCCATCTAATTTATCTTCTTCGATTTTAAATATATGTTCATGGCTTTACATAGAATTTGTAATATGACGGTTTGTGTATTTGTAGTATGAAGTTTTATTTCTTTGATACTTTCTTCCTTTTGATTAGGGTTACAGCACATAAAGTCCTAGACTCCATATCAGACCGAAGTGCAACAACTAAATAACCTGGAGGTGTGCAAATCGACTCATTCAATTGTTACTTTGCATTCTTGATAACTCTCCATATTTTGTACAATTAAAGAATATTTTGAAGATAATTGGAGAGTTATGTATGTAATTTTAGAAGATTCAATGAGATTTTATTATGAAAAGATCAAATCAAAATGGTGAATTATTTGTGGGATTTAGATTGTAAATATTTAGGATAAAAATAATTTATATTAATAAGATAAAATTTAAAAGAAGAAGAAGAAGAAGTTGTTTTTATTTGATTTTATTTTCTCTTACTCTTTGATTTAGATATATATTGTTAGCTATGTTTTAATAATGGCACTAGGTGATGTTGTTTTGGATGAAAATTCTGAATCAGAAAGCAATTATTATTAGATAAGGATGACAACATTTTGGTGTTGAAGGAAGAATTGGAAGACCTAAGAAAAAGACACAACGAGCTATGAGCTGAAGAAAAGGGAGACAGCTGCAATTATTGAATCATCATCATTTTCCTCAAAAGATAGATAGAGGCGCTGAACGAGAGAAAAGAGGGAGCCGCAAGAATGGACTGAAGGATTTTTTTGGATTATCTTGGAAAAGCAGAGAGCAGTGGAGGAACAGAGGAGGCGCCGTTTTCTACACTATCGATCATCATCTCTAGAAGGGAGAGGGGCAACTTCTCTGTTTTTGTTTGGATTCTGACATTTCTGATTTAGAGAGATGTGGGAGGCACGACACTGATCATTCATCAATGGAGAGCCAACAGCCGGCAACTTCGGAGAGAGCTGGGAGGTGACATTTTCCTAGGTTGTTCGGTCTGAACAAGAGAAAGAAAAACAGCCAGGATCATCATTCCTTGTTTGAGGATAATCGGAGGAGGCGGCTGGTGTTCAGTTCTCTTGGAGCATCTTCACCAACGGTGGACCAGAGGAGCGAGACACGCTGATCATGAGAGTGATTGAGGATAAGCAATTGAATACCAGCTTGATTCTTCTTTCTCGGTGAGCTAGATCAAAGTCCATGGTCAAGAGAATGGATTAGAGGAGGTGTTAACAATTCTTATTGTATTACTTTAATTTCATTTTCCTCTCTTCTCTCTCTCTCGCTGAATTCTAGTATGTCTCTTAGTGCAGAATTTATTGTTGCTACTGTGATGACTCTGTTTAAAGCAATATGTGGCTAATTTCTTTTTCAACCTATAGTAGATATGAACTAATTTAGGGATTTGAGCATGTATAAACTAATTAATTTTGGTTTGTGTTAATTTTGTTTATTTAATTTTGGATTATTTTGTCTACTTAGTGCTTGATCACCATTAAGTATGAAATTGGGAAATTTAGATTAGCCTTGGGAGAGGGATCTTAATTAGACCATAAGATTAAGTAATGTGGGATTAGAATTTATTCTAATTTGCCAATAGGATAGGAATATACCTATTGGACCCATATAATCATATTAAAGTGAATTTGGACATTTATTGTCTCTTGAGTAAACAAGTTAGGAATAACAATTTTAACTTGAGAGAGGAGTATAAGTGATTGGAAGATACTTATATTCATTTAAACTCTAAATTAACAAATTAACATTAAGTGCTTTTAATTAGGTAAATACATGCTCTAAAACTTAAAGAAGAGATTAGCCACTCTAGGTTGTTTTTATCATTTGAAATCTTTAAATCATTATATTTATTTCTTTTGCATTTGTTTAAATTGTCTTCAATCTCTTTCTTTGATTTGTTCAACTTAAATAAAAATGGGAATTTTAATGCCTAATTATCTATTACCTTGAATCTCTGTGGGATGACCTTGATTTGTTACTATACTATTTCAACGGCCCATACACTTGCGGTGCATATTTAAAATTTAGTAGCATCAAGTTTTTGGCGCCGTTGCCGGGGATTCAAGGTAATTGGTTATTAGAATTAAAAATCCTTTAGTAGTTTTAGCTTGAGCAATTTTATTTTATTTTTGTTCGTTCTTTGTGTTAGTGTGATACTCTGAAGATTTGTTTTGCTTTTAAGGTACTTTAGTATATGCCCCATAGATCCAAAGCACCTAAGACACCACAAAAAATATGGAGCGTCCAAGAACTTTTGGAAGCTATGCAACCTCATACTCAACCAAAGGAAGGTGTACACACTGAGACTATAGTAATGGCTGAGGATGAAAATGATCGCTTGGGTGTTAATGATTTCTTGGGAAGACAATCTCGTGGGTATCAATCAGGAATCCGAGTGCCTGAATTTCAAGCTAACAACTTTGAGATAAAGCAAACTATGCTGAAGATGCTTGAGCTACATGGTCAGTATGCCGGAAATGATTTAGAAGATCCAAATAAGCTCTTGATTTAATTCCTTGATGTTTGTAACTCATTCAAGCAAAATGGAGTTCCTAATGATGTATTTGCCTTAGGCTTTTTCCTTATTCTTTACAAGGAAAAGCTAAAGAGTGGCTCAACAATTTAGAAGAGGGTAGTGTCACTTCTTGGGCTGAATTGGAGGAAAAGTTTAGATCAAGATTCTTTCCTCATAACAAGATGGTGGATGCTAGAGCTTCTCTAGCTAATTTTTGCCAACAGTTTGGGGAACACCTATATGAAGCTTGGGAGAGGTTCAAGTTGCTTGTTAGGCAGAGTCCTGGCCATAATTTTGATAAATGGGTCTTATTTCAAATCTTCAGTACCCAGTTGACTCCCGAATCTCGATCAGAATTGAATGCTGTGACTAATGGAGGAATTACAAAGCAACTGGTGAATTATGTTTGGGGATTCTTAGATGACTTATCAGCTGACTTTATTCAGAACAATAATGACAGAAGATCTGGGAAGTCTATTGAAAGAGTTAATGAGGACAATTTATCACAATTGGTGGGAATGTTAAATGCTCTCAACAAGAGGTTTGATAATCTTGAAGCTCAAGTACACCAATCCAATAGTAGACACATGGGAGTTAATGCTATTTATGCTCCTTGTGATTATTATAGAGATGGACATGCTACTCGACAATGCCTTATATCTCAATAGATAGAACCAGTCAATTATGCTGGAAACTGCCGTGGCAATAATTAGAGTAATCCATACTCCAATACCTACAATTCTGGGTGGCGTAAAAATCCTAATCTCTCTTGGAAATATGGTGCAACTCATAATGAAGCATCTACTTCTAATATAAAGACAATGACACCTCCTGGTTTTTATCACTTAGAAAAGGAAGTTAAGCCTATTCAAGAGCCCACACATGATCTTGAGGCAATGATATCTCAACTTATTAGCTTTCAGCTAAAGAGTTCTTAAGATCAAGCTGCTCCTAATGCAACATTTAGTTCATCCATCAAGAATCTTGAGGTTCAAGTAGGACAACTTGCAACTAATGTGAATGCATTACAACAAAGAGAATTGCCAAGTAATACTGTGACTAATCCTCGTAGAGATGGACAAGAGGAATGTAAAGCTCTCATATTAAGAAGTGGTAAAGAGTTACCTGAGATTCTCCATCCAGTGAAGAAACCTTTAGCTTCTAATGGCGATGCAACTCTTGAAGTTATTATAGAGAATGAAGAAGAGCTTACTCAGAAGGTACGTGGAAAAGTTAAGGAAGCAAAAGTTGATAATGAGTCTAAGAAAAGTGAAGTGAAGAAGAAGGCTACTAATGAGAATCTTAAATGGGTGCTATATTTGCCATTTCCTTAGAGATTCCAGAAGAAAGCTTTAGATGAGCAATACAAGAAGTTCTTGGGAATTTTTAAGCAACTCCACATCAATCTCCCTTTCCTTGAAGCTTTAGAGCAGATGCCTCAGTATGTTAAGTTTCTAAAGGAGATGTTGAGTAAGAAGAGGAGGTTTGGTGATTATGAAACAATACCTCTTATTGAAGAACGTAGTGCTATTATTCTCAACAAGTTGCCACCTAAACAAAAAGATCTTGGTAGTTTTTCTATACCTTGCATAATTGGAGAAACGTTTCAAGGTAGAGCATTATGTGATCTAGGCTCAAGTATCAACTTGATGCCACTATCAGTGTTTCAAAAATTGCAACTTGGTAAAGCTCATCCAACCTCTATGACACTTCAGTTAGCTTATCGAAGTTTAGCTTATCCAAAGGGTATCATTGAAGATGTTTTAGTTAAAGTTGATAAGTTTATCTTCCTAGTTGATTTTATTGTATTAGATTGTGATGGAGATAGTACTCTCCCACTCATTATAGGAAGACCCTTCCTGGCTACAGCTCAAACTTTGATTGATGTTAAAAAAGGGTAGATCAAGTTAAGAGTGAATGATGAAGAGGTTATTTTTAACATGAACAAGGCATTGAAGTATCCTAGGGACACTATTGATTACTTCAGAGTTGATATATTAGATGAGGTTATTCAAGAGACTTTAGATTCCTATGCTATAAAAGAACCTTTAGAAGCTGTGTTACTTGGGCTTGATGATGTTGAAGAAGGGAATCTAGTTGAATGCAAAAGGTTACTTGAAGCATCTTCTCCTTACAATAATCGATCAAGGCAGTTTGAGTTGTTGGAGATGGAATCAAGGCAAACTTCTGTAAAGCCTTCTATTGAATAAGTACCAATTCTGGAGCTTAAGCCCTTACCTTCACATCTTGAATATGCATACTTAGGTGAATCTGAGACACTTCCTATTATTATATCTTCTTCCTTATCTGAAGATCAAAGAAAAAGGTTGTTAAAAGTCCTTGGGGATCACAAAAGGGCTTTGGGTTGGACAATAACTGACATCAAAGGTATAGTCCTTTAATTGTAATGCATAAGATACATTTGGAAGATGATCATAAGAAGTCCATTTAGAATCAGAGAAGATTGAATCCTATGATGAAGGAAGTGGTCAAGAAGGAAGTGATTAAGTGGTTAGATGTTGGAATCATTTATCCCATTTCAGATAGCTCATGGGTTAGTCCAGTATAATGTGTTCCTAAGAAAGGAGGAATGACCGTTATTGCTAATGAGCACGATGAGCTCATTCCCACTCATACAGTTACTAGTTGGAGAGTGTGTATAGATTACAGAAAGTTGAATGGCGCGACACAGAAGGATCATTTCCCACTCCCTTTCATTGACCAGATGTTAGACCGATTAGCTGGTAAAGAATTCTTTTGTTTCTTGGATGGGTATTATGGTTACAATAAAATTGTTGTTGCTCCTGAAGACCAAGAAAAGACAATATTTACATGTCTTTATGGTACCTTTGCCTTTAAAAGAATGCCATTTGGTTTGTGCAATGCTCCTGCTACTTTCCAAAGATGTATGATGAGCATATTTTTTGATATGATAGAAGAGATATTCATGGATGACTTCTCGGTCTTTGGTGAATCGTTTGAGGAGTGTTTGATACATCTAAATAAAGTGTTGCGGAGATGTAAGGAGACAAATTTGGTTCTTAATTGGGAAAAGTGTCATTTCATGGTGACCGAAGGGATAGTTCTTGGTCACAAGGTTTCAAAAAAGGGCTTAGAAGTTGATAGAGCAAAGACCTCTGTGATTGAGCAACTTCCTCCTCCTTATAATGTCAAAGCTGTGAGAAGTTTCTTGGGTCATGCTGGATTTTATCACCGGTTCATTAAAGACTTTTCTAAGATTTCAAAGCCTCTTCCACAATTACTTGAGAAAGATACTCCTTTCTATTTCAATGAGGGGTGCATGAAGGCTTTTGAAGAATTGAAGATTCGATCGATTTTAGATCTTATTATTGTGGTTCCTGATTGGTCATTACCTTTTGAAGTAATGTGTGACACAAGTGACCAAGATCTTCCATCCCATCTACTATGCAAGTAAGACACTAGTTGCAGCTTAGGTAAATTACTCAACTACTGAAAAAGAAATGCTTGCTATTGTGTTTGCTTTTGAAAAGTTTAGAGTTTACTTGATGGGTGCTAAGATCTTAGTCCACACTGATCATGCTGTTATCAAATATCTATTAGGGAAGAAAGAGTCTAAAACTAGATTGATAAGATGGGTTTTGTTGTTACAGCAATTTGATGTGCATATAGTTGATAGGAAAGGAACTGAAAATCAAGTTGCTCATCATTTGTCTAGGATTATGAACTCTTCTGATTGTGTGAATGACTTGTTGGTTAATGAATATTTCCCTGATGAACAGTTGTTTGCTATTAGTAGTTATGATTTGCCCTGGTATGCTGATATTGTGAATTATCTTGTGTGTGATGTGTTACCTTCTGATTTGACTTTCTATCAAATAAAGAAAGTTTTGCATGATGTTGCCTACTATATATGGGAAGAACCATTTCTTTTTAAGAGATGTGCTAATTTGATCATTAGAAAGTGTGTGCCTGAGGTTGAACAAGAGGTAATTTTAACTGATTGTCATGCATCTGCATATGCGGGACATTATGGGGGGCAAAAGACTGTATCTAAAGTGCTAGATTCTGATTTTTATTGGCCTTCTTTGTTTAAAGATGCTCACCAGTTTGTTTCCAAGTGTGATAGATGTCAAAGAACAGTTAACATTTCCAAGAGACATGAGATGATGCAATCTAGGATCTTAAAGGTGGAGTTATTTGATGTTTAGGGGATGGATTTCATGGGTCCTTTCCCATCTTCAAGAGGAAACCAATATATTCTTGTTGCAGTGGAGTATGTGAGCAAATGGGTTGAAGCTATTGCTTGCCAAGTGAATGATGCCAATACAGTGATCTGTTTCTTGAAGAAGTATATTTTCACAAGATTTGGTACTCCTAGAGCGATCATTACTGATGAATGAGCTCATTTCAACAACAAGAATTTCAAGGTTTTCTTGGCAAAGTATGGAGTGCACCACCGGATGTCACTTGCATATCATCCTTAAACTAATGGCTTATGTGAGTTGGCTAATAGGGAGATTAAGAGGATCCTTGAGAAGATTGTAGGTCCTACTAGAAAAGATTGGTGTGATAAGCTTGATGACGCTTTGTGGGCATACAGGACTGCTTTCTGAACTCCAATTGGCATATCACCTTATCGGTTGGTTTTTAGGAAAGCATGTCATTTGCCACTTGAGTTGGAGTATAAAGCATAATGGGCAATCAAGAAGTTGAATATAGACCACAAATAAGCTAGAGCTAAAAGGTTATTGCAACTGAATGAGTTGGAAGAATTACGACTTCAAGCATATGAGAGTTCAAGATTATACAAAGAAAGGACAAAGAAATGGCATGACAAGCATATCTTGAAGGGCAATTTTGAGCCCGGGCAATTGGTTCTTATCTTTAACTCAAAGCTCAAGTTATTTCTTGGAAAGCTTAGATCTAGATGGTCTGGTCCTTTTAGAGTAGTTTCTGTGTCATCAAAGGGTGTAGTTGAAGTTAAAAATGAGAGTACAGGAAATTGCTTTAAAGTGAATGGCCAAAGACTGAAGCACTATTATAGTGGTGAGGTGGACCGGCAAGCAATGGTTCATCACTTGTCACAACCTCCTTGAGTTTCTGACATAGTCTAGTTGAGGACTATAAACCAAGCGCTTCTTAGGAGGCAACCCAAGGTTTGATAGTTGAATTTTTTTTATTTAGTTGAGTTGTTTTGAGGTTTGTTGAATTTGTAGGACTTTTGTAGCCCCTGGTGATACATTCCACTTTGATAGTCACAAGCAAGAGCATCCAAGAACATAAGACGAGGATTGAGAGGGGAGTTTCCTTCCACTACTACAAACAATTGATTTAAAGACAAAAATTAATGACCGTTCTTAAAAAACAGTAGTAGAAGATAAAGTGGTTGCGTTTCAACGACTGGTTTTATAAAACCAGTCGTTGAAAGTGAAGTTTCAACGACTGTTATGAAAACAGTCGTTGAAGATGGATGCTGGATTTTTTTTAAAACAATTTCCAATGATACAATGACTGGTCTCTATACCAATCATTGAAAGTTTTTTTTATAAAACACCATGATACAACGACTGGTTTCTATACCAGTTGTTGAAAGCTTATATACAATGACTGGTTTCTATACCAATCATTGAAAGCTTATATACAACGACTGGTTTGAAAACCAGTCATTGTATCTATAATTTTTTTTTAAAAAAGCTAAGATACAATGACTAGTTTTCAAACCAGTCGTTGTATCTTAAAAAAAATTCGAACCAGTCGTTGTATCTAAAAAAAATTTAGCTACAACGACTGGTTTTATAATACCAGTCATTGTATCTTCTTCTCAGAAGTCAAGAATGGCAGAGTATGTTAGAGCAACGTAAAGAGTAAAGCTGTTTTGTTTACCAAAGGCTCATTTTTTCTCCATTGGCGCCATTTGCATTTCTCCATTGGCTGTTTTCCCTCCTCTCGTTTAAACCAGAATTGGCTCTGCTGTCTCCGTGTTCTTCGTTCTCCTTCCTCTTATCAATTCACCATGGGTTCTACATGTAGCTGTTTTGTTTAATTACCAAAGCCTCAATTTTTCTTCATTGGCGCCATTTGCATTTCTCCTTTGGTAGTTCTCCCTCGATCCTCTTCTCCATTGAAACCAGAAGTGGTTCTATCTCCATGTTCTTAGTTCTCCCTCCTCTTCTCAATTCACAGAGGGTTCTGTAGCTGCTGGGTCCATCCTCCATGTTTTCCCTCTTCTCCGTCTCACGACAAGCTTGGTAAAGCAGAACTTAAATTTCATTTAATTGGGTTTTTCATTTCATCCTCTGAGCTTGCAATCCTGATTTTTTTTTCTTGCTTGAAGTTGCATTAGTTAAGTTTAAGTATGTGTTTTGTGGCTTTGTTTCATCATCTGACCTTGCAATCCCTGGTTTCCCTCGTCTCCAACAAGCTATATATGTTGATTGTTTGATTTTTTTGGTACTGTGTTTGTTGTTTTTTGTCACTCTTAAATGGTAAGTTGCGAGATTGAGATTGTTTATTTGGAATTTCACTTGTGAGATAATCAAATTAATTAGAAATGTTTTGGTTAATGGGATTGACATCAAATGCTGAGAGTTACTCTATGTTTGTTTAATGGGATTGACATCAAATGCTGAGAGTTACTCTATGTTTCTAAAAGCAAATATATACCTTCAAAAGGGAAATATATTCAGTACATACAAATATTAATTTAGGAATTGCGTATAAATCCATAGACGACTTGTATGCAACTCATAGTTCATCATGAACACCATGATATTGAGCACTTTTTGATCATGTTGACTTAATTACTTTTAATGAAAAGTAGCTGTAATAATCCAAGAAATCATATGCCCGCATATCTACATAGAATAACCAATAAATTCATATCTGAATTATTATGCAATATAAATCAGTGGTCGAAGATGAAAGCAGATTCTTGATGAAAGAGTTTTGTTAAAATAAAGTGCAAGTACTTGTTATTTTGGCAAAAAAGAAAAAGAAATTACTTGTTACTATGATGATAAACATTTTGTAGATTTCTTCATCTGAAACCTCCTTTCTCAGTCACATGGATATCTGAAATTAAAACAGTTAGGTATCTTTTTTTTTGGGATAAACTAGGGTCATTACTCATTCATTAGGGCGCCAAAGTTAACTCTTGTGAGGGTTTTTTGTTTCTGGTATGTTCTTATGATTAAAATTGGAGGTTTTGTTTCATGTGTTTGTATCAAGTATATAATTACAAACTACGTGTAACTCATGTACTTATATAATGAAAAATAAAGCTATTTGACATTTTTATATGGGTTTCATTAATTTTCATTGTCTTGTTTTAATGCTTCCTTTCTTGGTCACACTTGTAACAATTTGAAAAAGACTATTATTCTATAAATATAATAGAAGATATGTGGAATTGCAAGGGAAGACATAATAATGATGATGAAGAAATATAGAATATGATATAAGAAAAGGTTATGCATACCAGAATAAAGATAAGGGCTTTATGCTCATTTTAGAGTTTTGTTTAGTAATTATATAGATAGTGAGCTTAAATAGAAAAGTGATTCTACATTAACAAAATCATTCCCAAGAATAATATCCAGATTAATAGTAGAAGTTGAAGATGATGTCTTTATTCGACGAATATTGAATCATAGCTGCTGATTTCATGAGGGGTCATGATTTTGTTATTTTTATTAAATGTAAACAACAAACCGTCATATGTCATTATCTTACCCTTTCTAAAACCAATCGTTTTATCTTGTTTTAAAGTTAAAGATGGTGAAGAGCATGTCAGAGCAGCGTAAAAAGTAAAGCTGTTTTGTCATATCCTGCCTCTCCGCCCCTTTCGCGCTTCCTGCTTCTCTATCAGTTCACGCCCGCCACTCCCTTTGCATTAAAGAAATCTCTTGGGGAAGAAGTTCATAATTTGAAATTTGGTGGTGAAGTGGAAGAAGTACCTGGTCTTGATCACTTTAGAGATGTAATTTCTTTACCAAGTAACTTTTGTTTCTAGGAAATCTTCTCTTATCAGTGACTTTCTTTTGCTCAGTTAATTTATTTTGTGTATACAGCAATTGACTATAGCCTTAACTCTGCTAGTATATCTGTTGTCCATTTTGAAATTGAATCTGACTCGCAATCTTACCTTTTAGCACAAAAGCTGCTGAAATTTTTAAAAAATGAGTAAGGCATCCCTTTTCTCGATCCATATGTATATCATAATGACAATTAGTCTAAAATTGAGTATTATTGAATATGGCATAGGTGGTAGTAAAATGGGTCACCGTTGGATGAATGCTTAGAGAACTAGTAAAGAATATAAGAATAGGGTGGAAGAGTTTATTAAATTTGCTAGAATAAATGCGCCTAGTAAAAATGGGAAGTATTTTTACCCATGTGTGAAGTGTTTAAATGAGAGTCTATGAGATATTGATGACATAAGAGATCACTTATTTTGTGATGGAATAAATCTTCGGTACAAAAGGTGGATATGGCATGGTGAGGAAGTAATTGCTTTTGCATCCTATGAAAAGGAAGTTTTGGAGGTTGGAGATAATGATAGAATGGAGAAAATGATTCATGATGTTGAGGTAGAATGTTTTGCACAATCACCTATATACAATAGTGTGCGGAGTGATGCAGAGACACCTTTGTACCCAGGATGTACTAAGTATACACGCTTGTCAGGTATTTTGCACTTGGTCAACTTAAAGGCAACTTGTGGGTGGACTGACAGTAGTTTCACATTGTTGCTTGAATTGTTGTGTGATATGTTTCCAGAGGATAATGTACTTCCAAATCGTTTGTATGAGGCCAAGAAAATATTATCTACGATGAGTATGGAGTATAAAAGGATATATGCCTGCCCTAATGACTGCGTATTGTACAGAAATAAGTATGAAGGCTTAAGTGAGTGTCTGAAATGTAAAACTTCCAGATACAAAGTGAAGAAAGGTAATAGGTATGGTGATCAGACAATTAAAAAGCAACCTGTCAAGGTTTTATGGTATCTTCTAATCATACTGCGGTTCAAACGATTGTTTGCTAATGTGAAAGAAGCAAAGAAGTTGAGATGGCATTATAATGACAGAGTTTGTGATGGAAAATACCTTCGGCACCCGGCTGACTCTCCATAATGGAAGAAAGTACATGAAATGTATCCTGGATTTGGCAGCGAGCCTAGAAACCTTCGGCTTGGGCTTTGCACAGACGGAATCAATCCCTATGGTACTTTTAGCAATACACAGTGCATGGCCAGTTCTGTTGGTGATTTACAACTTACCTCCCTGGTTGTGTATGAAATGCAAGTATATGATGCTTTGTATGATGATTTCGGGACCAAAACAACCAGGGAATGATATTGATATCTACTTGGCACCTTTGATAGAGGACTTAAAGCAGTTGTGGGAGGATGGTGTAGATGTGTTTGATGCATATAAGCAACAGTCGTTTAAGCTACGTGCAATGATTTTCACCACAATTAATGACTTCCCTGCATACCAGAACTTGTTAGGTTATAGTGTCAAGGGTCATAAAGCATGCCTGATATGTGAAGCAAGCTCACAGTTCCATCAACTCAAGCATGGTAGAAAAATGGTATACCTTGTTCATAGACAATTTCTTCCTCGGTTCTACTCGTACCGTAGGCTAAAGAAGGCTTTTAACGGTTTTTCAGAGAATGAATTGGCTCCGAAGCCATTAACTAGAGATGAGGTTTATAGTCGGGTGGAAAGAATCAATGTCACTTTTGGTAAAAATCAAAAGACTACGGATGAGAAGAACATATGGAAGAAGAGGTCAATTTTCTTTGATCTTCCATATTGGCGTAGTCTTGATGTGAGACATAGTATTGATGTGATGCATGTGGAAAAAAATGTATGTGATAGCCTTGTTGGTATGCTTTTGCACATAGCAAGGAAAACTAAAGATGGAATTAATACGAGACTAGACTTGGTTGAAATGGGAATAAGAGAACGACTGCATCTACAACTAAGAGATGATGGTAAGAGAGCGTATATGGAGCCAGCAACACATACATTATCAAAAGCTGAGAGAAGAAGTTTGTGAGGGTGTTTGCAAGGCATTAAGGTGCCACAAGGGTATTCTTCTAATGTGAGCCAACTTGTGTCAATGGTAGATTTGAAGTTAGTTAGAATGAAGTCTCATTATTGTCATGTCTTGATACAATAACTATTACCAGTAGCTATTAGAGGCATTATGAACGATGATGTGCAAAGCACGATAACAAGGTTGTGCAATTTCTTCAATGCTATTTGTAGCAAAGTTGTTGACATTGCAAGGTTAGACGAATTGGAAAATAAGGGTTATATTATTCTATCCTAACTAGAGATGCATTTTGCTCCCGCATTCTTTGATATAATGGTGCATTTAATAATTCATCTGATAAGGGAGGTAAGACTATGTGGCCCAGTTTATCTAAGGTGGATGTACCCTTTCGAGTGATACATGAAGAACTTAAAAGAGTATTCTAAAAATCCTTATCGACCTGAAGCCTCAATTGTGGAAAGATATATTGTTGAAGAGGCTATAGACTTTAGCAAAGAATATCTATCAAGGTCGAAGGCCTAATCTCGTCATGAAAAGGGTACAAGTAAGGGAACATGAGGGCTCAAAGTGAAGAGTATACGTTGTGAAGAAGTTTTGCAAGCACACTTGTATATCTTGAATAATATGGAAAAAGTTCAGCCGTACTTAGCCGAACACAGAAAGAGTTTAAAGGAGATATATCCAAGAAAAAATGACATGCAGATAGCTAATGAGCAAAACAAGACTTTCATTGAGTGGTTCAAGGATAAGATAGCATGAGACCAATGTGTCTGAGACAATCAAATGGTTAGCTTGGGGGCCTTGTTTTGAGGTCATAACTTGGAGTGGCTTTGATATAAACGAGAATTCTTTCTATACAAAAGCCCAAGATAATAGAAGTACTATACAAAATAGCAGGGTGATGGTGGTAGTTGAATCAATACACTTTTCTAGTTGAAAGACAAAAACCCCATTTTGGCATCCATGGTCTATTATGGAGTTATTAAAGACATATGGGAGATAAGCTATACTAAGTTGAGAGTTCCTTTATTCAAATGCAAGTGGGTTAACGATAATGCTGTTGAAATAGATCAATTTGGATTTACCTCAGTTGATCTTGAAAGAGTCGGTTATAAAGATGAGCCATTCATTCTAGCAAGTTAGGCAAAACAAGTGTTTATGTCATTGATCCAACAAATGAAAAATTGTCTCTTGTACTCTAAAGTAAAAGAGAGAAGGATGGTGATCCGTGTTTGAATCTTGACGACACACCTCCTTTCACTACAAATCCGCCTATACCATCTGAAGTGGAATTGGTAGATGGTGATGAATATGCAACTAGAGTTGATCACTGTGAAGGAATCTGGGAAAACACTTAAAGTAAGATTTAGAATTGTTTAAAGTGTGCATGTAATTTGAATTTAATTATCATATGTTACATTTATTTCTTAGTAAGATTTTGAATTGTTTAAAGTGTGCATGTAATTTCAATTTACTTATCATATGTCACATTTATTTCTTAGTAGGATCATGTCATGTTCAGATTCGAATGACTCTGTTGGCTCATCTATTAAGAAAAAGGGTAGAGGAAGCACGAAGCTACGGTCGTTGGTCAAACGTCATGAGGAAGAATAGGAGAGGGTTCACGTGGAATTTGATGCTGATTTAAAACCTATCGGCGAAGAGGGAGACAAGTTCATTAGCTACATTAGCCTTTTAGGTCGGAGCAAAGTTAGCATTCTAATTCCTACCTGGAGGTAAGTTTCAAAGGAGACGAAGGCTATGATTTGGGATCAACTTTTGGTATGTAAAGTTGTATTGTTATCTCTATCTCTATTTCTATTTTTTCATACATAACTAATATATATTTTATTTTGTAGCAAACCTATGATGTTCCTAATACGAGGTAGATGTACAAGCATTAGATGGGGGAAGTTTGTGAGCGATGGAAAGATTTCAAGTCAACGCTCACAACCAAGTACGTTCGAGGGCCAATGAGTCATTTGGATCCTTACAAAGAGTATTCATTTCTTTCTCCAAATGACTGGAGGTTGTTTGTGGCATCACGTCAGGATCCCAATTTCCTGGTACATTTTATTCATCTTAGTGTTATACATTTTAGTTGAACTTATTTGACATCGTTAACTCAGTTATCATTATTCTTTGTTTATATAGAAATTGAGTCAAGCAAATAAAGAAAGGCAAGGGAAAAACAATTATCCTCATTACATGTCGCGTGGGGGTTATCGGAAGCTCAAAAAGAAGATGATGCAGGCTGAATTGCAAAAATTGGAGGAAGCAGCCTGAGCAAATCCTACTATTATAGTGCAGGCACCACCTCCTCCCCCGTGTCACAAAAAATGGAAAGCAGGGAGGATAAAGGGAGAAAAATATATAAATCCAGTCGTTGTTGATGTCGCTAAAAGGATTGTGAGTATTTAATAACAAGTATATTTAAGTGTGTTTCATTTTCCTAACAAGATTGCATGTAATTACTTTCTATTTATCTATTGTATGCTGCAAGATGACCTTGAAGAACAGAGCAGGCAGGGTTCCTTCACTAAAACTGTAAGGATGGACATCTTAGCAACGGTGCTTGGGAATCTGGATCACCCTGGTCAAGTTAGTGGGGAGTTATAGGGAGTTGGTCTCTCTAAATACTTTGGACGAAGTTCACAAGCTTATGGACGTGGTGAAATGAGTCAAGAGTTTGTGGCTAGGTTTCGAGAGGAAATTTGAGTAGAGCTAGTGGTGCAAATGCGTCAATCACTTCGAGACGAGCTTAAAGAAGAGTTGTTGTTTGAGCTATGTGGTGAGATGAGTACGATGGTGTTGTCTCACATGCAAAGTGGGATGTGTAACATGGAGCCTAGATCTGAGGTTTGTAAATAATTTCATTTAATATAACATTGAGTTTTTCTTTATGTTGTTTTAATTAATTCTTTTATTTCTCTTACCCAGGAATCTCCGGCCTTTCCCAGCACCAAAGGCAGTTAAAATCTGCCAGAGGTTAGACATGGCACCTTGGTCCTTTACTAGAGCCTGGAGAACCTTACACTCTATATTTGGAAGTCCCGTACCTGCGTGCTGTTGCTGATGCTGTTGTATACTCACATGCCACCACCCACCATAATAACCAAATCTAGGATGATCAACGTAAGGTCACTGTCACAAGTGTTTGACTGGGGGAGGAAGGTGTAGATGTCCCGTTCCCTGATAGCGAGGTTGCCAGACTAGGTCAGGAAATAGGATCTTTCATCTTGTGGCCTAGACATCTTGTTCAGACTATGCCAGTCCCTCCAATGGTAGGAAACACCTTACTGTTACTTGATCCTTGACATTCTACTAATAATCTTTATTTTGTGTCTTACTAGGAAAAAGATGATGCCACAAAATTTCCCCTTTTAGCACGACTGCAAAATATTCATCAAGACATAAACAAGGTTGACTTGCAGATGCCTTGTGAGATTGTGGGTTGCAGAATCTCGTATAATTATGGACTTGATAACAAAGATATTATAGAGTTCCTATCTTTGGAGGAGATTGACGTAGGATGGGTCACATTTGCAATCATGTGAGTTTAGTTATAATTTTTAATTGTAATTAATGCACTGATATTTAGGGGTTTTAGGTTTCTACTGTGTCATTTATCATTTCATTTATGTGGTAGCTGCTTCCATAAACTATGTGCCGAACGATGGCTCGGCACTACATATGGCTTCTTATGTCCTGGCACTATGTCACAGCGTAATAACCAGAGGTTGGAAGATCGGATGAGCTATGTAGGCTATACAATAGGCGAGACTCAGCTGCCTTGTTATCTGGCACCAATTGTTGAAGGACAAGTAACTTTATTTGATATATTTATACATTTTCACTTTGCTAAATAGTATCATGTTATCTAACCTCATTTTAATCTATATATGCATGTGATTATAGTTATCATTAGAGTCTCTGTGTTCCTTGTCCCTCGATCAATGTCATCTTTTGGTTTGACTCATTGGGTCGCAAGCCAGACGTAGATATCAAAAACATTTTTAACACATAAGTAAATTTATTTGTCCGTCATTGATTTTTGATTTTACTCAATTGTTTTAATGTATCTATTTATCATTTTAGTTATTACAGTGCACTGAAGACATATTATATAATGGGTGGGAAGTGTGAAGGTAAAGGTGGTCCAATAAAGTGGTTCCAGCCAAACGTAAGTTCTTTACATTCAAGTTCTTTGATTGACTATTGCTTTACATAGGCCTTTATTCTTGTTTACAGTTTGCTTTTGATGTATAGTGTCCTCGGCAAGCAGGGAAAACTGAGTATGACTTCTATGTTATACTATATATGTATAACATCATTTTCTTTGGCCTTACTACAAATTTTGAACAGGTGATCATTTCTTGATTCTCAATTGAATTTCAGTTCTTTTCATGTGATTGAATTGTTAGTTATTTCATTCAATTTATTTATTTATGTTAACATATTCTCCATTTTGTACATAGATTTTTGGTAATCAGGACCCCTACACAATCGAAGACATTAATTTGATTTGAGACCTGTTATCAGGACATCTTCTACAACACATAAAGGGGTGATGATGTGTAGAGGTTTTTTTACATAGTACAGTGGTTTTGTGCAGTGCTATATAAGTTTGCTTATTTGAATACTTTTCCTAGTTTCTTATTTATGAATATTTTGAATTTGTTAAGGCATTATGCTTTACAAAGAACTCTTTAGAAAATGATGATGAAGAATAGGGATTTCATGGAAGCATGTCATCATCTCTTTGGGCATATGCATGTTATGATTTACATTGAAAGTTGAAGTTTGCACATTGAAATGATGTTATGATGATATATGCGCTATATGTCATGATAGAAAAATTAACATGTGATTTTCACTTCCATGAGTAATAGGGGAAGCTAGAAAGTTAATCATGAGAGAATGGTTCATGGATCTGGTTTTTTCTTTCAAAGATAGCAATGTACAGGTTAGAGAACTCGTTAGGATATATAGGTTCATATACTAGTATGGAGGCAGCGAAGATGGAGCCGGTGGGAGGGGAGACTTGTAGTAGTATGGAGACAATGGTGAAGGGGATGGAGCAAATGGGAACTTGTAGTAGTATGGATGCTGTGGTGAAGGGGATGGAGGAGGTGAGGACTTGTAGACATATGGTGGAGGAGCAGAGGGGGATGGTGTAGGAGATGGACGTGGCGGAGACTTATAATAATATGGAGATAACCCACCAATTGTCTGGGTTGTAAGGAGTAAAACGTTAAAAAAAAAAAGAAACAACGACTGTTTTAGGGAAAATAGTACTTGTATATGTTAGATACAACGAGTGTTTTAGGAAAAACAGTCGTTGTATCTCTCATACTACGACTGTTTAAAAACAGTCATCTTTTCTCGAATTTTCAACGACCCTGACATAGACATCCCCCAAAAAAAAGTTGTTTAAAGGGCAAAAAATTGGTCGTTAAAAGTCCCTTCTGTAGTAGTGTTCTACTTTTCCTTGCTTTGTTTAATTGATAGTTGATAACATGTTCTGGATATGAGTGCTGGATATAGTCTATCTTTGCATGTGATTGATATTTGTTATTGACTATTGAGTTGAGTGGTGGTACTTGTGAGTTGTGCTCAATTGGTGACAATTTGAGATCTTTGAAGCTTTTGCTATCTTTACACTTGGATATGGTTCTTTACACTTGGATATGGTTATGTTTTCATCTCCATTACTTAGGGTTACTTGTTCACATTGAGGACAATGTGACATTTAAGTATGGGGGTGGAGGGTACTATTGATTTTGCATGACTTGTCCTCAATTTTGAAAAATTTCTTTGATTTTGCACATAAATAGAAGAAATTTGACAAATTTTGAACAAAAATTTTGCTTTTCATGGAAGATTGACTTTTACTTGTGAACATTGGCAAACTTGGTTTGATTTGAATTTGAAAAGGATTGAGTTTAATTAGAATTTGGTTCTATCTTCTTGGAATGTTAGTAGATAGGCAAAAAATTTGGTTTGGATGATTGACTTTAGGATGTTAAAAACCGGTGAGAAACTTGAGCCTAAATATTCATTTCTTTCAAGAGAGAGTACACTTATTGTGATTTCATCTCTAAAACTTGTTTTGAATCTCTTTTGAAGCTTTTAAATCCTTTTGCATGCACAAAGATGATTTAGGCATTCATTTCATAGCTAGTTTGGCCAAATGCCCATCCTTTTACATGAAAATCCTTTTTGCTTTACCCCATTTGAGCCTTGCTTTGTTTTTAAAAAAAAATTGCATGGAGTAAATAGCTCTTTGTTTAAGAAATGCAATTTTTACATCTTTTTCTTTCCATTCATTTGCTACTTTAGTTAGTGCTAAGTAAAACAATTTTAGAAAAGAGTGAAGGGATTAGAAAGTCAATGTTATGTGAGTTGTGTAGATAGGGAAAAAATGATATAGAAAGAAAAGAAAGATAGAAAGAAAGGTGGAAAAAAACCAGAGAAAAAAAAAGAGAGAAAAAAAAAGAGAAATATAAAAAAAAAGAAAAAAAACAATAATAGAAAGAAAAGAAAAAAAAAAGATGGTTGAGTTCAATTTAACAAAGGTTGTTTATAGTATGAGTGAGTTTGTTTTCTTTTAGTGGATATTCCTTTATTCTTCATGAGCTTTATGAAATTGCTTAGCACTAATTAAAGCATTCCTCCAAACCATTTGACCATTTTCATTTCATTATCCTACCATATTCATTACAACCTTTGGAAAAGTCCTTTTGATTTGTGTGAGCAAAGGGATAATGTAGTAGAGATGGAGATAATAAACAAGCTTATGGAAGATGGGTTGCAATAAGTGGAAGAAAGTGAAACACAAGCCTTTTAACTATCTTGAGAGAAGAGTGCAAACACTTCACTAGTGAGAAACATTCTATTATCATTTGTCTTATCCAAGTTACTTGCATTTCTACTTATATTTTTAGAAGGTGGAAAAGAGTTTCAAGACAGCTTCATTCTTCAAAATTTGAATTAAATCCAATTTTGTAGTGTTTGATTTGAGAATCTTACTTCTATGATTGTCTTTGGTTGTTGATATTTTTGAAATCTTGAGGACAATATTTGATGCAAGTGTGAGGGTGTGATAACTCTCCATATTTTATACAATTAAAGAATATTTTAAAGATAATTGAAGAGTTATCTATACAATTTTAGAAGATTCAATGAGATTTTATTATGAAAAGATCAAATCAAAGTGGTGAATTATTTGTGGGATTTAGATTGTAAATATTAGGATAAAAATAATTTATATTAATAAGATAAAATTTAAAAAAAGAAGAAGAAGAAGAAGTTGTTTTTATTTGATTTTATTTTTTCTTACTCTTTGATTTAGACATATATTGTTAGCTATGTTTTAACATTGGCACCAGGTGATGTCGTTTTGGATGAAAATTCTGAATCAGAAAGCAATTATTATCAGATGAGGACGACAACATTTTGGTGTTGGAGGAGGAATTGGAAGATCTAAGAAAAAGACACAACGAGCTATGAGCTGAAGAAAAGGGAGACGGCCGCAATTATTGAATCATCATCATCTTCCTCAAAAGATAGATATAGGCACTGAACGAGAGAAAAGAGGGAGCCACAATAATGGACTGAAGGATTTTTTTGGATTATCTTGGAAAAGCAGAGAGTAGCGGAGGAACACAGGAGGCGCCGTTTTCTACACTATCGATCATCATCTCCAGTTGGGAGAGGGTCAACTGCTCTGTTTTTGTTTGGCTTCCAACATTTCTGATTCAGAGAGATGTGAGAGGCACGACACTGATCATTCATCGAAGGAGAGCTAACAGCCGGCAACTTTAGAGATAGCTGGGAGGCGACATTTTCCTAGGTTGTCCGGTCTGAATAAGAGAAACAAAAACGTCCAGGATCATCATTCCTTATTTCCGACCAGAGGGAGCTGAATCGGAGGAGACGGCTGGTGTTCAGTTCTCTTGGAGCTTCTTCACCGACGGTGGACCAGAGGAGTGAGACACGCTGATCGTGAGAGTGATTGAGGATAAGCAATTGAATACCAGCTTGATTCTTCTTTCCCGATGAGCTAGATCAAAGTCCATGGTCAAGAGAAGGGATTAGAGGAGGTGTTGACAATTCTTATTGTATTACTTTAATTTCATTTTCCTCTCTCTCTCTCTCTCTCTCTCTCTCGTTGAATTCCAGTATGTCTCTTAGTGCAGAATTTATTGCTGCTGCTGTGATGACTCTGATTAAAGCCATGTGTGGCTCTCTCTCTCTCTCTCTCTCTCTCGTTGAATTCCAGTATGTCTCTTAGTGCAGAATTTATTGCTGCTGCTGTGATGACTCTGATTAAAGCCATGTGTGGCTAATTTTTTTTTTTAACCTAGAATAGTTATGAACTAATTTAGGGATTTGAGTATGTATAAACTAATTAATTATGGCTTGTGTTAATTTTATTTATTTAATTTTGGATTATTTTGTCTACTTAGTGCTTGATCACCATTAAGTATGAAATTGGGAAATTTAGATTAGCTTTGGGAGAGGGATTTTAATTAGACCATAAGATTAAGTAATGTGGGATTAGAATTTATTCTAATTTACCAATAGAATAGGAATATACCTATTAGACCCATATAATCATATTAGAGTGAATTTGGACATTTATTGCCTCTTGAGTAAATGAGTTAGGAATAACAATTTTAACTTGAGAGAGGAGTTTAAGTGATTGGAAGATACTTATATTCATTTAAACTCTAGGTTAACAAATTAACATTAAGTACTTTTAATTAGGTAAATACATGCTCTAAAACTTAAAGAAAGGATTAACCACTTTAGGTTGTTTTTATCATTTGAAATCTTTAAATCATTAGGTTTATTTCTTTTGCATTTGTTTAAATTGTCTTCAATTTCTTTCTTTGATTTATTCAACTTAAATGAAAATGGGAATTTTAATGCCTAATTATCTATTACCTTGAATCTCTATGGGATGACCTTGATTTGTTATTATACTATTTCAACGGCCCATACACTTATAGTGCATATTTAAAATTTAGTAGCATCAATTCTCTAGACAAATACCCACGGATTTCCTCTAATAAACCGCGTTTTCTTTCTTTGTTCTTGTTTTTTTAATTTTCTTTAAGGCTAATAAGAGATCAAATTTCAATTTGTGTCCGATATGTATCCTCTTTATGGTTATTGATTTAGATTACATTTTTGTTCCAGGCTAAAAAGCATTTATAGTATATCTCATGTGTTGGGGCTGCAAAAGGTTTCTTAACGCAATTTTATTTTACCTGCAACATCATATAGTAGTTCCCATACAAGTTTAACTATTTGAATGCTTGGTTAAGTGACAAGATAAGAAATGGTCAATTTGTTTATCTTTCGTCTTTATCTTGTTCCTGGCTGAAAAACTTTCCCTTCCCTCTTTATCTTCCTTTGCCCTCTGCATACTATCAATTTTGCTCAACATTTCTAGTCTGAATGTATTTTCATGACCCATGGAATACAACTTGGAGGGGTTGGCTTCATCTTCTGTGAATCATGTTAGCTTAAGTCAAGGGCCACCAATCGGAACCAAACTAACCACATCCTTTGAATGTTTGACTACCATTGCAGGATTTGTAGGCAAGTAAGGTTGTCTTATAGCTTTGTTACTGGACTGTCTATTGCACTGTCAATTCATTCTGTGCAGGAGTTTCAGTATGCATCTTTTTCTGGTTAAGTTACATAACTGGTGTTTTCTAAACTTGTGATGTACTATAGGCTTTATTTTTTTCTTTTTCCTTTCCCTCCTGGCGTTTTGATAAATTAATTGCAGTAGATCTGCAGAAACTCTTCAGGGCCTTTGTGTATTTAAATAGTGTTCTCTTCCTCCATTTCAATGGATGACATATTCTTATATGTATATGGATTTTAAAAATCCAACCATGAGATTCAGATCTGCCCTCAAAGTTGTTTACATAGTCCAGAACAAACCTAGGCTTGAAAAGTCAAATGTAAGATGCTATATGGTGTGTTTGTTCCGGTCTTTTAGGTGGTCTCTCTCTCTCTCTGTCTTTTTTATAGGAAGACTATTGAATCTACAAAAGCCAAGAGGATGCATGATTCATCTGCCATGAGAAAATGATAGTCCTAGGGTAAACATTGGTTGCAAACATATTCAGTTTTAAGTTTTGGTAGAATTTTAACAGAGAACTCTTAGATATCAACTCTTTTGTCTTTCCACTAATGGAGATATAAAATGATTATCTCATCGTCTGTTAGACTTGTAAGTTTGTCCTTTGTGTATCATTTTCTTGCTATGACAGTTATCTTAGGACATGTTAATTAATGGTTTCATCAAATTCTGCTCTTTACATGAATTGGTATACTTGACTAGTTCCTGTGTTTCTTCTGCAGGAACTCAATTCCAATTGGCTACAAGAATCAAGGAGGCCTTATTGCAATAGGTTTGTTCACATTTACCTGACCTGGTGAGTTATTTTCTCTGCTTTTATCTTATTAAAATGATTTTTAGATATCTTTGGATAATAAATGAAATCCCAATTATTTATCTTTATCTCTTGATTTTTTTCCTAATATTTCTCTGTAGATATTAGATCTGAATATTTTGTACCGTGCTAAAATATTATCTCCTTCATGTTACCAAAAAAAAGAATTATCTCCCTTTCTTTTTCAGCTTGCAAGCAATGGTAAAGAGTTCGTTCTCTTTTGAAAAGGTGTTCTTTCACAAATTCTAGGAAATGTGTTCTGTCACAAATACTGCCAATTCTTAGAAAAGTGTAGTTGTTAAGATACATGATGCTATTTATTTCATTTTCATTTACATGTATTTTGGCCCATGTTAGTTCATGTATGTAGTTCATGAACCTTTGTATGATGAATAGTTGCTTTATTAAATTTGTTCACACTTTAATTGCAAGATTGTGATATTTTTTCTCATTAATTATTGTCAATTTTTTATCTTATGAGTTGTTGTTTTTCATCATTTAGTTACGATTATCATAGCTTACTAAAATTATATGATAGTAAAAAAGTAGTGCACTTTTTTTTAGATTGGGGTGATTTTAAAATCCTTCCAATCCAAAGAAATGCCCTATTTAATTTTTTTTAAAAATGTCACTTTTTAGACTGGTTGTGGGGCAGATCAGGTCTAAAAAAAAAAAAACTTTTTAGACCAATTTTTAGAATAATTGGTCTTAAAAGTTATACTTTGAAGATCGGTTTTTAGAATAATCATTCTTAAAAGTCATGCTTTTAAGACCAGTTATTAAAACATGAGGTCTAAAAAGAGTTTTTAAATCAGTTTTTAGAACAACCGGTCTAAAAAGCTTGGACTTTTTAGACCTGTCCTTCGAGCAACCGGCCTAAAAAGTAATTTTTAAGACTTATTGCTTAATCGGTCTAAAATGTAATAGACTTTAATTTTTAGACCGACTATATCAAGACCTCATCGAGAACCAGTCTAAAAAGCCATTTTTTAATCAGTTTAAAAAGTTATTTTTCCACCGATGTTAATTTATTATGTAAATATTATAGGGAAAATGCTAGAAAAATAAGATTTGAATAAAAAAAAACCTTAAAATGTCTACTAAATTAGCAAAAGGACAAATAAGTAATTTGGTAAGAATATGAGATTTTGAAGTTTAGATGTTGACAACTTGAGTAGAGACAATGATAACTTACAATAGCAATTAACAACTTGGGCATATATATATAGTGGCAACTTGGGATGCTCAAGTTGTCAATCTCTATACTCAAGTTGTCAACACCCAAATTTGAAAATCTCAAATTCCTACCAAATCACCTATTTGTCCTTCTGCCAATTTAATAGACATTTTGGGTTTTTTTTAATTCAAATAATATTTTTATGTCATTTTTTCAATATTACATGAATATTGAATTAGACTGTATGCATTTTTATTATCATGTGATTTATTTTGATAACCATTTTTGAAGGAAATAAGCATATACCTTTCTTGAATTTGTCGGAGTGATTGAACTAGCCAAGGAAAACGGAACCACAGGTTTATGTTACACTGCAAATGCCACCGGAGAGAAGGTTTTCTTGTGAGAGACTTGGTTAATGTTCAAAGGACCATCGAATGAGGAAGTAAATTTCTGCAATATAGTGATCAGTTGTTGCATGCTCTTCAACAGCACCAAAAACTTCCTCTATAAAAGTGGAAGCAACTTCCACTCACCCATAGATCCACTCACCCATAGATTATCCTTGTTTATAAAATAAGCTCCTAATCCATCAAGGATGGATTTTATTTATTTATTTATTTATTTTCACCTTTAACGATGGATTTAATTAAAACCAACACTTGCACTAAATATGTTCGAACATTATTTTTTATTGATAGATTAAAAAATAATGTTTTTACAATTAGCTTTTGAGAATAGTTTTTACGATTTACGAGGTAAGTATGTGAGAAGAGTTTTATCTCGATTTGTGGAAAATAGTTTCTGAAACCATGGTTTGGGTGTTTCCCAAACACTCACTAAATAACAAAATTATAAGCCACTTACTTGACGGACAATGATAAATTTTATTGACATATAGTAGTATATGTATCCGATATGCTTCTTTCATCGTACTTGTGTAGAGAGAAGATTTTTTTAGTTATATTTATGACTAAAGTATATGTTTAGTCTTTTATGTTTGCATCAATATCATTTTAGTCCCTTAAGTTTATAAAGTGCATTTCTAATCCTTAAACATTAATGCCATTAGTTTCATTTAACAGAAAATGGCGACTCACCAAATTAAAGTGATACTTGTGCAACTGAATGCTAATAAAGCAATTCAACTTCTATGGGAAATAATCAAAATAAGAAAAAAACTTTTGGAATAAACTAAAAAGGGGAAAATGTTGACAGAACTAGGGAGAACCTAACCCCTCTCCCGCCTTATCTCTACTTTCGGCTCCCCCATAGGTGATAATGCATAGCAAAAGCTTTGTTTTTGATTTGGTGCTTATTTCCTTGCCGTAGTCCTTCTAGTTACTGTTTCACAGGGTTTCCTTTCTACATCTTCATCAGCATTTAAAATAAAGTATATCCTCAGTTCCTTATTTCTTCAAATTATTGTCCTTTAGGTTGTTGAGAAAGTAGAAGAAAAAAGATATATATTTCCGCCCACTTAGTTTTTCTTCAGATTCCGTAGGAATAGGCGCGATATGTGAAGGATGACAGGATAGGTATTGATATGGAAATGGTATCTTAGGAAGCAGGGGATTGTGTAAAGTGTGTGAGATTAGTTGAATGGTGATGGGTATATGGGCTATACCATTGATCAATATTGGAGCTCACACGTACCCACATACCTCCCATCACCATCCAATTTTACACTCGTTTTCACCATCCAATATTGGGCTATCCTATCGATCAATATTGATCTTAGAATTTTAGGGCCTCCTTTGCCTTTGGTTGCCAACTATAGGGGAGTCACTAGTGAGAGGATACGCGGGAGATGGGTCAGGGTTTCATGGTTCTTGGAAGTTGATTTTTGTTTTCTTTTAATTATATGTCACAAAAGTTATTTGTTTTGTCAACATTTAATTGCATAGCCATCACTTTAATTTGATGAGTACCCATTTTCCGTTAGGTGGAGCTAACTGTGTTAAATTTGAAGGACTAAAAATACACTTTATAAACTTAAGGATCAAAATGATACTTGATGCAAATATAAAGGACTAAACAAATACTTTAGCCTAAATTTATAAGTTACATTATTAATGTTTTTTGTATATATATATTAATGTAAAAAAATTTATTATTTTTTAGACAATGTTTTTTAAAAGTATAATTTAAGACATAGCTAATGAAAGGTTTTTCTAGTTTTTCGGTAAAACATATGTTGAACAAGACTTATAAATAAGATCAAGCAGAGATTGGGAAACCTTTAGATAATCTGTTGGTCTAATGTGAATTAACATTGCTGCATGCAAAATGCACTACTACATGTTGAAGATATTACTACCCCTATAGAAGTCCCTTTTGTAGAAAGGGAGGTTAAAACATAGAAGTGGTGGCATTTTTATAAATAAAGTAGTGAAATCGCAACATTAGGCATCCCAAATTTAAATGGGATGCCTAAAGTAGGGTTTAGACATCCCAAATTTATTTTGGGAGGCCTAAAGATTCTCACTGGCACCAAAAAGGGTAAGTTAAAAATTTTGACTTACTTTAGGCGTCTTAAATGGGGTTGGGACACTTAAACCCAACACTTTAGGCGTCCCAAGCCTCACTTTAAGAGTCCCAAATAGGATTGGGACGCCTAAAGTGTTGGGTTTAGGCGTCCCAACCCTATTTGGGACGCCTAAAGGTATTTGCATGTCAGAAATTCTGACATGCGTGAAGACTTTAGGTGCCAAACTCATTTAATCCATCAGAAGAACCCAACCCCCCTTTTCCCATCTTTCTTGTGACTTCTCTTCACCTTTTCTTCATTCCCTTTCTTTATTTCTGCCCATTGTCGTCCGTGACTCTCTCCTGGGTAAGCTTTTTCAATATTCCCTTCATTAATTCCCTTTTCCACTTCCTTTGTCTTCCTCTCTTCTTCGTCTTCCTCTTCTTCCTCGCTTTCCTTTTCCTCTACCGCCTTCCATTCTCATCACTGCACCTTCTTTGCTCTTGATCACCCTCCTCCTTTGTACACCTCCTCTACCTTCTTTTGCCCCCTCCACCCTCCAGCACAGACCTCCCACTTGCTCTCCACCGTGCATACCCACCTCCTCCAACGTCCTCTCCACCTTAAAAGAACAAAGACACTATCGGCTGCCCTCTCCCCTGGTTTCATCATCAAGTTTTTTTTTAAAATATAAATTTAAATGAAGAATTAAGTTAAACTTGCAATGTGAAATTATTATAATGCTTTCAATTTATTTACATGATGATTCTAGGTAGTTACTGGAGTGATTTTCCCTTGATTGGTATTTTTTTTTTGCTAGAATCATAAACTAGTTGTTCGTAGTTATGCATTATACTAATAAATGTTTTTGTTTTATACATTTAGACCTTGGAAATCAAGGGAAATACATACATATATTTATTTTGATGAAATGAACAACAATTAAACAGAGTAATTTTTTTTCTTCTGTGCATGGAGCTTTGGTTTAAATTAATGAGAATTAATTATATCAATGAAAGTAAAAGAAGTCAAAATCCATATAATATGCAATATATGGTTGATTTTTTTAGATTATATTAGTATGATTATTAGTGTAGTGGAGATAGGGTTGCTTGAAATTTTGAAATGTCTTACTTTTATTGTGAAATGCTACCGAAATGTTTGTTGAAAAAAGTGAAAAAAAGGCAATCCCATCATATCGTAATTCATATTGTTGACAATTGTTCTAAATGTGAGTGTTATTAGGAATGGCTTAGGTGGTGACAAAATGGATCATAGTTGGATGAATGCTTTGAGAAGTTGTAAAAGAATATAAGACAAGGGTGGAAGAGTTTATTGAATTCGCTAGAAAGAATGCTCCAACAAAAAATATGAAGTATTTTTGTCCTTGTATCAATTGTTTAAATGAGAGTTGATGAGATCTTGATGTCATAAAGGATCACCTACTTTGTGATGGAATAAATCTATGATACACAAGGTGGATATGGCATGGTGAGGAAGTAACAGATTGTCCGTCGCACAATAAGGAAGATGTGGATGTCATAGATGAAGATAGAATGGAGAAAATGATTCCCGATTTTGAGGTAGAATCGTTTGCGCAATCATAGGAGTATGATAGCCTGCGGAGTAATGTAGAGACATTGTTGTACCCTGGGTGTAAGTACACACGGCTAATAGGAACATCACATTTAGTTAACCTAAAGGCAACTTGTAGGTTGATTGATAGTAGTTTCACTTTGCTGCTTGAATTATTGTGTGATATGTTTCCAAACGATAATGTACTTCCAGATCATATGTATGAGGCCAAGAAAATCCTGTCGATGATGGGTATGGATTATAAAAAGATACATGCTTGCCTTAATAACTGCATACTATATAGAAATGAGTATGAAGATCTTAGTGAGTGTTCTAAATGTAAAACATTACGATAGAAAGTGAAGAAAGATGGTGGTTGTGGCGATGGGACAACTAAAAGGCAACCTTTAAAGGTTCTGTGGTATCTTCCAATAATACCATGTGTTAAACGTTGTTTGCGACTGCAATAAAAAAGAAGTTAAGATGGCACTTTGATGAGAGAATATCTGATAGAAAATATCTTCGGCACCCAGTTGACTCTCCACAATGGTAGAAAATAGATGAAATGTTCCCTTACTTTGCCAACGAGCTAAGAAACCTTCGGCTTGGGCTTTGTACAGACGACATCAATCCGTATGGAACTTTTACTAGCACACGTAGTGCGTGGCCGGTTCTCCTTGTAATATACAACTTGCCTCCCTGGCTATGTATGAAACGCAAGTATATGATGCTTTCTATGATGATTTATGGACCAAAACAGCCAAGGAATGATATTGATGTCTACTTGACGCCTTTGATTAAGGACTTGAAGAAGTTGTGGGAGGAAAGCATAGATGTGTTTAATGCTTATAAGAAGGAATCCTTCAAGCTACATGTGTAACACCCCAAATTTCAATTAAGGGCTAATGATAATTATTGAGAAAAATTATTGAATTAAAGTGGAATAATTATGTGTTTTGTGGAAATTTTAATTACTATGCCATGATTAGTGGAAATTGAAAGAATGAAATTGTTTGGCAATTAGTTAGTGATTAATAGAGAAATTAATTACTAGCTAAGAGAAAAATGAGAAGTGTGATTATATGACTAATGGAGGGATTGGAATGGCTAGTTGGTTGCTTATTTTATGAGGACCAATAAGGTGGAGACATGTGGCAAAGAGAGATGAAGCAAGAGAGTGAGAAAATTCAAATGGGAATATTAAAATCATTTCTTCTCTCCCCCTCTTCCTCCTTTTTGGCTGCACAAGCAAAGAGGGATGGGGGTAGGTTGCTTCATTATCATCACTCTCATCTCTCTCTTGTTTAGCCATGGTTGAAGGAAAGGGAGGAAGAAAAGCTTGCATTTGAGGTATGCTAATGTTCTCCTATACTCAAACTCTCTTCTATAAAGTTGTTCCTTGAGTTGAGAGCTTCAGTTTGATGGTTGTAGTTTCTCCATTGGTGGTGATTTGAGGAATAACGAAAATATGGTAGTTGGAGAATCAAGAAGTGTCTTTGGAAAAGTTGAAGAGATAGGTGAATCAAACCTTTCTATCTATGTTTCATGCCATTTGATGAAGTTTGGAATTTTTGGTAATTATAGCCTTAAATAAAAAAATGAGTGTCATTGGGAGTATGGTATGTTATTGTTACGGAATTGGTATATTTGGAATGTATTTGGATAGATAGAAAGGGATTTTGGATTGACCGATTAAGTTTGTTAAGTTTGGAATTTTGATATTTATGTTGCCCAAAACTAAAGCATGATAATGGAATAGAAATTTGGTAGTTTTGATGGTTCCTTTGGTTTCCTGGGGTGTTTTTATGTGAGAATAGCTTTGGTTGAGGTTTTAGGTCTATTGGAATCACTTGGGGAAAGTTTGGGAAGTGCTGTCAGTTTTCTGCATTTGCTGGTTTCTGATACCATTACTCAAATGATCTGGGGTTCACTCGAGTATGGGATAAACATCACTCGAGTGAGGATGGGTTTACTCGATTGAGATAGTGTAGTTTCCATTTTTGTTTTCATTTTTATGTTACACTTCCGTGTGTAGAGGCAAGAGTGTTGTCTCACTTGCAAGTGTTGTGAGTTCTCACTCGAGTGAGCCTCCTCTCACTTAAGCGCAGGTGTATTTGACACCATGAACTCTCATCTTGGGTTGTCACTCGTGGTCAAGACTCAAGAGTGTGCCTTAACACTTATGAGAACAAGGGTTCTCACTCGAGTGCTCCTTTTTCCTTGAAAGTTCTTGTGCTCTCAGGTTCTCACTTTCTGTGCTTCATTTCCTAGAACCCGAGTGAGCATTAGGTCATCACTCGAGTGAGGTCTTCTTCACCCGAGTGTTCGTACATTATCACTCGGGTAAGGCCATCTTCACTCGAGTGTAATAGTGAAAAATCATGTCTTGTGCTTCCAAAAGGAGATCTTTGTGATAGTTCTTCCAACCCTTTTAGGACTTGTGTTAGAGACATATGTGAGGGCTTAAGCAATAGTAATGATAACCAACATTAAGTGTTATGAAAGTGAGAACTTGGAGTGGAGAATAACCCGATATCCCTGATTTGGTTTATAGGGTTCGATATTCTCCCTGATCGTGAGTAGCTGGTGCTAGAGCACACGTGGAAAGAACAAGTGTAGGGAACTTACCTCTCCTACATGTATTTGATAATTGTGTTAGTGTATTGATGCATGTTATTGCTTTGCCTGATTATGTGAAACATACATGAGTGATTGAAGCTCTGTTTCAACTAATGCTATGGTCATGGGTATATTGTTTGAACATTAAGCCTGCTAATATATCATTGTGTGAACATGAATTATGTATTGCAAGCATGTCATGCATTAAACACTTATCTTGCATGCATATTGGTATTGTTTTCCTATTGAGATTCCCCAGAATCTCACCCCTCCCCTACCAAAAGTGTAGACAGGGCAAGTGGATCAAGATGGAGCAAGCAACCAAGGGCAGCTAGGTCTCCTTATGGACAAGTGCATTGGTAGTTGGTTATCGTTATATGTTGGTATAATTGTATGTTTAGTCGTATATATTCAGATGATAGATTGGAATGTGTATTTGGAATAAGTATTGTGTAATCCCCGTTTAAGAGATTGTAAAGGGCGTATGTGCCCTATGAATCTTTAGTGAAGGTTTGAACCTGGGATTGTTGGGATTATTATTGTGCACTTTGGTATTTATATGAATGTGATTTATCTTCACAAGGTAATTGTATTCGAAATATGATTGTGAGACCATGCTAAAGTGTTTGTGAAAGGAGTTTGTAAAAACCTTATCTTAAGGATGGGAATATAAATGAGTTATTATTATTATTGGTCTCTATTTCATTTTAATTTTGCATTTCGGATATAATTACGAAAGGGGGGGTTACAACATGCACTGATTTTCACAACCATAAACGACTTCCCTGCGTATGGAAACTTCTCAGGGTACAGCGTGAAGGGTCATAAAGCATGCCCGATATGTGAAGTAGACACACACTTCCATCAACTAAGGCATGGAAGAAAAACTGTCTACCTTGGCCAAAGGAGGTTTCTTCATCGGTTCCACCTGTATCGTAGGCTAAGAAAGCGTTTTAATGACTTACCAGAGCATGGAATGGCTCTAAAGGCATTAATCGGAGAAAAAGTTTACAGTCGAGTGGAACGTATCAATGTCACTTTTGGTAGGAATCAGTGGACTACGAGTGAGAAGAATATATGGAAGAAGAGATCCATTTTCTTTGATCTTCCATATTAGTGTTAGCTTGACGTGAGACACAGTATTGATGTGATAGAAGAATATTTGTATTAGCCTTGTCAGTACGCTTTTGCATATATCAGGGAAGATTAAGGATGGGATTAGTGCAAGATTAGACCTTATTGATATGGAAATAAGAGAACGGTTACATCCACAACTAAGAGATGATGGTAAGAGGGCATGCATGGAGCGAGCAGCTCATACACTATCAAAAATAGAGAAAAGAAGTTTGTGTGGGTGTTTGCATGAAATAAGGTGCCGCAAGTGTATTCTTCTAATGTGAGAAGATGTTTCTCAATAGATGATTTAAAGTTAGTGGGAGTGAAGCCCCATGAATCATCTGTTGATGCAACAACTATTACCGGTAGCTATTAGAGGCATAATGAACGATGAAGTGCGAACCACCATAACAAGATTGTGCATTTTCTTCAATGCTATCTATAACAAAGTCATTGACACTGAAAAGTTGGATGAACTGGAAAATGAGGGTTATATTATTTTTTTTACAACTAGAGATGCATTTTCCTCCTTCAATTTTTGATATAACGGTGCATTTGATAGTTCATTTGGTAAGGGAGGTAAGGCTCTGCGGTCCAATTTACCTGAGGTGGATGTACCCTTTTGAGTGATACATAAAGATCTTAAAGGTTATTCTAAAAATCCTTATTGACCAGAAGCCTCAATAGTATAAAGATATGTAGTTGAAGAGGTTATAGAGTTTTGCAAAGAATATATGTCAAGGAAGAAGGAACAATTTCGACATGAATAGGGGAGAAGCAAGGGAACACAAGGACTGAAAGTGACGAATGCTCCTCGTGAAGAGGTGTTGTAAGCACACTTGTATATCCTAAATAATATGGAAGAAGTTCAACCTTACATAGATGAACATAGAAAGACTTTAAAGAACAAGAATCCAAGGAAGAATGACATACAGATTGCTATTGAGCAAAACAAGACATTCATAGATAGTTCAGAGGAAAAGGTTTCGTACAAGACTGGTGTGTTTGAGACAATCAAGTAGCTAGCTTGGGGGCCTTCGTTTCCGGTCATTACTTGGACTGGTTATTATATAAACGACTATTCTTTCTATACAAAAGAGCAAGATGACAGAATTACCATGTAAAATAGTGGGGTGATGGAAGAAACTGAAGCCATGTACTTTTCTCGTTCGAAAGACAAAAACCTCATATTTGTATCCATAGCCTATTATGGAGTTATAGAAGAAACATGGGAGATTACATACAACAAGTTCAAAGTTACTTTATTCAAATATAAGTGGGTTAGCAATAATGCTATGGTAATAGATAAACAATTTAGATTTATCTTAGTTGATCTTCAAAGAGTTGGCTATAGAGATGAAACCATCATTCTAGCAAGCCAGAAAAAACAAGTGTTTTATGTCATAGATCCTACAAGTAAAAAAATGTCCATTGTACTTAAAAGTAAAAAATAGAAGTATGGTGATCTAACCTTCAACCTTGATGACACACCACCTTTCACAACAATTCCACCTAGAACAAATGAAGTAGAATTGGTAGATGATGAAGAATATGCTGTAAGAAATGATCATGTTCAAGGAATATGGGAAACAATATCGAGTAAGACCTTAACTTATAAAATAGAATTGTGTGCTTTTTTGTTTTACTCCTGCTTAGTTTATTTTATTTTTATTGCAATTTATTTATGTATCTGATAATGATTTTTTGTGTGAACAGGAATATGGACAACTCTAGTGACTCATCACAAAGTGTTAGGGATGACAAAAGGCTTAGAGATAATGAAAGGCCTAGAGGTGAACCCATTGCAAGAAGAGTTAGAGGCTGTACAAAGATAAGAGCACTGGTTGCATGCCATAAACATCAACAAGATAGGCTGCATGTGGACTTCGATGCCAATCTGAATCCAGTTGGTCCTGGGCAAGACCATTTTACTAGTTACTTAGGGTATTTGGGTTAAAGCAAAGTGCGCATTACCTACGATAATTGGAGATTGGTTCCCCCAAAAATGAAAGACATGATTTGGCAAACACTTCTGGTATATAAGTTTTGATACATCTATGATAATTGTAGCTTTATTCCTATTACTTCAAATGTAATTATCTTATGTTTTACCTTACAGCAAACATACGATGTCCCAGACACCAAGGAGATGTACAAGCATTGGATAGGGGAGGTTCATCTACTATGGATAAGTTTCAAGAACAAGATAACAACAAGGTACATTCGAGGGCCCCTTAGGGGAGGATCCATGTAAACATTATTCATATTTGTCTCCAGAGGACTGGACGTTGTTTCTGGCATCACGAGAAGATCCTTAATTTTTGGTAAGATTTCTATCATAATGATATAGAGCTTTTGATTTTAATATACTTGATATCATTGATTTGTTTTTTTTGTTTTTCATTCATACGAATTAAGTACAGCAAATGCACAGAGGCAAGCAAAAAATAAATATCAGCATTACATGTCTCGTGGTGGTTATTGGAAGCTTGAGCGGCAAATGATGCAAGAAGAGTTAGAGAAAATGAAGGAAGCCGTGGAATCAGATCCTAGCGTTGTTATCCAGGCCCCGGCACCTCCTCCACATCACAAAAAATGGAAAGCAGGGAGGATTAAGGGTGGGAAGTATATAAATCCAGTTGTTACTGAGGTTGTTGTGAGGATTGTAAGTTGTTATACTATAAGTACCTAATTTTTTTCATATCGAGAGTAGTTTTGATACATTTACGATAAACTGTATGCTACAGGATGAACTGGAAGATCATAGTAGCCAAGGTTCATTCAATCCAAGTAGACGGATGGACATCTAGTCAATGGCTATTGGGAAGGCAGATGACCCTGGTCGTGTTCGAGGAGAGACACAGGGAGTTAGTGCCGTGAACTATTTTGGATGAGACTCACGTATTCATCACAAGCTAAACCTAATAGGGACATTGTGGCCAAGATTTAAGAGGAAGTCGAACGAGAGCTCAAGGCCAAATTTCGCGACAAGCTCCAACAAGAGCTATTACTAGATCTTCAACTTGAAATGACAAAGATATTCGAATCTTATAGGGCAAGTGACGAGCATATAACTCAGGAATCCCCGGTCTTCCCTAGCACCAAAGGAAGTACAACCCTCTAGAGGAACCACTTGGTGACCCTTCTCCCACTCCAGCATCAAGAGACCCTTCCACCCTCCTTTTAGATGCTCCACTGTTGTGTTTGGTTGTCGATACTCCTGTTCACACAAGTACTACCACTCACCATCATCAGCAAATTCCGCAGCATTTACGTAGGGAGAATGTGACGTGTGTTAGAGAGGGGGAAGAAGGTACAACCATCTCTGTTCCTAATGTAGAGGTTGGCATTTTAGGTCAGGAGATAGGATCTTTTATCTTTTGGCCTCACAATCTTTTTGGTTCAGGGGCAACACCTCTAATGGTAGGCATTACCTTACTATTACTGAAGATCTGTTGGCATCCTAATAACAATTTGTTTTTTGATGTTCTAAAGGGATGACGAAGATGCAAGGAAATGGCCCTATTTAGCACGGTTGCAATAGATCTACAAAGGCATTTACCAGGTTGACTTGAAAATGCCTCAAGGGATTGTGGGCCTTACATTGGAGTATCCCTACATGATTGACAATAATGATCTCAAGGAGTTTATCAGGTTGAAAGAGATAGATACAGGATGGGTGAAATTTGCAATTCGGTAATTTTTTTTTTCAATTTTCCCGTAGAATTCATGTTGTGGTTTTTTGATTTCATACATTCAATAATTCATTCCTTATTTTAATTCTATTATAACATCCTCCACCACCTTTGCAAAGACTTGGAAAGACATGACTTGTATGGATTCTTATATCCTGCAAATACAACAGGGGATACCAATACTTTAGAGCCAAGGACTCACTATGTAGGCTACGCAATGAGATAGACCAAACTTCGTTGTTATGTAGCACCCATTGTTCAAGGATATGTATTTTCATTTTGTCTATTTAAAATGTTTAATAAATAATTGCCTTGTCATCTAATTTTATTTTAATTTGTACATGTTGTTATAGTTACCACTGGAGTTTGTGTGTTATGTGTCCTCACCGCAACGTAGTCTATTGATTTGATTCCTTGCGTAAAAGGTCAGACAAAGATACAAAATTAGCCTTCGACACTTAAGTTATTTTGTTTGTATTTTATTGACTCTTAAAAAAAATGAATAGTTCTATTTTTTGTTGATTGTGATTTTCATGATAGTGCAACTCAAACACATAGATTCCTAGGCAGGTCACGTGAGGCTAAAGTTGTTAGATACCCAAAGTGGTATTTTCTGAAAGTAAGTAGTTTCAATTCTAATTCTTTTATTGACGGTCGTTTTAGATATAACTTTATTGATTTTAACAACTAATTGGCTTTGATTTAAAGTGCCCTCAACAACCTGTCAATACTGAATGTGGAAATTATGTTATACTTTATATGTATGACATCATTCAAAGTGGAATTATTAGCAATTTTGAATAGGTAATCGCTTCTTCATTCTCAAATGATAATATTTTTGGTGTTGTAATTGAAATGCTAATTAATTTATTTGCTTGATTCATTTCATCAAAGCTTATTTTCTAATTTTTAGATTTTTGATAATGAAGATGCCTACCTACATGAAGGCATTAATTTGATCAGAGACCTTTTGGTAGGATATCTTTTTCAACATATAGATCAGTAAATTTTTTATTTATATTAGGTAGTAGTTGTGTGATGACATCATTTTGGAACTTTCTGGTTGTTATTGTACATATATTGTAGTAGGTTGTATGAGTTGTTATTGTACATATATATAGTAAATATTGCAGTGCTAGATGTCCTTACCATTTTGTAACAGATATTGTAGTTTATGAATCAATCTTCTATTTTGTTTATTTAGTTTGTATTTGCTGGGTAATGAAGAATATAAATAATCGTTTAAAAAAAAAAATAAAACCTTTTAACGTCCCAAATTGAGAAAAGGGATGTCTAAAGTCCCCCCTGTGGAGGGACTTTAGACTTCTTTATTCTGAATAGGAACGTTTAAAGTGAGGATTTTAGACGTCTCAAATTGAGAATTGAGATGACTTTAAACGTTCCATTTTTTTGAGACGTCTTTTTTAAAATATATTACGCTTCTCATATAGATGTCCCCTTGTTTTTGGACATTAAAAGTATCAAAGTAGGGACCTTAAAACCCCTGTTTGTAGTAACGAGGGGAATCCGCACATTCCTTGGTGATGAGGTGATTATACCAAAATCTGCCAAAGCAATACGTCAATCTAGGAATGCTATTGTTATTTTCTCTGAGGATTATGCCTCCTCGCTACTCTCTCTGAAGCGACTGGTTCAGGCCCTTGATTGCGTCAAGGGGAAGGGTAGATTCATTTCGCCCGTGTTTTATCATGTGGACCCATCTGATGTGCGCCAAACGGAGTTCTATAAGGATGCGTTTGATCATTATGAGAGATTCTTCCGTGATGAGTTCTTGAAGAGCTGGAGATCTGCTTTGACTCATGCGGTTGATTTGTCTGGCTGGTATTTGGAACCAAGGCATTTCCTGCCTGCTTTGTTTTCATGCTTTTATTCTATATTCTTTTTTTTTCTACGTTTTTTAAAAAATGGGTGAAAAAGTCGTTTTGAAAATTTTAGAAGTACCCATGATACTTTTTTTCCCGTAAAAATTCCTACAAGTGTTTCTGGCTGATAAAATTTTTAAAAAAAGAATTTTCATCAATTTTAATAAATACCTCTGTCGCTGTTGGTGGAAGAGGTTCTGGTTTGGAATTATACCATACCCCATCATCCAAACTCCACTGCTCTTTTTGATGATTTCCCCAAAAGCCCTGTTATCTTCGTCACTAAACAGAGCCATCCGTCTCTAGATAGAAATAAGAGAGGTCATCATGAAAGTTGCTCTAATCTCCCTATCTATCTTCAGAGGAGTATTCTATCTAAACCCTAAACCCTGAGTGAGTATTCTGTAAATTAATCACGTCTTTACTAAATTCATGAGTTTCCTTAACTAAGAAATCCGTGCATTGGATAATCTCGCAGAGTTCTGAAAATTTCACCGAGAGCATTTACAGAAGCAGTATCTTCCCCATCCCCAAGCAACTTTTTATATCTAAAACCCAAGTATCCCAACAACTATAGGCAAAACCTTGTTTGTGATTATGCTTCTTCAACCATGAAGTTCAAAGCGAGCTTTCTTAAAAAAAACAAAACAAATAAATCTATTCTTCTCATTTTAAATATGTTCCATTAATGAGAATTTCTATTTAAGTAATAAATTTAAGATTTTATTTTGACCAACTCTTGTAATCAAACAGTGACGAATCACGTGAAGTTGATATCATGGAAGAAATAGTTCAACAAGTTTCCGAAGCCATTGGTATTCGGCCTTTGCATGAACCTCCATTTCCTGGTGAGATTGAATCCACAATCGAAGCAATGATGAATGGAGCTTCGGCCTCCTCCTCCTCTTCTTTCCAGTATGATCAGTATTGCAATAAACGGAAATTCAATGTGTTTCTGAGTTTCAATGCTGGAGATGTGTGCAGCAATTTCGCGAGAGATCTTTATAACGCTCTCTATGCAAGGGGAATCCACAAATTCCTTGCAGGATGGGAGCAGAATATACCAGATGCTGCCGAAGAAATCCGTCAATCTCAGTGTGCTGTTGTTATTTTCTCTGAGAATTATGCCTCCTCTCCATTTTGTCTGCAGCAACTGGTTAAGGTCGTTGATTGCTTCAGGGGAAATGGTTGATGCATTTGGCCAGTATTTTACCATATGGATCCATCTGAGGTTCCACATCATCGAAAGGGGTCTTATAAGGTTGCGTTTGATCATTATGAGAGATTCTTTGATGACAAGTTCATCAAGAGTTGGAGATCGGCTTTGACTGGCTGGCATGTCGATCCAAGGTACAACCTCCATTAGTCTCTACTTTAGATTTCCCTTATGTTTGGCTGGAAGAAAAAATTAAATTTTGCATTCACGTATATTCCAACTCAAGACCTTTAATGACTACTTCATGATTACGGGATTTGGTGGGGAGAGCAGAATGCAAAATTTGGGGTCACATTTCTTTTTTAAAACAGAAAGAGAGAATTAATTTTTCTAAACCATGTGAGTTCATTTTAACCAATTTCGACAAATCCAACATACATTTTCGGATGCATGCAAGAACTTATAATCGCCGAAATACTCAATTTGAATTATAACTATTGAAATTAGAATATCTTCATGATGTATTTTTGAGGGATGCTGCAGCGTGAATATTTAGTTTACCTCTAAATAACTCCTATTGATTTTGACCAACTGTTTCTAATTGAACAGCAAGGAACCATATGAACAAGAGATCATCGAAGAAATCGTTCGACGGATTTCCAGAGCAGTTAATTTTATCACTTTTCGTGCCGCTGAATTTTCAGTTGGGATTGAGTCTTGGGTGAAAGAAGTTTGGTCACTTCTAAACGAACCGCCTCATAGTGATGGAGCTACCATGTTAGGAATTTATGGTATTCGTGGCGCAGGAAAATCAACATTGGCGCGAGCTGTATACAATTTATTTGCAACCCAATTCGAACATTTGTGCTTCCTACACAATGTCAGAGAAAAATCAATCCATGATCTTCAAAAGGAACTGCTTTCCAAAGCAACTGGGGACTATATTGGGTTGAAACATGACAAGAACAGAACTACATTTGTAAAACATAGGCTCTGCAAAAAGAAGGTTCTTTTGATTCTTGATCATATACATTCACCGGAGCAGTTAAAAGCTGTGGCAGCTGAACCTAACTGGTTTGGTGCTAGCAGTATAATCATAATAACAACAAGGGATAAGCAGTTGTTGGCAAATCATGGAATTGACAGAATATACGAGGTACAGAGATTAAACAAGGATGAAGCTCGTCAACTCCTGGTTTGGAATGCCTTTAGAAGCAGAGAAGCAAGTCGTAAGTACGATGGTGTTATATCTCGAGCTGTTGATTGTGCTGGTGGACTTCCATTGTCTTTGGAAGTATTAGGTTCTAAGTTGTATGGCCTAAAAGTACATGAATGGGAATCTGCTTTAGAATTATATAAGAGAATTCCTAATGGACATGTTTCTGAGATTCATAAAATAAGCTACGATTGTCTGAAAGAAAAAGATCAAGAAGTTTTCCTTGATATTGCCTGTTTCTACAAAGGATGCAAGTTGAAATATGTCACAAATATGCTGTGGAGAAGCCTTGGTTTCTGGCCCATAAACTTGCATTAGAACGTTGATTTATAAATCTCTTCTTAAAATTGATCAGGATGGTTTCCTTAAAATGCAAGATTTGATTCAGGATATGGGTTGGGAAATTGTAAGGCAGGAATCGCCATCAAATACAGGCAAACACATTAGGTTATGGTTCTCAGAGAAGGCATTCTTCATGTCTTGGAAGAATGTACGGTATGTATCACCTTATGGCTTTATGCTGTCTTTATTTATGAGGGTCCATGCTCATGAGGCAGTTAATGATATTGATAATTATTTATGCATCAAGAACACAGACATGAAATAAGACAAAACAGATGGAACAGATGGATGGTGAGGAAAATCATCATTGCTCATAACTTTATTTTTGGGTAGAAACTTTAGAAGAAATTTTACTCTTCATCTTTTTTATTTTGTGAAATTTTCAAGAAAAACTAAAGCATTATGATTGATTATATTTTTAATGCATAATAAAGAAAGATGTTTAATTTACAACTAAGATCGATCTGTTGCGAATTACTTAGAACCCTGACCACAACTTGCACCACACCTAGTTGCTTTTTTAGTTCATATAATTGATTCTTTTACCAAATTTCTACGTTGTCAAGAAATATAAATATGATTATTCAAATTGGGAAAAAAATTAGATTTTGGAAGAGAAATGTGTTGTAATTAATTAATTTCTTTTGCTTGATAAAGGACATGGAATATTCACTTTGTGTCTCTTCTACTTTTGTGTTTCAAAGGGAACTGAAGAGCTTCAAGCTACCAAGCTGGATTTTTCTCGTGTTGGAGAGGTGTATTGGAGTGGGGTAGCCTTCCATAAGATCAAAAGCCTCAAGGCACCCATCATCGTCAATGCAAAGTTCATTGGAGCTTTTAAATCTCTGCCAAGTAGTTTAAGGGTGCTGGATTGGATGAATTATCCATCAACAACATTGCCATTTTTCCAGGTAATTAAAATGTTACACCGTACATAAACGAATTACAGATTAAAAAGAAGGTTAACTATGGTAGAAAATAGTTTAACAAATCATTGAAAATTTTATCATGGTTCAAAGAAACAAACTACCCTTTTGAATACCTTAACTATGATAGAAACAAAATTAACTTTTAAAAAATACTATCATATATGGTACCATTGATCAAATAAAAAAAATATATCATGTTTTAAAAAAATTAAACCATAGTATAAAAGCTAACTATGGTAGAAAAAGATTATAAATACAACAATAGAAACTATCACGGTTAGAAAAAAATATTGAACACCTATAGTTTACAAAATCATTCTTTAAACACATTTACGAAATTAACCATGCTAGAAAATAAACAAACTTGTAACAAACACATCACTTTGGTTACTAAAACTTTCACCATAACGATAATAATATCCAATGGGATTTAGGGCACAAATGGAATCTAATGGCACGTTAGCCATCAAACAAGGTCGCTACAAATTCCATACACATCAATACATCCATCACAGGATAGCTTTTTGAATGAATTCATAACATATTAAATATAGTCAACATTTTAGATTCATGACAAAAGTCACATGCAATATTTCCCACGGTTTCCGGCCAACTAAACTAATAGCACTGTCCTGGTAGTAGTATAATTCAAAATAATTAATCAGGTTCCAAAAAAAAATACACAAATTAGAATATGCAGCCTCCTAAAAATGACAATATACATCTCAAACACAAAACCTAAATAACAGTGAGGCATACAAAGGTAAATCCATGCATATGCCTCAGGTGCCTTCCCTTTGTGACAACCCTTACTAGAATAGTCACCTGAAAAACATTAGATAATTATGGCCGGGGTGAGACATAAAGTTCCAATAGCCAATAGTTAATTTACAAAGCATGCAAAATTAATTATAATCTAGTGAAGTAGTGCATAATACAATATATATATATATATATATATTTGCAAATATTTCCTATCATTTAGAGACATAAAACACTATTTATTGTCATTATTCAGAGAAAAGGATTACACTTATATAAGCTCCAATAGAGCTGTCAGAGGCAAGATTAAAGGGATTACAAATATGAAGAGAAATAAAGGATTGATTACAATCAATCAGAAATCTTTCCTAAACTAGTACAACTAGAATCAAGGGATGTGATAGAGCTAGAATTATGGGATAGGTAATAATGGGCTGATTTCCAACACTCCCCCTCAAGTTGGAGAGTATATGTCGATCATTCCCGGCTTGTATCGAAACCCTTCAAATTTAGCTTGACCTAGTGGTATATTCATTACGTCTGCAATCTGATCTGTAGATCGTAAGTAGGACAAATTCATGATGCTTCCTTCAACCTTCTCTTTAATAAAGCGCCTGTCTATGTTAACATGTTTCATTTGATTGTGATAAACAGGATTCTTTGTCATTTCAATGCTAGCTTTGTTGTCACACCAGAGTTGCATGGGTCCCTCATATGGAATTCCCAACTCTGTCAGTAGTCTAATAACCCAGAGTCCTTCACTTACTCCTTTGCTAACAACTCTCTGCCCTTCTTCTGCACTGTTTCTTGAAACTATAGTTTGTTTCTTACTTGTCCACGTAACCAGATTTCCCCACACATGTGCTGTATCCTAAAGTTGACCTTCTATTCTCCCTATCTCCTGCATAGTATGCATCAGTGTAGATTTTGATATTTCTAGCATTGTTTTTCTTAAAGAAGATTCCTTTTCCAAGATTAAGTTTTAGATAGCTCAAGATTCTATATACAGGCTCCATGTGCTCTTCCTGTGGTTGATGCATGAACTTAGTTGCTATTCCAACTGCATAGCTGATATCTGGTCATGTGTGGGTTAAGCATATTAGCTTCCCTACAAGTCTTCTATATTGTTTAGAGTTATCTGGGACACCATTTGGTTTGATCTCTTGGTGACAACCTTCTTCTATTGGTGTTCCTTCTGGTTGTTCTCCTAATATTCCTGTTTCATATAACAAATCTAGGGTATACTTCCGCTGGGATATTTTGATGCCCTTTTTGGTTCTTGCCACTTCCATACCCAAGAAGTATCTCACTTGATCGAAACCCTTCACTTGGAATTCATTTGACAGGTCCCTCTTTAGGTGGGCAATGAAATCTTCATCATTCCCTATAATAATTATGTCATCAACATAGACAATCAGGATAGTAACTCTTCCATTATCATGCTTGATAAACAGTGTGTCATCTACTTGTCCCTGTTTTTACCCAAGTTTCTTTACTACCTTGGTGAATTAACCGAATGACGCCCTTAGAGATCGTTTTAGCCCATACAAAAACTTGTTGAGTTTGCAGACTGAGTCGTTTAGAGCTAGAAATCCATCGAAAACCTCCATGTAGATCTCTTCCTCAAAGTCACCATTCAGGAATGCATTCTTAACGTCCAACTTATGTAGTGACTAATCCAAGTTGGCTGCAATTGACAACAATACTTGGATTGTATTAAATTCAGCTACTGAGGCAAAGGTCTTCTGGTAATCGATTCCTTAAGTCTAAGTATACCCTTTTGCAACCAATCTTGCATGTACTTGTTGATACGTCCATTAGAATTGAACTTTGGGGTGAAGATCCACTTGCATCCTACCGGTTTCTTTCCTGGGGGATGAGCTGTGATTTCCCATGTTTTGCTTTCATCAAGTGCCTTTAAATCTTCTTCTATAGCTTATTTCTAATTGGGATTAGTCATAACTTATTGGAAAGTGTTTGGAATTTTAATTTGTGCCCTATTTACAATAAAGTTCTGCATCTTTGTGATACGAGTGTAGATGATGTATTAAATAATGCAAGTGTACATTGTCGTAATCAAGTAATATAGAAGTAAGTAGAGTATCATTCCCACGAGGATTGAGCACTAAGTACCAAAATAGGTAATTTTAATTCTATTTAGTCGATCTATTAGTTGGTGATTGAGAGTACAAAATAAAATAAAAACAATTAAATATGAATGCAGATGATATGAAAGCAAATATGAGAAAAAGTCCTAGGGATTAGATTTCACTTAACAAATTCCGGATTGAATCACTTATCTATTTTAGCCCAATTTATTCCACATGATTGATAGTCGAGTTTCCCTAATTTAATTACTTGCCTCTTCCAAGGTCAAGCAATTCTATAATCAATTGCTAATCCAATATATTCCTATATGAATTTAAGCAATTAATTATGCATTAAGATTTATGGAACTCAGTAAGACTACACAACACATATGAATATATTCCTATTTCATATGCAAGTTATGGTTTTAATTATAGGATCTACACACATATATCTCCTTCCGGTCTCAACATGCATATTGAAATCATTCAAAAGATGGCCAGTTAATCAAAAGCATTAAGAATAATAATTAAAACTCAATTATGAAGGAGAAATTCAAACTAGATTTAATAAGTTAAGATTCAATTTGTCATTAGCAAGCTACGTCATCACCCTAGGAAAATGGAAATTTAGCACATGATAAAATTAAAAAAAAAAAATAAATTGACATTATATAAAGTTAGAATGAAATCCTCAGAAATATTGCATAAACTTGGATATTTAATTCTCCAACATAAATATACAACCAAAAGATGCATGAAAGATGAAGAAATCTAGTTGTCCATTTCGGAGGTAAAACCTTCCATATAGGTGGCATGTAAAATGTAATATAATCCGAAGCCTTCCAAGATGGAGGCATGCAAGAAGTAATAAAATCCTAAGCCTTCCAAGATGGAGGCATGCAATAAGTAATACAATCCTAAGCCTTCCAAGATGGAGGCATGCAATGCATGAAATTAAATCTAAAAATTAATACAATGAACTCAGAAATATTAGAGAAAGATCTTTCCCAGTCAAAGAAGGACCTCTCCTTGTCGGAGAAGGAAACCTCTGCTTCTCTTCCTCTCCTCCTCATTTAAACTTGGCATTGATCTCTATTTATAGGGGAAAAAACGTGTGCTACAGTACTGCTACAGTGTCCAGAGACTGCTACAGTGATTTGGCGGGTGCTACAGTGCCCTGGCGGATGCTACAGTGCCCCGTTGACTGCTACATTATTTGGCACCTGCTACAGTGCTCGGTGGCTTCTACAGTACTTTTATTTTTAAACTTAGTTCATTCAATCTCAAAATTCATCACCAATTGCAACAATCAGTTGTTCATTCATGCTATAAAATCTCTAAATTCAATTGATCCATACTTAAAACTTATATACTTCTTAAGATCATTACAAAGCACTTGAACAAGATGATTTTTTTTTTTTTTGAAAAAGATAAAAAAAATCATGCAACTAATAAAATGCAGCTAATGAAATACGTCTCAGTAGTTAAACAAAATTTTACTAACTAACAAAAGAAAAACAAAATTTTTTTCCCTCCTCCCCTAACCTAAATCAGACATTGTCCCCAATGTCTTTTAGAGCTTAGAGGAGGTATTTTTTTTAACATAAACACACAATAAAGTAAAACCAAGAGATTTAGGAAAGTTACAACCTAAGAGTGGTATTTGGGTTCTGCTTCTGACTGCTATCTGAAGATTGCCCACCTATTTGCTTGACGAGTAGATCTGGTTTAGGTTCATAGGTTTGCATTTGATCGAGCAGCTGATCAGTAGTTGGTGCAGCAATTATGGAGTGGCGAGTCGCTTGGGGTATGAATCCTGTTTCCACAGCATGATCAAGAAAAGACAACAAATTATCATAAAATCCATTAACATTTAACAATCCTAATGGTTTTTTGATGGAAACTAAAACAGAATCTAATGGTGGAATTTTATTGGGCTTCTTAAATTTTAATGGGCTCAAGTTGGTACCCAAAACTTTCCCCTCCTTTCTCTTAATTAACCTAGCTACTGCCACTATAAAAAGGCACACACAAACGCAAAGTGAGGAGCCATTGGAATTGGTTTACCGAGGGAAGCCCGCTGAAACTGCAGGATTGGGTTCTATTCGGCTATCGCCTTCTCATTCTCTCTACCTGCCACTTTTATTAATTCATAGCATGACCCCACCTCCACAACTTATTACATACTTCTTTCCATATATATTTCTCCAATGCATGTGTGATGATGAGGCACTAAGTTCAACAATTATTCTCAACTTCTTTACATGGCTATGACGTGTTTGAAGTTTGAAGGTAGAGATAATTCAATGGCAGCTTAGACTATTTTGGGGAGGCAACTAGGGAGGAGCATGGAGGAAACTAGAGCCTAGAAGCTTACATTTGAAGACCACAAAGGGAATGTCTTTCCTTTTATTAATTTATTTCAAGACTTGAGATTGTTTAGTTTTAAATCATTTTGGGTTGTACTAATTGAGAACAATCTTGTTTTAGATTGTAGACTTATTATTGATTTGGATTGAATTGATATTTTGGATTTGATTTGTTCTTAAATGATTGTTGGGATTTTTGTTTGCAAACCTTTTAATTGTCAATTAGATTATTAACTAAGTTTTTATTATTAATTTAATTAGCAATTTGAGTTTAATCTCTTGATTGTTTAATTAGGTTGATTAATTGTCGAATTATTTAATTAGGCAATTGTGAACATGATTTCCAAAACTATCTTAACTATTGTAATTGGTTTTTAAAGAATATAATTTACCACCACTTATTTCATTATGAGTTTTCTAGTGGAATAAGTGTTATTGAGCTTGAGGGTTTCCTATTTTTCAAATATGTGATTAAGCTTATTAATTCCAATTTTTCATCAACCTCCCTTTGGTCTGATAAATTGAATGGCTAAGGAAGCTAAATCCATGTGAATCCTAAGTTGTCCATTTTATCATCATAACTGAATTAAACTCTTGTTGTGTGTCTTGCTTCTTCATTAGTGTTTGCTGAGGATTTTAATTCTACTTTCATAAAAAACCTCAAAAATTGCATTCAAAATCATATAGATTAGTCTCATTCTCATATAGGTTTTAGAATCAATTGCATTAGTACATTTAGTTAACTCTAATGCATTTAGGTTGTAGTGTCTTGCATTCTAGTTTAGGTCCATTCCATTATAGTTTTTGTCACTTGAACATTAATCCTCAGAAAACCCATAGCTTGCTCTTTGGGAGAATGACTTAGGTTGACCCCAAACTACATATTAATTTAGGACCTAGTTTGATTGATTGCTTTAGCAACAGAAGCACACGTTAGTGACCAACTACAAATCCACCTAATTTTCTCTTTTAAACTCAATAAAATCATCAAATCATTGAAAATCCAACTCCTTCCCCCTAGAACAGTACTGGTCGGATCTTATACATGGAAAAGGGAAAATTGCAACTTTGTATTTTAACCTCTAAAGCTTACTCCTTTCTACTTCTAATCCATTATTAAACCATTTAAATACATACTAACCATGATTTAGAGAAATTTGGGCAGCATAACCCCTTAGGGTTAACACTTTCCAAATTTACAAACTTAACCAACAATCACCAAATCCAACCATAAACATCATCAACAACAACATACTAGTATAGAATTGAAATTTTTGAAGTTACCTCTTGAGTTCTTATACTTTCACTCTCTAGGTGTCCTCCTCTCTCTCTCTCTCCCCTTGAGCTTAAGATGATCTTGCTAAATAATGGATTTCATAGAAAAGAAGAGATTAGAGAAGAAGCTTATGCAAGTTTGGAAAAAAATCTTAAGAAATCCCAAACTTAGCTTGATCTTTCTCTTCCTCCTTCTTTGTAAAGCTTGAGTTTCCTTAAGCTTTTCTCTCTCACTCTCCTTTCTTGGCTTAAGAAAAAATGAAGGCAAGAAAGATGAAGAAAGCTTCATAAAAATTTTACCTATTTTCCGCTTGTTAAATAAATGGTGGCAAAATAGGTTTATGACCTCATCTTTGTACTTGATCTTATCCTCTTTAAATTTGTGTCATATGATCTTTTTGAGATTGAACCATTCTCTTTCCCTTTTCTTGGCCCAATGCATGACGCCATTTTGGTCTTTAAGAAACCAAATAGACTTTCATTCAAGCTGTCTTAAGCTCATACACCAAATAACATTATCTTAAGGTAATAACACATGTGCTAATATTAAAAAATTATAGTTTATTCTCCTTGGCTTAAGATGATGCCACTTGGCATGATTAATACCCAAGCAAAGATCCACCAATATTGGGAAAATATGGGCTTTTGCTTTATTCCACTATTTACACAATTGGCAATACACTTTGTTTTCTAATTTTTGGAATAGTGCCAATTCTGGCAGATTTTCTACCATAATTTTGAAAACTCATAACTAAATTTGTAAACATCATTTTGGAGCAATTCCAAAGGTTGTAGAACCCTTATTGAGGCTAGTTTCAAGGGAAAATATAGCATTTTACTAGCTAGAAGCACAAAATTCCCAAATTTCCAATCTTTGCATGCTGTTCCAGAAAGTAATCAATTTCATTGGGCTAAATTCAAATATTCGTAACTCTTTGTATATAACTTGAATTGATTTATATGACCTAACAAATTAAAGCTTAGGATGTATACTTTCAACATGTAAAATTTTATAATTTTTGCTCATCATTTACTTTTCCAAAACCTCATGACAAGCTTACTGTCTCATAGGAAATTTCACTGGAAGCATAATCACTTTCTTTAAAATTCACCATTTTATTTTCTTTAATGCCCTAAAGATAAAAGAAACATTAAAGAATAGATTTGGGACATCTACTAAACCAGGGCTTAGTAGTCCACTTAATTCAGGCTTATACTCTAGCCTCCGATCCCAAAATTTGGGATATTACACACATCCTTCTTTGACAACCCATCTTGGTATGTTGCGGTAGAGTAATTGGAGTATATCCCACTTATTCAAAAATCCTCAGATGGGAAATATTAGGCTCATGTCCAAAAACCATTTGTATAGGGGAGACTTTTAAATAACTTGTTGGCTTGATACGAATCAAAGTTGCTGCATGCAATATTGCATGCCCCCAGTAGAAACTGGGAGATTTTATCTCATAAGTAATAGTCTTGTGATTAATTGTAAATGTTTAATTAATAATTCTACAAGTCCATTTTTGTGTATAAACATGAGCCAAAGGATGTTCAACATCAATTCCAATGGACATACAATATTCATTAAACGCTTGTGAATTAAATTCACCAATATTATTAAGACGTATTTTCTTGATAGGATAATCAGGGTAATATGCTCTTAATCTAATCAATTGAGCAAATAATCTTACAAAAGCCATGTTGTAAGAAGATAATAAGCAAACATACGACTATTTAGTTAATGCATGATGTCTGCCTCTATCGCTAAAGCAATCAATTAATAACTAGGACAACCTACTAATGCAATATAGTGGCAACCTAGGTCATTCTCCCAAAGAGCAAGCTATGGGTTTTCTTTAGGATTGGTTCTTAAGTTATAAAAGATGCAATGGAATGGACCTAAACTAGAATACAAGACACTACTACCTAAATACAATTAAACCAACCAAATGCACTAATGCAATTAACTCTAAAGCCTATATGAGAATGAGACTAATCTATATGAATGCAATTCTTGGGGGCTTTTTTATGAAAGAAGAATTTAAAATCCTAAGCAAAGAGTGATTAAAAGCAAGACAAACAATACATATTTAGTTCAAGTATGATGATGAAGGGGATAATTTAGGATTCATATGGAGTTAGTTTTCTTAGCCTAAATTAATTAATTAGACCAAAGGGAGGTTGATTAGAGATTGGAATTAATAAATTTAATCACCTAATTAAAATAAGAAAAACCCTCAAGGTCAATAACACTTACTCCACTAGAAAACTCATAATGAAATAAGCGGTGGTTAATTAAAGTCATTAAAAAAGAATCATAATTAATTTCAAAATAATTTTGGAAATCATGTGACAATTGTCTAATTAAACAACTAGGCAATTAACCAACCCAATTAAACAATCAAGAGGAAATATCAAATTAACAATTAAATTAATAATGAAAACTCAATTAATAATTCAATTGACAATCTAAGGGTTTGTAAACAAAAATTTTAGCAAATGTCTCAAGCACAAAACATTCCAAAATATCAATGCAATTTGAAAGAGATACGTCTACAATCTAAAACTAGATTGTTCTCAATTAATACAACTCAAAATCATTTAAAACTAAATAATCTCAAGTCTTGAATTAAAAAGATAAAAGAAAAGACACTCCTTATGGTTTTCAAGTGTAAGCTCCTAGGCTCTAGCTTCCTCCATAATCCTCCCAAGTTGCTTCCCAAAATAGCACAAGCTGCCATAAAATTCTTCTCTTCAATCCCCTTATAAATTAGCATCGCTGGAAGCATTTGTCAAAGGAGAAAAGGATGATAAGTATGGGGAAATTCATGTTTTCCCCTACACTTACCATTTGTACTTCTGGGCAAACAAATTAAGACCAAGAAAGAACAATAAAACGAAATAAAAGTTTCAAAAGTGAATATTCCAATGTATATATATACTAGTAAGGTTTGAAGCTGGTCTCCTAGAAGTCCACGTCAGCACTTAACCCTCTTTCCTCTCCAAACAATCCTTCATGGCCATTCGATGGTCTTTGGCATTTGATATAAATCTGATGGTTATGCTACTGCCACGTTTTTTTTTCCTATATACTGCTTCAGATCGTGCACTTAGTGGATTTGGCTGGGGTTATCAATTTTCATAATCTATTAGCTCTCTTTCTTTTCTAACAAATAGTTCCTAGCCATTGGATGTTTTTCACCATGGATAGCTGCTAGCTGTGCTTCTGGCATGTTCGTTGTCTCCTTCCACCTTCAGATCATGGGCTGAGTAGATGCGGCTGGGTTTATCCCATTTTTTATTTGTTCTGGGTATGTTGGCGATGTGCCTGAGGTAGTTGTTATATTATATCCTCTATAAATACCTATAGTTTTTTATTCATGAATTTTAGATGTTTAGGAGATTGCAATTATATTTGACTAATATCAATTTCACTGCTATCACTTTACGTTCTATATCCATGGCTTCTGTGTATGATCTTATGAGGCACGTTAACACCAGTTGTCAAGGCTGGAAGTTCTGCATTCGTATTTTTCATTTATAGAAAATGCTTGGCTGATACAGCAGGGGAGATGTGGCTTCTATTGAACTTGTGTTGTAGGACTTTTAGGCAAGCATTTTTATTTATCTCTGCCATCCTTTTCCTTTGTTTCAGTAGATTTGTTATGTGTTGTGAAATTGTTTTTGCTGCTTCCTTTGTTGCCTTCTGTTTCTTTTATAAATGCTGAATTAGTTTTACTGACGTGTAGGGTGATCGTATTCATGCTATTGTCCATAGTAGGTTTGTGTAGCACTATGAGTAGAGTTTACATGAGGGTGTAATGTGTGTTATATCTTGGTTTAATGTTGCTCCATCGATAGGGTTGTATCGTACAATAAAACATGCTTATCAAATTAACTTCCACTTTTAGACTGTTATTCGTCCCACCAAGGATGATGGTCATATCCTTCTTTTTTGTTTCAATTTTGTTCCTATTTCAAAAATTCTGTTGGAAGATTTTGACGATCATTTTCTAGTGGGTGAGTGACATATTTTGTGTACTTTGAAATTTTTCTGTGATTTTCAGCTTACTCACCATTGATTGTCTGTTTACTTTTCTTCTAATAGATGTGATTAGTATGGTTACTGGTATGGGAACTCGGGATGAGAACACTGTTGATGGTCAAAAGCAAGCTCGCTTTGAGATTGAGATAATAGATAAGGAGTAGTTTCGGCTATCTTATATCTATACATTTGTTACATGTGCATCTATTTTGGTTGGGTTTTGTAAGTTTTATTATTTTATATAATAGTAATGGTCATTTCTTTATGATTGATGCAAATATTCGGATGCACCATGTTCAATGTACACTATGGGGAGGTTTTGCAACTGAGTTCTTGGAATATATGGATTGCCATGTTGGTGGATCTGTTACTTTTGTACTACAATAGTGTAAGGTCAAGAGTTTCAACATAAGTTAATGTTTCCTTTTTTATAATGGTTAGTTTGCATACATTCTACACATGTCATAATTAACGTTTATATTTTAATGCTTTTGCGATATCAAGGAAAAACAAGTTGTCCAACCCTATGTATGGTTCTCGTATGTTCAATCAACCGACCATGCTTAAGGTTGATTGTTTTATTGATAGGTCTTTATTTATGGTGTTATTGTGAGTTATATTTATTCCTCTTATCTTTATTTTATTCCACTCTCACTTATGTTAGCTTCTATTTAGATTCAAGACTGTCAGAGTTGACCTTGACCATATGCCTAATCATATAGCCTCACAAGCAACTTTAAGTGTTGCAGATGATTTGCTTGGGGTCATGGACTGAATGACTATAGCCTATTTATGACATAGACCTACTGTGAGATCAGTATCCCTTTTAATATTATAGTCAATTGATTCTTGAATAGACATTAGAATTTCTACATTGTTTCATGTTTACATGTTGATTATGCTTTTAATTGACTATCTCTTGAACATGTGTGTACTCTCATGTTATTCATATTCAATTTTGGTTTTTTATCATAAGTGGTCTTCCTTTTGTTTAATTTGCAGGATTCTATGGTTACTCTTATGGTTGACATTGTTGACATTATGCTTTCTAGAGGCTGGTATTACACGTCTTATGGGATTGATGGTAAAAAGGTTATTCTCATTAGTGATGCTTATTACTGTGGGAAGTGTAATGGTATTGTTAAGGTTGTTGTTCCAAGGTATTGTTTTTTTGATATATTGGTTACCTTTTTATTGTTTTGTACTTAAATATTGTCTCTGTTCACTTTCCTGTGCTGGTTAATGTTTTTTAAACATTTGTTTGCAGGTTTATGTTGTAAGCTGAGGTTGTTTTTGTGAGTTTGTGTTGTTCGACCAAGAGGTGTCTAGGATGATTGGTTGTAGTACTATGGAGGTGAAATATATTATTCGTCAAGGCATTGGGCAAGATCACCAAGTATGCTCTGTCATTTTGATTATGTTCGTGAAATCTGTACAATTTTGTTGTCATTAATATGCTCTTTATTTGTAACAGGTTGATTATGAAAAGAACTTTCCTCCTGAATTTGGGGGCAAGATTGTGGAGAAGAAGTATCTCCACAAGGTTAAGACACCAAACGACTATATTGAATAAAGGTCAGAGACTTGTGTTGTGGTCAGGCTGACTACGAATCCTGAGATTTTGCAAGCGTATATTGCTAATTGTAGATGAGTGTGGAGATGAGCAAGTCTATTTTTTCCTTTTATTGTTTATACTTTTGACTGTGTTTAAAACAATGTTCAATACTTTTCATGTATCACTTTAAAAATATGTGCTTTTGTGTAGGATATAGATGTGTCCCGTATGAATTCTGAGAGAGCAGGGTCATCTGATATTGTTTGCATTGAAAATGAGTCTGCTCAACTTCTTGAATCACATGATAGCACCAATAATATTGTGTCTTGCGTAAGGTCTGTTGGAAGGAGGAAATTAAAATTTAGTGTACATTGGAACCGGATGTTTTTTTTTGCTTTTCAACTAAAATTTTGTAGGCATGAAGTGTTACATTATCTTTGTTAAGTTGTTTTCTTACAGTTGAAGCTGAGTGTATTCCTATTGTTGATGCTGCTGCATGTGGTGGCGCAGGTGAAAAGACGCTTAGGGTCTTTAGCATTAGGAAGAAGAACCGTCGTGAGGACAGGTGATTATCGTTCATTTATTTATTTGTTTCTTTTGCCCTTTATGCTAAGGACATTTAAAGAACGATGGTTGGCTGGTCCATGTTTAGAACATTTTAATGTACAGTGAATTTATGTTAATATAGCTATCATCTTTTACAGCGATATTCGAGCTATTCTCTTAGTCTTTTAGTATATACTATTATCGTACTCCAATTGGTTTTCAAAGCTATTAGTAAAAAAATATTAGTACCTAAATTAGTCATTAAAATATCTTTTCCGCCATTTGGATTTTCTCAAACATTACCCTTTTGTTGATGTCTTTTTTGTTAGGCCCATATCCGTTACGCGATTAAGAAAATATGATGGTCTGTATGAATGGTTAATGTTAGGCAGCGACTCAATTCTATGTTAATTGGTTTATTATTGTATACAAACAATGTTCAATAGTTTCCTATATTGTTTCAACAATGTGTGCTATATTTTCTCTCCTACCATATTATATTAATCAAGATTAATATGTTCAAGAAATATGTCATTTAATATCTTCGTTAATAAGTTGATACTATGATGGTCTTTACGTTTAGGAATTTTATTGAAATGTAAATTCAATTATGTCTAGAATATATCATTTGATGTATTCAAGGATATATTTAACCAATTTTGGATGAAGAAAATATAGTAGTTTATAACTTACGATTTTAAATAGTTTGAATTTTTGTACTTTGTTTTGTACCATTCTTCTCCATAATTTAAATATTCTATTTAATCTAAAATATTTCAATGTAAGATTGTCATCAACATTGTCATTTGTCTAGGGGTTTCGTCTCAGCGATGTTGTAATTTTATATCAAGTATTATTATTCTATATATTTTTTATGAGGCGATCAACGTTGACTCTTATGGATTACACTAATTAATTGTAAGCAAGAAATGGTATTGTAAATAATTAGATTAGTATAACATCGATTTATATAATTAAATATAATAGATAAAGGGGTTTGATAGGTTTCAAATATTTTTGCAGGTATGTATGTTCTATATATTTAACTCTTTATTATATAAGGATGATGTAATAGTGGCATTTATCATATAACATATTGTTAGCCATTACAGTCTATATACAACTCGCTGATAGAAAATATTAAATGTTTGTATATTTGGTATCAGTTGACACATACAACTTATTTTATATCATATGTTTTAGATACGTTTAGATAAACTTAAGACGTAGATGAATGAAACTAACTGTTTATAAGTCAATCCTACGACATTAATTTGGTTTTTCAGGGTTCATGTAATTTAAGTTATGGAACTCTAAAAGTATATCGTGTGAGAGATTGATATCCCTAACCACTTATTGTGGAATTGCTAAACTTGAGGAAGACATTGTTTAACTTACGTACAGCCTTGATGTGGATGATAAGTGATTTTTCTGGGCTACGAACATTATCCGAGTGGAATGTGCATATTGGGACGACGTGTTTAGGTTGTAATCTTGACTCTGAATCAGTATGCTTTCCCCACAATCGAAAGTGGTGCTTTATGGGTCATCAGTGGTTTCTTAATGGTAAGCACAAGTTTAGATTGCAACGGAATTGTTTCAATAAGAAACTGGAAAAATAGGACCTCCTCTGACTTTATCCAATACAGATATCTTACAGCAGCTTCAAGATGTTGAATTCAAGTTTGAAAAAATGATGAGCAACAAAAGAAAGGAGAAAGACTAATAGGATTTCTGGTTCTACACCTCAGTAATGGGGTAAGATAAGTATCTTCTTCATTCTTTCATATTGAAAATCTAATTTGCTTTGACACATTCTTGATGTCATGCACATTGACAAAAATGTATGCGATAATGTGTTATACACACTACTTAATGAATTTGGCATGTCGAAAGATCATCTTCAAGAAAGGAAATATTTATGGGCCATGGGAGTTTGTGAAGATACATAATCAGATGAGCATGAAAAATTTCAACCAGTAAAATTCACCCTCACAAAACCGAACAATTAAATCTTCCTCATGACGTTAAAGAAAATAAAAGTTCTAATTAGTATTCAAGCAACATTTCATGATGTGCTGACAAGCAGGCTTGAAAGGTTACTAGACTGAAGAGTCATGACTCACATGTTCTTATGTAATAGTTACTTCCACTTGCAATAAAATATGCATTGCCTCCCGATGTGTCCATCATTTTGGTGGAGCTGCATTCTTTCTTTCAGAGGTTATGTTCCAAGGTTTTGGTTATTAAGGAGTTCAGTTAGCTGCAACACAAAATATTCTTATGCTTTGCAATTAAGAGATAATCTTTCCTCCATTTTTTTTCATGTGATGGTTCACCTGATAGTCCACGTTGTTCATGAAATAAAGCTCACTGGCCCAATTCAATATCAATGGATGTATTATATTGAGAGATACTCATTTTATATATGTGTATCAACATTCATTTCTAAATTTTCTAGTCACACATTTCAGTATTTATTAACATTTTTAATTTTTTTACTTTATATATTTCTTGGGAAATTGAAATCTTATGTAAGGAATAAGGCATGGCCAAAGGGTTCTATAGATGAAGGTTATACAGGGGATGAAGTCCTATATTTCTTTTCAAGATACTTTGATAACATTGAGACGTCTTTCAATCGACTGGCTCATGTAGACAATTGTCTTGAACCTGAGCCATCATCAATAGAGTTGTTAATCTCTCGTGTTGGTAAACCAATTGGAGGAAGTGAGAACTTGAAACTAACAGCAATTGAGAAGTTACAAGTACATAGACATATCTTGATTAATTGCAATCAAGTTGATTCAGTAAGAATTGTATACTCATATATTATTTTGCATATTTCCTTACTTTTTTTACTTACAATTCTCGATAATCATCTCATGATTAGTTGTAGGGAATTCAAAAGTCATGTGAAGTGTCAACTTAGGATCTGTACACAAACATCCTCCAAAATTGATAAATAGGTCCACAGAGAATTCAAAAGTTGGTTTGCGTGCAGAATACTTAATGACCACAACCCACACTCATCAAATTTCAGAGCTTTGGCAATCAGCCCTCGTTACCATGTAAAAAGGTTTACATCATATAATGTCAATGGTTTCAAGTTTTGCACAATTTCACGACATCAATGGTTACTAACTCAAAACTCGGGTGTTTTTGGCACCTTTAGGACAAGGAGTAATGTGAACAGAAGTGACATTAACATGTAGTTCGGAGGTGTCCCTTATTATGGAAAGCTTCTTGATGTCGTCAAACTAAATTACCAAGGTCATTTTAGCATGATATTGTTCAAGTGTTTGTAAGAAAATACAACAACTTCCCAGGGATTCACAACCGATGACTTAGGCATCACACCAGTAAATTTCTCTGGACCAATTCACACTGACCAATCTAAAAATGATGAGCCATATATTCTTGCCTTAAAGGCACATCAAGTTTAATATGTCGAGGACAAGAGGCACAAGGATTGGGATATGGTGGTTCACTTAAAGCCTCGAGACCTTTACGACATAGGTGATGGTGGTAACATCGCCACGAGAATGAGCCATTATAGCCAACTATTTCAAAAACTTATTCTATAACACCCCAAATTTTATTCCTCAATATGCCTTGTAAGTATTTGTGTCATTTAATAAAATGGAAGGGTGATTTTTGAACAAATTAATTATGTTGCTAGTGAAAATTTCTTGTGAGGCAGTGAGTTTGTCATGTGATTTTTTATGACCAAATGATGATTAAAAGTTATAAAATTTTATAGCATGAAAGTAGACATCCTAAACTTTAATTTGATAGGTCATGGGTAATTCTTGGAGCTGTATACAAAGAGTTATGGATTTTTAAAGTTAGCCTAGAAAAACTGTTGAGTTTATAGAACAGCATTCAAAGAATTTAATTTTGAGAATTTTGTGCTTCCAATTGGTAAAGGGCTATATTTTTTCTTGAAAATAGACTCAATAAGGGTTCTATAGCCTTTAGAATTACTCTAATACGATGTTTACAAATTTAGTTATGATTCTTCAAAGATTGAGTAGAAAATCTGCCAGAATTTGTAAAACAATCCGAAAATGGGAAATAAAATTATAGGAAATTATGTGATAAAAGGAGTGTTAGAAATTGTGCCCTAAGGGCCAATCATTGTACTTTGAACATTATTATTTTAATGAAATTTCTCCATTCTGTTATCATATTATTTGCATGTTAACTGTGATAATTGTATCCTTGGATAATTCAGAAAGATTGTCCTAAAATGTCCCTGATCGGTCATCTATGCGGGAGCAGAGATAAAACAAGATCAGTATGAATTTGATAAGATATGGAGATACGAATCAAAGTCTTAGGCACTTATAAGAGTACAAGGTGCTGGACTGACCCACTATGAGAAAGCTACATGGATCAAGTCATAAGCTTTTCTCATATATAACCACGTCACAATGCCCTTAGACCTGAGGTCATCATGGATTCCTACATGAGAGTTGCTAAGCTTTGAACTAGTCAAAAGTCACTTTTGACCGAGTGATGATAAAGGCTATGATCGGGCTTGGTGGTTTTTCATGCAGAGGAATATGAATGATCAAGATGGAATTTGTCCCACACATTAGTAGAGAGATATTACTGGGCCCCTCGATGAGTGAGTTTGAGAAATGTATGGCCATATTATGATGGAAAGGAGTTTCCGTCTCTATTATCAGGCTACTCAGGAATCGAGAAAGTAATGGTCAGGAACAAGAGGATGACATTATCCATGCCTTATCTTTGATCGATATATCGTGTGACAAAAGGGACGTTGTTAGAACCGGCTGACACCCAAGAGGGGTGGTGAATTGGGTGTAAGGTAAAAACTTAAGAACTTTGGAAATCTTTTCGCATCTTAGAGGAAGCAATAAATATGAAAGTAATGAATCATAAATCACAGTTAGATATTTAAATGATATATACTGGAAGTATAAGAGTTTAGGGAAGATAATATGAAAACTGTGATTTATCCTGGTTCGGCCCAATCCACGATGACCTACGTCCAGTCCCCAGGCTCCTCCTGAGATTTTCAATCCACTATCTTCTTCAAGTTTAACCGGGTACTTGAGAACCACTACAATCTCACAAGTTTGATCCGGGCACTTGTGAAGCCTTTACAATTCTCGCACTGAGATTACTCCCCCTTACATACTGTAAGATTACAACCAAGTTGCTCCTCCCTACACACCGTAAGGATACAACTTTGATGATGAAAGATTACAATCAATCTTCTCTCTTAGAAGTGACTTGCAGTAGTGACTTCAAGTTTTCGTCTAAATAATTCTTCAAGTTTTGCTAGCACAGTGCTTTACTCGAGTAGCTACTCGAGTATTCATTAAATTTTACTCGAGTACATACTCGAGTATCATCGGGAAAACTTTGATGAACTTCAGGTTTTTGCTTACCACAGTGAGTTACTCGAGTAGCTCCTCGAGTAACATTGGCAGTGGTATAAAATGCCGAGAGCAACTGCAAGTGACCTACATGGTTACTCGAGTACTTACTCGAGTAACGTTGGCATGCCGAGAGCAACTGGAAGTTTTCTATCTGATTACTCGAGTACCTACTCGAGTAAAGTCTTTTGTTATCAACTAGTTACTCGAGTGGTGCCTTCAAGTAAATTCTTGATTTTGACTCGAAACATGGCAAATTATATATCATCGGAAAGCCCTCATTATCTACATTCCAATGCAACAAAAATCAGCTCCAAACTCGTTGTGTACAGAAAGTTATGATCCAAAGAGTATCTACTGTTCTTAGACAATCCTGAAATCATGAGCAGCAACTTCCAGAAGTCATAGCTCTTAGGATATAGCTTCAAATGTGACAAATTATATATCAATGGAAAGCTCTTTGAGTATTCTTTCATATGGCACCAATTTTATCTCAATCGGATATGTATTTTGAGAGTTATGTCCAAAATACCGAAGCTGTCCTGGAATATGACGGTGATTCATAAGTCAACTTCAACAGATCATATATCCCTCATCTGAACTTCTTTGAATGTGATCTTGGTGTCAAATGTTCGTGTTGGAAGTCTAGTTTCATATGCCACCATTTTCAGTTCGATCCGACATGTGGTTGAAGAGATATCATCAAAATACCGAACCTCTATTCTGCCGCGCGAAAAACAGAGTGCCCATTACTTCAAGTTCCGCCTCGAGTGATTCATCAAATAACCCGGCAGATTACGAGAGTAAGGCCTCGAGTAAACACCTCCAAAATCAGACAATACCATATTACTCGAGTGATTACTCGGGTAATCATCCCCAAAGGTACCATAGCTTCAGTATACATCATTTTAGCTTCGTATTGACCCATTCCAACTTCCGTATGATCATAGAAACCTCCGGTATCACTTCTAGGAGCTTGAATCTTGATATTCTCATGTGATCTTGCAAGTTTTTCTTTCTTTAATCTCTTTCTTCTTGTTTTTCCTCTTGATGATCATTCTTCATAATCCAACTTCAATCTTCTTGATGAATATCTTCAATCTTCATCTTTCTTTCTTCTTTCTTCAATTCCTTGCCTCTTGATTTTCTTCTTGATGATTATTCTCCATTTATGAGGCATTATAATATCAACCCACAATGATGTCTATGACTAATCTACAAGATATACAACATTAAATATGGTAATTAGTCAATGTGGAAGATAAGTATATTATACAAACTTTTTGCTCATATTTAACATCTATATTTGACATCATCAAAACTATTCATATCTAACATTCTCCCCCTTTTTGATGATGACAAATCCTTCAAGAAAAATATATGAGTTATAAAAACTATGTAAGAACAATATATTTTTCTTGCCTTTCTCTCCCCCTATTTGACATCAGCAAAAAGTTTGAAGTATAAAGAAGAAAGACTTGTAGAGAAGTAAATATGAAGTCAAATGAGAAATGTCATTCTCCCTATTAATCAAAATAAATGCATCAGAAAAACAAGTTTCTCTCCCCTGTTTTGAAAGTAGTTTCATTTATAATGTGATGTAAATGAAAAATGGTTTTCCTGAAAAACACATTTGAAAGAATATGGAAAGGTTTTCAAGAAAAACTTTCATAATCAAGGATAGGCAAAGTAAGCTCAAAATATAAAGAGAGGGTTTAGAAATGCTCATGTAGTTTTTGGAAAATGATGAAGTGCTCCATGAAGTCCGTTGCTTCCTTTTCTTGTTGTGTAGATCTATGATGTTGTGTTCACCATACTTTTGAAGCGCAACTCTGATGAATAAAGTTCATAGGAGTGAACTATAGCTGGCTTAGTGGTAGACTCTGAAGTGTACTCAATAGGAAGCTCAGGAATAGCCTTCCTTAGAATGCTACCAAAATCATCCTGATTTGTGCCTTTTGTTGCTTTGAGTGTTGCAGCCAATCATCTTTCCTCAAAGTTGATATATTCTCCTTTTAGTGTGTTGAGGAATGATTTTGCATAGAGCCAATTCTCCTACTATAAAAGCATTCTTGCAAAGAGAATGGTTAGTGCAATCAAGTATCAAATTTATTGCATAAACCAAAGCCATCCTTTCTATATGATATGCTAAAACTTAAGATCATGAAAGGAAAATATAAGATTAACTCATCATCAAAACTAATTAAAACATAGTGAATTCAGATGAGTATGTTAAAAGGATTTTCTTTTAATAAATGAGATAAGCTTTTCAGATATAAAACACATGTGAATGTGAAGCTCCCTCTTAATGAATGCATGGTTTTTTTTAAAAAAAAATCATGAGCAATACAATTAATAACTCTCTTGAATTTTGTAAAATCATTGGAAATTTTGTAGAGAGAATGAGTATGAAAATATGAAAATTAGAGAAAAATCAAGTTGAAAATGATGATGCTATTCAGGGTTTTAAGGTTGTAACCCTGTATCCCTTGAGTAGTTATTCGAGTAATTCCACTCAACCATCACTCGAGTACTCACCCGAGTGATGCAACTCAGAGAATTTTAATTAAGTAAGAATACAATACCTCACTCGAGTAATATCGTAATCACTTGAGCCATAATCCTCTGAAGTCCGTTGATGCATCGTTAGATACTCACTGTCTGATGATGTGATTAGTACTGAAAGATTCTGAAGCATAATCTCTGTAGGCACTTTAGGATACCAGGATGAGCTCATAATAAAGCCTTGAAGTTCTGGTTGATTGAACCACAGAGTTGTCTAATCTTGCCATTCACAGAAGTGATGAACTCAGCATGTTTGTAGCAAGCTTTGTGTGATTGTTGAGCTCCTTTCTCTGATAGCCTTGGATAGATGGACTAAAGAATGAAGGACTAGGGAGACCAACTCTAGCAAAGTGTTGTCTCTTATTTATTCTTGAAGTCTCAGCTTTCATCCTCTGTGCCTCTTGTGAGTAAGATTCAGACTTACTTGGAGTAATTGTGAATTACTTGAAGGTCTACTTGAAGTAATTGCCGATTACTTGAAGGTATACTTGAAGTAATTGCAGATTACTTGAAGTAACTTCTGATTACTTGGAGTAAGTCCTGTAGAAGTATATATATACCTCTTGTTCTCTGACAAACATGATCTTTCCAGTATTCTTCCCCTCCTTGCTTATAATCTAGGCCATTATGTGGTAATTCTTCCCAATGAAGTGATTAAATTGGCCTTGTTCGCCATAGCGCTAGTGTATGCATATTAGATAATGCAATAGAGATCACATATAAAGCTAAGGTTGAAGTTAAGAACCCTCATTAGCTTTCATGATTTGATGATTTTATACTTCTTAGGCTCATTGTACTCCTTGAGAAGTCTAGTGGGAGAGTATTGAAGCCCAAGCACTTATTAATCTTTGAAGCTAAGATGGTGACACTCTAATCTCTGATTATTATCTCCAATGTTTGTGCCTTCTTCAAAGCATAATTCAGCAGGATCCATATCGTGGAAGGGATGTCTAACTTCCTTTGGTAGTAGGGAAGATGAAGGAATAACCAAGACTCATAATTATGAGACTTGTTCTTGACCTTGAATTGAACACCGTCGAGGCTACTAAGAGATTTTTCTTTCTCTGACTGCATCACTAGCTACTTACTTGTGGTGTCACTTGAACGATACCACAGATTTTGCTTATGCTCACATTGCAATATTGTCAGTCACGCCTCCTCTATTAGCCTCTGATCTTTGTATCCAAAAGTAGAGCATTTTGATTAATTCCTGCAAAAGTATATGCTCTTTGGTACCCAACTTTCTCTTGGGTCCATACAGTATCAAATATTGTAACTCTTATGCTCTTATACAACTGAATCATATGATATTTGAGCAAAGAGTATAATAATCAACAAAGACCAGAATATAATTTTACCCAATTAAATAAATTCAAGCAATTGAATCATAAAGGGTAACGAACAAATAATACCAAGAATGATGATTTCAAAGATCAATGACAATTTGTAAATACACTTTTTAAAAAAAAAATTAAGTCATTGATAAGATTTTCATGCAATCAATGTAAGTCAGATCAAAGAGAGTTGAAAACTTATTCATAATGACCAACTTTTATGAAAGGATAAATCATGAATGAAATCAAGTTTTTCAAGAATGACAATGAGATATGCAAATTGTTCAAATCTCAGATGTAGTTTCAAATCATAACAATGCATTGTAAAATTCAAATTTTGAATATATGCAAAACTCATCTTTGAAATATGTTTATAATCAATGTTCATGTTAAAAATGGTGGAAGTCAATAGTTTAAATATACATATAGCAGAAAGCTTCTCTTTTCAGGAACAACTAATATAACATGTTAATCATCAAAGTTAACATGTTGAAGAATTTTCCAAACAGCAAGAGTCATATGGATAACCAAAAGGATTAGCTTGATAGACATATACAAGTATCATGACTTTGCTATTGATTCATAGACTATATTGACACTTAGAGTTATGTCTTGAAAGATATGAATATTCAACTCAAGAATTCAAATACATGACACCGTTTACTCAAAGATAGATTTTTATCAATGGTGAATGTGTTTGAGCAATAAAATGAGTACACGAATTTATGAGTGATGAAGCACATACTCATTAGTCTAAATGACTCGAGTACTTGAATATTATCCTAGTAAGTTATTCCACTATAATGATTAATGCATTAAGATTCAATGCACTAATAAACATTCATAATGCTTGGAATAACATAGCCAACCAAAGATTTATGCATCAGGCATAAGGCTTTCACATATTGAATTCTTTTCTGGGAAATATACTTGAAACTCATAGATAGATAACTTGTTAGACATAAGGTCTAATTTGTTAGAAAATAATGGTTGAGGAGTTCAAGCAATAACAAGTTTAAAATCAAGAAATAATATGTGAATGATGGGGAAAACTCTAGTGGATGGATTTGAAGCATTTTTTACTTTTAGTATACATAAATATTAACTTCCAATTTTGAAACCAATTTAAATGCAAACAATATATAAGTAATTTTCAAATAATGTGTATGCATTTTTATAAACAAGATGAATTGGAATCTAAGTATATTTTTTAAATGTACATTTCAAAACTCAAATACACAATTTCATTTTAAGTCCATTTAGCAATCTAAAAACAATTTGAAAACCATAAATGATTGATTGCTAATGGTATGCAATTTTATAACACATGATGAAATGGAACCAAAACACATTTTTGAATTGTGCACTTCAAAACATAAATTGATAGATAAACTATGCACAATTTCACTTATCGTTCATTTAGCAATCTATAAACAAATTAACAATAATGAAGGATTGATTGCTAAATGAATGCAATAATGGACAAATACTCATTACTCAAAATAAATAATTCATATAGAGTAAGGATTAGATATCACCGTAATTCCTCTTGTCCTTATGACAGCTTGCTTGATTTTGGTGAAATGATATTGGTTTCTCTCCTTTGCACAATCAGCACCAAAATCCAAACTCCGAATTTCAGCATCATCAAGATATGAATTTGTTTTCATGTGGTCATAGTCTTGAGAAGCTTTTTCTTATTCTACAGAACTATATAAATTTCTTTTCTTCATGGTATCCAACATTGATTGGATCCATTTCTTGTTAGCTTGTAGGAATCAAGATAAAATTCACATGCTCTAAGAATATAATCAATTCGAGGCAATTGGGCATAATGAATTAAACATGTCTTTATGCATAAAAGAAATATTTTCTTTTCAAATCATTATATATGCATAAAGAATTATCCTGTTGAGCATTGTGATCCCTTTATAAATAAATCTATTAAGTGGCTTTTTAAAAGATGTGAAAACATAATTTCAAAATAGTTTGCAATGCTCATTCCTAAGGTTCCAAAATATAAAATCTCAATAAATATTACAGACAATAGTATAGGAGGATTCATCATTGTGTACCTTTGCCTTAGATTCTTGGAGGACTGCTTTTGCTTACCCACTACATCTTTCTAGGATGTTGATACTTTGAATATCTTGCTTTGGGTGCTGGCAATCGTCTCTCAAAATACATAGACTCCAGGAGTCTTTTACTTGATGCTTGAGATATCCTCCTTTTCTTGTTCTCCTCAAGATAGTTGAGCGGTACTCTATGATAGTCCATTCTTGAGGTAGAACGTACTCTTTTTCTCCATTGCATTTCTTTGTGATTAAACTTTGCAGTTCCAGCAATGGGTGCTCTGAGAGTTCTTCTTTTTGATATAGATGGTATGAACCTCTTTCTTGGTGCATGAGAAACTCTTGGTTTCTTCTTCATCATCTCCGTACCCTTATGTCCATTCTTATATTCAGTCTGCATACATAAAGTACTAGAAGAACATTTTGGTACCCACATATACTTGGGTCCTTGATTGTTAGGATTAGACATTACTTGTCTTTTCGGAACACAAACATATTTATTTCTCAAATTAGAATTTCTTCTAATATAGCATGTGTGAGAGATATGACCTGATTTACCACAATAATTGCAAATAATATGATGATATGTATTATGAGATTCTATGCAAGTATTGTGTTGATCAAGAAAAGATGATTTCGAATGATCATTTTGCCTAAGTTCTTTCTTCCCGCATGAATTTCCAGCATGATTGAAAATCTTTTTGCTTTTCTCAATAGAATCAATAATTGGTTGAAAAACAATTTTATGCAAACTTTGAAAATCAGTTTTACGAAAATCACAAGAAGAATTGGAACTTTTTACCTTAAGTTCATGTTGAGCTCCAGAGAGTGAATTTTCTTGTCCGTCCATAACGAGCTCTTTTCGGGAATCATTTTCCTCTTGTTCTTCTATGTTGACAAGATCATGGAAGTGTTCTATGATTTCTCCTTCTTCATTGTCAACTTCCACTTGTTCATGAATCATGGATATATAGCTTGTAGTCTCACATGAACTGTCAACACTTTCAACTTCAACATACTTATTAGAAGTATACAGAGAATCAAGAGTATCCCAAATATCTCTTGCAGTAGAGCAAAATCTAATTTTCTCAAAATTATTTTCAGTTAAAGTACTATACAAAATTTGCATTGCTCTAATGTTCAACGAAAACATTTTCTTTTCTCTTTCTGTCCAATCCTTTCTCGGTTTGAAATCAAAGACATTTGTAAAAACATCCCACATATCATTATCAAAGCATTTTATAAAAGATATCATTCTAGCTTTCCAAAACCAAAAATCAATATCTTTCAAAATAGGTGGAATTGTATAGTCAAAACCTTCGGAAAGCATATAACACCCAAAATCAACCATTATAAACTCTTGAGACGGTTAAGTCCTTTAAACAAGAGTCCGGCTCTGATACCAAATGTTAGAACCGACTGACACCCAAGAGGGGGGGTGAATTGGGTGTAAGGTAAAAACTTAAGAACTTTGGAAATCTTTTCGCATCTTAGAGGAAGCAATAAATATGAAAGTAATGAATCATAAATCACAGTTAGATATTTAAATGATATATACTGGAAGTATAAGAGTTTAGGGAAGAGAATATGCAAACTGTGATTTATCCTGGTTCGGCCCAATCCACGATGACCTACGTCCAGTCCCCAGGCTCCTCCTGAGATTTTCAATCCACTATCTTCCTCAAGTTTAACCGGGTACTTGAGAACCACTACAATCTCACAAGTTTGATCCGGGCACTTGTGAAGCCTTTACAATTCTCGCACTGAGATTACTCCCCCTTACATACTGTAAGATTATAACCAAGTTGCTCCTCCCTACACACCATAAGGATACAACTTTGATGATGAAAGATTACAATCAATCTTCTCTCTTAGAAGTGAATAAGATGAACACTGAAGTACAATACAAATAATATCTCTCTCAAAGGTAAATCATATAGAAGCTAGAGAAACAGAGAGTATGTGCGATGAGTATTGATGTCAGGATGTTGGCATTTGGACGATGTATATTCTGAGTCTTACTTCTGTTTTGGATGATCTTCTATTTATAGCTGATGAGGATTGATGACCGTTTGAGCATTTCAACATGTCCGTTAGAGTGACGCAGCTTTGTTTGACCGTTCTTCGATTTTGTAAACTAGCCGTTGGAACGTTGGCCGCTCCGCTCCGTAAACTCAACTTTTATCTCTTCTCATCATCTCTTCATTGTTTTACTGGAAAAATGCATTAAACACTAATACAATGAAGTGTTAGAGTGATTAGAAGCAATAAGAATGAGTTATATGATCATTCCATTGATTTCCAGAATTTTCGGGACGTTGTTCTGTTTTCCTGGGAAGCATTACTCGAGTAAACATCAAGTTTCTTCACATGTTACTCGAGTGACTACTCGAGTGGCCTTCCATTTTCTGCATAGCTTACTCGGGTAGTGACCTGAAGTTCTCTTCTAAATAACTCTGCATACACAGTGCTTTACTCCAGTAGTGACTTGAAGTTCTCGTCTAAACAGTGCTTTACTCCAGTAGTGACTTGAAGTTTTCGTGCTTTACTCCAGTAGTGACTTGAAGTTTTTGTGCTTTACTCCAGTAGTGACTTGAAGTTTTCGTCTAAATAATTCTTCAAGTTTTGCTAGCACAGTGCTTTACTCGAGTAGCTACTCGAGTATTCATTAAATTTTACTCGAGTACATACTCGAGTATCATCGGGAAAACTTTGATGAACTTCAGGTTTTTGCTTACCACAGTGAGTTACTCGAGTAGCTCCTCGAGTAACATTGGCAGTGGTACAAAATGCCGAGAGCAACTGCAAGTGACCTACATGGTTACTCGAGTACTTACTCAAGTAACGTTGGCATGCCGAGAGCAACTGGAAGTTTTCTATCTGATTACTCGAGTACCTACTCGAGTAAAGTCTTTTGTTATCAACTAGTTACTCGAGTGGTGCCTTCAAGTAAATTCTTGATTTTGACTCGAAACATGGCAAATTATATATCATCGGAAAGCCCTCATTATCTATATTCCAATGCAACAAAAATCAGCTCCAAACTCGTTGTGTACAGAAAGTTATGATCCAAAGAGTATCTACTGTTCTTAGACAATCCTGAAATCATGAGCAGCAAATTCCAGAAGTCATAGCTCTTAGGATATAGCTTCAAATGTGACAAATTATATATCCATAGAAAGCTCTTTGAGTATTCATTCATATGGCACCAGGTTCATCTCAATCCGATATGTATTTTGAGAGTTATGTCCAAACTACCGAAGCTGTCCTGGAATATGATGTTGATTCATAAGTCAACTTCAACAGATCATATCTCCCTCATCTGAACTCCTTTGAATGTGATCTTGGTGTCAAATGTTCGTGTTGGAAGTCTAGTTTCATATGCCACCATTTTTAGTTCGATCCGACATGTGGTTGGAGAGATATCATCAAAATACCAAACCTCTGTTCTGCCGCGCGAAAAACAGAGTGCCCATTACTTCAAGTTCCGCCTCGAGTGATTCATCAAATAACCCGGCAGATTACGAGAGTAAGGCCTCGAGTAAACACCTCTAAAATCAGACAATACTATATTACTCGAGTGATTACTCGGGTAATCATCCCCAAAGGTACCATAGCTTCCGTATACATCATTTTAGCTTCGTATTGACCCATTCCAACTTCCGTATGATCATAGAAACCTCCGGTATCACTTCTAGGAGCTTGAATCTTGATATTCTCATGTGATCTTGCAAGTTTTTCTTTCTTTATTCTCTTTCTTCTTGTTTTTCCTCTTGATGATCATTCTTCATAATCCAACTTCAATCTTCTTGATGAATATCTTCAATCTTCATCTTTCTTTCTTCTTTCTTCAATTCCTTGCCTCTTGATTTTCTTCTTGATGATTATTCTCCATTTATGAGGCATTATAATATCAACCCACAATGATGTCTATGACTAATCTACAAGATATACAACATTAAATATGGTAGTTAGTCAATGTGGAAGATAAGTATATTATACAAACTTTTTGCTCATATTTAACATCTATATTTGACATCATCAAAACTATTCATATCTAACAGACGTGACATGGTTGTATGACATATCACATTGTGATAACGATCCTCATATGAATTGGGTAGTCGTAATGTCTTGCTAGAGGCCGCTTGTGACTTTTGGGTTAGTATAGTTATTGGCCCACTGCCAACTTCATATGGGCGTACAGGGTCGCACACAAGAATGGCCCAACACGAGATAATGTTTAATTTAGGGTAGACAAATTTTATATTTATATATATAATATAAAATTCATTAATAATATTATATAGATATATATTTTCAAAATATATATATCTTATATATATATATGTATATTTATATTATATGATATTATTATATTGTGTTAGTTTTAGATTTAATTTATTAAGATATATTAAATTTAATAACTAATATGATAGAGATATAGTATCTCAGATTTAATTTATGAAGATAAATTAAATCTAATGGCTCTTTATTTGGATTAAATAAATAGGTTAAATTAAAACTGTTGGACAGATTTAATTTAAACTGAATTTATTTAATTAGCTCATCGAGATAATTAATAGTTAATTAATTTCAAAATTAATGATGATTAATTTTGAAATTTGAAAATAGCCCTCATAGGTTATAAACTTGATAGAGCAGATATATTGATATGCACATGAGAATTAAGAGCCGCAAGGGAAACCCTAGGAGACATTAGAGGTGCTAGCACGCAGTCTCGGTTAGAGAGCATTCGTATGGATACCGGTAGAGGGAGCGGACCTGACGTGTTGGCTCCTAGAGATCGTGAAAACCCTGAATCATAAAAGGTATGAATCCTTCTAACTTGGTTTAAATGCTATTGATAGATCCTCGATTAGGATTGGTAAAATTTTAAAATTCTTCCACTGTACCTGCCGATCCTAACAAGGGGATATTATAAAAACCATTTCCCTTCATCTTCTTCCTCCAAACCGACGCCCTGTGCAGCCAAGAGAGAGAGGGTTGTGTGAATTTGTAGAGAGAGAGAAGGAGAAGAAATTTGCAAAGGTAAGTTGATTTCTTCTGTAAATTGGTTCCTAACCTGTATAATCCTTCTCTTAAGCTCTTCTTCTATGTGATTGAAGGTTTTTAAAGCAAGAATTTCAGTGGTGAAAGAGTTAGGGTTTCAACCAAACAAAGGAAAAGCCAGAAGGAAGCTAAGGTGACTTCCTAAATTTCAATCTTTGGTTTTTTAGGATGTTATGGATAATTTAATTGGTGAATTTCTATTGGATTTGCTCTGCTTGTAAAATTTGGGAAAGGATGTGCCTTAGGAATTATGCTGCCAAAATTGAGTCTAAATGGTGGTTTTAACATAATTAAATAGTTAATAAAGCAATTAGGAGTAGAAAGGAGCAAGTCTAAGGAGTTAGAATTGAAAAACCCGAATTTTTCCTAGAGAACCTTAAGTTTTAGCCAGTGTTGGTTCAAGGGGTTGGAGTTTGATTTTGATAATCTAATGATTCCATTAAGTTTAGGAGTGAAATTTAGTTGGGGTTACAATTGATCACTTTTTCAGAAAAAGCCTTAAAAAGCATAATTACTAAAACGCCCCTAAAAACCCTGAAATAGGGTCTGCCAAGTTCATTCTTGTCTTTTGGTAGTGAATTTGGTGATTTCAAGTCCAAAAATAGATTATTTGCGTGGAAATATATTAGAATTTTAGGAAAAGTATGGTTGGACCGGGTACGGTTGGGTCGGGTCGGGTCCGCAGGGGCATTTTGGTAAATTTTCACAATAGACTCGTATAACCACTAAAAACACTATGGAAGTGCCTAGAATAGTACATGAATGGGTTTGAATCTGATTCTTGTACATTTACAATTTTAGACCAATTGAGAGCCCAAGTCGTTGGCATGCATACTAAGGAACACGTATCAAGTTGGAAAAAGGGTTAAGGTAGTAACTCTATCTTTCATACATTATGTCAAACCCCTTTAATTTCGATATACGTAGAGTAATAAGCGTATAGTTTTAGAAGGCATACAGAAATAGCAAAAACATACTGACATTTAGTACTTGTTTACAATACAGGAAATTTTCTAAAGGGTTAGAAATCAATATATATAAATATACAGAGTGTTCAAAAGAAACTACATTACAAACTAGATAACTAACAACAGTCTTCACATGTACTGGAACTCTACTAACCGGTAGCTCCAGATTTGTTCTTCGAGCCGCTACCTTTAACTGGTATATATAATTTTTGAAAAAGGGTGAGATTCAAAAGAATCTCAATAGTAACATATAATCAATCATATAATATGCGAAAACTAAATATTCCATTCTCCGTGTTATGAAACATATTAACAACACAAACAATCATAATGACATGTATACATGAGTTAGGGGCTCAATCTCCTACTATCCGTACACCTTGGTTGGGATCTTTCTAAACAACCAGGTAAAAGTGCCTACTGTAACCCCCTTTCGTAATTATATCCGAAATACGTGATTAAAGTGAAATAGAGACCAATAATTATTAAAACTCATTTATAATCCTATCCTTGAGATAGGGTTTTCACAAATACTTTTTGAAAGCTAATTGACCTGGTCTCATATTCACAAATTGAATATAACTACTCTACGAAGATAAATCACATTCGTATAACTATCAGAGTGCACAATATAAATTTCCGGCAATTCCAGATTCCTTTAATTAATCTAAGCTTTACAGGGCACATTTGCCCTTTACAAGTTTTCAAATAGGGGACTACACAACTTCTCATACTAAATACATACTCGAATATACAATCCAACCTATACAATCATATATCCAAATATATTTAATCGCAAACATGCATTGATAACCAACTATCACAAGATTACAACCCGAAGGAGTCATCACCACCTATGGTTGCTTGCTCTATCCTTGATTCCACCTACCCTGTCTAAAATGTTGGTTGGGAGGGTGAGATTTTAGAGAATCTCAGTTGGAAACAAATACCAGTATGCATGCAAGATAAGTGTTTAATGCATGACATGCTTGCAATACATAACTCATGCTTACATAATGACATATCTGCGTGCTCAACGTTTCAACAACATACTCATGACTATAGCATAAATAGAAACAGAGCTACAATCATTCATATATGTTTCGCATAATCAAGCAAAGCAATACATGCATCAATACACCAACATAATTATCAAAACATGTAGAAGAGGTAAGTTCCCTACTCTTGTCTTCCACATATGCTCCAGCATTGCTTGCTCATGATCAGACGAATATTGAACCATGATTAGGGCGAACATAAACCCTATAACCAAAGCAAGGACATAGGGTTATTCGTTATACCAAAACATTACTTTCATATCACTTAAAATTGGTTACCATTAATGACCTTTAGGTGGCTAATCAAAGCCTAAACATATCCCTAAAGGTTTGGGAAAACACTTGACCAAAGACAATCTTTAGAAGTCCAAAATGTCATTTTTAGGGGTTACCAACGGCCAACAAATCCACTAGCCACAGCCAAAAATAGGTCAGAAACATTTGGGCCGCGGCTCAAAACCTGCTAGCCACGGCCAATAAAATCCTATTTCTTGACTGAAATTCCAAAAATCATAACTAATTCTAGAAAAAATCAAAATGAGGTGATCCTAAAACCAAATGAAATTTATTTAAGTCCTCTTTATAGGAAAAATATGGATTGTTACTAGAAATCAACACACAAATATAGAACTTCCCAAAATCCAATACTACCCTAAAACAGAGTCTAGTTTCGACATCAAACTTTGGACAGTCATATCTCCCAACTCACAAAACGAAATGGCATAAATTATTTGTCCATTTTGAAGCTTGGGATGTGAACTTTAAGATTGAAAAGTTTCAGAATTTTCAGACACCATTTGTTCATTCGAAACATCCACACAAATAAACTGCCCAGAATAGAGTTTCAAGGGATAGATTTTCCAAACTTTCCATTTAATGTTCCAAACCAATTCCAATGACTAAATACCACAACATGACACCATTTTCAATGCAAAACACAACCCAATTCATCCATTTCAAAATTACACAAAATCAAGATAAAATTCCACAAATCACAATAGTTAGGTCAAAGAAAAGCTATCACTCACCTCTTCTTCTTTCTCATGCCAATTCTTTGATTCCTCCACTTTCCAAATTCTTCAACCTCTCAAACACCTTATTTCACAAATCTAAAACCATAGCAATGAAGCTCTCATAACTATGAACAACATTATAGAAGTATATTTAAGCATTAGAGGTCAACAACAAGGCTAAGATCTCATATTTCACTTTCTCTTCCTTCCTTCCTTGTTGGATGACCATAAGAGCTTGGAAGAGAGAAGATGAGATCAGATTTTTGAGCCAAAGAAGGCTCTTGGCCAACCTAAAAGGGAGAGGAGAGAGGGAAGAGGTGTTTTGACACTTTGACCAATCAAATGGTTCACAAGATGCCATTTGTCACAATATTGTTTCATCTTGTTTTCTCTTCTAGGGCATACATGAGTTCATACACATGGGATTCCACCCTCTTATTCACATAACAATCAATCACAACCGTTGATCTTTGAGTTACCAAGGAGCTTCCTCTTTGGTAACCGATCAATTGGTTGGTAACTTACCATTTTACCCCTGATTACGGCAATTCACACTGAACCACCACCAAACACATCATATCATTCCTTTACACCACATTATGCGCCCTCCCTCTATTTTCATTCAATTTAGATGTTAACCCATAATCAAACTCAAATATAAGGTTTGGGCACAGCTCACAACATATATGAATCATATTCGAATCCCAAATCACATCATATTCTCTAAAAGGGTTATTTATCACTAACCACATCTACTTTTGGAGTCATTAACCCTTAATCACAATTTGGGATCTTGCTAAACAAGAGCTAGCAATCCACTTATTTCAGGCTTATTCTCTAGCCTCGAGTCTCAAAATTCAGGGTATTACACCTACTCGCACAAATTGGCCTGCTCAGCATAACAGTGTTCATCAAATATATTACAAAAGATGGCATACACAAAAGTATAAAGCATTCACATAATTTATGAAAGATAGAGTTACTACTTGTTTCCTTTCTCAAATTTCAGTCATCCTAGCTTTGATTTCGGCTCAAAAATTTCCAATTCCTATCAAATTTAAGGTAACAAGTAAATGGTTATTACTTGTACCATTATTTCCTTTAAATCATAGTATCCATCACAGTTGCAACAATTTTTGCTCAATACAACTCTACTCAATGCAGTTTCACAGTTTTCTAGAAAACTAACAGATTTTCAATCAACTTTGAAAAATCATAATTAATTCTAGAAAATTTGAAATTGAATGATTCCAAAGCCTAAGTGAATCTCTTTAAGTTTGATTTCATGGGAAAATAACCAAGTCTAGTTATTACAACCATAATATTCCCAGAAATTCGCTAAATACTTGCTGCTCTAGATTGTAGTTCAGAAACATGGTCAAATTTTGAAAAATCATAACTTCCAATCAGCTAGGTCAAATGGCTTATATTACATATGTAAATAGAAGCCCAGGATGTCTACGTTCAACCTATAAAATATCAGGAATTTCAGATAAGGTTGGCCACTAAAAAACAAGCCACAACAATACTAGTTTTCAGAACGAATCTGGAAAGCAACCACACCAATCTTGCAAAAATTCTAGAATTATGTATAATCATCCAAAAATTACAACCACATGTAATTCGACATAATTTTTCATGTAGAATCTAATGGAATACTCAAAAACATCAAAATCTAACTCCTTCCCCATATGTTATACAGAACTAGGCAGAACCCTTTCCTTGAGAATCCAATTTTGTAAATTAAGCTTCAAGACTTATAATCTAACATCATTAAACTTTCTTTAACCCATTTCTCATGATTAAAAAACCATTAAACTTCATTTTCATGGTGTTATAAAATCAGCACAGTAGCATAAATCCATGAATAATTACTTAACATCATAATATTCAGCTCAAATCGAAGCTTACGCTTACCTGAGTATGATTTTGCAACCCGTTCTTGATTTCGGCAGTACCTACCCTGAGTAGATGTCACCAAACTCCACCAATCAAAAATATAAAACCATAGAATTGAAGCTTATGATGAGGACAAGAAGATTTGTGAAGGACTCTTTGGACGAAAGTTGGGATCCAGTAGAGAAACCGACGAATTTTCCCCAGGGTTTTTACTATTCATCACTTTCTTTCCTCTTTCAAATTTTTTCTGATTTTTCTGCAGTTTTTCTTAATTTTTATGAGCTTTTCGACGTTTTAACAGATAGAGGAAAGATAAATTTTTCAAATTTCCAAAATTGGCTTTATATTTTATGATTTTTACACTTTGCTGAAATTCCTGTAGATTTTCATCAAACTTTGAAAATTCATATCTTCAATTGTAGACATGCTATTGAGGTGATTCCAAAGGCTACTCAACCCTTATTGAGTATAGTTTCAAGGAAAAATATAGTCTTTAGCTAACCAAAAGCTCAACATTTCCAAAATTTAAATATTTGGACATTGTCCTAGAAAGTAAACGGTTTCACTAGGTAAACTTAAAAAATTCATAACTCTTAGTGTACAGATCAAAATAATTCATATCATCTATCAAACTAAAGCTTGGAATGTCTATTTTCATTGTAGAAAATTTCACAATTTTGGAACATAATTTGGTCATCCAAAATCATATGACAAACTCACTACCTCACATAAAATTTTCACTAGAAGCATAATCAAATTCTCCAAAATTCACCCTTGATTCTATTTATTGAATAAATATACATTGAATCTTTGGTGTATGAATTTTGGGATATTACACATTATGTCAATGTTTATATGCTTTGTGTATGCCAACGTCCATAATATGTATGATACACTGAGCATGACCGAATGTAGTGCCTACGGGTACACTGAGCATGACCAAACATAGTACCTACAGATACATTGAACATAGTGCCTGCGGGTACACTGAGCATGACTGAACATAATGCTTATGGGTACACTGAGTATGACCGAACATAGTGCCTACGAGTACACTGAAGATGACCAAACATAGTGCCTACGGGTACACTGAACATAACCAAATATAGTACCTACGAGTACACCGATGTGCCCAGTTGGTGGTCACAAGCCAGCTGAGGTACGGAACAAGTAGGGGTTGCTACAGTGGTTGGCTCTTAATGTTCTCGACCGAACCGAATTATGTGTTATTATAATATTGTTGTATGTGGTATTTGGCATATTTATTTTTGCATTTTCTATGATCGACTGTCTGTTACTACTGAGATTTGTTTGAATCTCACCCTTTTTCATAAATAACCAATGTGCCAACGGAAACCAGCGGCTCCAAGGGCAAGCAGTAAATACGGGTAATTGAAGGGTGTAGATTGTGAGATAGAAGCTAGTGGTTATATGGAGTCCAGTTTTGGATATTTTGGGATAATTTGTATATATTATCTGATCCTGCGGGGAAAACCTGTGATGTAATCAAGTACCTTGTACCAATATATCATTATATTTAAGCTATTCATGTGTTGCTCACCAAACTACGTGAAATCACTCTGAAAGATGAGAAAATAAGAGAAGGGTCTTACATTTTCCCTGAAGGCAATGACAATTTACCTATAGTTTGGTGTATTATTATAATTTATGCTTTATTATCACTTAATTTAAATTTAATTTTTGTATAAAATAATAAACTCACTATTAACATTTTCTCCACCTATTGTTTGTAGGGATGGTGACAAAGAATGATTAAATAAATTTAACTTTTGTTCTTGTAAACCTCAATTTATATTTTTTTTTTAAAAAATCCAACCGATGCTACAAATGTAAAACCACAAAAAATATTGTCACTTTAACCGCTACAAAAACCATCACCTTAACCACTACAGGTGTTATGCAAATCCCTATAAATACCCCATCATACCTCATTTCAAATCCTCTTTTATTTCTTCCCACCCCTCTTCTCTCTTATTTTCTCTCATATGGTGAAAATTTCCTAAAGAGCCGAGCAAGCTGATCAAATTTGTAAATTTTTTTCTTAAATCTTGATTTCAATATTTTATTTTTTTTCTTCTTATAATACTTATATTAATTATTTTTTCTCTTCCTCCAGAAATTTAAGGACTCTTCCACAACATTTTCAACATTCCTTCCATAATCAAATAACATCTAGTGGACAACATAATTCCTTATTACCTACACATTTTCAATATTAAACCTACATAATATTCATACTTATCTAACTTAATTTAATCATTCTTCTCAAATATTAATTACTATCATTTAAATTGTTACTTAAATAATAAAACATTCAGCATAATATTGGAACAATGGACTCAAATTATTATTTTGCTTTTTTGTTAAATTTATGCAATATTTGGTAGTGGTTTTCAAACAGCTACAAGTTTAAATTCAAATTCGGATTAAAATTTTAGCGCGACTTTTAAAATTTCATCCAATATTAGTAGCCATTTCATAATTGCTACAAATATTTTAGCTCCAATTTTTTCAAATTCCTGGATATACTTGGTAGCAATTTCAAAACCACTACAATGTTGGCGCCGAATTTTCAATTTTCATTTCCCGCCACACCCAAATTTTGGCAAAAATTTTGTAGTGATTTTTAAACTTCTACAAGTTGTTCAGATAATGTTATCTATATACAGATCTTGTAGCGGTGTGACAAAACCGCTACCAACACAGTAGCAGTTCTGTTTATGTGAGTAGCGGTTCTTGAAGACCACTACAAAATCATTTGCAATAGAGTGTTTTTTAGTGGTTTGTCCAATGCTACTATTGTCAATTATAGCAGTTAAAATCACTATAAATACACTATTTTAACCACTGCAAAATGATAAGTTTTTTGTAGCAAAACTCTGACTCGCATAATAATTTATTTTCGGCTACTGAGGATTTTCTCATATAAAGTTGAAATGCAGTTAATATATATATATATATATATTTCATTGCAACGGGAATCCACAATATATGATATCAATATTTATGGTACCCCTTAACTCTTTCCCCCCTCATAGGGATGCATATTTATAGATGCTCAATCTCCATATAGCACAAGCTATGACACAAGGACTAATATTCACTAATGCAACAAATTCTCAAAAAACTTAGGGAAAATCTTAGAAAAAGTACTTGGAATTCCAATTCAGGTATTTCCCAAGAAAACAGTTGGGAATTGCTAATCAAGTTTTGACATTTTCTAATCAACTTTTACAAAAAAAAAAAAAAAAAACTGATATCGCATTTTGGTAATTCCAAGTTCTTTTTTATGGACTCTCCCAAAAACTTATGCATACCCAGATTGGGCTATAAAACTACTTCAAACAATGTTAGCATAATAAGGAATATTTACACATATATTCTTACACCAAGATAATTCTATAACCTCAAATCATGAAAATCACATTTATCTACCATAGATAAATGATTACATTTTCATACCACATAATGCTTTCAAACAACATGAAAATTGATAATGCATGAAATTTTCTCTTAGCAACAAATAGAAAAACCTCTACTTAATTTTGAATCACAAGTTGGTATTTATCAAATGAGGTTGCTTGGAATAATTTTGCAACTTTAAAATTGGTTTGCAATTTTAGAATTGAAGCATATTTTATAATTTATCCCACATGTTGGCACCACACTTTCAAATACCCATTTAATTTTGAAAAATATTGTTACTTTTATCTAATGATTCTAATTAAATTAGAATATCACACCATATAATCCCTTTCCTTTCTAATTAAATTAGAATATTATCAAATATTATTATTCTAATCTTAAAAAATGTCACCAAATCTCCAAAGTTTGTTTCACAGTAAAATCAATGATTCCCTTTTTTATGTACATAGGATATTGCTTTAGAAATTGACACCCACAATTTTAATATTGCAAATATGTGTAATACCCTCTCAAAATTTTCTTTGGGGAATTGATGACTATCAATCTATCATGCGGTAACAACACAAATCATAACAACTCTTGAATTAAAGTCAGACCACAATATCAGGATGACAACGTAATTGTGCCAATAAATTGTTACTAATGATTAATGGCCAAATATTAATCGGTATAATGGCTGTCATTATACTCCTTATAATGTTCTCTCACTGTAAATTCCATTACGACATATAATGTCTATTTTTATCACTCATAATAATTGGGGGTAACCGTTTCTTCCTGTTTCTCATGCATTAAATTTTGAACGCAGATTTAAAGCAGGTAATGGCATATAGGAGAGAACACCAATCAAGCAATAAGGAAAACCACTTATTAGGCTTTAAAAAACCAATCATGCAAATTCAATGTATGACTATAGAGACCACCGTACTACTTCAACGTAAATTGCCACCTGACATTTTCCCGTTTCTATTACCTTTCTGACTATTGAAGCGGAGGCAATGCAAGTTCTTATATTAACTAGTCTATAACAAATAATTTTATAGATATGTCATATAGGAATTCATTCACATGTCCATAAAATTTCCCTTTCAAAACTTCATACAGGAACGCAACATTCCTTATGTTATAACCATCAGTAATCACATAAAACCTGACCGTTAAGGAAAGACCAAATGCAAAAAACTATAACACTGCGTTTTAGCTTCAGGCCAAGAGTTCAATACATGCGTATTTGCGTGCCAAACCATGAGAATGACATAACGATGGAAGCTCTACCGGGCTACCATTGTGAGATAAAACTCAATTATTCAGACATTCCCGGCATCTACAATTGCTAGATGATTCATGCCGTATCATTTCAATGCTTCCACAGAGATGAGGAGCAGCCTATTTAAGCCATCTTCTTTATTACGAGTCCTCAAAGAAATTTCCTGGAATGAGGCACTGACAAAACATGAGATCCAAGTAAATATTTTTACACAAAAGGAAAATATCAAAATAAAACCATAAAATTAGAATAAAGTTTAGGGGTCTCCTCATTTGATCGCTGATGAGGGGAGATGAGTGTCTCCATTGATTTTCTTTTCCATTTACTCTCCATTGAGGGTATCTACCACTAGATCAACTTTCAATGGTTGAGATTTAATGATATATAAATAATATCGTTATAATAAACATCCAGTATGATAAATCTCAACCATTAAAAGTTGATCTAGTCGTAGATACACTCAATGGAGAGTAAATAGAGAGGGAAATCAATGGAGATACACTCTATGCATGCCCAACACTATTACATAAATAGGGAATAGTGGCGCACCTTTTGTGGCACTTCTTTACAACTTCTTTCTAGATTTTTTATTTTTTTTAAAAAAAGCACCTTAGGTGGCACTTCCTTACTACTTGGTGACATTAGATGGTGCTTCCTTGAAGAAGGGCCACTTAAGGCTTTTTTTTTTAAAAAAATACTGAAGTAGTAGCTGTGGCGCTTGCTCAAGGAAGTGTCATAGCTGCTACGTATTTTTTGTGGCACTTGGTTTAGGAAGCGCTACACAAAGTAATTTTTAAATTTTTTTTTTTCAAATCATTCTTTCTCCTGCAATCTGCTTCTATCACTTTTATCCTCTTAGTTTCCACTCCTCATCTAACATGTGCCATCACTCTTTATCCTCTTAGTTCCCACATTTTCTCCTTCTCCTCTTGTTGTCATTCATCACCGTCCCCACTTTGATCGGCACTTCCTCTTTATTCCTTTGTCACTCATCACTTTTGTCAGGATTTTCTTTTGGAACAATTGTGGTTTGCCAGATTTTTGCATCTATAAATAATAGATCTTCAATCGCTTTCCCTTCCCTGGATCTTATGAAGATAGTTACACTTCCTTCCTTCACACACACTCACACACACTCTCTCTCTCTCTCTCTTCACTTGTCTCTTCTTCGATTATTTTTATACAAAGAATTAGATTTTAGATCTGTGTCATCCAACTTAGCATTAGCCACGAAGTAGTAGGTTTATTTAGTCTAATTGTAATATCCCAAATTTTGGGATTGGAGGCTTGAGAATAAGCTTGAATTAAGTGAACTGCTAAGCACCGATTTAGCAAGTATCCCAAATATATTCTTTAAAATTTCTTATATCTTTGGGGTATTAAAGAAAATAAAATGGTGAATTATGGGGGAAGTGATTATGTTTCCAGTGAAATTTCATGCAACGCAGTGAGTTTGTCATGAGTTTTTGGAAGACCAAATGATTAGGACAAATTATGAAATTTTACAAAATAAAAGTAGACATCCTAAGCTTTAATTTGATGGGTCATAGGAATCAATTAGAGCTATATACAAAAATTTATGAATTTTTTAATTTAGCCTAGAAAAACTGAAATGCTTATGTAGCACAGTCAAAAGAATTTAATTCTGGGAATTTTGTGCATCCAATTGGCAAAGGGCTATATTTTTTTCTTGAAAATAGACTCAATAAGAGTTCTGTAGCCTTTAAAATCACTTTGATATGATGTCTAGAAATTTAGTTATGATTTTCAAAGTTTGGACAAAAAATTTGCCGAATTTCTCAATTAATCTGAAAATTAAAGGGAATAAAGGGATAATTGCAAATATTATAAAATAACACTTTCCTTCTTCCTCCATGCCATTTCTGATGTGAAGTGGCAACCATAAGAGAGAGAGAGTTGAGAAAATTTTATAAAGAGAAGGAGGAAACTCTCAAAAGGTAGGTCATTTCTTTGGTGAATTCGTACCTAACATGTATAATCTTTCTCCTAAGCTTCTCTTCTATGTTATTTAAGGTATTTGGAGTATAAATTTTAGTGGTTAGGAGGTTAGGGTTTCAGCCACCTAAAGGAAAAGCAAGAAGGAGCTTAAGGTAACTTTCGATACTTTAAATACTGATTATTCTGGCTGCTGTGAGTAGTTTAATCGGTAAATGTTTGCTGAATCTGCTTTAAATGTAAAATTTGGGAATGTGGTGTCCTAAATGTTATGCTGCCCAAATTGAGTCTAAATAGTAGTTTTAATGTAATCAAATAGTTAATAAAGTGATTAGAAGTAGAAAGGAGCAAGTCTGCAGAGTCAGAAGTGAAAAACCCCAATTTTCTCTAAAGTTTCTCAGATTTTAGCTAGTGCTAGAAACTGGAGTTAGAGTTGGATTTTTGATAATCTGATGATTCCATTAAGTTTAGGAGGGAAAATTAGGTGTGGTTACAGTTGATCATTTTTTTAGAAAAGCCTAAAAAAGCATATTTATGAAAACGCCCCTGAAACCTTGAAATAGGGGTTGCCAAGGGCATTCTGGTCTTTTGGCAGTGAATTTGGTAATTCCAAGTCCGGAAATGGATTCTTTAGTGAAAATAAATCAGAATAGCCTATGACAAAATATTAGGCAAAGTACGGTCGTACTGAGTACGGCGGGGCTGGGTTGGGTTCCCTAGGGGTATTTTGGTAATTTATCAATATAGACTCATATAACTACCAGAAACCTTATGGAAGTGTCTAAATTATACATTTGACATTTTAGGACCGAGTATAGAGCCTGAGGGGTTGGCACGTAAATTGAGGCATACATTTCATGGAGAATAAGGCTTAAGGTAGGGAACTTATCTCTCCTACGTGTATTTGATATTTATGCTATTGTATTGATGCATGTTATTGCTTTTCTTGATTATGTGAAATATATATGATTGATTGAAGCTTTGTTTCTAATGATGCTATGGCCTTAAGTATATTATTTGAAACGTTGAGAACGCAGATATGTCATTGTGTTAGCATGATTTTATGTAATGCAAGCATGTCATTCATTAAGCACTTATCCCGTATGCATATTGGTACTTTTTCCTATTGTGATTCTCTCAAATCTCACCCTCTCCTACCAATAATTTAGATAGTGAATATAGAAGGTACATAGAAATTAGAGAAGGGAACTATACAAGAGGATTACAGTGGTGGAACAAAGACGGGAAGATCTCTCTGTTTCACTAGGACAGGTTTATACATGCAAGTAGCCCTTTGTGGCTACATTAATGGTAATTATCATGGATGAACCCATATAGGGAATTTCTATAATCGTGCACATATTATCAGTATATTTATGCTATTCCTATACATCCCACTTAACCACGCATTAATATTCCGTTGCAAGTCAAAATAAGGTAAGGGTGTGATATTTTGGTATCAAAGCCGAAAGCGATTTTGGTAGAGTAAGGATTTTAGCCATAGAATTGTCTGCTCAGAGTAAATGTTGTGGTTCTGGAAACAGGATAAAATATTGATATGCTTGATTATTCATTGATATAAACATCAAAGTGAATTACTTTGGCTAGTTCACAAGCTTCTAAAAGGAATAAAAATGCCCTGAGGGATAGTGGAATACCTGGAGGGCAGCATATATTTGCATACCAGAGATAGAATGGTATAAGGATGATATGGATATTGAGGGAGCAGGTTTAAGGAAGGCCAAAGTATGGGGCCGAGTTAGCATATTTTGGTGATCGGAGGTGATTGGCATGTATTTCATGGTGAGGGAAGTCATGTGTGATCGACGGGCAGAAGAAGATAGCTAGTGTCAGAGTCAGTGTTTTAGGAGGGTACATTGAAAGTTAATCATATCAACCCACGGAAATCCTAGGATGGGTGACCCCCTGGGAAGTTGTATATCATGTAATTGTGAAATGACAAGTTTGTAATGTACAATAGTTTATAGGTTGTATAATGCTTCTAGCTTTCTGTACTACTGTAAAAATCTTATATGTGTTATATATGACATGTCTATGTACCCGAATTATTATGAAATAACAAAAATGCCTTTGCATTTATATGAAAATTTATCCTTTCTCTATTTTCATGTACACTGAATTATAGAGATGGATAGACTTAGAAGAGGTGACAGAGGCTGAGGAAGAGGCTAAGGAAAGGGCCGAGGGAGAGGTAGACCGAGGGTCAAAATGTTAGTAACGAGGAAGACCTGAGGGCCATACCAAACCAAATACAACAGCAAAATTTGGGAATTCTGACCTAGCAACAGGTAACAATGACTGAGATCCTAAATGAGCTATAAGAGGTGCAGCAAAGACAAGATTGTCTTGAGGAACTAGTTAGGGGTGGAGGTGATGAAGAAGATAACGAGGAACCACCACCGGAGGACATTTTACCTGATTCTGAGGTAGACATATAAACCTGGGTAGGCAGGTTCAGTAAGCAGTAGCCTTCTAGTTTCCGGGGGAAGTTTGATCCGCAGATAGTTGAGGATTGGTTGTCATGTATGGAGAAAATCTTTAATATTCTAATGTGCCCAGATGAGGTCAAAGTCCGGCTAGTTATTTATAAGCTGGAAAGTGATGTGATAGATGGTGGAAGAACATCGAGCTTACTCTATAAGGGAAGAACATTACTGTGACTTGGGAACTATTCCTTGAGAGATTTAATGAGAAATACTTTCCTCCATCTATCAAGCATCAGAAAGAGAAGGAATTTCTCATCATTCAATAGTATGACAATAAGAGCTTTAATGACTATCTGGCTCGATACACTCGGTTGTCTCGATATTCAGCATACCTCAAGCTACATGATAACGAAGAATGGAGTACTGATATCATGATTGAGGGGGTTGAGACTAGAGTTGAAAGATAAACTACACAGCATTTCACTAAGTTTAGTAATGCAGTGGAAGAATGTCGTTATATCGAGAAACATATGTTAAGCTTGGCTACCAAAAACAACAGCAAGGGAGCGTTGATAAATCACAATTTTAATATATTTTATCCCACCTTATTCATTTATTTTGGAGATTATTTTAGGCTAATTTGGATTTATTAGATAATATTTGGATTATTAGCCAATTATAGGAAATAATATAAATCTGAATTGATTATGATATTATTGGACTTAAATTGATAATATTTTAATTGTTATATTATGATTGGAAAATATTTCCAATTATATGATAAATCATGATTTTATTAGATTTTTGCAGGATAAGGAAAAGCAGATTGAAAGATCCTACAGTGCAGAAATTTTATGAAAAGCTAAAAGAATATCCAACGGTTGAATATTATTGGGCTTCTTAGATTTTAATGGGCTCAAGTTGATACCCAAAAAGCTCTCTTCTCCTCCTTTTTAATTACCCTAGCCGTCACATATGCGAGGGGACTAAGACCCGGATAGAGAGGAGGCACACACGGATACAGCTGCTGGTGTTGGGTGCTGGAACTGACGCTACAGGAACGTCAACCACAGAGAGATCATCATCAATTCCCATCCTCTTCTCCCACGGGCCCACCTCCATAATCCATCCAATAATTCATTCCATATATATATATTCCTCCATTGTATGCGTAGAAACGGAGGCAATTGATACATCAATTCTTCTCAACTTTTCTTCATGGCTGTGACGTGTTTAGGGATTGGAGGGAGTACTAATTTCATGGAAGCTGAATTCTCTTGGGAGGCAACTTAGGAGGAAGCTAGAGCCTAGGAGCTTACACTTGAAGACTACAAGGGAGTGTCTTTCTTCTATCTTTTTGATTCAAGACTTAAGATTATTTAGTTTTAAATGATTTTGGGTTGTGTTAATTGAGAACAATCTAGTTTTAGATTGTAGACTTATTTTTTTATTTGGATTGAATTGATAATTTGGATTTGATTTATTCTCAATCGATTATTAGGATTTTTGTTTGCAAACCTATGATTGTCAATTAAATTATTAATCGAGTTTTCATTATTAATTTAATTGTCAATTTGGGTTTAATCTCTTGATTGTTTAATTAAGGTGATTAATTGTCGAATTGTTTAATTAGGTAAATGTGAACATAATTTCCAAATTATCTTAAACAGTTGTGATTGGTTTTTAATGGATTTAATTAACCACCATTTTTCCATTATGAGTTTTCTAGTGGATTAGATGTTATTGAGCTTGAGGGTTTCCCATGTCTTGATTAGGTGATTAAGTTTATTAATTCCAATTTTTCATGAACCTCCCTTTGGTCTAATAAATTAAATGGCCAAGAAAGCTAAATCCATGTGAATCCTGAGTTGTGCCCTTCATCATCATAATTGAATTAAATCCTTGTTGATTGTCTTACTTTTGATTATTTTCTTTGCTTAGCATCTTAATTCCTTTTTCATAAAAAACCCCCTAAAGATTGCATTCCAATTCATTTAGGTTAGTTTCATTCTCATATAGGTTTTAGAGTCTTTTACATTTTGCATTTAGGTAGTGGAGTCTTGCATTTTAGTTTAGGTTCATTCTATTGCATTTTTTATCACCTAAATTCAATTCTAGAGAAAACCCACATATTGCTCCTTGGGAGAATGACCTAGGTTGCCACTATATTGCATTAGTAGGTTGTCCTAGTTATTAATTGATTGCTTTAGCAACAGAAGCACGCATCAATTTTGGCGCCGTTGCCGGGGAGCAATGGTTAGTCTCTAGATTTGAGTCTTTAGGTGATTTCTTAGGTAGTTGTTATTTGTATTTTTGATTTTTTTAAAAAAAAAAAGAAAAAAAAATTGAATTGATCCTATTATGGCTTGGAATGCTTCACCTTATGGAAATTTTTCTTACACTCCTATGCCTTATCATTATGACTATGATGTTGAGCAGATATATGATGCATATTCAAATGTTCATAATCCAGGATACCATGATTACTCAAATCATGGATATGTCAATCAAACTTCACTAAGTCAAGAAGCGGCATCAATATTAGAAAGCAAGATGGATGCTATGATGGAAATCCTGATACAACGATTGCAATAGCTTGATCAATTGTCCAATGCAATTTGTAATATGCAAAATGAAGAATTAGAAGTTCATAGTGAATTTCCATGTGGTAATGCACTTTCACCTTCTAATGATTTATGCCCTTTTTCTTCCACCACTTCAAATGATAGGATAATTGATACATTAACTGAATATCCATGCACTAATGTGTTTCTGAATTGACTTGTTCCATTGATTTAAATCATGTTGAACCTTGTGACTCATGCATTAATGCTTATTCATGTGCCTCTTGTCCTATGAATTCCATTGATTCTGATAATGAGGTTGATGAAGAGATTATTGTTGAACCCTCTGACACTATTAATTTTAAAGATACCCTGCTTAACACTAATCATGATGATGCTTTAAACGATGAAAATAATACCTCTATTGAGGCTATTGATACTACTCATAATCTTGACATGACTATTGTTAATGGGGATTCTATTAAGGATAACTGTGGGGGAAGCCTTGATTTGGATGAGCATTTAGATAGTAAGAGCATAATGCATCATGATGTTTCACATGTGGAATTTGTATTGAGTGATGATTTGAACAATCATGGTGAGACCATTTTGAGTGATCACTTGGTTCATCCCTTAGAGAACTTGACTCTTACTAAGGAGAGTCATATTGATTTTGTGGGTTGTTCAAAATATTTGGAAGCTCCAACACTTTCTGTTGATCAATTTCTCTTAGGATCTTCCCTGATTCTTGATAAGTTCCTTTTTATTAAGCATATCCATATAGGACAAGGTACTGCTTGGTGGTATGATTTTGTGCAGGTACATGGATTGCTTCCTCCCATCCAGACACCTTCTATACTTGAGTTGAAATGTTATTTGAGGATCTTAAAGAGGGGGATATTTGCTTAACATTGGAAGCGAACACCACTAGTGCTTTCATGTGACTTACAACCAGACAAAGGAGAGAAGCCAGTTATGCTATTTAATTTGGATATTCAATCTTTTGATATTCCGGTCGTACTCCTTCCTTACTTTTTTACTTACATTGCTTGTTCTTGTTTGTTAGATCTATCTTTTGCATTGAGGACAATGCAAGATTTAAGTGTGGGGGAGGGATTTTGCTCCTACTCTTGGTTCTTGTTCTTTGTTTTTAAAATGAGAAAAAGAAAAATATTTTGGACTTTACTTTGGTTTTTGTTCCTTGTTTTCAAGAAAAGAAAGAAAACTTTTTTGAGAAAAATTGCAAGTTTTAAGTAACTTCAGTATTATGCATTCTTGATTTGAAAGTAATTGATCATGCTTTGAGTTAATAGACTAAGTGGCAATGGATTTGACTTAGGTGAATTTAGGCTAGTAATCATATAGACCTAGTGAGATTGAGCCTAATGCATTTTTTTTTCAGTGTGTACCCCCTATCTCTTTACTTGATCTAGAACTTGACTTGAATCTTATTTGAAGCCACATTTTATGCATGTGTATACATGAAGATGATAAAGGCATTCATTTTATTTTAGTCAGATAAGCCAAACAGCCTATCCTTTTCATACATATACCCTTTGTTTAGCCCATTTGAGCCTATATTTTATTTTTTTTCTCACCCCATAACAAAAAAAAATCCTACCTTTTTTAATGTCTTAGGAATTGAAGAGCATTGCATTATATCTATTTTGGATGGAAGAACGCGTATAAAATTAGGAATTAGGTCATTGTGAAAAGTATGATATGTTATCTTAAAAAAAAGAAGGCAATAAGATTCCGCTCCGCTGGTTTAAGCTGTGCTTAGTAACCGGGGGTCTTCATCACCAATGTTGATCTTCGCGTCAAGCGGCTAGTAAGAGCTATGAGTGTGCTAGTAGTATATTGGTGCTATTGAGTTATAAATGTTTGAGTAACCGGGCCTTTGTATCACCAATACACAGGTTCGCGTCAAAAGAATATATATATAACAGCCCAAGAGAATTACAAAAAAAAAAACAAAAGAGAAAAGAAAAAGAAAAAAAAGGGAAATAAAAAAAAGAGAAAGGAAAAGTAATGACTCAGTTCAAGTGTGATTTGGTTTCTTTCATCCTGTTTCATCCTATTGCATCATTCTCTTCATTTTCTAGGATATTCAACTTTGTTCCTCCAAACACTATACCCTTTCTTTCTTAGCCTTAGCCCCATTACAACCTAATAAAAATCCTTTGGATTTATGTTTGCATTTGCTTTGCTAGTGGTGGAGAACTTATATCCTTGTCAAGCCTATGGAAAGAGTATTAGATAGGGTAGATTTGAGTGTAAACACAAGCCTATACACTTTTGAGTGATGAGAGACATACACATATCCTTGGTGAGGGATTTCTAGCTTATATATTCCTTTGTCAAGTAAATTGCCATAAAATTTATTTTCTTGAGTCATGAGAAAATCACTTGGATGAAAGAGGTGTTGAAATGCTTTTGTTTACTTTTTACTTGTGATTGGAACATTCACTTTTGAAGTTTTGTTTTTATTTTGTCTTGTTATACTCCCTTGGTCTTGATTTGTTTTGCCCAGGAGTGCAAATGATAAGTGTGGGGGAGTTGATAAATCACAATTTTAATATATTTTATCCCACCTTATTCATTTATTTTGGAGATTATTTTAGGCTAATTTGGATTTATTAGATAATATTTGGATTATTAGCCAATTATAGGAAATAATATAAATCTGCATTGATTATGATATTATTGGACTTAAATTGATAATATTTTAATTGTTATATTATGATTGGAAAATATTTCCAATTATATGATAAATCACGATTTTATTAGATTTTTGCAGGATAAAGAAAAGCATATTGAAAGATCCTACGGTGCAGAAATTTTCTGAAAAGCTAAAAGAATATCCAACGGTTGAATATTATTGGGCTTCTTAGATTTTAATGGGCCAAGTTGATACCCAAAAAGCTCTCTTCTCCTCCTTTTTAATTACTCTAGCCGTCACATATGCGATCGGACTGAGACCCGGATATAGAGGAGGCACACACGGATACAGCCGCTGGTGTTGGGTGCTGGAACTGACGCTACAGGAACGTCAACCACAGAGAGATCATCATCAATTCCCATCCTCTTCTCCCACGGGCCCACCTCCATAATCCATCCAATAATTCATTCCATATATATATATATATATATATTCTTCCATTATATGCGTAGAAACGGAGGCAATTGATACATCAATTCTTCTCAACTTTTCTTCATGGCTGTGACGTGTTTGGGGATTAGAGGGAGAACTAATTTCATGGAAGCTTAAATTCTCTTGGGAGGCAACTTAGGAGGAAGCTAGAGCCTAGGAGCTTATACTTGAAGACTACAAGGGAGTGTCTTTCTTTTATCTTTTTGATTCAAGACTTAAGATTATTTAGTTTTAAATGATTTTGGGTTGTGTTAATTGAGAACAATCTAGTTTTAGATTGTAGACTTATTTTTTTTATTTGGATTGAATTGATAATTTGGATTTGATTTATTCTCAATCGATTATTAGGATTTTTGTTTGCAAACCTATGATTGTCAATTAAATTATTAATCGAGTTTTCATTATTAATTTAATTGTCAATTTGGGTTTAATCTCTTGATTGTTTAATTAAGGTGATTAATTGTCGAATTGTTTAATTAGGTAATTGTGAACATAATTTCCAAATTATCTTAAACAGTTGTGATTGGTTTTTAATGGATTTAATTAACCACCATTTTTCCATTATGAGTTTTCTAGTGGATTGATGTTATTGAGCTTGAGGGTTTCCCATGTCTTGATTAGGTGATTAAGTTTATTAATTCCAATTTTTCATGAACCTCCCTTTGGTCTAATAAATTAAATGGCTAAGAAAACTAAATCCATGTGAATCCTGAGTTGTCCCCTTCATCATCATAATTGAATTAAATCCTTGTTGATTGTCTTACTTTTGATTATTTTCTTTGCTTAGCATCTTAATTCCTTTTTCATAAAAAACCCCCCCAAAGATTGCATTCCATTTCATTTAGGTTAGTTTCATTCTTATATAGGTTTTAGAGTCTTTTACATTTTGCATTTAGGTAGTGGAGTCTTGCATTTTAGTTTAGGTTCATTCTATTGCATTTTTTATCACCTAAATTCAATTCTAGAGAAAACCCACATATTGTTCCTTGGGAGAATGACCTAGGTTGCCACTATATTGCATTAGTAGGTTGTCCTAGTTATTAATTGATTGCTTTAGCGACAGAAGCACGCATCAATTACAATTAACTGCTGCTCCCCGGCAACTACCTAAGAACTACCTAAGAAGTTGCCTAAAAACTCAAACCTAAAGCCTAACCGCTGCTCCCCGGCAACGGCGCCAAAATTGTTTGAATTTGATCCTGAGATTGAGAGGACACTTCACCAACGAAGAAGGACTAGAGCTAGTACTTTTGTAGGCAATAGTTCCTCTGTTGAGCCCATTATTGATTCTTCTGATTCTAAGGTCAATATGGATGCTAATAATATTGTTGTTAATGCTGATGGGAACGTTAATGTTAATGCAAATGCAAATGCAATTGTAAATGCAAAAGCAAATGCAAATGCAAATGCAAATACAAATGCTAATATTGTTGATCCTGCTATGACTATTAGAGAATTGGTTTCACCTGATTTGCATTTTCAAAATTGGTGTATCAATTATCTTGATATTAATGCAAATTTTGAATTGAAATCTGGATTGATTCACTTACTTCCAAAATTTAATGGCCTTTCAGGTGAGGAAGCGTACAATCACTTGAAGATGTTTCATATGGTTTGCACTGCTATAAAACCTGTTGGTGTGACTGAAGATCAGATTAAGATGCGTGCCTTCCCATTCTCTTTAGACGGATCTGCTAAAAATTGGTTGCTTCGATTACCTCCTGGATTCATTACTTCATGGAACCAATTGAAGAAACTGTTCTTGGAAAAGTATTTCCCAGCTTCCCACACTTCATCTATCAGGAAGGACATATGTGGATGTCGACAAATGGTTGGAGAATCCTTATATGAATATCTAGAGCGTTTTAAAATGCTATGTTCTAGCTGTCCCCACCATCAGATTCCGGATACATTACTGATCCAATGCTTCCATGAAGGTCTCTTACCTCTAGAGAGAGATTTATTAGACTCAGCTGCTGGTGGTGCACTTCTACACTTGACTGTGAATAATGCTTAGGAATTGATTGAAAGGAAAGCTGAAAATAGCCAACAATTTGGTACTAGACAATAAGTCAAAGTTAATGAAGTGGGACGAATTTCATCTAATTCTGAATCTCGCCTAGAGAGTAAAATTGATAGACTTGCATCTGCTATGGAAAAAATGGTTATGTCTCAGATGCAAAATTCTTCTAATATGGCCACTCCTATGGGGTCCTCTACTTCTGTTACCCCACAGGCTAACTCTTCTGCTTTAGTAGGGCCATTCTGCTCTATTTGCTCTCTAGCTACTCATAGTACTGACTCTTACCCCTACATGAATGATGGAGTTGAATCTTGTAATGCGATTTACCCTTCTAAGCCTTTGACTCAAGGCGGCCAAAGATATGATCCTTACTCCAATACATATAATCCTGGATGGCGTGATCATCCAAATCTTCGATATGGAAATGGCCAAGCTCAGCAAGCACAATTCAATCAAGGTGGGAATTCTAGTGGCAAGATGTTTCAACAAGTTAGACAATCAATACCAGTCCAAGATGAAGATTCAAGGTTAGAAAGCAAGGTGGACGCTATGATGAAAATCCTGATGCAGCAACAGCAACAGATGCAGGAATTTCAAGCTTTTAAAACTCAAATGGGTCAATTTTCTAATGCACTCAGTAATGTACAGAGTCAAGGTTAAGGAAAGCTTCAATCTCAAGTGGTAACCAATCCAAATGTTGGACCTCAACAAAATCCTAATATTGGTGGAGTTAATGCTATATCTCTTCGACGTGGAAAGATAATCCCTTCTGCAGATCCTGTTACCACCAATACTTCAAATGATAAGGAAGTTATTGATGACTCTCTTTCTACTCTTCCTTCTACTTCCACTTCCACATCACAGGATCAGTCCACTTTATCAAAAACACAAGTGGCACCTCATGAAGAACAAGAAAAGGGTGATGAAGGACAGCAAGTGATCAAACCGGCCCTGCCATTTCCTATTGTTGTAGCTAAGGCTGAAAGGAGAAAGAAGGAAGCTGAGATGTTTAGTGAAGTCTATGATATCTTCAAGAAAGTGGTGATCAATGTTCCACTAGTTAACTTAGTCACACAAGTGCCTAAATATGCAAAATTCTTGAAGGAGTTATGTACTACAAAGAGAAAATTTAAGCATGAAGGCAAGGTTGACTTAGGAGCAGTTGTCTCCTCTCTTTATCAAATGCCAATGCCAGTAAAGTGCAAGGATCCTGGTAGCTTTCTCATCCCTTGTACTATTGGTGACATTGACTTCTCAGATGCCTTAGTAGACTTGGGAGCAGCTATCAACGTTATGCCAAAATCATTCTTCAATCAACTCAAGGGTGTAGAGCTTAAGCCCACAAATCTCATTGCATCCCTTGCTGATAGACGTTGCACAGTCCCAGAAGGCGTCTTGGAGGACATCTTGGTTAAGGTAAAAGATTTCATATTCCCTGCAGACTTTTATGTTCTTGATATGGATGATGGTAGGTTTAGGCAGAAAGGACATTCATCTTTAATTCTAGGTAGGCCTTTCCTTAAAACTGCTAGAGCTATGATAGATGTGCATGCTGGTAGCCTTACTCTGGAATTTGCTGGTGAAACTATTAGATTTAATGTGCTTGAATCCATGAGACATCCCCTGATGATTGTGCTGAGATAGATGTGAATGCTATTGATGCTATTATGGATGATTTTATTGTAGATCTTAAAGATAGCATGCTTAATAGATCCGGTGATATTACCTGTTTAGATGATACTATCTCTTGTTCATGTGCTGAAATTGGTAGTTGTGATACGTGTGCTGATCTTGATAGTGCTGATATTGATATTTTCACTGATGCTATTGAGATTATGAGACATTCTAGACATGATCATTCTGTGCCTAATTGTAGCATTAGCAATTCTAGTGATCACACATATGCTACTTCTAGTGATTCTAATGGACTTTCTCGGTTACTTAGTGTGATTGATGCCATGAATAGAACTGATTTATCTCCACTACCTGACTCTGAATTATTGATTGACATTGATCATATTTCTGATAGTAAGATTTCTGATTGTGATTCTATCTCTGACATGAGTGCTACTAATGGCACTATTGTTGTTGATTGTGATGTGTTGCTTGATTCTACTACACTTGCAGTTTCTACTAATACTCCCCAAGATAGGAAAGTTTGCTCTTCTGTTTGTGAATCAGTTGTACAGGTTTCTAGTTTGACTGATATAGATTTGAAGCCGCTCATAACTTCAATTGAGCAAGCTCCATTTTTGGAGTTAAAGCCACTTCCTGACTCATTGAAATATGTCTATTTAGGAAAGAATGAGACACTTCCTATGATTATAGCTAGTGACATAACTGCTGATGAGGAAACCCGCCTCTTAGAGGTACTTAGGGGACGAATAAAAGCTATTGGATGGACTCTTGCTGATATCCCTGGAATCAGCCCAAATGTGTGTATGCATTGGATCCTGCTAGAAGATGGTGCCAAAGCTGTGCGACAGCCACAGAGGCGACTCAATCCATTGATTCTTGATGTGGTAAAGAAAGAGGTCTCTAAACTTCTTTCTGCAGGTATAATCTACCCTATTTCTGATAGCCAGTGGGTAAGTCCAGTTCAGATAGTACCTAAGAAAACTGGTATTACAATTGTGCGTAATGACGAAGGTGAGCTAGTTCCGACTAGAGTCCAGAATAGTTGGAGAGTATGTATTGACTATAGAAAATTGAATTCTGTGACTAGAAAGGATCACTACCCCCTTCCCTTTATGGATCAGATGTTAAAAAGACTGGATGGTAGATCACATTACTGTTTTTTTGATGGTTTTTCTGGATATTTTCAGATTTCTATTGCCCTTGAGGATCAGGATAAACCCACATTCACATGTCCATTTGGAACCTTTGCATATAGACGCATGCCATTTGGCTTATGTAATGCACCAGGCACTTTTCAACGTTGCATGGTTTCCATATCCTCTGATTTTCTTGAGTATTGCATGGAAGTTTTCATGGATGATTTCACTGTTTATGGTGATTCTTTTGATGCATGATTAGCTAGTTTGGACAATGTTTTGGAAAGATGCATTCAATATAATCTTGTGTTGAATTTTGAAAAGTGTCATTTCATGGTTAAGAAAGGAATTGTTTTGGGTCATGTAGTTTCACATGATGGTATTGAGGTTGATAAAGCTAAAGTTGATATTATCACATCCCTTCCATACCCTTCTTGTGTGAAAGATGTACGTTCTTTTCTTGGGCATGCTGGATTTTATAGAAGGTTCATCCAGGATTTTAGTAAGATAGCACTGCCATTATCTCATTTATTGTAGAAAGATGTGGGTTTTGTTTTTGATGATTCTTGCAGGTATGCATGGGATGAGTTAAAGAAGAAACTCACTACACCCCCAATCATTCAGCAACCTAATTAGAGCCTTCCATTTGAGCTCTTGTGTGATGCTTCAGATTATGCATTAGGTGTTGTTCTTGCCCATAGAGTAGAGAAGAGACAACATATCATAGCCTATGCCTCTCGAACACTAGATGCTGCTCAGGCTAACTACACTACCACAGAGAAAGAGCTATTTACGATCGTCTTTGGGTTAGAGAAGTTTCGATCTTACATCCTTCACACCAAGGTGACTGTCTTTACAGATCAATCAGCTATCAAATACTTGTTCAAGAAACCGGACTCCAAACCCCATCTCATTAGGTGGGTGATGCTGATACAAGAGTTTGATGTGGAGATTCGTGATAAAAGTGGTGCAGAGAATATGGTAGCTGATCACTTCAGTAGGATTGAATCACCTTCGGTAACATCTTTACCCTTAGATGATTTTCCCGATCAAAGGCTCTGTGAGGTTGTTGTTTTTATCCCTTGGTATGCTAATATTGCAAATTATCTTGTTGCGTCTGTTTTGCCAGCTGACATGAATACACATTAATTGAATAAGTTTAAGAAAGACGTTAAATTCTACATATGGGATGATCCTTACTTGTGGCACATTTGTAGTGATCAAATTATTAGGTGATGCATTCCTGATGATGAATTTGAGTCTGTCTTAACTTTTTGCCATACTCTTGCATGTGGGGGACATTTTAGTGCTAAGCGTACTGCTAGGAAAGTTTTGGAAAGTGGATTGTTTTGGCCTAGTTTATTTCGTGATGCCCATGAATTTTGTAAGAAGTGTTCCAGGTGTCAATTTGTGGGTACTATTTCTAGGAAACATGAGATGCCACAACAACCCTTATTATTCTGTGAAGTCTTTGATGTTTGGGGAATTGATTTCATGGGACCTTTTCCTACTTCATTTGGTTATCTGTATATCTTGCTGGTTGTGGATTATGTGTCCAAGTGGGTTGAGGCTATCCCCACTCGTACTAATGACTCTTCTGTAGTGGTTTCCTTTGTTCGGTCTCACATTCTTTGCAGGTTTGGCATTCCCAGAGCTATCATTAGTGATAAAAGAACTCATTTTTGCAATCGGAGTTTGCTGAACTTGCTTAGCAAGTATGGTGTGATGCACAAGGTAGCCACCCCATACCATCCTCAGATGAATGGTCAAGCAGAACTCTCTAATAGAGAAATCAAGCTCATTTTAGAAAAGACAGTGCAACCCAACCGGAAGGACTGGAGTAAAAGGCTCGATGATGCACTTTGGGCGTATAGCACAGCATATAAAAGTCCCATTGGCATGTCTCCATACAGGATTGTCTTTGGTAAAGCGTGTCATTTGCCAGTAGAAGTGGATCATAAGGCGTATTGGGCAATAAAAAGGTGCAACCTCGATCTTGCTAGTGCCGGTGCGGAAAGAAAGTTACAATTGCAAGAGCTTGAAGAGTTAAGAAGGGAAGCTTATGAGAATGCTAGGATTTATAAGGAAAGAACTAAAGCAGCCCATGACAAACTCATTATGAAGAGAGAATTCCAAGTGGGCCAAAAAGTTCTACTCTACGTCTCCAGATTAAAACTCAGGCCTGGAAAGCTCCGCTCTAGATGGGAGGGGCCCTTCATTGTCATTTATGTCTTTCCATATGGAGCTGTGAAGATCAAAAGGGAGCCGAATGGAAAATGCTTCACCGTCAATGGACACCGCTTGAAGCCGTTCTATGATGGATTCTCCACTCAAGCAGTGGAGGTTACTGCACTACGAGACACCACGTAGACCCCGGTTGTATTCCTTCCTTCACTCTTTTATTTTGCATTGTCATATTATTAAGTTGAGTAGTGCTGGATATTACCTGTCTTTGTGCTTCGCTATGACTGTTTTGCATTGAGGACAATGCATTGTTTAAGTGTGGGGGAGGGATCAACTGTTTTGAATGTGAAAATTGCAAGTTTAAGTAACTTTAGTATGATGCATCCTTGATTTGAAAAGTGATTGATCATGTTTTAAGTTAATAGACTAAGTGGCAATGGATTGGACTTAGGTGAATTTAGGCTAGCAATCATATAGACCTAGTGAGATTGAGCCTAATGCATTTTTTTCAGTGTGTACCCCCTATCTCTTTACTTGATCTAGAACTTGACTTGAATCTTATTTGAAGCCACATTTTATGCATGTGTATACATGAAGATGATAAAGGCATTCATTTTATTTTAGTCAGATAAGCCAAACAGCATATCCTTTTCATACATATACCCTTTGTTTAGCCCCTTTGAGCCTATATTTTATTTTTTTCTCACCCCATAACAAAAAAAAATTCCTACCCTTTTGAATGTCTTAGGAATTGAAGAGCATTGCATTATATCTATTTTGGATGGAAGAACGCGTATAAAATTAGGAATTGGGTCATTGTGAAAAAGTTTGATATGTTATCTTGAAAAAAAAGGCAATAAAATTCCGCTCCGCTGGTTTAAGCTGTGCTTAGTAACCGGGGGTCTTCATCACCAATGTTGATCTTCGCGTCAAACGGCTAGTAAGAGCTATGAGCGTGCTAGTAGCATCTTGGTGCTATTGAGTTATAAATGTTTGAGTAACCGGGCCTTTGTATCACCAATACACAGGTTCGCGTCAAGAGAACATGTATATAACAGCCCAAGAGAATTGCAAAAATAAAAAAAATAAAAAAAAAATAAAAAAAAGAGAAAGGAAAAGTAATGACCCAGTTCAAGTGTGATTTGGTTTCTTTCATCCTATTTCATCCTATTGCATCATTCTCTTCATCTTCTAGGATATTCAACTTTGTTTCTCCAAATACTATACCCTTTCTTTCTTAGCCTTAGCCCCATTACAACCTAATAAAAGTCCTTTGGATTTATGTTTGCATTTGCTTTGCTAGTGGTGGAGAACTTATATCCTTGTCAAGCCTATGGAAAGAGTACTAGATAGGGTGAATTTGAGTGTAAACACAAGCCTATACACTTTTGAGTGATGAGAGACATACACATATCCTTGGTGAGGGATTTCTAGCTTAGATATTCCTTTGTCAAGTAAATTGCCATGAAGTTTGTTTTCTTGGGTCATGAGAAAATCACTTGGATAAAAGAGGTGTTGAAATGCTTTTGTTTACTTTTTACTTGTGATTGGAACATTCACTTTTGAAGTTTTGTTTTATTCTGTCTTGTTATACTCCCTTGGTCTTGATTTGTTTTGCCCAGGAGTGCAAATGATAAGTGTGGGGGAGTTGATAAATCCCAGATTTATTATATTTTATCCCACCTTATTCATTTATTTTGGGGATTATTTTAGGCTAATTTGGATTTATTAGATAATATTTGGATTATTAGCCAATTATAGGAAATAATATAAATTTGAATGGATTATGATATTTTTGGGCTTAAATTGATAATACTTTAATTGTTATATTATGATTGGAAAATATTTCCAATTATAAGATAAATCACGATTTTATTAGATTCTTGCAGGATAAGGAAAAGCAGATTGAAAGATCCTACGGTGTAGAAATTTTTTGAAAAGCTAAAAGAATATCCAACGGTTGAATATTATTGGGCTTCTTAAATTTTAATGGGTTCAAGTTGATACCCAAAAAGCTCTCTCCTCCTTCTTTTCAATTACCCTAACCACCAACAGAAGGGGGAGGCAGATAGAGAGGAGGCACACACGGATACAGCCGCTGGTGTTGGGTGCTGGAACTGACGCTACAGGAACGTCAACCACAGAGAGATCATCATCAATTCCCATCCTCTTCTCCCACGGGCCCACCTCCATAATTCATCCAATAATTCATTCCATATATATATATATATATTCCTCCATTGTATGCGTAGAAACGGAGGCAATTGATACATCAATTCTTCTCAACTTTTCTTCATGGCTGTGATGTGTTTGGGGATTGGAGGGAGAACTAATTTCATGGAAGCTTAAATTCTCTTGGGAGGCAACTTAGGAGGAAGCTAGAGCCTACGAGCTTACACTTGAAGACTACAAGGGAGTGTCTTTCTTTTATCTTTTTGATTCAATACTTAAGATTATTTAGTTTTAAATGATTTTGGGTTGTGTTAATTGAGAACAATCTAGTTTTAGATTGTAGACTTATTATTGATTTGAGTTGAATTGATATTTCGGATTTGCTTTGTTCTTAAATGATTATTGGGATTTTTGTTTGCAAACCTTTGATTGTCAATTAAATTATTAATTGAGTTTTCATTATTAATTTAATTGTCAATTTGGGTTTAATCTCTTGATTGTTTAATTAGGTGATTAATTGTCAAATTGTTTAATTAGGCAATTGTAAACATAATTTCCAAAATTATCTTAAGCAATTGTGATTGGTTTTTTAATGGATTTAATTAACCACCATTTTTTCCATTATGAGTTTTCTAGTGGATTAGGTGTTATTGAGCATGAGGGTTTCTCATGTCTTGATTAGGTGATTAAGTTTATTAATTCCAATTTTTCATGACCCTCCCTTTGGTCTAATAAATTAAATGGCTAAGAAAGCTAAATCCATGTGAATCCTGAGTTGTCCCCTTCATCATCATAATTGAATTAAACCTTTGTTATTTGTCTCACTTTTTCTTGATCTTTTTTTTATTATCATCTTAATTCCTTTTTCATAAAAAACCCTCAAAGGGATTCTTCTTGAAAATGCAAGAATAAGGAAGTTCCCTCTGAGGGCAATGATAAAAATTCATATCATGCTGATAGTGGTAGCAAGTAAGGATTCCCTGGGAATAAACGTGTTGGCACTGTGGCCAGCCACATGGTGATCAATCATGCCCAATCAGGCTATGGATTTGCTACAACTGTCAGAAGCTGGGTCATTTTGCTAGAGATTGCCTACAGCAGTAAAAGGCCATGGAGCTTAGCTCAAAAGCTTAGGGTAAAGAGGCGATTGCTCATAAGAAGGTGCATGAGTCGCCGGAGATGACCCCTGATACAATATGAATTAATGAATATGTTTTATGAGTACTATTGATATTGGGACTAGCCATATGTATTGTATTTGACTGTGTGATACATTTAGGGTTGAAAGTATATAAATAACTGTATAATTTGATTTTGATCATATCTATTGGTATGAAAATTTGCCTTAAGTAAAGTTGTTGAATGGTAAGATATACGTAAGGGTATTTTTTTGTTTTCTTCAATATTAACAGGAGCCAAAATAGTAAATGGGAATATACCATGACTATGTAATGCCTTAATGTCTCAATTAGAGATATAAGTGGAGTAATTGAACGAAATTGTTGACCAAAGATATACTAAGATGTGAGAAACTTAGTGTCGATGTTCTGATCAACTTGAGGAGTAGAGAAGAACGTGAGGAATACCTATGGGTGGTACTGGGAGTCAAATATAAGCTCTGGCTTTCAGGAATTAACTTACTGAGTGGTTTGTAGTGAGGTGATCTGTGTCGCCTACGATAAGGCAATCTGTGTAGTATGACTTGTGTGGTCTGTAATGAGGGAATCTATGTGGTACGACCTATGTGGTCAACTACGTGGTAAATTATGTGATCTTTGTGGGGTATAATCTGTGTGTTATGCACCCTTTGGGTAGTATGCAATCTATGAATGGAACAATAAGTGTAGTATGTGATCTTTGTATGGTATAATCTGTGTGATTCATAATTTCTATGTGGTATGTGATATGTGAGGTGCAAAATTTAGGGTAGATGATTTGTGTGGTTTGTAGCGAAATATGTAGGCGGAATGGAAATGAGCCCTTGTGCGGTAACAAGAAAGCTATATACAAAGATTCTGGTTACACGCTTCATAGACATCATATTGAGTATATTGAATAATAAGAAATGGATTGAGTGATAAGGGTTGATTCCCAAGTTATAGAAATTCAAATTTTGAGCGCGAAATTTAATAAACGAGGGGAGAAATATAATATCCAAAATTTTAGTATTGAAGGCTTGAGAATAGGCTTGAATTAAATGGACTTCAAGGTTTGGGCAGAAAATCTACCAGAATTCTCAATTAATCCAAAAATTAAAGGGAATAAATGGACAATTGCAAATATTATAAAATAACACTTTCCTTCTTCATCCATGCCATTTCTGACGTGAAGTGACAGCCGAGAGAGAGAGAGAGAGAGAGAGAGAGTTGAGAGAATTATAGAGAGAGGAGGAAAATCTCACAAGGTAGGAAATTCTCATAAGGTAGGTCGATTTCTTCAGTAAATTCATTCCTAATATGTATAATCCTTCTCTTTTATGTTATTTACGGTATTTGGAGTACAAATTTCAGTGGTTTGGAGGTTAGGCTTCAACCACCTAATGGAAAACAAGAAGGAGCTTAAGGTAACTTCTAAAACTTCAAATACTGATTATTCTGGCTGCAGTGAGTAGTTTAATCGGTAAATTTCTGTTGAATTTGCTTTGAATATAAAATTTGGGAATATGGTGTCCTAAACGTTATGTTGCCCAAATTGAGTCTAAATGGTGATTTTAATGTAATCAAATAGTTAATAAAGTGATTAGAGGTAGAAACGAGCAAGTCTACGGAGTCAGAAGTGAAAAACCCCAATTTTCCTCGGAGTTCTTCAGATTTCGGCCAGTACTAGAAAATGGGGTTAGTGATGGATTTTTAATAATCTGATGATTCCATTGAGTTCAAAAGAGAAAATTAGACGGGGTTAAAGTTGATCACTTTTTTAGAAAAGCCTGAAAAGAATAATTATGAAAACAACCCTGAAACCTTGAAATGTAGGCTACCAAGGGCATTTTTGTCTTTTCAAAGTGAATTTGGTAATTCTGATTCTAGAAATGGATTCCTTGGGCGAAAATATGTCATAATATTCCATGTCAAAATTTCGGGCAAAGTACGGTCGGGTTGGGTACGGTCGGGCCGAGTCGGGTTCCCGATGGGTATTTTGGTAATTTTTCAATATAGACTCATATAACCATTAGAAACCCTATGGTAGTGTCTAAGTTATACATTTGACATTTTAGGACCGAGTATAGAGCTGAGGGGTTGGCACGCAAATTGAGGCATACATTTCACGGAGAACAAGGCTTAAGGTAGGGAACTTACCTCTCCTGTGTGTATCTGATATTTGTGCTAGTGTATTGATGAATTTATTGCTTTGCTTGATTATGTGAAACATATATGAATGATTGAAGCTCTGTTTCTAATTATGCTATAGCTATAAGTATGTTGTTTGAAACATTGAGCACGCAGATATGTCATTGTGTTAGCATGAGTTTATGTAAGGCAAGCATGTCATGCATTAAGCACTTATCCTGTATGCATATTGGTGTTGTTTCCTACTAAGATTCTCTCAAATCTCACCCTCCTGTACCAACAATTTAGACAAGTGAATACAGAAGGTGTATAGAGATCAGATAAAGGAACTATACGAGAGGATTGTAGTGGTGGAACGAAGATGAGAAGATGTTTCCATTTCACTGGGATGAGTTTAGACACCCAAGTAACCCTATGTGGCTACATTGATGGTAATTATCATGTACGAACCCCTATGGGGAATTTCTATAATCATGCACATATTATCAGCATAATTACGCTATTCCTTTGTTGCCGAATGAACCACGCATTAATATTCTGCTGCAAGTCAAAATAAGATGAGGTTGGTATACTAATTGCTATTTTAGTTGCATTATATCACAGATATAGCTTACCAGTTTATTTTGAATAATAGTTTCTTACTATTATGTTGTATATGGTTTTACAGGAGAAGAAATCTTTGGTTTTTATGATGGAGGGAATGATATTCGTATTGTATTATCAATTGCAGTGTTGGTAAACAACGACCATATTTATTTTCAAGTTTCCTACTTTTAATTGTTCTAATTTTTCTTAATGAATAGTGCTTCTGAAATTTCTTTTCTCATTTTATTCCTGAAAAAATTATTCTCAATTTTATATGCTAAACAATAAATGAGATAAAATTGAATGTTATTATATATAGGTTGTATTTATGTAGTAGTTATAATTTTTAGTTGTTGTAGTAATTATTAATATTGATGATTCGCATAAGTAAAATAATTATTTATTTTTAACGCTTGTATTTTACCTAGTAGTGATTTTGTTAATTAGTTATTTGTTAATTTATATCATTTTGGAGTTATTTGATTGAGGTTTTCTTTTTTTCATTTTGTTGTGGATATGAAAATGTGTTTAAAGTATGTTATCAACTATAATTATAAGGTTCTAAAAGAAAAATATGAAAATAATTATTTTTTAAAAAAATAATACTTTAGGTGGCACTTCACTTCCTGTGGCATTTCTTCAAGGAAATGCCACCTAAAGTATTATATTTTTAAAAAATAATTATTAACTTCCTATGGCGCTTCTTTAAGGAAGCGCCATAGGAAGTGGACACTTCCTGTAGTCCTTCCTTCGCAGGAAGTGTTTTTTTAAATATATATATATGTTGTGGCGCTTCCAAATGTCATAGATTTTTCTAGTGGTGGTTTGATATGTAGCATTTAGTAAGCACCATAGCTAGTTCAAATATAAGTGCCACAACTTTATTTTTTTGTAGCTGTGCCAACAAAAGGATTAGTAGATATTAGCTCTTAATATTGTCATACTATTTAGTGGATCTTTCCAAGTCCTCTGTAGAGACATGCAAATCCTGTCAGTGGCATCACATTCAATTAAGAGAGTTAATTCGAGTCATGCCCAAGGACACTATCCTTAAGAGCTATTCTGCAACTACCGGTCGATAAGAAAAGACACTTCTCAAGATTAAACGAACCTTTCCTGCAAAATATTTTGAGCAGAACTACAGAAGATAATAGAACTTAGCAAAGTAAAACACCAAAGGAAGAAAGAGAAGTTACTTGAAAACTTAGAGTTAGGTACTCAGACCTTCGGTCTCATACCCTTTTATAGGTCGCAGATCATGATGACATTGAGTACACTTAAACACATTTAAAGATAATTAACTCATCAGTTACTACACATAAGTACAATTAAATAGACGGTTATATAGTCATTAATACACTTATTGATGATTAAAGACGTTAGTTACAAACATCGAAGACTCATAATGATTATTATGGTGACGGATAAATTAGATAGATATTTTCTATAAATAGTGCCTAATACCGCTTTTAACTCGCACAAAAGGAAGGGGAAATTGCTAGATTTCAACTATATTTATGGTGGCCTGTTGTCATGCAAATAAGCCTATTCCTCATCTTGGCCCATTTATTAGTCTAAGATTACTTGTTATTACTTGGACCCCACAATCCCATACAATGTGATACTCTTCCTTAACACACCCATACATGTTATTTACAACATTAACATCATGACATGCACCAAATGAGGAAGTTGGATTTCGTTATATAATGTTCAGTTGTTGCATGCTTTTCAATACATAGAAAACTTACTCTTTATAAAAGTGTAAATAACTTCCACTTACCAATATGTTATTCTATTCATAAGAAAAACCAACATGTAATTCTTTTTTATAAAATAATCCCCGAATCCATTTTGGATTAATGGATTTGATTAAAAACCAACACTTCTACTATACTGTAGATTAGGTTTAAGATTTCAGAAGGAATTAACTTTGTGGTTTCCAGGCTGAGTACATGAGTGTCCTATATTCATTTTTTATAAACTCCTATATATATATATATATATTCATTTTATCATTTATATTTACAAAGTATATTTTAATAAGCAATTAATAAATAATGGATAATTATTGTGTGTGTATTATTTTTTTAAATAACAATAATTATTAGAAAATTTTGCAATTATATTTAATTAACATCATGATTTATAAACATTAATCATTTTAAATTATAATATTTATTATTGTTCTCCTTTTGTCTTTTCCTTTTTCCTTTTTTTGGTCAACACATTCCTTTTTTCAATGAAAAGCTAAATTCTATTATCTCAAAAAAGAACTCCATCATAAAGAAATCAAAAGCTAAAACAAGACATAACTTTCCTTGTCACCTTCCACCTCTTGATAGAGAGGTGGCTATGAAAAATTTTTGTTAAGTGATATGTTGTATTATTACCAATTCCTATAAATATGATTAACTAGAACCTGTCAATCCCTATGGATATTAGCCTAATGTTGTCAATGATGTCTAAGCCTATAAGGGCTGTTTGGTTATAAGGGAAGGGGAGGGAAAATGTGTCAACACCCGTTTTCATTTTGATATAAGCAGAGTAATAGAAACTAAGTTCCATAGGCAAACAGAAAAGTACATATATAGTGATAAAAATATTTGTTTACAATCCAGAGTTGTCCATGGACAAAATACATAATGCGACAATATTTTTAATATTTACAGGATATTCAAAAGTATTCTAAACATAAGCTAACTATAACCATGAACTTTGACTTTGCCTCGAGACACGTGCCAATCACTTCCTTGTGCCTGTGTCTTTGCCTTCCGATCAACTAGCACGAACTGAGATGTTTGTTTAGAAAAAGGGGTGAGATTCCAAAGAATCTCAGTAGCAACATACGATCGACATATAAAATGTGAGAATTAAATATGCAATGCACTATATCAAGTAAAACAAAAGTTCACTTTGATTCATATGTGTACACAAGTTTCAGGACTAAAATCAAGTTTGAACCCTTACATGTATCTCAACCGAGTCATCGACCACAGCTAGGATTTGCTTTATACCTTGACTGGGCACCAAACAACAACTAGGTCTTGTGCCTCTAGCACGAATTCATATCATGAAATACAGTAACATATAACATACAATTAATCAAATAGTATATGAGAGATAGAAGTCCCTACTTCAAAGTTATATTAACATCTTTTTGTATGCCTCATAAAACATGTCGCTTTTGGCTTCCGATTGGTACTAAAATATTAAATGTACAAGAAATAGGTCATAACCTATCCAAGTATCATTTTAGACACTTTTATAGTGTTTCTTGTAGTTATATTAGCCTATGGTGAGAATTTACCAAAACGCCCCCAGGACCCCCGCCAGCCCTGCTATACCTAGTCCGATTGAACTTTTCCTGAAATTTTGATTAGGGCTATTATGACATATTATCACCCCAAGGATTCCATTTCTGGCATCAGAATTACAAAATTCTATCTCAAATTATGAAAATTTCCTTAGCAGTCCCATTTTAAGGGTTTTAGAGGTATTTTCGTAATTATGCCTTTCCGGGCTTTTCCAAACAAGTGAACAACTGTAACCCCACCTAATTTTCTCTCTTGAACTCAATGGAATCATCAAATCATTGAAAATCATATTATAAGGCCCTCTAACAGCCCTGGATGAAATTATGGTATCCTCCGAAAAAAATCGGGGTTTTGCAATTTCGGCTCGAAAAACGCGTTCCTTTATACTTCTAACCACTTTATTGACCATCTAATTGAGTTATAACTACCATTTGAACTAAAATTGGGCAACATAACCCTTAGGTGACACAAATTCCAAATTTTCAAATCAAAGACAATCCGGCGAAATTTCACCAATTAAATTGTCTACATCAGCCATAATAGTTAATATACGAAGGTTTGGAAGTTACTTTAAGCTCCCATTAGCTTTTCCTTAATATGGCTAAAACCCTAGGTGTTCCACAACAGATTTTTTAGCCTCCAAACCTTAAAGAACAAAGAGGAGTAGCTTAGGGTCGGAGTTATACTTGTTAGGAGCTAAATCGTTGGAGAAATTGGCTTATCTTGTGAATTTTCTTCTCTTTCTCTCTCTAAAAGCTCTCAACTCTTTCTCTCTCATGTTGGAGCACTTACGGTTTTGGGCTGATGGAGGAGGTGGATGATGATTTAATATGATATAACATTATTTTCTAATTATTTCCAAAAATTCCAAAAATTCCAAAAATTCTAACTTTGTGTGCATAGACTTTATGTACATGAATTTGAGTCATGAAGCCCAACTAATGTTTCCTTGATCATGCTACTTGTAGGAGACACCTAAGGGTCCTTCCCTATGGCCTCAATTGGCTTTACAACTTGTTCCGATTATGTATATACGTAAAGTCCCAATTTTGGTCAAATTAGTATCTTTGCTCAAATTTTCCATAAATTCATATTAAATTGACCAAAATATTATAAATATATTTTCCCTTTTACTTTCCTTAAATAATTGAAATTAACTTCAATTAATCATAAAATAATTAATTTACTGATAATTTGGTAAAATTACGATTTTGCCATTAGCTTTTTAATCCAATTTCTTTTCTGACATTTCTTTGGCCATTTCCCATATATTTTTAGACCAAATAGTTTCTCTACTGCTTCTCTATTTTTGGACCTTAATATTGGGATTTTTAAATTACCAAAATTAATCCGATAAAGGGATCAGACTCTAGCCAGAAATGCAAAATAACGTCCTACAAGTGTGGCTTGAGCTTGCTGGGCTTTATGATATTTGCCGAAGACGTAATGCCACAACTCGGGAACTAGCTATAAGTCATGTCATACCTCTACTGTGCTAGCCCAAGACTTGTAGTCACTTGGCTCATCCTCCAAATCCTCCTCCAGATCCTCATCGTGGTACTCCTCAGGGTCCTTATCGGAGTACTATCCTACTCGTCGACTTGGGATTGCCCTGGCAATGTCGGCCTACTCTCCGGTCTACACATAGGCAGCTCCGGCACGCTCTCTTGAGTACGCCACCACGCCCGTAATACTGGATAGACAGTTGTCCTTTCAATATCCTCTGCTCCGGTGAAGCTTGGTTCACTGATGGCTTTCCCTTGATGACTGACTCGAATTACTCATGTTCCTTTCATCATGTAAACAATACCATATCAGTATACCATTTTGAGAATATCAAAACCACTTATTAGCTCTAATACCAAAAATCTAAACACCTGTTTCTATTTCTATATAAGTTGAGTAATAGAGACCAAGTTTCACAGGTATACAGAAAAGTACATATATACTGATAAAAGTATTCATTTACAATCCAGAGTTGTCCATAGACAAAATACATAATGCGACAATATTTCCAATATTTACAGGATATTCAACAGTATTCTAAACATAAGCTAACTATAACCATGAACTTTAACTTTGCCTTGAGACATGTGCCAATCACTTCTCTGTGTCTACGTCTTTGCCTTTCAATCCACTGGTACCTGCTGAGATGTTTGTTTAGAAAAAGGTGTGTGATTTTGAAGAATCCCAGTAGAAACATACAATCGACATATAAAATGTGAGAATTAATGAACATTGCACCATATCAAGTAAAATGAAAGTTTGCTTTGATTCATATATGTACACAAGTTTCAGGGCCTAACACTGAGTTATAATCCCCATATGTACCTCAGTCGAGTCATCGACCACAGTCAGGATTTTCAATATACCTTGGCTGGGCACCGAACCACAACCAGGTACTGTGCCTCTAGCACACATTCATATCACGAAGTATAGTAACACATAACATACAGTTAATCACATAGTATATGAGAGATAGTAGTCCCTACCTCAAAATTCTATCAACCCCTTTTTGTGTGCCTAGTAAAACGTGACGCTTTCGGCTTCAGACTCGATCGTAAAATATTAAATGTATAAGAAATAGGTCATAAGATATCTAAGTATCATTTTAGACACTTCCATAGTGTTTCTTGTGGTTATATTAGTCTATGGTGAGAATTTACCAAAATACCCAAGAGACCCCGGCCCGGCCCTGCTGTACTCGGTTCGGTCGTACTTTTTCCAAAATTTTGACTAGGGCTATTCTAACATATTTTCACTCAAGGATTCCATTTTTAGGCTCAAAATTACTAAATTCTATGTTAAATTATGATATTTCCCTTAGCAGTCCCACTTTAAGGGTTTTAGGGGCGTTTTCGTAATGATGTTTTTTCGGGCTTTTCTGAAAAAGTAACCACCTGAAACCTCACCTAATTTTTCCTCCTACACTTAATAGAACCATTAAATTATTAAAAATCCAACTCTAAGGCCCTCTAATAGACATGGCCAAAATTATGGCATCCTCTGGGAAAAATCGTGGTTTTGCGATTTTGGCTCCAAAAATATGTTCCTTTCTATTTCTAACCACTTTATTGACCATCTAATTGAGTTATAACTACCATTTGAACTAAAATTGGGTAGAATAACTCTAAGGTAATACAAATTTCAACTTTTCAAATCAAAGACAATCCAACAAAATTTCATTGATTAAATATTCTACAACAGCAAGAATAGTTAACATATGAAGGTTTGGAAGTTACCTCAAGTTCCAACTAGCTTTTCCTCAATATGGCTGAAACCCTAGGTGTTCCACAACAGATTTTTTAGCCTCAAAACCTTAAAGAACAAAGAGGAGTAGCTTAGGGTCGGAGTCATACACATTAGGAGCTAAATCATTGGAGAAATCGGCTTACCTTGTGAGTTTTCTTCTCTTTCTCTCTCTAAAAGCTCTCAACTCTTTCTCTCTCTTGTTGGATCACTTACAGTTTTGGGTTGATGAAGGAGGTGGATGATGATTTAATATGATATAACATTATTTTCTAATTATTTACTAAATTTTCAAAAATTTGGAAAATTCTAACTTTGTGTACATAGACTTTATGTACATGAATCTGAGTCATAATTTGTTCCGGTTAAGTATATACAGAAAGTCCCGATTTTGGTCAAATTAGCATTTTTGCTCAAATGTTCCTTAAATTCATGTTAAATTGACCAAAATATTATAAATATATTATTCCCTTTTATTTTTCTTAATTAATTTAAATTAACTTCAATTAATCAGGAAATAATTAATTTTGTGATAATTTGGTAAAATTACAATTTTGTCATTACCTTTTTAATCCAATTTCTTTTCTCATATTTCTTTGGCTAATTCCCATTTATTTTTGGACCAAATATTTTCTCTACTACTTCTCTATTTTTGGACCAAATATTTTTCTTACACTATTATCTTAAATATTCTATTTATTAAAATTTTACAACTCTATTTCTTCAATTTTTTTAAATCCAACTTAAAAAATTGTCTTCCCAATGCCTTTTATCCGATCCCCGGTACCAAACACCCCTGAAAGGATAGTTAGTATGGCATCCCTGATTCAACCCCAGGGAGAAAAAAAAGAACTACTTCCTTAAAACTTCTGTCCCATATAAGTGAAGGCGATGAAAGATCCTAAACAGTTATGCAATAGTTGATTAAAGTATTAAACTGTATATGTTTTCATCTAATGCCACATATTCAATGGTTATTACCATCGCTGATGACCCTTTTGTCCATTTTGTAACACTAATGTTTTGAAAGCATATAGATGGCATAAGTGTAGTAATATCTTTAAAAAGGAGACCAATAATCTTTTGTAAACAGCGGAAGTCCCAACTTCAAGCAGAGTGTGGATCTGCACTTGAATGGGTTTTCAAAAATCTTTTCAAAAATCATTTTCAGATTGGGTCTCAAATTATTTTATGATTTATTTTAAGCCATCCGTTTCAGGTTCATTTCTTCATATCATAGTGTTTACTAATAAGTTCTCTGCTGAAACCTAAGCTACTATGTTTAATTAACAGCCCTAGGTGGACAACTGTCCACTACTGGTACGAATGTCGTTGTGCGTTCGCTTATATACAGGCGCTTACATACATGTCAGTGCGAGACTGACCACACTTAAATACAAATTACATACTATCTCCAAAATAGATAACTAACAGAAAACTAAATTCTAAGTCCTTTGCTTCATTCGCCCGTGTTTACCTTCTTGCCTGAGGAACTACTTGCCTGAGCTGAAAATTTGTTTTGGAAAAATAGGGTGAGATTCAATGAATATCAGTAGTAACAGATAACACTCATATAAAATGCACATATATCATGCCATGTCACCAAAGTTACAATACAATCAACATATTCAACATTCAGAGATAAATTCACAATATGCAGAAAGCATAAAGTTACCAATTCAAGGACAATCGTCCCTTGCCACAGCGCTGGGAAATTCTACTGGGCCTTAGCCCTTCTCATCTGAATGTTTTAAATTCGCAATGGTACAAACATGCATTTAACATATCACATAGTATGTGAAGGATAAGTTACTACCTGACAATTTTTCCAAATCTTGATCTTGATTGACGTGCTTTGAACGTCCTGGGCAAGTGTCAAGTCCTATAAATTATAATTTACGGGCAATGAGTTATTTCTTAGTCCAACTCTTAATAAATTATTCTCTTATGTTGGTTACCATTAGGGTTACAACATTAGGCCCAATATGAAGCTAATGAGCTCAAGCTACTCCAAATGCTTAACTTAACTCTTAAATGTCCAATTTTATTACATAAACTCTTTGCTTTGAATTTTCGCACATTTACCAAAAGCTGGCAGATTTTTCACTGAACTTTGAAAAATCATAACTAATTCTAGAAAAATCGAATTGGGGTGATCCAAAATTCTATATAACCCTTATTAAGTCTATTTTTAAGGGAAAAATACTTTCAGTAGCCGAAAGACTGTGCACACTACCCAGTTTTTCTTTTCCTCCCTGCTGCCAGAAAATCTGACCAGTTTTAATGGTCTGCTTCAAACATTCATAACTCCTAGTATACTTATCGAAATCCTTCATAATACCTATCAAATTAAAGGTCTATAAGTGTACTTTAATTCTGGAAAATCTCATAATCAAAAAATGAATTTTGGACAGTGAAAGTGTCGCCACAACAAAACTGCCAGACAAAAACGCACACTGGCAACTTTGTTGCACAAGCAAACTTAATTTCCAATTTTTGAATCTTTAAACCAGTCTATCAAAAATCATAACCAGAGCCTATTCCCACACAATTTTTCGTGTAGAATCCAATGGAAAGCTCAAAAATACCAAACTCAAATTATTTCTACAAGATTTAGCCCCCAACCGAAATCTACCTCCCAAAACAACAAAAATTCCACTTTGTTATTTTAACTACCAACAAGTCTAATACACCTTATATATGATTAAAACATCTTCCTTCTTCAAAAACACCCCTTGAATGAAATACATGGGTGGTTGAAGAGCTAAGAAAAACTCAATGAAATCATAAAGTATTCGGGTCAAAAGAAAGCCTACGCTTACCTCTTTGCGTTTCTACAAGTGGTTCGGTATTCCGACGGCACTCCAATAGACTAATTGGCACAAAACACCTCATACGGGAAATCTAAGACCATAGAATTGAAGCTTATAGTGAGTATAGGAATTTTCTTGAAGGACTTACCAGACAATAACGGTGATTCAGGATTGAAATCGGCTCTGGTAGTCAGGAAAACTCACTATTCACTCCTCCTTCTCTCTTCTTGTGTTCTTAAGCTTAAGAAATTTGACTTCTCTTTCTCTTTCCATGCTTGCACGAAATTTTGCCATTTAATTAGGCATGGATGGTTTTGATTTAATCACATAAAATGATCTCATCTCATCTTGCCACATGTCACAAGTTTAATGCTTAAGAGTGCCACGTGTTATGCAACCATTGGTCTTCCACTTTTCTCTTTCTTCAGTGGGTCATAAATGGTCAGAGGAAGGGAAGGCCTAAAAATTTCCCTAGACTCCTGGGTTCAGTGCTCGACTCGTAAAGTAAGCGACCTGGCCGGAGACCGATGAATTCCCCGGACTCAGACGCTAGGTGGCGTACTCCGGAGATGACAACATAAAAGGCTTAAAGTGGGTGTAATGATGTGTAATGTGTTAGATCTCTCATGTTTTGATGATAACAAAGGATGGCATGAAAAAGATTTTATAAACAAATAAGTTTGAACAAAATAATAACAGGGCAAATTATCACTTGAAGTAAGCATTGGAGTAATGAAGAAAGACCAAGAGAAAAAGCTAAGAAACTTCATCACTGGCAAGTTTTCTAAAGGGTTACTCGAGTAAGCACTCGGGTAACAAGATAGAAACTTGAAGTAATTAGAGTCAACCTTCAAGTAACCTACCAAGGTTACTCGAGTAAACACTCGAGTAATAAGGTATATGACCTCCAGTTGCTCTCGGCCTGCCAACGTTACTCGAGTAGTTACTCGAGTAACCAGGTAAATCATTTGGAATTGCTCTCGGCCTGCCAATGTTACTTGAGTAAGTACTTGAGTAACCATGTAAAAGACTTCCAGTTACTCTCGGCCTGCCAACGTTACTCGAGTCTGTACTCGAGTCCCTTGCTTCAAGAAATATGTTGCTCTCGACATTTTCAATCCTGCCAATGTTACTCAAGGAGTTACTCGAGCAACTCACTGTGGTAGGCAAAACCTGAAGGTAATACTCGAATAACATGTAATGTTTTTATCACACTTCACTCGAGGCACAACTCAAGTATGTAGGTATTCAATCACACCTTATCAAGAATTTGAACTAGATTACTCGAGTCAGTAATCGAGTAAAATGCAGAGTTATTTACATAGAACTTGAAGTATCTACCCGAGTAAGCTATATAGAAAATTGATGTTTACTTGAGTAAGTACTCGAGTAACAAGGTAAGCAAACTTGAAGTGCTCTCAGCCTTGTAATCCTGCCAACATTACTGGAGTGAAGCATCAAGTAACTTAAAGTTTATTTGAGAGATTACTCGAGTAACCTATGAAGAAAATTGTATCATACCCGAGTAAGTATCCAAGTGAACAGGTATTTCCAAGGTTTGTAAATTTGTTTACTTCATGCACTACCCAAGTAATGTAATGTTCATTCATTAACTTGCTATCATTTTTCTCACGATAATACTCGAGTAAGTACTCGAGTAAACTTAATGAATACTCGAGTAACTACTGGAGTATGCAAGTCCAGAAATTCAGAAATCATTCCAACGTTCATTGATTTGTTTCCTATGTGATTAACCCTTCATTGTATTAGTATTCTTAGTATATCCGCAGATAAACAATGAAGAGATCTTACCAAATGAAGAAAGTCAAATGCAACGTTCAAACGCTACCTACCGCCACCTACCTCAAACGGATATTTTTCAAATACTAGAAAAGTCAACAGTGGCTGCGCACGCTCTAACGGGCGAGAAGAAAATGTTCCAACGGTTGCTACCAACACATCTATATATATGGAAACATCCAAATAGAGATAACAACAAGAACACACACACGAACGTATTATCAAGTTCACTACTCTGTTTTACATATATTTGTAATTCTGTACTTCAGTGGTTCTTATTCACTCTGTGAGAGAGATATTTCATTCAAACTCAATATTTGTTATTGAGGTAACTTAAGGTTGTGGAACCTTGAGTTGGGATTGGATTACTACTTGTAAGGGGTAGCGAGTGTCCAGGCGAAAGAACTTACTTGTATTGAGGTGTCAAGAACCCACTGAATCTTCGAAGTTATAGTAAAACTCTCAGAGATACTCTGAGGACTGGACGTAAGTGAATGTGGTTGTGGCCGAACCAGTATAACTCCCGGTGTACACTTCGGTGATATTTCTCCTTACTCTTTACTGCATTATATTTACCGTCAAGTTTTCATATTTGCAACAAAATTTTTAGTATCACCCAATTCACCCCCCCTCTTAGGTGAAACGCTTGCTCTAACATTTGGTATCAGAGCATAGGTCTTCTTGTTAAGGTCTACAACCTAAGAAGGATCCAATGGCAAGCATGGGTGAAGGAATTCTTCCTGATGGAGCATCCATCACTAGACCACTAGGTTTCATTGGTGAACACTTTACTTTCTGGAAAGCAAAGTTCAGGGTATTTGTGATGGCTACCGAATATGGCTATGGGATGTGATTGAAAGTGGAAACTATCAACCTACAAAGATTGTAGATTCTCAAAAAATTCCTAAGATGTCAGCGGAATATGATGAGAATGACAAGAAACTTATCACTCTCAACAGTAAAGCAATTTTGATGATACAAAGTGCTTTGAGTCAAAGTGAATACTTCAGAATTTGCACACTTCCAACAGCAAAGCAAATGTGGGAAGCTCTGGAAATAGCTTATGAAGGAACTTCAGGAATAAAGGAGAATCGGATCAACACCTTGGTCACTGAATTCGATCTACTTTGAATGAAATCAGGTGAATCATATCTAAATTTGAACTTAGATATACTCATCTTGTTAATCAACTTGCAACACTTGGGAAAGTTTATGATCAACATACCCAAGTACAAAAGATTTTGAATATTCTCTCTAAAGAGTGGGAGGCCAAAGTCACTGCGATAGAAGAAGCAAAAGGAGAATCAATGAGATCAGTTGCTTCTCTATTTGGAAGCCTTTCTGAATATGAAAGCAAACTAAAGTTCAAACGGGAACTAGATGACATCATGACAAGAAAAAGAAAGGTCTAGCACTAAAGGCTAAAGAAGAAAATCAAGGTGAGGATGAGGAGTTTGACAATGATGAAATGGGCCTAATTATAAATGATTCAAAAAGTTCTACAAGAAAGGTCAAGGATTCAAACACTTTCAGAAAGGAGGAACTACCAACAAAGAACATATCATTTGCTATGAATGTGGAAAACCAGGACATATCAAATCAGAATGTCCAGAGCTGAACCAAAAGAGCAAAGAAAAGAGAAAAGGGAAATTCTTCAACAAAAGAAGGCCTTTGTATCTGCTATATGGGGTGATAGTTCTTCTGACGAAAAAAGTGATGAAGAAGTAGCCAATATATGCCTCGTTGCTCAAGAAGAAACTGAAGAAGAGGTAAATGATTCTGATCCTACCTATGATGAATTACTTTATGAATATAATGCTTTACATTCTGAATTCATCAAAGTAGTTAAAGAATTAGTTGTTTTCAAAAAGAAAAACAAAGCTCTTGAAATTAAACTTAAAGAAAGTTCAGAAAATGATTGTGAAAATTATTCTTCTTTGAAAAGAAAAACAATGATCTCACAAAAACTCTTGAAAAATTTACACAAAGAAGTGAGATGCTAAATGTTATTTTAAAAGCTCAACGATTTGTAAATGACCGATCTGGAATTGGATATGATCCAAAATCAGATAGAAGGAAAGGTAGAAAGAAGGCAGGAGGTAAGTCATATTTGAATTACTTTTAGCATTCTGTGCATACATCAAATCCTTTTGCATTTTGTAATTACTGTAATAGAAAAGGTCATTATACCTCTTCATGCATTCATAAGAAGAAAGGAACGATAGGAACCTACAAATGGGTACCTAAAGGATCATATGTTTCAAAAATTTCCTGTACTAACCCAAAAGGACCCAAAAAGAAGTAGGTACCTAAGAATTAATCGTATTTAATTGTATATGTGTCTCAAGGCATCCAAAAACAACAAATGGTACATAGACAGTGGATGCTCTAGACATATGACAGGTGATTTCGAAAGTTTTACCAAATTGCAACCTAAAGAAGGAGGAAAGGTAAAATTTGGAGGAAATCAAACTGGAAGGATTACAGGAATTGGTGAAATCAAAAATAACAAAGGCATACAAGTCAAAGACGTATATTATGTCGAAGGATTGTGCCACAACTTGCTGAGTGTGAGTCAAAGTGCAGACAAAAACAACTGGGTAATATTTGACTCAGAGGAATGTTTAATTATCAACAAGAATGACTTACTACTTGATAAGAAGAATATCAAGGCTAAGCTCAGAGCAAAAAGGGAAGGTAATTGTTATACTGTAGATATTAGTAGAAATGAATCTGAAAACTATTTTCTGAGTAATGCCGATGAAAGTTGGCTATGGCATAAGAGATTGGCTCATGTCAATATGCATCAATTAGGCAAACTACTCAAAAAGGATTTAGTTCTTGGATTACCTAAAGTAACTTTAAAAAATGACTTGATTTGTGACGCATGTCAAAAGGGTAAACAAACTAAATCATTTTTTAAATTGAAAAATGAGATTTCAACAAATAGACCACTACAATTATTGCATATGGATTTAGTTGGCCTAGCAAGAGTAAAGAGTCTTGGTGGCAACTTATATTCATTGGTCATTGTTGATGATTTCTCCAGATTTATATGGGTTATTTTTCTATCATCAAAAGATGAAACCTTTGAAGAATTTATTGTTTTTACCAAGAAAGTGCAAAATGAGAAAGGTATGTCCATTGCAGGTATTAGGGCTGATCATGGTGGAGAATTTGAAAATCAAGCCTTTGAAGAATATTGTGATACTAATTGCATTTATCACAATTTCTCTGCTCTAAGGACACCTCAACAAAATGGAGTCATGGAACGTAAGAATAGAGTGCTCATTGAAATGGCTAGAGCAATGTTAAATGAAAAGAACGTGTCTCAAGTTTTCTGGGTTGATACTATGAGTACAGCATGCTATATTTCAAATAGAGCCTATATTAGAACAAAATTTGGAAAGACACCATACGAGCTGTACAAAGGAAGGAAGCCAAATATTGCTCATCTATACATCTTTGGTTGTAAGTGTTTCATTCATAATAATGGTAAAGATAACTTAGGAAAATTTGATTCTAAAACTGATAAAGGAATTTTCCTAGGATATTCTAACCGAAGTAAAGCATATAGAGTTTTCAATAAAAGAACATGTGTTGTTGAAGAATCAATTCATATTGTATTTGATGAATTTGAATCCTCTGACAAAACCATTGATGAAGAACAGGAAGTTGTTTTAAATCAAGAAAATGGTCAATCTATTTCTAAATCTCTTATTCCAGAAGTTGATGAAACCAAGGAAGAAGAGCAATCACTAGGACAACCTAGAGCCTAGAAATACAATAAAAGTCATCCCTTAGATCAAGTCATAGGAGATGTGAATGAAGGGATCAAAACTAGAAATAGAATTTTTAATGAAGTAAGTTTTTCTGCATTCATTTCTGAGATTGAACCTTCTAATATTGATGAAGCCCTATCAGACAATGATTTGGTTATAGTAATGCAAGAGGAACTAAATTAATTTGAAAGAAATCAAGTTTGGGATTTGGTACCCCGACCCAAGGATCATCTGATCATTGGCACTAAATGGGTATTCAAGAACAAACTCGATGAATCCGCAATTATTGTCAGAAACAAGGCAAGATTGGTGGCCAAAGGCTATAATCAGGAAGAAGGAATTGATTATGAGGAAACGTATGCTCCAGTGGCTAGATTGGAAGCTATACACGTACTCTTAGCCTTTACGTGCACCAAAGGATTCAAACTCTATCAAATGGATGTAAAGAGTGCATTTCTAAATGGCTACATTATAGAAGAAGTATATGTAGAGCAACCTCCAGGTTTTGAAGATGTAACTAAACCTGACCATGTCTTCAAACTCAAAAAGGCTTTATATGGTTTAAAACAAGCTCCTAGAGCATGGTACAAAATGCTCAGTAAATTTCTTATTGATCAAGGTTTTGTACGAGGAAAAGTTGACACAACACTTTTTATAAAACGAAAACGTGATGATATTTTAATTGTTCAAATATATGTTGATGATATTGTTTTTGGCGCTACTAATGAATCTCTGTGTAAGGAATTTTCTGAGATAATGCAGGGAGAGTTTGAGATGTCAATTATGGGAGAATTGAATTTCTTTTTGGTTTGCAAATCAAACAAAGAAAGAATGGAATCTTCATATCTCAAACAAAATACTTGAGAAAGTTATTAAAGATGTATGGAATGGATGAAGCAAATGGAACGGACACACCTATGAGCTCAACTACGTTGCTTGATTCTGATGTCAAAGGAAAAGACTACAACATCATAAAATACAGAGGAATGATTGGATCATTACTCTATCTCACGGCAAGCAGACCGAACATCCAATTCAGTGTTGGCATATGTGCAAGATATCAATCAGCACCAAAGGAATCACATGCCGAAACTGTCAAATGAATCTTTAGATACCTTGCTGACACACCAGAATTGGGTCTGTGGTATCCCAAAGAAAGAAGTGAATATCTTGTTGCATATTCAGATTCAGATCATGGAGAATACAAGACAGACAGAAAGAGCACCTGTGGACAAGGACAATTTCTTAGAGCATCTCTTGTGTCATGGTTCAGCAAGAAACAAAATACAGTGTCTCTTTCATCAACAAAAGTCGAATATGTTGCAGTCTCAAGTTGTTGTGCACAAGTGATATGGTTAAAACAACAACTACAAGATCTTGGTATTTATCTTAAAGAAATACCAATCTATTATGACAATACCAGTACGATAAGCTTGGCAAAGAATCCAGTGCAACATTCTAGAACCAAGCATATCGATGTCAGACATCACTTCATCAAATATCATGTTCAAAAGAAACATATGAAAGTGATATTCATTCCTACTCATCTTCAACTAGCTGATATCTTCACCAAACCTCTTGCAAAAGATCAATTTCAATACATTAGAAAAGAATTGGGAATGGTAAATCCCAATGAATTGTAAGATATTTTAGTTTCTCATAATGTTAGATAAAGATATTTGATAATGTTTTGATGATTACTAATTTAAGCATCGGAGTATATAGAAACTTGTTTTTCAGGAAGATTGAAACTCTGTTTTGAGAAATAAAAACAGAGGTTATCAGAGGACACCATTACTATTGTACCAACTTCAAGTAATGACTGACAGTGAAGCATTACCCGAGGAATAACTTGAAGTAAAAAAGCACTTTACTCGAGTAACCACTCGAGTAATAATCTTCCAAAACTGGAAGTAACGTATCAAGTTACTTGGAATTTAAATCAAACGGTTCATTTGGTGAGAAATAAACAGTCAAAAGAAGAAAAGACAGGTTACCCGAGGGAAGCCTCGAGTAAACTTGAAGCTTACTCGAGTAAGGCCTTGAGTAATTGCAGGTTCAGATCACAAACTTGATGAAAAACAATTCAAATCTGTTCTTAAACTGCTATTAAATGATCGAGGGAACATACATGGATAATTATAATATTATTCATGCCAGGTACGGAATTTAAATGAATTATTTTAGAAATTTTCTATATGATCACTCGAGTAGGGACTCGAGTAAGCATAATATTTACTCTAGTAAGGCCTCGAGTAACGTCAGGTTCTAGGTCTTTATCTATCGCAAACTCAGTCATTTCCATAAAATCTCCTCGAGTAAATCACCCAGTCCTCTCACAAAAACTTTTCACAATCTCTTCCTTACTTGATTTCCGTCAAAACCCATTAATGTTTAGCTCCAAAAACCTCCTATTTTGTTCAGATTCTCCTTGCCCTATATCGCGACTTTTCACTCTGTTTTCTGCAATTTCAAGTTTCTCTGAATCAAAATGGTTAGAACCAAAAACCTTACTCCTACAGATTCTTTTGGATCCCTACAACTCTCTGACCTTCTTTCTTCTCCTCCCAGAAAGAGACAAAAACTCACACCTAGGTCAAAAGCCAAAATCCAACTCAAACCTGAACCGAAACCAAAGGAGAAAGGTGTTGTGATTAAAGACCCAGTGGTAACAAAGGCTCAATCAAAGAAGAGCACCTCTACTGGGAGAGGCAAAAGTGCCAAGTCTCCTTCTCCTCCACTTTTTGATTCTTCCACTCCATTATTCACACCAAAACCCTCCAAAAAGCCAAAATATGATGTGAATGTGGCTAAAGCAATGGCTGGCATACTTGAACAACTTGAGAAGGGGCAATCATCCAAGAAGTCAGAATTGCCAGAAGAGGAGATCACTAAACCTCCAAAGGGGTTCAATGTCAACAAGTTGGAAGATTCTCAAAAGTACCTCACACAATTCTCAAGGAAAAAAGTCTGTAAGACTCACTGTGTGGACCTCAAAGTACTTCAGGAGGTATTGAAATATGATCTTAGTCCCTTTCTTGAACCTTTTATGCCTTGGCTATCTATTAGGCTTCCCTTTTGCACAAAAGTAGTCACACACTTTTATTGCAATCTAGAAATCCTTGATGAACCCAATAGAACTTCTGCTGAGGAAGAGATGACTACTACTGTTAGAGGCTAGAAAATACTTATATCACCTTCTAGGATCAATGTTTGGTTAGGAATAGAGAACCCTCCAGATGACATCTACTCCAAACTTGAACCAAACCAAATTTTCTCTGTTCTTAGACCTGGTGAGCTTGTGGGCCCTCTTAACTTTAATCCTAGTGATATGTGTGATCATCACAGGGTTCTATGGTATATCTACTCTAGATCCCTTGTGAACAAGGCCAATAAAAGGATTTGGGGGAATATATATTTTCTGAAATGAAGAGGTATAGAATAGATGGGAAAGCCACTACTCCTATGCCATATCCTCAGATTGTTTCACTCATCCTGAAGAAAAATAAGATATGGTACTTGGAGAGTAAAGTGCACATTGAGAGAGTTACTCCAATTAGGAGAAACCAAATTGGGAAGCTCAATATTAAAATTCCTCTCAAGGGTCCTCTAGAGTTTGGTTCTAAGAAGAAGAAGAAGACTGAGACAAGTAAAATGGATGACACTCAGTCTTCTGCACCAGCTGCCACTACCTCTTCACCCTCTTTCCTCAATGCAACACTTCAAGACTTCATGGAAAATATGCTCAAGGGATTTCATATAGACATAGCCAACACCAATGCTGAGTTGATAACTCACATGAATAACAAGATGGCTGAGTTTGTTGAGAGGATGGACAAAAGGCATGAGGAGTTGTTAGCTGAACAACGTGCCCAGGGTGAGACTTTGAGGTTGATCTTAGCAAGACTGGACTCTTTAGGTCCTGAACCTTCTGCTGGTCCATCATTTGTACCTGAGGTATTCTCATCTCCAGAGAATATACCATCTCCAGAGAATATACCACCTCTAGAGAACATCCCATCTGACCTTCATCATATTGAGGTTGAGCCAACTATCCCTGAACCTCCAGTCTCTAGTCCACATGAACCAAGACCCTGAGATATCCTATGCTCAGTGGATAATCCTGAGACCAATGAGACTATTCATATTATCATTGAGGATTCACCGCCCAAAGCTCAGCCTGAACCCACTCCTATACCCATTCCTTCTCCTACTCATACAGAGGAGATCTCTCCCTCGTCCTCTGGTCATCATTCTGCAGATGACACAGAAAAGGTTGAAACCACCACTATAATTGTCTATCAGCCCCTTCCTGTTCCTCCAAGAGATGACATTCATATCCCTCTACTCAATCTTCCTGAACCAGAATCTTCCAGCTCCTCTTCTTTTGATTCTTCTGGTTCAGATGGTCCTTTGGTTCTTCCTCTAAAACCTATTTCTATGGTCCTTCCTGTGAAACCTATTTCTATGGTCAAGCCTTCTAGTCCTCCACTTGATTGATGAAAACAAAAAGGGGGAGAAGAGCTTGAGTGTGATTTTATAGAGTTTCTGAGTTTCTTTCTAATTTTGGGTATATGGGTGTATATGGGATTTAGGGAGCTTTTCAACTTATAACTTTTTCATCTTGTAATGTAATTTTAAGTTTAATGCAATCTTCTTTAAGTTATAATTTCATTTTAAGTCCATTTAAGTTATAATACATTGTGGGACTAATGAGTTTATTATGTATGCTTGGAGAATATGTTTTCAACATTTTCCAAAACACTTTGAATTAACACTTAACAAGTTATTTCAAAAAGGTTTTCAAAATTACCATTGAAGTGTTTATTTGAGAACTTAATTTCAAACACTTTGTTCAAAATCACCAAGTTTTGTTATCATCAAAAAAGGGGGAGAATGTTAGATCTCTTATGTTTTGATGATAACAAAGGATGGTATGAAAAAGATTTTATAAACAAATAAGTTTGAACAAAATAATAACAAGGCAAATCATCACTTGAAGTAAGCATTGGAGTAATGAAGAAAAGCCAAGAGAAAAAGCTAAGAAACTTTATCACTGGCAAGTTTTCTAAAGGGTTACTCGAGTAAGCACTCGAGTAATAAGACAGAAACTTGAAGTAATCAGAGTCAACCTTCAAGTAACCTGCCAAGGTTACTCGAGTAATAAGGTATATGACCTCCAGTTGCTCTCGGCATGCCAACATTACTTTAGTAGTTACTTAAGTAACCTGGTAAATCATTGGGAGTTGCTCTCAGCCTGCCAATGTTACTCGAGTAAGTACTTGAGTAAAAGACTTCCAGTTACTCTCGGCCTGCCAACGTTACTCGAGTCCCTTGCTTCAAGAAATATGTTGCTCTCGGCATTTTCAATCCTGCCAATGTTACTCGAGGAGTTACTCGAGTAACTCACTGTGGTAAGCAAAACCTGAAGGTAATATTCGAATAACATGTAATGTTTTTATCAAACTTCACTCGAGGCACTACTCAAGTATGCAGGTATTCAATCATACCTTATCAAGTATTTGAACTGGATTACTCGAGTCAGTAATCGAGTAAAATGCAGAGTTATTTACACAGAACTTGAAGTATCTACCTGAGTAAGCTATACAGAAAATTGATGTTTACTCGAGTAAGTACTCGAGTAACAAGGTAAGCAAACTTGAAGTGCTCTCAGCCTTGTAATCCTACCAATATTACTGGAGTGAAGCATCAAGTAACCTAAAGTTTATTTGAGAGATTACTCTAGTAATCTATGAAGAAAATTGTATCATACCCGAGTAAGTATCAGAGTAAACAGGTATTTCAAAGGTTTGTAATTTTGTTCACTTCATGCATTACCCGAGTAATGTAATGTTTATTCATTAACTTGCTATCATTTTTCTCACGATGATACTCGAGTAAGTACTCGAGCAAACTTAATGAATACTCGAGTATGTAAGTCCAGAAATTCAGAAATCATTCCAACGTTTATTGATTTGTTTCCTATGTGATTAACCCTTCATTTTATTAGTATTCTTAGTATATCCGCAGATAAACAATGAAGACATCTTACCAAATGAGGAAAGTCAAATGCAACGTTCAAATGCTACCTACCGCCACCTCCTCAAACGGATATTTTTCAAATACTAGAAAAGTCGACAGTGGCTGCGCACACTCAAATAGGCGAGAAGAAAATGTTCCAATGGTTGCTACCAACACATCTATATATATGGGAACATCCAAACAGAGATAACAACAAGAACACACACACGAACGTATTATCAAGTTCACTACTCTGTTTTACACATATTTGTAATTCTGTACTTCAGTGGTTCTTATTCACTCTGTGAGAGAGATATTTCATTCAAACTCAATATTTGTTATTGAGTTAACTTAAGGTTGTGGAAACTTGAGTTGGGATTGGATTACAACTTGTAAGGGGGAGCGAGTGTCCAGGCGAAGGAACTTGCTTGTACTAAGGTGCCAAGAACCCACTGAATCTTGGAAGTTATAGTGAAACTCTCAAAGATACTCTGAGGACTGGATGTAAGTCAATGTGGTTGTGGCCGAACCAGTATAACTCCCGGTGTACACTTCAGTGATATTTCTCCTTACTCTTTATAGCATTATATTCACCATCAATTTTTCATATTTGCAACGAAATTTTTAGTATCACCCAATTCACCCCCCCCCTCTTGGGTTAAACGCTTGCTTTAACATAATGATGAGGAACACATGTCACCCCCTCATTTGGCCAACACAAAAACATGTTTTTACTTTGTAATAATTTCGGGACACTTGTCATTTCCTTATTTGGTCAACACGAAAGATGTGTCATCATGAGTCATAATGAGCTGTCATTACATACTTGACTAAAGTTCTTTTTAATAAAGTTGCTCCATCGGTGCATTACCCGGAATTCCTCCGATCTCGCAACTGATGCCCCTGAACCCTGCAACCACCGACGAATTTTGCTCCAACTTCTTACACTTGTATTTTTACAATATTGACTTAATTTCTGTGAATGACACAATGGATATATGGGAATTCCAAAAGTAACTCTACCTTTAATTGTAAATACCAATATTTATTTTATTCTACTATTTCCATATTTACACATTTTTAGTATTGCAAAATTTGGTATATTGCACATTTCCTCTTTTTTTTTTAACAAAAAGATTCTAGACCTCTTAATGTATTTTTATAAAAATGCCTTTTGTCCATTTCTAGTAGGCGGTCAACCTATGCTGTGAGGCCTGCAAGGAAGCTTCATGGGGGTACTATATATATATATATATATACTAGTGTGCTTTCAAATTGGATTATTTGAGGTCATCGTCATTATATAAAATGACAAGCTCTCTTCAAACAACAGTATCAGAAAGCTTTTACATCCTTATTCAAGATAGACGTCAAGTTGCTTCCAAGTTCCAGTATGATTTGTGTTTGGAATGGTTTTTAGAGACCCCAAAATCATGATTGAGGGGAGCAAAAGTTAGATTGGGTGCTTTCGGCTTTTTAAACTTTTAGTATGGCTTTTTCCAATTGGATTTTTGGAAAAAAAAAGTAGTTTAAGCCATCAGTCAAAATTTCTTGTTTTAAGAGAAAAAAGTAGTTTACCACTCTAGTCCTATTTATAAGTTGCTTTTAACTAAATCTTATATATCAGGGAGAGGTAGTTAACACAATGATTATGAGATAAATTTCCAATTATACCCTCATTTTTGAATGGGAACTTTTCAACTTTTTCTTCTCTACCTATTTTTAAATTATTTCTTTATTGGTACAATAAACAGGGGCAAAATTGCCACAATCTCATTTACTACACTGAAACTGGACTTATAAATAGGATCAAATTTTTTGGTCAAAAAAGACTTATAAATAGGACCTGAGTGGTATGAAAGAAAGATGTTGGGTCCCACTTTTTTAACTGATATACTATCCAAGTTATTATTATAAATTCGTATACACTACTACATAAGACACTTTTAACGTCCGTTTTTATACCCTTTAGACGACTGTTTTCAGAGGGATGTATATGTGAGTGTCATGGAAAATTTAAAATAGACGACTGTTTTAAAACAGTCATTGTAAGAGACTTACAACGACTGTTTTTAAAAAACAATTCTTGTAAGTCAAGAGATACAACGACTGTTTTTGCAGAAACAGTCTTTGTATGTTGGGTAGAAAAGATACAACGACTGTTTTTGCAAAAACAGTCGTTGTAACCTTTTTTTTAAAAAATGTTATTCATTTTTCTCCCCCTTAACATTGAAAAACTACCAATTTTCAAACAATTATATTGTAAATTTGGAAAACACTCAAATAAAAAATACCATGTCTCTCACAAAACAAGAAACAGAAAGCTAAAACCATAAAAACACTCTTGCTAAGAAATGCATCATATGAATCTCATAAAGGATTCACAATTCACACACAAATAAATAAGGACAACATTGTGATTCAACAAAACCACTATCATGAGGGTTTTATAATAAATAAGGCAGCCCCTGAATCAAATAGACTATAGTAGCAGTGTAAAACATGTGCATCCTTAAACCTTTAATGCTTCATCATCATTTTCCAAAGTCTTATCTAACAAATTCATAGTGCTCAATATAAAGAAGAAACTAACAAGAGGTAAAGTATTCAAGTATGGCAACATAATATACCACTGCACTATGTAAAAATAAACCTCTACACATCATCCTCTATGCCTCATGTATTTGACTGTAATTTCAAGTTGAATCACACTGCAGATTGGGTAAATTCTTTTAGCTAATCTTCAAGCTCCCAAATTCTTTACCTCATGTAGCCTGCAAGTAACTTGCTAAGTTATTCTCTTCTTATGCCTTCTAGTCTTATTGTCATTTATGAATATAGATAAGTATTTGTATTGTGAAGTTTTTAATTTATGAGAGGTAGAGGTGCGATTAGAGTCCGAAATTGGAATTCAAATATACAATAACAAAAATCTAAATTCTACTCTTCTACAGAATGGTTTAAAAAGACGAGGGAGAATCTGCAGAAGTACATACCTCAAGAATAAATCCGGTTGGAATCTTCCAAAGACCTAAAGTTGCAGGAGAACAATGTTTCTCTTGAACTACAAGTACCTATGCAAATTCATAGCAGGAAATTACAGTCAAATACAGAGCTTGCTTTGCATAATCAAATTAGCCAAGAACAACTTTTGAGATAACTAATAAGTAAAGTAACAAAAAAAGGTTCCTTGCAAACTTTTTTAAGTAGAGTACAAGTAAGCAGACTTCATTTTTGGCTGATAACCGATAATTTTTTTTAACCAATATCAAATACCAGTGTAAAGATTCCTTCTTTCTAAGATCTATTTCTTCTCAAGTAGAGAATATTAAAAAGTGAAAACTATATTAATTTTTGGAGAACTACTTCGACCAAATGCTCACTTTATAGAGGTTCATTCTCTGTTTACTTCTCTCCGATATATAAACAATACGATTTCAGAACTGAAACAACATACTTGGATAAATAGCAGAATTATTGAACTTAGATATTAAAAAAAATACCTTCATAGAGATGGGAACAAGGACAGATTTTTCCAAGGGCAACTTAAGCCAAATCCCCTTCTTTCCCTGTATTTATCAGATAGCTCTATGTAAGTTTGTCTTCAAGAAGATGACTTTATATCCTTCAAGAAGACTGGTTAGAGGAGTTACCATCTTTTTCTAAAGACTAATGAATTTTGATTAATGTAAAATATGATTGGAGGTTGGACTAGGGCTCGGAGGTGTATCTGGGACAGAGAGGTAAGACTAGGAGAGGGAATACAATTGGGATTGAAATAGATCTAGGCTGGGAATATTAATGTATATGCTTTCAACGACTGTTTTTTAAAAACAGTCGTTGAAAGTGCCTTTTATTAATGTATATGCTTTCAAAAACTGTTTTTTAAGGACAGCCATATGATACTGCTAATCCAAATATAAATCATATTACATAATTTGACTTTTTCTCAATCTTAAGTTTACAAAAGTTAGATTATAAAAAGTCATTTTTGCTATTGTTATTCCAAACCCACACTTAATAGGATATTGGTCATTTACTTAATAATTTTTCTTATCACATTGATAAAGTTATTTCTTTTTTATTTGCATAAAAAGTTACTTCTTTTTTGTTTCTTTTCAATTTTCATAGTTATTTACCCTACTTTTGATGATCCTGTCCAACTTTATTTTATTTAATACTATTTTGTTTTGTAATAGAAATGGCACAATGCAAGCGTGCTCTGACTATCAAGTCCCAAGTCGGAGGATAGCAAAAAATAATAAAATATAAGGCATAAGGGTAATGTTTTAAAAGCCGGACCAAACATCGAGCAGGAAAGGTTAGCGAGTTAAGGTTCAACTGGTTGGAACGGTTGAGCCGTTTAACCGGACTGATGATGTAATAAATTAAATATAAAAATATTATATATATATATATATATATACATATATTACAATAATTAGTCTTTAGTATAATTTTATATGAAGTTAGTAAAGTCACAAAACACTATTTAAGGAAGAACATATAAGTCAACCATTAACCTAACAAAAAGCACAAATAATAATCATTTTATGACTTGTCAAACATTGGTATTTGGTGGCTCTTGATTGATCTAAGCATAAGTTTCTTGAAATGCATTTGGACAAAAAATGTCATCATCTTCTTGAGGAAATAACCCAAAATCATGACCTCCAACTCCAATCCTAGAACTTCCAATTCCAGCCTGAATTTGTAGATGAACCTCATTGCCTTGTTCTTCAAAAGTATCTTTATAAAATAGTATGGAACGAACAAATTATAAAATTTAGTAACATATAATATAAATAAAAAAAATTGACATGTCTAAGTCTAACTCTACAATTTAAAATATCTAATTAACCTTTATCATTGATGGTAATTTTTGGTATTAGCAATTTGGTATCATCATAAATGGTATCTTCTTCTATCTCTTGAGTGGAAAGTGTTGAGAGTGAAGGAGAATCAACTTCTTCCATTATCCAATATTCAATTTTATCAATACTTTCATAATCAATGGGATCAAAGTCTTTTTTCTTATTAAGAACCCTAAAAAAACACATGGAAATGAAATATTGGTATAATTATTAGTAGCATTTAATTAATTCTCTTACCAATACAAAATTAAGTAAAGTGTAAATTGTAAAGTGAAAAGGTTAGAAAAATATACCTATTCCTCATACAAAAATTGCAATGAATAAAGACAAGATCATTTAGCCTTTTATATTCCAATTTATTTCTTTTCTTGGAGTGTATCCTTTCAAAGACACTCCAATTCCTTTCACAACCGAAAGAAGAAGCAATTTGACTCAACAATTGAATAGCCAACTTTTTAACATTGGGACAACTACCTCCAAAATACTGTCAGCATTCAAATATCATGTTAAAATGAACATCATCAAATAAAAAAAATAATTAAAGTCACATATTCGTATGGTATAATATAATTGAATAACAATTAAGAGGTAAGGAATTTTACCAGGTCGCATTGATTTTGAAGATTCAAGAGCCATGTGATTATTGAAGGTGCCACTTTTATCTTGATATACTATGCCCTCTTGCAAAAAGTTGGTTTTGTTAGATGTGACTTTCCTACCGATGACAAAAAGATATCCTTGCATAACCTTTGGCTTTTGAGATAAGTTAGCCTTATCATAAAGAAAAGCAGGATTTAAGATATAAGCTGTTGCATGAAGATCTTGGTGTAGCTAAGAATCCCACCTACGCTTAATAATACTCGTGAATGGCTTGTACAATTTTTTTTGTGCGATTGAAAGTACATTTGATAGCTTTCCTTGCCCTGTGCATCCCGTCATAAATATATCCTATTGAAGGCCTATCATCAGAATCTATAATTCTTAGAAGTCGTATAAGAGGTTTAACAACTTCAACAATGGCTAGACAATCATTCCAAAATACCCTGTCCAATACAACCGCAATCACATCTCTTGCCCTATAGTCTCTTGAGTATCTAGCGTCAATGAATGTCTTACTGGTTACCAAGGCTTGTAAGTCATGCTTATGCTTAAGAATACTTTTTAAAAGCAATAAAAGTGGTAGCAAATCGTGTTGCTCCCGACGGGATGATTTCTGTCCACCCTTCTCTTTTTCTCATCCAAGATAACAAAAATCCATGGTTGTAAATGAATTTTGAAATCAAAGATGCACGTGTAGATAAACGTGTGAAAATATCCATTTTTCCAATGTCTAACAAAATCAAGTTCAAGCAATGTGCAACATATGGAGACCAATAAATAGATGGATACTTGTCAGCCAATAATTTCATAATAGCTTTATAATTAATTGCATTATCAGTAACAAGATAGACGACATTATCCACACCAGCAAACAAAACCATGTCCACAAACAAATTGCACAAAGTTTGGGCATCTTTCACAATGTCTGATGCATCTATAGATTTGATGAAGATAATTCCTTTAGGACAATAAACTAGGAAATTAATCAATTGATGGTTTTGTTGATCTTGCAGGCATCTGCCATTATTATGCAACCAATTTCTGCCCAAAAATTCATGCACTCATCAACTGACAATTGAACTTCCTTTTTCATGTCTTGTAATAATTTTGTTCTAAAGGCATGGTAAGATGGCGCTTTATAACCAGGGCCAATAGCTGCAATAGCATCTATCATAGGTTAAAAGTACATTGAATTAACAACATTATTTGGAATGCAACAATCATACAGCCACCTAGCCATAGCCATGTCTGCTCTATGCATAGCTTCTTTACCTGCAAATGCACTTCTTATTCCTGGATGTACACCCAGGGTTGTCCTTGGGGCAAAGAAGGATCTTGTAGTTGCAACAGGTACCTTTCGTTTCAAAACTTTAGATGATATTGAAGAAGGATTTTCAGTATGTGAAGGAGGAACTTCTTCTAAATTTGGATCATCACCTTTCGATGGTGTGACATTAGGTCCATAAGGATTGTCTTCTTCAAATATATCTTTCTTCTTTCCCCTTTTCTCTTCAATTTCTTTCAAATTTTCATTCAACCGATAGCGAACATCTCCCGGAACCATTTTACAACTTATGATGTCCCCTTTTATTCTGGCAAGATGTTGTTTCATTTTGTGTATTCTACCCCCAGCAACTTCCTTTGAACAATACATGCATTTCAAGTAAGGTTTGCCACCTGGGGTTTTGTTTAGTACTTGAACACAATACTCCCATATTGGATTGGTTTTTGATCTAACAGATTAGATAGAGGGAGTAGTAGTAGATACTTGTTCTGCTTGGGATGACATTTTCTAGTTACTACAATACATTAAAAATCAATTATTATAATTTTAGGATAGAAATATCTTCAAAGTCAAAAATTGCAACACTAGAAACTAAGAATTATTGTTGCAGAAAAAAGCACCCAACGTATTGCACAAAATTCAGTGAATGATAGTCAATAATATGATATTGGGTATAATAATCAGTGAACTTGAGAGCTATGTATAGAAATTGTTTTTGAAGAGGCTTGTTAAAAATAAAAACTGAAGCCAGAAAAGTCTATGCCACATATTGCTCAGTCAAGAACTTGAAACCAAAAAAGTCTATGCCATCAAATGCTGAATCGTGCAACTTGAATATGCAAGTCTATGCCATATATTGCTCAGTCAGGAACTTGAAATCCGAAAAGTTTATGCCATTAAATGATGAATCATGCCACTTGAATATGCAAGCCTGTGCCACATATTGCTCAGTCAAGAACTTGAAACTAGAAAAGTTTATGCCATTAAATGTTGAATTGTGCAACTTGAATATGCATAGCAAATTGCATTTTCATGACAATTTATGTTTAATATCTTGAATATGAAATTATTTTGCTTGCTAAGTCTCAAATTCAAACAGAAAACATTTCTTTTTAATGGGGGGAAATATAAAATCAGGTTACTTGTTCTCATTGGCAATAAATATTGAAAGAAAGTATCAAAATGATACTGCAAGAGTATATATAATCATTGACACTACCTTGGTACTAAATGTAAAAACTAGATAAATGGCTTCCTTTAATCCTAAATATAAATATAAGCACCAATCTAGTTTAAATTTGGTTTATTGCCAAGGAGAACAAGTTCAAACAGTCACATAGTTTAATATTTTAATACATATGATGACATCAAATAGGAACCAAATGGGAAAAGGAAAAAAGTTGACTTTTGAACCTCCCTTCATATTACTTTCCCTCCCTTCATGCTTGACCCTCCATAACCCAATTTAACTAAAAACCAGACTGTGCCATTTGCCAATATCAAATATGTCTAAAAACTAGAATTAATATAAAATTTGCAGTGCCAGAACTTCATTAGTTTCATACTTTCAGTATACTCTGCGTTAGGTTGAAAAAATAAAGCAATGAAAAGAATAGAGCAAAGAGACAGAGTAGTCCATACAGAAGCTTTATCTATGACATTGTGAGGGAGGAGTTTCGGGCGTTTGGATGTGATGAAGAGAGCTAGAATCATATCACCACACAGTCAGCCATGAACGGCGGAGGATGATGGCACAAATGGAGGTGGACGATGGCTACACAAAGCTTCCACACAACGATGCATACAAGTTCAAGGATAACCACCAATAGCAACAACACCAAGATACAATGGCAACGGCAGACGACGACCAACACACACGGTGGAAGACAACGGGCAGCCGGAGCATTCCCAATTGATGGTGGATATCAGACCTAGGGCACACTCGTGAGGCTTAGGGGTCGATTCTCATGGGGGAAAGTGGAAAACTGGATGTCACTCTTTTTTTTTGTTTTTTCCAGATTATAATTATAGCATACATTAAAAAAAACTTCTGCATGTTTTTTTTTTTGGTTTGGACTTTGGACAAAATTCATGGGCCGGATAGTTATTGAGAGCCTGTTCCGATTTTCGGGCTATTTACAATATGAAAGTACATAAATGACCTTTGCTAAACAAAAACCCTTTCTCCTTGAATCTCAATGCCTAGACGCATAATACTTTTGAAGCTAAAGCTCCATCTTCTTCTGCAACTCTAAAATAAGAGATAAGAGAAAAACAAAAGCCTAAGGGCATGTTTGGTTGGAGGGGAGGGGAAGAGAGGGAATAAAAAATGAGCCACTCTCCTTGTTTGTTATGAAAAATTGGAGGGGAGGGGCCCCAAAGAAGGGGCTGAAAATCCTCTCATCCCCTCATTTTTGTTCCCTCAAAATTGTTTGCTCTCTAAGCCTTTAAAGAGATTTGGTTTTTGTCCCCACTTTTAATAAATTTTGGTTTTAGTTCACATAATTAGTGACAATAAGTTGACACCATTCAACTTAGATCAAATTTTTAAAAGATTATAGGACTAAAAACTATGATTTGAAACAACTAGATCTAAAATTAAAATTTGATCATGTAATAAGAACAAACAATAATACAAAGTATTAACCTTTTTATAAATATTTAAGGGGAAACTGGCGCAAGTCTCCTCCCATTAGAAATTTTATTGATGGGAAGGACTTGAACTATAGATATACAAAATTTATAGAGCGTTATTGGTACTTTGTATTTGTAAAACTTTATCACATCTTCTCATTAATTAAATTTTCAACTGAAGAATTATTCCGATTTTCTCAATATTTTTTTTTTGGTGAAAAGAACTTACATTGTGTCACTATACCAATGTTTAATACATAACTGCAAGGCTACTAGTAATCCAGTAGCTAGAGTACTCAGTTCCCATAGTAGAAGCATCGATGAATGAAGTTTCAGCGTCCTCCTTCTCTTCCTCCTCTTCTTTCCAACATAATTGGAATTATGATGTCTTTCTGAGCTTTTATGGTGGACATAACTGCAGCGATTTCGCTAGAAATCTTTACTATGCCCTCTTAAAAATGGGAACCGCACATTCCTTGATGGTGAGACAATTATACACTATTACAAAAAATGTGCATATATAATGGTTTTGAACCGTCATATATATAGGTACTATATATGCTTTGTGCAGATAAATTACAATTCCGAACCGCTATTTATTCTGGACCTATTATAACAGTTTTAATATAACACCCAGTTATGTATTGAGCCTTGGTGAGGCCATGATATGGGCATTGTTGTGATAATAATTAACGAACACATATGAACAACCGTCATAATATATGGTAATGCTTGCATGATATATAACAGTCTAATTTTGGCAACCATTATTTATTAAGTAACATACATAACGGTTCTTATGTAAGAACCATGACTTTTAACAAAAATAAATAATGGTCTCATGTATATAACCATTATGTATTTAGTACATAACTAACGGCTCATATATAAGAACCGTGAACTTTTATAATACTTGACGGTTATTATATAATAACCATGATGTATAGATGTGAAACTTTTCAAGTGAGAGTTTTTGAGCTAGTTGGACTCATCTGTAAATAATAGAACATACCTTCTACATCAAGTGGCTATGCAATTTAGGATGAATCAAGACATTTTAGGCTTTGTAGAAAGAATCCATGACGACTATTGATGTATGTATATGTGATGATGTAACTATTGACCTATAATTGGGTCTTTACATAGGAATTAACCATAGAAAGCAAAGGCTGAGGGTCAAAAAACATATGAATATCTGTATAGGAAAGGACACTTGGGGTATGGAATCCCTTGAAAAAACCAAGGTTTTTTTAATTGTTTACCTCATAAATTAAGTTACCCTTCTATTTTTGTATTGTTTATCCCATAAATTAAGTTATCCTTTGATAAGATGGGTATCACATCTTTAGTTGGAGTTAAACCGTATATATTGTGATACTAATCCTAACTATATATTGTATAAAGATAATAGCAAAGATAATAATAATAATTATAATAATAATAAAATGATATTCTTTAACTCTAGATCAATTTGTGTAATTATTAAGGCCTTATTAGTTGTTAATGATCATTTTAAACAATAGAATATGTAGAATTTAACTAATATAATGATAATTTTAAGTTTATTTAACAAAACAAAATTGGGATTTCCTGGTCTCATCCCAATACTACCGGGACTACACTGGGACCGATTTGCATCCCGGCCAAAACCTGGGATCGGAAACTAGGATTAGGGTATCTCGGTCTCATCTGGGGTTTGAACAGCCCTACTGTTGTTGATAGCTCTAATACTAGATGTTACATCCTAATTTTTACATTAGGATTTAACTACAATTAAAAAATAAGTAATCATGATAAATAGATGTATCATGTAGTTATTGAAATAAAAAGGATTTATTTAAAATATGATCTATAAAATAAAGTAAGGGAATAAAAATATAGTAATAGTAATAATACTTTATTACTATTGTAATTATTAATTATTATTATTAAAAAATGGAAATCAAAATAATATGATTAAATATATATATATATGAAATAAAAAAATTTAAAAACATTATGACAACTAAAAGGGCACATGGCATCTTTAGCTATCACTTGGGGCGGGGTAATTTCTATACCCCAATCGCCTACTCCACTACTACTACAGTAGCAACAGTGGAAATGTCAGAGGCAATAGGCCACTCGTTGCCGTTGTGAAGTTTCAGGTTAGGGTTTACACTTTGGAAATCAATAAGGTACTCAAAACTACTTCTAATCACAAAATTTCTTCCATGGAAATTGTTCTAAATAATTTTCTCTTTCTTATGATAGTAATTTCATACTCATTAGAGAATATTTTAGGGTTAGAGTTTTGAGCAAGTTTTGAGTTTCATCAATATATGACTATAGGAATAGAGGATGATTAATAGTTAATTTTAATCAATTTACTTTTTTTATTTAGTTGGTATAATATTTTATAATTTATTTTCTACATAATTAGCTTATAAATAATTCTATATTAGAGTTTTTAACCGATTAACTTTGGGCTAAATGGTTTGTTTGACTATTAGAGGTATTCTTAAATTTTTAATTGATTTAGATTTTTTATTAAAGAGAAGGTTTATAATATATCCATTTTATGGCCTAAACTTTAAATTGGAGATTTTATGTAATTGAATGAAATTAATGATAATCAATTACTTAAATGAGTTGCTTGAGTTAAGAAAAATATAGGAATTAATTTAAAATAAATAATTGGAATTTTTGAGTAATTAATTCAAAAGTTTCAATTTACAGAATTATTTCAATTAATTGTTCAAATATCTCAAAGAGTTATTAATGTGTAGTAAATTGATTGTTGTAGATTGGTTATGGCATGTGTTTGAGCTCTTGGATTAGGAGCATTATGGTAATAGTTTGTTTTGGTGAGAAGTAACCACTTTCCTCTTATTGTGCATTCTTGTATGATGTTTGTGAGTAATGTTTAACTTTATAGAACTATAAATTTGCAATTGGCATGTGATATGGACTATTAAACTATGTTGTTAATGAAATTTTCTTGTGGGACTTATTTTCATTAAGAAATGACTAGTGATATTATATTATATGAATTGGTGTTAATTTATGATATTAGAAAGATTCTCTTGATAACTTGCAAATTTATAATGTCATGTGATTAACTAGTGTGATCATATCTCTTGAGTAGTGATATGAGAGGGGATGGTGAATATGGATTTGATGGGAGGTTATTCAAAGAGGAAATAAGGGGGTGAATTCTTGTACAACAATAGGAAATAAGGTTGTGGGCTTTCAGGTGTACACTGGTTAGTCCTTTGACCTGTTTGTGTCTAGTAGAGCCTTTGACACCCCACTAATGTATTAGAGGGCTAGCCCATGGTCCATTCTTGTACTCTGTGGATTTTGGTCAGTCTATATCACTTGATCAGTGAGCCTGTTACGTGGGTGAGTACTAGCATATGAATTCAGCCAAAGGAAATAAGGTGGAGAGAAAATAAGGGAGGATGGAGAATGTAGCATCCTAAATTTTTATTCAAAATACTTAGGTAATATTATGAAGGAAATATTTAGTGGTAAGTAATAAGTAAATAAATAATAGGGTAAAGGTGCATCCAACACCCTGATTTATTTTTGAAGGTGCAATTAGCACCCTAAAGTATTTAAGGGTGTAATCAACACCTTAAACTATTTTTGGAGGTGCAATTAGTACCTCAATGTATTAAAAATGGATCAATTACACCCATTCACTAACAGAATACTAACTTCATTTGCTGACACAGTCTTTCCTTTCCTCTTTTATCGATCTTAAACCTCAAACCTTGAGTTAATATTTTGTTAGTGAAGGAGTGCAATTGCTCTATTTTTAATACATTAGGGGCAAAATTGCACCCTTAAATACTAAAAGAAGGGATTAACATATTGAAAATCGATCAAAGAGGAAAAGAAAATTATGTCAGTAAACGGAGTTAGTATTCTGTTAGTGAAGGGGTGTAATTGCCCCATTTTTAATACATTAGGGGTGCTGATTGCACTTCTAAAAATACTTTAGGGTGCTTATTGCACTTCCAAAAATAAATCGAGGTGCTCGATACACCTTTACCCTAAAAATGAAAGACGAATAGAAAGTCCCACGTCGATTAAATAAGGAGAAGAAGGAGACTTTGAAGCCTATATATAGGAGTGGTGAATTGGATTTAAGGTGCAATAACTATTTTTGCATATACCTAAGTCACGTTGGTAAAATATTATTTTCACCTTTTTTTATCGTTGGATCGAGCTAAAATTTGGTCAACCCTTCCAAAACATCCAACTCGTCATATTCAATAGTTCAATTAGCTATTGGCCTTTCTATTTAAGCATTATAAAGCAAGAAATATGAACAACTTTTTGGGACATAGAAAACAAACACTAGAAGAAGAAATTAATGTTTGTAACTTCGTCCACTGTTGGATCATCAAGGAATTTTTCAAGAAGGTTTGGGGCATCCCTTTTAGAAATCTTAATAGTAAGATCGACGATTGGATGCCTAAAGTAAGAGAAATTTATCATGAACTAAATCTACTATTCAAAAATAGGAATTCTGTGCAGATTTGGGACTTTTCTAGAAAACAAGGTTCTAAAGGTTAGAGTCCCGTACTAAGATCATAGAAACGTTAGATAAGGCTATTCTAACACTTCAATGATCCTAATTCTCATATCTAATATAGTTCTCATATAATGTTTCCTACTAGCAGAAAATTTTGAGCAACTGAATGGAGGTAAAATTATGAACATCTAGTATTGCTAAATAATTTTATTTTAATTATGTTTCTCATTACTCTGTAGTTGAGTTCAAGCTTTATGATAAGAACTTTCCTCAGTTGCAACTTAGAGAATTCAAAATAACGTGATCCAATCTATTTTAATTATCGGTGCTGTTCGTGGATTTTTTTAAAGACTCCACAAGCCTAGATTGAGTAGAGCTAGTATAAACCCTCCAATTTTAAGACTAAAATTTCCTTATGGGACCTGGTTAATGGATAGATTGGTATGTGTGACAATTAAAGAGAACCATAGGCTTGTATGTGTGAATTGAGCTAAATTTGGTATAGTTGTAACTCATGCCTTATTTGGGCAAACAATACACTTGTTGAAGTAAGTGTGATGTAGGCCCGGTGAGGGACACACTCACTGAGGCAAATGGCCCAATAAGGGCAAAAAGTGATTTCCATATTATGATGACCATGATATTACTGTATGATTTATTTGTATGTGTTGAATGTACAAGCATGTGATCTTTCAATATATTGTGAAAGTATATTTAGTACATGCATCTGGTGAGAGTTGAGTTTATGTCATTGATTGACATGTATGAGCATGAGAACATATGGAAACCCTTTGAGAATAATGTGATATAAATGGTAGAGTTATTGATTGGGTTGTGATTTATAAAACAAAATGAATAAAATATGGCAGGCCACTAGTTTGGTTATTGTGTACTACTAGATGACATCTATTTTACAAGGCAATAATCCCTAAGATGACACTTTAGGGGCTTCTGGGCAGTAACCCTATTATAGGAACCCATGGTCCCTTGTATGCTCTGTAGTACTTTGGCCAGTCTACATCGCACTTGTGGAGAGCTCATGAGAGTAACTAATAATATGGACTGTACATAGCTCATAGGTTTAGTCAGAGGAATAAGGATGGTTATGGGTTAATGAAAGATAAAGAATAATCATTGCATTATTACATTTTGTGATACGTTATGTTGTGTTATGAATAAATGTTCTATGAGGCATATGAATCAAAACTATTATACTCTTGCTTATTATGTTTGCCACCCGCCTGCTTATTATGTTTGTTTAACACATATGTATATTAGTCCCACCTGGACCCCCATAGCTAGTGCTAGTAGTTAAGATGGGTAGCGACTATGTTAATTAGACAGTGGTCTCATCATGTTACTTTTCACACTTTTCAGGTGAGAGCTCAAGGGTCAATGTGACTTGGAAGGAACCTGAGGCCTGAGGCTATAGCTGTTAGTAGTCACAATGTACTTGTTTGATTCCATTTATTGCCATAGTTAGGATTTGCAAACTTAAATTTATGATTGTGTTGAACTCTAAGTAGTCTTTTATTTAGATTTTGTAAGCACATGGCCTAAGGCCTAGGCTTCTCATATAAATGCATTATTATAGCTTATGAATTATTATGTGATGGATTTTTGACCTACAATTGTTATATCTAGTTGTGTGAGATTTATGGGCCAGGGGCCTGGAGCTCCCATGGATTATGATATTCATTATAAGGGTATGATAATTATGCCCAATGCATGACAATATGATTTTTGGTAGCCTAGAGGCCTTATGACTTGTTTTGAACTTGTGGATCCATAACTGGTCTGATATGGATATTTTGATATATGATGAAGTATTATTCAGTTAAAGAATTTGGGCTTGGTAGTGAATAGTTATTTGGGTCTTCTAAAGTTCAGAGCCTAACTGTGTACATGATAATCTTTTGATAAATGGTTTGATCAAACATTTAGTTAGTTATTATTTTAAGGAAAGGATTTTACAAATTGGTATTGAATTCAACAATTCTATGAACTGTGTTACATGCACTGCATATAGTGGCAATATATAATATTCACACATACCTTTCTTGTTTTGTTGTTTATATTGTGTTTTGTTTGACTACTCACTTGTTATAGTGGGTTGCATCCTTTAGTGAGGTAGATGGTATGGACTCGTATGTGTTCTAGGAGTATTAGGCCTCCAAACCCACATGTTCAACAACAACTCCCATTTGATAAGGACACTTTTATTCAACAATTAAGGGAAGTAGTGGTGGGTGTTGTAGAGGATCGCTTTAAAAAGTTTGAGGAAGATAATGGAAAGACCGCATGAAACTCTTAATGAGGGCCATAGTGATTATGTACATGAGCAACCACCAAATCTAACTCCTTGTTCTATCTCTAGTGTCTATAAGGATTTGGCTCGACATTGCCCTGCCACATTTAATGGTGATATGAATCCTGTCAAGGCAGAGACGTAGTTTGAAGACATAGAGATGTTATTTTAGGCTGTGGATTGCACTAGTGATCAGATGGTATATGCAATCACCATTCTTCTTAAAGGTGAGGCAAATAAGTGGTGAAAGAGTGTTAGACTAGCTAACATCTTATCTTTGAAGTGGGAAGAGTTCAAAGACATGTTTTATGCATACTACTTTCCAGAAGAGTTGCAGCATGAAAAGGGGTTGGAGTTTTATGCTCTTCATTAAGGCAATATGAATGAGGATGAGTCCATCTCTACTTTTATTAGCCAGATGAAATATGTTACATATTTGAAGGAGCATAATAATCTGATTAGAAGATTAGACAGCTAATAGATAAGGCCAGCTCAGAGTTAAAATCATATATGAGGTTTTCTACTATCAAAAATTTTAAGGATGCATGTACTACGTTACAAATTGTTGCATACACAGTTCGGAAGTAGAAGATTCTAAGCGTCGTGACAATTCTGGCAGGTTCTTCAGCTTTCCAAAGCCCATTTGTAGTGTGATAAAGAAATTAGGCTTTAGCTTATGGAGCTTCAAAAGCTTAGAGGTGATTAAAGGTGTCTCATCAGAGAAGGTCTAAGGATAAGAAGGCCCCACAATAAAGATTTCATGCTCAGATGAGCCATCATGGTAGGAGTCAAGTTTTCTACCGGGGTTCTACAATGTCTACACCAAGCGTGACCTGACCATGTTAGAGTTGTTGGACAGTGCACGTAGGGAAGTACTATGAGTGCTATCGGTGTTGCAAATTAGGGCACATTCTTTACCTGGGTATTCCTAGCAGAGTGTTTGCTTTGACCAAAAAGAGGCAGTAGCATCTCTAAATGTGATTCGAGGTATTATTTCTCTTCAAGAGCATGACATACATGTGTTCTTTGATTCTAGTGCTTAACATTCTTTTATCTCTTTTTTAACTATGATCAAAGATTAGAATTACATGTTTGTGAATTGCCTTATGATTTGAAAGCGTTTACTCTTGCTGGAGCTTCTCTTATGACTGGTCATGCTTGTTTAAACCTTACTCTTAACTATGATATTTGTGATTTAAAGGTAGATTTGATTTGTTTATCACTTAAGGATATTCATGTTATCATTGGAATGGATTGGTTGTTTAGCAATAATGGTCACCTTAACTGTAACAGAAAGAAAGTTATTTTTCCCTATGTCTTGCACCCGTTAAGGTAGCTTTTGGCCTATTATTGTTATCTACACCTCAAGTAGACAAATGTGCTTGATAAGGTTGTGAAGGCTATATGATCTTCTTTTCTATCTGTGCTGACAAAGAAGTCAGGATCGACTAGATTGAGGAGGTAAATGAGTTTCTTGAGGTGTTTCCAGAAGAGATATTAGGGTTTCCTCCTAAGTGAAAGGTTCAGTTTTCCATTGATTTGGTACTAGGGACAACCTTAATTTTGAAGGCTCATTATCGAATGTCGGTATCAGAGTTAGTAGAGTTAAAGAAATAGTTTGAAGAGTTACTTAAGAAAGGTTTCATTCAACTGAGTGTCTTTCGTAGGGGTTTGGTAATATTGTATGTTAAGAAGAAGGAAGGAAGTATGCAATTATGCATCAATTATAGACAATTAAATAAAGTCACCATTAAGAATAAATATCCATCGCCTAGGTTTGATGATTTACTAGATTAGCTCATGGGAGCCGCAATGTTCTATAAGATCAACTTGAGATCGGGTTACCATCAGCTTAGAGTTAGGGCTGAGGATATATCGAAGACTGCTTTTCGGACACGCTATGGGTATTATGAGATTTTGGCTATGTCTTTTAGGTTGATAAATGCTCTAGTCATCTTCATGGATTATGTGAACTAGATTTCCAGGCCATATTTGGATCGATTTATTATTGTCTTCATTGATGACATTCTTATTTATTCTAAGAATAAGGAAGAGCACTGAGAGTATCTACATATTACATTGTGTATATTGAGGGATCATCAATTGTATACTAAGTTAAGTAAGTTTAAGTTTTGGATTTGGGAAGTGAATTTCCTTGGCTATGTGGTATATTCTCGGAGGTGGCTATTTATTCATAAAGACTCATAAGTGTTAAGCTGGTTTTCAAGAAATAAAGGCAAAGTTTACGACAGGACTTGTGCTTTCCCTTCCTGATCCCTATTATCCATACATAGTGTATATGGATACTTCCCTCAAGGGTTTGGGTTGTGTGCTTGTTAACTCAAAGAAATTCATAACATTATAACACATTTTCTTCTCTTTTCACTTACTTTTGAGTACAAATTGTGCATATATAAAAGAAAATGTGGTAGAACAAAAGAAAAGTTCAAATCATGAGTTAAATGCATATAAGTAGGATTATCTTTTAAAATTAAAGAGTTCATGATGTCCTCCTTCTTGTAGGTAAAAGATGACAAGTCAAAAAGCTCTAAAAGACCAGGGAAAAGCTCAATGAACTAGGAGGGAAGGTGTGCATGTGCTGAAGCCAATGGAGAATTGCCCTCACTATGTCATATGCTTCAGCCAAAAGCATATGTGCTGAAGCATTTGTGGTCAGAACTTACTGTGTAACATGCTTCAGCACTCGACCTTGTGCCGAAGCCAATGAAGATCAGAACTTACTGTGTCATATGCTTCAGCACACACGTATGTGCCAAAGCATACGACAGACTATGCAACCATGCGTTTTACTTACTAAAACGCATGTGGAGGGTATTTAAGCAAGGGATTGGCCGAAATTAGGTCATTCTTCAGTTTTCAAGTGTTCCTAGGAGCTGGGTGTGCTAGGGTTTTGCCCCCTTGAAGAGTATTGAGCTTGGGTTGGAGTCTAGAAGCAATTTGGGGCTCAAATCTTTGGTTTTTCTCATTCCTCTTCTCTTTCTTTGTTAAGTTTCTGTAATAGATGTAATTATTCTGCATAATTGTAGCTTTTTCAAGACTTTGTGTAGCTAAACACCTCATTTTATGGTTGTTTTGAACCCTTGTAAGGATTAAGTACTCATTTTCCCCTTTATATTTGTGATTAATGAGGAGATTATGTTGATTTTACTCTTTACTTAAAGCTTCTTGTTGATTGGCCACTAATAAGATTGTTGGGTTCACTTGATTAATGCTTGAGAGGGCTAGATTGGGTGTAGAACTTGAGTTAAATCGTGTGAGAGCTTGAAATTTATGAATTGAATGGATAGCTTTGTTAATGAGGTAGAGATACACTTATTAGCCTTACATAGTCAAATAGGATTTGTAATGGAACTCAGGGTTTAATTAGTTAATTAAGAGATTAATGAATTAATTGAATTAAAAGCCTATTTGGAGACTTGAGAGAGCACTTATAGGTAAATCAGTATCCTTGACTAGCATAATCTTTCATTAAGTAGCACATATTGGGGGAATTTAGTGAGTGCTTTTGAAATACAAAGGGGATAAGCAATCCTAAGCTTCATTTAATACTTGAATTCAAAGAATCATTTTCTTTTATAAATTTTAGTCTAAAGATAGCTTTGAATTTCTCTTTCACCACAATCCACATGTTTTTGGTTAAACTTGATCAATCTTAAATGACTCCATTCAACCTAATTAAACATATGGTTACATTGGTTAGCTCGCTTTCGTCATAGTCCCTGTGGAACGATACTCTCTTTCTCATCACTTTATTACTTGCGACTCGTATGCTTGTGGAAGCTAAACGGTGAATAAGTTTTTGGCGCCGTTGCCGGGGACTATTGACTAAAGTCTCTTGAGTTAATTAGTGTAATTGTGTGCTTGGTTACGCTTGAATCCTTTTCCTCTTCTTGTTTCATTTTCATAATTTACTTTGTTTTTAAGTATACTTATAGCTATAGCTCTTTTTCTTATTTTTCTTAGTTTAACCCTATTTGTTGATAAGTTTGATACTCGTTGTGAGATTTTTGAATTATAGGTACTTGTGCTCCATATGCAAACTGATTTGGAAGTTGTTCTTGATGGAGTTGTTGAAGAATATTTTTCTGAAGATTTTGAAACTGAACTGGAGACTCCACCTCAAGTGCAACCTATCCAAAAACCTGAACCTTTACCGGCACCAGAGCAACTGAGACCACCACCTCGTCCTCATCCATTTTACAATATAGCCAATCCTAATTATGATGACTTAGAGTGCACCTTGGATGAGTACATGGAGCAAGAAAACTCTACCTATCAATTTGGCATCCAGTTTTCTGCTATTCAAGCTCGGAATTCTGAGTTGAAGCCAACCATGCTTCAAATACTCTAAATGATTGGCTTGTTTTCGGAAACTCAAAATGAAGATCCTACTGACCATTTGACACGCTTTGTACAAGTGTGTGAGAACTTCAAGTTTCATGGAGTAACTGTGGATGCACTTAGATTGCGACTCTTCCCCCAATCACTTGACAAGAAGGCAAGAGCTTGGCTTACCGCTCTACCTCCTAACTCAATCACTACTTGGGATGGAATGGCATCCAAGTTCAAAGCAAGGTTCATTCCAAGAGGTAGACGGGCAGTTCAAAGAGCTAAACTCTTGGGTTTTCAACAACAACCTGGCGAACTTTTTCATGAAGTATCGGAGAGATTCAAGGAGTTGTGGCGTAGTTGTCCCAACCATGAACAAAAGACCTATGTTTTACTTGAAGCCTTTGCAGCCGGATTGGATGTGCCTACTTCCAATATGCTCAATAATGCCTCTAATGGTGGAATTGGCAAGATGAGAGTTTGTGATATATCACAGTTGTATGAGGACATTGCCTCTAGTTCCTAACAACAATTTGAAAAATCACGTTCTAGCTATAGAACATATAAGGAACCAAGTCCTTCGAGTAGTTCAAACGTGTCTAAGGAAATCATTGCTCAACTTGAAGCAATGGCGAAGAGATTTGATCAACTTGAATTGAAGTTAGAAAGAAATTCATCCAAGAATGTGAATGCTATCCAACCTCCAAGTCCTTCTTGTGAAATATATGGAGAAGCCTACTCCTATGAAGAATGTTATCATACTATGGAGTCGGTGAGTTATTTCAACAATAATCAAAGGTATCCACGTGGAAACCCTTACTCTAACACCTATAACAAGGGTATGAGGGATCATCCCAACTTCTCTTGGAGGAATGGACCTAGTGAGAATACAATTAATCACTATGCTTCTTCTAGTAAGCCAATGCGTCCATCGGGTTTTGAGCAACCACCAAAGCTACAAGAGGGTGATTCCGAGACAAATAAACTCTTGAGGTAACTTCTCAAGGGTCAAGAAGGCCTAGTTGGCACAGTTTCTCTTCATGACACGGCAATCAAGAACCTGGAGATACAAATGGGCCAAATTGCTTCCCACTTGAGTGCTCAACCAAGAAATGGTCTTCCAAATGATACTATTCCTAATCCTAAGCAAGAAGTTATAGTAGAGTGCAAGACACTTACTTTGAGAAGTGGGAAAAATTTGACGGAGGTGCCAAGCTCAAGCAAGGTTAGTAAAGAGTTGACAGACCATGCTGTTATTGAGATTGATAGCAATGAAGTTCTTGATGAAGAAATTGAAGTTGAAGAAGATAAGAACAAAAAGGAAAATCTAGCTAAGGAAAACCATGATAACATGGTGAGAGGAAAACATGTTCCACCTAAAAATGTGGATGAGAAGAAGAGGAAGACACACACTTCTCCTCCAAAATATGTTCTACCGCCTCCTCTCCCTCAAAGGCTTAAGAAGTATCAAGACGATGGTCAATTCAAGAAATTCATTGAAATGATCAAGCAACTTCACATTAATATACCCTTCGCTGAAGCTTTAGAGAAGATGCCTAAATATGCCAAATTTATGAAGGATGTCCTTTCTAAGAAGAGAAGGTTTAATGAGTTTGAGATGGTCGCTGTAACTAAGAGCTTTATTGATGTTATTAAGAAGATTCCACCAAAGTTGAAGGATCCTGGAGGTTTCTCTATCCCTTGCCACATTAGGGATAAATTCTTGGGAACCTCATGCCTCTATCTGTTTTTAACAAGTTAGGGTTAGGTGAAGCTCAGTCGACTACCATTACTTTACAACTTGCTGATAGGAGTATTTCTTATCCTAGAGGGATCATTGAAGATGTGCTTGTGAAAGTAGACAAGTTCATTTTTCCCGTGGACTTTATTGTTATTGATTGTGAGGAGGACCAAGATACTCCTATTCTCTTTGGAAGACCTTTCTTAGCAACTGCTAAAACCCTAATCGATGTTGAAAAGAGTGAAATTACCATACGAGTTGAAGATGAGCATGTTACCTTCAATATGCACAAGCTGATTAAGACTCCCAATGAGGCTAAGCAATGCTTCCAAGTTGACATGGTTGAGGAAGTTGAGCATAAGGAATTCAAGAAGCCAATTCATAATGGGCTTATTAATGCTTTGTCATTACAAGTTCAAATGGAGGGTCAAGCAGTGGAAGATGGCATGAGTATCTTGAAGGCAACACCGACTAATGTTGGGAGTCAGAATGACAATTTGAGAGCCAACAATCCATCATTGGGTGTAACTTCACCGTTAGCCATTCAACAAGAAGAACATCTTTTGGAAATTCTACAAGCATGTAAAAGAGCTACTGAATGGGCTATTGATGTTATGAAGATACAAGCGTGGTTGAGTAATGAAGACCAAAAGGGATTTCAAGCTAGTGGCCATGGATTAAAGAATAATTGCGGTGGAAAGGTGAACCATCAAGTTTTCATCTTATCTGTAGATGATGTGACTTGAGGAGATGAAGAGTTAGGCTAAAGACTATAAACTAAGCGCTTCTTGGGAGGCAACCCAAGTTCTTAACTCAATCTTTGTCGTTTTTTTTGTGTGTTTTTAGTAGTTTTTATGTTTAATCTTTGTGTTTGGTAGGGAGGAAAGGTACCCAATGAGGAATGAGCAAAGTCAATGCAAAGGAGGAATTTTCTGGGTGAGAAGATGAAGTTGAAGGAAGGATATGGGATATGCACCTCAGGGAAGTGCACTTGACTATAGGCTTATATTTAAGATTTTGGGAGTGCATATATGATTATTGATCAATTCTGGGTAGTACTAACGCTACCGTGGGAATATGGTTGATGCTAACTCTCATTTGAATTTTGGATGACATGAACTTGTGGTATTGATATTTAATGTGTTGAAAATATGTGAATCTAGGAATTTTATCATTACCCTTATGTTCATGGTGCAATTTCTGTGTGGAAGGGAGTTAGATGTGTTGAGATGATTTTGGTGTTTGAAATGATGCATGATACTTGTTTGATGGTGTTTGGATGAGTTTTGGGTTTGTTTTTTATGTTTGTGGAATCTATCAATAATTGGCTTTAGCACACTTGGTGTATGCTGAAGCCAATCTGGTGTTTTTCTGAAGTTATTTTGCTCACTGTGTAATGTGCTTCGGCACATAGGTTGTTGGCTGAAGCCAAAATATGTCTTTCGTGAAGGCATACTCTCTGTGTTCAATGCTTCAGCATACAAGATGTGTGCTGAAGCCAACTTCTCTTACGTCAAGGAAGCACTTTCTATGTTCAATGCTTCAACACACCCATGTGTGCTGAAGTCAAGTGTCCCTAAAAAAAATTCTATATACACATTTTTTCCATTTTTCTATTATTTAAAAAAAAGATATACATACATACATATAAAATATATATATATATATATATTTAATATAAAAAAACCCAACAAATCTGACAAAAACAAATTTACTTAAATTAATTTTTTTATATATTTTATTTTTCGTTTTTTTATTAAATAATATTAAAATAAATAAATAAATAAACATTTTTCTTTTCATTCTCATCTTTTAATTTTCTGTCTTATTCCAATTTTACCCTTTAAACTTGGCCCACAAATAGGTCCACATTCATCCCTAAATTCAAATCTCTAAATCCCTACAAGTAATTTCCTCCTCACCTCAAACCCTAATCTCTCTTTGCCCTAATTGCCCTTTACCTTTGCCCTCGCTCTCTTCTTCATTCCACAACCACCAACCTTCATCTTGATTCTCAGCTTCACTCTCCCCTCAGCTCCCTCGATCCAGATCCATAATCGACTCACAACCGAAACTCTCTCCTCTATAATCGACTTTCCACCACATCATCTCTACACTCCCTCCACCGATCTCTTTTACCACCATCATAGATCCGTCTCTCTAGTTCTCCTTCGTCGTGCTCTCTTGCCTCTATCTCTGTCCATCATCAAACACCCTCACCATTGTCTCCCATCTCTGTAGACTTCTCTCAGCTTCCACCTCGAGATCCGTCAGCCTTCCCCCTCCGTAGATACACCTTATTCCTTCCTCCACCTCTCTGTTCTCTATTCCTCTTCCATTCCTCTCACGTACGTACTCACATCTACCTCCGTCTCCGTCACTCTTCATCTCCTTTCACTATCGATCTCATCTCCACCTTCGTCGATCTCTTTCTGGGTCGCCACCATCACAGATCCGCCATACCTTCAAGTTTCTCAATCTCTGTCCCAGTCCGTCGTCCTCTTTCCATCGCCATTACTCTCTCACATTATCGCTATCGGCAGCAACCACAACCAGTGACCCTTGCCATTTTCTAAGCCTCTCACAAACCAAACCTCCCACACTGTCACTGCCTCTATTTTCTGGTTCGCTCGTCATTCCCCTATGTCTCTCCAGTTTCAACCAATTGCGTCATCTTTGATTCTTCTTTCATCAGCAGAGGTAAGTTTGTGTGTTCTATCATTTCATTTTGGGTTCTAGTTTGGGTATGGTTGAGATTTTGACTAGAGTTCATTTGGGGAAGCATATTTGCTGAAGCATCATAGGTTACCTTAGGTTTGAACAGATGACCTGTAGATGGAAGTAACTTATCTATCTTATGAATCATTGTCAAAATCTGAGTCCACTTGGTCATTGTCAGATTTATTTTTTATAGAGAAATGCTCTGAATTCTTATACGATGACACTAGGCTTGAATTGAGATGTGGTGCTTTGAGGATTCATCAATTGTTTTGCTTGCTCACTCTGTATATTCTGGTGTTAAAGAGAAATTGAATAATATTATTGATTTGTGAAATCTTGGGTTACTACCGAGAGCTTTAAGTTTAAGTTGATAGCAAGAGTTTAAAGAATTTTCATAACTGAATGTTTGCTATTTTGGGAATTGGGCAGGTTATATCATTCTGAACCTTGTGGTCATGTTGGAAAATGTTTCAAAAGCATGAACAATTAAGTTGTGAATTCTTGTTATAAACTAAGGTAGGAAGTCTCTGTCAAGACTACCAATTAGTCCCACTCCCAAGTCTTCAGAACTTTAAGATGAACTTGTAGAATTTAGACAGAAAAGTGAAAAAAAAATTTTCAAAGTTCTCTTGATTACTTGCATATACTTAGTGTTGCAGGCATTTTTTTTCTCTATTAGGTTATTGGGATTGTTGAGAATTAGGCTAGAACTTAGAATGTGATCTGAGGATTAATGGCTAGAAATTAGATCATGAGGTTACTGATTCATTTTGATACAGTTTTCATATTTCTTTATGCATAATTGGTTAACTAAGCATTGTTTATGCTGCCAAATAATGATGTTCTGACAATCTTTGAGTAGCTAGTTTTAATCTACACATATGCACTGAATTTTTAACTTAAAAAACAAAGACAAACCCCATTATCCTGCTGATATGCATGGAGTGACTTGTCTTGTTTTTGGCACCACATGTTGCCCAATTAAATAAGTTTTCAGAACACATTTTACTATGCATAATCTAAAACCATTTGGATCATTTTGGCAATATATGAACTAGTGCTTGGTTAATGAGTTGTGCTTAAAACATTTCATTGTGGAAAGCCTAGATTCTGTTCACTGAGTCAAAGAGAAGCATTGCATTTATTGAAACTATTTAATTTGCTGTCTTGGATAGTTTGATTTTGGTTGAGAAAAGTTTTGGGTCATTGAAATAAAGTTCTAATTTGGTGTTGATTTGCGTTTCTAATAATAAGTTTCAATATATATAAGTGTGTTTCCCTTTGACCTTTTGCTTTTCTCTTGCCCTTGACTTGATCTCTTCTTGAACTATTTTGGTTTCTCATGTTTGGAAAAGTTGAGATAAATGTTTGGATTGATCAGCTGCATCTTCACTATTTGAGATCCTCATTTTGTGAAATTAAAAGGTCATCTAAGGTAGTGAGGAAAGGATTAGGTTTGGAATCATAGTCGTTAGTCTTGGTTTAGCTAGAATTCAAGTTTGGGGGTATTTTTCTTTCATTTTAGGATGGTTTCAGTCCTGTTTGTTTCTTTTTGTTTGATTTTATTTTTATTTTTGGGTGTGTTTTGTGTTCTTTTTAGGACTATAATAACACTGATAACTGCTATTTCTATCTTTTGCTTGAGCTCTAGTTAGCCCTATGATTGATCTGTTGCTAGCTTGTGCTTAATGTGCATATTCTTGGTGCTTGTTTTGGAGTGGTATATTTTGAAATTTGGCATATGAATGAGGATGTTGCTACAGGACACTGACTAGTTGATGCTTGGTGCTGGCCACTGATGGCCACTACTCTTTTGACACTCTTGTTAATATGTGAATATGATTTTGCTAGCTACTGATGCCTAGTTTAAATTACTCATAATTGTCTCTATCTGATGACTTTCCTGCTGTGATTGTTAATTTCCTAGCTACTGATGGCTAGTGATTACCTCATTTCCTGGTTTTGGTTAGGCTACTGAGGGCCTAATTTTTGTTAAATATTGAATGGTGTAAATGCCGTGAGTATTGTTTCGTATAGGTGCTGCCTATTTTCTCTCCCATTCTTTTAGTTGACAATGAGGACATTGTCAATTTTAAGTTTGGGGGTGAGAGTACTTCAATTTTGAAATTTTGTCTTCAATTTTGAAACTTTTTGAAAGAAATGGATTGCACAGTGTTAAATGTCAGCGATATCTGCACCTACTGGCACACAATATTTGACACTCACACACACCCTCCTTCTATCACTCCTTCAATCACTCACCTATCCTATGACTTTCGTGTATTCAGTTTCCTATATATACTTTGTAATCTTTCTATCATATATACAATGAGAATGAGATCATAGAGTCTCATATGGCATCAGAGCCTGGTCCTAAAATCTCTGGCAATCAGAAACGGTGAGGCGAGAAAGAGACAGAGAAAGCAGAGTCAGCAGAACCAGCTGACAACCAGAAACGGTGAGGCGAGAGAGAGACAGAGAAAGCAGCACCGACCGAAGTGATACGCCGGACTGCTCACACTGCTTCAGGAAATCCTCCACCGAACCGAAGACGACGTCATTCGCTGCCAGACGCCATTTGCTGCCGGAAACAGAGAAAGACGAGGAAGCTTTGGAGATCTGAGATCTCACTCACACCGGCGAGTGGGCGTACACCGCCGGCCAAGGGACGACCGCAAGCCGCCGATCGGCGGATCCCAGAAGCCCGCTGTCAATCTGAGCAGCGCGTGGAATTCACGCGCCAACCAGTGCAGAGGCGCGTGAACTCACGCGCCACCGTCCGTACAGCGCGCGTGACCACACGCGCCGCCGTGAACAGTGCCTCCGACATCCATTTTTGTCCCGGAAAATAAGCCATAGTGTTTTCAAACCCCATTTCTTCCAAAAACACATGGATTCTTCAAAATTTCCTCCTCTTTTTGGGTCTCTTCCTAGAAATCAAACCACAACCGGGGCCACACCAATGGCATTTATGTCCGGTACAAATTCTGAAATTCAAGACTCATCTTCCTCCTCTCATTCCTCCACTACTAGTAACACAAAAACTACGCCAGGACTTTCCGATAGTCAGATTATGGCCATCAACCATAGGTTCAATGGAAATAACTATCTCCAATGGTCTCAAACAGTGCTAAGATATATTCGTGGTAAGCGAATGGAGAAATATATCAATGGAGCAGCTCCTCAACCTCCTTCTAATGACTCCAATTTTGATACATGGTTTGCTGAAAACAATCAAGTTATGTCTTGGTTGTGCAATTCCATGACTGATGAAATCAGTGAAGGCTATCTCCTAGCAACCACTGCAAAAGAAATCTGGGATGAAGCAAAGCAAACTTACTCTTCCCTTGATAACACCACTGCTCTAATCCACCTGAAGCGACAACTTAGAGATCTGAGACAAGGTAACTTGACAGTTACTAATTATTATAATACCTTACATAAACTGTGGCAACAGCAAGATCTCTTCGATTCCCATCCATGGGATACTGTTAAAGATGCTCAATTACATAAGAAGATCGTGGAAGAAGAACGAGTGTATGACTTCCTCCTGGGTCTCAACGATTCATTTGAAGAGATAAGAGGTAGAATCATGGGACTAAAACCCATGCCACGTCTGTTTGAAGTAATCAACCATGTGCAATTTGAAGAAAGCAGAAAACTCTTGAATCAAGGCAGCTCAAGCTCAACTGAAAAGTCAGATTCAAGCTCAATCGAAAGATCAGCCCTGGCAGCAAAACGACCACAAGACGAAAGACGAAACAAATGGTGTAATTATTGCAAAAAGAAGGGTCACATCAAAGAAGAATGCTGGAAACTTCATGGAAAGCCAGCAATCAACAAACAAAGCCATACTACTGCAACTGAGCCAGAAACTGAAGATAAAGATTCCCTGAGCAAAGAGGAACTGCAGATGTTTCGCAGGATGCTAGATAGACAAAATAAGTCTAACTCTAAGCCTGGTATCAACCTTGTGCAATCAGGTAACTCTATCATAGCTCTAAATACAGTACAAGCTAGTGAAAATGCTTGGATTATTGACTCAGGAGCAACTGATCACATGACTGGTAATCGTACATTGTTTGCAACTCTTAAATTGATTCATGAGAATCTTCGAGTCAAAGTTGCGAATGGCCTATACACTACAGTTGAAGGAATTGGCACAATCATACTCTCTAATTCCTTGAAAATTCACAATGTTCTATTTGTGCCTGCACTCACTGTCAATCTCATATCTGTGAGTAAATTAACTAAAGATCGAATGTGCCGAATTATCTTTGATAATGATGTCTGTGTTTTCCAGGATTTAAATTCGAAGAGGACGATTGGAACTTCTAGAGAATGGGACGGATTGTTCTACCTTGAAGAATCAAACCTGAAATCAGAAGATGCAAGGAAGGCAAAAAGAGCACTGGTTAGCTCCAACTCTAAAAATGATGTAATCTTGTGGCATTGTCGTTTAGGCCACCCTAGTTTTGATTATATGAAGCACTTGTTTCCAAATTTCTTCAATAAAAATTCTATTCCTTTTCATTGTGAAACTTGCCAAATTGCAAAACAAACTAGGTCTTCTTATCCTAAACAGCCCTACAAACCTTCCTCACCATTCACACTAATCCATAGTGATATTTGGGGTCCTGCACGACTAAAAACCCTTACCAATGCTAGATGGTTTGTTACTTTCATAGATGATCATACTAGAGCCACATGGGTTTATTTAATGAAAGCCAAATCCGAAGTAGCTAAGGTATTTCAAAACTTTTATACCTTCGTGCGAACCCAATTTAATGTCTCCATTAAGGTACTTCGAAGTGATAATGCCAAAGAATACATGAGCAACACCTTTACCAACTTTCTTGATCAACAAGGCATTCATCACCAAACTTCCTGCCCATATACACCTCATCAAAATGGAGTAGCTGAGCGAAAGAACCGTCACCTGTTGGAAGTAACTCGAACCTTACTAATGGAAAGAAATGTTCCTACCATTTTTTGGGGTGATGCTCTCCTCACTGCAGCTTATCTCATTAACCGCATGCCATCCAAAGTCCTCAAATTCCACACCCCTATCCAAACACTCCTTGAACACTTTCCAAGTTGTTCCATAATCACTTCCTTGCCTCCTAAGGTATTTGGTTGCATTGTCTTTGTTCACAACAATGATAGCAATAAATTTGCTGCCCGAGCTACAAAATGCCTATTTCTTGGTTACTCTCCGACTCAAAAAGGGTACAAATGTTACTGTCCTACTTCCAAGAAACTTATTATCTCCCATGATGTAGTCTTCTTGGAAGAAGAAGCATATTACCCCAAATTACCCATTCAGGGGGAGTACACTGACAATGAATGGTTAATCTTGGATAAATCACCACCACAACCTAATCCTATACCCATCATTGACTCCTTACCTTCCACAAACCACCCAAGTCCTATCCACCTTAATGATCATGAAGCTGAACATCTTTCATCTCAACCTGAACCCACAACTAATGAATTGGAAACAAATGTTGAGATCAATTCAGGGATGGATACTGAAGGAGATGAAGAGTCCAGAGTACAAGCCAACGATGAATCAAACACTGGTAGAACTATCTCTCCCATTCAAAGGAATGATCATGACTCCAATTCGGGATTAAATCCTGAAGAACTGGGTTGGCCTATTGCATTGAGAAAAGGGGTAAGATCTTGTACTCAGCATCCAATTCAACGTTTTGTCTCATATGGTAATCTATCTGCAAAAATGCAAAGCTTTGTTGTAAACAGCGCACAGATTAAAATCCCAAGCACGTTTCAACAAGCTATAGCTGATCCGAATTGGAAAAGAGCTGCAGAAGAAGAGTTGAGGGCACTGAAAGAAAATAAAACGTGGGAGATCACAACTCTTCCCGAAGGAAAGAAACCAGTAGGATGCAGGTGGATCTTTAACCCAAAATTCAATCCTGATGGAAGTGTCAACAAATACAAGGCAAGACTTGTTGCAAAGGGATATACCCAGACATATGGAATTGATTATCAGGAGACATTTGCTCCAGTAGCCAAGCTTAATACCATCCAAGTGCTCTTATCAATCGCAGCTAACTTGGATTGGTCATTGCACCAACTTGATGTGAAGAATGCCTTTCTAAATGGAAACTTAGAAGAAGAAGTTTACATGGAGATTCCAGATGGAATTACAGCCCCTAACAACTCTGTGTGTAAACTCAACAAGTCATTGTACGGACTAAGCAATCTCCTCGAGCATGGTTCGGTAGATTCACCAAGACAATGAAAAGACTTAGGTATACTCAGGGACAAGCAGATGACACATTGTTCATCAAACGTGTTAATGGCAAAGTCACCATCTTGATCGTCTATGTTGATGACATGGTCATTACAGGAAACGATGAAGAATCCATTGTTCATTTAAAACAAGACTTGTCAACTGAGTTCCAGGTGAAAGACCTTGGACAAATGAGGTATTTCCTAGGCATGGAAGTGGCAAGAACTAAAAAGGGTATCAATGTATCTCAGCGGAAATATACCCTAGACCTGTTGCATGAAACTGGAATGCTAGGGACACAACCTGAAGGAACACCAATGGAAGAAGGTTGTCACTTAGAAATCAAGCCAGATGGTGTCCCAGTCAACACAGAACGGTACAGAAGACTTGTCGGGAAACTCATATACTTGACTCACACACGTCCAGACATTAGCTATGCAGTTGGAATAGCAAGTCAATTCATGCACCAGCCACAAGAAGAACACATGGCAGCTGTATACAGAATCTTAAGCTATTTAAAGCTTAATCCTGGAAAAGGAATCTTCTTTAAGAAATGTACTGCAAAAGATATTGAAATATACACTGATGCAGACCATGCAAGGGATAGAGAGACTAGAAGATCAGTCTCAGGATATTGCACATATGTGTGGGGAAATCTCGTTACATGGAGAAGCAAGAAACAGACTGTGGTGTCACCAAGTAGTACAGAAGCTGAACTGAGAGCTGTTAATCATGGAGTACGTGAAGGACTTTGGGTCATCAGATTGTTAAAGGAGTTGGGAATTCCATACGAGGGACCAATGCAAATTTGGTGTGACAACAAATCCAGCATTGAAATGGTCAAGAACCCAGTCTATCATGATAGAACAAAACATGTTGAGATAGACAGACACTTTGTTAAAGAGAAAATTGAAGCAGGCATCATGAAATTGTCCTACATCAGATCTGAAGACCAAATTGCAGATGTGCTGACAAAACCACTAGGCAGAGCTACGTTTGAAAAGTTTTTGGGCAAGCTGGGTATGATTGACATATACTCTCCAGCTTGAGGGGGAGTGTTAAATGTCAGCGATATCTGCACCTACTGGCACACAATATTTGACACTCACACACACCCTCCTTCTATCACTCCTTCAATCACTCACCTATCCTATGACTTTCGTGTATTCAGTTTCCTATATATACTTTGTAATCTTTCTATCATATATACAATGAGAATGAGATCATAGAGTCTCATACACAGAAAAATTTTGAACAGGTTTTTCTAGAAAATTATTGAAATGTTTGAGATTTCATATACTTAAGCTTTTACTTGTGAAAAATTGTTGAAAATGAGCTGTTAGTTTTAGTTATTTGTCAAATATTGTTTGGATGATCCTATGATATATTAGTTTCTGCATGGATGAGTGCATTGTAGTGATAAAACATGTTGTTCAAGAGTTTTTAAGTAATTCATGCACTATTGGAGTTAAATTTATTCTAAATGTGCGAATTGAAGGACTTTGTGGCAAATTATGTTATATACCTTTGTTTCAAGTTTTTGATTTTAGGATCCTCTTTGGAATTCTTCAAAACTTTTTATTTACTTCACAAGATTTGAAAAAAATGATTAGGGCAATTCATAAAATGCGATTGAGCCTTTCAAACTGACCCATTTGATGTGATTTCCTTTTGAACCCTTATTTTGAGCCTATATGAAAAACCTATTAAAGATTTTTATTGGAAAACCTAACACCTACCTACCTCAACCAATATGAAAAACCATGATTCCCTTACTTTGAGATAGATGATAATTGATTAGGTGGTGGAATATGGTGATGTTATGCAAAGTTACAAAAGATTGGGAAAGGAGTGTAGAAAGTAAAAGAGTTCACAAGGCACATAAATCAAGCCAAAAATATTATAAAAAAAAGACAAAAAAAAAAAAAGAAAAAAAAGTGTTTGTATATTAAAAAGAAAAGAAAAAAGGAAAAATGCTTAAAAAGAAAGCTTGATATGAAAAAGTCAACTTGGTTCAAGTTTGGGGGAGTATGCTTCATGAAAAAAAAAAAAAAAGCCCTTGAATAGTATCATCTATCATAAGGTATTTGATTGATTATCTTTTACCTTTTCTTTTGAAAACCTTAACCCCTGGCAACATTACAAGCTAAGAAAAGTCCCTTTGATTTTTAAGTTAAGTGGAGTGAATTAGAAGAAAAGAGGAAGGAATTAGGGGATGATAAAATTACTTGTTTGAATATTGATATATGATTTGAAGTGTTGCTTTGAATTTTAACTTGTGCAAAAGGAATAAATGTTGACTCTATACACACACTCACACTTAAAAATTCTTGAAAAACATGTTTTAAATCTATGAAGCATTCATCTTTGCATATTGTACTCATTTCTTGTTTAATATATTACTTAAGTAGATGATGAGGATAATTTGTTCATACATAAATGATGAGTAATTGATTCATTCAGTGAGGATAAGTTTCTTTGCTTGAGGACAAGCAAAAGTTTAAGTTTGGGGGTGTGTTAACTCAGAAATTGATAACATTCTAGCACATTTTCTTCTCTTTTCACTTGCTTTTGAGCACAAATTGTGCATATATAGAAGAAAATGTGGTAGAACAAAAGAAAAGTTCAAATCATGAGTTAAATGTATATAAGTAGGATTATCTTTTAAAACTAAAGAGCTCATGATGTCCTCCTTCTTGTAGGTAAAAGATGACAAGTCAGAAAGCTCTAAAAGACCAAGGAAAAGCTCAATGAACTAGGAAGGAAAGTGTGCATGTGTTGAAGCCAATGGAGAATTGCCCTCACTGTGTCATATGCTTCAGCCAAAGCATATGTGCTAAAGCATTTGTGGTTAGAACTTACAGTGTAACATGCTTCAGCACTCAACCCTGTGCTGAAGCCAATGAGGATCAGAACTTACTGTGTCATATGCTTCAGCACACACGTATATGTCGAAGCATACGACAGACTATGCAACCATGCGTTTTACTTACTAAAACGCATGTGGAGGGTATTTAAGCAAGGGATAGGCCGAAATTAGGTCATTCTTCAGTTTTCAAGTGTTCCTATGAGCTGGGTGTGCTAGGGTTTTGCTCCCTTGAAGAGTATTGAGCTTGGGTTGGAGTCTAGAAGCAATTTGGGGCTCAAATCCTTGGTTTTTCTCATTCCTCTTCTCTTTCTTTGTTAAGTTTCTGTAATGGCTGTAATTATTCTGCATAATTGTAGCTTTTTCATGACTTTGTGTTGCTAAACACCTCATTTTAGGGTTGTTTTGGACCCTTGTATGGATTAAGTACTCATTTTCCCCTTTATATTTGTGATTAATGAGGAGATTATGTTGATTTTACTCTTTACTTAAGGCTTCTTGTTGATTGGCCACCAATAAGATTATTAGGTTCACTTGATTAATGCTTGAGAGGGCTAGATTGAATGTAGAACTTGAGTTAAATCATGTGAGAGCTTGAAATTTGTGAATTGAATGGATAGCTTTGTTAATGAGGTAGAGATACACTTATTAGCCTCACATAGTCAAATAGGATTTGTAATGGAACTCAGGGTTTAATTAGTTAATTAAGAGATTAATGAATTAATTGAATTAAAAGCCTATTTGGAGACTTGAGAGAGCACTTATAGGTAAATCAGTATCCTTGACTAGTATAATCTTTCATTAAGTAGCACATATTGGGGGAATTTAGTGAGTGCTTTTGAAATACAAGGGGGATAAGCAATCCTAAGCTTCATTTAATACTTGAATTCAAAGAATCATTTGCTTTTATAAATTTTAATCTAAAGATAGCTTTGAATTTCTCTTTCACCTCAATCCACATGTTTTTGGTTAAACTTGATCAATCTTAAATGACTCCATTCAACCTAATTAAACATATGGTTACATTGGTTAGCTCGCTTTCGTCATAGTCCCTGTGGAACGATACTCTCTTTCTCATCACTTTATTACTTGCGACCTGTATGCTTGCGGAAGCTAAACGGCGAATAGTATTCATGCAAGAAGGCAAGGTTGTTGCATAGTGTATTTTTGTATAAAGAATTTTCTTCCATCTTTTTAATCTAAGTAGACTGCGGAGACTTCACTAGTTGTTTGCCTTTTCCTTCTAGGTCTCACTAACTCCAGTATTCTTCTACTCACCTTAAAAAGTTGGCCAAACTATTGGTTTCCATCTGTCTCAGGAGGGTGAGACTTTCCAAGGGTATACGGATGCTTCCCTCAGGGGTTTGGGTTGTGTGTTGATGCAAGAAGGCAAGGTTGTTGCATATGCTTCGAGACAGTTGAGGCCTCATAAAGAGAATTATCTTACTCATGACTTGGAACTTGCCGTTGTAGAGTTTGCATTAAAATTTGGAGGCATTATCTGTATGGAGCTAGTTTTAAGTTTTAACTGATCACAACAACTTGAAGTATTTGGTTGACCAGAAAGAACTGAATAACAAACAATGCAAATGAATGAAGTTCCTAAAGGATTATGATTTTTAAATAAAGTATCAACCTGGAAAGGCCATGTTGTGGCCGATGCTTTAAGACAAAAATATGTTTTTGTTTTCTGTATGAGCCTGCATGAGCACCATTAGTTGGAAAACTTGAGGAACATATTTGTTGTACCAGATCAAAAGATAGTTACTTTGAATGCGGTATTAGGTGTGTACAGTTTCTATCAAAATCTTAAAGATGATCAAATAGAAGATAGTCAGTTATCGCACATTTTAGAAGAGTTAGAACAAGGAGAGGTACAAGATTATGATAATGGAGATGCGGATATCTTAAGATACAAGAAGAGAATTTGTGTTTCTAATAATAATGAGATTAAAGGGACCATTCTGGAATAGGCACATTAGAGTCGGTAGATATATAATGATTTGAAGCGACAGTATTAGTGGCCGAAGATGGAGAGAGAAGTAACTGACTTTGTGTTGAAATATTTGACATGCTAGAAGGTTAAGATTGAGCACCATAGACTACTAGGGATAGTTCAAAACTTGGATATCCCTAAGTAGAAACACGATAGTATTTTTGTGAATTTTTTCATGGGTTTACTGCCAAACCGAAACAATTATGATGCTATTTGGATGATTGTGGATCGATTGACCAATTCAGCATACTATTTGCTGATCATATCAGACTACTCTCTAGAGAAGTTGGCTGAGTTGTATGTTAAGGAGATTGTTCGTATGCATGGGGTTCCAGAGAATATCATTTCAAATAGAGATCCAAGGTTCACTTTGAACTTCTAGAGGTCCCTATAGGAGGTTATAAGTACAAAGTTAAAGTACAGTACTACTTATTACCCTCAGATAGATGGTCAGACTAAAAGGACTATTCAAACACTTAAGGAAAAATTGAAAGCTTGCATCATCGAGTTCCCAGGTAGCTAGGATAAGCACTTGCCATTGTCAAAATTTGCTTATAGTAATAGCTATCATTCCAGTATTCAAATGGCACCTTTTGAGGCTTTATATGGTCGAAAGTGTGCAGCTCACCATTATGTTGGACTGAATTGAGTGAGAGGACCATTATTAGACCAGATTTGGTAGATCAAACCTCGATGAAGGTTGAAATAATATGAAAGAAATTATTGAACTCTCGAACCGTTGGAGTATAGTATCGGAGATTATGTTTTCCTGAAGGTTTCTCCCATTGCAGGCGTTGGGAAGTCTATTAAGGCAAAGAAGTTGACTCCATAGTTCCTTGGGCTATAGGAATGTAAAGAATGATTAATAGTTAATTTTAATCATTTTACGTTCGTTATTTAGTTGGTATAATATTTTATAATGAATTTTCCATATAATCGGCCTATAAATAATACTATATTGGACTTTTTTACCGATTAAATTTGGGCTAAATAGTTTATTTGAACTATTAGAGGTATTCTTAAAGTTTTAATTGGTTTCGATTTTTTATTAAAGTGAAGAATTATAATTTAGCTATTTTATGTCCTAAACTTTAAATTGGGGATTTTATGTAATTGAATGAAATTTATAATAATCAATGATTTAAATGAGTTGTTTGGGTTAAGAAAAATATATGAATTAATGTCAAAATAAATATTTATGATTTTAGTGTAAAATTGGGATTTTTGAGTAATTAATTCAAAGCTTGAAATTTATAGAATTAAGTTAATTAAATTAATTGTTCAAATAACTGATAAGGAAAAAATTATAACCTTAAACTTTGTAAGTATATGAGCCATATAAAGTAATAAAATAATAAGAAAAGTATTATCCCATGAGGACTTTGTGCCAACAATTAAGTTGATAAAAAATTTTACACTTTCAATTAAGTGGAGCAATCTAAATTGACTTTAAATATGTGAAAAGAAGTTAAAATCAAATCAAAATAAATGAACTACCACAATTATCAAACAAGCAACTCAGAGTCACTAATCCCTTATTAACTTCATTAACCTTGTTTTCACTAATTTAATTAGCCTTAATGTCAATTTTGTTAATCTCGAGTATAAATAGCTTTAAGTGCCTATCGGTCTACTCACAACCATCCCTTAACTATAAATTGTTATGTCTAACATAATTACTTAAGAAGTAAGATAATTCGAATACACTCTTAAATAATTATATGGGGTCACTAGGTATATGTCTATCCTAATAACAAATTAAATCGTAATTAAATACCATATTACTTAATATTAGAACCGAATTAAAATTCCCTTCGTCAAGATAAATCCTAATGCTTAAATTCATATTCAATGATGGTCAGTTACTAAATAGATAAAGTTAAACAATATTAAATCACAAAAATTAATATTAATTATAACTAAACAATGAAAACAAAGTATAATCCACCAATAAGTTCATAGCTTCTCTAGGTTGCACAACAAACTAACTAAACATAACTAAAGAAAAACAACTATAAGTTCATAATCCAAAATCTCAAGAACAAGAGAAAAGAAAAAGGACAGAGCATTAATCCAAAGTCTCATCTTTAAGCTCCAAGCTACTCTGTCCAAGTGGCTACTCTGATCTTTTCTTCTCTTCACAGTCCTCTTGTCCTCACTTGTAGAAGGAGAAGAATAAAACTCGAACTCCTTTCTTTCTCTTTTCTTGTGATTCAAGATGATGATGAGTGATTATATGTGGCTGCCTCCTCCTCCTTTTATTTCAATTGTGACTTGTGGTTTCGGTTTCCCCCGTTTCTTTTTATTCCAACATCCTATCAATCAATAGAAAAAGGAAACAATATTATTATAGTAATACTAATAATAATTAAAAAAAACTAAAAATATTTTTTATTTTTTTTTAAATTTTCAATTATTATCTTCCTATTATTATTTCTTTCCTAAACTTGAAAACCTATATTCTAAGTTGAAATCCCACAAATGATGTGCCAAATTAATGTCTTAAAATTTCAAGAAAATATTTTTAATTTAGTATTGATGACTTTCCAAATATATTAAAGTAAATCTCAAATTTATTAAAAATAGGAAGTCATAAGTAACTCAATGAGTTATTAATGTTTTATAAATTGATTACTGTAGATTGATTATGGTGTGTATTTGAGCTCTTGGATTATAAGCATTGTGGTAATAATTTGTTTTGATGAGAGGTAACCACCCTCTCTTGTTGTGCATTCATGTATGATGTTTGTGAGTAATGTTTAACTTTATAGAACTATAAATTTGCTATTGTCATGTGATGTGGACTATTAAACTATGTTGTTAATGAAATTGTCTTGTGGGACTTATTTTCAGTGAGAAATGACTAGTGATATTATATTATATGAATTGGTGTTGATTTATGAGATTGGAAAGAACATCTTGATAACTTTTGAATTGCTAATGACATGTGATAATCCAGTGTGATCATATCTCTTGAGTATTGATATGAGAGGGGATGGTGAATGTGGATTTGATGGGAGGTTATTCAAAGAGGAAATAAGGGGGTGAATTCTTGTATAAAAAGAGGAAATAAGGTTGTCAGCTTCCAGGTATACACTAGTTAGTCCTTTGGCCTATTTATGTCTAGTTGGGCTTTGAAACCCCACTAATGTATTAGAGGGGGAGCCTATGGTCCGGTCTAGTGCTCTGTGAATTTTTGTCGGTCTGTATCACTTGATCGATGATCTTGTTGAGTTGAAGTACCAATCATGTGCGTGAGTACTAACTCATGGGTTCAATCAGAGGAAAAAAGCGAGTATAGAGAATAAATTATTGTGTATTGATTTTTGTGCACTCATGTGATACATATGAGAATGAGATTATGATATTGTGAGTATGTGGCTAAGTGGCATTTTTTATAATGCTATGATTTTATAATTGTCCCACTTGATACTTAAACGGGCGGGTCACGGGTTGACCCATGGGTCAGACCCGCCCACCCGTTGCTCACCTCTATTAGGAACCAATTTACAGAAGGAATCACCTACCTTTGTAAGCTTTTTCTTCCTTTCTTTCTCTAAACTTTTGCACACTTCCTCTCTCCTCCAAGCTGAATATGGTGTCTTTTTTTGCTGTCAAGGGAGGAAGATGATGTTTTAACATTAGGATGATGTCATAAGTGCTTAATTATGCAATTTCCCAAAAATTCTAAAAATCAATATTTTGGCTTTTATGTACATAAATCCTTATGTACATGTAACCATGTCATTAAGCCCAAGTAATATTTCTTTCTTTATACCACATGTAGGAGACTCCTAGGGGTCCTACCTTTTGGTCTCAATTGGCTTCACAGCTTGTTCCGGTTACGTATATACGTAAAATCTCAATTTTGGTCAAAACTGCACTTTTTACTCAAATTTCCATAAATTCATCTTTAATTGACAAAAATATTTTAAATATATTTTTTCCCTTTATTTTCATTAATTAATTGAAATTAACTACAATTTATCATAAAATAATTAATTTTGTACTAAATTGGCAAAATTACGATTTTGTCATTACCTTTTTCTTCATTTTCGGATTTTCTGATAGATTTTCTACCCAAACTTTAAAATATCATAATTAAATTTGTAGACATCATATCGGGGTGCTTCTAAAGGCTATAAAACCCTTATTATGTCTAGTTTCAAGCAAAAATATAGCCTTTCATTAGTTAGAAGCATAAAATTCCCAGAATTAATTTCTTTAAATGTTGTTCTAGAAAATCCATAGTTTTTCTAGGTTAATTTCAAAAATTCATAACTTTTTTTATATAGCTCTAATTGAGTCATATGACCTATCAAATTAAAGCTTAGGATGTCTACTTTCACCTTGTAAAATTCCATAATTTGTGCTCACCATTTTTTTATACAAAATCACATGATAAGCTTACTACTTTACAAGAAATCTCACTGGTAGCACTATTCATGTTCACCAAAATTCACCTTTCCATTTTATTGAATGTTTTCTAATAAGTACAATGTATTTTGGTGAATACAATTTGGGGTGTTAGAGAAATAATTTTAACATACAACTACTTCATAAACAACCCACGTATGTACCTAAATATTAGCTAATTGTCTAACCATAAATTCACACCATTCTTCAATGATTTCATCTACTTGTTGGTCAGTCAATTGGGCACAATGTTGATCTTCATAATAGTACATAAAAAGATGCATAGAACAAATTAAAATCACTAAAAATCAATTAACTTAGACACTTGTCAATAAAATTTAAAACACAGTAACTGTAAGTAAAAGAACTTACTTGCGTAGGAACAAAATTTTGATTATAATTGACTACATCTTTCATAAATTTCATATTGTATTAACTGCAATCATTATTGTTTGGTTGGAAGGGGCATTGCAACAATACAATGGAATAGTTAAGTAAATATTTGGAGAAAATTTTTTAATAACAAAATTTGAGTAAATTCATATACAAGTATCGCAATCTTCCTCCAGGTATAGCTACTGACTAGGTCTTTATGTGTAGAATAACTCAATCCAACGTTGCTTTGATCAATGCACTAACAAAACAAGTAGCGCTGATTAATTTTGGTAATTCAGTAATGACACACTCAAATATTTACACAAACACCCATGCACTTACTTATTGACTATAATTTTCAAATCAAGTCAATTGTTTGGATGACTAGCCTTTAGAGGATCCAAATAGTAAATACGGGGCCTCCAGGTGATGCTAGATGGATAACAATCAAAATCTAATGTCCCCTAAAATATTTTGAAAATTTTACTTTGACAATCATGTTATAGTAAAAGTGAAAGAATAAAAAAAACATACATTAAAATACTGTCATAAATAACTTACCCTAAATTGTATGGCATAATAAAGAGCATATTAGGGGTTGCTCTCTACATGAAGATGTCCTTAAGATCATTAGATTGTGTTTCAACATCTAATCTCCCCATATGTTGGCCAAGGAGGTATGGGCTGACAAATATGAATCTATGCTTCCTTTCCGTAGTAATAGATCATGGTACAAGTGCCTTTATAGAAAACAAACAATATCATTAAAACCAAAAAATTGAATGATGAATAATAATAACAGTGATAGACAATAATGATAAAGTAACTAATCCATATGTTGACGGCCGTTGCACCAAGCCAATCGCGACTAAGCGCTTCATTTAGCATACTACCATCGACATGATCAAATATATCTACATGATAGATGTCGATATCAAACGTATTGACTGACCTCCTTGGCTGATCAAAGCTGGTGCCATTGATGCCAATTGTTGGCGATATGAGGGCATTTATCAGCTACTTCAATTGCTAGTTGGAGGTTGAGACTTCTATTTGGTTGATGAACACTTTAACTTCTTCCCACGCCCTTCAATTCATTTTCTTTTAGGACGAACAACAACCTACAAAAATTATGAATTAAATCATGTGATTTTAGATGGAAATGTATATAAAAAGTAAAAGGAATTGTAAAGTAACTACCTTTTTAAATGGCTCAGTCATACCTATTGGCCATGAAGCATAACCACCGACAATATCTTTTCAAATAGGAAGTACATTTTCTTCTAGGAGAATATCTTGCACAAGTTCAAGTAGTGCAGTGAAACCTAGATCACTCAATCCTTATCTTGCTTTAACATTGTACAATTTCAACACTACTAGCAATCTTGTGTATTTAGTACTACCAGCATATAATGGTTTCTCTACATCACCTTTCAACTCCTCAAATTCTTGAGGACAGTTATAAAGCACCCCTTCAACCTCATTTAACATTTCTTGAAGACCATTGTCCTCATTATCACACATGCTTGGGTCAAACTCATGTGAAGTATCGATCATGGTATGCACTTGATCACTATGTGCCATCTTCCGTGTCACTGTGCCTTGCCCATTGTGTATATGATTGATCAATTCCATGACACACTAAATGATCTAGCAAATCAAGTGGAATAATATGCTTTCAATAATAACAAGATAAGCAAGGACACAAGATTTTGTTAGGATCATTTGTATGCTCACTTGCAAATCTAATAAACTCTTTCACCTCATCTATATATTCCCTTAAGCATCAATCAGATGACATCTATTTTTTATCCATCTATACCTTAAACATATTTTTAAAAGTGGTTAGTTGCATGCCTCTTATACTTACTAGGTGTATTTGGATTAGTGATTGGATAAGTGGCTTATTTTTACTTTGACTTATGGAATCTTAAGATTGAAAAAAAGTAAGATTGGTTAAAATGATTAATTTTTGGATTGATGATTGCATAAGTGCTTTTGTAAAAGTGAAAGGTGTTTGGTTTGGTGATTGGATAAGTGACTTTTGTGATATTTAAGAGAAAAATTTTAAAAATTATGAAAAATGAAAACATTAACTTTGAAAATTTGACAATGGTAAAATACATAATAAAATTACAATTAAAATGCGGATAAATTAGAAATTATACAAAATTAAAGTTTTTGATAAAGTAAAATATAACATAACTAATCAGATCAAAGGTCTCATACAATTTGATCCCTGATGGTGTCACGAAGATGATTCATTTGGGTTGAATATGTCCGAGAATTATTTGTCGATGATGACTCTTGATCTTGACTAGTTTCTACATCAACCATATTATTCTCATTTTCTGCTTCCCTTAAGTCCACATCAGTTTGGGAATTTCTTCTAATGAAATTATGTATAACCATTGTGGCACAGACAATACGGACTTGTGTGTTGAAGCTGTACTTTGTGCATATATTGTAATATTTCATACCTATTTTTCCACACTCCAAAAGTCTTTTCTATTGTGCACCTCAAGCTTGAATGATAAAAGTTGAAGGCCTCATTAGGATTCCGAAACCGCCAGTGATTCTTGAATTCTGGGAGGTAGTAACGTTCACATCTGTATAGTCCTAGAAACCCAATTGATGTTGGGTAGCCAGAATTGACCAAATAATATTTTCCTAACATGTGTTAAAAGCAATGTAAATGTGAGATTAAGTTAAACATGAAATGAAGACAATGGATATTTAAAAGAATTACATATAAGAAAAGCGAGCTAATGAAACTTGTAAGTAGCACTAAAAAATTTTTACACGTAATTTCCCCTTCCACCACTCGCTCGATGCAATGAAATTGTTCGTAATAGGGTCTCTGCCCACATCAGTCTCCTTGATCAAGGAATCCCAAATCTTCACATCTTTCCTTAAGATATCTAATCTATTCTTTAATTGTTTCTTCCCGTATTGTTTCCCAGTGTTTTCATTGAATGTGGAAATAATACTTTGCCATCCCTTTGGTGTAAATGATTGCACTTTGCATTCTTTTTTGTAAATTTGTTCTATGCATGCGTTGATAAATATCTATGTTGACTCTACATCCCATATTGCTTTTGTGTCCATATTTCTATACCAAAAATGTCACACATAACACACACCAGATCAAACAAAAATCTAAAACACACATGTATACAGAGGAAATCAGACCCAAGAAACGCAAGATTATGACAACATATACATACCTACATATATATAGAGAGAAAGACACACACATAGAGATAAACACACACAAGCGATTTTGCTAAGGTAATCAGTCATGCAAAATAGAAAAGTTAAAAAGTATATGGTGTTGGGGAGCTCGGATGTCAAAGAGTGAAAGGAGTCTTTAATTTGAGAGAAGCTAAAAGGGATAGATAAATATATATATATATATATATATAGAATTTAAAATGGTATTCTTGGTGATAAATTGATCGAAAATACAAATCATATACAGATCAATGGCCTTGGTTTTTCAAGCGAATGCACGTATCATGTAAATACATTTCTTACTTTTGAGCTTCAAACATTGTTAATTTCTAAACTTAAGATGAATTGACCTTTAATTCTTCTATTTCTTTATATCTCTTGATGCTTCACCAAGCATAGACAAAGTGAAATATTTTCATAGGATCATCAGTAATACTTGGTGAATATGAGGAAAATTTGTTAGAATGAATAGTGTTTTTTTCATAATAATGCTTGGACTGGAAATAATTTCCATAGAGCCTGTGTGTGTAGGTGAGGGAGGTCAATTGAGATTTTTTTTTTGAAGAATGAGAAAAGATATTGCAACTGAATGTAAAATTCAATGTCATTAAAAAAAATGTTCCCAAAGTCAATAAGCTTTAGAATGTTCTTAGAATTGACAAGTAAATTCCTAAAGTTAGTAAGCTTAGGCAAATAATTAGTGCATTTTTCAGCCATGAAACATTATACATAAAAAACAGATAAAACAGTTATTTCATTGTAACTAAAGTTTTTAATTAACACCAGAGCATGTTGGAGGCGGCTTTAACATACCAAACACGTTGAATATCTATTGTTAATTACTGACCTTATCAGAACTTCAGTCTAGCTAGAGAGAATTTGTGCAGTGAAATAATCAAACCAATGAATCTTGTAAAGCACAATGAGATATGATATACTAGAGCATATTAAACAAATCCAGAGAGAATTTGTGTAGTGAAATATCGAACCAATGATTCTTGTAAAGAACATTGAGATAGATAACCAGAGCACCAAAGCATAATGAAAAAAAATTTAACAGAGCATACAAGAGCACAATGAACGAAATGCATAACATAACCACTGGCAGCAAAGCTTAGATTGGAAATGAAAATAGATCCACACCTTAAAGGAATAGGTATGGAAGTCTAGATACAAGAAAGAAATTTTGGGTCTTGAAGCTTTGAAGCTTACCGGGAAAAATGTGTCATCGGCAAAGGAGATCCACGAGGAGAGTCACTGAAGAAAATGGGTTGAAACGGTCCAATCATAGGCCACCAACACAAGAATGAACTCCCAGTCTCTCAGCCTTGCCTTCGCTGGAATCTATAACACCTCCTCCTATCTTGCGAAATGGCAACTCCCAGAAGCCCAACACCACCGAAGTTTGGCCACAACAGATCTCAATGATGCCTTCTCCTATGCTCCGTCACCGGTGCGGTCTCCCAAATCTAAGATGATGAGAAGAAAAGGATGGGAAAACACAGTATTGAGAAGAGAAGAGAAGAGATCACGGTATTGAGGAAAAAAAGATGAGATGGCAGTAAATGATGCAGGTGGGTCGGGAGGTAGAAGACAAAGGAGAAGAGACAAAAATAGGCAGGTAGAAAATTTAAATGGTCATAAATGAAGTATTAATGGTAAAAAGCCATCGTTGAAGATTGAAAAGCTACAAAACTTGGCTTTAAAAAAAGATGAAGCCTGTGATAAGCAAAGCTGGCCAAACGTCGAACTAAACATCAATTAAAAGTCATCCTTAATGAATAGAGTCTATTTTTTCTCCAATCGCAAGTTTTCTCCCTCAAATCGTCAAACCAAACACATTGACTAATTAATTATTTTTATCTTCTGCCATTTATTTTAAAAAAATTAGTAGCATAACGTCCTCAAATTTGAATTTTTCAAGTATTAAACACTATTGAAGTAAAAAATAATGAACCAATTAATCCTGTAGCATCATAATATCTTTTTACAACTCACAACAAAATAAGTCAAAGGAATATTACAAGTTCAATGATATTTAATGCTCTGACTAGTTCAATACTCCTTTAACGATTGGTAGGACACATAAGAAATCTTCAGGCAATCACTATTCTAAATTGATGACAAATCTTCAAGTACCCAAATTTAAAAAGGAACAAGAAAATGTACGACTTAAGCTTCTGTAACAAAAATAAATACATAAGTACACATATAATATAGTTGAACCTTTAAATAAATACTTGAAAAAAAATCATGAGTACACATATAAGATTCATGACAGATTTTAACCAAAGAAGAAGAAGAAGATGAAGAAGAAGAAGAAGACGTATAGTCTTAAGCTTCTTGTAGGAGGCTAAGAAAAAGCAAAGAACATGTGGGTGACTAAGCTTTGTATTGTAACAGAAGTGGAATGACCAAAAAATTTTGAAGAAATGTGCATGAGACAAAAAAACAAAAAGTGGGGACCAACGAAGCTTCTAATACCAGCCGTCAAAGAGAGGAGGGAGTGGAGATAATGGATAAGGAAAGGTAGAGTGGAGACCAAACAGATATAAGATAGTGGACCAATTAGTTCTGGTAAATAGAGAGCTGGAGGATGCACAAGAAAGACAATAATGGCGGGTGAATATGGTGGGGAATGAAATTTATATCATCTTGTATGGGGCTTTCATTTTAAGCACCATACAAGGCGCATACACTTTAAGCACCATACAAGGCATATAAAAGCTATGGCGCTTCGTGTCCATGTGCCATAGCATCCCTTCAATATATAAAATAAATAAATGGTGAAGGGAGCTATGGTGCTTGCACATCGAGCGCCGTTGCATCCCTTATATAAAAAAATTGTACATAGGATAAAAACAAATATGATTAATCTAACCAATCCTTTCAAAATTAATTTATCTTTGATGCCTTATTATTAGCCTTCAAACGTGTTACTTAATTGATATAAAATAAGATAAATGAATAGTGATATTACCATTATTACTATGATAAAGTCAGACAAATGAATAGTGATAAACTAAGACTAGAAATTATTATTGTCTCTATTAATCACATGAAAGTGAAGAAATGAATAGTGATACATAGAAAATCGAACAGTGAAATTACCAAGTTCTTGTAATTAAACGAAAAAAAAAGTTAAACTGCAAAAAAAAAATCTAAAATCCTGCTATTAAAATAATTCTAAGGAAAGCATTGGTAAATTAAATGGAAGAAGAGATACTAAGACAATGCCAAAACCATATAAATTAAATGAGGAAGGAAGTTGATGAAGCTTGCCTTAATTAACTTGAGACTTTTCGGTGGAGCTTATGGGGTGCCTTAACTAATTAGCTTGCATGTCTTTAGCATATAAAGGAGGAATGAAGGTGATGAAGCTCACCTTCTATGATCTCTCTGCTATGGTGGTAGCTCTCAATTAACTCTCAATCTTTATGCGATGTATGATCTCTCGCTCTCTCCTTGCTGTATATATATATATATAATAAAATAGTAAAGGTCACAGTGGACTTGCATGCTTGCCATGGCTAGCCTTGGCAGGCATGCGACAAGGCCAAAATGTGGCCTTGGCATTGTGGCCATGTGCCTGCCAAAACCACTTTGGTCTTTGCAGGCATGCCAGGGTGCATGTGAGCACCTAGGCCCCTGATTAGCCAATCATATTCCAACATCTGTTATTAGACATCTGATATAAGTGAAAATGCCAATGCAACTCATTGATCTCCGGTCCGACTACATATCCAATTTTTCTGAACACCGTACTAGAAGCTAGATGAATTCATTAGATTCCCTTCCCCTTGACAATCAAATTCACCAAACCATATTAGAGGGGAAGGAAGATAGATTTTAAGAGGTGCACTGGGTACCTTGTAGTGTAAAGAAAGAACATCCAGTACATAGGATCACCAGTTACCCGATAATCTCATAAAAGAGCACCTAGCACCTGGATTTTTAAGTATGTGACACATGGAATAAAAATAACTTCCAATACCTCCATACTTCATTACGTTCATGCAACACCCTAAACATAGGGAGAAAAATCAAAAAAAAAAAATATAAGAAAAAGAAAGAAAAGAGAAGTTTTCATGTTCTTGAGTTTTATAGCCGATTTGAAGCCCGAGATCGCGTTTCTAGCTTCCGGAGCCTTCATAAATCTTCTTTCACTAATTGAGAGCAACATTTCTATGGTTTTAGATTTTTTGACTAAGGTGTTTGGTCACACCTTGTAGTGGAAGTATAGCCGGAATTGAGAATTGATCGAAGAAACGAGTAGATGTAATCGTAAGTTTCAATTTGAGTATTATGTCTTGCTGTTTTGATGAGTATTTTTGGAGTTGTAAGACCCTCTAGGGTTTCATTCAATAAAGGGATTTTGAGCTTTAATGGGTGTTTGATGATGAATATGATGTTAATTGTGGTTTAGTGATGGTTAAAAGCATGTAATGAGGTTGAAATTGCAAGAACACAACTTGTGTTCCTTAAGGGTTAGATTTGGCCAGCCCTTGTTCTTGGGGTTGGAGAAGAATTTTGTTAAATTTGATGTTAGAAATGGATTCTATGGCTAAAATTGTGTAGGAATAACTTATGGATGTGATTTTTGGATTGATTGGATAGAAAACCCTAATTTTAAAATTCAAAGTGTTGATCTTGATTATGCCAGATTCGAGTCAGTCTGCTTGTGAGTTATTTTTTAATGGTCAAACCTTGTTCGATGACTATGGTTTTTTACATGGTTGTATTAGACATCCTAAGCTTTCAAAGAAGAAATGGAAGGTTGTTCAAGTAACTTCAAGGATTGGAAGAAAAGGGGAAAAAAATAGGACATAAGTCCAAAAGGTAGTAAACTTACGTAACTTGAGTGAATTGATATGTACGTTTGTGTATTGATTTGCATGATTGCTTTGCTTGACTATGTGTAACATATATGAATGATTGGAGCTCTGTTTCTATTGGTGCCATGGTCATATGCGTGAGATGTGAAGCATTGAGCATGCAAATATATGATTATATGAGCATGAATTGAGATAAGGCAAGCATGTCATGCACAAAGTATTTATCTTGCATGCATAATTGGTACTATTTACTACTGAAATTCTCCTGAATCTCACCCTCCCTCACTAACAATATAGGTATGATAAGCACAGAAGACGAATGCACTAGAGTTACGCAGTGGAAACATGGTGACGAACTGCATGATCAATGCATTCTAGGCTTGGATCAATGAAATATATATATATATATATATAAATAAATGAATCAAATTCAACTGCATGATCAATGCATTCTAGGCTTGGATCTCACTATTTTATTTTTTTTGTTTTTTCTAAATGTTTTGCCTATTTTAAAAAATTACTAAACATTTGAGATAGCTAGATTGAATACATCGTTTTATTTGAAATGATAAAGTAAAGGAAGTAAAAAAAAACAGAGGTTTTCATTTTTTTTTGGCCAGTAAGAGGTGTTTAATTTTGTACCTACTTATCTTAGCTGAATAATGATTTTGACTATTAGAGTTACCGTCAACCCAAGCAATTTTAATAATTTCCAAGTCACATTTTGTTTTGGTACATACGCATGAAATTTTCGGGCTTGAAATTTTCTATTTCAGGATTTTAACTTTCTCATGTCAAATCTCTAAAAGTCAAAAGCCAAAAAGATTTTGGATTTGTGTTCCTTTGTTGACCGTATGGGAGGCAAATTGAATGTAGCGTGAAGAAAGGCATTAGATCTAAAAAGTATGACTTTTAAGATCGGTTATTTTAAAAACCGGTCTTAAAAGTCTTGAAATATTTGATATTTAAGACCGGTTATTATAAATAACCGGTCTTAAAAGTTTAAAATTTTTAAATTTTTAAATATTTTGATATTTTAAGACCGGTTTTATTTATAACCAGTCTAAATAATTTTTTTAAAATCGGTTTTTTTGAGAACCGGTCTTAAAAGTTCTATATAATTATAAAACTACCACCGATCAAGTTTTTTAAACCTTATCTACTAAAACTGGTCTAAATATGGCGGTCTAAAAAATATGACTTTTAAGACCGGTTATTTTAAGAACCGGTCTTAAAAGTTTTGAAAAAAATGTGTTTTACCGGTTTTTAAAATGTCTGGACTTTTTATGTCTGGTCTTCGAACAACTGGTCTAAACAAGTGATTTTTAAGACCGGTTAAATAATAATAGATTTTTTAGACCGACTGTATCAAGACCGGATCCAAAACTAGTCTAAAAAGTCATTTTTTAACCGATCTAAAATGTCATTTTTCCATCAGTGATGCAATGTATTTTCAGCTATTTTGAAGGCATCAGAATTAAATCTTTTAGAAATGATATTAATTGTTCTCATTAAATTCATTAATTTGGCTTATTATATTAATTCTTTCGCATGTTTATACTTTTGGTTTCATTTGGAAATCAGTTTCTTCCTTTTCATATTTATTGTTCCAATTAATGTACTTGTCTGTTATGTTTTTTTGAACAATGTCTGTTATACGTTGATTCTTTACATGTTTATATCTTTGACTTTTACCTATCTAAATCAGTTTTTCGATTTTTTTCCTTCAGAATGCTTTCTGACTACTGACCAAATCATCAATGTCACGACATTTCTATATAAGCATGTCAGCTTTTCATGCTGAGGCAGTGTCTTGAGATTTCGAGCCCTAGCAAAATTCAAACTAATTTCATGGAGCCCCAAAAGATGAAGGTTGAGTTGGTATCCAAACAAACAGTAAAGCCATCTTCTCCAACACCCCAAAACCTTGGAATTTACAAGCTCTCTTTCATCGATCAGATTGTTCCCATATTTCACACTCGAATGCTGTTTTTCTATCCCAATATTGAAAAGAAGTTTTCTAATGATAGGTGTGAGAGGCTAAAAACGTCATTATCTGAGACTCTAACCCATTTCTTTCCACTGGCAGGCAGAATCAAAGACAACAAAGTAATTCAATGTAACGATGAAGGTGTCGAATTTTGTGAGACTCATGTCCATGTCTTCCTCTCCGACATCCTTAAACAACCCGATGCTGACTTGGTGCACCAGTTTGTGCCTGTGGATGATGCCCATTTAGGAAGTGGGTTTTTAGTGAAAGTTCAAGTGAATTTGTTTGATTGTGGAGGTTTGGCCATTGGTGTGTCGTTTTCTCACAAGATTGCCGATGCTTCTACAATTGGTTCGTTCATTAAGGCATGGTCTTGTACTGCTATTGGGTGCATGACTGAGTCTATGCTTCCAAAGTATGTTATGGAATCTCATTTCCCTTCCATGGAGTTTTCAAAAGATCTACCACCTTTAGAGTTCAAACCCGCCTTGAATTGCATCACAAGAAGGTACTATATCTATACGCAACTTTTCTTTTTAGTTTTTCATAACTTATGGCTTTGTTGAAAAGTTCAAATCTTGAATTAGAAAATCCCAACCCGTGAATCAAAATTTGATTGTTGCTTTCTCATGGCAAATGATCTTGTCTTTGTTATTTAGAATATACCACCACCGTTATTATATATTACTCGCATAAACTGAAGTGAAAAGTCATCCCTGACAGTGATTTTGCCATGGCAACGATTGGTGTTTTTTTTTTTTTTGTTTTGGTTATAGAAGAAGGATCTTGATTTGAGAGACTAAGAAATATAACTTTAGATATTTGATTAGCAATAATAGTAATATAATTTACATGTGCGCAGTAATGTATTAGTCGAGCAAAATTAAGCTTGGTTCTTTCTTTCAACTACCACAATGGTTCTTCTTATAAGTCAAATTTGACCAAATCTTGCATACCAAGAAATGGAAGTTGGTACATTTAATATGTCTTAAATTGATTGACTTTTTCAAATTTGTCCTTATTTAATAATGAATATTGAAACGGCAGATATATGCTATTAGTATATATTCTCTCACTTATTCAACAAGGGTATAATTGAAAAACAATCATTGATAATGCTCACGGTGGATTTATATTAGACAAAAATTTTAGATACACAGGATTTATAAAAAGGACAGGAATGATAATTATTAATTTAGAGGTAAAACGATGAAAGTATGTAACTTAGAGCATAGGATTTCCCAAAGTCATCAATATAGCTTTACCACTATGTTAGAAATGATCTCATTTAAGATAACTAAAATACAATGGCTTTCAGAGCGTGTTATATTTCTCAACTCAACTGGTCATAAGTTTTAAAAGTATACCAATAAAATAGTAAACATTGCTTACTGAGAAACCAAAACTGAATTGGGTGTACGTAGGTATGTGTTTGAATCCTCAGATATCACAAAACTGAAGGCCAAAGCTTCAAGCAAACTGGTGGAGCAACCAACAAGAGTGGAGGCTGTATTGGCACTCATATGGAAATGTGCAACAATAGCATCAAGAATAAACCTAGGAATAACCAAAAGACCCTCCAAGGTAGGCCAAGCAATAAATATTCGTAAAAGGATAAACCCACCTTTACCTGAGACCTCTGTTGGAAACTGCTTAAGTAATTTCATAGCAGAAACAGAAGACACCAATGACAGTAGTACAGACATATTGGACTTACAATCCTTGGTGGTTCAGTTAAGGAAAGCTCTTGAACTATTTTCAAGGGAACGTGCTCACAAACTCGGAGATAAAAATAATGCTTTCTCATTATTAAGTGAGGCATGGAAGGACGTACAAATGGCGTACAAAGAAGGCATAGATTTCTATATGTGCACAAGCTGGTGTCGTTTTGGGTTTTATGAAGCAGATTTTGGATGGGGAAAACCCAAGTGGATGAGTATTCCTTCTTTGAAGGTAAAGAATTCTATTGTTTTGATGGATACAAGTGATGGAAAAGGAATAGAAGCATGGGTGACTTTGATCGAACAAGATATGGCCTTGGTCGAGAAAAACGATGAATTGCTTGAATTTGCCTCCTTGAATCCAACTATCATATGAGACGATAAAAGTTAAGTATTGGACTATAGATAGTTTAATTTGTACTTTTCTCGTTTTATGTTATTGTTTTGTGCTTTGTGTAATATCATTGGAATTTTCATTGTAAGTTATGTTGGTTTGTGCAATTGTTGCAAGGTTTGTGTTTACATCGTACAGATATATAGTTGATTGGAATGATTTTGTTGAGAAAAAAGAGAATACTAGAATAATGATAAAAGGCCAAATAAATTCACTCAACTTGAATTTTTAAAAGACAATTTTTGGGAAACTTTTAGAGGAAAAAATTGTATAAAAAAAACAAAAGAAAAGAAGAGTTTGCCGAGAGTTTAATAAAAGATGATTTATTTGCCCATGAAAGGGCATTAATTTAATCCATTCATAACAAAAGATGGTTTAACCCTAAATTGATTGTATAAAATTAAGATGGCCCTAAAACTACTCAAAGTACGGTTTAGATTCTTCCCCATCCCCTCTTTTTCTCCTCTTCTCCCATCATCTCCCTGGTCCTCCCTTCTTTGATTACATACAGTACATGCAGTTCCATTATAGGATGACTCAAGATGAGTTTTAGATGACAAGGATTATAATGAAAAGAAGTGAAAAGCTTAATGAACTAAGTAATTAGTGAGTTAAAAGTTAAGGGATGAATCGAGTCATAATTAAAAAAGTGAATTTTGAATTTTTGAATAAATGGATTCACAATTTCATTTAATTTCTTTTTTTATTTCATTGAAGATTTATATTATTAATTATTATTAATATTAATAATAAAAATAATACTAATGAATTTTTTATTAAATTAATATTAAAATTTTTTATTTTATTAATATTAATAATTTAATAAGAAATCAAAAAAATTTAAAATCAAAATATAAATGAGTTAAAATTGAATGACTAAAAGATTAACTTTTCTTAATCATTTTAATTAATTTTTTTTTTTTGGAGAAGAAAAAACACTTTGGAACAATATTTGATATTTGTAGTACCTTAGGGGTTGTTTGATATGAGAGGAGGGGAGCGGACGGAAAAATTTTTTGAGGTGGATTAAAAAAAATTAGAGAAGTATAGCTAACATTTTTTAATCAATTTTTCTTATTCTTTTATCTGACATCTTCTCTTTATTAAAATTTTATAACCTCATTTTTCTAATTTTTTAAATTCAACTCATAAGAATTTTTTCTCTCCTCCTCTCCAAATCCCTCATTTAAAGAAAAGAGTTTGATTAATATTCTAAATAACTTTGGTGACTTATAACCAGTTTGCCTTCATTTAAAGAAAAAATACTTTTACATTTCACAAGACAAAACTCATTTTATATATTTATCTCGTACAACACAAAATCATCTACAATAACTCAAATCAAACTCCCCTTAACGTCACCAATGACATAATCTTAAAACATTCAAAGGGAAATTATTGTTTATTTTCTAAAAGAATGAATTAAAAACTTTTTTTTTAATTGATATTTGACAACCGGGAAGATTTAGGGCACGTTTGGTACGTTAGAATTGATTTTGAGGGAAATGGAGATGGAGATGGAGATGGAGATGGAGATGGAGATGGAGATGGGATTTAAAATTATGTTTGGTACGTTATGGAAATGAGATCTGATTTTCATATGAAAAGTCCAAAATGCCCATTTAATTAAAAATTTAAAAAGATTTTTTTTAAAAAAAAAAGCCCTCTGCCTTTTCTTCGAAACTTCTGCATCGTCTTCTGCGGAGCTTGAGCACCACCACCACTACCTTCATCTTCTTCACCAAAAACTTCACCTTCCTTCTCCATTTTCTTCGCCGGCAACTCTCACCTCCACTACCTTCGTCGCCGGCAACATCCCTTCTTCTTTCACCCTCCACCAATAGCCATGAGATTCAAGCTTGAGATTGAGAAGAAGCACCGTAGCAAAGATGATTTTGGGGAGCTTCTTCACCAATTCTCACCACTGCCGCATCGCCATAACCTCCGTCCTCACACCCACCAACACCGATTCTCACCACCACCACACCACCAAAACCTCGATGTTGACGAAGCTAGTCGGCAGTAGGAGCGTAAGGAAGAAGATGAAGTCGGAGAGTAAGTAGAGGCCGCCACGGTCTTTGCCAGCGAGTGACAGATGTCGCTGGTCAGTGGGGAGGTTGAAGGTAACAGAGGAGGAGGGTAATTGATGTAAATGGCAAAGTGGAATTGTAAATCTTAGGTTTTTTCATGAAATTCATTTGGTGGAAATAGGCCTATGTGGTTTCCACAGGGAATTGGAAAATTTTCCAATTCCATCAAACCAAAGAAGCTTCATCATGGAATTGATACCCAATTCCATTTCCATCACCCCAAATTCCATCATATCAAACAGGCCCTTAGTATCTCTCACGGTATATCAATTGACGAAACCAATTCCAGAGTGATTTAATATCCCTCGTAAAGAAAATTAATAAAACAATGAGGTTAGAGGAACCTTTATCCTACTATCGGAGATTAGATCCAGCGGAACATATTAATCTCTCACAACGTAACATACCAAAGTTAAAATTTCTATTGGGAGAAGTGCCTACATTTGGTATCCGATAGTTTTTCGAACTGCCTCTAAAAAGAGGATACCTGTACCTATAAAAAAATATTTACTATTGAGAATTTCTTAAAAAGGAATAAGTATCAAAGATTCATCAACTTGAATAAAAATATTATAGTAAATAAGATGGGGAATAAATAGGCTCTGGTAAGGAATAGGGTTGTATTTAGAAGGTAGAATAGAAGTTTTATTAGAATAGATGCCACTATTTTTGACTATGGAACAATTATGTGGAATTTACAATGTGAGGATGAGTATTTTACAAGCAAGTGAATGGCATCTTTGGTCTTATATCGAAAGTAAAGACAGTCTTTTACAGGTAGTCTAATCCGAAGCACTACAGTTTTGTCATTTTAGACAAATTCCAATAGTTTCCGAGTATATCTATGTAATATTTCCTTTATAGCTGGTTAGGATTTATATATAAATATATCAGTTCTTCATGCTGAGGCGTAGAGTCATGAGATTTCGAGGCTTACCAAAATTCAGATCAGTTTCATGGAGACACAAAAGATAAAGGTTGAGTTGGTGTCCAAACAAACCATAAAGCCATCTTCTCCAACACCGCTAAACCTTAGAACTTACAAGCTCTCTTTCATTGACCAGACTTCTCCTATATTTCACACTCGAATGCTGCTTTTTTATCCCAAGATTGAAAATAATAGTTTTCTAATGATAGGTGTGAGAGGCTAAAAATGTAACACCCATTCCTTATGCCTCTTTATTATTTATTGAATGCGACGTCATTATTATTATGGCTCAAGAGAATCAGTAAATAATCTCCTAACTAAAATTTTTCACATTTCTTCTTGGGTCATTATTTGTTTGGTAAAGGACGTATATACCATATTGTTTAACTTTATTCATAGGGTTACTTAATTCTTTTCTTTCCTTATTATCAGAGTATCTCTTCATTTATTAAATTGCTCAAATTACTTAACTAATGGGTTCTTATCATGCGATTACTCATTCCTAGTTCAATTATCATGCTTCAGAAAAACATCCATCCGTCATGTGTGTTATACAACTAACCATTTCAAATATTAATTGTACATAACGGATTAGCGTGTCTTAGTTGTCATCTCCTCGCAACTTCTTCATCTGGCATATTGTCCTGCACTCCTCTTCTATGCTTACGTGCCTGTTTGGTTGGTTGAGGAAAGATAAGATTTGGGGGAATTTAGGTCAGATTCAGGGAAATTTTAGTAGCAAACAATACTACTTAGCATGCAAGATAAATGCTTAATACATGATATGCTTGCCTTACATGAATTTATGCTAACTCAATGACTTGCATGCATGCTCAATGTATCATACATCATACCTATGGCCATAACCACTACTACAAAAGAGGGATATGTAATATCCCAAAAAGTGATTAAGGGCTAATGACTTCAAAAGTGGATGTAATTATTGTTGAATAAACACTTTTAGAGAATCTGTGATGGGAATTTGGATATTTTAATCATTCCAATGACTTCCTTGTGAAAATTCATGTGGGGAGAGTGTTTATTGTGAAATTGGAACCATTGGGAACAATTGTGCAAAAGTTGAAACTCTGTACAGGGCAGCCGATTTGTATGGACGTTTTAAATAGGGAAATGATATCTCAAAATTATGCAATTTTTCAGTCTTAAAGTTCACATGTCAAGTATAATTTGTATCATTTTGAGTTTTGAGCTAAGAGTTATGGATTTTTGAATTTTGCCCAGTGAAATTAATTATTTTCTAGAACAGCATGCAAAGATTGAAATTCTGGGAATTTTTTGATTTCATGGAGAAAAAGTATATATTTTTCCTTAAAACTAGACTCAATAAGGGTTCCATAGGCTTTAGAATCACTCCAATTCAATTTTTCTAGAATTAGTTATGATGTTTCAAAGTTTGGGCATAAATCTACCAGAATTTCTGAAAAATCCGAAATTGTTGGAAATTAATCAATAATTAAATATCATATAATATATGATATTAAATACCATCAGCCTTCCTTCTCCAGCCATTTTCGTGTTGTTCCAGACCTGAAACAAGAGAGAGAAGGTGAGAGTTTAGAGAGAGAAAGGGAAGAAATCTCATAAGGTAAGCCGATTTCTCCGATGATTTAGCTCCTAACGCGTATAACTCCAACTCTAAGCTACTCCTCTTTATTCTTTAAGGTTTTGAAGAAAAGAATTTCATGGTTCAAAAAGGCTATGGTTCAGCCAAATTTGGGAAAAGCTAGTGGAAGTTTGAGGTAACTTCCAAACTTTCGTATATTGCTTATTCTGGCTGTTGTGGGCAATTTAATCAGTGAAATTTCGCCGGATTGCCATTGGTTTTAAAGTTTGGAAATGATATGGCCTAGGGGTTATGCTACCAAAATTGGGTCTTAATGTTAGTTTTAACCTAATGTAATGGTTAATAAAGTGGTTAGGAGTAGAAAGGAACGAGTTTACAGAGCCGAAATCGTAAAACCCGATTTTCTCCGAAGAGCTCATAAATTTCGGCCAGCTCTAGAAATGGGTCTTAGAGTTGGATTTTCAGTGATTTGATGGTTCCATTGAGTTTAGGATCGAAAATTAGGTGGGGTTACAATTGGTCACTTTTTCGGAAAAGGCTGAAAAAGCATAATTACAAAAACACCCCTGAAACCTTTAAAGTAGGGCTGCCAAGGGTAAATTTGTAATTTTACATTGAATTTGATAATTTTGAGTCCGAAAATGGATTCCTTGGGCGGAAATATGTTAGGATAGCCCAGATTAGAATTTCGGGAAAAGTGCAACCGGATCGGGTACGGCGGGCCCGGGCCGGGTCCCCTAGGGCATTTTTGTAAATTTTCATTATAGACTCATATAGCCCCAAGAAACACTATGGAAGTGTCTAAATGGTGCATTTGGAATTGTAGGATTCGATATTTGCCCTGTTCGTGAACGACCCGTGCCAGAGCACATTCGGAAAAAACCAGGTAGTAACTCTTTCTCTTATACTGTGTGTGAAACTTTGTATGCATGTTTGTCATGCATTGAGAATACTTTGTGAATACATTGTGATGCTTTAAGTTCGTAGCGCAAACTGACACATAGTGATACTTTGTGATGCATAGAAATCGCAGCGAAAGCTGACACATAGAGATTACAGCCATGAGTGTTGTTGTTTGTGGCGAAAGCCATGATACATTGTGATGCTACTTAACATGATCATATATGCTATGTGTTTATACATTGTATGAGTGATTTGTTACTACAGAGATTCTTTTGAATCTCATTCTTTCCATTGACTAACATTTCAGACAGGGCAAGTGGCTCCAAGGAGAAGCGAACCACCAGGAGCGGCTAGGATCTTGTAGAGATGTGTTGTTAGGTTGTTGGTTATCTATTTTGGACTTAGGATTACTATTTATTTTTGAAATGTAGATATTACATTGATGTTGGTCATGTAATCCCCTAGTTGGAACTTACAACCCTTAGTTTATACATGTATGAAACCCGGGAGTTGCCGGGAATTTGGCTATGCACTCTGATATGCATGAATGTGATTGAACTGTGCAGAGTAATTAGATTCGGAAGATGAATCTGAGACCATGTTGAATGAATTTTAGAAAAGAGATTTGAGAAAAACATATCCGTCGGTCTCTAATTTCTTTAAATTACACATTTTTGAATCTTAATTACGGTTATCATGGTAGGGGATTACAGGATATATTTAACAGCGCCCATTTTTTGGCGTTTCTTCAATGAAGTGCCATAGATTATAGTTTTTTTTAAAAAAAAAAGTTCAGAAGCTATGATGCTTCCTAATATAAGCGTCAAAGCTTAGTGTTAGGCTTGTGTGGCACTTTCCTAGACAAGCACCATACAAAACATTTATTTAAAAAAACGAAAGCTCAAGCTATGGCGCTTCTCAAAAAAGCGCCATAGCTAGTTTCATTTTTTTATTTGAAACATACTTTGTAATACCCCGAAATTTGGGATTGGAAGCTTTGGAATAAGCCTAAATTGAGTGGATTACTAAGCCCCGATTTAGTAGATGTCCCAAATCTAGTCTCTAATGTTCCTTATATCTTTGGGGCATTAAAGAAAGTAAAATGGTGAATTTTGGAGAATATAATTATGTTTTCGATAAAATCGCCTATGAGACAGTGAGCTTATCATAAGGTTTTGGAAGACTAAATGATAAGTAAAAATTATGAGATTTTACAGGATGAAAGTAGACATCCTAAGCTTTAATTTGATAGGTCATATGAATCAATTAGAGCTATACACAAAAAGATATGAATTTTTGAAGTCAGCACAGAAAAACTGTGAAATTTCTGGAACAATATGCAAAGATTGAAATTCTGGGAATTTTGTGATTCCATAAAGCAAAAGTATATATTTTTCCTTGAAACTAGACTCAATAAGGGTTCTATAGGCTTTGGAATCACTCTAATTAGATATTTCTAGAATTAGTTATGATTTTTCAAAGTTTGGACAGAAATCTGCCAAAATTTCTGACAAATCCGAAAATGGAAAATTGTTGATGACATAAGCAATGACATAAGCATAAGATTATTAAAGAAACATCATCTTTCTCCTTCAGCATTCCGACGCCATTCTGCAACCAAAGTAAAGAAAAAGAGTTGAGAGGGTTTTGGGAGAAAAGGAGAAGAGAACTCGCATGGTAAGCCGATTTCTCCGATGATTTAGCTCCTAACGCGTATAACTCCGATCCTAAGCTACTCCTTTATGTTCTTTAAGGTTTGGAAGCTCCTCTTTTGATGTTTTGAAGTTAGGGTTTTCAGCCACAAGAAGGAAAAGCTAGTGGGAGCTTGAGGTAACTTCCAAACTCTTGCATATTGACTATTCTGGCTGTTATAGACAATTTGATCGGTGAAATTTTGCCGGATTGTCTTTGGTTCTAAAAATGGAAAATGGGTTTTTGGGGCTGTTATGCTGCCCAAATTGACACTAAATGGTAGTTCTAACCTAATGGAATAGTCAATAAAGTGGTTAGGAGTAGAAAGGAACGCGTTTACGCAGCCGAAACCGAAAAACCTCGTTTTTCCCTGGAAAACCCATATATTTCGGTCTGGGCTATAAATGGGTCTTAGAGTTGGATTTTCAATGATTTGATGATTCCATTGAGTTCAGGAGCGAAAATTAGGTGGGGTTACAGTTGGGCGCTTTTTCAGAAAAGGCCGAAAAAGCATAATTACGAAAATGCCCCTGAAACCCTTAAAGTGGGGCTGTCAAGGGTAATTTTGTAATTGACATTGAATTTGATAATTCCGAGTCCGGAAATGGATTCTTTGGGCGAAAATATGTCAGAATAGCCCATGTCAAAATTTCAAGAAAAGTACAGCCGAACCGGGTACGGCGGGGCCGGGCCGGGTCCCCGGGGGTATTTTAGTAAATTTTCAATATAGCCTCATATACCCCCCAGAAACACTATAGAAGTGTCTAAATAGTACATTTGACATTGTAGGATCGACTGTGAAGCCCCGAGTTGCTGGCACGCAAATCGAGGAGAAAAGACTGGAGGTAGGGGACTTGCCTTACTTGCATGTATTTGATATCTTTGCTTGTGTAGTGATGTATGTGATTGCTTTACTTGATTGTGTAGAGCATATTTGAATAAATGAAGCTCTGTTTTTGTTTTACTGTGGCCATAGTTTTGTTACATGAAATATTGAGCATACAGAAATGTCATTATGTGGCATGCATCTAGATAAAGCTAACATGTCATACACATAGCATCTATCATGCATGCATTATGGTATCTGTTTCCTACTGAGATTCTCTCGAATCTCACCCTCCCCTACCAACAATTTAGACAGGGCAAGTGGCTTGTGGAGGGAGCAGCTAGGACTCTTTCGAGATGAGATTGTGTAATCCCCATTTGAAGAATTGTAATGGGCAATTTTGCCCTATGTATCTTTAGCGAAGGTATGTACCCGGGATTGCTGGGATGATTAAGTTGTGCACTCTGATATTTATATGAATGTGATTTATCTTCGCGTAGTAATTGTATTCGAAATGTGAATATGGGACCAAGTTTATAAATGATTTCAAAAAGTATTCGTGAAAACCCCGTCATGTGATGGGTTAGTAAATGTTATTTGATTATTATTGGTCTCTATTTCATTTTAATCGCGTATTTTGGATATAATTACGGAGGGGGGTTACATACTTATTTGGTGCTTAAAAATAAAGTGCCAGATAAGGGTGAGAGCAAGTCAAAAAGATATTATTATTCAGAGTCTTGTGTCGCAATAAGTCAAAAAAGAAATCACCTGCTTCGTTCTTGAGTTTCCAAAAAAAAAATTGGCCCTAAGCCGGTGCTTGACTATGAAGCACCGGCCAAAGCTAGCCTTAGCCGGTGCTCTATAAGGCAAATTTAGGAGCCTTAGTTGGTGCTCTAGTATAGATCGCTGGTAAAGACTAATATTGGCCTTAGCTGGCGCTCTATTATAATAGAGCGCCGATTAAGGCCAATTATTCAAAGGTCACCTTGAATATTCAAGGTGACCTTTGAATATACAAGGCACCAGGTGCCTTGCAAGGCACCACGTGGGTGCCTTGAATATGGTGCCTTGGATATTTTAAGGCACCCATGTAGTGCCTTGAATATATTTAATATTTTTTTATGTGTTTGTTTTTTTAAAATTATGAGACTACGGCACTGTGATAAAAAATGATGTAGCTTCTTTACAATTTGCTATTTAAATTTTACCTTGTTGTTTTCATTTTTGTGTTCATTTTCATCTTCTCCCGTTATAGCTCCTCCATTTTTTACAACTCTGTTGCAGTACAAAGCTTCCTCTCCCATATTTTTTTTCTTGTTTTAGCCTCTTTTAGAATCTCCCTAGTGTGTAAGTGTTTTTTTTCTCAATATATGGTTCTGTTTTTTTTAGTTAAAATCTGTCATGATCTATCATATATGTGTGCTCATAATTTTTTTCTGGTATTTATTTGAAGTGTCAACTCTGTCTTCTTGAACTTTCTATATATTGTATGTTTTTTAATTTTTGAGCTTACAAATATAATAATACTTCGTTTAATTAGTTCTGTGTGTGATTTTTATGTAGTATTATGAAGATCAACGTTATGCCCAATTGACTGACAAACAAGTGGATGAAATCATTGAAGAATAGTATGAATGAATATATGGTCAAGCAATTAGTTAATATTTAGTTACATACGTTAGGTTGTTTCTTTGCCTATTGTCATGTTGTTTATTCTCTTAAAATTAGTTATACAATTACATTAATTGTAATTACATATATCTTGTACTGATTTTATGAATTAGTTGTGTTATTTCATTCTGATTTGGTTTCCTTTTTTTTCTATTTGTATTAAAAATTGCTATGGATTTTAATTGGCTGAGTTCAAGGAAACAATTATATAAAACAAAAAAAATTATTACATATTACGACTCTTCTGGGGAGAAGTACCATAGGAGGGTAAATGCCTCTTATGACGCTTCTCCCCAGAAGTGCCGTATGAGGCCCTTAAAAAAACACAAGCTGCGGTGCTTTCAGAAATTCAAGAAGCGTCGTAGCTTACTTTTATGGAGCTGGAAGTTATGGCGCTTGGGAAGCGCCATAGTATTCATAAAAATAAGCGCCGTTTATTATATTTTTTGTAGTAGTGAACATATATAGAAACAGAGCTTCAATTAGTCATATATGCATCATATAATCGAGCAAAACAATTACTCACATCAATACATAAGTATAAATATCAAGGACATGTAAGTAGGGTAAGTCCATTACCTTTTGTCTTTGAGTCCCCTTTTTGGTACTTTTTCTTCCAACCACTAAAGTTTCTTCCATTGTCTCTTCTGTCATCTCATGGCCATAGATAAGTGGCCATATTATTAGAGTCAGGGCAAATAAATGTCCAATGGACTGCTTTAGCCTTTAGGACATCTCCCTTTTCTTTGGACTTATACTTGTTCCAAATTTTATAACTCAAGACACTTTGGTTGTTTAATTTTAAAGTTAACACATTAGGCCCAATGGATATTTAATGGGCTCACATTAACTCCAAGTGTTTAAGTTAACCCTTAGAGGTCAACTTAATTACCAAATGCCATAACCTTTTTATTTTCGTACACTTTCCAAAAGTTGGTAGAAGTTTTAAGAAACTTTGAAAATTCATATCTTTTTCTACAAATTACCAAATTAAGTGGTTTAAAATTCTGTGTCACTTATTAAGTTTATTTTAAGGAAAAAATATTTCCTCCAGCCAATTCCACACACAAAAATCCAGAATCACCAATAAACTCAATCTATCATAGGTTTTCACCAGTTTTGTTAGATCTCATATGTTATGATGATAACAAAGATTGGACTAATGATAAAAGAAGATATGATAACAAATGAATTTGAACAAAGTAAATAAATGGAAAAGCTTTACTTGAAGTAAGCACTGGAATAGTGAAGAAGATTTGAGAGAAAGAGCAAAGGAAAAACCTCAGTGGCAGTTTTTGTGTATGTTTACTCGAGTGACCACTCGAGTAAGAAACATTGTTACTCGAGTGGGCACTTGAGTAATGTTGAAAGAAAATGTTTTCGAAAGCATTGCCAAAATTTGGATGACATTACTAGAGTAGCCACTCGAGTAATTTGTAAACTTATATGAGCCATTATCGAGTGGCCACTCGAGTAACACATGAAAAAAGGCTTTACTTGAGTAGCCACTCGAGTAACCAAGGCAAAAATCTTCGAGTAGCTCTCTACCAAGAAATACAACAATTTACTCGAGTAGCCACTCGAGTAACCATGTGAGAAAAAGGAAATACTCGAGGGAGCACTCCTGTAATCTCCAGAGTTATTTGAAGCATTACTCGAGGGGTCACTCGAGTAATCAGGTAAACAAAGAATAAGTACTCTCGGCCAAGAATTTGATGCAATTACTCGAGTGAGTAATTGAGTAATCTGTAAAGTTATTTGGAATTTACTTGAGGGGTCACTCGAGTAAGGTATGAGGAAACAATATGGCCACTCGAGTAACCACCCGAGTAATAGGCTTACTGGAGGAAGCACCCAAGTAACTTGTGAACAAAAGACATGGCCACTTGAGTAGCAACTCGAGTAATCAGGTATTTCCAAGGTTTGTGATGTATTGCACTTCATGTCTTACCCGAGTAAAATCTTATGTAAAATGTTGAATTACTCACTGCCATATTTTTTATAGGTTTACTTGAGGGACTACTCGAGTAACAAACATAATCACTCGAATAATAAAGTCCAGAAATCATTTTTTAATCGAATAATTATTGATTTAATATCTATATGATTAACTCTTTATTGCACTATATTCTAAGTACATTTGTAGAGAAATAATGAAGAGATAATGCCAGAAATGAAAAGTCAAATAAAAGTCCGAACGCTCAGCTACCGCTACCTACCATAAACAGATAGTTTTCAAATTTGAAGAATGGTCAACCGTTGCTGCGCGACTCTAACAGACATATTTGAATTGCTTCCAACGGGCACTACAAATCATCTATATATATGGAGCATTCAAAGAGCAGAAAACAAGAACTGAGAACACATGAACATACATTGATCAACACACTCTTAGTGCTTTGTTCCCTTATACTCATTCATTGTACTTCAGTGATTATATATTTTCTCTGTGAGAGAGTTTTCATTACAAACTCAATATTTGTTATTGAGACAACTTAAGGTTGTGGAACCTTGAGTTGGGGATTTGATTACAATGTGTAAGGGGGAGCGAGTATCCAGGTGAAGGAATTTGCTGTGTACTGAGGTAACAAGAACCTACCGAATCTTGGAGAATATAGTGAAACTCTCAGAGACACTCTGAGGACTGGACGTAGGTTAAAGTGGTTGTGGCTGAACCAATATAACTTTCGGTATACAGTTCGGTGATATTTCTCTTTGCTCTCAATTGCTTTAAATATTTTGTCAATTTTCTTATAAGAAGCGAAATTTCTGGTATCCCCTAATTCACCCCCTCTTAGGTTAAACGCTTGCACTAACATTTAGTGTCAGAGCGTAGGTCCTCTTGTTAAGGTTTAACAACCTAAGAAGGATCTAATAGCAGGCATGGGTGAAGGAATTCTTCCCGACGGAGCTTCTATCATAAGACCTCTGGGTTTCAATGGTGAACACTTGTCATTCTGGAAAGCAAAGTTCAGAGTCTTTATAATGGCTACTGAATATAGGCTATAGGATATGATTGAGAGTGGAAACTACAAACGTTAAAAGATTGTAGATTCACAAAGAGTTCCCAAGATACTAGAAAAATATGATGAGAATGACAAGAAACTCATCACACTCAACAGCAAGACAATTCTAATGATTCAAAGTGCCTTGAGTCAAAATGAGTACTTCAGAATCTACACACTCCCAACAGCTAAAGAAATGTGGGAAGCCTTAGAAATAGCTCACGAAGGAACTTTGAGAATAAAAGAAAACTAGATCAATACACTGTTTACTGAGTTTGATTTACTTTAAATGAAATTAGGTGAGTCGATAGCTGAATTTGAATTTAGATATACTCACCTTGTTAATCAACTTGCAGCACTTAGAAAAGTCTATGATCAACATACCCAAGTACGAAAGATTTTAAATATTCTTTCTAAAGACTGGGAGGCAAAAGTCACAGCAATTGAGGAAGAAAAAGGTGAATCAATGTGATTGGTTGCTTCTCTATTCGGAAGTCTTTCTGAATATGAAAGTAAGTTAAAGTTCAAATGAGAACAAGATGATATTGGTGACAAGAAGAAAAGAGGTCTAGCACTGAAAGCAAAAGAAGAAGACCAAAATGAAGATAAAGAACTTGGCGATAATGAAATGGGCCTAATCATGAAACAATTCAGAAAGTTTTACAAGAAAGGCTAAGGATTCAAAAATTTTACAAAAGGAGGAACAAGCAATAAAGAACACATCTTCTGATATGAATGTGGAAAGCCAGGACATTTCAAATCAGAATGTCAAGAACTGATTCAGAAGAATAAAGAAAAGAGAAAAGGAAAATTCTACAACAAGAAGAAAGCCTTTGTATATGCCATATAGGAAGATAGCTCTTCTGATGGAGAAAGTGATGAAGAGGAGGTAGCCAATATCTGTCTAGTTCCTCAAGAAGAAACAGAAGAAGAGGTAACTGATTCTGATTTGACCTATGATGAATTACTTTCCGAATATAATGCTTTACATTCTGAATTCATCAAAGTAGTTAAAGAACTAGTTGTTTTCAAAAAGAAAAACAAAGCTCTTGAAATAGAACAAAAAGAAAATTTAGAGAAAGATTGTGAAAACTGTTCTTCTTTGAAAAAGAAAAACATTGATCTCATGAAAACTCTTGAAAAATTCACTAAAGGAAGTGAGATGCTAAATGTGATTCTAAAAGCTCAACATTTTGTAAATGATCGATCTGGTCTTGGATATGATCCAAAATTAGATAGAAGAAAAGGAAGAAAGAAAGCAGGATGTAAGTCATATTTGAATTATTTTCAGCATTATGTGCATACATCAAATCCTTTTGCATATTGTAATTATTGTAATAGGAAAGGTCATTATACATCATCATACATTCATAAGAAGAAAGGAAAAATAGGAACCTACAAATGGGTACCTAAAGGTTCATATGTTCCTAAAATCTTTTGTACTAACCCAAAAGGACCCAAAAAGATGTGGGTACCTAAGACTTAATTGTAATTGATTACAGATATGTCTTAAAGCATCCAAAAATAACAAATGGTACATAAACAGTGGATGCTCTAGACATATGATCGGAGATTTCAAAAGTTTTGCCACATTGCAACCTAAGGAAGGTGGAAAGGAAAAATTTGGAGGAAATCAATTCATAAAAATAGCAAGAATTGGTGAAATAAAAAATGACAAAGGAATTCAAGTCAAAGATGTATATTACTTTGAAGGCTTGTGTCATAATTTGCTGAGCGTGAGTCAAAGTGCAGATAAAGACAACTGAATAATATTTGATTAAGAGGAATGTCTAATTATCAATAAGAAAGACTTACAACTTGATAAGAAAAATATCAAGGCAAAGCTCAGAGCAAAAAGGGAAGGTGATTGAACCATATTTTTATATGAATTTTCCATGATTAATTTGGGATTTTAATGTATTTTCTGGAACATTATTGCATTATTAAGCATGAATTTTGGTTAGGAACAATTGTTTTGAATTAATGGTAATTAGGGGCAAAATGATCAAAATTATTAATTATTTTGTACAATTGTTTCTTGGAATTTTAATGATGCTACTTATGCTTAAATTTTGTATTGTAGGTATTAAAGAAGAAATTGAAGATTTTGGAGTTTCAAACTATTGGGTCAAGTGGAAAAAGAAAAGAAATTAAGTTGGGCTGCTATTTTGGGCTTCTTATAGCTTAATGAAAAAAAAATAAAGAAACAGATTTGGGCCCGCAAGGAGAAGAGGGCCCAAAAGCAAAGAAGAAGAAAAAAAAAGAAGAGACCCAGACCCGACTTGAAGACCCGCTGGACATGGCACATGGATATGCTATATGGATATGGGAGTGACCCGAATAAAATGCAGAAGCAATATAATAGAGGCGCCACAACAGATCAAGGAGAATCATCATCACACAAACCATCATCGCATATCATCTTCTTCCTCTTCCTAGTGTCGCCGGCAGCATTGCTTTAGCTCCACCATCGCCGCCGGCGACCCCATTTCACCCTCACCGTGGAGTGAGCACAGTTGAGATTGGAGAAAACAAAGCTGAGACACAAGCTGAGAGCTAGGAACCGCTGCGAGAGCTTAGCCAAGTGAGCACCTCCGTCGTTCATCTTCTTCTTCGACTACCACTCCACCTCCGGTAACCTTCTCCTTCCGTTCTCCACTAAGCTTCACCTAGCCTCCACCGTCGAAGAGTCATCGCCTTCGCTGCCAGAGATCCGCCGTCTATTGTTTAATCACCACCACCATCTCTTTCATTCCTTCTGAACCGATTTCCTTCACTTGAACCCAACAAAACGCCATTCGACCCCTTCTTGTGAATTCTGGTGGTGTTTGCAATTTTCCGGCCAGTTCTTAAATTTTCCGGCGAGGGATGTCCAGATTCTGGCGAGCGCTCAGATTACAAGCTGAAATTATTTTGAGGCAATGAGAGGCTGATTCCTTTAGCGCTTGGAGATGAATTTGAGATGACTTGAACTCACATGTGCTTTAAAGGGGAGTTTATTTTATCTATAGCTCATTATATTTGTGATTTCTTAGGTTTAAGAATTCATTTATGTAATGAGACTATGATTTTAGTTATGTTTTATTTTATGGATTGAGTTGTTGTGATTTGGAATTTGTTATGAGGATTTGTACTCATCAATATATATGGTTATATATATGTATCCTATGATTCTATTTCTTTCTATTTATTTAACATGGTATTGTTGGATAGTTTGATTGAATTGGAATTGTAGTTGAACCTAAATGCATTACTTATTCCATAATCACTCTCTAAGGGGTTTTAATAATGCTCAAATGGGTTCATGAGTTTAAGCATTAGACTCATTTGGTAATTGGGGTTTGATATATTAGAAAACTTAGAGAAACTCATTACACTAAGAGTGCTTAATAACATTTTCAAGAGTAGGGGTTCCTCTCTTGTGATGCTAGACTCATTGGTTAATGAGGTTTGTTATATTAGAAGCTTAGTGTATTAACTCCCCGAATATCTTAATTGAGCAAGGATAGTCATTAAAAAATCATTTCCAAGAGCATCTTCATCACTTGCATTTCTAACCAATTTCCATTCCATATCAAAAATCCAAAAATATTAATTTTAAAAGCATTTTAGTTTAATTACAATTTCTTTGTTAGATAAAAATCTCAAAGATCATTTTTAACTCATTTCATGTCAATCATTGCACTTAGTTTCTAGGAAATTAATAAAAGGCTCTTCGAGAGACGATCCGGGATTGCCCCTATATTTCAATCCTTGGTTATGTTTGAAGAGGTTACCAAGGCACAAAGCCGACAAAGCCTTAATTCCTTCAAGTGGCGCCGTTGCCGGGGAGCCAAGTAATTGGTTCCCTAGTAGCTAAGTGTCAATCTTTGATTAATTGGTACCTTGAGCCTTTAGGTTGCATTTTAGTTAGTTTAGGTAGTTTTGCATGTTTTTCAAAGCATATTACATCTTTTGTCATTTTGAAATCTTTTTCCCTTTTTTCATTTGCATTTGTGTTCTCTTAGATTTTTTTCCCCCTAGTTTTTATAGTTTTTTATTAGATAATCCTCTTTGTGATTCATTGGAATTTATTGTGATTGGATTTCATGGCTTGGTTTAATGGTAATCAAGGTTTATCCTTTCAATCTCACTCTTCTGTAGGAGATTCAACTGGAAGGAAAGAATCTATCTCTGAAAGCATCCATGATATTCAACAAACATTACAGCTTCTTCAAACCAAGTTGGGATATCAAGATAGTCGAATTGGTCAAGAATGCCAAGGTCCATTCCACTCTCCATATCATGAACCATACCAACAACCTTCATTTCAATCTCATTACCCACCACACCCACCCTATAGATCATACCATGAACCCACCTTTCAACCACCTCAAACCCACTTCAACCATACTTCTTTGCTTTACCCATTCTATCAAGAATCACCCACTCCACTCTATCAAGAACCATCATATCCATTTCATCCTCCCCCATTTTCCCCTACTTCCATCCAATGTAGAACTTCCTATGAACCACCTTCTCCATCATTCTATGAACCTCCACCACAATCTCTTACCCCTCAACCTAGTGGATTAGATGCCCTCTTCTCATCCCACAACATAGATTCCCTAACAAGTGCATTGACAAGGAAGTATAAAGCACTTCAAGAGCCATACCTTCAGTTACTCTTCCATCAAGGCATAATTGGAAGCTCTAGGAAGATAGATCATCAATTAAAAGACATTGATGAGTTTTTCAAAGCATACTTTGCTCATATGCTATGGGTAAAAACAAGAGGTGAAGATGGAACCCCTTGGCCCCATGACCTACAAGAAGAGGCATAAGGAGTCCAAGCTCAAGGGTCAAATACCACTTCACATGTGGAAGACTTCAAACCTCCGGTGCCTATTCCCACACAAACATATGAAGTGGAGCAAGTCCAATATAGTATTGAAGAGTCTTCCTTACCATTCAGTAATGATCCTATCCTTATAGAAGTAGACTCTCCTACTACTTTAACTAGTGAAGCAATTCACGATTTGAGTGACGATGAGGTGGATGAGGAAATCATTGTTGAATCCCCTCAACTGTTTGAAAATGTAATTGCTCCACCCATTAGTTTAAGTAGTAGTGATTTAATTGTACCTATTCATGACTATGCTCATTCTTCTTTGTGTGATGCTTTAACTGTTGAAAATACTTCTCTTCATAGTACTAGGGATGATTGCGCTCAATTGGATGATATATCTTCATGTTCTTGTGCTGACGATCATATTTGTGTAGATTGTTATCATGAAAAATGCCACTTGCTTGTTGAGTTTCGAAAGAAAGTATTAAGCAAAGTGGTTGATTCTACCGTTCATCTTGATGCATCTCCTTATACTATTGATGTTTCTAAGCATGACACTTGTGAAAATGTTGAATCTTGCGTGGATGCTAATGTGATTGTTGTGAATGAAAAAGACCATTGCCTAGAAAAAGATCTTTCTTTTGATTCCAATAAATTGCTTGATAGTATCATAAGGGAAGATTCAACAATTTTGATTGATAATATTACAAATGAAAATGATTCTTTACATATGATTCTTTCTTGTGATTTGCCACCCTATATAGAAAAGGAAAATGGTTCTTTTGAAAGTTCAAAAGTTTTGGGTGGTAATGATTTGTAAAATTCTCCTTCTTCTTCCACTCTTTTCCCTTGCATCTCTTGTGATTGCAATGATGATGTGGTATACCCCAACACTAAGTTGGATTCCCCACCTTCCACTTTGCAAACACAAGAGAATTTAATTGTTTGTTTGACTCCTACTGATGGGAGTACCATTGATTTCCTTGGATGTAATAGTTACTTGGAGAGTTTGGAACTTAATATGCCTTTACTTCATTTGAAATCTCTCCATGTTTCTATTTTTGGATGGGATACTCCTAGTTGCTTGTCTTCTTTACAGACACATTCTTGGAAAGGTTATCGGAGGAGCGAACATCCACCATACATCCTTGGACCTCTTCCGATTGATCCTGAGCCACCTCCACCAAGGAATTTCAATGCAGGAGAAGATGTTGTTAATGACAAATGCATGATTCTCATCAGGGATGAGAACTTCTCCTTCAAGCGACTGAAGATTCTCTAACACAGGTTGTCTCTTTCCTCACTTGTTTTCTTCCTAATTCTTTTGTTTCTTTGGGTTTAATTGTTGTATGAGGAAGATAAGTGTGGGGGAGGGACACAAACTAGTAGAAAAAGGTAGAAGTAGTGTAGTTTAGTAGGCTTAATAAGACTTCCCTTTGTATGCTTTACATCTGTAGCCACTACCCTACTTAATTACCATTGTGCCTTGAAATTCCATTTGCTAATCACTCTCTTTAGAATTGCTTTACACATTGAGGACAATGTGTTGATTAAGTGTGGGGGAGGGGAATACATTTTGAATCCCATGAATTGGTTGTTTTCAAATGAGAAATGCCTTAAACTAGAAACTTTTTCAAAAAAATTTTTCATGAATGACTGGCTTTGATACATGTCCTAAGTGGTAAAGGGTCCCATTTGCTACTTTGGAATGTGATTTGTGAGAAATTCTTTGAACTTTCATGATTTCTAGTGTTTTGGCAACTTTTTGAAACCATGATTTGCTTTGCAAGTGAATGGCGAGAGAAATGAACCCACGCTTGGATATTTGCTTACTCCTTGTTTTCGAAAAATCAAAAGTTTCTATATTATTAATGCATTTAAGAGTTGAGCATTTTTGTTAATTGATTGCAATGTTTTGATTGATTATGTTTGTAAGGTTAGCATTAAGAATAGTGAAGTAAATGCATTGTGGTTAGCTTCCTATGCAATTGATTGTATTGGAGTGAGCATTAGAGAGAAACCTTGTTGGAAGGTTAATTAAGCTTTGAATTCTTTCCATGTGTGCATGTTCACTTAATCTTTCATCTTCTAGAACTTGTTTCAACTCTTCTTCGAAACGGCATTTGCATTAGTGTGATGGAAATGAAAGAGGCATTCATTTTAAACCTTTTTAACCTAAACACAAACTCTCATTCATGATCATTTGCTTACCCCTTTGAGCCATTTTTATGTTGTATGCATGTCATGTTATTAATCATAGTGTTCATGACATTTTAAAATCAAAGTGGTTTGCCAAATAAAAAAAAATAAAAAAAAAAGTTGAACAAGGTATATATTAAAATGCCATGTATATAAAAAAGAGAAGTAGAAGAGAATTGAGAAAAAAAGAAGAAGAAGAAGAAGAAGAAGAAAAAAAATTGAATAGGAAAAAAAGAGAAAGAGAAAAACAAAAGAAATATCAAGAAGGTATTTGTTCATGAATTTAGAAAAGAATTGGCAAGAGTTTTGAAGTAATTTAGTTGCTATGAACTTGACCATTACCTTTGACTTGCATATCAACTATTTCCTTTTTCTAATTAATTCATTTCATCTAGCTTTCATCCATCATTACAAGCCTTTAAAGCCCTCTTGATTCATAGCATGAAGTGCTATTAGTTGTGGAGATATTAGAGTTGTTACAAGCATATAGTAAGGTGTTTATTAAGTGAACTAGAGTGAAATGACCACAATGAGGTAAGATGAGGTACACACTATTTTCTTGAGAGTTCTCTTGTGCTTCATTCTAATATTTTGGATTGTGTGGTTAGCTAATTTCTTTGCATCACTTTACTATGACTAGTGTTGACTTGAGAAATTTAATTAATTGATCCATTGCTTTCTAATTATGAAATTGCTTGTCTCTCAATTGCATTGATGATTGGAATTTAGAAAATTGTGCGTAATTGCCTTTGTTTAGGAGTATAAAGGTCCAAGATTTATTTGGGATTTTAATGTATTTCCTGGAACATTATTGCATTATTAAGAATTAATTTTGGTTAGGGATAATTGTTTTGAATTAATGGTAATTAGGGGTAAAATGGTCACAATTTATTAATTATTTTTATACAATTGTCCCTTGAACTTTTGATGCTACCTTGTGCTTAATTTTGCATTGTAGGTATCAAAGAAGGAAATTAAGGATTTTTGGAAGTTCAAATTATTGGGCCAATTGGAAAGAAAGACAAATTAAAAAAAATATAGAGGCAAGCTAAAATCTGGAGGCCCAAGAAAAGAAAGGAAAGAGCCCAACTGAAAAAAAAATAAAAATGAAACAGAAACGGTGGGGACTCGACAGTGAAAAAAAAAAGAAACAGAAATGGATGACCCATTGGACATAGCATTTGGATATGGCTATTCGGACATTAAGACACGAGATACAGCTGAGGATCCAGGAAGGTTTATGCAGGAGCTGAGCGTGTGATAATAAAAAGATACAGAGCGCCGCACAGCGAGGGAGCTTGATCATCGAGGATCATCAACGAATCATCATCTCATCATCTGCATATCTCTAAACCTCACCGGCAATCTTCATTCCCTTTTCTCCATTATTTTCGTCGCCAGTGAGGTTAGTTTTAGAGAACCAGAAAGCAGAACTGAGAAGCTTAGATCACGGTTTGGGTTTGAGAGGGAGAGGTAGCATCGCAGACCTTCAACGCACCACGGTACCACCACCGTTCACCTCCACCATCACCGCACCAGCTTTGCCTTCCTTTGTTCTCTACCATCGGTCCTGTTTAAAACCACCGAAACACCAGTGTCTTCCACACCAGGCCACCACCGATCATCATTCTTCCTCGGTTGCCAACAGTATAATCACCACCATCACTTTCAGCTTCTCTCTAGAGCTTAATTCCAGATTCCAGCAAGTGTATGAATTTTTCGGTGAGATAAGTCCAGATTCCGGCGAGCGCTCAAATTACAAGCTGAAATTATTTTGAGGCAATAAGAGGCTGATTCCTTTAGCTCTTGGGGATGAATTGGAGATGACTTGAGCTCATATGTGCTTCAAGGGGAGTTTATTTTATCTATAGCTCATTGTATTTTTGATTTCTTAGGTTTAAGAATTCATTTATATATTGAGACTATATTTTTAGTTATGTTTTATTTTATGGATTGAGTTGTTGTGATTTGGAATTTGTAATGAGGATTTGTACTCATCAATATATATGGTTATATATATGTTTCCTATGATTCTATTGCTTTCTATCTATTTAACATGGTATTGTTTGATAGTTTGATTGAATTGGAATTGTAGTTGAACCTAAATGCATTACTTATTCCATAATCACCCTCTAAGGGGTTTTAATAATGCTTAAATAAATGGGTTCATGAGTTTAAGCATTAGACTCAATGGTAATTGGGGTTTGGTATATTAGAAAACTTAGAGAAACTCATTACACTAAGAGGGCTTAATAGCATTTCAAGAGTAGGGGTTCCTCTCTTGTGATGCTAGACTCAATGGTAATTGAGGTTTGATATATTAGAAGCTTAGTGAATTAACTCCCCAAATATCTTAATTGAGCAAGGATAGCCATTGAAAATCATTTCCAAGAGCATCTTCATCACTTGCATTTCTAACCAATTTTCATTCCTTCTTCAATTTTATTCCAAAAATCCAAAAATATTAGTTTTAAAAGCATTTTAGTTTAATTGCAATTTAGTTGTTAGATAAAAAGCTCAAAGATCATTTTTAACTCATTTCATGTCAATCATTGAACTTAGTTTCTAGGTAATTAATAAAAGGCTCTTCAAGAGACGATCCGAGATTGTACCCTATATTGCAATCCTTGGTTTAAATTTTGAAGAGGTTACCAAGGCAAAAAGCCGACAAAGCCTTAATTCTTCAGAAGGTAACTGCTTTACACTTGATATCAATAGAAATAACTCTAACTACAAGACAACTTCACCTATACGGTAGAGCCATAGCAGATCATTGATAGAGAATAACGACGGCTCAAACACCAAAGCATTCCATAGTGAAAGTGATCTGGAAGGGAATGACTCAGAGAAAGGCAACCTGGGAAGCGAAAGTTGATATATGGAGGCATTATCTAGAGTTTATGGCTCAAGTAGTGTGACAAATTTTGAGGACAAAATTTATTTTACGGGGGGAGAAAAGTAATATCCCAAAAAGTGATTAAGGGCTTATGACTTCAAAAGTGGATGTAATTATTATTGAATAAGCACTTTTGGAGAATGTGTGATGTGAATTTGGTGGTTTTAGTGATTCCAATGGTTTCCATGTGAAAAATTGTGTAGGAATAAGTTTGGTTGTTGATTTTAGAGCCATTATACACATTAGTTGAAAATTTGATAAACTGTTAAGTGTAATTCTATGCAGGGCAGTTGGTTTATAAGGACATTTTGAATGGGAAAATTGTGTCTACAAATTCTGAAACTTTTTAGTCTTAAAGTTCACATGTCAAGCTTTAAAATGGACATATAATTCATGTCATTTTTTTGTGAGCTGGGAGTTATATAGCCTTTGGAATCACTTCAAAAATGGACATATAATTCACGTCATTTATCAGCAAAATTGATTATTTTCTGAAACAGCAGGCAAGATTAAGATTCTGGAAATTTCATGATTCCATATATCAAAAGTCTATATTTTTCCTTGAATCTAGACTCAATAAGGGTTCTATAGCCTTCCGAATCACTCTAATTTGATTTTTCTAGAATTAGTTATGAATTTTCAAAGTTTAGGTAGAAAACTACCAGAATTTCTGAAAAAATCAAAATTATTGGAAAATAAATTAATAATTAAATATCATATAATATATAATATTAAATATCATCATCCTTCTTTCTCCAGCCATTTTCATGCCATTTTTAGCTGAAGCAAAAGAGAGAAAGTTGAGAGTTTAGAGAGAGAAAGGGAAGAAATCTCATAAGGTAAGCCAATTACATTGAAGATTTAGCTCCTAACGCATATAACTCCAACCCTAAGCTACTCTTCTTTTTCTTTAAGGTTTGGAGGCTCAAAAATATGTTGTTATTTAGGTTAGGGTTTCAGCCTTATTTGGGAAAAACTTATAGGAGCTTGAGGTAACTTCTAAACCTTCGTATTTTAACTATTCTAGCTACAGTGGGCAATTTAATCGATGAAATTTTGCCAGATTTCCGTTGGTTTTAAATTTTGGAAATTGAGTTACCTAGAGGTTATGCTGCCCAATTCTGGTTCAAATGGTAGTTATAACCTAATGTAATAGTTAATAAAGTGGCTAGGAGTAGAAAGGAACACGTTTACTGAGCCGAAATCGTAAAACCCCAATTTTTCCCGGAGAACACATAAATTTGGGCCATCTCTAGAAATGGGTGTTAGAGTTGAATTTTCAATGATTTGATGGTTTCATTGTGTTCAGAAGAAAATATTATGTGGGGTTACAGTTGGTCACTTTTTCTGAAAAGGCCAAAAAGCATAATTATAAAAAGCCCTTCAAACCCTTAAAGTGGGGCTGCCAAGGGTAAATTTATAATTTAACATTGAATTTGATAATTCTAAGTCCAGAAATGGATTCCTTGGGCGGAAATATGTTAGGATAGCTCAGGTTAGAATTTTGGGAAAAGTACAGCCGGACTGAGTATGCTGGGGCCAGGCCGAGTCCCCAGGGACATTTTTATAAATTTTTATTATAGACTCATAACCCTAAAAAATACTATGGAACTTTCTAAATAGTGCATTTAGAATTGTAGGATTCGACATTTGCCCTGATCATGAACTACCTATGCTAGAGCACGTTCGGAAAGAACCAGGTAGTGACTCTTCTCTTATGCTATATGTAAATGTATTGTATATGTGTGTATCATTGTTTTGTGATGATATCTGATGCTGCTACCTATACAGATTGTGATAGCTATTGTTATCCACCATGAGTTGGCATTATATAGTGAGACCTGTCGTTATATATCTGGCATAAGTTGGCGTTATACAGCGAAAGCTGTCGTAATTATGTATACAACCATAAATATTGTCGTTATGATGAAAGCCATGTGACTTTGTGTTGTTGTTGATGCTGCTATTAATGGTTGCTTACATGCTATATGTTTATATATTGTATGAGTGATTTGTTACTACTAGGATTCTTTTGAATCTCATTCTTTCTATTGACTAACATTCCAAATAGGGCAAGTGGCTCCAAGGAGAAGTGAACGACCAGGAGCGGTTAGGACTTTGTAGGGATGTTATTTTGGATTGTTGGTTATCTCTTTTGGAAAGGGATTATAGTAAATTGTTTTTGGGATGTAAATATTATGTTTGATTTTGATCATGTAATCCCCTAGTTGGAACTTATAACCCTTAGTCTATACATCTATGAAACCCGGGGGTTGCCTGGATTTTTGTTGTACACTCTGATATGTATGAATGTAATTCAATTGCATAGGGTAATTATATTCGAAACTTGAATTTGAGACCAGAATAGGAATGAAATTTCGAAAGAGTTTGTAAAAACCCTACCAGGAGGGGAGTTTAAAATGAGTTTAATTATTCGCTGGTCTCTAATTCATTTTAATTATGCCTTTTCCAATCATAACTTTGATTTTTGAGGTAGGGGTTACAGGCAACACAGGAATAGCATAAATATACAGATAATATGTGCAAGATTATAGAAAATTCCCCATAGCGGTTCGTACATACCAATTACAATCAATGCAGCCATACAGGGCTATTTGGGTATATGAACCCGTCCCACTAAAATAGAGATATCTTCTCATCATCATTCCACTACTATAATCCTCTGATATAGTTCTCATCTTTGATCTCTGTATACCTTCTGTATTCACCTGTCTAAATTATTGGTAGGGGAGGGTGAGATTTGAGAGAATGTTAGTAGGAAACATATACCACAATGCATACATGATAGATGCTATGTATATGACATGTTAGCTTTAATTAGATGTATGCCCCATAATGACATTTCTGCATGCTCAATGTTTCATGTAACAAAACTATGGCCATAGCGAAAACAGAAACAGAGCTTCATTTATTCAAATATGCTCTACACAATCAAGTAAAGTAATCACATACATCACTATACAAGTAGAGATATCAAATACATGCAAGTAAGGTAAGTCCCCTACCTTAACCCATTTTGATGCTCAAATAGGTTCCTCGAACTTTGTGCCTCGATAAGTGTGTCACTGACTCGCTCTTAACTCGATCTTAAATTGTCAAATGTATAGGAATTAAGTTAAAATCCATTCATGTATCATTTTAGGTGCTTCCATAATGTTTATAGTGGTTATATTATCCTATGGTGAAAATTTAACAAAATGCCCTGGGGACCAGCCCAGCCTTGCTGTACCCGGTCCGAGTATACTTTTTTTAAAATTTTTTCCTAGGCTATACTAACATATATTTGCCCAAGGAATCCATTTTGGGTCTCAAAATTACGAAATTCATTGGTAAAAGACAAGAATGCCCTTGGCAGCCTCTATTACAGGGTTTCAGGGGCGTTTTCGTATTTATACCTTTTCGGGATTTTCTGAAAAAGTGTTCAACTATAACCCTACCTAATTTTCTCTCTTGAACTCAATGTAATCATCAAATTATTAAAAATTCAACTCTAAGCCCTTGTACCACCCCTGGTCAAATTGCACAAATCATTAGGAAAAATTGGGGTTTTCGATTCCGACTCCGCAGACATGTTCCTTTATACTCCTAACCACTTTATTAACTATTTAATTAGGTTACAACTACCATTTAGAATTAATTTTGGCAGAACAACACTTCCAAGAACCCATTTTCCATTTTCACAAAGAAAGATAATCCGACGAAATTTCACCGATTAAATTGTCTACAGTGGTCAAAACAATCAAAGATTGAACTTTTGAAAGTTACCTCAAGCTCCTTCTGGCTTTTCCTAGTATGGCCAAAGCACTAGCTCTTCCCAACACCAAATTTGAGCTTCCAACACCTTAAAATACATAAAAGAGAAGCTTAGGATGTCTACTTTCACCCGATAAAATTTCATAATTTTTGCTCATCATTTGGTCTTCCAAAATGTCATGACAAACTCATTGCCTTGCAGGAAATTTCGATGGAAGCATTGTTCATGTTTCAATATTTAATTCAGATGGCTATAGATATTTACCATTTTATTCTCTTTAATACCCCTAAGATATAAGACAGGTTAGGGAATAGATTTGGGACACCTACTAAACCGGGGATTAGCAATCCTCTTAATCAAAGCTTATTCCCAAGCCTCCAATCCCAAAATTCAGGATATTACATTTCTCCCCCTCCCATTCAATAAATTTCATCGTCAAAATTTGAATGTCTACAACTTAGGGATCAACCCTTATCACTCAATCCATCCCTATGTCACGCATACTTATAAAGCATGCAACATAAATAATCTGATGTGTGTGTTAAATGCCTATCGACACTCACACATTCAACCTATTTATTACTCAGGGGTCATACTACCCACTACTCACTATTTGCCTATTAGGTCTTACTGCCCAGAGAAAGTACCCCATGCAAACCTGCACATTGAGTCTTACCACCTTCATCTCTATTTGTACTCATGGGCCACCCAACCCATTATTGTACTGATCATCTATTAAGACACTCAGTTCATTATTCTAGGCCTCATTGCCTTATGGAGACAATACACAAGGTATTTAGCCTTGTGGTTTAACTCATCCTATTCTCACAACACTGAGTATTCCAGTCTTACCGCCTTGTTCAAATATGTACACTGGGACATACTAGCAATATATGTGTTTGTATTTATGCCTGCCTATTTGGTGTTCAGGACCAAATGACTATTTGATCTTTTATGGCCATACTGTGCATACTATTCACTTGTCGTACTATATGCACTGTTTAAGATCAAATAACTACTTGATCCTAACTGATGTGCTTTATTCTGAGTTGTTTCATATTATATTTTCAAACCAAAATCAACTATTACCAGCTCTTACAATATGAGTGGGGTAATTGATTATGTGAGGCTACAGCTTTTGAGATGCTCACGCCTTTACTCAACCCTATTGCATCGGAACACATCTCAATCCCTGCCTACTTGCAATTATATAGATCACAAATATCGACTGTAGATCTGGGATTGTTAACACTAGTGCTATTGAGAGGTATTTGCCACCATTCTGCCCTACTATACTAGGGCTCATCCCAATGCCAATTCACATGTGTCACCACAAACTACAAATGTTGACCATACAGGTTATTACACTGTACACCACTCTGGATGTAATATTGTACACTACACTGGACGTAATACTGTACACCACTCTAGATGTAATACTGTTCATCACACATACCATAACATTGTTGACCATAAGGCCATATCATGTTTTGGGATGATTAACACTGGTGAGAACATCAACCTCTTTCAAAATTGCACCTAGATTCACTACACTTCTGCTGCCCACTCTGATGCTTCACACTATTAAGTACAATATAGGTGAGGCTACACTGTCTGCCCACTATTATATTACTACCTCAGTTATATCCTACTTGGCCTCTGTAGTAACCCATAATCATCCATAGAAAATGTGATAGATAAATATGCCATGCACCATATAGTGTAAAATGAAAATCCATATCATACCATGTGTATACACAATGCTTAGGGCCAACTATTCGGTTAAAACCCCTACTTGTACCTCAGTTAAGTCCTTAACTACAACAAGGTAGTACCAGTGTACCTCAGCTAGGTCCTAGAATACAACTAGGTAATGTGCCCCAGGCACTACTATGTATTATAGCTAGGTCCTTACTAGGACAAATTGTACATATACTCTTCCTGGACTACAGCTAGATAGTGTGAGTTCATTAGTCATATCACAACACATGGCAAACATACAACATATATACTACCACATAATGTATGAGAGATAGAGTTACTACATTACCCTTTCCTGGATAATCTTCTTGATGATCATTGATCATTGTTTGTTGTTCTATTATATTGCCCTGTGTTTGCTATATTAGGTTAGGTCTAACTTCCTGACCCTGCCCAGTATCTGAACCTTTTGGCCTTACCATCTTTATGTTTCACTATATGGAAACAAGGAAGATGTAAATTTTATATTATCACAAGGGCTTTTCTATCATTTTAAGAGTGTTGGTTACACAGGTACTCCTAAAATCACATATAACAAATGTTTGCAATAGCCAAGAAAGACCTGTAACAACATATAATCCTCATAACTACTGTACAGCATGTGTTTAGTCCTATTACATGACATATCACAATATGTACATGTAACATCCTAGGGGTTACCCATCCTAAGGCTTCCTTGGTTGAGTACGCTTAACTTTTGTGTACCCGTGCCAAAACGCATATACCGGCATATCTATTCCCATCCACCCGCACCCTGAGACTGCCCTTATCTCGAGAGTCATACCAATTGTCATCGGCCAACTAAACACTATTTTTGGACTTCATATTAGTGCCAATATATGTGCCTAAATACGTACCCTGATATGTTCCCTGATGTCTATAAAGTTGTATGTCTGACTCCACTTTACAATCTCATTCTTCTTCTGAGCCAAAACACTATATCTGGAAAAAATGCAGTGTTGTGTGGATCCCTTTGTTATCCGGAATCCCTGAATTAACTTATCTATGACTACCGGCCACTGGGGTCAGTTTATCCATGTATACTGCATACTGGGCCACTGAGGTGTTGTACTCACGAGCATCCCGCAGGTATATGCTTTGAACATCCTCCCATAATTCTCGATCCAGTTGTAAACCACACATCACATATACTGCTCCAACTATGGGATTGGTAACGAAACCCGGATCTATCTTTATCTTTCTATCTGTGGCTTATATGCCTATCACTTTACTACCTGCAGCCGTGGCTGGTCATTGTTCAGCCAACTGGTGATTCTGTTTTAGGATGAGGCTCTACACTTTGGCCTTACTCGAATGTGCTCCCTCAGCGTCCGTGTCATCCTTTTATCATCCTCTCTTTGGTATGGTAACATGTACTATCTTTCAGGTATTCCACTGTTTCCCCAAGGCTTGTCTGTTCCTTGCAGGGGCATGTGAAATAGCCGAAGTAATTTACTTCACTATTCTTATCACTATATAATCCAACATATAAATATACTATCCTACTGCCAAAACCATCACATTCACTCTAAGCAGACAATTCTGTAGCCAAAATCCTTGCTTTTCAATAACCGTTTTGGGCTTTGATACCAAAATGTCACACCCTTATCTTATTTTCACCTTTTTTAGAGTATTTGTGCTAAACGATACACAATTCAGTGAGCAACGCAAGAATAGCATAAATATACTGATAATATATGCAAGATTACAGAAAATTCTCCATAGGGGTTCGGACATACCAATTACAATCAATGTAGCTTAATTGGGCTACTTGGGTAGTTGAACCCATCCCAGTAAAAGGAAGACATCTTCCCATCTTCATTCGACCACTACAATCCTCTCGTGTAGTTCTCATATCTAATATTTGCATATCTTATCTATTCACTTGTCTAAATTATTGGTAGGGGAGCGTGAGATTCGAGAGAATCTCAGTACGAAACATATATCATAATGCATACATGATAGATCCTATGTGTATGACATGTTAGATTTAATTAGTTGTATGCCCCATAATCACATTTCTGCATGCTCAATGTTTCATGCAACAAAACTATAGCCATAGCGAAAACAGAAACAGAGCTTCATTTATTCAAATATGCTATAAACAATCAAGTAAAGAAATCACATACATCACTATACAAGAAGAGATATCAAATACATGTAAGTAAGGTAAGTCCCCTACCTTAACCCTTTTTTATCCTAAAATAGGCTCCTCAAACTTTGTGCCTAGAAAAGCGTGCCACCGATTGGCTCTCAATTAGATCCTAAAATGCCAAATGTATAGGAATTAGGTTAAAACCCATTCATATATCATTTTAAGCACTTTCATAGCATTTATAGTTGTTATATTAGCCTATGGTGAAAATTTACCAAAATACCCACTGGGGCCTACCCTAATCTTACCTGGTCCAACCGTACCTTTCTTGAAATTTTGACCTGAACTATTCTAACATTTTTTTGCCTAAGAAATCTATTTCCAGACTCATAATTATTAAATTCATTGCCAAAAAGACAATAATGCCCTTGGCAGCCCCTATTTCAGGGTTTCAAGGGCGTTTTGGTAATTATAATTTTTTGGGCTTTTTTAAAAATGTGTTTAACTGTAACCCCACCTAATTTTCACTCTTGAACTCAATAAAATCATCAAATCATTGAAAATCCAACTCTAAGCCTTTGTACCAACCCTATCCAAATTGCACAAATCTCTAGAAAAAATTGAGGTTTTTCGATTCTGACTCCGCGGAGTATTCCTTTCTACTCCTAACCACTTTATTAACTATTTAATTAGGTTACAACTACTATTTAGTACTAATTTTGGCAGCATAACTCTTCCAACAACCTGTTTTCCATTTTCACAAACAAAGACATTTCAACAAAAGTTCACTGATTAAATTGTCCACAATGGCCAGAACAATCAAAGATTGAAGTTTCAAAAGTTACCTCAAGCTTCCTTTGGCTTTTCCTAGTATGGACGAAACCCTAGCTCTTTCCAGCACCAAATTTAAGCTCCCAGCACCAAAATACATGAAAGAGAAGATTAAGATGTCTACTTTCACCTTGTAAAATTTTATAATTTTTGCTCATCATTTGGTCTTCCAAAACCACATGACAAACTCACTGTCTCTCAGGAAATTGAATTGGAAGCATTATTCACTTTTCAATTTCCAATATTCAATTCTGATGGCTATATATATTTACCATTTTATTCCCTTTAATACACCAAAGAAATAAGAAAGGATAGGGAAAAGATTTGGGACACTTGTTAAACCAGGGCTTAGCAGTTCGCTTAATATAGTCTTATTCCCAAGCCTCCAATCCTAAAATTCAGGATATTACAAATAAATTAATCTAGCAACAATTTATTATTAATAAATTGATTAATATGTAAATTGCTAATTTCCCTTTTTGATTATGGGATATGAGGATGATTAATTTGTCTGATGAAATCATCACGATCTTTATACAGACTTGAAGGATCCGTTTATGTCATTATGATTAATGTTTCAACTTATATGGGTTTTCCAAAATCATCGAGTGCTTATCCATGTCCTTTCCCAGATTCTAAGTAATTTTGATCGATGCTAATCAGTTAATTTTATTCGTCAATGGTTCTAGGAATGTATGATATGCATTTAAAATTATAATTCTAGGTTCTCTCTTGTTCTTTGGTTTATAGAACTTTAATGTTCGATTGCATTAATTCAAGGTTTTAAAAATCTTGTCTTTGATTCTTGTTTGGATCCCTTTATCCATCATTCTGAAACATTGGTTGGAGTTTTCGCGTACTTGATTTTCGGGTTGACTGGCAAGGGGGAGGAACGCTCTGTTCTTCGACATCACTTCTTCATCAAAGACAAAAGAAGAACCTAAAAACCTTTTTGGATTTGGTTTGCATTTTTATATGTTTTCTATCGATATTACACTCAAGTATTACTATAAATTTGGGTTCTTTGGACTCATGTTTGTTCTTTCCTGATTTATGAGTATGTGTTGTTTTTGTTTTCGCCGATTACTGCTTCACTGTTGAGTGCGAGAGATTCTGAAATTGGTTTGACTAATTTCGTTTTGTCTTGATTTTGCTCCAAATATAAGAGATTTTCATATCCAGATCACATTCTCACTTGTTTTCTATCAAAATCACAGCAGGTATTGCCGTTTTAAGCCTTTGGATCACCAGAGATTGTCACCCGGTTTGTGGCATGCGACAGACCCAGTCGGGTCTGCTTCTAGGAGTGTGTTCGGCAAAGGCAAAAAAAAGTGTTTTTTTCTCAAAACCATGGTTTTGAGGAAAAAGTATAAGAACACTCAAAAATTTCAAATAAGCTATTTTGATCCCAAACCATGGTTTTGGACCTCAAAACCATGGTTTGGGCATAAGCTATTTTTTTTACCTTTTGCACTTTGTGGGCCCCACCCTCTCATTCTTATTGGTTCTTTTCCTATATGTGGGTCCCATGTTACACCCTCTCTCATCTTTTTTTTTTAATTTCAGCGTTTTTTTTTGTATTTTTGTTTTAAAATTTTTTTAAAATTTTAATACTCTCTCTTATCCTTAATATAAGACTTATTTTTCTAATTTAATTATATTAGAAAAATTAGTTAAGTTAATTAACATTACCTATAGACAAATTTATTTCATTTTTAGTAATAATTATGAAATTTAATGTTAAATAATGGGTTAAGATACATCATTTTTAATGCCGTTAGGGGTTTTAATTGTTCATTTTTAATTGTTCATTGTTATTTTTTCATTTTCTAAAATTTAATGAAGAATGAAGAATGATACAGTAGGTTTGGCAAAAGATAACCCATGTTGTGAAAGGAGATGAAAATTAATATAGTGTACGCCTTCAATATGTACGTTTGATCTAATTTTATAATTTACTACATAATTGACTAATGTTATAATTTTATAATTTTTGCATCTATTTTTTTATATTACATATTTGACAAATGTTATAATTTAAAAATTTTTGGACAAATTTATTTCATTTATTGTAATTATTATGCAATTTAATGTCAAATAATACTTAAAATATAATCTTATCCTTTATATGTAATTATCATAAAAGTTAATGTCCTTTTTAATCATTTGACCATGAAAAAAGCTATTCTGATAAAATCATCCAAACACTCTTATTTTATCAAAATCACTTTTTCCCATAATCTATTTTCCTATAATCTATTCTCCAAAAGCTATTCTCTCCAGAATCTATTCTCCAAAAGTTAATAAGAACACACCCTAGGTTGACGTTGGATCCTAAGGATCTGGCTCAAAGTAGGGAAGGAGGATGAACGACAAAATGACGTCGTTTACACTCATTCGGAATGACACACCTTCTGCTTAAACAACGTCGTTTAGCTGGTCTAGTGAAATGCAAGTTTCACTTATCTGGGTGGGCCAGAGACAATTTTGGGCTCAAGTTGTTGGGTTTGTGTTTTATTATTATTATTATTTCTTTTTTTTTTTTACTATTTTAAACAGTAACTCGTTTTGGGCCATAAAAGCATCTGGGCCAAAGCAAAAATCTAATGGATTTTATTGTTTTTTTTTGTACGAGTTTGGGCCAAAATGAAATAGGATTTTGGACTTCAAATTTTTTGTTTTGTTTTTTATTAGTATTTGTGTTTCTAGGCTGAATCTCTTCTAGACCTTTTTAAATTTAATTCACAGTGACCTTTTTTGTAACATTATGGGGCTTGTTATGTTTTTGTTTTTCAATGCTATGGATTTTAAATTTTTAAGAAACAATTATTGGGCTAATTAAATGTTTTTCTTCACTGTTTAATTAAATTAATTTCTATTTTATGTATATTTGTTATTAATCACATCAAATTGTTTAAATTACTAAAAATGATTAATTTTGGCAATTTCACATACTGGAAAATTTGTAAAATTATTTTCATGAGTTATTTAATTGTCTAAAATTTTAAAAATTGAATTTAGACAATTATTTAACAATTAAAAAATTTTCAAAATGAAATTTGAGTTGAAAAGTGCCAACATTAATTCTCTTAACAATTTTTGAATACATAAAATGGTAGGAAGGCTTTAATTAATTATTTATAGAGTTTATTAAATTAATTAATCTCTTAATTAGGATGTGCATATTTTTTATTAAATGGGCTGAAATGATATTTATGATTAGCAAGCTACTTTTCCCAAGGAATGGCCACAACATCTCTTCAATTTATATGCAACATAATCACATATGGAACTTATAAAATATCATATTGTGATTAAATATAAAATTATAATTTATCTTTACCTACAGGTAGACAGTTATGATTATATATATTTAATTAGGTTGGATAGTTTGGTCTTATATTTTCTAAGTTGCCCACAAATATTTGGAAATGTAAATAATACATTCTAGGTCTACCAATTTGAGATAAATGCATGCAATGCTAGGTTCTTTGCCCACATGTAGAATTTAGTGATACACATTTATACATATTGCATCTTGTCATTGGTGCATACCATGCATTCAAAAGGCACAGAATTCATGATTTCCTCAAAATTTTATCTCATGAGTTAACTTAACTCTCTAAATTGCAGTACCTACTACTTTCCTTAACTTTTTGGCTAATAATATCAACAAGATTGTGCTGGATGGTACCAATTACCCTAAATAGAGGGAGGAAATAATTTTACATATTGGTATGTTGCACATGCTCTTTGTTATGGAGAAACCTAGACTACCCAAACTTGCTGACAAGTTAGCTCAAGCTGAAAGTGACTATTAGGAGCACTAGGAGTATTACAACCGCATGGGCTTGTCTTATATCAGGACTAGGATTCAAAGAAGCATTCAAGGAGTAATTCCCAAATGTGAAACTGCTAAGGAGTTCTTAGAAGCTATTGACAAACAGTTCAAGCCAACTGACAATTAGATGGGTGGTTCCATGTGAGTTAGAGCTGTGTGCAATGAAGTTGATAGGTACAAATGGAGTTAGGCAACATATCATGAGAATGAGAGACTTGTCCTCTTAGCTAAAAGCCTTTGACATGGAACCAACGAAGTAGTTCCTAGTGTATCTGGTACTAAACTCCCTTCCTTCTCAAAATGATGCCTTTAAAGTCTCTTATAAAACACATAGGGAGAAATGGACAACTGATGAATTGTTGTCCATTTGTGTTAAGGAGGAAACCAGGCTTCAAATAAGTGGTAGGGAAGTACCTAGGGTGGCTCATTTAGCTGAAAGTTCTAATAAACCTAGTGCCAAGGGCAAGAAGGACAAGTAGAAAAAGAAGAGAAAGATTCCCGTTGTGCCATCCATCAAGAAAGCTGAAGCTATTTGCTTCTTTTACAAGAAGAAAAGGCACATAAATGATGAGTTCTTGAACAGGAAGGCATGGTTGGAGCATAAAGGTATGTATTTTTTAGGTTTAGCTTCAGAATCTCATCATATTAGTATTAGTAATGATACTTGGTGGATTGATACGAGTGCAATGATCTACATTTCTACTACAATGTAGAGGTTTATAAACACCAAGCCTCCACTTCCCAATGAATCTTGAGTCCTTTCAGGAAGTGAGAAAGGAGATATGGTTAAAGCAATTAGGACATTTATAATTGTTTTCCCAAATAAAACCATATTGGATCTTTGCAATTGTTTTTTCATTTATAGTTATAGGAGAAATTTGATTTATATGTATAAACTTATTCTTTTGAACTATAGTATTTATTTGCAAAAGTATTTAATGTATTTCAGTAAAGACTATGTTCCAATTGCAAGGGTTATTGTGATTGATGATTTATTTAAAATAATTCTTGAACTGCCCCAAATTTTTTTTGTTACGCATAGTATTAGTCAAAGTATAAATGATGAGAATTCTATTAGCTTGTGGCATAGGAGATTAGGACATATCTCCATAGACAAGATCAAAAGGTTAACTAAAGATGGGATTCTTCTATCTTTAAACCATTTGGAATTTGATACATGTGTGGACTGAATAAGGGGAAAGTAGACCAATAAATCTCAAAAGGGAGCTAAGAGAAGTTGTGACTTACTTGAAATTATACATACTGATATTTGTTGTCCTGATTTGTCTGCAAACAATCAAAAATATTTTTTCACTTTTATTGTCGATTACTCACGATGCACATATATCTAATTGCTTGATAATAAAAGCAAGGCACTAGATGCCTTTAAGGAATATAAAGTTGAAGTAGGAAAATAGGTTGTAAAACCAATTAGGATCGTGGGATCCGATAGAGGTGGTGAGTATTACGGTAGGTACATAAGTGAAGGACAAGTGCCATGTCCTTTTGCAAATTTTCTTCGAGGGTATGGCATAGTTGCCTAATATACCATGCTTGGCTTACCTAACATGAATGGTTATAAACACCGTATTTTGTCCATCCCAACTCAAAAATAATAAAAACATCCATCCCTACTCAAAAAAAATCCACCATAATCCTTATACATCTAAATGACATTGATGGTGATTAGATTGTATTTAATGGTGATTGTCTTGAACTTGAAGTTTTGTAGTAAATGGAAACAAATTTCAAAATAATTCATCTCATTGATATTATTTGATATTCGGATTAGGAAATTTAGTGTGAAGTCATTATGGAGGAAAAAAATAGAAATTACAAAATTATAAAAAATATCTCTCATTCATGTTGATAGGTTTAAATTAGAAAATTACTTAAGGGAAAACAAAAACAAAAACAAAAATTAAAAAAAAAAGTCTCCAGTTGATAGTGATTGGGTTAAATTAGATAGTTTTATTAACATAAAATATTAAAAAATTTAAAAAATGAAAATTTAAAAAAGAATGAGCAAAGTATTTATGAAAAAAACTCTACTTTGAAATTATAAATAGGGGAGCAAGGGTTGAAGCAAGACACACAAAAAATTGGGACAACAAAGACACAAGAAAATAAGGAGAGAAAAGAGGCAAAGAAAGGTTAGAGGTGCCTAAAAATAAGAGTGAATTATTTATTGTGTTCATCTTTTTATCTTCTTTTTCTTCATACTCAAGGAAAGCCTATGATCTCACGGTTGTTGTCACACATATGATGATTCAACACTAGTGGCTAGAGGGAGGAATTCAATATGATGAGGATTAATTCATTTTCTTATTGTTTTTTATTTTCCTTCTCTCTTCTATTTTCCTTTCTTATCTTTTTTTTCAAAAAAAAAAAAAACCAAGGAAAGCCTATACTCTTGTGATGGTTATCACATATGCAAGCTTAAGCATCAATGACTAAAAGGTGAATCCAATATGAAATTTGGATTGATTTGTTTTCTTATTATTCTTCATTTTCTCTCTCATCTATTTTTATTGTTTCATCTTTATGCCCAAGAAAAGCATATGCTCTTGTGATTGTTGTCACCTCTGTGAGCTACAATACTAATTACTAGAGGATGCAATCCAATATGATTTGAATTATTTTATGTTATTTTTATTTTCCCTTTTTTTCTCCTTATATCTTTCCTCTCTATTCTTTTTTTTATTTTCATTATTTTTTCTATTTAATCTGTTTAGTCTCATGAGATTGTACCACTCATCTCTCTTTCTTTTTATTTCTTTTACTCTGCCACCCTAACAATATTTATGCTGCTCTCTTCTTGTTGATTTTGTGAGGATATGCCTAATGATATTTGTATGTTACTTGGACCACGAAGAAGGTACACATCCTTCATTCATTGACTTGACATGTGCTGGTTTGCTTTCACTACTTATTTTTATTGTTTGAATGTGTATTACCTATCTATTATTTTACTCTCTCCCTCTAACATAAGTTTTCTTTATAAAAAGGAAAAAGAAAAATGATTGTGGCCTATTTTCATAAGTGCAGATAACAAAGAAGAGAGCTTCTCTTTTTATCAAAATAAATGAAATTGATTTTAAAAGGGATTTCTATCGTGTGAGATTTTTAGAGCCTCCTCAGGTAAAAATTGATTATTCTTTCATGTGAGATTATGGGAGTCTCCTCTGAAAGTTTAGTCCAAGAGCCTTCAAAAAACTTTTCTTTTATTGAATTAAAAATATGAGTTGTTTTCATAACATAAAAAATATCAAAAAAATAAAAAACTATTTTTCCTAATAAATTAAAAGAAATTTTTCCTTAAAAAACACAAACAAAGTAACATGCATCTGTACCCCTGAACTACATGGGCTTTGATCCCTCTAAAGGGTATGTAGGCCCTAGGTCCTCTACCTAGATTAAGTTCAACTTTGTAAATAAATAATTTTCCCTTTATTAATTTCTTATTTACTTGTAAATATTTTCTTAATTTCTTTTCTTCTTTAGTAATTATAATAAAATTAAAGCCAATATTCATTTTTAAATAATTGACTTAGGGTAACTGTTCTTATGAACGGGTGTTGTGGGCTGCCTAACACCTTCCCTCTACACAATTGACTCCCAAACCCTATTTGGTTTCTTTTTTCAAAAAAAGGTTTCCAAAATTATCCATTTTCAAAATTTTGGTGGCGGCTCCATATTTTCCAAATTTTGGGTGCTACAATGGTGTAGCAGAAAGAAGAAATAGAACCTTGCTAAACATGGTTAGGAGTATGATGAGTAGCTCTAAACTTCTAACATCCTTATGGAAGAAGGCACTCAAGACAGCTGTGTATATACTAAACAGGGTTACAACAAAGGTAGTGCCAAAAACACCTTTGAAATATGAAAAGGATGGAAACCCAGTTTAAGATACTTTAAGGTATGGGGCTGTCCTGCGGAAGTAAAAGTATGCAATCTACAAGAAAAGAAACTAGATCTTAAAACCATTAGAGCTTACTTTGTAGTCGATTTAGATATGATAAAAGGTTATAAGTTCTATTGTCCTCTACCTTCTGCATGTTTTATAGAATCTAGGAATGCTGTCTTTCTTAAGAATGACGTGATCAATTGGAATGATCAAACAAATGATAATCATATGGAAGAAACCCCTGATATACATAATGATGGAGATTTATCCACCTCCCTCACATGAAGAATGTGAAGACAAGTTATGGTAGAGGATGTCCTAGATGAACAACTTGAACCAACTCAAGAGGTTGAATTAAGAAGAGCAACTAGAGAAAGAATACCAGCATTACCTAGTGACTATGTGGTATACTCTACTGAGACTGACTATGACATTAGCAATGAAAATGATCCATTAGTGTTTACTCAAGTTGTGAAGAGTGAGAACTCTAAGTTGTGGCATAATGCTGTGACAGATGAAATGAATTTCATGATAAACAATGATATGAGAGATCTTGTGGAGTTACCGAGTAGGTCTAAAGCCATTGGCTGTAAATGGGTTTACAAAATCAAAAGAGACTCACAATGTAACCTTTAGCCGTCTAGCTTTACCGCAAGCGTATAGGTCGCAAGTAATATAAAAAGATAATTCCCACGAGGACTATGACAAAAATGAATTAATTATCTCAATTAAGTTCTCAATCAGGTTGAGTGAGAATATTTTGAAATTTAATGTTTTTAAGAAAAGATTTATTTGAGAATTCTAAAGTTACGATTTTTCTTCAAGATTGGAGGAACCTAGGATTATCTATTCCCTTTCTATTTCATGAACTACTCAATTTACCCTCAATAAGCAATCAAACAAAGATATGTATTTGTCTAAGATTTAAAGATATTTGATAATGCTCTCTCGAGTCAAAACCAAATATTTATCCTAATAAACTAATCAATCTCTTGTATTAATTTATAAAGACTAACTTGAAACACCAATCTTAATCTAACAATGCTAGGTTAGTAACTATATTTTCACTATACTAACAAACCATCCGTTTAATACCTAAACTTCAAGGCTAACGTAATTTTAACTAAGTTCTATACTTAAATTATCTTTCTCAAGAGTAATTTAAATGAACAAGACAACTAAATGGAGATCAAGCATTTTAGAGACATTAAGAGCAAGATAAAATCAATACAAAAACTTCATTCGATGCAAAAAGAGAGTAAATAAATAATTCAATGCATAAATAGGTTCAAGAAAATCCTAGAATAATAAAATTAGCTACTCATGTTCATCATAATCAAATCACAAAAATAGCAATAAAACATTCTATAGTTCAGATTTAGATAGAAAAGAAGAATATTAAGGAACAGAGAGCTGATACAATTTGTCTTGAATTTCCAGCTCTCTTTAGCTTCTCTGATCCCGTCTTATTGTCTAGCGCGTTCACGTTTGATCTAACTCTGCTTCTCACTTTTTCTACAGTCTGGACTCCTTAAATCTGTATCACATCTCTCCAATTTGAATTTGCTTCGCGTCTCTCCAATCTAAATCTGCTTCGCATCTCCGCTCTCTGTGTGTTGCTCCCTTTTTATAGATATAAGTTTGGTCTTGGGTTGCGTACCTCAATTGCTTTATCTCTGACCCAACACTATCCTTTCCTTCTTTCAATGAACATAATATAATATATTATATTATATCATCTTATCTTTTCAAAGTAGTCTAGCCGTGAGGATATATTTGCCTTCTTTTTTTGCTTTATATGGGGCCGTAGGTGAGTACATCTTTTTTTTATTTATTTTTCTATCCTCCTACATCTTCTTATATCTTTTCTACTAATCTGCCTTTCCAAGATATTATAATAATTCTTACAAAATATAATAGGATATAAGTAAATCTTCTATCAAAATCTCTTATTATCTTATATTTGATTTTAAGAGAGAAACATATATAGAAGATAATTAAATAGGTATAAAATATTAATAAATCCATTAAATATATCCAAAATATATACCTATTTATTTATAAAATATATACTCATCAGTAACATTGATCGATACAAGGCTAGGTTGTTACCAAGGACTTCACACAAGTGGAAGGGGTCAACTATAGGGAAACCTTTTCCCTTGTATCAATGAAAGACTCTTTTTGCATAATCATAGTATTAGTTGTGCATTTTGATCTAGAGTTGCACCAAATGGATGTCAAGATTGCTTTCCTTAATGGGATTCTTGAGGAAGAAGTCTATATTAAGTAACCTGAGGGACTCATTGCAAATGATAAGGAACTTCTGATATGCAAGTTAAAGAAATTTATCTATGTCTTGAAGCAAACCTTACAACAGTGGTACTTGAAGTTCCATGAAGTAATCACATCATTTGGTTTCAATGAGAACATCATGGATGAATGCATATACCATAAGGTTAGTGGGAGCAAGATCATATTTCTAGTTTTGTATGTTGATAACATATTACTTGCAACCAATGATCTAGGACTATTACGTGAAGTGAAACAATTCTTGTGCAAGAACTTTGATATGAAGGATATGGGTGAGGCATCCTATGTCATTGGCATCAAGATTCATAGAGATAAAGCTCAAGGCATTTTAGGCTTATCTCAATAAACCTATATGTACAAAGTTCTTGAACGATTCAGGATGCCGAACTGCTCAGCTAATATAGCTCCTCTTAAGGGGACAATTTTAGTCTCGATCAATGTCCCAAAACTGATCTTGAAAGAAAGCAAATGGAAAGAGTCCTATATGAATCAGTAGTAGGAAGCTTGATGTATGCACTATTGGGATTAGCAGGTTGGTAAAAGTTCACCAATCCCAATTATGGATCTATCAATGACATTTAAATTGAATTACAAAGAATCATACCTTTTATGCATTATGGGTTTTCAATTTCTAGAAGCCAACACCTCAGATTCGTCCCCTCTACCGGTATCCACATGAATACGACTCCAACACAGACTATGTGCTAGTACCTCTAATGACTCCATCGGTTTGCATGCTTATGTGTAGAATTAGATTTGAGTGCCTTACTGCTTCTCGCAATTTGGATCAATGCACAGGAGAAGAAGCTTGTATACGAGGGGTTGCATATGATAAGTTTTCTTTATGGGAAATATGGCCATGATAAGGATCACTGCTGTAGCCACCATGGAGAGACAGTGAATATGCCATTGAATCAAGTGTCCAGTCAATCACAGCAAGATGGGCAACAGCCACTGCAGACGACAGTGCAAGGTTCCAATGGTCAGTTTGGGGAGTGGATGGTTGCACCAAGGAGACGCCGAAACTTTCGTACATAACAGTCGATTGTTAAGCGAGATTACCGGACTAATCCCAACAAGTCTGGTATTAGATCGTGATTCTCAGCCTTAACTGACCTTGATACGGGTGATACAGAAGAATCGAATTTGCCTGTAAGATCACATAACTATCTCCATGATCTCAGCAACACACAACGTACCTTCCAAAAAAGTCAAAAGCCACGTGAGCAATATGTGGTAAAGAAGATGGTTGGCGAGATCAAGGTTGGGCTAGAGAGTATTGTCATAGGCCGAGGCCAAAGTTTGGAAAAGCCAATGGAAACGTATCTCTGAATCAAGGACCAGCTTAATTCACACGGGCCCAGTAATATTAACATGTCAGTAGAGCGGATCACAATCATATGGAAGTTAATGTTGCATGTGTGGGACCAATGTCACTTGCAAGGATTTCAATGCTACCTACCATGCATTATTCTGGGACATCTCATAATTCTAGTCTTGATATAGGAAGCACTAGTGATCCCATTGACCCAGGCGCTAGAAGTGGGATTAGCCAGTATCAGATTCACTCCAATCCATTCGTCAAGAAGAATGGTGAAGTTTTGTTGACTGATGATGTGGCCTCTTGTAAGGCTGCACAGATGTAGATTTCTCTTCCTGTTTGTGCACCTCCTACATATGATTTGTTTAATTATGACATTACTGTTCTGGCACTCATAGGGTATCGGTGGAGCATCTTTTAGTTGCCTTTTGCAGGATTTGAAATCTAAACACCATTTTAAATTATTGGCTCCGTTATAACCCAGGCAGAAGGGAGAGCAGGCTACTGCAATTTCTAGATGGTTGGGCTGGACTAACATGCACGTTGTGGAGGCACGGGGGTTCAGTGGTGGGATATGGGCATTCTGGGATACTAGTTTTGATTTTCTGATAGTGAATCGATGGATCAATTATTTTATGGAATTGTGAATGCCGGTACTCAGAATGTGTGGTTACTATCTTTGGTATATGGCCATCCGAACGTTAATAACCGAAGGTTGCTCTAGGATACTCTCTGTACACTGAATGATAGCATCAATGGCAGGTGGGTAGTAATAGGTGATTTTAATGTGGTGTCGCAGCAAAAAGATCGATGGCGGAGTACGCAGAAAAGCACAGTAAGGTGTGATGTAAAATTTTGAAGATGGGTCCATAATAGTGCTATGATTGTTATGGGGTTTAGCGATCCTCCATATACATGGAGTCGAGGTTCTAGAGCCGTATTGATGAAGTATTGTTAACCCCGATTAGTATAAGAAGTTTAGCAAAGCCTCGGTGATTCATTTGCCTAAGTTCAAGTCTGACCATTGTCCGATTCTTCTTAACACAGAGCACAGTCATATACAAAGTTATAGTAAGCGTCCCTCTAGCTTCTTTGCACCATAGGTCACTCATGAAGATTTTTCTCATTTTGTTAAGGGACATTGGGCTAAGAAAGAAGATTAGAATGCTTCCATTTCATCTTTCATAAGGGACCTCAGTAGATTGAATGGTGAGGTTTTCAGGAATCTGTAAAGATGTGAAGATGAGATTTATCGAAGAATGGATGGGTTAAATCAGAAAATTTCCATTACGGGGTCGAATAAGCGACTAGAACAGGTTAGACAAGAGTTATGGGAGCAATTGGAGAAAATATTAACATAAGAGGAAATAATGTGGCTCCAGTATTCTCGATCTCAATGGTACACACAAAGGGATCAGAACACATACTATTTCCATTCTATGGCAAATAGTAGACGAAGGTGAAACCGAATTGAATCTCTACAATTTGAGGATGGTACTTGGTTATATAAGGTTCATGAAATAATGTGAATGGGTAGTAGTTTTTTTTGAAAGGCTGTACACAGAAGAAAACCCACACCCTCATCGATTGGCTTTTAAGAACAGCTTCCTAGCCTTAGATGACGGGCTCTTGTCTCATATTGGAAGGGAGGTAACATACAATGATATTAAGCAAGTACTATTTGATATGAAACCCTTGAAAGCTCTAGGACCTGATGGTTTAAATCCTTTGTTCTTCCAACACCAGTGGGAAACAGTGGGTACCTCAGTTGTTGAGTTGGTGCTTTCTATATTTAGAGACCTTAAGTTAATAAAGCATATCAATGGAACGTATATTATCCTTATTCCTAAAGTAGATCATCCCCTGACTATTCGAGACTTTCGCCCAATCAGTCTATGTAAAGTAATATACAAAATCGTGATGAAAGTAATCTCAAATACATTTAAAGAAATTATGCCTTTGGTGGTAGCTCCTAACCAATATAGTTTTGTGAAAGGCAGATAGAGTTCTGATAATATTATTTTGGCTCCAAAGATTATCCATTCTATGAGGACTTTGGGTAAGAAAAGGGGTTTATGGCTATCAAAATTGACCTTGAGAAGGCTTATGACTGAGTTAAATGGTCCTTTATTTTTTAGTGTCTCCAGGAATTACAAATCCCTTCCTATATTCAGCAGGTCACAAGGAGTGTGTATCATCTCCCCATATGCAACTTCTTTGGAATGGTGAAAAGGCAAACATTTTTTCTCCAACCTGTAGTGTGCGACAAGGAGACCCTTTATCTCCTTACTTATTTGTCCTTACTCTAGAAAGGCTTGGCCACCTTATCCAGAGTGTAACCCCCTGACTTTAAAGACGTAATTATAATTCGATAACACATATTTAAATCGGATTAGAGACCATTGGATGCTTTAACCTCATTTTAAACTTTCTGTCTCACAGTAAAATTTTTACAAAACTTTCAAAACTCTTTTTCCCATCTAGGTCTCAATTTCAATATTCGAATATAATTACCTATGCAGTTAATATACATTCAGTCATATCAGAGTGTATAACCGCATCCCCGGCAACTCCCGAGTTCTATGCATAAAAACCTGAAGGTTTATAAGTATATACTAGGGGATTACGCAACCAAAATCGAATGTAGTGTTCCTGATTCAGAATATACAGTAATCCCGAGTTCAAAATACATAACCAACGTTTCCAATTCAACTATATACCACTAAGGGTCCTAATTGCTCCGGGTTGGCCGCTTTTCGTTTGAGCCACACGCCCTGTCTGAAATGTTAGTCATAGGAAAGAATGAGATTCGAGAGAATCTCAGTAACAAACCACTCACACAATGCATAAACACAAAGCATGTACATAAATCACAAACAGCAACAGCAGCAGCAATTCACAGATACATGGTTTTCACCACAAACGACAGCACTCATGGCTGTATTCACAATACGACAGCTCTTGCTGTAATCAACATCACGACAGCTTACATTGTAATCAGTAATCAACATTACGACAGCTTACGCTGTAATCACAATAACGACAGCTTACGCTGTAAACGACAGCTTGCGCTGTAAATGACAGCTATGACCAGCTGTAACCGCAGCAGCATCAGAAATCATCATAAAACAGTGATACAACACACATACAGTGCATTACACAAAGTATAAGAGAGAGAGTCACTACCTTGTCCTTTCCTGACGTCCTTCGGCGCAGTTGGCTCCCGAGGGCGGCAAATATCGAATCCTACAATTCCAAATGCACCATTTAGACACTTCCATAGTGTTACTTGGGGTTATATGAGTCTATAATGAAAATTTACAAAAATGCCCCCGGGGACCCGGCCCGGGCCCGCCATACCCGGTTCGGTTGCACTTTTCCCGAAATTCTAATCTGGGCTATCCTAACATATTTCCGCTCAAGGAATCCATTTCCGGACTCGGAATTATCAAATTCAATGTAAAATTACAAATTTACCCTTGGCAGCCCTACTTCGAGGGTTTCAGGGGCGTTTTCGTAATTATGCTTTTTCGGCCTTTTCCGAAAAAGTGACCAACTGTAACCCCACCTAATTTTCGCTCCTGAACTCAATGGAACCATAAAATCATTGAAAATCCTACTCTAAGACCCATTTATAGAGCTGGCCGAAATTTATGAGTTCTCCGGGGAAAATCGGGGTTTTACGATTTCGGCTCCGTAAACGCGTTCCTTTCTACTCCTAACCACTTTATTAACCATTACATTAGGTTACAACTAACATTAAGACCCAATTTGGGCAGCATAACCCCTAGGCCATACCATTTCCAAACTTTAAAACCAATGGCAATCCGGCGAAATTTCACCGATTAAATTGCCCACAACAGCCAGAATAAGCAATATATGAAAGTTTGGAAGTTACCTCAAGCTCCTAATAGCTTCTCCTTGACTTGGCTGAAAACCCTAGCCTCTTGAACACCAAATTTGCTTCTCAACACCTTAAATAACATAGAAGAGAAGCTTAGGAACAAGGTTATACGCGTTAGGAGCTAGATGGTCGGAGAAATCGGCTTACCTTGTGAGATTTCTCCTCTTTCTCTCTCTAAGAGCTCTCAAACGTCTCTCTCTCTTTTCAGCTGAAGCTCACGACAAAAAATGAGAGCTGAAGAAGATGAGAACATATTTAATTCCATGCTGATGTCATCTTTTATTGAGATGATGTCATAATTCCCATTTTCGGAATTTCTGGCAGATTTTCTGCCCAAAATTTGAAAAATCATAACTAATTCTAGAAAACTCAAAATGAGGTGATTCCAAAGCCAAATGAAATATATTTAAGTCCTATTAATAGGAAAAATATTGGCCATTACTAAAAATCACCACACAATTCCAGAATTACTTAAAACTCATCACTACCCGAAAACAGAGTTCAGTTTCCATCCCAAACTTTGGACAGTTATATCTCCTAGTTCACAAAACGAAATGGCACAAATTATATGTCCATTTTGAAGCTTGAGATGTGAAATATAAGACTGGAAAGTTTCAGAATTGTTAGACATCATTTATTCATTCAAAACGTTCACACAAACGGACTGCCCAGAATAGAATTTCACTGGACAGATTTTAGATTTTGCATCTTTGCTTCCATTGGTTCCATTTTCATACCAAACATCATTCCCACAAAAATTTTCACAAGGAAGCCATTGGAATCATTAAAATATTCAAATTCCCATCACACATTCTTCAAAAATGTTTATTCAACAATAATTACATCCACTTTTGAAGTCATTAGCCCTTAATCACTTTTTAGGATATTACATTTCTCCCCCCGTAAAATAAATTTCGTCCTCGAAATTTGTCACACAACTTGAGCCATAAACTCTGGATAATGTCTTCGCATATCTGCTTCTGCTTCCCAAGTTGCTTCCCTCTGAGTCATTCCCTTCCAGATCACCTTCACAAATGGAATGCTTCGGTGTCTGAGCCGTCGTTCTTCTCTATCAATGATCTGTTTTGGCTCTATCGCATATGTGAAGTTGTCTTGTAACTCAACTTCTTCATATTCAACAATATGAGATGGATCCGGTTGATACTTCTTCAGTTAGGAAACATGAAACACATCGTGGAGTCTGCTCAAGTTTGGGGGGTAGGGCTACTTGATAAGCAACAGGCCCAATCCTCTCAAGGATTTCAAAAGGACCTATATATCTCGGGCTCAGCTTCTTCCTCTTGATGGCTCGCCCAATGCCCGTAATTGGTGATACTCTCAGGAATATGTGATCACCAACCTTAAATTCTAGAGGCCTTCTCCTCTTGTCAGCGTAACTTTTCTGTTGACTCTGCGCTGCAAGGAGCCTCTTACGAATGATCTGAATCTGTGCTGAGGTTTGATCAACCAAATCTGGCCCATAAAGCTTCCTTTCGGATAATTCATTCCAGCATAAAGGTGATTTATACTGTCTTCCATACAACGCTTCATACGGAGCCATTTGGAGGCTCGCATGATAGCTATTGTTGTAAGCGAACTCAGCCAGTGGAAGGAAACGGTCCCAACTTCCTTTAAAGTCGAGAACACAAGCTCGCAACATATCTTCCAGCGTCTGAATTGTTCTCTCAGATTGTCCATCCGTTTGAGGATGATAAGCCGTACTGAACCTCAGTTGAGTACCTAAGGCTTCATGCAATGCTTTCCAGAATCTCGAAGTGAATCGGGGATCTCGATCGGAAATGATATTCTTCGGTACACCATGGAGTTTCACAATTTCTCGGATATAAATCTCTGCTAGCTTATCCAGAGAGTAACCAGCATCGATTGGTATGAAGTGGGCTGACTTTGTTAATCGGTCCACAATTACCCAGATTGCATCAAAATTCCTGATCCTGGGCAATCCCACAACCAGATCCATGGTCACACTTTCCCATTTCTATTCTGGAATCTCAGGACTCTGAAGTAAACCAGGCGGTCTCTGGTGCTCGATTTTCACTTTCTGACAAGTGAGACACCTTGCAACATATTTGGTCACGTCACTCTTCAAACCCGGCCACCAATACACCGATTTCAGATTCTGATACATCTTAGTCATACCAGGATGAAGAGTATATCGGCTCTTGTGTGCCTCATCTAGAATCTTCTGCCTCAACTCTGCCTTAGGTGGAACGCAGACTCTTTTCTGGTAACGAACCAATCCACGAGGCGATATGTCATAGCCTGAAACTTCTCCCTGTTCGATTCGAGTCAGATTGCGCTGTATCCAGTCATCTTGACTCTGAGCTTCTTCAATTTCCGCCCTTAGATCACTCTCCTCTTGAGAAACAGTGTAATTCGCACAGATGATCTGGTTTGTCAAATTTAAAGCACGAAAATCTTCAATCAATTTCCTTTCTTGTATCATCATAGCTGCAACGAGCACAGTCTTTCGGCTAAGAGCATCAGTGAATACATTTGCCTTACTCGGATGATATTTTATTTCCAGGTCGTAGTCCTTAAGCAATTCCATCCAACGGCGCTGTCTCATATTCAGTTCTTTTTGATCATACAGATATTTGAGACTCTTATGGTCGTAGTACAATTCCACAGTCACACCATACAGGTAATGACGCCAAATCTTCAAAGCAAATACAATGGTCGCAAGCTCCAGATCATGAGTGGGATAGTTCAATTCATGAGGTCTGAGCTGTCGAGAGGCGTAGGCCACCACACGTCCCTGCTGCATAAGGACACACCCTAATCCCTGCCCACTGGCATCAGAATACACAACGTATGTCAAACTGGGATCGGGTAAAATCAACACAGGTGCCGTCGTCAACCTCTCCTTCAGCTCCACAAAACAGTTTTCACATTTCTCATCCCACACAAATGGCTGATCCTTTCTTGTGAGCTTGGTCATCGGCAACGCAATACGGGAGAAATTTTGGATAAATCTCCGATAATAACTAGCAAGACCCAGAAAACTGCGTATTTCCGCCACAGATTCAGGCCTCTTCCAGTCCAGTACTGCTTCCACTTTACTGGGATCCACAGAGACCCTTTCTTGCGAGATAACATGGCCTAAGAATTTCACTTCTGATAGCCAGAACTCGTACTTGCTCAATTTAGCATATAGTTGTTTCTCACGCAATGTAGTCAATACAACTCTCAAATAATGCTCTTGCTCCTCCATACTCTTGGAATATATTAGAATGTCATCGATAAACACAACAACAAACTGATCCAAATATTGTCGAAAGATACGGTTCATGTAATCCATGAAAACCGCAGGCGCATTGGTTAGCCCAAATGGCATCACCAAGAACTCATAGTGACCGTACCTGGTCCGAAAAGTAGTCTTCAGAACATCTTCTGCTTTCACTCGTAGCTGATGATACCCTGACCTTAGATCAATCTTTGAAAATACACACGAACCGGATAGTTGATCTAAAAGGTCATCGATTCGGGGAAGAGGGTACTTGTTCTTAATAGTAACTTTATTTAGTTCTCTGTAGTCGATACACAATCGAAGACTCCCATCTTTCTTCTTTACAAACAACACTGGAGCTCCCCAAGGCGACACACTGGGTCTAATGAACCCTTTTCCAAGCAAGTCTTCTATTTGTTTCTTTAACTCCTCCATTTCATTTGGGGCCATCCGATATGGGGCCTTAGATATAGAGCCAGCTCCAGGCACAATATCAATTGGAAATTGAACTTCCCTTTTTGGAGGTAATCCGCTCAAATCATCCAGAAACACCTCAGGAAATTCATTTACCACGGGTATATTATTCAAGGTTTCGCCAGTTTCCCCTTGCACAGAGAAAAACACCACATAACCCTGGCAACCCTTTTCAAGATACTTTTCAGCTTTGGCTGCAGCAAGGAAATTCATACTAGAATCCACAACTTTAGCCCTCTGAGAAACAGGATATACTATCCTCTTGTTTCCACAATCAAGTAATACATTATTTGTCGTTAACCAATCAAAACCCAAAATAACTTCCAATTGGTAAAGCGGCAAACATATATGATCTACAACAGATTGGTGCCCTTCCACAGTTATGACACAACTTAAACAAGCTTCTGTGGTTAAGGCCTTAACACCCATTGGAGTTGACACTACTAATTCAAATGGTAACTTATGTACATGCATTCCTAGGCGCTTCACGCAATCATAGGCGATGAGGGAGTGACTTGCACCCGAATCATACAAAACTTGCAACAGATGGCCATTAAGAAGAATATTACCTTGTATCAGCTCAGGAGATTTACGGGTCTCTTCGTGGGTCATAGCAAATACTCGGCCCTGTGTCTTCGGTCTCTGGTCTAGTCGTGGCTCTTTGCAGTCAGCAGCAGTATGGCCCACACGCTTACAATTGTAACATATTATTTTGCCATCACATGTTTTACCCTGGTGTGGTTGATTACAGCGACGACAAATCCACGGTGCAAAATATGTTCTTTGCTGATCACGGCTCCCAGACTGGTAGGGCTTCTTACCACTTCCAGATGAAGATCCTTGCCCCTTCCGCTTCTGTGAGGTAGCACCCTTACTAGGTTCATTGCAGTGGCTAATAGCTCTGGTAGGATACAATTCTCTCAAGTTGTTCTCCGTAATTCTGCACTATTCAACCGCCTTGTTGAACTTAGTAAATTGGTGAGTAGCTAGGCGTTTCCTCAACTCTCGCCTCAGACCGCAAATGAGCATATCAGAACTCCATTATTTGTCATCCTTGTACCGGAGGTAAGAGGAGTACCGAGCCAACCGAACAAAACGGGACAAGTAATCATCAAAGCTCTCTGTATCCCCTTGTCAGATATTCAGAAACTCCGTCTCCTTCTCGAGTCTTATTGATTTGGGAAAATACTTCTCGTTGAACTCTTGTTAAAACAGTTCCCAAGTCAATGGCATTTCTTTGCTCTTCAATGTTAGGGCGATATTCCGCCACCAACAGTCTGCATCCCCTTCGAGCTTGTAAACAGCCAGCTGTGGCTTCACCTCATCCGGACAACCAAGAACCTCAAATATTTTCTCCAGCCTGTTCATCCAATCTTCGGCTGCCTGAGGGTCAAACCTTTCTCTGAACGCCGGAGGCAGATGCTTGCAGAATCTGGTGACCCAAAACTGAAGGTCTCTGTCCTCTCTAATCGGTATCCCATATGATTATAGATTTGGAATAGCATGAGGTGGGGATTCTAGTGGTCGTGCTGATCCTTCTGTAGTGTCCTCATGTCGAGTTTCTTCTTGAGTTTCCTCCGGAGTGGACTGAACCGGACCTTCCTTGTTCTTCGCCTTCTCTGCTCTGAGCTCTTCTCTTAGCTCAGTTATCATATCCCGCTGATCTTTGATTAGACCTATTAATTCCTGCATTGCATCCGGTGGGTTATTCTTGACGACCTCCACCTCTGGGTCTACACGCGGAATATTGGGGCGTCCTCTAGTTTGCTTCATTCTACAAACAACTTGCCCCATTAATTTAGCAGAGATAGTATGCATATATAGTCACAAAACTCATATATATATCCATGTCAATAAAACATACATGTGCATACACAACAATCATTCACAGATATCCCTACTACTATCTATGGGGTCTATCCTAGCTACCTCTACCCTTGCCAAGAACTACAGCTCTGATACCAAAATGTAACCCCCTAACTTTAAACACGTAATTATAATTCGATAACACATATTTAAATCGGATTAGAGACCATTGGATGCTTTAACCTCATTTTAAACTTTCTGTCTCACAGTAAAATTTTTACAAAACTTTTAAAACTCTTTTTCCCATCCAGGTTTCAATTTCAATATTCGAATATAATTACCTGTGCAGTTAATATACATTCAATCATATCAGAGTGTATAACCGCATCCCCGGCAACTCCCGGGTTCTATGCATAAAAACCTGAAGGTTTATAAGTATATACTAGGGGATTACGCAACCAAAATCGAATGTAGTGTTCCTGATTCAGAATATACAGTAATCCCGAGTTCAAAATACATAACCAACGTTTCCAATTCAACTATATACCCCTAAGGGTCCTAATTGCTCCGGGTTGGCCGCTTCTCGTTTGAGCCACACGCCTTGTCTGAAATGTTAGTCATAGGAAAGAATGAGATTCAAGAGAATCTCAGTAGTAACAAACCACTCACACAATGCCTAAACACAAAGCATGTACATAAATCACAAACAGCAACAGCAGCAGCAATTCACAGATACATGGTTTTCACCACAAACGACAGCACTCATGGCTGTATTCACAATACGACATCTCTTGCTGTAATCAACATCACGACAGCTTACGCTGTAATCAGTAATCAACATCACGATAGCTTACGCTGTAATCACAATAACGACAGCTTACGCTGTAAACGACAGCTATCACCAGCTGTAAACGACAGCTATCACCAGCTGTAACCGTAGCAGCATCAGAAATCATCATAAAACAGTGATACAACACACATACAGTGCATTACACAAAGTATAAGAGAGAGAGAGTCACTACCTTGTCCTTTCCTGACGTCTTTCGGCGCAGTTGGCTCCCGAGGGTGGCAAATATCGAATCCTACAATTCCAAATGCACCATTTAGACACTTCCATAGTGTTACTTGGGGTTATATGAGTCTATAATGAAAATTTACAAAAATGCCCCCGGGGACCCGGCCCGGGCCCGCCATACCCGGTCCGGTTGCACTTTTCCCGAAATTCTAATCTGAGCTATCCTAACATATTTCCGCTCAAGGAATCCATTTCCGGACTCAGAATTATCAAATTCAATGTAAAATTACAAATTTACCCTTGGCAGCCCTACTTCGAGGGTTTCAGGGGCGTTTTCGTAATTATGCTTTTTCAGCCTTTTCCGAAAAAGTGACCAACTGTAACCCCACCTAATTTCGCTCCTGAACTCAATGGAACCATCAAATAATTGAAAATCCAACTCTAAGACGCATTTATAGAGCTGGCCGAAATTTATGAGTTCTCCAGGGAAAATTGGGGTTTTACGATTTCGGCTCCGTAAACGCATTCCTTTCTACTCCTAACCACTTTATTAACCATTACATTAGGTTACAACTAACATTAAGACCCAATTTGGGCAGCATAACCCCTAGGCCATATCATTTCCAAACTTTAAAACCAATGGCAATCCGGTGAAATTTCACCGATTAAATTGCCCACAACAGCCAGAATAAGCAATATACGAAAGTTTAGAAGTTACCTCAAGCTCCTAATAGCTTCTCCTTAACTTGGCTGAAAACCCTAGCCTCTTGAACACCAAATTTGCTTCTCAACACCTTAAATAACATAGAAGAGAAGCTTAGGAACAAGGTTATACGCGTTAGGAGCTAGATCGTCGGAGAAATCGGCTTACCTTGTGAGATTTCTCCTCTTTCTCTCTCTAAGAGCTCTCAAACGTCTCTCTCTCTTGTCAGCTGAAGCTCACGACAGAAAATGAGAGCTGAAGAAGATGAGAACATATTTAATTCCATGCTAATGTCATAATTCCCATTTTCGGATTTTCTGGCAGATTTTCTGCCCAAACTTGAAAAATCATAACTAATTATAGAAAACTCAAAATGAGGTGATTACAAAGCCAAATGAAAGATATTTAAGTCCTATTCATAGGAAAAATATTGGCCATTACTAAAAATCACCACACAATTCCAGAATTACATAAAACTCATCACTACCCGAAAACAGAGTTCAATTTCCATCCCAAACTTTGGACAGTTATATCTCCTAGTTCACAAAACGAAATGGCACAAATTATATGTCAATTTTGAAGCTTGAGATGTGAACTATAAGAATCGAAAGTTTCAGAATTTTTAGACACCATTTATTCATTCAAAACGTTCACACAAACGGACTGCCCAGAATAGAATTTCACTGGACAGAATTTTAGATTTTGCATCTTTGCTTCCATTGGTTCCATTTTCATACCAAACATCATTCCCACATAAATTTTCACAAGGAAGCCATTGGAATCATTGAAATATCCAAATTCCCATCACACATTCTTCAAAAGTGTTTATTCAACAATAATTACATCCACTTTTGAAGTCATTAGCCCTTAATCACTTTTTGGGATATTACACAGAGTGCTGTGGACCATGAAGGCTGGCGCCCCTTTAAATTTAGTAGACATGTTATGGCCATTTCCCATATGTTTTTTTGCTGATGATCTTTTCTTATTTGCCGAGGCAGATATGGAACAGGTAGTAGTTATGAAAGCTATCATGGATGATTTTCGTGCCATTTCTAGCTAGAATGTGCATGCTAGCAGAACAAGGATCTTTTTCTCCAAGAATGTTCATTATGCTAGGTCTAATGAGATCAGTAACTTCCTCGGGTTTACACCGACAATAAATCTAGGCAAGTACCTAGGCATGCCCATTCATCATGAAAGGGTATCAAAATCTATGTTTAACTTCATCCTGGGGAAGATGGAGGCCTGATTATCAAGTTGGAAGGCTAATACATTATCTCTAGCTGCACAGAATACTTTTGTATCATCGGTGGTGGCTACTATGCCCTCATATGCAATACAAACTATCCCACTCCCCAGTGCCACTTGTGTGGAAATTGACAAGAAGTGTCGAAACTTTCTTTGGGGTAGTACAACTTCATCACGAAAGGTACATTCAGTCTCATGGGATAATGTGTGTAAGAGTAAAGTGGCTGGGGGACTTGGTCTACTTCGAACTCAATAGCAAAAGCAAGCTTTTCTCATGAAGCTAGGTTGGAATATGATGAAGAGAAGAGATTTGCTATAGGTCAAATTCCTAAGGGAAAAGTATAAGTGTGGTACTGATATTATCCCAAGAATGGAGCATCGTCAATCTGAATCACAAACCTGGGCTAGTATTCTGTCTAAATAGGGGTTAGTTATGGAGGGCCTTGTATGGAGAATAGGTAATGGTGCCCAGGCATTTTTTTAGAAGGACTCTTAGCTGCCACATAGGGACAAACTAGAGGACTATGCCACAAGTTTAATCCCTGAGGAGGTTCAGAACTAGAAGGTGGCTGATTGCTTTTCAGCATCTGGGGGTTGGGACTAGAGCAAGTTCAGCTCTTTCCTCCCACAAGACGTAAATAACTCTATTGCTAGTGTGCACATACTTCCTAACGGAGGTCAAGATATTCCAGTATGGAAGTGGAATGTTAATGGTTCTTTCTCGGTTAAGTCAGCTTATCAACATGCTAATGGCCATCAACCTTGTCACTCATAAAGTTTCTGGCGGCATCTTTAGAAATTATGGGTACCTCATCGTTATCGTATGTTTATGTGGCTATGCGCTCACGAGCAGGTACTTACGAATATGTCATGTTTCCGCCGTCGTTTACATGATACAGGGGAATGTGAAGCTTGTTTTGGTATGGAAGAATCACTTCTGCATGCTATACAAGATTGCCTACTTGCATTACAGACTTGGTAGGCGTTAGTCCCTAGGGAATGGTAATCTCGTTTCTTCTCAGAAACCATGCCTAGAGAGTGGCTTAGATGGAGTTTAAGATGTTCAAAGGTCGTGAATGGCTTTGAGTGGGCATCCTGGTTTGCGGTTCTATGCAGAAACATTTGGCTCGTGCGAAACAAGAGGGTCTTCGAGGGCAAAAGAGCAAATGTTTATACAATTGTAGCTAGTGCCCAAGCAACTCTGTCATGGGGTACTTTTAATCCAGCTTGCGGCAAAGATAAGGTCTAGTTAGGTCTCACTTGGGAGTCCCCACCCCTAAACTTGTAAGATTTCTTCTTCCTTCTCTCTCTAAAAATCTGCTCTTTCGCTATCTATATTCAGGTCTGTTTGGCATCAAAATGAGCATCGGATGAAGGAGATGAAGCTTTTTATCAAATTATTATATGGTATATTAATTGTTTAATGAATTTCCAAAAATTCCAAAATTCGGATTTTCACGCAACAATTTCTATCACATCCAATTGTATCATAAGCTCAATCAACATGTTTCTAATATTTTCATCTTCTTGTTATATGTAATAGCATCCCAAGGATCCCTTCTTTAGGTCCAAATTGGCTTCACAGCTTGCTCAAATTACGTATACACGTAAAGTCATAATTTTGGTCAAAATTGCACTTTTGCTCAAATTCTCCATAAATTTATATTTATTAGACCAAAATACTCCAAATATATTTTTCCCCTTTATTCTTCTTAATTAATTGAAATTAACTTCAATTAATTAGAAAATAATTAATTTTGTGCTAAATTGGCAAAATTAGGATTTTGCCATTACATTTTAATCTATATTTTTTCTTCTTGGTTGGCCAATTTTCATTTAATTTTGGACCAAAAATTTTTCTGTTATTTCTCCCTTTTTGGACCCTAATATTGGGCTTTTACATTATCCAAATTAATTTTATAATTATTTCTGTCCAATTTCTCATGAATATGAACATTTATAAAATTCATAAATCCCAAATCTATGAATATTCACTAGTTTATTGAATTTCTCAAATAATTACAATATATTTGGTGAATATAAAATTTGGAGTGCTACAGTTAGGACTTAAGGAAATATTCATTTAATATAGTACATTCAAGGAACTAATTTAGTTAAAACAGTAAGAAAACTTTTACAAACACGTGTTCCATTTATTTTCATAACATATGAGCCACGCAAATAAGTTTTCAATATGGTATTTATCGATAATTTTGCAAACTTAATTGCCAAATAGAACGTTTGGGTGTAATCAATCTTCCCCAAGTGAAAAAAATATTCTCTAAAGCTCAAATAATCTTCCCCTGTGTTCAATATATCTTTCTATATAACCTTCCCTGATGTTTGAATAATCTTCCCCCATATATAAAAGATTTTCCCTAAGGTCAAATTTGGCCATTAGGTTTTCAATAAGGTACTTATAGGCAATTTTCCCCATATTTTTTAAATGAACTTTATATTATTAATATACGAAAACACCAAAAGTTTATATTAGGTTAATTGTCTAACGGAATACATATAAATACATCAGATCATATATAAAAAAATGTCTTACATATAACTCTAACCAGTATAACCTAACGGAAACAAAATACATTAACTATGATATGACAATACACAATTAATTCATAATCGTTAACACCATTTTAGTAAGTGAAAAAGACATTACTTACAATTCAAACTTCAAAATCCTAAATTCGTTTTCTTCACAATAAGAGTAATAGGATTGACAAGAAAAGTATAGCAATTAAAAAATCAAGTTCTAGAAAATTACTAACTTAGGATATTAAAGTTCAAGTGGTATTTATTTTTTATTTTTTGTTTTAGTCATCTTATATGTACGTGAAAAAAATGTTCTAATAAATTCAAAACTGATCTATTTTAAATTTTGACATAAATATAAATAAAGTTATACACCTAATTATTGCCATCATGTACCCAAACGGGACTCATCCATCTTTCCATTAGTCATAAAATAAAAGGAAAATTATTGACAGGTTGTTTCAAATTTCAAAATGAAAAAATAGTCCCTTGAAATTTCACAATGTAAATGTAGTCATAAGAAGTTGTCAATGGCTCCCCTGGTGTTATTTATAACCTGTCCCTGGAATTTTCAAAGGGACCATTTTTTCATTTGGAGATATCAAGGGACCAATTTTTTATTTTTTCTCTTGTTTGGGACCTGACTATAAATTTCCCTAAAATAAAGTTGCACTATGTACATGGAAACCTCTATATATATCCACTTTGAAAAAGGCCCAAAACATGAAACTTGATATAATCTCATAAAGAACACTGTTAAGAATATAGTGTGATATAAAAGTACAGCGAAAGAAAAAAAGAAGTCAAAAGGTTCATTTTTTTCCTCTTGAGATAGAAGTTGACTACTACAATAACAATCCCAAAAACAGCAATATTATGAATGAATAGGGAACGATAATTTTTCTGGTTATAATAATTTCATATATATACACCCCTATAGGAAGGAAACAAAGGATGAATCTAAGGTCCTGTTTGGTATGAGGCATTGAATTTTGATGGATTGGGATTGGAACTGGGACTAGGATGGGACTAGGATTGGGACTGGGATTGGTGCTTTAAAAATATGTTTGGTATGAGGTAATAATTGAAGGAAATGATTTCACTAATCTTATTTAATAAACATATATTAATTATAAAAAGACCCAAATACCCTAGCCCTTTAAATCACAAACTTAATCGATCATCCAAGTCCTTAGGAAAATCATCGTCAAACTCTTCCATGTCATAATCGACAAACTCTTTGTCACTATAGATATGTTTTCACCATGATGATAAGCTTCCCCAACCCCTAGAAAAAAAAGATCTATCTATAGAAGAACCTCCAGTCTGAAGGAATTGAAGAGCAGAGCCTTCTTCACCGACAAGAAGCTTCTGGTTTGCTCTGAGAAAATTAGAGAGGAAAAATGCAGGAGATGGTCCATGGCATATTTAGCGTTATTTTATTAAGAATCAACAAAATTTGCAACTCCCTAGTAGTATGTAAGACGTAAATTTGAAGTCGCAACATTTCAATTGTTTTCAACTCATATTAATTTGAGTGCTTCAAATTATCCTCTTGTCAGTCGGGATGGTACGAACTGTGCCCTATCTTTCTTTCTTTATTTGTTTTTGGCAGATTTATTATCTTGATGATTGAACAAGAGTGTTTTATTTGTTTGTGATGTGGGGTGTATGGTTTTGCTAAACTTGGATGCGGTGGAGAAAACCTAACTAACTGTTTTCCTTTTAGGGTATTTGCAGCTACTAAGATTTTTCTAATTTTAGTCCTTAATAACTGCAGTAGCGTTTGACTAGATTTAGCTTGATCGGTTTCAATTGCAGTACATATTGCTCAGTTTTACTCTACCTTTACCATCAATTTTATATCAACTAGTTTGCTCACATGTCATCACTTGATGAATTGAATTATTGATAATGTTGTCTTAGGTGGGTTCCTTCTTTCTCCACCTTTCTTTTGGTTCTTAAAAATCTCAGGGATTGCATAAAACTGCTTGAATCCATAACCATATTAGCTCAATTTTAGTGAGCACGTACTCATTTTCATTACAATATTGGCTAATGGCAAGTAAGCTATGTTAGCTCTGTCCCTATTGCAAATCACCCCTAGTTACTGAACCATTTAAACATTAAACTTATGTTAGAAATTTATGAGCATGAAATTGCAATAGCAAGTTAAAAGTTTTTTTTCTATGACATACTTGTTTGATCAAGTTTTAAATTTTTAGTTCATATTTTTATTTTGTTATTTCCTTTTTCCTCATAGTGTATAAATGGTGTTATCAACCATATTTAGACGTGTTAATCTCCCAAGTTGTAACCAAAAGGGTTCATTCCTGGTATGTCAAAATTTTAGGGACTTACTTGCACTTTAGCTATTTATTTATGCCATGAAGATTGAACATTTGGTAGTTCCTGTTCGAATATGTTAGCTTTCAAAAGAATCTAAAAGTATTATCCAATTCTATTATTAGTCCTTTACTCACTTGAATTTCTTACAACAGATCTGCTACACACTATATCAACAATTCCCAGACACTTCAATTTCTCATTGGTCACAACAGTGACAATGGCTGGAAGGAGTATGTGTGAGCTATTCTAAAAGGATTTTCATTAAGTGTACTATTTATACTTTACAGAACCCAACTCTAGAGCATTACACAAGTTACAAAGCCCCACAACTTAAAGCTAGTGTTCTTGCCCTAGAAGATTTAAAGCTGGTAGTCAGCAGTAGATGGAGCAAAGCAATAGAAAAATGGCAAGGACAACAAATTGCAGAATGAGAATTTATTTCCCACATGCCTTTCTGCTGAATTGGTTGCTGATGTGATTCTTCATCATTAGAGTCGAGCTGTGTACTGCTTGCTTTTATGCTTTTGTTGCTTTCCACCATTTCTTGTTTTTCAACAAACAGAACAGTCAAATCACTATTTAGGAGTCATGTCTTTGTCTAGTTACCACTTATTTACTACTATATATATGTCATTAGTTCTTATGTTTGGGAGTTATTTTTCTCTGGCTTGTCAACACTATATATGTACTAGCTTCTTGCAAAACGTTGATTTTTGGTGAACATGAAGATTTTCATCAATCTCACTAAGGCTTTATCATTCACCATTTTTTATGTCATTATCCAAACTTCAAAACTAAAGAAACAAAGAAAGAGAAATTGATCCACATACACACACATATAATAACATGATTAAAAACAAGGATGTATAGTGGTCGGAGTAGGACAAAATTGCTTCACACTTGGCATCGTTTATAAGCTACAGATTTTTGGGCATCATTCTTTTAGACTTGGCAATAATGCACATTGTCAGGAGTAGGAAAAAATGAATAATGAATAATCAATTGATAGACAAAAGCAATTAAAAATAAATGGAAAAATATAGTTTTTTTAATAATCAATCAAAAAATATAATATTTTTTAATAATCAATGAAAAACGTATTTTCATTTTTTTTATTGATAGACAAAAGAAATTAACTATAAGTTCAAAAACTATGGTCTTCTGTGCATAATGAATAACCAATGAAAAAATGTCTAATATGAAATAATAAATACCTACTTAGTAATCAATGAAAAACATCTACCATGACGTTAAAAGAATAATAAATCTTAGAAATAAGAGTATCTAGGCTATCATTAAGTGAAGTACACAAGCTTTTCCCTCTTGAGGTGTAGCATAGAATGTAGTCAACAATTTCTCATCAGACATCAACTTGATATAAGCTGAATCTTATTGTTGGTCTGAAAGTCCTTCAACCTGCATAATATTAGTATAAAGAGATTCCTTCATGTCATCCAAACGCTTCTCATGTTCTTCCATACGCTTCTCATGTTCATCTTTGTTCATATATATGCCTAATCTCTCACTTGCTCTTGAAGCCTTCAGCCAATGTATGAGCAATTTTCTCCATGCCTTGTAGTAGGAAGTCTTCACAATCAGCACTATTTTGCTTTCACTTTTTTGACTCATTGTTCTATTAGAAAGAGTAGTTATAGCAAAAATAAAAATTATACAAAATACACATCTCTTTCAAGTCATTGTTTTATTAGAAGTAAAAGCATTAAACATTTCATTAGCAAGATTGTTCTGAAAAGTAGCCCATTGATTATAGCTGTCCATGTTTTAGGTTAGAGGGTTGTACATCCTATCCACACTAACTTCCAGGTTATCTACTTCATTTTTAGGTGGATCTAAGCCATCTTAATGAATTAAGTTGTGCAAGAGGCAACAAGCAATTAAGATTTGGTTGTATGTCTTAATAGGATAAAATGATAGGCTCCTTATAACAGCCCATTGTAACTTCAATATGCCAGAGCACCTCTCAATGACATTTTGTGTCGATGAATGTCTCATATTGAAGCACTCTTGTGTACTTTTACAATGTCACCCTTCTCTCTCCATTCATTTAAGTGGTATCTTTATCCTCGATATGGTGCAAGAAATTCATCACAATTGTCATACCCAGCATCAACAAGTAATATTGACCTTGTGGAACTCTTAAATCATTTATCCTACTAATGGCATCACAAAGAACCCTTCTATCTGCTACTGACCCTTCCCAACCAAGCAACACATATATAAGGTAGCCATCTTGTGAGCAAACACCCAACACATTTGTGGTTATGTCTCCCTCCCTATTTCGGTATCTTGTCTTGTCCAAAGCAGAAACTCTCACCTTAATATGAGTTCTATCCAATACTCCTAAATAATGCTGTTAAAAAGAAAAAAATATATTACAAATTATCCATATGTTTCTACAAATTTTAATGAATATATAACATATATATCTACCTTGAACCATTTCCACCAATCATCATTGGAGTCTTCTGCCACAGGCTCTGCATTTTTGAATAAAATATGTCCAACCCTCATCATACTACGTAGAACAGAATTGAAATACCTACTAATGGTTTCTCTAGATATACTAAAGTTATATTGTATTACTCTATTCTTCATATGATGTGCTAGTATGTGAAGAAAAATAGCAACTTACTCATCTATAAGCATATTCTTATTAGGTTAGAGACCTCCCACATCCATCAGCATAGAGCATAGCTTATCAAATGTTGACCTATGCATTCTAAATAAGTTGTAACATGCTATATCACTACTACACACTAATCTCTTTAGATAAGATCTCTTTGCAAAAAACAAATCCATTTTGCAAGGTATATGAATGATCCGTTGCCTCCTTAACATGATTATCATACTCACAAACAGATAAAACCAATGTATTGCCTCAGCCATGCTCTGCCACCATAGTAACAAGCATTTCAGTGCTCTCTTTTCTTCAGATATTGTCATAATTGTGTAAACAACCATATAAGAGTTAATGAAATAAATATGTCACTAAATGGTTTTTTTCACTTTATGTAATATGTCCAATTGGTTCTATAAGTTGGACATAACAAATCTTCATATAAAGAAAATATACATTTTTTATGGGATCCTACAGAAAAATAATCACAACAGGATCTTTCATTTTCCTATAACAAGTATCCTTAAAGGCAAAGTGGTATATATTAACTTTGGAAAGAAGATTCACAGTAAGAGAAAGGACAACAACCTTCCTATATTTACTCCTCTAGAGGTATATATTAATCAACTCTAGTTTCATGTTTTCTCTATATTCTGTATCCTACTTATGCTACTAGTGGTGGATTAAATTATTGATGAATTGTTATTTTTGTTCATTTCTCAGTTTTAGTTCAACATGAAAAGCTAAGTGCTAATTTAAATATCAAGATAATAAAGGTGGTCTATAAATTTTCAGCCCTTTTGAAATCGACTCAAACTAATCCAATCAAGAACTCAAAACTAGTTATGAATAATCCTTGATCATGTCCTTATGAATGTAGTTTGTCATTGACTAATAGAAGATCAAACTTCAAGGCTTTTTATCCTTATTTACTACCTTGAATTTGGTGTTCAATATCACATTTAAAACTTGATTACAGAAATAAAAGGGTGAATAGTGTAGGATATCAGATGCCATAAGGTTTTCATTAATGATAGGTATAACCAAATTGCAATAAATCCAATTAAGAAATAATTGAATCAGAAAATTTAGGCTAACGGTTAAAACAAATGGTTCCTTGTTGCCTTTCATGTTTTCTTCTTCCTTCTAGCATAAAATTTTTACACAAAAAGCAGCAAAGACTGGGACACTAAATAATTTTTGCAAATGGCATATTTAGGAGCAAAATAATGAAAAAAAAGGGATATTTTGGTTTTACATTTCTTTGCAGTCACTCAGTAATCACTCACATTTTCTGGAAACTAATTGAAACTAACTATGGAAAGAGAAAGGTGGTTGAAGAAGAAGAAGTTGTAATGTCCATGACCCCAAAATAATGTTTACTACCCTCCATTGATAAAACAAGTGAAGCATTCTGGATTTTCACTTTACTCACTTAAATTTACCATTTAGCATATGATAATTGTTTAGTGCATAATGAAACCAGATTGAAATGGGGGATAATGTTCCAAATCAAATAACCAAAGCATGTTTAAGCATTGTTTCCTAAGATGTTCAAAGTTTATACATTCTAGAAGATATTTAAAGAAAGAATATTAAAAACAAAAGTTCAATCATAAAGAACTATTTTAATTTCATGGAAGCTAACTGCATGTGTGTTATAGAGTTGAATCAGTCTTAACTTTTTGGGACCAATCTATGCTCAATTTGCATCAAAAAGGAAATTATTCTTTAAATTACAAAAGGACTTGTGAGTTTATTCAATGCAGAAGTGAGTATATTTAATGTAGAAAAAAAGCAACATGGAAATATTATATATATATATAACATCAAAGCAAGTTGTAAAGGGAGTTCAGTTCAATACAGAGGAAAAGGGAGCTCGGTTCAATATAGAGAAAAAACAAGTTCACCCATATCATAATATATATGAACATACAACCTAGCTTACAATTTACAATTCAAAATCTTATGGCCAAATAATTCCAGAGAAAGGCTATCATATAGTCTATACAGTACTTGTATGTTGAAATTCATGAACTCCTCTGTTTCATGAAAAAGAATGTGAAAATCTAATGATGTGAGTGGGTTTTGTGAGTGGGTTTTGCCCTCCAAAAAGAAGCCATGGTTGAACTTGTTGCCACCAAATGTGAATTTTTCACCCAAATGCAAAACCAATCAATTTCAAAACCTTATATGTATAAGACACATATAAAAATGGACTATGCTTTAAATCTTATGAGCTTACTTTAATGGTAAACGGAGAAGAAATAAACTTGACTTTTCTGAAGCGATAAAGGAAACTCAGAGAAGATGTGATTTGTGGGTTTATGAAACTCAAAACCAAGTAGTAACAGAATTACAAAAATTATACAAATAATATCATGAGCAACCACAAATACCTGGAATATCACAGAAAATTCTTATTATGCAACCAGAATAAAAGGTTATAGCTTGATTAGCTATTACTGTTCACACACGATGGTGAAGTAATGGTTTTGGAGGGCAGAATCCAATGATAGAGGATGCAAATGACTCTCCGCTGGCAACTATTCTCCACCAACGATGGTGGTGATTCTGATGGCCAAAAGGACAACGTGAGAGCAATGAACATAGTGAGAGCGATAAAGAAAGATGAAATAAAGTTTTGGGTTATAATTAAGGGCAAAATTGATAGAGGGTATTTTTGTCAAGAAAATATAATAAATATGGATATTTTTATCTCTAAAATTTGCAATCCAAGGATTGAAAACACAATACCAAAGGGGAAGTAGCTTTACAACAATCCCACTTTCATGGTACTCCCAATCCCTAGTTATCCGTAATCCCTTAAACCAAACGATATATTATAGCCCAATCTCTGATCCAATCCTAGTCCCTATCCCACAGTGCCTCGTACTAAACAGGGCCTAATAGTTCTGAATTGCAAAGAAGATAGATTGTAAAATTGCAACCGTAGACGATAGAGATTAAATTATACTAGTATATCCTCACATTTTTTTTATGTTTTAGATAAATAAATTAAAAATCAAATGCATATTTAGCATTTACTATTTAAAACTAACAGTAAATCGGAGATAATGAGAAGAATTATAAAGAAATGATAATGCACTACTACAAAAAGGGGTTTTAACGTCCCAATTTTGGCACTTTTAATGTCTAAAAATGAGGGACGTCTATGTGGGGGGCGTAGTATGTTTTAAGAAAAGACGTCCCAAAATAATGGGACGTCTAAAGTGAGACTTTAGACGTCCCAAATGACAATTTGGGACGTCTAAACTGGAGGACTTTAGACGTCCCAAATTGTCATTTAGGATGTCTAAAGTCCTCCAGAGGGGGACTTTAGACGTCCCAATTCTTAATTTGAGACGTTAAAAGGTTTGATTTTTTTAGGATCATTTACATTCTGCATTACCCAGCAAATTCAAACTGCAAAAACCGAATAGAAAATGGATACATAAACCACAATGTCTGTTACAAAATGGTAAGGACATCCAGCACTACAATCTTTACTATATATACATACAATAACAACTCATACAACCTACTATTATATATATCAATAATAACAACCAGAAAGTGTCAAAACGCTGTCATCACACAACTACAAATTGATATAAATAAAAATTGTACTGTTCTATATGTTGAAGATGTATAGCCTAAAGGTCTATGATCAAATCAAGGTCTTCACGTAGGTAGGCATCTTTACTATCAAAAATCTGAAAATTAGAAAATAAGCTTTGATGAAATAAATGAAAGAAATGAATTAATTAGCATTTCGATTAGAACACCAAAAATATTATCATTTAAGAATGAAGAAGCGATTACCTTTTCAAAATCGCCAGTAATTCCACTTGGAATGATGTTATACATATAAAGTATAACATAATACCCGCATTCAGTGTTGCCAGGTTGTCGAGGGCACTTTAAATCAAAGGCATGCAAATAGTTGTTAAAATCAATAAAGGTATGTCTAAAACGACCATCAATGAAACAATTAGAATCAAAACTACTTACTATCGGATAAAACCACTTTGGCTTTTTAACAACTGTACCCTCACGTAACCCTCTTAGGACTCTATATGTTTGACAAGCACTATCATGAAAATCAAAATGAATAGAAATTAGAATTATTCATTTTTTTAAGAGTCAATGAAATACAATCAGAATAACTTACTTGTCGAAGATGGATTTTATATCTTTGTCTGGCTTTTTACTCAAGGGATCAAACCAATAGACTATGTTACGGTGAGGACATATAACAAAAACTCCAGTGGTAACTATAACAACATGTACAGATTAAAATGAAGTTAGATGACAAGGCAAATCTTTATTAAACTTCTTAAATTAATAAATTGAAAATATAAACCGTTGAATAATGAGTGTTAGATAACAACAAAGTTTGGTCTCTCCCATTGTGTAGCTGACAAAGTGAGTCCTATGTGCCACAGTATTGGTATCCCCTGTCGTATTCACAGGGCATAAGAAGCCATACCAATCACGTCTTTCCATGTTTGTGCAGAGACCGTGGAAGATGCTATAATAGAATTAAAATAAGTAATGAATTATTGAATGTATGAAATCAAAAAATCACTAAATGAATTCTATGGGAAAATTGAAAAAAAAACTTACCGGATTGCAAATTTCACCCAGCCTTCATCTATCTCCACCAACCTGATAACTGCTTGAGATCTGTATTGTCAATCGTGTAGGGATGCTCCAATGTAAGGCCCACAATCCCTTGAGGCATCTTCAAGTCAACCTGTTTAATGCCCTTGTAGATATGTTGCAGCCGTGCTAAGTAGGGTCATTTCCTCGCATCTTCGTCATCCTTTTAGAACATCAAAAAACAAATTGTTATTAAGATGCCAACAGATTCTTAGTAATAGTAAGGTAATTCCTACCATTGGAGGTGTTGCATCTGAACCAATAAGATTGTAAGGCCAAAGGATGAAAGATCATATTGCCTGACCTAACGTGCTAACCTCTAGATCTGGAACAGTGATGGATGTACCTTATTCCCCCTTTCTAACACTTGTCACATTCACCCTACGAAAATCATGCAGAATTTGCTGATGATGGTGGGTGGTACCACGTGCGTGAACGAGAGCATCGGCAACAACATGCAATAGTGGATAATCCAAATAGAGGGTGGAAAGGTCTCCCAATACTGGAGTAGGAGAAGGGTTGTCAAACGGTTCCTCTAGAGAGTTGTAACTTCCTTTGGAGCTATTAAAGGCCAGGGATTCCTGAGTTCTATGCTCATCCCTTGCCCTTTGCGCTTCGAACATCTTTGCCATTTCAAGTTGAAGCTCTGACAACAGCTTTTGTCGAAGCTTGTTGCGAAGGTTGGCTTAAAGCACTTGTTCGAGGTCCTCTCAAATCTTGGCCACAAGGTCCTTACTAGGTCCAGCTTGTGACGAATAACGTGAGTCCCGTCCAAATTATCTCGCGGCACTAAGTCCCCATGTCTCTCCTCGAACACGACCAAGGTCATCTGCCTTCCAAATATCCATTGACAAGATGTCCATCCGTTTACTTGGATTGAATGAACCTTGGCTACTCTGATCTTCTAGTTCATCATGTAGCATACAATTTATCGTAAATGTATCGAAACCACTCGCAATATGCAAAAAATTAGGTACTTATGGTATAACTACTTACAATTCTCGCAGCAACCTCAGCAACAGCCGGATTTATGTACTTCCCAGCCTTAATCCTCCCTGCTTTTCATTATTTGTGACATGGAGGAGGTGCCGGTGGCTAGATAACAACGCTAGGATCAGATTCCGCTGCTTCCTTCATTTTCTCTAACTCTTCTTGCATCATTTACCGCTCAAGATTCCGATATCCACCACGAGACGTGTAATGTTGATATTTATTTTCTGATTGCCTCTGTGCATTTGTTGCACTTAATTTCTATGAATGAAAAACAAAAAAAAATAAATCAATGATATCAAGTATATGAAAATTAAAAGCTCTATATCATGATGATAGAAATCTTACCAAAAACTCAGGATCTGCCCGTGATGCCGCAAACAACCTCCAGTCTTTTGGAGACAAATACGGATAATGTGTACATGGATCCTGACCCCTAAGGGCCCCTCTAATGTACCGTGCTGTTAACTTGTTCTTGAAACCTTTCCATCATATACGAACCTCATCCATCCAGTGCTTGAACATCTCCCTGGTGTCTGGGACATCGTATGTTTGCTGCAAGGTAAAACATAAGATTATTATATTTGAAACAATAAGAATAAAGCTACAATTACCATAGATGCATCAAAACTTTTATACCAAAAGTTCCTGCCAAATCATGTCTTTCATTTTTGGGGGAACCAATCTCCAATTATCATAGGTAATGCGTACTTTGCTTCGACCCAAAAACCATATGTGGCTAATGAAGTGGTCTTCCTCAGTACCAACTGGATTCAGATTGTCATCGAAGTCTATATGCAGCCTCTCTTGTTGATGTTCATGACGTGTAACCAATGCTCCCATCTTTATACAGCCTCTAACCCTCCTTCTTGCAATGGGTTCATCTCTAGGCCTTTTGTCATTGCTAGGGCTTTCGTCATCTCTAGGCCTTTCACCATCACTAGAGTTGTCCATATTCTTGTTAACACAAAAAGCATAATTAGAAACGTAAATAAATTGCAATAAAAATGAAATAAACTAAGCAGGAGTACAACAAAAAAAAACACACAATTCTTTTTTATAAATTAAGGTCTTACTGTATATTGTTTCCCATAGTCCTTCACCATGGTCATTTCTTACAGCATATTCGTCATCATCTACCAATTCTACTTCATTTGTTTGAGGTGGAGTTGTTGTGAAAGGTGGTGTGTCATCAAGGTTGAAGGTCGGATCACCATACTTCTATTGTTTACTTTTAAGGACAATAGACATGTTTTTGCTCGCAAGATCGGTGACATAAAACACTTGTTTCGCCTGGCTTGCTAAAATGAAGGGCTTATCTCTATAGCCAACTCTTCGAAGATCAACTGAGACAAATCCAAATTGTTTATCTATTACCACAGCATTATTGCTAACCCAGTTACATTTGAATAAAGCAACATTGAACTTGTTGTATGTCATCTCCCATATTTCTTCTATAACTCCATAATAGGCCATAGACACTAATATGAGGTTTTTGTCTCTCGAACTAGAAAAGTACATAGCTTCAGCTTCTACCATGACCCCATTATTTTGCATGGTACTTCTGTCATCTTGCTCTTTCGTATAGAAAGAATAGCTATTTATATCATAACCTGTCCAAGTAATGACCTGAAACGAAGGCCCCCAAGCTAGCCACTCGATTGTCTCAGACACACCGGTCTCGTGCAAAACCTTTTCCTTGAACCATTGCATGAATGTCTTGTTTTGCTTAATAGCAATCTGCATGTCATTCTTCCTTAGATTCTTGTTTTTCAAAGTCTTTATGTGTTCATCTATGTAAGATTGAACTTCTTCCATATTATTCAGGATATACAAGTGGGCTTGCAACACCTCTTCACGAGGAACATTCTTCACTTTCAGTCCTCGTGTTCCCTTACTTCTCCCTTCTTCATGCCAAGATTGTTCCTTCTTCCCTGACATATAATCTTTGCAAAACTCCATAGCCTCCTCAACTACATATCTTTCTACTATTGAGGCTTCTGGTAGATAAGGATTTTTAGAATACCCTTTTAAGATCTTCATGTATCACTCGAAAGGGTACATCCACCTTAGGTAAAATGGACTGCAAAGCCTTACCTCCCTTACCAAATGAACTACCAAATACACCATTATATCAAAAAATGAAGGAGGAAAATGCATCTCTAGTTGTGACAAAATAATGTAACCCTCATTTTCCAGTTCATCCAACTTTTCAGTGTCAATGACTTTGTTACAGATAGCATTAAAGAAAATGCACAATCTTGTTACAGTGGTTCGTACTTCATCTTTCATTATGCCTTTAATAGCTACCGGTAATAGTCGTTGCATCAACATATGATAATCATAGGACTTCATTCCCACTAACTTCAAATCATCCATTGAGACACATCTTTCCACATTCAAGGAATACCCTTGCGGCACCTTAATTTCATACAAATACCCACACAAACTTCTTTTCTCTGCTTTTGATAGTGTATGCGCCGCTGGCTCCATGTATGCCCTCCTACCATCATCTCTTAGTTATGGATGTAACCATTCTCTTATTCCCATATCAACAAGGTATAATCTCGCACTAATCCCATCCTTAGTCTTCCCTAGTATGTGCAAAAACGTACTGATAAGGCTATCACAAACGTTCGTCTCCACATGCATAACATCAATACTATGTCTCACGTCAAGCGAACGCCAATATGGAAGATCAAAGAAAATGGATCTCTTCTTCCATATATTCTTCTCACCCGCAATCCTCTGATTCTTACCAAAAGTAACATTGATACGTTCTACTCAATTGTAAACTTCCTCTCTGGTTAATGACTTTGGAGCCATTCCATGTTCTAGGAAGCCGTTAAAATGCTTTCTTAGCCTACGATACGGGTGGAACCCATGAAGAAACCTCCTGTGGACAAGGTAGACAGTTTTTCTTCTATGCTTTAGTTGATGGAAGTGTGTGTCTGCTTTACATATTGAGCATTCTTTATGACCCTTCACGCTATACCCTGACAAGTTTCCATACACAGGGAAATCGTTTATCGTTGTGAAAATCATTGCACGTAGCTTGAAAGACTCCTTCTTATAAGCATCAAACACATCTACGCCTTCCTCCCACAACTTCTTCAAGTCCTTAATCAAAGGCGTCAAATAGACATCAATATCGTTCCTTGGCTGTTTTGGTCCAAAAATCATCATAGATAGCATCATTTACTTATGTTTCATACATAGCCAGGGAGGTAAGTTGTATATTATAAGGAGAACCGACCACGCACTATGTGTGCTAGTAAGAGTTCCATACATATTGATGTCGTCTGTACAAAGCCAAAGCTGAAGGTTTCTCGGCTCGCTGCCAAATTGAGGGAACATTTCATCTATTTTTTGCCATTGTGGAGAGTCAGCTGGGTGCAAAATATTTTTCCTATCAGATATTCTCTCATCAGAGTGCCATCACAACTTCTTCGCTTTTGTTGCAGTCGCAAACAAACGTTTAAAATGTGGTATTATTGGAAGATACCATGTAACCTTTAAAGGTTGCCTATTACTTCTCACGTCGCCACAACCATAATGTTTTTTCACTTTGTATCGTGCACTTTTACAGTTAGGACACTCACTAAGACCTCCATACTCATTTCTGTACAGTACGCAGTCATTAGAGCAAGCATGTATCTTTTTATACTCCATACCCATTGTAGACAGGATTTTCTTGGCCTCATACATAAGATTTAGAAGTACATTATCCTCTGGAAACATATCACACAATAATTCAAGCAGCAATGTGAAACTACTATCGGTCCACCCACAAGTTTCCTTTAATTTAACCAAATGTAATGTTCCTGTCAGCCGCGTGTACTTACTCCCACGGTACAATGGTGTCTCTGCCTCACTCCGTAGGCTGTCATACTCATACGACTGCGCAAATGATTCTACCTCAACATCATAAATCATTTTCTCCATTCTATCTTCATCTATGACATCCACATCTTCCTTCTTGTACAACAAACAATCCGTTACTTCCTCACCATGCCATATCCACCTTGTGTATCACAGATTTATTCTATCACAAAACAGGTGATCCTTTATGACATCAACATCCCGTCGCTCTCATTTAAACAATTCACACAAGGACAAAAATACTTCCCATTTTTTGCAGGAGCATTCTTTTTAGCGAATTCAATAAATTCTTCCACCCTTTTCTCATATTCTTCATTAGTTCTCAAAGCATTCATCCAACTGTGATCCATTTTGTTACCACCTAAGTCATTCCCAATAAGACTCACACATTTAGTACAATTGTCAATGATATAGGATGGGATTGCCTTTTTTCACTTTTTTCAACAAAACTTTTGACAGCATTTCCTCTTAAAAGTAAGACATCTCAAAATTTCAAGCAATTTTATCTTAGTTATTGACTCTGTATTCTTAGCTATTGATAAAATAATTATCCTATAAATATAGAAAAAATATAGAATTTCAAATAAATATTCAATTTTTTTTCTATTCTAGGACATAAAGTACTTAAAACATTATCCAAACTAGCTAAGCATGTATCAAAAGAATTATCGTAAATAGTGAAATCATCAATGAAAACTTCCATGCAATGCTCAAGAAAATAAGAGAATATGGAAACCATGCAACTCTGAAAAGTGCCTAGTGCATTACATAAGCCAAATGGCATACGTCTATATGCAAAGGTTCCAAATAGATATGTGAATGTGGTTTTATCTTGACCCTTAGGAACAATAGAAATATGAAAATATCCACACAAAAAACCATCCTAAAAATAGTAACATGATCTACTAGCCAGTCCTTCTAACATTTGATCTATAAAAGGAAAGAGGTAATGATCCTTTCTAGTCACAGAATTCAATTTTCTATAGTCAATGCAGACTCTCCAACTATTATAGACTCTAATTGGAACTAGCTCACCTCTATCATTACGAACAAATGTAATACCAATTTTCTTAGGTACTATATGAACTAGACTTACCTACTGACTATCAGAAATAGGGTAGATTATATTTGCAGAAAGAAGTTTAGAGACCTCTTTCTTTACTACATCAAGGATCAATGGATTAAGTTGTCTATGTGACTGTCATACAGGTTTGGCACCATCTTCTAGTAAGATCTGGTAGATATACACATTTGGACTAATTTCGGGGACATCAGCAAGAGTCCATCCAATAGCTTTCATCCATCGCCTAAGTACCTCTAGGAGGTGGGTTTCCTCATCAGCAGCTATGTCACTAGCTACAATCATAGGAAGTGTCACGTCGTTCCCCAAATAGACATACTTTAATGAGTCAGGAAGTGGTTTTAACTCCAAGTATGCAAAGACTCAATTGAAAGTATGAGTGGCTTCAAATCAATATCAGTCAAACTAGAAACCTGCACAATAGATTCACAAATAAAAGAGAACACTTTCGAGTATTAGTAGAAACCGACAGAGCAGAAGAATAAACCAATACATCACAATAAACAAAAACAGTGTCATCAATAGTACTCATCATAGATAGAATTAGAATCAGAAATCTCCCTATCAGAAACATGGTCATTGCCAATCAATAATTCAGAGTCAGGTAGTGAAGATAAATCAACTTTATTCATGACATCAATCACACTAAGTAACTGAGAAAGTTCATCGTAATCAATAAAAGCAGTAGATGCATGATCATTAGAATTACTAATGCTACAAATAGGCACAGAAGTATCATGTCAGGATGTCTCATAATCTCAATAGCATCAGTGAAAATATCAAAATCAGCAATATCAAGATCAGCACATGTATCACAGATACCAATTTTAGCACATGAACAAGAGATAACATCATCTAAACTAGCAATATCATATAGTCTACTAAGCATGCTATCTCTAAGATCTTCAATAGAATCATCCATAATAGCATCAATAACATTAACATCTATCTCAGCACAATCATCAAGGGAATGTCTCATAGATTCAAGCATATTAAATCTAACAGTTTCACTAGTAAATTCCAAAGTAAGGCCACCAGTATGCACATCTATCATAGCTCTAGCAATTGCAAGGAAAGGTTTACCTAGAATCAAAGATGAATGTCCTTTCCACCTAAACCTACCATCATCCATATCAAGAACATAGAAGTCTGGAGGGAATATGAAATCTTTTACCTTAACCAAGATGTCCTCTAAGACGCCTTCTGGGATTGTACAACGTCTATCAGCAAGGGATCCAATAAGATTTTTGGGCTTAAGCTCTACACCCTTGAGTTGATCGAAGACTGATTTTGGCATAACGTTGATAGCTGCTCCCAAATTTGCTAAGGCATATGAGAATTCAATATCGCCGATAGTGCAGGGTATGAGAAAGCTACCAGGATCCTTGCACTTTACTAGAATTAAGATTTGATAAAGAAAGGAGACAAGTGCCCCTAAGTCAACATTGCCTTTATGCTTATATCTCTTTATAGTACACAACTCCTTCAAGAACTTTGCATATTTAGGCACTTGTGCGATTGAGTCAACTAGTAGAATATTGATCACCACCTTCTTGAAGATATCATAGACTTTATTAAACATCTCAGCTTCCTTCTTTTTCCTTTCAGCCTTAGCTACTACGGTAGGAAAGGGCAGGGTTGGCTTGATCACTTGCTTTCCTTCCTCATCCCTTTCTTTTTCTTTATGAGGCAACACTTGTGTTTTTTATAAAGTGGACTGATATTGTGATGTGGAAGTAGAAGAAAGAATAGAAGGAGAGTCATCAACAACTTTTGTATCTTTTAAAGTATTAGTAGTAATAGGATCTGCATAAGGGATTATCTTTCCATGTTGGAGAGATATAACATTAACTTCACCAATATTAGGATTTTGCTGAGGTCCAACATTTAGATTGATTACCACTTGAGCTGGAAGCCTTCCTGAACCTTGACTCTGTACATTACTAAGTATATTAGACAATTTGACCCATTTGAGTCTGAAGAGCTTGAATTTCCTGTCTTTGTTGTTGTTGTTATTGTTGTTACATCAGGATTTTCATCATAGCATCCATCTTGCTTTCTAACTTTGAACCTTCATCTTGGACTGGTATGGATTGTCTTACTTGTTGAAACATCTTCCCACTAGAATTCCTACTTTGATTGAATTGTTCTTGCTGATCTTGGCCATTTCCATATCTAAGATTTGGATGGTCATGCCATCCAGGATTATATGTATTGGAGTAAGGATCATATTTTTGGACACCTTGAGTCATAGGCTTAGAAGGATATATCGCATTACAAGATTCAACTCCATTATTCATGTAGGGGCAAGAGTTCGTACCATGAGTGGTTAAAGTGCAAACAGAACAAAGTGGCCCTATTAAAGCAAAAGAGTTAGGTTGTGGGGTAACAAAAGTAGAGGGCCCTATAGGATTGGTCATATTAGAAGAATTTTGCATATGAGACATAGCCATTTTTCCATAGCAGATGCAAGTCTATCAATAATGCTCTCTAAGCAAGACTTAGAAGTAGAAGAAAGTACTCCTACTTTATTAACTTTGATCTATTGTCTAGAACCAACTTGTTGGCTATTCTCAGCTTTCCTTTCAATCAATTCCCAAGCATGATCAATAGTCAAATGAAGAAGAGCACCACCAGCAGCTGAATCTAATAAATCTCTCTCTAAAAGGTAAGAGACCTTTATAGAAGTATTGGATCAGTAATGTATCTGGAATCTGATGGTAAGGACAACTATAACATAGCAATTTAAAATGCTCAAGATATTCATATAAGGATTCTCCAACCATTTGTCGACATCCACATATGTTCTTCCTGGTAGACAAAGTAAGAGAAGCTGGGAAATACTTTTCCAATAATAGTTTCTTTAATTGGTTCCATGAAGTAATGAATCTAGGAGGTAATCAAAGCCACTAATTTTTAGTAGATTCTTCTAAAAAGAATGGGAAGGCACACATCTTAATCTAATCTTCAGTCACACCAACAGTTTTCATAGTAGTGCAAACCATGTGAAACATCTTCAAGTGATTATATGCCTCCTCACCTGAAAAACCATTAAATTTTAGAATTAAGTGTATCAATCCAGATTTGAACTCAAAATTTGAATTAATATCAGGATAATTGATGTACCAATTTTGAAAATGTAGATCAGATGAAACCAATTCTTTAATGGTCATAGCAGGATCAACAATATGAGCATCACCATTCTCATCAGTATTAATAATAATGTGTTCACAATCCATATTTACCTTAGAATTAGAAGACTTAACAATGGGCTTAATAGATGAATTACTACCTATAAGAGTACTAGCTCTATGTTCTCTAATCTTAGGATCAAGTTCAAACAATTTTTCAAAAGAGGATTGGGTCATGCAATAAACAACTACCTAAGAAGTCACCAAAAAACTCAAACCTAAAGCCTAACCGCTATTCCCCGACAACGGCACCAAAATTGATGTGTGCTTCTGTCGCTAAAGCAATCAATCAAACTATGTCCTAAATTATTATGCAGTTTAGGGTCAACCTAGGTCATTTTCCTAAAGAGCAAGCTATGATTTTTCTTTAGGATTAATTTTCAAGTGACAAAAAATGCAATGGAGTATACCTCAACTAGAATGCAAGACACTACTAACTAAGTGGAAAGACACTCCCTTATGGTCTTCAAATGTAAGCTCCAAGGCTCTACCTTCCTCCATGCTCCTCCAAAGTTGTTGCCCCAAAATTGTCTAAGCTTCCATGGAATTATCTCTGCCTTCAAACTTCAAACACATCACAGCCATGTGAATAAGGTGAGAATAATTGATGAACTCGGTGCCTCGTCACCACGCATGCAATGGAGAAATATATATGGAAAGTATGAAATGAGTTGTAGAGGTAGGGTCACTGTGTGAAGGAATAAAAGTGGCAGGTAAAGAGAATGCGAAGGTGATAGCCAAATACAACACAATCCTGTAGTTTTAACGTGCTTCCCTCAGTAAACCAATTCCAGTGGCTCCTTACTTTGCTTTTGTATGTGTCTTTTTATAGTAGCAGTAGCTAGGTTAATTAAGAGAGAGGAGGGGAAAGTTTTGGAAACCAAGTTGAGCCCATTAAAATTTAAGAAGCCCAATTAAATTCCACCATTAGATTCTCTTTTAGTTTCCATGAAAAATTTTGCACCGTAGTATCTTCTAATTTGCTTTTCCTTACTCTATAAGAATCAAATAAAATCATGATATGTCATATATTTGAAAATATTATCTAATCACAAGATAGCAATCAGAATATTAACAATTTAAGCTTAGTATTATCATAATCAATTTAAATTTATATTATTTTCTAAAATTGGCTAATAATCCAAATATTATCTAATAAATCCAAATTATTCAAAAATGATCCCCCAAAATAAATGAATAAGGTGAGATAAAATATATTAAATTTGGGATTTATCAGTCAATCTTTCGGAAAAGCCTAAGAAAACATTAGTACGAAAACGGCCTTAAAACCCTTTAAGTAGGGCTGCCAAGGGCAATTTCATTATTTGGAAGTGGATTTGGTAAATCTGAGGCCGAAAATAGATTTCTTGGGTGAAAATATGTCAGAATAGCCCATGTTAAAATTTTGGAAAAAGTATAGTCATGCCGAGTACAGCAGGGCCGGGCTGGGGTCCCGAGGGCATTTTGGTCATTTTCCAATATAGTCTTATAGAACTCCCAGAAACACTATGGAAGTCTCTAAATGGTATATTTGGAATTGTAGGACCTAGTAGAGAGTCGAGCTGCGACATGTTTTACGAGGCGGAAAAGGGTTAAGGTAGGGAACTTACCTCTCATGTGTATATTTGATATTTATGCTGGTGTATTGATGCATGTTATTGCTTTACTTGATTATGTGAAACATATATGAATGATTGAAGCTCTGTTTCTATTTATGCTATGACCTTAAGTATGTTGTTTGAAACAATAAACATGCAAATATGTCATTGTGTAAACATGAGTTATGTAATGCAAGCATGTCATGCATTAAGTACTTATCTTGCATGCATATTGGTACTATTGTCCTACTAAGATTCTCTTAAATCTCACCCTCCTCTACCAACAAATTAGGTAGGTGAAAACAAGAGGTGTATAGAAACCAGAGAAGAGAACTACACAGGAGGAATGCAGTGGTGGAACAAAGACGGTAAGATATCTCCATTTCACTGGGACGGTTTTAGACATTCAAGTAGCCTTGTGCGGCTACATTGATGGTAATTATTATATACGAACCCCTATAGGGAATTTCGGTAATCATGCACATATTATCAGTATAACTATGCTATTCCTATGTTGCCTATCGAATCGCATATTGTTTTCTATAAATACTCTGAAATAGCTGAAAATAAAATAAGGATGTGACAATGCGAATATATGTTGGGTATAAATCTCCTTCAATAATAAAATATCTAGAACCATATACTAGAGATCTGTTTATGACTTGATTTACCGATTGTCATTTTGATGAATTATCTTTTCCAATATTAGGGGGAGAAAATAAGCAGTTAGAAAAAGAAATTAGTTAGAATAAATTATCATTATCTCACCTTGATCCTCATACAAAAGAATGTGAACTAGAAGTTCAAAAGATATTTCATTTACAAAGTTTGGCTAATCAATTGCAAGAACTATTTACTGACCTAACAAAAGTAACAAAATCACATGTCCCAGCTGTTAATGCTCCTATCAAAATAGATTTCTTATTGGATAACCTATTGTAAATTAATCTAAAGCATGCATGAACCATGGTAGGCCCATCGGTTCCAAAGATAAAAATCCTTGAAAGGAAAAAAGGGGCTAAAAGTATAGATGGTCAAGTTGAGAATAATCAAGAAAGAGTATTTGCTCTAGAAGAGCCATTGGACAGCACCAATGTCCTAATTCCAAAAGATACTTAGGTACATGAAATATGTGAAAATAATGTGATCTCAATAAATTTACTATGAATGGAATATGATGGAATCGAAATGAAGTTAATGTTGATGATATTTTTGCTTACAATATAGCTCTTGCTGTAATAAATGTTAATGAGGATCACAAGCCAAAGTCAATTAGCGAGTGCAAATAAAGAAAGGATTGGCCAAGATGGAAAGACATAGTTGAGGTGGTGTTAAAATCATTGGGAAAATTAAAAATTTTTAGACCCGTAGTCCTTACACTTAAAGATGTAAAATTGGTTGGATACAAATGGGTTTTTGTGAGAAAGTGAAATAAAAAAGGTGATTACACAAAATCATTCCACATATATATAGTAATCCCAAATCAAAATGGATAACAACAACCAACATCAAAGATCTCTAAGGAGTCATAGCCACTCTTGGTTGTCCACTTCCCTTTTTGAGTCACTTGCTCTGTCTGTAGGTCAGTTTATAGAAAGAATGAGATTCAAAAGAATCTCAGTAGTAACAAGTCTCTCATACAATATATAAGCACATAGCATGTAAGTAAATCACAAATAGCAACAGCAGCAGCAGCAAAATGATATATGGCTTTTACCACAAACGACAGCACTCATGGCTATATACACAATGCGACAGCTCACACTGTAATCTCAATAACGATAGCTTACGCTGTAAACAACAACTTTCACTGTATAACGACAGCTATCACCACCTGTAACCATAGTAGCATCAAAAATCATCACAAAATAGTGATACAACATACATACAATGCATTACACATAGTATAAGAGAAAGAGCCACTACCATGTTCTTTCTTGATGTGCTCTGGCACAGGTCATTCACGATCAGGGCAAATGTCGAATCCTACAATTCCAAATGCACCATTTAGACACTTCCATAGTGTCTTTGGGGGTTATATGAGTCTATTATGAAAATTTATAAAAATGCCCCAGGGACCCGGCTCGGCCCCGCCGTACCCGATCCGGCTGCACTTTTCCTGAAATTCTAACTTGAGCTAACCTAACATATTTCCTCCTAAGGAATCCATTTCCAGACTTAGAATTATCAAATTCAATGTTGAATTACAAATTTACCCTTGGAAGCCCCACTTTAAGGGTTTCAGGGGCATTTTCGTAATTATGCTTTTTCGACCGTTTCTGAAAAAATGACCAAATGTAACCCTACCTAATTTTCCCTCCTGAACTCAATGGAACCATCAAATCATTGAAAATCCAACTCTAACACCTCCAAACTATCCTTCGACAACTACCATTGAGTACCAATTTGGGTAGTATAACAACCCCACACACCCACTTTCCATTTTTGAAACCAATGACAATCCGAAAAAATTTCACCAATTAAATTGTCCACAACAGCCAGAATAGCCAATATATAAGAGTTTGGAAGTTACCTCAAGCTCCCAATAGCTTTTCTTTGACTTGGTTGAAAGCCCTAGGTGTTCAATAACATATTTTAAGCTTCCAAACCTTAAAGAACATAGAGGAGTAGCTTAGTAGCGGAGTTATACACGTTAGGAGCTAGATCGTCGGAAGAATCGGCTTACCTTGCGAGTTCTCTTCTCCTTCTCTCTCTCTTTCAGCTGCTGTTTTGTGCTTGAAATGCTGAATGAAGAAGATGAGAATGATATATTATAATATCATATATCATTTTAATGATTTATGGAATTTTCCAACAATTCAAAAACTAATTTTTATTACATAACTTCATACATTCATGTAACCATGCCATCATGTCTAACCAATATTTCCTTATCTATGCCACATGTAGGAGACATCTAGGGGTCCCTCCCTTTGGTCTCAATTGGATTCACAACTTGTTTCGATTACATATACACGTAATGTCTCAATTTTGGTCAAAATTGCATTTTTGCTCAAATTTTTCATAAATTCATATTAAATTGACCAAGATATTCTAAATATATTTTCCCTTTTATTTTCCTTAATTAATTGAAATTATCTTCAATTACTCAAAAAATAATTATTTTTGTGATAATTTGGCAAAATTATGATTTTGCTATTATCTTTCTAATCCAATTTCTTCTCTTATTTTTCTTTGACCAATTCCCATCTATTTTGTACCAAATATTTTCTCTAATATTTCTTTATTTTTGGACCTTAATATTGGACTTTTTAAATCACCTAAATTAATTCCATATTCATTTTCGCCCAATTTCTCGTGAAATTGAACATTTATAAAATTCATAAATTTCAAATTCATGAATATTAACCATTTTATTGAGTTTCCTCAAATAATTTTAATATATTTGGTGAATTTAAAATTTAAGGTGTTACAGTTCTCCCCCACTTTAATAAATTTTGTCCTCAAAATTTGTCGCACTACTTGAGCCATAAACTTCAGATATCGCATACGCATATCCACTTCCTAAGTTGCTTCTCTTTAAGTCATTCATGTCCAGATCACCTTCACATACGGCATACTTCGATGTCTAAGCCATCGTTCTTCTTGATCGATAATTTATTCTAACTCTCTCGCAACAATGTGAGATGGATCCGGTTGGTACTTTTTTTAGTTGGGAAACGTGAAACACATCAGAGCCTGCTCAAGTTTAGGGATAGGGCTACTCGATAAGCAACAGGTCTGATTCTTACAAGAATCTCAAAAGGACCTATATATCTCGGGCTCAGCTTCTTCTACTTGATAGCTCTCCCGATATCGGTAACTGGTGACACTCTCAAGAACACATGGTCACCAACCTCAAACTCTAGAGGCCATCTCCTCTTGTCAGAGTATCTTTTATCATTCCTTTTAAGCTTCAATTAGAACTAGAATTCTTCTATCCAAGTAGAAGCTTGCATTTGTTTATGTTTATGTTTATGTTTATGTTTATGTTTATGTTTATTTTAGATTTCTTTTTAAGTCATGTATGACATAAAGACTTTTATAAAATGAATTTATGGTGAATTATTATTTATCCCATGTAGCATATCTGATAATCACTTTGATCCCCTGATGATCTAAACTCCTTCAAAACTTGTTATTTGTTTAATTACCATTAGACGACCAAATGATATTTTGTTTTTATAATTAAAAAAATAACCTGATTTTATTGGTAAGTATTTGTGTTTATGTTTGTCTTGAAGATTCTTCACGGAATTTTAAAACTTATTATGGTTAAGTAAACATTTTTAGTTTCAACTTCTAACCTTGAAAGATATTAAGAATGCCTACAACATAGTTCAAAAATGAAATTGTTCAATATTTTAAGTTCATGGAAGTTTAACAGAGAAACAAGAAAATTCACAAGAGAATGCATTGTGTGACTCTTAAAAGCTTTTGCATTCAATGACATCCCACTTGATCGTATGAGGAGGTTTTGCACATTTTTATGTTACAATCATTCAAGTTTTTTGACATTACTATAAAGTTCTGGAAATGTCACCAGAGCCAAATAAGATATTGTATTTGCAAGATAATGATGATGAGGAAATGGACAATATTACACTTGATAGTGATTATCTTATAACGGACCATTTCTCGATTTATGCCTGTCATCCTTGCGCAAAGGCCATGCTATTAACATGGCCCCTATGCAAGGATGACACGCATAAATTGAGAAATGATCGGTTTCAAGATAATTACTATCAAGTGTATTATTGCCTAGCATGGCCCCTGCTCAAGGATGACACGTATAAATCGAGAAATGGTCCATTATAAAAGAAGGCACCTTTTTATGTAATGGACCATCCCCACCATTAGTGGCCCAACCAAGCTAGTGGACCAAACCCACCACTAACAGCCCAACCAGGGATATCCATTAGATCCAGGACCCACCACCAGGCTCAACACCAAGCCCAGGTCCAGAATATCTCTTCCCTTTACAAATTTTGTTTCGCCATCCCAGGACTCGAAGGCACTACCTGGGGGTAAGTAGATACCTTATGTGAGACCTGGTACCATTAGACTAGTTGGAGTTTGCTCTTTCATTGTTTAAATTTAAAAGTTTTTCTCCTATAACATTGATCATATGGAGTCTTCTCTTTTATTGACAGCTAAGGAAAAGATATCAATACTCATCGAGCTTTAGCTAAGGAATAGATGTAACTAATTACTTAAGGAGCTTTTATATATATATATATATATAATACAAAATACAAAGCACTATCATTGATAGACTGTTGATTAACTAGTTCTTGAATTTTAGAAATGAGACAACAACATCATTTAACTGCCATTTAAGAGAAAACCCTAAGAAGCTCATGTAATTATGGGATAGCTAGACAAAGATGTATTTATCTAAAGATACAATGCTAAAAAGGGAAATGTCAATAATATATTATTCAAGGTATGGTTATAATTTAAGAAACATGGTTATTAATGGGGAATTAAGTATACTAATAACTTCTCTAGTGTTATAGACAAATGGGACTTATGTGATCACTATAGTTATTAATTAGTATAGAGGAAGGTAAAAGGGGTTAGCCACCATTGGCTAGTTTAGTTGGTAAAGGTGGGGTGGAAGTAGAAGTTATGGTTCAAACCTTCTAATGTGAAAAAAATAAAGTTAGAAGGGTTAGTGTCATACACATACATCTTTATGTTATGTCTTTCAAAAACTTGTTTTGTATGAGTTCTTACTTTGTTCCCCAACTTGTGCTCCTCCTATCTTCTCAATAGAATCTAATAGAATGTTGGAAAGATCGATTGGTGTCAAATGACCAAAGCATTGAGAAGGATAAAGGCTATAAAGGAACAAGGTGTTGGAAATTATGCCCTAAGGGCCAATCATTGTACTTTGAACATTATTATTTTAATGAAATTTCTCCATTCTGTTATCATATTATTTGCATGTTAACTGTGATAATTGTATCATTGGATAATTCATAAAGATTGTCCTAAAATGTCCTGGTCGATCATCTCAGAGATGAAACAAGATCAGTATAACTTTGATTCGTACTTTGATAAGATATGGAGATACGAATCAAAGTCTTAGGCACTTGTAAGAGTACAAGGTGCTGGACCGACCCACTATGAGAAAGCTACATGGATCAAGTCATAAGAGTACAAGGTGCTGGACCGACCCACTATGACCACGTCACAATGCCCTTAGACCTAGGGTCATCATGGATTCCTACATGAGAGTTGCTAAGCTTTGAACTAGTCAAAAGTCACTTTTGACCGGGTGATGATAAAGGCTACGATCGGGCTTGGTGGTTTTTCATGTAGAGGAATATGAATGATCAAGATGGAATTTGTCCCTCACATTAGTAGAGAGATATTACTGGGCCCCTCGATGAGTGAGTCTGAGAAATGTATGGCCATACTATGATGAAAGGAGTTTCTGTCTCTGTTATCAGGCTACTCAGGAATCGAGAAAGTAATGGTCAGGAACAAGAGGATGACATTTTTCATGCCTTATCCTTGATCGATATATCGTGTGACAAAAGGGACGTGACATGGTTGTATGACAGGTTGCATCGTGATAACGATCCTCATATGAATTGGGTAGTCGTAATGTCTTGCTAGAGGCCGCTTGCGACTTTTGAGTTAGTATAGTTATTGGCCTTCTGCCAACTTCATATGGGCCTACGGGTCGCACACAAGAATGGCCCAACAGGAGATAATATTTAATTTAGGGTGGACAAATTATATATATATAATTCATTAATAATATTTTATAGAAATATATTTTTGAAATATATATATCTTATATATATGTATATAAATATTATATGATATTATTATATTGTGTTAGTTTTAAATTTAATTTACTAAGATATATTAAATTTGATAACTAACATGATAGAGATATAGTATCTCAGATTTAATTTATTGAGATAAATTAAATCTAATGGCTCTTTATTTGGATTAAATAAATAGGTTAAATCAAAACTGTTGGACAGATTTAATTTAAACTGAATTTATTTAATTAGCTCATCAAGATAATTAATAGTTAATTAATTTCAAAATTAATGATGATTAATTTTGAAATTTGAAAATAGCCCTCATAAGTTATACACTTGATAGAGCAGATATATTGATATACACATGAGAATTGAGAGCCACAAGGAAACCCTAGGAGACATTAGAGGTGCTAGCACACAGTCTTGGTTGAAGAGCATTCCTGTGGATACCAGTAGAGGGAGCAGACTTGACACGTTGGCTCTTAGAGATCGTGAAAACCCTGAATCATAAAAGGTATGAATCCTTCCAACTTGGTTTAAACGTTGTTGATATATCCTCGATTAGGATTGGTAAAATTTTAAAATTCTTCCGCTGTGCCTGCCGATCCTAACAGTGGTATCAAAGCCAGATCAACTGTGCGTTTAAACTGAGTTTATGTTCTTATACATGTGATATATATGGGATATATATGTGTGTTCACAAGAAAATGTCCAAATATGTTAAATCGAAAAGGAATATGTTGAATGTTAATGTGCATTTTTTAGATAGTGTTATATGTTTAAGCGATTTGGTGAAATTGTTTTGATTATATGCGATATGTTTAAGTTTTAATTTTGCTACTGGCATCATGATTTCTATTCTGGATTTTATCCAAAGTAGAATTCATCGTTTAGGTTTTGAATAAGTGAACAACATGGCGTACAAACATGTTAGGGTCTCTAATCGGATTTAGGGATTCGAAACTTTTGGGTAGACAATCCGGATCTGAAGCGTTCTGGGCCGTTGTTTTTGAAATTGGGCTGGAATCCCTTAAGAATTAGACTGAACGAATTTTTTGAAAAATTGGGTCTGAAATTTTAAAATTTTAAAAAAATTTCAAATATTTCTTTTAGCGGGACTGCCGTGACTACCTCTGTGTAGCGCAATATAATCTTATCACGACATTTATTGCTTTTCATATTGTATGAATTCTTGTTGTGGTTTATTATTTATACTTGTTTGGGTATGGTGAACAATATGGCTTTAGAATTTTATAAAGGGTTGTAATATTTAAATACGGCCTGTGTGCCGTGCCTTTCTCTAAATACTCTCGATGTACATTCTCTTCTCATCTCACTCCCCTTGAATGTTTAAACGAGGTTTCTCTCAATGTATTTCTTTTTTATTTAGAGAAGTCCTCTCATTGGCTTGGGAGGATTTTAGGTTAGGTAAGCCATGTTGTGTCACGTTTAAATTATGCTTTTGATAAGATCATTGCATGATTACTTTTACATTTATATGTATTTATCTGTATGAGATACTACCACGATTGCATCCATATAAACAAAACTAATTAATTAAACCCTCTGAATCAAATCTTAAGTCATAATGCCATCAATTAATAAATACTTGTCAAAACCTAGATCGCTCAATTGTGGAAACCACCAAAGTGGATGCACTTGAGTTATCTTGATGAGACAAGCTTGAGTAATATGCTACTCATAATATTCATTATTGTTTTGACTTAATTGAGATTAACAAAACAATTTTGAATCTCAAGGCATTAGATGGGGTTAAACATGCCGGATTATATGATGATTAAATCCCATAAAGATCTAAGAGTTACATGTAATGTAATTGGTAAATAGGTTACCAACCTAAATAACTTGAATTTAAGTGTCATGCCAAAGCGGACTTAAGTTTAAGCCAAATATGGATCTTAGCCCACTAATTATTATTTTGAGGGTTGTTAACTTAGTGGGAGATTACTAACTAACTTTGCATATTTTAATTGTAGAATCATGTCGACTAGTAATACTACTATACTATCGTTGCGAACGGTCCTTGAGAAGGACAAACTCAATGGGACAAACTTTCTTGATTGGTTTAGGAACTTGAGAATTGTTCTCAAGCAGGAAAGAAAGGCTTATGTCCTAGATCAACCCATTCCTGAGGAGCCTGCAGCCAATGCTCCAAGAGCTCAGAGAGATGCTTACACAAAGATAAGGATGACTCTGTGGATGTAGGTTGCCTGATGCTTGCCACTATGGTTCCAGAGCTCCAAAGAGATCTGGAACTCATGGAGGCTCATGAGATGATTGTACATCTCAAGGAAATGTTCTAGCAACAGGCAAGGCAAGAAAAGTATGAGACCACAAAGGCCTTACATTCCTGTAAAATGGCTGAAGGTGCATCAGTTAGTACTCATGTGTTAAAAATGAAAGGCTATATTGATCACCTTGAGAGGCTTGGATTTCCCATGAGCCAAGAGTTAGCTGTGGATTTGATCCTCAATTTACTCCTGGGGAGTTATGACCAGTTTGTTATGAACTACAACATGAACAACATGGAGAAATCAATTTCTGAGCTGTATGGGATGCTCAAAACTGCTGAGCAAAGCATTAAGAAAAAGCCTAGCACAGTTTTAATGGTTTAGAAAGGAAAGGGTATGAAAAAGAAAGGGAAGGGCAAATGGAAGGGTAATGGCTTAGGTGGTAAGACTAAAGAGTCAAACAAGCCCGAAACCAAGCCTGCACCCAAGAAGGCAAAGCCTCCAAAGGAAGGAGTTTGCTACTTCTACAATGAACCCGGTCATTGGAAGAGGAATTGCAAACTCTACCTGGAAGATCTGAAAAAGAACAAGAAGGATAGCGAGGCATCAGTTTAGGTATTTATGTTATAGACATTCATTTTTCTACTTCCTCTACATGGGTATTAGATACTACATGTGGTTCTCACATTTGTACAAATGTGCAGGGTTTAAAGGACAATAGAAAGCTGAAGAAGGGCGAGGTGGACCTATGAGTTGGAAACAGAGCAAGAGTTGCTGCTTTAGCCGTAGGCACTTATGAATTAGTTCTGCCCAGTGGGCTTTTGTTAGTTTTGAACAATTGCTATTATGTTCCTGCTTTGAGTAGTAACATTGTTTCTGTTTCTTATTTGGATAAAGAATGTTATACTTCCATTACTAGGAATGGTAAATGTTCTATTTATCGTAATGACATTTTCTATGATGATGGTGATTTGCATGTTGGTCATTATATATTAAATTTGGAACATGTTAATAATGGGAATATCTATAACGTAACTACTAAGAGGATAAAATCAAACGATTTGAATCCGACCTACCAATGGCATTGTCGTCTAGGCCACATAAATGAGAAATGCATTTCTAAACTCCATCAAGATGAATTTCGAGACTCGAGGCTAGAGAATAAGCCTGAGATCAGTGGATTGCTAAGCCCCGGTTTAGCAAGATCCCAAATTGTGATTGGGGGTTAATGACTACAAAAGTGGACGTGGTTAGTGATTAATGAACCCTTTTAGAGAATATAAAGTGGATTGTAGTCACTTGTGTTATGAGCAACGCCAAAACCCTGTATTTGAGTTCAATTGTGGATTAACATCCAAATTGACTTAGAATAGAGGGAGGAATTGAATGGGATATTGTGATGGAAATGGTGTCATGTTGTGGTATTTAATCATTGGAATTGATTTAAATTGGATTGGACACATTGGTTGCAAAAAATTGGAAATGCTGTCCAGTGTGAATTCTGTCTGGGCAGTCTTCTCGTGTGGATGTTTTGACTAGGTAAATGATGTCCGAAAATTATGAAACTTTCCAGAATTATAGTTCACATCTCAAGCTTCAAAATGGCCATATAACTTGTGCCATTTCGGTTTGTGAACTAGGAGATATAACTGTCCAAAGTTTGGGATAGAAACTGAACTCTGTTTTGGGGCAGTGATGAGTTTTATGTAATTCTGGAATTGTGTGGTGATTTTTAGTAATGTCCAATATTTTTCCTATGAAAAGGACTTAAATATATTTCATTTGGCTTTGGAATCAACTCATTTTGAGTTTTCTAGAATTAGTTATTATTTTTCAAAGTTTGGGCAGAAAATCTGCCAGAAAATCCGAAAATGGGAATTATGACATCATCTCATTAAAAGATGATGTCAGCATGGATTATTAATCAAATTGCTCATCTTCTTCAGCCATTTCACGCCATTTTCAGCTGAAGCAAGAGGAAAAAACGTGAGAGAGAGCTTGGAGAAAAATAGAGAGAAGGAAGGAGAAATCTCACAAGGTAAGCCGATTTCTCCGACGATCTAGCTCCTAATGTGTATAATCCTCCTCCTAAGCTATTCCTCTATGTGAATTAAGGTTTTGAAGCAAGGAATTTGGTGTTCAAGGGGCTAGGGTTTTCAGCCACTCTTGAGAAAAGCTAGAAGGAGCTTGAGGTAACTTCCAAACTCTTGTATATTGACTATTCTGGCTGCTGTGGGCAATTTAATCGGTGAAATTTCGCCGGATTGCCATTGGTTGTAAAAATGGAAAATGGGTTTCCCTAGGGGTTATGCTGCCCAAATTGATACTAAATGGTAGTTGTAACCTAATGGAATAGTCAATAAAGTGGTTAGGAGTAGAAAGGAACGTGTTTACGGAGCCGAAACCGAAAAACCCCAATTTTCCCCTTAAAACCCATATATTTCGGCCAGCATTGTAAATGGGTCTTAGAGTTGGATTTTCAATGATTTGATGATTCCATTGGATTCAGTGGGCAAAAATAGGTGGGGTTACAGTTGGGCACTTTTTCGGAAAAGGCCGAGAAAGCATAATTACAGAAACGCCCCTAAAACCCTAAAAGTAGGGCTGTCAAGGGCAATTTCGTAATTTGACATTGAATTTGATAATTCCGAGTCGGGAAATGGATTCCTTGGGCGAAAATATGTAAGAATAGCCCACGTCAAAGTTTCAAGAAAAGTACAGCCGGACCGGGTACGGCGGGGCCGGGCCGGGTCCCCGGGGGTATTTTAGTAATTTTTCCATATAACTTCATATAACCCCCAGAAACACTATGGAAGTGTCTAAATAGTACATTTGACATTGTAGGATCGAATGTGAAGCCCCGAGTTGCTGGCACGCAAATCGAGGAGAAAAGACTGGAGGTAGGGGACTTACCTTACTTGCATGTATTTGATATCTTTGCTTGTGTAGTGATGTATGTGATTGCTTTATTTGATTGTGTAGAGCATATTTGAATAAATGAAGCTCTGTTTCTGTTTTGCTGTGGCCATAGTTTTATTACATGAAACATTGAGTATGCAAAAATATCATTATGGGGTATGCATCTAGATAAAGCTAACATGTCATACACATAGCATCTATCATGCATGCATTATGGTATCTGTTTCCTACTGAGATTCTGTCGAATCTCACTCTCCCCTACCAATAATTTAGACAGGGCAAGTGGCTCGTGGAGGGAGCGGCTAGGACTCCTTCGAGATGAGATTGTGTAATCCCCATTTGAAGAATTGTAATGTGCAATTGTACCTTGTGTATCTTTAGAGAAGGTATGTACCCGGGATTGCCGGGATGATTAAGTTGTGCACTCTGATATATATTGAATGTGATTTATCTTCGTGTAGTAATTGTATTCGGAATGTGAATGTGAGACCAGGTTATGAATGATTTCGAAAGGCATTTGTGAAAACCCCGTCTGGTAGATGGGTTTGTAAAATGTAGTTTTGTTCTTATTGGTCTCTATTTAACTTTATTGCGTATTTCGGATATAATTACGGCAGGGGGTTACATACAGGGTCGCACACAAGAATAGCCCAACACGAGATAATGTTTGATTTAGGGTGGATGAATTTTATATTTATATATATAATATAAAATTCATTAATAATATTATATAGATATATATATTTTAGAAATATATTTTATATATATATATATATATGTATATATATGATATGATATTATTATATTGTGTTGGTTTTAAATTTAATTTATTAAGATATATTAAATTTAATAACTAACATGATAGAGATATCGTATCTCAGATTTAATTTATGAACATAAATTAAATCTAATGGCTCTTTATTTAGATTAAATAAATAGGTTAAATTAAAACTGTTGGACAGATTTAATTTAAACTGAATTTATTTAATTAGCTCATCAAGATAATTAATTGTTAATTAATTTCAAAATTAATGATGATTAATTTTGAAATTTGAAAATAACCTTCATGGGTTATAAACTTGATAGAGCTGATAGACTCAGGGTACATCAGAATTGAGAGTCACAAGTTAAACCCTTGGAGACATTAGAGGCGCTAGCACGCAGTCTCGGTTGGAGAGCATTCGTTTGGATACCAGTAGAGGGAGCGAACCTGATGTGTTGGCTCCTAGAGATCGTGAAAATTCTGAATCATCAAAAAGGTATGAATCCTTCCAACTTGGTTTAAACGCTGTTGATAGATCCTCGATTAGGATCGGTGATTTTTTTTTTAAATTCTTCCGCTGTGCTTACCGATCCTACACATGCCCTAGAGACAGCTGTGTTCACACTAAATCGTGTTCCATCTAAGGCAATTGAAAAGACACCATATGAGATATGGACTAGAAAGAAACCAAGTTTATCTTTTCTCAAGATATGAGGATGTGAGGTATATGTTAAGCAACAAGCCTCTGATAAATTAGCGCCTAGATCCACAAAGTGCCTTTTCGTAGGGTATCCTAAAGAAACAAAAGGATACTATGTCTACAATCCCACCGATAACAAAGTGTTTGTTATTCGAAATGGTAAGTTTCTAGAAAGAGAGTTTGTCTCTAAAACAACCAGTGGGAGCGACGTACATCTCAAAGAAATTTGAGAGCCACAAGATAGTATAGAATCACATATGGAAATTAGAGAAGACTCACAACAAATTGCTAAGCTTCCTCAAGTAACATAAGGTCAACGAAGATTTGATAGGACATGGCATCAACCTCAGAGATATGGATTTCTGATTACTGAAGGCCGTGATGTGTTGCTCATTGAGCAAAATGTGCTCACCACCTATCGAGAAGCCACAGTGGGACCAAACTCTGAGAAATGGCTAAATGCCATGAAATCTGAAATGCAATCCATGTATGACAATCAGGTATGGACCTTAGTCGATCCACCTGAAGGTGTAAAAACCATTGGGTGCAAATGGGTTTTCAAGGAGAAAACTGACATGGATGGCAATGTAAATATCTTCAAGGCATGACTGGTTGCAAAAGGATTCACTCAAACTCATGGTGTAGACTATAATAAAACCTTTTCCCCAGTTGCAATGGCCTAATCAATCATAATCCTTCTTGCCATTGCAGTATATTATGACTATGAAATATGGCATATGGATGTCAAAATAGCCTTCCTTAATGGAAAGCTGCTTGAGGATGTGTACATGACACAACCTGAAGGTTTTGTGCGTCCAGAGGACTCTGGTAAAATTTGCAAGCTTTAAAGATCCATTTATAGATTGAAGCAAGCATCTCGAAGCTGGAATCATTGTTTTGATGAAGTAGTCAAAGAGTTTGGATTTATTCAAAACATCGATGAACCTTGTGTTTACAAGAAGGTTAGTGGGAGCATAATTGTATTTCTAGTGCTTTATGTAGATGACATCCTACTCATTGGGAATGATATTCCTACTTTGCAGAGTGTCAAGTCTTGGTTAGGAAAGTCCTTTTCAATGAAAGACTTAGGTGAAGCCACCTATATCCTAGGGATTAGGATCTATAGGGATAGATCCAAAAGACTAATAGGCCTAAGTCAGAGCACATACATAGACAAGATACTGCATAAGTTCACTATGCAGGATTCAAAAAGGGGTTATATGCCCATGTCTCATGGCATCCATCTTAGCAAGGATCTATGTCCTAGTACACCTGATCAACGAGATCGCATAGTAACGTTCCATATGCCTCGGCCATTGGATCCATCATGTATGCCATGTTATGTACTCGACCAGATGTCTCGTTTGCCTTAAGTATGACCTACAGATACCAACAAGATCCTGGTGAGGGTCATTGGACTGCCGTCAAGAATATCCTAAAGTACTTAAGAATGACTAAAGACTTATTTTTGGTCTATGGTGGATTGGATATGAGCTCTGCGTAACCATTTACACAGATGCACATTTCCAAACTGACCAAGACAACCTTAAAACGCAATCTGGATATGTATTCCTCCTGAATGGTGGAGCAGTAAGCTGGAAGAGCTCCAAGCAGAGTACTATAGCAAATTCTGCAACAGAAGCTGAGTATATAGCAACATCAGATACAGCTAAAGAAGCCGTTTGGATCAGAAAGTTCATTACTGACCTAGGGGTAGTGCCTACCATCTCAAATCCAATAGATTTGTTCTGTGACAATAGCGGTGCTATTGCACAGGCTAAGGAGCCTAGGTCACATCAAAGGACCAAGCATATACTCAGGCGATTTCATCTTATTAGAGAAATAAATGATAGAGGTGTTATAAAGATATGCAAAGTAGCAGGAGAAGATAATGTTGCTGATCCTCTTACTAAGCCACTTGCACAGGCAAAGCATGAGCGTCATGTTAGGGCAATGGGAATTAGGCAAATTAATGATTGCACCTAGGGCAAGTGGGAGGATGTTGGAAATTATGCCCTAAGGGCCAATCATTGTACTTTGAACATTATTATTTTAATGAAATTTCTCCATTCTGTTATAATATTATTTGCATGTTAACTGTGATAATTGTATCCTTGGATAATTCATAAAGATTGTTATAAAATGTCCTGGTCGGTCATCTATGCAGGAGCAGAGATGAAACCAGATCAGTATAACTTTGATAAGATATGGAGATACGAATCAAAGTCTTAGGCACTTGTAAGAGTACAAGGTGCTGGACCGACCCACTATGAGAAAGCTACATGGATCAAGTCATAAGCATTTCTCATGTATAACCATGTCACAATGCCTTTCGACCTGAGGTCATCATGGATTCCTACATGAGAGTTGCTAAGCTTTGAACTAGTCAAAAGTCACTTTTGACCGAGTGATGATAAAGGCTACGATCGGGCTTGGTGTTTTTTCATGCAGAGGAATATGAATGATCAAGAAGGAATTTATCCCTCACAATAGTAGAGAGATATTACTGGGCCCCTCGATGAGTAAGTCTGAGAAATGTATGGCCATACTATGATGAAAGGAGTTTCCATCTCTATTATCAGGCTACTCAGGAATCGAGAAAGTAATAGTCAGGAACAAGAGGATGACATTATCCATGCCTTATCCTTGATCGATATATCATGTGACAAAAGGGATGTGACATGGTTGTATGACAGGTTGCATCGTGATAACGATCATCATATGAATTGGGTAGTCGTAATGTCTTGCTAGAGGCCGCTTGTGACTTTTGAGTTAGTATAGTTATTGGCCCACTGCCAAGTTCATATGGGCCTACAGGGTCGCACACAAGAATGGCCTAACAGGAGATAATATTTAATTTAGGGTGGACGAATTTTATATATATATATATAAAATATAAAATTCATTAATAATATTATATAGATATATATTTTTGAAATATATATCTTATATATATATTTATGTATATATATATTATATGATATTATTATATTGTGTTAGTTTTAAATTTAATTTATTAAGATATATTAAATTTAATAACTAATATGATAGAGATATAGTATCTCAGATTTAATTTATGAACATAAATTAAATCTAATAGCCCTTTATTTGGATTAAATAAATAGGTTACATTAAAACTGTTGGACAGATTTAATTTAAACTGATTTATTTAATTAACTCATCAAGATAATTAATAGTTAATTAATTTCGAAATTAATGAAGATTAATTTTGAAATTTGAAAATAGCATTCATAGGTTATAAACTTGATAGAGCAGATATATTGATATATACATGAGAATCGAGAGCCACAAGGAAATCCTAGGAGACATTAGAGGTGCTAGCATGCAGTCTCGGTTGGAGAGTATTCGTGTGGATACCGGTAGAGGGAGCGGACCTGACGTTTTGGCACCTAGAGATCGTCAAAACCCTGAATCATAAAATGTATGAATCCTTCCAACTTGGTTTAAACGCCGTTGATAGATCCTCGATTAGGATTGGTAAAATTTTAAAATTCTTCCATTGTGCCTGTTGATCCTAACACAAGGTTCGAGCAACAAAGAGATAGTTGGTATTCATGCTTATGTGGCATAGTTTCTTTTGTTATGCTTTAGCGCTATGTCATACTTCTACTTTCATCTACTTTATGACTCTTTAGGTGTACTTTTAAGTTTAAACTTGTACACACTCGGTTATATCTATTCTTCAGATTTGGTAGAACTATTCATTCACATATGCTTATAGTGTAGAGCATCATAATTGCAAGGTGAAATGGGAAAAACATAGTATGTGAGATGTTAATCTGACATGATATGGGCAACTTTGTTCAAACATTGTTATCTTATTTGAAATTTCATATGCCCCATTTAAATATAATCTTGGCTCTGATATCAAGTTGAAGTTCCATATAAGGTTACGTTACGTCCGCTACTTTGAAGTTTTTAGGTGGTGGATTATTTTTGTGCCTTAGCTTGGTGTTGGATATACAATTTGGATGCAACAAAAAGTACTTTAATGAGCGGGATGTGCCTAAAAAAATATAGGGTACTGGTTGTACAAAAAACCTTTTATATATGATTATTGGTTTGTGTGCTTAATTGTTTCTTTCTGGTATATAATGAAGTCAACATCAAGCTTCAAGCGTAGGAGAATATAATGTGGATAGAAGTATGGGACTATATATGTATATTTATGGTGGCATGACTATATATATTTGGTTCAAAATTTGAATATGGGTGTAGTTAGTTAGTTAAGATGGTGTTATTGCATCCTCAATTAATTTAGTTAGTTAATTTGAACAATTGTGATATTGAACAATTGTGATATGATTATTCTAAGAGGCTCATTTTGTGTAACACTAGATTATATATTGCTTTATAAATTAAGTAAATTAGCTTGAATAAATAATTAAATATTTCATCCAGTCCTTAATATAAAAATATTTACCTAATTTGATTAGATTAAGGAAGTTAGAGAAGTTAGTTAATATGACATGTATTTTCTAAAATCCTAGTCATCTTTCTTAATCCCCCTCCTTCTTTCTCCTTCTTGATTATTGTTGAGGGAGCATCAATAGGGGTAACTTAGGAAAACAATTAACAAATATGAAAATATTATTTCATATTTAGGACTAAGATTAGCTCCCTAAATATGCCATAGATTAAAGACTGGAGGGAGTATAAGCAATAAAAATGGATTAAGATATTATCTTGATGACTAAATTTAAACTCCAACTAGCTACTATATCAGGGGCTTTAGAAAGTACTATTTTAGAAAACGAAAACTAGAAATATTATTCTAGTAGGAAAAAAAGGAACTTTATAAAACCCTTACATAAGTATAATATCGGGGCACTGCCGGGTATCCAAGTGACACATATTTGTTTACAAGATACTACCTCTAGACTTCAATATAAGATTTTGTTAGAATTCAACACTTTAAAACCAAAGAAACTCCAACACCTACACCAACTAAATCAAAAAATATACAAAATATCATCTTTAATTTTTATTCCCATAATAGGCTAGTAATTGATAGTTAAAAAACCAAATCATATTCCCTAAGCATAAACAAACCTAGCCACTTATCACTTCATTGCAATAAATATAAATAATCCAAAGCCATCATCAATCTACTATTCATAATTAGATAGCATCAATTCAATACTATGACTTCCCTCTTTCCCTAGATTTTTCATTCCTTTCTTCCTCCTCTTCCTTAGAAGAGGAATCATTCTCTCTCTGGTTCCTCCATCTTCATCCTCCTCCTCCTCAGCTTCCTACTTCACGTCCTTGGCCTATTAAAGAGTATCAATCAACCTCATCAAGCAACTCTCATTATCCTCCTCTATCGACTTTTGTGTTAGATCCCAACAATATCGGCCAGAGTCATCTCGATCTCCTTCAAAAATCCCTCAATTTACCCAAACAAATGGTAGCTCTCAAGATCAAAATAATTCTTAGCCATTACCTTGAAAGCTTCATGGTAATAGTATGATAACTCTATAAGCTTATCCATTCTTCCTCTTCTAATGAGATACGAATCAATTTTGTCCACAATATTAGTTGTAAACACAATAATCCTCTCTCCTCTACAAGACAACCAAATCCTATTAATAAAGCTCAACAAACCAGACATAGTCACCTTACTATCATAACCTTCTTCATATCTCTCATTGGTTTTTGCCTCCTCCATGTCATCTGTTTCGTTCTTCTTCCTTCTTCTCTTTTGCCTAGTAAGAATTAGAGAGCAATCAACAACTTCAATCACCATTATTGACTTGCTTTGAGTTTCGATCAAGAGCTTCCTCAACTCTATGTTGTTCTTTACCACTGTCAACTCAAGATCATAGATATCGTAGTTCTAGAAGTTAGCCATGGCGGCGATCATGGTGGACCTACCAGCTCCTGTTGGACCAGAAAGCAAATATCACCATTTTCACATAAAAGTCCTTGCCATTTTTTAACCTAACAATCTCCTCCTTCTTCTTTGGAAGTAAAAAAGTATATGTGAGATATTTTAATTTATTATAATATAATTAATTAGTTATTATTAATTAGGTTATTAATTAAAATATCCTAAGTATGGCCTGTAAGTCAGATCCAGGCCCAACTTCAGGATTAGGGCAATCAGCTGACTAGCTATTTATGTATTATTTCTGATGGTGGAATAATGTAATTAAGTTTTACAGCCATCTAAATCAGAGCGTTAGAAAACCTAGTTGGACTAGCGACGACTTTCATACCAGTTGCCATTGCTGGACCCTCCAGTCAGTCTTTAGAGTGACTTGACAATTTATCTTCTGACATTGTCTATTTTATAGTATTCCATTCAGTGTTTGTGAACTCTCACACAGGATCAAAGAATAGCTATGGCAAGAGGTATCTCTAGAAGTCTTCCACTTTATTTGTAAAATACTTTATACTATATTTAAGGTATAATTTATTATATGACATGAATTATTTTAACATGTAGTATTAGAGCCACGCACTCTGATCTTCTTCCTTCTTTTCTTTGATCAGGGATGATCTAAGTGTGGGATTAATGGTTATACCATAGTAATTTTTACTTAGGTTCCCCTTTTTAGATCAGAGATCACAATCTATCTTAGTTTTGATTTTGAAACAATCAATGTCACACCCTTATCTTATTTTCACCTTTTTTAGAGTATTTATTAGAAAATGAAACGCAATTCGGTGGGCAATGCGGGAATAGCATAAATATACTGATAATATGTGCAAGATTACAGAAAATTCCCTATAGGTGTTTGTACATATCAATTACAATCAATGCAGCCATACAGTGCTACTTGGGTATCTGAACCCATCCCAGTGAAATAGAGATATCTTCCCATCTTTATTCCACTACTGCAATCCTCTCATGTAGTTCTCATCTCTGATCTCTGCATACCTTCTGTATTCACCTGTCTAAATTATTAGTAGGGGAGGGTGAGATTTGAGAGAATCTTAGTAGGAAACATATACCATAATGCATATATGATAGATGTTATGTATATGACATGTTAGCTTTAACTAGATATATGTCCCATAATGACATTTTTGCATGCTCAATGTTTCATGGAACAAAATTATGGCCATAGCAAAACAGAAACAGAGCTTTATTTATTCAAATATGCTTTACACAATCAAGTAAAGCAATTACATACATCACTACACAAGCAGAGATATTGAATACATGCAAGTAAGGTAAGTCCCATACCTTAACCTATTTTGATCCTCAAATAGGTTCTTTGAACTTTATGCCTTGTTAAGCGTGCCACCGACTGGCTCTCAACTCTATCCTAAAATGTCAAATGTACATGAATTAGGTTAAAATACATTTATGTATCATTTTAGGCACTTTCATAGTATTTATAATGGTTATATTAGCCTATGATAAAAATTTAACAAAATACCCCATCAAACCGGCCTGGCCCCGACGTACCCGGCCCAACCGTACTTTTTCTGAAATATTTACCTGGGCTACTCTAACATATTTTTTCCCAGAAAATCCATTTATGGACTCTAAATTACCAAATTCACTGCCAAAAGATAAGAATGCCCCTGGCAGCCCCTATTTCAGGGTTTCAGGGGCGTTTTCATAATTTTACTTTGTCGGGCTTTTCTGAAAAAGTGTTCGACTATAACTCCATCTAATTTTCCCTCCTATACTCAATGGAACCATCAAATCATTGAAAATTCAACTCTAAGCCCTTGTACCAACCATGGCCGACTTGTATAAATCTCCAAGGAAAATTAGGGTTTTTCGATTCTGACTCTGTGGACATGTTCCTTTGTATTCCTAACCACTTTATTAACTATTTAATTAGGTTACAACTACCATTTAGTACCAATTTTGGCAAAATGACACTTCCAACAACCCATTTTCCATTTTCATAAACAAAGACAATCCTACAAAAGTTCATCGATTAAATTGTCTACAGTGGCCAGAACAATCAAAGATTGAAGCTTTAGATGTTACCTCAAGCTCCTTCTAGTTTTTCCTAGTATGGCCAAAGCCCTAGCTCTCCTAACACCAAATTTGAGCTTCCAACACCTTAAAATATATGAAAGAGAAACTTAGGATGTAATATCCTAAAAAAGTGATTAAGGGTTTCAAAAATAGATGTGATTAATGATAAATAAACACTTTTAGAGAATATGATGTGAATTGTGATTTGAATGTGTTATGAGTAGTGCCTAAACCCTGTATTTAAGTTCAATTGTGCATTAACATCTAAATTGAATTGGAATAGAGGGAGGGCACATATTATAGTGAAATGGAAAGTTTGGCAATTTGGTAGTTGGTTGTAGTATGGTTCAAAATTGAATATGTGTGGATGTGATGAGAATTTTGGTGTTTTAGTGATTCCAATAGCTTCCTTTTGAAAATTTGTATGGGGAGAGTGTTTGTTGTGAAATTGGAACCATAGGGAACAATTGTGCAAAAGTTGGAAATTCTGTCCATTGAAACTCTGTACAGGGTAGTCAGTTTGTATGGATGTTTTGATTTGTGAGCTAAGGGTTATGATTTTCCAAAGTTTGGGATTGAAAATGAAATATGTTGTGGAGCAGTATGGACTTTTATATAATTCTGTATTTTTGTGGTTATGAACTGTAATGATCCATATTTTTCTAGTAAAGAGGACTTAAATAACTTTCCATTTGCTTTAGGATCACCCCATTTTAATTTTTCTAGAATTAGTTATGATTTTTCAAAGTTGAGCCAGAAAATCTGCCAGAATTGCCATTAAATCCGGAAATTAAATTAAAATGTGATGGCAATTTGTAAAATTATGAGATGAATGGAAAAGTCATTTGAGCTAATGTAAGGGCCTCCTAGGACGTCTTTAGCATGGGCCAAGAAGAGGAAATATTATTTACATGTTGTTTGCGCTTATAACATTAAGTTATGTACACAAAAGTTGGAATTTGGTAGTTTAAGAAATTATGACATAAGCAAAAGAGACAATGACATAAGATGGACTTTTAAAAAATTTCCTATCTTCTTCCTCAATCTAAACTGACGTGAAGTTTAGCAAAAAGAGAGAGGAAGAGTTGAGAGTATTTCTAGAGAGAAGGAGGAGAAAATTCGCCAAGTAAGCTTGATTTCTTCAGTGAATTAGCTCATATCTTGCGTAATCCTTCTCCTAAGTTGTTCTTCTATATGAATTAAGGTGTTGGAGGCCAAAATTTCATTGTTATGAAGAGCTAGGATTTCTGCCTAAAGGGGAAAAGCCAGAGGGAGCTTGAGGTAACTTTCAAACTTTAATCTTTGATTGTTCTGGCTACTGTGGACAATTTTATCAGTGAAATTTTGTCGGATTGTCTTTGATTTTAAATTGGAAACTGAATTGGCCTAGGGGTTATGCTGCCAAAATTGGCTCCAAATTGTAGTTATAACCAAATTTAATAGTTAATAAAGTGGTTAGGAGTAAAAAGGAACACGTATGCGGAGTCAGATTTCGAAAACCTTAATTTTCCCGAGAAATATGATAATTTCGGCCAACTCTAGAAATAGGGCTTAGAGTTGGATTTTCAATTATTCGATCATTCCATTGAGTTCAGGAGGGAAAATTAGGTAAGCTTAGAGTTGGTTAGTTTTTCGGTAAAGCCCGAAAAAATATAATTACGAAAAATACCCCTGAAACCCTAAAAGTGGGGTTGTCAAGGCTATTTTTATAATTTGACAATGAATTTGGTAATCCTGAGTTGAAAAATGGATTCCTTGAGTGAAAATAAGTCAAAATAGCCCTAGTCAAAATTTTGAAAAAAGTGCGATCGGACCGGGTATAGCTGGTCCAGGCCGGGCCGGTCCTGGGGGTATTTTGGTCATTTATCAAGATAAACTCATATAACCGCCAAAAATATTATGGAAGTATCTAAATGGTGCATTTGGAATTATAGGATTCAATATTTGCCTTGAACATGAGCAACCTGTGCCGAAGCACACTTGGAAAGCACAAGGTAGTGACGCTTTCCATTATACTTTATGTAATGCATTGTATGCTTGATTTATCATTGTTTTGTGATTATTTTGGATGCTGCAAAGCTGTGTATATGTGAATGCCAGGAAGGCAATGTATGTATGTGTTGTTTGATGATTTACTTATATGCTATGTGATTACATGTTGTATGATTGATTTGTTACTACTGAGATTCTTTTGAATCTCATTCTTGCCATTAACTAATCAATAGATAGGGCAAGTGGCTCAAAGGAGAAGCAAGCAACCAAGGGCAGATAGTTCTTTATTTTAGTTGTTAGTTGGTTGTCATATATGAGTTGGGATTACTGCACATTTGTAAATGTTATTTGGATATGGATATGTAATCCCCTGAATGGGAAATTGTAAGGGGTAAATATGCCTGTAAACCCTTTAGTTTAGAATGTGAAACATGGGGGTTGCCGGAAATTTTGCTTTACACTCTGATACATATGAATGAGATTTAGCTACACGAGGTAATGATATTTGAAATGTGAATATAAGACCAGATGAATTGGATTTTGAAAGTCCTTTAAGAAAACCCTATCTCAAGGATGTGATTGTAGAATGATTTTTGATTATCTATTGGTCTCCAATCCATTTTAATTATGTATTTTGAATTATAATTACGAAGGGGGTTACATAGGATGTCAACTTTCACCCTGTAAAATTTCATAATTTTTGCTCATCATTTGGTTTTCCAAAACCTCATGATAAAGACACTGCCTCATAGGAAATTTTGATGGAAGCATTGTTCACTTTTCAATTTCCAATATTTAATTCTGATGGCTATAGATATTTACCATTTTATTCCCTTTAATACCCCAAAGATATAGGAAAGGTTAGGGAATAGATTTAGGATTCCTGCTAAATCGGGGCTGAGCAATCCTCTTAATCTAGGCTTATTTCCAAGCCTCTAATCCCAAAATTTAGGATATTACATTTCTCCCCACCCCCCATTCAATAAATTTCATCCTCAAAATTTGAACGTCTACAACTTGGGGATCAAACCTTATCACTCAATCCATCCCTATATTATACATACTTATAAAGCATGCAACACAAATGATCTCATGTGTGTATCAGATGCCTATCAGCACTTACACATTTAGCCTATTTATTACTTAGGGGTCACACAACCCACTACTTACTATTTGCCCATTAGGTCTTACTGCCCAGAGACAGTAACCAATGCAAACCTGCATATCGGGTCTTACCGCCTTCATCTCTATTTTGTACTCATGGGCCACCCAACTCATTACTATACTAATTGTCCATTGAGACACTCAGTTCATTATTCTAGACCTCATTACCTTGTCAGGATACTACTTGAGGTATTTAGCCTTATGGTCTATGTCATCCTATTCTCACAACACTAAGTATTCCAGTCTTACCGCCCTGTACAAATATGTACACTGGGACGTACTAGCAACATGTGTCTGTATTTATGCCTGCCTGTTCGGTGTCCAGGACCAAATGACTATTTGACCCTTTTTAGCCATACTGTGCGCACTATTCACTTGTCTTACTGTGTGCACTATTCAGGATCAAATAACTACTTGATCCCTACTGGTATGCTTTGTTCTGAACTGTTTCACATTATGTTTTCAAACCAAAATCAACTGTTACCAGCCCTTACAACATGAGTGGAGTAATTGATTATGTGAGACTATAGCTTTTGAGATGCTTATGCCTCTACTCGACCCTGTTGCATCACAACAAATCTCAATCCTTGCCTACTTGCATTTATGTAGACCATAAAAATTGACTATGGATCTAAGATTGTTAACACTAGTGCTATTGAGAAGTATTTACCACCATTTTGCCCTACTACATTATGGCTTATCCCAATTCCAATTCACATGTGTCACCATAAACTATAAAGGTTGTGTGACTATTGACCATACAGGTCATCACACTGTACACCATTATGGATGTAATATTGTACACCACTCTAGATGTAATACTGTTCATCACACATACCGTAACACTATTGACCATCAAGGCCATATCATGTTTTGGGATGATCAACACTAGTACGAACATCAACCTCTCATATAAGTTTCAAAATTGCACCTAGATTCACCTCACTTCCGCTGCCTACTCTGATGCTTCACACTATTAAAAACAATATAGGTGAGGCTACATTGTCTGCCCACCCTTGTCTTACTACCTCAGTTATATCCTACTTGGCCTCCGTAGTAACCCATAATCATTCATAGAAAATGTGATAGATAAATATGCCATACATCATATTGTGTAAAATGAAAATCCATATCATACCGTATGTATACACAATGCTCAGGGCCAACTATTCAGTTCAAACCCCTTCGAGTACCTCAGCTGAGTCCCTAACTATAGCTAGATAATACTAGTGTACCTCAGCTAGGTCCTAGACTATAGCTAGGTAATGTGCCCCTGGCACTACTATATATCATAGCTGGGTCCTTACTAGGCGAAATGGTACATATACTTTTCCCACCGGACGATACATATACTCTTCCCACACTATAACTAGATAGTGTGAGTTCATTAGTCATATCACTGCACATGACAAACATACAACATATATACTACCACATAGTATATGAGAGATAGAGTTACTACATTAGCCTTTCCTAGATAACCTTCCTGATAATCATTGATCATTGTTTGTTGTTCTATTATCTTGCCCTGTGTTTGCTATATTTGGTTAGGTCTAACTTCCTAACCTTGCCTAGTATCTGAACCTCTTGGCCTTACCTTCTTTATGTTTCACCATATGGAAACAAGGAAGATGTAAATTTCATATTATCACAAGGGCTTTTCCGTCATTTTATGAGTGTTGGTTACACAGGTACTCCTAAAATCACATATAATAGATGTTTGTAGTAGCCAAGGAAGACCTGTAATAACATACAGTCCCCTGAACTACTATACATCATATGCTTACTCCTATTACATGACATATCACAACATGTACTGTAACATCCTAGTGGTCAACCATCCTATATAATATCCCAAAAAAGTGATTAAGGGCTAATGACTTCAAAAGTAGATGTAATTATTGTTGAATAAACACTTTTGAAAAATATAATGTAAAATTTGATTTGAATGTGTTATGATCAATGCCCAAACCCTACATTTAAGCATTAGAGGATATTACACAAGCCAAAACATCACCTTTCTTTTTCTCTTTCCTTCCCCAAGCTTGGCAAAAATAGAAGATGAAGCAAGAGAGATGAAGATGATGAAGAAGGCAAATTTTTGGCCCTCCAATGCTCCCTTAGCCAACCTAATGAAGGATAGGAGAGAGGAAATAAAGTTTGACACTTTGACCAATCTAAGGGCTCACATGATGCCAAGTGTCATAATCTTGTCACACTTCCATGAGCTCACATAATCACATATACATGGAATTCCACCCTTTTAATCACATAACAATAAATCACAACTATTGATCTTTGAGTTACCAATGAGCTTTCTCTTCGGCAACTAATCAATTGGTCAGTAACATTACCATTTTGCCCCTGATTATGGCAATTCCTCTTGAATCACCACCAAACACATTTTATATCACATTTCCTCATGTCATACGCCCTACCCTTCCCTTGTGATGCATTTTAAGCTTTGGCATACAATTATGCTTAAATCCAGGGTTTGGGCAACGACTACAACACATCTGAATCATAATGTATATCGTATTCTCCAAAAATCACCATTTTACTTTCTTTAATACCCTAAAGATATAAGAATCATTAGGGAATAAATTTGGGCTTATGCTAAATTGGGGCTTAGCAGTCCACGTATTATAGGCTTATTTTCTAAACTTAAATCTCAAAATGTAGGGTATTACATATGGATGATGAAGATAAAGTTCTGATATGGTCATCCGAGAGTTGAGGAAGAGATTAGCCACTCACCAATTCACTGAGTTCAATAAAGTGGAAGAGGAATGTAGAATCACCGAGAATAATCTAAGAGATCTGTATCCTGCTAAGGGTACCGGTAGCCACAGTGAACCCAATAAGGGTAATACTTCCCATAAATAGAAAGGTCTGGGATTCTCATCATCTAATGGCAGTGGTAAAAAACCCTATCAGTCTGGAAACCGTGAGCCTCAGAAATCCTTGGCAGAGTGGTTATGTCCCTGTAGTGGTACCCCACATTATGGCAGAACCTACCAGGGTCAAATAATCTGTTTCAATTGTAAACAACCGGGGAACATTTCTAGAGATTGTAAGCAGCCACAAGCAGAGTAAAGATCAAGGACTCAGGGCAGAGTGTTTGTCATGACCCATGAGGAAGCTTGGAAGTCCCCTGATTTGATACAAGGTCAAGTCCTTCTTAATGGTAATTGGTTACAAGTGTTATTTGACTCAGGTGCAAGTCACTTCTTTATTGCTTATGATTGTGTGAGACGCTTGGGATTGCATGTGCATAGATTGCCATTTGATTTGGTAATGTCAACACCAATGGGTGCCAAGGCTGTAACTATGGAAGCCTTTTTGAATTGTGTCATAGTTGTGGAAGTACTTGAGTCCACTGTGGATTTGATTTTTCTGCAGCTTTATCAGTTATAAGTCATTTTAGGCTTTGATTGGTTGATGGAAAATAATATGCTATTAGATTGTGGCAACAAGAGGATTGTGTATCCTGCTTTACAAAATGTTGATGATGTGAGTACTAGATTGGATTTCCTTTCGACGGACAAAGTTGAGAAAAATATAGAGAAGGGTTGCTAGAGGAAAATACAGAAGAAATTTTGAGTAGTATACCCGTGGTAAATGAATTCCTTAAGGTATTTCTAGATGATCTTAGAGGATTGCCTATTGAAAGGGAAGTTCACTTCCCAATCGAGATTATACCTGGAGCTGGTTTGATATCAAAGGCCACATACCTTATGGCCCTAAATAAAATGGTGGAGTTGAAGAAGCAAATTGAAGACTTGCTTAAGAAAGGGTTCATTAGACCCAATGTGTCACCTTGGGGAGCTCCAGTGTTATTTGTTAAAAAGAAAGACAAGATTCTTCATTTGTGTATTAATTATAAAGAGTTGAATAAGATTGCTATTAAGAACAAGTACCCTATTTTGAGAATCGATGACCTTTTAGATCAATTATCTGGTTCGTGTGTGTTTTCAAAGATTGATCTAAGATCAGGATATCATCAGCTGCATGTAAAAGCAGAGGATAAACCAAAGACTACTTTCTGAATGAGATATAGGCATTATGAGTTTCTGGTGATGCCTTTTAGGCTAACCAATACACCTGCGGTATTCATGGATTACATGAACTGGGTCTTTTGACAGTATTTAGATCAGTTCATGGTTATGTTTATTGACGACATTCTAATATACTCTAAGAGTAAGAAGGAGCATGATAATCATTTGAGAATTATGTTAAACATATTGTGTGAGAAGCAGCTCTATGCCAAGTTAAGTAAATACGAGTTTTGGCTATCAAAAGTAAAATTCCTAGACTATGTTATCTCACAAGAGGGGTCTCGATGGATCCCAGTAAGGTAGAAGCAGTACTAGATTAGAAGAGGCCAAAAATTGTTGCTGAGATACGCAATTTTCTTGGTCTTATTGGTTACTATCGGAGATTCATCTAGAATTTCTCTCGTATTACACTGCCGATGACCAAGCTAACAAGGAAGGATCAATTGTTTGTGTGGGATGAGTGTAGTAAAAATTGCTTTATGGAGCTGAAGGAGAGGTTGACTACGACAACTGTATTGATTATACCTGATCCCAGCTTGACTTATATTGTATATAGTGATTGAGTAAGCAGGGATTAAGGTGTGTCCTTATGCAGCAGGGATATGTGGTGGCCTATGCCTCTCGACAACTCAAACCTTATGTAATGAATTGTCCCACCCATGATCTGGTGCTTGCGGTAATTGTGTTTACTTTGAAAATTTGGTGGCATTATTTGTATGGTGTGATGGTAGAACTGTACTATAACCATAAGAGTCTCAAGTATCTGAATGATTAGAAAGAATTAAATATAAGACAACATCGTTGGATAAAGTTGCTGAAAGATTACAACCTGGAAATCAAATACCATTCGAGATAAGCCAAATATAGTCACGGATGCTCTTAGTCAAAAGACAGTGCTTATGGCAGTAATGATGATAGAAAAGGCAAAGTTTATAGAAGATTTTTGATATCTGAATTTGTTGAACCAGATTGTCTATGCCAATTACAGTGTTTCCCAAGGATAAAGTGATTTGAGAGCTGATATTGAAGAAGCTCAAAGGCAAGATGATCGAATGCTTAGAATTTGTACTAGAATTGAATAAGAAGAAGCTCAGGACTACAATTTTTCACCTAGTGGATTGGTTCGTTACCAAAAGAGAATTTGTGTTATACTTAAGACAGAGTTTAGGCAAAAGATTCTTGATGAGGCACATAAGAGCCGATATACTCTTTACCCCGGTATGACTAAAATATACCATCATTTGAAGTCTGTCTATTGGTGGCCGGGATTAAAGAATGATGTGACGAAATATATGGCATGGTATCTTACTTGCCAGAGAGTAAAGATCCAGTACCAGTGACCACTAGGTTTATTACAAAGTCCTGAGATTCCAAAATAGAAATGGGAAAGTATTACCATGGACCTTGTGGTGGGATTGCCCAGAATCAGGAAATATGATGTGGTTTGGCTTATTGTGGACCGATTATTGAAGTTGGCACACTTCATACCAATCCATGCCAGTTACTCTTTGGACAAACTGGTAGAGATTTACATTCAAGAGATTATGCAGCTCTATGGCATATCGAAGAATATTATTTCTGACCGAGATCCCTGACTCACTTTAAGATTTTAGAGAGCTTTACATGAGGCTATAGGTACTTAGTTGAGATTCAGTACGGCCTATCATCCTCAGATAGACAGACAGTAAGAGAGGACTATTCAGACGGTGGAGGATATGCTACGAGTTTGTGTCCTCGACTTTAAAGGGAATTAGGACTACTTTCTTCCACTTCCTGAGTTCGCCTACAACAATAGCTATCATGTGAGCATCTAAATGGCTCCGTATGAAGCTTTGTATGGGAGGAAGTGCCAATCACCCTTGTGCTGGAATGAGTTATCTGAGAGGAAGTTGTATCAACTAGAACTTATTGATCAAACTTCAGCACAGATTCAAATCATTCGAAAGAGGCTCCTTGTAGTGCAGAGTCATCAGAAAAGCTATGCTAACAAGAGGAGGAGGCATCTAGAGTTTGAGGTTAGTGACCATGTGTTTATGAGAGTATCTCTAGTTACTGGTATCGGGAGAACTATCAAGTGAAAGAACCAAAGCTAAGGTATATAGCTCCTTTTGAGATTCTTGTGAAAATTGGGCATGTTGCTTATCAAATAGCCCTACCCCAAACTTGAGCAGGCTCCACGATGTGTTTCACATTTCTCAACTGAAGAAGTACTAACCAGATCCATTCCACATTATTGAATATGAAGAGGTTGAACTATAATTCAAGTTCACCTATACAGTTGAGCTAGAGCAGATCATTGATCGAGAAGAACGATGGCTCACACATCAAAGCATTCCATATATAAAGGTGATCTGAAAGGGAATGACTTAGAGAGAGGTAGCTTGGGAAGTGGAAGCCAATATATGTAGACATTATCTAGAGTTTATGGCTCAAATTGTGTAACAAATTTCAACGACAAAATTTATTTTATGGGGGGGAGAAATGTAATATCACAAAAAAGTGATTATGGGCTAATGACTTCAAAGGTGGATATAATTATTATTGAATAAACATTTTTGAAGAATATGATATAAAATTTGATTTGAATGTGTTATGATCAGTGCCCAAACACTATATTTAAGCTTAATTATGTGATAAAGCTTAAAATGAACCCTAGAGTAGGGGAGGGTGCATGGTTAAGAGAAATGGATGATAAAATGTGTTTGGTGGTGATTCAATAAGAATTGCCATAATTAGGGGCAAAATGTGGAAAAAGAAAGTTATCGACTAATTGGTCAGTTATTGAAAAGGAAGCTTATTGGTAATTTAAAGATCAGTGGTAGAGATTTATTGGTTAAGTGAATAAGGGAGTGGAATTACATGTGTATGAGCTCATATGTGCTAAGGAAGGGAAAGCAAGATCTTGACAATTGTCCACATGAAAGCCATGGGATCAAGGTCAAAGTGTCAAACCATTTTCCCTCACAAAGTCCACTAGGGGTATGGGAGCAAGAGAAAGTTGATCACATTCATCATCATCTTATTTTCTCTCACTTGCTTCTATTTTCGTCCAAGCTCAAGAGGAAAGAGAAAGGAAGAGCTCAAGTTTTAGGTGAGAATTTGTCTTTGAATGCTCAACACATCTTCATTAATTTTGTTCATGATGATGAGAGCTTCATTACTATGGTTTTAGACTTGTGGAAGAAGGTGTTTGAGTACTTGAAGAAATTTGAAAGTTGAGGAATCAAAGAACCAACCTTGGAAAGAGGAAGAGGTGAGTATTTGATGCATTTCAACCTAACCATTGTGATCATTAGTTGAGTTTTATAAATTTTGGATTTTTCCCTGATCTTAGTGTAATTTGGAATGAATGATTTGGATAGTGTATTATGTTGGATTTGGTGTCATATTGTGTCTTTATGCTATTGGAATTTATTTAAAAACTTGGAAGGAAAATTGATGCATTCAAGTAATGTGGTGTCCAAAGCAAAAACTTGATGTTAGAATATGATTTTGGATGTTTTGGCCTTTCTATTGAGTTCCTTGTGTAAAATTGTCTGGGAGTAATGTTGGATAAGAATTTTAGGATCATTGGAAGCATATTGCTAAGATTTAGAAAATTTTGTCATCTACTGTGTTTTGGCTTTTGATAAGCCTCACTTTAGTGATATGGGGTCTCACTTGAGTGCAGCATCATGTTTTCTCTTTTACTTCAAGTTTTATTTGCACTCCCACGAAAAAGAAAGCAGAAGTGCATTGTTTCACTTGCAAATGATATGGGTCTTCACTCGAGTGTATCTTGTCTCATTCAAGCGTGCATGTGTTTTGCACTAGCTATAGTCTAGGCCGCGTCTCGGGTTGTTACTCGCAACCCATTTTTTAAGAGTGTCTTAACACCCAAGTATTGTGCCATCGCTCTAGTGTTAGAGCCAGTGCTCGGGTGAACTTCTCATTCTAGGGTTTTTCTTTGCTCTCATATAGTCACTTTCTGTTCCTTACTTTGTAGGACTCAAGTGAGTATGAGGCTACCACTTAAGTGTTGGTTTTAGGACTTGAGTATTATGATCATTTCCTTTCTGAATTGTTGCTCTCAGTTAAGCACTCATGTGAGTGAGCCGTCCTCACTCGAGTGTAAGTTATCTCATCACTCGAGTGTGTCATCTATCACTCGAGTGCATGAGTTAAAAATCAATGTTTTCACTTCCGAGAGGGGGTTTTGGTCAAGTTTCTCCCTACCCTTTAAGCATGTATCTAGGCTTCTAGTAGCCACCTAAAGAGTTCAAATGATAACTAACTTTAAGTGTTATGAAAGTAAGAATTTGGAACAGAGATTAATCCGTCTTCCTTGATTTTGGTGTATAGGATTTGATATTTACCCTACTTGTGAGCAATCTGTACCAGAGCACGCTCAAAAAGAACAAGGTAGTGACGCTTTCCCTTATACTATATGTGATCCAATGTATGTTTGATTTATCATTATTTGTGAGTCTTTCACCTGCAGCCTATCGGTGGTCTCGGTGGGAGTACCGTACCTACAGGGCGGTAGAGATACGAGGGATGTGACTATATGGAACCTGTAAGGCTATATGTGAAAGCCAAAAGGCTATTTGTCAATCCTTCACCTGCGGCCCATCGGTGATTATGGTGGGAAGACCGTGCCTTCAGGGCGGTGGAGATACGGGGGATGAGACTATGTGATTATATGTATATGTGACAACTTGTATGCTGTGTTTCATGTTGCTATGCTTCTTGATGATGTCATTGCATACTTTGTGATTATGTATGGTATGATTGATTTGTTACTACTGGGATTCTTTAGAATCTCATTCTTTCCATTGACTAACTTAAGATAGGGCAAGTAGCTCCAAACGGAAAGAGACGACCAAGGGTGGCTAGAACTTCCGTAGAGATGTGTTTTTGGTTATTGGTTATCAATTTTGGTTGGGATTAATGTATATTGTTGGGATGTAAATCTTATAATGATATCGTGTAATCCACTAAATGAGAATCTGTAAACCCTTAATAAATATATGAAACCTGGGGGGTTGCCGGGAATTTTGGCTGTACACTTTGATATGTATGAATGTGATTTAACTATACAGGGTAGTTATATTCGAAATATGAATAAGAGACCAGGTAAAACCGATTTCAAAAGAAATATGTAAAACTATATCTCAAGGATGGGATTAAAAACGAAATTTTATCATCCGTCGGTCTCTAATTCATCTTAATTACGTATTTTCAAATCATAATTATTGTTTTTAAGGCAGGGGGTTACATCCTAAGGTTTCCTTGGTTGAGTCTGCTTAACTTTTATGTATCCGTGCCGAAACGCATATACCGGTATATCTATTCCCATCCACCGGCACCACGAGACTACCATTATCTTGAGAGTCAACTAACTGTCGTCAGCCAACTAAACACTGTTTGTGGACTTCATAATAGTACCGGTATATGTGCCTGAATACATACCTTGATATGTTCCCTGATGTCTATAAAGTTGTCTGTCTGACTCTGCTTTACAATCTCATTGTTCTTCTAGGCCAAAACACTATATCCGGAGAGAAGTACAGTATTGTGTGGATCCCTATGTCATCCAAAATCCCTAAATTAACTTATCCCTAACTACCGGCCACTGGGGTTAGTTTATCCGTGTATATTGTATACTGGGCATTGAGGTGTTGTACTCTCGAATATCCTGCAGGTTAAGGGTGTTCAAGATCGGGACGGGATCAGGAAATCCCATTCCCAATCCCGATCCCGAGAAGGGTTCAGGAATGATATTCGTTCCCCTTCCCGATCCCGGATTTCCTTTTTTTAAAAAAAATTCCCAATATTAAATTTCCAAGTGTTTCCTTTAGTCTAGTATAAATATATAATTTATCTAATATTATATTATACTAAGTTAGTCCAATACAAATATATAATTAGTCTAATACATGCTCAAAGTTGTTGATTCAGCTGCAAAAAGTACAAAGACAAAAACAAAAAATTTGAATAATTTAATAAATAATAAATCAAATTAACTAAATAAACTAAAAGAATAGATATTACCTTGAGGGTGTTAGGGATTTTCACATTTTATTTTACATTTAGTCTTGCTTTCTTAAATATTTTTTAAAAAAATTTACATATATAGATATATTTTTGGGATCGGGAAAAAGTAGGGATAGGGAAATCCCATTCCTGATCCCGAATTTTTCCTGTCCTGAAATTTTCGGGACAGAAAAATCCCGTCCCGATTTGCTCGGGATCAGGATGGGAAGATCAAGACAAGAAAATGTTGCACACCCCTATCACAGGTATATCTTTAGACATCCTCCTATAATTCTAGATCCTATTGTAAACCACGCATCACATATACTGCTCCAACTCTGGGATCTGTAATGAAACCCAGATCTATCTCTATCTTGTCTGTCTGTGGCTTATCTGCCTATCACTTTACTACCTGTAACTGTGGCTGGTCGCTGTTCAGCCCACTGGTGATTTTGTTTTAGGATGAGGCTCCACACTTTGGCCTTACTCGAACTTGCTCCCTTGGTATCTGTGTCATCCTTATACCATCCTCTCTCAGGTATGGTAACATGTATTGTCTTTCGGGTATTCCACTGTTTCCCCGAGTGTATCTGTTCCTTTCAGGGGCTTGTCAACTAGCTAAAGTAATTTACTTCAATGTTCCTATCACTGTATAATCAAACATATCAGTATACTATCCTATTGCCAGAACCGGCGCATTCATTATGAGCAGATAATTCCGTGGCCAGAATCCTTGGTTTTCTAAAACCGCTTTGGCCTCTGATACCAAAATGTTACACCCTTATCTTATTTTCACATTTTTTAGAGTATTTATGGAAAACGATACGCAGTTTAATGAGCAATGCAGGAATAGAATAAATAAACTGATAATATATGCAAGATTACAGAAAATTCCCCATAGGGGTTCGTACATACCAATTACAATCAATGTAGTTGAACAGGGCTACTTGGGTATCTGAACCCATCCAAGTGAAAGGAAGACATCATCTCGTCTTCGTTCCTCCACTGCAATCCTCTCGTGTAGTTCTCATCTCTGATCTCTGCATACCTTCTGTATTCACCTATCTAAATTATTGTTAGGGGAGGGTGAGATTCGAGAAAATCTCAATATGAAATAGATATCATAATGCATGCAACATAGATCCCATGTGTATGACATGTTAGCTTTAACTAAATGTATGCGCCAAAATCACATTTTTGCATGCTCAATGTTTCATGCCACAGAACTATGGCCACAGCGAAAATAGAAACAGAGCTTTACTAATTCCTGTACACTCTACACAATCAAGTAAAACAATCACATACATTACTACATAAGCAGAAATATCAAATACATGCAAGTAAGGTAAGTCTCCTACCTTAACCCTTTTTGATCCTAAAATAGGCTCCTAGAACTTTATGCCTCAATAAGCGTGCCACTGACTGGCTCTCAACTGGGTCCTAAAATGTCAAATGTACAGGAATTAGGTTAAAACCTATTCATATATCATTTTAGGCACTTTCATAGTGTTTATAGTGGTTATTATAGCCTATGATGAAAATTTACCAAAATGCCCATAGGGCCTGGCCAGGTCTTATTCAGTCCGACCGTATTTTTCTCAAAATTTTGACTTGGCCTATTCTGACATATTTTGGCCCAAGGAATCAATTTCCAAAATCAAAATTACCAAATTCATTTCCAAAAGACAAGAATGCCCTTGGCAGCGCCTATTTCAAGGTTATAGGGGCATTTTCGTAATTTTACTTTTTCGTGCATATTTTTAAAAGTGTTCAACTATAACCCCTCCTAATTTTCCCTCATAAACTCAATGGAATCATTAGATTATTGAAAATCCAACTCTAAGCCCTTGTACCAGCCCTGGCCAAATTGCACAAATCTCTAGAAAAAATTGGGGTTTTTCGATTTCGACTCCGCGGACGTGTTCGTTTCTACTTCTAACCACTTTATTAACTATTTAGTACCAATTTTAGTAGCATAACACTTCTAACAACCTATTTTCCATTTTCACAAACAAAGACAAATTAGCAAAATTTCATCAATTAAATTGTCCACAGTGGCCAAACAATCAAAGATTGAAGTTTTGGAAGTTACCTCAAGCTCTCTCTGGTTTTTCCTAGTGTGGCCGAAACCCTAGCTTTTCCCAACACCAAATTTGAGCTTCCAACACCTTAAAATACATGAAAAAGAAGATTAAGATGTCTACTTTCACCCTGTAAATTTTCATAATTTTTGCTCATCATTGGTTTTCCAAAACCTCATGACAAACTTACTGCCTCACAGGAAATTTCACTAGAAGTGTTGTTCACTTTTCAATTTCCAATATTCAATTCCGATGGCAATATATATTTACCATTTTATTCTCTTTAATATCCCAAAGATATAAGAAATGTTAAGGAATATATTTGGGACACCTGTTAAACTGGGGCTTAGCAGTCAACTTAATCTAGGCTTATTCCCAAGCCTCCAATCCCAAAATTCAGAATATTACAAATAAATTAATCTTGTAGCAATTTATTATTAATAAATTGATTAATATGTAAATTGCTAATTTACCTTTCTGATTATGGGATATAAGGATGATTAATTTGTCCGATGAAATCATCACCACATTCATACAGACTTGAAGGATCCATTTATGTCATTATGATTAATGTTTCAACTTATATGGGTTTCCAAAATCATCGAGTGCTTATCCATGTCCTTTCTCATATTCTAAGTAATTTTGATCGATGTTAATCAGTTAATTTTATTCATCAATAGTTCTAGGAATGTATGACTTGCATTTAAAATCATAATTATAGGTTCTCTCTTGTTGTTTTGGTTCATAGCACTTTAATGTTTGATTGCATTAATTCAGGGTTTTTGAAATCTTGTCTTTGATTCTTGTTTGGATCCTTTTATCCATCTTTCTGAAACATTGGTTGGAGTGTTTGCGTGCTTGATTTTTAGGTTGATTGGCAAGGGAGAGGAATGCTCTATTCTTTGACATTACTTATTCATCAAAGACAAAAGAAGAACCTAAAAACCTTTTTGGATTTGGTTTGCATTTTTATATGCTTTCGATCAATATTATACTCATGTATTATTATCAATTTGGGTTCACTGGACTCATGTTTGTTCTTTCCTGCTTCATGATTATGTGTTGTTTTTGTTTTTGCCGATTACTGCTTCACCTTTGAGAGCGAGAGATTTTGAAATTGGTTTGACTAATCTTGTTTTGTCTTGATTTTGTTCCAAATCACATTCTCACTTGTTTTGTATCAAAATCATAGCAGGTATAGCTGTTTTGAGCCTTCAGATCACTAGGGATTGTCACCTGGGTTCATGGCATGTAACGGACCCAATCAGGTCTGCATCCGGGTTAACATTGGATCCCTAAGATTCAGCTCAAAGTAGGGAAGGAGGTTGAACAATGATATGACGTCGTTTGCACTCATTCAGACTAACACACCTTATGCTCAAACAACGTCGTTTAGCTGGTCTAGTGAAACGCAAGTTTCACTTATCCAGGTGGGCTAGAGACACTTTTGGGCTCAAGTTGTTGGGCTTGTATTTTACTATTACTATTATTATTATTTCCTTTATTTTATTTTTTTTGCTATTTTTAAACAATTACTCGTTTTGGGCCATAAAAGCATTTAGGACAAAGCAAAAATCTAATGGATTTTATTGTTTTTTTTTGTGAGAGTTTAGGCCTAAATGAAACAAGATTCTGGACTTCAAATTTTTGTTTTGTTTTTTATTAGTAATTGCATTTCTAGGCTGAATCTCCTCTGGACCTTTTTAAATTTAATTCACAGTGACGTTTTTTGTAACATTATGGGGCTTGTTATGCTTTTGTTTTTCTATGCTATGGATTTTAGTTTTTTAAGAAACAAATATTGGGCTAATTAAATGTTTTTCTTCACTACTTAGTTAAATTAATTTCTGTTTTATGTATATTTTTTATTAATCACATCAAATTTTTTAAATTACTAAAAATGATTAATTTTGGTAATTTCACATACTAGAAAATTTGTAAAATTATTTTAATGAGTTATTTAATTGTATAAAATTTTGAAAATTGACTTTAGACAATTATTTAACAATTCAAAAATTTTGCAAAATGAAATTTGAATTGAAAAGTGCCAAAATTAATTCTCTTAACAATTTTTGAATACATAAAATAGTGGGAAGGCTTTAATTAATTATTTACAGAGTTTATTAAATTAATTAATCTCTCAATTAGGATGTGCAAATTTTGATTAAATGTGCTGAAATGATATTTGTGATTAGCATGCTACTTTTCCCAAGGAATAGCCATAACATCCCCTCATTTTGCATGCAACATAATCACATATTGAACTTATAAAATATCATATTGTGATTAAATATAGAATTATAATTTATCTTTACCCACAGGTAGTTAGTTATGATTATATAGATTTAATTAGGGTGGATAGTTTGGTCTTATATTTTCTAAGTTGCCCACAGGTATTAGGAAATATAAATAATAAATTCTAGGCCCACCAATTTGAGATAAATGCATGCAATGCTATGTTCTTTGCCCACATGTAGAATTTAGTGATATGCATTTATACATAATGCATCTTTTCATTAATGCATAACATACATTCAAAAGGCACAGAATTCGTGATTGCCTCAACATTTTATCTCGTGAGTTAACTTAACTCTATAAATTGCAGCACCTACTACTTTCCCTAACTTTTTGGCGGATAATATCGACAAGATTGTGCTGGATGGTACCAATTACCCTAAATAGATCGAGGAAATCACTTTGCATATTGGTATGCTTCACATGCACTTTGTATGGAGAAACCGAGACTACCCAAACTGACTGATAAGTTAACTCAAGCTGAAAGTGACAATCAGTAGCACTATGAGTATTACAACTACATGTGCTTGTCTTATATCAAAACTAGGATTCAAAGAAACATTCAGGGAGCAATTCCCAAATGTGAAACTACTAAGGAGTTCCTGGAAGCTATTGACAAACAATTAAAGCCAACTGACAAGCAGATGGGTGGTTCCATGTGAGTTAGAGCTGTGTGCAATGAACTTGACAGGTACAAATGGAGTCAGGCGACATATCATAAGAATGAGAGACTTGTCCTCACAACTGAAAGCCTTTGACATGGAACCAACAAAGCAATTCCTAGTGCATCTTGTACTGAACTCCGTTCCTTCTCAAAATGATCCCTTTAAAGTCTCTTATAACATACATAGGGAGAAATGGACAACTGATGAACTATTGTCTATTTGTGTTCAAGAGGAAACCAGACTTCAAATAAGTGGTAAGGATGTACCTAAGGCGTCTCATTTAGCTAAAAGTTCCAATAAGACTGGTGCCAGGGCCAAGAGGGACAAGCAGAAAAAGAAGAGAAAGATTCTCGTTGTGCCATCCATCAAAAAAGCTAAAGCTATTTGCTTTTTTTGCAAGAAGAAAAGGCACATAAAGGATGAATTCTTGAAGAGGAAGGCATGGTTGGAATATAAAGGTATGTATTTTTTAGGTTTAGCTTTAGAATCTCATCATATTAGTATTAGTAATGATACTTGGTGGATTGATATGAGTGCAATGATCCATATTTCTACTACCATGTAGGGGTTTCTAAACACCAAGCCTCTACTTCCCAATGAAGCTCGAGTCCTTTCAAGAAGTGAGAAAGGAGATCCGATCAAAGCAATTGGGACATTTGTAATTGTTTTCCCAAATAAAACCATATTGGATCTTTGCAATTGTTTTTTCATTCATAGTTATAAGAGAAATTTTATTTCTATGTCGAAACTTATTCTTTAGAACTATAGTATTTATTTGCAAAAGGATCTAATGTATTTTGATAAAGGTTAAGTTCTAATTGCAAGGGATTGATGATTTCTTTAAAATAATTCCTGAATTGCCCCAAATTTTTTCTGTTAAGTATGGTATTAGTCAAAGTATCAATGATGAGAATTCTATTAGATTAGGACATATCTCCATAGACAAGATTAAAAGGTTAACTAAAGATGGGATTCTTCTATCTTTAGAACATTTAGAATTTGATACATGTGTGGACTGCATAAGGGGAAACTAGACCAATAAGTCACAAAAGGGCGCTAAGAGAAGTTATGACTTACTTGAAATTATACATACTGATATTTGTTGTCCTGATTTGTCCGCAAACAGGCAAAAATATTTTATCACATTTATTGATGATTACTCGTGATACATGTATATCTAATTGCTTGATAATAAAAGCAAGGAACTAGATGCCTTTAAGACATATAAAGCTGGAGTAGAAAAATATGTTGGAAAACCAATTAAGATAATGGGATCCGGTAGACATGGTAAGTATTACGGTAGGTATACTAGTGAAGGACAAGTGCCATGTCCTTTTGCAAATTTTCTTCAAGAGCATGGCATAGTTGCCCAATATACCATGCCTGGCTCACCTAACATGAATGTTGTAAACACCGTATTTTGTCCATCCCAACTCAAAAATAACAAAAACAATGAAAAAACAATCCACCATAATCCTGACACATCTAAATTAATAAGCAAATAACATTGATGGTGATTAGATTATAATTAATGGTGATTATCTTGAACTTGGAGTTTCGTAGTAAATGCAAACAAATTTCAAAATAATTCATCTCATTGATGTTATTTGATATTCAGATTAGGAAATTTAGTGTGAAGTCATTATGGAGGAAAAAAATAGAAATTAAAAGAATACAAAAAATATCTCTCATTTATGTTGATGGATTTAAATTAGGAAATTACTTATGGGAAAATTATTAAAAAAATTAAAAACAAAAATTTTAAAAAAATCTCTCGTTGATGGTGATTGGGTCAAATTAGATAGTTTTATTAACATAAAATAATAAAAAATTTAAAAAAATGGAAATTCAAAAAAGAATGAGCAAATTATTTATGAAGAAAACCTTACGTTGAGACTATAAATAGGGAAGCAAGGGTTGAAGCAAGACACACAAAAAATTGAGAGAGCAAAAACACAAGAAAATAGGGAGAGAAAAGGGGCAAGGAATGGTTAGAGGTGTCTAAAAATAAGAGTAAATTATTGATTGTGTTCATCTCTTTTTCTTCTTTTTCTTTATACCTAAGGAAAGCCTATGCTCTTACAGTTGTTGTCACATATGTGATGCTACAATGCTAGTGGCTAGAGGGAGGAATCCAATATGATAAGGATTAATTCATTTTCTTATTGTTTTTCATTTTCCTTCTCTCTTCTATTTTCCCTTCTTATCTTTTTTTTTAATGAAAAAGCCCAAGGAAAGCCTATACTCTTGTGATGATTATCACATATACAAGCTTGAGCATTAATGACTAGAGGGTGAATCCAATATAAAATTTGGATTGATTTATTTTCTTATTATTCTTCATTTTCTCTCTCTTCTATTTTTATTCTTTCATCTTTATGCTCAAGAAAAGTATATGCTCTTGTGATTGTTGTCACCTCTGTGAGCTATAACACTAATTGCTATAGGGTGCAATCTAATATGATTTGAATTATTTTATGTTATTTTTCTTTTCCCTTTTTTTCTTATTATATCTTTCCTCTCTATTCTATTTTTTTCTTTTCATTATTTTTTCTATTTAATCTGTTTAGTCTCATGCGATTGTACCACTCATCTCTCTTTCTTTTTATTTCTTTCACTCTGCCACCCCAACAATATTTATACTACTCTATTCTTGTTGATATTGCGAGGATATGCCCAATGATATTTGTGTGTTACTTGGACCACAAAGAAGTACAAATCCTTCATTCATTGACTTGACATGTGCCGATTTGCTTCCACCACTTATTTTCATTGTTTGGATGTGTATTACCTATTTGTTATTTTAATCTCTCCCTCTAACATAAGTTTTCTTTACAAAAAGGAAAAAGAAAAATGATTGTGACCTATTTTCATAAATGCAGAAAACAAAGAAAAAAGCTTCTCTTTTTATCAAAATAAAGAAATTGATTTTAAAAGGGATTTCTATCATGTGAGATTTTTAGAGCCTCCTCTGGTAAAAATTGATTATTCTTTCATGTGAGATTATAGGATTCTCCTCAGGAAGTTTAGTCCAAGAGCCTTCCAAAAACTTTTCTTTTATTCAATTAAAAATATAAGAGTTTTTTTCATAACATAAAAAATATCAAACAAATAAAAAATTATTTTCTCCAAAAAATTAAAGGAACTTTTTCCTTAAAAAACACAAATAAAGTGACACACATTTGTACCTTCGAACCACATGGGCTTTGATCCCTCTAAAGGATACGTAGGCCCTGGGTCCTCTACCTAGGTCAAGTTCAATTTTGTAAATAAATAATTTTCCTTTATTAATTTCTGATTTTCTTGTAAATATTTTCTTAATTTCTTTTCTTCTTTAGTAATCATAATAAAATTAAAATCCATATTCATTTTTAAATAATTGACTTAAGGTAACTGTTCTTATGAAGGGGGTGTTGTGGGGTGTCTAACGCCTTCCCTATACACAATTGACTCCTAAACCCAATCTAGTTTTCTTTTTTTCAAAAAATGGTTTCTAAAATTATCAGTTTTCAAAATTTTGGTGGTAGCTCCATATTTTCCAAATTTTGGGCACTACAATGGTGTAGTAGAAAGAACAAATAGAACCTTGCTAAACATGGTTAGGAATATGATGAGTAGCTCCAAACTTCCAACATCCTTATAGAAGGAGGCACTCAAGATAGTTGTGTATATACTAAACAGGGTTACAACAAAAGTAATGCCAAAAACACCTTTGAAATATGGAAAGGATGGAAACCCAGTTTAAGATACCTTAGGGTATGGGGCTGTCCTACGGAAGTAAGAGTATACAATCCACAATAAAAGAAACTAGATCTTAAGACCATTAGAGCTTACTTTGTAGGCTATCTAGATATAATAAAAGGTTATAAGTTCTATTATCCTCCACCTTCTGCACGTTTTATAGAATCTAGGAATGCTGTCTTTTTTGAGAATGACGTGATCAATGGGATTGATCAAACAAATGATGATCATATGGAAGTAACCCCGATATACCTAATGATGGATTTGTACAGATTTATCCACCTCCCTCACATGACAAATGAAGACAAGTAAAGGTAGAAGATGTCTTGGATGAACAACTTGAACCAACTCAAGAGGTTGAATTAAGAAGATCAACTAGAGAAAGAAGACCAGCATTACCTAGTGACTATGTGGTGTACTCTGCTGAGACTGACTATGACATTAGCAATGAAAATGATCCATTAGTATTGACTCAAGCTGTGAAGAGTCACTCTAAGTTGTGGCATAATGCTATAATAGATGAAATGAATTTCATGGCAAACAGTAATGTATGGGATCTTGTGCACTTACCAAGTAGGCTAAAGCCATTGGCTGTAAATGGGTTTACAAAACCAAAAGAGACTCATAAGGTAACTGTTACTCATCTAGCTTTATCGCAAGCGTATGTGTTGCAAGCAATATAAAAAGATCATTCCCACACAGATTATGACAAAAATGAATTAATTATCTCAATTAAATTCTCAATCAGGTTGAGTGAGAATATTTTGAAATTTAATTTGTTTAAGAAAGATTTATTTGAGAATTCTAAAGTTACTATTTTTCTTCAAGATCGGAGGAACCTAGGATTATTTATCCCCTTTCTATTTCATGAACTACTTAATTTACCCTCAATAAGTAATCAAACGAAGATATGTATTTGTCTAAGATTCAAAGACATTCAATAATGCTCTCTCAAGTCAAAATCAAATATTTATCCTAATAAACTAATCAATCTCTTGTATTAATTTATAAAGACTAACTTTAAACACAAATCTTAATCTGACAATGCTAGGTTAGTAACTATATTTCTATGATACTAACACACCATCCGTTTAACACCTAAACTTCAAGTATAACATGATTTTACCCACATTTTATACTTAAATTATCTCTCTCTAGAGTAATTTAAATGAACAACACAACTAAGTGGTTATCAAGCATTTAAAGGCATTAAGAGCAAGATAAAATCAATACAAAAACTATATTGGATGCAAAAAGAGAGTACATAAATAATTCAATGCATAAATAAGTTCAAGAAAATCCTAAAATAAAAACATTATCTACTCATGTTCATCATAATCAAATCACAAAAATAGCAACAAAACATTCCAGAGTTCAGATTTAGATAGCAAAGAAGAATATTAAGGAATAGAGTGATGATACAATTTGTCTTGAATTTCCAGCTCTCCTTAGATTTTCTGATCTTGTCTTATTCTCTAGCACGCTCTTGTTTGATCGAACTTTGCTTCTCACTTTTTCTACCATCCGGACTCCTCAGATCTGTCTCGCAACTCTCCAATTCGAATTTGCTTTGCGTCTCTCCAATTTGAATCTGCTTTGCGTCCCCTCTCTCTGTGTATTGCTCCGTTTTTATAGATATAAGTTTGGTCTTGGGTTGAGTACATCAGTTGCTTTATCTCTGACCCAACGCTATCCTTTCCTTCTTTCATTTAAATATAAAATAATATATTATATTATCTTTTCAAAGTAGTCTTGCGATGAGGATATATTTTCCTTCTTTCTTTGCTTCATGTGGGGTCACATGTAAGTACATCTTTTTTTTGTTTTATTTATTTGTCGATCCTCCTGCATCTTCTCATATCTTTTCTACTGATTTGACCCTCCAAGATATTATAATAATTCTTGCAAAATATAATAGGATATAAGTAGATCTTCTATCAAAATCTCTTATTATCTTATATTTGATTTAAGAAAGGAAAATATATAAAAGATAATTCAATAGGTATAAAATATTAATAAATCCAGTAAATACATCCAAAATATATACCTATTTAATTATAAAATATACACTTATCAAACTCTCCCATACTAAATCTTTTGCATTCCTAGGCAAAGAAAAATTGATTTTGAAAGTAGGTTAAAGACAGAAGAGAGGCAAATTGAGCAACCAAGAAACTGTGAGAACTCAAGTAAACATACCCTAAGAACTAAGTGTGCAAAATGGACTGTAAATCACATATAGACAAATGCAAATTAAGATACGAAGTTTAACAAGATTAAATCTAAGGAAAATAGTCACACAAGGGTATAAAGTGTATAACTCAACTCACTAGCATATAGGTTCTTTTTCGCTCAGTTCACTTGTTTAATCACCCTACTATATGCTTGTAATATTTCTAATTTTCTGCCACCAGTTACATGTCCATTCAAAAATCAAAAGGACTTTGTGGCTTTGTAATGTTGGAATATAGGCTACGTAGAGTGCATGATGGGTACTAAACAATATCCATGTAGATCATGTTATACAAATAATTTAATTTAATAGTGATATGCATGCTATTCTTTAAGATTCAAGAAGGGTATTCTCTATATATATATATTTAAAATTTTTCTTTTTTTTATCTTAAGCTTGTTGTAGGTTCCCTTTTGATGTGACCCTGCACATGGGTGATACAACACCGGTTACTTAGTTACTTCAACAAGTGCCTCAAGAGGCTTTTAGCCCAGCTTATAGCTCTTTGACTTTACTGTTTGACGCTAGTACCAACATTGGTGATGAAGTGCCCTTGGTTACTAAGTGAGGTCAAGAGAAGCCATTGGAGTTGTGTTTGTTGTTTTTTTTCTTTTCCCCTTTTTTTGAAATACCCGCTAACATAAAGCACTAATAGCGACAATACCATTTCTTGTGATTTGATAACATGAGCAAACTACTGCAATAATGAATGTACATGCATATTAACTTACTATAGATATGATAAACGAAAAGAGAAAAAATGATAGGCTCAAAGGGGTAGCAATGGATGAAGTGTTTTGTAGCTTGTGTTTAGGATTCATGGGTATGAAAATGAATGTCTTTATCCTATTAAAGAATTGCACATATATTAGGTAGCAGTGAACAGAAATAAGACAAGTTCTGAAGAGTATTCAAGTGAAATATCACACTAGAATCGAATATTTTAGGCTCAAATTTCCTTCCAATAGGGCTATACTATCTCACCCAATTTAATCAAGTTAAATAATATATCATCATATAAATTGCAATATATGTAATCAACTTCCCTTCATGCAACTATTAACTAAGCTACATTTATTCAAATCCAACAATCTCAAAATCAAGACAAAGCACCTCTTTTCCCTTCATTATTATTTTTTTTAAATGTCACTAAAATTGCTAGTCATGTTCTAATTCTCTCCCCCATATTTAAATCAAGCATTATCCTCAATGTTGCAAAAATTAAAAAAGGAGAAAGAAACTAGTACTCCCCTGGTTTAGGTCTCTGATTCTGATGTGAAGTTATTCCTCTGATGTTTCAAATTTGAGTGAGGAAAGAGTACACGAGCTGGAACTTGTAGCTGTGAGAGGAGTGATCACCTTTAAGCCTAAATAATAATGAGAAAAAAAATAGTAAATGAAAATTAAACCATTGGGTTGCCTCCCAACAAGCACTAAATTTATAGTCCTCAGCCAGTCTATGGCAGCATCTCAAGAATCAACTGTTAAAGGTAATGTAGTGGTCTGACGGTCCCCTTCACAACCCTAATAGTGCTTCAATCTTTGCCCATTGACTTTGAATTTCTCTCCACTTTTGCCTTCCAACTCCACTGCACTATGATTAAACACTTGAACCACAGTGAATGGTCCCAACCAACGAGAGTTTAGCTTTCCTGGAAACAACCTTAGTCTGGAATTATATAAGAGCACCTGTTACCCTAGTTCAAAGGTCTAGAATATGATCTTCTTAACATGCTACTTCTTAGTCTTTTCTTTATACAATTTAGAGCTTTCATAGGCATGAAATCAAAACTCCTCTAACTTAGTCAATTATAAGAGTCTCTTTTCTCCCACAGTCGTAGCATCAAAGTTGAGCTTTTTGATAGCCCAATAAGCATTGTGTTCTAATTCCACCAAAAGATGACAAGCTTTCCCAAATACCAACAGATAAGGAGACATACCAATTGGTGTCTTGTAAGCAGTACGATAGGCCCATAATGCATCATCAAGTTTCATGCACCAATTTTTTCTTGTGACCCCCACTATTTTTTTCAAGAATCTTCTTAATCTCTTGATTAGAAATCTCAACTTGCCCATTAGTTTGAGGATGGTAGGCTAGGGCTACCTTATGGGTAACACTGTATTTCTTCAAGAGAGTTTTGAACTGATTGTTACAAAAATGAGTGCCTCAATCACTTATAATGGCTCGTGGTGTACCAAATCAAGTGAAAATATGCTTCTTTAAGAATTTTACCACAACCTTACCATCATTGATTGGACAAGTAGCTGCTTCAACCCATTTTGACACATAATCTACCGCCACAAGAATATATTGATTATTGAAGGATTTAGGGAAGGGTCCCATGAAGTCTATTCCCCAAATATCAAACAATTCGACTTCAAGCATGTTATTAAGTGACATCTTATTCCAATTAGAGATGTTGCTCAATCTTTGGCACATATCACATTTTAAGGCAAACTCATAAGAATCTTTAAACAAGGTAGGCCAGAAGAAGCCACATTATAAGACTTTTGCTATAGTTTTACTACCTCCAAAGTAACCTCCATACTCAGAAGAATGATAACACTTTAATATTTCCTGTTGCTTATTTTTTGGTACATATCTTCTTATCAATTGATCAGCACAATGATGAAACAATAATGGTTTCTCCCAATAATACATCTTAACATCAAGCAAGAACATTCGTCATTGATAATAATTCAAGTCAGGACGAATAATATCATAAACTAAATAAATAACAAGGTCAGCATATTAGGGTGCATTAGAGTGGCTCACAGCAAATAGTTGCTCATCCGGAAAGGTCTCATGAATGGCTTTGTCAGCTTCTAATTGAGCATCAGTACTCAACCTAGATAAATGATTAGCAACTTAATTTTTTTTACCCTTTCTATCCACAATATCCAGATCAAATTCCTGTAAGAGAAGCACCAAATGAATTAATCTTGCCTTTGAATCTTTCTTGCTAAACAAGTATTTAAGAGTTGTATGATCTATGTATACAATGAATTTGGCTCCCATTAGATAGGAACCAAACTTTTCGAAAGCAAACACCACAACAAGAAGTTCTTTTTCAGTAGCTAAATAGTTTTCTTAAGCATCATCAAGTGTATGACTGGCATAATAGATTGGGAGAAAGGCTTTATCTCTTTTTTGGCCAAAGACTGCTCCCACAACAAAGTCACTAGCATCACACATCACTATGAATGATAGACTCCAATTTGGGGCCATCATTATAGGCACAGTCACAAGTTTCTTCTTTAGTTCCTCAAATGATCAAAGGCAAGCATCATCAAACTTGAATTTTGCATCTTTCTCAAACAAAGCACAGAGAGGCTTGGTAATGTTGGAGAAGTTTTTAATCAAGTAACGGTAGAAACTAGCATGGCCAAGAAAGCTCCGCACCCCTTTAACACTCACCGGTGGAGGAAGTAGTTCAATCATTGCAATTTTTGCTCTATCAACTTCTTAGCCATTCTTTAAGACTTTATGGCCTAGCACAATTCCTTCTTTCACCATAAAGTGACATTTTTCCTAGTTAAGAACTAAATTAGTTTCTTCACAATGTCTCAACACATTGACCAAATTAAACAAGCATTCATCATAGGAATCTCCAAAACCTATGAAGTCATCCATGAAAACTTCCATAGTTTGCTTGATCATATCAGCAAAAATGAGCATCATGCATTGCTGAGAGGTAGCTGGTGCATTACATAACCCAAAAGGCATGCGTTTGAACGTGAAGGTCCCATATGGACAAGTAGTCTTTTCTTGATCTTCAAGTGCAATGGCAATCTTCTTATACCCAGAATATCCATCCAAAAAATAAAAGAATTCCTTACCAGCAAGTTTTCCAGCATCTGATTAATGAATGGAAGAGGAAAGTAATCCTTTTGAGTTTTTACATTCAACTTACAATAATCTATGCAAACCCTCCAACCAGTAACAGTACAAGTAGGAATTAGCTCATTATGGGTGTTAGCCACTGCAGTTATACTGCCCTTTTTGGGATCACATTGGACTGGGTTCACCCAAAAACTGTTAGAGATAGGATACACTATACCTACATCAAGCCATTTAAGAATTTCCCTTTTCACAACTTCACTCATGATTGGATTCAACCTCCTTTGATGCTCAGTAAATGGTTTATGCTTGTCTTAAAGGAGGATTTTATGCATACAAGTAAAGGAACTAATACCCTTGATATCAACAATAGTCCAACCAATAGCTTTTTTATAAGCCTTCAAGACATCAACCAATTGCTCCTCTTATTGAATAGTGAGATCTGAAGCAATGATAATAGGAACAATATTATTTGCTCCCAAGTAGACAAAATGCAGGTAAGATGGCAAAGCTTTTAGCTCAAGGGAAAGTGGTTCCTCTAGATAAGGTTTCAACTTTGTTCTATCAACAGAACCCAAATCAAGTGATTCAAACTACATTCATCCTCAAGGATAACGAATCGATGCATCTATGATAACTTTGCATTCTTCTATTGTAAAGTTTTCTGAATCAATCCTGAGTATCACAGCTTTAAGTAGGTAATCAATCATACCCTTTTCACATTCATTTTGCACCATAGGATCAAGCATGTCAATGAAAAAAATAGTCCTCTGGAATATTAGGAGATTTAAAACATTGTTTCATATTGAAGGTGATATGCTCATCAGCTACTCTTAGAGTTAATTCACCTTTCTCTACATCAATCAATGTTCTAGCAGTTACCAAAAATGCTCTCCTTCACACCAAAGGTAATTCTTTATCTGCCTCAAAGTCTAGTACAATGAAGTCTACTAGAAAGATAAACCTGCCAACCTTCACTAATACATCTTCAATAATTCCACTAGGTTGAGACGAACTTCTATTAACAAATTAAAGAGTAACCATCATTGGTTAAGCTTTAACCGATCCCAGCTAGTTGAAGATAGACAAAGGCATGAGGTTAATACTATCTCCAAGGTCACATATTCCTTTCCCTAAGAATTTATCTCCAATATGACAAGGCACAAAAAAGCTCCCAGGATCTTTTAACTTTGAAGGCATCAGCTTAATGATATCAGTGAAACTTTTGGTCACAGTAACTATTTCAAACTCACTAAATTGTTGCTTCTTGGATAGAATATCCTTTATAAATTGGCATATTTAGGCATATGTTCTAAAGCTTTAGCGAATGGTATGTTGATATGGAGTTGCTTGAATATATGAATGAACTTCTTAAACTATGAATCTTCTTGATAGTTTTTAAGTCGCTGAGGGAATGGTGGTGGAGGCACATATTTTACAGAGGAAGTACAGTCTTCTCCTTATTTTTTTCTATTTTCTTAAGAGCAACAAATTTCTCCCTGACTACCTCATCAATATCTACATGTATTTCATCTTCTTGTCTATTAGTAACCTTAATACTTGTACTGTTTTTCTTTCTACTCTGGCTAGGAATGTCAGCTAGTTGCTTTTCATATCTTAAGGTTATTGCTTTGCAATCTTCCTTACCATCCCTTCTAGGATTGGGAATAGTGTCACTGGGTAGACTATTTCTGTTGAATGTGTTCATTTGATATGCTATTTGGTCCACTTGTATCTCAAGATTTCTAATGGCAGTATCATGAAGATTAACCTTGTTTATCATACCTTCTTGGCTCTTGAGAAGCTGCCTGAAGAGTTGGTTTGTCTTTGAATCACTTTCTCTAGATTTTTTTGTTAGTCAAAATCTGGTGGTGTCGTTGGCTTGCTAGCATAGTGATGAGGTGGGTTCTCACTTGATCCATTCTTCCAAGAGAAATTTGGATGATCCCTCATACCTTATTTGTAGGTGTTAAAATAGGAATTGCCATGAGGATATCTTTGACTGTTGTTCAAGTAATGGACTGTCTCCATAGTATATGGGCAATTCTCATAAGAATGTGTTTCTCTACAAGTTTTACAAGAGAGGCCTGAGGCCTAGATAGCATGAATACCCTTAGAAGATGTCCTCTCCATCTTCATTTCAAGTTTACTAAACCTCTTGGCCATAGCTGCAAGTTAAGTGGCAATATTTTTAGATACACTAGACACATTGAAAGTGTTTGGCTCTTTATAAGTCCTATACCCAGATTGTGCTTTATCGGATTGTTGTAGAGTACTAAAAGCAATTTCATCATACAACTTTAATAATTCAGACACTTTCTTCTTTCCAATCCCACTGTTGCAAGCATTCTCGACAAAAGAGATGGTGGTACAATCCAATCCAGCCCAAAAAGCTTCCAATAATATACAAGTCTTCTACTCATGATTAGGACAGTTGTGCCACATTTCTTTGAATCTCTCCTATGCCTCATGAAAGAGTTCACCTGGTTCTTTTGCAAAATGTCAGAGCCTTATCTTATTTTGACTTGTAGTAGAATATTATTGCGTGAATGGTGGACAACACAAGAATAGCATAATTATACAGATAATATGTGCATGATTACAGAAAATCCCCATATGGGTTCGTAGATGATACTTACAATTAAGGTAGCCATACAGGGCTTTAGGGTATCTAAACTCGTTCCAGTGAAATGAAGACATCTTTCCATCTTTATTCTACCACTACAATCCTCTCATACGATTCTTTGCTTTGTTCTCGGTATTTCTTCTGTCTCCTCCTGTCTAAATTTGGTAGGGGAGGGTGAGATTCTAAAGGATTTCAGTAGGAAAACAATACCAATATACATAAAAGATAAGTTCTTAATGCATGATATGCTTGCATTACATAACTCATGTTCACACAATGACAAATTATGTGTTCAATGTTTCATGCAAAATGATGCTCGTTGTCTAGGTTGTTAGGATGAATTACCAATGCGCTACTCATATGTCGAGAGGTACCTATAAATCTAAATAATAGCCGAGGAATATCAAACTTCTTAAAAAATTAAAATTAAAGAATCAAGAAAAGAAAGAAAATACTCAAGCATGATTAATCAGACAATTAAGATTTTTGTTCAATGAGCATTTTGCCAAAGTCCCCAGCAACGGCACCAAAAACTTGTTAGCCGTCTAGCTTTACCACAATCATACAGGTCACAAGTAATATAAAAGGATCATTCCCATGTGGACTATGACAAAAATGAATTAATTATCTCAATTAACTTCTCAATTAGGTTGAGTGAGAATATTTTGAAATTTAATTTGTTTAAGAAAAGACTTATTTGAGAATTCTAAAGTTATGATTTTCTTTAAGATCGGCGAAACTTAGGATTATCTATCCCCTTTCTATTTCATGAACTACTTAATATACCCTCAATAAGCAATCAAACGAAGATATTTATTTGTCTAAGATTCAAATACTTTCGATAATGATCTCTCGAGTTAAAACAAAATATTTATCCTAATAAACTAATCACTCTCTTGCATTAATTTATAAAGACTAACTTTAAACACCAATCTTAATCTGACAATGCTATATTAGTAATTATATTTCTATGATACTAACAAACTATCTGTTTAATACCTAAACTTCAAGTCTAACATGATTTTACCCAAGTTCTATACTTAAATTATCTTTCTCAAGAGTAATTTAAATGAACAAGACAACTAAATAGTGATCAAACATTTAGAGGCATTAAGAGCAAAATAAAGTGAATACAAAAACTTCATTCGATGCAAAAAGAGAGTAAATAAATAATTCAATACATAAATAGGTTTAAGAAAATCCTAGAATAAGAAAATTAGCTACTTGTGTTCATCATAATTAAATCAAAAAAAATAGCAATAAACATTCCAGAGTTCAATTTTAGATAGAAAAGAAGAATATTAAGGAACAGGGTGCTGATACAATTTGTCTTAAATTTCCAGCTCTCTTTAGCTTCTCTGATCCCGTCTTATTCTCTTGCACGTTCTTGTGTTATCTAACTCTGCTTCTCACTTTTTCTACCATCCGGACTCCTCGGATCTGTCTCACGTCTCTCCAATTCTAATATGCTTTGTGTCTCTCCAATTCGAATCTACTTTGCGTCTCCATTCTCTGTGTTGCTCCCGTTTTATAGATATAAGTTTGGTCTTGGGTTGCTATGAACACCCTATTTTGTCCGGGCCTCATTCAAAAATTTAAAAACTAATAAAAACAAATAAATTGGCAATCATCATTAAAGGGAAATTTGAAAAATAAATTAAAAAATGAAAATAAAAAAAATCCTCCCACTGATGATAATCAGTGTCCAAATTGGCAATCATCATTAAAAGAAAACAAATGAAAATTAAAATTAAAAAAAACCACTCATTGATGATGGTTAGTGTCCAAATTGGCATTGTCATTCATTGAAGGAAAATAAAAAATATATATAAAAAAGTATCTTTCATTCATAGGTTTAAACTAGGAAGTTGCTTGTAGGGAAAATATAAGAAAATAAATAAATAAATAGAATAAAAAATAAAAAAAAATATCTCATTTATGTTGATTAGTTTAAATTTGGAAATTATTTGTGGGAAAAATTAAAAAAAATTTAAAAAAAATTAAAAAAATCTCTCATTGATTGTGATTAGGTCAAGTTAAGAAGTTTTATTGATAGAAAATATAAAAAAAAAATTTAAAAAAATTCCATTAATGGTGATTAGGTCCAAAAAAAATTCAAAAATGAAAATTCAAAAAGGAATGAGCATTTATAAAGAAAACCCTACCTTGAGACTATAAATAGGGGAGCAAGGGTTGAAACAAGACACATAAGAATTTTAGGAGTGAAGAGAGGCAAACGGAGTTCAAAGCATAAAAAGGTACACACTCTCACCATATCTTTATTGATTTTCTTGTCTTCTTGGATTTTCTATAATGAATAATATGATGAGAATGCAATTCCTTATTGACTTGATGAGCTCTCTTTTTTCCTTATCTCCTTGTTGCAAATAAAAAAGTTTTAAAATAAAAAGAAAGAGTTTCTTTTCTTAAAATAAACAAATTTGGCTTCATATGTGAAAATAAAGGGAAAAATGTTTTTTTTTTTAAAATAAAAAACACAAACAAACAAAAATATTTTTGTCAAAGAAATTAAATAAATACTTTTTCTAACAAAACACCAACAAAGTGACACGCATTTTTACCCCGAACTACGTAGGCTTTGATCCCTTTAAAAGGTACGTAGGTCCTAGGTTTTCATTCTAGGTCAAGTCCAACTTTGAAAATAAATATATTTCCTCCCTTTTTTTTATTTTTTTATTTTTATTAGTCTTACTTTATTTCTTTGTGTAAATATGATTCTTTTATCTCTTTTTAGGTCATTATAATAAAATTAAAGGCCATATTCATTTTTAAATAATTAGCTTAGGGTAACCATTCTTATGAATGGGTATTGTGGGGTACCTAACACCTTCCCCATATACAATCGACTCTTGAACCCTAAATGATTTTTGTAGACCAGTTTCCATTTTAAAAAAGGTTTCCAAAATTATCCTTTTTCAAAATTTTGGTGGCGGCTCCATAGTTTCCAAATTTCGGGTGCTACAGTTGCGTACTTCAATTGCTTTATCTCTAACCCAACACTATCCTTTCCTTCTTTCATCTAAATATAAAATAATATATTATATTATCTTTTCAAAGTAGTCTTGCCGTGAGGATATATTTTCCTTCTTTCTTTACTTCACGAGGGGACGTAGGTGAGTACATCTTTTTTTGTTTTATTTATTTTTCTATCCTCGTACATCTTCTCATATCTTTTCTACTAATTTTCCCTTCCAAGATATTATAATAATTCCTACAAAATATAATAAGATATAAGTAGATCTTGTATCAAAATCGCTTATTATCTTATATTTGATTTAAGAGAGGAAAATATATAAAAAATAATTAAATAGGTATAAAATATTAATAAATCAAGTGAATATATCCTAAATATATACCTATTTAATTATAAAATACTACCTCCGGTCCTAAATATAGGACATAGTTTATAGTGTAAATTGCACTACAAGCTATGTCCTATATTTAGGACCGGAGGGAGTATATACTTATCAATAACATTGATCGATATAAGGCTAGGTTGTTGCCAAGGACTTCACACAAGTGAAAGGAGCTGACTACAGGGAAACCTTTTCCCCTGTATCAATGAAAGACTCTTTTTGCATAATCATAGTATTGGTTGCGCATTTTGATCTAGAGTTGCATCAAATAGATGTCAAAATTGCTTTCCTTAATGGGGTTCTTGAGGAAGAAGTTTATATGAAGAAGCCTGAGGAATTCATTACAAAGGATAAGGAACATCTGGTATGCAAGTTAAAGAAATCGATCTATGGCTTGAAGCAAACCTCACAACAGTGGTACTTGAAGTTCCATGAAGTAATCATATCATTTGGTTTCGATGAAAACATCACGGATGAATGCATATTATAATACCCAGAATTTTAGGATTTGAGAAAGTGATTATGCCTCTGGTGAAATTTTCCGCGAAGCAATGAGATTCTTATGTCATTTTGGATAATCAAATGATATCCATAAATTATGAAATTTTGCAGGGTAAAATTAAAATAGGGCGTGGCATTCTGGTATCAGAGCTTCAAGCGGTTATGTAAGAGCTGAAAGTGGTTTTGGAGGAGCCCAAATCGATTCTAGAGGAGTGGCGGTTCTACCAACAAGATAGTATACTGATAAGGTCTTGATTATATGGTAAAAAGAGATACGCACAGAATGGGGTACTAGAGAAATGAACTACCCCTCTTCTGTGAATTAGCACCGAAAGATTTGAGAATGTCTGAAGGGCAGCAAGTAGTGTAATACCAGACTGAGGATGGTCCAAGGATGCTATGAAACCTGAGGAAGCAGGTACAACCAAGGCCAAGGTGCAGACACAGTATTTAGTCAAGCAGAAGTAGTTGGCACGACATTTGAGACAATAGTAGTCTCAAGGTACCGATGATCAAGAGTAGATGGAGCCAGTATCTACGTTTTGACACTGGTACATAAATGTTGTGTATGCTTAACCCAGGGAAATACCATGATGGGTGACCTCTTTGGAAGTTGTTGCACATGTTATGTCAAATTATGGAAAAAGAGTAAGAACATGTTGTATAGTAGTTCAGAGGCTGTATGTTGTTACAGGCTTTCCCTGACTACTGTAAACACCTATAATATGTTGTTTTTGGGGTACCTGTGTATCCAAAACTTTGTGAAACGATAGATAGGCCCCTGTGTTTATGTGGAATTTACCACTTTCTTGTTTCAAATAGTGAAACACAAAGATGGTAAGGCTAAGAGGTATAGATGTTGGGCCGGGTCAAGAAGCTAGAACTTGACCCAATATAGTAAATCTTCGGCATGTTAGCAGAATATGAAACACGGATCAATGATAAAGGATCATAATAATGAGCTATAAGAGAGGCGGTAGAACACAAACCAGGGGAAGAATAAAAATACAATATTATCCAGGAAAGGCTAATGTAATAACTCTATCCTTCATACACTATATGAATGTTTATATGCTTTATATATGATATCTTTTGTAATATGTATGATGCACAGTGCCTTTGGGTACACTGATGAATAATGCCTTCGGGCACACTAATATACCTAGTCGAGGACTGAGGTACGAAATGTGTAGGGGTTGCAACAGTGGTTGGCTCTGAACACATTTCTGATTAAACTAAGTTATGTGTTAGTATAATATTGCATTATATGGTGCAAGGTATATACATTATCACATTCTCTGTGAACGATTATGTGTTACTACAAAGGTCAAGTGGAATTCAACTGAGGCACGAAATGAGTAAGGGTGGCAACAATGCTTGGCTCTGAATGTTTTTGACTGAACTGTACTGAACACACTAGAATCTAGGCAAATGTGGGATTTGGCTTTCAGAAGTTAAGTATCTGTGCCATGTAGTCTCACAGCAAGGAGTCTTGGTAGATCCTTGCAGGGTGGAAGAAGTATTAAACTGAAAAATGCTAGAGACTATTTCTGACACACAATTTTTTTGGGTCTTACTGAATATTACTAAAAATTTATACCGAATTTCTTTAGAATAGTTTTAAAAACTCAACATTATCCGTAGGACTGTAATTGGGAGAAGAGCTTTGCTGAGCTGACACAAAAATTAACGTCAGTGCTGATATTAATAATCTCAAATCCATTGTGGACCTTTGTTGTCCTTGTTGATGCTAGTAGGCAGGATTGGGAAGCTTTTTAATGTGGCATAGCCATGTATTGGCTTATGAATTTAGAGAATAGAAGCCTCATGAAAATTTTTTATTATTATCCCACACATGATCTCGAGTTACCAGCAATTGTGTTGCACTGAAAATCTAAAGACGTACCATTATGGTGTGACTGTAGTGTTGTACTGTGACCACCATGATTTGAAGTATTGGTGTAATCACAAAGAACTGAATATGAAAAAGCGTTCCATGAAATTTATGGCTATGTATGTCAACAAATTTCAAGGACAAAATTTATTGAACGGGGGGAGAAATGTAATACCCCGAATTGTAGGATTGGAGGCTAGAGAATAAGCCTGAAATAAGTGGACTACTAAGCCCTGGTTAAGCAGGAGCCCTAAATTTATTCCCTAATGATTCTTATATCTTTAGGGTATTAAAGAAAGTAAAATGGTGAATTTTGGAGAAAGTGATTATGCTTCCGGTGAAATTTTCCGTGAGGCAGTGAGATTGTCATGTGATTTTGGATGATCAAATGATATCCATAAATTATGAAATTTTATAGGTGAAATTAAAATAAAGGGCGTGACACATATACCACAAGATTAGTGGGAGGAATATCATATTTATTGTTTTGTATGTCAATAACATATTACTTGTAACCAATGATCTAGGACTATTACGTGAAGTGAAATAGTTCTTGTTCAAGAACTTTGATATGAAGGATATGGGTGATGTAACCCCCTGCCCTATAAACAGTAATTATGATACAAAAATATGTAATTAAGATGAACTAGAGACCAATGGATGATAAAATTTTGTTTTTAATCCCATCCTTGAGATAGGGTTTTTACAAATTTCCTTCAAAATTGGTTTAACCTGGTCTCCTATTCACATTTCGAATACAACTACCCTGTGCAGTTAAATTACATTCATACATATCAAAGTGCACAATAAAAATCCCAACAACTCCCAAGTTTCATATATATATATATATACTAAGGGTTTCCAGTTTCCCATATAGTGGATTACACCAAAATTATACCAAAATTTACATCCTAAATATATATACAGTAATCACATTCAAAATTTGATAACCAACAACCAATATTGCCTCCCTAAGGAAGTCCTAGCTGCCCTTGGTCGTCTCCTTCCCTTTTGAGCTACTTACCCTATCTAAAGGTTAGTCAATGGAAAGAATGAGATTCAAAAGAATCCCAGTAATAACAAATCACTCATACCATACATAATCACAAAAGCATGCAATGGCATCATCAAGCAGCATAGCATCACCAAGCACAGTTTACAAGTTATCACATGTACTCATAATCACATAGTCACATCCCCTGTAATTCCACCGCCCCGCAGGCACAATTCTACCACTGGAACCATTGATGGGCCACAGGTGAATGACTCACAAATAGCCTTTCAGCTTTCACATTTAGCCTTACGGCTTCCACATGGTTACAACCCCTATAACTCCACCGCCCTGTAGGCATGGCCCTCCCATCGAAACCACCGATGGGCCACAAGTGAAGGACTCACAAACAATGATAAATCAAACATACAATGCATCACATATAGTATAAGGGAAAGCGTCAGTACCTTGTTCTTTCTGAGAGTGCTCCGGTACAGATTGCTCACGAACAGGGTAAATATCAAATCCTATACACCAGAATCAAGGACGACGGATTAATCTCTATTCCAAATTCTTACTTTCATAACACTTAAAGTTGGTTATCATTTGAACTCTTTAGGTAGCTACTAGAAGCCTAAATACATGCCTAAAGTGATGAGAAAAACTTGACTAAAAGCCCTTCTCAGAAGTGAAAACACTGATTTTAACACATGTACTTGAGTGATAGATGACGTACTCGAGTGATGAGATAACTTGCACTCGAGTGAGGATGACTTACTCGTGGAGTGCTTGACCAAGAGCAACAACAGAGACAGAAAATGATCACAGCACTCAAGTCCTAAACTCAACACTCGAGTGGTAGCCTCATACTCACTCGAGTCCTCCAAAGTGAGGCACAGAAAGTGACTACCTGAGAGCAATGGAACCTTAAAATTAGGAGTGCACTCGAACAACTACTTAAGCACTCGAGTGACATCATAATACTTTTGAGTGCTAGCACACACTCTTGAAAAATAGACTGCAAGTGTCAACCCGAGATGCTGCCTCATAGTGCAAAATATGTGCACACTCGAATGAGACAAGATGCACTTGAGTGAGGACCCATATCACTCATAAGTGAGACAATGCACTCTTGTCTGTTTAGATAGAGGTGCGAGTGAGAACTGAAGGAAAAGAGGAAATGCAATGCTACACTCGAGTGAGACCCCAGAGCACTCGAGTGAGGCTTATCAGAAGCCAAAACACAGCAGAGTTTCCTTTGACAGAATTTTTTTCAAATCTTAACCAATATGCTTCCAATGGTCCCAAAATTCTTATCCAATACTACTCTCACATAATTTTACACAAGGAACCCAATAAAAAGCCCAAAACAACCAAAATCACATTCTAACAACAAGTTTTTTCTTTGGACACCACATTCCCATACATTACCCAATTGCACTAATTCTCCTTCCAAGGTTCCAAACAAATTCTATTGTTCCAATGACCTAACATGACACCAAATCCACCACAAATACACTATCCAATTCATTCACACTAAAATCAGGGTAAAATTCAAAAATTCCTAAACTTTACCAACCATCACAATAAATATGTCAAAACGCAACTCATACTCACCTCTTCCTCTTTCCAAAAGTAGTTCCTTGATTCCACCACTTTCAAATTTCTTCAAGCACTCAAATACCTTCTTTCACAAATCTAAAACCATAGCAATGAAGCTCACATCACCATGAACAACATTAAAGAAGATGAATTAAGCATTCAAAAACAAATTCTTACCTAAACTTGAGCTTTCTTCTTTCTCTTTCCTCCTTGTGCTTGGCGAAAATAGAAGATGGAGAGAGAGATGAGATGATGAAGATGAAGCAGATTTTTGGACTCCAAGAGGCCTTCATGACCGACTTAGGGAGGGAAGAGAGAGGGAAAGAGATTTGACAAATTGATCAATTCCATGGCTCTCATGTTGACATGTGTCAACATCTTTTTTCCTCTTCCATGATCACCCATAAGCACATATGCATAGGATTCTACCCTATTAATCACTCAATCCTAACCATTGATCTTCCAATTATCAATGATTTTCCTTCTTCAGTAATTGACCAATTGGTCGGTAACTTTCCTTTTTCCCATTTTGCCCTTGATTATGGCAATTCCTACTAAACCACAAACAAACACATTTATATCATTCCATTCCTCTTTCATGCACCCTCCCCTACCCTTAGGGTTCATTTTAAGCTTCATCACACAATTATGCTTACAGAGTTTAGGCACTGATTATAATACATTCAAATCGAATTTCATATCATATTCTTCAAAAATGTTTGTTCAACAATAATTACATTCACTTTTGAAGTCATGAGCCCTTAATCCTATTTTTGGGTTATTACAGGTGAGACATCCTATGTCATTGGCATCAAGATCCATATAGATAAAGCTCAAGACATTTTAGGATTGTCTCAACAAACCTATATCAACAAAGTTCTTGAATGATTCAGGATGGAGAACTGCTCAGCTAACGTAGCTCCTCTTGAGAAAGGGGACAATTTTAGTCTAGATCAATGTCCCAAAAATGATCCTGAAAGAAAGCAAATGGAAAGAGTCCTATATGCATCAGCAGTAAGAAGCTTGATATATGCACTGTTGGGATTGGCATGCTGGCAAAAGTACACCAATCCCAATTACGGATCTATCAAAAGCGTTTAAATTGAATTAGAAAGAATCATACCTTTTATGTGTTCTGGGTTTTCAATTTCTAGGAGCCAACACCTCATATTCACCCCCTCTACCGGTATCCACACGAATGCGACTCCAACACAGACTGTGTGCTAGCGCCTCCAATGTCTCCCCAGGGTTTTCTTGTGACCCCTTTTTCTCATCCGTAGAAGGGTTATCCTGCCTTATCGTTTTTATAGCTCATAGGGGCTAAATAGGATCTTCAAAATTAATCTTAATTCATTTTGAAATCAATTAACACTTAATTATTTTGATGAGCTAATTAAATAAATTCGGTGTAATTAAATTGTTCAACATTTTTAATTTAACCTATTTATTTAATCTGAACAAAGAGCCAATAGAAATAGATTTAATTTATCTTTATAAATTAAATCTGATATATTATATCTTTATCATGTTGGTTATTAAATTTAATTTATCTGATACAATTAAATTTAAAACTAACACAATATAATAATAGTATCATATAATACACACACACACACACACACATATATATTTTGAAAATACATATATATAATATTATTAATTTTCTTTTCATAAACAAAGACAATCTGGCAAAATTTCACTGATTAAATAATTAATAGCAGCCAAAACAATCAATATTCGAAGGTTTGAAAGTTACCTTTTGTTCCCTCTGGCTCTCCTCTATTACAACTGAAACCCTAAGCCTTCTCAACAAGAAATTTGAGCTTCTCAAACCTTGAATAGCATATAAGAATAACTTAGGAGTAGAGTTACACACGTTAGGAGCTAAATCGTTGGAGAAATAGGCTTACCTTGTAAGATTTCTTCCTCCCTCCCTCTCTAAAAATCTGCTCTTTCTCTCTCTATATTCAAGTCTGTTTGGCATCGAAATGAGCATAGGAGGAGATGAAGCTTTTTATCAAATTATTATATGATATATTAATCGTTTAATGAATTTCCAAAAATTCAAAAATTTGGATTTTCACACAACAATTTCTATCTTCATCCAATTGTGTCATAAGCTCAATCAACATGTTTCTAACATTTTCCTCTTCTTGTTATACATAATAGGATCCCAAGGATCCCTCCTTTAGGTCCAATTGGCTTCACTGCTTGCTTAAGTTACGTATACACGCAAAGTCACAATTTTTGTCAAAATTGCACTTTTGCTCAAATTTTCTATAAATTCATATTTATTTGACCAAAATACTCCAAATATATTTTTTCCCTTTATTCTCCTTAATTAATTGAAATTAACTTCAGTTAATTAGAAAATAATTAATTTTGTGCTGAATTGGCAAAATTAGGATTTTGCCATTACCTTTTTAATCTAATTTCTTTTCTTCTTTTTTGTTGGCCAATTTTCTATTGGACCAAATATTTTTCTATTATTTCTCTATTTTTGGACCTTAATATTGGGCTTTTTACATTACCCAAATTAATTCCATAATTTTGTCTGCCCAATTGCTCATGAATATGAACATTTATAAAATTCATAAATTTCAAATCCATGAATATTCAATAGTTTATTGAATTTCTCAAATAATTATAATATATTTGGTGAATATAAAATTTGGGGTGTTCCAGTTAGGACTTAAGGCAATATTCATTTAAATATAGTACATTCAAGGAACTAATTTAGTTAAAACAGTAACAAAACTTTTAAAAACATGTGTTCCATTTATTTTCATAACATGTGAGCCACGCAAATAAGTTTCTGGAGAATTTTGCAAACTTAATTGCCGAATAGAATGTTTGGGTGTCGTCAATCTTCCCCGAGTGAAAAAACTATTCCCTAAAGCTCAAACAATCTTCCCCTGTGTTTAATATATCTTTCTATATGACCTTCCCTGACATTTGAACAATCTTCCCCCATATGTAAAATATTTTCCCTAAGGTCCCATTTGGCCATTAGGTTTTCAATAAGGTACTTATAGGCAATTTTCCCCATATTTTTTAAATAATCTTTATGACAATACACAATTAATTCATAATTGTTAACACCATTTTAGTAAGTGAAAAAGACATTTAGTTACAATTCAAACTTCAAAATCCCAAATTCATTTTCTTCACAATAAAAGTAATAGAATTGACCAAAAAAGTATAGAAATTAAAAAATTAGGTTTCTGGAAAATGACTAATTTAGGATATTAAAGTTCAAGTGGTATTTATTTGTCTTTTTTCATTTTAGTCATCTTATATGTACATGACAAAAATGTTCTAATGAATTCAAAATTGATGTTTTAAATGTTGACATAAATATAAATAAAGTTATACACCTGATTATAGCCATCACGTACCCAAACGGTACTCATCCATCTTTCCATCAGTCATAAAATAAAAGGAAAATTACAGACAGGTCCTTTCAAATTTCAAAATGAAAAAATGGTCCCTGAAAATTTCAAAATGTAAAAATAGTCCTAAGAAGTTGTCAATGGCTCCCTTGGTGTTATTAATGACCCATCCCTAGAATTGTCAATGGGACCATTTTTTATTTGGAGATATCAAGGGCCAATTTTTTATTTTTTCTCTTGTTTCGGATCTGACTATAAATTTCCCTTAAATAAAGTTACACTATATACATGGAAACCTCTATATATATCCACTTTGAAAAAGGCCCAAAACATGAAACTTGATATAATTGCATAAAGAACACTGTTAAAAATATAGTGTGATATAAAAGTACAACCAAAGAAGAAGAAGTCAAAAGGTTCATTCTTTTCCTCTTGAGATAGAAGTTGACTATTACAATAACAATCCTAAAAACAACAATATTATTAATAAACAGGGAATGATAATTTTGCTGGTTAACATTATCCTATAATAATTTCATATATATACACCCCTATAGGAAGGAAACAAAGGATAGAATTTAAGGTTCTGTTTGGTACGAGGCATTGAATTTTGATGGATTGGGATTGGAAATGGGACTAAGATTGGGACTAGGATTGATGCTTTAAAAATATGTTTGGTATGAGGTAATAATTGGAGAAAATGATTCCACAAATCTTATTTAATAAACAGCTATCAATTATAAAAAGACCCAAATATCCCAGCCACCTAAATCATAAACTTAATCGATCATCCAAGTCCTCAAGGAAATCATCGTTGAACTCATCAATGTCATCATCGTTGAACTCATCATTGCCATTGATATGTTTTCATGATGACGACGAGCCTCCCTGACCCCTAGCTAACAAAGATCCATATATAGAAGAACCTCTGGTCTGAAGGAATTGAAGAGCAGAGCCTTCTTCACCGACAAGAAGCTTCTGGTTTGCTTCGAGAAAATCAGAGAGGAAAAACACAGGAGATGGTGGTGGATGTTATGATTTTTGGGCTATATTCCATGGAACATTTAGCGTGATTTTATTGAGAATTGACAAATTTTGCAACTCCCTAGTAGTATGTAGGACGCAAAAATAAAGTCGCAACATTTCAATTGTTTTGCAACTCATATTAATTTAGCTTGATTTTATTGAGAATCGACAAATTTTGCAACTCCCTAGTTGTATATAGGACGCAAATTTGAAGCCGCAACATTTCAATTATTTTGCAACTCATATTAATTTGAGTGCTTCAGATTATCCTCTTGTCACTTGGGATGCTACAAAATATGCTCTGTCTTTCTTTCTTTATTTGTTTTTGGCATATTTATTATCTTGATGATTGGGTAAGAGTGTTTTGTTTGTTTGTGATGTGAGGTGTATGCTTTTGCTGAACTTGGATGCAGTGGAGAAAAACTAACTAATTGTTTCTTTTTATGGTATTTGCAGCTACTACAATTTTTCTAATTTTAGTCCCTGATAACTACAGTAGCATTTGACTAGATTTAGCTTGATCAGTTTTAATTGTAGTACATATTTCTGATTTTACTCTACCTTTACCATCAGTTTTGTATCAACTAGTTTGCTCACCTGTCATCACTTGATGAATAGAATTATTGATAATGTTGTCTTGGGGGGTTCCTTCTTTCTCCACCTTTCTTTGGGTTCAAAAAAATCTTAGGGATTACATAACACTGCTTGAATCCATAACCATATTAGCTATTTTTAGTGAGCACATACTCATTTTCATTACAATCTTTGCTAATTACAAGTAAGCTATGACAACTCTGTTCCTATTGCAAATCACTCTTGGTTACTAAACCATTTAAACATTAAACATATGTCAAGAATTTATGAGCATGAAATTGCAATAGCAGGTTAAAAGTTTTTTTCTATGACATACTTGTTTGATCAAGTTTTAAATTTTTAGTTCATATTTTTATATTGTTATTTCCTTTTACCTCACAGTGTATAAATGCTATTATCAACCATATTTAGACGTGTTAATCTCCCAAGTTGTAACCAAAAGGGGTCATTTTTGGTATGTCAAAATTTTAGGGATTTACTTGCACTTTAGCTATTTATTTATGCCGTGAAGATTGAAAGTTTGGTAGTTCCTATTTGAATTTGTTAGCTTTCAAATGAATCTAAAAGTATTATCCAATTTTATTATTAGTCCTTTACTCACTTGAATTTCATACAACAAATCTGCTACACACTATGTCAACTATTCCCAGACACTTCAATTTCTCATTGGGCACAATAGTGATATTGGCTAGAAGGAGTATGTGTGAACTATTCTAAAAGGATTTCCATTAAGTGTACTATTTGCACTTTGCAGAACCCAAATCTAGAGCATTACACAAGTTACAAAGCCCCATAACTTAAAGCTAGTATTGTTGCCCTAGAAGATTTAAAGCTGGCAGTTAGTAGTAGATGAAGTAAAGCAGCAGAAAAATGGCAAGGATAAGAAACTGCAAAACGAGAATTTATTTCCCACATGCGCTTCTGCTGAATTGGTTGCTGATGTGTTTCTTCGTCATTAGAGTCGAGCTATGTGTTGCTTGCTTTTTTGATTTTGTTGCTTTCCACCATTTATTGTTTTTCAATAAAAAGGATAGTTAAATCACTGTTTGGGAGTCATGTCTTTGGCTTGTTACCACTTATTACTACCATATGTATGTCATTAGTTCTTATGTTTGGGAGTAATGTAATTAGTTGTTTTTCTCTGGCTTGTCAACACTATATATCTACTGGCTTACTTGCAAAACGTTGATTTTTGGTGAGCATGAAGATTTTCATCAATCTTACTAAGGCTTTATCATTCACCGTTTTTTATGTTATTATCCAAACTTTGAAACTATAGGAAACAACGAAAGAGAAATTTCTACACATAATAACATGATTAAAAACATGGATGTACAGTGGCTGGAGTAGGACAAAATTGCTTCACGCTTGGCATCATTTATAAGCTACAGATTTCTGGGCATCATGCTCTTAGACTTGGCGATGCTTCATATTGTTAGGAGTAGGACAACATGAATAATGCATAACCAATTGATAGACAAAAGCAATTAAAAATCAATGGAAAAATATAGTCTTTTTTAATAATCAATGAAAAAAGAAGTTTCATTTTTTTTATTGATAGACAAAAGAAATTAACCATAAGTCCAAAAACTATGGTCTTCTGTGCATAATGGATAATCAATGAAAAATGTCTAATATGAAATAATAAATAACTACTTAGCAATCAATGAAAAACATCTACCATAACATTAAAAGAATAATAAATCTTAGAAATTAGAGTATCTAGGCTATCATTTGGTGAAGTACACAAGCTTTTCCCTCTTAAGGCGTAGCATATAATGCAGTCAATAATTTCTCATCAGGCATCAACTTGATATAAGCTGAATCTCGTTGTTAGTCTGAAAGTCCTTCAACCGGCATAATATCAGTATAAAGAGATTCCTTCATGCCATCCAAACGCTTCTTATGTTCTTCTATATGCTTCTCATGTTCATCTTTGTTCATAGAGCATAGCTTATCAAATGTTGACCTATGAATTCTAAGTAAGTTGTAACATGCTACATCACTACTACACATTAATCTCTTTAGATAAGATCTCTTTGCAAAAAAGTCCATTTTGTAAGGTATGTGAATAATCCGTCGCCTCCTTAACATGATTATCATACTCACACATAGATAAAAACCAATGTATTGCCTCATCCATGCTCTGCCACCATAGTAACAAGCACAGCAGGGCTCTCTTTTCTTTAGATATTGTCATAACTGTGTAAACAACCATATAAGAGTTAATGAAATAAATATGTCACTGAATGGTTTTTTTCACTTTATGTAATGTGTCCAATTGGTTCTATAAGTTGGACATAACAAATCTTCATATAAAGAAAATATAGATTTTTTATGGAATCCTAAAGAAAAATAATCACAACAAGATCTTTCATTTCCCTATAACAAATATCCTTAAAGGCAAAGTGGTATATATTAATTTTGGAAAGAAGATTCTCAGTAAGAGAAAGGACAACAACCTTCCTGTATTGACTCCTCCAGAGGTATATATTAATCAACTCTAGTTTCCTATTTTCCCCACATTCTGTATCCTACTTATGCTATTAGCGGTGGATTAAATTATTGATGAATAGTTATTTTAGTTCATTTCACAGTTTTAGTTCAACATGAAATGCTAAGTGCTACTTTAAATATTAAGATAATAAAAGTGGTCTGTAAATTTTCAGCCCTTTTGAAATTGACTCAAACTGATCCAATCAAGAACTCAAAACTAGTCATGAATAATCCTTGATCATGTCCTTATATATGTAGTTTGTCATTGACTAATAGAATATCAAAGTTCAGGGCTTTTTATCCTTTTTTAATGGCTTGAATTTTGTGTTCAATATCACATTTAAAACTTGATTTCAGAAATAAAAGGGTGAATAGTGTAGGACATCATATGTCATATGGTTTTCATTAATGATATGTATAACCAAATTGCAACAAATCTATCTGAGAAAGAATTGAAGCAGAAAATTTAGGTTGACAATTAAAACAAATGGTTTCCTTGTTGCCTTTCATGTTTTGTTCTTCCTTCTGACATAAAATTTTTACACAAAAAGCAGCAAAGACTGGGATGCTGAATAATTTTTGCAAATGGCATATTTAAGTGCAAAATAATGAAAAAAATGGATATTTTGTTTTACATTTCTTTGTAGCCACTCAGTAATCACTCACATTTTATTGAAACTAATTAATGAAAGAGAAAGGTGGCTAAAGAAGAAGAAGATGTAATGTCCATGACCAAGAAATAATGTTCACCACCCTCTATTGATGAAACAAGTGAACCATTTTGGATTTTCACTTTACTCACTTAAATTTACCAGTTAGCATTCGATAATTGTTTAGTACATAATGAAACCATATTGAAATGGGGATAACATTCCAAATCATATAACCAAAGATATTTAAGCATAGTTTCCTGAGATGTTCAAAATTCAAACATTCAAGAAGCTATTTAAAGACATAATATTGAAAACAAAAGTTCAATCATAAAAAAACTATTTTAATTTCATGGAAACTAATTGAATGAATGTGTTACAGAGTTGCATCAGTTTTAACTTTATTAGATCAATCTATGCTCAATTTGCATCAAAAAGGAAATTATTCTCTAAATTACAAAATGACTTGTGAGTATATTCAATGTAGAAAAAAAGCAACTTGGAAATATTATATATATATATATAACATCAAAGCAAGTTGTAAAGGAAGTTCAATGCAGAGGAAAAGGGAGCTTGGTTCAATGCAAAGGAAAAACAAGTTCACCCCTATCAGAATATATATGAACACGCAACTAGCTTACAGTTTACAATTCAAAATCTTGTGCCCAAATAATTCCAGAGAAAGGCTAGCATATACTCTATACAGTACTTGTATGTTGAAATTCATGAACTCCTATATTTCATGAAAAAGAATGTGAAAATCTAATGATGCAAGTGGGTTTTGTGAGTGGGTTTTACCCTCCAAAAAGAAGCCATGGTTGAGCTAGTTGCCACCAAATGTGAAGTTTTCACCCAAATGCAAAACTAAACAATTTCAAAACCATATATGTACAAGGCACATATAAAAAAGGATTATGCTTTAAAGCTTCTAAGCTTACTTTAATGGTGAACGGAGAAGAATTAAACCTAACTTTTCTGAACCGATAAAGGTGTTAGAACTGGATGACACCTAAGAGGGGGTGAATTGGGTATAAGATAAAAACTTAAGAACTTTGAAAATCTTTTCGTATCTTAGTGGAAGCAGTAAATATGAATGTAATGAATCATAAATCACAGTTAGATATTTAAATGATATATGCTGGAAATATAAAAGCTTAGGGAAGAGAATATGTAAACTGTGATTTATCCTGGTTCGGTCTAATCTACGATGACCTACATCCAGTCCCCAGGCTCCTCCTAAGATTTTCAATCTACTATCTTCCTCAAGTTTAACTAGGTACTTGAGAACCGGTACAATCCCACAAATTTAGTTGAGCACTTGTGAGGCCTTTTGCAAATCTCTCACCGAGTTACTCCCCCTTACATCAAGCCCTACAAGCAAAGCAATCCCAAAATCCTTTTTCTCCTACTTACCTGTGCAAGCCTAACGAGCAGCAATATTCTCTCCTGCTTACACTACTGTAACTCTTACGAGCAGCAACATTATCTACTACTTGTACTTTATAAGTCTTTACGAGCAGAAAGTGTTATCCGTAATTCTCTCTACATCTTCCCCATAAGAAAATCAACCCTCTTAAGGTCCCTCTACCTTGACATCAATTTAGGAATATAGATGAAGATGTTTACAGACTCTCTCATAGAGTGGATAAAATGATCACAGAAGTATAATACAATAACTCTCTCTCAAATATACATGAAATAGAAAATAGATAAGAACATAAAGTAGTTGGGTCAGAGTGGATAATTCATGTTATGAGCATGTTTGCATTGTTGTGTTCTCATTGTTGTTTCTCTTCACTGAATATTCCCATATTTATAGATGAGTTGAGATAGCCGTTGGAAGCATTTCAACCTGTTTGTTAGGGCATAGCTTCATTTAACCGTTCTTCAATTTTCAAATACTAGTCATTACGGTTGGTGAATACTCCGCTTACGTAAAGTCAACTTTTGTCTCTTCACATCATCTCTTTATTATATTCCTAGAGAAATAAATTAAACAACAATAAAATGAAGTGTAAGAATGATAGGAAGCAAGAAAAGTGAGTTTCATAATTAATCCTATGATTTTTGAAAGCTTTAGTACTTTTTTCTATTCTCCTGGGAAGCATTACTCGAGTGGTCACTTCAGTAAGCCTGGGTCATTACTCGAGTGATCCCTCGAGTAATCACCTTCAAAATCTATCCAAGAATATTTCCAAGTTTATTACTCAAGTGATCCCTCGAGTAATACTTTCTTTTCATTTGAACTTACTCGAGTGCTCCCTCGAGTAATACCTGTCATTTCTTGGCCGAGATCTACTAGATGATTTCTGCTCTTGTTACTCGAGTAATCCCTCAAGTAAGCTTTTCAAATAACTTTATAGATTACTCGAGTGATACCTTCAAGCAATCCTATACAATTTGTGACAGAGAGCTTTCTGGAACAATTTCTCACACATTACTGGAGTGGTCCCTCGATTAAGGTTTCAAATAACTTTGCATATCACTCGACTAAGCCCTTCAAGTGATCTCTTCATTTTGATTTAAAACATGGAAAATTATATATCATCAGAAAGCTCTCATTTTTTACATTCAAACGCAACAAGAATCAACTCCAAACTCGTATACAGAAAGTTATAATCCAAAGAGTATCTACTGTCCTTGGACAATCTCTGAAATCACGAGCGGCAACTTCCAGAAGGCATAATTCTTAGTATATGGCTGCAAATGTGACAAATTATATATCTATGGAAAGATCTTCAAGTCTACTTTCATATGGCACTAGTTTTGCCATAATTCGATGTGTAGTTTTGGAGTTATATCTAAAATACTGAAGCTGTCTTGGAATATGATGGTGATTCATGTGTCAACTTCAATAGATCATAGATATCTCATAGGAACTCATTTTAATGTGATCTTGATGTCCATAGTTCGTGTTAGGATTCTAGTTTCGTATGCTACTAGTTTTAGCTCTATCTGACTTGTGGTTAGAGAGATATGCCCAAAACACTAAACCTCTTTCCTACTCGAGTAAGTCCTTGAGTAATCACCTCCAAGATGAGGTAGTGCCATATTACTTAAGTGATTACTCAAGTAATCATCTCTAAAGGTGCTATAACTTCTGTATATGTCATTTTAACTTCGTATTGACCCATTCCAACCTCCAGTATCACTTCTAAGAGCTTGAATCTTGATATTCTCATTTGATCTTGTGAGTTCTTCTTTCTTCAATCTCTTTCTTCTTGTTTTTCCTCTTGATAATCATTCTTCATCACCCAACTAGATATCTTCTTGAATTGATTATCATTCTTCATAACCCAATTAGATGTCTTCTTGAATATCTTCAATCTCCTTCTTTCTTTGCTTGACTAATATCATCTTCCCGAATATCTTCCTCTTGCTGATCTTTCTTCATAACTTAACTAGATATCTTCTTGAATATCTTCAATCTTCTTCTTGCTCTTGCTTGACTAATCTACAAAATATACAACATTAAATATAGTAGTTAGTCAATGTAGAAGATTATGTACTCTTAATGCTTGACATCTATATTTGACATCATCAAAACTAATCATATCTAACATTCTCCCCCTTTTTGATGATGGCAAATCCTTTAAGAAAAATAGGTATGAGTTATAAAAGTAAATTAAAAACAACATATTTTTCTTACCTTTCTCTCCCCTTATTTGACATTAGTAAAAAGTTTGAAGTATTAGGAAGGAATGCTTATAGAGAAGTAAATATGAAATCAAATGAGAAATGTTATTTTCCCCATTAATCAAAATTAATGCATTAGGAAAAAAAAGTTTCTCTCCCACATTTTAAAAGTAGTTTCATTTATAATTTGATGCAAATGAAAAAATGATTTTCATAAATTTGAAATAATTTAGAGAGATTTTCAAGAAAACTTTGATAATCAAAGAAATTTAAAGTCAAATATATGAAAAATATTCTTGTAATATAAAGAGAGGGTTTAGAAATGCTTATTTGGATTTAGCAAGCTGATGATTGATCCATAAAACCCATTGCCTTCCTTTCTTATTGTGTTAGATCCAAGATGTTATGTTCACCATACTTTCACTATGCAACTGTGATGGATCTTGTTCGTAGGAGTTAATTGTGGCTGGCTCAATGGTAGGCTCTGAAGTATGCTCAATAGAAAGCTTGGGAATAGCCTCTGAGATGTGGAAGGGAATTGAAGTACTTGCTTCTCAAGTAGTGTCTAAACTTTTGTTGCTTGAAATGTTGTTGTCCCTTGATTGAGCCTTAAAGCATATGTCCTCAAAGTTGATATATTCTCCTTTTATGTTGAGGAACGATCTTGCATAGAGCAAATTCTCCTGCTATAAGTAAAATCATTCTTGCAAGGAGAATGGTTAGTGCCATCAAGTATTAAATTTATTGCACAAATCAAAGTCATCCTTTCTATATGATATGTTAAAAATTAAGATCATGAAAGGAAATATATGAGTAACTCATCATCAAAACTAATCAATTGAGAGTGAATATAGATAAGTATGTTATAATGGTTTTCTTTAAATAAGGGAGATAAGCTTTTAAGATATAAAATACAAGTGAATGTAAAGCTCCCTCTTAATGAATGCATGGTTTTAAAAATCATTATGAGGAATAAATAATACCTTTCCAGGATTTGAAAAACCATTTAGAAACTTTGTAAAGAAAATGAGTATGAAAATCCAAAGATTTAGAGAGAAATCAGGTTTTGAAAATGATGATGCAATTCAAGGTTTTAAGAGATATAACCCAATAACACTTGAGAGTCACTTCAATGATCCTACTCGACCATTATTCGAATTCTCACTCGAGTGATGTAACGCAGAGAATTTAATTAACAATACAATAGCTCACTCGAGTAATATCGTAATCACTCGAGCCAAAATCCTTTGAAGTCTATTGGGGCATCATTGGATACTCACTGTCAGATAATGCAATCAGTACTGAGAGAGTTTGAAGATTAGTCTTCTGTGAGCACTTTAGGATACCAATATGAGCTCAAAATAAGGCCTTAAAGTTCTAGTTGATTAAGTTACACAGTTACCTAATCTTGCCATTCATAGAAGTAATGAACTCAGCATTGTTCATAGTAAGCTCTGGGTGATTGTTGAGCTTCTCTCTCATATAGCCTTGGATAGATGGACTAAGGAATGAAGGACTGAGGAGACCAGCTCTAGCAAAGTGTTGTCTCTCATTTATTCTTGAAATGCTAGCTCTCATCCTCTATGTTTCTTGTGTTAACTTAGTGTGAGATTCAGACTTACTTTGAGTAATTATGAATTACGTGAAGGTCTACTTGAAGTAATTACAGATTACTTGGAGGTCTACTTGAAGTAATTTCATATTACTTGAAGGTCTACTTGAAGTAATTGCAGATTACTTGAAGTAATTTCATATTACTTGGAGTAAGTCCTGTAGAAGTATATATATACCTCTTGTTCTCTGATAGACATGATTTTTCCAGTATTCCTCTCCTCTTTGCTTATAATATAGGTCAGTATATGGTAATTCTTCTTGATGAAGTAAGTGAAGTTATTGGCCTTATTCACCATAGCTCTAGTTTAGATGTATCATATAATTTTGTGAAAATATAGAGCTAGGATTGTAGTTGAGAATCCTCATAGGCTCACCAAGCTTGATGATTCTGTGCATCTCAGCATCTTCCTCTGAACATCTTCTGATCACCTTGGAAAAATAAGGAAGGTGGGTAGGCAATAAAGATTCATATTGGCTAGACTTGTTCTTGGCCTTGAGATGCTTTGAGATGAATCTCGTCTAGGCTCATTAAGAGATTTTCCTCCTCTTTCTCTTTCTCTAGCTGCATCACTAGCTAGTTACTTGCTAGTGATATAGTGTCACTTGAGTGATACCACAGATTTTGCTTCTGCTCACATTGCAACAATGCCAGTCATGCCTCCTCTGTTAGCCTCTGATCTTTGTATCCAAAGTAGAGCATTTTGATCAATTCCTACAAAAGTATATGCTCTTTGGTACCCAACTTTCTCTTGGGTCCATACAGTATCAGACATTATAACTCTTATGCTCTTATACAATTGAATAATATGATATTTGAGCAAAGAGTATAATAATCAACAAAGACCAAAATATAATTTTACCTAATTAAATAAATTCAAGCAATTGAATCATAAAGGGTAACGCACAAATAATACAAAGAATGATGATTTTCAAAGTTCAATAATAATTTGTAAATACAATTTATATAGAAAATAAGTCATTGATAAAATTTTCATGCAAGGCATGTGAGTGAGATCAAAAGAGAGTAGTAGATATATCCATAAAAGTTTTCATCATCTTTTGTGAAATGATAAATTATGAATGAAATCAAATTTTCAAGAATAATAATGAAATATGCAAATTGTTTCAAACTCTCAAATGTAATTTCAAATCATGATAATCCATTGTGAAATAGAGATTTTGAATACATGCAAAACTTATCTTTGAAACATGTTTACAATCTATGTTCATGTTAAAAATGGTTAAAGTCAATAGTTATAAAATATGTATCAGAAAGCTTCACTGTGGAGTTCAAGTAAGATACCATGTTAATTACTAGAGTTAACATGTTGGAGAACTTTCCCAAGCGCAAAAGTCATGTAGATAACCAAAAGGATTAGCTCGATAGATATATATGAGCATCATGACTGTCATTGATTTATAGAGTATCTTAACACTTAAAGATGATTCTTGAAAGATATGAATATTCAACTCAATGACTCAAATATATGACACTGGTTACTCAAAGATAGATCATATCAATGGTTAATGTGTTTGAGCAACAAGGAGAGTGCAAGAATGATGAAGCATATACTCATTAGTCCAAATGACTAGACTACTAGAATATCATTCTAGTAAGTTATTCCACTATAATAGTTAATACATTAAGATTTAATGCACTAATGATCATTCATAATACTTGAAATAACATGGCCAACCAAAGATTTATGTATTAAACATAAGGCTTTCACATATTGAATTCTTTTATGAGAAATACAATTGAACCTCACATAGATAGTTAACTTGTCAGATGTAAGGTCTAACATGTTAGAGAATAAAGACTAAAGGTTTTAAGCAGTGGATAACACATTTAATATCAATGTTCAATATGCCAATGATGGGGAAATACTCTGGTGGATGAATTCAAAGCATTTCTGACTTTCAGTATGCAAAAATATTAACTTCCAATTTTGAAACTGATTTGAATGCCAACAAAATAATTTTCAAATTATATGTATGCACTTTTATAAACAAGATGAATTGAACCAAAACACATTTTTGGATTGTGCACTTCAAAACATGAAACTGATAGAAAAACTATGCACAATTTCACTTTTCGTTTATTTAGCAATCTATAAACAATTTAATGATCATCAAGGATTGATTGCTAAAGGAATGCAATAAAGGACAAACACTCATTACTCAAAATAAATAATTCATATAATCACAGTATAGAGTAAGGATTAGATATCACCGTAATTCCTCTTGTCCTTGTAACAGCTTGCTTGGTTTTGGTAGAATAATATTGATTTTCCTCCTTTTCACATATAGCACCAAAATTCAAACTCCATAATTTAGCATCATCAAGATATAAGTTTATTTTCATGCGGATATAGTCTTAAGAAGATTTTTCTTATCCTACAAAACTGTGTAAAATTCATTTTCTTCATGGTATCCAATCTTGCTTGGATCCATTTCTTGTTATCTTGTAGGAATCAAGATAAAACTCACATGCTTTAAGAATATAGTCAATTCAAGGTAATTTAGCATAATGAATTAAACATGCCTTTATGCATAAAATAAAGAATTAACCTGTTGAGCATTGCAATCCATTTATAAATAAATCTATTAACTGGCTTTTTAAGAGATGTGAAAATATAATTTTAAAATAGTTTGTAATGCTCATTCCTAATATTTCAAAATATAAAACCTCAATAAATATTATAGACAATAGCATAGGAGGTTTTATCATTGTGTACCTTTGCCTTAGATACTTAGAGGATTGCTTTTGCTTACCCACTGCATCTTTCTATGATGTTGATACTTTGAATATCTTGCTTTGGGTACTGGTAACCTTCTCTCAAAATATATAGACTCCAGGAGTATTTTACTTGATGCTTAAGAGATCATCCTTTTCTTATTCTCCTCAAGATAGTTGAACGATACTCTATGGTAGTCCATTCTTGAGGTGATACATACTCCTTTTCTCCATTTCCTTTCTTTGTGGTTAAACTTTGTAGTTCCAGCAATGTTCTCCTAATTGATGTGAATCTCCATTTAGTTGTATTAAGAACTCTTGGAATATTCCTTATTTTCTGTGTACCCTTATGCCCATTCTTTCTTGAATCAATATGCATACATGAAATACCATATGGACATTTTGGTACCCATTTTACTTTAGGTCCTTGAATGTTAGCATTAGACCTTACTTGACCTTTCGAAACCCAACCATATTTATTTCTCACATTAGAATTTCTTCTAATATAGCATGTGTGAGAAATGTGACTAGATTTACCACAATAATTGCAAATTGTATGATGATATGCATTATGAGATTTTATACAGGTATTATGTCAGTTAAGAGAGTAAAAACCTCGAATAAATTTCATTTAAACATTCTTTCTTCCAAATAAACTTTCCAACATGATTGAAAACATTTTTACTTTTTAGAATAGAATCAATACTTGGTTGAAAAACAATTTATGCAAATGTTCAAAATCATGTTTCTTAAATGCACAAGAAGAATTGGAACTTTTTACCTTAAGTTCATCTTGAGCTTCTGATAAGGATTTATCAAGTTCATTAATGCTGAGCTCTTCTTGGAAATTATCTTCCTCTTGTTCTTCTATGTTGACTAGATCATGAAAGTGTTCTATAATTTCTCCTTCTTCATTCTCAACTTCCAATTGTTCATGTACCGTAGATGTGCAGCTTGTAGTTTCACATGAACTGTCAACACTTTCAACTTCAACACATTTGTTAGAAATATACATAGAATCAAGAGTATCCCAAATATCTCTAGCAGTAGAGCAAAATCTAATTTTCTCAAAATCATTTTTGATTAAAGCACTCTACAAAATTTTCATTGCTCTAATGTTCAACGAAAACATTTTCTTTTCTCTTTCTGTCCAATCCTTTCTCGGTTTGAAATCAAAGGCATTTATAAAAATATTCCACATATCAAAATCAGATGCTTTTATAAAGCTAGTAATTCTAGCTTTCCAAAACCAAAAATCAATATCTTTCAACATAGGTGGAATTATAGAGTCAAAACCTTTAGAAAGCATATAAAACCCAATCCGATGTGTAGTTTGGGAGTTATGTACAAAATACTGAAGCTATCCTGGAATATGACGGTGATTCATGTGTCAACTTCAACAGATCATATATCTCTCATATGAACTCAAAACCAACTAGTCACAAAATTACAAAAATTATCCAAATAATATCATGAGCAACCACACATACCTAGAATATCACTAGAAATTCTTATTATGCAACTAGAATAAAAGGTTATAGCTTGAATTGCTATTGCTGTTCACACACGATGGTAAAGTGATTGTTTTGGAGGGTAGAATCCAATGATGGCGGATGCAAATGACTCTCTACTGGAGGCTATTCTCCACCAGTAATGGTGGTTATTCTAACGGCCAGAAGAACAATGTGAGAGCGATGAACACAGTGATAGTGATGAAGAAAGATGAAATAAAGTGTTGGGTTAGAATTTAGGGCAAAATTGATAGAGTGCATTTTTGTCAAGAAAATATTATAAACAGGGATATTTTTGTCTCTAAAATTTGCAATCCAAGGATTGAAAACACAATACCAGGGGGGAGGTGGCTTTGCAGCAATCCTACTTTCATGGTATTCCCAATCCCTAGTTATCCGTAGTCCCTCAAACCAAACGATATATTCTAGCCCAATCCATGATCCAATCCCAGTCCTTATCCCCTAGTACCTCATACCAAACAGGGCCTAATAGTTCTGAATTGCAAAGAAGGTGGATTGTAAAAATTGCAACCGTAGATGATAGAGATTAAATTATACCATTATATCCTCATGTTTTTTTATGTTTTAGATAAATAAATTAAAAAGCAAATGCATATTTAGCATTTACAGTTTAAAATTAACAGTTAATCCGAGATAATGAGAAGAATTATAAAGAGACGACAATGAGAACACCCATGCAACACAAGTCAAGGTGTATAAAATATCACATGTAAAACAACCAAGTACACATAAATTATCATTATCATAAATAAATTCAATATATACATAAGAACATAAAACTAATAACAGTCCAAATTCATCAAATTACTAGATATAACCTATGCACATTGATCTGTAAGTACTCTGGAAGATTATTTGAGAGCGCCTGTCAGAAAACACAAGAAAAGGAAACAATTACCGTAAATAAGCAAGAGGCTATCCAAATAATACAAAATGAATAAATGCAAAAGTAAACAAAGAAAGACAGAAATACATAGCATACACTATAAGATTAATAAATCGAAAACAAAATAATAAACAGTCAGATTAAAAAAAATAAAAATAAAAATTAAATAAGAAATAATATAATATATGAAACATATACAAAATAAAACAAATTAATATATTAAACAAGAAAAATCAAAACATAGTAACAGAATTACCTCATAAAACCATATCAGCCCCTCATCAACACTACACCTAATGCAATATTTTGGGGTGATAACATCATCTGCATCTATCGTTATATGTATGTTATTCCTACGCATAGAACTTGTCCTCAAACAATGAATACTCTGATTGTAATGAACTCTGGGAAAGATGTGGTACGGCCGCTGAGGAAGAACATGTCGGACTGATGAAAGCAAGCTACTTAGGCGTTGCAAACAAGACCCAATCAACTGACGATGACATAAATTCCCCTAGTAATTCGAAGCAATCCGTAGTACAATAGCACCACAGATGTCTCTGGCACTGAATGAAAGAACATAACATACATACATAACGACCACATAATCACTACGCATGGCCTTACCCAACATATCAAGGCCATTTATTGTGTCGTTAGGCCTTACTAAAAAGTGGTACATACCACAATGGAACTCCAGATCAATGTTTCCAGCTTCCTTGTCGGCTACCAAGAATTGATCCCATCGAAGACTTCTTGATTGAACATAGATTCTAAGAGCAGAAAAATCCATGACAGATAATATCCTAGGCAAACGATGGAGAGGAGTAAAGGCCTTGTAGGTTCGGATCAAACTGAAAAAAGACACATAGCTTTCAGAAGCAACATTTACAGCGATGATCTCTAGAATTTCCGATGGCAGCATTGTCAAGCCAAAAGGATTCATCCACACCAAATACACAGAGAATAAAAAATGAAGATGAAAACAGAGACTTGTTAGAGAGAGAGAGAAAAGAACAGACACGTCATCGTCCAACTCAAAGAAAATATCATGCCTCTTTATGGGAAAAAGTGAAATATTAACTCTGCTATGTTTGGCATAGATGATGCAATTGAGTAAGTATAAAATAGATGGTTTGACTATAGGAGTTATGTCAGAAAGCATATCAACGGTTCATATATGCAAAAGGCAATGAAGCAAAAAATGAATTGTTAATTGAAAAAAGGGCAATCATCTACGTCGAAGCTACTTATTCTACACAACTAGGAAAATAAAGTAGCTTAGTACACGTGTATATTGAAATAAAGCATCAATCCTACCTATCACTCCCACAATACAAGTTAGATACATAGCATTATAAGAAAGAAGGAAAATAATGCAGCATTAAAAACCAACCTTGAAAATTCAATTTGTAACCCCCTTCGTAATTATATCCGAAATACGTGATTAAAATGAAATAGAGACCAATAATAATCAAATAACATTTACTAACCCATCATATGACGGGGTTTTCACGAACACTTTTTGAAATCATTTATAAACTTGGTCTCATATTCACATTTTGAATACAATTACTACGCGAAGATAAATCACATTCATATAAATATCAAAGTGCACAACTTAATCATCCCGGCAATCTCGGGTACATACCTTCACTAAAGATACATAGGGTACAATTGCCCATTACAATTCTTCAAATGGGGATTACACAATCTCATCTCGGAGGAGTCCTAGCCGCTCTCTCCACGAGCCACTTGCCCTGTCTAAATTGTTGGTAGGGGAGAGTGAGATTCGAGAGAATCTCAGTAGGGAAACATTATCAATATGCAGGCAAGATAAGTGTTTAATGCATGACATGCTTGCATCACATAACTCATGCACACATACAATGACAAATCTATAAGCTCAATGCTTCGAACGATACACATATGGCCATAGCATATATTGAAACATAGCTTCAAATCATTCATACATGTTCCACATAATCAAGCAAAGCAATAACATGCATCAACACATTAATACAGTTATCAAAGCATGCAGGAGAGATAAGTTCCCTACCTCCAGTCTTTTCTCCTCGATTTGCGTGCCAGCAACTCGGGCTTCACATTTGATCCTACAATGTCAAATGTACTATTTAGACACTTCCATAGTGTTTCTGGGGGTTATATGAAGTTATATGGAAAAATTACTAAAATACCCCCGGGGACCCGGCCCGGCCCCGCCGTACCCGGTCCGGCTGTACTTTTCTTGAAATTTTGACATGGCTATTCTGACATATTTTCACCCAAGGAATCCATTTCCGGACTCAGAATTATCAAATTCAATATCAAATTACGAAATTGCCCTTGGCAGCCCTACTTTTAGGGTTTTAGGGGCGTTTCTGTAATTATGCTTTCTCGGCCTTTTCCGAAAAAGTGCCCAACTGTAACCCCACCTATTTTCGCCCACTGAATCCAATGGAATCATCAAATCATTGAAAATCCAACTCTAAGACCCATTTACAATGCTGGCCGAAATATATGGGTTTTAAGGGGAAAATTGGGGTTTTTCGGTTTCGGCTCCGTAAACACGTTCCTTTCTACTCCTAACCACTTTATTAACCATTCCATTAGGTTACAACTACCATTTAGTATCAATTTGGGCAGCATAACCCCTAGGGAAACCCATTTCCAAAAATTAAAACCAATGGCAATCCGGCGAAATTTCACCGATTAAATTGCCCACAGCAGCTAGAATAGTCAATACACAAGAGTTTGGAAGTTACCTCAAGCTCCCACTAGCTTTTCCTTGTCTTGGCTGAAACCCTAGCCCCTTTTAAACAGCAAAATTAAGCTTCAAATACCTTAATCCATGTAGAAGAGAAGCTTAGGAGAAGGATCATACGCGTTAGGTACGAATTCACCGAAGAAATCGATCTACCTCGCGAGTTTTCTCCTTCCTTCTCCCTATTTTCTCCAAGCTCTCTCTCACGTTTTGCTTTCTCAAATGGCGTCAGGAAATGGCTGATGAAGATGAAGGAATTGCTTTTAATTCCATGCTGATGTCATCTTTAATTATGATGATGTCATAATTCCAAAATTGGCATTTTCGGATTTTCTGGCAGATTTTCTGCCCAATCTTTGAAAAATCATAACTAATTCTAGAAAAATCAAAATGAGGTGATCCCAAAGCCAAATGAAAGGTATTTAAGTCCTCTTCATTGGAAAAATATCATCCATTACTAGAAATCACCACAAAAGTCCAGAATTACACAAATTTCATCACTGCCCCAAAACAGAGTCCATTTTCGACCTCAAACTTTGTACAGTCATATCTCCCAGTTCCCAAAACGAAATGGCACAAATTATATGTCCATTTTAAAGCTTGGGATGTGAACTTCAAGACTGGAAAGTTTCATAATTTTCTGACATCATTTGCCTAGTCAAAACATCCACACGAGAAGATTGCCCAGACAGAATTCACAATGGACAGCATTTCCAGTTTTGCAACCAATGTGTCCAATCCAATTTAAATCAATTCCAATGATTAAATACCACAACATGACACCATTTCCATCACAATACCCCATTCAATTCTTCCCTCTATTCTAAGTCAATTTGGATGTTAATCCACAATTGAACTCAAATACAGGGTTTTAGCGTTGCTCATAACACAAGCGACTACAATCCACTTTATATTCTCTAAAAGGGTTCATTAATCACTAACCACGTCCACTTTTGTAGTCATTAACCCCTAATCACAATTTTGGATCTTGCTAAACCGGGGCTTAGCAATCCACTAATCTCAGGCTTATTCTCTAGCCTCGAGTCTCAAAATTCGGGGTATTACATTTCTCCCCCCGTTTAATAAATTTCGTCCTCGAAATTTGACGAACCACTTAATCCACAAACTACGGATGCTTTTTCACGACAGCTTCCGTTTCACAATTCTTTTCACATTGGATGGTCCCTTCTAGACCACGCAGAGAACCGGTGCACCACAAATCTGATTCTAGGAAGAATCTTAAACAAACTAATGTGTCATGCACAGTTGCTCATACAAATACTCGGGATTCTCATAATCACCATACAATTTTGCTATCACCCCTTACTAGTAATAGCGCCATATCTTCGGCACGAAGACAAATGCAACATCGTTGCCATAAGACTACAATCGGCCCATTTCACGATTGCCACACAAACCCAATCACCATATTTTTTGCCAAACAACTGCAATCGCCTCCACACACGATTGCCACAGAACTCTATGATCACCATCCACAATACCTGGAGGCTCTAAATCATGAGCCATATCATGAAATCTCAGCAGTTGGGCAGCATAGGCCACCACACTGCTCAACTCAATCTGGTTACCCCTTTCGGGAGTAACCCCAAAACACCACAACCTCAATACATCAAACGACATCCTCAGCTGTATACACAAACATTTCAGCATTCGCTATATCCACTTTCACAGCTTTACCCTCACCCGTACACCCACCAGTAACTCCACTAGTGGTAACCGGGACTTTTGGGAATTCACAACAATATCACATCTGTATCAACTTTCATGGTGTCACCCTCACCCGTATACCCACCAGTGACTCCGCTAGTGGTAACCGGGACTTTTGGGTCTCAACCACAATCGCATCAAGTCACTCCGGAATCTCAATCTCTTCTATCTGAAGCACCCTACCATAATGGCCCACCTAGAGTCTCAGTCTCTTCTATCCAGGCGCCTTTTATTGTCACACCCACCCCGGTTTTACCCCCTCTAGGGATGCCCCGTGCCGGTGGTGCCCACCCCGGTTTTACCCCCACTGGGGATGCCCCGCGACGGTGGCTGGGCTACTCAATTATTGTCACACCTACCCCGGTTTTACCCCCTCTAGGGATGCCCCATGCCGGTGGTGCCCACCCCGGTTTTACCCCCCACTGGGGATGCCCCGCGATAGTGGCTGGGTTACTCACATTTCACCCAGGACTCACAATAGCAGATCCATAATCACACCCTACCCTCATCCCCTTTCTCCGCCGGGAAGACACACAGTCTAACCCGAACCGTTGTTAGCTACTCAGGGACTATCGGCGTAGCGGTGCTCACACATAGCCTTTCGGCTTCTACATCACACTCCACCCTCATCCCCTTTCTCCGCCGGGAAGAGCACAGTCTTTACCCGAACCGTTGTTAGCTACTCAGGGACTATTGGCGTGGCAATGTATACACATAGCCTTATAGCTCATAGAGCTATCCGGCTTTCACAATTGGCCCGTTGGCCTTCACAAATAGCCTGTCCCCTGTATCACTACCGCCCCGAAGGCATGGTCCTCCGCTATAGGAATCACCCTATGCGACCGCAGGTGAAAGACTCACAAATATCAATCACATCCTGAGCCTATGCCTATCAGGCGCAGCCCACCAGACCAAACCGATCCGGCCCAACTGGGGAGACGGACTTACAGTGCACAATCGTAACAAGCTGGAACTAGGCATATTAACAACTTCATCTTCAACATCTTGAACTCTTTTCACTTACTGGGATCCTTCAAGACCCCCCTTTTCACAATACAGCTTGACCCCGAAGTTTTTACCTCCCGAAGCCATCACTAACACATTGCACTTTCTGCAAATTCGAGCTTCTGCTCAACACAATTCTCAAACATCACATTCACCACGCTTCCGCTGCACACTCTGAGGTCTTTATCCTCATCTGTGCCTTCACAATGTCAGGGTGACTCAATAGGAGTCCCATAGGAATCTCCTACTACCCCTGTCCATACACATAATCTGTGCTAGACCTTGGCTCAATTCAATTCGAATCATTCAGAGCCATAACCAACACATCGTTGAGATCCCATACTCCCAACGTTCCCAGAGCTCTACTCTACGATTCAACGTCACAACGATTGCTCTCGACGGTTCGTTATCAAGGCGGCTGCACACTAGGGTTCATTGTCATGGTGGCTCCACACTATGGTACTGTACCCGATGCTTCACTCAGTCACTTGACTGGTCAGCCCCTTCGGTCAGCATCCTCCATAGGTAGCCCTTTCCAATCAGATCTCACCGTAGGTAGCCCTCTCCGATCAGATCTCACCGTAGGTAGCCCTCTTCCATCAAAACTCCCTGTAGGTAGCACTCTCCGATCCGAATCCTCCATAGGTAACTTTTCCCTCTGCTAGATTTACAACTAGCAATCTCGGGTACCTGATACATATTTCAATTCAATTCTAGTACCATACTCTGGCACCACAGACCATCCAGGTCAAATGCAATTCCTATGAATCAGCCCAGCTATGGAGTCTGATCCTTGGATCACAGCTCATCTATCCAAACCTCAACCTTAGTTGAACTGGGAAATCACTTCCCTCAATTCCACGGAGCATTATCAACCCCAACATAAATCCAAATATCTTTGCCAGCCTAAGGCACCATGGTCCCCTAGGTCTTAAGGCCTTTAAACACACAAATTCAGGACAACCAAATAATGTATACACATAATCCACAAATCTCATATATCCACAACACCAGAGATATAAATGTGTATACCACAAACAACCAAAATCACAAATCATTGCCTATTCCTTAGGCAATCATAACTCATCACTCATTCCCTAGCTTAGCCTAAGGGAAATATCCTAGCAAAATCCATCTTTGCCAGGAACTGCAGCTCTGATACCAAAATGTAACCCCCTTCGTAATTATATCCGAAATACGTGATTAAAATGAAATAGAGACCAATAATAATCAAATAACATTTACTAACCCATCATATGACGGGGTTTTCACGAACACTTTTTGAAATCATTTATAAACTTGGTCTCATATTCACATTTTGAATACAATTACTACGCGAAGATAAATCACATTCATATAAATATCAAAGTGCACAACTTAATCATCCCGGCAATCTCGGGTACATACCTTCACTAAAGATACATAGGGTACAATTGCCCATTACAATTCTTCAAATGGGGATTACACAATCTCATCTCGGAGGAGTCCTAGCCGCTCTCTCCACGAGCCACTTGCCCTGTCTAAATTGTTGGTAGGGGAGAGTGAGATTCGAGAGAATCTCAGTAGGGAAACATTATCAATATGCAGGCAAGATAAGTGTTTAATGCATGACATGCTTGCATCACATAACTCATGCACACATACAATGACAAATCTATAAGCTCAATGCTTCGAACGATACACATATGGCCATAGCATATATTGAAACATAGCTTCAAATCATTCATACATGTTCCACATAATCAAGCAAAGCAATAACATGCATCAACACATTAATACAGTTATCAAAGCATGCAGGAGAGATAAGTTCCCTACCTCCAGTCTTTTCTCCTCGATTTGCGTGCCAGCAACTCGGGCTTCACATTTGATCCTACAATGTCAAATGTACTATTTAGACACTTCCATAGTGTTTCTGGGGGTTATATGAAGTTATATGGAAAAATTACTAAAATACCCCCGGGGACCCGGCCCGGCCCCGCCGTACCCGGTCCGGCTGTACTTTTCTTGAAATTTTGACATGGCTATTCTGACATATTTTCACCCAAGGAATCCATTTCCGGACTCAGAATTATCAAATTCAATATCAAATTACGAAATTGCCCTTGGCAGCCCTACTTTTAGGGTTTTAGGGGCGTTTCTGTAATTATGCTTTCTCGGCCTTTTCCGAAAAAGTGCCCAACTGTAACCCCACCTATTTTCGCCCACTGAATCCAATGGAATCATCAAATCATTGAAAATCCAACTCTAAGACCCATTTACAATGCTGGCCGAAATATATGGGTTTTAAGGGGAAAATTGGGGTTTTTCGGTTTCGGCTCCGTAAACACGTTCCTTTCTACTCCTAACCACTTTATTAACCATTCCATTAGGTTACAACTACCATTTAGTATCAATTTGGGCAGCATAACCCCTAGGGAAACCCATTTCCAAAAATTAAAACCAATGGCAATCCGGCGAAATTTCACCGATTAAATTGCCCACAGCAGCTAGAATAGTCAATACACAAGAGTTTGGAAGTTACCTCAAGCTCCCACTAGCTTTTCCTTGTCTTGGCTGAAACCCTAGCCCCTTTTAAACAGCAAAATTAAGCTTCAAATACCTTAATCCATGTAGAAGAGAAGCTTAGGAGAAGGATCATACGCGTTAGGTACGAATTCACCGAAGAAATCGATCTACCTCGCGAGTTTTCTCCTTCCTTCTCCCTATTTTCTCCAAGCTCTCTCTCACGTTTTGCTTTCTCAAATGGCGTCAGGAAATGGCTGATGAAGATGAAGGAATTGCTTTTAATTCCATGCTGATGTCATCTTTAATTATGATGATGTCATAATTCCAAAATTGGCATTTTCGGATTTTCTGGCAGATTTTCTGCCCAATCTTTGAAAAATCATAACTAATTCTAGAAAAATCAAAATGAGGTGATCCCAAAGCCAAATGAAAGGTATTTAAGTCCTCTTCATTGGAAAAATATCATCCATTACTAGAAATCACCACAAAAGTCCAGAATTACACAAATTTCATCACTGCCCCAAAACAGAGTCCATTTTCGACCTCAAACTTTGTACAGTCATATCTCCCAGTTCCCAAAACGAAATGGCACAAATTATATGTCCATTTTAAAGCTTGGGATGTGAACTTCAAGACTGGAAAGTTTCATAATTTTCTGACATCATTTGCCTAGTCAAAACATCCACACGAGAAGATTGCCCAGACAGAATTCACAATGGACAGCATTTCCAGTTTTGCAACCAATGTGTCCAATCCAATTTAAATCAATTCCAATGATTAAATACCACAACATGACACCATTTCCATCACAATACCCCATTCAATTCTTCCCTCTATTCTAAGTCAATTTGGATGTTAATCCACAATTGAACTCAAATACAGGGTTTTAGCGTTGCTCATAACACAAGCGACTACAATCCACTTTATATTCTCTAAAAGGGTTCATTAATCACTAACCACGTCCACTTTTGTAGTCATTAACCCCTAATCACAATTTTGGATCTTGCTAAACCGGGGCTTAGCAATCCACTAATCTCAGGCTTATTCTCTAGCCTCGAGTCTCAAAATTCGGGGTATTACACAATTGACCTACACTACTTCCAATCCTAAATATAAAAAAAAATTTGATTCAGAGATATCAACGAAACTAATCACTCTCCTACACACCAAGAGTGTTGTTTTTGCCAGAAACTAATAACTCTGAGTAATAACCTTTCATAAAATGAAAGAATAGACAACATATACTATAATTAAGAAACTAATTTAGCCTTCTTAATCTATCCACAAAACATTAAATTGGTCTTGTACTTAGGAGAAAAGGGAGTATATACACACCATGCGCTAGATGTAAGAAAAAATAATTTTTTTGAACAGAAAATATAAAAAATAAGATACTTAGTAATATCAAATAGTGTGATTCTTAAGGCATATATCAATCTTTTTTTCACACTAATTAAGTTAGGACAAAAAATGTGCTTTTAAAACTGTACTGCATAACTCAAAAAAATTAGTTAACCAACCTAACAAACTTAGCCATCTTATATTTAGGACAAGAGATTGCGAGAAATAATGAAATAAAATAACTAAGTAAAAATGAACATGCACATATTTAAAATACATATAGTTAACGAATTTAAGTTTAAATGAACCACTTAAGAGCCACAAATTCTGCCACCACAACCAAAGGCTAATAATAACATATATAATGGTCTCCTCATATACCTAACTAATGATTACCAAACACTCAGCAACAAATTTCACAAAACATGAGATGACATACAGAGCTTAAATAACATTAGAAGCACAAACATATAAAAATTACTGACTAATTCCATAATTGTTTGGACAATACTTTATAATAGTCAATGTGTGAAATAGATGAAAAACAATATTAGAAGGCACCTTGTGAGAGCGTCAAAACAAAAGATGCCTATGACAACCTCTAAACATAACAAATGATTAGGTAACAAACTATCAAAGATCAACGATAATGAACAGATTAATTATGAAGTAACCTAAAAAAGGTATACTGACGTTAAAAAATGAAAATGGAGACATTCTCTGACTAACAGCCTGTATAGATTTTTTAATAATAATAATATATATTATTAGCCATAAAGTATTAAACAGATATATACATGACGCACACCTACTACAGACACACATTCTACAATATATCATATCAAATGTAAATCCAGCAGTTCAGCCCTTTTTGTACATTTCCTGTAAACATATGACTAATAATCAACAATAAATAATCAAGAGAAACATCTTTGCAAATCCACACCAGAAATTCAAAGCAACGGGTTAGGAATAAAAGTATAAACAAAAAACCATACCAATGCAAAGAGCAGTTTCAATCAAGGCTTTTCTTTTCAAATATCGGTTGGCAAATAAGGGAAAGACGCAGACACATTATAATCCTTGCGATGGCGGCCACGAGAAGATGGGTCTCTTGTAGGAGTAAGGAGGTGTGTTACAAACCGCCGTCAATGACGTTGATATGATACCAAGTGTATGTAAAAGTTAACATATCTTCCTTTAATATTAATACCGTTGAGCGATATTTGGATAGCCACAACCAGAGAGAAGAGACAGTTGAGAAAAAAAATCACTCCTACTCACACAACAATTTCCTAAAAAATGAGACGAAGTGAAATGTATATAAACATACGGTCTAACCATAATACGTGTACCTAGGAATGTGATGCCATGGAGCATGATTTAATATAGCCATACCATCAACACACAAAACCACTACATAATAAAAATAGTGTTTTACTTTCCAACCACGTATCAAAATGCAACTTTGGAAATCTTAATTAAGATTAAAATACATTGACTACCCCTTTGTTTTACATAAATTACACAAACCTCCCCCTATTTTGAAAACGTAAATGAACCTCCTTTAAAATTAAAATGAAAGCTACAAAAACCTCCATCATGTATTTGATATTCCATTTACATCTACCCAACTATTATGTGACTATTAAGTCTGACTATTAAACACCTACTTTGACCATAAAACCCCTTTCCTAACAAATGAATAAACATTTTTATATGCCTAAAATTAATACAAAAAAGTATTTCTTATACATGTATGTTCAAAATTTCCAACATATTACAAAATTTTTCATTTTTTATTATATTAGAAAATTTTAAATTGTAAATTTTAATCATATTTATTGAAACTTGTTTATTTAATAATCTTTTAAATGACTTAAAAATGTCCTTTCAAATAAAAGTAAAAAAGAAAAAGAAAGAAATATGTTTTAGTCACAATATGTTATTGATAATTTAAATTTGATATAGTATATGACTTATATTAATTTTAAATTTCAATTTTTTGAATACATTTTTTGCACAAACATTTATAAACATGTCTATTTTGGTGTGCATCTATTAATAGGAATAATCAAAATTTTAATTAATTTTTCTATGTCAACAATAATTAAATTAATTAAGTATTTACCTTAACTTCAAAAAAAATTTAACAAATTACTATTTACAAAACTAAAAAATAAGTTAACAAAAAAAACTCTTAAACTACTTAAACAATTTTAGTCAAAATTAGAAAATAGTAACGATGAAAGGAAATATTAGAAAATAAAAATTATTTTAATATAAATTGCAATTAAAAATGATAATCCTTAATGAAATTAACGGTTTGAACTTAAATGTATATTCATTAAATGAAGTGGAGGGCCGAGTAATAAAGACAAAACACAAGAAAGATTATAGTATTTTTCTCTGAAGTTAACGACATGCTCTATTAATTTGTAATAATGTCATTATTATATAGTAATCTCACTTAATCAAAGGGCAAAAAAAATGCGTATATACTACAATGAACTTTAAAACACAACGAATTACATATAGGGACAAAAATAGATCTCATTACATAATAAAAATATATGTGTAAATATATTACATGAACATACACAACATATATCACAGATTAGGAAAACAAACCGACACCAAGTTAGAACCGCCATATAACCTAGGAAATCAAAAGCCGTACGTCACATACCGACAACCACCACAATCAAACATTTTGGAAACCACTGAACCACAACCATAAAATCAAAACACATGAGCTAAGAATTCGGATCCACATAGTCCACCATCATCCCTGCATTAAACACTATAAATATTCTATACAATCAACCATCCATTTGTAAAGGAACAACAAAGTGGTCCTAGAACAAATAGGAAAAAACATGGCAGACATCCCACCAGACCAGTCCAGACAGAGAACAATGGCCCCTAAGGAAGAGTCACCGTTGCTCAAACTGCCTCTAACGCTATTGGTAGAACTGATTATCACTTCAAGAACTCGTGTAGGTTTCTAAGGATAACAAGAAACTCATGGGACTTCTTTAGAAATGTGCCACTGGACAACTATGATCATTTCGGATGGATGAAAAGCAAGCAAGTTGTTCATTTTTCGCTGACATGCTTCCACAATGGTAATCCATTTAGTCTTTTCATTAGAGGTCTTAAATACTATACCAGAACAGTAGGCACAGGAGATAAAGGACTGACACAAATTCAGGAAGCCACAGTTCTAAACAACTTTAAGGAAAGTTTCTCATTTTCCATATTAGTAATAGCAAAATGGAGTAACTTCAAGGACTCACAAGAACGGAATGAAGCAATGCAAATATTTGAAGCCATTATCGACTCAGGATAGATAACTTCAATTAAAAATCGATTGACTCCATGGCCGCAATCAATTATCTGGGGACTTAATAGGAACATATTCGATCGTCCAACATATAGATTCTGTGAGAACCAATCATGCTAGGCTGGATGCAAGAGATGCATATGTGACACAGAAGTAAGTTTGTTGTACCATTTAATGAATGAACTGGAAGGGCCGATTGTTTTCCCACAACAGATTCAAGGCACTAACGAACGAGAGAATCAAGAAATCAATGTCGTAGCAAAAAATGATGAAGACGTTGATCTAGATGCTTAAACCATGATAGTTCTAATGTACTTTAGTAATTATAACAGTGTAAAGTTCATTAACATTTAACTGTTTATTCATTGTCTTGGAGACTTGTTCTATACATTAGAGGTAACGTACAAAAGGTGTATTTGTTCAGATTTAGAATGTAGATATTATGAAATATGTCTTCCCTTTTGAAAATGCCTCCAGCACACTTGATAACAACAAAATCAATATAGAAATTGTCTCCACACGTCAGTCAAATGTGATTTAAATAATATAACAGCTAGAATCATGAACAATACATACCACAACTTAACCTATGAAAAAATCAATGACAAGATCGCTAATCTTTTCTTTATACAAATAAAGGGTAACTTGCAGGTGTGGTTAGCTAACTGAGTAACACAAGGTAAAAACCCTTGAAATGTACAATTCATAACAGACACTAAGTAAAAAAGCTAACAAATGTATTACACAAAACAACATGTCATACATGGGAAACCAAACCAAGAACCACTGCACACAAAGCAACTAAATGATTAAGTGAGCAATATTTGTTCACAACTGACATTTGGAACAAAGAGTATAAATAAATGAGGGACAAAATAGAAGAAGAAAAATAACGTACGTAGGAGTTTCTTACTAAAGCATTTAGACAGTAAAAGTGCACAATGTAAATTCGGAACTACTAAATTAGTTTACAACAACAATTTATGAAATATATCTTTGAATCTCTCACATGATAAATTTTAAAGGTCACATAATTTTAATTACATCAACTTTAAAAAACCATATTACTATCACAAAAGTTACTTATTACCTATAAATTAAACTCATTTACCTTTAAAGTTTATCTAAACCTATCTAAAACATATAAAATAAGTAGAATGAGTCAAATCATACCAAACATAGAAGCATTTAAAATTTTCTATTGTCAAGTTGCATATGGACTGAAATTAATATTAATGTGTTATACAATAAAAACAATAATTACATCATCCTTATAGAAAAAATAGTTAAATATAAAGAACATATGTACCTAAAAAAATTTAAAAAGCTTTTGCACGCCTGTATAAATTTTATCTAATTATAAAATTGGACGTTATAATAATCGCATTGTTCACAATGTTATCTCTTGCTTATGCTTAAGTATAATCACAAAGGGTCAACATTGACTACCACATATCAAAATATGTAGAATAACCACCCTTCCCACAAAATATGGACAACGCATAGACATAAAACATCAACAAACCTATTTCAAAAGTATTGTCGTAGAAAGAAAATTCACAAAACCATGCATGTTCAGTTCCTCATTGTTGGATATATGCACAAAAATAATGTCCTTAATTACTTGTTATACTGAGGATGTCAAATCATGCAAGACTTGACAAATTAGGTATGCGAAACCCCAGACGAACGACAAAGTAGATGACAATGTTACACACAAATGAAGTAGGTCGAATAGTATAGTTAAATTAGGAAAAAGCTAAGAATTGTGAATATCAATAATTTAAGTACAACATTGATACAAATGGAAGTACAGAAAAAAATCTATAATGTATCTTATAAAGTAGTAAATTGCATTCACCCAAAATTTGTTAAGTATCTCATTGTATCTAGCACAAGATATACTTTACACACAACTGAATTTCTATTATGATCTGATTCTTAAACATAAACAATGCCAGAGTAATAACTTATTAACAGAGATATGAAATCGTATATTCCTTCAAGATATTTGTGTTGAGTAATTCAATCTTATAAGAGATAAAATAAGGCACACATATATAGCGGCAACAATGGAAGAAATATATTGAATGTCATAAAATGTTAATCAATCAACAGATGATGATTCTAAACATTAGTTTAACTGTTAAAAATATCATGTTGGGAAATTACAAAGTTCTCTACTAATTAATCAATTATGATCTATTACCACCACATAATGAATTATATAGATTAAACCATGTGAGTAAAATAGTGCATCTTCAATATCCATTTGTTTTCTTTAATCAGACATCCAATGTACTTAGCAAATAAGGATGTAAGAAGTAAACATTAATTTCGTTTACAGTATTTAACAAAAGAGAAAGTAAGGAGCCATCATATACAATAAATATTATGTAATAATAAAACCTTCATAATTACTAAGAAGTAATCGCTCACTAAATTAATAAACTGATGTCAAGATACAACTTGAAGATCTGTACATGTTCAATATGTCAGATATAGTTTCCACTACTATAAATATAGTTTTTAGTGGTATGTTAGGTTTAATAACTAATACGACATGATTAGTCACATTATTTAATGGGAACTCTTACTATATATGTGTCACCATATGTAACTACTCCACATGTGTCAATAAGTTAAACAATATATAAACAACTAACAATTATAAAGACGAAAGAACACAAAAATAACCATAAAGTGAAAGTATGAGAACATGTAAATGAGAAGAACAAATTAATCCATACCTCCCATCCAAACTTTCTGGGTCATGTTGAAGACGTGGTAGATTGGAACATAAGGGAAACAAATTCCATTCAAAACAATCATACAACTTAACCGTTGGCACGTCATGTAAACATATGTGGCGGTTTCAATCAATCTCGACACATGAAAGGTTATTCAAGGAAGATTATCACAGCATAGATGACTACAAACATACGTACCTATGCCTTTACGCAACACTATACTTAATGGTTAACCTTTTGCCGGAGGAAGACACCCAAAAATAATGACTACCCAATGTAGTCACTTGATAGATCTACCAACAGACCTGCTTCTAACCATCATATTCCTCATCGTAGAGGAGAGTTTAAAGGATTATTATCGCTTTAGGAATACATGTTGGGAACTTAAAGCATTAGGTGAGTCCAAGATCTTCTTTAAAAATGCCCCCTCTAAGAAACATAAACATGCTATACTAGCTAAAACCAGTTCAGGAATCTATATTTCTATTAGAATCTTTTCACTATGGGAATCTGGAAGTTTCATTTAGGAAAGGATTACAGAACTTTATGTGGTAGGAGATACAGGAATTTTCATACTGGCACTGGTCAAAGAAGCTGTAGAAAAGGGACACAGAACTACAAAGTGCATGCATTCTCTTTTAGTTATATCCAATTGGTAAAGATTTAAGGACACCACTGTTACATCCCAAGTTTTGATGATAACAAAAAGACAATTGTGTACAAATCATGGTTTTATAAGTTTAAGAAATGTTTACAAAGTTACCAAATGCATATAGCAATGTTTTCTGGTATCTGCTGTCAAATTGAACTGGAGTGCTCGAGCATGAGCTTTGCACTCGAGCATAGATCCCTTCTGTGCTCGAGCAGGTGCGAGTGAAAGCCAGAAAGTGTTCACCCGAGAGGCATGACACTGTTATACTCTCTGATTCACTCGAGCACTGGAGTTTGCACTCGAGCAGAGAAGTCATTCTCACTCGAGCACATGCGAGTGAAGGTGCGCGAGTGCTTGGCCGAGAGCAAGTATTATCATGCTTCCTTGATTCACTCGAGCAGAGACATCAATGCTCGAGCATGAGCATTCTGTACTCGAGCAAGGTACTGTGAGTGCTTGGCTGAGAGTCATGAAGTTCAGAGAAGCGCAAGTGTGCTCGAGCACAACCTCATCTGCTCGAGTGACACATCAGCACCCGCGAGTGAAAATTCTATCCCTCTCCAAATCTGATGCGAGTGCTTGTTTAAATGGTATATTACTTCAGAATCACTCGAGCAGGAGTCTATGTGCTCGAGTGAGGGCCTACATCACCTGTGAGTGATAAATTTATCCCTCTCAAATCCTGATGCAAGTGTTGGTATTGAGAGCATATTCCTTGAGAATATGCGCCTCACTCGAGCAGGAGTGTGTGTGCTCGAGTGAGGGACCACATCACCCGCGAGTACAAAATCTCACTCTTGCTAAAATGATATGCGAGTGATGACTCGAGAAGACACTCCCAGTGGAAAATGCAAGATCACTCGAGCAGGAGGAATTGTGCTCGAGTGAGACCCTACATCACTCGCGAGTGAGAATTCTGTCTCTCTGAAATCCTATGCAAGCACAACCCGATAACTGAAGCACAAAGAAGAAAATAGGAAGATCACTCGAGTGAGCCTTTCATGCTCGAGTGATGCTCTGCCAGATCACCAAAAATACCAAGTCTCACAACGTTCAATCAGAATATGGTTTATTGTTATTTATTCATATCATCATTACTTATTATCATTGTTTAACATCATTTTGAATGTATTATAAGTGTGATACAGGAAGATGAACGTTTGAAACAAGCTGATACGGAGAAAGTTAAATAACGGCAGACAACATCATTACAAGCACGCACGCACCTACCGCATTCAGAATATTCAAACATGCGCGTGTCATTCCACAATTGCAAAAGCTCCGCTCCTCAAACTATGATTACTCAAACGGGCAAAATCTAAACATCTATATATACAGAGATTCAGAGATAGTCAACAGAAGAACGAAGCACAAGATTTCACAAGCTTATACACAAGTCTTTGCTATTCATCATTTTCTCTGTATACACATTGATCTTCAGTGTTTATTTATTTGCTCTGTGAGAGAGTCTTCATACAATTCAAATTTTATGCTTATTTGATCTCAAGGTATTGGGACCTTGAGAGGGTAAATTTCCTTACGAGAGAAGCAGTTGAGAGAATTCCTTGTTAAACTTTTCACTCATAATCTTATAAGATACAAGCAGAAGAGAACGTTGCTGCTTGTAAGACTTACAGTGGTGTAAGCAGGAGAGAACGTTGCTGCTCATAAGTCTTGTATACATAAGCAAGTGAGAAGGGTCATAGGTTGTTTTTCTGCACGTAAGACTTGTCGTAAGGGGGAGAGAAATTTCTTAGTGAGAGAATATTTCTGCTCGTAGTTCGTTCAAGGACGATTGTTGTTTTGTGGCGTTCTGAGAGCCCATTGAATCTTGGAGGTATAGTGAAAATCTCAGTAGGTTTTGATCTCTGAGGACTGGACGTAGGCCTGGTTGTTAGGCCGAACCAGTATAACTCTCTGTGTTCAAATCTTCTCAACTCTACTCTATCTACTATATTTTTCATATCTCCACATCAAGCGAAAAATTTATAACATCACCCAATTCACCCCCCCTCTTGGGTGAAGCTTGCCTCTTTCAACCACAATAGCAAAAGATGCAATGGAATGGATGTCAGAATTGCTGAAACAAAAAACAACCAATTCATTAAGGCAAGAAGTAAAACAAACCCCTTGAACTGCTATAATGGAACATGCACCTGATATCATTCCTATGCCCATGCAAGTTTTAAGTAGTAATGTATCGTGCAAAAAAAGCTGTGCCATATGTGGACTGTACGGTGAGGTCCTATGGGCATATAATGTGCTTTACCTCCTTTAGTAGGAAAATGATTCTTCCAAAACATCGAACTGAAATATTTTCTTTCCATTATCTATTCCAAATATCTAAAATGCTGGATGCTTTGCAATGTACATAAATGTGCTACACGTATTAGAGCTTGAATCAATATATAACGAAGTTCATACATTACGTTGTTCTAAAGCTCTTCCAATCTAGTAGCCTAAAGTAATCTAACACCTGTACGATATTCGGGCGTTGTAGTCGATCGATCACACACACTTACATATTTAAATGTACGTACTTTTTAAAGAAGACAAAGTTTAATTATACAAAAACAACAAAATAAGAAACACAACTAATTTAGGCTAGCCCTTGTACATACATCACCACCTTAACACAAACACACAGCTTTTAGATAAAATACCCTTTATCGTCTAAACAATAAAGGTATACCATTGTGACAACCAATGAAAAAATCAAATTCATTACAACATTGTGTAGACACCTATAAGTGTCATTATACTATTATATATTACCTAATAATATGATGCTATGATTAATAATGAAGACAAATCAACAGCACCACATGAGACAAAATTACATTTACATATGGGAAAAAAACAATTACAATAAATTACAACCATGGACAACTTTAATTCAGTAATATTGCAGAATTTTGAACAACTGTGGTTAGTTAGTTAACATAGAGATGAAGACACCCCCCTAAAATGTAGATTTCATAAAACACACCAACATAACAAAGAAGATGACAAACATATTAGACAAAATAACATGTCATACCTGTAAAACCAAATGAACCCCCACAGCAATCAAACAATAAAGTGGACAATATCTATTTACAACACACATGTGGAACCAGAAAATACAAATAAAGTAGTTAGATAATAGAAGAAAAGTAATACATGTGAAAGTAAGTTAACCAAAAAAAGCATTTAAATGGCAAAGCTCTATACTATAAATTCAGAAGTAGTAAATTACTTTCAGCTACATTTTATGAAATAATAAATTCAATCTCTCACACGATATACTTTAAAAGTTTCAAAACTTAAATTACATGAACCCTCAAAAACCAAATTAATGTCGTAGGATTAACTTATAAACAGTTAATTTCATTCATCTACGTCTTAAGTCAATCTAAACGTATCTAAAACGTATGATATAAAATACGTTGTATGTGTCAACTCATACCAAATGTACAAATATTTAATATTTTCTATCAGCAAGTTGTATATAGACACAATGTCTAACAATATGTTATATGATAAATGCCACTATTACATCATACTTATATAATAAAGAGTTAAATACATAGAACATACATACCTGCAAAAATATTTGAAACCTATCGAACCCCTGTATATATTATATTTAATTATATAAATGGATATTATACTAATCTAATTATTTGCAATAGCATTTCTTGCTTACAATTAATTAGTGTAATCCATAAGAGTCAACGTTGATTGCCGTATAAAAAAATATAAAATAATAATACTTGATATAAATTTACAACATTGCTGAGACGAAACCCCCAGAAGAATGAAAATATTGATGACAATCTTACATTCAAATATTTTAGACCAAACAGAATATTTAAATTACTGAGAAGAATGGTACATAACAAAGTACAGAAATTCAAACTATTTTACATCGTAAGTTATAAAATACTACATTTTCTTCATCCAAATTGTTTAAATATATCCTTGAATATATCAAATGATATATTCTAGACATAATTGAATTTGCATTTCCATAAAATTCCTAAACATAAAGACCATCACAATATTAACTTATTAACGGAGATATTAAATGACATATTTCTTGAACATATTAATCTTGATTAATATGATCCAATAGGAGAGAAAATATAGCACATATTATGGAAACAATACAGGAAAATATTGAACATTGTCTGTACACAATAATAAACCAATTAACATAGAATTGCGTCACTACCTAACGTTAACCGTTCATATAGACAATCATATTTTCTTAATCGCATAAGGGATATGGGCCTAACAAAAATGACGTCAACAAAAGGGTAATGTTCACAAAAATCCAAATGGCTAAAAAGATATTTTAATGACTTAATTTAGGTACTAATTTTTTTTAACTAATAGCTTTTAGGCCTGAGCAAGGAGCCCGCAACCCGGTAAGCCCGCCCACACCCATAATAAATTTACCCATTTTGGGCCCGCCCAAAACAGGCCCGTAACGGGCAGGCAAATTACCCACCCATTTAAGCATTAAACGGGCGGGCTATGGGTACCCCTTCGGGCTGCCCATACCCGCCTGTTTATTTTTTATTTATTTATTAGTTTTATTGAAGATTCAATAAAAATGCAAGGATGATGCATGTTAAGAAGACTGATTATAGAAAAATGCCAATACTTTTATTGAATGGTTTTTGTTAACAGTTTTGTTCCTTTAGATTCAAAGTTTGAATGCTCTTTTTAGTTGTTATTTAAGGCTTAAATTCTGAATTTCTAATTGTGAATCTTACTATGTGATGTTTTGATTTAAATTAAAAGGTACATTGCAGATAGTTATATGAGTATTATGGGCCCGTTTGGTTAGATTGTATTGTTACGTGCAATGCAATGTAATGTAATGTAATGGGAATGCAATGCAATACTAATTACAAGGATGATGTTTGGTATGCTTTTTATAATGGGCTGCAATAGGTTATTTTATAATTATATTTCAAAATTAATATATTTGTAAAAGACCATTCTATCCTTTAAAATAATTCACAGCGTTTAAGTCCACTTTCTTTGACAATTAGATTAAACCCAATTGTTTACCTCCATTCCTCTCACATATGCGGAGGAAGAGCGGAGGGGAAAATCACAGTGGAGGATGAACACAGCAGTGAGGACGATGAAGGCGGAGGATGAACACGACGGAGGAGACGATGATGGCTGAAGACGAGCACGCCGAAGGGGACGAGCATGGGTATCTGTTGACGCGCAATGGAAAATAACAGAATTGAAGAATTAGGATTTAGGAGCAAGTTGTTACTTGTAGTGATCAAAGTTGTGTTCTTTGATTCAGTTCATTCACAACTTCGCTCGCCGGACGATGTCTTTCTCATCAGAAGACTACTTCTTCCTTGTTCCAACTCCTTAAGCAAACTTAAACGTCTTTCCCATCATCGAATTGTGGTAAGCTCTTTCTTTCAGATATTTTGTCCCGTAAATTTTTCTCTCCTAGCTTGACTAAGCTAGGTTCTGCTAGTGGATTAGCATCTCAATTTCAGTCAGAAAGTATTCAGTTTGTTTATCTTTTTGATATCTATGCTTGGTATCAGTCAATTCAATTGTCTTGTAACTTTATCGCTGTTGAGCTCAATTTTTCTTCTTTGGACTGTATGCTGAGTGAATGGTGAGCTCAATTATAATTACATATACATTTAATTATTTCTCATATCTATCATTAGATGCACATGTGAAAACTCATCAGTATTTCTGAGATGTTACGATGTATGTAATTTTTTGGATTTTAAGGGGATGTAGATATATTTGCCTCATACTTAAGATGCATCATCTTTTGAGATGCAATGATGGCCACTTGAAGCAAAGTAGGAATATTGTTAGTCTTGGTGTCTCTGCTAATTAAACAACAGTAAAAGTCTCTTGTTCCATTCAGTTCTCTTAGATATTACAATGTCCCTACCTTTTTAAAAAAACAAAGAGAAGAGGAAAAGTGAAAGAAAAAGGAATTGTACATTCTGTTCATAAACAATAATTGGATGTCACATGCAGAAGTGGAAGAATTCATTTTTTTGCCTTATTTGTGAACTTCATTCATTTGAGTAATAATTATTTTGACATCAAAAGAAGAAATATAATTTATTTAGGTTAACTGATAAGAAAAACCTCTGCAATGAAGCTTCATTTTAGGATAGATCTACTGTAATAAATTATTAGGTGTTATTAAAGCATCTTTTGTAGAGGCGTTTGATATCCTGAGATTTACTCTTATTTGGCAACAAGCTTGGCTTTTATCATGTAAGCCGAGACAAAATTCCCATCATATACTTACTTTGTACAACGTAAAATCAATTCCAAAAAGCTAATCAAAACACCTTCTTAGTCTTTTAGTTATATCTCTCTTTTTTATAGCATCTTAAAAATCTTCATTAATGGTTTTGATGAGTCTTTTGGCTTAGCTTCTGAATCTCAATGAGCTATTATTAATTGTAATCTTGTTAAATAACTGAAATTTTTGTTTGGTCCATAATCCGTGTATTACATTGCCTAAGTAGATCAATGGGGAGAGAAGGCATGTAGGATATGGTTGATCCAAACCAAAGGAGCTTTTGGCGGACTGTATGTTTTTAACTGTGGAATTATGCTTTGAAAAACTTAGTTGGAAGTTATATCTAGGAATACAACTCATCGAAAAATTGCAAGTTTTAATGATTAATATTTTAGACTGTGATGATTTGAATGATTTTTTTTGAATTAATCTTGATATATATGCTGCATGCTTTCTGATTCCTATGTTTCTTTCTTCTAATACAATTAATCATAAATTTTTTCTCATTTTATTTTGTCTCCTTTTCCTCTCTCTTGCCAGCATTCACAGATACAGATAAGTTCCTCTTGGCAGCTAAGAGATATAGGCGTGGTTCTGGTATTGAATATGTACTTTCACTTGATGCTGATGACATATCGCAAGTCATTATTGCTGACCAATGTAGCATCTTACAAACAGTGGTTGCTGATGTTTTTCCTAGAGCTTCCCACTGTCTTTGCTTATCCAATATCATGCAAAAAATGCCAGAGAAACTGGGGGGATTGCTAGAATATGAGGCAGTGAAAGCAGCAATTAGTGGAGCAGTTTATTATTCTCTAAGAACTGAGGAATTCGATGCAGCTTAGGAGGACATGATGCAGCAATATGAAATTAGAGGCTATGAGTGGCTGCAAGCATTATACGAAGATAGGAAACGGTGGGTCCCAGCTTATGTGAAGGAAACCTTCTTGGCGGGAATGTTTCCAATACAACCAAGTGACATGGCACCATGGTTTTTTTAGGGCTACCTAAGTAAACAAACTCCTCTGAAGGAATTTCTTGAAAAATATGACCAGGCTTTGCAGACAAAATGGCAGCATGAAGCACTCGCGAATATAGACTTGAAAAATTCAAGCTTTATGCCAAGACTGAGGTGTTACTTTGAGTTGCAGGTCTCAAAACTGTACACAAATAAACTATTTAGAATGTTTGAGAGGGAAATAAAAGGAATGTACTACTGTTTGAGCAGCAGACAGCTAAATGTGTAGGCATGCACTATCTGTCTTAAACTAGAATGGTATAGAAGAGATTCCACTTCAGTACATTCTCTCAAGATGGAGAAAAGATGTGAAGCGAAGTTATGTTATTGATCACAAATCTAGTGGCATTGATATTGATAACCCAGTTCATAGGTATGACCATTTATATAGACGCATAGTTCAGGTTGTGGACAAACTTAAACGTGTAAATTTAGAGGACCATGCAATATAGAGATGATCATTTGCATTATGTTGTTTTGCTTGTTACTTTCATGCATGTCCTTATTTTTTAAGGTTCAATGTCATCTCGGAAGTTTCAAAACATAGTAATGCTGCCATATTCTGCTAAAAAACTAACGTTAACCATTAAAAACTTGTCGTTGACCATTAACTTTTTAACGAGCAATGTTGCTCTATTTTAACATTTCTGGGACAACATTAATCATTTTTTCCTCAAAATACTAACCAGTTTGTTCGGTTTTCTTAATAAGAAAAATTTGTGAAAATCCCTATTTATAAATTTTATTAGCGGAAAGGATGTGAATTCCATCATCGATGTTTTCTGTTTATGAAATCCAATAGAGTAAACAGAAATCTCTAAATAGAACATTGAGCATTGAATATTAACTTTAAAAAATCTCTAAATAGTCATTCATTGCAAAATACCCTTGCAAAATAGAATCCAAACTTGCAACCACCAAGTTCATATCCTTGCAAAATAGAATCCAAACAATGAAAAAAAAGTAACTTTAAGTTAAATAGTTAAACTAGCTCATTGATGAGACGACGAATCCAACGAGCCTTGTGTTCGTTTGGAATGAGTGGGAACCCATTCATTAAGTTTGGAGACGCAGCAATTTTAAGATGAGCTATGTCAATCTCATTAAGTGTCAACTCCTCCACTTTTAGTAGTTCAGGATATAGTTCTTGAGCAACTTGCTTATTAGAAGAATCTTGACAAGCCTCAACAATAGATTTGCACATATTCTCGGAGACTTGGACCAAAGTTTTAGAAGATTCTTTCATTGCTTCTGACAAAATTTCTACAGCATCACGACTTGATCTACGCCGCTTCCTAGATGTTGACTGCACTTCACTTTGATCTATCTCAACATATTGTTCAATAACTGGGTCAGCTTGGTCATTTTCAGTCGCCTCTTCATTTTCTTTTACCTCTTGTTCAGCCTCATGTTGTGCTTGGGCAGGTCTTAAGGCGCTATTTCCAGTGGCACGGTCCTTACCCCATATAAATGTCATCTTTTCAAAGTTTGGCAACTTCCTGTTGCGGAATTTACCTGCTTTACTATTCACCTGAAAGCACAAAAATTTTGAAATAACAACATGAATGGATTTGTATATTTACAATGAATGACATACCTTCACATATTGTTCCCATACCGCATCCTCAGCTACGACACACTTATTTAACGGGTCCCAGCCAAAACCAGAAGTATTGGTGCCATAAATCAAGTTGTGGACAATTTGCCATTGTTGCTTCAATGTCCTCAATCTAGACCATATATTAGGATGTGCTTTGATTTTAGTCCCTGGAAGTTTTTCTTGCATCATTTCCTCTAATTTGCCAACATAGCCTCCACCAAATCCTGTGTCAGCAACAAACTTTCCTTCCACCTTCAATTGAACCAAACAATCAACAAGAACATCATCCTCAGAACTAGTCCGTTGATGCTTGTTTCCCTTTAAAGCATTGTCCTGCTCTTGGTTGTCCATTCTAAAACAACCACATAAAAACAAATTTAAAATAAGGTATCATGTCAAACACATATACTTAGACCGTGCAACAACTTTCAATCACATTCAAACAAATTTGAATCATCTCTAAAAGAGCCAAATTCATCATAACATTGCAACATATAAAATTCAATTACATATACTGTGAAAGTTTTAAATCATAAGTCTAAGTACTAAAAATATAAAAGCGACAAACATCCAAAGCATAAGGACTAATACAAGTCTCAAATACATCACAAATGGCTTATCTATTTCCCCTACGAGCTCTAAATGCATTGAACATTTCGTTAGCTAAATTCTCTCGAAATGCACTCCACTCATCTGAGGGCTCCATAGTTAGAATGGGATTGAATTCCATAGGGATGTTTGGTTCATCTTGTGCATCATATTCAGCCTCCAATGGATCATTCAAGTTGTCCCACATTATGAGATTATGGAGCAAGCAACAGGCAATAATATAACAATTTTGCACGGGAATGGGATAAAATGATGGACTCCTCAATATTGCCCATCTCAATTTCAGCATCCCAAAGCATCTTTCAATTATATTTCGTGCCGATGAGTGTCGCATGTTAGAACACTCTTGGGGATTTTGAGGATGTCGACCTTCTCACCACTCACTTAGATAATACCGTTGACCTCTATATAGGGCAAGGAACCCTTTACAATTGGTGTAGCCAGCATCAACTAAATAAAAATTACCTACACGCAATTAATTATTGTCAGAAACCAAGGCCTACAACTCTAAATCAATATTAGACTCAAAATAGTAAATAAATCATTGTGGTATGTGTACCTTGGGGCACCTTGAACCCATTAGGTCCTCCAATAGCATCCCGTAACACTCTTCCATCTGCTGCCGAGCCTTCCCAACCCGGATATACGAATATAAATTGGCCATCTGGGGAGCACACACCAAGTACATTAGTGGTTACATCTCCTTTTCTATTTCGGTACCTAGCCTTTATGGAAAGTGGCACTTGAACCCTTATGTGTGTGCCATCCAATGCGCCTAAGCAACCCTGCATCTAAAAGTCATCATAAGTTACCATGTATTACCTCCTAAGCTAATTTAAAAGCACAAGAATCATTAGTACCTTAAACCATCTCCACCTCTCGTAGTTTGAATCTTAAGAAATTGGCTCAGGAGTTTTGAAAAGCTCTCCTTGGATGAGTATCATGGCTCTTAGCACTATGGTGAAATAACGACTAATGGTCTCCCCAGACCGCCCAAACTCAAATTGGATTACCCTATTTTTCATATGATGAGCAAGTATATGCAAGAACATAGCTACTTGCTCATCCATTAACATGTGTTTAGTTGGTTTTAGGCCACCTATTGTATCCAGCATGCCACAAAGTTTATCAAATGTCAACATATACATCATAATTTGGTTGTAACAAGTATTGTCACTACCATAAATCAACTCCCTAAGATGCTTTCTCTTAGTATGAAAATCAAGGGTGTAGGAACGGTCTTGTATGATCCTACTGTTCAAAATGGTTACAGCGCACATCATATTCGTCAACATTGTTTGAAAAGCATGGATAAGCATTAACTAACCAAGCATTAGATGGAGAACTGCTACCTTACGAACTTTATCCATATTTTTTGGCTTCTGATAACCATCCACATGTTTAAATAAAAAAAAAGATGGAGGTTGCAATCAATCAAACAACATATATAAAACAACAATGGTAAAACACTTGTGAACATGAATATAATCAAACATATAAATCAAAGTTTGTTTTTTAGTTTCTTCTCAATCTTACCCTCTAAATCATTCAATTTATCATTCACAATGAAAAAACAAAGCACAACCGCTGGTCTGGGCCTGAAGCCATGGGAACATCGACAGACAATAACTTGATATTATACTGCATGGATAGATTACAGCAAAAACTACATACATCACTTCCCATTTCCAATATCACAATGTGTAGTTAGGCAAATAAATAAGGTCAATGTGGGTATAGAGGAACACAGCAAAGTCATGTGTCAATAGGCTGCACCGTCTGTACGCGTGTGTTTCTTTGTGGTCCCTGTGGTTTTCGCCTCCCCATTCAGTAAATGACGTCCCCCTTCCTCACTTTCCCTCATATTTATATTCATCGTACCCTTTTCATTCTTCAATATACGACACTCGCCAAATATTAATAATTCCAACACTGTTTCTTGGAAAGTTTCCACCACTAATTTAAAGGACAGGTTTTTGCTGGGAAGTTTTTTTTGGGGGAGGATGATGTCACAAAAAATTAGTTTGTAATTATGTTGACATTTTTTTGGGGTAAAAAGGGGGCAGCAATATAATAGCAGAGTTCTGAATATTGAGAGCATTAGAGCTGACATTTTTTGCGTCACAGAAAAGGAACACTGATAATTAATTAATTAATAATAATCAGATACACCCATTGTCTGATATGATCAAAGCACAAAACACAAAAGAATAAGCAAGAAGCAGAGCAATACAAGGATCAGTTTCACATCATGTTCCTCCACTGTACTATGAATCCTATTCACAGCCATGCAACATACTTTTGTTTGACTTTGTCTTTGATCATACAATTTTTCCCCATACCTCACAATTCATTATCACTTGGCACACCCAGGAAAAAAGAAAAGAAAACAAAGTTGCTTTATTTACAAGAAATATCGATGGAGGATCCATATTGGACGGTTTACTAATCTATCTAAGGATAAGCGAAAAATTGTTGGAATAGCAGAGTTCTGAATATTGAGAGCATTAGAGCTGACATTTTTTGTGTCACAGAAAAGGAACACTGATAATTAATTAATTAATAATAATCAGATACACCCATTGTCTGATATGATCAAAGCACAAAACACAAAAGAATAAGCAAGAAGCAGAGCAATACAAGGATCAGTTTCACATTATGTGCCTCCACTGTACTATGAATCCTATTCACAGCCATAAAACATACTTTTGTTTGACTTTGTCTTTGATCATACAATTTTTCCCCATACCTCACAATTCATTATCACTTGGCACACCCAGGAAAAGAGAAAAGAAAACAAAGTTGCTTTCTTTACAAGAAATATCGATGGAGGATCCATATTGGACGATTTACTAATCTATCTAAGGATAAGCGAAAAATTGTTGGAATAGCAGAGTTCTGAATATTGAGAGCATTAGAGCTGACATTTTTTGCGTCACAGAAAAGGAACACTGAATTCACCAAGCTGAAAGTATAGGTTACACAAACAACAATCTCATATAATAAAGCTATAAGGGAGATTCATCGCGATAGCTTTACACGAACAGCAATCTCATATAATAATGTATAGCCCCTGCTCCAAAAGCTATTTACGCTTGAATCACAACAATAAACCAGCGATTAAATCATCTAATCCCATAAGAAGAAGAAGACAACGAAATTTTGGCAAACAATTTCTACAAAGCAATTAATGATCACCCGAAACTTACCTCTGTTTCTGCAGTCTTTCGCCGTGGAGTACGTCGCTCTCAAGTTCTGTTGCTTTCGATGGTCAGCTCTCAACGTTAGGGCTTTTGAGAGAAAAAAAATGATCACCTGTTTTTAATGTTTTAGCTATTGAGGGCATATATTGTCTTTTCATTATATTAGTAGGGATAAAATTGAGATTTCATCAATGATTACAGGCCTGCAATGAGTTTTCATAGGAGTCCCCCTATGAATGGAGATTACCAAAAAATATGTAATCTGTTTTACAATTGTAATCCATATTACCATTAATAAGCCCAACCAAACAGGCCACCAATGGTAATGTAATAAAGATTACCATCGCAGGTGTGCAATACAATCTAACCAAACGGGCCCTATGTGTTTGTTAAATGCAAAAGCGCAGTACTGTAGGACTTAAAGTATGGCAATGAATTGTTTTACACTTTGCAATAATAGAGATTTTTTTAATATCATATGCTAAATAGGTTGCCCATTACCCGCTCAAATTTGGACGGGTATGTCCAACCCGTTTATTACCGGGCTATCTCAGGTACTTAACGGGTACGGGCTAGCCTGTACCTATTAAGACATAAATGGGCGGGTAATGGGCTGACCTTTGGGTTAGCCTAACCCACCCATTACTCAACCCTAATAGCTTTGAAATCCAAATGGAGTACAGAAATAGTATATACTAAAGGACTAAGAGAATAGCTTGAATATCCTTGTAAAAGATGACAACTATATTAACATAAATTCACTGTACATTAAAACGTTATAAACATGGACCAACCAACCTTTGTTCTTTAAAGGTCCTTAGCATAAAGGGCAAAAGAAACAAATAAACAAACAAACGATAATCACTTGTCCTCATGATGATTCTTCTTCCTAGTGCCAAAGACCCTGAGCGATTTTTCACCTGCGCCACCACATAGAGCAGCATCAACAGCAGGAATACACTCAACTTCAACTGTAAGAAGACAACTTAACAAAGATAATGTAACACTTCATGCCTAAAAATTTTTAGTTGAAAAGAAAAAAAATCTGGTTCCAATGTACACTAAATTTTAATTTCCTCCTTCCAACAGACCTTACACAAGACACAACATTATTGCTGCCATCATGTAATTTAGGAAGTTGAGCAGACTCCTTTTCAATGTAAACAACATCAGATGACCTTGCTCTCTCAGAATTCATACGGGACACATCTATATCCTACACAAAAGCATATATTTTAAAAGTGATACATGAAAAGTATTGAACATTGTTTTAAACACAGCTAGAAGTGGAAACAAAAAAGGAAACAAACATACTTGCACATCTTCACACTTGTCAGGACTGACGGGATCTGTCTCAGGACCCTCCTTACAATCAGCAATATACGCTTGCAAAATCTCAAGATCCGTAGTTAGCTTGACCACAACACAAGTCTCTGACCTTTGTTCAACATAGTCGTTTGGTATCTTAACCTTAGGGAGATACTTCTTCTCTATAATATTGTCCACAAATTAAGGAGGAAAGTCCTTTTCATAATCAATCTATTACAAATAAAGAGTATATCAATGACAACAAAATTGTACAGATTTCACCAACATAATCAAAATGCCAGAGCATACTTAGTGATCTTGACCAGTGCCATGACAAATAATATCTTTCACCTCCATAACAGTGCAACCAATCATCCTAGACACCTCTCGGTCGAACAACACGAACTCACAACACCCAGTGTCATCAACAACTTCAGCGTACAACATAAACCTACAAAAAAATGTTTACAAAACATTAACCAACATAGGAAAGTCAATAGAGACAATATATAAGTATCAAACAAAAAAAAAGGTAACCAATATATCAAAAAAAATACCTTGGAATAATAGCCCTAACAATAGCATTACACTTCCCACACTAATAAGCATCACCAACGGGAATAATGTTTTTACCATCAATCCCACAGGACATGTAATACCAGCCTCTAGAAAGCTTAATGACAACAATATCAACCATAAGAGTAACCACAGAATCCTTCAAATTAAACAAAAGGAAGACCACTTACGGTAAAAAACAAAAATTGATTATGAATAACATAAGAGTGCACACATGTTCAAGATATAGTTAATTAAAAGCATAATCAACATGTAAACATAAGACAGTGTAGAAATTCTAATGTCTATTCAAGAATAAATTGACTACAATGTTAAAAGGGATACTGATCTCATAGCAGGTCCATGTCACAAACAGGCTATAGTCCTTCAGTCCATGACCCCAAGCAAATAGTCTGCAAGACTTAAAGTTGCTTGCGAGGCTATATGATCAGCCATATGGTTAAGGTCAACTCTGGCAGTCTTCAATCTAAACAAAAGTAAACATAAGTGAAAGTGGAATAAAATGAAGATAAGAGGAATAAATACTACTCACAATAACACCATAAATAAAGACCTCTCAATAAAACAATCAACCTCAGATATGGTCAGTTGAATGAACATACGAGAAGCATACATAGGGTTCTTGTTTTTCCCATATATCACAAAAGTATTAAAAGATAAACATTAATTAAGACATGTGTAGAATATACACAAACTAACCATAATAAAAAAGGAAACACTGACTTACATTGAAACTCTTTTACCTTACACTATTGTAGTACAAAAGTAACAGATCCACCAATGTGGCGATCCATATATTCCAAGAACTCAATTGCAAAACCTCCCCATAGTGTACATTAAACACGGTGCATTCGAATATTTGCAGCAATCATAAAGAAATGACAAATACTCTCATATAAAATAATAAAATGTACAGAACCCAACCAAAATAGATGCACATGTAACAAATGTATAGATATAAGATAGCCGAAACTAGTCCTTATCTATTATCTCAATCTCAATGCGACCTTGCTTTCGACTATCCACAGTGTTCTCATCCGGAGTTCCCACACCAGTAACCACACTACTACAAAAAAGTTTAACGGTAACGCTTCAAAATTCAAATAGGTAGCATTTATCAAGCGCTATGTATAACAATGCTACCTAATGATTAGGTAGCACTTCATAAGTGCTACAGAAAAAATCCTTTTTGTTTGATAAAAAATGTAGAGCGGTAACGCTTGAATTTGCAAGTGCTACTGCTTGTTATACACTAAGGTAGCACTTGAGCCACAAAAATGATACCTGAGGCTTTATTCTTTTGTTTTATTTAAATCCTTAGGTAGTGTATTTATTGGCCAAGTGACACCTAAGGCTATTTTTTTTAATTAATTTCATAAATTTGTCTAAACCCATCTATACAACAATGTTCTATACACATCTCTACTATTACCAACAAAATACAAAAACTATATTTTTCTTTCAAAAGATCAAGAGTCAAATATCAACACAATTAAAAAAATTGTATCACAATAAATAACAACTATCCAATACAATCACACTTAAAACTACTGAGTCAAGTTATATATAAACAACCTAGTATTACCAATGGTAAAAAAAGTCTTACCAAACTTGTTTAATATAGTCAATAAAGAAGAAAGTTATGAAAAGCAATAAAATAAAATATTCAATAGACTAATTATTACATTGTTGGAACACATAAGTACACCATTCTTCAATCACTTCATTTATTTGGTTGTCGCTATACTCTACACAACGTTTACCATCATAATACTACAAAATAATTAACATTGCACATTAAAATCAGTAAAGAAAATAATAACTAATAAAAAATAAATTAAATTTAAAAAAAACAATATAAATTAAAATTTCATACATAGTCAGGAATATAACATTGATCATGAGTGACATCTTTAATGAACCGTATCATGTAATACCCGCAATCATTATCATTAGGTTGGAAAAAAGTATTATATCAACTTATGCATGCAAAGGATCTATTTTCAATATTTGAGTAAATTTTTATAAATACCATAATTTTCTTCCACTTGTAGCTTTTTAAAGAATCAACAGCTTTAGGATGTTTGAAGCCCTTAGAACCTCGAAAGCTAGTCAATGCACTGGCAAAATGAAAAAAAACAAATTATTTTTTGTGGTTCTTGAATCACACAAGTATATGCTCACATTCGCACCTACTTACTGATTGAACAATCTTAACATGTCTAGGCAGTCCTCTGGTTCACCATGCTTTAAAGGATCCATATAGTAAATGAATGGACCATTAGTAGCCATAGGATTGATGACAATCAAAGTCCAATGCCTCCTAAAATATTTTACAAAATTTATTTATGCAAGTTAAAATTAGCCTTCAGATAGAAAAAATCATACCATATGGGACAATCACTAATGACTTACCCGGCATTGAAAGGTGCTAGGAACAGCATATTAGGTTTTGCCTTTGCACAGAACAACTATTTGACTTCATTTGATTGAGAAATTATGTCATTGGTCCCCTCATGTTACCCTATCATGTGTGGGCTAATAAATGTGAATTTATCCCTCATCTTTTTGTCCGTCAATATGTTATGGTACCTTCATATAGTAATACATACAAATAAATTAAAACCAATAACATATAAATGATATAGTTAATGAAGATAAAGTACCTTATCCAAAGCTAATAGTTGTAGCACTAACCCAATTACGAGCAAGAATGTCGTTTAACTCTTGCAATTCAAGATCATCAAAGTAATCAGGAATGTTGTAGATGTTTGGTTCAAATTTCATGATTATGCCAAATCCTTTGTTATACAATCTTAGTGTAATCAATCCCAAAGCATGGCAACTTGAGGTAAATTTGTTTTGACCTATTTTAGTGGTTGTCCTTTTCTTTTTTGGTATTGTTGTTAACCCTTTAGAGTTATTGCCAACCATTATAGTGTGTCTGCCCTTAGGTTTTATAGGCTCAGTGAGACATGTAGGCTATGCAACATAAAGACCTACAACATCTCTAACCCATATTTCATCATTAGGAGTAAGGTATGGTAATTAGGCATCTTCATTGGTGCAAATTTCAATTCTTACTTTTAATGTGTTAAGAGGTAATGGGGAATTGTGCAAAACTTTATTCAAATTGTTGTAGACAATGCCCACTACAATTGCATGCTTAAAAGACGGATCTAGATGTACTTTGCACTTTAATTCACCCTAAGACAAAATAATAAGTTAATAGATTGATATATGAAAATCATAATGCAATTAAAAGTTAACTAGAAAAGAAATTACTGAAGGGATAGGGACTTTAGGCACAGAAATATAGTTATTAGATCCTGAAACTCTAACTACCCTATGCGTTAGATTTTGTATTTGTTCAAATAATTTTTTGGTTTGTTCTTTCAATTGTTGGTTCTTTTCCAACATTTGTTGCTTAAAGGAAGACATCTCTTCTTTCAGCTCCTCTTTTAACATTGCAACATCACTTTTGTTAAAGCGGTGTCTTCGTCCAAAATAAGACGTTTGATTAACTCCAAAACCAACACCTCTAACCTGACCAGGAACCTCAGGGACATTTATGGCCCTACTAAGTATATCATCATGACCTATTTGATGGGCCTTCTCCGGTGAATCTTTTGTGATTGTTTCCTAACAAAAAAGGAATATAAAATTAATTAGTATGAAATAGAATCATTTAAACAAAATTTTCTTAATACAACATATAATTCTCAAACAACAATCTACAATTTTCCTAACTTTTTCATCAACAATTTGACCATTACGGTTGACGTGGCCATTCACCCACAAAACATGTTGTGATTGCTGAGCAACATCTATTTATGAATCTTTGATCTACATATTAAACAATTTACTAAAGTTAAACATCACTCATAGAAAAGGAATATATGAAAACAATATAGAATGTATATGTGCATACTAAGTCTTGCTCAGTCGACGCATATGGTTTACGTCCTTTCATAAATCGATATTTCATATTTTTTGCTCTCTTTCAATTCTTTTTGCTTAGTTCCTGTTTAAATGCAACCCATTTGCATAAATAAATATAAATTTTATATAGATTACTACAAGTTGCCATAAGTTTATTATTACCTAAAATTATGGTGATGTATGTAACCTAATGAAGTCATTCCACACTTTTTGAGAGATAATGCCTTCATATATCTCTAGTGGTGATGTAATAATGTTTCCATCATCATCTCTCAAGTACCACTTCAGAAGATCTAAATGAAACTTTCTGAGAAGACAAGAAGCTTTCGAAAGGACATACTCCTTGCGAGTCTTATCAATAACAAAACATGACTACAAGAAAAACATATATATTCAAAGTGTTAAGCATGATTATATGAAAAGAAACTAACACAATCTTAGAGCACCAATTTATCTTTTACATTAATTTCTTGGAAAATAAATTCCATATAGTTTTTTGGGACATGTTTCCAATTATCATGTGTAAGGTACTGTGTCTCGAGTTACAGTCCCAATAAAACTATGAAATTTGTCACAATTGGGTCTAATTGGTTGACCCTTGAAATTCCACCTAAGTAATGACTTTATGCCCTTACTTCTCCATTGGATCAATCAAGACATAATAGTCCTACCACGAGAAACCACTTGTTCACCTTGCCCTCTGTCATTCATATTAAGAATGTCAACATTTAGAACAGGAGCATAATTATTAATTGGAATTGGAGAATCCATTTTCCAACAAGATAATTGCATTATTATGAAGATGTTAGTATATAGATAATTTTGAAACATAAAAATAAGAGGTTGAGATTTAGATTGACACATATACAAGTAACTTAATTTAAAACATATAAATAAAGACAAAACCTACACATAAAGGTAAAATTGGTTGACATTAATTTATTTTCCACTTTCTTGTTGGATCAGGAATTGTGTTCTTCTTTATTCTCTTTGCAGTGTGAAACGATAGATTGACCCAAATCCCCTCTTTATGATTATGTCTCACATACAAGGGCTCTTCTTCATCTTCATTTACATCAATATCTTCATATTCTAATGGCTTGAAAATAGGATCTTCTTCAGGAATATTCAAATCTTCATTGCTTTGAACGTTGTCTTGCTCTTTATGTTTTTTGTTTGAGAGAAGTACAATGAACCAATTCTTTTTAGCAAGATATGGAATGAAAAATACTTGTTCTGCTTGTGAAGCTAAAATATAAGGGTCATCTTTATATCCCACTTTAGAAAGATCTATTTGACTAAAACCTAACTTATCAATATGTAATATGCTATTGTTGTTAACCCACTTACATCCAAAGACAGGCACCCTGAACAATGAGTAATCTAACTCCCATATGCATTCAATGACACCAAAGTATGATATTTGTGCATAGATTGGATTTATGTCTTTAGCACTAGATATATGCAAAGACTCAGCAACAAGTGTTATACCACTATTTTGCTACGATCATCCTAATCTTTGGTATAAAATGTGTAACCATTAATTACATAACTAGTATAAGATAATACATGTAAATTTGGTCCTTTCGATAACCATCTCATTTTTTCAGAAATAACACTAGGATTCTTCCCTAACTCATCAAGAATGCAATTTTTCAACCAATGCACAAAATTGTGATTGTGTTCTTTTGTTATCAAATTTTCATTCCTATCACCAAATATGCCTCGAAGAATATCCATGTGTTCTTTAATGAATGGTTCGACCTCATCTGTGTTATGTTGAACATATAAGTGAGCTTGCTCCCACTCAGCCATTGATATGCTAGTAACATTACTCCCACTTGTTCCTTTCCCTAAAATTTGCCCATCTTGATAAGACATTGAAATCCCTATAAGGTCAACATTGGATAGGTAATCAGTATATAAATCACTTGCTTCTTCAACTATGTATCATTCAGCAATACAACCCTCTAGCTGATATTTATTTTTTACATATCCTTTTAAAACTTTCATATAATGCTCAATTGGGTACATCCATCTCAAATAAACTGGGACACACATTTGAACCTCTCTAACTAAGTGTACAGTTAGATGAACATAATGTCAAAAAATAAAGGTGGGAAATACATTTCTAATTCACATGGAGTAACAACAATTTGCCTTTATAAATCTCGCAACTTTGTTGTGTCAACCACTTTGCTGCAAATCAACTTAAAAGAGCACACATAGTTTAGTGATGGCGTCTCATACTTTTTTGGTAAAATAGATCATATAGCAACCAGTAAGAAATTCTACATTAACACAATACAATCATGAGACTTTAGATTCTTTAACTTCAAGTCTTTTATTGATATAAGGTTCTTTATATTTGAAGAGTAACCCTCTGGAACTTTAATTCCATATAGAAACTGACAAAAGAATTTTTTCTCCTTACTTGACAAAGTGTATGCTGCTGGACGAAGATAAGTACGATATCCTTTTTCTACCAGCGCCAACTCTACCCTTATACCTATGGTTACCAAATCCAGCTTGACACTGACACTATCCTTACTTTTTCCTTCCATATTAATCAATGTGCCAATGATACCATCACAAATATTTTATTCAATATGCATCACATCAAGGAAATGTCTTACATGTAAGAACTTCTAATATGAAAGTTTAAAGAAAATGGACTTTTTCTTCCAACTACTTGTGACAATATTTTTGGCAAAAGGTTTGCCAAAACTGTTAGTTAAGTCTTTTACCTTCTCAAAAACCTGCTCACCTGTCAAAATCCTTAGTGGACTACCTTCTTCTGAGTCTCCATTAAAAGTCTTTTTCCACTTCCTCCAATGATGTTTTGAAGGTAAGAATATATGATGTCCAATATAAACAGTTTTCTTACAATGATCCAATCGCATTAAATGAGTGTCATCTTCACATATTGTTCATTTCATTGTGTGATTTATCCACTTAGATTATTACTCACTAGAACTTGTTTTGTTTCTTGCTTGAGGCTACATTTTGCAATGGTATGAATAGAGATGACATTGGCATTCATTTCTAAATCTTCTAACCTAAACACAAACCATTCATCATTCACCTTAGTTTTCCTCTTTGAGCCTTTCACTTTCATTTCTATTTCATTATACAAATACTATGTTTGCATCCTTTATCAAGTTCTTCCCAATACTATTGAGAGAGAGAGAGAGAGTACTATTATATATTAGAAAAGAAAAGGAAAAAATTACCATGTAAAATGTCAAAAGAAAGAAAATCGAAAGGAAAATAGAAAAGAAAAAAGTGTGAATTAAAAAAAAGAAAAATTCAAAGAAAGAAATAAAGTCACAATAGTAAAATATGTGAATTAAGTTAGTTCTATAGTGCTAAGTGATCTAGTAAATTATTTGGTGCAAGCATAGTATTTGTTATATTTTCCATTATTTGTCCTATTCAACATTACAACCCTACAACGTCCTTTGGATTTATTTATGCCATTGTTGCAAGTAGTGGAGAGCCTAGAAATACTACAAGCCTATGGTAGAGTATGGTTAAAGTGGATGTGAGTGAAAAACTACCTTATACGAGAGAAGAGTGCAAACACTAATCCTAGTTAAGGTTTCCAATTAAGCTCATTGTAATTAAACCTTGCATTACTTTAGCTACTTCAATTTTGGTATGTTCATTGGATTTGGATAGGAGGATACCTTATTATTTGACTAAGTGTGATTCTTAAAGCTTGATCTTGCCTATTCTTTCAACTTTCATCCCTCTTTGCCTAGTGTTGAGTTTAATATTTAGCACAGGGGTGCAAAAGATTAAGTGTGGGGGAATTAATAGAACTCAATATTTATATATTTTTAGTAATTAATCTTAGGCTTTTATGGGAATTAATTGAATATTTTGGGCATAATCAAATGCTAATGTGAGACTTTAGTGAAAGGATAATTTGGGAATTATAGTGGTTAAATTTTTATATTTTTAATTAATATTTATTATTCCCATTATTATTTAATTATGAGCAAAAGATATTACCTTTGTGAATATAATTTTATAGGTGATGATGTAGCACAACTTGAGTGGTCAAGGACAAAGATGTTATTTTGGAGCTTAATGAAGGACAAGAGTGGAACACCACAAGTACAAAATTTATTTTCGCATATTTTTCTAAGAAGAGGTTAAATGAGTAAAGGCCTTGTTTGGTAGTTGCAATTTTGTGCCTAATGCCAAAACAGATTTTTACCTCTTATTCAAACATACCATACTCACTTTTAACCTAAAGATAACTCAAGGGAATGAGGTGGCGGCTGAATTTAGGAAGAGTTACTGATGCTGAACTGATGAGAATATTAGAGAAAAGAGGTTGGATTGAAATAGAATAAGGGAAAAGAAGAAGGCTTGACCGAATTGAATAGAGCATGAAGAAGGTGGTGTTGACCAAGTTGAAGAATTGAGATGACTTGGACCGATGTGAAAAAGGAGAAGCAAGTTGAATTAATCAGAGAAGAGTGAACCGAAAATGGGAATTAAAGGAATAGAGAAAGAGCTAGCCGAAATAATTGACCAAGAAAAGGGTTGGACAAAAATGAATAAAGAAATGGGAATTGAAGGGAGAGCTGAATAGTATGGGAGCAGCTAAACCAATTGAGGGGACCACGTGAGAAATAAAACAAGGGTTTGGCAGCTGGACAAAAGGAGAAGTGTGAAGAGAAGGGAAAGGTTTACGACACAAAGAAAAGAAAGGGGAGGTGGTTGTTCTAAAAAAGAAAAGGGGAAGCATCGAATAGAAAAGGGAAGAGAGAGGAAAAGCAGCTGAATGAAAAGAAAGGAATGGAGGTCGAGATGGTGGCTATTGAAGAAAAGCAAGATGACCGAATTAAATAGCTAACTGAATGTATTATTAGATTGAAGAGTTGTTCAGTACTTTCCCTTTGCTCTCCATGGTTATTCTCTTCTCTATTTATCAAGCTTTATCTTCCTCTTCTTCCTCCATCAGTAGCTAAGTCTTAGTGATTTCCATGAGTTGGGTAATGGTTTGAGCTTCCAAACTTCAATGGAATTCCTTCAGCTGTCTTTCTATTTCATAATTATATGGCTTGGTTAAGTATGTGATTATGATCTAGATTGTTCTATGCCAAGTGAATAAACTAGGTGGTTGAGCTAAGAGTTGATTAATTAATCTTTGTGTGATTCAAATTAGGAGTCGGTTGAGTTGTTTATTCCAACTTGGTTGAGTGGATTGTAAATGACTAAACTAAATGCTTTGAACTTTTGTAATGGTAATTACAAGCTAGAATTGGAAGTTGATTATTCATCTCCTTGAGTCTGAATTATTTGGTGGTATTCATTTCATTACCTCAGTAGAATGAATTAAATGATTATTGCAAGTATGGAGCTAATGGTAGCTTTGTTCCATCCTCTTGACTCCTATTATGGAATTTATATCATTAGCAAGCAAGAAAAACTAAAACCTCAACTCAAGGGAATCCTATTTAATTATTATTCTAGTTTATTAAATTTACTCTGCTGTTATTATTACTTTCGATTCCATTTGCTTCTTTGTTTTAAAACCAAAAAATACCAAAATATTGCTTTAGTTTAGATTACTTCATTAATTTAAAAATGCAATTTCTCAAATGATTTCTCACAACTTTAAGGTATTTATCACTTTACTATTTAGAAACTTAGAAATTAATCTCCTAACAAGAATGACCTAGGTTGAGCTACTACGCTACATTTTTAAATCTAGTTTTATTTTGAGAACTCATGACATGGGTTCATCAAAAAGTCAGTACCGTGAGTGTCTAGAGAGCAAATAAAATAGAGTTGCCATATTAAAGTAGAAGAGTTAGGCTATGGGGTAACAGAAGTATAGGGCCCCATAGGATTGGCCATATTAGAAGAATTTTGCATATGAGACATAGCCATTTTTCCATAGTAGATGCAAGTCTATCAATTGTGCTCCCTAGGTGAGACTTAGAAGTATAAGAAAGTAGTCCCACTTCATTAACTTTCACCTGTTGTCTAGAACCAAATTTTTGGCTTTTCTCAGCTTTCCTTTCGATCAATTCCTAAACAAGATCAACAATCAAATGAAGAAAAGCACCACCAGCAACCAAATCTAATAAATCTCTCTCTAGAGGAAGAGACCTTTATAGAAGTATTGGATCAGTAATGTATCTGGAATCTGATGGTGGGGACAACTAGAACATCACATTTTAAAACACTCAAGATAATCATATAAGGATTCTCCAACCATTTATTGACATCCACATATGTTTTATCTAATAGACAAAGTATGAGAAGCTGGGAAATACTTTTCCAAGAACAATTTCTTCAATTGGTTCCATGAAGTAATGAATCCAGGAGGTCATCAAAGCAACCAATTTTTAGCAAATCCTTCTAAAGAGAATTAGAAGGCACACATCTTAATCTGATCTTCAGTCACACCAACAGGTTTTATAGCAGTCCAAACCAAGTGAAACATCTTCAAGTGATTGTACACCTCCTCACCTGAAAGACCATTAAATTTTGGAAGTAAGTGTACAAATCTAGATTTCAACTCAAAATTTGCATTAATATCAGGATAATTGATGCAACAATTTAAAAAATGTAGATTAGGTGAAACCAATTCTTTAATGGTGATAGCAGGTATGAGAATCACCATTCTCATCAGTATTAACAATATTGTGTTCACCATCCATATTGACCTTAGAATTAGAAGACTTAACAATGGGCTTAACAGAGGAATTAATACCTACAAGAGTACTAGCTCTATTTCTTCTTCGATGGTGAAATGTTCTCTCAATCTCAAGATCAAGTTCAAACAATTTTTCAAGAGGATCGGGTCATGCAATAAACAACAACTTAAAAATTCACCTAAAAACTCAAACCTAAAGCCTAACTACTGTTCCCAGGCAATGGCACCAAAATTGATGTGTGCTTCTGTCACTAAAGCAATCAATTATTCAAGTGACAAAAAATGTAATGGAATGGACCTAAACTAGAATGCAAGACACTACTACCTAAATACAATTAGAGTTAACTAAATCTACTAATGCAATTGATTCTAAAACCTATATGAGAATGAGACTAATCTATATGAATTTGAATGCAATTTTTGGGGTTTTTTATGAAAGTGGAATTAAAATCCTCAGCAAAGACTAATGGAGAAGCAAGACAAACAACAAGAGTTCAATTCAGTTATGATGATAAAGGGGACAACTTAGGATTCACATGGATTTAGCTTTCTTAGCCATTTAATTTATTAGACCAAAGGGAGGTCAATGAAAAATTGGAATTAATAAACTTAATCACCTAACTGAAACATGGAAAACCCTCAAACTCAATAACACTTATTCCACTAGAAACTCATAATGGAATAAGTTGTAGCTAATTAAATTCATTAAAAACCAATCACAATAGTTAAGATAGTTTTGGAAATCATGTTCACAATTGCCTAATTAAACAATTCAACAATTAATCAACCTAATTAAACAATCAAAAGATTAAATTCAAATTGCCAATTAAATTAATAATAAAAACTCAGTTAAAAATCTAATTGACAATCAAAAGGTTTGCAAACAAAAATCCCAACAATCACTTAAGAACAAATCAAATCCAAAATATCAATTCAATCCAAATCAATAATAAGTCTACAATATAAAACTAAATTGTTCTCAATGAGTACAACCCAAAATCATTTAAAACTAAACAATATCAAGTCTTGAAATAAATTGATAAAAGGAAAGAAACTCCCTTGTGGTCTTTAAATGTAAGCTCCTAGGCTCTAGCTTCCTCCATGCTCCTCCTAAGTTGCCCTCCCAAAATAGTCTAAGCTGCCATGGAATTATCTCTACCTTCAAACTTCAAACACGTCACAACCATATGAAGAAGTTGAGAATAATTGATGAACTCAGTGCCTCATCACCACGCATGCAATGGAGAAATATATATGGAAAGAAGTATGTAATGAGTTGTGGAGGTAGAGTCAAGATGTAAATAAGTAAAAGTGGCACGTAGAGAGAATGAGAAGGTGATAGCCGAATACAACCCAATCCTATAGTTTTAGTGTGCTTCCCTCGGTAAACCAATTCCAGCGGCTCCTCGCTTTGGGTTTGTGTGTGTCTTTTTATAGTGGCAGTAGCTAGGTTAATTAAGAGAGAGAAGGGGAAAGTTTTGGGTACCAACTTAAACCCATTAAAATTTAAGAAGCCTGATAGAATTCCACCATTAGATTCTCTTTCAGTTTCTTTGAAAAATTTTGCACCGTAGGATCTTCTAATCTTCTTTTCCTTGCCATATAAGAATCAAATAAAATCGTGATCTCTCATATATTTGAAAATATTATCTAATCACAAGATAGCAATCAAAATATTAACAATTTAAGCTCAATATTATCACAATCAATTTAAATTTATATTATTTCCTAAAATTTGCTAACAATCCAAATATTACCTAATAAATCTAAATTAGCTAAAATAATCCCCAAAATAAATGAATAAGGTGGGATAAAATATATTAAATTTAGGATTTATCAGTCACTTTTTCAGAAAAGCCCGAAAAAGCATTATTACTAAAACGCCCCTAAAACCCTTAAAGTAGGGTTGCCAAGGGCAATTTTGTTATTTGGTAATGGATTTGGTAAATCAGAGGCCAGAAATGGATTCCTTAGGCAAAAATATATTAGAATAGCTCATGTCAAAATTTTAGAAAAAGTACAGTCATGCCGAGTACAGTGGGCGAGGGCTGGGGTCCTAGGGGCATTTTGGTCATTTTTCAATATAGACTCATAGAACCCCAGAAACAATATAGAAGTTTCAAAATTGTATATTTGGAATTGTAGGACCTAGTGGAGAGACGAGCTGTGGCATGTTTTATGAGGCACACGTTTCGAGGCGAAAAAGGGTTAAGGTAAGGAACTTATCTCTCCTGCGTATATTTGATATTTGTGCTATTGTATTGATGCATGTTATTGCTTTGCTTGATTATGTGAAACATATATGAATGATTGAAGCTCTGTTTATATCTATGCTAAGGCCATAAGTATGTTGTTTGAAATATTGAGCACACAGATATGTCATTATGTGAGCATAAGTTATGTAATGCAAGCATGTCATGCATTAAGCACTTATCTTGCATGCATATTGGTACTGTTTTCCTACTAAAATTCTCTTGAATCTCACCCTACCCTACCAACAAATTTGGCAGGTGAAAACAAGACGTGAACTAAAAGCAGAGAAGAGAACTACATGGGAGGAATGCAGTGGTGAAATAAAGACGGGAAGATGTTTCTATTTCACTGGGACAGTTTTACACATTCAAGTAACCCTATACGGCTACATTGATGGTAATTATTATGTACGAACCCCCATGGGGAATTTCGGTAATCATACACATATTATCAGTATAATTATGTTATTCCTGTGTTGCCTACCAAATTGCATATCGTTTTCCGCAAATACTCTCAAATAGCTGAAAATAAGATAAGGGTGTGACAATGTGAATATATGTTGGGTATGAATCTCCTTCAATAATAAAATATCTAGAACCATATACTAGATATTTGTTTATGGCTTGATTTGTCGATTGTCATTTTGACGAATTATCTTTTCCAACATTAGGGGAGAAAATAAGCAGTTAGGAAAAGAAATTAGTTAGAATGAATTATCATTATCACACCTTGATCCTTATACAGAAGAATGTGAATTAGAAGTTCAAAAGATATTTCATTTACAAAGTTTAGCTAATCAATTGCCAGACTTATTTATTGACCCAAAGAAAGTAACAAAATCACATGTCCCATTTGCTAATGCTCCTATCAAAATAGATGTCCCTGTTGGATAACCTATTGTAAATGAATCTAAAGCATGCATGAAGCGTGATAGGCCTATCAGTTCTAAACATAAAAATCCTCAAAAGAAAAAAGGGGCTAAAAGTATAAATGGTCAAGTTGAGGACAATCAAGAAAGAGTATGAATGGAATATGATGGAACCGAAATGAAGTCAACGTTGATGATATTTTTGCTTACAATGTAGTGCTTGCTATAATAAATGATAATGAGGATCACGAGCCAGAGTCAATTAGTGAGTGCAAATAAAGAAAGGATTGGCCAAGATAGAAAGACACAGTTGAGGTAGAGTTAAAATCATTGGAAAAATGGAAAATTTTTAGACCCATAGTTCTTACACTTGAAGATGTAAAAATTGGTTGGATACAAATGGGTTTTTGTGAGAATGTGAAATAAAAAAGGTGAAATCACAAGATATAAGGCACGTCTTATTGCCTAAGGGTTTACACAAAGATCTGGTAATGATCTTTGGCATATCCCAATTTTATCATAATATTTAATATCTTAATTAAGGATTTTATCATTAATTTTTGGCTAAATGGCATTTATTATGATTAAATTGAATTAAAGATGATTATATGAAAATAAATCTTAAAAATGTATATTTGTTATAATCTTGTGATTTAAGCAAATCTGATCTGAATATAATCTTGGAAGGTTTTATCGCAACTTTGAGGGGATCTGACCTAGATTTCAAATAGCAGAAAAAAAAGGGGCCTGAGAGTCTTTGTGGGCGGATCTAAAATCAAAAGAGAATACCTTCAGCAGTAGAGGATCTTCACACAGCCTAAGAAGACACACACAGATGTAGTGGAAGATGCAAGAGAGGGAGAGAAAAGACAACCTTCACCAATACCTTATTTAGCCACCATCACTTTTATCTTCTTCTCCTTCCATTATCTCATCTCTCATGGGTTTCTTGAGGTCTAATAGAGTTGTAGCTGTGATAAGCTCCGTTAGAAGCTAAATTCCTTCTTGCTTCTTGAAGATGGAAGATTGGTTTGAGCTCCAGAGATATATTCAGGGGAGTTATTTGTTTTAATCTTTTTATTTAACTATGTAACAGATTTCCTGAGTTAGGATTTTATGTTATGTGGTTAATTTACTGAGATTGCAAGTTGTTTATCTTAGTAGTGATTGAACAATTGTGATTTAGATTGAATTATGTGGTTTGAGATTTAAATTTCTATATTTCCTTTTTGGTTTCATGTGGTTTTCCTATTCTTTCATAGTTTGAACGAGTATTATGACAGCTTTGATCTGTTTGAATATATCAGTTGAGTGTTCATTGTATAGAGGAACAAGTTGCATAAATTCAATCCTAAATTACACACTAAGTGCTATTGAATAGTGTATTAAGAAGAAATTATCTAGCTAGAGTTTTAGGGGTAATCACTAATTAATATTACTAGACTTATCGAGTTGCTAAGGTTTGATTTTTGACTTAGTGAGTAGTTTAACTCCCAAATCATTTTGAGCAAGGATAAGCTATATTCCATTTTTCCAGGAAGCATTCATCATCAATTTGCTTAAATCATAATTTCATTAACTATCTCAACAATTTCTCAAAAACCCAAAAAAATAGTAGTCTAGGTTATTTTCCATTATTAAAAAGGAAAAAAATCAATTTAAAACCCATCTTAATGTTTTTGTCACTTAGTTTAGATTAGGAATTAAATAAAAGACTCCTCAAGAGAACACTACCCGAGTTGTACCCTTTACTGCATAATTTGGTTTATTTGATTTAACCTGAGGTGACTAAAGGCTTTAAATCAATGGCGACGTTGCCGGGGAGTCAATTTATTTGACTCCTTGTTTAACTAAGTGTCAATTCAAAAAAAATTATTAACTAGGTTAATCTTTTGTGTGCCTTCTAGTTAGCTAGTTATAGTTTCTTGCATTCATTCATCATATAGGTTTTAGTTTGCATATGCATCACATATCATACATTTTGCACATTGTGGTTGAATTTTGTATGCATGCCCCAAGGTTAAAAAATTGTTCCTAGTGATTTTGATCTTAACATAACTTTAAAACAGCTTAGGGAACAACTGAAAAAGAGTAAAGCAAAAGGAACAAGGGGTATTAGTAAAATTCCCTTAGGACATAACATATCTACTAAACCTAGTGCCTTTAGGGAACTTCATTCTGACATAGGTGATCAATATAATAGAACTTTAGATATGGAACACCATAATGAGGATGAAGGGGAAAATAATGGTATTCCACATAGAAGAGGTGAAGATAAAGGGGAAAATAATGGTATTCCTTATAGAAGAACAATTAGGGAAGTCACTACCTCTGGTATTGATTTAAATCATCTTGCTAATGCTGGACCTAACATGAATACTGGTTTTAAGATTAAAGGTTTATTGATCAATTCACTACCTAAGTTTCATGGTTTGTCTACAGAGGATCCGTATCTATATCTAAGGGAGCTCTACTTGAATTGTTCGAGTATGAAGCCAGTTGGAGCTTCTGTAGAGGACGTCATGTGGAAAGTCTTTCACCACTTATTGGAAGGCAAGGCAAAGGAATGGTATATGAGCTTATTAAGACATGTAGCTGATGCATATCAAAGTTGGCAAAATTTATAGAAAGCTTTTCTAGAGAAGTACTTTCCTGCATCTTGAACTTCTGCTATGAAAAAGGAGATCAATTCAATTCTCCAAGATTCAGATGAGACTTTGTATGAGTATTGGAACCATTTCAAGATCTCTTGGCTCAGTGCCCACATCACTAGATTCCTGATAAGCAGTTGGCTCAAACTTTCTATGATGGTTTGAAAGAGGAAAATCAAGACAAGATTGACACAGCTGTTGGTGGTGCTATCATTGATTTCACTACTCCTGAAGCTTGGGAATTGATCCAGAAGATGGCCTTAGCTAAGCAAACATATGGGGAGCCAAAAAGGAATGCTACAGGAGTCTATCATGTTAACTCTTCACCTCTACACATTCCTCAACTTGACACCTTAATCGCTCAAATTTCTACTTTGATGACAAAGTTAGACTGAATTGCTTCTAAACCATCCATTCAAAAAGAAGTCAACTCGGTTGGTAAGGAATTGGCAGCCCCAAGTTGTGACCTTTATGGCTCATCTATGCATATCTAATGCAATTGTCCATCTCGCTATGAACAAGTCTCTGCCATGTATCAAGGCCGCCCTAACAATCCCAAGTAGGATCCCTACTCAAATACATATAATGAGGGGTGGAGGCAAAATCCTAAATTCAGTTGGAGAGACAATGATAATAGAAGAGTAAATCTTTTTCAACAAGGGAATATTGGAGCTGGTGCCTCTTCTGGCCAGTTTCAAGAATCTTCAAAGATGGTCATTCCACTCCAAGATAACTCACTTTCCCAACCTAAAAGTGATGAGACCAACCAACTGTTAAAGAGTATGGCTACTCAACTTACTAATATAGACAATCGGATAAAGGAAAATAAAGCTTTAAATGATAGTAAATTCTCCTCTATTGCCACAATCCTACAACAGATGAGAAATGATAGAGCAAGTGACAGTAACTTAATGGCAAACATCTGCAAGAAGTTGGAAGAGTTAGAAATAAAGAATAACACGGTACAAACTCACTTAAGTCGGGTCTCCAACACTCTTAATGACTTGCAAGCCAAGAATAGAAGTGGTCTACCTTCTACCACTCTGATTAATCTTAAATCTATCAATGCCATTGAGTTAAGAAGTGGCAAGATAGTGCATTTCCCAGGAATAGTGAAGACCATATAGATGGAAAGATAGAAGCTGAAAGTCCACCCTTGAGCCCTATGAAATTGGGTAATTCTGAAAATATCAAAGAGAAAGAGGTTTTAAAGAAGAAGAATAAAGAAGAAGAATAGCAAGGAAGATGAACAACCTCAAGTGGAGGAGCAACTACTTCTAGAAGTAGTCAATGAGAAAGCTCAATCCACACATTAGAAGGGTCAATCAAGCATGCAAGCAGACCTAATGCAAAATGGTAGGGGGTAAAAATTTCTGATATTCCTTTCCCTAAAGCTTACCTTAGAAGTAAGAAGTTATATGATGATTAGAAGTAAGACGTTGCATGATGATAAAACTGAAAAAGAAATGTTTGAGTTCTTTAGTAAGTTAGAAGTGAATATGGCTTTTCTCAAGATGATTAAGAGCATGCCTCTGTATTGTAAGTTCCTTAAAGATCTTTTCACAAATAAGAGAAAATTCAAGCTTAATGAAAGAGTCCAATTGAGCTTTAATGTGGCAGCCATATTTAAGCCCCAACTTCCTATAAAATGTCAAAAGCCTGGTGCCTATACCATTCCTTATTTCATAGGACCAGTTAACATAACTTCTGCTTTGTTAGATTTAGGGTCTGCAATTAATATGATGCCTAAGTCTGTTTACACTGCTCTAGCAATCAAAGCTATTAAGCCCACTAGTGTTGTGTTACAACTAGCTGATAGATCAATTAGGCATCCAGATGGTATCTTAAAAGACATCTTAATCAAAGTCAAAGATCTTGTGTTCCCCGCTGACTTTTATGTCCTAGATGTGTCTAGTGAATTAGCTCATGATTCGACCCTCATTCTAGGCAGACCCTTCCTTAAAACAGCAAATACCATCATAGATATGAAGGAAGGTGCTATAACCATGGAGGTTGGGGATCATAAAATATATTTTAATATGTATGAGGCAATGAAACACCCTTATGAGGATTATTCCTTATTAGGTGTTAATGCTATTGATTTGACCATTGAGGATGCTAGAGATAATTATGAATTGAGCTTGCATGATGATTATTATTTCCATATGCATGCTGAACATGATTCTTTTGAGCTTGATGATGATATAGCTGCTTATGATGCATATTTTTCATCTCTCCCTTCTATACATTCTCTTTCTGATACTTATGTTAATGGCGTGACTTGCCCTGATTTTGATACTAGTTGCACCCTTTCTGCTTCACAAGTTTACACTTTTTCTTATGATGATGATGCTAACTCTTCTTTTGCAAGTGATTTTGGTTTGGAAAAAGGTTTGCTTCTTAAGTGTGCAGATACTTGTTATAAGGTGGAAGCTGAGAATATAGCTAGAAGTTACTGCAATAGCTCTCACAACCAATAAGATAAAGGGAGCTTCCTTCTAGTCATTCCACCCTTTCATGCACTTGATCTGCAACAGCAGCAACCTTTGTCTAAGAATAACGGGCTTAAAGAGATATATTCTCTTGCCACTTCTCCTAAATCTATTATTTCTCCTCATACCTTAAAATATTTACAGATATTCTCTCTAGTTGTGATACAGGTATGAAAGATGATAAACCCAACTTTGTTGTTGTTATTAGTCAACCTCAAGTTGACTCAACACTTGGGAAGGTCAAGGAGCAAGATATGAATGCAAATAAGCCTAATGCACACCAACCACTTGAGGTTACAAAGGGAAGTTCTCTTTACTCTCTTCAACCACTTGAACTAATCCCTTATACTATTCAACCCCCTATCCTTGAATTGAAACCTCTGCCTCCTAATCTTAAGTATACATTTCTTGAGCATGATGCTAAACTGCCTGTAATTATTTCTACTACTTTGTCTTATAATGAGGAGGCTAGATTGCTCTGTGTGCTTATGAAGAATAAAGAAGCCATTGGTTGAACATTAGCTGATATCCCAGGGATTAGTCCATCTATATGTACTCATATGATTTTGCTGAATGAGGGTTCTAAGCCTATAGACAACCCCAAAGGAGACTTAATCCATTAATCTTAGATGTTGTAAAGAAAGAGGTTACTAAGTTACTTAGTGCCGAGATTATATATCCTATTTCTGATAGTGAGTAGGTTAGTCCTGTTCATGTGGTTCTAAAGAAGAGTGGGCTTACTATTCTTAAGAATGAGAAAAATAAGTTGATTCTTACTAGAGTACAGAATGACTGAAGACTGTGTATTGATTTTAGAAAACTTAATGATGCCACTAAGAAGGACCATCCCTCTACCCTTTATTGACCAAATGCTAGAGAGATTAACGGGAAAAAGTCATTACTACTTCTTAAATGGGTTTTTTGGGTACTTTTAAATCCACATAGCTCCTGAGGATCAAGAGAAAACCACCTTCACTTTCCCTTTTGGCACTTTTGCTTATAGGAGGATGCCTTTCGGTCTTTGTAATGCTACTCCTGGTACTTTTCAATATTGCATGATATCAATCTTTTATGATTTCCTTGAGCATTGCATGGATATTTTTATGGTCGACTTTACTATTTATGGTGACTCATTTGATGCTTTCTTGTCTAATCTTGATAATGTCTTAGCACGATGTATTGAGAAGAAACTTATTTTGAATTATGAAAAATGTCATTTTATGGTCACTCAGGGTATAGTGCTTGGACATTTGATTTCTCAAAAAGGATTAAAGTTGACAAGGCAAAAATTGAGGTAAATTCATCATTGCCCTACCCATCTTCATTTAAGGACCTTAGATCATTTTTAGGGCATGTTGGTTTCTACCAACGTTTTATAAAAGATTTCAGTAAAATTGCATTGCCTTTGTCAAAGTTACTGCAAAAAAATGTGGATTTTGTTTTTGATGATAAGTGTAAGCTAGCATTTGATGAGTTACGACATAGATTAGTCACTCCTTCTATTTTGTTAGATGTAAATTACCTGTCTAGGTAGGTAGAAGCCATTCCCATTAGAAAAGATGACACCCAAATAGTCTCTAAGTTTCTCAAGACTAACATCTTTTGTAGATTTGGAGTGCCAAGAGCTATAGTAAGTAATAGAGGTACCCATTTTTGTAATAAGGTTGTCAATAACCTACTTGCTAAACTTGGAGTTACCTATAAAACGTCTATTGCTTATCATCCACAGATGAATGGGCAAGCAGAAACATCCAACCGAGAGGTCAAGCAGATTTTAGAAAAGATTGTCAAGCCTTCAAGGAAAGATTAGAGCTCAAGGTTAGAAGAAGCACTATAGGCATACAGAACTGCATTCAAGACACCAATAAGGATGTCTCCTTACCAGCTTATCTACAGAAAAGTATGTCACATTCCAATAGAGTTGGAGCATAAGACTTATTAGGCAGTGAAAACATGCAATATGGATATGGAAGAATCCAGCTTAGAGATGAAGCTGCAACTACAGGAACTGGAGGAGATGCGATTGGAAGCTTATGAGAGCTCTCGCATCTACAAGGAGAAAACCAAGCAGCTACATGACCAGAAGATTATGAGAAAATACTTCAAAGTTGGTGACAAGGTTCTACGCTTCAAGGCCCGATTTGCATTCAAACCTGGAAAACTTAACACCAGGTGGAAAGGACCATACATAGTCACCAAGGTGCATGATTTTGGAATAATAGAGCTACTGGATAAGGTTAGCTGATCAGAATTTAAAGTCAATTTTCACCTCCTCAAGCTTTACCATGATAGTGCCATGCCGCCTAGAAGCTAGGTTGTCCCTTTCCTCTCTTAATCTCTCATATCATGTATCTAATTGCTCTTGAAATTTGTTGAACATGAATGCTTGAGATAAGTATGGGGGAGGGACATTCCCAGCAATAACAGTAAGATTAGTAGCTTAGTGTTTAAATTCAATAAGACCCCCTTGTTTCCTTGGTTCTCTTATCATATGCCATCCTCACTCTCTCTTACATTTGAGATTAATTAAATTATTGCATTGTATTCCTTGAATACATTGAGGATAATGTATTGAGTAAGTGTGGGGGAAGTGTGTTTTGAAAGAAAAAAAACCCTACATTTGGATTTTTGGTACTTGAATGTTTTGGAAAATGGAAGTTTGTCCAAAGTCATTGGTGCATTTGAGAGTTGAGCTTGATTATGGTTAATTATAATGTTTTGATTAGTTGTTGCTCTTAATTCTATCATTGGAAATAGCTGAGTAAATATTTTGTGGTTAGTTTGTTATACAGTTGAGTGTTTTGGTAAGCATTCAAGAAGAAATCTTGTTGGAAGGTTATTTGAGCCTAAATTCTTTCTTTGTATGTGTGCATGCTTTCTTAACTTTTCATCTTCTAGAACTTGTCTCAACTCTTTGTCAAAGCTATATTTACATTAATGTGACGGAAATGATAAAGGCATTCAATTCTAAACCCTTTTGACCCAAACACAAACCTTTCGAATCATCTATTGTTTACCCCTTTGAGCCATTCATTAAGCTGTTATGTATATGTATATCATTTATGTATCTTTGCATCCTATCTTGTTATAATTAAATTGTCATCACCCTTAGTTTTTATAAATGTTGAATTGCCATGTATATAGATATTGAGAAAAAAAAAAGAGAAATAAAAAAGAGAGAGAGAAAATTGTGGAAAAAATGAAAAAAAAAAAAGAAAAAAAAATAAAGAAAAGAAAAGAAAAAAAATCTTCCAAACAAGGAAATTCTAAGGAATCTCTATAAATAATAATATAATAGTCATATGCACTTCAAGTGGTAAATTGGATGCTAAGTGATGTGTTATTAGTTTATATACGTGCATAACACTTGTTTCTTTCTCAATTATTTCATGTGGCCTTCTCCATCATTACAACCCATGAAAGTCCTCTTGATTCGTTACATTATTGTTGTTAACAATAGAGATGTTAGAGTTGTTACAGGCCTATGGTAAGGTGATAGTTAAGTGAGCCAGAGCGAGATGACCCTAATGAGGAGAGTTGAGCGTAAACACTAGTACCCTGGAGAGCGCTCTTATGCTTATTTCAATTACATTTGATTGTGTAGTGGACTAATCCCTTTGCATTGCTTTGTACTATGACTTATGCTAGTTGTGGAGCTTAATTAATTGATTTATCATTTTTTATAACATGAGATAGCTCATCTTTAAATTGTAATGATGTTCATCTTGGATGGTTTTGAATTGAAAATTTTTGTCCAGGAGTACAAAGGTCCAAGTGTGGGGAAATTTGATATATCCCAATTTTATCATAATATTTAATATCATAATTAGTGATTTTATCATTAATTTTGGGCTAAATGGCATTTATTATGATTAAATTGAATTAAAGATGATTATATGAAAATAAATCTTAAAAAGGTATATTTATTATAATCTTGTGATCGCTCTTTAAAATTTGAATTTTGAATGAAGATATTACATGATATTGATTTGAATTGTAGGTCACATTAGAAAAGTAGGAGCTGAAGGACCAAAAAGTAAAGATTTACAAGGACTGAAACAGAAAATAAGATTCTATGTGTGGCTATAAGGGAATTCTGACAGAAAGAAGGGTCTTATTCTGTAATATTAGCTGTTACTTTCAAAAGGAAAAGACCAGAGAATATTAAAGAAAAGAACCCCAAAATTACAAAAATTCTACTTCGGTCCAAAAATGCAACGGCTTTCACGTACTTTCAATGAAGAAAGATCAGAGAATATTACAGAACAGGACCCCAAATTTCTAAAGTGTCATTTTGGTCCAAAAATCTGAAAATGACGCCTACTACCCCTGGAATTGATTTTTTTTTTTGATTCCCATGCAGAATTTTGGGAAAAATCTGATCTGAATATAATCTTGGAAGATTTTATCGCAACTTTGAGGGGATTTGACCTAGATTTCAAATAGCAGAAAAAAAAGGGCCTGAGAGTCTTCGTGGGCGGATCTGAAATCAAAAGAGAATACCTTCAGCAGCAGAGGATCTTCATGTAGCCTGAGAAGACACACACGGATGTAGTGGCAGACGCGAGAGAGAGAGAGAGAGAGAGAGAGAGAGAGAGAGAGAGAGAGAGAGAGAGAGAATAGACAACCTTCACCAATACCTTATTCAACCACCATCACTTTCATCTTTTTATCCTTCCATTATCTCATCTCTCATGGGTTTCTTGAGGTCTAATAGAGTTGTAGCTGTGATAAGCTCCATGAGAGGCTAAATTCCTTCTTGCTTCTTAGAGATGGAAGATTGTTTAAACTCCAGAGATACATTCAGAGGAGTTATTTGTTTTAATCTTTTTATTTAACTATGTAACAGATTTCCTAAGTTAGGATTTTATGTTATGTGGTTAATTTACTGAGATTGCGAGTTGTTTATCTTAGTAGTGATTAAACAATTGTGATTTAGATTGGATTATGCGGTTTGAGATTTAAATTTCTATATTTCCTTTTTTGGTTTAATGTGGTTGTGCTATTCTTTCATAGTTTGAAAGAGTATTATGACTATTTTGATCTGTTTGAATATCTCAGTTGAGTGTTCATTGTATAGAGGAACAAGTTGTATAAATCCAATCCTAAATTACACACTAAGTGCTACTGAATAGTGTATTAAGAAGAAATTATCTAGCTAGAGTTTTAGGGTAATCACTAATTAATATTACTAGACTTAGCGAGTTGCTAAGGTTTGATTTTTTACTTAGTGAGTAGTTTAACTCACAAATCATTTTGAGTAAGGATAACCTATATTCCATTTTTCCAAGAAGCATTCATCATCAATTTGCTTAAATCATAATTTCATTAATTATCTCAACAATTTCTCAAAAACCCAAAAAAAATAGTAGTCTAGGTTATTTTCCATTATTAAAAAGAAAAAAAATCAATTTAAAACCCATCTTAATGTTTTTGTCACTTAGTTTAGATTAGGAATTAAATAAAAGGCTCCCCAAAAGAACACGACCCGAGTTGTGCCCATCACTGCATAATTTGGTTTATTTTGATTTAACCTGAGGTGACTAAAGGCTTTAAATCAATCTTGAAGAAACAAACTCACAGGTAGAGGATGCAGCTACATTTCAATATTTGATTAGCCTAGTAAAAAGTGAAAGACTTCATCTGCATGTAATGGATCTTATTACAGTCTATTTGTATGGCTCACTTGACAATGACATTTATATGAAACTCCCTAAAGGACCTAGAGTTGCCTGATGCATACAATTCAAGTTCTTAAGAACGATACTAATTAAAGTTACTTAGGAAGAACAAAATTTTTCCTTGGATTACAAATTAAGTATTTGAATAATGGAATCTCTGTAATCAATAAACTTATACATGAAAAATCCTAGAGTGTTTTTACATGAATAAATCACATCCACTATGTACTCCGATAGTAGTAAGATCTTTGAAAGTTTATAAGGACCCTTTTAGACCTTGAGAAATTAGATAAGAAGTTGATGAAGAACTACTTGGTCCAGAAGTACCATATCTTAATTGAATTTTTTTAGGCACATGTTTAGTCATGGACATCTAAGGGGGAGTCTTATGAATAATATATTAAAATATATTAATATGAATGTCCATTTTCCTATTATTTCTCCTCATTATTTTCTTATGTATTGTACAGACCTTGAATAGTGAATAAGAATTACTTTATCCTCCCCCCTCATATTCTCTACTATCTTTCTCTTTATTTATAACAAATAAGATTTTTTTTTCAACTTTCCCTTTATGAGACAAATAGCCAAATCTGGAAAAAAAATTCTCTATAGTAACAAAGAGCAATTACCACTCTGATCCTATTTATAAATCCAAATTAACAAAGTCTCACATACTAAAGCGAGTTAGTTAACTTATTAATTATAGGCTAAATTTTCAATTTTGCCTTTATCCATGATTTGTTCCAAAAGTCAACATGAATAATTTTTTATTTATTGCAATCAATAGGGATAACAAAGTAAAAAATGCATGTATTACTCTGAAATTAGATTTATAATAAGGACCAAAATTTTTTATCAAAATGGAATTATAAATAGGACCACAGTGGTACCATATACCAAGAGCACTCCCTCTCTCCCAACTACCATTTACCAAAGAGTCTTTTTTTTCATAATCATTGCTTTCTCTTTCCACGATGTTGCCATAAAAACACTAAATTTCAACTTATAAGGTATCGTGGTTTTTGCAATAAAACCTCATCAGTGGCAACGTGAACCCAAACACCCATTTAAGCCTTGATGTGCTATTTTTTCCCTGCAATAGTGTGTTCCGGCTCTCCAAACGCTTTGTCAAACAGGCTCTGAACTGATTTGTCCCCTTTTATTATATTCACTTTGGGTTTGTCTGAACATTAAATGCATTTTTACCTATCTTATGGTTAATTAATATACTCTCTAATTATTTTTAAATGCTTGAGCTAATTTGATTAAAAAAAGCACATTTCCTACATATTTGTTACTCTTAACTAAATTTAACAGTTTTCTTGAAATAAATAATTTGGTTATTAGGGTATTATAATAAGGGGCAGAAGGAGTCTCATGAGCTTTAGGGTGTGTTTGGTTTGAGGGGAGGGGAGGGTAGGCGTGGCAAATTACAATTTTGAACGAGAGAAACCCAAAATTTATCCTCTCATTACTTTTAAATTTTGGCTTCCCGATGAAAACATAAATACATTCAATCCAAAAAGGTAATTTAACCCCCCTCTCTTTCTCTCCCCTCCCTCCCCTTCCCTCAAACCAAACGCACTCTTAGTTGTTTTGGCTCCATTTATTGTCTTGTCCTATACACAATTTATTTCAATTAAAAATATAAATTAGTGAATGGTTTGGCACACAGACAACTTGTATTATGAATACGGTCTTTTTTTTGAAGCATATGGAAATTCTTATAGTGATGTGAATTTGTTTTGGCATTTGTTTATGTGTATGTTTATGTTTATGTTTATGTTTATGTTTAGGGTTTATGTTTATGTTAAATTTATTTTTAAGTCATGTATGACATAAAGCCTTTTGTAAAATGAATTTATGGTAAATTATTATTTATCCCATATAGTATATCTGATAACCACTTTGATCCCCTGCACTAAACTCTTTCAAAATTTGTTATTTGTTTAATTAAAATTAGATGAAAAAATGATATTTTGTTTTTATAATTAAACAAAAATAACCTAATTTTATTGGTAACTATTTGTTTTATGTTTGTCTTGAAGATTCTTCAAGGCATTTTAAAACTTGTTATGGTTAAGTAGACATTTTTAGTTTTAACTTCTAACCTTGAAAGATATTGAAAATGGCTACAACATAATTCAAAAATGAAATTATTCAATATTTTAAGTTTATGCAAGTTTTATATAGAAGCAAGAAAATTCACAAGAGAAAGTATTCTGTGACTCTTAGAAGGTTTTGCATTCAATGACATCCCACTTGATCATATAAGGAGGTTTTATACAATTTTATGTTACAATCATTTAAGGTTTTTTTACATTTCTAGAAAGTTTAGGAAATTTCACCAGAGCCAAATAAGATATTGTTATTTGTAAGATGATGATGAGAAAATGGCCAATAATACACTTGATAGTAATTATCATGTATCAGACCATTTCTCAGTTTATACAATAAAGTTATGTTGTTGATGCCCCAAAGTCCCCGTTACCACTAACGGAGCCACTGATGGGTGTAAAGGTAAGGGTAATGATGTAAAAGTGGATACAACATAAGCTGAGGTATTTGTAAAAACAGCAAAAATTGAGGTATTATGAAAATAATGAAAGCTGAGGTATATGTAAATACAGCAGAAGTTGCCATTTGTGTATAGTAAATCTGTGGTGCTTTGAGTTATTCCTGAAAATAGTGACTAGATTGAGCAGAGTAGTGGCATATGCCTCCCAACTGCTGAGGTATTATGAAACGAGCTGGCTACTCATGTTCTAGAGCTTGCGACAAATGGGTTCGTGTGGAGATTGTGTTCCTGCAACGATTGTGTTTGTGCAATGATTGTGTCTTGCAGTAGTTAGGTATAGCCTCACAGCTTTCACATAATTTCATCGCCAATATTCCACAACTCCGAAGGCACGGTCCTCCCACTATCAACACGGATGGGTCACAGGTAAAGAACTACAAATAATGATAAATCAAATATACAATGTATCACATATAGTATAAGGGAAAGTGTTACTACCTTGTTCTTTCCTGACGTGCTCCAGCACCAGTTGTTCACGAACAGGGCAAATATCAAACCCTATAAACCATAGCCAAGAACGGTGGATTAATTTACTACTTCAATTTCTTACTTTAACAACGCTTAAAGTTGGTTATCATTTGGACTCTTTAGGTGGCTATTAAAAGATTAGATCCATGCCTAAAGGGTTGGGAAAAGCTTGCTCAAAGACCATCTTCGAAAGTTTAGAATGTAAATTTTAAGTAGTTGGCCACAGCCAGCCCCTACTTGGGCCGCGGCCAACAGATGGTCAGAAACATTTGGGCTGTGGTCATCACCTTTAGGCCGTGGCCAGCAGTTGGTTAGAAGGTTTTAGGTCGTGGCCAGTACTTTGGGCTATGGCCAACCGATGACCTATCCTCATTTCAAACAGTCATAACTTGGTGAACATAACTTAAAATGACACAAACTTTATATGGATGGAAAGCTTGCCATGTGAACTACAATTCTAGAAAATTTCACATCATTCCAACACCATTTGATATGTCAAAATACCATGCAAAGTTACGGGCCCTGCACAGCATCTTACACATAACCCAAAATCCAGAATTTCAGTTTTCACACCAATGCTTCCAATGATTCCAAATTTCTATTAAACACCATCCCTATACAAATTTGCATAATGAAGAAATTAGAAACACCAAAAACCACCTAATTCATATCACATTGACATGTTTCCCAATGGTCACAACATGTCACACATTAACACAATTCAAAACTCAACATTGCAATCCTTTCTATTCCAAAATTCCAAACCAATTTCAATAGCACAGAGACACAACTTAACACCATTTTACCTACCATACACTAATCATGTCATGCATTTCAAAATTCACAAGAAAATAAGGGCAAAAATCCAAAATTTTCAAAGCTCAACCAATGACTATATTAGTTACGTCAAAATGTGCCAAATTCTTACCTCTTCCTCTTCCCAAAGTAAATCCCTTGATTCTTCAACTTTCCAAATTTCTTCAACCTCTCAAACACTACTTTTCAAAAATCTGAAACCATAGCCATGAAGCCCTCAACACCATGATCAACATTAAAGAAGATGGATTGAGTATTCTAGGCCATATAGAACACCTACCTCAAAATTTCTTCTTTCTCTTTCCTCTTCTAGTTGGACAAAAATGGAGGTTAGGGTGAGAGAAAATGAGATGATGATGATGAAGTATGGATTTTGAGAATAAAAGGGCCTTTAGGCCTACTTTGAAGGGAAAGGAGAGAGGGAAAATAGTTTGACAAGTTGACCAAATCCTAGGGCTCACTCTTTGACAGTTGGCAAGATCTTGTCTCTCCTTCTATGAACTCACATAAGCACATATACACATGATTCTAACTTCTTGATCTCTTAATCTTAACCATTGATCTTCAATTACCAATGAATTTTCTCTTCGGTAACTGACCAAATGGTCGGTAACTTTTCTTTTACCCGTTTTACCCCTGATTATGGCAATTCCACAAGAACCACCTCCAAACACATTTATATCACCCATATCACTTAACCATGTGCCCTCCCTACCATTAGGGTTCCTTTTAAGCTTGGTCTCACCATTAAGCTTAAATGTAGGGTTTGAGCACCAATCAAAACACATTCGAAGCAAAATTCTTTAAAAGTATTTAATTAACAATAAGTACATTACTTTTGAAGTCACTAGCCCTTAATCCCATTTTTGGGTCATTACAGAAGCCCATATACAATGGCCCAAAATAATTTGAGTTGAACCGGACAAAGAGCAGGCATAAAGGAACATAGATGTTGAGTACGGTCAGGTGTAGTAAGAGGTTCCTAGGAAACTCCTATTAAATCAACCTGACAATGCTGATGCACACATGAGGAAGTGATATGTTTAAGAATTACACTGATAAGAAGCTTGAAGCAGTAAGAACAATGTGTTAGTTAAGGCTTTTGGAAGTAAAACTTTAGGGCCATGTTATCTTGTGAGAAGGGGTCTCAGTGGATCCCAGTATAGTAGAAGTAATGCTAGATTGGCAGAGGCCAGAATATGTTATTAAGAATTACAGCTTTGAATCTTACTGTAATACCAGAAGATTCATTCAAAATTTCTTCCAGATTGTTTTGCCATTGAGTGGAATGAATGATGTGAATGAAGTGTATGTTGTGATAAAAGCTCACAGAGCTGAAGGTGAAATTGTCAAAGGCTAGCTCAATGGTACCATATCTCGCCAAACACTTGAACTTAACCCTGGGTTGGGTATTCGAGTCATAGGGAAGGGAAAGAAAATCCCAAGGGGGGATTATATTCCTTCGAGTACACCGCCACGCCAAGAGTCTTTCGGTAGCTAACACGATTCGGGTGAGGGCTATGTGCATTCCTGACGGTGAAAGAGCATGAGGGTGGGGTATGACAATGTCATGTATAGTGATGTGAATAGACTGGGATTAAGGTATGACCATGTGTGATAGAGAAGAGCTAGTTTAGCTGATGGCAAATTCGACTACATGATTGGGGGTTCTCACTTGTGAAGGCACTTACCTTGGCATGGCTAGCATAGCTAGCCACCAAGCTGGTTGCACCGGTGTTGAGTTTACTATGAATCTAAAGTGATCATGCCAAGAGTCCTTCGATACCTAACAACAGTCATGGTGACGGCGGGTGAAAGAGGATGAGGGTAAGGTGTGGAGATTAAGACTCCCGGCTGACTGCCTGGAAATAAGAAACTAAGAATCCAAGTGGGCCATTACAGTAGGGTGCTTCGGATATAAGAGTTCGAGATTCCAGAGTGGCTCGATGTTGTTGTTGATGCCCAAAAGTCTCGGTTACCACTAGCGGAGTCACTGGTAGGTGTACGGGTGAGGGTAACGCCATGAAAGTTTATACAGTGAAGTGATATTGTTGTTGATCCCTAAAAGTCCCGGTTACCACTAGCGGAGTATTGTGAAAATAGTGAAAACTGAGGTATTGAGAAAACAACGAAAGCTGAAGTATAAGTGAATATAGCGGAAGCTTTCGTTTGTGTGTAGTGAATCTGTGGTGCTTTAAGCTATTCCCGAAAGGGGTTACTAGATTTAGCAGAGTAGTGGCATATGCCTCCCAACTGCTGAGGTATTATGAAACGAGCTGGCCACTCATGATCTAGAGCTTGCGCCGATTGGGTTCGTGCAAAGATTGTATTCCTGCAACGATTGTGTTCATGCAGTGATTGTGTCTTGCAGTGGTTATGTACAGTGACGATTACCGATTTGGGGCAATTGTATTGTGTTAGTGTTTGTGTCAAAGTTATCTCAATTAAGTTCTCAATCAGGTTAAGAGAGAATATTTTGAAATTTAATTTGTTTAAGAAAAGATTTATTTGAGAATTCTAAAGTTACTATTTTTCTTCAAGATCGGAGGAACCTAGGATTATCTATCCCCTTTCTATTTCATGAACTCAAATGAAGATATGTATTTGTCTAAGATTCAAAGACATTCGATAATGCTCTCTCAAGTTAAAACCAAATATTTATCTTAATAAACTAATCAATCTCTTGTATTAATTTATAAAGACCAACATTAAACACCAATCTTAAGCTGACAATGCTAGGTTAGTAATTATATTTCTATAATACTAACAAACCATCCGTTTAAAACCTAAAATTCAAGTCTAACATGATTTTACCCAAGTTCTATACTTAAATTATCTTTCTCAAGAGTAATTTAAATGAGCAAGACAATTAAATGGTGATCAAGCATTTAGAGGCATTAAGAGCATGATAAAATCAATACAAAAACTTCATTTGATGCAAAAAGGGAGTAAATAAATAATTCAATGCATAAATAGGTTCAAGAAAGTCCTAGAATAAGAATATTAGCTACTCATGTTCATCATAATCAAATCACAAAAATAGCAATAAAACATTCCAGAGTTCAGATTTAGATAGAAAAGAATATTAAGGAACACGGTGCTAATACAATTTGTCTTGAATTTCCAGCTCTCCTTAGCTTCTCTGATCCCGTCTTATTCTCTAGCACGTTCTCATTTAATCTAACTCTACTTCTCACTTTTCTACCATCCAGACTCCTCGGATCTATCTCGCGTCTCTCTAATTCGAATCTGCCTCGCATCTCTGCAATTTGAATCTACTTCACCTCTCCGCTCTCTATGTGTTACTCCCTTTTTATAGATATAAGTTTGGTCTTGGGTTGCGTCCTCAATTGCTTTATCTCTAGCCCAGCACTATCCTTTCCTTCTTTCATCTTAATATAAAATAATATAATATATTATATTATATTATATTATATTTAATAAAAAATTTGAATAATTTTTTGCAAATTACTTTGTTGACATCAATGTGTAGCTGGTTTAAGGAGGAAGAAAAGAACAACTATTTAGAGTATGTATCCAGTTGAAGTTTCAGGGTCCTAGTGGGTTTCTGAATGATTTCTTTTAGGATTATTGGATCATTAGTCACAAGGATATTATAAAGTTTTTCTTGAACTGAGTTTTTCTTTTCTCGCAGCAAGACTGTGGATGGCATAAATTATGTCTTCATTTATATAGTTGTACATATGGTTGTATATTTCTTACAAAGGCAAAGAAATTCTTACTTTCTAGTTTTTTGTTGTTTCATTTGGTTTTTTTAGGAATAAAGTAGTTCTCATAGCTCCTAGAATTTATGTAATGATAAAAATTATAAAGCATTTTTTTTTGTATTGGAGCTTATTTTTAAAAATAATCTCCAATACAAAAAAAGGACCCTATTTATTTTTTTAAAAAATGTTACTTTTTAAACCTGTTCTAATTACAACCGGCCTAAAAAGTCTACTTTTTAGACCTGATATGAAGTCACATGAGGTCTAAAAAGTGACTTTTTAGACCGGTTCTAATGAGAACTAGAACCATTCTAAAAAGTGAACTTTTAAGACCGATTCTTAAAAAGTGCGACTTTTAACCGGTCTAAAAAGTGCCGTATCTAGAGCTGTTCTAAAACCGGTCTAAAAAGTGATTTTCACCTAGTCGTAAAAGTAATTTTTGCACTAGTGTTTGCCCTTCCAAGATATTATAATAATTCCTGCAAAATATTGTAGGATATAAGTAAATCTTCTATCAAAATCTCTTATTATCTTATATTTGATTTAAGAGAGGAAAATATATAAAAGATAATTAAATAGGTGTAAAATATTAATACATCTAGTGAATATATCCAAAATATATATCTATTTAATTATAAAATATATACTTATCAGTAACATTGATCGATACAAAGGCTAGGTTGTTGCCAAGGACTTCACACAAGTGGAAGGGGTCGACTACAGGAAAACATTTTCCCTTGTATCAACGAAAGACTCTTTTTTGCATAATCATAGCATTGGTTGCATATTTTGATCTAGAGTTTCACCAAATGGATGTCAAGATTGCTTTCCTTAATGGGGTTCTTGAGGAAGAAGTCTACATGAAACAGCCTGAGGGATTCATTGCAAAGAATAAGGAATATCTAGTATGCAAGTTAAAGAAATCGATCTATGGCTTGAAGCAAACCTCACAAAAATGGTACTTGTAGTTCCATAAAGTAATCACATCATTTGGTTTCGATGAGGACATCATGGATGAATGCATATACCACAAGGTTAGTGGGAGCAAGATCATATTTCTAGTTTTGTATGTCAATAACATATTACTTGCAACCAATAATCTAGGACTATTACGTGAAGTGAAACAGTTCTTGTTCAAGAACTTTGATATGAAGGATATAGGTGAGGCATCCTATGTCATTGGCATCAAGATCCATAGAGATAAAGCTTAAGGCATTTTAGCTTGTCTCAACAAACCTATATCAACAAAGTTCTTGAACGACTCAGGATGCAGAAATGCTCAGGTAACATAGCTCCTCTTGAGAAAGGGAGCAATTTTAGTCTACATCAATGTCCCAAAAATGATCTTGAAAGAAAGCCAATGGAAAGAGTCATATATGTATTAGCAGTAGGATGCTTGATGTATGCACTCTTGGGATTGGTAGGCTGGCAAAAGTTCACCAATCTCAATTGCGGATCTATCAACGGTGTTTAAATTAAATTACAAAGAATCGTACCTTTTATGTGTTCTGAGTTTCCAATTTCTAGGAGCCAACACCTCAGATTCACCCCTTCTACCGGTATCCACATGAATGTGACTCCAAGACGGATTGTGTGCTAGCGCCTCCAATGTCTCCCCATGTAACCCCTCTCACGTAATTATATCCGAATTATGAAATTTAAGTGAAATAGAGACCAATAAAACAAAAACACATTTATAATCCCTCATCTTCAAGATGGGGTATACTGAAAACAGTTCAAAACATAGTTCATCTGTTCTCACATTCACCTTCGGATACAATTACTTATGCAGTTAGATCACATAATAAAAATCAGAGTGCGTAACTAAAATCCTGGCAATTCCGGGTTACTTGTATATATACACAATGGGTTCAAAGTTTCCCAAAATAGGGATTACATATTCAAAAATATTATCTACAACTCATATACATACAGTAATCCCAAAATTCTATTAGATAACCAACGGTCCAAAATCAGAATGTCTCTACAAGTATAAGAGGGAATTCGGGTCGGGCTGGCGGGTTGGGCCTGCCAGCTCGTTAAGAAAATCGGGTTCGGGCCTGGAAAAACCAGGCCCAATTGTAATCGGGCTAAACGGGTCAAGCCCGTTTAACCGTCGGGTTAAACGGGCTAACCCGCGGGTTAAACAGGTTAACCCGTTTAGCCCGATTACCCCAAAAAAAAACGCCATTCCTCTTCTTTTCGGTTCGCTCGCGCTCAATCCCATGACTCTCATCTCTATTCAGATTTCAGAATCTTTCCTCCTCTTCTCTGAACCCTAACGCTCCATAACTCCGCTCCCCTTCTTGCGCTTCCTCTCCGGCTCGGCCCCGTCACCGTCACCCTTCCTCTCCGGCTCCGCTGGTTCGGCCTCCGCCTCTCCAAGTCTCACTCTTCCTCTAAGCCTTCTTCGCTCCGCCGCTCTGTGCTCTCGCATCATAGTCTCGGTCTCCATCTTGCTCTCCACCGCCGCTATGTGCTCTCCGCCGCCTCTCCCAGACTCCCTCCTCCTCTTTGACTCCGCACCACCATCGCTGAGTTGGTCTCCCCCATCTCCAGATCTCCCTCTTCCCCTGGCGTCAGCGGCATCTCTTAAACCAAACCGGATTAGGCATGATCATCTGTCGTCTCTTCCAAGTCTCCCATCTGAACTGAAACCAAACTGGATTCTCTTCCTCTCGTGCTTGTGCTCGTCGCCTCTGTAAGAGGTAATTTTTTTTTTTGAAAATGCAAAATTTCATTATCTTAGAAGATTAAAATGGCACTTAGTTTATATGGAATGTAATGATTAAAAGAAAGAAGGAAAAGAAAAATATCTGGGAGGTTTTAGCATTACAGAAAATCAATGCCCTCGATAATTTACTAGTTGATGATGGACGACTAGTGTCAGCTTGTATAAAAAGTGGATGAAAAATTGAGTGGGGTAACTCATCATTATGAATCAATAAATATTCAATACACCAGCATGACTTAATCTATTACAGTACATATCTCTCATTGGGCATTTGTTGTATTGTGATTGTCCATATGTTTTTCCAATTGATTGTTGTACTGTGATTGTGCATTTGTTGGTTAAGCTAAAATGCTCATTTGTTGAATTGCTGTGATTGTGCATTTGTTGGTTAAGCTCAAATGCTCATTTGTTGAATTGCTGTGATTGTGCATTTGCTGGATGAAAATTTGAACTCTGTAGTTCTGTCTTTGCTGGATAAGTGGATTTGTTTTTCTAATTCCATTTTGTACTATGATTGTGCATTTGTGGTTGTTGTTGGATTTTATTTTCACTTTTGAATAATGCTTTTGTCCTTAAACAAAGATGATAATACTTTTGTCGTTAAAAAAAGATGGCTACCATGGATGTTGACAATGTGGCCACACAATCCGAACAACCTACTGAACTTGAAGCTTCCACTATACAAACACAACATAAAGATGCTCCTACTATAAATAAAAGGTCGAGATGTACGACATCTGATGTTTGGAGATACTTTACAAAACTTGGCATAGTTGATGGTAAGGAAAAAGCCAAATGTAATGGGTGTGGAAAGCTATATACTGTGGGAAGCAAGGATTGTGGGACTTCACACCTTCGGAGGCATATTGAAAATTATAATGCACTCCCAAAATACAAGGATGTTGGTGCTATGATGATAGACCAATCAGGGATTATTAGAGCTAGAAAGATTGGCCACAACAAAGTTCAAGAACTCATTGCCTATTCCATCATTAAACATAATCTTCCCTATGCTTTTGTTGAGTATGAGGGAATTAGGGAGTTGCTCCTATATTTGAATCCTGATTATAAGAGTATTACAAGAAAAACTGCTGTGGTGGATGTATGGAATTTCTATCTTCATCAAAAGGACAACCTAAAGGCCAAACTAGCAATGAGTCGAAGTAGAATATGTTTGACTTCTGATTGTTGGACAGCAATAACTACAGAAGGTTATCTTTGCTTGACTGCTCACTTTGTTGATGAGAAATGGAATTTGCACAGCAAAATACTTTCCTTTTCTAAGATGGAGCCTCCTCACACGGGACTTGAATTGGCAAAAAGGGCGCATGAGATATTGATAGATTGGGGGATTGACAAGAAGGTTTTCTCTATCACGCTGGACAATACTTCAGCAAATTTTCATATGCAAAGAATACTTAAAGAGAATTTGAATTTGAGTGGTAGCTTGATATGCAATGGAGAATTCTTTCATGTGAGATGTTCTGCCCACATCTTGAATCTCATAGTTCAGGATGGTTTGCAAGTAGCGGAAGGAGCTTTGAATAAAATTAGGAGCAGCATTATGTATGTACGGAAATCAGAGGCAAGGATGATAGACTTCAAGAAAAGGGTTGAACAAGTTGGGGGAATTGACACTTCTGTGGGTTTAATGTATGATGTCCCAACTAGATGGAATTCGACACATGCAATGCTTGAAAGTGCAATTAAATATCGTCGTGCTTTGGCTAGTTTGGCCTTGAATGACACAAATTATAATCATTGTCCAACAAATGAAGAGTGGTCAAGAGCAGAGGCTATGTGCACATTCTTGAAGCCTTTTGCAGTGATAACAAACTTGATATCTGGATCATCATATCCCACCTCTAACATGTATTTCACACAAATATCAAAGATTGAGTTGCTGCTAAAAGGACATTTGAAGAGTGAGGATTCTGTGATTCGGGATATGGCTCAGAGTATGCTTGACAAATTTGACAAATATTGGACTGAATATAGTGTTATTCTTGCATTAGCCATTATCCTTGATCCTCGGATGAAGCTTGAAGTCATAAAGTTTACTTTTGCGAAATTAGATCCCATAAATGCTCATGAGAAGATTGAAAACGTTAGGAGTAAGTTGTACTATGTTTTCAATGAGTATAAAAATGTGGGATCATCTTCATCTGACACCCCAATTGGTGGAGCTGCTTCAAGCTCGAATGCCAACACGGTGTTTATCACAGAACCAATTCCTAGCCGTAACTCGAATGAAGTGGATGACTACGAAGTTTTTTATGTAAGTTTGAAATTCTTAAATAGTTTTTGTTTAGATTTAATTTGAATTTTCATTGTCACTATCCTCTGTTCATTTAATTTGACCTTTTTATTAATTTTTCAATGGTATAGGATTTTTTTTCATTCAAGTGTCAAGATGAGGCAACAATTGAAAGGTCTGAATTGGATTACTATTTGGAAGAAGCGATACTTGATAATAGATTGGCTACAAGATTTAATGTCTTGGATTATTGGAAAGCCAACTCAGCTCGATTTCCCTATCTTTCAAAGATGGCATGTGATATTCTTAGTATTCCTATTACTACCATTGCCAGTGAATCAGCCTTTAGCATAGGATCTCGGGTTCTCACAAAGTATCGATCTTGTCTTCTTCCAGATAATGTTGAAGCTCTCATTTGCACACGAAATTGGCTTCTTGGTTTTCCATGGGATCGTAATATTTATAATCATATTTGTTCATTTATCTTTTTTAATATATCTATTTAATAAATCTTTTATGTTTATGCTATTACTTGTGGCAGAGGATTCTGAGATAGAGAAAAGGGAAACTGCTCCTATCCCTATTTTTGCTGCTTCAGACAATGCTTCGAATATAGTTATTGCCGATTGAAGAATGACGAAGGAAGATTACAAGTTTTTGTTGTTGTTGTGAAGAATTAGCTCCAAAAAGATTATAACTTTCTTGCTAATTGTTATTGTATTATATGACTTATATCCCTCATTCCCTTCCAATACACTTATGCCATGCCTTCATTGTCTTGCCTCAGAAACTTGGTGTTTTAATTTATTTAGAACTTGGTGTTTTAATTTATTTAGAGCTTGACATCAGCACTCTTGAGCTCTCTTGCCCAAATCTTGAGAAAGTAAATTTGGATGGCTGTGATCATTTGGAAAGAGCATCATTTAGTCCTGTAAGTGATATTTCTTCATAAATTGCTTTAAATTTTGCTCTATATAACAAGCTATTGCATTCTTTGTCTATTTGATTTGATTGTCTATTATAAAAGGAGGATAAATATTTAATTTGCATGTATGAGCTTTAGCTTATATGAAGCTCCCTACTTGTTTGCTTTATTGTCTGTATTGTTACAACGCAAGTTTATAATGTGGTATGGGAGATATCTGATGTTCATTTCTAAAGGCTTGGGAGGGGGCTACTGCATAAGATGATAAGAATCAATTAATATATCGTAGTGTAATCTGCAGTAGCTAAAGACTAAGTACATGTTTTTGTATGGCAAGAATAAATTAAAGGTCCATTGGTCCAGTTTGTATAGCCCAAATTCACAAAAAAAAATGAAAGGAAGTATAGCCCAAAAGCTAATGGAAGCATGCTGGGCAAAAAAAAAACCACTGAATAATATAGCCCATTAGCCCAAAAGAAAAAAAAAAGTTGGGCTGGCGGGTTAGCCCGCCAGCCCGACTAATCGGGCTCAGGCTGCCCTATGGCAGCCCGTGTTCTAATCAGGCTGAGTGAAGCCCGACCCGATTTCACTCAACCTACGTTGGGCCAGCCCGTCGGGCTCGGGCTGGCCCGAATTCCCTCTTCTACCTACAAGATCCTAACCACTCCGGGTTGGCCGCTTCCCCTTTGAGCCACTTACCCTGTCTGAAATGTTAGTCATTTAGAAAGAGTGAGATTCTAAAGAATCTCAGTACTAACAAATCACTCATACAATATATAAACACAACGCATGTAAGTTCATTATGTTCAGCAACAACACTATGAGTCATGACTCACACCATAACTGACAGCACTCACGACTGTTATCACAATGCACTATGCCTAATTTTGCGGTAATCACTATGCCATCTTTCGCTATAATCACTATGCCCGCTTTTACGGTACTCACTATGCAACAGCATCACAAGGCACAAAGTATCACACGGCATAAAGCTCCATAAGGCGTCTCAATACATCACAAGGTGGCGGCGGCAACAACACAATGCATGATAGGCATACATACAATACATTTACACAAAGTATAAGAGAGGAGTCACTACCTGTATCTTTCCTAACGTTCTTCGGCACCGTAGGCTCACGAGTCTGACAGATGTCAAATCCTATAATCAAATTAGGGACAAACAATCAATCTCTTTTTCTAAATGCTTGTTTCTATAATACTCAAAGTTGGTTATCATTTAGGACTCTTTAGGTGACTATTAGAGGTCTAAACATATGCCTAAAGGGTTGGAAGAAACTACCCTGAAGACCCCTTTTTGGAAATAGAACATTGATTTGCACTCGAGCATAAGGCTTTGCACTCGGGTGATGACTCTGAATCCACTCGAGTCCCTGGAAGTGCAACATAGAAAGTGAGAACCCGAGAGCACATGCAACAATAGAGACAAGAGCTCACTCGAGCACCACTCTTGGCACTCGGGTGAGAGGGCTTGCGAGTGTCAGAACACACTATTGAACATTGACCAGCGAGTGACAACACGAGAGCAACCCTAATCATGAACTCACACTATCACTCGAGTAATCCCATGCTCACTCGAGTAATTAACAACATCACTCGCGGTTTAATAAGTGCATTTGAGCTTCCTTCATGCAAACCCAGGAAAAACACAAAGAAGAAAAGGGAAAATACACGGCAGCACTCGAATGTGATCCTCCCTCACTCAAGTTATGCCATCAGATTGCCCAGATCACAGCAAATGACAGAAATTCCCAGCTTGGTCAAAATTAATCCCAATGGTTCCCAAACTCTATACAAAGCTCTTACCCACTTAAAATTGCCTAAGGAACACATTGGTAACCTCCAAAACACCCAGAAACCATTTTAATCACAATCTAACTCTTGGGTCTCTAATTCACACATAATACCCAATTCCAATCAACACACCTCCCAACTTCAAAACTATAACCAACATTCAAATAACCTCACAACATATCATTTTCAACATCAATCACTATGAAATTCATACATTGAAAAATGGACATAAACCCAGGCAAATTCCAGAATTTCTCAAACTTATCTAAAAATCACAACATACATATCAAAAAGCATCAAATGCTTACCTCTTCACTTTGCCAAAACTAGAACTTTGATTCTCCAACTTTCAAATTACTCCAACACCCAAATCACCACTATTCAAAATTCTGAAATCACCAAGATGAAGCTCTCAATGAGGTGCACAACATTAGAGAAAAGGTTTAGGGCATTAAAGATCAACAAAAGCATCAAAATCTCACCTTTCTTCTTCCTTTCCTTCTTGGTCGCCAGAAAAATAGAGGAGGAGACAGATGATAAGATATGATGAAGAAGAAGATGATGATACTTTCCCTTGCCCACACATAAAACCGCATAGGAGAGAGAAGAGAGAGAGGAAAGTAGATGTTTGTCTTTTGTGCCATATCCATTGGTCTACACTATGACACTTGTCATGATCTTACTCAATCCCTCCTTGAGCTCACACCAATGCAAAGCATGGGATTCTGACCCATAGCCAATAGATCTCAACCCTTGATCTCTAATCACCAATGAGTTTCCTCTTTGGTAACTGACCAATTGGTCGATAAATTTCCAATTTTACCATTTTGCCCCTGGTTTCACTATGATTATTAAATTATCACTATGAACATTTATATCAAATTCACATCACATTTATCAAAAAGTGTTTAATTACACTAATTACAATAAATATCAGAGTCATTAGCCTTTAATCTAAAATTGGGTCATTACACCCCCAGGGTTTCCTTGTGGCCCATTTTCTCATCTGTACAAGGGTTATCCTACCTTAACATTTTTATAACTCATAATGGCTAAATTGGTTCTTCAAAATTAATCTTAATTCATTTTGAAATCAATTAACACTTACTTATTTTAATGAGCTAATTAAATAAATTTGGTGTAATTAAATTGTCCAACATTTTTAATTTAACCTATTTATTTAATCCGAATAAAGAGCCAATAGAAATAGATTTAATTTATCTTTATAAATTAAATCCGATATATTATATCTTTATCATGTTAGTTATTAAATTTAATTTATCTGATAAAAATAAAATTAAAACTAACACAATATAATAATAGCATCATATAATACACACACACACACACACACATATATATATATATATATGTATTTTGAAAATACATATATATATATATAATATTATTTGTTTTCTTTTCACAAATTTCATATTATATACATATATATAAATATGAAATTCCTCCACCCTAGATTAAACATTATATTCATTGAATCTTAGACACATCTTAGATTCACCTAGACATTATAACTCGAGTTGGGCTATTCTAGTGTGCGACCCTGTAGGCTCATGGAAGTTGGCAATAGGCTAATAACTGTACTAACCCATAAGTCACAAGTGGCCTCTAGCTACACATTATGGCTACCTAATTCATATCAGGATCATTAACATGACTCAACCTGTCATATAACTATGTCACGTCCTTTTTGTCACACGATATTTCGGCCAAGGATTAGACATAGATAATGTCAACCTCTTATTCTTGACCATTACTTTCCCAATTCTTGAGTAGTCTGACAATAGAAATGGAAACTCCTTTCCATTGTAGTATGGCCATACATTTCTCAGACTCACTCATCGAGGGGCCCAGTAATATCTCTCTACTAATGTAAGGGACAAATTCTATCTTGATCATCAACATTCCTCTGTATGAAAACCACCAAGCTCGATTATAGCCTTTATCATCACCCGGTCAAAGGTTACTTTTGACTAGGTCAAAGCTTAGCGACTCTCTTGTAGGAATCCATGATGATCTCAAGTCGAAGGGATAGTGACGTGGTTATACATGAGATAAGCTAATGACTTTATCCATGCAACTTTCTTATAGCAGATAGGTCCAGTACCTTATACTCTTACAAATTCCTAAGACTTTGATTTGTATCTCCTTATCTTATCAAAGTCATACTGGTCTTACTTCATCTTTGCTCCTGCATAGATGACCAACCATGGAAATTTAGGACAATCTTTATTATTTATCCAAGGATACAATGAACATGCGAATAATATGATAACAAATGAAAAAATTCATTAAATAATAATGTTCAAAATATAATGATTGGCTCCTAGGGCATAATTTCCAACATGCACAAGTCTGTATAAGACTTGACATAGCTTTCACTGTTGGCATGTTAGGATGATACCAAAGCTATTCAGGGGAAGCACATTGGACAGCTGTAAAGAAGGTGTTTAGATACCTATAAGGGACTAAGCACTACATGCCAACATACAGAAGAACAAATGATCTAGATGTGGTTGGTTACTCAGACTCTGATCTAGGAGGATATTTTAACACAAACAAGTCTACTACTGATTACATCTTCCTACTAGCAGATAGAGTGTAATATCTGAAAAAGCAATTAAGGGCTAATGACTTCAAAAGTGAATGTAATTATTATTGAATAAACACTTTTGGAGAATGTGTGATAGGAATTTGGTTGTTTTAATGATTCCAAGGGCTTCCTTGTAAAGATTCATGTGGGGAGAGTGTTTATTGTGAAATTGGAACCATTGGGACCAATTGTGTAAAAGTTGGAAATTATGTCCATTGAAACTCTGTACAGAGTAGTCAATTTGTATGGACGTTTTAAATAGGAAAATGGTGTCTAAAAATTCTGAAATTTTCCAGACTTAGAGTTCACATGCATGTCAAGCTTCAAAATGGACATATAATTTGTGTCATTTCAACTAAGAGTTATGATTTTCCAAATTTTGGGATCGAAACTAGAATCTGTTTTAGAGCAGTATGGACTTTTGTACAATTTTGTATTTTTGAGGTTATGAGCTATAGTGATCTATATTTTTCCAATAAAGAGGACTTAAATAGCTTTCCATTGGCTTTGGGATCATCCTATTTTGATATTTCTAGAATTATTTATGATTTTTCAAAGTTTGGGCAGAAATCTGCCAGAATTTTGTAAAAATCCAAAATTGATGGAAATTTAGTAAATAATTAGAAAATAATATTACATCATATTAAATCATCATCCACCTCCTCCATCAGCCCAAAAATGTGCCATTCAGCTGCAACAAAAGAGAGAAGGTGTGAGAAATTCTAGAGAGAGAAGGAGAAGAGAGCTTGTACGGTAAGTCGATTTCTTCGGTAAATCCTTACCTAACGCGTATAACACCGCTCCTAAGCTATTCTTCTATGTTCTTTAATGTTTGTAGAGCACAAATTTGGGTGTTCTAAGGCTAGGATTTTCAACCTCCTTGAGAAAAAGCTAGTGGGAACTTGAGGTAACTTCCAAATATTCGTATATTGCTTATTCTGGCTACTGTGGGCAATTTAATCGGTGAAATTTCGCCGGATTGCCAATGGTTTTAAAGTTTGGAAGTGATATGGCCTAGGGGTTATGCTACCCAAATTGGGTTTTAATGTTAGTTGTAACCTAATGTAATGGTTAATAAAGTGATTAGGAGTAGAAAGAAACACGTCTGCGAAGCCTAAACCGAAAAACCCCAATTTTTCTCGGGGAATTGAGAATTTTGGCCAAGGATAGTTTGAAGGGGTTAGATTTGTATTTTTAATGATTTGATGGTTCCATTAAGTTCAGGAACGAAAATTAGGTAGGGTTACAGTTGGTCACTTTTTCGGAAAAGGCCGAAAAAGCATAATTACGAAAACGCCCCTGAAACCCTTAAAGTAAGGCTACCAAGGGTAAATTTGTAATTTGACATTGAGTTTGATGATTCTGAGTCCAAAACTGGATTCCTTGGGTAGAAATATGTTAGGATAGCCCAGATTAGAATTTTGGGAAAAGTGCAATTGGACCAGGTACGGCAGGCCTAGGCCGGGTCCCGGGGCATTTTTGTAAATTTTCATTATAGAGTCATATAACCCCAAGAAACACTATGGAAGTATCTAAATGGTGCATTTGGAATTGTAGGATTCGATATTTGCCCTATTCGTGAACAACCAGCGCTAGAGCACAATCGGAAAGAACAAGGTAGTGACTCTTTTCCCTTATACTATATGTGATACGTGGTATGTTTGTTTGATCATTGTTTGTGAGTCTATCACCTGCGGCCCATCGGTGTTGACGGTGGGAGGATCGTACCTTCGGGGCAGTGGAATCCAGGGGATAAGACTCTGTGAAAGCCGTAAGGCTATAAGTGAAAGCTAAAAGGCTATTTGTGAAACCTTCACCCGCGGCCCATCGGTGTTGACGGTAGGAGGACCGTGCCTTTGGGGTGATGGAATACAGGGGATGATATCATGTGATTATATGCATATGTGGTAGCCTGCGTGCTATACTTTATGCTGTGATCCTACTTGATGATTTTCTTGCATGCTTTGTGATTACATGTGGTATGAGTGATTTGTTACTACTGGGATTCTTTTGAATCTCATTCTTTCCATTGACTAACCTTCAGACAGGGCAAGTAGCTCCAAAGGAAAGGGGACGACCAAGGGCGGATAGGGCTCCTTAGGGAGATTTATATTTTGGTGTTGGTTATCATGTTTTGTTGGGAGATCACCGTATATCTTATAAATGTTGTCTTGGAGACAGTGGTGTAATCCCCTAATGGGAATTTATAAACCTTTAATTTATGTATGAAACCCGGGGGTTGCCGGGATTTTGTTGTACACTCTGATATATAAATGTGATGTAACTACACAAGGTGATTATATTCGAGTTGTGGAATTTGAGACCAGGGTAAGGCATAAATTTTGAAAATATTTGTGAAAACCCTTCCATAAGGAAGGGATTGTAAATGAGTTTGATTATTATTGGTCTCTATTGCATTTTAAAATACGTATTTCAAATCATAATTACGAAGGGGGTTACATAGAGCTATGTCATGGAAAAGTACAAAACAAACACTTACAGCTCCATCTACTTGTGATGCTAAGTACATAGCATGTTTTGAGATCCTGGATAAGGAATTTTGTTGTTAGGCTTAAGATTGTGGATTCAATCTCAAGGCTAATTAGGATGTACTGTGATAACACAGTCGCAATGGCCATTGCAAATAACAAAAGGAGTGGAAGTCGAAGCCGATAGGTCTGTTAGAGCAAGCGTTTCACCTAAGAGGGGGGTGAATTGGGTGATATTAAAAATTTCGTTGCAAATATGAAACTTGACAGTGAAATTAAAACAGTAAGGAGTAAGGAGAAATATCACCGAAGTGTACACCGGGAGTTATACTGGTTCGGTCACAACCACTTTGACCTACATCTAGTCCTCAGAGCTTCTCTGAGAGTTTCACTATAACTTCCAAGATTCAGTGGGTTCTTGGCACCTCAGTACAAGCAAGTTCCTTCACCTGGACACTCGCTCCCCCTTACAAGTTGTAATCCAATCCCAACTCAAGGTTCCACAACCTTAAGTTATCTCAATAACAAATATTGAGTTTGAATGAAATATCTCTCTCACAGAGTAAATATGAATCACTGAAGCATAGAAATACAATTACAACGTAAAACAGAGTAATGAACTTGATGATATGTTTGTGTGTGTTCTTGTTTTTTTTCTGTTTGAATGTTCACATATATATAGATATGTTGGTGAAGACCGTTGGAACATTTTCCTTTCGTCCGTTGGAGAGTGCGCAGCCACTATTGACTTTTCAAGTTTTTGAAAAATATCCGTTGGCGGTAGGTGGCATTTGAACTTCTCATTTGACTTTCCTTACTTGATATGATTTATTCATTGTTCATCTGTAAATAAGCTAAGAATACTAATACAATGAAAGGTTAATCAAATTGGAAGCAAAATAGTGAACGTTGGAATGATTTCTGAATTTCTCGATTTGCTTACTCGAGTAGCTACTCGAGTATCCCTTGAAGTTTACTCGAGTACTTACTCGAGTATCATCGGGAAAACTTTGATCAATCTCAAGTCAGCAAACACATATAAGTTTACTCGGGTAGTGCATGGAATAAACTAAATCTCAAACCTTTGGAAATAGTTGTTTACTCGGGTACCTACTCGAGTAATGCACTCATGACTTCATAGATTACTTGGGTACCAACTCAAGTAAACCTTCAAATACACCTTTTGGTTACTTGATGCTTTACTCCAGTAATGTTGGCAGGATTTCAAGGCCGAGAGCACTTCAAGTTTGATTACCTTGTTACTCGAGTACATACTCGAGTAAACTTACTTTTTGTACATAACTTACTCGGGTAATGACTTGAGGTTTTCCTTTAAACATAACACTGCATACTCGAGTACATACTCGAGTAATCCACTTAAAATGAAACATTAAATACTTGCATACTAGAGTAATGACTTGAGGAAAATGAAATAAAATTAGATCAAGTTATTCGAGTACTACCTTCAGGTTTTGTGCTTACCTCAGTGAGTTACTCGAGTAGCTACTCGAGTAACATTGGCAGTGGTACAAAATGCCGAGAGCAACACATTTTCTGAAACAGAGTAACTCGAGTACATACTCGAGTATCATTGGCAGGCCGAGAGCAACTTGAAAACTTTTACATGGTTACTTGAGTACCTACTCGAGTAACGTTGGCAGGCCGAGAGCAACTCCAAGTATTTACCTGGTTACTCGAGTGGCTACTCGAGTAACATTGGCAGGCCGAGAGCAACTTGAAAACATTTACACTATTACTCGAGTACTTACTCGAGTAACGTTGGCAGGTTACTGGAAGGTGCCTCTGGTTACTTCAAGTTTTGTCTCATTACTCGAGTACGTACTCGAGTAATGCCTTAGAAAAACTGCTTCTGATCAAGTTTCTCATCTTTTTCTCTTGGCCTTTCTTCATTACTCCAATGCTTACTTCAAGTGATGCTTTTCCCTGTTATTGCTTTGTTCAAACTTATTTATTACTCAATTCCTTTTCATACCATTCTTTGTTATCATCAAAACATGAGATCTAACAAGGTCAAACTGAAATTCCTACGTTTAAAAGAGAGAATTGCAAACGGCAAAATTTTGGTTAATTATATCAATACAAAGGACATGCAGCTGATCCTTAGACTACGGGATTGAAACCAAATGTGTTTGTGTTATACGTAGACCTTCATTCACATAGAAGAGGTATGCAATGAAATTAATTATGTGGTTTATTATCTCTATCATTATTCTTATACATTATGTTGTTGAAAATAATAGACACAAAGTTTGGAAATGAATAAATG